>OU612090.1:8665930-11165930 GCA_914767735.1 Anoplius nigerrimus
CATGCAATTTACATGTATATATTCAACAGAAGGACGATGTGAAATATTTAGAGTAAGTTAATAATAACTTTAAATAAGTTAAGTGAGCAATTGTTGGCGAACTTATATAATATTTATTTTCTGAGAATAATGTACTTTGCTGACCTTGATCTGTAAAATAACTGAATAAAAATTAATTGGATCTAAGAAAATATTTGTACAATCCTAGTAATAGAAGCTTCGATACCGTGCATTGAGATTTGAAGTAATTTCGACAATCTCTATTTGTTTGGACGTAATTAGAGTTTATTGCTAATCCTAGTCTTGTGTCCACGTT
Source organism: Anoplius nigerrimus (assembly GCA_914767735.1). Lineage (NCBI taxonomy): Eukaryota > Metazoa > Arthropoda > Insecta > Hymenoptera > Pompilidae > Anoplius > Anoplius nigerrimus. The sequence continues at coordinate 8,666,247 of OU612090.1, forward strand.
TATTGCAAGTTTACTAGCGCCATATTTGAACAGTTGAAATTGACTACTGGCAGTCTAACCTAGTCTAATTCTCGTGTATCGAAACATGCAATAAGAGTTTCTCTTGCATAAAGTATACCACCTGAGTTCACCTCTTATTATTAATCTATTGCTCGTATGTGTCTCGGTTCTACTTAAGTTGAGGAATACATTTAATTTTGCCTGAATTGACGATATTATGCGAAAAATAGTAGTAACTTATGTCATGCTTTTCGATATTTTGAAAACGGAGGTCGTCTGCAACCGGAACTGGATATTTCCATAAATTCATGAAATAAAGGTGAAACATTTGCATGAGTATGCCATCTGGCACTCGGCTATCAAGAATTTTGCAAATTCACGAGTAAAACAGTTAAAGTTTCTACTGAAAATATATGAAATGTGGGAGCTCACCTTTCCTGATGTTTATTCCGCCACTGTCTTGGCTAAACTAACCCGGTAAGAAGCTTTCTCATCCGCCAATGACAATGGACTATATATGCGCCACATTCAAATCTTTAAGGAATGTAAATAATGCGCCTGATCCCGATTAAGCTTGATATTAATGATTCATAAATTTTTCTCGAGGCTTCTATGGATAAATTGACCAACTTACACTGTGAGTACACATAAAAAGATGTGCAAATTACAGAGAACAAACTGGAATGATTTTAAATTACTCGTTATTCTCTGACGGACTACCAACCTAAAATCTTTTCGATGTCGTTCACCTCGGTATGGATAAATACAAATTTTCATTGAAATCATAGAGTAACAAAAATGAACAATATGTATTTAGCAACACAGCTAAGCAGAGTCGATGTATGGACAAGTCAATTTCTATGTTCCATCTGTAGTTATCCTACTGGATTAACAAATGCCGATGCATGGAAACGTTTGCCTTACCTTTAGGACGATTTAGTTTTCTCTGTTGGCGCCACTGGTCACTGACTACTCAAACAGTACACGATTTTCCCACCAGATGTCGCATCGATTTAGTTCAGTGCAGTTTGAAACTGTCGGCACGTGACGCGTAGTTTGTCGTTAATTATTTACTTAATTAAAAGTGGTCGCCGGGTGTGAATTAATGGACGATAAGTGATTGTGAGTTACTGGACGCCGAAGAACAATTGAGAAGCGATAAATGGAGATGGCCTGCTGCTGGTATGTCGATAATCAAATACTATTCGATCATTTATTTGCACTGCTTGACAACGGCGAGTAGTATACGTACGTTAGAACGGTAGATTTTCAAATTACTGGTAGACAATAATGTTGGCTAATCGCTTGTACTGGTCAAATTGAATGGTTTTTTGATCGGATAAGCAACATGTACTGTAAGCATAGTTTATGTGAACTGATTGAGTTGCGAAATGTTGATGGGGGTCGAAAAAGTAGTAATAGACTTTTTTTTCCAGCCATTTTGCACATCGCTTTCGATCATAGGTAAAGGTTCGTTTTCAGGTCATACTTTTTTGCCAATATCGAGAATGTACAGATTCATGTTTACGGTTTTCAGTATACTAGGGAACGAGGTTTGAAGCAAAATGATGCATATGTAGCACATTTGCGTTACATGCGGAGGATCTATGTAAATTGTAGGAAAATCTAAATTAGCTAGCGCTGCAATGTGTTAGAAATTGAAGTGGATGTAAATTTTATACTTAAAGGGTGCGTCAGGAAAGTAAAATGCCGTGCAATGAATATTTTGATCAAATTAGTGCTACATCGGAAAATGTATTTTGACAAAGTCAGATTGTGCGTTAAAAAGCAGGTTAACATAAAAGAAAGGTTAGGAAATGTATATTGATAAAGTATTATATTATTGTTTCTACTCGCGTTAGATTGAGTGATATATTTACCAATTTATTTAATATATTTTACAATGGTATCCACATTAGTCAGATTTTTTTTAATCTCCTTAATTTTCCAGTATTGTTTGCAACAATCTTTTATTACTTCAATCATTGATTGATGATTGTGCTGATTCTTGCTTAGGTTAAAAATGTATTCACCAATTCCGACGGGCATTAAATCTCAATATCCCAAAAACTAAAGCAAACGTACAGTAAGTTTCATTCAACAACTTCCCACTTCAATATTCGTGTAATAACATAACCCAACTACAATATCGTACCTATCACACACCAAATTTTTACATATTTACATCCATCTCACATCCAACCTTGAACTCCTGAAATAATTCTAAAATAATGCTCTCTAAATTTAATCCAACCAACAACATATTTTCACCATTTACATCCCATCACATACAACCAATTGACCTCTCTTAATAACCCCAAAATAATGAAAGAAATATCTCCACCCCCCCCCCCCCCCCAACACTTCTCTCACAATCCAACACCCACGTTCTACCGCGACAAAAAAAACTCATCAATATTCCTTCTGCAACCTGGCACCCACCGCCATAGAGTTCATACTTCGATGCCAGGCTGACATTCATTCTTCTACCAAAATGCAATTACAGTCACCCTACTCATCGAACAGTGATCACCCCCTCCCCCCTCTCTCTCCCTCTCTATCATTCAATCCGATCCGTTCCGTCCGCCGCGTAAACCGGAAAGCGGGAGAGGGAGGGGGAAAGAATGGTGAAAAAGAGGAGTGGGTGGGATGGGTCGCGGGCGGGGAGGGGGGGGGGATGGGGTAGCGTAAAGTGATACCCGGGCAAGCCACTCGTCGACGTTCGGGCGAGCGGGCAGGGAGGAAGGGGGGAGGGGGGGGGGGGTGGAAGCAGCCGTTTGCAAGCCGCAACGAACGAGCTGGCCGGCAGGCGAGCGCGCTAAATAATCATAACTCAGAGAGACATTTGTAACGCCAGCCTCTCGCTCGTATTTATCGCTGTTGTTGGACGGTTTGTTGCAGCAATAACGGTAATGGGCCTTCTCCCCTTCCTCCTACTCCTCCTCCGCCTCACCCTCCCCCGCCCTTACCGTCGCCTCTCTCTCTCTCTCTCTCTCCACCGGCTACCCCTCACCTACCGCCACCTCTCTTGTCCGCAAAACCTACCCCTCAACCGACTCCCTCCCCCCACCCATACACCCACCCTCCCGGTCCGGACTACCCCTTGCCGAGCGATTTATCCTCGGGTAATTAGCGCGGGTAATAATTAATGCCGCAGCGCATTGTGCTAATTATCACCGGAGAACCTTTTAAGAAATGAAAGAACATTCGAAATAAAACAAAGAGGCGCCCCGGAGGTGCGGAACGCCGCTACGGAGGCGGAAAAGCGGGGGGGGGGGGGGTTGAGCCGCGTTAGGTGGAGGGGGGTTAGAAGAGAACTAGGAAGAAGAGAGGGTGAGGGGGGGGGGGGGGTTAGTGAGTGGGTTGGATGTGGATTCTGAACGGGTCTGCGGGATACTTGGCGAGCCTGCACGTATTCCGCGCGCGCGAGAACGTAATGGGCCGCGTGTGTTCCTCGCGGATTGGAGTGAGCGCGCGTTCGCTTGCTCGCTCGCTCCCCTCCCCCCTTCGCCCACCCCTTATCCCGCGCTCTCTATCGCCGGGTCGGTGGCAGCCCGCGCGCGCGGGCACAGACTACAGCCAAGCGGAGCCAAGCAGCTATCCATCAGGGTGCTTTTGTCGCCCTAATGAGAGCCTGAATTATTCAACTTAGAGAACTCCTCCTTCGCCTCCCCCACCTCCACCACCCCCCCCGCACTTCTGGAAGCCCAAGTCGGCCACCCTCCCACCTATCTCCCACCAACACCCCCCTCTCGTCTACTTCCTTCGCGCTCGTCGCATGCACCGCTGCACGTGCCCCCCCCCCCCCCCCCGTCTTCTTCCTCTCTCACTCTAGCTCACTGTCTCTCTCGCTCACTCTCTATATCTCTGTCACTCGCTAGCTCAGTCTTCGGCTACGCTCGTCTCAGCCGACGATCCTACGGCCATGCTTACACCCGAGCGAGACTCCGAGGGTCTTTCGTTCGCTCGCGAGCGCGAGCGTGCGCGCGCTCGCGCACCTACCTTAGACCGTGTGTTTGCCATGGGTCTTTGTGCCATTCTCGTGCGCTCCGAGCGGCGTCCGTCGCGTAGGCATCGTTCGCGGCAGCGTTCGCGGATCTCTTCAGGGATATAGTTCTCGAAATAGGCGGGCTCATTAGCCGTGGGTCTCGGCTTAATTTCAGGGGCGCGAGTGGGCGAGAATTTCCGCGGGAAATTGGGCCGACGGTCGAGGTGAGGGGGACGGGGGGGGGGGGGGGGGGGGGTGGAGGCGACAGGGTAATTTCGTATCTATTGGCCGCTGGTGGTTGGCGGAGAGGGTGGAGGGAGGGGGTGGCTACCTTTACTCCTCTTCCCAGTTCGCTAGGAGAGTCTTTCTTCTCGCTCTTTGCCCCGGCTGTGAATAGGGTGATGGTATGCGCATGGCCGGTCATTAAGGTGGCTCTTAGAAAAGCGATGTCCGGGCGGCATGTTAATCGTTTCACTGCGGCATGCGAGGCGAGCGGGTTTTCGCTCTTTTGTCGCCTTTCAGGGAGTTTGCTTCGGGATGGATTAGGTCGGGTCGAGTTTCTTCGCTTTTCGTAACGAGGTTGGTGTCGGGGAGGGGTTGGGAGAATCCCGGGGGGGGGGGGGGGTTTGAGGACGCTGAGGTTGAAGCATCGGTGGCTAGGTCGCGTATTTTATTTGGGACGAAGACGGTATATTGTTTATCTTTTTCATTTGTCGGCTGTAAGAATGGTAGGAATGTGTGGCGCGTTTTTGTTTGGATTTTGAATTTTGATGTTTTTCAGTATGTATGGGTAGTGCAGGGTAAAATGACTGTTACTGTCTTGTTTAGATTCGATGGTTGAAATTTGATGATTAATTTGCGGGGCGTTGAGTGATATTTAATGAGAGTGGTATGAAAATTTAGCGTAGAACGCAAAATATGGAGCGAATTATTTTCTTGTTCTTCATACAATATTCGACAATATTGATTTTATAAGGATTTGATTTGCATTCACTTTGTCGCATTCAGATAAACTTACTAGGGTAAAATTTCGCAAATTCAATGGCAATATTAATATTATTCGCTTTATGACTATATTTGCGAAGGTATTTACGAAAGTGGAAATCATAGTAAAATTATATTTTTTCATGACGAGATAGAAAATTTCCGTAATGACTGACAGAATACTCACCCCCCAAGCGTATAACGAGAATTGTCAAATTCTCAATATTAACAGTCAAAATTTATTGGTTTCTGATTTTGGCATTGGCCAAATCAGCAATATAACATACATATAAAAAAAAAAATCTGCTCGTTCACCTCTACCACATACGCTACCACCAAAACACATAGGTACTCCAACACAAGATATGCGTCATTAGAATTTAAACGATTCTTGTCTCAACGTACATATCTTGAACGATCATCGACAAAAGTACCGTAATAACTGCGTAATGAATAATCTGAATCCTCCACCAGGAAAACGCTCGCTCGACAGAGGCGGAAGTGACGATCCTTCGCGAAGGCTGCCACCCTCGCGCACCTTCGCACAACCTCTCGCGAGGGGGTTGAAAAGTCGAAACGCCCCCGAGACGTCATTTTGCCTCGCGAAACGAATAAATACGCGAACAGCCTCTTTAGCACCCGACTCGGCTTGCGCAAAGCTCATTTCTTCCCGGATAATTGTCCGGCGATATTGCCGTCGGCTCGGCCACCCTTATGCGACCCATTCGTCGGCAAAAGGGGGTTGGAAGACTTACGGCGAGGGACGGAGTTTTATTAAAGTTCCTCGCGCGCGCCTCCCACTTGGCGCGTTACTTTTCAGTGCCGGCGGAAAGTTTCGGTAACGAATCGTCGGAAGCTGGCGAAATAAATGAAAACTGCTGCCCGTCGGAACAGACTGCACGGTAATCCCATTCTGAGCCCGTGGGACGGGGAGTGTTTATGGTTTTCATGGGGGTTACTTGAGCTTTCGGCTGAGTCTGCTGCGGCAGCGAGTGACTATTCAATTTTTTTTCGAGGAAGTTGAATATTATCACGCTTTTCATGGTGGCCTATAAGATATGAACTTGGGGTATGTTAGTTCGGATTTTTATGGGAATATTTATTTTTTTCATGGGGGTTCTTGAGCTTTTGCCTGAGTCTGCTGCGAAAGCGGGTGACTATTCAATTTTTTTTCGAGGAAGTTGAATATTATCACGCTTTTCATGGTGGCCTATGAGATATGAACTTTGGGTATGTTAGTTCGGATTTTTATGGAAATATTTATTTTTTTCATGGGGTTTCTTGAGCTTTTGGCTGAGTCTGGTGCGAAAGCGGGTGACTACTCAATTTTTTTTCGAGGAAGTTGAATATTATCACGCTTTTCATGGTAGCCTATATGATATGAACTTTGGGATTTTTATGGATTTATTTATTTTTTTCTTGGGGTTCTCGAGCTTTCGTTTGAGTTCGATTCGAAAGCGGATGACTATTCGATTTTATTAATTTTTGAATGGAAGTCAAATATTATTGGTATTACTGTTCTATACCACTGTAAATTGCTAATTGCTGTAATTGCTAATACTGTGAATTGCTTATGGGTCTGTCATACGAAGGGAGTGATGGAATACGTGCGATATGTACTGTTGGATGCTACACGTCGATTATTGAAAACAAATATTGTTTTTAAGCGCAGGTATATGATATTGCTGTACAGTAAAACGTCTGTCACGTTACGTGTTCTAGGGATTGGCGTTGTACAAACTCAAATTTCACGGAATTTAATAAATTGCAGTAGCATATAAGCTATTCATAAGCTGAATCAGCTTCACCTCCTTCGATTAATCAAAGTGGTTGACTCTTAACTTCTTACACTTAACCCACACTCCCTTATTAATATTTCCAATAACAAGAGTTTGGCCCTAAAATTACACTTACCAAAAGTTTTACTTTAAAGTAGATTTTATCCCTACCCCCCATAATAAAATACTAGCAAAAAAACAATACTCACACCATACCAATAAATTACATTAAAATTAAATCACAATTTATCATATCTCAAGTTAAAATGCATTAAATCACACATTCTTAGCGTTCATCCGATCGTAGGTATATTAAAACAAAAATGAAAGCAAATCGTTTCATTAAATCACCTTCCCAATTGTTTCGATATAACATTTTGCCAAATGACACATCGACCTCTAGTCAAAGCACCGAACTGTCCCAGCGAAATGTCGAGCAAAAACTGTTCGACACGCCTCAAAGTTGTTCTCACTTTTATGTTTTCGGCCCCTCGGCGCGTCCGGAAAGTTTTCGCGCGCCAGTCGATGAACTTTCTCTCGCCCGGACGACAACGATTCCTGCCCGAGATTCTCGCCAGGTGCGCGCGCGCGCGCGCGCCATCTCTATCGTCGGGCAAGTTTACGGGGCGAGTCAAAGCCGCATAAACGGAAGCGCTTGCGGCTTCCGGGCGAAGGCAAGTGCAGTCGAAAGTTTTAACGCCGGAGTGTCCGTGATTGTCGGTCATAATTGATGCGCGCGCACCTCTCCTTCCATGCGAGAGTGGACCAGGATTTTTGGTCCGCTCGTAAAGTTCACAGTGGACGGCAACGGTATGGGGATATGTAAAAAGTACTGGGCTCATGAGTGTGAGAGGTGTGGGAAATTGTTTAACGTGACAGGGAGGGATGTTGAATGTGGAGTAACGGTTGGGAGTAATTGAATAGCAAAACTAGATGAACGAGAGTTTGTCAGGATTTTTGGCCGGGTCGTAAAGTTGCCAGTTGATGGTAACAGTATGAGGATATGAAAAAAGTAGTGAGCTCAGGGTGGTCGATGAATAAGGGAGGTGTGTTGAGTCTTGAATGTGCAGAGAATTGTTTAGCGTGTCAGGGTGGGATGTTGGATGTATAGTAATGTTTTATTGTAATTAAGTAACGGACGAGTAAGATCATTAAATGTCGGTAAAGATTGTTGGTCGGATTGTTGAATTGCAAATGGATTCATGATTGTAGGAATACAACAACATGTAAAATGTACCGAGTATATGGTGGCTGATGAGTAAAGATGTGTTGTGGCTCGATTTTGAAATATTTGAGAAGTTATTTATCATGTCAGGAAAAGATATTGAATGTAGGTAATAGTTAGAAGTAATTAAATGAAAGTACGAGAGTACGGGAATTCGTTAGGATTTTTGCCTGGCTATAAGGTTGCAAATGAGTAGGTGGTAGTAGGGGTACAGGGACACGTAAAATGTATGAAATAGTTGATCAGTAAGGCAGGCGTGTTCTACATCAAGTTGAGAATATTCGGTAAATTCTTTAGCGTACCAGTAGTGGAGGTTGGATATACAGTGATAATTGAAAGTAATTGAAAAACATGATATCCATGGGTGTTACCGAGAAATGAACTAAAACCTTGCACTTACAATTAGATGGAAGTAGCGGTAAATGAACACCTCAAAATGAGTAAATATATGACTGCTGATAAATGGGGGACACGCGTTGAGGATCAAGTGTGTTCGTTACAGATTGTTGCCAGGGATGTAACATTTAGATGGGTTGTAAAGTTAACAGTAAAATATACATTCGTCGACACGTAGAGTTATCAACTTGACGATTGACTTCAATACATATGATTCATTATACATTATAAAAACTTTGGAATATGACACAAACTTATTGAACATCCATTGTAAACATTAATATACACACATACGGATAGTAGCAGTAGTAATAACGATAACTGAATTTACAAATCACTAAAGTTGAACGGAAACACACGGAACGCGTAACGTATGTCAATAACGAGAAATAATAAAGTAAGACTAAAAACTAACATCTAAGACATCGCGGCAGAGTAGTACGAATATAATGATCGACGCGCAGTAACAAATGACACTGTGACAGAGGGAAGCAGGTTAGCCGTCAGATGCCGTAATCAAAAACTTTGACGAACGAGCACAGCGTGCAGAAAGTTCGACCGACTCAAAGGATAATTTCGAATTGGAGAATGTAGGACGGATTGCCGAGTAGGAAGATTTTCGAGGGCGTAGCTGAGGCGACAGTTGACGCAGCCCGGCTGATTCAAATAAAATCTGATGTCGGGGAATATAGTTTATCGGGCGAAAAGCGAAGATGCACGTCGGAGTCAGTCAAGGGGAAGATGGGAGTTTCGTTATTTTTAAGATATATTCCCTTCGGACAACATCCCCGGGGGTGCGCATAATCCATACTGGGGTATGTCCGCAAATATGATATAATACTTTTAAGTTTCCGAGGGAAAGGATCGTACTCTATCGGGACGGTATTACGATTTTATGGAGAGCATATATATGGGAGAGTAATCTGAGATACGTGAAATAAATGATACGCGTAGCATGGAGCGTAGGTTGTAATACTTTCCAGTTTGAAGGTAAATGGGTATTATAACTGAATTGCAAGTTTTACGAATTCGACTTTATAACTGGGGATGATGTGGAGTTTTTAAGTGTTCGAAGGATAAATTGTATTTAATCGGGCTGTATATACTGTGATTTTCTAGTAGGGCGAATGGGAGACATTTTATATGTGACATATGTTATGTTCAAAATACGTGCGCAGAGTTTAAATGTTATTGTGCAGGTTTGCTATATTCAAAATTTACTGTAATTTTAATAAGGACGCATAGGAAAATTTATATGAGTCATAACGTGAGTTACAAATATCTGCAAAAAAGACATTTCTGTTGCTGATACTTTACAACATTGGTAAAAAGTTTTTCATTTACAAATCTAAAACATGTTTCAAGTTTATTAAGTTCTAATGGCGGAAAAGTCCAATTACATTTTATATCGAATTTCATGACACCTACCTGAAGAACTGCATGTCTCTTACCTTTATTAATAAACTATAATTTTTTATTGTTTCGTTTCCAAGCGCTTTTTCCGATTATTCGTTATGTTTGCCATCCTTTTGTCAACATATGAATTCCTTTCCTCACTAAGGATACATTAATTTATAAGTGAATTTTCTTTTATTTGAAACAAAGTATCGAATATCAAACCTGCAGTAGGCTTAGTTTACGATCCCTCCTCAAACATCACCAAACCCGCTTCTCCAAAGTCGTTCAATCTATTTCATCACTGACCCCACCTATCGAGACCTCTCTTATCCCTATCCAGTTTTACGACAGGCAAGATTCAATTTTCGGCTGAAATCGAGTGGGTACCTGCGTTGGTACTAGTCAATTACATCCTTTTTACGTTAACTCATCACGAGGAATTGCATTCCACCTAATGTTATAAACATTGACACCCTAAAAAGAATCAAGCTCAAACTGTCGACTTTCCTTCACATACCTCAAGAGAATCTCATTCAAAATTCAATCAACCTACTTCTACGCTTCCTTTCAAAAATGTCTTTCTCCCCCCCTATGCCACTGATAGGCTCGATCCAGTTCAGGCTGAAATCGAGTAGGTACCTGACTTAATACTCACCAAATACATATTTTTTTACATTAAACCATCACAAGAAATTGCGTTCCAACTACACCTCAAAAATAATCAACCTCAGCCTACCTACTTTCTTTCATCACCTCAATAGACTCCCATTCAAAATTCACTCAATCCACTTCTACCCTTCCTTTCAAAAACCACCCCCTCTCCGTGCCACTGATAGGCTCGATCCAGTTCCCGGCTGAAATCGAGTAGGTACCTGGGTTAGTCCTCACCAAATACATATTTTTTTACATTAAACCATCACAAGAAATTGCATTCCAACTACACCTCAAAAAGAATCAACCTCAACCTACCTACTTTCTTTCATATACCTCAATGGACTCCCATTCAAAATTCACTCAATCCACTTCTACCCTTCCTTTCAAAAACCACCCCCTCTCCGTGCCACTGATAGGCTCGATCCAGTTCTCGGCTGAAATCGAGTAGGTATCTGGGTTAGTCCTCACCAAATACATATTTTTTACATTAAACCATCACAAGAAATTGCGTTCCAACTACACCTCAAAAAGAATCAACCTCAACCTACCTACTTTCTTTCATATACCTTAATGGACTCCCATTCAAAATTCACTCAATCCACTTCTACCCTTCCTTTCAAAAACCACCCCCTCTCCGTGCCACTGATAGGCTCGATCCAGTTCTCGGCTGAAATCGAGTAGGTACCTGGGTTAGTCCTCACCAAAATTCATATTTTTTACATTAAAACATCACAAGAAATTGCATTCCAACTACACCTCAAAAGGAATCAACCTCAATCCTACCTACTTTCTTTCATATACCTCAATGGACACCCATTCAAAATTCACTCAATCCACTTCTACCCTTCCTTTCAAAAACCACCCCCTCTCCGTACTACTGATAGGCTCGATCCAGTTCCCGGCTGAAATCGAGTAGGTGCCCACGCCGATGCCCTCCCACGTCCGACGGTAGGCAAAAGACATCGCCCGCTCGAAAGTCTCCAGGCAGCGTAGGCCCGCGCCTCTCGAGTCTGTCGGCCGACGCCGAGAGAGGAAGCTGACTCTGCATGAGACGACGAGGAGAGCGAGGGCGGAAACGTCGCGGAAGACCAAGGGGGTGGGGGAGGGGGAGGGGGAAGCTGCTGGTGTGCTACAGGGGATGAAGCGAGACGCCGAGCACGAAAGGCGGACGGGCTGCTACATCCGCAAAGCTATTATAACCGCTCGAGCGAATCTCTATTAAAACGTGTTTACACTGGCTTAGGGGTTGACTCAGGCCGCCCCTCCTAGTCCTTGGTTTCAGCCAACTCCGCTCGCCGTGCCACCCTTACAGACACGCACCCTCACCTATCCGACCGACTCAGCGCCCGTGCGGTGCCGACCGCTTGGGCGCGCGCGCGCTCCCTGACTCCGTATGTACAGAGTAATGCCTATCTAATTGTCGCGTGTATGAATAGTGAATCCCGGAGCACTCGAGGCTATGAGCCAGATCCGAGCTAACACAAGGGGGGAGCCATATGAGCTAATCTATATTATGATAGCCCGACCTCTGGGGTGGTTCTCCCTCTCGGTCTAACCCCGCCGGAACCCCTCTCTCTCTCTCTCGCTCGCTCTCTCTCTCTCTCTCTCGCTCGCTCTCTCTCTCTCTCTCTCTCGTCCACTCTGCCCATCTTTGTTCGACCACCAGCCATCTCTTTCCGTCTCTTCGTCTATTCGCCCCGTCTCCGTTTCTCGCCCGGCCACAGACACGGGAATGGCGACCTGTACGCGCCTGTACTAGGCACGGATTCTACGACTCCCCCCCCCCCCCCACTCCCCCATGCCGCGCCAACGCTACCCCCACTCCACCAGGCCCTTAACGGCAGCTTATTATTACGTGCACGCGCGCAAGGGCAGTACCGCGGGAGCGTTACATTTTCTGACGAGATTACGTTGCCGCGAATTCTCACGTGCGGTCCATTGAAATTTTCGTAGCCAGGGCGGGTGAGGAGGTTGGCGAGCCTGTGTGCGCGCGTTGCGTGCGTGCGCGCGTAGATCTTGCCTTCCGACTTGCTGAATAAGTGATAGCTCGTTACGCGGCCTGGGGAACGCTAATGGCGGGCTAATTGTTTCTTCTTGGCGGAGGTCTGCGGCGTTGTTGCGTCGGGTCCAGACGGCTTCTTCAGATTTTGTATTGTACCCTTTTTGGAGGGGGAGCGGGTCGGAATGGGGTCTGCGAGAGGTTGGAGGAATTTTTTGATTTTATGTTTTGATTGTTTCTTTTTTATTTTGTGGACTTGGTCGGATGTGGTAAAGTATACGGTTTGTAGGTGTTTGCTGATGGTTTGTTTTGTATTTTTTGGTATGACGGTATGTGTACGTCATGGAATGTACGGTACAGACAATGTTTGGCAACTGTGGTTTACGGTTTAATGAATGCAGTCAACATTTCTGCAACACGGAACACAATGCTTATGCCCTTCCTTTCAGTCGCCTTTATTTTTTAATTTTCAATGAAAACTACAAATCTTATTTCCGACAAATTTATATTCTAATTCTGTACAAATCCCTCTATTATAGAGACAGTTTAAACTGTCATATACAATTTCCCCAGAAATCTTGCGATATCACTCAACATCCGATGAAACAACCACGAAATACTTCGAAACAACTTCACAACCCCTCCATCAAAATCAACAAACGAACGTAACCTCTCATTACCGACCATCGCCCAATCCGATCATCCTTTCCAATTTCTCCTCGCATCAGCGACAAATCCAGCGGAAAACCAAGCAGCCATCGAAGGCTCGAAATTAATTAGCGAATGCGATTAACCATTTATCAGCTGTCCCCCGGCATGCGGCGGGTCGTAAGTGAGTGCCGAAACGTCGTGAGGATTCTGTTAATTTGTCACGGTCCGGAATTAAGGGTAGAAGCCACTCCGACGTTAACATCCCCGCCCATTCTTTTACCTCGCTAAGCTTCTTCTTCCTTCCCCCTCCCCTCTATCCATTGGCCTCCCCGCCGCACTTCCGGCGAACGGCAAGCGTCCCGGGCAGAATGTACACATCTGTATATATATATATATATATATATATGTATATGTATACATGTATAGAGAATCGTCGTAATAGCGGCAACATTAGAGGGTCCCGAGTAACATCCCGCCTGCCATTAAATCTCTGAGCATACGCTCGCTGAATGCGCGGCACGTGACGAACGATCCAGACGCGAGACTGATTCTGTTTCTACCCGGCGTAAGAGCGAAACGCTCCTAATCGACGTCATTAAGATCCCATAGGAGATCGGGACCCCCTTTGTGACGCGGGGAATTGTTACGTATACGGACGCGCATTAATGACTTGCCGAATTTACGGGCGACGTTTGACGACGTTCAGTCGAGTCGGATGTGTGCGCTGTTTCCGGTGGTTGTTCGGAGGTGGATAAATTTAAGGGAGTTGGGTCGATTGTTTACTTCGGTTGCATGCGGTGTACCCGTTGTTTTTGTTCGATGTTCAAGGATGGAAAAGGATGAAGGTAGCGAATAATTCAAAGGAAGTTGAATTGGTTAATTTTATTGAGTTGAACGTAATACGGACCGTTCATTTTGTAAGTGGTGTAAGTCCATATTTAAAAAAAAGTATGAAGCACGTAAATAAAACGTTTACACCACGTTAATCATAAGTTACATGATATCTCATTTTTTTTAAATATGGACTTACAGCAATTTCAAAATAAACGCTCCGTATATCTGTTGTTTTTGTTGAATATCCATAGGTTGGAAAAGAGATGTAGTTGAAGGTGGATAATTCAAAAAGTGATGTAGTTGAAGGTGAAAAATGTCGAAATTTACCAGAAATTTATCAGAACTATAGTTTATTTAAAATTGCTAAATACAATGAAGAACATTGATACGATACGTGCTCACAGATGTAGCATTAAACGGCCAAAATTCTGACCTCAAAATGGCCACCAACGTAGCCTAATATTAGGTTGGCAACAAGGTAATTTCGATTTTGTAAATTGACATAAAACTCTAATTTTTATACAAAGACTACACTTCAGTCGACAATCTATTTTCAATTTTGTCTCGTAACTGAAATATGACTAATATGAAATGCAAACGGGAAATATTTTGAGACTGACAAACTTCCTTGAAAGATATTACGGCGGTATCTATGTTTGAGAACCGAAGATTCTTTCTTGCCGATTCAATTACACCCTTATAATAACAAAAATAATATTTATATTAATAAAACTCTTCAAGAACAACGCTCTCGATATTTGAACAAATACAGCAATTAACATCAACCGAGAAAACCAACCCTCCCCAAAAGTCTCAACATAGCGTATCAATCTAAATCGTACCAAAACGATTGCCACCCCCAAAGCTCTAAACTCTCCCAGAACCTCTCCGACGTTTCAGCAATCCAAAAAACTACCCTTCCCCAAAACTCTCCCACATAACCTACAAATCCGCATCCCATCAATGTTTACATTAAGAAAACTCTTCAAGAACAACGCTCCCAACAGTTGAACAAATACAGCAATTACCACCAACCCAAAAAACCACCCCTCCCCAAAACTCTCTACCATAACCTACAATTCCGCATCCCATCAAACCCATCGCCACCTCCGCCTCCCCCGCCAACGCTGCACACGTTCTCGAGCCGAGCAACTGACATCCCCGTTCCATAATACGATCCTAATCGTCAAGCGACCCCCCTCCCATCCGCACAGTGTAATGACTCCGACTGATAGCCCGACCTGGCGCATTACCATCACAATGGTGGCCGTCGAGTAAGAGAGCGATGGTAGGGATAGACGGGACGCCCAGATTGCGACGTCCGACGTCCCGACGCTCCGAATGCCGCCATCCACTTCTGAGACTCACCCCCCCCCCACCTCCCTCCCTCTCACTCTGGCACACTCTCGCATACTCTCGCACACTCTCGCATACTCTCGCATACTCTCTCGCTCACTCTTTCCTGTCCCTCCGTCTCCGGCAACCCCCATTGCGACGCCCCGTCGATTACGCGCCCCCAGATACACTCGACTTAACCGTGTTCTGAAGCAGAATAAGCACTCTGTCCCAGACGCCCTGGTCGCGTGGCGTTTATTTCGCGTACCCGGCTCCCGCGTCACGTCTCATACTATTGTTATACATAGCGGCCGGTTATGTCCGCGGCACCAAT
Organism: Anoplius nigerrimus; assembly: GCA_914767735.1. NCBI lineage: Eukaryota > Metazoa > Arthropoda > Insecta > Hymenoptera > Pompilidae > Anoplius > Anoplius nigerrimus. The sequence continues at coordinate 8,681,823 of OU612090.1, forward strand.
GCCGTCCGACCTCCCTGCGGCGAGAGTTTCGGCCGTTTAATGCCCGGACGACTGCGCGATTAATTTCCCTCTAAAGCTTCAACCGCGGGCAATAATGACCGCGGATCGTAAACGGAAGTGAGTCGCGCGGATTTTAGCGGATTTTTCGGATTCCGTCCGGCGAACGACGGAATGCATGCGAGAGTTTACGAGGCGGCGGATGATAATGACGATTGCGTTGCTCAGGTGGAAACTGTCTGCGGGAGATGTAATGTTTGCAACGGTGAGAAAGGTAACTCTGATCGCGCTCGGTTTTCAGTAGGGAGCGGTTATGTGCTTGTGGATACTCTATTGTTTCAGATTCGGTTGCGTTCTTTCGAATTTTGGAAATGCGGTTTGAGATGTATAATATTTGTAAGTTTAGGAAAATCGACTCGAGAAGTAATGGTTGCAACGCTGAGAAAGGTAATGTTGATCGTCCTTGGTTTTCAGTAGGGAGCGGTTATGTGCTTGTGGATACTCTATTGTTTCAGATTCGGTTGCGTTCTTTCGAATTTTGGAAATTTGGGTTCGAGATGTTGTCGAGATGTATTCGTAACTTTAGGAAAATTGCGGCTCGAAAATTGACTCAATGATAGTACTGACAATACAGTGTGGCTGTCAGTGTAATATTCGAATTTGTGTCTATGAAATATTCGTGAGATTGCATATGTAGCGTTTAAAGTTTCGAATACGAAAACGCAGAATTTTAGGATTTGACCGCGACGGCTTATATATTTCAATAATAAATTAAATTAAAGAATCCAATTAATAATATAATAAATTATAGAATTGCTCCGCGCGCACCTAAAACAATCCACATAATAGAAGAACTCCGATCTTCCACACAGACCCCCCACTACAATACCATTTCCCAAAAATCGATCTATCAAACATATCCCCACATATCCCCTCCCCAAAATGATTTAAAAAAAAAAACTGACCAAGATTTCTCTAATTTATCGCGGCCGCTCCATTCTCCTCCATCCATTCACTTTTCCGCACGCTATTTCCCGGCTCTCACCCCCTTCAGTCCCCCTCCCGCCCCCCCCCCCTACCCTCCATCCCCTCGTCCAGCGATAATTCCAGCGGAAGAGTCTCGGCATTGAGCGCCGGCGAGCGTTTACCCGCCCTAAGAAATAAGAAAATGCCTCTAACACACTGGCGACTCGATAAACGGCCTCGCGTTGACTGACCGTGGCGCACAAAGAGGGGCAGATGAGTGCACGTAGCCACGTACACGCACACACACACACACACGCGCGCGCGCGCGCGGCAAACACACGTACAGAGACGTAGGAAGCGGACGGTGCTTTAAGGCGGCGAGCGAAGTGAGAGAGGGTAGCGCCGGATGAAAAGGCACGATAGACGCCCCGACTATAGATACCGGAAGGCAGGAGCCGAGGTTGGGTTGAGGGCGCCATTACGTCCGGCCACCCTTCGGTCCTCCACTTACCCCTAACGACGTTCCGGGCAAATAAAAGTTGATTTCTCCTCCCCCTCGAGCGCCTCGCCCTGTTCAACTCGACTCTTGCCTCTCTCTCTCTCTCTCACTCTCACTCTATCTCTCTATCTCTCTATCTCTCTCTCAGTCTATCTGTTCCTCTTTCTATCTCTCGCTAGACTCTCATGCCTTTCCACTCGACGGGGCCCTCCGCTTCGAATCTCCTCCTCCTCTTCCTCCTCCTCCTCCTCCTCATCCCACCTCCCCTCTTATACCTACTCCTTCTTCTCTCCTCCTCTGACGGCCACTCGGCCCTTCCTGTGTCTTGTCCCGACGCTTCGACGCTTTATCTTTTTACCGAGCCTTCCGCCTCATCAGACGCAGCCCATTCGTCAGCGAGTCCCGAGACGTGGACCCGTGCCAGCCGATTGAGAAATGCTGTGCTTAGAGGGTGGATCGGAGGGGGGGGTGAGGTTTTTGGAGAAATTTGTTCGGGGGTTTATATTTTTTTTGGATGCGGAGTAGCAGCGGTACAGAGTATGTCCGTTAGTATAACGGAAGTATGATGTGTTTGTTCGATTAATTTTTAGTAGTTTCTGTCTGACAGACATGAAAACATCATCATGACAGTAGAAAGGGGAATACTGTATCTGAACGTCGATAGGATAGGATTTTGGGGATATTTGTTGGGGGGTTTATATTTTTTAGGATGTGGAGTAGCAGCGGTATAGAGTATGTTTGTTGGTGTGCCAAATGCGTTACGTGTTTGTTGGATAAATAAATAATATCTGTCTGATAGACATCAAAAGATCATTGTGCTTGAAGGTAGACGAAAATCGGTAAGGCTTGTAGGACATTTTTTTCATTTTTATATTCTTTTTCCCTGTGTTTTTTTTACTTGGAAAATTATACATCAATTTCGTTTGACGTTACAAGACATAGCAGGTTGATTATGAATAACAAATAGTATAGTACACTTAGAACTCAAAGTATTAAGATTTATTAGCTGTACTATAAATATGAGAAGTGAACATTTTTGTTCGGTGGGGATGCAGGTTCCCGTTTTTCTCTGGAGCGTTGGGTAGGTGTCGAAACAGAACAATTACAAAATATATTTACCTTTACTGACATGACACAAGGGTGCTAGTTTCATTTTCAAAATTACAATTAATTTTAGTCTAACATTACCAAACATAGCAAATCAGCCATCTCCAATCAAACAAGCAACCTTGTACTTAAAAGCAAATAGGACAGAAGCCTTATACTTAATAGCAAAAAGTCCGACAGCCGCAGAACAAACAATGAACGCGGATGCAAGATTTTCCACACACACACATCTTAACTTCAGATTCCTTCTGTCCAACGAACTCCATTGACCAAATTTTGGTTTTCTATACTTTACAGATACTATTAATTAAAAAAAAGTCTTTTTCCGACGACTACATTACTCAGAACAACTGATAATTGCTCATTATTATTATTGCACACACAGTGTCACCGGTCTTACAACCTTGGAAATTAATTGCACGCAGGGTGTGCAATCGGTTTCGAATGCGTTAATTCCACTTGTGACGATCGCATCGAAAATCGCGTGTTTACCAGTACCAGCAGCCAGATCCTACCGAGAAGCCATCTTCTCCGCTCCTTCCGGCCGACGCAAATCCCTTTCGCCGGCCGTGAGGGTCGATAAAGATATCTCATTTTATCGCGCGCGCGGAAATATCAGTCTCGAAGTGTCTCGCATGCCGAATGAGCGCGGCGGAACGACCCTTTTGATGGATCCGAGGGCCGTAAAGCTCAACCCGCCCAGGGCTCGGCAACCTTTCGCGTTCCGTCTTCTATTCCGCTCGGTATATGATTCCGTTATACTTCCGCGACGATGGCCGACGACCGGCATGGCCGACGCTTGCCTTTTACGCGTCGATTATGGAAATGAAAACGATGCCGTGCCACGGCCTCCTGGGCGACATTACGGCCGGCACGGATCGTCGGGCGGACCGGAAGCGATTCGAGGAGATGCCCTTTGCGAGGGTCGATATCACTTCGCCGTTACCGTTCGCTTTGTCGGAGTTATATCGAGAGGCTGCACGTGCCGGCCGACAGTTTTGCCCCCGTGATTTTCGGCCCGCACGCGTGCAATGCAGTCCTTCCGAGTTCTCGATGGCGGCTAGCGGCGCAAAACGCTTCCGCACGCTGTTTCGCGGTCGTTTTTGGGTTATTAGGCACGTCAGATGTAGGAGAAGTGATGTAATGTGCTTTTTTGGGTCGTCGATAAATGTTGAAAATAGATCTGTACGCTCTTTATTAAGCATTCAGATAGGATAGAAATTACGGCCTCTTAGAATTTTCTTCAGATTGAATGCGGTAAATAATGAATACACAGTAAGCTTCCTTCGTGATTTTCGGCCCGCACGCGTGCAATGCAGTCCTTCCGAGTTCTCGATGGCGGGTCACGGCGCAAAACGCTTCCGCACGCTGTTTCGCGGTCGTTTTTGGGTTATTAGGCACGTCAGATGTAGGAGAAGTGATGTAATGTGCTTTTTTGGGTTGTCGGTCAATGTTGGAAATAGATCTGTACGTTGTTTATTAAACATTCAGTTATGAAAGATAGATATTATAATTTATTACAAGTTCTGTGAGATAGAATGGGTAAATGACAAATATACAGTTAGCTTCCTTTGTGACTTTCAGGCCGCGCGCGTTCCATACAGATTTCCGAATTCTCGATGGCGGCTCACGGCGCAAAACGCTTCCGCACGCTGTTTCGCGGTCGTTTTTGGGTTATTAGGCACGTCAGATGTAGGAGAAGTTATGTAATGTGCTTTTTTGGGTCGTCGATAAATGTTGGACATTTATTTGCACGCTATTTATTAAGCATTCAGATATGATAGAAATGATGACCTATTAGAATTTTGTTCACATTGACTGCCGTAAATGATGAATACACAGTAAGCTTCCTTCGTGATTTTCGGCCCGCACGCGTGCAATGCAGTCCTTCTGAATTCTCGATGGCGGCTAGCGGTGCAAAACGCTTCCGCACGCTGTTTCGCGGTCGTTTTTGGGTTATTAGACACGTCAGATCTTGGGGCTGTGATGTAATGGCTGTTTCTTTTTATCGTCGGATCTTGGATGGTAGTCAATGGTGGAAAATGTCCAGCACACTGTTTATTAAACATTCAGATAGAAAATAAATTTTACTCTATTATAAGTCCTGTGAGATAGAATGAGTAAATGATAAATATACAGTTAGCTTTCTTCGTCTTTTTCGGCCCGCACGCGTGCAATGCAGTCCTTCCGAATTCTCGATGGCGGCTCACGGCGCAAAACGCTTCCGCACGCTGTTTCGCGGTCGTTTTTGGGTTATTAGACACGTCAGATCTTGGGGCTGTGATGTAATGGCTTTTTTTTGATCGTCGGATCTTGGATGGTAGTCAATGTTGGACATTTTTCTGCACGCTGTTTATTAAACATTCAGTTGTGAAAGAAATGACAATCTATTACAAGTTCCGTGACATACAATGGATAAATGATAAATACATACACAGCTTTGTTGGTGATTTTCGGAACGGACGCATTCGATGCAGCCATCGTAATTCTCGACGGCGGTTCATGGTGCGAAACGTTTCCGCATGCTGTTTTGCCGTTATTTTTGGGTTATTAGGCACGTCAAATCTTGGGGAAGTGATGTAATGGGCTTTATTTGGTCACAGATCTGTGATGGCGGTCAATGTTGGACATTTTTCTGCTCAGTGTTTCGGACTATTAAGCACTCACATTGGGAAGAAATCATGATCTGTTAGAATTTCTGCTACTAAAGGAATTGCGGATTACGAATGACCCTTTTTGCTAATATTATAGGTTACTCATAACAACCCTTTAGTTTTTTCATATTTTTGGTCGCGCTGAAACAGTGTTGGAGACATTAAGAAACTTTTCGTCCTTTCTACGCATATTTGTTGCATATTGAAATATTGACAAATATATTGTGAACTCAGTAAAGTATAATATGCCATTGGGTAGCCAATGGAGGGTACTTTGGCATAGTTTGAACCTACTGAAACATCTTTTAAACTTTTCAAATGTCCTTAAACGATTTCTTTCGACTTCGCCGTTGTTTTACGTGGACTAACAAGACTTTTTCCGTACTTTGACACTATTTCGATTTATGTTACACTATTTTACATCACTTTACGTTATTACATATCATTATTATGAATTATTTGCGTTATTTTCGGAGTGTTGGGGGCACAGAAACATTTTAGCCCCTATTTGGTACATGTTTGACTGGCTTATGCTAATGATATGACATTGTGCAACCAATGGATGGCACTTTGGCATAACTTGGGCCTATCACAACGTGAATAAAATCCTCAGAATTGTATAAAAACGCCAAGAAATGTTTGGTCTTATTTTACATTTATTACCTTGTCGGATAGATATTAACTCACCCTAAGAGTCGGTCGCAAGCAAACTCTCGGATTCTTAATAGTTTCGAAGATATAGCCATTTTTCGGAGCCGAAAAAATTTTTTTAAAGGTCGTCTTTCGCTGATAATCTTCAAAGTGTACAACATTGTGCCATCCTGAAAATTCTCGATGCCTCGCAATGTTGGAAACGTTTCGCCGAATAATCTTCCATCGTTTAACATAAGATGCAAAACTGTCCATACAGTCAAGCTTTTGGAAACGTTGATACAGTAGGACATAAATGTCATGGCAACAACAACAGTTTAACACTATTCATATTAATCAGCGCTTCTAACTTACGAATTCACCAATTAATTAGCCTGCATACTTATTTTACCGTCCGACCCTTGCCTTCTCACATAATTTTCAATAAACTTGCACACCTCAGCTTCCATTACACCGTTGACTTGTCATCGACAGCCGCTTGACTCAAATTCCGACCACATATCCTCCACAATTCCTCCACACTCTCACAAAGCTTACCCCTTCTTCATTAATTACTCTTGGCGTTCCCTGCTTCGCCCAACAAATCATTCGACAAATCTCGAGCTCGATCCCTCAACAATTCTCACTTGCCAACCAGCCGGAACGATCCCACTTCTTCCGTCGCCTAGAGGCCCTCACAAAAGCAGGCAACCGGTGGCACGTGGCCGAGCGACGTGTAAGGCGCCACCAACCGGGCGAAAACGTTAATATTATCGCCGTCGAGGGTCCCTAATGGAATTATAAATTCAATACCGGCCGGTGAGCGCACCTGAGTCTGCCTCCTGGCGGACCCGACAGATTCTCTGTTTCTCTCTCTCTCTCTCTCTCTCTCTCTCTCTCTCTCTCTCTCTCTCTCTCTCTCTCTCTCTCTCTCTCTCTCTCTCTCTCTCTCTCTCACTCACTCACTCACTCACTCACTCTCTCTCTCACTCTCTCTCTCTCTCTCTCTCCATCTCTCTTTCTCTCTCTCTCTCTCTCTCCCCCCCTCTCACCTTCTACCCATCTATCTCTATCTCTCACACCCTCGCACGTACACACTCTCAGAAGGCAGCATTCACGGGCCGCGCTAATTGCCATCCTAATAATTGTCGTTGCCAGCATGTGGTGCCGCTTCGGTACGTCTGGCCGGATGCCGGCCGCCCGCTTCCGGATAAATGATGGCCCGCTATCCAATCTACGATCATCGGGCGAAAACCGCGTAACGAATCGCCGAATGTGATTCTCGGCGATCGCGCGGCCACGTGCGCCATCCTCTCTCATTTCCGTGATTAAGCTCGTCGTTGTGCGCAACATAGCGCGCGCGCGAGCGCGAGCGAGCGAGCGACGGATCGCGTTCGATTGGTCGATTCTCACGAATTGGCGCGCATCGTCGGGCCATCGACTCTGGGGCCGGGGCCGGGTTATCGGTTTTTCGGCGGGAGGGAGAGGGTGGGGGCTGGGAGGAGGGAAAAAAAATAGATATCGCCGAACGTCGGACGTGACTATCGCGTTACGGGATATTGGCAATACGTTTTGCGGAAGGCGCGTTTGCGGAGAACGCTTTTTTTCCTTTTTGCTCGATTTTTTTTTTCGGATAGGTGGGAGTCCTGTCAATTCGGCGGGTTAGGCTTATGAGGGAGTTGGAGGGGAAGGGAATTTGTTGGGGTGGTTTTTGTGATTTTTGGGTGGCGGTGGAATTTGATCTTGGGAGGGGAGGTTTGGGGGCGGTTGGATGTGAAAGGTGGTTGGAGGGATTAGTTATTGATTGGAGTGAGAAATGAGGAATTACTGAAAATCATTTTTGAAATTGGAGATTGTTTGGGGCGAAAGGTTGCAAATCTATGTGCGTCCAGTTTGTCAGACGTAATCAAATTACAGTACCTTCCTATACATGTACCATCTTATCTCTTCGAGGTATTTATAGTATCGTTCACATTTGATAATAGTGTTGCCGTATAGTGCTATACATTTTTTGCCTTATTTAACGACATTAAAGATATCGTTTTCACTCTTCCTTTCTTTTTCCCATTTAATATCAAACAACTGTCACATTAGTCAGTTCCAAATAATTTTATTCTTATCGTCAGAATATGGCATATGAATCATTAAAATTTAACAAAAATATCGCATGATCCACATCTCTTGTCCCACTTACCAATATTAAAAATATTTTATTCACACTGAGCCCGCAATGTGACAAAAATTACGCATAATGCTGTACATTTTTTGCCTTATTCACCCCTTCCTTATACAAAACTATTAATCACCTGTCAATCTAACTCATCGCACAAAAAAGTTACACAATTTTTTCTCTCTCACCATCCAATAGAAACGGGCGTTCGGAAAGAGAATTTTTCTCATCGGATCGAACTTTCTTTCCATTCTCGCGTTTGGAATGCGGTTCGAGTAGAGAAAAATTCGTCGGTAGAAACTTTTACTTAGCCTAACCTCGCTACGCCGAATCAATCGCTAATGCAGGGAACATAATTCGAGGAAGGCAGTCGGCCACGTCGGGGGCAAATCGAGGCTTGGCGTCCTCGTGCCAAATTTGAGCGAAAATCGGAGGGTGCCCGGAACTTCCGCCAAGACGTTAGAAGAAGTTACGTAACTCTACGTGACCCAGAGGCACCGATTTATCCGCTCGAAGTGCCCTTATCGCCCTGAGGAACGACAATCTGATTCGAGGCGTGAGATTAGGATCCCTCCTACGTCCTTCCATTGTAAAAACCTGCCGTCGGCCAGCCTGATTTACGTCGGAAGCTGTCGATAGTTGCACACTGCCGTAAACGAGATCTGATCTTTGAGTTCGATCGTTTGTGTTTTCGAGGCTTATGTATTAATTTGTTGATGTATTTCAAATATTGACGCGTGCTTCTTAGGATCATAATTTTGGTTACTTGCGAAAATGGCTACGGTGAAGGTAAATTGGACTGAAGTACTCAACTTAGATACAGATGATGTTAGGTTGTGTCCGGGTAATTGTAAGTGATGTTAATTCTGTTCGCAAGTTTTCTATTCCGAATAAATATGTTCAACGTTTTATTGCTGGTGCACGTAGCTTCGTATTAAGATGAATTCTTGCGATGAAGGTAAATTGGTATTAAGTACTTCACTGATACTTACTGATGGCGTTACAGAGTATTAATTTAATTAGTCGAAGTATGACTAATTCTGGTGTCAAGATATTAATTCCGAATGTATAGGTTGAACATTTTATTCCTGAAGTACGTACAATAGATTCGTATCAAGTACTCCATAGACAGTTACCGATAGTACTTATGAGGTATTCATTCAATTATTAAGAGTATGGCCAATTAATTTACTGCCAATTTTTAAACTTTGAATGTAGTTCAACTTTTTACTGTTGGAGCAGGTAGATTGGTATCGTGCACTTAATTGATAGTTACTGATTAAATTCTACTGTCAAATTTTCAACTCCCCATATTCTACATTTCCTTACCGAGACACGTAGAATACAAAATTGTTCATCTAATACTTACACATTGACAGTTTACCACCAATAGAAACCAAACTTCGCAGTTTCACACACCCGATCTTTCTGCCGTAGAAGCTGTATTAAACCAATCCTTACAAATTACAATAGTAATTATTACAATTGAACATCTTACCCTAGACCTCTCACAATCCAAATTGACCCAAAGCTAGCAGTAACCAGACACTATCGAAATCAAAATTCCCCAAATCCCATTAACCCAAATCAACCACCCCTCCAATTAAACCCCACCCCGCACCCAAAGAAACCCATCCCCTCGGAGCTGGAAAATCGACGGGGTTAGAAGTATCCCGATAAAAGCGGGCGTAATTCGTAATTCGTCAGGAATTTCGCCGGCCATCGAGCATCGAGGCCACTCGCAATTCCATCCACGAGCGCATTCGCCAGCACGGTATCGTCCGCCGCTTCCTTCCTCGCACAGTCTGCCACTGGCGTATCCTTCGCAATGGCCGTATTATCGAGATTGGCCGCAACCCTCTTCACTGCCCTCCCCCACCCCCTACCCCTCATGTACTCGGTCTCGCTCACTCTCCTGATTACTCTCTTCCTCCTTCTCTCTCTCTCTCTCTCTCTCTCTCTCTCTCTCTCTTTCACTCTCTCTCACTCTCTCACATACTCTCTCTCTCTCTCTCTCTCTCCAGCAAACGCGCGCCATCCACGCACGCTCACCTCTCCCTTCAGTTAACTCTCTCTCGCCCCCAATCACACCAGCAGCCGCTAAGTGCGATCCATTACGCGTAATGGAATGCGCCAATTATAACATTTGCTGAATAATTGGCGGACGCTCGGCTGCGCCTGCCGATGGTGCAGCTCGGCACACAGGATATATATGCCTGGTAGGGGTGGGTATCAGGAGGAGGGTGGAGGGGGAGGGGGGAGGGGGGTGGTGGTGGCTAAAAGGGTGGTCTGCCGTGGATTCCGAGGGTGGGCCGGAACGCTCGATAACTCTCGCCCACCCCTATACCTGCGTGTTCACGTACACCGACCATGGCGCGCGCGCGAGCGGGATGCTCGAGGGCAAACATCAAATAAATCACTTAATAAATTTTGCGGAAGTGGTGGTAAACTCTAAAAGGCCAGCCCCGTTGCTCGCCGGTGACGCTCGACGAGCCTGGAACCCCGCGGATGATAATCTTTATTTAGTAGCTTTTTTTTTATGGCATTCGCATGAGAGCCGGAGTTTAATAGACGAGAGGGGTAGAAGGGGTGAGCGGTGGGGGGTGGGAAAAAGTGAAAAATGCGCGATGGGACGCGTTCGACGATAAATTACTCGACGGTAAGTGCGCTGCGGATGAATTTTTCTGCCTTTTTAATCGGCAGCTCGTTCGGAGGGGGTTGATGCAGCGATTTTTTTTCGCTCACTCTCTTCTTTTTTTTTTTATCGTTTTTAACTTCTCCGGTCCGTTCCTCCTCGCTCGCGCGGCGCTTCGCGGTTAGGATTTAATGTTCTTGTGTTTGCATTGTGCGCAACGCGCGGGGGGATCGTGGTTAAAGTGTCGGTGGGAGGGGGTGAAGAGAGTGAAGGGGGTGAGGAGTCGGTTTATTTGATTCGAAGGATAAATCGCGAGGATGTTTTTCGAGGAGTGTGTTCAGCTGATTTCCCTGCTAGCTGGCTTTAATTCCTATTGGGAAGCGGTGGGGTTGGGGTGGGGGGTGGAGAGCATTCCCGTAGGCGCTATAATCGTATGGGTGTTCTAATATTGAACTTAAGGTGGAATCGTGCGGATTAATATGGGTTGAATGAGAGTCAGGATTCGTTTATGTACTTACCTTATGTTCGAGGGCGTATTATACTTACGAGTTTTCTAGAGTTGTTTGCTCTTTGTCGGATAGGTGGGTTTTGAATTTAATCTTATTTTCAATGTATTCTTTTCTATCGGTTGGCTTTGAGGTATGAAGCGGATAAATGACGTCTTTCGATTATTGACATTGCGGTGTTTGCAGTAAACGTTTGCGAAGGCAAATTCGATCACTTTGACAAACCCAAAATATGCGCAACTAATTGATTTCCTTTTCCGATATCCGTTACATCAAAGCGTTAATACTCATTGCACGGGACTTGATTCGTATGATTATTCCTAAACATTTATTATCTCAGGGTAATGAGAAAACTTGTATAAACCGTTTGTTAACACTAGAACTAGACGATCTGTCAACAATTTTTGGTCTGATTCTATTTTAATTTCTTCCTCGACATTTTCGGCTTTCAAATGAGATAAGCATTCAGTGAGATGCGTAAATCATTCATTGTGTTCACGAAAATGTGAATAGAACTGACCGTTACTTCTGTTGTAAAAAGAAATTAAGCTTGTCACTTCTTACCGTTAATATTAATAACATCAAAATAATTACATCTGCTGTCACATGGCAAGTCGTCTATTAACACTTCTACTATAAAGTGCGATAAATAAATTATTATCTTCCATTTTGTATGTCCAAACACACTGACTCTCGTCATCCCAGCAAGCCAAATGAAAATCGCTGTTCCCGTGTTAGTACCAATCAAACTAATCCACCTAAAACAATGCTTACTGTCAACATTACCAAACTGACAATCACATCCATCCCTACATGTCCATTCGCCAAACAATACTTCTGTACAGTACGGATCATCCGGGAGTAAGCCTCTCCTGCAAACCGATTTTCTGCCGCAGCATTGGCAATGCACGTACGCAGTTTTGGCGTCGGGGGGTTTGCGTAAAAACGGCCCTCAATGCGGTTGGACAGGCGTGCGCACGCGCGAGCGGAAACCTGATCGCGTTAAGCGCCGTGCATTTTTCCATCAGCGAGCGCGCGCGCGATCAAAGTGCAGAATGACAGTGACACCGGTGGATGCATCCTGATGCCAACTTACGGACAGCCGGACGCGGCGAATGGAACGGAAAAGAGTGGAGGGGGTGGAGGGGTGGATTGCTGAATAAAGAGAGAGAGAGAGGACCAGAGAGAGAGAGAGAGAGAGAGGACCAGAGAGAGAGAGAGAGAGAGAGAGAGAGAGAGAGAGAGAGAGGACCAGAGAGCAGAAAGTGAAAGATAGGCCGGGGGTGTGTAAAACGGAGAGAGGCAGAAAGTCAGTGAGAGAGACGGAGAGGTGGAGTGCTGAAAGAGAGAGAGAGAGAAAGAGAGTAGAAAAAGTGGGAGACAAAAGATAGAGGGAGAGAGAGAAAGAGGTTATGAGACTGAAAGAGTGTAAAATAGGTGAACATAGAGGAAGAGGGAGAGCCTAATGCTAAAAAGAGATCGAAAGAATGTAAAACAGAGAGAGAGATGAACGAAAAAGAGAGAGGATAGTAGAACAGTGAGAGAAGGTGAATACAGGGAGAGAGAAGTCATAAGATTGAAAGAGTGTGAAATAGGCAAACGTAGAGGAAGAGAGAGAGTCTAATGTTAAAAAGAGATCGGAAGCATATAAAACAGAAAGAGATGAAAGAGAGAAGAGAGAGAGAGAGGATAGTAGAAATAGCGGGAGGGTTTGGGTAGAGAGAGAGAGAGAGAGAGAGACAGAGAGGTGTGATGAGATTGAACGAGTCTGAAATAGAACATGGAGGCTGAAAAAGACAGAGACTAACGCTGGAAAGAGATCGAAAGAATGTAAAACAGAGGGAGATGAATGAAAGAGAGATAAAGAGAGTGAATAGTGGATAAATTGGAAGAGTGGCTGAGAGGGGGACAGAGTGGAAAACAGTGGACGATAAATGAAGAGAGTGAGAGAGAGAGAGATAGAGAGAGAATGAACACTAGAGAAGAACTGAAGAGAACACATAGAGAAACAGAAAGAGAGAGAGAAAGAGAAAGAGAGAGAGAGAGAGAGAGAGAGAGAGAGATCGTGAAAGAGATTGAAAGAGTGTGAAATAGAAGAAAATGGATGTCGAAAGAGAGATAGAGCCTGCCGCTGAAAAGAGATCGGCAGAGCGTATGCCAGAAAGAGAGAGGGCGAGAGGGAGAGAGAGGGAGAGAGGGAGAGAGAGAGAGAGACAGAGAGGCAGAGCGCAGAGCGAGAAGGAGGGATCGTATGAAACAACGTTAGTGCGCGTGTTTTCGCGCGATCCAATCCGCGGCGAATTAACCAACCGAGGAAAACTTCGTTACCTTCGAGCCGGCAGGGCTCTGGGCTCCATCCAGTTCCGGTTCCGCTTCCTCGGGATGGCGCGTACGCGTTTTACCGGGACGTAGCTCGAAAAATGGGGCGCAACGGGATGGGCTCGTCTTATTGTTCTCGTCGGGGCGAAATTACACGGCGGATGAAATTATCCTGCTTGCTGGTGGAGGTGAAAGGGGGGGGGGAGGGAGGCTGATCGCTTTAGATGCCTGGTAATCGACCTTGGATATTGCCCCATCGATAAATGAGGATTAACAACATTCTGGTGGTCGTGTCGAGACTGGTATTCTGATTTTCATACATGTTTGATGCGTGTTATATCTGTTAGTCTTGTTAAGTTTGTTTCAGACTGTCGGGGAAGGTGAGTAAAGGATAATGGCGAAGACGAAAGATGTGTCTGGGACGGAAGGAGGGTTTGGTTGGTCAAATTTCGAGATCTTGTGTGTTCTGTCTTAAATTTGGCATGGTATTGGTCGATGTGGTAACAAATCCAGATTATTATTAAAATATGATTTCGCTTTTCCACGTCTTATCTATTGAAACCAGTAATTCTGCATGGATTATATTTGTACATGTGTTTTTAAATCCTAGGATAATTGATTCCTTATTTCAATCAACATATTCATGGGCCACATATAAATTCGTTCTCAATATTTACTTGCTCTTAACCGTACGCTTAACCCCTTCCAATACTTCGACGTCTCTGAGACGTCGAAAAACTTACGCACTAAAATCTATAGTAACAAAGAATGTATGAGGGAAGGAAAAGCAAAATAAATTTTTGTTAAACTTAACTATTCCCTGACCGAATGTTTGTTATTTTCTATTTGTAAGTTTGGTCCAGGGAATTAATACAAAATTATACAGATTTATTGAAGCATGGGCCTAAGAAAATAATTTGTATGTCAAGTGGTTAAGATAATTCGACAAGAAACACAAAAAACTAAACATAAGATATTAACGTCGTGCATCAGTATTCATACGAGAGGCAATACAAGTTCCAACTAAAAATATAGAATCTTCGGCGAGAAATTGTCAAAGGCATCGTCGGAGGGGGAGTCTATAGGGCCGGTTCCCGGAAACCGTGAGAATGTATCGTCCTTATTCCGTTGGCCGGGGTGGTCCGCCAAGGTTTCCTTCGAGCGCCGTCGATTCGATTTCCCGCGTCGAAGGCGAGCGAAGCCACGGGCGGACGAAGTGGATTCGAAAATTGAAAATCATTGCGGCCCGTGATCCCCTTAGTTTCGCCAGACAACCCCGATAAATTCTTCGGCCGCCGCCCTCGTCCTCGTTGCGGGGCTTTATCCTTTATAAGGCTTTATAAGGCGTTATACCGCAGATCCTGGGGCCGCTCCTCCGGTTTCCTCCCTTACGCCCTCCCGTCCTTTGTCCGGCGGAATTTTCCCCTCCTTCCCTCCGGCCTTCCACCCCTCCGTCCACCCCCCCCCCCCCACCGCTCACCCCTCGCCCTCACCCCATTTTTCCGCCCTCGCGACTCCCTCGCGTCCCGTATCCCTCATCGTTTTAGGAAAATTTACGAGCACCGCCGGCGTCTGAAATTGGGTGTACGTCGATGGAGCTTGGTCGCTTTCGAATTTTGAAAAAAGGATTCGCGGAGTAGGGGGAGAGAATTATTCGATGCGGACGCGGGTGTTAATCGGTTGGGATTGGTTTAAGTGCTTGTGCGTAGGTCGGTTAATGTAAGGGATGAACAGGGGTGGTGGGGGTGTGTTGAATTTTTGGCAAGTTTTTGAATTGGGATTTGGAGGAATTGATCGTTGAAGAAGTAAGGGTTGGTGATAGGGATTGTGGTGAAAGTACTTTTGATGGGGCTGAGTTGGATTTTTGGCAGGTTTTTGGATTGGGGTTGGAAGGAATTGGTGTTTGGAGAGGTAAGGGCCGAATGGCTCGAGAAGGGTTGGTGGTTAGAAATGTGGAGAAAGAAGTTGTGTGGTGGATTCTTAAGTTGTTGATGACCGTAATTTAGAAAGGGTGGTATTGTTACTATTTGAGCAGACATATTCATTTTGAATCTAAGAAATTTTATTAAATATTTTCCTATAACGTTTAAGTCATTAGAATCGAATATAACATTATATTGTTTTAAGTTTAATGACATGAATATATGATAATTTGTTTTCCACTTGATATAATTACGACAATCACCTTACAACTCTTCGTGTCAATTTAAATGTAGAGAATGTACCCATATAGGTATACAGAAATTTATATGTTTTCTTGTTAATTATAACATGATTACTTTTGCTCTAGTATACCTTATCAAATTTTTAACTATTTTTCTTTGTGTTATTCATTCGTCATTAAAAGGGTTAAAAATCAGATCCTCCACTTATCCCACCCCCAACAATCATTCCTCAATGCTCATTCCAATACATCAATAATTAATTTATTCTTTGACTATGACTAAACATTACTTTTCTACAACTTTGATCACATCTTTACCAAATATAAAACTTGCATCGAAACTCATCAATATTTTCGATTGCCACCAATTATCCTTGTAACACTAAAGCAGTACCACATGCGGTTACCCTAACGAAGAACCCAAAAATCAAATCCTCCACTCGTCCCACCGCTCCCGCCAAATTCGGTCCGAGCGCAATTCAAACAGCTTCTCGGACAATAATGGCCGGAACCAACTTGGGGGGTGGGGGCATCTCAATAATTTATTGCCATTTTCGGCGAGTCACGGCGGAAAAGTGGCCCCGTTTCAGCCCGGGGGTTCCCGATCGCGCCGGAAGTCGGGGTGGGGGGTGGGATTGGCGCACTTTCGGACTCCGCGGTGCGAAGGAGAGCCAGAGGGTTGAAGAAGGACTTTGGGGTCGCGGCGTAGGCCGCGGGTCGTAGGGCGTGTTCCTGGGCGGCTTTGACATGCAAATTGCCTGACAATGAATTTCGTAAAACCTTTTACCGCGGAGCTCGCCGGGTCCGGGGGTTGGGCCGGTAGGGGGTGAGTAAGTGGAAGACCGAGGGGGTGGCTGCCTGAAAACGCTCTCGCGCTTTCCTCCGTGAACGTCATTTCGAAGGGTAGCTCGGGGGAGGGAGAGAAAGGGGCAGTTAGTTAGATAGAATGTGTGAGAGAGAGAGAGAGAGGGGGTGGGAGAGAAGACGCCAGACGACGTCGCAGTATTAATCACTGTCTACCGGCATCAAGGAAGTTTCCACCTTCACGACCTTCGCGCTTCTCTATGCTGGTGACGTTCTGGGATCCGACGCTTCGGCCTGATTCGCGATCTAATCGCTGCTGGCTCGATTTTGATTAAGAATGGTATTTATTACGGCTTCCGCTCGGGAGCTTGTCTTTTCTCGGATGATTTATGTGACTGAGTTTATTGAATGTGAGGAATTGGTTCGATTTATTCTCATGACTTATGTGATGAGATAAGTTTGTTATTAGAGTGTTCAGTCTTGTCAGTGACTTACTGGGCATACTGTAGAAAAACTGAATTATTACCCAATTCACTTTTGTCCTAAGGCATTGAATAACTCTTATGACATACAGCGTCACAATCAGCTTCATTTTTACAAACTACAAAACTACAAAATCGTCTCTGTTCTCCGATCAATTCTCAACCGATCCACCTCTGGAACACAAGAGTCCACAACGTCCCGTACGAAAATCCCCCCCTGCACATTTATACCGCCCCTGACATCCGCTCGCAGCGCATGCCGCAGAGTCCGAGCAGTCGAAAATCCTGCCGCAGACTCTCGCTAACCGGAAGTGCATAACGCCCGTCGACTCGCACTCGTCCTCTCCCAAGATGGTGAAGTCGACCGGGCAGTAACAGCGAGCTGAACCGGATTCTTCTCTCGCACACAATGACAGCGCTGGGTGCCGGCTCGTTGAATCCAGGAGGAGTAAGGGGTTGCGGAGGGGAGTGGGGGGGGGGGGGGGTGGCCACGTAAGGAGTATCGAGAGACGTCGTTAAGCGTCGATCGCCTCTCTCAAAGTGGCCTGGCGCCTCTGCCCTCCCCTCCCACGCCGCACCTCCCCACCCTTCACCGGGCATCGAGGGCGGTAAGGTTAGTCGGCACTCGCTATAGAGCCTGGGGTTGGCGCGAGGGTGGGAGGAGGGAGCAGGTCGGAAGGTAGGGAATGGTGGATAAACCATGATGTCGTTGATTAATACGGTTTACCAGTAAGTGTAACGGAGTGTGCAGAACGCGTCTGTGCCCCGCCGTACTCCTCCCCACCTCTCAGCCGCCAGCTACTCTCTCTCTTTCTCCCCTCCGACGGCTCGCGCGGCTTCTCCTCCGCCCCCCCCCGCCGCGGCCCACCCGCGCGCTACGCTTCTTCGGCGGCCGATGCCTCCACCGCCGCCGCCGCCGTAGCCGCCGACGCCGCCACCGCCATGGCCACCTCAACTGCCGTCTACCCCCACCACTGGCGCGCGGCTCGCGAGCCAACCGGGAGCCACGTGCCGATCAATGGCGTCTCGCCGCTGATTGGCCCGGCCGGGAACAACCCCTCGCGCTCCCCCCTCTCCCGCCTCGCGCTACTCTCGGCCGCCTTCTCGCTCAGACTCCTTCTGGCTGGCGTAGCTGCTCGGCCCGACTCCTGACTCTTACTCCTGTCTTGCTCCTGCCTTGCTCCTGCCTTGCTCCCGGTTTTGCTTCTCACTCGCTCTTGCGTCGCTCCTGGCTTCGCTTCTCACTCCTTTCTGCCTAGCTGAGGCTAGCTCGCTTCCACCTGCGTCGAGGCTGGATTCGGCGTCCTTTGCGCACGGTAGATTCCTCCGACCCCTCCCGCTGGAAGGTTGATCCCATAAGAGAGGGCGAGCTTTTCTTATGAGGAGCATTGATTGCCAACAAGCCCTTCTGCCGTTCTTCCTCCCTCTCGGCCCCCGCCTCGCCGGAGGTGAGTCCGCGTCGGGACGGTCGGTACTTCCTTCTGGGCTCTCGCGGAGGTCGGCATGCTTTTCCGCTTCCGAGGTCTGGTTATGCTCGATGTTGAGGATCGTTTCACGGGTTGCGCGGGGCTCGGTGTCGCTTTGTTTCCGGGAATTAGATTGCGGAGCTTGGAGGGAGGGTGTTCGTGTGTTTATTGGGTCAACGCGAGGTGGCGAGGTCGTTCGAATTTTGGGGAGGTTCGATCGAGAATGGGTGGCAGAGCTGATTTGTGGAGCGAAATGTTGAATATTCATAATTATGGGGCTTACTTCGTTTCGGTGAAATAAATCAGATTTTCTTGTTCTTTTACTAGAGCCTTGCTTGCTTTGTAGGTTTTTTCAACGGTAAAGATGTAATACACGTGCATGTAAAGCTCTTTTTGGTGGTACGTGTTTCGTTATTTCTACTATGAACGCACGTCTGACTAAAACGGTTCATTACTACTGAATCCATCACTTGAGAAATACAGAACAGATACCTACGTGTATTACGCTATGAATATTTAACTTTTTAATCACACTTAACTCATAATTTTCTAATGTTTTTTTAACTGTGTAACTGAAATAAATAATCACTTTCAAGTAATTCCAATACTGCCAACGTGTCGACGTTAAAAATTCATACTTAGCCAAACGTTGCAGTCGACAGCTGTATCCAGCAACGTTCTGATCGGGCATTCGATTTCAGAGATGCCGCAATTTCCGCTGAAAATTGGAAAGGAAAGTAACATAGGATGCGCGCGACATTTTATCACGAGAGAACAAGTTTATTCCATTACCTCACTACGCACAATTTAAGGGCTACATAATAATCGCTAGGATCGTAACATATTCTTCGTTAGGCTATCTTTGGTTAGCACTGACAATTAATCGGGAATTAATATACAGGTCTCTACTGGTAGCTAGGTTCCACTCGACTGGCTACACTCCGCAATTAAATCATCGTGGAGAAAGATTCGGACGTGACCGCGCACTCCGCTTTAGAATCTCTGTGTTCACGGGAAACTCGAATGACGGACATTACTTTTCCCACGCCTCTCAATCGTATACGTGGAAAACGATTTTTCACCGCGTCTTCATTCTCACCCCTCTCTTCAGCCTCTCAATCGTACATGACTCATTACGTACCAAGACTCTAAAACAGCACGAGATCGTTGATCCCTCATGAGCCGAATTTCTTGCAACGATTGCCAACTTCCGACTGAACCAGCTGGCGCTCGAACGAAATTTGGAAAATTTACTCGATTCCGACGAGTCGAAAATTTCCCCCCGACGAAACGTCTCAAAAATTACGCCGCAGTACGACCCTCGCTGTCGGCCTCCATCTTTAAGATTTATTCTACCAGCCCCCTTCCACCACCTGCCACCCCCTCCTGCACCCCCGCTCGATGGCATCCCGAGCATCGACCGAATCGAGGTGGTCATTTTTGGCAAAATGCGCGGAAGTACCGTAGATGAGCGGCAGATAGTCGGACTATAAAATTTATTACTCGGCTTTATACGGGCGGAAGTGGCCGCTTTTAATCAGTGTATTACATTCATTAATGCGGCACCCCCCGCGGGGGTGGTTTCTCCTCGAAAAAAGCGCTTCGCTGTCGGCTTTTAAAATGGAATGCAAAATATCGGGCGCCCGCTTTAAATAATACACCCGATGCCGCGGCCGGCGTATTTGTCGATGCTGCCAGATGAAATTGGCGAAGATTGGCATACATTTTTCATGGAAATTAGCCTGTCGCGCGCTTTTTTTTTTTTTACCGACGATTTTGGCGGACGATGGACGGTGTGCTTCGAAGAACGTCGAATGATTAATGGCATTGATAATTTCGAGCGTGTTCGGCAGCCTCTTGTGCGAATTTTGGCGAGGCACGGACAATTTTTGAGTTCAATGTGTGTTGGTCCGTTCATTTCTGCTGCAAGTGCATGGTGACATTTTTTTTAGGCTCGTTTGAATTTCAATGTTTTCATTTTTTTGTGCGAATGCATTGTTAAATTGAAAGCTGATTAATGAAAACATTTTTTTTTTGCTTAGCGGGATGATGTGGTCTTTGTAAATATTAATGTATATCCAGGGTGCTCATAGTCGAATTTTTTATTGTGCGGTATTACTCAAATCTGAATTTTGTTTTTGTCATACAGATGTATCGTTTTATCATGCTATAGGTTATGTTGCTCTTTTCGATGGAACGGTTGAATTTTGAATATTTTGCAATGCAACACTCTTTTGAATCAGCGTATGCCACATTTCAATCTCCAGCTCGAATTATTCCCTAAATTTTTTAACGCACTCTGCGTGGAAATTAAAATTTCATTCAAACTATAAAAAATCGAAGCCAATTTCCGATCATCCGCCGAAAACATCCTTTCTACCCGAATCATCCACCATCATTTTATCCTCTCCCCTCAAACTTAACAAAAAAATCCTCAAAAATTCAATGCTCCTCCAAATTCTAACTCAACTGTCGAATTCCCAGACTCTTCAACATCTCTGCACTCCGTCCAACCTTTCAAAAAAACTATTCACACTTCCAAATTTCCAATCTACCCAAATATTCTGGCATCATCTGGCAGACATCTGTAATCACGCGACCTTCATCATCAACCATCACTCGACCATCGCCGTCGACCTTCATCGTCGACCATCACGCGACCTTCACCGTCGACCTTCATCATCAACACCAGCCCGCTTCCGCGAAGTTCGTTCCCTAGGCATCTTCTTTCGTGGTCGGCTGTATCTGATGCACGACGCTGGGTATATGATGATGATGCTCCGGCCTCCTGGACAGACCCAGAAGAGGCGGCAGCAAGGGCAGCGGCAAGGGCAAGGGCAGTCCGCCGGGAAAGCCAGCCAATCCTCCCAAGAGAGCCGAGGCCGTCGAGTGTTCCTGCGCCTTCCTCCTCAGCTCCGCCAGGCTGCTGTTCCTGTGAAGGTCACCGGTGCCTGGCTTGCAGCAGCCGCAGAGTGACCCTGGCCAGCCGGGCGGCGACCAGGACAGCATCTCTTGAAGAGACCCTCGATGATCGCTGGTGGCCCACAGCGAGGGCGTGCTGGATGTCAATGATGTTGGCGCACTGCTGACGATCTTGCTGGCGAAGAGTGGCGGTGAGAATTGGGCGGCGAGATGCGGAGAGAAGAAGAGCGAGGTCGGAGGCTCCACTGGCCTGAAGCCGGCTGCGAGGCCTGGGGAGCTGAAAGTAGATAAAGATTGGGTCAGGCGCTTTCAAGGTCGTTAGGTCAGCATCCGGAGTTGATTTACGGGGCCAGGATTTGTACATGTTCAAGGTTGCGTCTGTAGGAGTTGTGGTGGATGTCGATGTTTCGGGGAGGTTCCAGGGTGAGTTAAAAGTGCTTGCTACAATTTGTTGGGGTGGTTAGGTTAGAAAATCAGATTTGTCATGGTACGTTTTTGAGAGTCTGATTTTTCCTAAATTGTGTAGATTCTTTGGTAACGTATCAATCAAAGGTTATTTATCATATTGAACAAATCTACTTGAAAGGCATGTACGTTTCGAGATTAGTAGAATGTTGTTCAAAAATTGTTACCACTTTTCCATTGAAAATTGCATATGATTATTCTATTTGGTTGTCGATTGCCAACATTTTCAATGCAAAGGATTTGTAACAATTTCACAATTCTTAGTTTCGTTTTGGGTAAAAGGTTACTTTTCATTCTCTCGATACAATATCAAAATTTATTGATTAATAGAAATTCTAATAGTATTTTAAAATGTTCCATCTCAAAAGTTTAATATATAACAAAGAAACGGTATTACATTATCATTCATTGCCTGTTTATAAGTACGAATGCTGGAATGCGTTTTAACAGAGATATCGATCTGGTTTGCCTGTTATGGCTGAGGATTTATTTGATTTGTTAGGGTAATATGAGAATGGCCGGCTCGTTGAATACGATATTCGCCTGCATATATATTATTTCAGATTAAATACTTGAAATAGCATTTCCCGTGCAGCGCGTTATATCACGATTCAAAACAAACGAAACCAAGTCACAATGAATATTTATAACATATATTAACAGGCACGCCCGAGTTACTAATACAAATTCCGCCAAGCGTATTCATTTTAATTACTGAGAATAATAATTTATTCGTACCGCAATTAATACTGATACCAACAAATGGAAGAGTACACACGTAGTGATGGTAGAAGCAATATTAGCAGTGATAGTATCGGAGCTGATAGTATTAATAAATATAAATAAATAATATTAATAAATATAACTATAGAAGTATTTCTATTAAAAATGCCAGTAATGTCATACTTATACACAATTTAATGTGAATATTTTCACCTTCGTTAAGATAACACAGAAAATTGTTTCTCTGCAAGTTACATCGAATTATAAAATGTTAAGTCCCATTTGCACAATTTATTCCAGCCTAACCTGACTGTGTAATATACGATAATAACGAAAGTACTGTAAGTAGGCATGCCAGTACTACGAATGTAGTACTAATAATATGATAATTATAGCAAAGAAAACTATATAATGTCCAACCTGACTTAAATTTTTCACTTTGGATCTGTTCAATCTGTCCAATTGCATTTATAAAAATAGCCCTATAAACTACTAAAATGCTATTACAGTCTTCCAACCCCCAACCGAATCAGCGTAGTAGGCCTAACAGTAGTACTCTTTCACTGATGACATTAAACAAACCTACCACAAATATTCCATACTTAACTTCCCTTAAAATAAATATCATCTCTGTTGATTCTATGCAATTTGTCCAAGTCCAGTAATACAAATTATTCCATGAATACTACTGACCTGCTAACTTTTACAGATTTTGAACCCCCTAAAAAATCAGTGTGTGCTATCAATAGCAGTAGACGGAATCTTTTCATTCATAAAAATAAACAAAGCTAGCACAAATATTTCATCCCTAATCCCCGTTATTATCAAATATCTCTGTCAAAGCTGTACAATCTGTCCAAATTCCTACAATAAAAATTTCCCCTAAAAATACTGCTAAACTGTTAACTTTCACCAATTTTTAACCCCCCAAAAAATCAGTGTTGTAGTGCCAATACTTATAAACGTGAACTCTTGATTAACAATATTAAACAAACCTACCACAAATATTGCGCTCTTAACATCTCTCAAACCAAAAATCATCCCCATCGAGTCCCCCAAACCCAGTAAACCCCAAACTTTTACAAAACATCATCCCGCGAGAACAACCCCTAGCGGGAAAAAAATAATCCCAGCGATCAGTCGCAACCCCGGCTTTACTCAAAGACCGTCGGTGGAATCCGGCAGGAAGCGAAGAAAATCGCGGCCGCGAAGGGCATCGCGCCAGCAGCGGAAGTCGGAAGTCGGAAGGTTACCCAGAAGCGATAACCCGATTAGCACGCGCGATGTTCCGCATCCTGCGAGAGGAGCGGAGGCTGCTTTGAGGCGCTGATGATTATCTCAAATATTAATCGCAAATATTGTTTAATTAATGTAACGAGCTCCCGAGCTCGATAGACAAACAGGGCTGATGGGGGGGGGGGGGGGGGGGGAGGGTTAGCGAAGGAGTAGGGGGTGGAGGGAGTGGGGGTGGCAAAGGCTGGGGAGAAAGTTGGAGGGAGAGAGCAGGAAGGGGTGGTGGGGCAAGATGAAGAGAGTCTTGGCAGCCAACGGCATCCGGGTCGTCTGGGGGGTGGAGGGTTGAAGGGGTGGCTCGCTCTAGGATTCTCGAGGCAGGATTTTAGCGGAGGGTGGCGAAAGGACGAAGGGGATGGAAACCGCGAGGAGGTGGAACTGAGGAGGGGTGGCCTTGAGGTAGTGGGGTTAGCTTGGAACGGGTGGGGGGGTGGGAGGGTGGTGGAGGAGGAGGGGTGGAACCGCGGTAAGCGCGATAATTAGCGGCAATTAGCCGCGTAGCCTACCGTACACCTTGCTTACGTGCGCTCGCTTGCTTCCGGCACGTACACACCGGAGTGCGCGCGCGCGCGCGCGTGCGCACAGGGGTGGCCTTGGCTGGCGGAACGCTTCATCTGCGACCATGTCTGCACGCCTAAGTTTCGTATCGATGCCTCTTGCCCTCCGGCGATGATATCGAGTTACGCGCCCCCGGGGGTGGGGGGTGTATACTGGGTGGCCCGTTGGTTCGTTCAGTGGTTTCGCGGAAGTGTAGGGGGATGAGAGTACGAGGATGGTGGAAGAGGGCGTCTGGGAAGGAATTTTTGGCTGGAGAAAGTTCTACCGTGAAGGATTGGGTTCGATCGCAGTATCTGATGTCAATTTTTGCCGCTTTTGTGAGAATTCAGTTGGAAATTATATTGCAGAATTATGAAAATATGCATACATACAGTATTATGGTATTAGGCATACGAATCGTCTTATTACATTACATCCTAATTTTGGCATTTTTTTGCTGAAGGAAAATACGAAATTCGAACAATTTAATTAAATTATCATGAACTATGAATCCTTGTCTGCATTACGACAATAATATGACGTCTATTTTCCATATAACATCGACTAATAGAAATCAATGCAAAACCACCCCCTATTTCTAACGTAAGAAAATGAGACGATGCATTGTATGTCATCACATTAATGTTTTTACGCCGGCAGCTGAGAGTTAATACGTAAACAATTGAACTTTTGCGCAAGTTGCTTCGCGGTCGACTTGCATCGGGAACCTTCGGACACCCAATATACGTCGAACGTTGAACCACTTTGTACCTAGCCCCGGTTTATACCTCAATCCGTCGAAGTATCATGGACAAGATGCCGGCTCCGAGGGTGAAGCATCGACGCACGGATTTATCTGTCATTCTCGATTGCTCGACAAAAAACGGGCGAACTTTTCATCCAAAACCAATCGCAGTCGGAAAAGTTTGCAAAAAAGCGAGTTAACCAATCCTTTTTTTCGAGGGAGAAATCGATTACGTTCTTTGACAGTCTTCGTTCGGAATTACAAATTTTATTGAAGGAAATTCTACGTCTTTTATTCCATCAGAAAATATGTTTTCAAATGCAAATTATGCATATTGGGGTGGTACGATAATTGGGAGAATCAAAAATCAATTCTAAGTATAATTTCATCAAATGTTGTCTTTTCAGCCAACTGTTATAATGCTTACGTGAAATAAGTATAAAGAACGTTTTTGGCTAAAAGTCTAATCTGGAATGCTGACCCTTGCCAGCTGTGACGTCAGTAAATGCTTTATGTCATATCTATTGACCATTGATTTTGAGTTTTTAATTCTTATTTTTGCTCTCTATCGATATCAATACTTTCATTCCGTAACCGCGTTTGATATCGATATTATATTTCATCGTTCAATATGGGGTTACGACTTTGTCTAAACTTTGAAAATATAGCGCAGATCAATTTACGCATAAGTCGACATTGACTACTTATCATATGACAATAAACATTACACTGTCTATCTTAAATAATCCAAAATAGCCCATATTACCAAAAAGCCCAGACTTTTCACGCCTCCAAAAACAAATTTGAATAATTTCGAATACAACCGATCCAAAAACTATCCCCAAAAACATGAACATCCCCCATCAAAGGTGTGTAACTCGAACAAATTATCCTCCGTAAGACCCGATCTCGTCTCATCAATTATTACCCTCAGCACGCCGGCATGTTTCGACAAACTCGATCCTGACAAAATTCGTCGCTGAAACGACCGATAATCTTTTGGCAAAACTGAACCCTTTCCCACTAAAGATTTGCTCTGCCGGAACAGAATAAACGTGTTACACTGACAATGAGTGTGTATGCGAAAGAGAGAGTCGTTTATTTTGAAAATGGCGTAAGTCAATCTTCCAAAAATATCGAATAAACTACCTTAATAGTTACATTTTTATATATTCTTTCTATTTTTAAACAAATTGTTACTAATATATTTAAAATCATTAACACTTTGTAAGACCACAATTTGCAATAAAATTGTTTGAGACGACAGCCTTATGATTAATAATCAAAGAAGCAGTTGAATGATTAATGTGCCTTGAATTTGTTATAAACAATTTAATTTCAAACTTCACTTTCAATCCGCTAACGGATTCATATGGGTATCCGAATATGTCCTTGTAATATTTAGCAACATGCTAATAATTTGTTTATAGCAAATAATATTGCAGAAAAACTGCAGAAGAATATTGAATATATTAAAATGATGGATTTATTACATTATATATTACCTGCACATCATAGTTATTCTAAATTCCTCCCGGATACAGAAATTGCCGAAGACTGAATAATAGTTAACAAAACAATATAAATTTGGATGTAAAAACTATTTAACAAAGAATAAAAGTTGAATATTTTTTTAATATTATAACATAAAAGTGTATTCATTTATTTTTATTTGACAGAAAATTTACTTTCCCTATGACCATGTTATTTCTTAAGAACTGGAAACGTGATATCATTCATTTTGAAAGTGGCGTATGCCCAGTTATTGCCATGAAAAACATATTATTTCTCAAATAATTATGCCAATTCGGATGATAAATTCGACACCCTCACAAACCAAAAAACATTATTCTACTATATTATCCGTTACCCATATATTTAAATTTAATCCAACGCAAACCCTTCAATGTCTCGATTCGGACATAAATGGACTTACGCCACTTTCAAAATAAACGGCTCATATCTATATACCTATATATATATATATGACAGAAGGAAAGAGAGAGAGAGGGGGGGGGGGGGGAATACTTTCCATAATCGTTTCTAGGTACGTAACGACATCGATAACGACGACGTAACTGCATCGAGACGGTCCCTCTGCCGGAGAGGACCGTAAACGGGGCACCATTAAAATCTTTATATAAAATTCAATGACATTAGACTTGCTCGTCTCCGTCGTTACCCCGACGCTGCTTCCGGTTTAGAGCTGACGCTCGCCTACCGACTGCGCGGCGCGTATCTATAAAAAGGTTCAAGATGCTTCGCGAGCACAGTCTGAGGGGAGGTGGAAGAGGGGTGGTAGGATAGGGCGGAGGAGCAGGAGGAGGGGGGCGGGGGGATAGGGAGCTGAGAGATCTCGCGGACGGAAAGCTCACGGAATCAGTAGCGGACTCTGAGTGGCTCCTTCGAATGCGCGGTTCGTAAAAGCGAATAAGGAATCGATGCGAAATTTTATATTAAGGAGTTGGCTTGGGGATGAAAGACGGGGTGGATGGTGGGTAGGTATTGTTTTGGGGGATTGGGGATGGGTGAGATGGCGTTTTTTTGGAGGGGGTGGTTGTTTGAGGTTGAGGGAGCAGAGTGGTGGATGAGTAGGTTGAGGACTTTGGATTCGGGAGGATATCGTTTTTGTTTTTGGTTCGATTTGCAACGGTGAAGGGTGTGTTTAGGAAAGTGCTGAGGATTTCGAAGATTGAAGGAATGGCGTGAAAGTTGTTGTCGATAATCCGCTGCCGTCCGTTGGTTTTCGATTGTTCGCGAAAATTTCAGGTACTTTGTCAAATTGTTTGACGTTTGAACTATCAGTGTAAATCTGTCAGAGTCATAGATTTGTTTATCTTTTCTTATGCAGTTACGATATTATAAGCGGGGTACAATATTCAAAGACATAAATTTTCATCACGAGTTAGTAATGTCTCCCTATATATCGAGACTTCGAAGCTTGAAAGCAATATTGAAGAAAAAATAATCGAAACGCACTATCTAAAAATCGTAAATCACACAAAACACATATCGCACCACACGTTGAAAATTTCAGTCCAGTCGAACCTAACACATACCCTCCACTTCTGCACCAAGACTACGCCATCACTTTCTAAATCCCTCCAAATTTTTCCTCCAACTTTCCCTCCAAACAACAATCACCCCGAACACCAAAAAATCAGCCTTTCATCGTACGCCAAGCACAGTGCAAAAACTTCAAACTGTCTGTAAGTTCATCCTCCCTCCAACCCCCACCTTCAGTTACGTAACTTAATCGAATTAAAAAACTACCCCCTCCCACCTCTCTCCATTTCATGCATGGGGCCCATTTGATACGGCCCTGGCCGCCGTGCGAGGAAGCGTCTTCGGCAACGGCAGCGTAATGGTGCCGGCTGCTGGCGTAAGGTACCCACCCCTACGCGGAAGGTAAGGAGGAACGCAAAGCTTACACCCCTGCAGCCCCTAGAAGCTCCCGAGCCCCTGAATAAATGATGAGGATATATTTACGGCGAGCGGTTTTAAATAAATTACAACTGCGGAGACGGCGAAGGAGTATCTTCGTAGCAGCCTCTTTCCCCGCCCCTTTCCACCCCCTCCCCCTCCTCAGCCCCCTTCGCCCTCCGCCAGCCGTCCTTCATATTTTCTTACCCGCCGCGTACGTGTGCGTTCTCCTTTTTTCGCGCTCTCGCATTTTCCGCCCCCTCGTATTCCGCGCGTCTACGTTTTCGGCATTGTTCTTGCTTTATGGCTTGGTGGGGGGTGGTTTCTGGGATTAGGAGGAGTTGGCAGCAATTGTGGGTGGAGAGAATCGTGCGTGGAGCAGAGCTTCTCGTATACTTTTGTTTGGATATGTCGATGGGGTGGGTTTTTGACTTTGAAGGTTTTGTACTTATGGAGGGGTTGATGGGATCTGGTTTTGGGGTGAGGGGTGGAAGGGGTGGTGCGCGTTGGTTTGGAGATGGATTTATTTTGTCGTGATTGGTGTATACGGTTTTGAGTTGTCTGTTTTCTCTTTTTGGTTTTTGTTTTTGTTTAAGGTCTGCAGCGGAGGGATGTTGATGGAGGTTGATGGGCTTTTTTTACAGGGGTGGTTGTATATTGCCATATTGTGGTGATATGGATAAAGTACACATGTTTCTGAATTTACTAAGCATACTCCAATACCACCCCCCACATTCTTCCAAAACCCCAAACAATCCATCTGATATAATTCTCCCCATCGTACTTATACCAAATAAAATTTGTTTTATTAACCACATGTGATGTACTATCCATAATTGCCACTATTGAAACAATTCCCAAAAAAATGATAAGCACGTCCACGAAATTCTGAAATCATCACATTAATTAAATCCCGTTACCATCCCCACATTTGTCCACAAAACTACTCCATTTAAGTATTTCTATCTCACTTATACAAAATAAAGAGTATTGAATCAAGCACACTTAATACACTATCGATAATTACCAACACTAATCCAATCCCAAAAAACAATAATCAGGCCCACAAAATTCTGAATCTACGAAATCAACCAAACTCTATTACCACCCCGTACATTCTCCCATAACTTACCCCATCTAATTCCATCTATCTTATTTATACAAAATAAAGAGTATCATATCAAACACACCTAAAAAACTATCCATAATGACCAATACTAACCTAATTGCCAAAAAAATGACAATCACGTCCACAAAATTCTCAACCTACCAAATCAATCGAACCTCATTGCCACCCCCAAAATCCTCCAAAGAACCCACCCTACCTAATTCTTCTGTTCAACGTTCGCCAAGCAAACATTACCACCTCAACCACCCTGCCCTCATAATCCACCTCCCTTTCCCAACACCCCTCCAAAAATCTAGAACAAGAGCCCACCATCCATCCACTCCCCCTCCGAACAACCCCCGTTTAATGGCGCGTGTCTCACATCCGGTCTCCGCACCGAGAACCGGCAGCGACCCTCCGTCTGCGCGCGCATCATCGACGTCGGCGCCACCCGCAGCGCTTCCTGCCGGACCCAGCTCCCCCCTCCCCCCTACCCCCTGCACCATTCTACCCCTCTTAGGGTGAAGCAAGCGCATATCTTACGCTTCCTAAGGACGTAAACGTTGAAACGTTAAAGGCTCACCTCTCGGCGGGTGGTCCAAGGCCACCCACGGTGCTCGCCGTCGGCGGCGGCGCCCTTATGGGGGTGGTCGGCGGTGGCGTCGCGACGCCACCCAGGGACGGCTGACTCGACGGCTGGGGCCGCGGACTGACCGAGGCGGAAGTCGTGCTCGGACTTCGGGATCCGCCTCCGTCCTGGCCGGCCTCGTCCGGCTCCGGCGCGCTGCTGCTGGTGGTGCCCTCGGGGTCGTGGGCGCCGGGACTGGGCCCGGCCGAGGCGGCCGTCGGCAGGCTGGACTCCAGGCAGCTGCCCGACGTCGAGGAGCCGGCGGTCGGCGTCGAGCCCGGACCGGCACCGGCGGCCGACGAGGATGATGACGAACCACCCTCTCGCTTTCGTTGCTCCTCTTTCAGACGCTCGCTCTTCCGCCACTTCGCGCGTCGGTTCTGAAACCAGACCTGAACGAGGCGTGGTGAGATTCGGGTGGGAATATAGCGGGTTGTAATTGTGTGTCGTGTCGGACTTGGATGTGGTTGTTGAGTAGTGATTCGAGTAGAGTTGATGGTCAGTTTGTGTTAAACCATTAACGGCCAAATTTTGGGCCGGATAAGTTACATATATGCACAGAACGCTGTGTAACAGTTTAATTACAAAAATTCAAAAATCTCCAAATGGGGATCGTGGGAGCTAATGGGTTAAGGTGGGTTTTGATCGCATTGTCCAGACCTGAACGGGGGTTGGTAAGATTCGGGTGGGAATATAGCGGGTTGTAATTGTGTGTCGTGTTGGACTTGGGTGTGGTTGTTGAGTAGTGATTCGAGTAGAGTTCATGGTCAGTTTGTGTTAAACTATTAACGGCCAATTTTTTGTCCGGATAAGTTACATTGGTATATGCAACAGAACGGTCTGTGACAGTGTAATTACATAAATTCCCAAATCTCCAAATGGGGACCGTGGGAGCCAATGGGTTAAGGTGGATCTTTGTCGCGTGTCCGTCGGTTCTGGAATCAGACCTGAACGGGGGCTTGGTGAGATTCGGATGGGAATATAGCGGGTTGCAATTGTGTGTCGTGTTGGATTTGGGTGTGAGTGATCTGACTAGAGTTCATGGTCAGCTTGTGTTAACCTATTAACGGCCAATTTTTCGCTTAATCGCCAATAATCGCTTACCCGAAGTTCCTCTCAAAATTAAATCTTGCCACCCCATACACACTCATTCACATCCAGACGTACTGTTAAATACGCTTGTATAAAAAGCGAACTAGCCGTGAAACCTATTGTCAAAATCCAATCTTCAGCCTTCGCTAAACTTTTTCTTCATTCAATACAGGTCCAGATTCATTAAATCCGAAGTTGTGCCAAAACTGCCTGAAGATTGATAACGCTTACCCGAAGTTCCTCTCAAAATTAAATCTTGCCACCCCATACACGGTCATTCACATCCAGACGTACTGTTAAATACGCTGATATAAAAAGCGAACTAGCCGTGAAACCTATTGTCAAAATCCAATCTTCAGCCTTCGCTAAACTTTTTCTTCATTCAATACAGGTCCAGATTCATTAAATCCGAAGTTGTGCCAAAACTGCCTGAAGATTGATAACGCTTACTCCAACTCTCCCTCAAAATTAAATCTTGCCACCCCATACACGGTCATTCACATCCAGACGTACTGTTAAATACGCTGATATAAAAAGCGAACTAGCCGTGAAACCTATTGTCAAAATCCAATCTTCAGCCTTCGCTAAACTCTTTCCCCAATCAATACAGTTTCAGATTCGCTAAACTCTTTCCTCACTCAATACAGTTTTAGACTCATTAAATCCGAACTCTCGTCGCGAGTGCCTGAAGATGGATAACGCTTACCCGAACTCTCACCCCCAAAATCAAATCTTCCCACCCCATACACATCCATTCACATCCTACCACCCTCCCCAGACCCACAGCTCGCCAAACCAATTTCGAAGACCCAGACGCTAAGTCCGCAAGACGCGAAAGCAGAGAAACAGGCGGAAGAGCAGGAAACTGTGCGAAGGGGTGGTGGTCGAGGGGGTAGTGGGGGGGGGGGGGGGGGTGGACGATAGAGGTACGAGCCTCGAGTCAGGGTACCGAGTGCGCCTACCCGCGGCCTCTCGTGGTCCCAGTCCGGATGCGCA
The DNA here is from genome assembly GCA_914767735.1 of Anoplius nigerrimus. Classification (NCBI taxonomy): domain Eukaryota; kingdom Metazoa; phylum Arthropoda; class Insecta; order Hymenoptera; family Pompilidae; genus Anoplius; species Anoplius nigerrimus. Next base: position 8,714,154 of record OU612090.1, read on the forward strand.
AAGATAATTGCATGTACCGGGTGGAACTCCGGAGGGCGAGCGTTACGTGCGAGGAAGTCGGCGGTCAGAGGCCGTGCGCGGGCTCCCTCTTCCTCGTCGTGCATGTTCAACGAGCCGACAGCAACCTCTGCCCCGGAGTGTTTTTTAAAAAGCTCGAGTCCCGCTAACGAGGCTAACTTGACATAATACCAACTGAAATAGACTTTATTATACCCGGCGGCCCCGCTACGCTCGTACCTTCCCTCCTTCCGCCCCCTTCAACCCCTTCTCATCCCCGCTACCCTCTCCCACCTACCCTCCACCACGGTATCTTCACCCAGACTGACGCGATATAACGTGCTACTTCGCGCGGATGTGCGCGCTTATATAACGTCCGCACTCGCGAACTTTTCAACGTGCCTCCTCGGCTCTCGTTTCCTCGTGCTTACTCCTCGGCTTCCCCCCCCCCCCCCCATCATCCCTTGCGCTCTTCTTCCCCTACACCCCTGCTCGGGTCCTCTCGTCCGCGAGTCCACTTCTCGTCTTGCGCGGCGTCGTGACAGAGTCGATTCTGTTACGGGCCCTGCATTTGCAGGGAACTGAAGCGACTGGTGTAGGTTCGTTGTGTGGAGGTTGGATTCTTTTTTTGCGGCGGGTCCGAGAGACCGGGCTCGTTTCGCTTTGACGATACGATGACGCAGTCAGTGGGACTGCACTATTTATGGCTGTTCAGGTTGTAGCTCTGCGGGCTTGTGATGTGGGGTATGGTTTTTTTTTGGTTAAGGGCTGGGTTTTGAAGGTTGGGTTGGGAAGGTTGAAATTATTTTGCGGATATTAGATGAATGCTGGAATGAAAACGTAGTAATTTTTGGGTTGCACTGATTATAGCTGTTAAGGTTGTTGTTGTTATGCAGGTCTGTGACTTGGAGTAGAGTCCTTTTATTTAGGGCTGGGTATTGGGGAGGATTAAATTATTTTGCGAATATTAGATAATTGCTGGATTTACGAGTATAGCGTAGTAATTTTTGGATTACACTAATTATGGAATGATGAGGTGGGTTTTGCTATTGTATTTGTTGTAACCGTAAGGGGTGGATACGAATGCTTATGGGAGGGAGTGTAGTTGACTTGTTGTGGGCTAGTTGTATGGTACCAGTTGGCTATCTATGGGTTTCTTCGATGGGTCGTGTATGGTTCGTTAAAGTTGTTTTGTCACTTGCAGGTCGATGGTTGGACGTAGTAATTTTTTGGTTTGGATTCGTTGTAACGCAAATACTTGACCCAGATGATGGTTTTTTCTATGGGTTGGATGTATAATAGGATGAAGTTGTTTTCTGGGCTGTAAATCATTGATGGGGTGAAGACGTAGTAATTATTGGACGATATAGTAATATTTGGGATTGTACTAATTATAGCTCTACAGAATCGTGACATGGGCTATGATTTATTAAAGATGGTGGATTTGTACGGTAGGTTGAAGTTGTGAACTGTGACTTGATGGCAGAATTATAACTTGATGATTTTTGATACTCTGTTTTTTATAAGCGTTTAACTTGGCATTGCACAGTCTTGTCACGTGCAGACCACTTCCTTCTTCATTAGTCATATATCCAGTGATATATATAATGAAATTTAAATTTCTTAATGTCTACGCTTAAATTTTTTCCATTTCATTCATTATGACCGCAATAAGTACATATATTACCATACCGTTCGCAGTTCCGTTTGCGACAGACATATTAAATCAAAAACAAAATCCTGCATTTCACTACATCAACCACCGTACAGCAAAACGATCAATCACCATTCTCATAATTCCCATACCGCATTCCTCCAACTTTTAAAAGAAAGCAACAAGAACGAACTTTTGCCTGGAGATACCGAAAAAACAAACCCGCCTACTAATTCAAATAACCTAACTACCGTCCAATTCTTCGAAACCCTACCCTAACCCAATCGAACCCCGAACGGCAGCTACCTCGTCGCCTCCCGATTGGCCGGAACTTATTACGAACTCGAGACCCCGAAATGATTACCAACCGTCCGATTACAAGAGTTTCCCGTCTGGAGGCACGGAAAATGGTTTAATAAAATAAATACGATGATCCCGAGCAACTCTCCGCGACTTCGAAGTCCGAGGATGGGGGTAGACGGGCTCCGGGGAGAGGGCGAAGGGGGGCGAAAAAGGGGTTGGCCGCGGAGCGGGTGGGGGTTGCTCGGTGGCAGACGGGGAGATATAATAATATCCTAAGGGTTGCGGGGGCGAGTAATAGCTGGGAACAAAGCCGCGTCTCCCCTTGGGATTCCCGACCGAGAGAGTCGTTCTTCTTCCCTCCCCGCCTTTCTTTCCAACCCCCTCTCATCCCCCCACCCTTCCACCTCCGCTGCTCCGGGGGTGCGCTCCGTTTCTACGCTCTTTCCCGATCCTTTTTTTTTCGGACGATACGAACTTAATCCGGAATATATCAGTAATGGGCCGCGAGCTGGATTCCGCTGTCCGAAGGCATTTAATAATCCGCCACTTGCCGGCGGCAACTCTTAAGCTCATTAATGGCGGCCGGTGCCCGCAGGGTAAGAGGTGAAACGACGAGAAGGTCGAAGGACGTCGATGCGGAGCTCGAGTTCTGAGATTTTTACTTTTTCGGCGGTGTGACTTGCTGTTGGGAGGGTGGAGGGGGTGGAAATTGAGGTTTGGGTGACGAGTTGGGGTGGGGGTGAAATACTTTGTTGGGAATGCATATCTTTATGATGACGGTTTCAGGACTATTTTTATTTTACCGTAAGTTAGCTATCGGCTTTGATCTGAGATTCTGATGAAATTTCTCAAATTCTTAAAAGGACAAATTAGTGGACGAAAACTACTTGACATTGTCATAACTGTACGATTTTGCTTGACTGGGTGACTCATTTCTTCTCTTTGGTTTGATGACTTTTTTCATGCGAAGAGCAAATCTCTGATAGTCGTCTCTCTCTCTCTCTCTCTCTCTCTCTCACTCTTTCTCTATTTATATATTGTATATAACCAAAATGCCATCTATTCGCTCTTATCTCTGGTTCAAATCCAATTCCTGCACTTTTCAAAGCGTGAAGTTAACCGACTAAAATTGTATGACAATGCCATAATTCCACAATTCCCCTGAATGATCAAACACTTACCAATTTTAAGTTTGCACGACATGCGAGGATCAAATATCTATACATACCTATATGCAATATAATAGAATAGTCAAAATGCAATCTGTCCGTTGTTAATCTTACATTCAGATAAAATTCTTCAATTTCTCAAAGCGTCCAGTTATTAGCCAAAAACTATATGACCATATATATAATGCCATAACTCCACAATTTCCCTTAACCAAACGACTCTTTCCAATTCCAAATTCGAATCCCACCCACAATCCGAAACTCGAAAAGTCAAACCGTGGCCAATACGCCGACGAGCGAGGATCAAATCTCTGTTAGTCGGACTGCAGCCGAGAACGTGCTCCGAAGCCAGCTTCAGCTTCCGTAGCCTCCCCCTTCCTTCCCACCTCCCCCTAGGAGGCTCTAATTGGAGTAGCGGAGGAGGTGGACGACGGGACACTACATAAACGCGCCTATTTGTCCATTATTCCAGATTCCCTTTGTCTTCGCTAATGAAACAATGAGTCTGCGCCGTAATTGCGTCATACCCCGCTACTCCCTGCCATTCTCCAACCTTCTCTCTCTCTCTCTCTCTCTCTCTCTCTCTCTCTCTTTCGCTGGCACTCGCCTCGTCTCTAATTCTACTCGGTCCCGTGTATACACTCTTCCCTCTACGCTGTATACACTCCTTGTCGAGGATCGGCCTCCTACTCGCGCTGGAGTCTTTGGACTTTGCACAATGCAGACCGAGCAACCTGCGTCCTAGACAGCCCGTGCACTTGAACATTCTCGAGGCTTGTCCAGAGTGCGTTGGCCGGCCGGTTCTCGGATTTCGAGTCGAACGACGAATTTCTCGCGCGGATCGGCCATTTTTCATCAATTTTCGTTGACGTAAGAGTTGAATTCAGGTAAGGTGGGGTGGGGTAAAGCCGACCCAGAAATTGTAAAGTTTACTTTAAACTGATGTATTTTCTGTCTATTCCACTAAAACCCAATAATCTTAGTGTTTTTATTTAGCGCATGATTAGTGAATAAAGCATGAAAGAAATATTTTTGCATGTAGATTCACCTCCATTTCGGTTGTACCACCGGACCGTAACTACTCTGTATAACGCCACCATAGTTTTATTATTGAATTCGACTTCCTTCACGTCGGTTTCTAATATATAACGTGCAGGTTGTTACTTTATCAAATGTTCACTTTTTCGTGTAGATAACGCGCGCGTAAATTCCATTACTTGTAACGTTGGGAAATTAAACGAATTCTCTATTTTGCTCTCGTATTTAAGAGCGTAGAAATTAATGTTTTGGCTCGCGAGAGTTCTAAAGGTGGAAGATATGAAAAATAAGTTTCAGTTCATTGTTGTCGATTACGATTGTTCGATAATTACAAGACAAACAGTCCCGTAAGTTCGCTCGTTATTAGCGTCCAATGGCTCTGATGAGTTTCAGCGAAGTTTTCGCTCGTTGTCTGACAGCGTCGCGTCGAAAATCGCATTTCTCGGGATCCGTTAAAAAATGAGCTCGTCAAATCCAAGATTTGAGTCGGCGGGCGTCGGGACAGAAAGTGTGCAACCCTCCGAAGTCGAGGGACGCGGCTCGCGCATTAGCTTATTACGCAAATAAACGAGAGCGCAAATGCTGGGGGCGACGAAAGAAACGATGGGAATTAAAAGCGACGCACACATCCGGACGTTTCGCCAGGATTTTTGGGTCTGCGAGTCCTGCTCTTCCCAGGATTTTCCCCGAAAATTAGACACGCCGCGAGTGGCGCACAAGTGGACGCGTAAGGGTGTGTGTGTGTGTGGACGTGAGCGAGATTAAAGTATGCGGATATGGTACTGTATATGTTTTCAGTACACAAGTATACATGTATACGTGCATCATGTGTATAAGTATAAGTGCAGAAGAAATGTTGCAGTCAAGGATGTATGTAGATTGTAAGAAAAGTTGTAGATGGAAGGAATACAAATTTTTGAGTATCGACTGGAGTGGATTCGTGCAAGGAAGTGTAGAAGTTCACTGTTCAAGTTAGAAGTAAGCGAGAATGAATGTGTATGTGCGTGAAAGTGTTCGAGCTTTCAAGCGTACAAGTTTGAGGATACAGTCAAGAAATTATCCAAGTTCGGAAGTGTGCAACTTTGAGAGGGTAGAAGCATGGAAGTATTCAAGTTTGGACTGTACGAATGCATGATAGATCACAACTTTGAACTGTATAAACGAATTGTAGTAAACGAGTTAGGTCTGTGTAGACGAATGATAGTGTGCAAGTTTGAATTATGCAGATACGTTATAGAACACAAGTTTGAGCAACACAAATAAATTATAGTACCAAAGTTTGGACTATTCAAGTACATGAGTGTGTGCCAGTTTGAACTTTGCAAACGAATAAATGTGTATAAGTTAGGTCTGCACAAGCATATGATAGTACATAAGTTGCCATTATACAAACAAATGAGAGCGGTTAAGTTTTAAGTATTCAAACACATGGTAGTACACAAGTTTCAAGTATACAAATGAATAGTAGAGTACAAGTGAGGTCTATACAAACACATGGTAGTATACAAGTTTCAACTATAGAAATGAATGGTAGTGTACAAGGTAGGTCTATACAAACACATGGTAGTACACAAGTTCGAACTACGCAATTCAACCATGGTACCTGAGTAAATTAAGTGTTTGGTACGTCTGTTCTATTCAACGACGCGATAGTAAAGAAGTTCCAACTATGGAAACACACGATGGATCACAATTTTGAACTATGCAAACACGCGATAGCACTCAAGTTTGAACTATACCAACTAGTTTGAACTATATAATATTACACAAGTTTAACCCATAAAAACGCATCGTAGTACACAAGTTCGACCTATAAAAATACACAATAATACGCCAGTTCGAACTACAGAAACGAATGATGGTACACAGCCTTAGCACGTTCGCGGACAGTAAAAGTTTCGGCGAGGTACAAAACTTGACAGTCGTTTTATTCTTAAATTGGTTGTGATATCCGAAATTTGATTAAACACAGTTTACAAGGGTAGTCAGGTTATCGTATTTTAATTGTTATATACAGTGAATGCTATAGCATCTTAACTATAGCAAAACTTAAGGTCATATAACATTAAATTCGAAATACTTGACTTTATGAGTTGAATGCTATAGCAATCATGTCGTTCTGCATCATCGTGAAAATGAATGCTATAGCATTCACGTCCGCGAGCGTGTTAAACTGTACAGACGAACTGCAGTAAAATTCCGAGAGGACAAAAGATTGAAGTAGACAGACGAAGGTGGCCAGATGCCTGCGAACATCCAAAAGTTCCACCAGGATTTCGTGGCCGCGAATGGCGCGTTTGCGGGGATGCTCGCCAGGATGCTCGCCAGGATGCTTGCCAGGATGCTTGCCAGGATGGCTGGCGGGATGCTTGCCGGGATTCTCGCCGCGAATTACCCGCGGCGCGAGTAAATATGGCCGTGAGGACGCGCGGCCCGGGAGCACAAAGTAATCCCGGAGATTACCGGCTTACTCTGTCAGAAGATTACGTCAGGTTGAGGGTGTCAGCGCGCCCCTTGGGGCCTCGGGCCCTAACCTGAACTCCGACCCCCTCTTCTTACCACCCCCTGCCGCCCCTATAGGGGCTGACAGTCGGGAGGGAGGGAGCGGACAGGATCGATTGTCCAGGATTTCGAATTGATCGAAGGGGTTGGCAGAATGGCTCGAGAGAGAAAACTTTGGAACTGGTAGAATTTTAGTGGGAGTGAATTTTCAGTTTGTGCGATATATTGAATTTTTGAATTTGTGCGATATTTAGAATTTTAGTGGGAGTGAGTTTTCACTTTGTGCGATATATTGAATTTTTGAATTTGTGCGATATTTAGAATTTTAGTGGGAGTGAGTTTTCAGTTTGTGCGATATATTGAATTTTTGAATTTGTGCGATATTTAGGATTTTAGTGGGAGTGAGTTTTCAGTTTGTGCGATATATTGAATTTTTGAATTTGTGCGATATTTAGAATTTTAGTGGGAGTGAGTTTTCAGTTTGTGCGATATATTGAATTTTTAAACGAGGTCGGTTCGCTAAATAAGGTTGATAATTGTGGAACTTGTAGACTATTTCTAAGATTGTGGGATCTCGGTAGTGAAGTGAATGTGTTTCAAAGTTATTGCGACGGACGGATTCGGTGTGTGATGCTTCTCTAAGCTGAGCTGAAGTTGGCAGAGAAACTTCTTCTTTTTAAGTACAGCATGTCGATGTAATGAAGGTAGAAATGTAGGGGTTAATGTGGAAACCTCTGGCAGACTATTGTTTGTCGGTTTTGTTGCAGGGGAACATACTCTGTTCCCACTTTTGTCTCTTAATACTTTTCAATAGTTTCATTCTGCAAAATTTACGGACTATAGTTCAAGATATACTCTGGTGAAGATACAGTGCTCAGATTTCGTTTTTACTCATTCCATACAGTGTGCGATTCCTTAAATCCGAATTTGGTGTGTCGAGAGTGTCTGGTGATTGATGACGAAGCTTACCTGGACTCTCGCCTCCGTCAGATTGATTTTCATGGCGAGATCCTCCCTCGTGAAGACATCTGGGTAGTGAGTTTGAGCGAAGGCCGACTCGAGTTCCTCGAGCTGCTGAAGAGTGAACGTCGTTCTGTTCCTCCTCTGTTTTCTCCTCACGAACGAATCCTCGCCGACGCCGTGCAACGCAGGGTGATACGCCGAATAACTGGTGTCTGAATCAGAAAAGCAAAGTACTCATGCAAAACCAATTATCTGATCAACGCAATTCAGTCCTAACCGACTTGTTTATATTTTTTCAATCGAAGCTAATGATTCTCTCGATAAACTTATTATTTAATCATATTGATTATTGCGTGCCGTACATTGTATGTACATGAATTTTTATCAGTCGATTGCTGGAGAACTGTAAGACTACTGTAAAACACGAATATAGTGTCGGTTTTAACATTTTACATAATTAGATTCGTATTACTTGCATCACCGAGTAGATTTTAGCAGCGGCTCTGATACAAAATACGAATAAAGGCTGACAAAATAAAACGAATTTCCCAGAATATTTCCGAAAATCTGAAAAAAATCGACATAACTGTTCATTTCAACATTGTTTCAATCGAGAACCTCTATATTAACGATATGTTATCTATATTTCTCTATTGATTCATCTTAAACCTCAACCGTATTCCACACTAACCCATATCTCTCCAAGTCCCGAGAACGAATATCGACACTCCTTACAACGAAATCCCCGGCCAAAGTTCGGCCCGATTATCCACTTACCGTCCTCCGCGAACGAGCACTCTCCAATTTGCCGTTTTCGGGAGCGGGAGCGGCGCAAAATATCAGCATGAATACTTCATTCGCGTAATGAGACTCGCATCAGCCGTTAATCCATTCGATTTCCATCCCCGGATCGGAAAAATTGACCGAGCCCATTCCCGTCGCGAAGCTCCGAAGCGTGCTCAACAATAAAATTGAGGAGAACGAGCTGGCGAGCGATCGACGTCACACACACGCACACACGCACATCTGTTCCCTGGCCATACGGGAACGTGTGCGCGCGCGCGCGCGTGTGTTGAGGACGAAGCGAGCGAAACGTTACGAAGCCCGGAACCGCTTATCAATGATGCAGAGCAATCAGCGCAATTAATTACCGCGGCGCTAAGCTCCGGCTTAGCGAAAAACACAAATTAATTTCCTAAACTCATAAAAATTCATGCCACTCTCTCGCCGAAGCGACAGAGTTCCACCCCTTTCCGCCCTCCGCCTAACCGCCCCTCTCGACCCCTCCCACCCAGCTTCCCCCCTCTACCACTTCCGCGCATCCCTTCGCCGGCTAGTCCCGCTCTCGACGCTCGCCCGACGTCCCTCTCTTCCGGTTTCCGGCCAAGGCACCGATGGCGTACCTCCCCTCTTACTTTTGGCCCACCATTCACTTTTTTCAACCATTCAACCAGACACTTTTCTCCGATGCGTGTGCATCGAACCTGTACGGAGATTTTCGATAACGAATCTCGATGGATTCTTTTGTTCTTTCAAGAGGTGATTATTTGACTTATTCAGTAGGCTATGGTATATGAGTCGTTTACTTTGAAGGTGGAATAAGTCGACTGATGTTTAAATTGAGATATTTACGAGTTTGAGTTTTAAGGAGATTAAGAATGTATGTATGGGATATCAATACGTTACACTGGTTAAGTATTATGCATATATCTAAGAAAGTTAACATTTAAAATTAATTGTAAAATAATGACAATTATTAAATGTATAATATGTGTTTTTTTTTACTAGAAATAGACTTAACCCACTTTCAAAATTGACGGCTCGTATATACCATAGACTACTAAATAAGTCAAAGATCGATATACCTAAGAGCATTAATATTTACGATTCCTATTCAAATAATGACAACTATTAAGTATATAATGTGTGCTTTTTTTTTTACCAAAAATGGACTTAACCCACTTTCAAAATAAACGGCTCACATACTGTACGCAGCAGACTATGTCAGAGTTTATGACTTGGTGCTTATACTTTCCTGTCTTGCACCACCCAACCCTTCACTTCTTTAAATTTTACTCTGTGCTATTCTTGCCTGTATCTTTCTTCAACTTCCCCAATTCTCATCACCTTTTCTTTCATCTCCCCGCACCCCCTCCCTTTTCCCACATTCCACCCCTCAATCTGCTGGATTACAAGCGTGCGGGTCGTCGATTTGCGTACGAGTGTCTCGATGTTAGCGAAGTTTCATAACTGGCCGCGGACGCAATTAAACTGTCGAACGAGCTCGCGTCCTCCCCCTCATCCCCCTCCCACCCCTTTGCGGAACCCTCCGATCCTCCATCGGACGCGCGATCGTCTCCCGCATTATCTGCAAAATTAATTCTCTCGCGAGGATTCGCCAGTGCTGTGGATGTTTGCCCGTGTGCGGATCAACGTGAGTTGAGTATAGGTTCGAAACGATAGGAGGGAGGGGGGTGGAAATGTACAATTGAATTTATACGCATGCATCTACGGATGGGGTATGGGTATAAATGGCTGGGACCGATAGAGTTCTGCAATTGAATTTGCACGGATGCGGCAGGATGAATGGCTTTGCAATTGTTTGCGTGGCCGGATTTGAGGGTGGACGGATCTGTATGTTATGCGCGGGGCGGGGGTGGGTTTGAAAATGTCGGAGGTGGGGACGTATAAGTTGGGAAGTACGAAGGTTTGAGTGTTAAAACAATTTTTCGAATTTCGAGAGTATACGAATATGGCATTGGATATCAAGTTGGCAAGAAAGTAATTGCGGTTTGAGGGTGGAAAATTAAACTCATACTCTTATGCAAAGAATAAACTGCAATCAGCAATGTATTTTCCATTTTGTTATGTAGCTTAAATGTGACTAATGTCAGATGTCAAAAGAAAAATATTTTAACACTGAGAATTCATAAGAAAAATTGCAATGCTATGTTTGAAAATCAAAAATACTTTCTTGCAGGCTCCATATATATGTTTATAAGTTCCAGATATATTGATGTAAAAATATTCATGTTTGATAGTGTGTAAGAGTAGAGGTACGGAAGTAGCAACATTTTTAATTGTTCAACTATATATTCCGAGAATCTATAGATTTGAAAATATATGGACCGTTTATTTTGAAAATGGTGTAAGTTCATATTTAAAAATAAATTAAACATCACATAAATAAACCGTTTACACCCGTCAATCATAAATTATATGATATCTCATTTTCTTATAATATATATAATAGTACAGTAATATAATCATATAATAGGATGAATGTATGCAGTTAGTAAATATGAAACGACAAAAGTTCACAAGTGTGAAAATATGTAACCATACATTACACTTGAAGATCAGTGGAAGTCTGATCTACGAAATTAAATTCCTAAACATCCGCGATGCCCACAAATCCATAGACAAACATCGTCAATGCGGATTTCGAGCCAAGAGAAGTCTGCAATCAAATTTTGACCGATCGATATATTCTACTCCGAAACTTAATTCTGATGTTTAGAAACTGCCATTCTGTTATCACGGCAGGCAGTAGCGAAGCATTTAGAACGTTTCAATTCTTCACAAATAAATCGAAATTAATTCACAACGCATAAAATTAACGATAATGTATTATGGTATAATCATGCTATTCGCAGTTTTCAGTTTTTGAAAACAAATCTCAATGCATATTTCAATCAATTATTATGATACAAACATTGCAACGCGTTAACTTATTCAGGTTTTCTATTAAATCCTCTATTATCTATTACAATGAGTTCAATATTAAACGTCCCATTCATAAACTTCCATAATTTATTTTCCTATCATTTATCTTTCATAGCCTCTTTCAGCGAATACCATCGCTTCTATCGAAAATCAAACAGTTTATCGTTTGATTCCGCGCTATAAAGAATGAGAATGAACAGGAAAAGAAGGGAGGTAAGAGGTAGGCGCGAAATTCGGTTGGCAAAACGCAGATCCATTCTCCTCGGCGGCGAGAATGCTCTAATAAATTGGATCAGGCCGACTCTCGATGAGTTGCACGACTTGCCGAGGATCCCGGCTTTACTTTCGGCCGCCTAATCTAAGATCTTGAGTGGATTTCAGTTTCGGGGGCATCGGCAAATTTATTTAGCCCGCCAGCAGTCTCTGCCTCCCCATCCATCCTGATGCCTTTACTCCGATATCACTGGTCGCATTATCTTCCGATATTTTACCTCGACAGCGTCCACGAATAAAGTAAAAAAATATACCCGACGAAACTGTCGATACCGAATTACATTTTGATAGGATTAGACGTGAAATTATATATGGACCGTTTATTTTTAAATGTGCTATAAATTCACTTTGTTTTTTAAATTAAGTATTACATAATTTGTGATTAATGCAATGTAAACTTTTTCTTTATGGAGTATCTCATCCTGAGTTAGACTTTAGATTAGGCGAGTCAGGCTTATAAACAATAATTTTCTTTTTGTAATGTAAATACAAAATTTATTTTCTTATTGTTCTTTAAAATTACGATATGTTCAATTAAATTAATTAATAGCTTCAATCACTTTTCGTTATTGAATTTCAGTTAAAATCATTGAATTGTTGTTGATATATATAAAACATTGACCGAATTCGCCCAAAATCCAATATTATACAATATACATTTAGAGTTTAGAGTTAAAGAAAAATTAGATTTTATATAATTTTTAAATAATTCAGTATAAATTTCTTCTTTATGTGATATCTATTTTTTTTTAGAAATCGACTTATGTCACTTTCAAAATGAACGGTCCATATATTGCTGCACATTTATTCCTAAAGCGCTCAATTAATTTTTATTCTAATTTTTCGTCGCAATTTATAGTGACCTTAACATTTAGCGCAATGATTCCAATACTTCGGTTGGATATTCTTACTGTGGGTATTGTAAGATTTTTATCGTCTACCGTTAAAACCAGACATTCTAATGTAACCCTCAATTTTCAACTATATTTACATACAATTTCTCGCAAGCAGTGGTCCGTCACGGAAAGACGTTAAAAGTACAACGAGAGGTGCTGAAACATCTAGGGTAAATTCAAATAAATATATCGGAATATTTTCAACGACATCGAGGGCTTATTAAATTTAAATTATATACAATTTCTACAAATTCGTCAGTTCAACACTGATACTCCTCTAAAGTCCCGAATCACTTACGACACAATATTTTGACCTGAACGATGACTAATTCGAGAATAAATCCTGAAGGAGCATTATCGGAGTCTAAAAATTGGGTGCAAACCCAGTTCCAAATGTCCATGCGGCAAGTACAGAGAGAACTTAAACCACGTCATCTGGCAATGCGAACTATACAATGCTGAGAGACATAAACTCATCAAAAATCTCGGAAAACTAGGGTATTGTTTACCACTCTCCATCACGATACTTATTCGCAAACCCGACATCGCCGCCTGCAAACACCTCTGCGTCTTTTTCGATGAATGTAAATTATGTATATAGTACCACATGTATGCAAACTTTTGTGCAGCTATATAAGCTTTATATTTAAAGCTTGAAAAGCTATAATAAAAAAAAAAAAAAAAAAAAATTATCAGAGTCCGGTTAAGCTGCATTCATCGATTGGCACGCATGTAGCATTGAAATAGTCCGAGTGCATTAAACGACTCCTCGGCGAGCGCTGAGGGAGCAGCAGCTCATAAATCAAACAGCCCGCCATTGGACAGGGACTATTCAATTCCCAATAAGCGCGTCGGTCAATTGAGCTTACAGTCGAACTCGATCGCAAAAAAGATAACGGATAACTGCTCGGCGACAGCGTTATTCATTGCTAACCGGGCAATTAAGCCGGACGATCGACGAATGCATAGCTAAGTTCGCTGACGACTGGCTGTGAACCGAAAAAAGGACGATGGACGATCAGCAATAATCGGCAACGATCGATAATCGACGAGCTAATTCGCGTTAACTGTTCGAACCAGGGTGGAACGAGAAAAATTGCGTAATTGTTGAAAGTGCAACTCTTTACGTTCCGTCGAAAAATGTGTGATGTAATTAGGTAATGTTGTTTACCGGGGGATGAACCTGGGTTCTTCTGGTAAACCTATAAGTAAATTGTTTGTATAATTTAAGCTTGTGAAACATGAAATTATCGTTCCGAACAAACTATGAACTTATTTCATTCGTATGTGAGATTCGTCAATGAACTCTATGGAATTTGTACGGAATTGAAAGAACGGAGATTAGGCATTTAAATATGTGGTAAATTGCATTGTGTTAAAACTGAACAGTTATTTGAGTAACTATAATTCAGGACTCACAATTGGCGCTCTAAATTTGTTATCGCTTATTGAATTTACATAAATCGAACGTACCAAGCATTTCCGAAGAAAATTCTCCCAAAAGTTACTGTTCTGTGGCTGATGAGATTGTATTGAAAAATAATAAAAGTAATTAAATTATGGACTTGAGATCACGAACTTTACTACATCAATAAATTAACAACATGTAAGTAACTTTACAGCTAGTCGAAACCTATCAAAATAGAATGTTTCTCTAGCGAAGCTGACATAATTCTACCAACAATTTACACATGTAATTTACATTGTCACCATTTAAACGCAAACCCATTACATAAACAACCTAACAAGCCATCTTTCTACATAGTTTCGCATAAAAATAGTTAACTTACTAACCGAACGACTAACCGAAACCCATATAAAATAACTTAAACATTCTTTACCACCACTGACGGAACGTTGCCAACAATTTTTAACGCGCAATTACAATTCTACCCGATAAAACGGTGAATCTAATGACGTTAGCGGATGAAAACAAGACAGTTAATTTCGGGCGCGAGATTCGGTCGAGGAAAATGAGCGCGCCGGGGCCGGGGCAAATTTGCATTTCCGATATTTGCCCGGTACTTGTTGCATCGCAAAGCGGCGACACGTGCAAATTACGGAATTTACAATTCGAGACGATGACGGGTCGGTCGAGGCCCGCCGACGGATCGGGAGCTGGCCGTCAATTATTTATCGGCCCGCTCATCACTTTTTCATCTGTCCGCCTTCCGAAATGCACTCGCCTGCATTGATTGCCTGCATTCCGCGTTTAAAACGAGACCCGTCTTAAATATTTGAGCGCGGCAGGGCCGTTCAAGCATGATCGATCTACGAATCAGCGAATTATGCACCTTACGCTGAGATTTAGTGATGAAAGATGAAATGCGCTTAGTCCGTTATGAGAGGTTAAATGATTTTTGGACAAGTGTGTACTGTAAGAATTATTTTGTATCGACTTTCGAATTTTTTATACGCATTTAGGTCAATGTTGTATTGTACGTGCTATTTTGCTATTTTAGAATGTTGATTGACAGTGAGAGTCTGATTTAAAAACTGGGTTCATAAAAAATTCCAATAAGTGCGATTTTTTAGCAACGCTCCATTATTCTGTAATATAAATATAGACATCTGAACTGTCGTAAGTTATTGTGCAAGTAACTAATAAGCATCTTGCCATATAAATTTGAATAATTTTATAACTGTAATTAATGAGTACAAGTATATAAATGTGTATCTATTACTTTCTATTCTATTCATAAGAGTCAAGTCTACCATAACTACTTCTATCCTAACATCCAATTCGGAATTTGTCGCATACAAAAATACCCATACCTCAGAGAGTCTACATTTCAACCTACGCCCACTAATTCTCTTTTACTCACAAAAATATGGAATGTTTACTTTGAAAGTCCTGTGAGTCCATTTGAAAATAAATTAAATATCACATAAATAAACCGTTTACCGTTAATCATTTTTCTTAATGTGTACTTACACCTCTTTCAAAATAAACAGTCCATATATTCAGTATCCACCATAAACATTAAATGCCCTTGAACACTCTGTGTACACCTCACATTCTTAACATAAGAACCATCCAACCAAAGTCGGTCTGACTCAACCAACTTAAACCATTATTCAAACGATAAGAAATTCTAATGATCCTAGGTTAATCATACAGACAGAAATTCACGGCGTATGGATCAAGAGTCTAAGAAGGCGATAGGTACATAAAGGGAAATAATAGCGTGTTCCAAAAATTCGTTTCGTCCCGGATCCACTGGCGAACTCATCAGTAGGGCTATGCCAGTAGATCCTGCCCTAGACAAATTATCCTTAGCCTTAAACCATGATTTGTTTCCCATTCCCCAAGACTCGCATCCGAGTCAAGCGTACGAGGACGAATCATCGGTCCGCAGTTAAACTCTCCGAAAAACCGTCCCCACTCGGCAATTATCCGCATCGTCGCTCGCGCACGCACTTGCCGACGATCAAAACAGGTCAAAGCGAGTGCCAACCCCTTCCCACTTGCAGTCCTCGAGGACGAAAGGCGTCGATGCGACTCGCTTTGTTTCCCGCTCCCGTTCGTTAGGCGCCGGACAAAAGGAGAGATTAATTTCTCTCCCTCTCTCTCTCTCTCTCTCTCGAGAAAAGGGCTTGGCACGTGTCTGCCAGCTGGCGACGTCTGACAGTTTGCTCTCGATTGCGTGAGGTCTCCCGCTACGTGGACGAGTGTCTCACGTGCGAGAGGATCGTCTACGTCATCGCACTCTCCCGGTACGTGTCCTTGTCAGGACGATGCCCGTAGCTCTCTGTTGTGCCGCGCAATTTCTTTTTTCCGGAAGGGAACTCCGTGTTGATTTAGTGCCTTCGACGACGTTGGCACCCTCCTCGACGCCTTTTGCCGTTCAATTAACTTGCCGCGTCCGTGCCGGAGGCACGACGGTAATTGACGACGTGAGATTCTTCATTTATTAATGACAGTACGGCGAGCTCCGGAGAGTTGGCTGCCGTGGGAGGTTTAGGTGGAAATTGGGAATTATCGTTGTTTCTTTGCTTCGCGGGAGGTATTGAATCGGATTTCTTTTCTGGTGACTTTTGAAATTGTTAAAGAGGGTTTGGCAAGACAAATTTAGAACGGTGTTTAACACTGGAAGAATCAGGGAGAATAGGGTATTGGTTGGAATTGGGAAAAATTTTGAGAATGTATGGTTTGCAAGCGTTAATAATGAAAATGAGGTTTTTATAAAGCTGTTTGGATATTGACAGGATTCGTAATAATTGCGAGTGTTGAGAATATACGGAGTTATTGCACTCACAATCAGTAATCTTTAACTTGCAGTGGTACGGATGAGTCGTAGGAGAGTGAGTGATACTGGTCAATGTTGAGGCCGACATCTTGAGAGTGCATGGGAAACGAATTCTATCCTTTCCCCTTAAGATTTGATATTGAAATATAATATACCTTATAATTATATTCCCTTAAGATTTATTATCGATTTACATGATTACTGATATATACCAGCATCTAATAATAATAAAGATTTATTATTAACTATTATCGATATATGTATACTGAAACATGTGTCTCTCCATTAAAAGTACCAACCCTACACTTTCAACGTGTGCGTCCACTATCCGCAACAAATTCCTCATCCCTTAACCTGCCCTACCCCCTCACCACCTTCCAACCGGACCATCCACGCAGGACACAATCCGTCGCGTCAGAATTTTTGCATGAGCCCACCCTCGACCTCCGCGAATTTCCTGACATCCCGTGCACACGCTCACACGTCACCCCAGTTACCGATCTACCCACACCACCGTACATTCCCAGCCTGTAGGGCCGGGCGCAAGCGGAGGCCGGCCCCGTAGAAAAATTGCACGTAGAACGAAATCTAATGACACCCCGACCGTTACTAATGACGCTAACGAGGTAGTTAGATGTTAGAGCGAACGTCGGTGGGTCCGGACGGTGGGCCGAGTGAACCCACTTACCGACTTATCACGTAGTTACCTAATCTGTTTATCCCAGCAGGGGGGCACGGAGGGGGGGAGGACCACGGAGCGAGATGCCGGCAGGGTTGGAGGGAGGGGAGTGGTAGGGTGCCGTCCCTGAGGACCGTAGCTCCCCCACTCCTCCCACTGCCGCTCGCCGCCGCTCGCCGCTACTCGCCTCTCCCCACCCAGCGCGCCTTCCGCACTACACTACGCTACTCCCCCCCACTCCGCTACCTCTGCCGCGCTCGTCTCCCACCCCGCCGGCCACGCTACGCTCGCGCTCGATCATCCGCCGCATACGCCAGCGCCGGCAGCATGTACGAAGCATCAAAGAGCGCTTTAAAGAGCGCGGAAAAGAGATCCGATCGCGGTTATTGATTCGATGCTTTTTAGTGCTTCGCTCTTCGCGTTTTTCGGCCTTTTTTGTAGGAGTAGAGTTTTGGGGGGTTTGCGCTTGGGGGGAAGGTAGCTGCGGGGTGGGATTCTAATCGCCGGTGGGAGATAGTGTTGCGGGGAGGAGCATGGGATGAAGTACAAATAGAGGGCAAATTGATTTTGCAGGGGGTGAGGATAGGGTTTTAGGGGTGGGGGTGGATTTTTTAGTGGAATTGGGGGTGCTTAGTGCGACGCGAGGCGAAGGTATCAGATGATCTATTTGGATGGCATCGGACGTTGGGATTGAGTTCGGGGTAGGACGATGGGATAGGTTTCAGTGGTGACTATTGCATGTTCTACTTTTCAGAGAAATGATAGGTAATCAATTTGGATCCTCGATTGGCTACGGCTTTACCGCTACTCCAACGGGAAGCATGACAGATTAAAATATTTGCTATCAAAGCAATGGCTTATGTTGTCAATTCTCTGTCCATCTATTACGAACTACAAAAATAAATATTCCTAAATACAAATTCCGTGCGAATACTCTTCATATATATTTATCGCAGCATTATCAGAACGTAAGGCAAGTAAAATGAATAAAAACACTATCAAAGTTAAAAGCGATGACTTTGCTATTAATATGTATATATGCTGTAAAATGACTATTGCTAATTCGATGTTCACCAATTTTGAAATATAAAAATGAAACAAATTTCCAAATATAAATTTCGCACGCGTCACCCTCGTATAACACGGAGCCACCATTATCCGAGCGTAAAGGGGGGAAAAGTGAATAGAAACGCTATCGAAGCCGGCAAAAGCGATAAACGACTGTTGCCCGAGCTCTGTGTAGGTTGTTCGCGAAGGAAGCGTTCGACGTCAACCGCATCTTTCCCTTCCCAATTGGCTTCGAGCGTCTACGCCGTCCCAGGAGTACCCTTTCGCTCGGGCCAACCCCCTCCCGGACGTAAAAATTCGATTGTTCCTCTTCTCACGCCCCGAGCCCGTCCTGCTCGACTTTTGATTTAATACTCGCGCCCCGCCGCAGCCCGGCACATTCGCGTTTTTCAATTTCACGTTACACGGTTTTCACGGCTCGCGCTCGAGTTTCGATCGGCGGGAATCGTGCGTCAAACATAAGACGGAAGCTGGAGGGTGGAATTCGAACAATTTAATGTACAGGGGGAACGGTGTAATCAGTCAGTGCTGTAATTGACAGCGATTTTTGAAAGTTTGCTTTATGGAATTTCTTCTTTGCGAAGTGCCGTGGAACTACAACTTGGCTGCCCAAAGTTTAACGTTTAATTATTTTATGATATGACGGGAATTGTTACGGTATTTTAGTTCGGAGTCAGAATGTGTAGGATTTAGTGAGTTGACACATTTTGGGAGGAGAGTGGCAGATAAAACTTTATGTCACATTATTTTTTTACAATTACAACTTTCGTTCTTTTAAGTATAGCGAAATCGAATGCAAGAATGTAAATTAAAGTTGAAGTATTATTAAATAAATAGTCAAAGTGCATTAAAACATATTCCGCGACTTAACTTAAATTTCGAATTTAAAAGAAAACGCGAAATAATTAAAAAATACCAGCACGGGCATAAATACTAAAAAAAAACGTTCATGTAAACTCTAGAAAAAATGTTAATATAAATAAATGCTGGGAAAATATTTAGCATTCATTCTGAAAAACATGTACAGTACAGCTACTGAAAAACTGTTCCTCATAAACACTGAAAAGATGTTCAGCGTAAATTCTGTATCAATGTTCAGCTTAAACACCAAAAAGTGTCCAAAATGAACACTGACAAAACGTTGAACATAAATACTGAAACCGCAAGTGACCAGAACGTACGTCACGAGGCAGAGCGTCCACACTTCCAAATCGAAAGATTGAAAGATTTCACGCCGCCCGAAAACGGTGGGCGGTGGCGAAAAGGAAAAGGAAAAAAAGGAGGAGGTACTAAACACTGACAAAATGTTAAACATGAATACTGAAACTGCAAGTGACCGGAACGTACGTCACAACTCAGAGCGTCCACACTTCCAATCCGAAAGATCGAAAGATTTCACGCCGCCCGAAAACGGGGGGCGGTGGCGAAAAGGAAAAGGAAAAAAAGGAGGAGGTACGAAACACTGACAAAATGTTAAACATGAATACTGAAACTGCAAGTGACCGGAACGTACGTCACAACTCAGAGCGTCCAACCTTCCAAAAGCGATCGAAAGATTTCACGCCGCCCGAAAACGGGGGGCGGTGCCGGAAAGGAAAAGGAAAAAAAAGGAGGAGGTACGAAACAGTCCTCCGGTGGCAGGGTCGAGCGAGGGCGAGCGAGAGAGAGGTGGAAGATTGATTGTGCCGGCCACTTGCTCTAGCGGAACACATCGATGAAGTTACATTACCGACTAGACCGAGTTACGCAAAGTGGAGGCTACAAACTGGACGGCCGCTAAACTTAATTTGCACTTCGGGCCAACTTCCGGCTAAACCGCGTCCCGACGGCGGCCGCCAGGAGTCGCCTGCGGAACTTCTCTGGATAGTTTGCCTATCCCGACCGATCGTTTTCCAAGTCGAATCCGATTTCTGCCGATGGGACCCGTCCGCCTCGAGCTTGGACGGCGCATTAACGAAAATGCCCGATGAAACGCGATGCCGCCCGAGATAATCTTATTTATGTTCGGCCAGTCGCCGGCTACGCGCTCCAATTGCTCCTTCGATCGACCGAGTTTTTGGTGCGAATCGTAGGTTTAAGGATTTCGGCGGAGAAGATGGAAGGGGTACCATGTGGGACTATGTCGATTTTGAGGGGGTGGGGTTAAGGAACGAGAGTGTTTCGGTTCAAGGATTTATAGGCTGTTGACATTTTTCACTCATATATCTTCCAAAGGGAAAAACTATTTTGGTAATCTATGGTAGAGAAATGGCTATGATACTTTGCTGACGGAATGTAAAATTTGCAGAGGTGTGTAGATGTAACTGGTACTATGAGATGGAAGTGGTAATAAGTAATATTGTAGATATATGTTAATATATCATTTAACATATAACATATTAACATATATCTACAATATTACTATAATATACATTATATAATATACATACATATATATATATATATACAAATCATGTTATTTAATATACGTAGGTATCAGTTAGATATTGGAAGACTCGAAAGGTAGTACTAGCAGAAGAAATGAATATTCATCGGAGCCAAAGTCAATTGTCAGTTTACATAAAGGACTTTTTGAAATGAAAGTATTGAATAATAGATGCCATATCCTGTAACGCATGAAAACTCGTACCTAAGACTATTAATCCCTGACACACTGCCCTTAAAAATCCTCAACATTCGAAACAGTACAATACATAATATAATACTTCTATCCAAATCTTTACCTACCACCGCTCTGCTTTCAGTTCTCGGAATCTTTCTTACTCAAACCCCTTTCAAACTTCTGTCTGATTCCGAACTGTCACCAACCCTATTTCTAAAAACCGTCCCATAACATAACCTTCTCAAACTTCTGTAATGTCTCTCTTAGCTCCAGGTAAAATTACACCTATTATTATTATATAATTGAATATAACTATAACTATAATTATGATATACCGGTAATCATATTGGGTTGGCAAGAAAGTTCTTCCGTTTCGTACTGCGAAACAAAAGTCATATTTTTATAGAAAGAGTAGACTTTAACGAATAGGTATTACTATTTCTACTTTGTTCGGTAACTTAAATTGATCAATATTAAATCCCGGAAGGAAAATATTTGAACACTGACAGAAGTTTTTCAAAAAATCACAACGCTATCTAGGTTGGAAAACTGAAAGAACTTTCTTGCCAACCTAATACACAGTGACCGGGTCACGTCTACAGTAAGAGTACGATTAACCCTAAACCCATTTACTGCTGTCTTACTGTATTTGTTCAGAAATTATTTTATCGTACCCGTGCAACATTCTCAGAAACAAGATACCTTGCTACTTATCAACAACGAAAAATTAAATATAAGAAATTATAATTTAAAACACCGCCGAACAGATTCATATTGCGTGAAGAAATATATATAATATAAGGGTTAATTGATCTACGGAAAATAGCGAGTGTATGGAACTTACAGGGGTGCGTCGGTGCGAAGGGGTACTCCAAAGATGGCGGCAACCTTGGTGCTGGGAGGCCCGGGGGGCAGTGGTAGCAGAACATGCCTCCGGCCCTGGCCACCGTGCCACCCCCCGGCCCTCCACCGGTTCCAGCCCCCGGCACTTGCGGCTGACTCGTCGGTTGCTGCTGCTGCTGCTGCTGCTGTTGCTGTTGCCCCCCGCTAGCCTGCTGCTGCTGCTGCTGCTGCTGGTGATGCTGGTGGTGGTGGTTGTTCGGCTGATGCGCGTGGACTGATCCAATCTGTAACAATTGACACGCGGGAGGGTGAGCGAATTACTGCCTTCAATTTGCCCCGTTTTTCAGTACGACGCTTTAAAGCTCATCGATCTTTGTGTGTCTTGGGCTGAGTTTGTTCAAGGATGGAAGAGAATTACTCCCTTTAATTTGGTTTTGTTTTTAACTTGGTTTATTTTGGTTTCTTTTGTGGCTGTTTTAGGCGATTTTGTATGGCTTCGGTCGAGTTTGTTAAAAAATGAAAGCGAATTGCTGTTTTTAATTTGTTTCGTTTTTTGAGTATGGCTGTTTTAGGCTTATCGATTTCGTATGTTTTGGGTCGAGTTTGTTCAGGGATGAACGCGAATTGCTGTTTTTAATCTATTCTGTTTTTGGGTATGACTGTTTTAGACGTGTCGATTTTGTATGTCTTGGGTTGGATTTGTTAGACTTTTGCTACTTTTTTGTTATTGGTTTCGTAAGCGTTGGATTATGTTTTATGAACTTATATGTTGCTGTCTGTGGCTAAATTTAACAGCTATCAGACTCACATTCGCATTTGCATATGTTTACAGTAAATCCCCACTGTATTCGAAACTCACACACAATATTGATCGATCTTATTTCATTCTTACATTTAAATCAACATCTACTGTCAATTTTGGAAATCGACAATTTCATCACGCAAATATTTACATCACGTATACTTCTATACATATTATTTCTGAATTGCCATTGTATTCAAAATAAACATACAAAATTGGTCGCCCGCCACCACTATTCCTATGAAATCAATTTCCTTCATCAATTTTGAAAATGACAATCTCAGTCAACTTCGCGAACAGTTCAAGTGAAAAAAATTCACCGCATATCAAACATAGGTATATTCAAACTCCCACGTATTATCAGTAAACTCTTATCTTTTTCAAAAAACACATACAAAATTGATGATCCTCCTCCGTCATTACCACCATCCCAACCCGGATACCAATTATTTAAATCTACCTCGCAGACAGTTCAAGTCCAAAAAATTCACCACATATCAACCGCATATTCGAACTTTCACAAATTATCACTAAATTTCCTCCCTCCAAAAGCCGCATACAAAATTGACGATCCTCCTCCGCCATTACCGGCGAACCAACCTCCCCCCCCCTCCCGTCAATTTTTGAAATCAACAGCCCGACACAACCCTCCGCTGATGAGAACCACCCTCCCTCCTCCCCACCCCCCTCCACCGCCCCCCGTCACCCTTCGCTTCACCTGGCGACAGTCGAGGAGGCAGAGTCCATATTTTCGAAAGCCCCGGTAAAACGCGATTAAGAGGGCACGCGCGACACGGACCCGGAGCACGGAGAGCAGGCCTGCCAACGTTATCGGCCCCACATCGCGACCGAACGGTCGGGCTAACAGGGACGCGCGAGCGAGGGACAGCCGATTACGCCGATTCCCATTAGAGGGATTGTAAACTGGCGTAAATAAATAATGCATGTGTCGGCAGGGGGGAAGGGGGGGGGGTCGGTAGAAAGAGGGTGAGTTACGCGATAGGGGTAGCAGAGTGCGCGGCCCGAAAAGAGAGAGACAGAGTTTGCGCGGGTGTATGAGAAAGAGAGAGAAAAGAAGAGAGAGAGTGTGTGTGTGTGTGTGAGAGAGAGAGAGGGAGAGAGAGAGGGAGAGAGAGAGAGAGAGAGAGATTGAGCTCTTTGCCTAAGCAGCCATCGGTCGTGGAACTTAATAAACGGCGAAGTTATCAATTTATAATGGTTCGCGCATGCGCATGCCTCCGAGGTCTGTCGTTATATAACGGCGTGCACGCGAGTGACTTTAGAGACGTGTACTAACTGTACCCAGCCTCGCCAGCCACTTTCTCTCTCTCTCTCTCTCTCTCTTTCCCTCTCTCTCTCTCACTCTCATGCGCGTCATCTGTGGCCATGCTCCGTCTTTCTCTCATCCTCTCTCGCAACGTCTCCCACGTCCCTCTCTCTTGCCCTAGAACCTGTCCCTCTCTTTGCGGCCTCCGCTACGAAGGGACAAATTGAATTTTAGATCATGGCGTGCCCCTGTGGGGTCCGGAGAGGGAGAGGGAGGGGGGGAGGCGGGCAGACGTCGAGATGATACTAATTGAAATTTGAAATTGATATTAGCGAATTATTACCCCCCTGCCCCCCCTCGACTCTCTCTTTCTCCACCGTCCGCGCGGCCTAACGCAATTACGCTCGCGTGTCGGGTATCAAAAGTAATTGCTGCCAAACTTAACGAAATTCGACCAATTCCCGCCGAGGCCCTCGGGTCTCTCCTACGGCGGCGACGACGACGTCGACGACGACGAATTGTCGTCGCGATTTCCGTCCACCGTTGATTATCCAATCGTTCTTCGATCGTTATTTCACTTTTCGTCCGGTTTTCTTGTGGATCTGTCCTTTCGACCTTGTTGAAGCTTTAATTTCTCAGATTCAAGTTGACGGGGTGCGGTTGGAATTTCGGAACGTCGGTGACAATTATTTTGAGGGTAGATGGAGTATGAAAGGTCTAGGGTTGTGATTGTTGGTGGATGTTTTTTTGAGATTGGTACGTATGGTGACATTTTATAGGCAGGATATTATTGGCTGTTACAGTAAAATTTGTTATATGTATGTATGATACGTTATCGGATACAGAGAAGCGTACAAGTCAAAGCAATATGGTGGGTAGTGGTATTGAAGTTAAAGGCTATTACGAATCACAAATTTTTGATAGATCAACGTGGCAAGTATGCATGGCACAGTTTTGCGGAGTTAAATGACATTTGTATCAAATTCGTTGCCAAAGTCGAGTGATAGTAAACAAACATGCAGTTAATAAAAAACATAATTTATAACAAATTACCCAACAATGGCCAAAAATATTATAAACAATTTATGTCATTCCTCATTTCATCTTAGTAGATAACATCTCATATAATTCATAATTAAAGTTACACAAGACCGCCGGATTAATTACAAATATCGCCAATTATACCGACTTCCCCTAATCTAATAACCGAAGTAAAACGAATATAAATCTGTTATTCTTATTTTCGGTAAACATCGTATTCCTAACGAACTGATTTAATTTCCTACAATTATCTACATAGGATTTTTTTACTATTACAACCCAACTAACTTCATCCGTTATCCAACCCTACGTCACAAAAGCACTCAAAAACCACAAAATAAAAAAGCTACACCTGCAGACTATGCTCTAACAAAAATCAATCGAAATGAAAAGGAACGACCGCCGCATTAATGGGAAAAATGGCAATTTACACCCACTTCCCCTAATCTAATAACCGAAGTAAAACGAATATAAATCTGTTATTCTTATTTTCGGTAGACATCGTATTCCTATTGAACTGATCTAATTTCCTACAATTATCTACATAGGATTTTTTTACTATTACAACCCAACCAACTTCATCCGTTATCCAACCCTACGTCACAAAACCACTCAAAAACCACAAAATAAAAAAGCTACACCTGCAGACTATGCTCCAACAAAAATCAATCGAAATGAAAAGGAACGACCGCCGCATTAATGGGAAAAATGGCCATTTACACCCACTTCCCCTAACCCGACAGGGCCCCCCGGCGTCATTGAGTCGTCTTTGCAGCAGGTATCGGTGGCTTTTTTGTTTGCTCGCGCGCTTTGCACTCGACATAATGACGAGCCATACGCGCCGACATAAGGGGCGAAATGTAGCGAGGCTAATCCGTCGAAGGGTCCCGGAGGGTGGTCCGCTCTCAAATGGGCAGAAGGGTGCCAAGGGCCCGAGGCCTGCCCCCCCTTCGAGCACCTACCCCCTTCCACCCCCTTCTACAACCCCCACGATAGCCGGGAGGGCACCCTTCGAAAAATAGACCGCGGCATGTGGTCGCAGGGTGTATTTGCGGTGTTCAACCGACCCGGCCGAAACATTATGCCAGTGTTTTATTGTGCGATCATCCGATTGTTGCCGACGGGGTGGGAAGGGATTGCGGCTTGCTCGAGTGTGTTTACACGTCGGCGAACGAGCGAGGATTTTGTTACACGCTCGTTACGACCCTCCGCGCACTCTGATCGTAGGCGAGTTGGCTTCGATTTTTTCTTTTGATTCTTGACCGATGGAATTTTGGTGAGTTCGATTGGTCGGGCGGGAGGGTTGGGGTTGAGAAATGGACGGTTCTGAGGTTAGGATTATGTCGTGGGAGTTGGAGTGTGAGTCGAGGATTTGTTAATCGCTGCTTAGGGGTTGCGTTGTGCAAGTTGTGTTTGTTTGGTTGTTGAATTATATTTTTTGATGGTGAAGGTTAGATATAATGTAAATGTTAGGTATGCGGCTGTGGCAGTGATTGGTAGGTAATGTTTTAAAAATATCTTGGTAATATGTTTCTGTACTAGACCATGTAAATCAAGCATTATGTTATGGGAGTTGAATGAAAGCTTAATAGACTGCCACAATTATTCTTCATTCAATCGAAAATTAATTAAACAGAATTTATTTTTGTATTACCTTACATGATGTGATCGTCGTAACACAAAATTGCAAATGAAATGAAATTAAACGTCTCGTCGAGTTAACCGAAAACCGATACACTGTCACCAAAATTACACGTGTAAGTATTATCATACGTAGTTATTATTCATGAATCCCTAAACCTTGTTTAGCTCGACCGTTCAATTTGAAAAATGAATCATTACCATAATAAAAAGTTATAAATATTCCCGTATCTACAAAATTCGGCTTATCATAAAACACAAAATCTTTCATTTTCCTCAGCATACTAGCATTACAATTTATTACTATATTACCCTGCATACTCAAAATTGCACATACTCGATACAATTTTATAAAAATTACATCCATCATTGTAATGACACGTACAAACCACTTTTCAACAACCATCAAAATTTGTCTGGTCCGACCATCAAACTTCAAAAATCAATCGTTACCGACATCACAACTCGACAAAATTTCATAAAAATCATAATCGCAAACACATATACCCCTCTCCGGCAACGAAATAAAAATCGCCGATACTCCCATGAGCCTTCCTCATCCCTCCCCTCCTTCCGTCCTCCATCTTGGCCAGAAAGCCGTCATCAATCATCACTCGACGGTCTCTTTCCACTCAGACGTTCTGACCCGAGCCGAGAAATTCCTAGACGCTCGCCGCAGCAAAAATAGCCCGAACAGCCTGGAAGCCGGCTGGAATTCCTTAAGGGCGTACGATCCGCGTGCGTGCGCCGCTGTTTAGATTCCGCGTGTGTAACACACTGCGCTCATTAGAGCGCGGCGCTAATTACATAATTGGTGCCGGCAATTACCGGCACCAAACGGTGGCCGCGCGTCGAGTCTGTCGGCCGAGGGCTGTCGACGGATAAAGAGGAAAAGAGAGAGAGAGAGAGAGAGGGAGAGAGAGAAGGGTGAGGAGGGGGGGTATGACGTCAACATTCAATAATTTGGCACGCGACGGCAATCGCGCCGCGACGCGTTGCGCAAATGGCACGGATCGCAATTAAAAGCGATAATTCCTTAATTAGCTTTCTGTCACGGCCGTTTTGTCACGAGACGCTGACAGAAGCCGATCGTCGGCTGACACTCGGCTTTTTTGTTTCTTCTGGAACTGGAGTCGTATTCTCTGTCTTGTCGTTCGCTTTGTTTGGAGATTTGTAGGGAGGTTTGACTGGAAAGTAGAATAATTGGGAGAGAGTAATGAGTGCTGGAAAATTGGGCTGGGAGAATGGTTTTCAATGCTTCAGAGTCGAATATGTAACATTTACGTTTGCTGCGTTTGAATGGTAGGTTCTTTGTGATTGAAGATTTTTCGTAATAATTTTTGTAATGGATTTGAGAGGTTGTTTGTTAGTTGGATAGTTTTATTGGTAGAGTTTAGATAATTGGTACTGTTAATTCCTGTATCTCTTGTCGTTGTTGAATGTTTATTTCTTATTATTGGTTACATCTACATTTGTTATGGGGGTAAATATTCTCCTAAGCAAACACATATTCTTTTGATTCCAGAATATATTTTATTTCCTTTTTTATTATTAAACGTTATTTTTATCTTCGCAATCAAGAGGCCAGTTTCCTAATCTGATTTAGAGCAGGTTCGTAAAATAAATCGTCTTCTTCTCTATCCCCCCATCACTTCCATTCACAATTCCTATTTTTTTACCCATTCATAATTATCTGTATTCAAAGGTTTATTCTGAATCATAAAGCGTACTTTTGTCAAAACAACCAACGACCCCCCAACCCCCCTCGAGACCCTTATGTCCTACATTCCATCTTCTTTCATATACCCCCAATCATTTATAAACACAATTCCTCACCACCCAACATACCTACATCGTTGAGCACAGTCAACAGACTGCTTTCACACACACGAGTAGCAGGTTCGTAGAATTAATATTCTCATTTAAACCCTCAATTTATACTCCCACCCCTAATTATCCATAATCATACGCGTATGCTGAATCATCCAACATACTTTTATTAAAACGGCCAACGTTTCCCCAATTAAACCCTTACCTCTTCCATTACGTTTTTCTTCGTATACCTCCAATCATTCATAAACAATAATACTTCGTCATTGATATAGGTACCTGCTTTCCTGAACATACGACCAGCACGTTCATAGAATTTATATTCTCATTTATACCATCACTTCAGATTTACACCATAAATTATCCACAATTAAAAATGCTCAAAATAATCGAACGCACATTTATCATAACCAAAGCCAACCAATTAAACCTTTATTCCTCATATTATTCTATTTTCCTTTCTATACCTGCAATCATCCATAATCACTAAATCCTCGTCACTAAGCATATCAACTCTGACTATAGCCAACCACTTTCCCCAACACACGTGCAGCGCGTTCGCAGAATTAATATTTTTATTCTGACTATTCATTCAGATTCACACCTCTAATTATCACGAAGTTTCTCGAAATAATCGAACGCATATTTATCATAACCCAGTCCAACCAATCAAACCTCTGTCTTATATTCCTTCCTATACCTGCATTTATTCATAATCACTAATTCCTCATCACTAAACATACCGGCTCCGACTACAGCCAACCACTTTCCCGAACACACGAGCAGTACGTTCACAGAATTAATATTCTTATATAGACCCCTAATTATCTATAATCAAAGATGCTCCAAATAATCGAACGGGTATTTATCATAACCAAGGCCAACCACTAAATCTTTAATCCTCATATTCCATTTTCCTTCCTATACCTGCAATCATCCATAATCACTAATTCCTCATGACTAAACATACCAGCTCCGACTACAGCCAACCACTTTCCCGAACACACGAGCAGTACGTTCGCAGAATTAATATTCTCATTTCCCATCCCCGCTTCCCAGCTCGCTATCTATCTGTACCATCTATCCGCCGTCTTCCGTCATCAGCGATCGCGCGCCATCTGCAAACCTCGGCATCCCGCTTCCCCGAATCGTCCCGCGGCATTTGCTTAACAATTTGGGGACCGCTCGCGGACGAATTCCCCGGTGCGCAGACGTTCGCGTCTGATTCGAAGCAGCTGCCGTTCAATTCGCCGCGCCGACAGTTTGAACGCCCGCCATTCTGCGCACGGTGCGCGCAAAGTGTCGCGGGCTCGTTTGTCAGTTGACCCGCCCGCCCAATGGCCGGCCTTTGGTACAGCGGCCCGTTTAGACAGCAGGCCGTTTAGACGGCAGGCCGGAATCAACTGGCCTCCTATCGTCTTCTCTCCGGCTGTCGCGATAATTTTCTCTCGACCGGCCAGAGTCTATTCTTTCTACAAGTTTCTCATGCGAAAATTGCCAATTTTTGAACGGTAATGGTTGGATGGAGTGGGCGGGTCTAAATTGACCCGGGCGTAGGTAATGTATCTGGTTCGGTAAATGTGATTAGTCTTACTTAGTTTGAGTGAAGTTTCTTGTTAGAATTCTTCCCGAATTTCTTGAGAACGGTGGGAAGACCTCGTAAGGAACTTTAGTGAATATAAGAATGAGAGGAAATTAATGATCATGGTTTAATCATACAGTATCGAAATTATTGGCCGAGTTGATCACGTAAAATAGGAAATAAGGATAAGGTTGTGTGTTCCAAAAATTCGTTTCGTCCCGGATCTACTGGCGGACTCTTCAGTAGGACTATGCCAATAGATCCTGCCCTAGACGAACACATTTTAGTGAATATATTTTGTAAGAAACATGACTAACGACACCGTTTTTAAAAAAAATCCTTTATTTAAATCTTCCTTATCCCCCAATACTCTGTATAGGGGCTAAAACTTGCTTATGTATTGTAATTATAATTAAATGTAAAGCATTGAACAAAACACAATGATACATTAGAAGTCATATTTCGCAAACGTGATGAATTCTTGTATATATGTCAAATCAAGTTTTACTTGTACATAATCAACGGATTTATCATATTTACCGTAACATATCAATATGGTGGATATTATTGTAGGCTGATGTGTAGCAGGTATCTGATTAGGGAGCGAAGAGAGAATTAGGATGCGTGAAATGGTGAGGATTAGAATTTTACGCCCCATCGATTTGGTTTAGGTGTTCTTTGGTTGCCTTATCCATTATAGTTTGATAGTCGACGAAACTTTTTCTTTTATGAGGTTGATGTCTAATTTTCTTGCCTCTCGACTTCTTGTTATTCTCAACATTTGCTTTCTTCCTTTTTGGGTATCAAATAATTTGTTCTAATTGACTTGATGATTTTACTATATACTCAGTAGGATGAGTCGACACTATACTAAGAAACTGGACAGTATTATCCCTTTGGATGTTTCCAGCACTGGTATTTTATTGTATACAAGGTGTTGTAGTATTACTAGCATTCAATGTACCTCCATAGCAACTGATTCAAGACACAGCTTATGTAAGGTGTACTATAAAACGATTTCTGATCAGCGTTACGTTTTTGGCACTGGGAAGGTTTGAATCAGCTGTGCTCGCATGTCCTCCGACTTTCGTTGCCAAGAGATAAGCTCGTAATTGGTGTGAATTGAGTTAATTCAACGGAAAAGTACATTTTTTAAATTGGCCAATTAGGTCGATTGCTTGGCCGTTAATCGCAGTGTCGCGTAACAGATATTAAAGGAATGGGTCTGGACGTTTTTCAGGGTCAGTGTGCCTTTTTGGAAGACGGTTCGCAAATTTTGCGTATTAGAAAGATACCGAAATGTTTATAATATTCGTTATCTTTCACTCAATTATGTTGTTAACTCCCTCCAAAGTAAACGTATGCTTATACCAATGATCATGTAAGTAGTAGAAGTCAATATGATCCACAAAAATGTCTTAATCCATTTTTTCATTGGAGCAAATGACAAAAAATGAATTGTATGAAAAATTAAACTCCCTTAAATGTTGGTTTCAAACTTCACTGAACAAGATTTACTGAATTTGAATTTTTTATGAAGACAATCTTCATTGAACGCAATTTTTTTGTAATAACTTCTTGAAGCATAAAATTAGCGTTAAATTAATGGAAGACTCAAATATTTTGTATTTTTCCTTCCCGACTTGTCATTGTGTCAATTTTAATATTAATATATGTTTCAATTGTCAATGATGTCAGGTTCTTTGCCATAATGTTAATTTGTATGCTTCCGAAAAAAAATTAACGTATATCATAATCAAAATTATCAGCGTTTGACAATAAAGTGCGCCGTCAGCAACGTGTATCTGTGCAAGCATTGCAATTGGCGGAATTCGCGTGAAATTTGCAGTACTTAGGCTTCATCTAATCGCGCCAGTCTCGGCCGATACGCGTGCATATTCGTACTAATGTACTAATACTGGCACGTATCACAGCTATTGTACAGCTGTGGCCACACTCGCGAATATAAAAAATCAGATCAAATTACGTGCCTAACTCTCAACATTTCTCTGTTAGAATAGCCTGATTTATTTCGCGTACGACTCCTAGAAGATCATTTTTCATGCCTAAGAACGCACAGCGTGTAAGAATCAAAGTTTTTACGATGGTCAGAACCAAAATCGTGAAGTACGAGAATTTGACTTTTGGATAGCGGTGAACAATAATCATACAACGTTATATAGATTCGTGAGGAAAATTTTACGGGAAATCATTTATTCGTTATTTAACTAAATATTGGGAACCGTTTGTGGATTATTGTAACTATTCGGTTGAATCTGATAATATATTTTTCAATAATACAGAATGCAATGCTGAATCTTCTGTAAATTCTAAATCTTATTTCCAGTCAGTACAGGGTCCACACAATTTTAAAAGTCCGACAACACCGTTATCAAAAATTCTTTTCAACAATGAACTTGCTACACTTTCAGAATGAACACCTTTTTTGATTATTATTCCTAACAGATTATTATCCTCCAAGATTCAGTGGTTGTTGCCTACCTAAGCATAAAACAAATCCGTCAAGCAAACGAATGAAAAGCCCCTAACATTACAGGCAGTACAATGCATGCGGGACTTTATCTAATTACAGACTAAATTTAATATATAATAGTATAACACATACTTTCCTCACTTCATTCCCTTACATACGCATTCTCACTCCCAAACGCTCTCTGCTCACTCACACGTCAGCATACGCACACATACTCGCACGTTAGCACATACCACATACATATCTCGATCTTTCATCCGTAAACGATCAAGCTATTTTCAAAAAAATTAAAAATTATACTTCAAAGCCGTCTCAGTGTCGGCGCGAAGTCGGACACCCGGTAGATGCCGGCTGAGCCGATTGCGTCCGCGCGAAATTCGCCGGAGCGGCAATTGGCCGTACGTCGTGCCGTTCGGCCGTCGGAAAAGTCGACGAAGACGACGCGATTAACGAAGATTTCATTAGGGACAATATTGCGGTGGCATCGGCGCTCGTTGACCGACGGGTCCCGGTTTCTTTATTGCCCGCCTCTCCCGGCGAGGCGAATTGGAGGGAATTAATTAAGCGGCACAAATTGGATGCAGCGCGTTAGCCCTTATTCGTGGATGACACAATTTAATAAGCATCCTCCCCCTCCCTCCGCGAGCCGAGTTCAGAGGGCCCTTCGGACGCGTCGCCAGTACCGGCATAAAACGCGGCTGGTGAGAAAATCCGACGCCTCGGATGCCACTCGAAATTCTCAGCTGCTGGCTAGTTGAATCCTGTTTTCTTGGTTCATATGTTCAGAATGGGGGTTGATAGGTGTGTAGCTGTCAAACGATAATTTTTGTTGGAAAGAGTGCATAGAGTGTGATTTTTCAGTACCCTACATTATTCAGCATACTGTTTGCTATAGTGTTTTTATGTATATATGTGTACTTTATTTCATATCATTCGAGGTGTTGACAAAATTGAATTTTGGTCAGTAGATGGAGGATGTGTAATTTTATTTTTTTTTTGTTCCGGGGTCTTTTATATTATATTAAGTAATATCAAACCTAAAACGCGGCTGGTGAGAAAATCCGACGCCTCGGATGCCACTCGAAATTCTCAGCTGCTGGCTAGTTGAATCCTGTTTTCTTGGTTCATGTGTTCAGAATGGGGGTTGATAGGTGTGTAGCTGTCAAACGATAATTTTTGTTGGAAAGAGTGCATAGAGTGTGATTTTTCAGTACCCTACATTATTCAGCATACTGTTTGCTATAGTGTTTTTATGTATATATGTGTACTTTATTTCATATCATTCGAGGTGTTGACGAAATTGAATTTTGGTCAGTACATGGAGAATGTGTAATTTTATTTTTTTTTGTTCCGGGGTCTTTTATATTATATTAAGTAATATCAAACCTAAAACGCGGCTGGTGAGAAAATCCGACGCCTCGGATGCCACTCGAAATTCTCAGCTGCTGGCTAGTTGAATCCTGTTTTCTTCGTTTATGTGTTCAGAATGGGGGTTGATAGGTGTGTAGCTGTCAAACGATAATTTTTGTTGGAAAGAGTGCACAGAGTGTGATTTTTCAGTACCCTACATTATTCAGCATACTGTTTGCTATAGTATTTTTATGTATATATGTGTACTTTGTTCCATATCATTCGAGGTATTGACAAAATTGAATTTTGGTCAGTACATGGAGAATGTGTAATTTTATTTTTTCTTTGTGCCGGGGTTTTACCACATGGTCCTTTATATCATATTAAATAATATTGAGCCTAAAGCGCGGCTGGTGAGAAAATCCGACGCCTTGAATGCCACTCGAAATTCTCAGCTGCTGGGTAGTTGGAAAGTGCTTTCTTGGTTTATGTACTCGGGATAGGGTTTTCTAGGTTCCTACTCGACAAATCAAGATTTTTGTTGAGAGGAGTGCATACAGTGTGATTTTTCACTACATTATTCAGCATATGATTCGCTATATTTTTATGTGTCTATGTGTACTTTTTTCCAAATCATTCGAACTGCTGACAAAGATGAATTTTAGTCGGAATATGAAGAACGTGTAATTCGATTTATTGTTGGTTTGTACATGGTTCTACCTTGTGGCACTTTACATTATATTAAAACACATCAGGTATAAAACGATTTTGCTAAGAAAATCAAACGTTTCAAATACCATTTAAAATCTTGATAATATTCTTATAGCGGTAACATATATTTGTATTCGTAAAACGGTACCGTTTACAAATATCGAAACAATTATATAAAGTATACTATGCTTATCTATATACCTATTAAGCTGAATTTTTGTCAAAGTATAAACAGTCCCCGATTTCATTATTTAAATCAACCATCAATCTGAACCCTGAACTAAGAAACCACCCAATCCTCTACTACCATCAATCCCATTACATCCTCACCGGAATCCCAATAAAACGCAACCTACCCCATAAACCAAAAAATCTACCAGCGCACACCTAAAAATAAAACTTTCCATCCCCCCCAACACATATCCTCACACACGCAGCAGCGTTCACTCCGTCTTAACGATTCATCCCGCCACTGTTTTAATCTCGTCGAATTGACGTCGCGGCACGAATCGATTCTCGAACTCGAGCCATGTCTATCTGCGATCCGTCGGCACTCGCATGCCGAAGTCGAAGTCTCGCAGAGGCTGTACACCGATTGTCGCGGGTCAAAAGAGAGGAGCGTGGCCCCGGCGATGTAATATAGTGTGTCGCGCACAATACAATTGCACGTTGCCTCCTTCAATAATATTACGGCATGGAAGCGGTTAGGGGGTTAATGGCGCGCGCATTGTCGTCTCGTTGAAAAGAAATCGAGGACGAAACGAACTGTGGGTAAATATGTGCGCTCGCGGCCGCCTTCTCTTAGACGATCCATCGGGATCGGCCAATTAGATGCGACGCGCGGAGACGCTACGTTCCTTTCTTCGCTCTCTGCTCGAGGCTTCAAATCGTTTGAGTCACATTCATGATCGACCGGCATGATGCGATCGTTTTCATCAGCGGATCGTTTCAAATTCGGGGAGGTGCGTTAGAAGTTTCTGTGCTTAGGGAAGGCTTCTGTGCTTTGTTCTTTTTGAATAGTTGAAAGTTATGGGTTGCGATGGTTTTGGTATTTTGTCGGAGTCGTTTGCGGAACTTGTTAAGCTTGGTCGATGATTTATGTTGGAAAGAATTGTAGGGCGCGCTTGGTGTTTGGTTCATTCGAAGCTTTTGTGTTGCTGTTGTTATTATGTCTGGTTGCAGCATACAATGATTTCAACATGAGCATACAACGTTTCTAAATTCTCAATTCTTAAATGAATCGAAATTCGTTATGAAATAACATAACGGTCGTTAAGTATATACTATTAGGGGATTACACGTTTGCGCAAATGTTATGATACCGCGTTTTTACTCGGAACCACAATTTTGTTCACTCTTAAGCCATCCCTGTCGCAATGCACTTATCACAAACGGAAACACACGGTAGATTCGTTTAACAGTCTCCCGAAATCGAAGACATTCTTTCATTTAACCACCTTTTCCTTTTTGTACATTTAAAACCGAAGCATTACTGTTTCACAACTTTCAAAGAAAGTTCCTTTTCTTATGTAAAGAAAAATCTACTTTTCCACGCGACAATTTTGTTAAC
The DNA here is from genome assembly GCA_914767735.1 of Anoplius nigerrimus. NCBI lineage: Eukaryota > Metazoa > Arthropoda > Insecta > Hymenoptera > Pompilidae > Anoplius > Anoplius nigerrimus. The sequence goes on from OU612090.1 coordinate 8,750,405, forward strand.
TCTCAAACCAGCCTACTCGCGGCTTATCAGCAATTTCGGAAACACACTGTAGACCCGATGATCAGGCTTCCTGCATCTCGTTGCTCTCATATTGACCCACCTTTGTTTAAAAACACATTTTTACAACTTTCAAAGGATCTGTTTCTTTCTCGATCTCAAAAAATACTTCCCATCCGCAAAACTTTCAACAGCGTCAAATCCAATTTTCCTCGTAATAATTCCCTCCACTCTCAACCCAGCCCTCTCGCGGCTTATCAGAAATTTCGGAAACACACTGTAGACCCGCTGATCACTCCCCCTACATCTCTCCGCTCTCATATTTATCCACCTGTCGCTGTTTTTCGTACATCTAAAACTACAATTTTACAGCTTTCGAAGGAACTGTTCCTTTCGCTACCTCAAAAAAAATACTTAACATCCGTAAAACATTCAACAGCGTCAAATACAATTTACTCCGCCCTGAATCCAGCCCACTCGCGGCTTATCAGAAATTTCGGAAACACACTGTAGACCCGCTGATCACTCTCCCCCCCCGCATCTCCCCGCTCTCTCTCTCTCTCATCCGGCCTCCGGCTCTCTCATTCTACAGACGACCGCATCGAGTGCGGTGTAATGTATTTTGGTTAAGCGCATCGGAGCGTGCTCGTCGCCGAGTTAACGCATTTAATGGAGGTTAACTTTGCATATGGTATTGCTCCCCCGTGCCCTAACCTCTTTACTCGCGTACACGCTCAACCGCCTCTCATCGTATCGGCGCTGCAAGCCTGCCGGCCTGACCTGGCCCGGCATGCCTCACCCGCCCCGGCTTGCCCGACTCGCAGAGTATGCGCGTTACATGCAAAGCGCCGAAAATTATGCTGCCAACAGAGGAAAATGCCCTCTCGAAGGCGCCACCGGCTCCCGATCCTCGCCAGCCATCCGGTTTCCCGCCATCGCGTTCGAATTGGCGCCAATGAGGTCGCTCGCGTCGACGTCTGTTCCGACGAACGTACGATCCTCGATGTAACGTACGTAACGCATGTAACACGGTCTCGCCCGAGGCTGAGGATCGGATTAGTTTGGCCCAACCTATGGCATTAACTCGAGTGCGACGAAGACACTCGAACGCGGTCAGTGGATGTGAAGAGGTGGGGAGAAAGGAGAAGGGGAAAGGGGGGGGTAGTTAATTTCGAATCTTTAGTAATTTCGAATCTTTGGACTTCAGAGTGCTTATGTGTTGATTAACGTCGCTGATTGGGCAAGGTGTAGGTTAATTTTATATGGGGTGGGTAGGATCAGGTGGATGGGGGATGAAGGTAAGGGGTGGTTTTGGATGAGGGGACTGCATTGGTTGTTTGACGAAAGAGTTTGATTTTCATGTAGACTGTTCAGGGAGGTGGATTTGAAATTTGTGCAGACTGTGAGATCTGCAGATGTTTTTTGAATGAATTGTCTATGATGGTGTTAGGAAAAATTGGTTTTTGAGGGAGGTGTAACGTTCTTATGTTTGTAAAGAAGGATATTGGGGAAATACAAAACGTGGAATTTGATTGGTTTAAGACTCAAACGATTTTTCTCGCTCTATAAGCAGAAACAGACACCATATACGTAACCAAAATTCTGCCCGAAACTAAAAATTGTTTATCCGCACACTTAATGTTTAATTTCATAGAAACAGGTTTCACTCATACCTCAGAAATTCGAAACAGTCAACTTTGTCTAAAAACTCCCACATCGCACTTATACAACTAATTCGACACTTCGTCAAAATCAAAATTTCTGCACATACCCATCGCACGAGGTCGTTTCCATTCGTCCGCGTAAAATCTTGTTTTACGACGGCGCTCACTTTGAATAATTCACGCAGATGGCGCAGTTGGCTCTGTTTACCCGGAGTGCGGCTCGAAGAGGTATTTTTCATGCGATCAGGAGTCGACCTGACGGTCGAGAAGTTTCTCGAAGGAGGTTTGCGGGTCGAACGAGCGTGTAAAAACTTTCGACAGCCGTCCCGAGCGAAGTCGGGGAGGGGCGGCTGGTGGTGTCATTACGAGCACTGGGGGAGGGAGGGAAGCGGGGTTAAGGGTCATAAACCCATGCGGGACGATATCCGGAAGCGGAACTGGACCTTTCGTGCCGTGAAGCGAGTCGAAATCGAGAGGGACGTTTCTTTCGCGCCGCTCTTAATTGAGAGAGGGATCGTGGGGTGGATTAATACATCGCTTTATATTGCTTTATGGGACCAGCGTGACATATCATTCGCAAACGATCTTGAATGCATATTTTTCATCCTGCGACCTTTTGACGAGCACATAAGCGACGTATCTATGAAACTTGTCGCATATTGTTAATCTAAATACTGTTGAGTAAGCAAATTTTGTCCGTAATGTAATGATAGTGAAAATGAAAGTGTTGCATTGGACTAAATAGATGTCGATCAACAGAAATATGTCTGACAATTAGGTATCCCTGCTTAAATTCTCGCTTCTACTGTTCTGGTACCTTTCCAACTTCATAGGAGTGATCTCAATTCAACAAATGGACATATTTTGAAAGTGCTGTAAGTCCACATTCAAAATAAAATGAGATATCATATAATTTATGATAGACGTCGTGTAAACGCTTTATTTACGTTATATTTAATTTTCCTTAAATCAACTTACACCACTTTCAGAATAAACGATCCAAATGTCCGAAGCTAAATATCTCTTTGATAACATTTTCAAGCGCAGAAATCAGTACTCAAATACAATAAAAACACTTATGCATAAAAACATTCCAGCTTAAAAGCCTCTTCAACCGACACCCAGAAATGTTATCCCACAAAGAATGCAATTTATACATTCCGAGTACATATAATGCGCCACTCGGCGCGAGGAGCCCTCGACTGTCCTTTTCTCCTGCCTCTCGATCGCGAGCTCGCCCCGTAGGGGTCCCGTTTGACCCTTCCACTCGATTCCGGCGCATTGGGCGGCGATCGTCGACGCTTCGATGTGCACGCATCCGAGAGAACGTCAGCGGAACGTCGGCTGCACGCCACCTCCTACTCTCGCTCATGTTCTCTCGCTCGACACTTCGCGCCCTCTATCCCCACTCCTCTTCTCCGCGCCGAACCGATCGTGCCACCTCCCCTCCGCGGCCCACTTCCCCTCTCTTCCTCTACAGCGCGCTCGGCGTCTCCTGTCTCGGCTCGCTTCCGCGCGCCGAAACCACTTCATCCCTTTCGCACTCGACTCGTTCGACGTACCCCTCGACGCTTTCTACTTTATTTTTCTCTCATTCGTTTGTCCTCCTTTTATTCCGCATCCAGTTCTTGCGAAGGTCGTCGGAAATTAATTATCGCGATCGTTTTTGGTGAAGATAGAAAGGTTGGGGATTTTGGGGTGGTTTTTAAGAGGGGGGTGAAGTTGGTTATTTGTGATGTATTAGATATGTGTCAGGCGATTTAATTGTGCCTGGGACACTGATATGCATGTGCATGTTTAATCTGTTTCATAGTTGTTGGGACGATTATAAATGGCTGAATTAGAGGTCAATTTGAAGTAAGTGATTTGTAATCGAGGTGAAGAATTAGGGCATTCGGTTTGAAAGATTTTTTGAAGAGTTTGTTCGCCATGTACGGAGATATTCTTCTCCTTTCTGTTTCTAATATCATCCGAAATATTTCTGTGCTAGTTTAATATACAAATGCGCAAGTGTTGTAATTATTATTGCAGAGCTTTAGACGATTAGTATATTTAATACGTGTGTTTATTTGCACTAGTTGCTCTTACCTTTAGGAGTAGAATTACTAAAGAAATTAGAAGATATCGTTAGTTGGTACCTAACATAGATACTAAGCAGAGATGCACAGTAGAACTATAAGATTCTTCAAAATTCCTTTCTACTCAACGACAATTTCTTATCAATAACATTATTTTTTCAAATACTGTTCAATACTCAGTGAAATAAGTAAATCGAATAAAAAGATGAACAGAAATCCATAATTGCACTATGATAATTCTTTTGTAGCTTTGAATTTTATGCAAATGAAAGACAACTTGTATTAACTTGTATTTCATATATAATACTTTAATTTACAAACGAATCAACAAATTTCTAAAACTACAATCACTCTTCGAGCCGACATAATTCTTTCATTATCAATATATAAATTCTCACAATTGTGACGCTGCACAATTGCTAACGCGTTGAATTCTCAGTTATAGAACAGAATACGTCCCGGCTTACATGCACTGTACCGACGGACGCGGAGTATCATAACGTCATCAAGTTCGCACGTTGTACACTGAATTTGAAACGGAGAATCTCTCGAACGCTCGGTGTGCAAGCGAGACTTTCGCAACCGACACTTTGTTTACAATCGAAATGAAATAAGTGGAATCGAGCGCGCGTCCAATCGATCGAATAATATGTCGACGTGAACCCGAAAGAGAACGAGAGCTACGGACGAAGAAGCATTGGCACTGATTGAATTAATCTGTCAATTTGCCAATTACACGGATGAGTTTGTTTGGTGGCCGAGCTACGCGCACGTCTCTCCGTTCGTCTCTGCCACGTTCATCGATCGCAAGTGGATCGTTCGGACTCACGGCGAACGATGTTCACTACAGGGTGTGCCCGAAGAAGCCGCGAATTACGCTGGATCGAACGCCCAATCGATCCGTTCAACGATTTGACGCGTCAGGCTCTCAATGGATCGAAAACTTTTAATCTGCTCACGAAAATTCTATGGAAACTGAATTCAACAGAATGTACTTATGGAATGAATATTTTATTTATAGAGAGAAAAGAGTCTGTTGATTAGGTACAAATTTAAAAAGATGTATTTTTCTTTGCGATGATCTCACTGAAAATAAAAGGACTAAGCTCTCACTTGACATCCAGACTAACAAAACAAACAAATTCTCTAGAGCTCAAATTTCGAATCTGATCTAACCCAGAATTTTATTAAAACATACTTCAACAGAACGTACTTATGGAAAAAATATCTTATTTCCACAGAGAAAAGAACCTGTTCATTACGTACAAATTCCAAAATCTGTCTCGCTCCTTCCGTTGATCATACGCCCAACCGAAATTCAATACAATAATCTCCCACACGACATCCAGCCCAAAAAAACAAACAAATCCTCCACATCATCGGTCTATCCCAGCCAACTCTAGCCCATCATCCGTCCGAAGAAAAACCAATCCGTCCCAGCCGAGAATCTCGTTTCGAATCGATCCCGGCCACCTCCGCGCGCGACACCCTGTATAGCCGCGCTCGCGCTCGCGCGCGCGCGCTCACGTACATAGTACGCGAGGCATACGTAACCGCGTGGCTCGGGGCACAGATTCAACGAGCTCAATTGGTGCACCGAACGAGGAGGAGGATCGTATTGATTCTACGGTTACACAGTCGCGGGTAGAGTCGGCTACGAACTGACTTTCGCCTCGAGCAAGAATCGCACCCCCCCCCCCCCCCACCCGCCGCCCGCTCCGTCTCCTACTCCTGCTACTCCTGCTCGCCTACTCCCCCCTCCTCCCCTGCCCCTCCCACTCGCCGCCCGCCGCTAGTTCTCCTGGCTGCGGTGCGCCAGAGGTTCCCAAAGTTTGCACGCGAGTGCGCACTCCGCTAACTTTCTCGCGTCAGGAGCGTGGCACCGCCTTGTTGGATAACGCAAAAATACAGATGGGGAAACGTATGAATCGCGGCGGGAGTAACTCTCCTTTTTTGGTTGCCGATGCACGTCGGCGTGGATCGGATCGACGAGCGGAGTTCAGGAATTTGGTTTGGTGGGAGATGGGAGTCTTAGGTTGAAGGGTTGAGGTTGGGGGGTTTTGTGGCGTGGTTTGCGGATGAGGTGGGGGTGGGAGGGGTGATTTTGTTCAGCGTGGAAATTGAGTGCGGTTTTATATTGTTTTGTTCTGGAATTTTTGTCGTAGAATCTACTGATTTTGAGAAGAGAGTCTGAGATGAAAAGATTGAGGTTGTGATTTTTATGGGAAGTCTGAGATGACAGAGTTGGGGCTGAAGATATCTATGGGATATTTGGGGTGGTTAGTGGATTTTGAGGGAAAATGGGAAGAGGCTGTTAAGATTGATAACTTTGTTCAGCGTAGAATTTAAGTACTTCTCTAAAACTTTTAATCTAGAAATTTCTATCGTAGAAACTGCTCATTTTGAGAACAGATTTTTGTGGGATGTTGCAGGTGATTGGTCAATTTTGGAAACGAAATCTTAAGGAAGTATTAGGATTGAAGGTTTGGTTTGGCTCAGAATTTCAGCAATTTTAACTAATATTTTATGATATAGAAAATTCTATCGTAAAAATTTCGGGAGAGTAATTTTATGGAGGTTAGGTGACATTTATTGTGATAACTTGGGATTACTTTATAATATCAATCTTGTACGAAATGTTTAAGACCACGACGATATTTGAATCGAATGATAGATCTGGGACAGAATCTGAATGTCTGTACTGCTTTTACTGCGTCGCGACTGATGTCAGACGTTTGCACAGTAGAAACAGACAGTTTCGACCGGCAAGTCTAAAGCCGCTAAGCCCAAAATAATTAAAATTGCGCGCATCCATTCTATCATTCAATGATTCTCTTCCTTCGTTCTGAATCCAGGTCAAAGCACAAGAACTAACACGAAATAAATTTTACCTACAACTGACTTGACATCATTCAAACTGTTTCGAAACCCATGACTCTCATCATTAAAATCCTGAAAGAATTCCAAAAAATCTTCAAACGAACGCCGCTTGCTTCCATCAAACAATATTTTGCACCCCACCTCTTACCGCCGAATTTCGTATAATTAATTCAGCACAACGCAATCGCCAGCAACGCGCGCGCAGACACGAAAGGGGTGGTTCAATTTGACGAACGCGAAATGTCCGCGGCCAATCGGAGGGAGAGGAGTTTTACGAGATACCGCGATTGGCACCGATTTAGATTTTGGTCGGAGAATATCATCGTTTCGCAGATTAAGAGCGAGATCCCGATTAATCGGGCGCGCAATTAACGAAATGCGCCCGATTAATAATAAGCCCGTTCCGTATCATTAATTGCGCTCCGCGGATTAGTTCTCGAATTTGTATACGCGGCTTTGATATTTCATTACCGCAATTAACGTCCGGTCAATTATTCAGGCGTCGGTTCGGGGCCGGAAAATGTAAACGAAACTGTCTATGCATTACCGATCGTTCGAATAATGGCGCGCAAACCGCAAGCTTTGGGTTTCCGGAGCGAAATGAGCTGCCGGCGCAAAAATTACTGCTTCCTGCCAGACACTCGAGTCGCTTCGCGAGTTTGCCACTGCAATGCGCTTTTTCGGAGGTTCCCGTTGGCAAGTTTTGATTTTCTGGTCGAATTGTTTAAGTTCGATATGAGTTGACGAAAAATGTCATACTGGCAAAATTGCAAAATTCGAATTTATTCACTGTCCGCAATATTCACTTAACCTTTTTAAGTATAAACATTGAGTTTGAATTATTGGAGTTTTGTAAAAATATTTTGGAGGAGAGGTATGAGAATAATTTCTGGAAGAGAGGAAATGAGTTTTGATTCTTTTCGAAGTAGGCTTCAAGAGGGTATATATCACTTTGACTGCAACAATCATCGTGAAATGTAACGAGTTTAGCTAATGTTCAGCATGTGCTATACTGGCATGGCGATACGTAACCGTAATACTAATCGAGCGGCCAATTGTACAAATGGGGCAGAATAAAATTATCGGCGTAAGACAATGTAGGTACAACTTCCAGAGGATTCTAGTCTTCAAAACGTAACGGTCACACTAAATTGCTTGTCACACACGCAAATACAACAGTGTTTCTCATAAAAACCGTTTTGCCATAGACACCTAACGTATGCTAGTTAAATATTTGCGCTAACATATTCGTACATAATTATATTTCTCGTTCGAGACAAACTCAAGTTTATGAAATTACTAAAAAAATAGTCTACAATTTAAATTTGTAATGTTGCCTTACTTTATTCACTACAGCAACATATCACATTGTTTAATTTATCTTTTTTTACCTTCCTTACGAATACATAGTTCCACGTAGCTGAACTCTCGAAACATCCAATTAGCTTCCATTCTTCATAATTTGTATATGAAAGCGGATTTTGCCAGTAATTTTGTTGATGGAAGGAAGGTACACTATACATTTTATTGGACGAATTATCACTACTTTTTTGTTTACAAATCTATATTACATTGCCTAACCGATACGCGCACGTCTCGGTTGCCGGCTTTTACGTTACTGAACTCTCTAGACGCGCAGTGAGAGAATATAAAGAAAAACGACTACTTCGGTAGATTCGTACATATATGTACTATCACACGCTTTTCAAACATGAGCCAACCCTCCATCATATTATGAATCTAACAGATAGTATACCTATAACTTCTCGGACTACCCCTTGGCCGTAGAAAATAGTCGTGTAGCAACTTTCATAATCTCTGCTCAAGGTCAAGCATCAGGCAGAATAAAGTCCTATGCGTGTGATGCAGTGTATTCGCAACGGTTTTAGATTCAAAAATATATATTAATATCAGCTGCAATGACGAATCCGAGGGTTGATGCAATACATCTGGAGTAAAATTGTTAACGAATCAAAAATAGTTCAATTTCTTATGCTACCCTTCTGCAAACAAAGTACAGGCATAGTAAGTCTGGTAATCTTTGGCCAATGCTGTACAGTAGTCGCAATCATGTATTTGCACATTAATACAATGCGTCCACAAAGAAGTAATATTCGAAATATATCAAAAAGATTCCAGTTTCTCAAACTACCTCTTCTCCGCACAAAATACTCGCGTTTCAATTCCGACAATCTGTACCCAATGTCAAATATAACCTATAATGCAGTGTCTACGTTTTAATAGATAATAAATCGTAAAAATCACCTACATTTTGTCAAACTACCCTTTCTCCGTGCAAAATATTTAAGATTCAATTCGAATCCATATAATGTAAAATGTAAAATACAAGCTGCAATATTTTATCCACGTCGTAATACAACGTATCTACAATTCATAATAAATTCAAAAAATCGTCCGAAATTTCCCAAACCACCCTCTCCCAGCAGGAAACACTCGTCCACCGACTCCGACCGACGCCGAACATCAGCCTCAATAACGTATCCGCGCGTTAATACAATGCATCGGCAAGAAAATCAAATTCTTAATATATGAAATATAATTCAATTTTCGCAAACTAACCTTTCTCCGTATAAAATACTCTCGCTTCGATACCGACAATCTATATCCAATACAAAATATAAGCTGCAATATTTTATCCTCGTGATAATAAATCGTATCTACAATTCATAATAAATTCTAAAAATCCTCTAAAATTTCCCAAACCACCCTCTCCCAAGCACGAAACACTCGTCCACCGACTCCGACAATCTCCGACCGACGCCGAACATCAGCCGCAATAACGTATCCGCGCGTTAATACAATGCATCCGCAATGGATTAAACTACTGCCGCACCGGCAACCCTCGCCTCGTAATCGTACTAAAACAGCAAATGAAACGACGGGCGAATAACGGTAATAATCCGAGACGCAAACCGAGAACGGCGAACTAGATATCATGGCATAGTCTCGCCCGAAGTTACAACAAGCTAATCTTAAGTTTGTTCCGAAGCATCGGTTGTCGGGTAAGGAGTAGCGAGGAGTGGGGAGGGGGGAAGGGGGGGGGGGGGAGAGAAGAGGAGCAGGAGACGCAGGAGAGAGAAGACGAGGGGGGTGGGGGCGTCTTGAGTGGGAATTGGCTGGCGAGTATAACGTCTTCGTATCGGCAGGGTTGGTGGAGGAAGTAAGGGTGGGGGGGGGGGGGCGGATGTGAAGAGGAGAAATGGCGAGAGAGAAGCGGAGTGGAGAGAAGTGGCGAGAAAGATGAGCCGGAAAGCGAGGGAGGGGGGGCGTGGAAGTTGAAACAATGGAAAGGATGAGGCGGAAGGTTGGTGAGGAATGAAACGGTGGATTGTAGGAGGAAGATAGGAAAATTGAGAGTCGGTAGGATACGGGGATGCGGAAGAGGGAAGATTGGAGGGATGAGAGAGGTTGATGAGGGAGTGTGAGTGTTGAAGATGTGGAAGGGGGGTGGAAAGTCAACGCAGAGAGTGACACGGAATTGGAAATTGATGCGGTAGGAAACAATGCGGAATGTCGAAGAAGCGAAAGGTTGGAAAGGTTCGACATTGATTCGGAGAAACTGCGATGGAGACTGGATAGTGGAATCTGGATCGAGAATTGAACGTTGAAGCAATAGAAGAAGCATGCGAAGGAACAGGGTAAAGTAAAAGGTACAGAACAAACAGCTAAAGGCAAAAAGACATGTCTACAAGGGAGAAAGAGACTAAACTTTTACAAGTACAATAAATAACCTTTCACCTAATATCTTACCCCCCCCCCCCCCCCAATACATCAAGACTCAAAATGGGCCCTAACACCTTAATATGCAAAAAGGAATCCGAAAAATACTAGATAAAATACTTTATTCAACATCTCAGGGCCTCACGCGACAATAAGCCCCGAACTAAAATCTCAACCGAAAACCCTCTTCAACCCCCTGAGTCCCCGAAAATGGGCCATGGATCGCCAAGGCAGAAAAGTGGGTGTTCCAGTAGAAAGGGAAGTCGAGAAGGACGCTGAACTGGGATGCGTGGGTGGGTCCTGTAGGATGGCTGACAGGTTGCGAGGGTGGCGAGGGGTTGCGAGGGTTTGCGAGGGTTGCGCATAGGAGGGCTTCCCAGTTTTGCCCCGAGGGCACCGTTTCCAGCGAAGCCGAGTCGGGACTGGGATCTGGATCCGCTATATTCCAATTGCCTCCCCGTTTGATATGCGCCAATTTCGTCCAATATGTCGCGCCCCCTAGACGACTGTTTCGCCCTCTCTCTCTCTCTCTCTCTCTCTCTCTCTCTCTCTGCCTCCCTTCTCGCTACCTCGCTTATTCTATCCACCTCCAACGCCCGCTCCCTTCCTTTCCTGTCTCTCCCTTGCTCGCCTCGCACACGCTCCGACTTGTTCTATTTATATTTCTTCCGACCGTCTATGCCCGCCTAGTGCTTAACGGACCGTGTAGGCGAAGGATATGGATATGATGCTGATAATGTGTGTAGGTGGCGTAATACGCACTGTGTTTCTCGGTTGCCAGTGACTCCTTTGATCGGAGTTGATCGTAGGGACTTTTTTGAAAATGCAGTGGGTTGAGCGTGGATCTTGGTACAGCCAAGTTTTTAAGTGTAACGTTTGGGATTAATCAGATATAAATACTCTTACTCATTGTACTCAGAATTAACAGGAATAATACAATGAATTTAAAATTTGTCAGTTTTGTTCAGAAATCTAGTACATCTCGCCTCGCAGACGCTCCCACTTGTTCTATTTATATTTCTTCCGACCGTCTATGCCGCCTAGTGCTTAACGGACCGTGTAGGCGAAGGATATGGATATGATGCTGATAATGTGTGTAGGTGGCGTAATACGCACTGTATTTCTGGGTTGCCAGTGACTCCTTTGATCGGAGTTGATCGTACGGATTTTTTGGAAAATGCAGTGAGTTCAACATGGCTGATATTGGATGTAACGTTCAGGATTAATTACATGTAAACGTTTTTAGTCATTGTACTCTGCATTAACAGGAACAATGCAAAGAATTAAAAATTTGTTACTTTTGTTGAGAAATCAGACTGAATCTTATGTGTATCATGTTCAAGTATTTTAGTACCATATTACCGTAGACATGTAAATGTATTTTTATTTGTTATTAAAGGCGTTTATGCCGTTAGTCAATAATTATTGTTATAAAAAAATTATTATTATTATAAAACCTAGTAAGTACGTCTGCTTAGAATATCTCTTTTTGTAAATTTAATTGTGTGACGTCGACAACATTTATAAGAAGATTATCAGTCATCGCAAACGTTATCGTAGCAATGTTAAATTCAAAAGTTCTGTCCAGTTTCTTCTATCTGTAACTTGACAAAAATATGTAGAATCGTATACGTATGCGTAAGAACGTCGTGCAGGTGGTGTAAAGCAGAGAAGCGGAAGCACGGTGTCAACGAACAGTCGCAGGCGGAAGTGAGGATTAGATTTTTCAATGAGGCAGTTTATCCTCACCCGGGATCGCCGTTAACGAACGCACTTAGTTACTCAATATGCACGATTGATGGGTTTATCAAGGACCGTGGCACGTAATACGATATTCTCGTATTCAATGTTAGCCAACATTCTTTTTCACACTTATGGGACACGATGCTGTCGAACAAATGGTACAAAAGTATGTCGACAAAAACTCTGTAACACACGAATCGTGGAAAGGCAAATTGAAAGTATTACTTTGCGTGACCTTGAGTGACAAGGACTACTACATTTTTGAGTTATGAAAGGGAAAAGTTAAGGGTGTTCATGTTGACACAAAGAGAACAATTAGGAAATATTAAAACATATAATATTACAATTATATATGTAATGTAATTTGATTTTGTATAACAATTTGGTTTGCATCGTTGGTACATGCTATTGTTTTGATAGGATGCTTGGTAATTGAATACGTTCGTTGACACTAGTATATCAGTATTTTATATGTAGAGTCAATATTGCAGAGGACGACGAAAAATGGTTAAATTCGTTAAATACGCGGTTTAATATCTTAATAACAATTATTCACATTAACGATTACCAACCTTTTAATATACATTATCGGTTATCAAATGAAGCGTAGTATCTCATATGTAAAGTCTTTATTCCAAAGAATAACACAAAGTTAACAAATTCATTACAAGCGAACTTGCAGTTCACCAATTACATAAAACGCATTAACAACAAATCACATTAGATACCCAACCCCGTATCAAAAATCAAATTCAAATTTTCGTTCATCTCTTCCATCAACTGAACAACCACCGGGTCCATCGTTCATCCTCAATTTTTTTGCATGACTCCCGGCTGACCGTTTCGCAAATCGACACATCGAGGGTCTTCGAGTGTATATAAGGTGATAAATATGTTCTCGACCGAGCGATGTTTCTCGGTCCACCTCCGACGGGAGCACCCATGTGTGCGTTCTCACTTAAGCATGGACAATTTTTGCTGGGGTCTGCCGGTGGTCACGTGCTGACGAGTGACCGGCATTTATGTTGTCGACGGGAGCCGGCCGATTTATTATTCATCGATCTTATTTATGGCCCGGGGTCCATTGTCGCACCCCGGATGCTGGAAGAGAGGTTTGGACACGTTTGAGTGCTAATGGGGTGGTCACTATCGTCAATATTGTCCTTGCTCGAATAGAATTCCACGCGACACTGAATCATGACACTGAATCCATTCTCGAAAGATTTCACCCCCGAATAGATGAATATTAATTTTAATGATTATAGTTATTTTACATTCAATATTGTGTTACAGTACAGTTTTATTATATATTATGCCTTTCCGATAATAAAACTCTCCCTTATTTGGTTGAAAAGACAAAAAGGAGCAATTTACAGAATATAACATCTAAAGTTCATAATCAGTCGATAGAGTCATACTAACCACAGATCCAACAAATGAATACGTCACATACCCATACTACCGTGTATGTATAAATTTTATGATATACCTAAGGTGCTTTTCCAATATTAAAACTTTCCGCTGTTCTCGTTAAAAAGACTAAAAGTGGCAAAGTACGGAACATAACAAGCATCTGAAGTCCATACTTACATGCTACTAGCTATACTAACCATAGATCCCACATATAAGTACATCAAATACCAATACTATCATATATAAAGTTTATGATATAATATGCTTTTTCGATGTTAACACTCTCGTCCGCTCAGCTCAGAATGAGGAAATATTACACATTACAAAACAGAACGAACATGACGGTCTCTCTCTCTCTCTCTCTCTCTCTCTCTCTCTCTCTCTCTTTCATTCGAACGCACACATCCTGAAATGAATTCGTAAGGACGCGCCCGAAGTGTTCGCCTCGGAGTCCTGCGCCGAGAAGCGAAATGGGTCCAGCCCAAGTATCGCACCGCAGTATATACCTACTGTACCACGTAAGGGGTACGTAAGGGGTGGTAAAGGATGGCCATGAGATAGGTGCTGCAGGAGGAAGGAGGTGGAAGCAGTCAGTCAGGTAGAGAAGAAGCCGGGAACGTGCCGAGAATGAATGTGGCCTCCCTGTTACTCGGACGGTTGGACTTGGCTTCCTCTTTTCCTCCTCACGCCCCCCCCCCCACCCTCTCTCTCTCTCACTCTCGCTGCTTCTATCTGTACCTACCTCTTTCTACGAACGACTCTCGGAGTTCCCTAGCTCTGTATGTACCTATATCTCTTTCGTTTTCTCGTTCTCTCTCCTTGTATCTCTCTCTCTCTCTCTCTCTCTCTCTCTCTCTACCCCACTCCTATCTATCCGTATCTACCCCTCTCCTCTCTCTGCCAGTAGCTGGAGTCAGCTTCCTCTTCCTCTCTTCCTCTTCACAATCTATCCGTTCCTCCCCTCTCCCCTCTCCCTCCCTCCCTCTCTTTCTCTCTCTCTCGCTCATTCTCTCCCAACTGTATCCCACTCCAGTCTCTCAGCAGCGGCTCCTGTATTATTGCCCGACCGTAAATTTCTCCCGGCAAGCGATTTAGCGAGGAAGCGGCGAGGATAAATCTTGGAGAAGTCGAAAGGCGTAAAACAGGAGCGTCGGCCGTTGGGACGAAGAGTAGGGGAGGGGGGTTAGAGTCGGTAGGAGAAGGAAGGGGAGGGAGTCGGCTTCCAGCAGGGAACGGCGCAGGACTCGCAGGAGCTCGTAGGAAGGACGTTTTCCGTTCGCGCGCCAGTTTCTTTGCTTTTCTTCCCCTTTTCCATCTTCCGCCTCTCCTTCGATTCCGATTCCGGTGCCTCTCGATCTATTTATGTACCTTCCGCGCTTTTATTCGTCGTTTTTCTCTGATCTATCGACACCCGCGTTTATCAGCATTTTTCGGACGATTCGCGTCCGCGATCGGCTGACGGAGATGCTTTGTTCCGTTCGGTTCCGTTTCCGGTCCCGTGATGGATTAGGAGGTTAGGATGATTCAGGATTTTTGTAAATTGGGATTTTGGTGTTCGATTGTTTTATGTGCGATGAAATGTTTTTTGAGACGATCAGAAGAAAGGAGAATTTTCTGGAGATTTGTTTATATTTCTTTGTTGTATAAGGTTTCGAGGAGTAGCTTGGATAATTTTGGAATTTATCCTGTGCTTGTTTAGCAGTATCATTGTATTGTTGACCGGTTAGGTCAGTTTTATGTTTTGTCATTTATAATGAAAGATGGGACGTGTAAGTATAAAAAGATATGAATATCGTAACGAGATTGAATTTAAAGAAAAATTATTCAATATTTCCAAAAAATCGACTTTTTGTTACGTATTCTGACATTGAGAGTCATCCCTGTTTCCTTTAAATTTTCCGCATGCTCGCCGAGCTATCAATGCTCTATTGACATACCAGCATCCCATCACCATATTACCTATTTTCTCCTCACTGCCAATAAGAAACACGAACCCACACACAACACCCGTAACACAAAAGCATGACATAACAGTCTTTCATCGAAACTAAAACCGACACAGGGTAATGTTCCGAAATAAATTGTTCCAATATCTTCGCAAATTGATCCCTTTCATCATCCACCCCTTTAGAAGTAATACGGTTCCTCGTATGAAAACGTAATGGACTCAACATTCGATTCTGAAATATTACAAGGAAAGCATAGAGATATTTTCCTGTAAATCCACCCCCTTTTCGCATGTAACCACCCCTATTCCGAGACACTCCTCCCTCACATTTTCCGCGTGCTCGCCGATCTATCAATGCTTCCTTTTCTTATTTCAGGGCAGCTCTATCGAGATGCTATCTTTCTGTCGATTCTCTCTCTCTCTCTCTCTCTCTCTCTCTCTCTCTCTGTCTCTATCTGTCTATCTATCTGTCTCTCTCTATTTTTTACCTTCTCCGCCGTCGCCACCACCACTCTTCCAGCTTCTTCGATGCTGGTAGGAGGGCGAGAGGCGTGTCTCGTTCGACATGTGTGCGAGACCCGAACGTCTGCCCTTTAAACGGTCGGAGCAACCCCTCCTGAGGAATGAACTACCCTCGTCGGGAAGCTGAACGCGCGCGCGCAGATTCGCAACATTAGTTTCGCGTTGCTTTGCGCGAGGCGCGCGCCGATGCCTCGCTCGTTTAGATTCGGGACAGATTTGATCGAGACACTTTTTCGAATTTTCACATTACGATGGGATCGAGGTTGCAATTTCATGCAATTCACGGATTTGAAATTGCAAATATTGAAATATCAGAACTTACAGTCCCACCAAGTCTATAATTACGTTACTGTACTATTGATATATTCAATTTTAACTTTGATGGCGCTATATGATATTTGTGTGTATCTAAGCCATGTCCATTAAAAAATCGTGAATTTGACGAACGTGCGTAATATTGCGCATGATTGAAATTTGATAGAAAGATAGGTATATTTGCATGAGTTGCTTCCCGGTGTTTCTCTCTCTCTCTCTCTTCTTTGTTCTTTCTTGTTCTCTCCTTGCTCCTCTTGCGACTCGTAAAACTTGCAATTGTCAGTAGCTGACAATTTCATAGTCATCTATCGTCAACTAATCTTTGTAGTCGCAATCTTAATCCTACAACTGTACAATCGCCAAGATCAGTTCTACCAACCTTACACTTATCCCACTATACTACTGAAATGAAAAGATTCTCGTACGCAGCTATATGGTACTTATATACATCTAAGCTTCCGTACTATAAAAAAATTGCATATCTGAGCAACGAAGCCTAATATCGCGCGCACGCTCGCGACTCGACGCTGTCTCACATTAGCATGAGTCGCACGAGTTGCTTGCCGATGTTTCGCCCCTTCGCTCCTTTTGCGTCTCGTAAAACTTGCAATTGCCAGCATCTTACGTCTAGTAATTATTGTAGTTGCAACCCTAATCCTATAAACTCCAAGGTCTGCCCTACACTTACAGAGTCTCGCCCCACTCTTACACAGTCTCACCCCACTCTTACACATAACCCACTACACTACTGAAATAAAAAAATGCTCATACCCAGCTATATGATATTCACATACATCCAAGCTTCCGTACTATCAAAAGATTGCGGTTTTGGGAAACGCAGCGTAACGGAGCGTACTATTAAAAAATCGTGCATCCAAGGAACGCAACATAACATCGCGCGCACGCTCGCGACTCGACGCTGTCTCACATTAGCATGAGTCGCATGAGTTGCTTGCCAATGTTTCGCCCCGTTGCTCCTTTTGCGTCTCGTAAAACTTGCAATTGCTAGCATCTTACGTCTACTAATCATTGTAGTTGCAACCCTAATCCTATAAACTCCAAGGTTTACCCTACACTTACACAGTCTCACCCCACTCTTACACATAACCCAGTACACTACTGAAATAAAAAACAATGCTCATACGCAGCTATATGATATTTACATACATCCAAGCTTCCGCATTATCAAAAAATTGCGGTTTTGGAAAACGCAGCGTAACGGAGCGTACTATGAAAAAATTGTGCATCCAAGGAACGCAACATAACATCGCGCGCACGCTCGCGACTCGACGCTGTCTCATATTAGCATGAGTCGCATGAGTTACTGGCCGATGTTTCGCCCCTTTGCTCCTTTGATATATTCGCGACTCGTTAAAATTATAATTGCCAGCATCTTACGTCTAGTAATTATTGTAGTTGCAACCCTAATCCTATAAACTCCAAGGTCTGCCCTACACTTACAGAGTCTCACCCCACTCTTACACAGACTCACCCCACTCTTACACATAACCCACTACACTACTGAAATAAAAAAAATGCTTATACCCAGCTATATGATATTTACATACATCCAAGCTTCCGTACTATCAAAAAATTGCGGTTTTGGAAAACGCAGCGTAACGGAGCGTACTATGAAAAAATTGCACATCTGAGCAACGAAAGGTAATATTGCGCGCACGCTCGCGACTCGACGCTGTCTCATATTAGCATGAGTCGCACGAGTTGCTTGCCGATGTTTCGCCCCCTTTGCTCCGATCCGAGCGGATGGCGCGACTCCCGGGACGGATTTGCGACACGGCGAGATGCAATTATGAGCAACTTCCTCGCGCCGCGCTGTTTCGCCGAGTGAGACGTGACACGCGCGCGTCGTCGGCCGGATCGGAGGATTTGATTTAATTCCTGATGCCGCGTGAGAATGCCCTGGCTGTAATTGATGCACTAGCTCGGAGTACGGAGTTTCGGATTCGCTGCTTCCGGGCTGCGCCGCGAATGCGACGACTAGTCGGCGAAAGAGAAGATTTTATGCCGCAAACTACCTTGTCGCCATGTTTCATTCTAAGCATATGCGAATTTCTTGAAATTCAGCAACTATAGGCAATTCGTTTTCTTAGCACGTTTGGTAGGAGATGTAGAGACGTATAGAGCTGATGTTTACTTTTAGAGCCGCAAGTATATGATACTGTTCACCGAGATGGTCTAAGTATAGTTCTTTCATTACTTTTCATACGGATTACACGCACGCCTTTTTTTGAAAAAAAAGAAAATGAAATTATATTCTATCAGAATAAAATCGGACAATTCTCGTTAAACAATTTTCATCCTAAACATTTTACTGACCGCACAATTAATACCTACATCTATCCAATAAAAATCGAATCATCCTATAACCGTTCTACTTCCACAATTTCACGATTGATTCGTTTAATATCAAAGTATCGATAAATCGACCATGTTCAAAGAATCATTAGTTTTCGAGAATTGACACTTTCTTCACTTTTCGCAAGCGTAGGCGTGTCTGTTCTGCTCGCCTCTTTGTGCAAACGTTCCACCCTCGCAGTTTGAATGCACGAACGAGCCGGAACGAAGCGAGAGAGAAAGAGAGAGACAGAGAGAGAGAGAGAGAGAGAAGTGGAGGGAGCGAGCTCTGTTCTACGCATGTTCAAGCGGCCACACGAATGGTGGATCGTGCGTGCGGACTGTATCGTATCGACCACGAAAACGGTTTAAACCGTTTGAGCACCATGATTTCGTTACCGGATCCGAAAACGAACGGCGCGCCGGCGAACATTTTCAAATCTTCCCGCGCTTCATAGTCTCGCGCGGCGAGTCAACGTACCGGTCAGTCAATAATCGCTCATGGAAACAGAAGAGATTGTGCTTCTACGTTTAACACGTTGCGTGTCACGCTGATTTTGCGTGTCCGCCGCGTCCCGCCAACGTGAATTTCTTATTATGCGTTACATATTTTTTCGAAATTTTTTGCACAACAGGTAAATTTTAGCATATAAGAGCGTATAATGCAATAATTTTTTTGGGGGTCATCGGTGACCCCCATGGCCAAACGGAGCGACTTAGTTTTGGCGACTGGTGTCGCCCACGGCCAGACGGACCGACGTCGACCGACAAACGATGATAATATTGAAATATTTAAAAAACATTGAAAATTTACTCGAATTATGTGTTCTGATAATCTTGGCTCCGCCGGTCACCGGTGACCCCCCTAGCCAGACGGAGCGAATCAGCGTCGGTCACCGGTGACCCCCATGGCACGCAACGTGTTAATAATCGTTCCCAGAAGTCCTTGGCAGTATGGGTATTTGTTTTCGAATAACACTAATTTTTCTCTTTGGCTTGCACGAGCAATTCAATTTAACGTAGACTGTGTCGAGTTACAGCGACATTTCGATGAATAGACTAGAAAGTTCTATTGTAGAAAGCATATTTTCCGGTTGGTAGATCCTAAGTGTTCTTTGAGTGAAATTGAAATTGTTTTGTTGAACAAAGCTTTGAATGATATAATGTTAAATGACCACATAAAATTATACCGTGATATGCGAACACATACAATGCTTAACATCAGTTGAATCATTATTATTATATTACAAACATTGATTTTAATGCCGCATAGAAACAACCTAGTTGGGAATGTGAGTCCAGTACCAAAAGGGACAATGTGAGAAACATGGTACATAAACGCATAAAAACAATCTTGCGGTTAATGTGTATCGAACTCCATTACGACAATGTGGGAAAGCCCATTATACTATTGGGTCGGCAACTAACAATAAGTGATTGCGGTTTTTAAATAAGAAGGAAGACCCAAAATTTTTATATTTGTTTTTCAATGCATGTATGCGCTACATTCAGCTTCTCTGCAATGTCACATGTTGTGCTATGACGATCTAAATCGATAATGGCCTTGATATGGGTCTCATCGAGTTCAACTGGCCGGCCAGATCGTTGAGCATTTTTAATGAAAAATCACCAGAACGAGAACTGACAAACCAATTTTGACACCGCCTTTCTTTCAAGGCTTCATTCCCACATACGGCACATAACTTCTTTTGCGCCTGCGATGCCTTCCTGCCTTTTCGGAAATAATACAAATAATACGTCTGGAAATGCACGTGTTGTCTTCCATTTTTAAATTGCGACAAAAACAAAACTAAAGAACTAATCAATATAATTTTTGTACTAAATTAAATGTAGAAGTCCAAACAACGAGAAAAATATATAGATTAGGTGCTTTGAACACGTTAACGAACCCAAAAAAGTGTAAAGACCATCTATCGACAAAATCCGCAATCACTTAGTTTGCCAACCCAATATGTACATGATATCCAGTGGTTAATGTGAGGGTAGAACCGGTACGGACAATGTGACATTTTCTGTACTTCACTGAAACTGACGGATCAACGCATTTAGATTGATTTATGCGAGAGTGCGGGCGAATTTACCGGCGCTCCACCGTTTGCGGGCAAATGCACGGACGCGGGCAAATTGATTTATTTGTTTATTTGCATCTCGCCGATCGGTCTTTGTCGGTTGAACAGGATTTTTACGCGAGAGAGCCGATTTGCCGGAAGTGAAATTTTTTTCCCGAAACGGTGTTTCGCGAAGTCTCTTTTCGACCAATTACAGACTGTTTACAGCGAATGTTAATATTTCTTGCTAAGAAATAAAATGTGCGGGGTATATTTAAAATTTTAACACTGCTTTTGAGGAGAATGTTATCGTTAGCAACTGATTATCAATTCTGATATACAAATGACTGCAAAGTTGATCTGCTCACACTGTGGTCGCTTTGTGATACGTGTGAAAAATATTTTTTACGTCCTATACTGTTTAATCGTAAAATGTATGTCTGAGAGTTATGGAAATAAAAAACACAAGTTATTCCTTCCGTCTATTACACATATTTACTGTAAATTATAAAGGCGCATAAACACATGTAGAAACGGATTTCCTGAAACATACAATAAACCATTGAAACCAATAACTATTCATATTTCAACTTTCATTGTTCCAAACTTCCATCTATCAAATGACAATTATTTTTCATTATTCACAGTAGCATGTACGGATCGAATGTTAATATCCATTTACGATTTTCAAATATACAGCTGCAGAATTTGACTATTACCAATATTCGAACTCACCGTTCAGATTTAACCTTCGTAGCTACTTTATAACTGTATTAACTGTTCATATTTAAACTCTGTACCTACCAACGTTCCAATATATTCGTCAGAGTCAAAAGACGAAATATACAAAAACCCCAAGCATCCGAACAGTTTCCCAACATCCGAATTCCACCTACAGCAACCAATTGAACAATCGCCAAAAATTATCCAACCACCAATCTTTCCACCAATCCCACTCTCCACCATTCAACATTCCAACCGTCAACATTCCCATTACCAATACTCCGCTCCCCTAATCCCATCATCCGCGACTTAAACACCGTCCCAAACGTCTCCGGCGAATCAAAACGCTCAGAGTCAGGATTCGTCGCCGGTCCAGTACAGATTTAAGCTCGCCGTAATGCCGGCGACTTATAAGCGACGATGAGAAGAGGGGCAGAAAATGAAAACCGTTCTCTCTCGTCTCGTGCGCGCGCGCGCGCGCGTGCACTCTCTCTCACACTCACTCACTCTAACTCGCTTTGATCCAACACGCCTCCACGGACGTCGGTTGAGGCGGAATTTTTTTCCTCTCGCCGCGTAGGTTAATGCGATTTGCAGATGCGCGCGGGCTACGGGCCTCTGAATAAATGATAGGCGCCGATTCGGGGATTGCTGCATTATCCGTCGTCGAATTTGTTCCTGCTGCCCGGCAATTATTCATGTTGGCGTGGCGCCGCCGCGATTAAGGGTCAATTTCGAATGTCCGCCGGACCGCTGGCGACATCTGCCGCGATTCTTCGCTTTTTGAGGTTAGGGCGCCGAACGGCCGGCTCGATTGACATGCCGATGATCCAATAGCTTCGATCCGACGAGTGAAAACGCTAAATCATGGGATTCTTCTCTTTTATCGTAATATATTCCGTTTTTTTCTTATATTTGATCCTAGTCATTTTCCATTTCTGAACGCTATGGGTACGTATGTGTAATACGTTAACGTGTAATAATTCTTAGATTCAGAACTGCAAATCGATGAGGATTGTTTATGGTATATAGTAGATAGAACTAACGATTAGTTTGATAAATAATCAGCTTGACTCCGTTTGCTGCATACTTTTTATAAGAAGCATGAGTAGCATCAACCATTTTAAAAAGAAAGTCCTTTATTTAAGTCCTGATTATCATTCATCTTTCTGTAGGTACAGGGGCTACACATGCTTATATATTTTATATTTTGGTAAACTTAAACGTACAGAAAGAACATAAAGGCAAACTAAATATCACTTATTAAAGTTATGTAGTAAGTGATTAAGTAAATTAACAAACTACTGAATTTCGTAAATGTAATGTATTCTTGAAAGTTTACCAAATTAATCAGAATTTATGTATACTATATACATAATTACCTGATTAATCGCATTTACTGCAACAAATTTGAACCGTTTATTTTGAAAATGGTATAAGTCCGTTAAGAAAGACATGAAATATCAGATATATAAAAAGTTTACACTAAATTAATCACAAATTATATGAAATCACATTTTTTGAAAAAAATGTTCCAGCACCACTTCCAAGATAAGCGGTTCATATATCGAATTATTAGTTAAAATTCGAAACACAATCTATAATTTCTCAAATTTGGTCGAGTTGTAGCGAACGTTTCGAAGCGCGGCGGCGTAGAATAATCTTTTTCAATTTTCCAGGAAACACGCTCGAGCGCGCGGGCGCACGTTAAAACCGACGCGCCTCGCCATTAAATTTCCGTCGGCCGTGAATCAGCGTTCATTATGAAAAACACTATTAAACTTTCAGCGCGCATTAAGACGCGCTAAAAATAGCCGGTAACGCTTTTAAATAATAATTTTTTTTTTTTTAATGTCGCCGCAAAGTCCGCCGCTGACGCAACATTTTCGACGCCGCCGGCCGAGGCGGAGGCCGAATTTCGAGCGAATGACTTGGACATCGTTATCGTTCGCAATTGATCGTAGAATAGCGCCGACTACGGATGATAAGCACGTTTCGACTATCATTCGGCCGCACCGAAAATATAAACGATCGTAAAATGTAATTATCGGCCGCATTCGCATCTCGCATTCGCGCCGAAGCGTTATTATTATCCCTCATAAATAAAGTTATCGTATTATACTCTTAGCCGGGCATTTCTCGCGCGCGCGTGCGCGCGCTGGTATTATGTATCATTTTATAGAACGCGGGTAAATATGCAATATTCAGAGGCGTGCGTCATTATACGCGATATTTCGCGAACGTGTTCGACGTTATCGTTTGATAACGCTTGTAACGCGTAAAATCTGGTAAAAGATATCATGGCTTCTGCCAGGATTCGAGGTTGGATATCCTTGCGATGTATTGCAGATTTGTTTTAATCCAGGCTTTTGATGATTTTGGAGCTTACGATTCGGCAAGTACCGGTGTCAAGTTTTGAAACTAAGCTTCATATGGGATGAAAGTGTTGTTTTTTTGCTTCGCAGTTGAAACTTCGGAAGATTGAATATTGGAAAATTGCATTGATGCAAATTTTAAGAATATAATCCTGTGGTTTGCGAATGGTTTTGAATAGAAGGATTGTCAGCGTTAGGGTTTTTTAACTCTCAATTTTTGTGGCTAATCAGCTTAATATCGCCAGTGTTCCGATTTTCGATTTTCAATATCGTTATTAGCAATTTATCAATTACCAATATTTAGTTTCAACTTTCCGAGAATCAATGTTATTATTGCGAATATTCCAAGTTTTCGATCACTAATTTTATAACTGTCGGTAAATTAATTGTCAATATTACAACTCCGCAGTGTTCAACTTTGTATTTTATTCTAATTTGTATCAAATACACAAATATTATCTCTATATCTTTAATGTTCCAGAATTGAGAGAGAGTAATCAAATAATTTCACTGTTTTCATATTAGGAGACAAATAAACAGCAAACAACGTTGCCAATCTAACAACAACTTTTAATTCTCTATAACAACTTGGTTTACAAATTTTTTAATTTTTAGTCAGCAATTCCCTTACGATTTTTAATTGTTCTGTATAGACCTACAACGATTTAAACTATATTTTCAAACTCTACCAATCTATATGCTCGAAAATTAAACTCTTGAGTGTGAGAAACAAATATCAAACAATGTTACCAACAGCTCAACAACGACCACTTCTGCATACTAATCAATTTTTACAGGTGCTGATATAGCAGTCAGCAACTCTTATTCTTATAACGTTAAAATATTGCATATCAACTTAGCCCGATGCAAATTGTACCAATGCGAGTGCTGAAAAAGCAAAAATGACCATCCATTCAACCTACTGAATAGCAGAGATGAATTTCTACAAAATTCCTTAGAACATTAAACTACTGTATATCAACGTACATCGATCCAGACACCGCTTATCAACGCAAGTGCTGACAAAGCGAAAGAGTCCGTCCGTTGAAGCCGCTGAATGGAAGAAATTAACAATATTATCAATTGTAATTATTTTTTCTATAATAATCTATTCTACAGCATTCAGCTCCCTTCTTTACAACATTGAACTACTCTATATCGACCAACACCAATCTTTTCAAATTTTTAATCTTTACTAACTCAAGTACTGTGAAAGCAAAAGTGATTGTCCGCTGAAATACTGAATAAAAAAGTTCAATAATATGATCAACTGCAATTATTATCGTATAATAATCAATTCTAAAGCATTCCTCCGTTCCTTGGAACATAAAACTACTGTATATCGACCTACAACCGATCATTACTCCACATATTCAACTAAACCGACGCAAGTGCTAACAAAGCAAAAGTGATGGTCCGCTGAAACTACTAAATAAAAAAGTTGAATAATATGATCAACTGCAATTATTATCGTATAATAATAAATTCTAAAGCATTCCTCCCTTCCTTGGAACATAAAACTACTGTATATCAACCTCCACCGATCGAAACACCGCATATTCAACTGAACCGACGCAAGTGCTAACAAAGCAAAAGTGATGGTCCGCTGAAACTGCTAAATAAAAAAGTTCAATAATATGATCAACTGCAATTATTATCGTATAATAATCAATTCTACAGCATTCCTCCCTTCCTTGGAACATAAAACTACTGTATATCAACCTACACCGATCGAAACCCCGCATATTCAACTCAACCGACGCAAGTGCTAACAAAGCAAAAGTGATGGTCC
Organism: Anoplius nigerrimus; assembly: GCA_914767735.1. Lineage (NCBI taxonomy): Eukaryota > Metazoa > Arthropoda > Insecta > Hymenoptera > Pompilidae > Anoplius > Anoplius nigerrimus. The sequence goes on from OU612090.1 coordinate 8,776,020, forward strand.
GCTGAAACTACTAAACAAAAAAGTTCAGCAATATTATCAACTGCAATTATTTTCTTATAATAATTAATTCTACAGCATTCCTCCCTTCCTTGGAACATAAATCTACTGTATATCAACCTACACCGATCGAAACCCCGCATATTCAACTGAACCGACGCAAGTGCTGAAAAAAAGCGAAAGTGTCCGTCCGTTGAAGCCGCTGAATGAAAAAGTTGAATAATATGATCAACTGCAATTATTATCGTGTAATAATCAATTCTAAAGCATTCCTCCCTTCCTTGGAACATAAAACTACTGTATATCAACCTACACCGATCGAAACCCCGCATATTCAACTGAACCGACGCAAGTGCTGAAAAAAATGAAAGTGTCCGTCCGTTGAAGCCGCTGAATGAAAGAGGTGAACGTCGAACAACGTTGCCGAGCGCACTCGGGCCTCGCGAATGTCCTCATCCTCCGGTTATGTAGGCATACATACGCGTCTAGAGGAAGTCACCACACCGTGCACGGCGTAGAATAAACGGTCAGTGACGCGCGGTAATGGCCGACATCCTAATCCTGGCCCCCTACAGCTTAATGCCATACACTCCGCAATGATAATGCTGCATGTGCTTTTTGTCATTACCAGTCGCCATGCTACCCCGTAATGAGCATCGCGACGAGCTCCTTCGCTGACAATGAGTTTGCCGCGAACTTAACCTCGTCCTCCATCCTCCACCTCCGCCACCTTCATCGCCTCCTTCCTCTTCTGCCTCCGACCTCTCTCAGCCTCCTCGCATTCTTCTCTACCTTCGCCGTTTTTCTCGCCTCTTCCGCTGTCAGAAAAATAATCCAACTTCTTCCCACCTACTTCCGGTCGCTGGTAGGTGACGGATAATGATGCTTCTTGCTAATTGAACGGAGGGTAATTCCGAACGCTGGTCTTTAGGTGAGGATTGATTTACTGAAGTGTCGGAGTTTAGCGAGTTCGTTCGATGAGTGAGTGAACGGAAGTATTGATTTCATTTGTTTGAGGAAACTTGAGAGTTGTCTAAACGATGTTAGGGCTCGTAGGTTTGGAGGTTGAAGTTTGGAGTGAGATGGTATTTGTTTAACAAAGTCGTGCTGGGTGGAAGTTATCTTTATGTGCGAGGGAAGTTAGCGGTCGGCGACTGTTACTGAGACTGTTACAGCAAGTGTTGTAAGTAAGGGACGTGGAGGGAATGAGAAGGTGCGGTTCAAGGGTGGTTGAAAAATTACGTGAACGTCTGATGAGTTTGTATAACATGGAGTGCACGGTTTTTGTATTACAGACGTTTTCTTAAGACTCGTGAAACGTAGCACATTATATTATATGTTAGGTGCATATTTTAACCTATGCTATTGACTCTACATTACGTTAAAAATTATAGCTGATCGTACGATTTCTGTATTACATACATTTTTTTAGCATACTTACGAAGCAAAGTACACATGGATCGTTTATTTAGAAAAATATATAAGTCCATATTTAACAAGACAATTAGATATTACGTGAATAAAAAATGTACGCTACATTAATTAGAGTCTAATATCATATTTCAGATATCATATAATTTGTGATTAATTATATTTTATGTAAATTTTTTATTCATGTCATATCTAATACTTTTTTAAATATGGACTTACACCAATTAGAAAATAAACGGTTCAATGTTGATTACACATTGCCTTGAAAATGATAGACTATCGAACGATTCCTGTGTCGCAAGCATTTTATTGGTAACGCATACGTGTATATTCTACGTTGAGTTATATGTTACGTTGAAAAATTTCCCGCATCGGAGGCGAGAGGAGCTCAGGTCGTTCGTTGAACCTTGGTCGAATCTTTAATTCGAGCCAATAATCCTGGAACGCCGGGTGTTGGTCCTTATCTGGTGGGGCAAATCAGTGAGGGAAATTAAGGAGCCCGTATAAAACTCGATGATAATTAGCGCCGTTTAAACACGTCCGAAACGACAATGTAACGAATGCCGTCACGAAGATTGCTCCCGGAATTTTCGTCATGCAACAGCCCGTATGTGGAAATATTCTAATGAAATTCACGTTAATGTCAGCCGACCAAGCTGCGGCCAGCTTTGACGTACCAATATTTGATGCGCATGTTCATACCGAACTAATTATATGTTGTATTATAGCCATAGATTAATTAGGTTCGATTGATATTTCGCGGCTGTTTATACATATTTTATATTCTTAAAAGAGCGGAAAGTCTCTCTCAAAGTTTAAAAATGTTTAAATGCCTCGTCCATAATGAACTTATAGAAGATAACTCACGATTCATCGGTGACTAACAATTGTCAATAATTGTATTTTCGATCGATACCTAATCGATTCTCGAATCGACAAATCATTGTTTAATATCTACAAATACACCTAACAGAAAAATTAAAAATCAATAATTTCGTGACTATTTAATGATGAAATGATCAAGAAACAAAACTCTACAAAACTCAGAAATACCTTCACCTAATTTTTGAACATATACCCTGCAAAAGTCGAAGACCCACAATTGTCGAACTCAGATCAATTTAACCCGCGAAACGTACGAACGATGGCAAATGTTTTACGAGCCACCCGACGAATCATTGACAAAGCAACCTCTCGACCAATCGCCGATCCCCGATCGATCATCGAACCGTCAAATGACGATGCCACTGTCCCGAAGCCCGTCGCGCCGTCCGATAAATGAAAAACGTGCGCGGGCAGATGCGTAATGCTCTTACGCACGCACTGTCGTCGGCGAGGAGTGACGTCACGGGTCTTGATCTCCCATTTGCGCCGTATACCCTCCTAAGCATCATCTGCGGGGGCTCGTTCGAGTCGAATGCCGAGAGGAAGGAGTGGAAACGAATCGGTCGTAGTCGCATTGGGTAAGGGTAGGGAGAAAGACGCACTCGCTCGCGTTCAACCGATGTACAGGGTGTCGCACGAATCTACCACGTGTCAAAAACTTCCAAAAGACATCAGCAGAAAACCAAACTTCACCGTTACACTCCGAAAATTACTCCTATACCAACTCCACATTCAAAATACGCAGATGTTGCAGAGGTAATCAAGACAGTTTGAACAAATGACCTTTCAAGGTCAAGAGGTGTACCAACGTCCTTCATGGATCGGTGAAGCTTCGGTTGGGCACTTTTGGCGTCGATCGTGTTCTTGCGAGGTTTCACAACCCGATCACCTCGTTTGCGCGTATATAGGGTGGAGAGTAAGTACGCGGTAAGTGAAACGAGACTCCGAGTCGGAGGAAGAGAGGAGAGGAGGCCCGCAGCTGCCGCCCTGGCTGCCAACACAATAATATCTAATTAATTTATTAATGAGGTTAAGTTGGCAAGATTGGACGGCAGACAGCGCGAGTCGGCAGCCCGGGCAGCGACTAGGACAGTTTAGCCTAACGTCTTCTGCTGCCTCGCGTCTCGTCGAGAGAATGAATTAAGCTTAATCAGAGCGAAAGTGTCGGGCGCGCGTGCGAGTGTCCTGCCAGGGCCGCATCCGAGTTTGGCCATCTTTTTTTCGGGCCTGTCTTTCAGATCGCCGGAAGCTGAAGGCTAACGTTCCGTACAAGAACGCTTATGTGCTTAAATGCAAGGTGGATGAGCGTAGATCTGAAATTCGTTGTCGACAGATCGGAGTGCTCGGAGATTGGCAACGATTCGTTGATGAATAGTTTCGTGCTAGAGGCACATTTTATTAGTGAAGGATAAACTGAATTAATGATTGGAAGACTGTCTACGACAGAAAGTATTGTTACAGTACACAGTAATTATACAGTACACATTACAGTATTTATACAGTAAGTATTCTCTCTCTGTATAGTGATAGAAAGTATTGTTGTTGAAAAACTAATAGTTGGCAGTACTGACCACGTCTATTATAGGTGCTAGGTTGTATGGGATGTTATAGAGTTTTTTGACAGTTTGTAGGTGGGATGAAGAATGGTAGAAAGGGTCAATGTTTTTGTTATGTTAAGCATGGTCAAAGCAGTTGGAAGTCTGGTACAGTCAAATATTGGATGTATATTGGAAGGTATTCCGAATCTTATGTTTAGATAGAGTACATGAGAGATATATGTTTGATTCAAGTACCATCAACAGGCAAATGGAAAAAGTCTATTTGGAAAGGACGAAAAAATACTTGTTGCGTTAAGAATGGATAGACAGGGCAAATAAGAACCGTAAAGATGAATGTTACACATACCATTCACATTGTACAAATACCTGTAATGATACCGTTTGAAAAATATCAATTAACAAATCCTGAGTCTGTGCGAACCTAATTTATACATGTATAGACAGAGTTCGAATCAAACTCTGACGTATCGCATAGAAGTATTGCGGTACTTACAATTAGAAATAATTGTTACGAAGATAATCTAGATTCATTGCTTGATTACAACGCGCATTATGACTTTGTATCGTGTGCATCGAGTGTATGCTATTAACGCGTATTAGCTGCTTATGCAACTCGATCTGCAGAGTGCGCGATTTATCATTCGATCGAAATAAACTTCTGCTTTCTCCAGGATCGTCGGCGCTAAGCTCGACGATTGGACTTTGGTTTCCCGGTTTAGATCGAATTTGAGTGTCGGCAATGCGATTGCTTTCGGTACGGTATTTTATTCATTCGCGTTCGCTGCGGTCAGCGGCGAATGTCAAAATTTAGTTTGGGCAGGACGCGGAATTTGCGTGAATCCGGAATGTTTCCAAATTTTCATTAATAATTATACCATAATTATAATGACGTGCCGTCACATCCTTTATATCGCGTTATACTTGGCTCAGTGTCGTGCGTGTTTATCAATGTATCAGCGTACCGCTAATAAAGTACGTTTCGTCTGCTGACGGCACGTCACTATTTCTAATTTACTGTCTGTCGCTTTTATCGCTGCAAATTCTGAGCTTTGAACTGTAATTTTACCGAGATTACATCGGGAATGTATTACCATTATGCGGAGTGTAATGATTCTATATGGACTAATTTGTATTTACCAGTTCTAACGTAGGACATTTCTAGAATAATTACAGCACAATTACATTAAAAATGTGTTCACACTCCTTATCTTAGGATACCGTTGTGACCTTCCACGTGACCCTTTTCAATTCATACAGATTCGATAGTAGCATTTGCCAAACTTCGTTCAACAAGAAATATGTGCAGCAGTGCTGTTCTTGAAATTTTGGCCATTGGAGACTCCTAGCAAAAATAATTTATGTTCTAATTTCGATCAATGGAAAGTTAAAAAACGTTTCGATCAATGGAAAGCTAAAAAACGAACACATTGGACAGCAACGATCCAAGCCAACGATCGCTTCCTAACCCTATCTACTGACTCAAACTACAAATCCTTCGAACCTGATCATTGTAGACTATCAAAAATAATTTCCATACACCGGCTTATACAATCTCAACCAGTGTGAAGTTTTAAAAAGATGGATACATTCGACAGCACCCCTTACTTTTAGCCCCTCAGCCAAGCATCGCTTCCTAACCCCATCTACTGGTTTGTATTACGTCTTTCGAGTGCTGGTCATTGTTGACTCCTATAAATATACCACTTTTAAAAAGTGGATACGTTCGACACCCCTTTTCTTCTCTCCCTTAGCGAAGCATCGCTTCCTAACCCCATCTACTGACTCAAGCTACAGATACTTCGTACCTGATCATTGTAGACTCCTATAAACAAATTTACATACACCACTTTACGCTACAGTCTCAACTACGAACCTTCAAAAAAGTAGATACGTTCGGCAACCCCTTTCTTCTCTCCCCTTAGTAAAGCATCGCTTCCTAACCCCATCTACTGACTAGCTACAGATACTTCGTACCTGATCATTGTAGACTCCTATAAACAAATTTACATACACCACTTTACGCTACAGTCTCAACTACGAACCTTCAAAAAAGTTGATAAGTTCGACAACCCCTTCCTTCTCTCCCCTTAGCGAAGCATCGCTTCCTAACCCCATCTACTGACTCAAGCTACAAATACTTCGACCTGATCATTGTAGACTCCTATAACCAAATTTATTAGGTTGGATAATAAGTTCGTAGCGTTTTTTATATTTGCTTTGTTTTACAACGAATTTTTTGCTGTTTGACAAAGTGTATAATATTCATTTTGGTTGGGCAATAAGTGCGTAGCGTCTTTATCAACCTTTAATTCAAATAAAAATGAAATAAATTAAAATTTAATTATTTATTATTAATATAAAAAACGCTACGAACTTATTATCCAACCTAATATATACACCACTTTACGCTACAGTCTCAACTACGAACCTTCAAAAAAGTAGATACGTTCGGCAACCCCTTTCTTCTCTCCCCTCAGCGAAGCATCGCTCGCTAACATACACCCTATCAACTGAACCGAACTCGACTCGCAGCGCTCTTCACCGAAAAACCTGGCCATTGTCGACTCCCTTACGACCTCCGACCTACCTCGATGCCGCAAAACGGCCGCTCGCCGCGCCGGGAAAGACCTCGGCTCGCAAGAATCGTACCGCGTTAAGTTTCGACGAGCTTTTCCAACGGGAGCTTTAGCCGCAGACAGCTGCCGCAAGGTCCCCGGAGGGATTCACGGTGCTGCCTGACGAAAACGAGTCCCGACAGCCGCCCTTATACCCATCATCGTCCACCTGCTTTCTACTCTCACTCTTCAACGTCTCCCCCCCCCCCCCCTCTCTCTGTCTCTCTCTCACTCATTTTTTGCCACAGCCGCGATCTTTGTCCCTTTATCCGGGCCCCCGATTCTTCGTGTCTGGCCTCCCTATCTGTCCGCGAAAATCCTCGACAGCCCAACTCCTGACGTGGCCATGAAGAGCAGGACTTCGAGGACGATATCGCGTTGCGCCTGTCGCGCCGAATTCGGGCGGCTGGCCTTCATTCCGAGCACGAGGCTGGCATGCGAATTGAATGAGTTCGGATGGTCATGAACGATAGCTAACAGGTGCTCAGGGGTTTGTTCAATTTTCATCGGGTGGTTTGATGATTTTTTGAGTAAGTTGTATTGGGTTCGTTTGGGATCAAGGTTCAGTCAAGAGTCATGGGGTTGTTTTTATGGGGTTGAGTCACTTGTGTATGTGGGAGAGTGGAGTGCATGAAGGAATGTAGAGTCTGATCAAAGATTTGGACTAGAGTGTATACATATAATGGTGTAGTAGTAATGTAGTAGTAGTAATGAGTGTATAGTGGTGTTAATAAGATGTAAAATAAGTGTCTGAGAGAAGACTGTTATATTAGGTTGGCAAGAAAGTACTTTCGGCTTTCAAACGTAAATAGCATTATATTTTTCTTCACAAACTTCTATCATTGTTAAAATATTTTACATTTTACATTTGATAATAGTCATGCTTGAGTTATGGAATAAATTAAAAATATATTGTTGATTAAAGTTTATTTATTGTCTGAAAATATGAGTTTTAGTTCACACTATATGACCGAAATGTTTTTCCTGCCAACCTGATATTATATACCTTATGAAATATTTGTGAAAATTGTAGATACGAAAATGATCTCTCCAGCTCCATACTTTAATAGTTTACTTTTCATTGATGCTTGAATCAAGATTAACAGTGTTCGAGCGAAACATCATAAAACTAAATAAAGTAGACTCTGAATTGATGATCTCTCTAGAAATGTTCCCCTTCTTCTCGTTCAAATTTTCTCATTCTAACTCTAAAACATTGTACCATGAAACTCTCAGCGTATCACCCATGGAATATAGGTAAATGTCCACACTAGATTTCTAACAACAACGAAATTACAATCTATTCTTCCCAATCAATGAAGCCAACAACGATCTCAAATTCAAGAAAATAACTTCAAAAATGACGTATATTATACCCAAATTATCAACCGTTCCATAATTTCTGGAAAACAAGCGAATCAAGAAGAGATCCAATCCTCTCAATTCCAAATGACAAAACTACAGTATGCGATATATGTAATACATCCCGATCGTTGACCGTTCATCACGTCTCGTATCGTTCCGAAAAAACTGTATATTTCGGAAAACTCGCTGATTGCCTGGAACGCGGAAGCTTCTCTTCGTCTCAGGCTTTGTTGCACATGTCATTCGACTGAGTCGAATTTCTGGTCAAGGCGGCTGCAAAGGGCGACGTCTCTCTTAGGAGGATATCGGTTTACGAGTGGCGTCGAGACGCGGATGCCAGGCAGTTCGTTCCCCGAGACCGGAAGCCGAAGGAAAAGCTGCTGGAACGTGCCTCGCGTCTCGTAATAAGGAGCCGCGGAGCTGAGAAAATGGTAAGGCGATACCGCCTCGACAGCGAAATGGATCGGACTCTGACGCTGGCGGACAAGTGGGCCAGAGCACTTTCGCAAAATCAGTTTCCTCCGCAATCCAATTTTTCAGCCACCCGTTAACCGACTATAACCCCAATTCTTGTTGAGGCGACAGCGACATTTTCTTTAAGAAGAATTAAGGGTCAGCGGGTAATAGATGTAAATTAATAGGTACTTGTATATTGTATAAGTTAAGGATCTAAAATTTGCTGGAATAATTTGGCAAAATCAGTCTCCTACGCAATCCAATTAATCTATTCAACCACACCATTTAATCAAGTTTCTCAACTATTTACACGAAACGATATGAGATCCAGTACAAAAATTCCATCCGACTGAACGAAAGTTCCTTATTAACGAAATCATGCCAAAATTGAAAAATATCTTTCGAACACAAATCAAAAAAATCATCAAACCCACATACCATTTATTCGACACTTGAATCTAACTGCGCGAAACTGTGATAACCAGTGCAAAAATTCCATCCGACCGAACGAAAGTTCCTTATTAACGAAATCATGAGAAAAGTGGCGAGCACCTGGCAAGCGGGGGGGCTCGGCGTTCATCAGGCTCAATGACGGTTAACGCGATCAACTGGATGATGAAACTAAGCGGCCGTCGCAAATCTTAACCCCGGAAGCCGCGTCGCCGGACGTGTCTTAGGATTTCAGCGTCGATCCGTCCGGATACGGAGCAATAACGTCGAACGTACCGTACACTCGCATCGCTTGGCCGTCGTCCGCACACACACAGACACACACAGAGAGGCGCGCGCGGGCTGTAGTGTGCGTGCGACGTACGTACAGCGGGCAGTACATGGCTGGCTAGCGCGACCGGCCGATTCAAGTGGCCGTGTCTAGCGGCGTCAAGCGGGAATTACCGGGCGAATTGAATAACGGTTACTAATACTTATTCATAAACGACATCATGACGTTAGCGGCCATTTGCGCGGACAAGGTGCTTTCCGCGAGAGGGTGTCCGGTAATTCGTTCGTCGCGCTATCAATTCGCCGATGAGTGCGCGACAAGTACATAGAGTCCGCTCCGAGGAACTGAATCACTCTGTATATAGCGTGCGATGACTGGGCAGGAATATTCGGATGACGGGAGAGGAGTAAGCTTGTGGGATACGTATTGGTGTGCTTTTTTCCAGTCTGCTTTATTATTAATTATATTTCAGCATAAAGCAGACTGCAAAAAAGCCCACCAATACTGAATCGCTCTGTATACAGCGTATGGTTACTGGGCAGGAATATTCGGATGACGGGAGAGGAGTAAGCTTGTGGGATACGTATTGGTGTGCTTTTTTCCAGTCTGCTTTATTATTAATTATATTTCAGCATAAAGCAGACTGCAAAAAAGCACACCAATACTGAATCACTCTGTATATAGCGTATGGTTACTGGACAGGAATATTCGGATGACGGGAGAGGAGTAAGCTTGTGGGATACGTATTGGTGGGCTTTTTTCAGTCTGCTTTATGCTGAAATATAATTAATAATAAAGCCGACTGGACAAAAGTTCACTAATACGAATCTCATCTATAATAAACCAGTCAACTATACAAGATCAAAAAAAGTAAGTTTGTTGCATGTGAATTGGATGGTGGGAATGCTTTTATTATTTTGCGTGGAAGGAAAGTGAGAAAAGGGGGTGTTTGTGGAATTTAGTCATTGTATACATTGTGCGTACGAATATTCAGATAATTTTGGAAGGGAAATAAGTTTGTTAAATATGAATCGATCGATATGAATCCTTTTATTAATTTTGAAAGGATCACATTGCTAGATGCGTGTAAGAATAGTGAGAAAAGACTGCGTTTGCCGAATTTAATCACTATGTATATTCTACATACAAATTTTTAGATAACTTTGAACGAGAAGTAACTTTGTTAGAATTGAACCTAATGAAATCTTTTGGACATTTGTAAGTTAGCTTGCTATTTTATGTATACAAGTTGAAAAAATCCTATTTGTTAAAACTTACGGTACTGGTAAGGAATCGAACCATTTGCAGTTTGTGTTCAAGTCCTAAAGAATAGCTTGCAAGATGATGCTTAACAAAAATGACAAAATACACAGTTTTTTTGAAACCGCAAGAAATTTAGCGTACCTACATTACAGTTTATAAATTTTAAATCAAAGTGCAAACTGTAAGATTAGAATGTTAAGAAGTTTTATATTATGACCAACAGCGAATATCAAAAGATGCGAAAGATTAAACTTTTGATATATTAGAATTGAAAATCGAAAGTTATCAAAAACTGTAATCACCATCTTTAAACGTTTATACCTCATATTAACGTTCACTGAATTCGGCGGAATTTCGGGCATAATAAGTAATAATAAATCCATCCGGCTAATTTATTCGCTCTCAGGCGGAAATTGCTGTCATTTGATGTACGCGACTTAATTCGCGGAACAGTATGCTAAATTACATATATCCACATTATTGAACGTTTCACCGGTAGATGGATGTGTGAAATTATTTTCCTTCGTCGATTTTAATATTGTTTATCGATTCATTCTTAACGTAATAACAGAAAGTTGCGATACTAAAAAAATGTATAATTATACAACTTTGAAACCATTGAATTTAATAAGTACGTAAATATAGAATCTAATTTGCTATTATATAGACATATAACGTTTACTTATGTTTTACACCATTATGTTAGTTTTCCAATAAACGAACTCCTATTTAAAATCCGTTCCTGAAAACTCAACAATTCAACGTTTATTGCCGTTTTTGTGATTATGTACCTACATACATATAACAGATACAAAATACACAGTAAAAAGATGTAAAAAAAAAAATGATAATATTAGAAAACTAATTAGCTCAGTACATCCACAAAATTCATAACTTTCATTATTTTCGTTAATCTAAACTTTTATATGACAATACTTGATTCAGATTTGACGCCCTGGAAAGGGAGCACTTCCGGTTCACCCTTCGTTTCGAAAACTGAACGAATCAAAATTCCAACTAAAACATCGATAACTCGATCATCACTTCGGCTCGAATCGGCAAGTGAACAAATTCCGGAAGAGTCGGGAAAGTGCATCGGCACTTTTTTCGGCCCAAAGTGGAAAATGGCCGTTATCGCAAATCGGGCCGCGTCGGATTACCTCTCGTCGATGAGGAAAGTTTCGCGAACTATCCGCGTCCCTGATTCGTCGGACGCTAATGAAACGGATTTTTTCCCTCAACTTCCCACGGCCTCCTCGAATCGATTAATCGCTGCGAGACACGCTCATCGATCAATACGTCCGAGTCTTCCCAATCTTTCTTCCTGCGAGTATCTTGCCCTTTAGTCCATTTCCTTATCAGTCACATCGTTTGACACTTTCTTCTGACCTTACAATATTCTTTTGAGCAATTTGAAGTAATATGTTCAGAATGATTGTTTCAATTTTTGTCTTGTATGTGATTTTGATTGAGAATTTGAAATGTTGGATTAAGATTTATTTTTGTTGAAAGGCGTAAACAATGAAAATGGAATTATATTGAACGTAATTATATTGTAACAGTGATGAAAATGTGTTTAAACTTTAACGCTGGAGCTACTGACGAATTCTGTGCATATTTTTACATAATCGTTATCTTTACTTGGAAAAGTTACGTAAATATATGTGTATATACAATCCTCGCTCGAGTACTAAACAATGTCTCCAAATGTAAACATATTTGAATCATTCTTAGAACGTGGATAACGAGTCCAACAACTAACCAAATTTGAATCTGCTGTTCACTTTTCACTGACATTCTGTTAGTGAAGAACCCTTAATAAAACGAGTCTGTCAAGTCATTCAAACCATTAAAGAAATGTAGCAATGATCAAATGCTTTTCAAGCAGCCCTCTTATGGGAAAATTATCAGGATTTTCACCCCGATATCATCATCCCTAATTCAGCCCTTGACAGGTGCCAAATAAAATTCCAACAACTACAACAATTAACCAGTAAATAATCCTTACTAAAACAAGACTACCAAGTAATTTTTAAACATGAAATAAATGTACCGTTAATCAGTAACTTTTCAAGTAGTCCACTCTTCAGAACTTTATCAGGATTTTCACCCCAATATCATCATCCCTTTTTTATCCCTAGACCCTTCACTTTTATTCTCCTGCCCAACTATTCAGTTAGGTTAGTTGAGAGAAGCGTCGCTCGTCGACGATCGACCGTCGGAATCCGGTGAAAATCGAATTTCTGACGTTCGGACTCGTTCGCGCCGCAACCGGAAGCTAATTGCAGATTCCGGCCGTGACTTCGGTTTCCGCTAAAGAGCACGGAAACAATACAAGCGACGCCGCCAAATTAGCTCGTTCGATGTCCGATGAAGATCTGCCATGCGAGATTGCAGTTGAACTTTGAGTTCATTTTTGTGCCAATTTTCAGAGAGGCAGAGATTGATTGGGGCTGAACAGTTTTTTAATGAGCGGTAGTTTGAATTTTGAGGGTGGAGGATGTAATTTTGAATCTTGTGAAAGATTGAAGATCGTCGATATTACGGAACTTGTAGGCAGTTAGTATCTTTGAATTACAAAGTTAAGGTATTGTAATTTCGAAACTGTGGAGTGTGGTCGATATATTCGTTTTAAGAACATTTTGGGCAAACTGAAAAGACATTTATAATATGAAATTTGAAAATTGTCAGCACTTAGATTTATAAAGTGTGTGGAACTGAAATTTCGAGTCTAAAGGATTTTGTTCGACGGATGAACTCTATTCGAACTGAATAATCATATAGATGTAATTTTTCGATAATCTGTACTTTGAATTACGAAGTTAGAGTACTCTAATTCCAAATATGTGAGATTGTGTTTAACGATCGAATGCGAAGTTGAACTAATGTCGAATTTTGCGAGTTAAAACGCGATACTTATTACGCAATTTTTTCAATAACCTGTACTTTGATTTATGAAGTTAGAGTACTCTAACCGCAAATATGTGAGATTATGTTTAATGGGAGAATTTGCGGTTGAACTCGTCCCGAGCGAATTTTCTGCTATTTGAAAGACGATAGGCGTTATGAGATTGCGGAGTTTGAGGGATTTTTTAATTAAAGCTACTTTTAATCGTGAAGTTGGAGTACCGTAATGTCGGATCCGCGAAATTATATTCAACGGTATATTTGCAATTTGCAGTGAAGTCTTGTCGATTATAATCCAGTGAATTTGTTGGCGGTTTGAATTTCCGGAATATGACAGGCCATGTTATACAATTTTTTAGTTGATTTTCAATTGATATCGAGAACTTGTACATAGCATTTCACAACTCGACATATTAACTACAAGTTAATAAATTGTTGTGCTTATTGGATCTCTATGAACATTTTGTATCGCAATTCATGCTTCGCTATACATTTCACTAGTATCATTGAAAATAATTCATTATAACGCACTACTTTACACTGTTAAATCCATCATCTGCAAATTACTTTCAAATCTTTGTGTGTAAACATCAAAAAATCTTTGTAATCCAACTTCTTTCTAAAGTCACGTGTTATTCCAAGGCTTCCAAACTTTCGTACTTGTTTTGGATGAACACGAAAATCTTCACTTATGCAACAACAACCATACTATACCAAAATCCCCAAATTTTTCACAAAGTCTGCATCAATAAATTTAGCAATTTTCAACAGCGCAGTTATCAATTATATTCAAGATTATACTTTCACAAAAACATGATCAAATAACTCAGAATTATCCTGACAGCCACTGTCATCCCACCGACTCGCAACATAAATTCTTTCAATCGCCACAAGAAACACACCTCCCCTAAAATTTCATTCCCTACATCACTGATCCCAGCAGAAACCATGACAAATATTTTCTGCGCACACCGTCAAAACCTGTTCAACCTTCAAACCCACACCGAATCCTCTCCACGCAGACAATACACCCTGATCCAACCCGAATCCTTCCCATCACCAGTGACCGCATCTCAACTACTTTATCTCAAAGTATCTGTCCCCCAACCTCAAGGCCTCTCAAATTCCTCCGCCACCCCCAAAACTGATCAGTTTCAACGTAATGACACCCAGCGAATCTCCAGCGAAACGAAAGAACTCGCCGCGCCGGAAGTGGATCGCATCAGCTTCGGCACTTACCTTGACCAGGGGCGGACTGTGTGTGGGTGGATGATAGTGTCCCGAAGTAGGGCTCGCGGGTGGCCCCGCGCCCCCGGGCGAAATGGTGCCGCCTCCGGGGGTGAGAATCCTGGACTCGTGGCTGAACAACACTTTCCCGATATCCTCCGCACGCTCGCGGACCTCCGTTGACCTTCGGACCTTCGCCCGCCTGGCCCACCGCTATTTTCGTCCCTTACGATCGGCGGACCGTCAGCGCGCACGAAATCCGACACGGCGCCCCAACCCTGAAGAGCACTCACTTCGCGAGCCTCGAGTAGCCTGACATAGGTTCACAGGTGAACAGATGAACAGATGAACAGGTAAACTGATGAACAAGGTAAACAGATAGACGGATGAACAGGTGAACAGGTAAACAGGTAAACAGGTGAACAGATGAACAGATGAACGGATGAACGGGTTAACAGGACAACAGGTTAACAGCCACAGTCGAACAGGTAAACAGTTCACTCTCTTCAGGGTCCACCGTTCAAGGCCAACCTCCTCAGGGTCCAGCCGTGCTCACTGGCAAGCCTCAGCCGATGCACACGAATGTTCAGACTCTCGGACAATGATCTCAAGTTCGCGGACGCTGGTGCTGAGTGAGCGAGAGAGCTAGATCGAGATCAAGAGAGAAAGAGAGAGAGAGAGAGAGAAAGACAGAGAGAGAGAGCGGCGTGCTCGGAATCTCAGTACTAGAGGATCCCAGCTCGGATGTCTGTCGCGGACGGCGTCGCGAACGATATCGCCCCCGCTGGAGGAACGTTCGTCGAAAGCGTGCTCGATAGGCGGAACCGCGCATGCGCGTACGTGGCCGCGAGGCGTGGCCAGCTCTCATTCTCTCCCATTGTCTCTCTCCCCGCTCCAGCGCCCCACTCTCCTTCTCGCTCGCGAGCTCATCTTCCCGATCACGCGTCCTCCTTCCTTTCCATTTTCATCCCTTGTTCTCTCTCTCTCTCTCTCTCTCTCTCTCTCTCTTGCTCTTACTCTCTCTCTCTCGCTCTTTTTTTCTCTTTCTTTCTCTCTCTCTCTCTCTCTCTCGCTCTCCATATATCTCTACCTCCTCACCCTTCTGTCTCTCTCCGACCGCCAGCGCGCCGCATCTTGTACCCTGCAACCCCGTTGATCGTCTCTCCCCGAGAAGCGGGGGTGGTCACCACGTGGTTTTATTGGGCAAATAACGCGTACGACAAACATCCCTACTTCTCGGCCGCACACGCGCGATGTTCCGCACACTTCTTGCCTGCGTCTCTCCCACCCGGAGCATCGACGCTGGAGCAGCGTGGGGAAGGGTGGGGGAAGAGGAGGAGGTGGGGGTGGAAGGGGGAAGCAGTCGGAAGTTTGCCGTCTCTTTCGCGCGGGCCGATATAGTCGTCACTGGTGTAAATCGTGTTTACCCCCCTCGTCCAGAGTGATTCTCTCGGGTGTGTATCGGGCAGGAGGACGGCTCCTGCTCCTCGGTGGGATCCATCTTGCAGCAGCACGCTCCCGAAGACTGTTTTGTCGCACGGCGTCTGTCGGCTGACTCGGGAATGTGAGCTGGCTACCGATTCGGGGGGGGGGGGGGGGGGGGGGGGGATCGTTTTCAGGAAATTGTTCGTTTGGCTCGAATTTCTTCACTTTTCAAAAAGGTTGGAGCCTGGTTACAGCTTTTATATGGGAATTTTTTTTTATGTGTCCTGTTGACGTCATTTGATGCAAAGGTGGGAAGGTGGCAGTATCCGGTTTCGGGGCGATCGGGAAATAATTAATGTTCGTAACAGTATCGATGAATGCAAATTGTCGATGTATGTGAGGATCATGAATTGGCGATTGTTTGTTTAAATTATGTTTTTTATTTATTTCTTCTTTATTCATTAGCGTTTTCCCAGGTGTATCGGACCCGTCGAATTGGCGATTGTTTGTATGGTTAATTTTTCCTGGGCGTAGTCTTCAGATCGGATTTCACTGTTTTCGATCGTTATTGCCATCTCAATTGACTCGATCCGTTAACGTTACCTGATTCCTGACCGACCGGAAAGCCATTAATTTCCCTACCTCCCAGACTCGAGAATCGAGTCACGCCACTTTCGGCAGATCCTCCCCAGCCGCCTAATGCACATCTCGAGAAATGCCGGCGAAACAATAAATCTTCCCACCCTATCGGCATCGGCGGAATCCACCCCCCACCGCTAATTACACCTCAAGTCTGCCAAGGAGGTCAGTCGCGGAAAGACAGGAGGTCAACCGATGAACGAAAATAATCGCTGCGAAATAAGTTCGCCGACCAAAAAACAAAACCGCGCGACCCTTTTTTTTTAATACGAAAAATGCAAAGCAAGTCGTTCTGACATTAACGCGACCGCACAGCCGCGAATGCCGAGCATCCCAAACCAGGTTGTGAAAGATAGGGTAGTAGCAGGGGGGAGAGGGGGGGGGAGAGGAGGTGAGAAGGGGGTAGCCGTAGGAAACGTCGGGCGAAAATGTACATCAAACACTTCCGCGCCCCCGCCGCGCCCCTCCCAACCCCGTTAAGAGCATTTGAATACTCAAGAAGATTAAAATAATGCCTAATAAATAAAGTAGAACGCGTTCGAGCGAAGGAACGGGCAACAACGGGCGGCAAAGTGCTCGCAAAATAGGACGTGGAGGGCGGATCGGGGCAAAGGGAGAGAGGGGGGAGGATAGCGAGCGTGGGGTGTACGCCCTTAACTGAAATAAAGAAGAGCGCGCAGCCAGAAATACTCGTTACGATGCAAACGAAATTTATCCCTCCGTCAAACTGATTCCCGTACGTATCAGTTTCGTCGAAAATATCTTCTTGCCAGCCACTCGTTTTCCATCCGGACGTCTGCTCTCTTTCTCTCTTCTTCTCCCTCTCTCTATTTCTCTCTTCCTCTCTTCCTCTCTCTCTCTCTCTCTCTCTCTCTCTCTGTCTCTCTCTCTCTCTCTGTTACTCTCTTTCTCTCACTCTCTCTCTCTCTATCTCTCTCTTTCTCTCTCTCTCCCTCTCTCTCTCTCGCAAGCTTGCTTCTTCCTTTTCCTACGATTCCCCGAGTCGGAACCGAAGGCCATCGTCCTTTCTCGTCTTTCGCTTCGTTCGACCCTCGACGGGAGGAAGATTCGATAATCCGTCGAGATTGTCACCGGTAACGGAGTCCTGTATGGATCCTGGGCTGATGTTAGATTCGTCCTGCTCAATTGCCTTTTCAGGATGCCCGCCCGGAAGGAGAGGTCTGACGCTCTACGTGCCTCGATTTCTGGAAAATTAGATTCGGCGAGGGGAGATTGTGACATCCTGTTTGGATCCTGCGGATTATGTCCTGTAATGGTTCATTTTTGTGCTCCTGTAGAATCAGTATGATGATTAGATCAAATTATGTACCTAATAGCGTTTATTTGGAATTGAAATCAATTTCGCGGTAGGCTTCAGGTAGGTAAATTTTAACACCTGCCGCGTCGTGTAGGGTTAGTATTAGTACTTGATGATATGATGTAATATTTTTGGTATTTTTTGGGACTTGGATCGGATTGTAATGTAAAATTAAATTCGGTTAAACAAGTTAATAGCTTTAATCACTTTAATGAATAACAGTAAAAATTATTGATTTTTAGTTGGTATATGTAAAACACTGACCGAATTCGCCAACAATCCAATATGATACAAGTAGATTGTAATTATGTTCTAATACTACGCAAATGAGAAATGTAGAGAAGAGAAAGAGAGAGTTGTACAATAATGTAGATGCAACCCGAAAGGGAGACACAAATAAAATACAATGCAGTACCGCGGCAATAATCAATGCGGTAATTTAAGGAAATAATGTAACAATAATCTTAGCGCGGAAAGTAGTTTCAATTTCGCCGCTCCAGCTTCGGCTAATTAGATTTCGTCAGTTAGCTCAACGCTAGCACATTATTTCTACTCGTAACATAGATTCAATTCGTCGCCGCGAACAACTCTCACAAAATTTAAATACAACTTTCGGCACAACGTCGGATGGCTGCCTTCCGCGAGGAAAACAGATTCAATTCGACTGCGTCAGTAACCGCTCCGCTAATTTAAATTCAATCTTTTTAACGCGGCGCCACTGCGCATGCTCACTTTATGACGTAGTTTCAATTTATCCGCCCCAGCGACGGCCCCATTCAAGTGCGAAGAGTAACGAACATGAAATAGAACGCCGGCCGATTGATCAAATTTTTGTCTGCACGCCAATTGTCCGTCACACACCTTTCAACCCCTAAACTCTACGGTATAAAAATTGGATTAATGTTACAAGACCGAAATTTTAGTTAAATATATTCTTACATCGATGAAGAGTACATATTTTATTGTCAAATATTAAGTGAAGATTTATTATTTTTTTATCATGTTTCTTATACTGCTAAAATGCCGGCAAGGAATTTTTAAAATATTCTAAAATGGAACGTATGAACATCGAATTCTAACAGTATATATGTGACCTGTGCACCCATCCACCCCTTCTTCGTCGTCCCGGCGAAATCCAGAAAAGAAACAAGAATCAAGAATCCTCCCCTCGCACCAGCCCGTCGTCAGCAGACCGAAAATTGAAGCATCAAAACAGAGCGAAATTCAAGCGTCGCAAGCAGCCCCCGCCCGCAAGAGACCCGCGTACCAAAAAAAAGCCGCCGGCTGCAGAGAAAGAGATGGCAAAAATGAAGCGCGTTACGTTCAGAACGCAGAAGTAAATAGGAGCGAACAAGGCAAGAAACTCTAACTGGCAGGATGCTGGAAGCGAGGGAGAGCGAAAAAGGAGTGTCGGGCAGGATTCGTGGCCGTAGAAAGGCTGTGGGGGCGCGCGGTGGGGGAGAGCGGCGGCGGAGGGGCGGCGGACTCTGAGAAGAGGGGAGGGGAGAGAGAGAAAGCAAGAGGCCGAGTTAGGAGGATAATCGCGTTACGCGGTGACTGGATTACACCGCGCCACGCTTGCGAACTACATTCCGCATACCCTCCACCCTACACCTACGGAACGGTAGTATAACTAACTATCCCTCTGTCCATCCAATTTGCTACAGGGTGTCCCGAAAATGCTCAATTATCCCTCGCCCCTACCTTCGCTCCGCTTCTGTGCTATCCTCTTTCTCTTTCTGGTGGTACTGTTACTACTACTACTACTACTACTACTACTACTACTACTCTTCTCTCTCTCTCTCTCTCTCTCTCTCTCTCTCTCTCTCTCTCTCACTCTCTTTCTCTTTCTCTCACTCTCCCTCGTTCTCTCTCTCACTCTCTCACACGCTCTCTCTCTCTCTCTCTCTCTCTCTCTCTCTCTCTCTCTTTCTCTCACTCTCTCTTTCTCTATCCTGTTCCCTCTTTCCTTCACCGCAACCTTTCTCCCTTTCCGTCGATATCTGCACTTACGTCCTTTGTTTCGCCGGGCGGCCGGAGGGATTTTAATTCGATTGGCGGCGGATTCAAGATGGCGCGATAAACGGGACGCGCGATCAAGTGGCTCTCCTCGGCAAAGTTCGCCCTCCGGTGTGAGGGGATGATGACTGAGGGTCGTGAGGGGAGTTACGCGATCGGCTACTTCCGGCGTCGATAATGACTCGACAATGAAAAGAAGCCTCTTAATCATCGACAATATTAGGTCTTGCCGCGCCTGATCGCGTCGGAGACTCCGTCAATAATTGAAAAGTGGTAAACCTCGATTAAAACGAACAGTCCTACCGCGTTTCAAGCATCGCTCCTCCGCTCGCTAAGCCGATTAAAAATTCTCCCCAAGCCCTCCCATTTCCGCGATCCGCCGACACCCTCTTCCCACACCCTCGAGCGAAAACTCACGATCCTTACCTTCGTCGGAACAAAAACCCATCCCCACCCGTCAGCTTTCAAAATCTACCCCCCGCCCCCCACCCTACCTCACCCCCTGTCAATATCCTCCATCATCGCCGTAACGAACAAATTCCACCTACCCCCTACCCGCGCGCCCACCCTTAACATACCCAGCGGATTACCATTGCGCCCAGCCGAGTCCTCCGCCTCGAAGACAACCCCCGCCCCCCACCCTCAGCGTCCCCCTCGCCTCCCCGCCGACTCTCCCCGAAGCTAGGAAGAGCTGCCCCGGCAAAATTCCAGCGGCGTTGGCGGCGAAGGTTGTTTAATAAAATAACCTTGTTACGCCGCTGTTGGGAGCTCGCCGAGGCCGGCCGAGAGCCGAGGAGGCTGGAGAGGGGGGTGGGAGCGCGGCAACAGAGTAAGAAGATGAAGAGGACGAGAGTGGAAGAAGAACGAAGCGTCGGCGGAGTCAAAACTCTCTGCCAGCCGAAGAAGGACGACGCCATTGGGACGCTAACGAGCGCGAGTAGGCGCGGATGCTGAGACGGGGGGTTGAACAGGGCGGCAAGAGGGGTGGATGGAGGACCGGCACGGCGGACGAGGAGGTCGAAGGGGGGCGGTGGGGGGCTAATGTAGCAACGGCAAGGGCCTTGAGGGGGACGGAAAAAGATGGAAAAAGACGGAAGAGGCTGGCCAAGTCAGAGAGACAGAGAGAGACAGAGAGAGAGAGAGAGAGAGAAGTGGCGGAGGAGGGTAAGAGGCGAGGGGTGGAAGAGAGAAGCTGCGGGGGATGGGCGGGACGGAGGGGGTACTAATACATAAAGTAGCTTAAAGTAGAAAATTGTGGAAGCGTCGTGATGCCTGGTGATTGCGTTACCTCCGGGGCTTTGATTTAAAATGCAACGAGGGGCCAACCGGGGGACGAGGAGTCGGGCTGGAGACTAAGGGGGTGGCGAGGGGTTGCGAGGGGGGAGGGAGGGGGCTGAGGGGGCTCGAGGAAGGGGGGGTGGATCGCTCGGGAAAGGGGATCGCGGAGGAAGATGGAGGAGGTAGCGGAGGAGGAGAGGGCTGGAGAGAGAGGTTAGGGGGGGTGGGTTGTGAGGGGTGCGCAGGATGAGGAAGGGGCGGAAGGCGAGGGTGGAGGGACGGATTCCTGCCTGGGAGCCATGTTCCTCCTGCGTCAGCCAGCCTCCGGGACGAAAAGGTAGGAGAGAGGTCGGAGAAAAGAGGGCGAAGGGTAGGGGTGGGTGGCGAGGGGGGGTGGGACGCTGGTGGCGGAAGCTAGGAACGAAGGTTATGGACCAGGCTCGAGGGGTGAAATTCTTTCGCCGAGCTTCCTCGGCCTCGCCGTCGAACTTCGAGAGGGTCTTGGCCTGGTCTTGCTTGGATGATACTGGAGGTGGATGGTTCGGTTGTTGTTGTTGTTTTGTTTTTTTTTGCTGCATCGGCAAACGGGTGGGAGTGCGATGATCAGTTGTTAGGGCTTCTTAGGGAGGGAAGGTGATGTGTTAAGGAGGACAGGAAGTGATGACGTAGACTGCGGACGTCGAGGCTGATTTCAAGGTCAACGATCGGGAGAGTTCTGGCGGCGAAAGATTCAATGTTCAAGTCTCAAGGACTGACAAACTTTGAAAACATGGAGATTAGGTGTGGTACATATATAGTTTGGAAGAGAATTTTTATCTCTTTTTTGGTAATGGCTAGAGTAAGGTGTTGTAATCATTGATGAAGATTTGTAGACAGACGTGTCGGTCGCTGAATATCGCACCATCGTTGAAAGTATGGATGAATGTCGCGTAGTCCGATGATGGACGCGGTAACAATTTGAGAGTCAATGATTGTTGGTTGACTTCTGCAAATTGTCACAATTGGATTGTTGAGGTCCGCTTGGTCACGGAGGTTTGATGCAAATTAAGTTTAATTGTCGTATGACTCTCGTAGGAGACTGTTCTGTACTGATTACTGCAGGAATTTCGTTTCTCCTTTTTGACAATAATCTCAGACACTTGTGCTCCGCCTTTTTAGAGTAACATACCGAGTGTCAAAGTAAGTGTCGATAACTGTGATCGATCGTCAGTTACATGTGTCAAGATCAATAGAGATCGCATATACATTGCCAGGCATAAGTATTGGTTGACCAACTCAAAACAAGACATCTAATCATCTCAAACGAAATTGATTAGCCAATATATGTTAGTATGAGATACTAGTACAAACGTAAAATCAACATCTAGAATGGTATACATCGGTGCAAAAATCGACTTCATAAGATTTGTCCATCAGATTGTCCACATCCTGAAAATTTATGACTGTTACTGTACTGACAGGCCTAAATAAATGATTGATTCCCCATCAGCTCGTTACTTCGAATGTTTCTACGCAAAGTCGTCTAATCTATCATCTGATTGAAAACTATAAGCCTTAAATTCCTATGCACAGTACAATATCCAGTATTTACATAAGGAGAAACGGTAACTACAAAACCGAATCTATCATCCGAATGAAAACTATAAGCTTTACATTCCAATACACAGACAAATGTCCAGCATTGACATGAGAAGAATCTATAACTATAAAACCTAATCTATCATTTGAATGAAAACCACAAGCATTACTTATATTCCCATACACAGAACAATATCCAGTATTGGCATAAGACGAAGCTATAACTATAAAATCTGTTCTAGCATCCGAATGAAAACCGCAAGCCTTAAGTTCCTATACACAGAACAATATCCAGTATTTACATAAGAAGAATCTATAACTATAAAACCTAATCTATCATTTGAATGAAAACCACAAGCATCAAATTCCTATACACAGAAAAATATCCAGTATTGGCATGAGAAGAAGCTATAACTATAAAATCTATTCTATCGTCCGAATGAAAACCGCAAGCCTTAATTTCCTATACACAGAACAATATCCAGTATTTACATAAGAAGAAACTACGACTACAAACCCTATCCAACAAACTATCCTATAATTACCAACCGAAGCATTCCGCTGTTTTCACACGTTAATTCCGCTTCAATCCTCATTCCGAAATTCCGCGTTCGATTTTCCGGCCACTATTTATCCTCTATTGACGTTCGGCTTAAATCGCGTTAACGAGTTTAATTGATTGTCCTCAATCGATTAACTCCCCCGGCAAATAGCGTTATGCTGCGGACGGCTTCCGGTTAATCGTCGCAGCGGACAGAATTTTAGTTTGAAATCCGCAAATATCATCTGGCCGCTAATTACGGGCCCCGATTTTACGGGCTAATTAGAGGGCGCCGTTTTCATTGGTCGTCCCGGGCATTGTTTGCCTTTGACTCGTCGGCCAATTTGCGTCGCCGTTGACGCGCCGTCGGCGAATTATTAAAATACCTGTCGGCCGGATAGTAAACTGCTCGATATTCGATAATCCCAGAAGGGGTGACGGGGGGGTGGGGTAGCCGCTGTCCTCGCAATTGACAGTCGAAATTCCGCATAATGGAAGCGTGTCAAGGGCGCGGACGTTATCCGGCCGTCAAACGGAATGCGACCCGAGTTTCGTTGACGCAAACGGCAGCGGAGCCGTGTAAACTGTTCATTTTGGGTTTTTAACCGCTTTCGACGATTTCAATTGATTGTTTGACGAGATAATTGATTGGTGAGATCAAAATTCGTTCGGTTACTTCTGCTTTGTGAAGAAATAGTTGTGTGCGTTTTTTTTGGAAATTGCTTATATGGTGTGTTTCGTAGCAATTTTTTGTTTTTAGTCATATAGTCAATTCAGGGTTTTGTCGAAGTCGGGTTTTTGAATTTACTTGCGTTTGTTGTGTGAAGAATAGCTTTAAAATAATTTCCATGAAGTGTTCATTTTGGGTTTTTAACCGGATACTTATGGTTTGCATAGAAATAATTGTTTGCGCCTTTTTTGGGAGACTATTTGTATCGTGTTTTTCAGAATTCTTGTAGGTTGATTAGTTGGTTTATTTATTATTGGAACGATAGAAAAATATTTCTATTATTATAATAAACTTTGCAATAATTTCGGAGAAAACCGGACAATTATAAAATTGGTTTGCGGCTCTGATAACAATTGATTATACTCATAATGAAAAGAATTAACCATCGACTTCTAATATGTCAATTTTTTTTATATCCAAAAATTCACAGAAAATACCAACAAATAATGACAGCAGAGACGTTTAAGACGCAAAACAATTGAAAAGCCAACCTCATCCCTAATTCTCGAGTTCAATGTACCTACTTTACCCTCAATCACACCCAAAATATTGAAGTTAACCAATTCTTCAAAATTTACCACTACATTTCGAATAAAGCAAACCAACTTTCTACCCCTACTCTTATCTCCAAAAACTACCCGCAGTTACAAAAACCCCCCCCGATCTTCTCTCAACCAGAAAACCACCCTCATCATAATCACTCGATTCGACCTCCCCCCACCGTAGTAAAAATCTTTGTACAACAAAATTAGTGGCAATTAGGTGAAAAAGTTAGCGAAACCGATCGAAATCCTTGCGGCAGGTGACGCGTTAATAAATTGACCCCGGCGATGCGATTAGGTGTAAACACTCTGCTCGCAAGGGCTGGAGGGTAGGTAGGGGGTGGACTTTGGGATCGGATCGTAACGCGGCCCCGTGAGTGACATCAGACAGACAGCCGGGGACTTAAGGTTCCCAGGGCGTGCCACGGGGGCGACAGATGATTTAGCACGGGATTCATCGTGTCAATATACTGAAACATTGTGGGGGCCGCCGATCGCATGCCGAGGGAGACACCTTGTAGACTAACGTGGCCTTTGTACACCCTCCGGTTTCTTTGACAGCCGACCTGACGCCAAGCTTTCTTTTTGACAGTGAGACCGAAATGTGATGCTCGATAATGTTCATACGTGTAATGCTGATAAGTTTAACTTACGTGAACATGATTTTTGTAACGCCTCTGTTAATATTTTTTTTTGAACCGGATAGGTAAGTGTGAGTTTATGAATAAGAAATGCATGTCAAAGGAGACATATTGTGGACTAACGTGGCCTTTGTACACCCTCGGGTTTCTTTGACAGCCGACCTAACGCCAAGCTTTGTTTTTGACAGTGAGACCGAAATGTGATGCTCAATAATGTTGATAAGTGTAATGATAAGTTCTACTTAGGTGAAAATGATTATAATAACGTCTCTGTCAAGATTTTTTTAGGCTGCGTAGGCGTGTGCAGGTTACAATTTATGAAAAACAATCGCATGTCAGAGGAGATACCCTCTCGCCTAACCTTACTATACGGCGTATACCTACCTTTGCATATGTCTAGTTTCTTTGACGGTTGACGGAACCCATGCTTACTTTTTTGACAGTGGGATAAAAATGTTTTTCCCAATAATGACGGTAAGTTTAACAGATTAATAAAAATTGATTTTTTTAGTGAATTCGGTGAGCTTAGAAGTGACCGAAATTTTTGAAAATTCATTAATATTATTTGAAACATGTTCATAACAATGTTGACATGACCCTCGAAAAACATGTCTCCGATTAATAAACTGTAAGCATTCAGAATTATTGCTTCACCATATTAGCGTTATCTCAATCCACATTTTGCAATTAAATTATTACCTTTTCAAAATATTCCATTTACTCCTATAGCAAATATTTCAAATTAACAACATCCTCCGTTCACAAGAAATTGACCGAAAATCTTTAAGATTTGTTGAGAGCACACGAATAGCACCAGTATCAATCTAAATTCTAACTTGCATTTTATATCCATTCCCCGTTATTCTAAGCAGGCCGCACAAAATGCAGCGCGCCTCGCATACGCTATTTCCATTACAAAATTTACAACCGCCGAATTTAGATAACAAATCCGTTATTGTTGATTGCAATTCGGCCTAATGCCAGTTGCACGATACCGTGCGCGCGCATATGGAACGAAATACACGTTAACGAAGCAACATTTATGCGAACCCCCCCCCGTTCGCCGGCTCATCAATCTATTCAGGGCCTAATCTAAACAGACTGTTCCGCGGCAAAATCTATCCGATCGGCAAATAATCGAAATGGAAATCTGCGATATTGCGCCGAAGCCGACCGAATCCTTTCAATTCCGTTTCGTCCGTCGAATTTGATGAACCAGATTTTATCAAATGTCTACAATGACACATTCGATGTATTTTATGTATACATTTCGATTGTTCATATTCAAAGTGTAGTCTATTTAAAAATAAAATAAGGCACTTATCTTAATCTGTGATTCATTTAGTGTGAGCTTTTTATTTTTGTGATATTTCATTT
The DNA here is from genome assembly GCA_914767735.1 of Anoplius nigerrimus. Classification (NCBI taxonomy): domain Eukaryota; kingdom Metazoa; phylum Arthropoda; class Insecta; order Hymenoptera; family Pompilidae; genus Anoplius; species Anoplius nigerrimus. The sequence goes on from OU612090.1 coordinate 8,802,534, forward strand.
CGAAGAGTTAGAATGTTGGATCGAGTAAGAGAATGTTTACAAAACGTTACAGGTATTTTTGAACGATTTCTATAGAAAACGTAGTACGATAATTTTACTATGAGTGTGGCCTATAAAAAGTCAAACTATTGTATGTAGAATGCTTCCACTGCAATTTTATCACTCACCTGTCCTTCTAACCTTAATTTTTATATTTTCTGGCCATATTTTCAAAATTATTCCTAATTTGAAAAACAAAAAACTGTAGTTACCCATTTTGACTACTTACCATTTAATAAAACGATCATTAATCTTCTTAATTCGACTTACGATGTGCACCAAAAACACTAATAATACTTTTGTCATTACGTTAATTATCAACACAATTCACAAATCTGAATATTTTCACCTACCCAGAACTCTCAGCATTTGGACGTCCATATTTCTGCGTTACAACCTTACCACAAACTTAGTCCGGCGCGCGCCTGCGTCGAATTTCAAATGACGCTTCCCGCCAATCCTGACGGATCCTCGAGTCGATCAAAAAAATGACCGCCGACAGAGTTCGAGTGTCAATCCATATCCGACCCGTTCCCTACTGATCCCTTCATCCCGAGGGAGTCGAAGAACGGAGTCAAGCGAGAGACGGAAGGAAGAAGAGGCAAGATGAGGAATCGAGGATCCAAGATGGATCGATGAAAAATGCTGCGAACGTAATGGAAAGCGACTTTTGGGAATCTTGATTAATTTAGGTTGCCAACGTGCCCAAAATGGCGAATGAGATTACAGGAATGCGGACGTAGGTTATCGATGGTGGTAGTAAATTTTCCTGCGCAATTAAAGTTTGCGTCAGTGGATAATTCGATGGCCGGATTTATCCAATTTTTTTTTAATCGCTGTAAGTAGGACGCATTTTGTGAGTTTGGTAAATTTTAATAGCGATCACAGCCAAGTACTTTGTCCAAATATTAACAGTGCAGAGTTCATGAAAAATTTTATTTTGTTGTCGAAATTCTTTTATTTCATTTTCCGGTAGGGTATTTCGGTTTGAAGGGGTATAAGATGGACATGGACAGAGGGCTTTTTTTTTATTTTTATTTCATTTTTTTTTTGTTATGACAGGTATGGTTACTCGAATGACGAACTGAAATTGATAATTTTTATATTTCATGGAAATTGAAGGTCACAGATTTTAGTGGTTAGTTTGATATAGCATGAGTAGTTGGAGTATTCAACCAGAAAATAATTGTTCTTTTTAAGAACAGTACGGAAATATAGAAAGTAAGTTTTAAGGACTTTATTACTTTATAGAAGGCAATGTGAATTTTAATTTTGATTCTAATCTACTCAATAATAAATGAATATAATTTTGTTACATTCACCTAGAAAAATATGATGTTAAATCGCGTATTTCATTCTTTTACACAATCGCAACGAAGATTTTAATTTTCATTCTAATAATTTCTATCTAATATGATTTTGTTACGTTTACCTTAAAAAACATGATGTCAAATTGCAATAAAACAAATTTTCAAATCAATGGCACGAAATTGAAAGGTAGACTACAACCGACACCAAGCATAAACAATATCGCATAAAACTGGAATTAATCGCAATGCTTGTCGATTGAAGCTTAATTTCGAAACGTCAGAGCACTTAAATGACTCTATATTGCCTGGCGAGAAGCAGCGCGAGACAATAGAAGGGAAGCTCGCGGATTTCATGATTTTGCGGGACAAATTGTCGCACCGTGCCCTCGGCACTAATCTCAATTACAACGAGCGCGAGTAGCGGAGATATTTCAGGGATCTGCTCTTGAGACGAAATCAGACAGATTAAACGTAATGTGCGACGCGGTGGCTTCATTTCGGAAATGAGGCTGCGGTGCCTCCGGCGCCGATTGAATTATTTTCAGGACGTCGACGATTGGACTTCATGAGCTTTTCGAAACGCGACGCCGTTCGCGGTTTTATCGTCGCTTACAATTCTTCTAATTTCCAACTTGTGCACCTGAAAGATTCATCAATGGACCGACGAATTACACAGTTGATACTTTTCACCCCTTGCTTTTAACACTTTTTATTTTTTATCATCGATTGTTTATGAAACTTTATCCTTGATTATTTGCGAAAAATATTTTTCGCTCGATGCAAAATTATTGTAATGCGATATTCTGAGAATGTAGATTAAATGTTTATACACATGAATTCCTCATATGTCACACTCAGACATTCTCCAAAAATAATTTCATTCGCATTAAGTCAAGAGCATAGTACCCTTTGATAAATGTGACCTTGACACATCAAAATATCTCCATTCAACCCTCAGCATTAAACAAACCGTGAACGACCGTACAAAGAACATAGAGTTCTATACAACCACACTTTACACATGACTCGTATCCCCGTAATAAATACCTAATATCCACCCCCATAACCTGATTACCCAAACGAAGACACTTCACCCCACCTAACCTAATTGATTGTTCATCGCGCAAAAAGAATTTCAACATCGAACACTTCCCACCCGAGAAGATAGGTTGAGCAAGCAAAATACGTTTACCCCTCCCCCATCCACCCCCGACGTCTCTCCCGCCGATGCAGCAGGCACGCCCGCGGAATTCTTTGAAAAACTACTTTGCAAAATTGGAAGCCCACGGGAGGCGGAGCGAGGCTGCCGGATGAATAATAAATGCGGTTATCGTTTAGTTGATATTTCGAGGGTTGTACTCGCGAACGGAGCCCCGCGCGTCTATACAGGGTGGCCAACATGGACGTAGAGGGTGGCTTTGCTATCCGCACGGACGGAGGGATGAAAGCTGGCGGGTCGGTGGAAGATCAAAGCCTTTTATGCCACCCTTTATATCTGAACGTCCGGACCACCCGTTATATACCATGGACCAAGACATTGCAACTTCAGGGTTTATGCAATTAATGGTTTGGATGAATAATAAACGGTACAGAAGTACAATATAAAAGTTAAAAGTCTCGTCCGTTTTTTTCTTTGGGCATCTTCTGCGGAATATCGATGGCAACAATCGAAAGTACCCATCTCAACACATATGAAATACTCGATCGGTAGAATATGGTGCATAAGGTGCAGTGGGGTAAATCCGTACACGGGGCAAATCTGCACAAGGCCCTTATTTATTCGAATATACGTTGCATTGTACCAACTGTAAGGTAGAAATCTTCCTTTGTTAGTATTCAATGGTTTGGACAGTATTCAACATAGGTGGCCGCCATGTATTCTGTGATTCCCCCGTTTAACTCGTTCGACAAACTTCGTATTACTAATAATAATTCCGGGTTTGCCCCATAATATAAGGATATAAGATTCAATAATTTTTAAACAGCTTGCTGCTGTTTTGCCCCACTTCCGGGGCAAGTCCGCCCTAGCAGCACTGTTTTTAATTCATTAAGAAAATCAGAAGTTGCAGAAGATATTTCTAATCCAAATTAATGCACTTTACAGAATAAACCATGCGCAAAATAAAAACAGTAAGATTATGAGGTTTTAGTGGAATAGATAGAAAATACATCAGTTTAAAGAAACGTTTACAATTTCTGGGTCAGTTTTACCCCACTCCACCTTGCAAGGTTTGGACAAAGAGTTTGTTGTACAGCATTCTGTTATTCCTAAGACTCCAAGATAAGTCCACTACGATTGTCTGGGTCTATTCTTTCAAGGAATCTGATTGTGTCGCAGGACTCTTTGGCAAGTTCGTGGGAATCCTTCCTTCAGGACATGACAGTACGAACCTTCTCAGGATCGTAGACGATCTTCACACTCTAAATTCAGTGTTAAACTCGAGGCGGCTCAAGCGAATTCGAGTCTACACGCAAGAATTCAGTGACGATAACCATTAGAATCGATCATAAGAGGCTGACCGATCATAGGAGGCATAGCCATGGTCATGAGACGATGATATGGCGTTTCAGTGCGTAATTGTCGAGGCGTACGGCACCGTATTGTATTTCGGCTGTCGGGCGAAAGGTATCGAGCTCTGCCGAGCGCCAAAGCTTTGACAAAGCATATAATCAGATTTGGGCCTCTGCCGGAATACAGTCAGCCTCGGCCGCACGTATAAGAGGGAGAGAGAATATGTGCAGGTGAGAGGGAGACGGTTAGAGTCGGAGAGAGAAGAGTGAAAGGGGTGAAGAGGAGCTTGAGGTTGAGGCGAACGGTTATCATGGAGAGAGAAAGAGAGAGAGACAGGAAGCGAGATAAAGGCATAGAGAGGGTGACAGAGAGAGAGAGAGGGAGAGAGAGGGAGAGAGGAAGTGAGATAAAGGAAGAGAGAGAGCTAGAAAGAGAGAGAGAGAGAGAGAGAGAGAGAGAGAGAAAGCACGCGTGAGATAGAGGAGGAGAGAAAGAGAGATAGTGAGAAGGAGAGGCAGAGAAAGAGAGAAAGAGAAGCAGAGAGCGAGAGAGAGAGGAGGAATTCTCTCTCTCCCCAGCGGTGCACGTTAGTCAGGCGATGGAGCGGCTAATAACGATAACGATGCCAGAAACGATAATCTAGTTGGGGGTTTCCGCGGTTTCCACGGCTCTCTCCCAGGGCGCTGATTGCCGGTACAATGTCCGGCTTGGATGGTGTCGGCCTTGGCTACCAACGGATTTCTGCGCCGCGAGGGATCCCGGGATCCTTACTGATGTCGGCCCTGAAGGGTTTTCCTTCCAACGCGGACGAGCTAATTGGGATCGTTAATTATTGCCGCCGAGGCGACTGTCAGGGTGGGAAGAATGGCTGGATGTGATGTCGGTTGGCAGGGTGGATATGTGTACCGTTGCTGAGGTCGAGAATATGGTACATGCCGGGTTAAGGAATTAATTGATTTCATTCTGTAACGGCGAAGGTTAGAGACTTAATTTTATGAAGGATTTTATTTTTACAGGGGTGAATTACGATTGTCAGTTTAGAAATTGTTAAGGTGATGTAGTTGGAATTGAGTATGGGGGATGGTGGGGTGGATTGAAATTGTTCGACGTGTTTGTGTTTCGATGGTGTGAACGTTTGAAAGCTCTGAACGGCGATACGTGAGTTGATCTGACTTCTTTGTGGAAAATCCGGGGAATGGCTGGAGGTCGAGAGACGAGGATGGAGTAAAATGCAATCTTGGATCAGATAAATCCCGGTTTAAGTACAATTCGCATTCAAACCAATTCCGGGATGGAGTCTATGTCCTATCAAGTGAATTCCAATGTGAGCGTGTGAAGTAAACTGATCTGACTTGTGCAAATTCGACCACGTCAAGTGCATGTATAATATTGTAACATGATATTCATTCATCAAATCATTGTGAATGTTTAGTTCAGAAGTACCTGACTTTATGAAGTTCCGAGTTGTTTTGTACGTTAGAATACCTCAATTGACTGAGGATTCACATTATATTTCGACAGCATTTTATAAAAGTATAATCATGAATTATTGATAACAAACTTCATATGTCACTAAATTATGCATGCTTGACGTTTTTAATTGTTTGGTACAGGTCAATGTACTTTCTGATATTAAGTTATTCGAGATAGGTTTTGCAGAAATAGCTGATGATTTTATAATTGCTTTTAATTCTTATAAAGATACAATACTAGTTTCAATACTGTATGATACTTGTGTATATACTGTAATATCTTGAAGCCATATATCATCGAGTAAACCAAACAATCCGTACGATATTCTGGACTTAATTGAAGAACTCTATGTCCAATATGCAATATCAATGCTTCGAAATCTTTACTTTTTACGACCTCTACTTCAGAATCGTACAATCATAAAATACGTCCACCGCCAACAGCATCAACCACTAACACCATACCTCCTCAATACATTCAACTCAATTAATCAACTCAATGTCTAACATCCAATATCAATATTCAACCTAAGATATCGCCCCCTCAAAACTGTAACTTCCCAGAACCTCCCGCAGGCCACGCTATCCAGATCCATCGAAATACGTCCACGGCCAACAGCATCAACCACCAACACCGAACCTCCCTAATACTTTCGACTTAATTAAACAACTCAATGTCCAACATCCAATATCAATATTCAACCTAAAATTTTGCCCCCTCAAAAGTGTAACTTCCCAGAAGCTCCCGCAGGTCACGCTATCCAGATCCATCGAAATACGTCCACGGCCAACAGCATCAACCACCAACACCGAACCTCCCTAATACTTTCGACTTAATTAAACAACTCAATGTCCAACATCCAATATCAATATTCAACCTAAAATTTTGCCCCCTCAAAACCGTAACTTCCCAGAACCTCCCGCAGGCCACGCTATCCAGATCCATCGAAATACGTCCACGGCCACCAGCATCAACCACCAACACTGTACCTCCGCGATATTTTCGAGTCGGCCGAAGGTCCCGGGACCGGCGTACGCATACGGCAGTGGCCCGAACGCGGCGGCGTGACCGTAGCCACGTATTGCCCAGGCGCAGATGGAGGCGTAACGAGTACACAATGCGATGCAAATTGGCCGGACTCTCTCTCTCTCTCTCTCTCTCCCTCTCTTTCTCTTTCTCTCCCTTTCTCTCTCTCTCTCTCTCTCTCTGGCTAGCAGGCGACCGTACGCTGCCGAGCGAGAGCGGAGTCAGCGAGGCAGTCAATCGCTCGCTCGCTCGCTTGCTTCCCGCTCGCTTCCCGCTCGCTTCCCGCTCGCTTCCTCGGTGCGAGCGTGCGCGCCATGCTATTACTAACATCGCTATTCTATTATGACATTACGGTTTCCCGAGCACCGGCATCGCCATCAGCCACTACCACAGCGTCGTCGGCTGCCAACCGCTTCCTATCCTTCTCTCACTCTCTCTCTCTCTCTCACTCTCTCTCTCTCTTTCTTTCTCTCTCCCTCTCCCCTTCTCTCTCTCTCCCTCTCTCATTCTCTCTCTCTCTCTCTCTCTCTCTCTCTCTCTCTCAATCTCTCTCTTTCCGCTCTCTCTCATTCTCCCTCTCTCTCTCTCTCTCTCTCTCACTCACTCACTCACTCTCTCTCTCTCTCCATCTCTCTATCCGCCTCTCGGCCCTATTACGAGTGCAGACTCCCTCCAGGCGCTCCATCGACGCTAACTCGGTAACGAGTCGTCGAGACGCCAGAGACAGTGCCCGAACAGTCGCCCAAGGCCACCGTTACAATTGATTTTCATGTATTTAAGCAGCTGCCGCGCGCAAAGTGCGCTTTCGGCGCGCGCGGCTACTCTTTCGAGCGAGTGGGAGGATGGCATGACTGTTGGGTGACGGAAGGTGACGGTGGTAGGTCGGTTTTTTGATGGAGGTTGGAGGAATTGCTGGGAACTTTTATTCTACTTCACTTTGGGATGAGATTGTCAGATTTTGGAAATGTATGTTTGTGCCGGTGGGGTCCAAGTGGATTTGGAATTTTGTAGGTGGACGTAAGGTTGTGTAAATGAAGATGGGCAAGGAATCATATTTTACGTTACGCGTAAACGCATTTGACAGACAGATGCATTTCGTTATTCAAGACTCGATGATCAAGTTGAATGTCTGTATTAAAAGTTATGTATTCATGGATGAAGTAATTGTAATTGTACTGCGCGACGGTGTAGATTCGTATGATGCGGAAATTTGAAATTCTAATGCACGTCGGGCGCCATCTGTCGGCGGCTTCGTGAAACAGTAGATGGTCCAGAATTATGTGAGAAGTCGTTCTTATCTTTTGATGCATGCTCTAGGGGGCATGAACGTTGAATGGATTTATCATCTTGTGAAAACTTGTAAGTCAATGAACCAAAATATCGACATTGTCCAAAATCGAATTCTATTCGGTATACCACATACTGGTTGAAAGGTGAAATTACACTTGAAATACATTTAAATGTACTGTTACAGTTGATTATCGTCAAAGGTATGTAATTTATTGTTGTTCTGATACTGGATTTACATAAATATCTTGAGTAAAATCTGTTAATTAATAGAAATTTCTGATTTTGGTTCTAGGTATATGGTCCTCCGAACAACAATTGACGCTGTGAATACCAATCGCAACTTTTCGGACTTTTACTGAAGCTTGGGTAAGTTTGAATTTGTTTGTTTCTTCATTTTAATGCTGCGATTGGACGAGAAACTAATGAAATGTAAATATGACAACCGTTCAATATTGTGTTACGACTCGTTGAAAGTAACCTAACAAAAGTACGTTCATGGTGTGCTACTTTGTACTCTTGAATCATTCTTAATAATTATGATTCTCTCAGTGAACGATCTCTAACCAACTACAACTAAAGTATTTGCACATTTTAATTGTACTCTTCTATCGATTTTACAAGACTTAAATTTATCGTTTTTGCGACCAGAACTGCTGTGTTAATTAGCAATTAACTAGGAATCAATTAGCAATTAACTAGGAATCAATTAGCAATTAACTAGGAATCAATTAGCAATTAACTAGGAATCAATTAGCAATTAATTTGGAATTAGTTGATGCTGGATTTATTGTCAAACTGACAATATTAAATGACCATATAAATATACAAACACAAGTATATTCTAATACATAGGAGGTAGGGGAGTGAAGCCTTCAAACTTAGCAGCGTTTTGATAACAAAACAATACTAATTTGTTTCCATGAACTAACCTACAGAAACATAAAAAAACCGAACAAACATTAATATAGCTGACAACAGGCTTTATTTTAGAGAAACTAAACATAAAATATCCGTAAACAAAATATGCCGTGATATAACCGTCTAAAACTCAATAGCCACGACTACATAACACTCCCTCTCAAAATCAATTTCTCATCATTAGTATCAAACAATCAACAATCTACTCACTCCCCAACCACCCAAAACCATACCACATTCAAAACTCCCTCCCGCCATCCAACACGCCACCTACCTGCACCATTTGTCACCGTCCCCTCTCAACCTCCTCAACCTTCCACCAGACTGCGTTCCAATCCTCAGCCCACACTACCTTACCATCCAAAAACCGAACTCCTCTCCACATTAAAACAGGGTGCAAAAATCACCCCCTCTCATCGTACCAAAACCCCAATTACCCTCCACACCTTACAACCCCAATGACGTTCACCATCTCAATCAACATCGACTCAAGTCATCCTCCCATCAGTCATTCCCACCAACCGAGCGTCTCCCAGCTCCGAACCTCCGCCGCCAGGTGCCTCCCCGGTCGAGGAGGTGGCAGCGGTGGTGGTGGAGGTCGCTGGCGCTCGTCAGCTCCGTTGTAATCGCGCTAGAGCTCGCGACGACATCTCGCCTGGTCGGCCCCGTGGTCCGGCGTGTGCGCGCGCGAGCGAGCGAGCGAGCGAGCGAGCAAGCAAGCGAGCAAGCAAGCCTGCAATCGATCGATCGACCTAGCCATCCCGTGCCGAGAGCCACCGTCCGATCCCGCGCACGTCTCGATCCGTGTCCCAACAGTTCTCGTCCGCGCTGAGCATCCGCAGCCTCTCTCGCGTCCGACAGCCCGCGTTCGCCAGCAAGAGCCACTCAGCTTGAATGGACGAGGGTAACGAGTGCAGCAGCAGAGTGCCGATCGGCGACGCCTGCGTGTCTATGCGCGTGTGCTTCGATTCACTGTGCTTCTCGTCGACGCAGCACAGGCTCGCCGACGAGGAGGACGCCTCGCAGCTGCCGACGCACGTCATCACAGCGACATCCTCGGCGGTGAGGGCCGCCGGCGGCGTCGGCGTCGGCGGTGTCGGCGGCGGCGGCGGTGGCGGCGGGCCCGGATTCGGCCCCGGACCCGGCCTGGGCCCAGGCCTGACCCACGGCACGGCCACCGTCACCGCGATGGGCTCCCTCAGGGAGCTCCAGGAGCTGCTGCGCGTCAAGGACGAGCGGATAGCGGAGCTCGAGGCCATCCTCTGCCGTCGCGACTCCGAGATACAGGATCTGCGCAGTCATCTCGACAAGTTCCTCAGCGTACTGTCCTTCAAGTCACCGCTGACGCCCACCAAGCCCAGGCCCAGGAAGCAGAGGGCACAGGGCATATCGGCCGAGCCGCCGCTCCAGGAGTTGGCCCCCCTCACGGTGGTCCACAAGAGCGACAGGTTAGTTCCGACACACACGTGTATTCCCGAGCCCCGGCGTATCGCCCTGCGTAGCCTGACGTGTCCGTAACGGCCGGAACAGGTTGCCTGACCCTATTTTCGTGATGCGGCGCGGGTGTCGGGGATGAGATTCCTCGTAGGAACGCCCTTTCTGCCGCCTCGGCTCGTTCCGCTGCCGAGTTTGAAGGCTTCCCTCCCCTACCTCCCTTCCCGCATCGCTGCTCTATCCCCCTCCGCTCCGCGAGCCTTCCCCCCCTCCACACCCCTCTTCCGGCTCTTTAGGCGGTCCATAGGAGCGACAGGTTGGTGCCACGCGACCCTTTTATTTTCCTTTGCGTTTCTCCTGGCCTCCGTCTCTCTCCCTCTCATCGGACTTTTGTCCCTCTCTAGCCATTTACCTCACCCCCCCCCCCCCCCCCTTCTCCTACACTCTTCGTCTGGAGTCGCGTATCGTAATTTTCAGACTCCTGAAACCGGCGTGCGTTTAAAGGACGGGCGACAGGTTGCTGCCACGCGATCTTTTCGTTTTCTTTTGCGGATGACGCGTTGGAGGAATGCCAGGATGAATGGCGGCGAGGGGGTGGGAGGGGGGTCGACTTTCGGGGAGGCGTTTAAATCGAGATTTGCGCCTAGCTGTCTTTATCGCTTCGGCGAGATACGGGCATTGTTCAGGCTTCTTGGCGTGCAGATTGTTGAAGATCGTTCCCTGAACTGCTCGTAGAATTATGTTGGTTGACTGAAACTAGTCTAATTAGATTATGAGGAAAAGTGATCGGCTAGTTGAAAGATGCGGATGTGATCGAGCGAGTCTTGCATCGATCTTCCATCGTGAAGATAATTGCTCTGCGCAAAGAAATAATTGTTTTGGGTTAATTGCTCTCCGGGCTCGAACCACTTCTGCAACTTGCAGCGGACATCGTAAAACTTGTCTGTAGACGACATATGCGAATGATGGAAGATTCTTCAGTCCTGTGTTATGCTTCTCCAAATTGCTATAACCTAATGACGTTAGGACGTTAAATGATGCAAATACCGTCTCTCCTATCAATGATCCTACACCATTCGCGAACCAGGTCAATTATACTCGAACAATCCACCTGTTTCCTCATACAACCTTCCAACACATCTGTTAACCTCTCCCTACAATAGAGTCGCCCTTTATCCTCCCCACCAATCAATCGCAAACACCCTCCAAAGTACATAAAACAATTTTTCCTCTCCCGACTCCGTAATCCCACCAAAATCAGCCTATATATAATACAACGGACTCGCATCCTTCGAGCGTCGGAATTAATCGACATAAACGAGCCATTATCGGCTCCGACATGAAACAATTTTTGGGCCCGTCTCTCCTTAAACAGCGGGTTGCCGCCACGCGACCCTTTTATTTTCACTCTCAAGTTTGGCCAATGCCGTTCAATCTCCGTCCTTCGTTCGCACTCTCGGCGCACGTTCGCTTTCGACTTTCCTTCGCACTTAACGCCCATCGGCCGGCGCTTGCTCTTTTTGCTCCTCTCCTTTCCTCGCCCTCCCCTCACCCCCTCCACCATCCCTCCCCTGCCCCCAGACTCCCTTCTCAGTCCGTCTCCGTCCGATTCGTTTCCTTCAGCGCCGGCCTGTCTTGCGTCGCGTCGGCGTTATTGTACTCCATCGTTCGTATGGCCGGCTGATCTGAGCTGTAACGTTCATGCGTGGACATACACTGCGGTCGGAAAGTATTTGCTCGTCAGCGTGTTCGGTTGCACGCTTTCAGCAGGCCCCCTTATCTCCGCGAGACGCACGGTTTTCGCAGATACGATGCGCCGCGCGCGCGTTTCCATTGGAGACGGAAGGTGCGCTTGCAATGTTTGTTGTTGAGATGAGCGTAATGTGTAGTAACAGATTTTTGCGTATTTTTGTTATGAATGGTCTGTGTTGGGCGGAATGTATAAGTGGTTTGATTGTTCAGGGACGTACTTGTATAGTGGGATACAGGAAAGATTTGTATGTTCGGAAGAGGATATTTTGAATGTTACGTACACTGTTTTTGTATTTTTATTATTGTTATGTTGTCTGTATGTCTCGTGATGTTTTTTCGGGAAGAAATCGAAGGTTTGCAGTAGTATTCGTTGAGTATAATTATTATTCGGTAATATAATGCGTACATAGGGGTTAGTAAATCTAGTAACTACAGGGAAACATGACACGTATTTTATACTGCATTTTTAGTGTACAATCGTAAACATTCTACTATACATATTCAAATCCTAAAAAGGCAGGGCACATCAGCATGTTCCAAAAAGCCATGAATTTCGGAAGACAATTTGTACTTTATTACCGATAATCCTAGAAGCAGATTATTTCCCAATTTTATTTTATACCTATCCATCATTATGCAGAATAACATATCTGCTATTACGACATCTCTTACAACCCGCCATCCCCAGCAACCTGTACATAAGTAAAATAGCATGCTTCAACGCGCACCTTACAGCAGCTGCACCCCCAATTACCTCCCCAGTACACAATTAACACACCCCTCAAATCTCACCTAGACTTAATCAGCGTCATTGAAAAGATTCTCTAACATCATAGAATTGACATACACTGCAACATACATATTACTTTAAAAGTGATTAATTTGATAATTATGCATAATTCAGTGTCCAAAAAGAACTGTATCACATTTTGTTAGGAAGAGCGTATGACCATTACATTTACAAGAAAATCCTTTACTTAAATCTTCCTTATCATCCCTTTAAACGAACAGACACAGTAAGAAAATATTGCAACCGTATATAATCACCGCTTTTAATAAATGTGACGAATTCTTGGACATGTATCGGGCTTTATCGACAATTATACGTAATCACCGGATCAATCACGTAACTTACATGTCCCCAGCTTACCTTCCGCTCAATTAATCTAGCCGTGCCGATTCCGTGCACGCCGCTATTACCGCATTCGTCGCAACGATAGGCGGGCAAATACTTTTGAGCCGAAGTGTATACGCGCACGCGTGCGCGAGCAGTCCTCCTCTCTGTCCGACCGTGCAACACTACGGGCCTCACGCACACGTTGGCCAGGATGCGCGCGCACACGCCGAGAAACAGACGACTCGCGAGCCTCTGCGCGCGCACACACTAGGTCGCTGGCGACGTGCGCCCGCACTCACACGCACGCACTGTCCCGTACTAGCGTACCACGTGACTCGCGACCAGTGGTTTTCCGTGGATCGCAAAAAGAACGGCCCCGTTGAATTCGCTCGCATCCTCTCTCTGCCGATTGTTGCGTTCTAGAATTTTTCGACGTTCCTAGGACAATGTCGGATTGAAGAGTGGGAGATGGATTTGTAGCTTCTGTTTTTTTTTTTTCGGTCGGTGTCGATCGTAAATTATACGTCGGGTAATGGTGGAATGGTGAGTTCTGGGTTGATTACGTCGGAATAACGATTTCGTCAATGCGCTTTTGGAAAGATACTGAAGGTCGATTTTGTGTCTTTTTTGACTGTCGGTGGGTGGGTGGGGTGCGAAGGGCGAATGAAGAAAGTTTCATCATTTTATGGATTATTTTCGTATGACGCAATAGGTCGAAATGATGGGGATGTCTAGTTTTCAGGTTTTATTGATTTTCATGAAGCGGTTGTTGATTTATAAATAGTTAAGCATCGTCAATTTTAGTTTTTAATCACTTTATGCCATGCAGTACAATGTAGCAACTTAGAGTAAACTTTATTTACAAACGTTGAAGTTAGAATAGCTTATAGTCACAATAATGATTATAATAGTAAAATGATTTCGGATTAAGATTTTTACGTGGTAAACAAATATGTACATATGTAATTTAAGCCTATACAGTTACAGGATTCTTTTGATCTTGATGTCTGCCATTGTATAACGTTCAATGTGGAGTTAATGAAATTTTCATGATCTTTATCTCACACGGAGTAAAATATTATTTTCAACTCGTGACAAATTGTATTGACAACAATTTGTAGGATCCCATATATCTTCAGACATCGATTTTGACATAATAACAACTTAATCAAATATCCATCGCAGAAGTCGTAACGTTGAGGACCCTCGATATTTGTGAATAGATACCAGCGTAACGGAACGAACATTTCGAGTACAAAGTTAATCTACATTTTCAACAACGATTTTCCTTTATAACGATATTCGCTGAGTTCATGCGACGTACTCGACTTTTGAAAAATCGCTTTTTCGTGCCGTGCAATCTCGACAGCACGACGCACGTGGCTTCAAACAGAAACGCACGTTCTGTAATAGATTCGTTTCGCATCAAGATAAGTGCGACGTTCGACGAAGACTTTCAAAACTCGCTTGTCAATACACACTGGCAATTCTTGACTGCGCAAACCGAACGGCGCATGCATTAGTCAAGTTTGAGCGCGTACGTCCATTTCGCATAGGAAAATTGAATTTATCGCGAGATTTATATCGGGACTCTCGTAACGCACGATTGAACCTTTCAAAAGACATTTTTCAGAACTTTAATTATCAAGGCCGGCAACCTGTTGCCGCCGATCAAAGCGCACAACTTTGCATTGCTCCAAGATTCAATTTATGGAATCAGATTTCAAAAGCTGCCCGCAATTATGTGCTTTCAAAATGACAGTGTGCGTGGAGATGAATTAATCATGTATAAATCATGTATTACACTTTTCTTATAGTAAAATTTGCCGTACTGCGTCCATGATATTGCAACTTCTATCTTCACGTTATGTGATTCATCAATCACTGGTTATATATAAATAACTTGCATACGTCAGTAATATACCTTTTTATAGTAACACTGCCTTCATTCGAAAAGTACTGCTCCAATTCGTAAAACATAGTGAATAAACGTTGCCTCGACACTAATTGTTTTAAATACTTTACTTTAAAAACATCCAAACGCAGTAACTAAAAAGTTGAGTCGGTTGGGTCTAACGTACTTAAGACCAGCATACTGTCTATTATTCAAACCCAATACTTAATCGCATTATCCAAAGACAATTATGATCTGGTACTCTGTTGACATACCGAACCACACACATATCAGTTTCTCATACAGGAAATAATCAAATAGTAAAAAATGGACTCTTAATGACAATCCTCTTAACACTAATACCAAATTTAATTATAAACATGACATATACAATTAAAGCAACTAATATTCCACTTCTCCACAGCCTCGACTTGTTTATCACACAATATACATAGAAAATTCTCAGAAATCTACCATCCACCCCAAATCTCAGCCCCTCCATATTTTCCCCAACGCACCTAACTCATCGCCGATCGAGGTCCAGGATCCAGGTTAACCCAACACAACGAACCTCTCCGACACGACAAAGTTGTCTATTTCGACGCGGCCCGAGTGTTTGGTAAACGTCGGACCGGACGGATATGGGGTGGGCGGTTTAAATTTAAACAAATCCTCGCCTTCGCAAAGGAGCTCGTTCGCGATCGAAACGAGCCTCGAATTCGCCGAACATAATGCCGGAATCGAAACGAACTCCGTATATTCTATGTACTCTAATGCGTGCGCGCCCACGACGATAGGAACAAAAGAACTTTATTTGCGGATAAATTATTCGACCGGTAGGAGAGGTCGGGGCATCGGAGGAAGGAAGTTTCTCGTGTGCGTAAATCGTAGGCGTCGAGAGTGAGTTTATTAGGCGCTCGCCGTTTTTATAAGGAGAGTGCGCGCGAGCGCGCCGTATGGGGGGGAGGGAACGGGGGGGAATATTAATACGTTTGAAATCGGCCACGTGGACGGCAGCTGTTTCTATCGGTGCTCATATCTTTGGGACTCTCGGTATTTCCGTCTTTATTTTGTTGACATACACTTTTTAACGCTAGGACTATCGACGATTTTTTCGCTTATAGTTTCTATTTAACTCGAAGGAACGATACGAGCCAATTTGTTTGACTTTACAATATTTATATGATTGATCGTTTACCTACCTTACCGAGTGCTGAAAAATATTCGGAAAAATAAATTGTTTCATGGGAAGAAAGTCATTATTAAGATAGAGTCAGACCAGTTATCTTACGTTAATAGACTTAGTGACCGGATTTTGCTGGAATATTGTCAGGAAGTTTTTAACTGTTTTTGTGGTCTGGGTGAGTCAACGATCTGTTGTATATTATTGTAGTTCTTTCGTCAGTATGATGAACATGGATTTGTTTTAAATTTTGATGTAAACTGACAGCTACCAGGAGTTCGACTGCAATTTCTTTCACCAGGAATGCTTAATTATTCAGAATTGCTTATGAAGAGAGAGAGTAAAATTTGAACATTAAACGGTGTGAAATTCTCGCCTTACAATTAGATACGCGGTTGTTTCTTTCGATAAGGTCCTAGATCTTCGGTTCAACAGAATTTTTAATATCCAGTTTCTATTTCAGTCTTAAAATGCAGCCAAAAGTTAGTAATCTACTGATTTTATCGGCGGCATACTAAAACTACGAGCATTAATTCACTCGAAATTAGCAAAGTAGTCTTCATTAACATTTTTGTGATTTTTAATTGAGGATGTTTTTACACATGCTTCCAACATAGGCGGATTTATGAGCGTGTACATTCTCTATTGTTGCCTTCAAGCCGATACAATCAGAATATGAATAGCAATTATGCTCGAACTTGTTAGATTTAGGAAGAGAGTTTGAATGATTTGTAGTCAGTTGATGATCACTATAAGTGCGGACTCCTTGGATTTTCGGTTAAGGACAGCACTGAGAGCGTCCGTTACTTTAAACAATCTTAAAATATCAGCGATCCGGCGCCAAATGGCAAACAGTTAAATATAACTATTGTTCGCACATTCCTGCGCGAGTGTATGAACGGCCTTCGCGATATCTTTGGAATTAAATTGCGATTAATGACCGAGAATTACGAAGCAATAAATCGATACCGTTGTAATTACGCTGCATTCCGTCCCGCTAATTACCTTTCCACACAACAGCTCACAACTATAAAGACACACGTTCACGGCACATATCATTCTTTCCGACAGATTAAACTACACGGTGAACAATACAAGACACCTTATACATATTTCAACCCTCCGCCCTTGAATAATCGACCTTATACGTTTACATATTTTACTTAAATGTACAAATGGACCATTTGTTATGAAAATTGTGTACATCGACTTGCAACCAGAAAATATATGTTAATCTAGTTAAATTCGACTAAGAGGCTGTAATCAAATTCCATATTCATGAATTAGTCGAAATATTGTCAAACTTGACATAATTAATTTTACATTCTAAATTACGAATATACTAACCCTTTATTTTTTCAAGACTAAGAAAATGAACTTGCACTACTTTCAAAATACACAGTCAAAATATACAAATGTGCCCATAATTATGAAAGTGGTCTAAGTCAAGATTTGAAAAAAAAATTACATTGAATAAATTTAGTGTAAACAAATGTGGTGTGAAATAACTGATAAACTCATTTTTTTTTAAATCTTGACTTAGACCACTTTCATAATTATGGGCACAAATAACCGCTCTAAACAGCATCCTTCATTCTAAATAGCTCTATGGATCGTTTGTTTCCAAAGTGGTACAGTCAATTTAAAAAATAAAACGAAATCACATAATGTGTGATTAATTTAGTGCAAACATGTTATTAACGTGATAAAAATGGATTTACGCCCCTTTCGAAATAAACGGTCCATACGTAAAGAGCGTACACCTGACATCCGCGAACAACGTCGATATCAAAGTATGGCGCTGAAAGAAAACAAGGAAAAGTGGGCATGGTGGGAATTACCAGGCAGCGCTTTCCGTGCACTTTCGACTGCGCACATTCGCCTGAAGAAGCCGTAATCGGCCGACTATCGGCTTTCATAGTAATGCAGCGCGTTACACAACCTTATCTGAACTATCTCTCTCTATTTTTGCAAAGGCCACTGTTGTGCGCCGTCGGGACGCTTTTTTTTCGCTCCCGGAAGCCGACGATGGAGAGGATCGCGGCCGCAGAAATGTCTGTCTTCAGCTAGAACGGCCTAATAGTCACGATCGGCGGCCTTTTTCGCCGAGAATTAGAACGTCCCTGCTCGTTATCTAAATTACGAAGCTTCGACGATGTCGCGAAGTTCAGCGATGATGGAATATATTTACTTTTCCGACAGCGGCTTGATTCGCGCGACGAGCGGAAAATAGTTGGGAATTTTTAGCGTCAGACGCTCTTAGAGAGAAACGGATCTGTTAGTAAACATTGATATCTCGGAATTAGTCTGTTTAGGCTGCTTAGATTTGCGGAAGACTTAATCTCCATGCGAGCGAAGAGTCGGTTCTCTGTTTCTGGAGAAAATGTTTGCGGGCTATATTAGGAATATTGTTTGGGATTGTCGGGTGAATGGAATTTTTACGTTTGATGCCCTCGATGTTACGCAATTTACAAGATATGTTCTGTTAAGTGGTAAGTGCACTTATCGGAAATTAAATTTCCCTCCGCCGTGATATCGGCGAACGTGTCAGTTACATGGGCAATAAAACATGTTACGCAAACTCGTGACTGCGTTCAGATGAAAGAAAGAAGGAAGAGTAAATTGAGTCGTGATTTAAACCCCATTCAAGAGAAAATTGTCTGGGATGATGTGTAGTTTCAGATAGACGTACTAAATGTTCATGATTGTTTTCATTGTTTTTTGTCAAATGCCCATTTTTAAATTTTCATTAGATCGTAGAAGTAAAATTCAATTATATATTTTCAGCTGGGTATTTATTATACATGTATTGTTGATCAAAGAATAATATTGGAGTTGCCCCCTGTTGTTTTTGTGGTTTATAAATTCAAAGAAGTAATAGTACTCATATTTAACCCTTTGCACTCGAAATTTTTTTCATTCGTATTACCAGCAACTCGAAGCGATTTTAGTGAAAAGATCATACTCGCATGTAAGTTTGATATACGCATTAAAAGAAAAGTTAACTTTATATCTTATTATTTTTTTAATTCTTTATGAATACAAATGTTATGACATATAAAAAAAATATTATAAAATTATTACATTTTGTAATTGTCCAAATCGTGATACCTCACGAGGCAATTGTCTCCATAGCGGAGCCCTCGAGTTTGAAGACAAATTTTAAATGGCTCCGCTCCGGAGCCCTCGAGTGCAAAGGGTTAATAGACAATTTCGACATTACTTGACAATCGCAAAAATGTCAAAATATTGTTAACAATTTTATTCAACAAAGTCCATGCATTTAAACATCAAATCCTTAAATCCATGCTTTCCTCTGCTCCAGTTATATTCTTGAATAAATTAAAGTACTATTTTTTAATAACTTTTTGACATTCCGGGAGCACCCCGGTAGTTAAATATATTTGTGACTATATAATACTACCGACAATTACAAGGTGTAATCACCAAAACCAGACATTATTACTAAATGAACGCAATATTTGAAAATAATTGGCTATTTACTTACGTATTCGTCATTTCAAATATTAAACTTTAATGATTTTCAATCAAACCTAACTTTCACTTTTGTTTCAAACTTTAATAAAAATGCGGTGGTCATTTATGATTGTTTTGGGACAAGCGACGCTTAACTCGAAAAAGTGATTGTTTAAATTCACGATTGAGCGTACGGTAAAACTCTTCTTGGAATATGTTCTTCTTAATCAATTCACTTTCTTCCATTTGAAACCCCTTTTCCGACACATTAGACTTTCGAAGAAGACAACGCACACATAGAGACTCCTGACAAATTGAACACAACAATCAAAACAATTATATCTCTGGTTTTCCCTAACAAGTCACCTCCCCACGCGCTTATCATCTAGAACGTTCCTACCGAACACAGTCCCATATATCAACCTGCCTTTTCCATTACCTACTACTGTCAACAGACCATTCGTACCTCAAATCAATCATGACACAATTTCTACACAGTCCTTATTCCGTCAACCGTTCTACATCCTATTTTCCAACCAAAATCCATTCAGCAGTCATTCGTTCACCGTCCAACCCTTGCCCTGTCACTTTCTTCCGTCAACTTTCTTTTAAGTCCTTACCTCGCGTTAACCCTTTTAGTGCCGGACGACGATATATCATCGTTCGCTACACTTGCGAAAAGTGCCAACGACGATATATCGTTGCGCATCCAATAACGCCGTACTATTCGCATTGCGAGAGAACTTTACCTCAAAATAAATTCAGAAATCGTTATAAACGGTCTAATTTCAATACGCGATGATTAATCCGCTGCTTTTTGAATCATGTAAATATCATTTTTAGTTTGGTTTTTATGAGCCTTTTCCGAAACCCTTGCAATTTGTATGAAATTCATCCGGTTATCTTCACATAGTCACCTCTGTTCCGGCCGGCACCAAAAGGGTTAAAATGACACTTTTGCTTACTGTCCAAAATTAAAGCCGGATTTTGATCTCCGTTTACGGTCGAGCATCTTGAGAATCATGCGACGAGCAAGACGAGCAGGATGTCGAGCGAGACGCGCATTGGCTGCGCGCGTACGCTCATAGCGAATGTATTAACGCGTGCGCGCGCGCGCGCGCGAGCGCCTACGTGCCGGCGTGTGTATCAAAGCCCGGCGCTAGACTTGACTTGCACGCTCAGGGATTTACATTCCACTCTCGAAGGCGGGCGCCCGTTGCAGCCATTGCATTAGCCTCGGTAAATGCGGCTCGTTCGATTGCGGCTCGACAACGCACGTACGATCCACGGATTGAATGGTGTGCGCCATCAGATACGAAACTGTTACGCTCGTTCGGATTTCCCGTTGAATTTGGGGTTGCGGAGTACCGGATATCAGGACCGTTTATTTTGAAAGCGGTGTAAATCCATTTTCCTTTTAAACGAGATATCGCATTATTTGTGATTAATATAAGTGGAGCCGTTTTATTTTTGTGACTTATACGACTTTCAAAATAAAGATTTCATTTCTTGGAAAGAGTGGGGTTGCATTTCTTGGGCACACTTGTAAATGTCTATGGCAGGGTGGTAACGAGTGTCCAGAAGTTTAAGAGTAGGCTCAGTAGGGTAAGATGAGTAAAAAAGTTCATATGGATATATATTAGGTTTGGAGTTGATTCTGAATTATACGGCATGTGAAATGCGGGTAATTGTTGGCAAATGTAGGAAATTATATGAGTTGATGGTGTAGTTTTAAACAGTTGTTCATACTGGCTAATTGGAGGTACATAAAATATTATGTAGGGGAGGGGGGGCGATTAATGAAGGTACAGCTAACGTTAGTTGTTTCGCTGAGAAGACCTACAACCGTTTGAAACTTTTAGAATATTCAATGACAAGAACAAAACGTAACAATGTAATAGATTTATGCATACAAAATCTGAAAGTACCGCCATAAATGTTATCACCACCTTCCACGATCAAATTCTCAATCAGCACCCCCTAATTTTACTCTGTGTTTTTCATACTGCACCCTGCAGAATATTGCTTGCAATGTGACATTGGAGCGTGATAAAAGCACAAAACCTGAAAATTGCCAATATCATCTATATCACCCTCATACAGTATCATCCCCCGAATTAATCTAACCATCCCTTAATCCACACAGTCACATTACAATACTGCAAGCACATACAGATCTACTTACCCTTACGTTAAAACAGTGGCATAAAGACGTGCATTAACTCCTCTCCAACGATTTGAACCTTCTCCCCAACTCATCAGTATCAAAGACCTTCTACGTGCAACAAAACTTCCAATCACCACCTCCAACTTCACATCTTCCAACCTAACCACTTATTGCTTCTCCCCCGTAAATCGGAACGTCCACTGCGCATAAAACCGAGAATCCGGAAAAGTTCAATCTCATCCGTTCTCTCTCCCCAAATCCACCAAATTCCACCCTAAATGCGACCGTTATTCATAGAGACCGTACATCTTCGAAAGATTCCGTCGAACGGCCTATAGGCTCGAGAATACAATGTCCGGGGCCGATAACGCTTCAAGTTCGTGGAAGGAGACTGAGGAGGAGAGGTTGATCGAGGGTGCATCGTGAGGTCGGTCGTTCGCTGCTGAAGTCTTGATACCATCCAGCCCGAGGATCGTACAAACTTCGTACGCACTCGGTAGAACAGACGCACACACGCACAGTGCACCATTCTGGCGACTCTCTCTTGGACGACTCGTCCGTGCGTGAGCATATTATGAAAGAGAGAGAGAGAGAGAGAGAGAGAGAGAGAGAGAGAGAGAGAGACAGGGAGAGGAAGAAAGAGAAGGAAAGAGAGAGAGAGAGAGAGAGAGAGAGAGAGAGAGAGAGAGAGATCACACCAAGCCCAGCAAAAGATCTCGGCATTTCGATGCGTTGCGTGTGCGTGAATCAATGTTCATCCTTCTTTTTTCCACCTCGCTCCCCCACCGAACTGTCTTTCTTCGTTTCTGCTCTCTTCTTCTCTGTCCTCTCCCCGGTCTTCCGATCTTCTCCCCTGTCGCTGGGCGCGAGAGGCCGAAGTTATCGGCTGTGCACAAATTAATGAATTTACGACGCCCGACGGCCGAGCGAAATTCTGCGATTGCGGCACGGAACTTTGGCGAGGAAAATATTGGCATGTAGAGGGAACTCGGGGAGGAGGGAGGGGAGTGGGAGAGGAAGAGCTTTCTTATTTTATATATATGTATATCAAATAATTATATATCGCATGTATATATGAAATACTAAAAGTTCACCTAAAAAACACCATAAGACAGTATCAAATTTTACTTTATACATGTGATAGTTACACATTTTATATTACATATATAATATATAAGTGTACTAATAAATAATATATATACAAAAATAAAACTTTCGCTCCCTCTGTCTCCTTGATATATAGGTATATTGCTGCATATCAAATTTATAATACTTTGTAGATTCAATTGTTTTCGATAGTTTCGAGGATATTTCCAAAAATATTTATGGCAATTACTATTAAAGAGGAGACCAAAAAACTCAAAGCAAAATACATATAAATTGTGGGTATGATCAGAGAAGAGTAAACGATGAAATCGGATATTCTGTCGAGCGCGAAGTAAAATCAGTTATTCTTTCACACGATACGATCCAGATTAAGGCAATCAGAACCAAAGTCTTGTAAGTACGATGCACTTGGACTTATCGCCAAAAATGGATAAAGAATCGCAAAGAAGTGCACACGTGTCGGGTTTGCCGCAGTTAAACCTCATTTAGCCGCGTACATAATTAACATTTACGATAAGATCTCGGTACAGAATCAGTACGCATATCATCCGATTTCTCTGCTGTACTTATACTGTCAGTCGTATGTGGATGACAGCGTGGCAGACAATGTGTCGACGATGTGTTGACAGTCTTACTCTTCTTCTTCGGCTTACAGCGAAGATTAAGCTAAGAAAGACGTAAAGCAGCGGATGATCGAGTCTTACTATCGCTAATAAAGAAGATGATTGACGTTCTAATCATAGCAGGAAGACGTCAATCGTTTCCCTATTCGTTTATTGCAGTCGCCTTGATGAAGACTACGTTCGTTAATTGACACTTTCATTCCTCCCAATCCTTTATCAAACACTAAGACGGTAAACAATCTACATAATTCTAATCTTCTATTCTTAGTACCTTCTTAGATCACGCAAATATCGCGTCGATTCGCAAATAAGTCGAATTCCGCTTGGGGTCACTTTTGACCCCGCCGTCCTCTTACTCTGACGTTCATGAAATTCGAGCCGATCATGACGTTTCGATCAGCGAGTCAAACGTGACTTATGCGAACGGTGGCTGGAATTTCGATGCGGCCAATCAGAGATTCACGTTATGTTCGGCTTTGACGAGTCGTCGTCGTCGGCGTCGCCGTCGATGCGATCGAGACCCAGGTCAGGATCAGGTGTTAATTTTAGATCGGCCCGAAGCTCATTATGCGATTCTGTTCATCGGTGGATCAACGCACGCGTTACGATTTCCTTTCAAGTCGACGCTTTGTTGTCCGCTATGGGCGTGGTACACAAAGGTTGTTGTCGAAATCCGGAGGTGGCAAACTGAAATGTAACGGGCAGTATGTTAATTTCGTGTGCAGTGATTCACAGAATTATTTCAACGCTAGGTATAAGTTCAATTTGTTACGATTGAACCGACTGGTTTGATTCTTTTTTAAATTGGTAGAATTGATTTAGTAGTATTCAAAAGTGTGTGAAAAATTGAATCCGTTTGGTATCATATATTTTTCTGTATGCAAATTAAACAATGAGAAAAGTGGGTTTTCATCTAGTCTGCCAAAACGCAAAATGGATATCTCGAAATTATTGTGCAGGTTTATCGTACTTATTATAGTTACATGTACAGAATTCCAGAATGATTCGCATAATTTTTATTTATACGTTAATACACCCTTCTACTGTCAAAATATATGTTGAGGCCGTAACCAAACTTCCGTAGTATGGAATCAACGAGTATCCCAAAATATAACTGAACGACCAATTTTTAGCGTTCAAACAAAATCCACATTACATACCATGAACTCAGAGTACCAAATCTCAACTAATAACCCTATCACCCCACAAAATTCGCACAAAACCAAATACAAATCTCTGCGCCCAGAAACCAGAACGACAAATCAAAATTCTAAGTGACTGAAGTCAGCATCGCATCGGACAGCAAACTAACTATACGCACACATTTGACACGTCAGCCATATGCTGCGTCCTGCGGCAGTCGCCGATTGCCGCAAAACAGTTTCACTCTCATCCGTTGGTTCCAACGAACCTCCGACCTTCAACCTCTGCATTTGACACGTGTACACGAATTTACGAATCGTTAGGCTCGCACGCGCATTCCTCATCGACGCCATCCGCGAATTTCTCGCCTATTAATTCTCAACCTCTGCACACTGCGCGCGTCACACTGACACAGAGACACGCGCAATCGCGTATGCACGTCCGTGAGATCGCGCACGCTACCAACACATGCAGCAGACGGAGGCAAACTGCAGATGTACACGCCGGCTGATTTATGGCCATGCGAACCGGGCGCAGAAGACGTCGTTCAATTTTCTACGCATCTCGCCTCTTACCTTTGCCATTAATCCACGACGTTGTTTTCTCCTAACTCGCGCTCGCAAATGAGGAAAATGCGCAGAGAGCTATCGCGCAACTGTCGGTGAGAAAAAGGGCCCGACCTTCGTTTCGGTTTTCGATTGTGCGGGTAGGGTGGGAACCGAAGAGAGACGCTGAAATACAGCACTGATGGACTCTCGATTTTCACTCATTATTTCCGAAAGGCATCGGTGAACGAGACAGGTTGTATATGCGATTAAGAAGCGGTTGCCATTTATTATTAGTAGATAGAGCTTAAGTCGGTAGTGTTAGAGATTGGGAAAGATAGTAGCTATTGCTCTTGCATGAGAAAAAATTCATTCTTTGCAACTGTCAATTGCATTCATTAGTATATGATGGCCCGGCTATGGATTTTTTCACTCATTACTTCCAGGAGGCATCGGTGAACGAGACAGGTTGTATATGCGATTAAAAAGCGGTTGTCATTTATTATTAGTTGATAGAACTTACGTCGGTAGTGTTAGAGATTGGGAAGGATAGCAGCTATTATTGTTGGGTCAGAAAAAATTCATTCTTTGCAACTGTCAATTGCATTCGTTAGTGTATGCTGGTCTGGATGTGAATTTTTTCAGTTATTACTTCCAGAAGGCATCAGTCAACAAGTCAGGTTGAATGTAGATGTGATTGGGATATGGTTGTCATTTATTATTGACAGAAAGAGCACAAGTCGGTAGTGTTAAAGATTGGGAAGGATAGTAGCTATTACTCTTGTATTAGAAAAAATTCATTTCTGCAACCTACAATTGCATTCATTACTGTACGATGGTCTGACTATGAATTTTTTCACTCATTACTTCCAGAAGGCATCGGTGAACAAGGCAGGTTGTATATGCGATTAAGAGGCGGTTGTCATTTATTATTAGTAGAAGCAGCATGACTCGGTAGTGTTAAAGATCGAGAAGGATAGTAGTTATTGCTCTTGCATAAGAAAAAAATTCATTCATTGCAACTGTCAATTGCATTAGTGTACGCTGGTCTGACTATGAATTTTTTCACTTCCTACTTCCAGATGGCATCAGTAAACAGGTCAGGTCGAATATAGATGTGTGCCGGAGATGGTTGTTATTTATTATTGACAGAAGCAGCATACATAAGTTGGCAGTGTTAAGGATTGGGAAGGATAGTAGCTATTGTTCTTGTATCACAAACAAATTAATTCTTTACAAATGTCAATTTCATTTATTAGTACAAAGTTCATACGAAAAGTTTGATATATGCGGAAGATACATGGCCAAGTTCTTTTCGTCGAGATTTTGTAAAAAGTGTTAAATGTACAATTAATTTTCCCGCCGATTCGCATACTGCTTCTATCATTGTCAAACTTTTTCTCAAACGCCTTATCCTCTTGTCCGCTTCTGCTTTCCAACCTCTCCTCTGTTTTTCTCTCCTGTTAACTATCTTCCATCTCTCTGTATCTTTCTCTGTCACTTTCCACCTCCCTTCAATCATTCCTCTCTCCGTTCATCTGCCATTTCTCTCTCTCTCATCCTCCATCTCTCGCTCTCAGCTTTTCTCTCTATCGCTCTGTCCGCCTGCCGTTTCAATAGTCTGCCCTTCTCTCTGTTCCTCCAGTTAACTCGCTTCATTCTATTTTTTTCTTAAACTGACCTATCCTTCCCATCTTGCTCAGCCATTTTCCATCTTTCAATCTGACAATCATTGCATCTTTTATTCTTCTCTGTTTTATACATCGCCTTTCAACTTTTTTGTTAATACTTTTCTCCACCTTTCATCTTATATAGCAATCACACTATCTTGCTATCTCTGCTTCTATCTCCTCTCTCTCTCGCTCCCTGTCTCTATCTCTATGTAAATATATAGATATAGATATTCTATATATATATAGAAAGTAGAGAAGAGAATTAACAGAAAAGCTGGAAGAAAATTAATTAGAGAGAGAAGAATTGATATATATGTACATATATATGTCCCACTCTACCCTTATCCTATTTTTTTCTCTACTCAATTCTCTTCGTTTTTCCCCCCTGTCTCCTCCCCATCTCTTTTCGTCACACTATCCTCTCCCGTCACTTTCCATCTCTCTAACCGACAGTCGCTCTCTCACTCCGTCCATCTGCCATCTCTCTCTTTCTCGCCGGCATCTCGTAGTGGGCCGCTCCCACCAATCAGGAGCGTTCTCCTTCGAGACGCGCGCGCTTTCCACGACTTTTACTTTCGATCACGCGATAACGTCGAGCCAACTGCATCCGTCGTGGCATCTGGAGGCGCATTGACGCCTCTTCTTGGGCGAAAAGTGAGAATCACCTCGAACGACGAGGACGACGTCGATGACGTCGAAGCGGACCGTCAATGCCGGAATGTCACGGGCCGAGCGCTGATGCCTTCGGATCCGATCGTCAAGGCTCGCGTGACGTCACGGGCCGCCGTAACGTTGCCGCACTAATTGACGGCAGCTTCCGTGCGGACTCGCATCGTGTAAATGGGACGCGCGCACGCTCGTCCGCGCCGATGCGGGGGCAATCAAAATATGTCTTTTTCCGCCTTATGCTTTGGTTAGCTGGGAGTTGATTAGTCGAGTTTTGATAGGAGGAAGGTTTCGGTTAAAGAGGAGGTAAACAAGACACTGTGAAAGGTGATGGAAAGATTTGGAATGAGTAGAGGAAACAGAGGGTTGTATCGATGGCGGGGGTGAACAGATTTGCATCCTGTGAATGGAAATGTGCGATGGCTTTTGGTAATGTAAAAGTACTGTGATCTTTGTGCTTATGTAGTTCGATGTAGATTTGAAAATTTTCTCGAGTTAGGTCTCGTGTTTACTTAAATGGATGCACTTCTATCGAACTGTTTTGATATTCAATATTTTGAGGATTAAGTTTAGTTAGAGTTTTGACCCTGGGTGCTAGATTAGCAGAAACTTTAACATTAACGTCGCTTTTATATTGCATATACTCGTAAAAATTATTTCAAATTTTAGCGCGAATTTGCGAATCGTAAACGTGATCTCAAAGAATCAACTTGTCTTCACTCTAAGATTCGATGTCAGAGAACGATAAAATACTAAGATTATCCGTTTAACGAATCTTTTATATTACCACCATCATACGCATTCTCATAAAAATAGCGTCGAGTCTCGGCGTAAATTTTAAGAGCCGCAGAAAGCGGCTGCTGAAAATCACCTCACTCTTCCTCTAAGCGTCGACATCAACCGAGAATAAAATATTAACATCATCCTTTGAGAGTCTTTCATATTACCACCATCATACGCACTCCCATAAAAATTACTTCATGCCTCAGAATTTTAAGAGCCACGAATGTGAACGCTAAACATCACCTTACTCTTCCTCTCAACATCACCGAAGAATAAAATGCTATGATCATCCATTTAATGAATCTTTCACATTATCACCATCATACGCACTCCCATAATAATACTTTCATGCCTCAGAATTTCAAAAGCCACAGAAAATGACCGCTAAACAGCACCTTACTCTCCCTTTAAACATCACCGAAGAATAAAATGCTATGATCATCCATTTATCGAATTTTTTAGATTATCACCATCTTACGCACTGTCATAAAAATGAATTCATGCCTCAGAATTTCAAGAGTCACAGAAAACGACTGCACACCACCTTGCTCTGCCTCTTAACATCATCACCGACCAACAATAAATTATAATCGGCTCAGGATCCTCAAGTGCCTTAAATTTCCGCGCGTCAGCAACGAATCCGTCGGCCGTAACGGCTTAAATCATCCGAGATAGGCCGATAGAGCCTTGCGAAGATCTGTTAACGATCTCGCTGCCAGTCGAGATGGGGTCGGCAGCGATCCGATTCGCATTCGAGATTTTCACCTCGTCCAGGACACGCGTGTACGTAGAGGTGCATGCGGCCGCATTCGCTTATCCTCGATACAGGCCGCACTTTTATAATTAGCGGCCCATCGTAATTGACTCGCCGCCGGCATAACAATGCACGGGCCGGCCCATCCTCAATTTATAATTCCCCCCTCGGGGGCTATTTTAAAGTCGCTCGGCGTGCTCCTGCGTCACGGCAGGTTCGATTGCTCGAATGTTAATTCGCTAGCCGCATAATCCTTTATTCGCTCGCTGGCTGCGTGCAGAGGAATCTCGGCGGAATCGGTCTTGTTTTTCGAAAGGTTTCGACTTCTTTAGGATGTACTTGTAGTCGGGTGGATTGGGGAAACATTTAATTTTTGTAAATTTGGATTCGAGGTTTTCTGAAGGGATTCTGCTTCATTGGGTACTTGCAGTTGGGTGGATTGGGAGAACGTTTAATTTTTGTAAATTTGGATTCAAGGTTTTCTGATGGGATTCTACTTCATTGGGTACTTGCAGTCGGGTGGATTGGGGGAACAGTTAATTTTTGTAAATTCCGATTCAAGGTTTTCTGAACGGATTCTACTTCATTGGGTACTTGCAGTCGGGTGGATTGGGGGAACAGTTAATTTTTGTAAATTCGGATTCAAGGTTTTCTGGACGGATTCTACTTCATTGAGTACTTGCAGTTGGTCGGAAATGTTTGGATGGATTTGGGACTGATTCAATTTTCATAAAGGTTTCAAGGTTTTTTTTTGAACGGATTCAACTTCCTTGAGACGTATTTGCAGTTGGTCGGAAAGGTTTCGATGGAATTGGAAACGATTTATTTTTTGCAAATTTGGATTCAAGGGATGGAGTTGGAGGGGGTTGGCGATTGTATGGTGGGAGATTAGGAAGCTTTTTTTATATGGTAGGAAAGTAACGATATGTTTACGGATTCATGTTGTGTAAGGCGATGACAGAAAATTGTTTAGATGAAATTTTGACATGTCTAGCTTTCGTCATATTGTGTTGAAACAAGTAAAACTGGAAATTGTAGAGTTTGATATGTTGGGAAGTACAAAATGTTTGGGGGAAACAATTGTGTCAAATTATTACTGAAACACATGGTATTGTCGGTTTAAATATCGAAAGTAAACAAAATTGGCAATTTCATAGCAATAAGTTCTAAGACTGAAAAACGAGAAATGAATGTTCAAACCGGTCGTCATACGTCAAATATTATTTAAAGTTGATTAAACTTTTTTGTTAATACTAGATTATTCATATTGTCATGTAACATGCTAGTACGATGGAAATTTGTGCGCTTCAACTTTCAAAATAGAGCAAAATTAATCACTTACCTATCTCACCGAGTGCCGAAGAATATTTAACAAAATAAAATCTTCCGTGAGAAAAAGGTTTAATATAAGATTATGTCAAATCAGTAATTTTGATTGACCGATAGTTCTAATGTTCAAATATCAAAAAATTGTAAGAGGGAAATCAATGGTTTGATACAAGCGTGACTAAAACTCATCGGAGACGAAATCGGAATCTGGATCGCG
This sequence comes from Anoplius nigerrimus, assembly GCA_914767735.1. Lineage (NCBI taxonomy): Eukaryota > Metazoa > Arthropoda > Insecta > Hymenoptera > Pompilidae > Anoplius > Anoplius nigerrimus. The sequence continues at coordinate 8,832,966 of OU612090.1, forward strand.
AATATAACCTTTCAGCTGAAATTTACTTTTTTTTTTTAACTGGCCGCCGATCGAATACGACGACCGTCACTTACTTTCGCTCGTATTGCGCATCACAATTTCGAGCCTCGCGCTTCCCAGAAAAGACAGCATCGTAATTACTCTCAGCCGTTACCTACATTTACATAATCGATATGGACCTTCGTTCATCGCGCTCGTAATATTCGGGACTTATGTGCGCTACTTACAATTTTAACAAAAACAAGGAAAAAGTCAGATCATCCTTAAAATTTTCCGCATCTCACATAGGCAGAAACGATTAAAAGCGTTCCACCTCTTATATAACTCAAACATTTTCGAAACAAACCTCGACTTCCAAAAAATTTAATTTCTGGCCCACTAAGAAAAAAATCACAGGAGTGGGAAGAATATTTCATTCAACCCCTTTCTATTTGGTTTGGCCAGAAAGTATTTCGGTTGTCAAACATATATACCGTTATTATTTTTTGGAAAAACTTTTTCCAAAAAAGTTCGTTACTTAGAAAAAACATCGGTAGTGTTAAAATATTTTCCTTTTGTCATTTGATATTAGTCACATATATATTACGAAACCGAATGGAAAATACATTGTTGACTAAAATTTATATCATATTACAAAACCGAAATTACTTTCTTGTCAAAATTACATTTTGCCATTATTCCAGAATCGTATTCGAACGTGGTGCATTGGGGCCAAATTGAACCTGCTGTCCGCACAATTTAACAATGCATAAGCCCTGTCAACCAATTTACAGTTTTGACGCATCTCCCCGAAACAGGATTTGTAAAAAAATGAACAAAGAGTCTAGTATGATTCCGGAAATCGGTCGATTCTAATTGTCTCTCGCTGTTTGCGCAGGACAAACTCGGCGACCGCTGAATGTGCGCGAATGTTTATTTAAACTTGCGGGACGCTATCGTCAGCGCTATACACCGTTATCACGATCTTTCGGTGTAAAAACGATGTTCGCGAATAATTAGGCTCCGTCGAGCGGCGGGAGATAATGCGACGCACGTCGATTCCATGAATTTTCATGTCGCACCTCGCGCAGCGCCATCTACATCTTAAGCCGAAGATCCGAATTCTGCTCATTTGCCTATCGTCGGGCGGCACTGCAATTTGTAAGCTCTGTAAATACTCGATTATTTCTGACTGCATCGCTGTCGTTCATCATGAGAGCCGCCATCTTGAAATCGAGATATTCGATGAGTTTCGTCTCGACGTATAATACAATCGCAGTCATTGAAAACATTTTGATTTTGGTGAAGAACTATTTGGGTCAGTTGCGAAGTGAGTGACTCTTTTAATCTTTGCATTTCTGTTTTTGCATGTATTTTTGGTAGTGTAAGCCTAAAAGTCAAGATACTTTTGTTCTTTGGTGAGATATATGATAAAATGGGGCGTTTATGTTAGTTTTACAAGAAATGGTTAAAAATTGAAGTTTTGCACAACAAGAATTGTTTGTATATTTTAAACGGTTCATGTTACGTGATACGAATATTTGTATGTCACAGTTTGCTGTGTAAATTCTATAATCTACAAATTAGTGTGGACATTTTATTTTTATCTTTATCTCCAGTCATCTCAAACATATTATACTAGTCACGCGAGGTGATGTATGATTCGATGTAACCCGTAAGGGAACATAATAATGAATGCAATACAATTATTTTTAGTCACATTGTACACTGAAAATTTACATATATCAAAAATTTATTCATTACGATAATATACTCGCACAGCTTATGTGTTTCGTTCTATTAATTATCCTAACATTAAAAATGACGCCATCACTTTTCGTATCACCGACAAAATTGAGCTAGTAAGTTCGATTGTCAACTACATTATCTCAATGAAAAGTCTTGAATTTTCCCCGCACATTGCGGCAAAATGCAAAAATGTGTTTAATTCACTAAGCGAGTCATCTTAAATACTGCATTTACTCACATTATACTAAAAAAATCGTCCTACATGCAAAACGTATTCTTTCGTCATTATATGTTCGCCTAATTTACGTTCTCCCAAACCTCCGATCATTACCTATGACATCATCACTTTTCGAATTGTCAGGAAAAGTCGGCTCTTGAGTTTGATTCTCAGCCGCCTTATCGCAATCGAAAATCTTCAATCCACCAACGTGCGCGCGCGCGCGCGCGCACGCTGATTAACTCGCGATAATGTTCTATCGACGCGTGACGATAACGATCGTACAACGGGAAGCAACACAATGTTCATTTTAGCCCATTGCGAGCTCAGCTGGCATCCTGTTTGGCGCGCAATTTGAAACACCCACCTGGCGAGTCTTCCTCAAAGCGATCCCGACGATCCTGGCGAACCTCCGCGATCGTATCCTCGATCAGTATCGATCCCGACCGCTAATTCCATCGATTATGCGTGTAATTACTGCACGCCGATTGGTCGACCTTCGATTTCTCCTCGACCCGACGACGCGGATAATGTGTGGGAAAGTTTAACGGAGCTTCATCTTAACGTTGTCGTTCTTAATCGATCGAGGAATCGATCGAGAAATCGATCGAGGTACGCGTACCATAAACGTTTAATTCGTAAACAATGCCCTAAACATATTGCGATCCGTATATTTTCCCTAATTTGTGCTTCATATCTTTGATACTACCGATTCGTTTCGTTCTCTTTCATAACTTAACGGAGTTTAAATTTAACATATTACCCGCCACAATTAAAACATGAAATAAATAAATAAAATTAGCTGTATATTTAGAAGTTGCAGTTATTGAAGGAAAACAATTTGAAAATGTGTCCCAAAAATGGGACATTGGCGGGTAATGGGTTAACGGAGCTTTATCTTAACGTTGCCGTTGTTAATCGATGGATCGATCGAGGTACGCGTACGGTAAACGTATAATTCGTAAACAATGCATTAAACATGTTGCGAACTGTATACTTTGCTTATCCCATCAGCTGCCAAGATCCCCATTTGGGAAGTTTGGAATTTATATAATTATACTCTTACACAATCTTTTGTGCATATATGTAACTTATCTAGCCAAACATTTAAAAAAAACAATTTGGCAGTTAATGGGTTAATTTTTGCTTCATGTCTTCGACACTACCGATTCGTTGTCTTTCATAATTTACGAACGTTAACGATATGCCCTCTTAAATGCGTAGCTTATTTTAAAAGTTGATGTAACGTAGTTTGTGGTTGCAATAGAACGAATGACTCACACATGCGGTTGCGTTAGAAAATCTACTGTAATTGGCAGGAAATAAGAATTGACACGGTCATCATCAGTAGAAACGTTTTACTTTGTTGTGATTTATACGTCGCTCGTGTTATACGAAGCCAATTTCCGTATAACACGAGTCTGTGTAAGGTAAGTCGATACATGCGACGAATAATCGGTGCGGAATTCGATTCTGTCAATAATTGAATAGTAGCGCGATAAGGAGGCGTTTGATTGGTATCTTTGGCGTGATGTCGAATCGGCTGGATTTTTTTTTTTTTTTTTTTGTTCTTCGTTCCTTTTATAGACAAGGAATGCATTGCTTCGGCGTTAATCATCTTTCTTTATCTGTTTACGGCAGCTGACCGTGGTTGCAATAAAAATATTCCGCTAGGTTATAATCAGCCAATTAATCTTGGCTTTCATCGCATTTTCTTGAATTGTTAGGTACACGATTAGATCCGTTTAGGAAAGATTCTTTAAACTATGATTTCTGCATTTTTTATACAGGCAAGCAGTTGATGAATATCCCATAAATTATGAATGATAGAGAAGCAACCGAATAAAGTCATGTGTCGTGCCATGATCAAAGCATTAATTACTATACCGGGACGTGCAGTCTGGCCTTCTCGACTTCGCAGAAACTGTCCCTACTCACTTTCCTCGTGTTTCCCCAAGTTGCAGAATAGTCACATGACTCAACCTAAGTCCGTACAATGTACGTCAAATAGATACTAAACTCTCTCAACGTAATACAAACCACAACTTTTCATAGTCACTCCTCATTCAATTCTTTAATCGCATACATATTCATCTAGACTAAAATCTCGAAATTACGGAAAAAATCGGATTAGAAAGAAGATACCCCATGACATATCTGTAACAAACGCAGTCAACCATTACAACAGTGCACGCATTTGGACTTATCTTCATCTTTGCACCGAACATCCTTAACGCATTATCTCTCTCCTTCCCTAACTGCTACAGTTAGAAAATTCAACCAAAATCCATCTGATGCACACGAAGTACATGCTGCACCGTTCGAATATAATACAAGCAACAACTTTTCATAATCAATCTGCATTCAATTCCTTAACCGTACACTGTTTCTGACCAAATATTTTGAAAATACGCGAAACGTCGGGTTGGAAGTAAGATACTCCGTGAGTGCGTAACAAATTTTGCAGCCAACCTTTCTCTCATTTCCTAACTGCTACAGTTCGAAAACTCAACCAATATTTGTCTAATGCAAACGAAGTACATGCTGCACCGTTCCAATGTAATCCAAGCATCAACTTATCGTAATCAATGTACAGACAATTCCTTAACCGCACACTGTTTCATCTGACCAAGTATCTCGAAAATACGCGAAACGTCAGGTTGAAAGTAAGATACCCGGTGAGTGCGTAACAAATATCGCAGCCGACCTCTCTCTCATTTCCTAACTACTACAGTTCGAAAACTCAACCAATATTTATCTGATGCAAACGAAGTACATGCTGCACCGTTCCAATGTAATCCAAGCATCAACTTATCGTAATCAATGTACAGACAATTCCTTAACCGCACACTGTTTCATCTGACCAAGTATCTCGAAAATACGCGAAACGTCAGGTTGGAAGTAAGATACCCGGTGACTGCGTAACAAATTTCGCAGCCGACCTTTATGATAATGCAGGCATTGATGCCGAGTGAACAACGGCGCGGTCCAGAAGAGAGCGGCTCCGAGTGCTTTTCATAGATCGTTTATCCTCGACCGCGTGGAACGGTCTATTGCTCGTCCCCACCAATAATCCGGATGGGCCTGAAAATAGCTCTCATCGTCATTGCCAGTGACGACACTTTCGATGTACCGTGCGGGCCCGTTTGCATTCACAATTCGACCAACACTGCACCACCATCCATCCGTACACTATTGTATATATTTATCTTACACCTAGTCCGCTGTCAACTCCATCTCTCTCTCTCTCTCTGTTTCCCTATGTATGTTTACATATTAATTTCAATAATAATTATTGACTGCTAAATATATATTAATATAATAAATATTTCTATTCAGCACTTTTATGTATTAAGAATATAATAAAATGTTATATATTGCAATAATATATTTCGAAATAATATTATTCTTGAGCTTAATAATAAATAAATTATTTTATATTCAATACTTAAGTATATTTGAGATACATATACTTTATACTTTATAGTAATATTGATTTTATTAATATTTATTTTCTATTAAATAATTAATACTCTATCTACGTTTTAATCCAGAGAGAAAGAGAGAGAGAGAGCTGACGGGGGAGTAGGTATAAGATATATGTATATATATATATATATATACATGTACCTATTTCACTGTCAGTGACTGGGCCTTGTACTTGCCTTGATTATTCCGCTTGAATAGGCTTAAAGCGTGCCATTTGCCGATCGGCAAAAAGCGCATCGACGCTTGTAAGAAAGGATCATTTCGAAGGCGACTTCCGCTTTATCATTTTCGTGCGCGTCCCTGAACAGGGAATAAGAGGATTTAGCTGGTATTTCTCTTGTTCGCATTGTTCTTGGGCTGTAGTCATTTTTTGGTAGAGCATGAGCGTGGGCATGAGAATAGCTTGTTGGACGTGGTGGCTCAAATGTAAGGTGTGTGTTGAATGAAGAAGAGGATTTGGCTGTCATTTTTCGTATTGAGATGATCTCGTTCTCTTTGACAGGAGCCCAGTGGCAGTTTTTGGGCGGCTTTTGTTTAGCAAGGAGTTTTTTAATAGGCAACGAGAAGAAATATGGAAGGGATGTTTTTGTACTATTTTCTGTGAGTGATTCTTAAGATGTAACGCATATTGAACATGTAGCGTCGAATAGGAAGTAAGAGGTGTTTCGAATTGTGTTCTTAGGACAGGTGGACGATGTAAACTTGATTTCTTGAATGAGCGAACGGTGAATAATGGAATTGTTTTCAAACTGTTCTTTTTAAGCTTAAAATCCTTCAGTCGTGAGTTAACGAATTTCCATGCAAAACATTTTGCAGTAATCCCTGTGACGTCATTCATAAGTACGTAGATCAGCCTGATCCCAACGTCGATAGAACCAATTATTTCACATTCTGTAATGTTACAGTAAATATGGTGTAACTTTAAAGTTTGAATACACTGTATTCTCGTATAATAGAGTTTCACGACTTTATTAGAACTAATTGAGCGCGGCGTCGTAAAAATACCCAGAGGACGTCAGTTTAAAGTTCAACTGGAAACATATTTATGAATGTCGAAATGTCCAGTGCCACTTTCCAGCATCTTGGAAAACCACAGGCCGCAGTAACGACACTTAATTCATCGTTCGGACTTGCGAGCCGCAAACAAAATTGCATCAATTCGAGTCGAGTGCTCGTCTTCGAAACCACACGCTACATCTGTAGTCGACCACTTAATTCGAAGCTCAACTTCCGACCAGCAATGTTGCATCAACTGACTTCCCACCGTCGTCGGGCAACGCACACTGGTCACTCGCACCTTGTTCAGAACCCTTATTTCGATCCTCAACCTGTTCAGGCACGAGATCTTTTTGACTGATTCAAGTACCCTGACTGCGGTTTCACCTGCTTCATTTCAGCCATTTTATATCTAGATGATTCAGTGAAGATACGGACCGTTGATTTTGAAAGTGAAGTAAGTCCATATTTAAAAGAAAAAGATATCGTATAATTTATGATTAACGTGGTGTAATCGGTTTATGTATGTGATATTTAATTTTTTTTTCCATGAACTTACACCACTTTTAAAATAAACGGTTCATATATCTAACCATCTGTGGAAGTACAACAAAAAAAAAATCATCTCCAACATTATGTAATTTGTTATAAAGTCAAGATTGAAACAATCCCAACCTTCATAAAATCATAATTTGCGTCAGTGTAATAAGGAATGATAACTACTGAGCAAAAATTAACAATGACCACATTCTCAAACTGTTGATTCATACCGCTATCACAGTGACCTTGACATTTGGCCTTCGGCAGATAAATACAAAAATAATTGAGTTAAAATCAAAATCGATGATGGTATTTTCTGTATTCATGTTATTGTTAAGTCGAAGATCGTTCTAGTATCTGCAAGGTGTCCGATCCCACGGGTCCGAATAAATTTGCGCCGGATAAAGCGAACGATAAGTTTCCAGCTGCATCGTCTGCGCCGTCCTCCATTGAATGCTAATATTCAATTCTATTATAACCGTACGATAAAGCCACTGCGTCCATCAACGTTCGCGCATTCGAACGTGCATTCCGGGCTGCTTATGGATGCCCGATGCTACTGTGCGTGGTACGAATGCAGGCGGTCTCTGTCTGTCTGCCACTGCCAACGTGGCATTTCTTTCGCGATCGCCGATAAAGTGCCGTTCATTCGGCACCTCGCCAGACAATTTTCGATTTTTGCCGATTTTTATGACGCCGCCTAACGGAATCTGCCCCTTTGTCGGTTCCGCTCCCCAGGAATTGCAGTGGGATTGGCTCACGATTACAGACGCTTTACTGCATTGCAGGTGTTGGTAATGCAGCCTTTTAATTCAATTTTGCGATTGACTTTATGACGGTGTAAATGAAGAATTTTTTAGGGCTTAGTTGGACCTTACTTTGACGTGCATTGTTTAACCTGTTAACCGGGGACCGTCCACCACTCCCAATAGCGAAATGATACTGAGTCCCTCCGTATCACTCCGTATCTTGAATTCATGTCGAGAAATTTATGGATGACTAATACCTTTGTGGTTCGGAAATGTACGCCCCGACTGTTTCAGGGCGCAACATAAATTTTTAAGGACGTATTCATATGTTTTAACCATACCCGATATCGTTTGACGTGTTTATACGTCCCGCCCGGTTAACAGTTTAAGTAGGCGAATGACTGGAATAAGTCTTGAATTATTTTCATAATGTAGTAAGTATGTTATAAATACATTTGCGTTTAACGTTACGAAGAAGTAAGTACAGAATTTTAGGGACTTAAATCGGTTAGTTACTTTGGCCTGGGTTGGTTTGTTTGAGTAAGTGAACGATTGGAACAAATCCTGAATTATTTTTACAACGTAAAATCCAATAAATATATTTGCGATTAACGTTATGAAAGAGTAACTGAAGAATTTTTGGGACTTGAATCGGTTAGGTATTTTCTTCTGTGTGAATTCAACTTTGAATTGAAGCATATGGTTGTTCTTAGTATACAACTCTGAACCTTCCTAATTGAATGCACATGAGACAAGTACTACAGCATAAAAATAATTTGTGACTAAAACATATTAAGATGGACGCCATTAATAGATTCTCAATAATTGGTATTACTAATAAAATGTTAATTGTTTTTCTCGACTGATGACAGTTTCGAGTAACGCAGCGACAATGTGTCATTGAGATTCAAGAAACGTTTAGTTCGGATCAGCAGACAAAAGGTATTGATTCGCCAGGAATACCGACGATTCTTTCGGAAAGTTCCGCTCGCCCGATTCGTAAACAGACTTTGATCGTTCCCATTCCGGTCTGCCGAAAGGAAATTAATGTTAAACAGTTGCGCGAATCGGACGTCGGCCTGCGTTAGAAGCCTCGACAAATGTGCTGGTAATTGTGAAAGTGGTCTAAGTCAAAAATTCGTGGAACTCGAATCGATTGTTCTGTTTAGTCTACGTCGCTCACTGCAGGGAAACTGTTTTCTTCGATATAACAAGAACAATATAAAACATTTCGAATTATTAGCGGCGTATCAATTTGTATTTTCTATTCTTTAACAAATGTAATGTTTTTTTTACCACTAGCGACATGATTGAAACGAATATAATTTTGCATTTTGCCTGGGAACGGTACCCGGTCTATTTTTTACATAATAGAGGAATTTTTATTGTTGACATTTATTTGAACGAGACTAGTTTACTTTAGGAAATTTTTTTTAAACACTAAAAAAGGCCGAATTAGAATAGGCTTCATTTTGTTTTTAAGTTGATTTTTATATTTAATTTTTTCACAGTATCCAACATTTGGAAAATGTCAGCTGATTCTAGTCACGCGATTTATTCACACTTATTATACTACTTTCACACTTACGGGCGTATATTTCTGACTGGATTTGTTTACGCTCGGCTAGAATTTCGAAGCAGGTGTTAGTTTTGTGATGCAAAGATTTATGATTAGTCTTGGCAGTCGAAGAGCTACTTGATTTCACGCCACGGAGTCTAATTATAGAAAGAGGGTCTATAGATGGTTTTGATTGAGTGCTTCAGGCGTTTCTGTTTTCTGTTTATGAATTCTTCCTTCCTCATTCTTCACTTCACATTCTGGCCACTCAGCTTTGTACCGCAGTACTCGTTTCTCACACGATCAACCTAAACCCGTTATAATTCCACTTTGCGCAACCAACAATTTGTGTCATCAAAAACCTTACTTCCACTGATTTTCCAATCGTCGATCTTCGCTTGACAACCATAACTCACATTGACATAGCGAATCCATTAACTCCTCAGTCATGATTCAATCCCCAACCTCTAAATTTCCTATATAAAAATACGTAAATGTACCCTAAGCGCTCGACGAAACGATTCAACAATCTACTTCCAGCTTATGTTCTTCATTCATGTTACACCTTGACCATGCTATCTCGTCACACATTCCTCGTCATACGATTAATTATTTCCGCGCTCCTATTCGCTAGACGATCATAATTCACATTGACATAGCCAATCCATTAACTCCTCAGTCATGATTCAATCCCTAACCTTTAAATTTGCTACATAAAAATACGCAACTCTACCCCAAGCACTTTATGAAACGTTTGAACAATCTACTTTCAGCTTATGTTCTTCATTCAATTTACACCTTGATCGCACTACCTCGTCACACATTCCTCATCATACGATTAATTATTTCCGCGCTTCTATTCGCTAGGCGGCCATAATTCACATTGACATAGCCAATCCATTAACTCCTCAGTCATGATTCAATCCCTAACCTCTAAATTTGATACATAAAAATATGCAACTCTACCCCAAGCACTTTATGAAACGATTGAACAATCTACTTTCAGGTTATGTTCTTCATTCAATTTACACATGTTCCTCATCATACGATTAAGTATTTTCACGCGCCTATTCGCTAAGCGACCATAATTCAAATTGACAGAGCAAATTCATCAACTCTTCAGTTATGATTCAATCCCTAACCTCTAAATTCACTACATAAAAATAGGCAACTCTACCCCAAACATCTGATAAAACGATTGAACAATCTACTTTCAGCTTATGTTCTTCATTCTTCTTACAACTTGACCATGCTATCACGTCACACATTCCTCATCGCACGATTAATTATTTTCGCGTTTCTATTCGCCAAGCGACCATAACATCAGCGTAGCAAATCTTCAGATCAATCTCACTTCTTTGCTCGCTGCACCGAACTGCAACGATTCCGACTGAGCAAAACGTGTCTAGAAAAATCTGCCAAATTCGAAATCTTGTGGTTCACCCCTCGTAAAATTCCGTCGGAGCCATGCTGGACCGACGAACGTGTCCCGATTACACCCACGGCACATTCTCATGTTAAACGCAAGTTAATGGCCACTTCCTGAAGCAGACGTCGAAAGATGCAAGCGCTGGCGACCGTGCGTCAAAAATAAACGTCTACGACCGGACAAAGGGAAAACGGTCCTTAACGGACAAATAAGATAAGACGAACCCGACGATTATCGCATTGGTCGGTGGCTGTCCTCACCTATAAGAGCCGCTAGCTGTTCGGCCTTTGTTTTCCGAACGGACCCGATTGAATTATCGCGTAATCGAATCTGTTCGTGATTCACGCGCGTCGTCGGCATTGGTGAAGCAAAAAAAAAGAGGCCGAGATAGCCCTCGACTCGGTTCATTCCCTCGGCGGGGATCGTTGTCGTATAATGAGGCGGGCCGGCGATAAGTGAGGTTATGTTCGTCTCGCGCCGACTCACGCAAGATGTCAAGAGTTTACGTATTCCGGTAGATATTTTCCTTCGTATACTATTTTGAAAATGCATGTCTCTCTTTAAAACGGTGGACACACGTACGCGGTGTATGTTTAGCTAGGTTTTTGTTTGACTTGAGCTAGTTGATTTTTGTACATATTTTCGTTCAACTTGGAACAATGAGTTAAGTTGGTTTATGTAAATGTATCGTGAAATTTATTTATATCGTCGATGTGGAGAATTATTGATGAAGCTGTTATTTCTGTCAGGCCGTTAGTCCCAGTGTCAATTATTTCTGGGAATGAGAAGTACAATCACGGTAAATTACGTCGACTGAATGGATAATAAATAGAAAATGATTGAAAAATTGGAGATGTTCATGACGTTGTGATTGCTGGAACTTCATGAATACGCGGTTCGAAAGTCTGTAAACTGGTAATTACGAAGATGAGTCCTCCCATTGATACGTAATCTTCTCGTCATTATAATTGACAGCACGTACATCGTACAGTAATCGATCGATTAGTCGAACGTCAACGCACTGTAAAAACGTAAGGTTGAATATCATGTCAAGCCACCGCAATGTCAAACTCCGTTTCCTCATCATGCACTAATTCCCATTCCTCGCAATCGCACAAAATTATGCATTAACCGTTTCACTGCTGACTAAAAGTATTGTACCTTTTGCGAAGAATGCCGAAAAAGCTTATAAAATACAAAATAAGAATGATATTCATAAAATTCAAAATAGAACATATGACGAAGTAAAGGGAGAATAAATAAATGCCAATTCTACTCCAATATATGTTGAAAAACATTAAAAAGGAGAAAACTATATTTTCGTATAATTAGGCACCATCTCAGACGTAACGATATCGACCGTTTATTTTGAAAGTGATGTAAGTCCATATTTAAAAAAAAATTATACAGCACATAAATAAGACGTTAAATAAAACATTTTCAAAATAAACGGTTCACATATCGTCGTTGGCACTAGAATGGGTTGAAACATACTACTGAATACCTACACACACACTTCACTTCCACCAAACGGCATCCAACTCAGTCGCATATGCTCCTAAACTCCAACATAAAATCATCGTACACCGAACCGAGTATCCCAAAAATTCCACAGCCCCTCGCGACAATACAACGATATCACTCATTCCCACAAGTCCGCCCCGATTCCTGACGTTAGACGAACCCACCTATGTGCCAACGAACCTCATGACGTTCGTCTAAGACACGACCGAGCCCAATTAATAATTACGCCCGGCGTTTCATTCAATTTCCTATCCGGCCGGGGGCATTATCATGCTTAATGTGTCCGTTCGGGCACTTCGCGATGAAGAGTGGCATCGGTAGAAGGCGGATGATGAGAAGGAGGACGAGGAGGAGAATGAGGAGAAGGAGGGGGGGAGGAGGAGGAGGCGGAAGAGGAGAGGAAACCGCGGAGAAAGATTGAGAGAAGGAAGGAGAGTGGCGGAGAGAGGCGTAGATCAGCGTTCCGGTGATTTACCGGCTATAAAGTTTAGAAGACTCTTGCCCCCCCCCCCCCCCCAGCCCTCTCCTTCGCTCCCCTCTTCTGCCCCTCCTGCCGATCGCCCGCAAGAGTTCTCGACTCTGTGTACATACTCGATCCGACACCCACGCCATCCACGAGAATGGCACACGTGCGCGCGTTTGCTTATAGGCGATGCTAATGTTTATACATGTAGTGTCCTAAAATTATGTTTACGCTGTCTCGTTACGCTGATGACGGAAATATCGAGCCACTGCATGGAAATTTTGTGAGAGGAAAGGACGATTTTATGGATTGTTTTCAGCTTGAACATTGGTTTTTGGGCAGTGTCGAATGTGACTCACCGTGTATAATTGGGTATTAAAACGGCGGTGTATAGGTGTCGATGAGTTTAAAGTAGGTGGAAGTAGCTTTTGTTTCTAAAAGTATCTTCCGTTCGGGCGAAGAATTGTATCTAGTGACTTATGATCTTTAAAGAGTTGAAGACAAATTAACTCAGTTTAATTCATTTAGCTTCTAAAATTATATTCTGCGCTCACGAAGAATTGTATACAGTGACTTATGATCTTTGACGAGATAAAGACAAATTAATTGGCCTCCTCGTATCCGGAGTGGTAATGATACGTTCGAGTATCGAAAGTTATCCGTCCAAGTCGAGCGTAGCATATATTTTCATCTGCCTACGAAAAAATTGGCAAATACACCGAAGAGCAACATCCCTTGAATATTCCACTGATTGAACCATCAAACGCTTTAATTCCCAAGAAGATCCTATCCACCTTTATCTGCTTCATATCCGAGACAATGCACATCGGCCATCATCTCATCTTTTCGACCATCTTCAACTCTAACCATATACACCCTAAAAAAAGACGGCCCTCTCCCTTATTAGCACCGTACCCATTCCAGTTCCAACAACGTAAACATTATTTAGGTAACTCCTCGTCCGCATACGCACGTACTGCTCTACACATACGTGATCCGTTGCAGCCAGCCGAAGACGACACTTCTTGGCCCACTTGCCGTGACTCGCGTCTCGGAGTCAAGTCGAGTCTCGTTGCACTCGGGTCGAGTGTTGAAACCAGTCGAGTGACGTCACGTATAATTAGTTCTTTGATTCTCCTTCTCTCTCTCTCTCTCTCTCTGTCTCTCTCTCCCTGTCTCTCTCTCTCTCTCTCTCTCTCTCTTTTTCTCTCGCCGCGTTCATCCTCCTCCCCCCTCGTCACTTCTTCCCGTCCAGTGAGGTAATCTTCCAGGGCCTTTTTGGGTTCCCTCGACTTTTGATAGTCGCGCAGCGCAGACGCACGGAGGTGAAGGAAAAAATAAAGGCGGAATCGTGCGCGATACGGTTTGCGGACGTTTTAATGGGCAGCGATAAGGGCGGGACGTGCTGAAAGTAGGACGTGCGATAGCACGTGAGAGGAGTCGGCAAGGTTGAAGGTGTAATTTTCGCGCGTTTCTTTGCGTTGGCCTCCGGGAGAGAGAAAGAGAGAAAGAGAAACAGGCAGAGCGAAAGAGAGAGAGAGAGAGAGGAGAGCCCTGAGAGATAAGTTGTTGGCCGAGTCGGTGATCGATCGGCTTTAAATGTTTACGACTCGGCCGTCGAACGGCCGTTGGGCAGATATTTAAATGTGCGGAGGTATTCGAAAGTGAGGAATATGACGCGGCTCACGAGTTTCGTGCATGCTCGCTTAGATGGTACTTCTGTGTCTTTCCATGGAAAGGTTGTCAAGGTGGCCGTCTGCGAGGTTGAGTTTGCCCGAAACTTCCATCTCTGGAGAATTTTGGCTTGTGTTGATCACTGTTCGTATTCTTTTATGTTACACTGTGTACGTTCATGTCCCTTAGGTTACACTGTTCATTGATGGGTCTTTTCTGAAGGGATAGAAACGGTTGACAGATGGGTTGTAGGTATTGGAAAGGTTACGCAGTAAAAATTATGCGATCGCTTGCCAATTCTTTGGAATGAATATCAGTGGTGATGCTGTGGGTCAGTTCTGACTCACTTTTGTGTCGGGCGAGCTCTGCACTGTGTACTTCGCGCAGATTCGATTGTGCAGTATCTAGAGAGTCGTTTAATCGGCATGTTCACAGAAACGTGTCGAGCCACTATCTTTCAAGGCGTACGGAATTCGATTCAAGTTATAACAATCATCGCTAGCCCTATAAATAACGTCAGACACACGTACGATCGTACCATTTAAATGCCCAAAACCTGGGCAGCATTAAAGGGAACCATTGAAACGAAAAAAACAGTAATATCGAACGGTCCAACCCCAACATCCGATAACCTTCCCGAAATTCCAAATTCGGTCCCTCGTCAACGCCCAGCAAGCTTTCTCATTCCTCGACTCCGTCGCGTACTTTTCGCTTCAGCATCGACCGTTTCAGTGGCAATTAGAAACAGGTGTTACTCCTCCCGGAGCATAAAGGCTGCATTTTATTACGGCACTGGTTCTCCTCCCGCTTCTCTCTCTCTCTCTCTCTCTCCCTCGCTCGCTCGCTCGCTCTATCCGTCTCTGTATTTCCCCTCTCGCTCGCTCGATGCTTCTCTCCTTCCATCTCCGTTCTCCGCCCGCCATCCCTCCCGCGCTTATCTCGGCGAGGCTAAAAATAGACCCTGTCACGGCCACCGGCGACATTTTAAAAAGTTAAAGCCACCACGGCCGGGCGTACGGGCAGAACGGCGGAGCGAACGAATGAGCGAGTTAGCGCCTCCTCGCGAGACGTTCGGAGTGTGAGCGAGCGAGCGAGCGGGAGAGTGGGGGGGTTGAGGTGAGACAGAGCGTGAGGCAGGAGTGGGGGTAGAGTCGGAGGAGTGGGGAGACGGCTGAGTCGACTCGCCTGGCCGGTGGCGCCTTCTCGAGGTCGAACCGCTCACTTGACCTTTCCGATTCACCTGTTGCCGCTTTGCTCTCTTTCCTCGCGACTCCGTCGGTATGTTGGATGGGAGTAGACTCGTTTTCGAATGTCCCGGGGGTTTGAATGCTTCCTATGGCTAGATCAGGGGCCGGCATCTGTGGCTCTCGCGCCGCATGCGGCTCTTTCGGTGTCAAGATGCGGCTCTCCAGTTTCATGCGCAAATATTCATAATTATATTATTTTAGTGGTTCGTTAAAAACTGAGGAGAATAGAACTCATAGAATAATGTTAGTGGCTCTTTAAAAGCTGGGGAATTTTGTAAATTGTAACTTTTGGCTTTTTCGTCTCAAAATATTGCCGACCCCTGGGCTAGATGGTTGATTAAGAAGACGCAGCTGCTATTTAGGTGGAGTGAATAGTTTGAGAGAATGAGGTTTTAGTGTAGAGGTGTTTTGTTTTTTGGGCGTGATGAGAATCAATTTTTTAGTTTTTATAAGTTTTTAATGTTTGAGAATTTGGGTAGGTATTTCATTCTAGTTATGTTGTGTATAATTAGAGACGATTATTGGCAGAGCGTTATAATGATTTGCTTGAACGATTAAGTAATGCTATCAAAACGAAAAAATTATTGAATGTATTAAAGGACTTGTTTCAAACCACAAAAATTGGCCTTTTTCCCGTTTACAATTTCGACCTCATCTAAATTTTTCAAATCAAATCAGCCCTTACACCATCGGAAGAGAGAAGAAGAACAAAATAGAAAAAAAAATCATAAAAATCTCAATGTCACCCCACAACTGAACAAAATCATCGTACCATCATCGTCTACAACCTACTCAGACCATCGATCAGTTCGCAAAGTCATGAAACGAATCGCGCAACAGGATTACGCTCAGTTCGTACCTAGCGGCGATCGTCAGGATAATCGGCGTCGGGTCCGGATTAACTTAATGGCCACTTCCTGAAGCGTCGCGCAATTAAGATTAGTCGAGCAGAAGGCCTTGCCAGTGGAAACCTGCTGCTCGCGAACGCTCTCGCTCCAGTTAATAAAGCTCTCAATGGAGTCTCTTATTCGGTCGCAACAGTGGCGAGTCTCATAGCTTCGAGTCTCATCTTCGTTTCGTCTTCCTTTCGTCCGTTGAATCTCCGATCGCCGGCAGACTGATTTCACTCCGTGCAGACGTGCACATCGCCATTCCCGCCGGCCTGATCAAAGTCTGCCGTACCTACTGATTTACTGATCTCCCGCCAAGACTCGGCGTCGGACGTGGCGGGAAATTTGCCACTGGAATTACGCGGCTAATAAGACTCCGAGTTCGTCTCTCGCTGGAAACCATCCGATTCATTGTACTCTCTTATTGTATAAAGCGAGATCTGAACCGTTTATTTTGAGAGCGCTGTAAAGTAATTTTTTTTAAATTAAATATATAAGTACAATGTTTATACTAATTTAATTACAAATTATTGAATTATATCACTATTAAAATAAACGGTTCATTTGATGACAGAGATTCTTTAAAAAGAAATTGCAATGTTATCTACATTTGGAAACTGAAAATTCTTTCTTGCAACTCAATATATGAGATATTATGGAATATAAAAAGTTAGAAACAATTAAGATTGATCTATTATTGACTTTATTCCGTGATGGTATCTTACGGTTTATAATGTTTTGTATTGTGTGTTAGTAGGTTGTTTTATTACTCTAACTGTAAAGTCTTATGTGTTTTCGCTAATTCCACGATACTTAGCAAGTGGAATGACTAATTGTTTAATTTGATCACACTCAAAGTACATCAAATCGACTCTGCTGTAATGACATCGTCAAAATGAATGACTGTCATCGAATCCTATCGAATACGTACCTTCGAATATCCTTATGTATTTTGCCAATTTTTTTCACTGGAACTTCACAGTCACAATAATGACAAATCGTCACGTAAACTTATTCGAATCGGAACAACAAATAATTTCATGCAACCCGCCATCTTTCCAACTCTCAACAGAATCCCACAATTTTGTCACGCACTCGACGATTTCGTGCTAAACCGAATGTATAACACTTCTTGTTTTTTTGCACAAAAATATTCTTGCCATACACGTCAGACGAAGCACAACCAATGGTTTGTTTATTTCGTGGCAGATAAGTGTGTCGGTCAAGAAGTCTGATTTTCGAAAAATTATGACTAAATGAAAACTGCCCTATCAGCAATAATTAAATCGATCAAAAAAAGGATTACAAATGTTTGGTCTGTGAACCAATTTTAACCTATCCGATTGAGCCTAATTTTCCGTGAAAATCTAATTCTTAAAAAATCACACCTAACCAGTTGCCTAAGTACAGCAAATTTTTCATGGAGAATTACACCACGCAAACGTATTATGCATACAAAAAATCTGCAACAAAACTTCCGACGTCACAATGTAGCGGCATTATCAATCGAAAAACGATTCGGAATGAAAGTTAAGGCGAAGAACTCAAAAGTGGCTCAAACAATCAAACCAGCTGGAAATATCGGTCCGAACTTTGATACGAATCGATGCCGAAGTCGAACGCTTTCGAGTCCGATCGGACCTTGCCGAGCGCGAGATATCCTCGATTAATCGGAAGTAACGATCTTTTCCCCAAAAATAGCCGCTGTTTTTTTCGCCCAACTTCGGCTTATCGATCGTTCCGACAGGCGAGCGCGGACTGCATCCATTTTCTCTCTCTCTCTCCTCAGCACGAGAATCGGTCTAGCCCAGTCGCACTCCTTGCTTCCACCGAATCGAACCAAAAACCGGTGCTGAAGTTCCTTGTTTTTGCGATTCGTCGAGAAGTGTCCACTGCGCGGTTCAGTTTTGAATTCGTTCGGCCACTTCCGATCGCGAGTGTTCGAAAACAGTCGAATGATCGCTGATAAGCGAATCGTAAACGGCCGACTGTGCGTTTAAGTGGAGTGACGACCTTGAAAATAGTGCTCCTCTTCGGGTTCGGATCTTACTGGCCTGGCTTGCGGAAAGTTGGACGAAAAGTTTGAAGGTGCGATCTGGTGCGGTGGATGATTAGAACTGATCGTGGATTGATACACCTTTAATACGAAATTATTTATTTTATATTTTTGGATGTCAGGGCTGATGGACGGAAGATTGTTGATCAGACGGTTGAATCAGTCATTTAAAAAAAATTGAAATTAGGGATAAGGGATTGCTAGTTTTTTTGAAGGTTGTCGTCGTCGGGAGAGAATTTTACGAAAGAATTTGAAGTTTTTGACGTTGTATTAAAAGACATGGGAGTTTAGTTTCAACGTGGTGTGTTCAATGTCTGTTAAATGTGATGGTTGTGGAAAATGACAAAAGCGAAGGTACCAGATTTCCCAATGAATAAGTCAATTATGATAGATCAGAGTTAATTACAATTATAAAAATGCTTGGTTGGGTTGAGTAATAAAAGATTGCGGGGAATTATATAATTTGTCGATCGACTCAGTTTTTTGGCAGTCAGAAGGAAAATTAATGATCTGATCAATGAAATTATCTTTGATACGGAAATTTTGACGCAGATGAATTTATTTAATTTGACGAAGCTTTATTAAGATAATCTTTGTGAAATTATTGACAGCAAACGAAAATCATTAATAAGAATCGCCTCTTAATGATAAATCAACTGACTACCAATACAACTAATTTCAAAATAAACAAAATCGAACTAAACGATTCTACTTATTATTTTTAATGAAATTCATCACCAGATTCAGTAGACCTTGAAGTAGACAATTTGCGACAAAAGTCGTCGAACTTTTTCATCATTCTGTGCAATAGTGTTGACCGCCGACCGTAATGATCGACGGAGCGTGAAATTAGGTGAAAAATGATGAAAAAACAATCGGGAAATTAATCGTTCGTCTTTTGTTCCATCGTAAAAGTGAGTTTTACATCAACTAAGTTGAATGATCTCTTCTTTCATCTCATCGCATCGGATTCATCTGCCGATCGCAAGATTGCCTTCCAAGGCCGAATCACTATCTTTGATCAGTGAGAGAAACTCTCTCTCTCTCTCTCTCTCTCTCGTGATAGTTAATTTCTGTCGAGTTACAAACACGATTTCAGACGTGACGGTTATTGAACGGGACTATTTCTTCGATCGATCGTGTTTCAGATTATTTCGTGCAGAGAATGATTGTTTCGACACACGCGAGCGTAAAGTATTGAAATGTTAAGCAATTTCAAGCAACGCAATGTTCTTCGAAGATTTACCCAACAATTCAGAGCCGACCGTTTAATTCTACATTTACTGTTCAGAATATGGGTGGCTTCACTTGTCTGTAATGATTCTGCTTTCAATAAGATAATTTTTGGCACTTTTATTCTTATACGACAATGAGAGAATTGTATAATTTATCATATGCAATTCGTCTTGTTACGTCGTAACAGTGTAAATAGAAGTATGTAATGAACGATAGTTGTAGTGTTATACGTGTGATCTCTACATCTATTATTTCGAATTATAACAGACAATCTGCTCACAGGAAAGTGTTTCATGCCTGTTGAATAGTTACTACTTTTAGTATTTTAAATTGTAATTGTAAATCGACCTTCGCACCTAATACATAAAAAATGTCTTCAATGGAAGGCAAGTCACAAACAGACATCGATCGTACTTTCACCAAAGATGGGACCAACAAGGGCCGGCTGTTTTTTGCATTAAGTCGCAAGGCCGAATCGGTTCCTCCTCTGACGTATTTATAACCACTTAATGACATCAGACCAATTAAAATCGTGAGTAAAATGTCGTCGATATAGACGTCGATCGCTTACGATTCAGTTCAACTCACAACTCGATGATAGTAAGTTCCAACGGTGTGTGAAGAAACATTATTGATGTCCGTTAACTAATTGCAAACGTTTATAACCGTTTAATGACGTTGCATTGATTAAATCAGTGAGGCAAACGTCAGTGATATAAACGTACTTCGATCGCTTGTAACTTATTTCGGTCGCAACTTTATGGCACTTAGTCTTATCAGTATGTAAAGTATGCTCGTTGCATGCTTTTTCTTAACTAATTACACATTACTTATAACCCTCGGATGACATTAGATCAATTAACGCGATTAGTAGAATCGATAGAGTCGTGGTTCGATCGCCTACAAATCAGTGTCCACAAATTGATGATAATCAGTTGTATAAAATGAAGACTTAAGGTTCTTGTTAACTAATAGAACAATCTTTATAATAATTTGTTCACCTGGGACTAATTAAAATTATAAGTGAAATCATACATATTCGTGCTTTAATCGTTTACAAATTAGGCTACACAATTTTACTGACTGTAATTTGTGAAGTTCTATGGTTTTTATTCACTAATAGAACAATCTTTACAACAATTTTTTGTCTTTCGACTAAAAAAAATTGCGTGTAAAATTATGCTAGTACAAACATACTATGATCACTTATAAATTATTTCGGCAACCGCTCAACGACACTTAGTCTTATCAGTGTGTAAAGTTTTCTATGTGCTTTCTCTTAACTAATTACACATTGCTTACAACCTTTCGATGACATTAGATCAATTAACGTAATGAGTACAATCGATATACCCAAGCTTCGATCGCTTACAAATTAGTCTACACAACTCGATGACATTCGCTCTTATCAGTCGATGAAGTGTGTTTGCCTTAATGCTTTTCGTTACCTAATTGTTGAATAATGCTCGTTAAAAGAAAAAGCGCGGATCAATCATCGTCGCTGACGATTAAGTTTCCTTTCGTTTCGACAAAATTGCGAGCCGCTCACATTCTCGAGAATCGAGATAATGCCGTTACCGTGTTTGAGTGTCACTCGTAATCGGTTTGCCTTGTTATTAGTTTGTCCGTATTATCTGGCAGTTATTTCGGTTTATCTCCTAATCGGGCAATCGGATACGTACATGTTGATCGATTGATAAATTTTTCACGTTCTTTTAAAAGTAACATTAGTGACAGAATTAGACGGTGTCTACTTCCATACTTCGATTTGGGCCTTAGTAACGATAATTAAATATGACAGTTTTGACGAGTTTAGCGAGAGAGCATTCACAAAGATGCTTCTATATGTCGTTTCACGTTTTTTTTTATAGATAAATATGATTTGGTTACAACGTCTGAAAATTGCAGATTGCAATTTCTGTATGGGTAAAAGAATTTTTTATTATCCTACAATATCTTATGTTCCTCAAAAGTAAATATGTTTGTTATTCCGTTCATTTCTTACATTTCAGTTAACATAATCCCAATAATATTTAACACATCGACTGCATGTTAAAAAAATGAAATGTTACGTACAAGAGTACCTATATAATTTACTATTTTATTTGACAAAAAGTTAGTGTTCCCCTTTTAAAATATGCAGCTTCTTTGATGAATAGATTAACTCGTAACAGTCGATACAATTTTCGGTTTGCCACCTAGGTTTGCTCTGTGTATCAAAACCTATGGCATCTCCGTTGACATTATGTTGGCACCTATATTTCTTTAAATCGACTCGCCAAGCTTCCGAATCAAAAATCATGAGCCAACTCTCCTATCAGATTGATCAATATACTAAAAGATCAGGATATGACATCTATTGACACCTGAATTTTTTCAATTTATTTCGTACAACCTTCAACGCAACTATCATAAACCATCGTTCCTATGAAAATATTCAATTTCCTCGAAAATCAATATGTAACAACTGTTGACACCTGCATTTCTTTAGCTTAACCCCTTAACGTGCACACTCGAGTATATTCGGGCGCGCTAAACCGTCCAAACCGTGCACACTCGAGTATATTCGAGCGGCGTTCTATTTGATGCTGCTAAAATTAAAATAAAAATTTTGATTAATTTTGTATTTTTTTTATGTCTTTGCCTAGACAATATTCTAACGTGTGCGTTTTACATAAAAAACACATTGATTTCTTTTTGACCGGTTTATTTAAAAGAAATCGTACGTTAAGGGGTTAAAATTCGTACGACCTTGAAAACAAAATCCTAAGCGATCGTCCATATAAAAAAATGAAGACCTCCTGATCAGCCAACGTTTGGTCGATGTTCAGTACGTGTTACGCCACTGTAACGGATATGTCGCGCGTGCGAGAGATCCTTAACCGTTTATATTGACGGACCACGCCTCCTCGTTTGTGTCGTTCGGCATAAATGGACGAACGTCGACGTCGTTGCCGACGATTCGAGAGGTCGAATCGGCTACGTTCGTTTCGAAGCGAAAAGGGGATCGTCCTACTTGACGATCGAGACGGATCTCGATCGCTGGTGGATCGCTATATCGCGAGGGTCTTTCCGTCGTTTTTCGTACAATTTTCCCGTTTCTTACCTTTCGCTTATAATCGTGAATTCAGTGAAAAATCGGTGGAAGAGCCGTTTAAGTTTCAGTGACCGATCGCCAGTTCTCTTTTCGGTCGTTGACTGTGAAACAAGTGCGAGCTAGTTTGACTATTTAGCTTCTAATCGCTTGTTACGATCGCGAGTGTTATTTGTGCTTTTTACATATATAATAAATATCCTTTTTCTTTTTGACGGATTCAAATTTGCGTCGGCAGTTCTTGAAGTGTTCGAAGACAAAACTTTAATGAAATACCGACAGTCGTTCATGTTCTTCCACATTGTTTGCTTTAATCGAATAAAATAATAGAAAGTATTTATTATGTCACGATTTTAATTGCTTATTTCGAGTGTGAGGTGTTTATGTTTTCTCTCAGATACTTTTGTCTTTGATTTCGGCCGTTAGTCTTCGATTCAGTGCAAGTGGATGAAATTAATGCGAATCTGATCTAATCACTTTCTTACAAAGGTGTGAGATTCTATTACGTAAGTCAAAGGGTGTGCAAAAAAGTGTGGGCCGCGTTTCGCAACTTTTTCGCGTGCAAATAAAATTTGTGTTTTCAATTCTCAAAGTGTCCCAACACAAAACTTGAAAATGAACTTTCGTCAGTTCATGTTCTTCCACAGTGTTTACTATAATCAAATAAAATACTAAAAATTACTTTTTATTCCGCGATTTCAATTGCTTATTTCAATTGTGAAATGTTTTTGCTTTCTCTCAAATACTCTACTCTTTGATTCAGCGCAAGTGGGTGAAATTAACGCTAACCCGATCTAATCGCCACACCTCACAAAGGTGTGAAATTCGATTACGTGACTCGAAGGGATAGGGTGTGTAAAAAAAGTGTGGTTCGCACTTCGCAACTTTTTCGCGTTCGAATAATTTGCCGGTTGCGTAAAGAGAAAATTACGTTCGAGCCACGTATGTCGATTCCTGAGTGTGTTCAGAGTGTTAATGTATGTCCGATCGGAGCTTGAATCGAAGTCAGGAGTTAATGACAGCTTCCTGAATTGCGCTAAGACCAAAAAATTCACTGAGCCATACATCAATTTTTTTTTGTTCACCATTGATATGTCTGTAATTACGAAATTGGATAATCAGGACAGTGAAACGTTATTTTAATTTCTTTTATTTCATCAGAGTATATGACGTAGTCCGAAATGAATAGCTCGATTTCGTTAAAACTTTGGTTTTGATCGCTTTTATAATTAGTACAACAAATTGCTAATGTCCTTACATTTTTGTCCTTTTTGTCCTTTACATTACATAAACCCATTACCCGTCGTAATACAAAAATACAAAATAAAATTAACTGTACATTTAGAAGTTGCAGCCATTAAAAGAAAACAATTTGAAACTGTGTCCCAAAAATGGGACATTGGCGGATAATGGGCTAAACAATTTTTTTTTTAAGTTTCGCTGGTTAATTTATATATGTGCACAAAAGGTTCTGTAACAGTATAATTATATAAATTCCAAAATCCCCAAATGGTGATCGCGGCAGCTAACAGGTTAAACAACTAAACAGCTGATCTAATTTGAGTAATGTCGTGAGACTATATTTACTTTCGTTGAAATTAAGAAACGTAAATAACATATTCCATGAAGCTGTCCGTAATTGTTTATTTCATGCGACCGTAAGCATTGTACGCCGTATCATCCTGTATATGATAAATCAGCTGACCTTATTCACGGCACGAGCGCGATATGATAACATGCGAGGGCACCGAAATTAGTATGCGCGGTGTAAAAGGATAATAAAAAAAGGAGAAACGTTAAAAGTCCCGACTGGCGATTAAGAATTGTACGCATGGCCCTCATGAAAAGGCAGTTATAGTCGTTTAAGCGGCAAATCGGACGGTGTTTCGCATTTTGCACATAACTCGCGCTATAGTTCGATTGCGAAACGAAGAAACTCGGGACGATTTCGTACGATTCGGCGTACGCGAGTTTAATAATTCAAACGATACGTTCCGTAATGGGCTGCCCGAAGGATCCCACACTCGCCGTTATGCGCAATACGTGTGCGCGCACGCGGCATGTTATACAATTTTGCGCATTCGAAACATTTCGTCGATCCGCCTTACTTCGCCGCTCGGTAAGACGTAAAAATAAAACGACAGTTTGGGAAATTAATCGCTTAGTTTGATTCTTTCTTTGGCTGAAGCTATGTTATAATTTCGAACTTTCGAATTGCGCAATTTGATCGTCGACGTAAAAACGTAATGAAGAGGCTTGATAGTTTTAATACAGTCGAAGACTTAATACGTTCGTTAACTCTATACTCTTTTCTATGAAAGACTTTTTGCAGTTTTATGACAATTTCAATACCAAATTTTCCTTTATCAAACTTAAATTCATTGCATTAGTAATACATGTATAATCCTTTCTGTCAATTCGGTCAATGAAGACTTGAACGGGGCGGACTTAAAGATAATAAATCTCCCAAAATTTTATCGCTTCGTTCTGCGTCCACTGACGGACTCATTTTAACCCTATTATTAGTAATACGTCAATAGATTGACTCTCAACGGTTTACAAATCGTTTCCGCTAAATATTTTGCAGTATAGAGTTTAGCCCCTAATTCAATTTTGAAATTCTGAATTCTCCAGTACCGTCAGTATTATAAACGATCAATTCGTAAGTTTTGCAGATCGGATGCATTCGGACAGTTTGTTCACTCCGAACATTACGCAATCCCCATTTCTGCGAATGACATTTATTTCACGCTCCCCGCTGTTGCGATATTATTCGCCACCTTATTTGTATGAGTAGCGCCAATTAGCGCACGCCCCGTACGCTCATTCTATCGCCTACTACGTCCCCGTTCCACACATGACCCCGGCACAGGTGTACGCTCGAAAGTAAGGCAAGGTTCTTCATTTTATTCGCGCACGTGCGTCCTCTCCCGATTAATCGAAAGTCTCGAGTGGGCGGCGTTCAAAATTCCCGCGCAGATCACTGCTCTGCCAATCGAGCACTTAACCTGTCCCCTAAAACTAATTTTCGATAACCATTCATTTTCAATAATCTTTAATTACGTTCGTCGCTGTGTGATTCAATACTAAGGTCGTTCGTTACGGAATTTGGCAGTAATTGATAGTTCTGATATAGAACTCATTAGGGTTAAGTGAAAGTTTGGTTATGCAATTAATAACCATTAATTTGCAATCAATTGATAGATGCAAGTCAATGTATGAAACATCTGTCGAAAAGGTAGTTTCATGTGTACATTACTTATACGCATTATTTGTGACTATGGATCAGTTAAATAACAATGTTATGTTATTAACTTAATCCAATGTATTCTGTATAGGAATTGAAGATAAGTTTGTTGCGGCAGAATTGTCAGTTTTTATAGAAACAAAGTTTTATTAATATTAATATAAATTAAATTTGTCCTTGAAGAGAGTAACGTTGTTAATTCAATCGCGCATCACAGAAAATATTCATTCGGCAGAAGTTCATTCACCGGATCAATGATCTATTCCACTATCACTGCCATCTTGTTCGCATGAACATCTCTTAAACGAACCTCACCGCCCTGCATTGAAGTCTCTCGAAATCGCAACACAGCATGAGATTTCGACAATCGCACCATTCGCATAAAAGTTGCTTCCAAATTTTAATTGCATCTGAGCAGTCATTTTGCCACTCGTTTCTATGTCAGCAATTAGCAGTTGTGTTCAACAACTTGAACACGTGCATTCAGTGACGAAAGCAGTCGGTTCATGAATCTCAAAATTATACATTAGAACGGAACATACGTTTTACTGTAAATTATGTTTACGCTAATACAGCACATTTAGCTAAGTCATTATAAAGCACGTACTTTGCCCCAAATTCTCATTTGCAGATTTACCTAAACTTTCATCATACACTTACGTAGTCCACAGTAAAGTGTACTTAACATTTTCAAGTGTTCTTTGCCATTCTCTGCACGTAAAGTCATTCTTTTGCTCGATCGTTCAGTCTACCTAAATTACTAATCATTTACAATACACGCTGAAAAGATACATTTTCAGAACGTTCAAGAAATTTGAATGGTTATATATAAAAAATGGATGGACGATGGATGAAATGGATAAATATAAAAAAAATTCATCACATTCAGCAAATTTAGAGGTGATTATATATAATTGCGCTAATATTTCCTTACCACAATTGTTTGTTTAAAGAGATAAGAAAGATTTGAATAAAAGTATTTTTTTAAATGATGTTGCTCATACTTCTTATACAAAGTATGCGCCAATGGAAGTTATGGGGTCTTCCTACCAAAGTGTGATAGAAATCTTCATGATCACTGGAAGGATTCTACCGGGTAACTTCAATAATAACCGATAATTATGCATAATTACCGGATTAATCACATTTACCATAACAGTTCGATTCTTATCCAACGCTTCGTCGTGTATTATATTGTAAATCGAGTAGAATTCGATTTTCTCACTTCCGCCATGCCCAAAATTGCGTCTCATTCATCGAACGAGGATCTCTCATGGCATTTCGTTTGCACAGACGATAAGTATGGTTCTCGTAACAATCGCTCGTTTGCCTCTGCCTTGCGTAAATCTTTAAAAATAATCGCCGCCATTAATCTTCCCGTATCGCGACAATCTTCTCGGCCAAAGTCGACCCGCTGTCTTCCGAATGCTAGACATTCTGCAGATGTTTCCTCGTACATCATGCGGTCACGGCAGGCGTCATGATCGAGCACCGTGTTATTCATGCAATTTCACAATTTTCCTGCCGCGAAAAACTGTTAAGCTCCATAGCTTTCCGCCGAATGTAAAATAAGTAATTAACGAAAATCTGCATAACTATCCTTGCCAACTTTGTTTTCTATTCTCATTCAACACGTACAGAATAGGAATAAAACCATTAATTAACATAATCGATAAAAATTACTTTAAAGCACTATTTTAGTTGAACAATGTTATTCCCCATAGCACTCCGTTGAACGTAAGACGATTAAATAATGAAAATCTGCAGAACTGTCCTTGCAAACTTTGTTTTTGTTGAGGTTCTTACGGTGTGGGAGAGCAAAGAATAACTCGGGTTAAACTACACAGTAATAACGACGGTGAGGTAACACAAACTATATTTCCATAAACGTATTTAACAAGGCAAAGGCCGGCAAAAGACTGCCGGTGCGTGCGGCGTATGCAACGCTCATCTTCATCGTTGCGCCGCTGTTTGTGTCGCTATGCGACGCTCCCAACATCTCCCTCTTCGAGGAGTCACCACTCCGAATAGGACTTGGCCGATGGATCAAGCACCAAGCGTCGAGGCGCGATTCGGGTGCGTGTCGGCCTAGCCGGAGTCGGTTGGATTGCCCGCTCGCGAGCAGTCTCGTTTTGGAGGCCTGGACTCGTGGCCGCCCGGGGAAGTTCCTCGGCCTGCATGGGTGTCGCGTTGGCGACGTCAGCGACGGTGTCAGGGGGTCCCCGGGTCAGGAGAGTCCATTCGTCCTCCACGGGCAGGTCCTGACGTGGAGCGGTCGTAGCCGCTTGGTTACCGCCACGCCAGATATGGTTGATATGGCGGTCGACCAGCTTTCCGCTATCTAGTTGGACAGTGTAACGTGTAGTCGAAATAACCTTCACTACGTTACCTTGTTGGCGTCTGTCCCGTTGTGTGAGCACGACAACCCGGTCGCCGACGGAGAGGTGCCTTGGCCGCGCTCCGTGATGCCTGGCGAATTGGTCCTCCATGTTCACCGGAGACTGCTGCGTAGCAGCATCGTCCTGTTGACGCGTAGGGAAAAGTTTGGTGAACGGCGAGTTCATGCGTCGTCCGAAAAACAGCTCCGCAGGTGAGACTCCGTTCGGAGTCGCTGCGCAGGGTGTATAGCGGTAGCTGTGCAGGAACTCGTACAGGGCCCGTTTCCAGTTGGAGGGATCCTTCGAGATGGCCCTCTTTACCGTGTCCACCATCCTTTCCACCTGGCCGTTGGACTGCGGGTGGTTGACAGCGGACATAAGGTGTGTGCACTGCAGTTGCTTGCAGAATGTCTCAAAAGCCTGAGACGTGAACTGTGCTCCATGGTCCGAGATGAGGACGTCCGGTGGGCCGTACCTGGCGAAAATCTCGCGGCATAGTTCGACTGTGCGATTCGCCGAGATTGTGCTGGTGAGGGCAACGTCGAGGAATTTTGAATATGCGTCGACGAAGACCAGCATATATTGTCCTTCGATTGGCCCTGCGTAATCCACATGTACGCGTTCCATGGGTTTCGATGCTGTAGGCCATGGCTCGAGTGGGACCTTCCTAGGCAGTTTTTGTGCGAGCGCGCATGGGTCGCACTGGCGCACCGTCCGCTCGATGTCGACTGCCATTCCCGGCCAGTAGACGAACTCTCGAGCGAGTTGCTTCGACCTCCTGACTCCAGGGTGACCCCTGTGGAGGGCAGCGAGGATCGCAGGTCTGAGTGCTTCGGGGATGACGACCCTGTCATCCACTAACAGCGTGCCGTCAACGACGCTCAAATCTTCCGCGCGCCGCCTGAAAGGTTTTAGTGGTTCCTTCATCTCCATTGAGGAGTCCCAGTGGTTATCGCGGACCCCCGCGATGACTGCGCTAAGGAGTGGATCCTCCGAGGTGGCGTTCGTTAGATTCCGCCGCAGTTCCTCGCCGAAATAATCAATTGACCGGTTTCGGATTTGCCGGACTTCCGACTCCACCGATCGAACGCTGGCGACCTGCAACTCCTCCGCGTTGTCCTGCCGGAATTTTTCAATCAATCGCGACAAGGCGTCCGCTTGTCCGAATTCCTTGGTCGGGATATATTCGATCTTAAAATCATACCCCATGAGTCGCAGGGCCCAGCGCTTCAATCGGGCCGCCGTAGTAGGTCTGAGGCCCTTTGTGTTTTCCGTCTGGAGCAGGGCGACCAAGGGCTTGTGGTCCGTCTGAAGTATGAATCTTCTGCCCCACACAAATTTGTGGAACCGCTCTACCGCGGTGACCAGCGCGAGAGCCTCCTTCTCGAGTTGGGAGTAGTCGCGCTGTGAGTCTGTGAGGCTTTGTGAAATGTGGTAGACGGCGCGTTCGCTGCCGTCCGGGGTCCGTTGTAGGAGTACTCCCCCGATGCCGGTGGAGCACGCGTCGGCCGCCACCACGAGCGTCTTCGAGGGGTCATAGTGCTCCAGCAGAAGTGGGCTCATCATGACCTTTTTTATTTCCTCCGCTGCGTGGTCGTGATCCGCAGTCCAGTTCCATGTGCAGTTCTTGCGAGTGAGCTGCTCTAGGGGTTGCTTAAGTTGGTGTAAATGAGGAATGAATTTCCCGTAATGATTTACCATTCCTAGAAAGCTTTGCAACTCTGGGACTGTTGACGGTGTAGGCATCGTGGCGATGGCATGTGTAGCGTGGGGATCTGCCGAAATGCCAGCCGCGTTCACGATGAACCCCAGGTATTTGATTTCCCTGAGTCCGAAGGAACATTTCTCCAGGCTGAGTTGCCAGCCCCTCTCCTGCAGCCGCCGGAGCGCCTCGCGAAGGCGGAGGTCATGTTCCTGACGATTAGAGCCTGCGATTATGACGTCGTCGATGTAGGCATACGTACCCCTAAGGCCAGAAAGTGTGCGATCCATCGCTTGTTGGAAAGTAGCGGGGGCCGTCTTGATTCCGAATGGCATACGCTTGAAACGGAAAAGACCCTTAGGCGTGGTTATCGTCGTGATGTCCCTGTGCTCCTCCGCCACTTCAATCTGGAAGAAGGCATCGCTCAGATCCAGGATGCTGAAGTACGAGCTTCCATTGAGCCTAGATAGGACGTTGTCGACACTGGGCAAGGGGTGCCTATTGTCGAGGAGAGCGCCGTTTACGCCCGTCGAGAAATCCGCGCAGAGTCGGATTCTCCCGTTATGTTTTTTCACTATCACTATCGGAGACGACCAGTCCGACGATTCCACGCGTTCGATAATGCCGCTTTGTTCGAGGCGTTGTAGTTCCTCTTCGAGCGGCTCCTCCATGGCGAAGGGAATTTGACGGCATGGGCTCTGTACCGGATGTGCATTGGCCTTCAGGCTGAATTTAGCCTGGAAGTCGCGGCATCTTCCGAATTCGCCGGAAAATAGCGTTGGGAAGTTTGCGCGCATCTCTTCCAGGTAGCCGTTTGTGGCCTGGCAAGACTTCGTACTCGCGCGGGGTAGGTCGGGAGTACCGGAAGGGCATTGAGGAACGTCCGCGGTAATGCGCGGCCCGTTGCCACCTTCATTGTTCGATAGTCACGATGACGATAGCGCGTTAGCGTCCCCTGGAGTTTTTATGAGGGTGGGCCACAACCCGAACGCGTCTATTGCGTTGAGCCCGAACAAATTTAAGCCGTTCCGTTTGGCGACGTCGATGTCGATTTCACGGCTACTATTGTCGTACTGCACGGTGCATCGAAATGTGCCTATACGATCTAATACACCGCCGCCGGCGTGCTCCACAACTTCAGCTGTTTCGAGTCTTGGCGACCCGAGGCGCGTCCACTCATCTTTTCCGATGACAGTGACGTCGGAGGCCGTGTCATACTGAAGTTTTAGCGATTTGTCCCCAATCGCGACGGTAAGGTAGCGTCTGCGCTGTTTACCGGCCGCGGAAATCGCCTGCACCTTGACGCTATTGTTTTTACCGACACTCACTGTCTTTTTTGGCGCGGAGAGGCACACGGCCGCGATGTGTCCTCTTTTGTTGCACGAACGGCATAGCGCGTCCCGGAAGTTGCACTGTGCACGCGGATGAGCGCCACCGCACCCTTTGCACTTAATGTCCGAAGTCGGTGGGGGCTTCTCATTTTTACGTGACGCCGGAATTTCGCGTTTCCATTTGATTGCGCTACAGCTCGCAAGGGGAGCGATTTTCACCGGATTTTCCAGCGTTTTTAGGCTGGAGGACACGTTCAGATGTGCCTCCAACTCGGCGACAATGTCCTTCAGCGAGGCGTCTATGTTCCTCTCGACCACGCGCAGGGCCAATTTCTTCAATTCCTCGTTGTCCTTCGAGTAGCAAAAGGACTGAAGCAGCAAGAGGGTCCGCAATCCATCGTCGGTGAGCTTGGTACGGTCAAACTCGGCGGCGTGGCGATTGATGCGGTCTATATGTTCCGTGATTGGGACGGACCTATCGTACCGAAAGTTTAATATTTCAATACGCCTGCGCGTGATCGGCACTTTGTCCCGAAAAAGATCTTTGAGCGTCATTATCAGCTCATTCTGTGGCATCTTTGTCGGGTCCGTAGGTGCGACGTGGTCCAGTAGCCTATCGAATTCGGTTTGTCCCAGCTTGTCGAGGACGAGGCGAGTCTGCATTTCCGGTGGCAAAGACGCGGCCTCCGATACGACAGTGTACTCATGTCGCATGAGCCACTTTGTGAACGGCTTTGTCTCGTCGCCCGTTCCGTAGGCATACTTTTCAACCCGCGAACTCAGCTGGTTGTATAGGTCTGAGTGGGCTACTGGCTGAGTCCCTGCAGCGGGGGCTGTTCCCGCTGACCGGCTTTGTTGTAACTGTAGCTGTATAAGACTGTTCACAGCTTCTGTGAGTGTCTTAATTTGTTCCGCCATGTCCGCCATTACCACGTGCGCGTATTTTCGGATTGTTCACACTCAATGTCTCTCCACAGAAAACCAATGTCCGCAGCGCCAGTTGTTGAGGTTCTTACGGTGTGGGAGAGCAAAGAATAACTCGGGTTAAACTACACAGTAATAACGACGGTGAGGTAACACAAACTATATTTCCATAAACGTATTTAACAAGGCAAAGGCCGGCAAAAGACTGCCGGTGCGTGCGGCGTATGCAACGCTCATCTTCATCGTTGCGCCGCTGTTTGTGTCGCTATGCGACGCTCCCAACAGTTTTCTATTCTCATTCAACACGTACAGAATAGGAATAAAACCATTAATTAACATAACCGATAAAAATGACTTTGAAGCACTATTTTAGTTGAACAATGTTATTCCCCATAGCACTCCGTTGAACATAAGACGATTATGTAATAAAAATCTGCAGAACTGTCCTTGTTAACTTTGTTTGCCATTCTGATTCAACCCACAAAGAATATGAAAAAATGATTAATTAACAGAATAAATAAAAATCACTTTAAAGCAATATTTTAGTTGAACAATGTTATCCACCGTAGTGCTTCGTTGGACATAAAACGATTAAACACCGAAAATCGGCATAACGGTTCTTGCAAACTTTGCTGCCCACTCTCATTTGCTCTCATACGCAATGGAAAATATAACAATTAGACAACAATAAAAATGCCTTTAAAACAATACTTTAGTCGAACAGTGTTATTCCCCGTTGCATGTCGCTGAACATAAAGAGCTTAAATAATAAAAATCTGCACAATTGTTCGCACAAACTTTACTCCCTCATTCTCATCAAGCCCACGCAGAATAGAAAGTTACTTTAAAGCAATATTTAATTTAGACAATCTCAACGAACGTGACGAATCAACAGAAACATGTTAATCGAACAATAGGCAAATGTTGCGTTACGGTCGGAAACGGAGTGCTCGCACTCGGCCGGCTAATTCGTCATCCGCGGAGAATCATTACCCCAGACGGCAAGATTGGATTCGAGCCGAGCTATTGAGCCATCCGAATCCGCAAGTTTACGCGCGCATTCGTGCACGTCTCAAAATATCCGAGCGGAGCGTTCGACCTCACCTGCGCCGGCCGTCTTATCTCACTCTCGCGGTCATCTGGCAATTATTTCTCGTTACGGGCCAGTCATTTTCCTCGCCGTCTCTCGAATGAGGTACAAAGTCAAGGAGGAAGGCCCCCCCCTCCCCACTCCAGGGCCGTACCGAGTCTCAGCCGGTTTTCGTATGTAGGCCGTGTCACGAGCGACCCCGAAATCGCTTCGGGCACTCGCCAACGCAATGGAGAGCGAAGTAGGTGCGCGCTGGACTCTTTCATTGGCGTAGGGGCATTCTTTCATTGTGCCTTCGTAGTCGACCGTCTCAGCGAAAGTGTTCACGTATGGACCGTTTATGTTGAAAGTGGCGGAAGTCCATATTTAAAAAATAATTAAATATCACACGAATAAAAAGTTTACACTACATTACCCCCTTAACGTACGATTTCTTTTAAATAAACCGGCCAAAAAAAATCAATTTTTTTTTTATGTAAAATTCGTTGGAACATTGTCTTGGCAAAGACATAAAAAAATGCAAAATAAATTAAAATTTTTATTTTAATTTTGGCAGCATCAAATACAACGCCGCACGAATATACTCGAGTGTGCGCGGTTTGGCCGGTTTAGTGCGCCCGAATAGACTCGAGTGTGCACGTTAAGGGGTTAATCATAAATTATATGTTTTCATTTTTTTTTAAATATGGATTTTTAGCATTTTCCAAAGTAAACGGTTCGTATAGTGTTTTGTATTATTGGTGCCGTATTCTGATTCGCGGAGGATTGTATGAGAGAGGATTTTTTGGGAATCGGTGGAGGTGTGTCATTGTACGCTTGACGATGCGAAATAAATTGTGTGTATGTAAATATATGGATTGTTTGTTTTGAAAGTGAAATCCATTTGGTTAAAATTAAATGTCAGATGAATAGAATGTTTCCACTAAATTAATCACAAATTATGTTAGATTTTTTTCCTTTAAAACAGACTTACACCACTTTCATACTAAATGGTCCAGATTCTATGTAATTGACATCATATTCTCATTCATGTAATTTTATTTGCCTATCATTGACTTTTACTGCCTTCGGCGAAGGAATGGCAGTTTTCAGTTAACGATGTATAAAGTAATTACATTGAAATATAATATTCTTTATTGTTGGTATTTTATGTTTATTCATTCATGTAATTTGAAATATTTGAATTAGTATACAATATTCTTTATTGCCCGTATTTGATTCTCATTTATTAACGTAAAACATCTTTTTCTGATGCCATTCTAGTAGACCATCTGTAAAAGTCAGAATTCTGAAAAGAAATTACTATCATTTGATATGTTACATTTTAAAGTCGCTTATAGTTGTTATAACCTACTTCTATACAGATATTTTTCATAGACATATTCTCCCGTTGTTCTATTTCCTAATAGCTTGATTAACAGATAAAATTACATTTTAGTCACTCAAGTATAGTGCTACTATCTCTACAAAAATATTCTACACTCTTACCATCATTTTCTTATTCACTAGCACAGGACCCTCATTTCTGACACTTTAACAGCTGACAATTTGATAAAAATAAAAATCACACCAATTTTAACAAAATCACCGAAATATAACACACACGTCGTAGAACCTGGTTTCTCAGAGTAAAAAAAAAAAAAAATTGCATTGCACAATTTGAAAATGTCACACAATGTACGAATTCGAAACGATCAGATGCGAGGTCAAGCGAAAAACAAAAGAACGACGTTTATTAAGGCAGATGCAGAAATACGTCGCGCTCGGAGGTTCGTTGCAAGGAAAGTGTACGGAATGAAGAAAGGCAGATGGCATGGGACGCAAATCCGAGAAAGATGCGATCTTTGAGTCCTCAAACGCTGAAAGGCGCGTTGCGCAATGGACTGGAATACGAAATTAGCCGGACGGGAGAGAGACGCTCCTGCGACCGGTTAAATTTGATTACCTTGCAAGTGGTCAATGTTCCGGTGCTTATTTTCGTTCGTTACGCGGCGAGCCAAGCTGATTCAATCATCATTTTTGCCAAGCTCGAGACGAATCTCACCGCACGCGTCGATGCGATTTGAGAATTATTAATACTGCGAGAGTCGTGAAAGAGTTCAATTTTCAAAGTGTTCTGTTTTTTTTTTGTTCTGCTGATCTCATTCAAAATATTCGCATGCATTCCAGAATATTTAGTTGTGATCGACCTCTGAGCAGGAAGCTTCTTTTCCTTCAAGCTCGAGTGAAATAAATCTGTGGATTCTTCCAAAAATTTGCGTTAGCTGCGCGAAAGATTTATATCTGATAAAAAGCTTTGAAAACATGAATCGATTGAAGATCCGCAGATCTCTTTATCGTAAGCCAACCTTCAGAAGTAGGCTCACCTTCCGACTCATGCCAAGGATTCGGAAACTGATTTAGGTCACAATCCAGTGCCCTCGAATTCGAAAGAGTCCCTTGAGCCAGATTAGAAGCACGTTGTGCGAAGTTTCAGACTTGTGCAAACAATTGCAGTAAGCAATTGTATTACCTCAGATCAGTTGTGAGCTTTCGGAAAAAGCTTTACGACAGATTCCCGAACTTTCCTGATCGCACCTCGTGCATCATCGCGAACAATTTCCGGATCTTCGACTGACACCCGAACCGGTCCAGGCAAGAAATCAATTCGCGAACACGTTCTCGGTACTGCAACCGGTTAGCGGGAACTAATACGATGAATCTGAAGCACGTGTGCGCCGTGTGCCGGTTGTCAAGGTGAGGAAAATGACAAACGCCAATCCGGGCTCGAACTCCGATGCTAATCGTCGGACTCGGCAAAACTCGACATTGCTACTTACATTTCAATCCCCATGTATGCTAAATCTGCTATACTATATATAAATATGCTATATGTATGCCAATCGCACTATATACGACATATGTGTTATGTATGTGCCAATCTCATTATATACGCCACCTATAATATATATGTGTGCTAAATACATATGCAGCATCCTGTCAAGCTAATTCCATGCACGTTGAGCATGAATACTCCCGGAAGTCGATATCGTGTTAATTTCCTCGGTGAGCCTGATCCTTACATGCACTTCTCGCACTTGAATTACGAAGCTGATTATGCGAACGTTGTTCAGTATATTATTTTTTTCACCGCTAATCGTTTAAAGTGGTTGGAATATTATGCAAGAGAATGTGTAAATTGTAAATGGTTAGGTGTGATAAGACGAAGATGAGATCTTATAGGTGTTCCAATTTATCGTTTCAGATCATTGGGGAAGAATTATTTTACTTTTGGGCGCGTTGTCTACTGAGCCAGAATTTAAACATTAAAATCAATTTATCTTTGGCATTGGTCACAGTAGTTTAAGACATTGAAAATGTAATACCCAAAACATATCTTAAAAAAATTGCTTTGAACGGAAAAAGGATTGCAATACTATATACTAAAATACCTTAAGCTGAAAATGAAAAAACAACAGAAATTGAAAAATGTTCATATTTTCCGTGATTGAGTCAAAAAAAGCTTTGCCATTCCTCTCTTCGAACCAACGCCACCTTTGCTAATAACTTTTTTTCCTCACACCTCATTACAGATTATCTGATTTTCGAAAATGTAATTATGTCATAACTCCCGCAGACGTTTGATGATTATCGACATCCACCTGACGTAAAAATTTCTCTCTTCCTACGCCGATGGCCGCGCGAATCGAGCGTCCACGTGCGCCGAGATCGAAAAGAGAGCGAGACAAAGCTCTTCCGAGGGCGGACACTCCGCGTAATAGTGCACGCATATAGTAGGCGAGCGAAAAGCCCGGAGGGCCGAAAGGATCGGGTGAAAGGAGAGGCCTCTTTTTTCCGCTCCTTTTTTTCACTTTCCGATTCTGCCTCTCGCGGCCGAGGAAGCGTGTCGCGAGATTACATCTTAAAAATGGAAGCCGCGAGGCTCGTTAGCCGCCGAGTCGCCTAAGTCGTCATCATCGTTCGCTCGTTCGCTGTGCATTCGTTCGTTCGTTTATTCGCTCGTTCGATTGTTCGTTCCTTCGCTCGCAGGTTTGTTAACGCGTTCGTTCGTTTACTCACTCCTTCGTTCGATTGTTCGTTAATGTGTCCGTACGACCCGGTAATGCGTTCGCTGATTCGAGAGTTTGTTCGTTCATACGTTGGTACGTTCGCTCATTTATTTCTTCGTATGGTTCGTTCATACGTTCGAAAGTTCGTTCATTCGTGCATACCTTCGTTCGTTCGCATATTTGTTCATACGTTCGCAAGTTTTGTTAGTATATGATGCAGTGGGGTAATTCCGTACACGGGGCAAATTTGGACTAGGCCCTTATTTATTCGAATATACGTTCCATTGTACCAACTGTAAGGAAAAAATCTTCCTTCGGTTAGTATTCAACGGTTTGGATAGTATTCAACATAAGTGGCCGCCATGTATTCTGCGATTCCGCCGTTTAACTCGTTCGACAGACTTTGTATTACTAATAATAATTCCGCTTTTGCCCCATAATATAAGGATGTAAGATTCAATAATTTTTAAACAGGTTGCTGCAGTTTTGCCCCAGTTCCGGGGCAAGTCCGCCCTACCTGCACTGTTTTTGATTTATTAAGAAAATCATAACTTCCAGAAGGTATTTTTAGTCGAAAACAATGCAACTCAAAGAATAAACCATACGCTAAATAAAAACGCTAAGATTATTAGGTTTTAGTGAAATATATAGAAAATACATTAGTTTAAAGTAAAGTTTACAATTTCTGGGTCGGATTTACCCCACTCCACCTTATTCGTTTATACTTTCGCAACTTCGTTCGTTCGTATATTCGTTCATACGTCTGCAAGTGTGTCCGTTCGTACATGGATTCGATCATTTACTTGTTTGTACATACATCCATTCATTTACTTCAATCTTCGGTTTGTATAGCCATCTATTCGTGCATTCATACATTCGATCGTACGTTCATTTATTCGGTCGCTTATCCGTACATGCGATCGTTCGTACATTCATTAAAACGTTGGTTCGTTCGATCGTACATTTATACGTTTGTTTATACGATCGTTCATTCGCACATGTATTCATATCTTCGATGATTCCTTCGTACATTCGTTAAAACGTTCGTTCACTCGTTCGTACGTTCGTTTATACGATCGTTCTTTCGTACATGCATTCGTACGTTAGATGATTCGTTCGTACATTCGTTAAAGCGAGCGTTCATCTATTCGATCGTTCAGTCGTATATGCATTCGTACGTTCGATGATTCGCTGAAACGTTCGTTCGTTTTATCGTTCACTCGTACCTTCGATTATTCGTGCCTGCATTCATACGTTAGATGATTCGTTCGTATATTCGTTACAACGGTGTGTTCATTTATTCGATCGTTAGATGATTCGTTCCTACATTCGTTAAAACGTTCGTTCATTTATTCGATCGTTAGATGATTCGTTCCTACATTCGTTAAAACGATCGTTCATTTATTCGATCGTTCATTCGTACATCCATTCGTACGTTAGATTCGTTCGTATATTCGTTACAACGTGTGTTCATTTATTCGATCGTTAGATGATTCGTTCCTACATTCGTTAAATCGTTCGTTCATTTATTCGATCGTTCATATTCGTACATGCATTCGTACGTTGGATGATTCCTTCATTCCTACATGCAATTCGTACTGTCGATGATTCGTTCGTACATTCGTTAAAACGTTCGTTCGTTCGTTCGTTCGTTCGCTCGCTCGCTCGCTCGTTCTCTCATACATTCGTTCGTTCACACATACATTCGTCGTTCCTAACGCGTATGCTGCTCACGGGGAATGGGTGTGTGCGTCGGTGCCCGATCGTCGGCGGGCTCCTTCGTTTCTTCTCCCGGTCCTTCGAAATCAGTTCGGCAGTGACTCTTCGCGCCGCCGGTCGGCTGGCCTCGTGCAACGATCGGCTCCGGGTAATCGCGAAATTACGTTTTTTTACCTCTTCCCACCGAACTGACAACGGGACATCTCGTCGTTAGCTTCACCGACTATTCGACGGCAGTCCGGATTTTCCAGCTGCCTCGCTTCGGACCTGTGACAGTTTGCTTCGTGCTATGGCTAGATCGATAGTCCGGGATTTTTAATTTTTTTTCGCGCGAGTTACTATTTTTGTGTTCGTTCTTTGTAACGACGACGGTGGATATTGGATTTATTGTAATTCGCTGTGCCTGTGGTACATATTTATCTTTTTTTTTTGCTCCGATATGGGGTTCATGTACTGAAATTAAGGTGGATTTTTGATTCGTCCAGTTTGATACTAGTGAATGTTTATGGTGTGCGACGGTGGGATTGGTAATCGTGAATTTTATATGACATATTATTTTTTCAAATTTGTTACATTGCAAGGTTAGCTTATTTAATTTTTGTGTCGCTTAACCGAATTGCAAGGAAAGTCGTTATGTTGTTTATTTTGTTTGAAAATTTACAATTAAATATCGACCTTTTCGCTGCAAAGAGACGTCAGATTTCATCTTTAATTACTTAACTCCATGACCGTTGTTGACTTTTCGGTTGCCTCGTTTAATACCTGTAAAAGTTTGTTAAGTCGATAATCGTAAACTTTGCTTTTGTTATTCTGCATTGGAATGGTATTATTCCGTTCTTCTGCTCCTTAATTGAATTATGGTTTCGCAGAGTTTCTGTTTGAATCTAATGCAGGATTCGTTATACATTAGGCGTTGATATTTTTCTATTCGGCTTTCGCTATCAGCCGATTGCGGTACGTAGATAAACGTTTGTGTGCACGGTAAAGTTTACTGCGCTTGATATGTTTAGTTCGATATCGAGTTCTTCCTGCGAAACAATTCTATTTTTAGAACAATTTCATGACGTAACGAATCTTTATTATATGCGCTCTCTCTCTCCTTCCCGCGACTGATGGGTATAATCCGCCGATTGTTACTTAAAGCATCGAAATAACTTTTTTTTATCAGGCACCGCCATTTGTCAATCAATCGTTATCGCCGCTTATTTCTTTTTCGCACTTTTACTAACGACACGTTTTCAGTAGCGTTCCTTCGCGATCATTCAGTTGAAGCCACTCTCATTGAAATTCGTTCACCCATCCATCACATTTTACGAAAATACCTTCTCTTATTTCATCTTGTCGTCAAAAATGTAATCGATCCTTCCTCAATTATCGCAAGCAAGGAAAAAATATATATCTAATGAGTAAACATTAATTCTTACTTTAAATGATTAATACCTGAGGTGCTACTGGCAGACTATGACTGCTTTTTCTGTTTTTCTTTTCTTCAAATATTCATTATCTTTTCTCTGTGACGACATATTATTCAGTTATCTATAAGTTTGACATAATTTCGATCAATGCGTTTTTCGTATATTGTACAAAATATTAGTTGCAACATCTTTTTCGCGTTATACGAGAACCTATATTATCGGAAATTCCTTGTCTCATTCTCCGAAATCTGCTTGGCGGCTTTCCGCTCGAAACGACGCCAATCAGTCTAGTTCGATGGTCTCGCAGATAACTCATCCTACTATGCGCTACTGTTCTTACAATTTGTGTCACAGTTTCCTGTTTCGTCATTTTTCGCATACCATAGCATCGTGCATTTTTTCTTTAAACCGGTAGAGTATACATGCAATTTATTTAAAACACTCATGTGATCAAACAGTTAGTAAAAGTAAACTTCGAAATAATCATTTCTAATACGTTACTTAACATTATTCGTTGTACGAGAAATATTGTT
The DNA here is from genome assembly GCA_914767735.1 of Anoplius nigerrimus. NCBI lineage: Eukaryota > Metazoa > Arthropoda > Insecta > Hymenoptera > Pompilidae > Anoplius > Anoplius nigerrimus. The sequence continues at coordinate 8,874,244 of OU612090.1, forward strand.
GTACATACAGTTTCCTATAACACGAATTCATACCATGCGTAACATATAAACCTTGTGCGGAATCTCTCGGTATTCGTCCGTTTGATTGTTGAACACATGGAGTCCTACTACACGGATTCACAACGTATACCTAACATATAAACCGTGTTGTACCGAATACCACTGTATTCGCCCATTCAATTGTCGAACACGCAGATTCCTATAGCAGGAAATGTTACAACGTATAACATATATACCGTGTTGTACCGAATACCCCTGCATTCGCCCAGCCAATTGTGGAACAAGCGAATTCCTACAAAACGAATTCACACAACGCATAACGTACAAAGTTATATGGAGTATTACTACATTCGCCAACTCAATTGTCGAAAAAGCAGTTTCCTATAACATGAAATCTCACAACGCATAACATATAAATCGTGCTGTACGACATACCACTGCATTCGTCCGCTCAGTTGTCGAACACGCGGTTTCCTATAACACGAAATCTCACAATGAATAATACATAAACCGTGTTGTACGGAATACCATGGCATTCGCCTGTTCAATCGTCGAACACGCGGATTTCTATAAAACAAATTCACACAACGCATAACGTACAAAGTTGTATGGTGTATTACTGCATTCGCCAACTCAATTGTCGAAAAAGCGGTTTCCTATAACATGAAATCGTACAACGCATAACGTACAAAGTTGTATAGAGTACATAAAACCTCTTTCTGTGTGGTCCGTTTTAATGCGATATCTTTTTGTGCGATTTATTTTTGGCGGTTTCTTTTTTTTGTAGGATTTTGTTAGCACGCAACCAAAATCGTACAAAAAAAGAAACCGCCAAAAATAAATCGCACAAAAAGATATCGCATTAAAACGGACCGCACAAAAAGAGGTTTTACCGTATTACTGCATTCGCCAACTCAATTGTCGAAAAAGCGGTTTTCCTATAACATGAAATCGTACAACGCATAATAACGTTCAAACCGTATTGTACGGAAGCCTACTGTATTCGCGCGCTCGAGTAAGCGAATTGACGCGAAATAGGAGTCCTATCTTTTTTCCGCGCAATACTGACGACTGGTCTGCGTCGAGATATTCGCTGCAATCTGCCATTTGCGTCCGGACGGATTCGCGTGTCGCGTTCGATCGGAATCAGTCGGTCGCGAACTGGTCTCACTGATGGTACGTTCGTTGTTCGCGATTACCGTGAATGTTAAGAGGATTTTGATAAACAATTGAAAATGATTTTGTGAATTTGTTGCGTAGTGTCATTTAAAGCTGGGATGTCATGTTGAATAAGCGTGTCGATATTCACCGCAGTGAAATGTAATGTGTAACGAAAATAGTGCAACGAGTAAAACTGATTTATCAATGTGATCGTGAAGGTTGAATATGTAGCAGTGTGCGTATGTCGGTGTTTAATGTTAGGCTGCAATGATTTCCGTAGAGCGTGTACGTTCAGTTTAATTGGTATTCCTTTTTTACGTTTTTTATTAAGTGACAGTCAACTACATATATAATACTTGTATCGAAAATGAAGCGTGTAGAGTTAAAACGTTATAAATTACAGTCATACAATTACTACATGTTCGTAGTGAATCGTTAACTACGATATTATTAACACGATACAAACAGTATTTTTTTGAACTTGTGTCATCGATAGGAGTTCGGTAGCTCAACGTACGTAGTTAATAACTAAAATTACGAGACATTCTTCGTATAGAACTTGTATCACAGTCTTGCCAACCGATGAAGCCAACAGCGTCGTCCATCAGTATTCGTGTTACATTATTTTCCTTGGCATTGATCGGAATCAGTTGCCGAGAGACATTTCGATTTCCGCGTATCTTTGATCTAGATCAGTGGATCAGTATACTCGGGCAACATTTTGATTTATACGTCCTCTCAATCAGGATCGGCTCACCGGTGACTATTCAAACTCGACGAGCCCGTCCCGTTATTGCAGTTCAACTGAACATCGTGCCTCCGTCCAGTTTAGTTTAAACGAGAACATTCGTCAACATTGAATTCGCGTCAGGCATAACCGTATCATAAAATCTATTTCCGTCGAACGGGCGAATTGCCGATCGCGAACTCGATAGATTTTAATCTACATCCGCGATATTCCTCGTCTACCGGACCTCCCACTTTTTTTCCGACCACAACAAGTGCCAATTTGATTAATAGCGTACTATTCCGACCGCTGATCCCTAATTGCAAGATTAATCCGATTCTAACGCGTCAATTTTAAGTTTCCTCTCAACGACTGGACCGTTTATATCGAAAGTGGTGTAAGTCCGTTTAAAAAGAAAAATTAAATATTACATAAATAAACCGCTTACACCACGTTAATCATAAATTATATATCTAATTTTTTTTTTTTAATATGGAGTTACACCAGTTTTATAGTAAACGGTCCAAATCTTCATCATTCACCCTCGCTTCAGTTTCAGTATCACGAGTTGCTCATATTCTTCAAACGTTTGCTGAAATCTTTGAAGACTTACGAAAAGTTTCATTGTAGACTATTTAAATAGTCGTTTAAGGCCTTTGGCTAGTATAAATGTTCAATCAGATTTCTTTTGAAACAGTTTTGTCTGTTGGCGACTAGATGAAGCTTAGATGTGTACCTTAATCTTTGAGCAGTTCGTTAACTATCGAGTCGATCATTATTATTCTGCCCAAGGTGCTTTTCGAATGGACAGCAGAGGTCTTACGTTAGCCGCGAATTCTCGGAAGTTCCTTTCGTGAGCAAGTTTCGACGTGTCTCGCGGCGGTCGTGCTTATGTAACGTTGACGGGCCATATCTGCCTTCTAACTCCGGCGAAAAGCCGCAATAATAAATAATCCCACCGGAATATGCCGTTCCTGCTTTGATCGGCCGACCGAAAGTTCGGGACTAAAAATGGCGGGCGCATCCTCTCGCGGTTCTGACATTATTGACTTTGATAGAATTTCGCCTAGCGTTAGAGTCAATTGCGAAATTGAAGTAGGAGAAATATTATAAGAAAGTAACGAAATTGAATTATTTTGTCTATTACGATTAAAAGGGTTCGTAAATAAAGCTCTTATTCGGTAAAAGAAAAATCTAGTGCAGAGCAAAAATTTACAATTTAGATTCAACTCATACACAACATCCGTTAGAGTGCAGGAAGTACGGTGTGATTTTAAAAATAATTCAAGGAAATCCGTATTTACAATAACGTGATTAAAACTGTCATAAACTAAAAGTCACATGGTTTTGACCTTATTGACTGTAGTAGAAATCGGACATGCATTACAGTCGATTTCAAAAGTAACGAAATGTAATCAGTTACAGTACTGCGATTGGAAGGGCTAATAACTAAAGCTTTTATCTAGCAAAGTACGCTAGTGGATAACAAAAATTTACAATTCCGATTCAACTCATACAAAACATCCGTTCGAATGCAGGAAATACAGTGCGGTTTAAGAAAATAATTAAACGCTTTCCTGATTTGCACTAATATTGTTAGAACTGCCATAACCTAAGAGTCATACGTTCGCTTGCGACTACCAACACACCGCGCACACCGAATTACCAATCAATCTCACATCAACAATTCTCAACAGACGAAATCTATCGGATCTAATCTCGCCTAAAATCCGCGACAAAATTCTCGCGCAAATTCAAAGCTGAACTCTGGGAACTGACTAACAATAAGTGAAGTGTCAGCGTCCTCAAGTGGCTGACCGCAGTGCGTCGACCTTGAAGATCGACAACACAGAATCCACAGCCCAAATCAATTGTACGGGACCCGAAGAGGTTCCTGTGCCCGAATTTTGAGGCGGGAAGGTTGGACTATAACCTAGGCAAGATTCTGCGGAAAACTCTGGACAACCTGTGCGGCCTGCGTCGTCGAGTCGACATGGACTCGATCAGGGACCTGAAGAGGCTCCTGTACGAGAGAACGGAGGCCCTGCGACGCCGAGACGAGGTGGTCGATGCCCTCGAAAGGGCACTGGAGGAGAGGGATGCCACCATTCGCTATCTGCAGAACGAGATCGACAAGTTCCGGCAGATCGTCGATCTCAGCATCGCTTCCGGCGCCATCGGCCACGGTCAAAGGTCGAAGAGGCAGGCCATCTCCGCCGAACCCCTCAGGAACGACTGCAAGCCGGTCCGCAAGTTCAACAAGCCGCAAAGGTAGATTTAGAACAGTGTTTCTCAGGAGTAGTTCTCAGGAGTGGTTCTCAGGTAGATTCCGGAGGAATTTTGGGATCGGTAAAGGTTGAACCTGATACGTTGAAAAATTGCACGTCATTCTGGTTGGATGTAACGTATAAGGAAACTTTTCTCATATAGGCATAAAACGTGTAACCTGTTCGATATGGAGTAAGTTGAGGATGAGTAAGGGTTGAAGATAAAATGTTGAAAAATTGCACGTAATTCTGGTTGTTCGTAATGTAAATGGCAACTTTATTCATACAGGTGTCAAACATATATCCTGTTGGATATGAGTAAAGGTTCAAGATAAAATGTTGAAAAATTGCACATAGTTTTGTTTGTGTGTAATTTAAAGGGGAACTTTTCTCATATAAGCGTAAAAACTGTATCTCGTTGAGTATAAACAAGGCAGGGAGTTGGTTGTTGGTTAAAGTTGTTCTTGCGTGTTTTAATTGTTGTGTAGTACAAGAAGTTGCACTAACTTAGTTTTTTTTTAGCGGCTTCACGTCACATCAACTACAAGGCTATTAGGGACAATGTTCTATTTGTGTTGCATCAGATTTTGCGGAATAAGTCTCTATCTATTTTAATATTTTGTTTTCTGTATAATTACATGAATTTTGAGGATTGACAATTTTTTGCAGCAGGAACAAATAAAAATCTTTGTTCGGTCTGTTAGCGAATTGGTCTCGCATTGCTAAGCACGAAAGGGAAAGAAAGGCGTTATTTCTCGTTTCCTCATACTCTTTTTGTCCACATTCGTCCATCACTCGTCATATATCTCGAAGATGAGAATTTATTTCAGCCTTTGACGGGAATGTACTATTTTTGTCCCACGAACATTGAAAGATGACTAGCTTCTGATATTTCGCGCGAAGGATTGGACAAGGCTTTGTCGTAGATTTGAACACACGTATGGTCATACACACGAAGTGTGAGTGCGTGCGTATGGAGGTTACGAAATATTGACGCGGATGTCTTCGAAAGTGGTCTCGTTCCAAAATTCAAAAACCTTCAACCACTTATTCACTTTAGACTGCCACGGTTACTGTAAAGGATTTTATTTTTATTTCGGCATACATAATTTTATACTAGCCTGCGCACGGTTAATATGTTAATCATTAAAATACGACTTTACACTAAATATAGTTGAAGTATATTTTTCAACGTTAAACTTTCAAAAATTTCCCAAGACAAAAGAAAACTATCTAAAACCTCAAAAGAAAAACTTGCATATCTTCCCTTTTAAGAACGTTAACTCTTAAATCAAAATTTCCTCAGGAACACATATTTTCTCAACTATATTCTGAGAAGATTGTGACGTACCAAGAGAGATATGTCAGATGAGTAGATTAGGACCGAAACATGTAAATGTAACACGCGTTGGCACATAATGGGGATGACGAAGGGCCACTGTTGCAATGGGAGTATTTTTGGACACCGAATTCAAAAAGCTTAGTTTTCTCATTGTCGGACACGTGCTTCGGTGTCAATAATGGCTTTTTAACACTGAGGTTACATAAAGGGTTCCTGAAAGATGTATGCTGTCAAGGGCCAACAGAGGAGGGATTGGGACGGGAGCGGGGGGGGGGGGGGTAAATTATGCGTAGAGATACGCTTCTCGACCGAAAGGGCTATACATTTATTCATCGACATGAGATACGAAGTTAAATCGGTCTTGGCTGAAAGGGGATTGTAATTGGTTCCTTTTAAACTCGATGCTATTTCAACGAAGTACGCGCGTATTTATATGACAGCACTGTTATGGAAACGCAACAGTTGCAATGATATTTATGTACGAGCGTGTTGTACACGCTTTATTTGGTGCCATGTTACGAAAATAAGGCTTGCATAGAGGGGATTAAAAGATAGTGATTGAAAATAGCAGTCGGATGTAAAACTTCCGTGTATTCCTGTAACAATATGAGCGGGGCTTTTACATTTCTGCACCGGTTCCATAATATTAGAATCTGTACACACAAATCGATTTTACAGTATAAGATTGATGAATGGAACGTTTACTTTTAAAGTGATGTACTTAACTTCACTTTTTTTTTCAAATGCGGTATTACATATTTCGTGATTAAGTTAGTGCAAACGATTTAGTTTTGTGATACGTTAATTTACAAAAAATAGATTTACGACATTTTTAAAATTAACGATCCAAATATTACGGACAAGTTACGGTGACACATGTTACACTGTCAAAAACGACGAAAAATCGAACAGGATGACAGAAATTAGTTATAATAAACCCTCTGTTCAACAACTTTCTTCCAGTACCTTCTTTTCTTCTACTCATCAAGTCTGCGATTTTGTCAAATTTTTCCTTCGTCAACGTTGAGTTTACATCACTCGCGAACGAATGACAGTTCACATTTCACTGTCAAGAACAGTCTTCCAATCAGCCTCGCGATTCAACTAGCAAGAATTCCGAATGACGCTGCGATATTACGACTAACGTTCGATCGATAGAAGTTTGATAACGATCTGACGGATCGGGCTGGCAAACTTTTTTCCGAATCTTATCTGGCGACCCCATTTTGAGCGATCTCTGCCGGGTTTCCGCGAGCAATTAAATTGCGAGTCCTCCCCTCGATTGGCCTTGCCAATTGGCATATCGATTACGTCACTCGGAGCTGACAAGCGATAGCCTAACCGGCGAGCGGACGGGCTGGTAATTGTAGGATTCTAAAATTACTCTCGGAGTCGCGATGAATTTAAAAATGATTTTGTTACGGAAGGATAGAAATAGCGATACACTGTTTATTATAGTTACATAGCTCGAATTATTACGGTTTTTATATTATCGTTACTTTTTTAATTGTCCCTTGTAAATAGATTTATTGTTCGACAATTTGTCGACAATAGTTTACATTTTAATTGACATTTATTAATGAAAGCGTGATAGATTTAAAGATATTTTAAGAATAAATTAATAAAAGTGAAAGATAATAACAAGGAGGATTAGATTATATTAAAACATTTCTATAGAGTTATCAATAGACATGGCAATGTAGAACCATGTGACTGGCATCGAAATTTTTCTAGAACTTTCTTGATTCACTAGTCCCATATACTATTCTCACAATCAGTATTGCAACAGACAAATTATAATTCTGGCAAATAATGTCATAGTTTGTTTCCTCTTCATTTTTCCTATAAATGATATCAAAGCCCTGCTCGAAAAGTTTTGTCAGACCGTTGATGATTTTATACTTAAACAATGTTTATTGTATTCTCATAAGCTCAAGTACTTTCGACGTAATTTTAGATTGACTGGACTGATGTAGAAAGCGATTGTGCAACTGACCTTTCGCGAGTTTGACACCTGCCGGCCATTTTGATTTTATCATTGGCCTGTCGACGTGGATTAATTTCACTTTGGATCAGTCCGCCTATGTTGTTTCACAATGTTTTTCTATTCAGCTTCAAAGCTGATTAACGTTAGACAAGGAAAAACGTTGAACGTAAAGTACAACAATTTCCTTATTAATAGCTGCTTTGCCTTTATTCAAATGCAGCTTTTCTCGGGAAAAATCTGTGAAGTTAATTAACGTTTGAAGTCGGAAAATGTAAATTACCTTTGATTATTCAACTCTTACAAAACAGTTCGAGCCCAAGAAACTCTATTAAAATAACGGTGATGCCTACATCTCCTGTAGCAAATGATAAAAATTCCACCACTAGTACTAATAGTAACATTGATTTCACAAGTATTATAAAAAATGTTATATCGGGCAGCATACGTTAACACAATTATTACAGTATTGCAGTTCTTAAATACTTTTTATGTTTACACATAAAATGTACCTATACATACAGGACAGCATACGTTATCGCAGTTATTACAGTATTTCAGTTTTTAAAAACGATCAACTTTTTCAGTATGCACATGAAATGTAATCAATCAGTTCTTCCCTGTCTTCAACCGTTATGAAACAGAGTTCCTCTTCCAGAGCTACCAACTCTCAAACAATCCGAAAGCGTTCAACCTTTCCGGCCGCCGGGAAAAAAATTTGCATGAACCCAATAGGTGTCACGTATCCGAAAGACTCACTTTTACCTCGAAAGGTTAACGTTCCCTCCTCGAAGGCGGTCAAGCCAGTCCAATTATAGACTCGTCAACAGAAACTCATTCGTTCCAGGCCCGTCCCGAGCACGTCTCTCCCGATCGTGTCAAACTTTCCCTCTCGCGTCGTGTCCCTCGCCAAAGTCAACACTGACAATGACTCACCGATACGTGAGTCTCTACCGTTTCGAACCTTGTTCTACGCAAATATTATCAGCGAAATTTTCGGCCACTCGTGCCTTGCGCAATGCGTACGGATGTGTATGTGTTTTCTCGTGAATGTAGGTTGAAATCCCTCGTAGAATGTGTAGATGTGTTCTTACGGGAACGTAAAGGCGTATGTTTTCTGTTTCTTTATGTATGAACGTGCGTGTGTCCTTTGGCTATGTGAACTCGTATGTGTGTCACTTTTCGTTTATGTGCACGCCTTTATTGCAGGGTGAAATCCCTTATAGGATGTGTAGATGTGTTCTTATGGGACTGTGGCGTGTCTGTTTCTTTATATATGAACTGACGTACGTGCGTCCTTTGTCGTTTGAGGATTCGTATGTGTGCCCTTTCGCGTATGCTTGATCGTATATGAGGCATTTTTCGTTTATGTACACACCTATGTTTGCTGTTTGGTCTGTATGTACAGACCTATGTGGATCCTTTACTCGCGTATACAAGGATGTATATGTGGCTTCTTTCGTTTGTGCACACACCTATGTGTGCCTTTCTATCGTGCATATGCGGACTTTTGCGTATTATTCCTTCGTGTATATATAGTTCCATGTGCCTTCCTTCCGGTGCGTAGGTACACACCTATGTATTATAGTTACTTATGTGTATCATTCTTTGGTATGTGTGTATACACCCGTATGACTCGTTCCTTCCTATATGTACCGGTCTATGCATGTGACAGCAAATGTAATAAACCCGGTGATTATGTTGCATTACCCTTAATTTGATAAATATTCACAATTCATCAAATTTACCAAATTTTGTGATATTTGTATATAATTGTGGTAATATGTTCTTACCACAATTGTTTGTTCGTTTAAAGGGATGGGTGATAACTAAGGTTTAAACAAAGCGTTTTCTTTTAAAAGTGATGTTAGCTTTGCTTCTTACAAGAAAAAAATTTGCACCATAAGGGAAGATGAGGGAATATGAGTTCCTCCTACCTAATCGTGATAATTCATCTTGTGCACTGGCAGGATTCTATCGAGTAACTTCAATAATAACCGGTAATTATACACAATGACCGGCTTAATTAGATTTACCGCAACATATATGTACTTATCTGCTTCGTTCTTTCCTATATACCTACGTCTACATCCCTTATTTTATATGTTTTTCATAATATTTTTGTCGTATTAATAATTCTTCATTATTATATACATTTATAATGTTTATTGAATATTTTTAGAATACAATATTTCTTTAATATTTAAAAGTGTGACTTCAAACATATTTTTTAAATATTTGAACCAATATTTTTGTGCTACTAGGAACATGTGTACATGCTTTCGCCATGTAACCCACGTGTTCTTTTCTTCGCACGTGCATCTATGTACGCACGTTCTTTTGCTATATAACCTATACATTCATTTCTTTGCACTTGCATCTATGTATGCACGTTCTATCGCCATGTAACCTATGTGTTCATTCCTTCACACATGCACACACCTATATACGTACGTTCTTTTGCCATGTAACCTATGTGTTCATTCCTTGACACATGTACTTATGTATACACGTTCTCTCACTATATAACCTGTGTCCATTCCTTCGCTCATGAACCTATGTAGGTACGCACGTTCTTTCTTTATGTAACCTCTGCAACCTGTACATACGTTCTTTCGCCTATGTATACATAAGGTGACCAACTGTACTCATTTACTGAGTTTTGTACTCTTTTTTCGCAAACCGTACTCTATTCAAATCCTGTACTCTGAAAGTACTCATTTGTATAATTTTATACTCATTTGTATTTCTAAAACATTTTTTTAGATTATTTTATTTCAATTTTATTCATATCAGATCCCACATGAAAATTTAAAAGTTTTAATAGAAATTTCCTTATGTCGTCCAGGCACTAATGCTGCTGTTGAAAGAGTATTTTCACTAGGGAATGATTATTGGAGGAGTGAGAAGTCGCAACTTTCTGTGAAAACATTATCTGCCGTCTTAACAGTCAAATTTAATATGCAAAATGAAAATTGTTCGGATGTGGTTACATTATTAGACGAACATCCTCATTTAGCAAAAAAAATCCACTCCGAAGAAAAATATGTTTTTAAAAGAAAATAAAGTTTTTATCGTTTTTTCTTCCTTTTTTTTCACCTATGAAATACTTGCAAAGTGTACTCTTTTTGAACAAAAAATAGTTGGTCACCTTATGTATACACCTATATGCGTTCGTCCTTTCTTCCGGGCCGACATTCTCCTCACGTCAGGATCGTTTTCGGCGAACGTGATTCAGCCTTATCTCGATCCCGCATAACCGTCCGGCACTTTCGATCGGCGAGTCGGACGTTAATTTGCATCCATCGGTTCCGAAATTGTTCGCTCGCTCCGCTGACTGGAATCGAAAATCGGCCCCAAAGTCCGAATGTCGATTACGTCAGGCCGCGATAACGATTATCCTCGGGCAGGAATGGCCTAACGATACCGAACTTCGCGTGCACCGTGTGCATTCGGAGTCGTTTGACGCAAGGCTCGCTTGCGTACGATTTTGGTGTCAAGTTGGAATGCAGAATCGTTCGCCCGCTGCTGGAATTTGATGTGACGTTGCGTGAGGCAAGAAAGTATTTTCGGGTTTCGAACGTGGCGTCGTCGTATTTTCTAAGAACTGTTAATGTTCAAATATTTTCTTTTTCCCCCATTTGATTTTCGTTATATATAAGTTACGGAAGAAAGTTGAAGATTATTCTTTGCATAAAAGTATGTGGTTTATTTTATACGAAAAAACAGAAATTTCTTTCTTGCCGATCTGATACTTCTCTTAGTTAGGTGATCTTATTTTTGTAGGTTTCATTGTTATCGAGTGCGAATTCGACTCGAAAAGGAAAATAACTTGGTAAGAGCAGACGAATCGGTACAGAAATGTGCAGAGATGATGTGTGACGTGAGATGTTAGTTTTTATACTTGTTTTTAGAAATGATTATTTCCACAACGGGTTTTTGCACTATCATCTTGTATAAATTCCTTGTTTTTTGTTAATATTCAATAAATTAGCCTGTTATGAAACTAGAAACGTAAGTTGTAAAATTGATGCCGTTTATATTATTTTTACATTTATCTGTTGCATTTTTGGAAGTGACTGTGCTACGAACCAGTTTCCTTAATTCTCGTTTTTTGACATCGGTCGATCTCATTTCAGACTTTATTATATTTCGCAGCGAATTAAGGCTGAATAATTAATGAGCGAATGAATTTCGAATATTGAGCGCATGTTATTGTATCTTCCTATTTAATTCTGGAACTAAATGTATTACGATTGTGTCACTTTTTTCGTTTTCGGTTTCGGATGCCAGACGATCCCGTTTTATCTGGAATTTACTGTGTTTTCGACGTAAATCTGTTTGCTTTCCTGAAATTCTGCTTTAATCTCGCCATCTGTTGCGTCAAATGTTTCCAAACAGAGTTCTTTTAATTTCATAGTATTTATAAATATTACCGCATTGCGCAATACAGGCATAAATGACAAAGATGCGATGCAAATTCATACAAACATTTCCGTTCCTTTGGTTTCGCTTCGATCGATTATAAAGCAGCCGAGTTCCTTTTTTTTTTACCTACATTTTTCGATGTCTGGCAAGATCGTTTGTCCCGAAAATTTCATTATTAACGCGATCGATTTATATTTCAAAAATCGATTCCTACCAACGCCTTTAATGACCTCACAAGTCAACTTTTTTTATTCACGTTTATAAGATATTATTTCCTGCACGAAATAAAAATCGAAGCTCAACACTTACTCATGAGATCAAATTCACGAATATACAATTTGAGAAAAGTGCATATTTTCTACTGAGATTCTGCCGTCCGATAAAATTGCGTTTCTGTTGCTGAAACCGGAAGACGAGCGAGTGCACAATTTGCATTGTGACGAGCTTCTCACTTGGCTGGCCAAGATTTTTTGCTGCGATTCGCTTGTGACAAGTGCAGTCGGTAGACGGCAAGCGAAGCGGAACATTTTGCGAGCGTGTGCACGTTTGACCATAATGACGACGAATAATTAATACGGAGTATTTATCGCTCGATTTTAACCAAACTCAGGCTGCTTACGTAATTATTTACTCTGGAATCAAATTTGTTCCCATGCGATCGATAATAAAGGTTGTAAATTGCATCAAATTCTATTATCAATATGCAAGGCAAATATTGTCCAAAAATATAGGTTTCAAAATTTTTAAATTTTGTCTTCATTGGGTTCTATCGAGTAATTTACAATTAAAATAGATTTACTTGCTGTTCGATATCAAGTATGGAGAAAGTTGGTTTAATAATAACGATTACTCCATGGACGTAATGTTTGATGGATTTTATGTGCTATCGGAGTAACACCTGTGATAATAAGTCGTACGAGGTTTATTGCAAAATTTCTCTATTTTTTGATCAGTGGCGTTGATCGATTTGGCCAATGAACAGGCTGTGTGCGAATCGTTCGACGATGAAGAAAGTTTACAGTATGAATATTTTGCAAAACTTTGTTGAGTAAGATTATTTTTATTCTGTTCGATGAGTCTTGGTTGTTTCACAGATATTTGATAAATTCTTTCAATTTTAATCATGTGAACTGTTTATTTTTAAGGTAATGCAAGTCCACTTAAAAAGAAAATTAAATTTCGTATAAATAAAAATCTACACTAAATGAAACAAATTATGTGATACTTCATAGTGGACTTAGATCACTTTAAAAATAAGCGGCGCATATGTCTATCATGAAATTTTCAAAGAACCGACAAAAATAATACTCTGAAACGCTGAAATGAGCAAAATACATTTTTTTGAGGACGTAATCATAACAAATAAATTACCCAAAAATTCGTAGAAATACGTCGCTATTCAAAGAAAGATAAACAGTGTCCAAAAAATTGGCACTGCCCAAAGGGCTAAAAAATAGTATCAAAGAACAGCTCCGTCATAATACACAATATTCCGCACATTGACATGCCGATAAACAAAAAATTCGCAGACTGTCACGAACGAACGGAACACAACATGCGAGCGCAAAAACGTAAATACGTCAATTACTCAACAAGCGCGTGAATGAATCCAGGAAAAAGATTATGCTATCTCGACTTGTCGAAATTGCTGATAGGTCAAAAGTTTTCATTCAATATAATTTCACCCCCCACCGCTGCCCGATATTATTATCGGTACTTGATAAGCATGTGACGCGATTAAGTTTAATCAGCGGGTTCCATCGATGCTAATAGCGCGTGTGTGATTAAATTATTGGCGGTAGACGTCCTTTGGCATGGCGCATATTAGGTTGAAACAACTGTTGCCAGACTCAGTTCGACGGATAAATCTCGACTAATCACGTTCGCGTAGGAATATTAATTTTCTATGCAGTCAGTTTCAAGCTAGAATGCAAAAAATTACGTTCGTAAATAACTGAGAAGTGTGGGGTTATTTGAAAATATTTTTAGTTACTTCAAGTTTGTGCAATATTTATATATAATTTTTTGATCGTTCTTGCGTGGTACATTAAGTAGGGTGCAGTTTTTTGTTATAATATAGTGAGTAGTTTTGATAGTACATGTTTGTAACAGCAGCAAATATATACTATACATAACAATGGGAAATGACTGTAAAACGAATTATTATACTGGCAGTAATTTGTGAGAATTCAATCGAACTCTGTTAAACATTTACTTCGCAACCATTCTATCGGTGAGATATTTGACTCACAAACATGATTGAATAAAATTGCACGAGTAAAAGCAGGAAGAAGCAGATTTTGCATTAAATATCTTATCGTCTGATATCTGATCGTTAAGAATGACACAAAAATTCCACCGAGTTGCACAACTCAAAAATGGCTCCGCTTCCGATCGAAGAAAAAAACACTTAAAAAGGCAAGAAAACAGTCGTGCAAGTAGTTTTACCGCTCTTTAGGCTGACAAGTGACCTAATAATGTCCGTCTATTTCTTAAAAGCCTTATATTACTATCAATTGTATATGTTTTACATGTATCATCCTATTTTTCCATATATTACGTTTATAATTTACGTACTTCGAGTTGCGCAGCCTAAAAGTAATTATGGTAACAAAAAACGAGGTGAATCTGAGTAACAAGCAGCTGAATGTAGTTGGGCTCGCTCTACAGGGTGGCAAATGAGCCGACGGCGAGCAAGATTTTTATTTCCGCTGATACGCACTTAGACAGCTAATTTCACTAACGGTAACTGCTCGTCAGTCTAACATCCAGCAGCAGGCAAGGAAGGTTGATACCGTACCTTATCGCCTTCAGATTAGTCGAGAGTCAAGAACGAGCGTGTCCATCTTGACAAAAACAATACTAAACGTACCTAAACACGTATATATGGATTGTTTATTTTGAAAGTGGCGTAAGTCCATTCTTTTTCAAAATAAGGTATCACTCAGTTGTGATTAATTTAGTGTAAACCTGAACTCATTTGAAAAAAATGGTTTTGCACCACTACAAGAATAGATATGACCTGCTATGTATGGATCGATTGTTTTGAAAGTGGTATAAGTAAGTGCATTTTTTTTAATTGTGGTAAAGGAAAGGTTTACACTAAATTCATCACAATTTACGTGATATTTCCTTTTTAAAAAAGGAATGGACTTTTATCAGTTTCAAAATGAAGTGTCATTATACAGTATGCTATATCTATTTTTACCGTAGATGAAAATGCAGACAGTTTGTCAGATAAAGATCTTTTTTTTTTATTTCGTTATTTAGTGTCGCATCAACCACAAGAAAAGGGTTATTAGCGACATATAAAGATCTTATTTTGATTGTAGCAATGAAAAGAACAATTTTTTGTTACTTATAATAAGACACTAGTTATCAATTTTTATACACTCTTTATTATGAATCAATTACATCGACTATTACACCTACACGTTCAGATAAGTACATGTACTAGAAGTACACAAGCGAACCGTCTCGAAAGTTTGCATCACATCTTCCCACGTTCCGAATAAAAAATTCAGAACAACTTTTCCCACCTTCACGTTCACCAGCGCAAACGCCATCGCGATTCAATTTTTGCTAAATCCGACTGCCAACATATCGGCTCCGCGCCACTAACACTTAAACGAACGAACGTACGCCCCGCCATCCAATTCGCAGCTTCCACTGCACTCTAATCCAGCAAAATCGTCTATATATCCGACGTTATCGACGATGCGTCAACAAACACTGACGAAAAGCCGGCAACAAAGAAAGTTCCGTGCGTACGCACACGGATGCACGCATATAGGCGATTGCCCGCAGGCGAAAAAAGAGAATCCGCCGAGCAGCGGACGATAAGCGCTGACCCAATTTCCGCGAAAGTGAAATTCACTCTCGGCCAATTTATCCGCGCTTAGTCGCGTATGCAAATTAGCCGGCGGATAGCACGCGCCGAGTGTTCACCTGCGGCTCTCTGAGACATCGGGCGGGGGCCCCCTTTGTTTTTCTTATCTCCTTCCTTCCGACGCCGGTAATTCCGCGTGCAATCGCAGTGCGATGAGCGACAAAGAACTTGCCTGCTACCGTCAGTAGCTTTCGTCGGTTGAGATTAATCGCCGGACGTTCGCTGTGCTCCGTGGGTGCGGATTTTAGGAAATTTTGAATTCTTCCGACGGATCGGTAAGGTGGAGGTGGAGTTTGAGGTAGTGAGACGAGGGTGAGAGCTCGGATGTTTTAGTTGTATACAGAGTGGCTGGCTTGAGTTTATATTTTTGGTCGAAAAGCATCATTTCATTGCACGTTATGACGTATAGATTCTACAGAAAAAAAATGTGGATTTTGTTAGCTGTAGTTAATTGGCGGACGTTCACTGTGCTCCGTGGGTGCGGATTTTAGGAAATTTTGAATTCTTCCGACGGACCGGTAAGGTGGAGGTGGAGTTTGAGGTAGTGAGAGGAGGGTGAGAGCTCGGAAGTTTTAGTTGTATACAGAGTGGCTGGCTTGAGTTTATATTTTTGGTCGAAAAGCATCGTTTGATTGCACGATGTAACGTATAGATTCCACCGTTAGAATATTTGGACTTTGTTAGCTGCAAGTAATTGTTAAACGTTGGTTGTGCTCGGTGGGTGCGGAATTTTTGGGAAATTTTCGATCCTTGCGGCGCACTGGTAAGGTTGAGTTTGAGGTAGTGGAGCGAGGATGATAGGTGCAGTTGCATTTGCATGCATTTGATGGGAAGTTATGACGTATCGATTCTACTGAAAAAAATTTTGACTTTGTCAGCTGTAATTAAACGTTAAACGTTGATTGTGCTTGGTGGGTGCGAATTTTGGGAGATTTTGGACAGTTGCAACGGATCGGTAAAGTTTAGTTTAATGTAATAAGCAGGAGGGATAATTGAGTGGAGTTTATGGTTGTTTAGACAATGGATGACTATAGTTAATATTTTTGGTGCAAAAGTATAATTGCATCACAAACTGTGATGCAAGGATTCAATTCATGAAATTTCTAACTTTCATTAGTTGGAATTAATTGGTAAACGTTCATTATGTTGGATGGTTGCCAATTGTGAGAAATTCTGACGTTTGCGACGAAATGATAAGGTTACGCTTTATATGACGAGTGAGAGATGATAGTTTTACATTAACGTTTATGTAATGTTAATAATATTATATTAATGTTAAATATTATTACACACAATGAAGCAACGATTGTTGATATTATGGGTGAACTATAATTAGAACGTAGCAAATCAGAATAGTCATTTATGTGAGTTCCTGTTAAAAGATTAAAGCTAAACCTTTTATCACCATGAAACGATACCTAACATTCGAAAAATAGGAATAACATTCAAATACGAGCAACGTCGCAAAATAATTAACAAAAACATGCATCACCTAATACCGACCAATTAGGTAATAACGTACCCACAGAATGGACGTACCCATAAAATGAGTCCGCCAGTAGATCCAGGACGAAACGAATTTTGTTTTATTAATTATTAAATTAATTTTTTGGAGTAAGGTGGATCGCTATAGCGCCGTGTGCCCCAACTCCGTTATTAAATGAACCCATAAAATGCCTAACCTATAAATTTTAAATATCCAACCCCTCGAGTGTTCACCCAACGATGTACATGTATGATCAATGAATCCTCGTCCGACGTACCTGCACTGTCTCCACTTCCTTCGCCAAAAACGAAGCTCTCAACCTCGGCACCTCGCAATTTCGCTCATCCGCGGCGCAAAAGTCGCCCAGAGCAAAGTAAAACGACGAACGAGCAGGCCACTTACGCGTTCGATTCTGCTTCAAGGTCCCGCGAGCTGATCAAGGCCGCCATCCTGGACAATGACTTCATGAAGAACCTGGAGCTGACGCAGATCCGGGAGATCGTCGATTGCATGTACCCCGTCACCTTTCCTACCGGCTCGATCATCATACGGGAAGGCGATGTCGGCTCTACCGTCTTCGTCATGGAGGGTGAGTAGATATGTACTTCTCGCTCTCCCGTTACGCTTTTGCGCGACCGTAACTCTCGTCCCCGCGCAATTTGCCTGCCTACGTTGAGCGCCGCAAACGGAATCCGCATTGTTCGCTACCATTCTTTCGGCTGCGCATGCGCGCCGAGCGACGACCGTTCAAGGCAGGCTTAATGCAACAAAATGTTTGCGGTAGGCTCGTGTCAATACGCTGGCTTGATAGAATGTATCGGTAGATTGTTCTGCTGTGACCGTTTACTTTGAAAGAAGTATAAATTCATTTTTATTTTAAACGAGATAGCGCGTTACTTGTGATTAATTTAGTGTCTACATTTTAGTTATGTGATGTTTAGAAATGTGGAATATAAATGGATATCGTCTTTTTTTTCAATGTCATATTAGTAAATAGTTTAGACTGAATAAATCGCAAATTACACGGTATCTCATTTAAACGAAACAATGGACTTACACAATTTTCAAAATAAACGGTTCGTATCATGGGAGGTGAATTTTTCTGTACCAGAAGCTAGGTATACCTTACAATGTAGTCTAAATCCTCATTTCGGATTTATTTATGGAAAATGTTTGGTATTGTAAATTTGAAAACTACTAAAAAGGAGTTGACAAGAATTGCATAGCAAACGTCTTTATGAAAGATGTGATACTTGGTAAGAAAAAACATTTTTATGGGGCTGACTATCAACAGAGTAATCTAAATTCTTTTTATGCGAGAAATTATGTTTATCCTGCATTTTTCTCGCATGACGTTTATAAATTATTATCTTTGACTCACATTATCTGACAATCTGTTGAATACGACAATAAAATAAAGCAGAGTATCTACTGAATTTATTTTAATAATCTTTAAGCAAACATATTAATAAATGTATTATGTTCTTTGGAAATATAAAGTGAAAATGTGACACACATTTTCCGTCCTGAAAATCGTGAATATTATACGGAAAAGTGAATAGCTAAGTCCAAGTGAAAATTAGAGCTTAGAACATTAACGTTAAGTGAAATTAGGTTTCTCCAGAACGTTTTATTTTAATCATGCGGAGCCCGAGCATGTGAAGATTTATCAAAAAGGCACAGTGAAAATAAGTTTCTCTTGATATTTTTGTCTCAATATCGTGTTGATCTAAGAAAATGTGTTGATCGTCTATGATGGAATAAAAAGTAGGACTCGACGAAATTCGATCGTTTCCACAGACTTTGAAGTGTGATAATATTTTTAAGGCTTGAGGAAGTTTCAAGGCGTCTGTTTTAGTAAACTCGTTTTTCTTTTTAATGTGCTGCATCATGTGTGAAATCCGGGTTCATTGTACGGTGCGTAGGCCGATCTGTATCTATCTTTATCCTTTTTCATTCATTAGCATTGAGATGAGACTAACTAAAAGCATTAATTCTCCAATTATAGAGAAGTATTAATTTTTCTGCAAATATTCCCGTCCACTCTTTTTAATCAAAATTTGTTCTACAGATGATGGCATCTTACATTAAAAAAAAAATACAGTTGTTGTGTAATCCAATGGTAAAAATATTTTGTAGTAATTAATTTTGAGCTTCGGAATTTATTCATGTATCGACTTTGACAATGGTATTCCTAATATCAGTGGTTGGTTCATAGATATGCCTTGTCCTCTCAACAAATTTCTTAATTTCCACACTGGCTACTGCTTGATAATGGCTGATCCGGAAAACAAATTTCAAAATGTAACTGTACTGAAGATCTATTTTCAATGGACATTTAACATATGTCATACATGTGTATAATTTAACATATATTGAACAAACCCACTCCAAGAGCCATAAATGCCTCACCGTATAATATTCAATCAACCTCCCATAATTCCACCCTCCATTCCTTAACTCCTCACCCACAAAACAGTACAAAACCACCAACTTCTACATAACCGATTCCACACAAATCAACATCCCTCCCCGGCCACAAAGCAGCCTAACGAGAAAGCTCCAGTCGGCTCTAAAGAAAAATCCGCCCCCGCAACATACGTCATCGACAAGCCACTGTCTGATTTTGGCGAGGCAAATTGTCCGGATGTGCAACGCTATCGTGAAACAGTCGCGGAACGGTCGCGAATCGGTCGCGTGGGCTTAGTTCGAAGTGGAATGCGCAGAAGACGGAAAGCCGTCCGGCGCGCAGCTCGGCACTCTCGCGTCTTCAGTTCTTAACCTCGCCCGTTACACACCGTGTAATCTCGGCTCGTTCGCCGTCGCGCGAAGGTCGACCGTTGTCTCGTCCGACTCCTACGTAAATGAGAATTCTCTCGCGGACTGCCGGCATTCGTCGCGGCCGCGACCGCTTGCGTTCAGCTCGACGCCCATTTCGACTTCAGATCCTCTACAGGCTCTTGCAAAGGTTGACTGATCGGGTCTGATACTGGAGGGTTGGGGGTAATGATCTTTTGCTAGTGTAGGAATAATAAAGCATGAGGATACTGAATCTGTCAGTTTTACTAAATAATTGTTAGTGATCAATGCTCGGCGCCCATTTCGACTTCAGATCCTCTACAGGCTCTTGCAAAGGTTGACTGATCGGGTCTGATACTGGAGGGTTGGGGGTAATGATCTTTTGCTAGTGTAGGAATAATAAAGCATGAGGATACTGAATCTGTCAGTTTTACTAAATAATTGTTAGTGACCAATGCTCGGCGCCAATTTCGATTTCAGATCCTCTACAGGCTCTTGCAAAGGTCGACTGATCGGGTCTGGTACTGGAGGGTTGGGGGTAATGATCTTTTGCTAGCGTAGGAATAATAAAGCATGAGGATACTGAATCTGTCAGTTTTACTAAATAATTGTTAGTGACCAATGCTCGGCGCCCATTTCGATTTCAGATCCTCTACAGGCTCTTGCAAAGGTTGACTGATCGGGTCTGATACTGGAGGGTTGGGGGTAATGATCTTTTGCTAGTGTAGGAATAATAAAGCATGAACATACTGAATCTGTCAGTTTTACTAAATAATTGTTAGTGACCAATGCTCGGCGTCCATTTCGATTTCAGATCCTCTACAGGCTCTTGCAAAGGTTGACTGATCGGGTCTGGTACTGGAGGGTTGGGGGTAATGATCTTCTGCTAGTGTAGGAATAATAAAGCATGAGGATACTGAATCTGTCAGTTTTACTAAATAATTGTTAGTGACCAATGCTAGGCGCCCATTTCGATTTCAGATCCTCTACAGGCTCTTGCAAAGGTCGACTGATCGGGTCTGATACTGGAGGGTTGGGGGTAATGATCTTTTGCTGGTGCAGGAGTAATAAAGCATGAGCATACTGAATCTGTCAGTTTTACTAAATAATTGTTAGTGATCAATGCACGGCGCCCATTTCGATTTCAGATCCTCTACAGGCTCTTGCAAAGGTTGACTGATCGGGTCTGGTACTGGAGGGTTGGGAGTAATGATCTTTTGCTGGTGCAGGAGTAATAAAGCATGAGGATACTGAATCTGTCAGTTTTACTAAATAATTGTTAGTGACCAATGCTCGGCGCCCATTTCGATTTCAGATCCTCTACAGGCTCTTGCAAAGGTCGACTGATCGGGTCTGGTACTGGAGGGTTGGGGGTAATGATCTTTTCCTAGTGTAGGAATAATAAAGCAGAAAGATACTGAAATCTGTTAGTTTTATTTAGCAATTCTAACTGATCAACGCTCTACACTTATTTTGATTTTAGATCCTTTACAGGCTCTTGCAAAGGTCGACTGATCGGGTCTGATACTGGAGGGTTGGGGGTAATGATCTTTTGCTAGTGTAGGAATAATAAAGCATGAGGATACTGAATCTGTCGGTTTTACTAAATAATTGTTAGTGACCAATGCTCGACGCCCATTTCGATTTCAGATCCTCTACAGGCTCTTGCAAAGGTCGACTGATCGGGTCTGATACTGGAGGGTTGGGGGTAATGATCTTTTGCTGGTGCAGGAGTAATAAAGCATGAGGATACTGAATCTGTCAGTTTTACTAAATAATTGTTAGTGACCAATGCTCGGCGCCCACTTCGACTTCAGATCCTCTACAGGCTCTTGCAAAGGTCGACTGATCGGGCCTGATACTGGAGGGTTGGGGGTAATGATATTTTGCTAGTGTAGGAATAATAAAGCATGAGGATACTGAATTTGTCAGTTTTACTAAATAATTGTTAGTGACCAATGCTCGACACCTATTTCCTTTTTAAACGTTCTACAGGTTCTCCCAAAGTTTACCCGCTCACGATTAACAACAAAGCCAAAACAAAAAGTGTCCAACACATGAGAAAATCCAACAATTGCAAAAGTCCAAAAAATGGAGACGTATCCAACGCAAAGCATAAAACAAGAATTTTACCGTCCGAAAGTAATCTATAGTACCGAGAGCCTTGCGAGTAAACGCGTTAAAGCTGACGTTACGCGCCGAAACGTAAAAAAAACTCACCGTTAAAAATGCGAACTGCGCGGCTACGACGATAAACGCTTTTACATGCGCAAACGAAGACGGATGATCCGAGTCGAATTTCGAGGCCCAAGCGTCTAAGCCCCGACGTAGAAAGTTGCTCTGGCCAGCATTGACAAAGCGTTAAATCGTGCGTTAGCCTCGCGTCAAAGTCGCCGACGCCATTGAATCGTTCGCGAACTCTTTCCTTTCAACCGCAAAAGGGTCCCAAAACATGTCGATTCCTCGGCCAATTAGCGCCGCCAATTTGACGCGCCAAAAATTCACGGTCTAGGATACGAGAGTTGCGGAGTGAGACGCGGAAGTCGGCGGAAATGTGTTAAACTCTTCGAGGCACGCTATTTTGCAATAATGGAAAAGTTTCGCTGCACAGAATTTTCTTTATTGCAGGCAGTAGGAAGATAGACTTTTTTCATGTTATTCTAAGCGGAAACAATGGAAAATATAATTTTAATATTTTTTATTATTAAGTACATAGTGCTAATTCTTCAGTGTATAAAATGTTTTGAGAAGAGTAATGCTTAAGCATCCAGAATTTAATTTATTAAAATAAGTAACAGCTTTCCACTATTTATGCAACTTGAAACTAACTCGGATGATAATAATACTACGGTACATTTGATTTGCATATTTATTATATTGAAATGCAGAATTTTAGCGGACACACATAATGAAAAGTCGTTTGACTGTTCAAATTGCCATTTCCAATAATTATTACATTTTCAGGCAAGAGAAAAATGTCTCTGTAATTTTGCTCAGACAGCAAATGATTTAAATATTCGGTATCGTACTAGAAATAGTTAAAACCATCTACGTGCAAAGATATCAAACGAGAAAAGCGGACAAAGTCCGTGAGAATTTATAAATGGCGCAGACCCATTTCACATGCCACATTTATTACAATCGTGCATTGATAATGATCAATAACTGTTTCAAGTTACTCCCGTTTCTTTTATAAGATTTCGTTCAAGCAATTTCTATTCCTTAACAATAATGTTATTTGATCATTAGTTAATATAAAATGACCCGCACCAAAGACGCAGTGGCCTAAGAAAAAGTGAACAAAATCAACGTTTATTCTCAAAACGGGCAATTGGCTCGAACGAATTTATTCTGATCTCCCATATGATTCCTTACATCTCTTAATGATGCTCATTGTTCGTAAATTGACAGAATTTATCGCTTACCGTCAAAACGATCTTCTAAACACACAGTCTTATCGCAAATCAAAATTACGAACTTCCGAGCAAATGCTACACCTTGATGGATATCTATGGATCGTGTAATAGCTTGTAACGAAGCCGCCAACGTGAAAGTCAATACTTTGGATGGATTGCTGTAGCATGATGATTTTTACTGAAAAAACAACAACAAAGTCGATTCTTCTTGTCTAAATGTACCGAGAATAATGATAAGTGGAAATTTTAATTAATTAAAAAATATTTAAATTAATTATTTCGACTAATGTTGTTGTCTGCTATGACATTAAAGGTTGAAAACAATTTTTTACTTTGTATTACACTTTCAAAAGTAAGAAGAATCAGTGGACCCAGAATAATTAATTATTTTTGCTAACAATGTAAAGAATTACACTGTCTTTATCATTTTGACTTGAACAATTTTCATAAGGATTGACATAAAAATTTGTTCGGAAATTGCATAAAATCCCGAAAACAAGAATAAATATAATATTTAATGCTAACGCAGAGTGCAAATACAAATTCGATTGCGATAAAATCACAGTCATGAATGCAATTTCTGTTGAGCGCAGAAACGGTTGGATTCTACCACACGGAATCTTGCAGCTGGAGAAGTAATTCAGTTATTACCCGGAAAACTGGAATGAGCAATTGAATGCTCCGATGCGAAGTGATTCCGGCCGTGGAAAGTGCATTATCGCGCTCAAACTTATCGTCTATACCAGATTTTAGAA
Source organism: Anoplius nigerrimus (assembly GCA_914767735.1). Taxonomy (NCBI): domain Eukaryota; kingdom Metazoa; phylum Arthropoda; class Insecta; order Hymenoptera; family Pompilidae; genus Anoplius; species Anoplius nigerrimus. The sequence goes on from OU612090.1 coordinate 8,898,498, forward strand.
AGCAAGTGTTTACCGAGTGAAAAGAGCGTGGATTCGGAATTGCATTGCTCCGAAATAGAATTAAAGTAACTCCAGGATATGTAGTTGCTATTCTGAGCGTTAATAAAATTAAAAAATTACGACATTATTACGGTAAGAATGTTGCAGATAACGGAACATCGTATAATCTGTATATTTTAGATACACGTACTTAATGCCTAATCGCTGTCTATTTACACCTACCGTAAATTAACACTTCCACGACTTTCGTAATCACAAACGCTACTGCTAATTACGAAAGTGATCCAACTCAATAATTCACCAAACTTCATTCAACTCTCATTTTAATCCTCCTCTTCGAAAAATAAGAAGATAACTTATTTGTATCACGTTTAACTATTTTAGTACCATATATTACCGTACAAATATAAATGTATTGATTTTTTTTTTTATTTCATTATTTAGTATCACATCGACCACAAGTAAGGGTTATTAGCGACATTTCGGTACAGGGACAAATGTGTGTATATGCAAAGACATATAAAAGGATAATAGTATAAAAAACATTACATTACATTACATTACATTAGTATAACAGATTAAATGGTACAACTTAGCTTCATATTGATTTTGTTTGTTATCAAAGGCGGTTATGCCGTTAATAAATTATTATTATTTTCATTATTATAACCAAAAGTCAACGGACAAACTGTTTTCATTTCTTCCAAAAAAGGAAACAAGAAACTAAAAACGGCGCACCTTGCGACCGTTTCCAACATTGTCCTTAGAAGACCCGTCGCACCTTGCAGTCTCGCCCTACGTGGGCGGCGAGCAGGTTGAGAGCCACTGACCTTTCTCTCGCCAGAAAAGCCACGCTCCAGGCGGGTGGGCAATAACGTACCTGGATCGGCAGGAAAGGTGTTCCTCAGCGCACCTTTTGTGCCCCGTCAGGCCGAATATCGGCTGTCGGCTCGGGCTGCCAACATTAGAAGCCGAGAGCGGTCGGAGGCTGGCTCACGATCGTCGCCGATGCCGTTTATCAGAATCCTGAGAGGCTGAATCTCGCGCTTTCACTTTTTCGCGGACGTCGAGCAATGACTCCAGGGATATTCTGGAGTGCGTGACGAATGCGCGTGGGCGGAATGTTGGGCAGGAAATTTCGGATCGAAGCCGATAAGCCGACTAAACTGAGTGGCTGGGTGACAGTGATCGAAGCTGTAAATGCGAGCGAGGTGCGAATGTAGGGTTTGAAGGGTGAAGGAGTCCTCGATAGTCGCCTGGAGTTGATTTTTGTTGCCTGTAATATTTCCACTAGCACGAAATATTGAATACTATATTTATCTGTTACTGAAAAGACATTGAATCTCTTTTTAATATTTAAATCTGTATCAAATATATTTTATATTCAGAAAGAAATATTTTTTTTCAAGATCTAAAATTGTCTTAGTTTTTCTTACTTTCTTAAATTTATTTACGGTTCAATACTACTTAAACATTAACTACATGTTTTTCAAATATCTACCTTACATTTTTTTAATGTCTATTTTATATTCTCCGAATATTTAGCTGATATTTAACCGTTATTTAATTAATATTTCCTGAACATTCACTTTATATTTTATGTACATATGTACAATATTTGTGTGTAATATTTTCTTCACATTATAGTGTGCCTAAAAAAATATTCTACCAATATTTGGTAAAGATCTTATACGAGTATTTTTGTGCTGCTAGGCATGTAATAAAGGCCGGTCGACGATACATGTCATATGTTTGGGGTTAAGAATGATTACATAATCAGTTTACTCTGAAATTGGGTCAGGTCGGATTGGAAAGACGTGGAGATTGCTTATGAATCAACTGTGTATAGGACATGAAGGAAAAATCAGGGTAATGGTAATAGTGAGAACTTAATACGATTCTTTTGTTTGCGAGCAAAATTTACTTTCCACCTCTCTAGACAGACAGCTTTTGCAATAACTGTGTAAACACGGTCTTCTAAGTGTTACTACAGCTTTCTATTAAGGAAACAAAAACAACTTACGTATGTACAGTAGCAAAACTTTTGCTTCTCCATTACCATAATACTCGCTTTGTTTGAAAACAACTTTGCTCTGACTAAATCGTACTTTTGATCAATTATTACTCCTCCAATTTCACTTCGAAGATAGCAAAACTAGTTTGTACATTTTCACATTACTACAACGATAATGTAACAAAATAATGAATCGTACAAACATACATGCTTAGACACATGCAACCTTGTACCTCCTTCTCGTCAACACATTCTCATTATCAATCCCAGAATATACACGCGTCGCACTGTACCCAGAAATAACATTATTGCAACATCGATTCCAACTGAACGTGTCTTCGTCAAAATGGCGTTCCTAAAACTTCAACCGCATGATTGATCCGTTCAATTTTCCCAATACGTCATCGGAATTCCAAACTATTCTCTCGATACCTGTGCAGATCTCCCGCGTCGTCAGCCATCGCTGCCTCGGGAAATGAGTCGATGAGCCGGAAAATTTTGCGCGAAGAATGAGAGCGTGCGAACCGATGACCTTTACCAAGTGACCTAATGAGATCGTAAGTCGCTCGTCGGATCGCGTAAGCTTCCGGTAGGAAACGGTTTGGCCAGGCGTCCTTAGCGTGCCGGTGCTGGGGATCGGTGCCTGACGAATTCCATTATGCGAAAATTGCTGCGCATGCGCGTTACTCGGCGCCGGAAGACGAGCGCGTTACAGAGAGACCGCGGACTCCCTCGCATAACACGAACATATTGGGTTGGCAACTAAGTGATTGCGGTTCTTAAGTAAGAAGGAAGACCCAAAATTTTTATATTTTTTTTTCAATGCATGTATGCGGTACCTTCAGCTTCTCTGCAATGTCACATGTTGCGTTATGACGATCTGAATCGATAATGGTCTTGAAATGGGTATCGTCGAGTTCAACTGGACGGCCAAATCGTTGAGCATTTTTAGTGAAAAATCATCAGAACGAAAAGTGACAAACCAATTTTGACACTGCCTTTCTTTCAAGGCTTCATTCCCACATACGGCACATAACGTCTTTTGCGCCTGCGATGCGATCTCGCCTTTGCCGAAATTATACAAATAATATGTCTGAAATGTACTTGTTGTCTTCCATTTTTAAATTGAGGTAAAAACAAAACTAAAGGACTAATCGATATAATTTTTGTACTAAATTAAAGGTAGAAGTCCAAACAACAGGAACAAAATATAGATTAGGTGCTTTGAACACGTTAACGAATCAAAAAAAGTGTGAAGACCATCTATCGACAAAATCCGCATTCACTTAATTGCCAACGTATAATTATACAGTTTTCGGCGATTTCGGTCACAGAATAAACAATAGCTCAACCAATTAATCGACAATGGATTTCAAAAAACATTGCAAACAACCGATTCGAACTATTATGTTAAAGAAATTTAGATTTGAAACAAGAATAAATTAAGGTGTGAAATATAATAATATTCAATAATAAGCATTGAGAAAATTTTTTAATTATAATAAAGAATATGTAAATGACGTTAAAAAGAACAAAAAATTGTATATATATATATATATATATATATATGTCTGACTAACCTGGTCAGAATCTCCCGACCATAATTGCCAACCCAATACACCTTTTATCGTGACGTCTTGACGATCGGGACAGTTTCGCATGCTGAGATTTGAAGAGAAGATTTTTGAATCTTGGGGACTGTTTGGTTTCATTGTACAGTGGGTTGGAAAGGAATATGTGATGTGAACGGAGTGGTTGCAATGTCTTTGGTGCGTTATTGGCGTCATGCGAAAGTCTGCTGTAATCTTAGTCGTCTGTTCAATGACGGCTTCATTTTTCAATCTTTTTAGGGTCATGAAATGCGATCGGGTTGTTCATTTTTCAGAGAAATATCGTTGGTGTGTTTGATTGTAAAATACGTTTAGCTGCTGGTAGATTTTATCGTATTATATTATCATGATTTTTCAACCTTTATAGCGTCATGAAACGCGATCAGGCTGTTCATTTCTCAGAGAAATATTGTTAGTGTGTTTGATTGTAGGGTACGTTTAACTACTGATTGATTTTATCGTAACAGTTTATCGTGATTAATAAAATTCCTTCCGCGTTTATCAGATAAAAAGCTTTGCAATTTTATTGATTTACTGTTTCTGTGGCATTATTCGAAAATTGTCATCCAGATTGATGAATGCTTGGCAGTTTCCGATCTGATTTCTACATCCTTTAGTACTTAGACAGCTAAGACGGGTGAGACTCGGTAGTCTATTATGCTCTCAATTGTGACAAAACAGCGATGTTATCTCCGATCTTGACGCATGTGAATCTTTTTTAAGAATTTGGCATGGGAAGGAAACGCGGTTGAAGCCTAAGTGGATAATGAGCTCGTTTTAGTGAAGCGCCGGGAAGAAAACATCGTGGCGGCAATTGGTCGTTATGAGTACTGTTCAACCTTCGTAAATGTTTTTTATCGTCTGCAAGACTACTGACGCATCTCCTTACGTCAAACACTGTCTCCATTTTCCAACCTCTTACCATCACAAATTAGTAAATCCACTTGTAATCCCAGTCGCATACTATCTCAAAGTTATCTTAAAGTTTGCTTTTTTAAAAAAATTATTCAAAACTAAAAGTCGAAAATTTGAAACTTGGTCTGTAGTATTTCCTGATTCTGTCGAAAATGATCTACATCAGACTTCACTTTTTCTACAAAATTCGACAGTGTCGTCCGTTGACAATGGAACCCACATCATCAATTTCAATCAATACGTTCCTAACATTTCTGAATCTAACATTTTTACAGTTTGCATATGACCTTAAACAATGGTCAAAAATTGAATTTACATTTTTCAATATATGCCAGTCAAACCCAGCATGTCCTAACACAATGCAAAGTGCAACCTCCAATTCCCCAATCTTACTTTAATATCTTCAAAAATCAAGTCAACACTCCATCAGCACCCTCCGAGTCTCGTTTTCCAAAAATTCCAGGCTCCTCCGAGACCCGCCGCCAACCGTAAAAAAAATGACCCGCATCATGAATTTCGATTTACACCCCTAACCCTAACATTTTCACACATTTTTAATATAACCTTAAACAACGGTCAAAAATGATATGTCCATTTTTCAATATATTCCACTTCAAAGCTAGCGTATTCTAACACTATCAATCCTATCCTATCAACTAAACTTTTCTGTCCTCACTTCAAAATTCAACTCCGAACTCCACCTACACTTTCGCAGTCCCATGGCAAGTCCCCTTTTCCAAAAAATGCAGCGCTATGCTGAGAGCCGCTGTCGCCCGTCGAAAAAATGACACAGCCCCGTAAAGCGTCCCCTCCCCGCCAGTTCGAATTCGCGCCGGCGACGTTCGCAACCGCCGCTGCCCACGCTCGCCCTGCCGAGCGTCGCCGAGCACGTGCCGAGCGCGCCCGAGTGAGAGCCACTGTCCTTTCTCTCACGGCTCGGCCGGCGGCCGGTGGTGGGGGTCGCCGCGCGGCGGGCGGGGAGGGGAGAGTCTCTCGTGCACGGTCTCTGCGTGCGTACTTTTCACCAGTCGCGGCCGCTGTCAGTGAGCGTCAGTCTCGAGGAGCCGAGGTCCTGCCACACGTCGGCTTTTGGAGTCCTGGACGGCGAACAGGACTCTGCGCGATTTAAACAACGATTTGTCCCGACGACAAAAGTTTCGGACCGCCAACTATCACGGATCGTTCCTTCGTGCGATCGATAATCAGGTTCGCGCTTGGCGCATCACGGATGGTTCTCGTGAGTTTTGGAGTCTTTGTGTATGGAGCAGTGTCTCGGAGGCTTTCGGCGAGGAGTGCGCTATGGCGAGGGAGGATTTTCGTGGGATAGGTTGCGTGCGATTTGCATAGAATTGGCGGCTGATTAGCTGCGTGAGCGTGCGTCAGCTGTTTCGGAGTGCGGTCTTTTCGGACGGAGTCCTGGCTTGTATCCCAGTTTTATCGCCGGTTCCGTTGGCATGAATTCCATTGTACGCTCTCTTTGTAATACGGTGGATCGTGGCGCGGAGGTTGTAGGTGGGCGTCGGTGTCGATCTGCGATGATTGCTTTTTGAGATTCTGTTCCTCGTAGTGCCTGCCGGACACTGTTTTTTTTTGACGGAAAGTAATATTTGAGGTATTTTTGTTGAAATCAGAAAAATACAGATCTTCACACTTTCGCATTTAACATTCCATGAAGCGTTCTATACATTTGTCTTGAATGTGACCATATAATTATCACAATACAGTCAAATGCGATCTTGGCTTAAACTCCTATAGGGAAACTGAAAGTCAGCCTTCATCAGCAGCTCTAAAATCGTCTCCACGAACATCTCACTCCAAAATTCTCTCGGCCAGCTTTTGTCTGCCACAACAAAGCCGCATCCTCCCATTGAAGCACACTACCGTTCCATTCAAATTGAAAGTGAATACATTGCATCAAACATAACTCCACTCTTCAAAGCTGAAATATTCAATAAACACACAAATAGCATAACTCCACAAAACTCACTGTCCAAACGATTATTCACATCACACAAAAAATCTTGCAAATCGCAAGCATTTGTCCTTCACTCCGAACAATCATTGAATTATTTTCTTTGATTTCTTAAAAAATCTGGGTTTTCGCTATTATTTTCTCAATTCGATCAGTTGCAACAGCTATAATCGGAATGCTAATCCCACCGACGACCTGAAAGGTACAAGCAGGATACGTCCAGCCGAAAATGCTGTAATTTCGTATTCAAGGATGTCCTCGCAGTTCTTGGGAGTCACCGCACTGTTCTTATCATTATCATCGCGATTCCGGCAGAAACTCTCGCAACTTCTCGCCTCCTCCCGGAAGTCGAAACCCTGCGGCTTCGCGTCGCTTTCGACACTCCTAATCCGAGTTCCTCTGCCCACGTCGAGGCCAGTTGGCCGACTGGTGGAACATCTTCGCGACCTTCTTCTTTCTCAATCGAGCGCAGCTTCCACCGGGCGCAATCGTCCTTAATCAGCGTCAATCTCGAACGGGAGCCTCCTCATTAATCGACGATCCGGAGACGCTCTCCGCGTCAAGGTTCAACCTTTTTTTCCCTTTCATCCCCCCTCTCTCTCAGCTTTCCCTCTCAGTGGCCGCGGATGCGAGAGAATGGCCGAGAATCCTTTCGGAGGATGTGTCCTTTGTGCGCGAGCGCGAACAATGAAATGGTCCTGGATCTGTTACGGATATTTTTGAACATCTGCTAGTGTGGGAGATTAGACTCTTTGTCAGAAATGCGCTGAAATGCGGGAGGGTTAAGAAATTTTGAAAATTGGGATAGATTTGGGTTAGTGGATTTTGAGTGATAAAGTGGATTTGTTTATTGGAATATGGTTGGGCAAGGTTTTTGGGAGGATTTGATATGCACATTTTGAATAGGGGTGTCTTTATATTGAGGGAGGTTTTTGTATGTTCAAAAGTGGCGGTTGAATGAGAAAGGCTTTGGATGTATAGTAGTAATTTCGAGAGATTCGTTATTAACGCATTGGTAATGAATAACGACATTTTAAATTCTTGAGATGAATGCCGGTAACGTAATTTGATATTCTTTAACTGAATAGCAATATATTAATCTTGCATCATTAAAAATCTGCAATCAATTATCAAGAAATATTTATCTCTTGATCATCCACATCCTTCTAATATCACCAGTCATTCTTCATAAATTATTCAGTATACGTTTTTAACATTTAATTATCAAGTTTTAGATATGAAATGAAGGTCGTCTTCAATATTTCTTATATAGGCACGATATTAGTAATATTTCTTCATATACAGTAGCAGCAGACTTTTCGAAATCGTACGTTCAACTAAGCTTCTCAAAAGCCAGGAACCTCAAAAATATTTAATCGACCATCGACCATCGACCATCGACCATCGACACTCCATTCCGAAGACGTTCCTCCCGCATCAAGGTCCGACCTTTTTTCCCTTTCGACTCGCCGTTCCTCGCAGCTTTCCCTCTCGCCAGCCGAAGGATTCGAGAGGATCGGCGAGTCTTTGTCCTGGCCAGTCGTCCTCGAACAGGATCTCCCGTTTCCTCACCAAAGGGCCCTTGAACTCGAGATACCGTGTCCGCTTCATTCATCGAGGCCCCAGACTCGCCGCAAAATTCCCAATCAAAATCCAAAACTCGCTTCGAACATCCCGTGCAACGTTCTTCAATCTTTCAGATCGTCTTCCAATCCGCATTCGAATCGCTCGAGTGACTCGAACCGACGAAACTGTCCTCCGCCGTCGGGCAGGACAATGTGAGAGTACAGTGCTCGACAGTGTGAGAGACCGGGAAAGTGTGGATTGCACAGTGCAACTTCCGGTGGGTCAGACGAAACCTGGAAAGTGACCTCCTTCAGAGCTTTTTCTATAACCTGACCAATAGGATTTTTCTACTGGAACTGATCTAAGAATTTCGTAATGCACACCATATTAATTATTGGAAGATTTTTAATCTCGACAATTGTTCGTATAAAATGAGCGTTGCCTCTTCGTAATTGGAAATTGCCGATTTCCAGACTAAGCGTCAGTGCGTCTGCTTTCGAGCTGCAACTATTCGCAAAAACAAGTCAAACGATTCCGAGTCAACCAGTCTTCAAAGGCTTCGAATCGTCGAGCGACGATCGGCGGCGACGAAAAACGACTCGTTAAAGAACTGGGAAGCCAAGTGGCCGACATAACGTTTCACTCTCGTCAATCGGCACCCTGGAAAGGCCGCTAAAATTCTGCGCGCAGGTTCGATCCGGCGAAAAATGATCGTTCCCACGCTGAGAGCCGAGCTCTGACTCATAAACGACGTCAGCCTGCCAGCTCAAAGAGACTGGCTCGCGTAAACGTCAAGTTCCGGCGTGCACACGTGCTCCCCTTCCATCGATAGACACCGATCTCGACGCTGCAAGAAATCGCCAGACATCGCAAGAGATCGCTGGAGATCGCTGGAGATCGCTGGAGATAGCAAGAAATCGTCCTCAATCGCGACAGCACGACTTTGTAGGACTGTGATTCTTAACGACGGATCTGTCCGCGTCTACCGATCGCATCGGGTTGCAAAATATCAGGGTTGATCGAAGAAGATCGCAAGAGATCGCAAGAGACCGCAAGAGATCACAAGAGATTGTAGAAAATCGCAACGGATCGCAAGAGATTGTAGAAGATTGTAAGGGATCGCAAGGGATCGCAAGAGATTGTAGAAGATCGTAAGGGATCGCAAGAGATCGCAAGAGATTGTAGAAGATCGTAAGGGATCGCGAGAGATTGTAGAAGATCGTAAGGGATCGCAAGAGATTGTAGAAGATCGCCAGAAATTGCAAGATATTGTAGAAGATCGCCAGAAATTGCAAGAGATTGTAGAAGATCGCCAAAAATCGCAAAAGATCATTTTTATCTTCGTACAGCTTCAACTTGCCAAGAAAGGATTCCTAACCTCAAATCTACCCCTAACCGATCGTAGGTGATCCTAAGAAAGAAGAAATTATACTCAGTAACCTGTGTACTGCATCAAGTCTGCATGCGAGAATTCCTAACCTCAAATCTGCCTATCTACCGATCTCAGTTGCAGCTAATCCGAAAATATCGTCGAAGATCGGAAGAAAATGTCAAAAACCTCCGAACGACTTCGGCTCTACTAGGATTCCAACGACGAATCCGTCCGCATCTCCCAATCGCAGAAAGTTGCAAAATACCACTAGCGATCGCAAGACATCGCAAGAAGTAGCAACAGATTGCAAAATATCGCAAGAAATTGCAAGAGATTGCAGAAGATCGCAAGAAATCGTGTTCAGTACTCTCCGCACTTCATCTCGCCAAGAATTCCTAACCTCAAACCTACCCTTGCCCGTTCAACCATAACAAAGACAACCTCAACCTTCCCACCCCTTCATCCCTATACGCAAGAATTTCTAACCTGAAACCTACCCTTGCCCGTTCATCTATAACAAAGAGAACACCTTCAACATTCCCACCCCTTCAACTCTACACGCAAGAAATCCTAACCTGAAACTCGCCTAACCCAACAAACAGCCTATCCGTAAGTTATCGGTAAATTATACTCAGACAGTTGAAGATCGTCAGAGATCGACCTCGATAACCTCCTAACGACTTCGGCTGGCCGAGCCGTGATTCCTAACCTCAAAACTATCCGCCCACTCCCCACCAGCGACGAAAGTCCAGTTGGCCATGGACTTTCCTCGTCGGGAAAGCTAAAGGCCCGGTAGCAGTCGAGGAAAGATGAAAGTGCGCAGTTACCCAGGTCGCGCCGTCCTGGAGGACCCTGAACTCCTGCTGGACCCGGACGCGACTCGCGGCAGGGCCATGGAGCTGCTCTACGAAGCCAGTTGGCGAGAATGCGGAGTCAACTGGACGAACGACTCTCGTCGGACGTCGCCCAGAGACGAAGAGTGCAAGCGACGCTTCGAGTTGCCCAATGTCAACATTCGAAGAGGCAGGAATCGCCCCAACGAGCAACAATCGTACGCTGATGTGATCTCACAGCTGGAAGGTGTGCTGGAAGGTGATAGGAGGAACGGAAGGTCGAGGAGGTCGAGTAGCACCGGAACGACGGACAGCGAATCGTCGGACATCAATAATCAGTGCAACGGACAAGGAGCCGGAGGATTCCTGATCCCGAGACCCAAGCTGATCGTCCCAGTTCACACTTATGCCAGAAGGAGGCGCACGGGTGCGCCGCAGCCGGCCAGACGGCGGCAGAGAGAAGGTTAGGTTTTTTCGTTTTTCTTCTGAGGGCGGATATTGCTGAATAGTTGGAAGGTACTGCGTGGTACTGCGGTACAACTGTGCTTTAGGGAAATCTGAACTGGTATTTGGGGAAAAGAGATGTGAAAACCGGAAAACGTACATAATTGCAAAACTTTGTATGGTCTCAGGTTCAAGGAATCAAGAGCTCCGTTAGTTTTCCATTTTTACTACTTCCCAGGTCAAAATGGAAAGGTTATTTAATAATAAATTTAGATATTATATACTGATGTACAGTGCTTTAGGCAAATCTGTACTCGTGTTGGGGGAAAGAGACGTGAAAACTGGAAACAGAATTACAAAATTTTGTATGGTCTTTTATTGAAGAATTTAAAAAACTCCATTAGTTTTCCATTTTTACACTTTACTATTTTACTACGTCCAGAGCAAAAAATGGACCGTTTCTTTTTTAAGTGGAAAGTTCATTTAAAAAATGATGTGAAATAGTGTGAACTATTATTTATGTGATATTGACTTGAAAAAAAAATGAACTTACACCATTTTAAAAATAAACGATCCATAGATCGTTGAAACTGATTATAGACGAATTTCCGCGTGATATTTATAAACACGATCCAGACGATCTATCAAATCCTATTTGAATCATTTTTCATTCCGTGACATGAACATTGTACGTACTTCCTAGCAATCAATCTTACTAAATACAACTGCAACACGCGTAGAATTCATACTATTCAACTGAAGTCCAAATACTATCCGTAAAAGAAGTTTACAAAAACCTCCAACGCCCGTTCACTTCAAACGACATCGAAATCACGCATCCAACGACCGTCTCCACAAATCACGGTGAATCCGAAAAGATTTACAGTCACAATAACTGCCCATAAAACTTCGAAACTGCCTCCTTCGCTAAGAACTCTCGAACCTTTTGACACACTTTAAAACCGTTTATCAACGATTCACGTGAAACGGTGTTCCTGGTCTACTGAAAGTTCCGATCGATGCCTCGATCCTCTCGCGTGCCAACGTAGGCGGATCGATGATCGATCGGCTCCGATGAACAATCCCTAACAATTCCGATTTCGCGCGCGCGCGCTCGCGCGCATGCGCGGATTAGAAAGATATTCAGCGAAAGCAAGTTTATACGTCCGTTCGCATTCGAGCCGGTAGAATCCCGATTTCACAAACTGCCTATAAATCCTAATAAGCGCTCGTCTCTTTCGCTGTGCCGACTTTATACGGCATATCGGGACGATGAAAACGTGTCGGCCATTGGCGCTTCGATGATTTATTGGCTGCCCCACCTGCAGGCCGATTCGAATAGCCTGCGAGGGATGAAAGATCATTTCTTAAATGTTATCTGAACACGTTTCGCAAAGAATGAGAAATATTGTGCAATAGTTCTAGTAATTCTAAGCGAATGGTGTTTCTAATCATTTTAAACGGTAATTTTACTCGGTGTTTTCGGTCTAAATCTTACTGAAAATAAAATATCAGATTCTCGAAATAAGGAATACAATAATAAATGCATGATGTGTCAACTTTACTTGCTGTGTTTATCACACCGCTATTTTTGTTGCGAACAGTAACTTCCTTTCTTTTCATAGAGTATTTATTAGGATTTTCTTCTATTGAACATCTTTTTCTTTTATAATTTCTAAGGTAAGGAGGATAAATCATTTGTAATTATTTTTTTTTTAATGGGATATCAAACAAATAAAAAGTTTACACTGCATTAGTAAGAACTTACGTGATATCTCATTTAAAAAAAAATGGTCTTATCTTTCAAACAAACGGTACATATTTTAGGGCAAAATTACACTAATGTTCTAATAATATTATTCTTTGCATTGCGTGAAAATTTATTTCGTCAATTGAGTGAAACTTTCTACAATTGAGCCACGGATAATATTTCCACAATTCATTTACTTTTGGTTACAAAGAACTCGTGTGAATTTTCTGACGATCTATAACTTGAAACCAATAATAACAGCATAAAAATATAAAACAATTACATCCTGTCCACAGATTTTGGCTCGTTATTAGTTTTCATTCTCACCTAACATAATAACAGCTTATCGTTGATCGATACGACATGATAATCGACCTCCTCAATTCCCGAGGTCAGCCAATTTCACTATTGACCCAATCCTACAAATGCTTGGCGAAAGTGAATTTGCAGTCATGAGAATTAATTTGTTGGCCGAGTCTGCGAAAATTTGACCTCGGCGCCTGCCGATAAATTCTAATGAATGCGGCGAAAGTGGCCTGACGATTAGGCTTGGGATACTTGATCCTACAAAGTAGCACTGGCAGTAGGAAGTTTAAGTAAAAGCTGCACATTATACCGGACGAGCGAGGAAAGTCGGCATCGAGTTTAACTTTTGTTCCATCGATTTATGCAACGACGTTAGCCACGTTAGAGAAATCGAGATGCCAGAATCGAGCGTTGTGAATACATTAACAGAATGAATCACTCCTGCGATTATGCCTGTTCGCATTAGAATACAGCTGACCCCACCGTAACGCCAATTCCGACGTTCCAAATTCCTACAACGTGCCAAACATGTTCCAACTACTGTTTTTTCGTGATAGTTCGTTCTATAACGGGCTATGGAATAAACGGCGGGAAATTCCAGTATTTTTAAATCAATTTTGCAGTAGCGGTATTCTTGTCCGTGTCGGTAATCCTTCTTCTGTTTCGTATCTCTTGACATGCATTTGTAATATGCATGTTTTCGTTAACCGATTATGGGTAGATGAGATATAGAAAATTTCTAATCGGAAAAACGTTGGCAGTAAAAATCCTGATAAATTCCAATTTGGTACGAAGGTTGTAATTTTGCAATTTTTAATATCGCCGGGCTTTATTAATTCCGTTAGAGTAGATGAATCTAATATTGAATGTTTTTAGTCGACCGAATATTGACACAATTCCATTAAAAAAATTATGAAGTTAATATGAAACTAATAAGATACTGCTGATAAGGGCATTTGCTTTTCTCCTTACAAATATACCAAATCTAAATTTTATGGAAGGATGTAAATAAGTTGTCATTCTTTCACTCTCATTTTCATCTCATTGATTGACATATCGCGATCGAGCCGATTTTTTGTGATCGTTGTCAACTTTCCAGCCTTTCCCTTGTCACGCAATTAACATTAGAACTTTCGACGCACTCTAATTTGTCCCCAATTCAAATTACCGTCTCGTCATTGCGTTTTTACACTGAACACCTACAGGTATACTCTCTACAGTCATATATTAACAATAGAACCGCTAAAAAATCGTGTACACATTTTTTAGTCAAACCATACCAGGATACGTGTCACTGATTATGAAAGTAATCTTTGAAATAAAAAAAAACCCCCTAATTTTGTTGTCATTAGACAACTTGGTGTTACAAGTGCCACTTATGTAAGAACATGGGATCGTACGTGAGAGCGAACAATTACTCATTACAAGCGAAATGTTGAACGAAAAGTCATTACGGCGAGACACCGGTAATTCCATCCTGCCTGATAAGTCCGGTATCAATTTCGCCAGTTAACATCGTTATTTCCCCTGTCGAGCGTAGATCGCGTCTTACGGCCAGACATAACGGAAGTCTAATGACAGTTCATTTTTCCGTCAGATCTAAGTAAGTGCAGAGTCCTGACGTCGGTCAAGTTTTCAACTCGAGACATGGCATTTCGCAAAAAACGGCCTGAAAGAGGGATACATAAATAGAGCAAGACATTGAGCGCGTCGTGTGTGTGTGTGAGAGAGAGAGAGAGAGAAAGAGAGCGAAAGATAGAGAGAGAGAATGAGAAGCAGAATGTAGAATAGGACAGAAAGACAAGTACAAGCCCGGTGACAACTGGTTTGCTGAATTTTCTCCGGTCTCGGAAGATCCGGTTGTTATCGTTTTGTCGCGAATTCCACGAGAATCGCGGAGTCTCTCCGGCAATCTTGTCTCACGTCTTGTTTGCGGGGCATTTTTGTCGCAGAGGTGAAAGAGGCGCGGTTGAGGCGGATGCGAACTTCATCGAAAGTGCTTCTCGACGGCGGAATGAACGCTGTGAATTTTAATCGGGACGTGTCAGATATTGTTTGCGCGGAATATCATCGTGTATCATTTAATACTTTGTAAGTGTGAATGATGCTAGTTGTAAGGTTGCTTTTGGCGTGGAATTAATAGTGTAAACGATTTGTTTACATAGCTTGTGAAGATAATAATAAATGAAGGGATTGGTAATAAGAAAATTTGCAGGTTCACGCGCTGACACTAAATTACTATGATTTTGGCCCATTGTGAAAAATTAAGGTTCAATGTCCGCATACTGAAGGAAAATTTCGAGATTCCATGGATCCATTTCCATGATCATTGTGGATGATTTATTTTATTTAAGTTTCATATTTGTAATTTACATTTAGAACTTATGACAATAACATTATGTAGAAATTAAATTTTACACCTGTGACTAACGATCACTGGAAATGAGATATCTTAAAACTTTTGCCATGAGTTCACGACGATTTGTTAATAGCAAATGAAAATGTCATCATTCTCATTTTAGACTATATATTTGATTTTAGTTACATATTTCTATCAATAGTACGTCAAACTTAAGTTTTATAAATGGAACTGAGACCATTGGCAATTAGAAATCTTACAGCTTTTTCTATGAGTCCACAACGATTTATTTATACAGCAAAGGAAAACTTCAAGGTTCCATGACCACTTTCGGCAACATATTTTATGCAAGTTACATATTCCTAACGACATTAGGTACGTAGAACTTAACTTTCATAAACGTGACTAGAAGCACTGGAAGCAACGAACCTCACAACTTTTGCCATGTGTTCACGACGATTCGATGCAACTTCTCACGTAACAACGTTACACAACGTTCTCAAAGTTCCATAAACTCAAATGAGGATACCTACCACATAAAAATTCGCAACTTTTCTCAAATCCGAACAAACGCTCAACGACTCTTTTTTCGAAATTTTGGATCAAAGGAACGTTCGCTCCTTCCCATACCGGAAATGAGAATACCTACAACACAAAAATTAGCAGCTCCCTTAACATTTCATCCCCTTCCAGAAAGTTTTCAAATCCTAACAAACGCTCAACGACTCTGTTTTTGAAATCGTCGATAAAAAGGACGTCCGTCCTTCCCATACCGGAAATGAGAATACCTAGAACACAAAAATTTGCCGCCCCCTTAACATTTCATCCCCATCCAGAAGTTTGTCGAATCCCAACGAACGCACGACTTTTTTTTCGAAATCTTGGATCAAAGGAACGTCCGCTCCTTCCACACCGGAAATGAGGATACCTACAACACAAAAATTTGCAATTCCCTAACATTTCATCCCCTTCCAGATTTTTCTCAAATCCCAACGAACGCTCAACGACCCTTTTTTCGAAATCTTCGATCAAAGTCACGTCCGTTCTTCCCACACCGGAAACGGAAAGAATATCAACCTAAGGCGTCCCACGCGATATACTTCCAATCGAAATTACATAAAAGCGCCGCCACTTTCACCGACGGCCAACTCTTACTTTTCTTCCAATTGATATCCCGGCCAGTCACGCCGGCCGAGCATATGTATTTTTATGAGCGCATCAACGTCGGCCGAACTTGACTCATGGCCTGGTTTCTTTTTTTCACTCGGGAAGCGATGCCGGTTCTCGCCTTGACATCCTAGTAATTGCCAGCGTCGCGTCGGCCGTCCCCATTTTTTTTGCCTTTTCCCATCTCGAGCCCCGCTCTCATCGCGACTCTAGCGCTGAACTTCGCAACTTTGCGGTTTTGCCAATTTCGAGTCGCACTCTGCAAACATTTTGAGGCACTAAACGCGTTACGTACCAATCATCCGTCACTTCTTGGCATCCTCTGAGAGTCACACTCTCGTGCTCCATGTTCGAATGTGGAAAGACAATGATTTGTTCGGTGGTAATGTAACAGGGTTGTCAGGTTGGCAAGAAAGTAATTTCGGCTTTGCGGTGCAAAGTACAACCTATTTTGTGTACAAAGAATATACTTTCAACAATAATGTATTTTCCATTTTGTTCTATGATTTGTTGTAATCTTTCTGGCACTTTCATGTATCCTTGCTCATGAAACTTTTGGTCCTTATCAGGAAAGAAATGAATGCTATCTATGTTTGAAAAACGGAAATACTTTCTTGCCAATGCAATATTACTGGTATTATTAGTGAAGGCAGGTGTGAGAGTATGTGATGACAAATGTTTCAGATTTTTGGTTTGGTTTTGCGCAAAGTCGGCAACGTTAGAAGTAACGGTCAGTAAAAATTACTAGTTTAAACCTATTTTAATAATGACGTTCCCCTCAGGAAATATTTTGTTTCTTAAGATGTTCTTTAGCACTCACTGAGATGAGAAAATGTTGAATTATTTTCCATTTTCGAAGTTAGAACACACTGACGTCTGTCATTCCGGGAAATTGAATAGAAATATGAATAGAAATCGTCACTAGTTTTAATGTTAAGGTTAGATGGTACATATCGATGTCAGGAAAAGTAAATATTTCTGAAATTGCGCCAGTTTGTGAGAAATGAAATGTTTGAACGTCTAGTTGCTTGTAACTCAAAAAGTTGGTAAGGGTGTTGCTGCTACCGGATCTTTTTGCATTGTTCCACTACCGTTACCGCAAAGTTTCAATCACCTTCTCCGACCTTGCATGTTCCGTGTAGATAGACACCGATCTTACAGCATGCTAAAACGGACCTGGCCAGTCAACGATATCTAGCAGAACGTATACACACTCGTAACGGCCATTTCTATTCGTCCATTGTTCGCCATTTACCGTTCTTATCGTATGAAAACATCTCGTATATCAATTGTTTGTAACGCTGGCAAGACGAGCGATAAAGGATCATTACCAGCGAATGGCCAAGGATTTCGATAAATCAGAAAAAAAATATTCGTTTTCGTCACGATGGCAGGATGATATATATTTCCAAAAGTACACTGATACGATAGAAAACTTAATTATGTAACGATTTCGAGCAGGTCGTAGTCATCAAGGTCATTCATTGAATTACTAAGTTGTTTGAGTACGTCTTATTAGTTACTTACTAAAAACCTACCGCAATGGAAAAA
This sequence comes from Anoplius nigerrimus, assembly GCA_914767735.1. Lineage (NCBI taxonomy): Eukaryota > Metazoa > Arthropoda > Insecta > Hymenoptera > Pompilidae > Anoplius > Anoplius nigerrimus. Next base: position 8,916,357 of record OU612090.1, read on the forward strand.
TCGTATGAATTTACGAAGAACTTCTCTTTCTCAAACTTGAATATTTGACTTCGATCACCGAACGAAGACGTCATCGTCAATATTAATGCGAATTCCGCAAGGCAAAAGAAATCAGGAACAATATCACAAAACATTGTACAGAATATTCCTAAAACACTTAATTGTAAGATATACGATTTACTTTTTGACGAATTTTATTCTTGAATCGAATCTTACCTCAAAGACCGACGTTTGCACAATTCACGCGTCTCTCAAGCTTACCAAACTAACTCCCATACAACGCCAATCGTTCCCTTCTGAAACTGTACCGTACACCAATTACTCCTAACGCTGTCAAAGACAGATTGATCGTTGCCAACGGGCCACAAAGACTCGCAAAGCCGTTACACGAAAAGTATCCGCTTGCATCACGATGGCGGGAAGAAAAAGTTATGCGTACAATCATCCCGGCCAGACGCCATAATCGTATCGATCGTATCGAGGGGTAGCGTGATTGATTTTTTTGTCTTTCGCCTGGCCGCGGAACGGAACCGATCGACTTTCAGATTTGGGCTCGTGCAGCTTTTAATGGTCGACAAAGGGAGCCCTGACTCGGCGAGACGACAATGGTTACGCCCGTTTCCATTATCCTTGATACGCGTCCGAGTGACTTTCTCTGCGGCGCCGGCGATCGTAAATGGCGGCCCGACCGGTGCCATCGTGGCAGGATTAGATCATAGATCGATGGCCGCTGTGGCAACGAGATCCGGCAGTCACCTAACTCAGGCTCATATTCGCTCTACAGCTCACGAACTTTGGATTATGCTCGGCTGGGTCGACACGCAACGGCTTCGAAAGAGACTCTTTTACTTTCTATTTGAGAATCGAGTTTACGGATTTAATTGTTGGGGTGAATGTGTGCCTGACGGTAGGGTGTTCGATGTATTCAAATTATATATATGAGGTTGCAAACTGCATTGGGTTTGATAGAAATTGTTTCACTATCTATTTGAGACTCGATTTTATGGATTTAATTGTTGGGGTGAATGTGTGCGTGACGGTAGGGTGTTCGATGTATTCAAATTATATATATGAGGTTGCAAACTGCATTGGGTTCAATAGAAATTGTTTCACTTTCTATTTGAGAATCGAGTTTTGGGGTTAACTGTTTAGGTGAATATGTACATGGAGGTAGTGAGTTCAATGTATTCAGATTATAATATATATGAGCTTACAAACTTTGAATTATGGTCAGTTGCGTCAACATGTAACGGCTTCGAAAGAGACTGTTTTACTTTCCATGTGAGAATCGAGTTTATGGATTTAATTGTTGGGGTGAATGTGTGCGTGACGGTAGGGTGTTCGATGTATTCAAATTATATATATGAGGTTGCAAACTGCATTGGGTTCGATAGAAATTGTTTCACTTTCTATTTGAGAATCGAGTTTTGGGGTTAACTGTTAGGTGAATATGTACATGGAGGTAGGGAGTTCAATGTATTCAGATTATAATATATATGAGCTTACAAACTTTGAATAATGGTCAGTTGCGTCAACATGTAACGGCTTCGAAAGAGACTGTTTTACTTTCTATTTGAGAATCGAGTTTATGGATTTAATTGTTGGCGTGAATGTGTGCGTAACGGTAGAGTGTTCGATGTATTGAAATTGTATATATGAAGTTGCAAACTGCATTGGGTTCGATAGAAATTGTTTCACTTTCTATTTGAGAATCGAGTTTTGGGGTTAATTGTTTAGGTGAATATGTACATGGAGGTAGTGAGTTCAATGTATTCAGATTATAATATATATGAGCTTACAAACTTTGAATTATGGTCAGTTGCGTCAACATGTAACGGCTTCGAAAGAGACTGTTTTACTTTCCATTTGAGAATCGAGTTTATGGATTTAATTGTTGGGGTGAATGTGTGCGTAACGGTAGAGTGTTCGATGTATTGAAATTGTATATATGAGGTTGCAAACTGCATTGGGTTGAATAGAAATTGTTTCACTTCCTATTTGGGACTCAATTTTGTAGACTTAGTTGTTGGGTGAATGTGTACGTTGAGGTTAAGAGTTCATTGTATTGAAATTATAAGTATAAGCTTACAAAATTTGGATTATGGTCAGCTGCCTCGACAAGCATTGACTTCGATAGAAAATATTTTACTTTCTATTTGAGACTCGATTTTATGGAGTTAATTGTTTAGGTGAATATGTACATGGAGGGAGAGAGTTCAATGTATTCAGATTATAATATATACGAGCTTGCAAACTTTGAATTATGATCGGCTGGGTCGACAAGCATTGACTTCGATATAAATTATTCAGCATTACATTAAAGTACATTAACAATTTTCCTTCAAATTTCTCTGACTTCCGTTTCAAATCCATGTTAAAACTTTGAGTCACACGAACACCTCCGAGTTTCATCATCTTATCGAAACATTTATTTAACAGCTTTTAAAAAGGAACGATTCCCTCTCCAAAATCCGTTCAAGAAAAAAAGGTCCAGTAATCTTTTGTTCGTCCTCGACCATGTTAGAACATCATCAGCCCAGATTCCGTGTTAGCACATTCCAGCCACGCATAAGTAACCTTAGACGGTCGCCACGTGCTTCCGTGCGAGCCAATGCACTTTCCGGCCAAAAATCGGGAACAAAGGGCCGCGTGGACAGGGTCGTTCCCCGAAATTGTCTGGCATCGACCCGACCAATCGCATCCGAGCACTTCTGTCGTCCCGCAGTGCACAGGAGTCCGACAGCTGTCGTGCGGAATTCCACTCCCTGTAACCCGAGTTTTACGCTTGGCAGAGAATTTGGTTACACACGCAACTGGCCGCTCCTGGTATCCGGTCCTCACCAATGAGCATCGTAATTAACTGCCCGCGATAGCTTGAAAAAAGAAATGAACGAAGGGACGCTCGAAATCCTGCCGAAAGCGTGAACGCGCGAAAAGTTTGGACATGAGTTGAAGTTTGATCGGTTGTGATAGGTTCTGTTTATTTTCAAAGGTGAATGATGCTTTTTTTGAGCATTGATTAGTTAGCAGGGTGTTGAAAGGCGACGGAGAAGAAAAGATGGCGAATGCGATTTAGCGGTAGGATTTCTTAACAAATGCGTTGCTGCTCATGTTTGTTATTTTGTTCATCCACTGACGATGGTGATAATTAACTATTTGTAGCTTGCAAATAAAAAGAATAGAATAATGGGAAGCTCGAAATCTTGCCGAAAGCGTGAACGCGCGAATAGTTTGGACATGAGTTGAAGTTTGACCGATTGTGATAGGTCTTGTTTATTATCAAAGGTGAATGATGCTTTTTTTGAGCATTGATTAGTTGGCAGGGTGTTGAAAGGCGACGGAGATGAAAAGATGGCGAATGCGATTTAGCGGTAGGATTTCTTAACAAATGCGTTGCTGCTCATGTTTGTTATTTTGTTCATCCACTGACGATGGTGATAATTAATTATTTGTAGCTTGCGAATAAAAATAATAGAATAATGGGAAGCTCGAAATCCTGCCGAAAGCGTGAACGCGCGAAAGGTTTGGACATGAGTTGAAGTTTGATCGGTTGTGATAGGTTCTGTTTATTTTCAAAGGTGAATGATGCTTTTTTTGAGCATTGATTCGTTAGCAGGGTGTTGAAAGGCGTGAGAGTTGAAAAGATGGCGAACGAGATATAGCGGTAGAACTTCTTAATACGTTTATCTTGGATATTATTAGTTTTCCTTGTTCATGTTTGTTACTTTGTTCATCCACTTACGATGGTAATAATTAACTACTCGCAGTAGTTTGGAAATAAAAGAAGTGGAATAGTCGGATACTCGAAGGTTTGTTGAAAGCGTGAGCGTGCGGAAAGTTTAGACCTGAGTGAAGTGTTGAAGGGCGATTGGTTGTGATAGTGTCCGTTTATTGTCAGCGACGTATGTTACGTTTTTTAAGCATTGGTAAGTTGAAAGGGCGTTGACAGTCGTGAAGGAAGAAAAGATAGCGAGAGAGATACAATGACCGGATGTCTTTCTATAAAAACGTTTCTTTTGGATATTATTAGTCTTTGATACTTAAGTCGGACTTCCTTCCATTACGAGCAATAGGGGTAATAATTAACTGCTCACAACGCTTGGAAGGATATGGGATAGAGTGTTCAGATTGATCGTATTCAATACATAGCCCTAACATACTTTACCTTGGTGTATATTAATTGTTGAGACACTTTTTAAGAACACTAACAACAATAAGACGCCGTGAGAGATACAGTGATGAGACATGTTCATATTTATGATCCAATAATAATCATAATTAACTGCCCGCCATTACTTAAAAGGAATAATAACAAAACTTTTCTTACAAAAAGAAACAAACTCGCGGAAAATTCAAGTGTGAAAAATATACATAATAAATCTTTCTTTTGAGATACCATTGATATATTTGAACGTCTCTTGAAAGTCATCAAGAATGAGGACATCTCTGTCAAAAGTCAAAGACACATCTAAGTCGCGGAAGAAGATTAGCTACGATCGTGACTTCTTTTATGATACACCATACACGTACCTCTACATACGGTGACCAGACTTGACACGGCACTTTCTTATTTCTTTCGACGGCCGCTTTTGACTCTGCCACGAATCTTAGACAACGGTTCGAGCATATTCACCATGTAAGCTGTTCGGCGGTGAAAACCTTAAGGCCATATCGTCAGGCTCTGACGAAATCGGCCATTGCGATAACGTTGCCGCGGAATTGTTTGCCGTTGAATTATTCCGGGCGAGCGACGTCACTCGTTTTCTTCCACGCTTCGAGGCAAAAACGTGGAAGCGGATCTCGTGTAAGCCGTTCGCTTCTGGCCAATGTGCAATCGAGCTTTCGGATCGATGACGCAAAACTCGGCCAAGACAGACGTTTTGCCTGCCGGGGTCCGTCGTGACTCCGTCAGTCCTTCCTTGAGTGACTTGGGCCGCTTATTGTTAGTGGGAGACGGGTCACTTTTTGAAAAGAAAATTGATGTTATAATTCTGAAGGGAACAAAACTGTATCTCACTTAGAGGTATATTATTATATTTATGGCATGATTTTATGACTGGGTCGATCTGTATTAGTGTTTACTATAGTTTGGCACCACGATATAAGTAAATGATTGTTTATTTTTACACTAGGTATCGAGTATCTCTGTTCATACTTTCGTTTAAATTGATGACATGATTCAAGTCTGATATGAGTATATAAGAAAAAGAAAATACGTACATAAGACAATAAGTATATAAGAATACAAAGTTTCTCTATTTCACCGAACGCTAAAGAATATTTAAACGGATAAAATATTTCGTGGGAGAAAACTTGTTATTAAAACAGGGTCATGTTAGTTATTATGACAGGTCTGTAGATCCAAATGAAAAATGTTCTAGCACACTGGTCTATGTCGTTACTAATTGTAAGTAAACATGGCTCAAGGTACCTATATAAAAATGTAATAAAAATACGCTGAAGCACGAAGTCATAAAAGAAACCGGATCAAATACTGATTCTCCATTACTAACGCACGCTTATCGCGAACCTGGCATGTGAAGTGGGTCTGTCGGATTTGCAAATTCAACTTTTCGAAATTGCCGCGCAAGAAATGCTCTCTTCTCACGCGATCGGTCCGCTTTCTTCAATTCCTCCTTTTCGTTTGCCGCCGTGAAGCTTTCCTCCTTTCGTCCGACAGCTTTCTCCGCTTCAACTTCCATAATTATTCCCGCCGCCCATTCCGCGTCTATTCTACTCCTCTCTCGCAATCTATCTGCCTTCCACGTCTCCCCGACTTCATTCTGCCTTTTTCATTTTCCGTTTCGACATCCAAACGCGTCGTTCTTGGTTATTAACCGACATGCACGACCCATAGTTCGTTCGCGAACACTTTTGAAAGTGGCTGCACTGACTCTGGCTGAATTTCTCGTTCACTTAGACTCTTCTGTACAATTAATAGGTTATTGACCGTCAGTGTAAGATGTATAATAATAAGTTTTCGGCGTATTCGGGTCACTGTTGTATTTTTAAACTAATTAAATTTCAATGAATTTTAACAGAAAAACATTGACTTTAATTAGTCGGTTAGAAGAAGAATTAATTAAACATATGAAAGTTAATCATTTAAAAAGGCAAGAAATTTTCAATACCACATTTAATGAAAAAAAGAGAACAAGGTTAAAGAATTTAATAAATCTGACTTTGAAATAGAAATTGCTACCCAACGTTTGTACAGTTCGAGTTGAAGGTTACAATCGAATTCGAAAATTGAAATAATTCCAAATTCCGGTGTCACATGGCTTTCATAATGATTATCAAGGACAAGTAAATGCGAAAAGAGAAGTCAATGAAATTACCGACGAAGAGGACGCCGAAGTAATCCTCTCTCTCTCATTGTTCCCTCCCTATTATTCTTCCTGCCCTCCGCCCCCTCCACCCCCTCCGCCGCTTCCCACGCACGTGTCTCTATCACAGACCACGTCCTCTGCTTAACTTTTTCCTTCCACTCATTCAATTCCATCACTCTCCGTCTGCTTCGTCTATTCGCCCTCCCCAATCATTTTTCTCTCTCTGTACCTCTACCTTTTTCCTTCTGTCTCCAGTCTCTATCACTGATCACGTCCTCCGGTTAACTTTTTGCTTCTGTCCTTTCAATTCCATCTCTCCCCACTTTCTTTCCTACCCCTTCCCCTATCTCCTGCTTTCGACCGTCTGCATAGCTCAGCTGGCAGATCATCGGCGATGTATATCAGAATATACCCGTATGTATGTAATTATTATTTAACAATAATCGCTTGGGATCAAAACGATTGTTAAATAATAGAATTTACATTAATGATGATGAGAACATTTTTTAACGATTATGTATAATTGAATTATAATTTAATCTATTATTCTTAGTAACGTTGAATATGTCGACAATCATATAATTAATAATAATTTTACGTATATAATATATAACTTACCAGATGAATGGTCCTATATACACATATAGATTATTAATTGAAAACCTTGAAAAAAAATCTTAGTATCAATAATGATTCTTAAATAGTACTTGAATATGTATACATATAATGATCGTCAGTATATAGTACTGGCATAGTACGAGTATATAGCAATCGTATGCGAGGCGTAAACTCTTTGTCCTGTTATGTCGTCATGCTAGGTCGTCCACGGTGCCTCCTACGCACACACACACGCACAGAGAGTCGGCAGAACACAAGCGGCCACTCGTCCATGAGAATGCGTATTGGACGTCTGGACAAGCTCGCACGAAGTGGCATGCACGTGCTCGTTGAGTCAGTGTTAGAAACGTGTGTTCCGGGTAGATTTGAAAGTAGAGTTACTTTTGACTTTGCCTTTTGCGCAGGTTTACAGACGCCGGCGAGTCGAATTGGATACGCGTGAGATTTATTCCTATTCGGGGTTGTTATGTTTTTGTTTCGGTCTCTCGTTCGACTCTCTCTAACCTGATTCTCATTCCCGACGCGTCGAATTTGGATCGGAAGGGGACATGAGACGATTTTTGTGTTGCGTTGGACTTCCGCTCGTCTTTTTAGTCGCGGAGAGAGAAATTGGTCGTCGGAAATGAGTGCAGCTTGCAGTTTATGAGTGTAGGCATCTATGTAGCTATGATAATTGTTGATCTTTGGAATAATTTGTTTTGTCTGACTTATGAGGAAGTTTTCGGTTAATACTGAAATTATCGAGCTGTCCGAATAACGTCTGATCTTATTTTAATAATGACTTTTATCTCATGAGAATGTTACCTTTTCAAATATTCTGTAGGGTTTAGTGAGACAGATAATTTTTTAATTATTTTCCAGTTTGTAAGTTCAAATGCAGTGACTCGTATTATTCGCGCAATTTATATATAAATATAAATAGGTATTTTCAATAGCCTTAGTATTAAGAATAGAGGACACATATCATGAAAAAAAAGTATTTCTGAAGTTAAAGCATTTTTTCAGAAATTAAATATGTAGTCCGTCTATGCAGCTAATAAAAACCTTGTCTTTCCAACTTTTTTTCTCACTATTGCTTATGCTTCCAACACACGTTTTATACGATAAACAATCAATTCTGCAAAATGTAATGTTTTATCGATACACACTTCCGTGACACGGATTCAGCGAATCAAAACTACAGCTAACTAAAATATTGTCCTTTCAACGAATTTTCTTACCACCGCTTATGCCTCCAACAAAAATCTTGTCATTCGAAGAACTTCCTTATTACCACTTATGCTTCCAACGGACGCTGTATACAATAAACAATCAGACCTGTAAAATCCCACTTTTCATCGATACATACTTCCTTAACAGCAAGTCAGCGAATCAGCACCACGCCTAATTAAAACTTTGTCTTTTCAATGAATTTTCTTACGATACCTTATAGTTCCAACAGACGCCTCATGCAATAAAATGAGTCCTCTCAGATGCAACTGTTCGGAAACAGAACATGCTTCTACCGAACGCCTGACGCGACGGAGAATCGATTCGCCAGAACGCAACAGTTACATACCTACGCGTCAGTCTGACTCGCACGGCACATAACTGTGAACCTGGAAGAATCGCATGCGCGAATAGGCGAGGAGTACCGGTGCACTTCTCTTTCCTGTCTTCCCACAATGAGCCTGCACTCCCCCGTCCGTAAGCGAAGCATTTGCACGGCACGCACCTTCACCCATTTTCGCCCGTTTCCCATCCGCTCCCATTCCGCGACTTTCCTTTCTCTTTCTCGGCCTGGCCGGCCATTTCTTTCCCTCCTTCTCCGCATCTTCGCGTTCGCATATGTGCCTATAATTATGAAAGTGGTCTAAGTTAAGATTTAAAAAGAAAAAATTACATTGAATAAATTTAGTGTAAACAAATGTGGTGCGAAATGACTGATAAACTCATTTTTTTTTAGACTGGACGACGAACGGGAATATATGTGCCCATAATTATGAAAGTGGTCTAAGTCAAGATTTAAAAAGAAAAAATTACATTGAATAAATTTAGTGTAAACAAATGTGGTGCGAAATGACTGATAAACTCATTTTTTTTAGACTGGACGACGAACGGGAATATATGTGCCCATAATTATGAAAGTGGTCTAAGTCAAGATTTAAAAAAAAAAATTACATTGAATAAATTTAGTGTAAACAAATGTGGTGCGAAATGACTGATAAACTCATTTTTTTTTAGACTGGACGACGAACGGGAATATATGTGCCCATAATTATGAAAGTGGTCTAAGTCAAGATTTAAAAAAAAAAATTACATTGAATAAATTGAGTGTAAACAAATGTGGTGCGAAATAACTGATAAACTCTTTTTTTTTTAGACTGGACGACGAACGGGAATATATGTGCCCATAATTATGAAAGTGGTCTGTCAAGATTTAAAAAAAAAAAAACTACATTGAATAAATTTAGTGTAAACAAATGTGGTGCGAAATGACTGATAAACTCATTTTTTTTTAGACTGGACGAGGAACGGGAATATATGTGCCCATAATTATGAAAGTGGTCTGTCAAGATTTAAAAAAAAAATTACATTGAATAAATTTAGTGTAAACAAATGTGGTGCGAAATATCTGATAAACTCATTTTTTTTTTAGACGACGACGAACGGGAATATATGTGCCTATAATTATGAAAGTGGTCTAAGTCAAGATTTAAAAAAAAAAAATTACATTGAATAAATTTAGTGTAAACAAATGTGGTGCGAAATAACTAATAAACTCTTTTTTTTTTTAAATCTTGACTTGGACCACTTTCATAATTATGGGCACATATATTCCCGTTCGTCGTCCAGTCTTCATTGTGCGTCCGCCTTCCGAGAGCGGGTTTCCGCTCGGCGGCGCGTAATTATTTCATTAACCGGCCCAGGAAAGTTCTGCTACAAAGTATATGATTCCTCCGGCTGGCAAATGATGCATTAAATTGCACTGCGCGTAACCGCGGACTCGGCAGGAAACGAAGTTACGCTCCGTGAGGCTATTGATCGAAAATGCGGAATATTTTTGCATGCTTCGTTTTCACTGCGTTTGTTTTGTCCGTTACGTATCGGAGGAGAGAAGGGAGAGTGAATTGTTGGGTACTTGCTCTGTCAATGAACGCGTACCGGTGAATGAATGTTTTTCGTGGTATGCTATAAAATTTAGACGGTGTTCTAGTTTTTGATTGGAATATTTTTGCGTCTTTTTCTCGGTCGTTTGTTTTGATTGTTACGTATTAACAGAGAGAATGGAGAGGTTGATTGTTGAGTTGCACAAATGAATGTCTTTCATGGTATAGGTATTTCAATATTTTGATGAAGAAATGTATTAGTTACTGATCGAAAGTATAGAATAATTCTTGAGTTTTCTAGCGTGTTTGTTTACATGTTATTTATCGATGGTACATGAGACAATTTGAGGAATGTGTTCTGTCGATGAGTATATAACAATAACGTTGTTTTTTTTGTTGTATACTACAAACTTAAGAAGAAGAAATACACTACTCATTTATCGAAATACGTATTTCCGATTCTTTTTTAAACGTCAGAGAGAATTGAGAGTTGAATTGTTGGATAGTCTGTTCTTTCAATGAATACACTGTGGTGAATGAATATTTGTCATAATACGTACTTTTTCTTCTAGTAATAATTAGGTATTGATTGTCGCTGTCGCAATTGTCAATGAAACTGTTAGGTGAACAAACATTTTTCATAATAGTCAAAACAGTTGACAATTAGCTCACTATTCCCCTTCAAAATTAATGCAGTATTATCAATAAAAATATTGGAAATTGTTTACGGTGCCATTTTCAATCTGCTCATTTCAAGTATTCCACACCTAAAAACTTGCAAGTGGCAAAACCGTTGCCATTTACAGTCGCTCGCAATTGCGAAACGATTAATTAAACAAAAATCATACCAGGCAGCGTGAAATTGGCAATCTTGACAGCAAAATCGATAATCCGTGCAGAAAATTACAAACTGATCATCAAGCTAATGATGCTCGACTAAAAAATCGCAGTCTCGGTATCACTACCGGTTTGCTGAAGAAAAGCATCATCTGCAGTTCGTCTTTCTGCGAGTTGCATGATTGCAGTCAGCCTGCAACAGAGTTACAACGATTTCAGTTACGCTCATGTAACCGAACCCCGTCGTCGACCGAATTAATCATTCTCAGCACTCCGTACGATATCGTGTCATCATCATGATCTCTTCTACGTACTCCGAGCCGTTCGTTTCGTGTTTATACACCAGCCTCTTTGAAAATACCCTTTCAACAGCAGCATTAGTGCCTGGACAACATAAGGAAATTTCTATTAAAATTTTCATGTGGGATATGATATTAATAATATTGAAATAAAATAATCTAAAAAAATGTTTTAGAAATACAAATAAGTATAAAATTATACAAATGAGTACTTTCAGAGTAGAGGAATTGAAAGGAGTACGGTTTGCGAAAAAAGAGTACAAAACTCAGTAAATGAGTACAGTTGGTCACCTTATGTTTATACACCAGTCTCGCGTCGATTTCGTTTTATTTCATCGATATTAACCCCATGCGTAGACTCTGAACGTTGAGCCGCGCAATTACCATCTCAGAGTCTACGTACGTACAAGCCGAATATAGTATACGCACGGCGCACGTACAGGGCGTCCCAAAGTAACGTTACTACTCTTCAATTTTAATAACTACGTCAACGATAAAAGTAGAATTTTTTTATGTATTCACTTGGCATCGATATAATGTTTACAAAGTCGGAAGACATGTCACACGGCATTGTAACATTTTCAGAGTTCTGTCATCCGTCGGTAGAGTCCTTACAATCTTCGATTTCCATCCATAGCAAAGAACCATTACTTCAAATAAGGTGTAGTGGGGTAAAGGCGACACAGAAATTGTAAAGTTTACTTTAAATCGATGTATTTTCTATTTATTCCACTAAAACCTAATAATCTTACTGTTTTTACTTAGCGCATGCTTCATTCTTTAAGTTGCATTAAGTAATTTGGATTAAAAATATCTTCTGAAACTTATGACTTCCTTAATAAATTAAAAACAGTGCCGCCCAACCTGTTCAAAAATTATTGAATCTTATATCCCTTATATATTATTGAATCTTATATCTTATATTATGGGGCAAAAGCGGAATTATTATTAGTAATACGAACTTTGTCGAACGAGTTAAACGGGGTAATCACAGAATACATGGCGGCCACCTATGTTGAATACTAGCCAAAGGAAGATTACTACTTTACAATTGGTACAATACAACGTATATTCGAATAAATAAGGATCTAGCGCGGATTTGCCCCGTGAACGGATCTACCCCACTGCACCCTATGTACTTTATTCTACCAATCGAATATTTCATACGTGTCGAGATAGTACGGATTTACCCCACTGCACCTCGCAGCAAATCCAATCATGTTATCTTTCGTAGACTCCCTGTTATTAACGTTCGAAGTGGAAGATATTTTCGGTACACTCGGTACATGAGTATGTGTACTATTCGCTAAAGATCATCCTATCTACCTAAGCCGGACAGCGAAACGATTTTCTCCTTCATTTTTCCCCGTCGCTCGGCGAACAAGATGGCGACGTCTCTCTCTCTCTCTCTCTCTCTCTCTCTCTCCGGCCATACACACTCGTTACCTGTCTTCTTACGTCTGCATTTCTCTTGCCACGTACTGCCATCACTTTCTTCCTCGATATCCGCCTATGCTCGCAACGAGCGCTTGTTCCATTGCGAAATCTCGTCCCATTCGACGAGCCGCTATCTGTAACCTTAGTCGCTTCCTCGTGTATCGGTTTCATTTCCTTCTCGCTTATCAAATATGCGGCAGCCTCTTGTATTATACTTACATCATTTCTGCTGGTAGACATCTGAGTTCCTTCACTCCAGCCTCACGTTTCCGAATTATAGCCTACTTTTGTGCTTTATCTGTGTTCTTGCTTCGTATGCGACCTTCGATACACTCAAACACGCGAATTTTTTTTTATATAATATTTTTGCATCTATAATATTGTTCCTTCACTCCAGCCTCACGTTTCTGAATAATAGCCTACTTTTGTGCTTTATCTGTGTTCTTGCTTCGTATGCGACCTTCGATACACTCAAACACGCGAATTTTTTTTTATATAATATTTTTGCATCTATAATATTGTTCCTTCACTCCAGCCTCACGTTTCTGAATAATAGCCTACTTTTGTGCTTTATCTGTGTTCTTGCTTCGCTTGCGACCTTCCATACATTGAATCACGCGAATTTTTTTTTATATAATATTTTTGCATCGGTACCGTCTCTATACTAATGTATCAATCTTATTATATTAATTTTTAAATAATTCTTTAACCAAGTCCATCTTTTTCATACTAGATCTAATTTGAATTATTTCTACATGTCAATCTCGTTTCTTGACCGGCTAATCTCAACACATCCCTGAAGAGGATCCAGACAAAGGATCGAAATATCAAATTATTACAAATGAGGTTTTCTCCTGACCGAAACAGATCTTTAATCACTGTCACAATTACAGATACAGTCTCGTGTTCGCAATATTTTCTAATAAATCGCTTCTCTTCTGCATTCCATTACTTTATACACTGTACTCTTTTCCAATTCATTCGATCAGTCTCTTCGATTTCAGCTTTCAAGCTGTATATAAAATTTCAAAAAGCCTAACGGCCTTACCGAACGTCAGCCGTTAATCGTTTCCTGTCCAACTCTTCTATTAACCTGTTCCTCCCATAATCTTCCCTTTATCCTCTCATCCCGTTCACTTCGCTTTTCAGAACTCGAATGCCTCGACTCCCGTCAGCTCTTAGCTTTTCCTTTTACACGGAGCGTCTCAAGGTTCGTGTCAGAGGTCGAGTGCGAGGAAATTTCTCTCTTTGACGGACTCAGCCTCGCTCGCAAATCTCTCGCAAATCTCACGGAACGATCCCATCGATCTCTGCGCCTGGCTCGGAAACGGCATGCGAGGAAAATCTTCGGTCAGGAGAAACCTCGTCTTCCGTGGCGGCATCTCGTTTACGCCATCGGCCTGAAATTATCGGCCGCATAACGATTTCTCCGAGTAGGAGTGAATCGACGTTCTGCCTGACAGTTCCTCTCGTGACGGATATCGTTGCCTTCTTAACGGCCGTTTAGATGTGAAAGTTCGAGTGTCCTGTCCGAAACTTTTGGCGCACGATTCTGATGTGCATTATAATAAGGTGACCAACTGTACTCATTTACTGAGTTTTGTACTCATTTTTCGCAAACCGTACTCTTTTCAAATCCTGCATTCTGAAAGTACTCATTTGTATAATTTTATACTCATTTGTATTTCTAAAACATTTTTTTACATTATTTTATTTTAATTTTATTAATATCATATCCCACATGAAAATTTAAAAGTTTTAATAGAAATGTCCTTATGTTGTCCAGGCACTAATGCTGCTGTTGAAAGAGTATTTTCACTAGGGAATGATTATTGGAGGAGTGAGAAGTCGCAACTTTCTGTGAAAACATTATCTGCCGTCTTAACAGTCAAATTTAATATGCAATATGAAAATTGTTCGGATGTGGCTACATTATTAGACGAACATCCTCATTTAGCAAAAAAAATCCACTCCGAAGAAAAATATGTTTTTAAAAGAAAATAAAGTTTTTATCGTTTTTTCTTCCTTTTTTTTCACCTATGAAATACTTGCAAAGTGTACTCTTTTTGAACAAAAAATAGTTGGTCACCTTAGCATAGACGACTAATAACTACCAGCAGCAAGACGTCACAAAGTCTACACAGTCCATGTCTTTGACACGCAATATATATATGTTAGCCTCAGACAGCCGCATTGCGAAACGCGAAACATCTTTGAGGAAGTCTCGTCAGGCACGTTCGACGTTCGACTTCCGGTACGACGTTCGGTCGTTCAATAAGCGATATTTTTCAAACACAGTCTCTTTCCAAGCACCGCTACCAGCGATAACATTCTCGACTTTCGACTTTCGAGCAGCTGGCCGATCGGCCCGCAGCTCGCGCCACTGTTTTGAAAAAGCACGCGCGCTCGTTTCAAATGTCCCGCCACTCGGCAAAGCTTATCTCTCCGAGCATGAAGATCGATGTCGAACTCCGCAGGGCACTCGATCTTGTTTGATCCGATTATGGCTGGCTTTCGCTGTCAGGTGTTCGACGATAGTGTCTCGTTAAACTTTTACTCGAACGTTAGTTGTGATCAATGAGATTGTTTTCGCTCATTCGACTCGTGCACAATGGACGATCGATCGATCGAACGATAAACGTCTTACTAATCGAAAAAGTTCGAGTCGCTGACGATTAGGATAGCGGTCTATGTCGCGTTTAATTGTTTATATTCACTAGTGTATATTATAAGCTGAAATGAATAATTTGTGCAAGTCTGTCGAATTTTTGATATACAGTCCTTGCAGAGTTGACTCGTGTCGAACATGTGGTGGTGTACTAACATTTTCTTTTTGACGATTCTTTTATTCATGCAACAGATTAGTAACATTTCGTTAATTGCACGTTGCGATAAATAATATATTAATATTTTGATATTTATCGTGGCTATTAACAAGGTTTTATATGAAACATATACTTTGTATGGGAATCTGTTATTGAAACAGACATAAATTCAAGATATCAAAGTATCATGTATTAACGTTATTATTTTGTCGATTCTTTAATTTGTACGAGAAGTGACAGATTATTAACATTTCGTTAATCGAACGTTACAGCAAATAATGATAAATATTCTCACATTTATCACGACTATTAACACGGTTCGATACGCAACGTACTTTTTGTATGGAAGTCTGTTACGGAACGACAAATAAATTCAAGATAGCATAAAATCTCTCTTCATTAAAAATGCATGTAATATACCTAGTCTTAAGCTATTTGATAACCGTCACGCAATTCTCGCCAAAAATGATCGCATCACGACGACGGTGACAAAACAGCGTGAAAGTTCGGAACGATTTCTTTCGGTCGTTTCATAACCGTCGACAGGATTATATTTCAATTAACCCGGCGACTCGTTCGATTAATTATTTATCGGCCTAAATCGAACGCCACGGCCATCTTGCGCGCGATGAGCTCGACAGTTAGTCGCTAATGCAAAAATAGATTGGCTCGTCATGCCAGAGTCTTGCTTCGTTGATGACAGGAAAACTCGTTTCGACGAGCGAAACATTTTCAGCATTTAATAAACAGCTTAACGGGATTTGAGTACTTTCTGCGTTTTCCTCTCATTTTGGATAAAAACGAGTTAATTCTTAGACTACGAACAATTCCTGTTCATATTTTTAGTTAACTGTTATGATACGAGGCGGCTTGTTTAAAATGAGTGAAAATTAATTATGTGCTTAACTATTTCAAATCGAGTGTTAAATAAGATAAAGATTTCGAGGTGGAAATAACTTTCATTGATATACATGTGACGCATTAAAACATTTTCAATGGCATAGAATATTTTAAAGTACTCAAACTCTTGCTTCAAACAGAGGAAGGGTTGACAACTATCGTCAAGAAAATCTTTTCTGAAGGAATCCGCGTTTTTGTATTGCAAAAACATATTCGGTCAATCCATAAGTATGAAAAGCCAGTTTTAATGAGATTCTTCATGAGCTTCAGAATGGATTCAAACTCTGATCTCACAATTTCCGGTCGGCTACATGAACCAGCTAACCTAACCCAAGGACCAAACCTGCCGCATATACTTCCTAATACAAACATAGCCTCACGATCTAAGCAATAACAGTAAGCAAGGGTCTACTTCGTCGAACTGTTTGCTTACACAGCTTTCGTAATTGCAATGAAAATTTGCGGCTCCAAATTGTTTGACGGCACCTTCAGTTTGCAATCCTGCTCAGAAGGTCAGTTGCTTCACTCTGGATGGTATTGCCACTCGCTATCCGGGAGACAACGGCCTTGAAATCAATGAATCATCGCGTCGAACTTTTGCATTTCGTTCGTACGTTGAGTCGCTTTTAGCGCTCGTGCATGAATTCTAATTGTTCTCGTTAGTAGACAAATGACAGGAACCCGCCCAGGGTGGCTCGACGTATCAAAGGACAGTGACAGATGACACGATGTCTAGTTGCACAACGGGAGCGAGCCATCATATTTATTTAAATGGGACATCATGATAAGGTCGCGAATGCTTTACGATGACAAGAAACGGAGAATCTTGATGAGTAATTTGTTGATCATCAGAAACAAGGATGGCGTTTGTCTGTTTTAATATCCAATAGTTAGAAAGGTTAAAGTTGAGAGTAAAGCGGATTCTTGATTTATTAAGAATTTTTAGAGTGTCTTTGACATGTTGATGTATTGGACGAGTTTGGTAAAGAGAAGAAAGATCGAACGTCAGTAGTCCTTATCATTCATCGTATTACTTGTAAAAGAAGACAATTTTTTGTAAATATTGTGTGAACTGAAGAAGAACAAAAGTGAAAAAATAACTTGCGGTTATACACTTTTTATTCTATTATTATTATATTTTCTGTAATTGTATTATTCTTAGACATTCTTTTTTTACGATATTTTATAATATGATATTCTATTATTATTATACATATACTTTATTATTTTATTCAGTTCTTTTAAGAATGTATAAATGCATTTGAATAAGGCAAATGTTTGATGTACCATAAATCATTGCGATTAAAATTAATACACCGCAGATCGAAACAAAACTAAAATAGAAAACTATCATCGAACACCTAGCTGAATATCAATCATCAATATCTCTCAGCGAAGTACGTACGTTCCACAGTCGGCACTTCAAAGAGCAATTCGCATACAATAAGAGCAATCCCCAGTTCATATTTATTCAAATGCCTCGCACGACGACAACGTTCGCCAACCGGTTTCTTACAGAATCGTTGAACACTTCGACCTTCAAAGTACATTCGTCATACGTCATTCGTCATACGTTGCCTGCGTTCTCATTCCTCATCCGTCCGAATCCTGCCGTTTTCATTTTTTTTCCGCACCTCACGCTTCGAGCAATCCACGGCATCGGAGTTGGAATCATACTTTCCAATGTCCGGCACGCGAAACGAAAAAGAGCGTGTCGCTTCCACTTTTCCTCCTCGATTCCGGCACGATTTTTTCGCCCCCCACCCCGAAAACGTGAAATTTTTCACGGCGAGATCGATCGTGAAATCATCTGCCGTCGGTTTGACAATTAGCGGAACTCGTTAATTGGCCACGATCCATATGCCAAGTGTAGCAAGGACGATCTTTTCGTACGTTGGATTCTTCAGCATACGTTCAGCTCGTACATACTTACGCATTCGATACTGTAACATAGTTGCAAGAACATAACGGTAATGCGTAGGTCGAAATAATTACATTAATTAAGAATCGAATGTGTTCGATAACATTCCGTTTCGCAAAACTGTTACTTCCAGCAGAATTCGCACGAGAAACGTTCGATAGTAATTTCAAGCGAACTGATCACGCTAATTCTCAGATTCTATCTCGCGAGTCATTAGGATCGATATAACCAGTTCGCGGAGGCCCGATACGCCGATGAGAGAGTTATTAATCGCCAGAATCCGACTCGTAACCGGCAATCACGATAAGTACAATCATAGTAAACGCGGCGTACGAGAAATTACAAGCAAATTGTTACGCCGCATCCTAGATTTCTGTCTTATCAGGTTGAAAGTAACCCGTTCGTTAACCTTATTAATGAGATGTCTCCTTTCCGTATCGAAAACCTGTCGTGTTTAGTTCTCTCTCTCTCTCTCTCTCTCTCTCTCTCTCTCTTTCTCTCTCTCTCTTTCTCTCTCTCTCTCTCTCTCTCTCTCTCTCTCCTTCTCTCTCTCACACGCATACACTGTGACTCTCTCGTCTAACTTTAGCCATCGTCAACTCGCGTATCCGCACTTTTCTGCGCTCCCGTCATTACGACTGCGCGAAAGTGAACTCGGCAGGCGTCATTGTCCGTTGAAAAATAAACGGCCGACTAGTTCCAAGGTAACGCCGTGCAAATGTAAATCGAACGTTCGCCTTACGCAACGGCACGCTCGCTCGGGAACCTTCTTTTCTCCGCGCACAAATTTCGCGCGCATTTCGCTCGGCGACCACTTTTGCGACCACCGATAGGCGAACACGTGGACCATTCATTTTGAAAGTGTTGTGAGTCGATTTAAATTGAAAATAAAATATCATGTTTCACGATTAATTTAGTATGATTTCATTTATATCTAATGAAGAAAAGGTGGTACACCCGTTTCAGAATAAAGAGTCGATTTTTCCTTCCTTTCTTAAATTTAATCCTGGACAGCGTGGAAAACAGATTCGGATTTTCAGTTCGATTGTATTATAAATAATTGTGCCATTTAGTTCGAAGGGGTGGATAGGTCCGTTTTGGTGAAAGATTGCAAATGGAAAAATCGTATTGATTTATTGTTATCGGTAGCCCTATTGTTTTCGAAACTGATCTTGTTTCAGCGAACATTTGCCAAGTCGTATTTAATTAAAAGTAACTGAAATCAATTGTGCAACCACAATGCGATAAATTTGCAAGTAATTTTTCAAAACGGAAATAATAAGAACTTATACGTAAAAAGTATATTTTATAACGCATAATTGAATCAATAATTAATTGCATTATTATTACTAACGATTAATATATAATTAAACTCACATATTTTATGATTAAAATAGTTCGATATCATATATACATGCTTCAATGAAATCTATTATTTTTTACGGTTGATAGTATTGATGTGCAACTCACAACATGCTTCAATGTAACATTGTTGCACTGTTAAAAAATGGTATCAAAGTACGTCGGGATGAAAGATTCTCTGACGGGAAACGATGTTTTATGGAGTTTCTTGCCACAATCGTCATGCTCGAACGACGATCACTGACGATTTTTACCTTCGTCGGAGACGGATCGTACTTGACCCACTCCAATTGGTCTTCATTAGACGTGGGACAGTCGTTAACGTTCACTAACAATAATCGCTTGCGACGCGTCTGTGTTCATTTCATGTGCTGAATGTTGGTACTTGTTCGCTATACGATAAGATCAATCAAAGTTCTCTTAAAAGTTTTCGTGTACGATTGAAAATTTAATTGGTGTCTATGCAACATATGAACCGTTTATTTTGAAAGTGATGTAGGTCCATATTTAAAAAAAATTGAGATATATAATTTATGGTTGATGTAATTAGTAAAAAAAAAAAAAGTAAAAAGTATTTATTTATGTAATATTTAATTTTTTTTTTAATTTAGACTTATACCGCTTCCGAAATAAACGGTCCATATATTCTCCCAGCTATATATATGCCATTAATTATAAAAGTGGACAAAAATTGTTCGAAGACCCTGAATCAATCGTCTTACATGACTTGCAGTATTGAAATAAATAAATAGAACATTTTCTCATTACTATAACTTGAATCAGTTCGATAATCACCGGCATAGATGAATTTGAACAGAAATGCGCCACTACTAGCTGCTACTATTTTATTTTAGTAACAAATGATGGTGTGATGAACAGTAGTTTGTTTCATGAAAATATGAATGCATGCTTCTCGGTGCTGCCAATTAGTATTCGTTGTTATTAACAAGGATTGCTTCCGCGAATAAATTAGCCCAGTTCCACTTACGAGTACGTAGATGCGTAATAGACAGTTATGAATGTGTTGTGTTAAGAATGAAGTTACGGATTCAGAGACCCGGAGAAGCGATTTTATCCACTCAGCAGTGCGTATGTTTATACATAACGCTTGCGTAAGACGTGAGATAATGCCGGACGATAAGACTGAATTACGTACAGCGCATCGTAATGGCGATTATAATAGAATATTTATTTCTGACGTTTAAGACAAAATATAATTAAATGCTACGCCGCGATCGTAAATCTAGCAATTTTAATTTTTTTCAGATTGCTCCTTAGATTTGTGATTAGAATCGAAGGTCGACCAATAGTATCGTCCTTTAACACTACAACTACTGGCCAGTCAAAGTGGCTAGTGTGACCCTATTCCAATATTGACTTTTCTCTCGTGACACAATTTATTGAATTATTGTAAATATTCTCTGAATTATTCTTTAATACTCATCAAACTAGATAAATAGTTAATTGTTTACCATTTTGTAACATCAAATCCATTCACTCGCATCATTCCGGTAAATTAAATGAAGATATGACTACTGATCATCAGTAGCTCTAGTATTAACACGTAATTTAACATAAAGGGTTTAATGATCTTCAGTAAAATGTATAATTATGTCTTTTTTGGTCAATTCGGTCACTGTAAACTTGACAGAGAAAAGGAAAAGATAATTATAATAAATTATAATAAATATTCCAAAAATTGTTTAGTCCCGGACCCACCGACGGGCTCAACACATAATTAACGCAGTAAAGCATCACGAAATTCGCAAGTGTTTCTTAAACAAATCAAAATGAAATGTACACATCCCCCGTACTCTGTAATTAAAATCATTCATCGAATCTCAATTACTATCATGGCAATAAAACATAGTCCCATATTTGCCTCTATTTGTATTCCAATTCATGTGCGACTTCGCCAGGCGTCAAGTTCGACGACCAGTCAACTGCCAATCTTTACCGCGAAGAATCCTGCGGAAACGGTCGCGGATGATAAGAGCAACGATAAGAATCCGGGTTGCGGCTTCTTACCGCCGAAAGCACGCAGTTTCGATCGACTTCGGATTCTTCGGTCAGCTTTGAGAGCCTCTGGCCGCTCATCGCGTGTCCGGAAAGTCGGCGCGAGTCGAACCGGGACAAAACTTTTGCCGCGCGCGGCGCAATGTCGTCGGAAAAATGACGAAACGCGATAGCGAACCTCAAAGCGAGCGTTTCGTCGCGGATGTGTGGCTTTGGGAGTGAATGGCACTCTGTCAAGAATAGTCGCTGTCTTTCCATCGTGCCAGTCGATTGGCAGTGACGGCCCGAAGGTCACTGACTTCGGCCGTTAAGGCCGTTTAACACTAGAGATACCAACATCTTATATTCATATCCTTACTTAACCCTTTGACTGCTAAAGGCGTATACAGGGTGATTCTAGTAACTGGGCCAAGCGATAACTCTTTTTTAAATAAATTTAGAACAAAATCGTAGAGGAAAAGTTTGTATTAGGTGAAAAGCTCTATCATCCTATGCACCGACTTTTTTCCCAAGTGCATTGGTGCATGTGCAAAGTGCAGTTGCACTGTTTTTTTAAATGGAACCACCCATTTTTTTTTACATAAACACGTTCCTTAAGCCATTCTGCAATAAAAACGTATAAGGGAAATCATCGAAAAAACAATAGTTTACGAGATATTTCACTTTATTCAAACAGGGTGATTCTAGTAACTGGGCCAAGCGATAACTCTTTTTTAAATAAATTTAGAACAAAATCGTAGAGGAAAAGTTTGTATTAGGTGAAAAGCTCTATCATCCTATGCACCGACTTTTTTTCCCAAGTGCATTGGTGCATGTGCAAAGTGGCAGTTGCACTGTTTTTTTAAATGGAACCACCCATTTTTTTTTACATAAACACGTTCCTTAAGCCATTCTGCAATAAAAACGTATAAGGGAAATCATCGAAAAAGCAATAGTTTACGAGATATTTCACTTTATTCAAACTCTTATAACAGATACTCGAACGTTTCACCGTTAGCTTGCAAACATTTTTTAATACGTTCCTATCCTTGAGTATGAGATGTTAGTAAACATGATTGGAACGTAACTCTGACCAAAAACGTTTAGATAATGCGATAGTGAACGGTTTGGGCATCTGTTATAAGAGTTTGAATAAAGTGAAATATCTCGTAAACTATTGCTTTTTCGATGATTTCCCTTATACGTTTTTATTGCAGAATGGCTTAAGGAACGTGTTTATGTAAAAAAAATGGGTGGTTCCATTTAAAAAAACAGTGCAACTGCACTTTGCACATGCACCAATGCACTTGGGAAAAAAGTCGGTGCATAGGATGATAGAGCTTTTCACCTAATACAACTTTTCCTCTACGATTTTGTTCTAAATTTATTTAAAAAAGAGTTATCGCTTGGCCCAGTTACTAGAATCACCCTGTATATACGCCCTCTGTATTTTTTAACTATAACTCTTTTATTACTGTTTTGCCAACTGATTCAACGTGAAATTTGTTGTCTAATGTAACATTGCAACTAAATATTGGCAATTGTTTCAATATCGTTCAATCAATTGTCTTCATATTACAATGTTGTGGCGCAAACCCAACAATGGTACACCATATACAAGACTACTCGCAGCGACTGACAAGCGAAAAATGCGCCGTCTATATGGATGGATTCATCCGAGAACGCGCCGCGGGTTAATTTACGAGATAAATAGAAAACAGTATATTTAAAGTTACAAAAAATGAAACAATTGATCATTTACTTAATCCTGCGAGGGCTAAGAAGATTTCAAGCCAGAAGTCTTTCGAAGATTTTCTTAACGATAAAAGAAATGGGCGGGGGCGCTAAGTAGATTTGGAAAAATAAAATGTTTTGCGGAACAAAGTCATTTTCACTGGTTGACAGATCTAGTGTGAACAGTTAATGTTTTACAGGAGCGATGACTTGCGTTAACATTTTGTCATTTTTGGATTTGGGCGATTTGGAGATTTTGGGATAGAAAGATTAGAGCCACCGGGTAGACTTGGCTTTTCTGACGAAATGTGGAAAGACACTGACGAAGACGGTAACGGATTCGAAGCGAAAGTTTACAGAAGCGTGTATGTAAGTGTCCAGGCCAGTAGTTGTGTAACACAATGGAGGAAAACTGTATTGTGATGTAATTCAAGTGTTGATTTTGTTTGATATTGACTCTAAAGTAGTACTAAATTTAGATCAGAAGAGAATTTACTGGTCGAGAATTAAGCTGTCGTGAAACTGATCTACTCTCTACTCATTCAGTCATTTAAAAAACACATTCCTCAATACCTAACGTGACCTAATACAATTACTAGAAACACCACTTCTGTGGCTAAGACAAAATCTTACATAATTTATGAATTTATTTATCAACGTCGCAGTATGTGCGTCATATATTCACACTGTAAATGTCCATCAGACATTCAATTATAATCAACACATTAAACATCACCTCCGACCTACATTTGTTTTAACCCAAGAACCTTCCATAAAAATTCTGCATTTCCTCTACCTCGATAATGATTTCGCACTCGCCAAGCATTTCAATCTCAAATCTCGGACACCTACCCCAAAACGACTATACCCCCTCCCCACTTCCCGTATACTCTAACCTACCCCACACTCATCAAACGCACACAAATATACATATGCAACTACAATGGGCCATCGACATCATACGCGTCTCGAACCTGTCGCATCCGAAATTACCTCCGACGTCATTCCCAAAAAAAAAGTGCGTCGTGTCCCACGCTCCAGACGCGTCCATCTTAAAATTCACGCCGCGTCTCGAGACTGTTCGGAATACCGTGCGATAACGGGCGAGCGGAAAATAACGGACGGCCAGACTCGCGGTCGCCTACTCGCGAACGATCGCCTCTCCGATCTCGATCCCGGGGGAAAGACGGGAGTGGAAGGGTGGGGGGGGGGGGAGGGGAGGCGGTTAATCGAGGCAGCCGTCGTCCTTTTAATCGTCTGTCCTGCCGACGGCGACGCGATGAATTTATCTCGATCGCTAAGTCGGCCGACTAATCTTGCACGGAATTTGCGGTCGCCGAGAAGGATGGAGTGGTGAAATGCGATATGTATAGATATATAATTATAATGATTATGATTATGTAGCACTATGTCTATGTATCCAAAATATTTATTATTAAATGTTTCGCATGTAATATATTATATAATACATTTTGAATATGTATTTTAGATACACAGACCCAGTGCTATATAATGAGAATCCTTATAATTATACATACTTACTATTTAATAGATACTTATTACAATTTTGATATATTTAAGTATTCAATATAAAATTATGCATTTATTGTTAAGTTAAAGAATAATATAATTTAAGAATCATAATGTTAGAATTAAGATCATCATAAGATTAGAATTAATTTAAATATTAGGGTAGTTAATGATATGGGAAGAGAGAGGATGACACTAAGTAGATAGTGTGTTAAAAAGCGGTTGATAAAGAGATGAATAAAGAAGCAGGAATACATATGTATACATAAAAGAAGAATTATCTTACGTGGATGAAGGGGGGATAGAGTGGTCAGGGGTGGTAGATATGGTGATGCATAGAAAGAAAGGGATATACAGGGTGAATCAGAATTTGAGAGAGAAAATTTGAGGGGTGATAGAATATATCAATACAAGCAATTTTTGTAAAACAATGTATGGGCGGAACGCAAGGGGTGAAAAGTTTCAAGGTAGTTACAGGATCATGGAGGGTGAATAGAGAGAGAGAGAGAGAGGGATGGGAGCGTGATAGGGTTTGACAGAGTCAATCGTAGGTACAGAATTATAACCTTTTGTTTCTTAAAACAGAAGCACGTATACATCTGTATAAAAGATATTTCTCTCTCTCTCACGCTACACACATATTAGCGTCCTTATATGTGGAGAAAAAGAAAGACAGCAAGATTTTTACCTCTAAATCTCTTACCTTGTTAACCCTTACATCAAGAGTTATGCGAACGGGGAGGTAAAGACGCAAAGAGAAATAGAGAAAGAGCGAACGACAGAGAGAGGCCGCGATATGAAGAAGCAGACAGAGAGAGGGAGAGGGATGTGGTCGCAAGCGGAAAAACGCGGAAACCAGATGAACGCAACTACTAGTAGCAGCCTCATTACTTACGGCATCCGCCGCTCTGGAAGACGATAATATCAACCTTTTTAGCTCGCATTAATTCCGCGCGAAATGCCAGCTAACTGATCCCGAGTCCCACACGTTTTTGCGGATTAGCGCCCGAGAAAATTTTCATCCGCCGCCATATCTATTTTCGGAACCTTTAACGTGACTCCAGTCTCCTTCGCAAGTATCCTGTTCCAGGATAATAATGAATGTCGACATTTTATACCGCGCTGTTGCGCAATTGGCGATAATATTACAGCTTGGTTCGATCGGTTTCGAAACTGTCCAATGACCTTGCAACGGCCATTCTTAGAGAACACACAAGAATACAGTCTAAAAGCAAATGCTCTTTTGTTCATGTTGACGTTGTATTGTTGACCGGTTTTTCTTAGATGATAATAATATGATTGTTGGTGGGCTTGTTATCCGGTCTGCTTTATTGTATAATAAATCAAAAAATTATTTATTTATATATATATTTATTATTCATATTTTATATTATCATATTACTATTTATATTAATTATATATAATACAAAAAATTTAATATACAGTAAAAAACAATCATATTAACTCTTTCGTTCAATGCGAGCATTTTTACTCTTTCTTCGCTTTGACATCCTTGCCTGTTCGCCAAAATGTCACTTGGGACGATGACTATTTCTAAGAGCAGTTCTTTGAACGATACCAACAGTCGTCCTTCAGAGCTACGAGTGAGTGAAAGGACCCGGATACTTGCACTCCGTTTCGTTTGACGTCGATTGTTAACTGTAACGCGTTTGATCGAATTGTACGATCCGTCACGGGATTCTCATCGGTTTGAAACCGGTTCCAGGCCTTTGTGCAACTCCCCCCCACCCATCGAAACGATACGCGCGTTATATATAGCTGTATAAAGGCGAGGAAGTGAAAGCAATGATTGCAGGACAATACGGCCCTGGACTATTCTCCGTCGGCTTGAACTTATAAGAGGCGGGCGTGTGTGGCAATGATTCACGTGAACGGCTGAGGGAATGAATTATTGACCGAATTATCCGAATCGTAAACTTTCCGCACGCGCGTTGCCGGACATGCGCGGCCGGGTCCGAATTTATGCCAAGCGGGAAAGTATAAATTGGGAACGTGGCGCCGGCGACGATAAAAGTTATTGAATCGGTCGAGAGATTATTTATGTTGTAATCGTACGATATTACTTTGTGTTACGGTGAAACGATAGGCGGCAATTATACTCGGTGTACTGCTGGTTTTTTTATTAGGAGTAATGATTTGGCAAGTAGATATTTGTGTATGTAGAGCGAGTTGCGGGAGGATCGAAGTGAAAAGGGTCCAGTATTGACAATTTTGAATGACAGAATGGTTTATGGATGAATCGCAGTTGAAAATAGTACTGTTGGTTGCGATCATTTGATTTGTAATGGTCGATGAATCAGCAAGTAGATATTTGTGTATGTAAAGCGAGTTATGAGAGGATCGAAGAGAAAAGGGTCGAGTATTGACAATGCTGAATATGTGAACGGTTTGTGGATGAATCGCATTTGTAAATAGCTATGTCAAGGTGATGTCGGGCAATGTAATAGACATCGGGGGGGTTATAAATCTCGACTTTTGTCCTAATTTTTCGATTCTAGACAATTAGGATCTCAGGTCATCTAATCCATTAAATTAAGCATTCGTAAATCTCTACTTTCCTCCCAATATTCTTACGAGTCTGCACGATCTTTTTCACCTCACCTTACCTATTAAATTCACCATTCCAGGCTGTTTCCTCCAACATTCCTAAATCTCCACTTTTCTCCCAATTACTGTCAATTTTCTTACGATTGTACACGATCGTTTCACCCCACTATTAAATCCATCCTTCCAGTTTCTCCCTCCAACATTTCTAAATTTCCACTTTTCTTTCAATTTCAACCCTACCTCACCCATTAAATCTATCCTTCCAGCAATTCTAGACCTCTACTTCCCTCCTAATTCCTCCCAATTTTCTTACAATTGTACACAATCATTTCACCCGCCCGTATCCATTAAATCCACCCTTCCAGCCTTTCCATCCAACACTCCTAAATCTACAATTTCCTCCTAATTTTCTTACGATTCCCCCCGATCACCTCACCTATTAAATCCATCCTCCAGCATTCTTGAATCTCCACTTTCCTTCCAACTCCTCCACTTTTCTTACGAATTCCCCTAATCATTTCACCTCACCTCACCTATTAAATCCATCCTCCAGCATTCGTAAATCTTCACTTCCCTTCCCATTCCTTCAATTTTCTTACGATTCTTCACAACCATTCCATTTCACCTCACCTATTAAATCCATCCTTCCGACATTCCTAAATCTCCGCTTTCCTCCCATTTCCCCCAATTCTCTTACGATTCCCCCCAATAATTTCCCCCACCTCACCTATTAACCCTTTGCGGACGAGCTTTTCGTGCGACAGAACGAGTGGTCATTGACAAGGAATCATTGCATAGTCGAAGGTTTGATAAAATCTTGAATATTGCAGATCATATAGCGTGATTCTACATAAAGTTCAAAGTATTTTTTATATCATTAACTACTTCAGAGGAGAATTTCGCCAGGCTCGTGTTGGAGCGTTGGCACTAAATGTTGAGACCCGCTTATATAATCGCTTCCATGTCACGCTGAAAGGAGCCAAAAGGGACTGCAAGGTTTGCTCTGATCACAGTGAACCCGGAGGAAGAAAAGAAACTGTACATTATCGCGATACATGTCCCGATAAACAAAGGACACATCTCGGGGACTGTTTCGAATTACATCACACTAGAATTAATTATAAATCATAAAAGTGCACGAAAATTAATTTTTAGAATGCGCAAATGTATGAAATATAAAAAAAATATTATTTATATACATTTTTTTGTGTATAACACTATTTGAAAATAGTTGCAACTTTAGTTAGTAGATAAATCCTTCCAGTCTCTCGCCAGGATTTCCTTCAATCACCATAACCGAACGTCTCCGACATTCGTTCTTCGAATCCTTCCGTCCTCCCTATTCCTCTTCCACGCTTGCCCACCGTAACTCCTTCACTCCGGTGACACTTCTCGCAGCGGCCCAGCATTCCCAGGCCCGCGAAAGGCCCCGGCGAAAGGTCGACGCCCGTCTTTGTTGCACAGGTTTTGACGATTACCTTCTCGAGGCGGAGGTTAGGAACGGTCGGCGAGGACTGTAAATCAGGGGGTGTTCGAAGAAGCGAGAATTCGCGCGGCCTCGTTTCGAATCGAGAGGAGCGCCCTCGCACGACAGATATACGATCCGACCCGTATGCCAGGAGGCGAGTGGCTGCATATTCAGAAAACGTCGTTCGCCGGGGTCCCGTTAACCTTTTGAACGGCCCAGAACGACCGTGCACTTAGATCATCCCACTCTCTCGGCCGTGCCTGCCTTTGGCCGGCCGAAGATCGATTTTACTCGCGTTTCTTCGCCTCCGGCCTGTCGACGATTCCCGTCCCGAGGGGAAACCATGATGTTCAGGTTCGAATTGCAGAAAAGCTATACCGACTGGGATAGGATATGTACAGGGTCTACCATTTAACGTGCAAACGCTCGCTTGCGAGAAAACGCTAAATGGCAACAGCGCTAGACTCGATACACGCGCCGCCGGGGACAGTGCACCGGCGCTACCGACACTCTTGAGGGTATTGAGTCTAGCGCTGTTGCCATTTAGCGTTTTCTCGCAAGCGAGCGTTTGCACGTTAAGTGGTAGACCCTGTATAGGGGAGACTAGCCCAAAGCGGGTAAGCTCTCGTATGTTGCCGAATGTAAAGCGATTGTGCATTTTCGCGTATGCGGTGATTACTCGAACACTCCTGAATTTAGATCACTTCCGATCGGTCGCCAGATTTGAGATATAGCGAAAGTGAGCGCGATAAAAGAAAATTGATGAATTCGGTAAAATATCCATTGATATGTAACATCTGATTAGTCAAAAACTAGTACATATATCATATTGTTAACAGTATCATATTATTTTGGTACGATTTTGCTTTATAAAAGTAAAAATCGGCATTTTTTTTTTTGTGAGTTTATAAGGTTGGTTTATAAGTTGGCTTTCCAAAAATTTGTTTTAAAGACGAAAAATTCACTCTTCAACATATCGCGACTCGACGCAGGCTGCCGAAGTACAAAAGGCTTTCGCAATTTTTGTATCGTGTTATAGCGAAACCGTGTTGTAGGACAGCTACCAGTACTTATATTATGGAATAATTAACGGTGCATCGTTAGAATAACTGATTATCGGTTTATCTGATTATCGGATAACTGATTTTAGGATATTGTCTCGTAAAAAATTATTCAAAAGATGTAGTCAGTAAAATGATGGTAGCAAAATCTTCTCAGCATGAAATTAGCAAGTATCAATCTTCTAGACAGTACATTTATTCAGACATCTCAGGATAAGATATATAACATGTATCAAAAAATGTTTTGGATCGATTGGGAAAAAATCGATATATTAGTATGTGCATAAATAAACATACAGCACAATACAATAGTATGTGACTGCAAAGTTACACGGGTTACACATTACACACTAAATTTAGTGTTTTATGCCTAGTTTCGAAATTTCATCATTCCTCTTCATGTCACTGTCGACTAACCAACCACTTTCAGTTTTATCCACACAGGCTGGCACACGTGAAACAACACGGAAATTAATTTCCTCACTTCGCTCGTTCGTGGACAGACAAGAACATTTACTCACCCTGCTCATTAACTGTAAACTTCGGCTTGACGAGAGGCGAATATAATTTGTTTATCGAGCGTTACAAGTTTGAAGCGTCAATCTGCGAACGAGAATCTGAGACGTGCTAATTACAAAAATTGCACTATGAAAATTAAGCACCGTTCGCTTGTTATGCCAGTCGTCGGCGAGTACATCGATTATGTTAGTAGGAGTGTCTGCCAAAGTATAACGTGTGTTCGGTAATTGCGCATACAGCGTATCTTAAGTATTGACTAAGTGAGCTTCTCATTAAAAGGTTTGCTTAATTCAGCGAACAATTATAAACAGCGTTATGCAAACGCGTCGAGATATATACTTATAACGGAACATGAAGTTTTATTCGTCAGACACGTATAATAATTTCCCATGATATTTAAGACTCATGTAATGATTGTACTCTTATATACAGGAACAATTTGTTTGACTACCAATCATTTTTTTACTTTTCCACTGTATACGTCTTTGTTATCAAACTCGGGTAAATCATTGGATAAAACAGTTAACATAAACAATTTTTTGACAAAATATTAGACAATAAAATGTTTGAATAAAAAGAAGTCTTAACTTTGACAGTTAAAGCAATTACTACTTGCTTAGCAAACCCTGAATTCCAAGTTCCATTTGCTGGTGTGTGTTTTTATTTTCATTCTCATGACACATGATTGATGTCAAACATGTACGCTCACACGCCAAGACTCTTAAATCCTTATTTTCTGACACTTAGCGGTTTACCGCAAACTATTCAAACTGATCCAAACAAATCGTGCCCACTGAGCGTTACCACAAAAGCCTACAAAACTGATCGATTGTCCGCTTTCACTCTCTTCCGCCATTAAGGACCCAATCAACGTATTTACTCCTCCGACTCTCCACTCTCAATTGCCATAACACTGAAGTACGATTCTCGGAATTCAACTCGGTATTCCAACTCGTAACTTACTCGATTAGCACATGAAACTGTTCCTTCTTGCGAATCCTGTTAATTATCCCTTAATTTCTTGTCATAGTTCATCGACATTCTCAAATGATCCAAACAGTATCAACACCATTTTACACCTTCTCAATTCGAATCTTACCGTCAGATTTGCTCTCTGAATATTTCAAACGTACAGATATCCCTCTTATCGGTAGATAGGCTCCTAAAAAATGCCATGTTGTGTGAAATCGTGTTATATGAGGCCCAGGGCCAGTATGAGTGGGGTTACGTTCCAAAAAGTTATTAATAACAAACTTTTTTTTTTAATTCTATATACAAGTAAATTATTTTTCACAAATGTAAATGTGTGTATAACACAAAACGAAAAGAAAATCTTATTTTCATTTCATGTAAACATAATTTAATTTTCCTCCTCATCACTACTCATTGTCAGTACAATGAAAGAAGAACGTTTAAATGTATAAGTTATAATTTATGTATATATTTGCACGTAAAGACACTACAGTTCTATATTCCTTTCCATCGTTATTTTAACGTAATTATTTTTGTTAAATATGTTAAACAAAAATCATGTTATCCAGTGCTGTAGAAGTACAGTGTTCTACAAAGAATTTCGTAATTTTCTTATCGCGTTATAGCGAAACCGTGTTGTAAGAGGGCTCCATTCAATTCCTTCAAATTGTCTTACTTCGAACCATCCAAATCCCATTTACGGTTTCAAACTCGTCTGTAAAAAAGTATCGAATCTCTTCCTCTCGTACCTACAACCTGCGACCTTCGACCTGCAAAATTACAATAACAGTCTACTCTACCGAGCATAAACGATTCAATTAACATGTTTAGTGGCCAAACGAAGAATCCACAGGTACCGGATCCGTGAATGGGATCCATTGTCAGCCAGAAGATCGACCCGCCGCGATTAGGTGCGCGCGCGCGCGCGCGAGCGCGAGTGTCACTTCCGGTCCGAATTCGTCGTTGCGCGGGATGAAAAATGTTCGTTAGCGCAACGGTGGATTGCGACATGCGAACTTTGTGGAACTCGCCGAGGAGATGAAATGAAAGTTGGCGAGCGACAATTAGCGTTCAAACGATGACGGAATGCGGAGTTTATTGTCGCGCAAGGGAAACGTTTGATGCACACGCTCTGGTGCATGATTTAGGACGTGACTTCGTTAGGCAGACTTTACGACGCCTCAACTTTATTCTACTCTTGGGCGACTCGTACAAAATAGCACGGCAATTAATTTTTTGCGCTTTTAACCCTTAGAGTGCCGAGTGGGGTCCTACAGGGACCCCAGAAAGCACATTTCCTTCATAACTTTGTAAAAAATTTTTTGTAATTTTTCATATTCCATGTACTTGCTCACTTTCATCGTCAAGTATTGTGTATGATATGTCTATTCTAAAAACATTACTGTTATTTTGTCTTTAACTCTAAACGTACTGGGGTCTCCAGGAGACCCCATACCGCAATAGTGTCCACCCATTTCTCGCGCAATAAATCGGCAGATAACGCCAACCAAGTCGGGTTCCTCGCATTTTTTCACGTTATAATGTCGAATGTTCATCTGCACTGATCATAGAAGAGAAGTAATAGAAAAAACTGTACGTTGCCTGGACCATGACGACGAATGAATTGTATCGATTGTCTTGATGTATTAATTTTTTTGTGAGAAGAATAAAATTTAATTTTATATTTTCATACCGTAAATATGTCAATAAATACATATATTAAACATCTCCATTTTTTGTTTTCAATTCTATAATTTTTTTAAGTGGGGTCCCTCGAGGACGTTATTAGTGTTGCCAAAAAGTATACGGCACTCTAAGGGTTAATCAATTGCCGAGAATTTCACTTTGGAAACTGGGAGTGGAGTATGTTTCTGGAGTTTATTTATTTAGGAATGAGTGCATGTAAGGTGGCATGTTCATATGTGCATATGGATTGTGAAAGTGTAGGTGGTATGGGACTAAAGTTATCGTTTTACATGACAGTATGTAAAATTAAGTGGTTATTGACCGTCAGTGTATGATGTAAAATAATAAGTTTTCAGCGTATTTGGTGAGTGTTGTGCTTTTAACTAATTAAATTTCAATGGATTTTTACAGAAAGACATTGAGTTTAAGTAGTTCGTTAGAGAAAGAATTAATTATAACATATTGAAGTTAGTAAATTGAAGAAGCAAATAAATATTCGGTAATCAATTTAATGAAAAGGATAACAAAGGTAATGAAATTAATAAGTCTTACCCACCTAGTCAGGATCCTCCTCAAAATTTAATTAGTTGAAAGTACAACACTGACCAAATACGGCGAAAACTTATTCTTTTAGATATGACAGTATGTAATCATTCTCTTATCCACAATTCGCTCGTTGGTGTAAGTTGAACATATTTTGAGTTTAAATATTAACATTCAAACTATATGTACGTATTAGACATGTATTAGGTATAGTACGTTTCTTGCTTTTACCAATTCAATTAAATCAATTAAATTTTACTTAAGGATTCTTCAATTGTATAAGGATTATGACTAATGCGATTTAAAGTGTAAATAGTAATCCGTCAATGTCGATAATTTGCCGGTCTCGACGACAAAAATTGATCGCAACTTCGCCGTTCAGGAAATCATGACCCTAATCAAAATTCTCGAAATTTTCTCTCGCCAAAGGCGACTTAAATGTCACGCTCGGGATTATGCGATTTACAATTCCGCGATCGAATCGAAGCTGTCGGCCAACTCGGTGTCCTGAAAATGTCACCGGAGTCGTATCCTGCCGTTTAAAGTCTAACTGGTTGTATCGGCAAAAAGTTCGGGAGATCAAGTTAAGCGCCTACAGCTTCTAATGTCAGGATTAGTAACGCCACACTTGCCGAACGGGTAAAAACTGACCTATACAACGTTCTCATAACGACGTTTCATTCACAAAAGTCTTGACTTCTTGAAATTTATTTTAGCGGTCAACGACTTATGCCATTCATTAAGTTGTGTTATTAATACTTATTTCATTTCGATAATGACTAACCAGTCAAAGTAAAAAAATATATAAAATCTATTGTTACATTTACTTTACACGAAAAACATGAGTAGTTCTGTTTTGTAGCCGATTACAAGAAATTGATATTTAACCCTTGAACAAAATAAGAAACAATTTGACATAAGGTATTAAACTATAATAGAATTATTAATCCACGAAAAATTCAGGAATTTATACATTCGCATGAAAATAAATCTTCCTCGTGATTTAATTTGAGAAAATTTCCAAACAAAAAATTGCGTCAAATATTTCAAATACGAATGATCGATAAGTGATTATTTCGAAAAACATACGGCTTTAAAGTGTTAGTCCAAGATTTCATTTTTGAAATGAAATATTTGACACCTTTCCAGACCTGACATCGTGCGAGACCCGTTGAACTTCGACTGGCAGGAATGACTTTTTTTAAGCTTCGCAACTTTCGAACTGTTTATGTAAGAACGTATGAACGATTGGCCAATCATTAACGAGGCGGAACCCGTACGACTTCAGACATTTTGCGCGAATGTTGCCCGCCGATAATTGCTGCCAGCTATGTGCCAAAAATAGACTACAACGCGCAGAGCCATAAACGGATGTGTTGAAAATAGAATTTTGATCGGGTCGAGTATCGATAATAACCGATTTACAATTAATCGGCATATGCGAATTAGTCAGCGATGTACGAAAGCGTGCGTTCACATTAGAATATTATCGAGTAGTGAACAAGGATAGAAAGACTAAAAATAGAAACTGCCAGAATTTTCGAAAGTCACATCTTTCGAATCTTGCCTTAGTATCTTCTTTTCTACGAATTTTAATTAATATATTCATGAAACAATTGGTACTATCAAATAATAGCGAGGATTATCCCAAAAGATGGGAGTTTAAGTCAACGATATTACTTTCAAATTCTGTTTTACGTTGTCTATTTCTCCAATCAACATCATTAACTCAAGTCACCTCAAATTTTCCTCATCGTCAATAAAATAACCCACAAATATTCAAATCTCAACCAATTAACTAAACCTCACACTAGTCAAGCCAGTCAAA
Source organism: Anoplius nigerrimus (assembly GCA_914767735.1). NCBI lineage: Eukaryota > Metazoa > Arthropoda > Insecta > Hymenoptera > Pompilidae > Anoplius > Anoplius nigerrimus. The sequence continues at coordinate 8,951,878 of OU612090.1, forward strand.
TTCTCCAAAACAGAAAGCAGAGAAACCTATTTAAATACCCAAACATTAATTTCAAAAATCGTCTCCCGAATAGAGAACGATACAAACATTAATAAAATGTTACAAACATTCATACATTAATTAACAAATTTATACAATTACGCTTCTTCCATTACAACCCTCATACAATACCAAATAACACCATTATAACTAGTACCGAATAAAACTAGCATTAATCTCAAACAGCATCTCGGCCGCTGCTTTTCAAGCGTTGCGCTCGAAATTTCGATCGAACAATCCGAAACTCAAGGTCAAACTTTCGTTGTTGCAGAGGGCAAAGTGGAGGTGTCGAGGGATGGAAAGTACCTGAGCACGTTGGCACCGGGCAAGGTACTGGGCGAGTTGGCCATCCTGTACAATTGCAAGAGAACGGCGACCATCACGGCTGCCACCGATTGCCAACTTTGGGCCATCGACCGACAATGCTTCCAAACTATCATGATGAGGACCGGCCTCTCGAGGCAGGCCGAGTACACGGACTTCTTGAAGAGGTGAGTTCGACTCTTCAGCCCAGGGTGTGGCCGACTATCATTTCGCTCGCGTACAATACCGGTATCGACTGCCACCGAAAACTGGCCGCGAATGACAATTGTACTCGGTGTCCTGGCAAGTACGGACTATCCGCGAGTTGCGCAATTCTCGATTGTGTCGGACTGTGACAGATATTGCGTCTTCGTGAAACTTGCTTGGGATTGTAGCGTTTTGGTACCGCGACCTTCTGCTTTGCGCTGATCCTAGTAGCACTAATTGGTTTTAGGTCTTTTTCAGGAGAAAAGTATTTTTAAGACACTTTTTAATATGATAAATATTAGATCTAAATATTGGAAAGTGTGTAAGAAATGTACAGTGAACGTTCGAAAAATATCTACGAAATATCAGCTAATTGTACGGTGAATATAAAATAGACATTTAAAACGTACAGAGTCAACATATTGAGAATATGAATTTAATATTTAAATAATATCTAAATTTAAGAATGAAAGTAAGAAAACCTACTTAAATCTGTTTTATATCTTGAAAAATATATTTCTCCGGAATATGAAATAAATTAAAGTTGAAACTTGTTGAATTTTTATATTGGGGAATTTGATTTTTGTAAGTGACACCGTTGAAGGTTCTGATTTTTTATATTGTGGCGGGGCCGGTTTCCAGGTTTGTAAGATTTTATTTCGAAAATGTTCACCATTTTCCGGTGTGAGTTCAGCATAGTAAATATCGTCTAAATGTTGTTTTCGTGCAACGCATTGTAGAATGCTTCTTAATCTACGGCATATGAACTGGTGACCCTACTAAAATTGTGACAATTAAACACTATAATTCTGTACTTTAATGTTGCAACTTGCCACTCTGCAAGATTTCACATTACAAGATTTAATTTTGGCTTTAACGATGCTGAATCATCGAATCTTACAAGCCGTAAGGCTTCCATTACAATCTTTAGAGGTTTGTAATCTCAAAAATGCGTTGAACACAGGATTGTAAGTTTCGACAATAGGAAACGTAAGCAACATCCCTACATAGTCGATTTTCTTATGACTCGTAATGTTCAGTATGTCTACTTTCCGCAATGCTAACTTGAATATTACTTTCACGGAGAAGTCTCTTCCGTAGTCAATCCTCTTATAATGAATCTGATTTTCAATATTTCAACTTTCGTCCCTACTAATTTAGATATTGCAAGTTTCCAACTATAACGACTTGTAATTGAGACTCGTAGACACGTAGTGTGAACTCGTAATGTTCAGTATGTCTTCTTTTCACATTGCTGAACTGAGTGTTGCAAATTTCATAGAGAAATGTCTTACATATCCGGATTCTCTTATAATAAATCCTATTTTCACTATTTCAACTTTATCACTACCAATATGGAAATTGCAAGTTTGCACCTATAACGACTGCCAATTATCTCTATTTCAACCGTCCAACATTAAACAAGTTAAATATTACAAATTTCATACAGAAATCTCTTATACAGTCAATTCTCTAACAAAGACCTTTACTTTCGATACTTCAACTTTCGTCACCGCAATTTCGAAAACTGCGAGTTGTTACCTATAACGACTCCTAATGTTCAATACTTCAAGTTCGAATAATAAAAAAAAAAGCAACATCCCTACACAGCCAGTTTTCATACGATTCACGTTCAACGCCGCCTAATTCAGTAGCACGAGTCCGGACAGTAAACATGCGGAAACGATGCGCCATAATCGATAAACTCATTACGACTCCCATTGGATCCGGTTACATGGGAAACCGGCGCGGCATTATGTTTTCCGCGAAGCGAAACGCGAGATGAAGCCGGCTCGGGCAAGATAAGTCACATTGTGAAGAAGACCTCGCGATAAGATAATGGGCCACTGTTTATTCTGCAGCCGCTCGACGCGAGGAAGGGAAGAGAATGATCGCCGTCGAGCCTCGACGTTTCGCACTGAATGGCCCGCAGAATGCGAAATAATCAGCTGAGAGCCAATTTTCCGACCCGCAACGTCCGTCTAAATATTTACGTTTTGCGGATCGTGAAATTCCGCAACTGAATTCCGCGTCACGCAAAAGTATTCGAGACAATCGTTCTCGGTCGTGATCGATAATCCGTTCGCGAAGAGAAAGAGAATTTCGATTATGCGAGCTGTCAAGTCAAACGCAAATTGACAGGCGCAATTGTGCTATGGAACGTCAACCGATTCGACCGGAAATTAGATATGCGGAGAGCGTTCGACTTTGTTGGTTGAAATATCGGTTGCAGGTTGGACTTCGAAAAGATTGACTCGGAGTCGGGAATAATAATAATCAATGTTGGCTCCGAAGAAAATAAACATTGCAAAATGCGCGGAACATAAGCTTGTAAATTGTCGACCGGAAGTGGATAAAATTTCATTGCGAAGGAATGAGACTAGTTCTTCTTTGTGAGTTTTTTAACGGTTTGCATTCGGCTCCTGCGAATGATCTTCGATTTTTTAAATGTAATCGTTGTTGAATGTGTTTTATCTCATTTCGAGACGGTCGAAGGACGATGACAAGAGAAGTGCATCTGATGTTTATTCAACGTATCTACTTTAGCGATTAGACTGCCTTGATGCGAATTGCATATTTTATCCACTGAAATTCGATCTACTTGCATCAATAGAGAATTTCAGTCATTAAAATTATTTCAATAATTCCCATACGGATCTTCCATCTAATTCATGTTCAGCAATTTTGCCAATGATGAGAAGACACTGACTTTATCAGAAAAATCCTACATTCAAGGTTACATCGCTATATCAATTTTCATCGTTAGCATGAGTTTAGCATTTTCCATACAAATCCTTCTGGAAATTCTTCGACTCATCTTAACCCATTATGCGCCAATGTCTCATTTTTTGGACACAGTTTCAAATTTTTTTCTTTTCATGACTGCAGCTTTTAAATGTATAGTTAATTTCATTTTTTATTTTTGTATTACGGCGGGTAATGATTTAAGTCCAACAAACTTCACTTGTCAATGATCGCAACACAAGTTTCTTCAAGATATCAACTTTCATCATGAACTTAACATCATTAATCATAACTTCGATAGTTTCCATTGAAGTCTTCCTAAAGCTCTTTATCTCGCCATCTTAACCATGTACGGCAAACTCCGCTTATCAATGACGGAAAGACGATGACTTTAACAGAAAAACATTCGTACATTCAAGGTTACATCGATACGTCAACTTTCAAAATTTGCATGACCTCGGTCCTTCCCACTTTCATCCTTCCAAAGATCTTGCATCTAATCCCTGTTCAGCGAGCATCAGATGGACCGTTTATTTTGAAAGTGGTGTAAGTCCACTTCAAAAAAAATAATTAAATATCGCACAAATAAACCGTTTACATCACGTTAATCATAAATTATCTGATATCTCATTTTTTTTAAAATATAGACTTAACCCCTTAACGTGCACACTCGAGTATATTCGGGCGCGCTAAACCGACTAAACCGTGCACACTCGAGTATATTCGAGCGGCGTTGTATTTGATGCTGCTAAAATTAAAATAAAAATTTTGATTCATTTTGTACTCTTTTACGTCTTTGCCAAGACAATGTTCTAACGTGTGTTTTACATAAAATAAGAAAAGATTCTTTTTGTCCGGTTTATTTAAAAGAAATCGTACGTTAAGGGGTTAAACCACTTTCAAAAGAAACAGTCCACTTTTCGATGATCCGCTAACAATGACAATACATGGCGGAAGCCTATCCGACGTTTCGAACCGATCTGCGCAAGGATCGCCATCGATCCGATCTCATTTTCTCCATAGATCCTTACCACTGATAGTCTCTTTCCTGTTTTTCATCGCCGGTCGCGATCTCGATCGGTTCGCCTAACCTAGATAATGCCGGAACCGAAACGTTCGCGGCTCGCAAAACGGGTTCCCGACTGCGTTCGATGACTAACTCTCGCCGCCGGCGAGTTTCCCATTTTTCAATGTCCAAATGTGAAAGGTCCGCCTCAAATCTGGCCGAAGGGGCTTTCATTAACGGCATTTAACCGAGCCCGGACGCTTTCCGAGTTGTCTGCCTTCTACGCTCGACTTGCTCAAAGTTGAACATATTGGGTTGGCAACTAAGTGATTGCGGTTTTTAAGTAAGAAGGAAGACCCAAAATTTGTATACTTTTTCTTTCAATGCATGTATGCGGTACATTCAGCTTCTCTGCAATGTCACATGTTGTGCTATGACGATCTGAATCGATAATGGCCTTGATATGGATCTCATCGAGTTCAACTGGACGGCCAGATCGTTGAGCATTTTTCAGTGAAAAATCACCAGAACGAAATTTGGCAAACCAAATTTGACACTGCCTTTCTTTCAAGGCTTCATTTCCATATACGGCACATCATTTCTTTTGCGCCTGCGATGCGTTCTTGCCTTTTCGGAAACAATACAAAATATATGTCTGAAATGCACGTGTTGTCTTCCATTTTTAAATTGCGACAAAAACAAAACTAAAGAACTAATCGATATAATTTTTGTACTAAATTAAAGGTAGATGTCCAAAAAACAATAAACAAATATAGATTATGTGCTTTGAACACGTGAACGAACGCAAAAAAGTGTAAAGACCATCTATCGACAAAATCCGCAATCACTTAGTTGCCAACCCAATAGTTAGTGACAAGAAATGAAAATCTTTTTTACATTCGATTCACAAGTGCAGGATTTTAATAGATTTTTCGGCGAAAGATCGTCTGCTTCTCTTACCTCTCTCTCGGAATCTAGCGGACAATCCCGGAAAATATTGTGAACACTTCTGATGGTAAAGTGTAATATGGAATTGGGCGGCCAATGGAGGACACTTTGACACAATTTGATAGTAGAACATGATAACACGTTTTAAATGCTCGGAAAATGGTTTCTTTTGATTCGTGTGTTGTTTTACGTGGACTAACGAGACTGTTTGCATACTTTGACATAATTTCGCATTATATTAGGTACAATATTTATTGGCACTTTATGCTTTTATTATGGATTATTTGTGTTATTTTTGGGGTTTTGGACGGCAAATGGGCATTTTTGATCCCATTTAATACGCTTTTACTGGCTTATTTTTATAATACGACATTGGGCGATCAAGAAATAGTATTTTGACCTACATTAGACCTAGTTAAAGTCAGCAGAACCATTCCAACCACTTTTACGGGATTTTGCTTGACAAAGGCCCATGTTAGCTCCATTTTGAAGCATGTTTGACTGGTTTATGGTTATAACATCACATTGTGCGACCAATGGGGGCACTTTGGGATCATCTGGACTTATTTAGACGTAATAGAACCTTCAAAATGGACAAGAAACGTCACAAAATTGTTGGTCTTATATTCGATTTATACGTACACTGTCTCATAGATTTTGACTCGCCCTAAACTTTGATCGCAAGCAAAAATTAGAATTCACAATAGTTTCCGAGATATAGCCATTTTTCGGAGGCGAAACAAATTTTTTTTTAAAGATCGACTTTCGTCGATGGTCCAAACCCAAAGTACGCGTCAAAAGCTTCAAGAAAATGTATGATAGTCATAAGTTTCCATTGCTGGTTCCAAAGTTGCAGACAATTTAAAAAATTGCAAGTTTGTTAACGGTGTACCCCTTCTCATTTTTGCAAAAAATCGAAGGTCGGCGGATCGAATCGCCCTGTTGCTACCTGGTAGGGTTTCAAAAATAATTCACAACGCCGTTTGCCGTTGGTCGAAATTCGCATGAGTTTCGCAGTTGCAGCCACAAAAACCGTCGAAGAATGGGGGTCAAAAATGGGCCAAAAAATGAAAGTCTTCAGATCGATTTGTGGCTTCGTATATCGATAGAGGATCGAAAGAGGATCACAAAAATCTGAACCGGAGCTTCCTAAGTACTATAGTTTCAGAGATACAGTCAAGAAAATTGGAAAAAATACTGAAAAATCTATATTTTTCCGAGCCCAATTGTGCATGACGCCTGTTACCGTAAATATTCGATTGGAACAAGAAAGACAAATCTCAAATGTGCGCATCATTATCAAATATAGCTCTGAATTTTTTCAAATTTCGTTATTCACTAGATTCCGAGAAAATAAGGAGAGAAGCAAAAACAGTACATTTCCCCCACGTCGAGATACAAAATTGAAAATTCACAAAAATTCTTCTTTTCTCACAAACTCATTCGGAATTTCAAACGGTGTAGGTGCACTTTTGATCATCTTATTCCGTTTGTCCTTTCGAATCGAACAGTTCAATTTTTCCACTCAACTTCCTTTCAAGCTCAAGCCCAAATCAAGCCTTTTGTAACATCCCTTGCACACGATTACAAACTCTTTCACGATCTCAAACTTTCGATGCAAGCAATTCATCTTTACGTCGCTAATAACCCTTTACTTGTGGTTGATGCGACACTAAATAACGAAATAAAAAAAAATAAAAAAAATTCATCTTTCTAACAGACTTCACGCGCTCGCAATCGATCAGCGGACTCAGATCGGAAAAGTTTCGACCGATCTACCGGGTGGCATCGTAAATCGCTCAAAGGCCATCGCTGATTAACGATGTGTCCGGAAAGCGTTCGCGAGTCGTCGACACGCCACTATAAATATGCCGACTCTATAATTGGATCGCCATTAGTCCGAGCGCTAGACAAGCACTGACGTCTGAGAAGGGTCGATGTTACGATTATTGGCGGCGCCGGGTATAACAAGCAATTTTGCGCGAACAAAGATGAGTGTCGAAACCGAAAGTGACATTTTAATAGACTGCCACGCGAGCACCGGCCAGACAACTCTAACGGGTAGCCGTTTATTCCGCGCTCGCTACGCTGCAATTTCATCGACCGTTTAATTTTACATTTTTCAAGTTGGGATCTTTGAATTTCCGCGTGCCAGTTGATTGGCTCGCTGATCGAACGGTATTGTAAGCGAAATTTGTTAACGAAATTGGTTGTTAAAGATATAGCGCTTTACGTTAAAATGATGTTCAATATTTTTTTTTCAATGAATTTAATTGCGATAAACTGAGTTGAGAGTCGAAGATGAATCAGATGCAAATGGCGAATGCTGTTAATAGAATTCTTGAAGAGAGATTAAGATATGACGTGTGTCGTTCATTAATTGACAAAGATTATACCAAATAAAAAACGAATCGTTTCTATAATGTCTTTGTTAAAGACAATTTATTAATTAACAGACAATAAAATAAGATAAATAATATACAATTAAATAAATACTTGCTCAATGAAGAAAATAAATACTCGATGTTAAGATTATAACTGTAAGAATACTGTCTACCGAAAAAATGATACTGAGTAACAATTACGAAATAATAATACATATTGATGAAAATACAGCTGGAAAGGGTGGTAGAAGGACGGTTCATAAAAAAAAAATATTTTGAATACGTTGAATCGCGTATTTTGCTGCATTCAGATACATTGAAACATAAGAAAATCGTCTGCTTTATGTTCCAGCGTGCCTATCTTCAAGAACCTGCCTGAGGAGACCCTAATCAAAATTTCCGACGTATTGGAAGAGGTGAGTATCAATAACAGCCATTCATTTCGTATGTCAAACAACATTCGTCTTCCCTCGAGTCGCGACCGAAAACTTTCAAAACATTCTGCATAAATGTTGTCGCACAAAAAGACTTCTGTCAAATTTGATTTTGAAGTTGATTTGTCTTTATGTCTTAAATGTTACCTGAGATAGAGTTTCACGACACTTGAATAAGATGTGCAGTGTTATGTGCAGAATAAATGTTCGTTTGGTTTACTCGCCGTATTCATCGCTGTGTCATTAAACATTTTCATGAAATATCTGATAATAAAGCAATTCCTACTCCCGTACTTTCTAAAATTTAATATTATTATTAAATATAATATTATTCGTTACCGCAATATGTTAGAGTTATACAGAATCGATCATCTTTCATTTTACTTTTATTCGTCACATACACAGGGACATATTCTATAAAACATATAACACGTTACAAGATAAATTATGGTTTAAGTAGTTGCTTGTAGTTATAATATCCCACAACGTGATACAAGCGCATTCGTTGTACAGATTGTTGTTTGCAAAAAAATTTATCACAGTATTTAAATTGCGAAAAGATGAAGAAGAAAAGGTATACTTAAAAAATTAAATTGAAAATAAATTCGCTGACGCTGATTGTCACAAACTGTCGTTTGTCCCCAGACGTTCTACAACAATGGTGACTATATAATCAGGCAAGGTGCGAGAGGTGACACCTTCTTCATCATCAGCAAGGGCCAGGTGCGAGTTACGATAAAGCAACCTGATACAACCGATGAGAAATACATCAGAACGCTTGGCAAAGGCGACTTCTTCGGCGAGAAGGCTCTTCAAGGGTAAATCTCTCGTCATTTTTGCTTCTTTGTCCATTAACTCGAAGAGCAAGTACCATTCAAAACCGATCATCTTTCTTGACAGACGAAATCAATGATTTTAAAGAAATTTAAATGAATCCAAATCTTGTGCCTGCTTAGCGTCTGCAGTGATGAAGTCAGCTCGATAGATTAATAAGTAAAAATTTGAGAATTACTTCGTTTCCACCTTCTCTATACATATAAGTGTAGTGCTGTAATTTAAAGCAGTCGCTTTGCGATTTGTGCCAAATGTTTGCCGAAAATCTGTAATCTTTACAACTGCCGAAAGATCCTTTGATCGGATTTCAAATTTACTATTAGATTTTAATATTATTCAAGATGATCAGTATGTCTTAAAAACACCCTCCTTTCATTTTTTGGGGATCTTTATTAGCATTCAGTAGGATAAATACATATAACAGCATCATAAACATTTGTCAATCTAGCCAACAGAACCGCTCCGACATACTAATCTATCGACCTGTAATTCACCGAACGTATTTCTTACGTCATTCGCCATCAGTTAAAATAATCAAACGATTAATCACCTTTCATCCGATAACTTTCCACATACCCATCGTACCAATTAAGATCAGCGCGCGGACGTAAATTGTCAGCAGACTCCAGTCTGAACCGAAAGTATTTGCTCATCGGTACTCCCGATGCTAATCGCACACCTTATCTTCATCAGGGACGATCTACGAACGGCGAACATCATTGCCGACGATCCAGAGGGCGTCAGCTGCCTGGTGATAGATCGCGAGACGTTCAATCAGCTGATCTCATCCCTGGACGAGATTCGCACCAGATACAAGGACGAGAACGTCGAGCGCAGAAGGTAAAAAATCTTCCGTACGACATTTGTCAATGTTCGTGAATATACAGCGACTCCGATCACTGTCGATCTCTGTCGATCTCTGTCGATCGACAGCTCGTAAATAAAATCTCGCTCGGCTGCGAGCTCACTCGTTAAAATCGCCCTCTCCGATTATGTTTCACGCTTGCCAACACGCTAGGATGGGAGAGTGAGAGGCTCACGAACGTATGACAGTAAGTGTCGTTGTTAACCGGACGTCTGTCTTAGATCGTCGATCCTTTCTCGATCGAGAAGGTGCTCGAACTTGGCCGGGGCTCGAGATCGAAGATAAAAGTTGCGAAAGTTGTCCGCGTCGAGGATTCGAAGGACACCGTACGATCCTTTCCAAGCGTGCGTCATTCCTCGCCATCGAAACGATTCCTTCAGATTTACAGAAACTTTTCCGCGGAAAGTTGAGTCCTCTTTTGTTCGTTTCAGTCTTTTTGCCGAAACGCAGTAATTGCAGTTGTCCGCGTCGAGGATTCGAAGGACACCGTACGATCCTTTCAGCGTGCGTCATTCCTCGCCATCGAAACGATTCCTTCAGATTTACAGAAACTTTTCCGCGGAAAGTTGAGTCTCTTTTGTTAATTTGTGCCTTTTTTTACCGAAACGCAGTAATTGCTGTTTTTATACTGCTCGAGGGGGTCGGGATCGAAGATAGAAGTTGCGAATGTTGTCCGCGTTAAGGATTCGAAGGACACCGTACGATCCTTTCCAGCGTGCGTCATTCCTTGCAATCACAACGATTCCTCTCGATTTACAGAAACTTTTCCGCGGAAAGTTGAGACTGTTTTGTTAATTTAAGCCTTTTTACCGAAACGTAGAATTGTGATTTTTATACTGCTCGTGGGGGTCGAGTTTGAATATAATAGTTGCGAAGGTTGTCCGCGTCAAGGATTCAAAGGACACTGTGCGTCATTCCTTGCCATCGAAACGATTTCTTTTGGCTTACAGAAACTTTTCCGCGGAAAATTGAGACTCTTTTGTTAATTTGAGCCTCTTTATCGAAACGTAGAATTGTAAATTTTATACTGCTCGTGGGGGTCGAGTTTGAATATAAAAGTTGCGAAGGTTGTCCGCGTCAAGGATTCAAAGGACACCGTGCGTCATTCCTTGCCATCGAAACGATTTCTTTCGGCTTACAGAAACTTTTCCGCGGAAAATTTAGACTCTTTTGTTAATTTAAGCCTTTTTACCGAAACGTAGAATTGTAAATTTTATACTACTGTGGGGGTCGAGTTTGAATATAAAAGTTGCGAAGGTTGTCCGCGTCAAGGATTCAAAGGACACTGTGCGTCATTCCTTGCCATCGAAACGATTTCTTTTGGGCTTACAGAAACTTTTCCGCGGAAAGTTGAGACTCTTTTGTTAACTTGAGCCTTTTTACCGAAACGCAGTAATTGCAGTTTTTATACTGCTCCTTAGAGCACTTGTCTAAATACGAAATTCGCGCGAGTCGAGACAATCGTTGGCGGTAATCAGATAAATTATTGAGACAATATTTTTAGTTTCTCGGTTAGATCAGTTTGATAATGCGAACACTTTGTCCGCCACAGTCGTCAACGTGTGCGTCGTGGGTGTGGAAATGTTCGTTTTGCAAGATACGTAGAGTAAAGTCTCCTTAAAAGTATACTCGGCTCTTCCGATAGAACCGGAAGCGAAGATCATCCCTTATGTCAATAACCGGTTAGCCACCTTAAGTTTAAAACTTTTCTGCTTTCTGCCACAAAAAAGAAAATATGGAAAAGATAATCTGCCTTAAAGATGATTTAATTCGCGAGAATCTGAAAGGTTTATCAAAAATTTTAATTCGAAGAAAAAATTCTTCACAAATATATATTAAAGTGTTTACCCGGGATTCCGGTTATCGACATAAGGGTTAAAAAGTATCAGTGGATCTTTCACCGTGTGACCGAAAAGTTTGTCCGGGTTGTTCAGGCTCGTAATGAGCGATCGTGCCTACCGATTACGAAAAAATTATCGACTCGAGCCTCGAGATTGCGCTGAAGGTATCCGGCTGTCCCTCGACCAAAAAAAGAGAGAGAGAGAGAGAGAGAAAAAATGAACGTCGTTACGCCATTTTTCCACTCGACGATTACCGGACCTCGCAACTTCCAATCTCGCAGCGTCCAACTCTCGACACCGTCTCGCAACTTCTCCGCCTTCTTCGCAATCGACAGTCGCGCGACTCTCATTGTCAGCTCCGAGAGGACTTATCGTTGCCAACTTAACGGCCACCGCACGCTTCACTCCCCACTTTCCATACTTTCCTCAATTCTGCCAGAAATGTCCCAAAGAGAATCACGTTTACCGACCCTATCGATCCACTAGGTTATAGTAACTTCGAAAGATGGTCAGTGCAGGTAGCCCTCCTACAACACGGCATCCTATAACACGGTTTTGCTGTAACACGATCAGAATATTGCGAAAATCTTTGTGCAATAGTATACTTTTACAGAGCTGTATAACATGATTTTTAAGCAACATATTTAAAATCTGAATTATCTGATATCTAATAAAATAATGCCGGGAAAGGGTAATGAACTATAGTGCCTTTACATGAAAATTTATAAATAAATTGTAATTTATGTACTTATAGCTCTATTCGAAAGTTATATCATTGGCGACACGGTTCAACCGAAAAAGCGTTCTTGTTTGATTCTACTGGAGCAGTGAGATAGAAATTGATGAAATTAAGGTTACAGCAAATGAAAATAGTATTCTTTTCCCGTTATACATGCATTTACATTTTATCTAAAAATAAAGTTACGCGTATGAAATTAAGAAAAGAGTTTGGTTTAACTAAGTTTTCGGTACGTATCTCCCCTTTTTATATTATCTCTCGGTCTCAAATAACCCGGCATTTTCTAAGAACTTACCTATCGCGTTACAGAAGTGCTACCTGCACACACTTCCGAGAGACAGTATCCACGTTCTCGTCGTCGTTTCCCAGTAGCCAATAGAATTCGATTGTCAAGTGTCAAATCAGTGTCCTTGGGACTCGTCTGACCGTCGCCTCCGACTTTCCACAGGCTGAACGAGGAATTCAGGGACCTCCGGCTGCAGGACCTTCGGCCGCTGACCACGCTGGGCGTCGGTGGCTTCGGCAGGGTCGAACTTGTCCAGATAATCGGCGACAGTTCGCGATCCTTCGCCCTGAAGCAGATGAAGAAGGCGCAGATCGTCGAGACGCGACAGCAGCAGCACATAATGTCCGAGAAGCGGATAATGAGCGAGGCCGACTGCGACTTCGTCGTGAAGCTCTTCAAGACGTTCAAGGACCGGAAGTACCTGTACATGCTGATGGAGGCGTGTCTCGGCGGCGAGCTGTGGACAGTCCTTCGGGACAAGGGACAGTTCGACGACGCCACCACCAGATTCTACACGGCGTGCGTCGTCGAGGCATTCGACTATCTGCACTCCAGGAACATCATCTACAGGGACCTCAAGCCCGAGAATCTTCTTCTGGACAGTCAAGGGTGCGTTCTCGTCGCGATTAGCGAGCACGTTATGTTCGCACGCGCTCCGGTGGTTTCGGACCGTTTATTTTGCGGTAGCGCGCCTATTTAACACGTTGAACGCCCAAAAGTCGTAGTTGGATGTAGCCCCTGTGGCTATGTTTCCCGGATGACAAATGAAATTCTTGTAAACTTCCTACAAAAATCCTGGTTCAATCGAACGAAGGAGAGTGTCATATTTCCATTTGTTAATATTTCCAATCTGTCTTATTTTGTATATGCGTACTCGTCATTATTGGGATACGAAAGAAAATTATTGTAAACTACCTACAAAATCCTGTTTCAATTGAACGAAGGAGAGTGTTATCCGGAAAACATAAACACAGGGGCCGTCACCCAAGTACGGGTGACGTGGCGACGAACGTGTTGACACGTTGCGTGCCATGGGGGTCACCGGTGACCGACACTGAGTCGCTCCGTCCGGCCATGGGGGTCACCGGTGACCGGCGGAGCCAAGAATTATTAGAACATATAATTCGAGTAAATTTTCAATGTTTTGAAAATTTTTCAATATTATCATCGTTTGTCGGTCGACGTTGGTCCGTCTGGCCGTGGGGGTCACCAGTCGCCAAAACTAAGTCGCTTCGTCTGGCCATGGGGGTCACCGGTGATCCCCAAAAAATTATTGCATTATACGCTCTTATATACTACAATTTACCTGTTGTGCAAAAAATTTCGAAAAAATATGTAACGCATAGTAAGAAATTCACGTTGGGACCACGCGCCGGACACGCAAAACCAGCGTGGCACGCAACGTGTTAAAAAAACTGAGGGTAAATGAATCAAAAGTTTAGACTGAATTAATAATGAGTTAGATGACATCTCATTTTTTGACAATGGTGACAACTAGTTTCAAATAATTGAAATTTAATTCAATTTTCAAATTAGAAGTAATTAAGAAATTAGAAGAAGAAATAGAAGTTTTCAAATCATTTGTTTAGTTTGAAGTTAGAAGATGGAAGATGATTAATCGTACTGTCTGAGAGCTAAAGGATTTTTCAAGTCAAATGTTTCACGAGCGAAAAGACATTGGGATAGGGTCAGGCCAGTAACTTTGACCGGTCGGAAGTTTTATTGTTAAAACATTCAGGATCGTAGCGTCATGATTTTTATCCTTTACACATTGTATTTTTTGGAATGATTAAGTGAAAGTTTAAAGTACTGTTTGATAACAGTTATGAACACTAAGTTTTAATTGTGTCAAGTTAACAAAAAATAGGAATTTCAAGATGTGTTAACGAATGAGGAAGTAGATATTCTACTTTGTTTACTAAAGGTTACAAGTGCTTAACATTAAAACTACCGAGCTGTCAAAATAATAGGTCTGAACATTTTATTTTTGTAAATATTCTTTAGCACTCATCGAGATAGGAAATTGATTATTTGCTTTCCACATTTAAACACATTGACTTTTATCAATGCAATAAGGCGCATAAACATATGAATAGAAACCGTCGGTAGTGCCATTATTAATTCCGAATAATTTAATGTGATTAAAACAAGGCTTCAATAGCGTAGTAAAAGTTTAGTCATACATTTTATGCATAAGCACGTACTTCAGTCAACGTTCTTCAAGGATCGTGCATAATAAATTTTAACAGAGCAATAGCCAAAACTACAAAATTTGTTTTATGAACTGTCACTGAGGAGTCTAAATTGGTTAGTTAATTGTTCCTTTTTTTTTTTAGGTACGTGAAATTGGTCGATTTCGGATTTGCCAAGCGACTCGAGCACGGAAGAAAAACATGGACTTTCTGCGGAACGCCGGAATACGTTGCGCCGGAAGTGATTTTGAACAAAGGTCACGACATTAGCGCGGACTACTGGTCACTCGGAGTTCTCATGTTCGAACTTCTGACCGGCACTCCACCGTTCACGGGATCCGATCCCATGAAGACCTACAACATCATCCTGAAGGGAATCGATGCGATCGATTTCTCAAGGTCGATCACGCGCAATGCGTCGGCTCTGATCAAGAAACTATGCAGGTAGGCCAAACTACAAAGTTCCGTGACCGAAATTGGAAACTTTGACTGCTTCTAAGCTGTAACTTCTCAAAGTTTTCAACGATAAAGATGGGTCGTCGATATGAAAAATGCCCGACAATGTCGAATGATTGTGTTTTACTGAATATATCTATTTTTTCAGGGATAATCCGGCGGAACGTCTTGGATATCAGAAAGGAGGCATCAGCGAAATACAGAAGCACAAGTAATTATTTCTATCAGTTATTAGCGAGACGTTTCGCGCCCAACAGTTCCTGCTCGACTTTTCATTAAACCCAACATTCTCTATGACGACATAATCGTCATAAAAGTATCTAGTCAAATATAAATATACGGAACACAACGTTCTTTGCGTCACATCTATTCGCTTGCACCATTTTCATGAATACTACCAAGAGTAAAGAAAAAAATTGAAAGCAGGAACTGTGTTCGTGATCCGGACCGTTTATTTTGAAAGTGTTGTAAGTCCATATTTACAAAAAAAAATGAGACATATAATTTACAATTAACGTGGTGTAAACAGTTTATTTGTATATTTAATTTTTTTTTAAATGGACTTACACCCCGTTCAAGTTAAACGGTCCATTTGATGCTTCGGTATCACTGGAATTGCTTCCGTGCAATTCGAAAACTTGCGTACGACTAATTGACGGCTCGCCTCGCAGATGGTTCGACGGATTCAACTGGGAAGGACTGAGGGCGCGAACCTTGGAGCCGCCTATAATGCCTCGAGTTCAGAACGCCACGGACACGTCGAACTTCGACGAGTATCCGCCGGACACCGACCCGCCACCTCTGGACGACGTAAGCGGCTGGGACAGCGAATTCTAACACGTCCCCGACAGCACAAGCGCGGATTTCTATTTATATATATTTGCGTTGAACCCTCGGCTAGCAGAGAAGTGCCTTACCGGAAGTGCCGCGACTCGCTTCCGTCCGGTCGACGAACGGCGGAAGAACGTAGAATTGGAAGAGAATCCGTTCGTCGATCGTGTAGCAAACTGCACGTTCGCGAAAGAGAGCCATTTCACGGAAAGCGAGCGTGCCTAGCAGCGAAGAGAATGAGAAGCTGTTCTTCAGCGGCTCGTTAGACAATTATTTTCCTTGAAAATCGTCGCTCAATCAAGTCCTCTCTGTCCACAGAGACGAACACGTTTTCGACAGCCTTCAACGTTGCCTTACGGATTCGTGTCCTTCGTCGATAGATAGGCGTGTCCGAGTGGGAAGTCGAATTCGCGGGTAGAAGTGCCTTCAAGGACGCGCGATTCTCCCTTTTCTTCCATTTAAGAGTAGCCCGAGATGCATCGCAAATCAGCGCATGTACAATTAGTACAGGTATCGAGCGGTATTCTTCCTCACAGTGCGTAACAGATTCAAATAGCTGCGATATTTACTCTTGTACATTGTTCACGGTACATTTTTCGTCAATTACGTCGGAAGGGGAACAGAATGTGGAACTGAAGCTGCTTGGGGGGGGGGGGGGGGGTAATTTTTCACCGGATTACACGAATCCTCGTGTGTTAGTCGAGGGTGTGCCTGCGAAGGTGGAGTAGCCTGTAAACGAAGGAAAGAATTAATGAAAGAATGAAGGAAATAACGAACGCATGACCGCAGTCGCGTACGATTCGCGGGACGTACGCGCAAAGTGCCATTTTATTACCTTACGGTTAAGCAAGGTAAGAGTCATAGACGGACAGAACGCGCACGCAACACAGGACGAATGTACAGATTACATATTTCCGCGGAGCGGTCAGTTCAATGCTTCGAACACGTTTGTCCTCTTGCCATTGATGCCGCAACGTCGCCAGATGAAGAACCATGATTGATAAAGCGCGAACAAGGTCGGGACCACGTCGGCCAACTCATTGTCGTTAAATTCTCCCGCGTCGAGTTCATTGTTGTTTTGATTGACTTTATAGTTTATTATGATAATTCTATTTTAATTAATTATACGATGAGAAAGTGACCCGTGTAAATAATGAATTATAAATATTATACAGACTTAACATATACAGTGTATATCTATATTGAATAAAGTTTTACCGAGATTAACGGTGTCGTTTCGTTATTGAGGTCCTCTATCTGAATGTCTATTTGTGAGACTTCTCTTTGAAATGAATTTACTTTGATTTGTCGATAGAAGTACAGAGAGCCGCAAAGATAACAGTTTTAAGATTAAACCATCCAATTTAAAAAAAAAATTAAACTTTATTTTGAATGTTTGTAAAATATTAAAAGAATTAATCTACCAGGTGACTATAATAAAAAGGTAAGGTAAAGAAAAACGTGCTCATCACCGATTTGAATGAAACTTTGCAGAAACATCAATGTTTGCATAAAAATATGATTTCTTAAACTCTTAAACATTATAAAAGGGAAGCCTTGACCACACGTAGCCATACAAATAATGTTGTTGCACTTTTGGCAATTAAAATATAACCCAAACCTACTCTCGAACCATTGTTTGATTGAAAACTCTTAAACATTATGAAAGGGGAGCCTTGCCCACCCCTAGCCTTCGCCAATTCAATATTATTTCATTTCAAATACGCGCACTTTACCTGCAAACTTATCCGTGCGCATGCGCAGATGTCGTTCGCGCTGCCGGTAAGGGAGGTTTTATAACTAAACTTTAACGCTTAATAACTTTTTAATTAGACGCCAGCGGCCTTTTTGGTTTTTACAGATCTTATTTTTATGCAAAAATTGATGTTTCTGCGAAGTTTCATGCAAGTCGGTGAGTAACACGTCTTTCTTCACCTTCACCATAATGTCATTATATTTCTGTTTCACAACCGATTCGTAAGATAGCGCAGCCAGTCTCAAATTTGGCTAACACAGGATTGACGTAGGTTTGTGTACGAATCGCTTGGAAAGTGACGTTTATCAAAATTTTGCAGTCCGCTAAGAGTACGGTTAATTTCTGCTTTACAATTACTATATTGTCAGGATGACAATTTGACAAGTGTCTGTGATCAAAGTAATTAATGAAAGACTGTTGATAAAAGTGTATCGCGTAAAATGTCCGGCGAAATTGATATATTTGATGACAGCGAATGTCAGATTCCTCAGGAACTTGGGGATGATGTCGTTCAAGAGGTTCTCAAGACGGGAACCGATCTTCGTCAGTATTCTAGGCAAATTGAGAAAGAACTTAAGGAGGTCGAGAACAAGTCTATACAGGATTACATAAAGGAGAGTCAAAATATAGCCAGTTTGCATAATCAAATAGTTGCGTGTGATAACATATTGGAGGTTAGTTTTTATTACTAATGTGATTAACTAGTAGCAGTTATATTGATTGGCTATCATTCTGTTAATTAAGTTAGTGTATTAAGTGATCACAAGAATAAAATACTAACCATGGATGAGTATTATTTCAAAGAAGGACTAATTATGTTAACTTGCATTTGCAGAAAATGGAGTCAATGTTGATGAGTTTTCAGTCTGATTTAGGAAGCATTAGTTCAGAAATTCTTTCACTGCAGAGGAAATCAGTTGCTATGAGTCAACAATTATCCAATCGACAGGTTATACGTGGTCCCCTCAGCGAGTTTATTGAAGATATGACTGTATCAGAGGCACTAATAGCGTAAGAAATGATTAAATTTCACTTTGTTCAAACTGTAGCTTTATTTTATGTGTCAACTTACCAGCTATGCTTACAGAGGAATTATGGACTATCCCGTCACAGAAAAGGAATTCTTGACACAACTGGAGATTTTAAATGAAAAAATTAATTTTGTGAAAGAACAAAGTTTTAAAGAAGCAAAGTCATGCTTAGACGTGAAAGACATATTGGAGAAATTGAAAGTAAAGGCAATGACAAAAATAAGGACCTACTTGCTAGACCAAATTTATAAGTTTCGTAAACCAATGTCAAATTATCAGATACCTCAAAATAATATGCTAAAGTACAAATTTTTCTATGAGTTTATTCTTGCCAATGAAAGAAATGTGGCACAAGAAATTTCCGAAGAATATATTGATACAATGGGTAAAGTTTATTATTCGTATTTCAAGGATTATTCGTCAAAGCTGATGAAGCTGCAGGTAAATGATGAAAATGCATTATACATTTGCTACTATTATTTAGAAAATATACGCGAATATGTGAAATGTGCATTATTCACGTTAGACGTTACAATTTATTATCAGAATTATCGTATACCGATACTCGATATGCAGTTTCTTATTCCAGTATGAATTAACAACTTTAATGTTATAACTTCCTCGTGTATGTGATCATTTTAGTTTGAAGAAAGAGCAACGAAGGATGACCTAATGGGTGCCGACGACACAGCAGGTCGGGGAATATTTCATAAGTCAACGTTAAAGCATAAAGGAACAGTTTTCTCCATAGACACCAGAGGTGAAGTACTGACTTCACAGTTAGAAGCTCCCATCATTGTGCCACATGCGGCTTCTAAGACACCAGTTAGTAAATTTTCCTTGTATCACACAGCCGCATACAGAAACATGCAGTATTAAAAACAAATGCCATTCTTGATTTCAGTACCACTACGAAGCTCTATTCAGAACTAAACAATATGCCGTAACTGATAACGCTTGTCGAGAATATTTGTTCTTGAGCGAATTCTTTAAAGATACTGTTACACAAGCAAAGGATAATTTCGATCGGGTAAAACTAATAACATACAAATAATATAAAAAACAAACGATATCTGTTAGTTTGTCGTTAATGTAAAATATTTAATGCTACCGATATTTTACAGGTGATGGGAAAAACGCTGAGTCTGATGAAGAAAAATTTACAATCGTTTGTGGATGATTGTTACGACACAATAGCGTTGTTTCTGTGCCTGCATCTGGTAATACGATTCCAATTACTTTGCCACAAGAGAGCAGTGCCTGCTCTAGATAGGTATTGGGACAGCTTAACGTCCATAATCTGGCCACGTTTTCAATTTGTGTTTCAATTGAACATTCAAAGCATATTAAACTGCGACCCAATGCGGTTTCACAAAGAGACTGGACCTCACTACGTAAGCATTTGTTACTCACGGTTAAAATTTGAAGCTAATGTAAATGTTATGTAATGTTAACACGGCAAAATTTTTTTATAGATAACCAGACGTTATGCCGAATATAGTGCAGCCATGGTCAGTGTCATTGAGGACTTTCCATGCGAAGGCGTCTCGCAATTATTGGCCGACCTACGAGAAGCCGTCCAGTGTTTCCTGCTACGAATGGCAGCCATCTTTCCCACCAGAACCCAGCAACTTGCCTTCCTCATCAATAACTACGACCTCGTCCTGACAGTCCTCAAGGAACGAACGCGTGAAAACTCGAAGGAGGCCGAAAGCTTTCGCGAACAGTTCAACGCACGTTCCACAGAATACGTTGGCGAGGTGTTGAGTTCGCAGTTCGACGACATAATTCAGTTGGTGAAGGACTCCGAGGCGTTGCTGGAGAAAGGTCAGACGGAGGATGTAAAGAGGCAGGAGAAGAAAGCGCTGGAGCTGGCGAAGTCGTTCACGCATAATTGGAAGCAGTCGTTGGAGAAGATAAGCAAGGAGATTGAACAATCTTTCCCGAACCTCATGCTCGGTAGTCAGTTGTTGCAGAACACACTGAGCCAATTCATACAGTATTACAATCGACTTCATAAAATCCTTCCACCAAACGTTCGTACGCAGCTAACGAACATTCATCACATAATGGTTGAGATAAAGAAGTATAAAACCAACTATTAGTGATTAGGTATTACTAGCAACATAGAATCAAATTTGTATATTATTATAATGTGGGATTCACTCGGTTGCTGGAATTGGTGTGCTAATGACAAACGAAAATCTTCTTGCTTGAGATGGACAATACCGTAAGTGGGTAAATTGTTCATTGTTATACTTCTTCCTCATTTATCCTAGCGAGCTACATTGTTCCTTTGATAGTGATAGTACTTTATCTTGGTTCACCTGGTATATTTAGCTCAATAAGTGTTCCACACAACTGACCTTAAACCCATAATTTCCAGGAGAACTAACCGCTTTTCTCAAGTAACAAGATCTTACAAGTACGTTCTTAGCATTCCAATTTTTATATGCAAATGAATCCATAAATTATATTGTAATATTACACGGTGGCCGTTGCAATATTGAACTATTTGCGTAATAAATACATGGTCTACTTAGGGATATGTGCGGTAACATGCAAGTGTTTGTTTTATAGAAGGAAAGTAGGTAAGGGACAAAAGATACAATTTTAATCGATATTAAGTACAATCACAATGTGAATGCAAGAAGTGTAATAGTGGAAAAGATAATATTGATATGTACACATGAATAAATCCCGATATCTTTTGTGTTTATTCATATAAGGGATTCTGGACTGACCGGAAGTCATTGCAGTCATCGCATGTCCTGTAAGGAGATTAGGCATATTAATTTCAAACGATGTATGTACATTATATGGGCGATCAGCAAATTTTGTATTCTCAGTGGGAAGACGACAAATTTATACGGTTGTTTCATGAAAAAGATTCTGTACATTTATTTATAGAAGAATACATACTATAATAATACTTAATTGTGGTATTGTACTGCCACTCTATACAATAGCGATTAATTCTTCATGCGGCAGCATGAACGACGTATACCTAATGTACTCATAAATTAGTATCCATACATATTATTATTATTAATGACGGTCTCGTTACTTTTTCTACGCAATTTCGCGACACCTATGGCAAATCGTGTCTACGCGCTGGTGTTTGTTTCCGGTCGACATAAGAGGGGTCCGTGTATGTTTTGACGAATTCATCTTTTCCGGAATGCTTTCAGCGGGAAAAACTAAAAAATGCATTCAATAAACTTTCTCGCGTCCTCATAAGTTCATCATGATTCAAGTAGAAATAACCGACATTTTAAAAACGGTAAAATTTGAAAAAATGTCTTGTAAAAAATGAAGGCGGTATTTACTTATTTAAGTCGAATACTGTGATGCAACTAAACAGAGAATAAGTTTAGGTGCATTTAACACGATTTGATCACCGCCATTGTGCTTTCACTCTATACAGATGTTAACGCAAGCGATCAAATTTCTTCTAAACAGTCTACAAAATCCATCGGAAAGAGTTCTTATCACACATTTTGTAATTTATCGAACCCAGCATAGCCGTCCTTTTCATCGCTGAAAAATATTTTTTTCCATTGAAATCCATTAAAATATGTCGCACTGATGTCATACACGCGTGACAAATTTTTCCTTTATCATCAAACTCTAATAGCAGAACTTCGTTGCTTTTTATCGAATGTCGAATTCCTTGCTTTATAAAAGTCCCGTTAGCGGTCCAATGATCAGCGGGGCAAAAATTGCTTTTTGGCTTCTTCCATCATATGTGTCATTAGTCAAATGTCGATGGGAATACGTTTATAGAACTCCGTCGATCGCGTGAAGAACACCGTTCGTCGCTGGAACGTTGTGCGTCACAACGTGCGCTTCGTTGATACGTACTCGACCTAAAAGTACAAAGTAAATTCTCATTACTAAAGAATATATAACGCATCCCATCAGGTCAAATCAAGAAGGCATTTTTGTAAAATATGACTTTCTTCGCTGTCAGTAACAACTAATCGTTATAGTATGGATTCGTTTATTTTGAAAGCGGTGTAAGTTCGTTTTTTTTAAATTGAGATATTAAAAGTTTGCACTATATTAATTACAAATTATGTAATATCTCATTTCATTTCTATTCAATGTCAAAAAATTATTTCAAAACTAATTTCTAAAAATTATAATTTATTTAAATTAGATATCACGTAAATAAAAAGTTGACACTAAATTAATTACACATTTTGTGATGTTGCAGTTGAGAAAAATGGCCTTAGACCGCTCTTAAAATAAAATGAAAAAAGTCATGAAAGTCATCAGCAAGTTGTGATTAAAAAATAACAAATCTACCTAAATGCAGAAGCATCGACAAAAAACTATCTCATCGGTGTCAAGGAGAATAATTTAAATTAATCCTTGTAAACGTATTCATCTTGAACTCAAAATATCTCTTTCAGGATATGAAAGGGTATCATGTTAATCATTTGGAAGTTATTAGATGGCCAGTTGCCATTGAAAGTTTTGAAATACTCACCGCCATTTTTATGGATGTGAACGGGCACCTGTGGGCGAAGAGTGTCCTTCTGAAGGTAATACCTCATGCCGGCTGTGTAGAGAGTGGACGGTATAATGTGCCTGGACACTATCGTCTTTGCAGCATCTGCTCCATCGTCAGCGCTCCAAATTGGCGTGCCATTTTTCGCGGCTGCGTTGAAGGCGGCGTCGGTCGGCGCAAAAACGGTGAAAGTTTTTGGACCTACACGAAAGCAAATAGGCGAACGTTTCAAGGACAATGTTTAACACGTTGAACGGCCAAAAGTCGTAGTTGGATGTATCCCCTATGTTTCCCGGATGACAAATGAAATTCTTGTAAACTACATACCTACAAAAATCCTGGCTCAATTAAACGAAGGAGAGTGTCTTATTTCCATTTGTTAGTATTTCCAATCTGTCTATTTTGTATATGCGTGCTCGTCATTATTGTGACACAAAAGGAAATTATTGTAAACTACCTGCAAAATCCTGTTTCAATTGAACGAAGGAGAGTGTCATCCGGAAAACATAGCCACAGGGGCCGTCACCCAAGTACGGGTGACGTGGCGACGAACGTGTTAATACGAGCAACGCACTGGGTTGCCAAGGAAGTATTTGCGGTTTTCAAACGGAGATAGCGTCACAATTTTGTTTAACATCTATCAGGATTAATATTATTTTTGTCTGGCATTTGATATTGGACGCATGTAAGTTATGGAACACAATGGAAAATACGCTCTTGATTAAAGTTTATTTCTTTGCATGAAAATGTGTGCTTTATCTTTGCACTAAAAAATCAAAATTATTTTGTTGCCAGGCTGATATATGTTACGAATTCTTTGACAGATTGGTTAATCAATTTTTATTTACCCGACACTGAGAACCGGGTAAATTAAAAATTTTGAAAGCTGTTTACCAAAGTTTTGTTATGAGACAAAAATAAAAATTACATTTGATCTTATTTCCGATAATTATTTACAAGACAAAAATTGTTACGCTTTATGAAAAGTGACGGAAAAATAGATTTGGAACATAAAAAAATTTACTAGATTCTGCTTGAGTAACAATTTCTAAATAAAGGAGTATAAAAAGATCTTGTAAAAAGATGTACTTCAAGTATGTAGACCAGGGATGGCGAAGCAATGGCACGTTTGAAAATTTTGATGGCACGCACAAGAACAAAAATCACATTAGAAACAATTGTTTTTAACGTGAATTTTGTTTCTAGCATATTGCTTTTTGTAAAACATTGATTAATAAAAAATTGTTTCGAATGAAATTTTATTGTGGCACGTTACCTATTTAAAAAAGAATTTTTATCACTTTGTGGCACGGACATCAAAAAAGGTTCGCCATCCCTGATGTAGACAACTAGAGATGGACTCTTAAATTGTGAGAATTTACGTCAACGGTAGCTAGTATGTTCATTTAGTAGTTCTATTCTCGGAACGTTTTGTTTAAACGTTTCACTTTCAATGTTAATAGCACGCATAATAACGACGGACGTAATAATAGCTATTAATACACTTATTTTCCCAGAGATTGTCAATGACCTGTACCAGTGAAAGTGTAAAATTGTGCTGCGTACGTTGAAGATCCCGAGACACGTTATTATAAATGTACAATGGAAAGCTCTGGATTCATGAAGACTTGTACACAAACAAATGCATGCACGTTAAAAAATACGTCACGGTTGACAAATCCATAAATGCAGATTATAAGCAATAAAAATTGTCTGAACCATTACAGTAGCGTAACAAATGTAAAAAATTATTCTTGCAAAACTAAACGTTCCTATGTACCTATATATAGTGCCTGTTAATAAGGATAAATAACTTGATTGCTCCCAATAATAGTAAAATACGTTTTATCCTTCCGTCCAGTTAGATTAACCCGACAAATGATAAAGTTAATCGAAATAGGTTGTTAACGATGGCAGAATTCTGCCTTTCTTTGCGTTTTGATCTTAGCGGCATCCATTGCAATTCTCACACTGCATACATTCGAAGACTCTAACGGAAACGTACCGGACAGCGTGTCTTCCAATCCGGAAACGTGGAGAATACGAAGGAACGTGGTGAACCTTCGCTCTCTGTCGGCTTGCAGCGTTTGCACCAGGTCGCCGACCGGAAGTGGGAACATCACTCTGTCGACAGCGTGCGCGATACCCTGAGGAATCTCGATGTCTCGTTTGTTTGGCGCCACTCTTGCTCCGTTTATGGTGGTAACCTGATTGACAAAGTCGAAGAGAATGCCATAAACTGACCAAGACGAAAATTGACAAGTAGATCCTAAAATACCTACTGCAATTATCTACAGTATATTAGGCGCGCATCACTGACTAACAACGTTGCCTAAGTCAAAGAAAAGTCAAAAGAAAAAAGAAAAAGACACAACTTGAAGTGGTCGATTTATTTGACGTCATTCGCCGTAATAAAGAATCAAAATATTTTTCGTGTCGGCGTAAGCCACTTTCTCGATAACTTTATGTAATATAAATGCGGTCGCTTAATTGACTCGAACGGAACTTAACTGTTATGCTACCTGGTTACGGCATAAATTAGAAACGTTCGCTGAATCTTGCGCGGGCAGATACGTTTCGCAAAGAGTCATTGAACCTTTTCATGTGGGTCCGAGACAATTTAGACGCGGCTTAGGCGAGGAATGTCATTTTTCTGGAATGCTATGCATTGCCGGCTTCTGGAATGATCGGTTCCCAAACGTGGCCGATTGCAACCGAGTGAACGGAACTCTTACTGACATGATCTCGAAGGCCGAGAAACTGGGTCTAATGGTAGACGATGCTTTCCTTGAATTTATCTACAACGACTGCGTGCTAATGTGCGTGACTCAACGCCCGCGCATTTCGAAAAAATGTCAGAGCCTCCGATGGGAACATATCCTTCTTCAGCTCTGCACCAGTTTGCTAATTCTTTCTGCTACTGACTGCATAGTAAATTCGTCTGCCCGCATTATTCATGTTGGGCTAGGCATTTGACTTACGTTTATTAATGACTTTAATGCTTTATTAATTATTATATATTATATAAATTTTATATACATATATTATATATATTATATAAATTGTATATATTTTATATATATTATATAAATTTTATTAATGCTTTACGTAAGCAATACTGAATGCACACATGACATCTTTGTTATTTATTTTGCAGACCAACAATCCTCATTCTGCATTTTTAATTTTCATATTGAATCGTTCGTTTCAGCGCTGGCAGTGTGCAAATATACTGACAATGCGCTAAAGAGCATTCTGTAATTTAATTTATAATGTAATATACTTTAGACTTTCATTATATAGTACATTTTCAACGTTTTTGCATACGCTTTGAATATGAGAATGAGATTGGATTGAAAGATGATATTTACATTACACACTACAGTGGTGACGTGTATGACTTTCAACAGAGGCAATTTTTATATATTACGAATTCTTGCGAGACAATTTACCTTGACGTCGTTCCACTCGTGATCGTGCATAGAGTATTCATTCACGCGCAATTGCGTTCCAGCGAGGCTCACGCCCGTCATTTCGTCCTGCAGGGAATCGATTCTGAAGGCGCCAGGTATCACGTGATGAAGTAGCAACTGCATATTGAAAGTTAGGTTTTTATGAATATCCAAACATGTTATTACACATGGAACCGTTAGTACGATTAATGCAACGCTACTATAGAGAATCAACACACATAACTCGTGATCCTTTAAGGGTTAATAATATTGAGTAAAAAGGTAGCAAACAGAGAATGTATGTAGATTATGTTTAAGAAGAAAGTATTACGTTGTGCATATTTCTTCTCTATGATTCGGTGAATAATATCATGGGTATAAATGTAAATTGGGTTGAGAGAGTTTGCATACACAAGGTTTGATCCTTTAAGGGATAAGAGTCACGAGTAAAAAGGAAACATACGAACAATACGTATAGGCTAAGTTTAAGAAGAAAGCATTACCTTCTGTATATTTGATCTCTATGATTTTACAAATAGTGTTATGGGCATAAATATAAGTTGGTATGAGAGATTGTGCACACACAAGGTTTGATCCTTTAAGGGATATCGGTCGTAAGTAAAAAAGAAAACCATAAAAGAGTTCACTCTCGATAATTCGATAAATAATATTACGATCATAAATTTAAATTGGAAGGAGTCTGCAAACAAAAGTTTAAGAGAAAACAGTCTCAAGTAAAAAGGAAGCGTACAGAGTCAAGTGTGAGTAAAGTTTAAGAAGAAATAATTACTTTCTGTACGTTTACTTTTTACAATTAGACGAATAGTGCGGACGCAAGTGTAATGCGGAAGATAGGACTTTTATTAATCTGAAATAAAGTTTCAATTTATGATCGTGCGTACCCCGCTCAGAAGTCGAGGATTGTCGTGGAATTTCTGTTCTGCTTTTTCCGGGCCGCCAAGCTGCACCAATAAAGTCCTGAACGCCTTGTCGGTGGGCACGAATATCGTATAAGGACCTGCAGATTAGTAGATATACCATTTACGTTGTAAGACAATTTACTTACTGCCGCGCTTGCCGCGGTAAATAGACATTTACCTCAACCGGCACAGATATTCTCATACAGGTGTGACATGCATATACCTACACGCATTCGTCTATATCATGCATAAATATTTTCATACTCTCACTCCTCACGCCTTAGTCTTTTACCACGCTACGTTTAATAATCAAATTCTCAAATTCTATAATTCGATCCGTTACCTCTACCGAAACTAATCATACATTAACAATTCCATTCCTTTCTTCATTTTATTTGTATTCGGTTGGCAACTAAGTGATTGCGGTGTTTAAATAAGAAGGAAGACCCAAAATTTGTATATATCTTTTTTCAATGCATGTATGCGGTACATTCAGCTTCTCTGCAATCTCACATGTTGTGCTATGACGATCTAAATTGATAATGACCTTGATATGGGTCTCATCGAGTGTAACTGGACGGCCAGATCGTTGAGCATTTGTTAGTGAAAATTCATTTGCGCCTGCGATGCGTTCTTGCCTTTTCGGAAATTATACAAAAAATATGTCTGAAATGCACGTATTGTCTTCCATTTTTAAATTACGATAACAACAAAACTAAAGAACTAATCGATATAATTTTTGTACTAAATTAAAGGTAGGAGTCCAAACAACAAGAAAAAATACTAGGTGCTTTGAACACGTTAACGAACCGAAAAAAGTGTAAAGACCATCTATCGACAAAATCCGCAATCACTTAGTTGCCAACCCACAATAGATGGATCTAACTTAGAAATTGTACGGAAGCCTATGTTCTGCATATGTGCATTGTTTAACAACTTTCGGTACACGTTTGAATTACGAATGACGTAATGTAAGATGTACAATTCTGATTGTTTACGACCGTTAGGCGCACTGTTTAAAATTCGGTAATAATCGTAAGGTACAGTTAGGAAAATTCAATCATCCGCCGGGCACTAACTGTCCTACCCTCCGATAATCCGCTAATCAATAGGCAACCCAACCATTCTTTATTACCGCAAACCCTTTGTTTCCAATCTGTCCCATGCACGGCACATATCCCATCTTAATCCTTCCTGCATGGTAACATTCTCAACTGTTTTCCCCATAGGCCTTCAAGTCTCTCTCCCTTAGGTCCTATGTATTCCTACCCCCGCTCCTAATGCCAAAAACGGCATATAAGAGGTATCTTCGTGTGTGCTACTCAAGTCTTACACGAGTCTTACTGCTGTGCTACCGTCAGTTCTACTTGTGTTCCTACATCAGTCTCATATCATTCTTATATCAGTATCAGTGTCCTCACCATCTCGAAACTCAGTATAAGCTACATCACCGTATCGAGGTATCACTGCATCGTATATCAAATCATTGTTAATCATCAACTCATTATCCTTAATTCGCTTCCGCATTATTGTTATTTGTTGTTCAATATTGTTATTATTAAAGGGAATATTTCACTCTGAGTGGATCGATCCTTGCACCCTCAACAGTCTCCATTTCTCCTCAACCACCTCCCATCTTCTCAACACGCACAGACAGAACATATTTCTCCAACGAAGACGATCCGCTTCCATAGAATCGTTTGTACACTCAGCGTCGCATACTTCTCATAAGGTGAGGAACAGTGTTTGCAGTGAAGATAGTGTGGAACGGGACAAATCTTATTATCCATCCTCTGGCTGACACGTAACTCCTTCCATTGTCTAGCCAGGCCCCATTCATTAAGTATCATCGCCCCGTCGGCGAGGAGACAATTTCGAAAGACGCGATTCTTCGCTAACGGAAGCCGCGCATTTTTTGCACTTTAGCCCCGTACGACGACGATCATTAGACCCTTTATTCGAAAACGCTCGCACGAACATTCTACGTCTTCCGCTCGCAACGTCTACTTAACGGCCGCACTCTTTCGGCTTGTTATTAGTCCTCCGGCGAAAGGATACGGGTCGAGATGAATTTACGCAATTCCGTAATCGGCAGGCTAACCGTTCCTTCTCATTTGCGGAATTGGAACGTCATGGAGACTAGATTATAAGGAGTACGAACGAGATAGGAATGTCACTAGATTTATGATCTGAAAATTTGTACAGATAGAGGGCGCGTCAGTTTGCAGTTTCTGAGTCAGTTAGGCTTTGTTTCCATTAGGCCTTCTCCAAATCTAAACTAGTATGTCTCAATATAATTTATTTGTAGCTAAAAATTGAAATAGTCTATTAAACTATGTACAGCGTATCAATATTATCAATCTTTTATTCCAAGTCAATTTTAAAAATTGTATCTTATTTAAATATTTATGATTATTTACATTTATATTAAAGATTTTTGCGTAAAAAAAATCACAATTTTTACTTGCGATTAGTATATAAATTTTCCGTGTACTTTGTATATCTATATTTATCGGTAACTGTCGATACTAGCGCCGTCTGCTGGTTTAACTTGCATTGCTGTATTAAAATCTGGATTATTTCTTTAACATGGCGTTCGTACTCCTTATAATCTAGTCTCCATGCGGAACGTGCTCGTTGCTGGAAGGAGTTGAAAATCGGCCATACGGTAGCTGATGCGGGCAGAAAGATTTTCGAGGCGGAGATTTTGGTTATGTCCGGTGCGGAAATTTTGAGTTAGGGTGATTACAGTAAGGAACTATCTTGTGGGCGGATGTTTTACTGGTATTTAATTGAATTGATAATTATATTCTGTTTGCGGTACATTTGTAGGGTGGATTGCATGGAAGTTGTTTGAAGGAGTCTATTGATACTATTTTGTTGAGGTACACGAGGATGACTTTAGGTGATGAAGTAGATTATGTAAAGATTTTTAATTGGTATTCTGTGGGGAATAGATTGCAAAAACAAAGTGTTTTATGTACACTAAACAAACTTCATAAGAAAATTATGTATTCTTAACGCGCCCTACAATGAATTGCCAGGAAGTTAAAAGTTGTTTCTGCAGCATAATGAATTTATATGATAAAAATTATGAGTTCTAAAAATAATCTCAATCCATTGGAACTCGAGAGAATGACATCGAGTATCCAAATAATGGGACATATGACAACAAAACGGTATCTCACTTTTCATTTACACAACAAAATCTGTCAGGAATGCGTCATAAATAATTTAAGAATTATCATAATATACCATCCCATCAACTGCTGATCAGAAAATCCACCACGTTTACAATAAATCTGCCAACCCTATAAACTCCACCGAATGCAAACATGAAAAGATGAGGTACGTCAGAAAATTTCTGTAGCTGACGATTGATCCACGGAACAAAATATGGAAAAACCCTGAGAGCCATAATACAGGGTGATTCTGGTAACTGGGCCAAGCTATCTTTTAAATAAATTTAGAACAAAATCGTAACTATTATTTTTTCGATGATTTCCCTTACACACTTTTATTGCAGAATGGCCTAAGGAACGCGTTTATGTAAAAAAAAATGGGTGGTTAAATTTAAAAAAACAGTGCAATTGCACTTTGCACACGTACTAATGCACTTGGGAGAAAAAGTCGGTGCATGAGATGATAGAGCCTTCCGACTAATACAAACTTTTCCACTACGATTCTGTTCTAAATTTAATTAAAAAAGAGTTATAGAGCACAGTTACTAGAATCACCCTGTATACCATCGATCGGTCGGTAGCCAAGGTTCCCCTCGGCAACTGCATCCGTGCAGTTGATGCCGCCAGCAGCAGTTAGCGGATAATGGCGCCGCGGTTGCGACATGAGAAAAGGAACAGGAGCCTATATGCGAATTCGGCATTATTTCTCTTAACGAGCGTGAGAAATCCGTGCGACCGTAATGACAACGATGACGTGCCAACGTTAGAATCAGACTCCGTTCATAATTTACGACTGTGCGACATTTTCATCTTTTCTCTCATCGGGAAGCGAGTTGCCGAGCGATTTTGTACGAAATAGCGTGGAATCGCATCGAATCGCATGGGATCGCATGGGATCGCATGGAATCGCATGGAATCGCATGGAGTCACATGGAATCGAAAGATTTTCCATTAATCGAGGCCTACCGATGCTCGTAACGAGAATCCTCATTATCCGAAGTTGCGAGACGGCAGCGGAGTCAAGTTGCGACGCAACTGTCCGTGAGAAAAAAAATGGCGTCTCGAGGAGCGTTGCATCGGTAGGTAGGAAGTGCAGAGTCGCTCGTAGGAGGCAGAAATGGTCGGGGAAAATCTCGTTTGGTTAAGTTGTCGCTCGGCTCGGTTAAGTAAAGCTTGTTGGATAAGGTAAGTGCGGATTATGCAAACTCTTGAATAGACGAGTTCTCGAATAGTGACTTTTCCCAGAGAAGTTGGCCTTGCTGAAGATACGGAATCGAGTTTGATACGTTTTTGTTATCGAAAGTTTGAATGTCATTCATTGTTTTCTCGATTTTTGGAAAATTACGTTCGGTGATGGCGGTTGTTGGGCTGAATAAGTGAAGTTCGTTGGATCAGAAAAGTAAAAAATGGAAGTCTGGCATTGTTTGAGGTTTCTAGTGAAAGTATGCAATTGTTTATAGTTTAGAAGTAGAGTAGCTTGTGAGACAAAGAAATTGCGAGGGAAACATTGTTTGGGTAGGAAGAGATTGTTAGATAAATTGAAGAGCACCTTATGCAAGAATTCTTAGTGCTAGAATATTGAAATCGGACGATTTTTAAACCGTTATTAGAAAAGTGATCTAAATAGAAAATCTAGTTTAGCTGATTTGATCGTTAACTTGTCGAATAAATCAAATGCAAAATTATGTAAGTTGTAGAGAAGATTCAAAGGTGAAGATTTCATTGAAAATATCGAATATTTTCGAATCGTAACGAGTTTAAGTATTGCTTGTGGACAATTTTCAAAAAAAAATAATTTTGACTATTAGAATATTAAACTCTAATACATTTTGTAGTACGTTCAGTATCCGACTATTATTCGCAAAAAACGAAGAAACTGACAAAGGAAAGATTCGTCCGGTTAATTTGCTCGTCATTTTCTGAGTCAAATCCTAGGAAAGCTTAAGAAATAAAATACAATTTTCATTGTATGCTCGTAATTCTCACATTGTTTTTTCCATAAATCAACCTTCGAAGTCAGAACTGTAAAAACCTATATTCCCTATGACCAATTTTAGAAAAAACCTAACATACTACGCAAAAACTAAAACTTACACGCTTTCGAATATCTCCAGACATTATACAACCTTCAAACCCTCATTATACAAGAATTCAAACAGCACATATCTAAAGAACAAGGACAATAAGGAGATGTGTCGAGCACCGTAGACACCATAATACATCTGTTACCTATGATAAACAACAAGTTAGGATAAGGCTAATGACATAGTGAAACGATGAAAAAATCAACGAAACGCCATCTAAAAATCACATATCCTCACAAGTACCCAAAAGTTACTTTTCCAACAATCTATCTCTTCAGTAGCTCTCACAACTACCCGAAAAGTACTATTTTAACGTTCTATCTCTTCAGCAGTCCGCACATGTACCAAAAAGTAGCTTCAGTAGCTCTCACAACTACCCGAAAATTACTATTTTAACGTTCTATCTCTTCAGCAGTCCGCACATGTACCAAAAAGTTACTCTTCTAACAATGTAAAATTAAGTGGTTATTGACCGTCAGTGTACGATGTATAATATAAAGTTTTCGGCGTATTCGGACAGTGTTGTACTACCGACTACTAAATTTCAATAAAATCCTCCAACAATTTACTTTTCACTAGCTCTCACGAGCTATCTAAAATCTGCTTATCCAATAATCTACCTCTTCAGCAGCTGTCACGCTTACTCAAAACTTCTTCAAAGATCCGTCTCTTCAGCAGCACTTGCAAGTTATTAAGCAAGGGCAAACATCTTCAAGGTCCCATGTCTTAACAGCATTCAAAACTATCTCAAAACTACTTTTCCAACAATCTATCTCTTCAGTAGCTCTCACAACTACCCGAAAAGTACTATTTTAACGTTCTATCTCTTCAGCAGTCCGCACATGTACCAAAAAGTTACTCTTCTAACAATGTAAAATCAAGTGGCTATTGACCGTCAGTGTACGATGTATAATATAAAGTTTTCGGCGTATTCGGACAGTGTTGTACTACCGACTACTAAATTTCAATAAAATCCTCCAACAATTTACTTTTCACCAGCTCTCACGAGCTATCTAAAATCTGCTTATCCAATAATCTACCTCTTCAGCAGCTGTCACACTTACTCAAAACTTCTTCAAAGATCCATCTCTTCAGCAGCACTCGCAAGTAATTAAGCAAGGGCAAACATCTTCAAGGTCCCATGTCTTTTAACAGCATTCAAAACTATCTCAAAACTACTTTTCCAACAATCTATCCCTAGGACAGCTCTCACACCTACCCAAAACCAACTCCTCCCCCAACCCATCTCTTCCGCAACTCACCGGTCTCGTTCAGCACGGTGTCCAACCCCGACATCCTCAGGTACTTGGCCATGGCGAACAGTCCTTCCCTCTTCATCAAGGACGTCAGACTCTCGTTGTTGTTGAGGCCCTTCGGCGTCACGGGGACGACGGTGGTCGGCGAGACGGTCGTCCTCTCGAAGATGTCCTGATAGACCGTGTTCTCGTGGCCAACGGAGGACGACTTCAGCGTGCTGGAGATCGATCTCGGCGCCGGCGAGGTTTCCGTCGGCTGCGCTCTGGACGTGAAGTGAACGTAGGTGTTCGCGTGGGAGAAGGTCGTCGGCACGGCAGTTGGCGTTGTGGTGACGATCTCGTTAACGGGCGCCATTGTCGGGATGAACTGATTTCTGGTCACCGTCGAGTACCTTGTGGTCACCCGAGACTCCTGATCGGGCGTGCTCGACCTGGTCGTACTCTGCGGACTCACCGAGTTGAACACGTGACCGCTGACGCTCGAGGCGGACGTGACGTATTTGTCCGTACTGGAGACCGAGTTCGGCGAGACGGTCACGTAGGGGAAGTAGTCCGCGGTCGATTTGCTGGAATCGGAACGATTTATTGGCGGACGCCTTTTACGGATGATGGATGTGTTGTCAAGTTGGCAAGAAAGTAATTTCGGTTTTTTTGGGGCGAGATAAAAGTCATGTTTCTAGATGTATTTTTCTGTTTGTTCGGTCACCTTTTGGCAATGTTGGTTATATGTTCTGAGCTATGTAAATATGTGCTTGTATGACGTAATATACATAGCTAGATAGATAAGTATATAATGATTAATGAATGAAGAAAAATGAAAAAATCTATAGTTATAGACTCTCCCGGATGCTACTACGACGCACTAATAAAATTGTAACGGTTTCTCACTTTGGATAAGCAAAACAAAATTTTTTTTTTTGTACAATAGTCCATATTTCAAAATTTGTTAAATATTTTGCAATCCTTCACTATGATATCACATTAATTAGAACCCACAAAGATGTAAACATTTTCTAAATAATATAATAGGTTTCATGAAACAGAATAATTTTAAAAGGATCAAATGCAGTGATTGAAACGTAAATTTTCAATGGAAATTCGAATGAAAATTTTGTATCTGCAGACGATTGTATAGATAAAAGTACAATGTTGACGTTGACTAATAAAATTAAGGAATAACTTTTGAATGTATAGAAATTATCTGGTCACTTCTCAATTATTATTACCTATGACCTGTGTTAATGTGCATTTTCATCTAAATTACACAGTGACCATAATTTTATGAACAATAACCGAACTATATTAAATTGGCTCTATGTATTGTCCAGTCTTATTTCTTTCATTGAAGCATCAATCAAAGGTGCCCTACAATTTTTGTTAAATTACAGTCTTAAATAAATACTGCCACGTATTCCATGCGTTATACCGCCGACACATGTAAAGATTTCCACTCCTTAACATTCTACACGAAAGTCCGCCGCTTCTCATTCCTTCCTAGCTCACCTCATTTCCAGCACTCGAATGAATTCAACCAATCGACCGAGACTTCAACTTAAAATATACCGAATCCCAACCGCTAATGACCTTACCGCCATCCGCAAGCTAACCAACCTTACCTTTCATGGATCGGACTCGTCGTGGTGGATCTAACCGAAGTTGGCCTGAAAGTGGTCGGATAATTCGATTGCGTGGAACTGGCCACCTTGCCAGTGACGATGTAATTAGGGTCGATGCTGCTGGAATCGAAGGTGCTGGAGCCGAAGGTGCTGGAGCCGAAGGTACTGGAGCCGAAGGTACTGGAGCCGAAGCTGCTCAAGGTCGTCGGAGTTGTCGAGTGGGAAGTACTTGGCGGCGGCAGTTTGAGTTCACCTTTCTTGATCCTCTCGACAATGGACTCCACGTCGCTGCCATTCTCCTTATCAGCGTTACCTTTCACACCTTGCACCTTGTAACTACCGTCAGGCTGCTCCTCGAGGACGACGAAGGTCACCTTCTTACCGGGCAAACTTTGAATGGGGACCTTGCCAACATCCTCCAGCTTTCCGTCACTTTTCTGTCGGATAACCTCAAAATCTGCTCCTGGCGGCAGGACGCCTTTGGTCAGCTCGTCCAGAATGGCCTTGGGAGGCCTGATGGTCGTGGTTGACGCGGAAACGGATCGAGTGACAGTGGCAGAACTGCTGGACGCTGTCGTTGGATGGGTAGAGGACAGGCCGTTCGGTGCCTGAATAACTTGGACCTTCTTGCCGTTGGGAAGAACGATGTCTCTGGTGGTGACGTTTCTGGCAAGGTCGTCCTCTCCTGTCTGACTCAAGGCTATCTTCAGCTGCTTCAGCAACAGCTCCCGTTCCGACAGCTGGGAAGATGAATCGGAATGGCTCGATCTACTTCTGCTGCCAGCGCCTTCTCTCACCGAAGGCCTGTCCGTCTGATAGATGACCTTGATCTGCGGCTTGGGCTTGCCTTGCTGAGCGTACTGACGCTCTTGATCTTGAATGAGACTAAGGACGTTATCAGGGATCTTGGATTCAGGAGTGGGCTTGGGTGTGGTCGTCCTTGTGGTCGTTGATCTGGTCGTGGTGGTGGTGGTGGTGGTGAACTTCTTCTGATGGCTGGCGATGGCCTTCAAGAACAGCTCAGCCTCGGACGGTGTGATTCTTCTCGCGGTCGGCGAAGATAAGAGGATAGGTGTCGCAGTTGTGCCAACTGTCGGTGCTGGAGTCGTTGTCGGGGCCTGAGTGGTCGAGGTCAGCCGTTGAAGTTGCTGAAGTCTGAGCAGCTCTTGCTGCCTTCGAAGCTCCTGCTGCTCCAGCAGCAACTGCTGCCTTTGCTTCTGAAGATGCTCTATTTCTCGCTGCTTGTCCAAGTAAGTCTGTAGCTGCACAGTCTGTTGCTCGCTGAACAACGGCTGCGAGAGGTCCTGCTGCAGATCTTGATAGGCTGTATTTTGAAATTGGTTGCCATTGAACTGTTGTGGGAACTGGTTACGTTGCTTGTTCGACTGCAGTTGACTTTGCGCGAAGTTGAGGAGGTTAGGATTCAGTTGCTGGGCAATCTTTTGCTGCTGTTGCTGAAGAAGCTGCTGGACCTGCTGCTGTTGCTGGATCAGCTGCTGAAGTTGCTGCTGCTTCGATCGATCGACCTTGTACTTGGCCAAGGACGGAAAAGACGTGCTGGATTGCTGTGGATACCTTGACGTTAGTTGAACCTGAGAGGAAAGGGATTTTGCTAGTCGAGAATTTACCGGTTCCTGTTGTTGTTGTTGCTGCTGCTGCTGCTGCTGTGGCCGACGATAGCGTTGCTGATGTTGCTGGACATCACTCAGGATCTGGGCTTGTTGGGAAGCAGAGAGGCGAGGACGAGGATCAACCGAGGTTCGACCCTGGAACAAATGTTGTTTAAATTTTATTAACACTGAAGTTAACGGTTCACGGTTCGAAACAAAACTGTAGAAATTAGGTGGTCAACTAGACATTCAAACATTTTATATAAAGAATTATTTGGACCGTTTATTTTGAAAGTGATGTAGGTCCATGTTTAAAAAAATGCGATATCATATAATTTATGATTAACGTGGTGTTAACAGTATATTTACACAATTAATTTTTTTTTAAATGGACTTGCACCACTTTCAAAATAAATGATCCATTTGTTGACATCGTACAATTCACGATTATTGTAATTTAAGCACTCTTTCCAAATATTGTTTTACAGCAGAAATGGTATTATAGCAGGTGAAATAATTTTTCGAAATATACAGAATTCTGCCAGTGTGAAGAAAATATTCTACTCTGAAAGACATAGTATTACAGTTATATGACCTGCTTTTTCTGTGGTTCAAAACATCACTGTAGAAATTAGGTGACCAAATAAGCTTTCAAACATTTCATATATAGGATTATTTGTTGACGTTGTAATATTTACTCCTATGTCCAAATGTTCTTGTAGAGCAAAAATAGTAATGCAGAAGGTAATACAGTTTTTGGAGTATATCCAAATCTACCGGTATTATAAAATATTCTACTCTAAAACACATACTATTACAATTACATGATCTGCTTTTGTTTGGCTGTTGTAATATACAGTCGAGTTTTCCAATATTCCCTGACGCTGCACCTTGTTATTGTTTCTTACATGCAGTTAACAACCGCAAATTTAGAATCTTGCAACGTTCATCGCAACGTACTTAGAATACCACAATATGAATCAACCTGATTAAATTAAAACCTGTAATCGGTGCCGAAATCAACCCTCTCATTCCAACAGAAGAACACAAAAAAGTATGTAATTACTATGGATCGTACAGTCCCTGTTTACGTCTCAGTTGCCACTAAAGATAATAGAATTGCCAATTCATCATAATCCGATGATGATAAGCTGAGTCACCCCCCAACTAATAACTGACAATTATTCTTGATCAATCTCGATCTTCAGCTGGTTAACTGCTTAATTTACTGTTCTATGTCATTAATACACCACAATGCTTAGTTTTAAGTGTCTCGTTAAGCAAGTCTCAGCTTCTTCACTACGTTTCTTCCATCTTCCTTTGACATTTTTTAGCACAGTGGCAACGTGTCAGCTCAAAAATTGCCTGTCACAGTGTTCGACGACTATGACGTGTCAAATTCTTCGCTGGGGAAAGCTGGACGCGGTATAAATTGAATTCGCCAAGTTCAATGCGCCTCGCAAAGTGTGCCGATGCAGAATTTACGACTGAAACGAATCGGAAGGAAGTTAAATCGGAAAATAAAGGAACAATTACCTGCCTGTTAAGGAAAGCAATTTGATCCTTCAGCGCTTTCGAACTGGGTCATTGTACTTTACGCGTCTCAATTTCGGAGTGTAAACTGTAATAAGTACGCGGATAATGGAATTTTTTAATTGTACGTACTTCGAGAAGTTGCGCTTAACGTTATCACAGTAATTAAATTTTTAATTGCGTGCGATGGTAGCGGTACATGATTATGCTAAGTTGATTACACATCTTCTTACGCTGTTTACATAAAAAGTACTTGTGCAGATCACATTTCTACAAATGCCTTGATTAAGTGTAAAAGTGGTGTTCGTTGAAAATAGGCTTTTGTAAAAAATGACCCCTTCATTCTATTCACGAATTATAAATGTATTTAAAAATAAAGTGTGTTGTAAGTCAGATAAGAAATAATGCAAGGGGAACGGAGTTCGAATTACTTTCAGGCGCTCATTGCATTTATACTGTCATTAATATCTATAACCGTTTGTTTACTATTATCAAGCCCTATTCTGTCATAAGCTGACGAACAGAATTTGAACTAATTTCGTCCACTCACTGGATGTACACTATCATTAATATTCACAGCCGTTCGTTTCCTATTACCAACACCTATTCTGTTACAAGTCAGTGAACAGAATTTGACCTAATTTCGCTCACCCATAGCAATTATACTGTCATTAATATCCACAGCCGTTTGTTTTCTATGACCAAGCCCTATTCTGTTACAAGTCAAGGAACAGAATTTGACCCAATTTCGCTCACCCAGAGTAATTACACTGTCATTAATATTTACAGCCCTTTGCTTTCTATACATTATCAAGTCCTATTCTGTTACAAGTTAAGGAACAGAATTTCACCTAATTTCGCCAACTCACATTACATTGTCAATTATACTGTCATTTTTATTCACAGCCGTTTGTTTTCTGTCATCAAGCCCAATTCTATCGCAATTCCGTTCATAAACCTTACGCCCAATCGCAGCTTTTCCCACGCAAAGGTCAATGTCCTTGAAGCCATTAACGATCTCTCGGCCGTGATTCTTATCTGTCCGACATTCGATTATCGTCGGTTACGGATCCGGCAATTGCTCGTTACCGAGAAACGTTGAGCAGGCTCGAATTAACGGCCTCCTCGCATTTCGGCGGTACTCGAACAATTAGCATGACCGTAATTAACCGAGGCATTGTCCCGCACTTCCTTCGGCACCTTCACATTCTCTCCTTTCCGCTCTCTTTCTCTCTCTCTCTCTCTCTCTCTCTCTCTCTCTCTCTCTCTATCCTCCATCTTTCCGCCCTTGTTTCTTCATCTCTCCGCGTACCTCACTTTCTTCCTACCTTTCTCTCTCTTCCTATTGTTCAAAGATTCGTCGTACGTCTGAATATATTTTCTCTCTCTATCTTTCATATTCCCCATTCTTCTCTCCAATCTCGTCTTTTTCTACATTCATCTCTCTCATTCGCTTACATTTTCCATGTACCTATCCCCTCAATTATCTACATATCGCTCTATTTGTTCTCTGAGATTATACAAGAAATTTTGTATATTTTAGAAAATATTATTTTCAGAAAATATATTCTAGATATATGTATATTATATATTATTATAAGATATAGAATATATTATTTTTAGAAAATAGAGATTATATATTGTTCTTTTCTTATTGCTTTGTTTATTTCCATACTGCCCCCCCCCCCCCCCCCCCACTCTTAAACACTCACTCACTCTTTCACTCTCCCTCTCTCTCTTTTTCATTGACTCACTCGCTCACACTCTGTCTCTTGTAACCCCACTATACACCTATCCTTGTCACTCGAGCGAGCAGCTGATGTGACCGTGAGACAGTCTTCCAACTCTCGGGAAAGTATGATCTCGAACGGTTTTCGTCCTGCCACGCGTAACAGTTCTCCTTTCGTTTTCGAACGAAAGCCCAGCCAGAGGCTCGCTCCTCTTTCTCACGGACGACAATGGCCCTCGGGCGAGACTTTTATCGCGATACGCAGATAACGCCTAGGAACGAATTGGGCGTCGTCGGTAGGCGGAAGGAAAGTCACGAATATGCGCGAAAGTACGTAACCCGATATCGGTCTGATAATGTACAGTGACGCGGGAAATTGTTTTAACATTTGTTTACGG
Source organism: Anoplius nigerrimus (assembly GCA_914767735.1). NCBI lineage: Eukaryota > Metazoa > Arthropoda > Insecta > Hymenoptera > Pompilidae > Anoplius > Anoplius nigerrimus. The sequence goes on from OU612090.1 coordinate 8,993,071, forward strand.
AACTACCAACTGTCTTGTGTCGATAGAAACGAGATTAACATTGTATGCCGGTACGACAAGCTAAAAGTTTGGTATAGATCAGGGCTTCTTAAACTTTTGTCATTCACGACCCCAGTTATGATTGCGAGTTTCTTGACGACCCCATACAAATATAAAAGTCGGTGGACATAGCTCAAAACCTTCAACAAATTGCGCGTGTCTAGACGCTGCAAGTCCACTGTATTCCGCCAACTCTAGTGATGTTATAAAATGGTATATATTATATATAAATATTTGACATTAAAATCTCTCGCGAGCGCAGAATTTTGCTACGCGACCCCAAATGGGGTCGCGACCCATAGTTTAAGAAGCCCTGGTATAGATGATTAAGATGACTACAGGTACCCCTAAACCGAATTAAATTTTGAATAAGCCCTAGGATGGGTTATGGAAAAAAGAATCAATTAATGGGATCATTTGGCAAAAGGTAAAATGACACAGCAGGTTCACCAGACGCGTTCTTGATACTTGATGGATAATGAAATTTAAAAAAAAATCAGAGCTACCTCTAGCAATAGTAGATATATTTCAAATTTTTTTGAGATTTCTTACATAAAAATCTAAGCAGTACGAAAGCAAAAGCCCGAAAAACAATCAGAAAAACATTAATTACTAATAACGTATCCTTGATATTTTTCATATTTTTAGCATTGGTGGAACACTTTTAAATAAATTGAAAATCCTTTTTATATTTCCATATTTTCCTTGTCAGAACGATGTAACCAAAAAAGTTACGGAGTATTAATTACAATAACTTATTATTGATCCTTTGGTTTGTCAACGATTTCTAATAAGTAGATAGTAGGTAAGTAGTCTTAATGAAGTAGTACCTAAGGGTCAAGATTTCTGTTTTCATAGATTTCGTGAACTTTTAGCTTTGAATGTTTATTATGGGTAGTCGCATTTTTTTTAAGTGGTACTGAATTTTTTGGTCTAGTAGGTGGTGTATAATATTTGTTAATGTCTGTAATCGCAAGTGGTTAAATACTTTCGTCAGTCACTGTACATACGGTTCGGTGCTTCCGGAAGTTCGCACGTTTTCGACACCGAACGATGATGCTTATACAGGGTAACCATGCAAATTGCGCGTGTGGCGGAAGAAGGAAGACGCTTAAGATCTAATATGACACGTATCAAGCGCTTAATTACTGTGATCAAGAACGAGATAGCGATCAGATTCTATCGACTGAATTGAATAATACCGAGGAAGGATGTCATAAGATTTTTCGACCGAAACATGCACAAACATATAAAAGTGTAATACAAACATTAAATATCCTTGAAACTCATATTTCTACATCACTATCTGCGCAGTATACTGCGAGTTACTTTTCTTCAATTCCATTAGTATCTCTGTGTATCGTTCCTCTATCAACGTATAGACCCGAGTATTGAAGTAATATCATTAAAAATAAATTACTAACTCATTTCACTCTTGGACTACGAACCCAGGAACGTTTACCGCAATCCGCCGAGTTTCAATTTGTCAAAAGCTGGCCAAATATCTACGCGCGCAATTCAGCTTTGATATTGGACAATTTTGTGAAATCATGTTCCGTGTCTTGATGATTGCGAGATTGAACGAGTCGGGGAGTAATACGCAAATGAAGTGCAATTTTAGAATTCTGGTGACAGCTGACAGGGCAATGTACGATGTGGCTAACGAGTAAGCGACACGTACAGAGTGCCTCTTAAATCACTGTTTTATACCCGGCTGCCGCGAAAACAGACGTTTTCACCGGTCTGTCGCCGTGAACTGTGGATGTTCGTCGACCGTGAAAAACTCAACGGGTTGCACGCGCGTTCAGTATAATTTTCCCCGACGCTCGCCAGTGGCCATCACTTGAGCTCCACCGAATCAAGCTGCAATCTTATTTGGCGCTGTTAACACGTTGCGTGCCACGCTGATTTTGCGTGTCCGCCGCGTCTGGCCAACGTGAATTTCTTATTATGCCTTACATATTTTTTCGAAATTTTTTGCACAACAGGTAAATTTTAGTATATAAGAGCGTATAATGCAATAATTTTTTTTGGGGTCACCGGTGACCCCCATGGCACGCAACGTGTTAAGGTCGATCGGTTCAATAATCAGAATGCAAACTTTGACAATGTTCCTAACGTGACTGACATCGGGATTCAGGCCTTTTCATATTTTAATCTATATATGAACTTGAGTATATGTTGTAAACATTGAGTAGTCAGGTTAGAAGTTTTCAGTCTACAAATAATGTATTATGCAATAAATTGAAACTTTTTTGACGATAATAATGTCTGGCTGCACCTTGCATGATACGTCTGCAATAGGTCGCTTAGGTAAAAAAATTATAATATTCAAAGACAACTGAACACATCGGGGTCACCTTTTCAAATTCTTTTGAAACAAGATCCGTTAAGTTCGAGTTACAAACTTACAAAACTTGTATCAATTTTTTTATTTGATCCTACCCTTGTGTAGCAGAGTTGAATTCGTGAAATACGTTATGTATTACTTCACTAGTGCCCATTGAACTTGATCGCAGTTCGATGCTAATTACACAGCTACCGGTAATGTGCGCAGTACTCTATTCTCTGTTCATGCGTTACTGAATTTGCGCGGTCAATGTCGCGACATTTGTCACGCTCGACGGACTTCGCGATTCAATGACGAAAAAAGATACCGGTCCAGGCACCGGTTGACAGTAGTAGAAACTGCTGAGTAATTAATAACATCGAGCCATACATTCCGCAACTTGATTCCGTCATCAAATCACTGAACATTGTTTGTCATTATAATGCGCATAATTGGATTCCAAAAAAGGTGAATTGGAGGTTTAGTGTAACGAAACATTTGGGGGGGGGGGGGGGAGTGGGAGCGTTGTTTTCCAAACAGTTTTTGCTGCTTTCAGTTCTTCAAATTCATGCGTTTATGAGCCAACATACTTTTTTTTCTTATAGCATCTTTTGACAAACTTCATAAGTTAGATTAAAATAATTAGCGTTAATTTCTTAATCGACGTATGGCTTGTCCCAACATGTACTTGGTATTGTGTTTTACTTCTTCTCAAAAATATCAGCTTGCCTCAATGTAAAAACATGGACGCTGTAAACAAGTCTCTAAACTTCTGTCGTTTCCGCGAAAAACTATTCTTCTCCATTTGCAAGTGAAACATTGCAAAATTGGTAAAAATTGACTGCTCTCTTCAATACATGCCACTTCTAACAGAAATAACATCACGCACGTACACGATTCCTGCTTTTCCAGAAGAATCCCGCCCCACTCAAAAATTCCTCGGCACTCAGAATATATTTTGCGTGCAACCACCGTACCAAATTCTCCTTGAACGAACGTCCAATTCGAATAATGATATTCGCACCTCCAGTCCCAACAGAGTGTTTCGCGGTTTTTGTCACACGTAGAGCTTCGTATATCTAGAAGTCGGCGAAGTGCGCTGATGACGAACAATCACGTTCGCATATAAACGTCATAGCGCGAGATTCATCTGTTTTCCGCGGTGAAAGTTAAAGGACGTTCGCACAAGAGTTGCCGAGAGGTTCGTGCGAGTTCGTCGGCATTCGTTGAAAATCTTTCGGACGCGAGCTTCGGGAATTACGTGCAACGACGTCATTACGAATTCGTACGTGACGAGCGTGTATGAAAGATGGCGGACGCGGTTACGTACGGATTCACGGGGTAAAGATTAAATTGATCGATTTTCTTCCCAGGCGAATGATTTCGGTAGCGAACGGAGGCTACTGGATGCGTGTAAAGGAAAATTTGCGAAACAGGGAGATGAAGTGGGCCTCCGGACACCTGTTGGCAATCCGTCTTATTGCTAATTGCGTGGGTAGTTTGACGAAGTGTTCGGTAATAGTCGCCTTGGGCCCGATTTGCCAATTTCTCAGTATACTGCTTTACGGTTATCTGAAATTCTTAGTTCAGCATCAATTGGATGAGGAGAATCGATGTTTAACTTGAATCGGGAGGATAATGTCGGAAATTGGTAGGCTTTGTGGACTCAGTCTTATATTATGTCGGTATTCGGGTTGTTGAATACATTGAAGTTGTAATCTTGCAAATTATTCGAAGATCGGGTCGATCATAATATTTTGTCAGAAATAATTCATAGTGCGAGTTCACGAAATTGAGATAATATTGAGTTAATCGATAAGAACGTGCAATAAATAGGTCAATCCTCATTAGTGATTATTCTTTAGTATTGAGAATCAGAAGCTGTCTTCAGTGCTCTGCCAAGAATTTTGAGAAAAGAAAACTTCTAAAGCCTAATAAAGGTTACACTGTGATGATTATAATTTCAAGGTATATTATAGAAAATAATTCACAGTGCAAGTTAAGGAAAAAATTCAGTGTTGAAAATAATCAATAAACATGTTTGAAAATGTTCGTCACTGACTACTCTTTAATACTGACAACGAGAATCACGAACTTTTAAGAGAAGACTGTCATCTGGCAAGAAAATCGGAACAGAAATCTGAAGCTTAACGAATGTCGCACTAACTTTTATAACTTCGGGATATTTTATAGAACATAATTCGCAATGCAAGTTTAAATAAAAGTTATATATTAAGAAGAATCAATGAAAATGTACAAAAATGGGTCAATGTTCATTAGTGACTATTCTTGAATACCGAGAGTCAGGAACTTTCGACAGAAGCCATTGTCACCAATCTCCTGCCAAGAAGTTCGAAAAAAAAAATGTGAAGCTTAACGAAGGTTGCACTACGACTCTTATAATTTCAGGATATTCGTAACGGCGTTCGTTAGTCTGGCAAATTATTACCGTGGTGCATTCCGCGTTCGGTTGAACATAATTGAGGCCTAGAAAGTGGAGACATTAGAGAAACTTTACGGTAGCGGCACATAACAATGTTTAAACTCGCCGGGGAACTACCTCCTGGTGATAACTATCACACGAATTTGTTAGCCTATTTTTTTCCCCCTTTGTTTACGCTCGGTACGATTCGCAGGTGAGCAGGTACGTGAAAACGAACTGTTTATTGACACGGACAAATGAGCCGTTCAGTGCACAAATCGATTAACTCCACCGTTTACATAAAAATTGTAACATTACTCACAATTATTTTTTGCCGCGTATTTTTTATTAATCTTATATACCGTTAGACGAAAGCTATATCTGCATTTATGCATTCTACAATAGGATATATTTGAATTTATATTATAAATGGAATTTTAAAAAATAATGTACATTATTTCCTTTTGTTTCTCAACTTTTTGTTTTATGGAGTTAAGCGATTTGTCCACTGAACGGTTCAAATATGAATGAAACTTTTGCACAAGATTTTCTCCGACAATAATGCTTGAATGTGAGTATTCAGCATCGTTGCATCACGCGTTCTCGGTATCTTCTTTTGCATAACAAAATTTTGGTCTCAACACTCGGGGCACTTAATTGTCGCTTATACAGAGTGTGCAATGAAGAATAAATGTGTATCATTACATTAATATATGCTGTGGGCAAAGTTTGCCAGTGTTTATGACAGTCCGTCGTAGCTAATTGCGGACCGGAGCTGCCACGCCGAAAAATGATTTAAAAACCGTAAACGTGCGCCGGCAAAGTGCTACACATCCAAGGTAAACTAAATTGCGAACTATATCCAGGTGTATTCATCCTTTCTGTTACCAATTTACATCCTTGCGAGCCACATAACGCCTCGTAGCGAGAATGGCTCCATTCCAAATTAAATATAGCACTAACTTGCGTACTACTCGAGACCTACAAAATGTCAAGCCTCTCTAATATTACACAAAGCGTAATAAGGTTAATTGGACCTAAGTCCTACGCTGACGAGCTCCCAATTCCGTCATATTAGAAAAATTCTCACAATCGTCAGCCAGGAATCGATTGCTCGAGAGCATCGTGACCGAAGCTGCGCAGCCTGTGAGAACAATCGCATTGTGAGGCTTCCGCTAATTATACACCTGTTGACCTAACAGCCGCTATGGCCGCGCTTAATTGCACGTCAAACGCTTTTCTCACGGATCGAACATATTCGACGCGATATCGGGAAGCACTTACGAGGAATATGCGGCTAATTGCTTCGGCGAACTCGTCGTCGGCGGAATGGCGATCGATTGCGATCGAGGGGCCGCGAATGGAAGTTGGGATTGGAGACGGTATGAGGATTATAAGTAAAATTTTGCCCGGCTGCCTTCGCCGGCGGGAGACGGTCAGCCTCTCACTTTCACATCGCATGAGTTTCAACTGTGTGTATCGACGTCGAGTGTGTCCGAAGTAATGATTCCGCGAAGTTGCGGAGAATGCAGCATTCGTTTATGAACCGTAGGGATTCATTTTTTGGTCCCATTATTTATATGTATACTGTATACTACAGGGTCTACCACTTAACGTGCAAACGCTCGCTTGCGAGAAAACGCTAAATGGCAACAGCGCTAGACTCGATACACGCGCCGCCGGGGACAGTGCACTGGCGCTACCGACACTCTTGAGCGTATCGAGTCTAGCGCTGTTGCCATTTAGCGTTTTCCCGCAAGCGAGCGTTTGCACGTTAAGTGGTAGACCCTGTATATGCCGGATCGTCCGACCGTCTGTCGCTTGTGAAAACAGTCGGCAACATTTTACTTGTAATCCTCGCACCGTATCGTATGCATAGCATTTCACTTATAATCATTTCACGTATATAAATATGTTGGGTCGGTGCATAAGTTCGTGCGGTATTTGCTTGGGTTAGCAACAATGCGGCATGAATGAATTTTTTATCGTTATTCCGTGGTTTTAACTTAGTTTAGAGTTTGTGCGTTGTGAAACACAGGTTTTCTTGATTGTGATCGTATTATTTGTATATATTTCAGCCGATTGAAGATTGAATGTCATGTTGAGAAAAATGAGCATTTCCGACACATTGTACTCTTCGAGTTTAACCATAGGATTGAATGGCGTACAATACTTGACTGATCACATTCAAAAACTTGCGCCATTTCCTCCAGCAATTGCTTCATTCTCGTATACTTCACAAATTGTTCCCGCAGTACCTGCTGCACTGAATCCTCTGTTAAACTCGAAGAGTAAAATGTGTCGGAAATGCTCATTTTTCTCACAATCAGCTTGACATTCAATCTTCAATCGCCTGAAATATATACAAATCATTCGTTCACAATCAAGAAAACCGGTGTTTCACAACACACAAACTCTAAACTAAGTTAACACCACGGAATAACGATAAACAATTCATTCATGCCGCATTGTTGCTAACCCAAGCAAATACCGCACGGACTTCTGCACCAACCTAATATAATATATAGATATGATGCATATGCATATACAGCTATGACGCTAAGTGTTGTGCACTGATAAATATTTGAAAATTTGTTCTATATTTTTAGGATGTAACATGGAAAGTATGAATTGGACTAGTGTTACGTTTTTGACATATATGTATCATAGATACAGTTACCAGCAATAAATATGAAGAGATTAGATATCAGAAAACGTAGCACTGAACTAATTTATACTTTTCATACTACGACGTAAAAATTGTGTAGAATATAATTTCAAGTATTTTACAGGGAAACACTCAGCGTTATACAGAACACAGAAGAATACGAAATAATTATTCAAAATTATTATTTCAGCTAATATTAAAAAAGTGATCGAAAAAATTGTTTTAAGAAATATTAAAAAAATTATTAAAGAATATCTCATAGCGAAAAATGAACTTCAATATTGACTTCAACGACGATTTTACTGAAAATGTATATTTTTCTGAATTTTTCATGGCTCTGCGTGCTGTTTGATAAATACTCTAAATTATATTCTGCGCTATTTTCAGGGTGTAGCATAAGTTGTGTTAGTGTTACGATTTCTTAAAGCGAATCGGTTCATGTTTATTACTGACAGCATTACGAATGACAACCGCAAACGACATAGTGCAACTTTGTATTTATATAATGTACTCTAATTGATAGTTAAAAGTGGGTGTGCGCCGTAATCGAATTCTGCAATCGTTTGCATTAATTACAAGGATTATTGAGTGCAGGAAATATGCTGCTCGCGGAGCACTGTCATTTATTCGTATTAAGACTGCATATTATTTACCGCGCACGCCATAAACAGTCTGTAGCAACTTCCGCCGTTCCCAATAAGAACGACTGGAAAATGTGGCTCTGCTCGCCTGTCGAGCTCGTTTCTTTTATTTCCCCGCATCGTTCATTACGGAAATGAGCCGTTCAGGTGCGAAGGAGTGAGTGCCACTTTAGAATCAATAAACATTCACTTCTTGCCCAATACGATACCGGCATCCTTCTAATCTAATAACTGAACGCGTGTCGCAAATAGTCTGACAATGAAGACAGCGAGAGGGAAGAAGCTCATTTAACAATAGGGGTACAAGTGAGCAATCTGATAATGAATGAAACAAGGATAGCAGATGCAGCGATGAAAAGTTGCTTGAAACTCGTGCCTCTTCTGATTTCCGAATAGATGTACGTGCGAGCAGAGATTCTGATGAAGGATTAGATGATAAACAGTACGAACTTGGGCAATCTTTGTAATTACGTAAGGTGAACATGGTTATCGCACGGGTCTATCGTAAGAAAACTGAGAGAGTATATTTCTTCGCGTGTCGTTACCTCTTCGCGAGGTAAGAAGAAGCAAGCTTGCGGATCATTGACAAAGTTGCACACGAACATGTGCGAAACAAGGACCTAATTAGATATTCACCCGTTTGAACGCTAATCACGAATTAAAGAGGATTTAAATGCTTATATACTGATAGAAGCTGATAGAAGATAGTTGAAAAAATCGCATACATAGTCTTGCCAACTACGTAAGAGCAAACTTGTCGCGAACTCGAACATGACGAAAAACTGAAAAAATTCAATTCCTTTCATATCGTTACAGCTTCGGTTACAGTTAACACTTAACATTACAATTAACAATTAAATGTAAACGACGAAAAGACAATGATAAATTAAATTATTGACCCAGATTACTTTTCTCACGTTTATTATACATAATCAGTGAATTAATCACATCTACCACGTCATATAACTCCATATCACATATACCATATCAATTCGTTGTCCTCAAAACTTATGCCTTTCCCTCACCGCTATCCATTGCCACAGTGTATTATGCCTCCATAAGAAACACCATTACCAGTTGGCCCTGTTCCAAAATCCTGTGAGTGGAATTTCAAAAATAATAGATCTTCAAATCTACATTTAATTAAACTTAACTTTGTCTCAAGCCAAGGAGTCAGGATAATAATGAATAATGGACAAAGTGGCAAAACAATTCGAGGAAGACTGTGGAAAATACTGTGAAAGTCGAGAAGCGTGCGGAGGTTTTCGTCGACGAAATCCCAGTCCGCGGCACGCGAGCGCAGATCTTTCGGGATCCAGTTGCGGATAAACGATCGTTAAACCTATGGCAGACACGGAGGACGCCACGCCCAGATGTAATGCCCGGCTTTTTTCTCCCTTCCGCGAAGCTTGTGGGAAAACTGGCCACGATAGTTCGCCAACATTCGTTACGTCACGGGTACCTGCGCAGTGCCTATTCGTGACGGCTCGCGCACCTTTTAACTTGATATTATAATTTCGCAGTCGACCCTTACCGCACCATCTTCGAGAACGTGTCCGATCATTTACTTGTTATCGACCCTTTTTTTCCGGTAACGGTGCAGATTATTCTTCATTAATACAAAATATTGAATACGCATGTGTCTAATGTCAAAAAGAGATTTAGTTTCTTTTCAATACTTGAATTTATATAAAATATTTATTTTAGAATTGAAAATAAATATTTGTCTCCAAGTACTTACCAAACATTTATTTCGTATTATGCAGAAATATATTTTTCAATATATAAGATAGGTTAAACATTTTTTTTATTTCAAATACTATATAATATTGTATAAATACACGTTTTTTTGGACATTCACTTGATTTGGGAGGTAGTGACTTTTGGTTTTTGCAATGTGTGCGATTGGTTGGTCATTTGACTGGGTCAACAAATGCTTAACTTTTAAACCTTTGTGCTGAATGAAAAGATATCGAAAATGTATCAGTTTTATGATATACTATATTTCTTTATTCTATTTCGAATTATAAATAAAGAATTACTTAATTATAATATTGCTGACACATCATGACTGACGTCATAGAACATTTGCATTGAAGGATTATTTTTGCACGTGTAAAGTGCGCCTACAAATTTGGAATTAAGCGGCAGTAAACTTGATTAAGCGGAGAAACACGGCTTTATCTAAACATGCAAATGAGTACCTTGCTTTCAAATTTGGCATTAAGCCTGGGTTACACCCCGCGAAGAAAGTGTGCGCAAGAAAGTTGTTAACGATTTCCTTTCATGTTGATTGAGAAATGTCTATAAAACCCGAGCAAAGTCCTGATGACCTCTGCGAATTCAGATTTTAAGTATACGTTCTTTGAAAAACGAAAGTCTATGGGTGAAAGTATTAAAACACGATTTCCCCTTTTTTGTCATATGAGACATATCTGCAAACTGCAGGCAAATCGGAAGCAGACCCTTCACAATGATTGCTTTCTATAGGTCATTCACTATGAGCAATTTATTATTGCAAGGTTGAATGTATACTACGCTATTTTATCTTGCAATAATAAAAGCGTGCAGACTGAAGTGTCTGAAACCAATTTATTCTAATTTTGATTGATAAATGTCTACAAAACCTGAGCAAACACGAGATGAACCTTTCACTACGGTCTCTGATTATAGGGTCATTAGCTTTTAGATCATTTTCGATCCTAGAATTACCATTGCACGGTTAAATGTGAAATTACTGCTTTTATTCAAACGTACAATATGTTCCACTTGAACTCGAACGGCTTTTAATACGATTACGTAACAACATGTAAAATCTGAAATTAACGAGAAATATCTTCAGCACGTTCTCTTTTCCCATCAAATTGTTGGAAGGTGATTTCATTAACTGACCGCTACCCGTAAATAACTATTAGTATTACATAAGTAGGCATGCAAATAATATTTTGTTTAGGTATATAATATACTACTTTCGAAAATAACCTCCTTTAGTTTTGATCAAGGAGCGTCCGTAAAACTGAGCAAAATTAGGGCGACCCCTTCACCATAATCTTTCCCGCCATCAAACCATTAGACTGTAATCTAGATCGTCGAAACGCTCAAAGTGGACATTGCCATTACTCAACCAAACGCAAAATTTCTACATTTCATATGAATATACTCTATCTAGCATTCCGATATGAACTCTTGAATTCTCTCAAATAAAAAGATTATTATTAGTAAGTAATATTATTAGTAAATAAATATTAGAATCATACATTCACACAAAATGAAACTTCTTTCAACCCAGTACAGTGTACTGTCTTTTCGATTCCCATCATCCATAACATTCAAGCAGAATCGATATGATTCGTTTACCATAACTTTACTTCATCACGCGTTGACACTTTAATCCAAACTGTATAAAGGCTCGAAATAAACATTACTATTATATAACTGAGGATAAACATCCTGCTTTGGTCCAAAATAAAACTTCCTTTAACCCGTTACAACTTTCTATCTTTTTGGATCCCCAAATATCCATAAAAACTTTCGAAATGAACATTGCCATTACTGAGCCAAATGCAAAATTATATAATAGAACATAAAAATCGCACTTTGATCCAATATACAACTTCCTTCAACCCGGTTCAACTTTCTTATCCTTTCGATTCTCAAACATCCATAAAGTGTAAACAGAAACGTTACGACGCATTTACCGTAACCTCGACCCATCAAGAAATCAGACTCTACTGCAAATCATATAAATGATAGAAACGGAAATTAGCATTACATAACTAAACATAAACATCCTATTTTTAACAAATATACAAGACTCTTCAGCTCATTGTCAGTATAACTTTCTATCCTTTCGACTCTCAAAGATCCATCAACACCAAGTATAATCGATATATCGTATACACCATAACCTCACCCCATTAATCCATCAGACTCTAATACAAATCATATAAACGCTAGGAATGAACATTACCGTTATATAACTAAATATGAAAATTCAATGTTCGGCCCATTTACAACATTCTTCATTCCAGTACAATTTTCTATTCCTTCGATTGCCAAATATCCATAAAATTCAAGCAGAATCGATACGACGCTTTTAACATAACTTCATCCAAACTATATAAACGCTCAAAATCGACATTACCGTTAATTATCCAAGCGTAAAATTACCTAAGTGAACATAAACACCCTACGTTGATCCAATATACAATTTTCTTCATCCCATTACCATTTTCTACCCTTCCAATCCTCAAACGTCCATAACCTTCAAGCGCAATCGACGCATTTAGTATAACCTCAAGCGACAAGGCATCAGATTCTAATCCCAACCATATAAACTTTCGAAATAGACATTGGTATTATCTACCCCAAATGCAAAATTACATAATTGAACATAACAACCCCAATTTGACCCCATATAAAACTTCCTTCACACCATTACAACTTTCTATCCTGTCGATCCTCAAACAACCATAACCTCCGAGCAGAATCGATCCGACGCATTTACCATAACCCCCCATCAAGCCATCATCCTCCGACCCATATCACCCGCTCACCAGTCAACATTCCCCATCCGGGCACTGCCATTACACGAGCCATTACTTTCGACGACCATTCGTGCGCGACGCTCGACTCCGGTGGAAGATCATTGCCGTCGGTAATGAATTAATCGCCTAGCAGCACGCTCGCTCCGAAAGCGTCCATCGTTCATTAGCCACCGCCGACCAGAACGCGTCCGATCGACATCCGACCGCCTCAAACTCCGCATCCATACCTGCCTAACTCAGGCTACGAATGCATGCAATCCCACGAACGTATGCAAAATGTGCACTACCCCGTTACAGATATCCTCATTACGGCCGTTCGATGACATAATTTGTTCTCGGCTATCGAACGCGTGCGTTCACTCGACCACGCTCATGCGAACACTAGCATAAGCTTGCGCGCGCGCGCGCGCGCTCTGGCGCATATGCTACTCATGCATCGATGAACAGAAGAGTCCGTGGTTGCGCAAGAGGCGTAGCTATCCGCCGTTCGCATTTCTGCCCGTTGCCCGATAAACGCTGCCGGGTTAACGGAGTCGTTTCGCGCCAAAGCGATTTTCAAAATGGGCGCCCGACTTACGTCGGGCGACCGATTGTTCGCCGGGGATCGTTCGGCGAACGGCTCTCGCACGACTCCCGCCGGTCACTTTTACTTCCCGGCCATTCCCGGCCGAGCGGAGCGCTCGTTTTTAGTGAAAGGATGACCTGCCGACGTAACGGAGTCTAACTGGATGACTTCGGCGCAATGGAGGGAGCTCATTGGCTGGGATTTAACGGGATCGTGCGTGCCGATCTGATCTACAGCGTGCTACGTGTTACCCTATCTCAGTGGTTCTGAACCGGGGTTCGATCGAACCCCAGGGGTTCCGTGGTCTTTTGTTCTTTGGTCTTAATGGTTTTGTTCATTTCGTGTACTTATATATAAATATATACCTGTTTTGAATTTGAAAAAATCATATTTTATTTTTCCAATTAAGAAGTGTTCGGTGAAAGCGCATATGAAATTGGTGGGGTTCAATACCTCCAACAAGGTTAAGAACCACTGCCCTATCTTGTACGCTTGTCCTTCGATTTACACCGAAGATACGTTCTTTGAAAACGATGAAACCAATAATCATAGATTTTTGTATGTAATACCTTGTAATAAAAAGCATAGACTTGCGCGAACTGTGTAAATCTAAAGCAAACTAAAATGTGCATAATTGAGTCATTTGCTTCATCGTAAAATTAAATATATTTTAAAAACATAAAAATAACGTTCTATTCATAAAGGGGGGCTCATTGGTCGCGGATCGGCTGGGATTTAACAGGATCGTGCGTGCCGATCTGATCTACAGCGTGCTACGTGTTACCCTATCTTGTACGCTTGACCTTCGATTTACACCCAAGATACGTTCCTTTGAAAACGATGTAATCCAAAATCATAGATTTTTATATGTAATACCTTGTAAATCAAAATCATAGATTTTTATATGTAATACCTTGTAAATTAAAATCATAGATTTTTATATGTAATACCTTGTAAATCAAAATCATAGATTTTTATATGTAATACCTTGTAAATCAAAATCATAGATTTTTATACGTAATACCTTGTAAATCGTAATCACAGATTTTTATATGTAATACCTTGTAAATCGAAATCACAGATTTTTATGCGTAAAACCTTAGAATAAAAATCATAGACCTCTATGCGAGAACTGTGTAAATCGAAAGCAAACTAAAATTTGCATAATTCAGTCATTTGCTTCATCGTAAAATAAAATTAAATATATTTTAAAAACATAAAAATAACGGTCACAAATCAGTAAACGTTGCAGCCCAAAAGCCGAATTTCAATTTTGCGACGCGTAGAGAAATATTTTACATAAGAATGCGACGAAAACAGCATTATTAAGCATTGGTATGAAACAAAGCCTTTATCCCATCATATTTATGTTCGCAGACCTCAAACGCATCAGAAACGTTGCTCTACCGTACTACAACCTCAGTTACATAAACATACATGCGTGCACGTGCATAACCAGCCGCGGTTACAAAATGCTCCGGACTTGTTTCGCGCAGCTGCATAGAGCCGCGACAAAACGATCGCAGGTGCAAAAAAAAAAAGTGGAGATCAGCGTTCAGGTGGCTCGTGACGCTCGTCTGACGGAAGTCGATTACGTATTTTGGCAGCGCCTGCCGAGAGTTGCGACGAATTGCCGGGAAAATGTGGTCGGCCGCTGATTGGGGGAGTCAGGAGGAACGTCGGATTGGGACAATGGCTTTCGTTCATGGGACGATCAGGCGCGGTGTGCGAAATTTTGATGCAGACGAAATGCTGGCAAATGCGATCTTCTATGCGAAATATCGCGGAAGAAAGTGACCAACTGGTTTCCCACACATCGTTTCTCTGCTCCAGGGGTTCTCAGCCGGGAACCCGCGGATGGCCTCCGGATAGAAATTGGGAGTTGTGAATTGTGAGGTAGAATGCGGTTGGGCATGAAGGATCAGGCAGAATGAGGACAGTGGATGGAGTCAATCAGCTACTTTGCCAAGGTGAAGAAGATACAATTTTATCGGATGCGAAAAAGGGAATTAAAAATTGAATAGTGCTAATCCAAAAATTCTTGCAGATTAAGAACGTGTCAGTTGTTCTTTGAACAGTAAGAGCCAAACCAATTGGCAATCGTAGCAATGAAAATGAAGAATATTAAAAACGAAAGTTTACAGTTTTAGTTCATTTTAATCTTGTTTACATTGCAATTAGATTTTAGTATTATTGCATTGTGATAACAGATGGGTAAACACAGTGCCATCATGTAGAAAGTCTAAATGTTGAGAATATACAGACTGAACAGCTTGAAATTAAGGTTCTATAAATGATCGATTATTATCACTGGTAGAAAATGAAGAATGTAAAAACAAAAATTTATAGTATGGGCTAATTTGGATCTTTTTCACTTTGCAATTAGATTTCAGTATCCTTACATTGCGATAACTTTGATAAGCAAACACACTATCATCGTGTAACGAGTCTAAATGTTGAAAAATACGAAATTAAGGTTCCACGAAGTATCGAACATTATCACATATAGAAAATGAAGAAAGTAAAAACAAAAGTTTATAATACCGACTAATTTTGATCTTGTCCACCTTTCAATTAGATTTCACTATCCTTGCACGACGATAACAGATAGACAAACACGGTGTCGTCGTGTAGCGAGCCTAAATGTTTTCCGGTTCGCGTCGGTTTCACAATTCGCGTACCTTGCAGAGACATAAATTACTTATCTCACTTCCACCGATGTCCGCTAAAATTTCTCCCATGTCGATGGGGAGAAACTTTGTCGTTGGGGTCAGCCACACACTTTCCGTTTCAATCGGGATTTAAGACGAGAGTCTGCCTCTTCCTCACAATCAACAGAAACCGGAAGACAATACGTATTCCGATTACTTTAAATGCTCGCTCTCTACAAACAAACTCGGAGTCGCGTACGAAGCTCGGAAGGATTACGAAAAGTTTCACTGCACAAAATCATAGAGCGAACCAGTCAAAGGATAAACCGAGGTGAAAGTAAGGAAGTTAAGGATATCCGATTCGTTTGGGGAAAACCGAAAAACGGAATAGGTTAGTTCGGAAATGAACACGAAAAGGCGAACGTAATATTCAGGAATGAATTCAAATAAACATTTAAGAATTTCTGAGGATCACTGATTGTTTATGGATAGAGAAGAAGGCAGAATTCCACAGGATAGAATATAAAAGATAGATTAGAGTGAATTGGGCGCGTTTTAAATTTATCCTTTCTTCCCACGCACGTTTCTGAACACGTTTCGAGAATGAGGTTATGTTCGAGTAAATCCAAATGGAATGCGGGGAGGATTAAAATTCGACCCAGGATTCATGTTCCGTCTTAATCCTTTTCACTCGATCGTTCCGATGGGTAAAAGTAGGCGACGATAATAGAAGGAAGAAAAATGGCGGCACCTTTGACTCCAATGTCGGCCGTGGAGAAATTGATTAATTAGCCGATACGTCTCTGTAGCCTATGGAGGAATTCTATGCAAAACAATTTAAAATCTTTTCTCCCTTCCTCGTCGCATGGCATCGACGAGAAAGTGTGGCCGATTAAAAACGATCCTTTTCACTTTTTGCGACGCTCGTCATCGGATTACACGTCGATCAGTTTGGCATGAGAGTCTTCGAGAAAGGAATTTAAACGACGCAAACGACTTTATCACCGATGGGTGCGACTTGCCTTTAAAATCGAAGATGTGGCGGATATCTGCTTCCTCAAGCGAGTTATACAGGGTGGTCCGTTAAAAGCGACATCTAATCTGAATAACATGAGAATTAATAAAGAAATGTTTCCCATGAAAGTTTTGCTATTGGGACGCGGATGCTAGACAGTGACATTGGTTGACCTTGAGGTCATTCAAAGGATTCTTTTCACTTTTCGATCGTCAGTTTGCCGTATGGGGTTCGAGAAAGGAATTTAAACGACGCAAACGACTTTATCACAGATGGGCTCGACTTGGCTGTAAAATCGAAAATGTGACGGATATTTACTTCCTCAAATAAGTTATATCGGGTGGTCCATTAAAAGCGGCATGCGATCTGAACTTTACAATATGCACAGAACTGCTTTCAATGAAAGTTGTGCTGCTGGGACGCGGAAGTAAGGCAATGACATTGGTTGACCTTGAGGTCATTCGAAGGTCGCACCACAGGAGACATATTAAACAGAGAAGTGTATTTATCGTCGAAGAATTGTATCGTGCAAAAAAATAGCAATACCGCGTAAAACTTTATTTCCTTAACTTAGTTTTTTATTTGTTCCTTAAAATATATGGCGCGTAATAACGGAAGTTCGCAGAATTCAAACGTGAAGTGCACTGATTACGGAAAGAGTTCAGGCGACCCAAACGACTTTTTCCGCGTTAGCTCCCATTATTCTTTATAATATAATGCATGTGAAATATTCGCTGCGCCAATAAACCTCGGTTCGTAAAAATTCAAAAGTTAAGTACAAAGCGTCCTTCCTCATTTTACTTTCGCCTCACTTCGCTGAAATTCCGCACTTTTTGCGGAAACACGCATCGGCGATCGACAAGGAAAACTTCAAAGTCTCATAAGAAGTTAATACAAAATCCTACGTAACATAAAAACATTTCGTAAAGAATCCAACTTACCGTTGAGTAAGTTTAAACATTGAGTAACAAGGATTTCGACCGGATATTTTGAAAGAGCTGTAAGTCCTCTTTTTTTAAGTGAGATATCACATAATTTGTGATTCGTTTAATGTAAACAGTTTATTTACATGATATCTAAATTACCCCCCGCCTATGGGCCAAACTTTGTCATATATATATAAAAGAAATCAACGTTAAATCAACAATTATAAATTTATATAGGCCGATTAACCAAAAATTGACCGTTCTTAAAAATTGTATTGTACTTATGTACTTCGCTTTGTAACTTTGGAGTAACGGCTTACAGTATTCGCATTTCTGCGCACTCGCGCTTGAAAAAAGAATGGACTTATCCAACGTTCAAAATAAACGGTCCATTTAATAAAGTCGATTTGCGCTTAAAGATCGAAGAGCTGATGATTTTCGAGTTGGAAAGATTGAAGTGAGCGAAGCTGAAAATGCTCCTGCCCCAAGAAAAAGGAAAAGAGTTCCGTTGCCGACGGCGGCCTGTTTTGACCATTAGTGCTTCACTAATCACGGTGATTAGGCGCGAGCGTTAAGGAATCCTGAAAGAAAGTGAAACAATAGCGTAACAACCGAGAAACGATTTGCCTGTGCCGTGCACAAGGTTCCCCCGGCCAGTTTTTATGGGGTGCTCCTTTCTTCTCCGTTGCATACAAACGGCATTGCGGGACAGAAAAGAATTCGCTAATTGAAGCCTGTCGGTTTCCTTAGGTTCTGCAAAAGTTGCGGCAAGGCTCGCTTTTCAGCGAATGAATCTGGACCAAAGTGGGCGTATCAATCAGCCTCTTGGTGTAGGGATTTTAGGTTAGGTTTCTTGGTTTTCTTTTTGGAGAATAATTTTGGGGAGAGGTGAGAGTGAAGATGGTGATGCAATTTTGTGTGCAACGTGGTGTTGTATATAGAGTATTATGTAAGCAAGGGTATACGGAACAATAGAATCAAATTGTACATTTATCTATGAATTTTGTTTCAAGGATGAAAGGCACGGATGAACATTGCTAGAGTAGAAGTTGCAAAATTGATAATTACGAAATATGAAGCGGTAAAAATGAGAATTGCAAAACTATGATGTATCGTAATAATCGTTTCAGTTTTGTCCTTGATATAGAAAGCATATTTCTCCTTGAATGTTATAAAGCGAACAATTACAAAAGAAACGTCTGCAAAAACAAAAATTGCAAAACTTCACTATCTTGAAATAATCGTTGCAGTTTAGTCCCCGATACGTAAGCAAGACGTATTTCTCCTTGAATTGTAACTGAAGGATGAAAAACGTGGAGGAAGTCGTTCATTGTTACAATAGAAGTTACGAAATTGAAATATTTAAAAGCAAAATTCGCAAAATTGAAACTGAAGAGACTTTACTGTACTCAAATGAACATTCCAGTTTTCTCTTCAATGCGTAAATAAAATGTTTATCTCCATAAATTGCGATTGGAGACTGGAAGACGTACAAAACTGCTCATTGCAATAGTAAAAGTTACATAAATAAAAATTTCGATCTTTCAATCCGAAGAATAGAAATACTAAGAATGCAATATCGAAAAACTGATCCCATTTTTGTCCTCAATACGTAAAGAAAACCACAGTTTCAATTTGCAACTGTAACAATAAAAATAACAACAACAACACCAAATACTCAATCCACTTTCGCCGTCAGTACGCACCTAACGTGTTACATTCTAAAGCGCAAATTGCAGTTGCCAAATGAAAAACCGGGAGCAATATTACTTCGTTGAACTCAGTCCCTTGCAATCGCTTTGAACTTTCCGCAAAAAAAAAAGCCGCGCGTCCCCATGCAATTAACGAGAACGTGAAAGGAAGATAATTTCAGTTCGAACGGGCCCGAGAAATCTGTCGCTGCCGATGCCGACTAAAAGGTAAAAATAAGTAATGGTCGAACTGCAATCACGGCCATGATCCTGCTTCCTTATTGTCTGACGACCGTTTCTTCGCGATCTGCTGGTCCTGGGAAAGGTCTGACTCTTTAAAACACCGGAAATGCCAACCCTTTGCGGTCATATGTCAAGCTGAATCGATCGCGCCGCTTTCCGATCTACCGACTGTCGAATCGAGTCAATCGTTAATAATTCATGACAGTCAATTACGCTGTAAGCGTAACGGATTTTGGTCAAATGTCAGAAAGCGAGTTGCTCCGCAAAAATTGGATTTCTTCAAATAATCTGTACGTTGGGAGGGATCAAGTGATTAAGGTTACGGATCAATGTAATTTGGTAAGATCTTTTAGATTATATGTCAATATGAAATGAACTTAGGTGAATTGCTGGAGAATACGAATAAAGAAATAATTACCAACGTTGACGTTTCTTTTGAAAGATTATTAGTCTCGGGGTAAATTATTCTTTCTGTTACAGTTTTACTTTTTATGATGTCATATGTAAGAAGAGTGGTCAAGTAATTGAGAATGGGGATTAATATCAATTTTTCGGCCTACGACTTCAGACCATTTATTATTTAATATAAGCCTTATCCATCTCTTTCGACCTACGGTACTGTATACAATTATATTCTTTACCTTATTCTATACAAATATATTCTTTACCTCTCAATATCATTTTCACTTTTCAACACATCCGTGTAATTTACACTCATACAGAATTATAATAGTTGCACTTAACCCCTTAACGCACGGTTTCTTTGAAATAATAATGTGTTATAGCTTACAATCCTATGTAAATGATAAGTATCGATAGAACGATTTTTTTTCTTAGCCTTCACATTGTTATTTTCAATTCTCGATTATATTCGAGTGTGAAAAATTATAGCAGAATCAAATGCAACGCTGCTTGAATCATCTTGAGTGTGTACAGTACAGTAAAAACGAATCTCAACTCAACACCCTCAAAACACAAATAACCCCAAAAGATACAAATCATCACCCAGCCTCCGAATTACGAAAACGAGGATATCTCGTTCGTCCCTAACTTCAAAAAAAAAAAAACCCCGAATCGAATGATTCACCGGCGTGAAGCAATTCAATCAGCAGAATCAATTCCGTCCGTATGACGAAATCCGATCGAGACTTTCTTTGCATCTCCCTGCGGCCGGTAATTAGATACTCATTCGCGGGCAAGTCGTGTTCTTCGCTTTTATCTCATCGGCGAGAGCGGGAAATGGAAAACGAGCAGGAAGAGTCGGTTTCTGGCAGACTCGGACGGATTCGATCCGGCGGACGAGGAAGACTCGATCGACAGGGTCGCATCTCGCCAACTCGAATGCCATTCGCGAATGGAATCCTAAGACCGGCACATCGCTTGCCACATACAGAACCCTGGCGAAAGTCGGCATGCGACTGCCAGCAAGGCTGTCGACGAATAAATCGTTACGTTCGATGGCAGGAAGTTGCTACTTCTGGCGGTGATGATCTGAGTTCGCTTGTTTACATCTCTAACGAGTATGGGTCGTTGGTGCGGTTCTTGATTGACAAGAATGGATGAAGAAAGGATGAAATCTAACATGTTAGGGATTAACAATATAAGTCAAAAAGTACCATTTTGCAGGAGCGACGTTTTAACATTTTAAAATAATATAATATCAAGCCGAAGAGTATATATTTATGTTTACAGTAACTCAAACTTTTCTAATAGCTTTAACTATCACTGAAATATTACCAATGTGCATAATCTGCTTTTTTTTTAAATTTAGTTGACTTGTACTATTTGAACTGTTATTATTTTAAACTTATACTCTTAATACCTAACATCATAGAAATAACTTTGTGTTAAGTTGAAGCTTCATTTCATGACTTCAGTGTGCATTTACGAATCTTTATAAGATAGGATGGTCAGATTATGGGTTAGCAATTATAGTTGAATAAAGGAAAGCAATTAAATGTTACTTCAGGATCTGATTTTCCACTGAAACGGTAATGATTTGAATTTGCTTCTTTACATCTCTAACGAGTATGGGTTGTTAGTGCGGTTGTCGATTGTCAAGAATAGATGAAGAAAGGATGTAATAACTTTGTGTTAGGTTGCAGCTTCATTTTATGAAGACTCAAGTATGCATTTAGGAAGTTTTATAAGGTGGGATGGTCAAATTATTGGTTAACAATTATCGTTAAAGAAAGGAAAGCAATCAAATGTTACTTCAGGAGTTGGTTTTCGTCTGAAGCGGTGATGATTTATGTTTGTGTGTTTACATTTCTAACGTGTATGGGTTGTTGGTGTGGTTGTTGATTGACAAAAATGGATGTAATAACTTTATGCCAGATTGAGGCTTAGTTTGATCACGACTTAAGTGTGCATTTAGGAATTTTTATTAGGTAGAATGGTCAGATAATTGGTTAACAATTATAGTTGAAGAAAGGAAAGTAATCAAATATGGTCGATGAATTTTACAGTACTACAGAAGAAAAAGGAACATTTAGATGTTCATCTCGTGCGAGGTTCAGTATTTGTTTGGTTATTTTTGTATCTAGCGATCATCGATAATATGCGTTGAGAGCAAAAGTGGATGATATGTTTATCATGTACATTTACTTAGTTTTACAGTCGGTGATGAAAACTTGTATGACTTGTGGTTAAATAGATCGACCATCGAGTATAGAGTATCGATATGCCGTCAAGTGTATAAACAAAGGAAAATAAACAAAAGTGTATTAACTTTCAAGCCAATGCAATGTCCTTTGGACTACTTTACAAATGAAAAAAAACAAGATGAAAGTACATCGATTTTAAACCTAAAGCGTTGATGACCGCGGTTGATTTATTTATCTTCGCAAAAAGCTAAGATGATTACAGTAGATCTAGTTCAGAGAAAGAGAGGAGTAAGTTAAAATTGCAGAGATTCAAGTCCAATCGTCTGTTTCCGTGCGTTATGTAGAGGGAAACAAAACAAAGTACATAGAAGAAAATATCAGGGAACAAAACGGATTTATATAAAAAAAACCCATAATAAATATTGCGTACAAAACTAAACGAAGCAAACTTTGATGTACTCCTTTTCAACTTAAATCATCTACCAAGACCAAACTTTTGTCAAACTCAGCATGAACAAAACGACTATATGACCAACAGATCCTTATAAGAAACATTGCATACGCCGAAAAATTTGAAAGATGAACAAAAAGACAAAACGCAGAACATCACACAAGAACTACTTACCTAGCAAACAACTATAAAATCGACTGACACCCGTTTCGATCATTCGAAATACAGTCTAAGAACATCAGTGCGTACTCAAGATTCTAATCAATACCGGAAGCCACGTCAAAGATTACGACGTGCGTTAGGAAACTAAGTTCCTGCAAAAGGTATATCCCAACTTTCCTTGTGTATGTGCCAATGAACCATCGCGACCCACACACAGACATACACATATGCTCCACTCACCGCGCCGACACATAATTAACAATAACCAGCCGCTGCTGGCAATTAAAAATGTTCAGCCGACCGACGGTAATTCTCGACTAATTTGGTCAAGAGACCCTGCGGTTTCGCTCGACTTAGTTTCATTTTGTTAATTAAAAGTATCGTTCTTGCTTTGCCGACCGTCTCCGGAGAGCCCGACGCCGACGAACGGCCGTAAGCGCGACGCCGGGCATTTTGTAATCACATTACGACATTGTAATTGTTCTGTCAACAACGTTGCCCAACTGTCTAAACCTTACAGTCTAAATCGGCCATTTTGCTCGGCGAAGATTCCTTCGGCCTCCCGAATCCGCTTCTTTTCCGTCCGGGCTTCGACGTTGGCCAACGTTCACTAACTACTTACGCACTGACAATGAGTCGCAATTAATAGGCGAGGGTAATGAGAGGATAAACGGTTTTTGAGGAGATTACGCTTGACGGATGCGTCTTTGAATTATTTTGGACTAACGCATTGAGGTCGGCCGTGAATCGAACGATTTTAAGTGCCTTGAATGAAGTAGATTTTTATACGTTTCCTGTTTCACTTTCAAGTACTTTTGTAGGTCAGGGCAGGTTCCGGAGACATCGAGGCGAGTGAGAAAGGTGATACATATTTAATGTGGGACGTTTTATAACTGTTGAATGTATGTTGGTTATTGTTATTCATTTTTTGTTGCATGTACTCTGGACAATGTTCAACAGGCAAGAAATTTGCGTTCGCTTAGTTTCGAAAAACGTTTAATACCAATTGTGTTAAAGGCTGGAAATGAGACGGCAAGCGTATAAAATGTTTTGTTTAAACATTTACGTAGCCATTCTTGCTTGCTTGATGTAGGTATGAACTTGACCTTCATTTTGAATGATAGCTATCGTTTCCCAAACGAAAAATTATAATTTAGAAAATAAGTTTAGACATCTGTCTATATCAACACATGAAACGATAAGCGAGAAGTAAGGAAATAATTTTGAGGAAACGATCATTTTCTCGGCGTTGCTAAACGTCGGTTTTGCAAGTAGAATCTGCGATTGTACGAAGATAAAATGATCAGGATTGGTCAATTTCTGGCGTTGCGTATAAAGATTTCGCGTAATCGTAGAATGATGATCTTGTTTTTTTGCGACCTGTGTTCGCGAGTGCAAAAGTTTGAAGATAATTGATATGACAGTTTTGATTTGATTTCGTTTCGCTACAGTAAAAATTCTTTTAGGTAAAAAGTTTAGATGAGTAACTTTTTGGAGACATGAACATTTGCAGATTGACGCGATGTATGTTGTTTATTTACACCAAAGAAAAGCGACGTATATAGTATTATTCAATTATTCTTTTTTTATTTACTTGTTTTCAGTTGACTGTCATTTCTACACTTTATCATGTTAGCAGTTATTGGGTCGACAAGACAGTAATTTCGATTGACGACAATGCATCGTTGCCGCAAATCGCCGACAATGCATCGTTGCCGCATCATTTCTACGCGACTTCACTGATATCCCCTCCACAAAAAATAATCGTCTAACTATGTTATTCTTTCCAATGTTTCAATAAAACTACGTGGTAAACAATTTCCATTTTTTTTTAAGATATTCCGAATATATTACTCTAACAAATATTAGTTTTTCATCAAGCTGGCCAAAGTCCTTCAATGCAAAAAAATTAAAAATATGTCATTTTCCCACGCGTTTCCTATGCTATATGTACAAAACATGTCACTTTTAATTGCAATTATCTCATGTTTGGTGTGGTCAAACGTCTCAAAATTTTAACATCGTGTGTGTTATGCATTTAGCTACTTACACTCTAATTTTTGAAGATTTCTGCCAATGTTGCAAAAGCGAAGGTACTACCTTAACGATTGCACGTGCGTTCGGCACTCGTACAATGTTATCGCCTCGGGTTGGGCGCGCTCTTTTGTTCGGCCCTTGGACACTCTGTCCCATACACACACACACACGCATTCGCTCGCTCTTACAATTATGTAGTCATTCGATCCTTCATTCCACAACGGCCCCCCAATTGTTCAGTTCTGCCGAAGGCGGCGATTATCGTGTCGTCGGAGGTCGAGCTTGCGGCGGGAAAAGAATTGTCCACTTTCGTGCGACGCACTTGCCGCGAGGAAGATCGTTTCGGTCCTCGCTTCCGTCGGCTTCGACCCCGGTCAGAGCGAGATTCTCGAAGGCTTCTGGAGAAAGTGAAAGAGCACGTAGCATCCTTCACCTTCACCCATTGTCCCCCGCCTTGATCTAGCTCGAGAGTGTCCTCGGCAGGAGTCGAATCGACGCCGATCGATCGATAGATCCCGACGGATGATTTCGGTGGCGGATACTTTCTAGTGGCACTTTCCTTCGAAACGGTGAAGGTGACCCTCTCTAAACGCGAGACGGACACGTTGTGCCCGTCGAAATAACGTGTCGATAAAAGTGGCGGCCTTGGAGGCGATTAAAATCGATTGTCGGGTCGGCAGAAGAAAGTTTTCTCGCTGGGACCGGTATTTGCGATCGGTCTGATTTTGGGTCGAGTATAATTGACGTGGAGATCGTTGGATTAGTTGGGAAGGCTATTGACCTGATTTGGAAGAGTATAGGTTAGTTTCGTTCGATCTTTAGTGGGCGGTGGTATAGAATGTTGAAAAATGTTCGATGTTGTGCAGAGAGAGTTGTGAAGAGACGAGAAGAATTTTGGATTCGTTTTAGTTGGTTAAATTTGTTAACGATGTGTTTGGGTATGCTAATTTGTTTATCTGTGTATTTCTGTATATTGCGTGCAACTAATTTCGATCTTTTGCTAACCATCGTTTCACTTCGTAATATTACTCTCTCAAAAACGGATAAAAAATAGCATATTAATATGCCGGAAAATTAGATTAGGTTAGAGTAAGTAAGATAAGAGAGAGTGTGTAACATTAGGTTAACCCTCGGACGACCGAACTCTCCGTTGGCGCCTGGGTCTCTTTCGGCCCCTCACAGACAGTTCACTAATACCAATCCGTGACGGCTCGAGCGAGCTGCTCGCCGGATGCCGTCGGCCCACTTCAAAAGATCTTTTATGCGTTATCGCTTTGAGAACAATTGACGAACGCCGCGCCGGTGACACCGGCTCAAGTAGCGAACGTCTTGTTAGAATGTGTGCGTTTCCGCAGCCAAGACATCCCGGTACCTCGATCCAGGCACGGTAGTCGGACGGTTAAAGAAGGAATGTAAAAAATGTAAGACATTGTAACTCGTAAGAGAACAATAAACATATATACATACATACGTCGGAAAATTCCAAACTTAAATAATGAATAACATTTCCATGATTCATTAACAGATATCTGAATATTTGAGCTTGTCTGAACATCTTCGTCGCACTCTTACATCACCAATTAATGAAAGCAAGCGTGTAACAGTCAAAACATTGCTCTGACCTGCTGTCAACCCAATTAAAAAGAATCCTTGATCGCATAATTACAAACTGCTTCCATATTCGCATATCTTAACATTAATCCGTCAGCAGTCTGAATCATTTTTCCCGGCAGAGCACGCTCTTTTTCCGAAACAATTCAACGCACCTCGTGAGATACTTTTCTGTTCGAGCGTGTTGCAAGACTGTTTCGGCATCTCGACTTTCGCGTTAAATGCACTTGCCGCGAATCGCTAAATATGTTTACGATAAACGCATCCACGTTCCTGGCCGATACGCTCTGAATGACAGCAATTACGCTTGCGAGGAATGAAGAGAGGAAAGAATACGCATAGTATTAGGTTCGGGAATAAGTTCGTAGCGTTCTTATCAAAAACTTTAATTCAAATTAAAATGAAACAAAATAAAATTTAATTATTTATCATTTATGCTTTGTCAAATAGTAAAAAAAAATCGGTGTAAAACAAAGCAAATATAAAAACGGTACGAACTTATTCCCCAACGTAATACTTACTTGGTCTGCACAGGAAGAATGTATCGCGCGACAAAATGGTGTCATTCGGAGCGACGATCAATCCTGCGTGACCTTCATACGTTCTTTCTAAAACTCGTCGTTTGTCTTTCCAATGGATAAATATATTTGATGTCAGAATGATTCGTTTGTGATATAATTTTATAGATATGCCGATTACGTTGTTGGCCTAGGTTAGCACTCGTGACCTTGAACGAGTACTATTGACTGTGACGCTTGATGCTTAGGAGGATAGTGGAGTAAGTGGACCGTAAAATACATGTTTATATCGTAGATACTGAAGTCCGACTGGAATTGGTTTGTTTAGTAACGATTTTTGGTTTTGTTCCGAAATTGGATTGCAGGTTATGACAGTGATTTAGATTTTGACACTTTTGAGTGGGTGTAGAGGGTAGATTGAAAATTTGGATTGTAGGTTCTGTCAGAGATATAACTTTAAACGTCTTTCTGTTGATACAGAGGAAATAAGTTAAATTCGGACCCTGTTGCAAATGTGAATTAATCATTTTGTTATTACGTTTCTACTTAATTTAACGAAACTATTCAAATCAGTGTCTTTACACTTACAAAGCAAAAACAAAATGTTCTACAACCGAGTCATCATTAACATAGAGTCATTCTGTCATGTTGGTAATGCTACTTTCAATACCAAAAATAATATTTGAAAGAACTAATAGACCCAGAACCAAGTATATCCGCACTCAGCTAATCATAACAATTAACGCCTTAACGTGCACACCCGAGTATATTCGGGCGCGCTAAACCGGCCAAACCGTGCACACCCGAGTATATTCGGGCAGTGTTGTATTTGGTGCTGCTAAAATTATAATAAAAATTTTGATTAATTTTATATTTTTTTATGCCTTTGCCAAGACAATGTTCTACCGTGTGTTTCACATAAAAGAAAAATTGATTTTTTTTGGCCGGTTTATTTAAAAGAAATCGTACGTTAAGGGGTTAACTCTGTCGCGTGCAAAACACATTGGTTCCATTCTTACCCACTTACTCAATTCCGCGGTCAATTAGCGCACTTTCACAGTCGCCGCATCGGATTCATAACGAACTGAACGAAACTCGCGACGTTTATAGGTCTCCGTCCCCTCAATTACTTTCCGCCAATTAAAGGATTGACATTTCGCGTCGGGGGGGGGGTCCGATCCATCTCCTTCTAATTCGCCCTGTCTAATTTTCTAAAACAATTGCGGCCGACAGGCGATACTAATCACTCGAGGAGTACAGTTTTCAAACCGCAGAACGTTCGTCAACAAAAGCGCGCATTATGCGCACTGAACGTCCACGAACCTGACGTCAACGAACCTAATCCTACCTGGCAGCGAATGAACGATCAATGGCGAACGATTCGTTAGACGCGATTTCTAATGCATGTCGGGAGCTCGTTGCAAAAGGACGCCAATTACGTCCGCGTTTCATTCACGTAATTACGGCTCGGGATGAAATCGTGCTTCTCGGCTATCGACGCTGAATCGCGAGCGGATTCTTCGTTTTCCGAAGCGAAACGTTGGATGTGTCACTTCAGACCCGTCGTCGTCGGGTTCGACGCTTCACGGAAGGAAATGCAGGATTTTCCGTACGTAAGGTACAAATTGAGCGAGCAGCTGAATAGTTGCGATGGACACTTTTGACTTGCGATAATCCGTGACTTGATTTGGGGGGAGTGGATCATGTGTTTAGGATCTTAAGTGGTTTCAAGTACGTAACGTGTTCGTCTAGGGCAGGATCTACTGGCATAGCCGTACCGAAGAGGCCGCCAGTAGATCCGGGACGAACCGAATTTTTGGAACACACCACCTTATCCTTATTTCCTATTTTACGTGACCAACTCGGCCAATAATTTCAATACTTTATGTTTAAGTACGTAAGTTTATTTTTGAAGTTTAACTGTTTTTAGAATTTTAACTCTGGGTGGCATGGATTGATTAAACAGTTACAGTAGTCACTTTTGACTTATGGTCATTTATAATTTGGTTTGGGGTTGTAGGTCATACGTTTTTAGAAACAGCATAGGATCTTATGATTTTTAGTGTTTTTACGAATTATATGTTTATGGATTTTAAATTTGTGCAGCATGAATTGGTTGAACAGTAACGGTGGCCAATTTTGACTTAGGCGATTTATGATGCATTTTTGATGAGGTACGAGAGATCATTTTTAGGATTTTACGTGCGCGTGTCATGAGTTTTTGTAACAGTAAAAGTGGCCATTTTTTACTCATAAAGATCTGTGGTCTGTTTTGCTGGGAATAGGTCATGTGTTCGTAGAAACAGTTCTTTGTTAAGTAACCGCAAAACATAATTAATAAAGATATGTTGAATTATTTTTAATTTAAGACTTTGACTTCATTTTTTTTTAGTAGAGATATGCATGGAATATGCATGCTAGATAGTGAAATAACAGATTTGTTTTGGAAATGAAAGTGAAAAAAATGTTGAAAATTGAAATAAATGTCAATGTACGAGAGTTTTGGTAATGATTAGGAAACAAAGTGTTGTTAAGTAAACGTAGAAAGCCAATGAGTCTTACGTTATTCTTATCCTGTCCAGCTGTCACTTTTTAGGAGCCATCAGGCTATGTCAGTTTTTACTGTTTCTTGCACGCGTGACTAAGTGATCCGATACACCGATTTGCCTCAGTTAAGATCGATGCAAAAAGATAATGTAATAAGCAGCGACCACGATCTAGACGAGAGAAACGTTACTATTTTAAGTAATTGGATCCTTGTTTTGTTAATGTAACAACAGGTAAGGAGAAATAAAAATATAATATGAATTAAAAACGTTGGTACTAATTTTGTAAGAACCTATACCTAAGCTAATTTGTAAATAACGGTTTACACATGATATCGGGCTTTATCTTTCATGAACTTGTTTTTGAAAAGTTGTACAGTTCTCATGCGGCCTTCATTAATATTTCAAAATCCTCAGAACCTATTTTACACGATTTCTATAGTACGCGCACAGTTTATCAGCATCTCTATATAAGTTTTCATACTATTGAAAATATATTCCCTTTGCATATAAAATGTATGAATAAACAATATTCGACGGTGACGTAAAAAATTTGGTACGTTTCAATCTCTATTTCCTTCGAAAATATTGCTTAGCTAAACTTTCAAAGTTAAAAAAGTCCTTCCTTTCTTCTTCACGGTTTCTACAAAACATTCAGAACTCAACAATTTTTACCTAAAAAAAACATCAATTAGACTACCAACGTCCCACTTCCTCTTCAACCTTTCATTTCTCCAGAAAAACGTTCAACACAATACGAATGCGTTCAGTTTTAACAATCCACTCTTTGCCCCACACCCTTATACAACGTTTTCAATTAGCAACAATATTTAATTCACATTAATCCCGACCGAAAAGTTATGTCCAATAACAAAAGCTTGGGAGACCAATAAAAATGTACTGAAGCGAAAAAATTACAGAAACGTCATACACACGCCGTTAAATTTTTACTGATCACTTCTTCTTCTTCTTCTATTTTTGGTTTTACGTCGCATCGACTGCTGGGTCATTATCGACGGTGGGACTGGATTACAGTAGATGGTACATTTTTGATTCTTTCAGGAAGTTTAGCGTATTTCTTAGGTGATCCTGGTTTGTTAGTGTCTTACAATTAGTGTTGGGTGGTGGTTGAACTTAAAATTGGTTCTTTACTGATCACTGATCTATACATTATCACTCATTGAGATACGTAAACCTGTCCCATTCTGCCAGTTCAGACACGCCGACCTATACCGGCACGTTAAATAAGATAAGGTGAAACTGTACTCATTTACTGAGTTTTGTACTCTTTTTCCGCAAACTGTACTCTTTTCAAATTCTGTACTCTGAAAGTACTCATTTGTATAATTTTATACTCATTTGTATTTCTAAAACATTTTTTCAGATTATTTCATTTCAATTTTATTAATATCATATCCCACATGAAAATTTAAAAGTTTTAATAGAAATTTCCTTATGTTGTCCAGGCACTAATGCTGCTGTTCAAAGGGTATTTTCACTAGGGAATGATTATTGGAGCAGTGAGAAGTCGCAACTTTCTGTAAAAACATTATCTGCCGTCTTAACAGTCAAATTTAATATGCAAAATGAAAGTTGTTCGGATGTGGCTACATTATTAGACGAACATCCTCATTTAGCAAAAAAAATCCACTCCGAAGAAAAATATGTTTTTAAAAGAAAATAAAGTTTTTATCGTTTTTTCTTCTTTTTTTTCACCTATGAAATACTTGCAAAGTGTACTCTTTACGACCAAAAAATAGTTGGTCACCTTAAATAAGAGCATGAATAGAAATCGCCGGCAATTCCATTGCTAAGCGCTCCAAACATTTTTCCGTGGCAGAGGCAATCTCTAGAATTCCGACTCATCTTTCCCTTCCGGCCTGACCCCTTTCCCCGTTACAAAGCCGTGTGCCATAATCCCGCGCTGATAATCGCATCGCAAGAACGATCGGCCGACCATTAACGCCGACTCTCGCTTGGCCGAGAGATGCGCGCGCGCGCGCGCGTGCGCATGCGCAGCAAGCGAGTTCGCACGCATCGCGTGACTCCTCTCCGCGCACGCATCGCGAGTAAGCGCCGTGTACTTTTCATTTCGAGTTTCCATCCGTGGTGGAAATCGCGCCCGCAGCATCGCCGGGAATATGTAACGTTACGGGAGATGGTGAAATCCGTCTCGCAAAAAAGTGACGCAACCTTCGGAGCACGTTAAGCAGCGAAATGTCTCGAGGATCCGAAGCCGTGAGCATCGAAGGGCAGTAAGGTTCTGAACAAACGACGGTTTGGCTAGAACTGGAAATGAGCCGTTCAGTGCACAAATCGATTAAGTCCACCGGTTACATAAAAATTGTAACATTACTGACGACTAATTTTTCTGCGCCTCTTTCTTATTAATTTTATATACCGTTAGATGGAAGCTGTATCTGCATTTATGCATTTTGCAATATATATTTGAATTTATATTATAAAGGGAATTTTACAGAACAACGTATATTATTTCTTCGCATTTCTCAAGTTTTTGCTTTATGGAGGTAATCGATTTGTGCACTGAACGGCTCAAATGGTGATACAGGTAGCCCGCCTATAACACGGTTTTCGTTATAACACGATTCATAAATTGCGGAAACCCTCATATAACACGGTTTTCGTTATAACACGATTCATAAATTGCGGAAACCCTCATATAACACGGTTTTCGTTATAACACGATTCATAAACAGAAACCCTCCTACAACACGGCATTCTAGAACACGGTTTCCCTCTAATATAATAAGAAAATTGCAACAAACTTCTGTACAACACTGTACTTCGGCAGTTTGCATCGAGCAGCGATATGTTTAAGACTCAATTTCGTTTTTAAAACCAAATTTCTGGAGAATCAACTTTCTGTCACAAGCTACGACTGATAAAGATAAAAAAACAATGTTTAAGCAGATATTTATTTCTTTAGCAGCAAAAAACGCAAGGAAGAATACTTTGTCGGTTTAAGCTATGAGTTGCATGCTTTATACTGTCTTAGCTGGTTACAGAGGATCAGGATAATATATTTAAATCATAAGACTCGACACACAGTAATTATCAACGCCATTTCGTATCTTTTGGGGATCCCTAGCAATGAGATCCCGATTCTAACCTCGAAAAGTAGCACTCAAATTGATTAACGACCTTTCACACACGTAAAGAGGATCAGTCCTCAGATACACCGATCCCGAAGTAATTCCAACCGGAACAGATCATTTCTTATTGTTAGACACAACATTCTAAATCGCTATTCCAGAACAGACCATAAGTCGTGCCCGTAACAAGAAACCGCCAACAAGAACCTTACGCCCATTCCGAGCGGAAATGACATTTTAATCCGATCGACGTAAATGGATGAGAGGAGGGGGAACCGGAGGGGAAGCAAGATGTCAATCGAGACTGGCAGATCAAAGTGACCCAGCGATTAAAAGTCCTTTCACTCTCGCCGCCGATGGAAGAGAACGAATCGGACGTTAAAACACGGTCTGAATACGTGCGTGCGGACGGAAGTGTCAGGGACGGTCGATCGGCGCCGCTTCCGGTCTGCCTCTTCTTCCTAGACGCCAGCTACACTTATAACCGCGTTCACACACACAGACACACACACACACGGCTACATAATCGCGTGCCTCGCGCATCGCTTTGACAAACAGCTTTCTATTTGCTCCTGATGCACGGAAAGTCCTGCGTACTACCTCGCGCATGCGCGGCAGGCCGGAAGGGGAACGCACGTTTTTCGTCCAATATCTCCCCCCCCCCCCCCCTTTCCCCGCCCGGTCACGATCTACTTGCGTCACGAGAATCGTACCGTCGCGCTAATTGCCTCGTTGACGAAATCCGGAGTGGTCGGCTTCATTTTTTCTCTAGCCGGCAAATTGCAGAAGGTGTAAAAGACACCGTTCCGCCGGCGAGAAGCGGCGCATACGAAAGCGGCGTCGGAGGGGGGGGGGGGGCTCACCCACTAACAGAGTGACCTATGACCCTGTTTTCTGCCGACTGCTCGCCTCTCTCGGCCTTACCCAGCCCGCTTCTCGGCTCTCCGTCGCTTACTTCGGGGCGGCCATCTTTCTCGATATCTGCCCCGCTGCATCCATGCCGCTCGCCTCTTCGTCTAATTGCTAGATTTCTCCTTGCCGAGTGCCGCGGATGAGAATTCGCGACTGCGACTTTGAACCTTCGCCTGCGGACGGATCGGATGTGCGCGCGAATTCGTTTCGGTCTCGACTTCCATCGGGACAAAACGATTTCTCTCCGCCGTGGCATCGAGAATGTACGGCCTCGCGCAATGGGAGTAAGGGGGGGGGGGGGGGGCTGGCTTTGAATTTGCGGGATTGAATAATGTCAGGCGCTGCTGGGCTGTCAATGTCAGGATATGGGCGATTTCTCGGCGGATTTACGGTTTTAGAGATTTGTGTTTATGGATCGGGGGCTTTATGGTAACTTTGATTCGTATGCGCGTAATAATGTCCTGTTAATTGATTCGATCTACGGTTGTAATGGGGGAAATTGGATAATGTGTGCTTGTCGTTCCGATTTGGATTTTCCGAGTGTCAACGATGGGATGCGTACATTTTTAGAAGTTATTCTTCTTGCAGTGAACAGAAGCGAATTTTTGCTTGTATCCCTGTGTCACGTCTACAATGTGTGTGAGAAATTTAATATGCGATTATTTTAGATTTTTTAAATAGGAAATTAGTATGTTAAAATCCTATTTAAACAGAATTTGTCTAAACTCGATACTGCCCATACCGTATGTTTATTTGAAAATGGCAATATTTGCAATACCATTTTCAATTGGGTAACATTCAATTACTTACAACGTTAAACTGATAATAGAATATACGCCTAAATTCGATCTTTGTTTCAACAATATTACCGTGCATATGATACATAAATCCATTGAAATTTCAGTATTCCCCAAATACGAAAGAACGTTGAAATTCTTTTAAACTATTCAAAGTTAATATATAATGTGTATAGCATGTATTTATTAATACTCCGTTAAATTTTTACGATTTACAAAATGTGAAAATATTATGTAAAAATTCTAATTAATCAGAAACAATCCAAACTCGACACTGCCTATGGCAAACATTTATTAAAAAATCGCAATAATTGTGACACTACTCTCAATTATACAACATTCAAAATCATCCCTTCCGTTCACAATAAAGGCCCGCAACCTTAATTTCAACAATATCGTTGTGTACGATACGCAACTTAATTTTTCTTTAATCCTAACTGATCCGATAATTTCACCGATAATCAAATGAAAACTGTTCTCCGCCCACTCGCAATTCCCCTCATTTCTTCAGCAACAAAGTTTCAAGCATCGCAGACCTCTCCCGCCTTTATGACACCGATTAATCAAGACGTTGACCTGATTGCGTCGAGTGCAAGAGCCGAGAAACTTCTTTCGATCTGCATACTTATCGCCGGCTCGTAACGAGTCCAGATGGCAGCCGTAATATCATAACAGTCCGTAACCGTGCCTCGGCAAAAGGTATGCGCATTTTGATCGCACTCGAGAAAATCTCGCGATCGGATCTAATTGCGAGAGTGTGCGAAAGACGCGACTGGCGCGCATGCGCGCATGCGCGCACTCGCGCGCTTGTTTCGAAACGGTCGAGGTTCGAGATCTCGATCGAAGCCGATCGGCGAGCGTATAAGTATGCCAATACATATTAGCGTAGGCATGTATGAGAGTGTTGATCGTGGAAAAAATGTCGAACGCGACTTAATGTCTTGGACGTTTCCGCGTTCGAGATATTATGTACGATTTTAAAGTGAGAGAGTGAAATGTCGAGTAAGATTTTTTGATTAAAATGGCAATTTAGAATTTATATCTCAGTTATTGGTACGAATTGATATTTCTGTTGATATCAGGTTGGGGAGAAAGAGATTTCGGTTTTTTAGCGTGAAATAAAACTAATATTTTTATAAGAAGTTTCATCAAAAGTGTCGGTAAATATAAAAGTGGCCTATATCTGATATTCTGGAATTTTGTAACAAGAGCTAAAGCTAAAAGCTTATTTTTGCGTGTGACACTATTGCAATGAAGTTAAGTATTAAAATGATTTTTCGATTATACAGTTTTTCGGTTTTTTGGGCATTGATATATCAGGTTAGGAAGAATGTGAATTGGTTTTTTTAGCATGAAATAAAATTTACATTTTTATAGAAAGCATAAGCTTTAATTACCAATCTATTCTCTTTTGCCTTCCGTATCTTAAATGTTACTAATATCGAATGCCAAAAGGTAACTATTTAACCCTGACAGAAGTTCTTCAAAAAAATTACAATGCTATGTTTGGAAACCGAAGATACTTGCTTGTCCACCCAATACAACTTAGACTTGACTCTTGACGGTGTTTTTGATAATAGTCATGCAGTGAACAGAAATCAAAATACGTTTCATATCAATAGCATCGGAAACTTGTATTTTGGAAATTGTCTACTCCTTCCCCGTTGAGAGTTCCGTTTTAAAACTTAACTGACAACTCGAATATGGAAAATTTCCAGAAGCATCGCACGTTTTCCTCACAGAAGTCTATTGCACTACGCATATGTGAATATTCTGCGTCTTGCGTGGTGCGAGACGCAGTAATCGGTTACAAAACGCGCGAATGGAAAATGAATAAAAATCCGCGGGTCATGAGAATTGAAGTCGCCATAGTTAGAAAGAGCCGATGACGTTGGCCTTTGGCAATAAAATTCGATATAATGCGAGTCCCACGCATTACGCGAGAAATCTAGTGCTGCCTTATGGGAAATTTTCTAAAGAGCACTCTTCGCACAGAGATCGACCGTACTGCGCGTACGTCTAATATAGTATATGCAGCACCGTACGTACACTTGAGTTTTAACAATGGCGATCGTCCACCATAGAATCGAATCATTAACATTGAACAGAAACGAGATCCGAACTCTGCGATACGATTAATTAAATACTCGCATCTGTACGCAGATTCGTACGTTCAGCCCTTGACCTTGGCCATAAATGAACTAATGTTCATCAACTGATGTACATCCAACAGAAGCATAATCCGAACTATGCGATATATATGTGAAATACTGTATCTATTCGCAAATCCGTACATTCAGCCTTTGACCTTGGCCATAAATGAACTAATGTTCGTAAACTGCTGTACTTCGAACAGTAACAAAATTCAAACTCTGCAATACAATGAATTACATACTTGCACCAGTACACATTTCTGTACGTTCAGCCTTTGACCTTGGCTACAAATAAACTAAAGTTAATAAACTGCTTTACTTCGAATAGAAACAAAATTCGAACTCTGGAATACAATGAATTACATCATTGCATCTATACACAAGTCTGTAGGTTCAGCCTTTGACCTTGGCCATAAACGAACTAAAGTCAAGAAACCGCTGTACGTCCAACGACACGATTACAAATGAAATCAACAAAATCTAAGCACTCTCAACTGTCAACGTACACGAACTACTTTAATGATCGCTGAAGAAGTTAACGGAGAAAGCATGGAGTGAAAAATGAATAAAGGTATACAAAACTTAAAAACAGTAAAGAAATAATAAAAGCACCTAACTTTTAATCTACAAATCGTCCGAGGGAGAACTCGCGTGCGAATAAATCGTAAATCAGACATCAATTAGAGCCGATTTTGAGCTCCAGTTCAAATGAGACGTGACCGCACGGAATCGTTGACATTGAAAGACGCAGGAGCGATGAACGAAATCTTAATTGGCGAACGAGGAAGGAACCGGATCGACGAACCCTTTCGATCACTTTCACTTCCTACCGAACACGCGCGCGCGCTCATCGTAAAACGCTCGCGAGGAATCGTTGCCCGCCTTTTTGCCTCGCAGTTTTTTTTTCCACGCCGAACCCGCAAAACAATCCTGAATAATGAGAAAATTACTTTCACCCAGGAGGGGAAAACTCGTTCGCACCTTCGGAGTGCCATTCGGACGGCTGTAACTGTCGACGAATCTGTACAGAATTTTGTCTAAGTCGTCCTGATGACGTAAGGTACGCCGGTGTGCGCTAACTTAGGTAGAAATGGATCAATGTGCGAAAAATGACTCAAGTATTTTTGTTCATTTGTTCGGCAATGATGTTAGGTAACGAATTCGTTGGCCCTTTGCCGGATACTATGTATACATATATGAAATTCAGTTTCCGTACATTAGTAACATGCTTATGTTTCGTTTAACGCAATGCAGTATTTGAGAAATGTTATACTGAACAATATGCGCAGAATAATCAGTTTGTTAAATAAGAAGTATTTTCATGCAAAATGATTTTCTGCAAAACGTTGTAAAGGAGTCTGCTGTCTGTATCGGATTAGTAAGGATCTAATTACAGATTTTGTAGCGTGAAATAAAATTCATATCTTTATACGAAGAATAAACGTCAACTAACGATGTATGTTTCATTTCATTCCGTATCTGAAGGGCGACCGATATAAACGCCGGAAAGAACATTTTTAACCCTGACAGAATTTCTTAAAAAAAAAAATGGAACGCACTATTTGAAAACCAAAAATACAATCTTGCGAATGAAAAGTCATTATCAAAACAGAAGTCTCATGTAGACGCGCTTAGCGATTCTTCTGTTCGAATGCCGGTCATTACGTGACCTAGTAAAAAAATAACAATTTTTTCAAAATAACGATTATTGCGTTAATCGCGACGGACACGCAATGCACTTTCGAGAATGGAAGCCTCATGAAAGAATCGCGAAGTTAATGCCCCGTGAAGAAACGATCATTTTCCGTGTGAGCGATAAACATTTTTGCACGGCGGAAGCGACGAACGAATTGATCGTGATCGTGACTTCACGGTAAAGGAAGAAGGACTCCACTTCTATTGACATTCCTTTAGCTCTCTTATGTGCGTGACGTGTTTTGTATGTTGCCGGATGGCGGAGACACGCAAACTAATTCACGGTTTAAGTTAAGTGTAAGCAATTCGTAGTTTAATTCTGATGCAAGAGTAGGTAGAGAATAATATCAGAATTTCACGAACTTTTCGGAAAGTATCCGGCATTACTGTGAAACAGTATGCTTAGAATAAAACTGGAAATAACTACTAATTTGTGACCCATATATTGGACGTTTTATTTTATAAAGCGCTTCTAAAAAGTACTGTTTTGATACTTCATACGATATATGTCGTGCTATGATCATTTAGGTTTAGATGATAACAGTTAAGATAAAGGAATAAAATGATCTAGTATAAATTAGATTAGGAGTATACATCTATATAACATGTATTATGTTCTTATCTAAACATAAATTATGTATAGATATATTGGATAAACTACGCAAAAAAGATATATATACTTTTGATTTCTTTTTTCTATACTATTTTCTTTAAGCCGTAACTGTATGATTTTGTAGTAAAATATTTTTATACTGTGACACAAAGCACTTGTTAGCAATACAAAATATTATTTATACATATGTAGTTACTGACAGTTAACGTAAAGGAATAAAATAAAAATATATGGATATATTAATGGTATTAGATCACTTTATTTCTTTCTATCTTAGTCCGAATTAAACATGAATAATTGCTCGCGATAACAATAAACGTTACGCCTCACAATCGAAATCTTTTACTACCGAATATCATCCGATCTTTATTTGCGAAAGATACGGAGCAGGAAACTTG
Organism: Anoplius nigerrimus; assembly: GCA_914767735.1. NCBI lineage: Eukaryota > Metazoa > Arthropoda > Insecta > Hymenoptera > Pompilidae > Anoplius > Anoplius nigerrimus. The sequence continues at coordinate 9,032,420 of OU612090.1, forward strand.
GACGCTTCCATTATAACACGCACACTTTTTTTCTCTTACTTAGGGACTGAAAAAGAGCTGTGAGACTCACCTGTTGAAAGTGCGGCAGGTCCGATCCGGTGAGTATCGAAGGATCCGCTCCGGCGGCTGCGAGAACATCCACGGACCCGACGAACAACGCGAAGCACAACAAGCACAACATGACCCCTCGCCCCATCGCAAAGGACAACAACTTGAGCTCTCGACCTTGGACAATCCTTGCCGACCGAGGGGTAGGAAACCGATCCCGATCGACGAACAGTGCTCAATCAGAGCGTCGAACTTCTCTTCCTTTCCTCGAGCACGGCCGACTTCCCGCTTCTCGTAAAGAGAGCACGCGAGAGAGAGAGAGAGAGAGGGAGAGAGAAAAGAGTCTCGGATTCTGATCCCTCTTCGAACTCTTCTCTGATCCACGGATTCTCACTACCTGCCGAATATTCGCAATGTTTAAAGGTAGAGCCGCTACCGTGACCTTGGTCTCAAAGACGACGAACTTGTCGCGCTGCGAGACGAGAGTCCGTTTCGCTCGAGTTTGGGAACAGATTCGAGAGAGTTTGATAGAGAGAGAGAGAGTGAGCGGGTCTCGAGGAAGCTAAGTCGAGGATGAGACTGGCGACCGAGCTGCGGTAACGGCTTGAGACACGTCGGCGAGGACAGGTTCGGGACTGTTGCGGATCGGAAAACGTCCGAGAGTTTTACTTCGGCCGCCCGCGGAGGAAGAGTTCCTTCCACGAGAGTGGCGAGGCCAGGTGGGAGATACGAGCAGGTAGAATGGTGAGCGGAGTACACGAAGAGGGAGTCACGCCGTGTCCTCCCCTCTGTCTCTCGCCACCGCACTGTCCTTCTGGCTTGGAATCCTTTCGGTGCGGCACGTCGGAAGGACATTTTTCTAGAATGAATTTTGAGCTTGGTAATAAAAAAAAAATGAATTGATTGGTTGATCGTATCGAATGTTGTACAAATCTGAAACCAAAATCTACTTTTTCCCCTTTTTCAGTTATTAGCATTATTTTTAAATTATCTTGATACATCCTTTCTTCTGTCTCTCGCCACCGCACTGTCCTTCTGGCTTGGGATCCTTTCGGTGCGGCACATCGGAAGGACATTTTTCTAGAATGAATTTTGAGCTTGGTTATAAAAAAAAATGAATTTACTGGGTTGATCGTATCGAATGTTGTAGAAAGATGAAACAAAAATGTACTTTTGTTCTTGTTTAGTTATTAGCATTATTTTAAGATTATCTTAATACATCCTTCATTCGGTCTCTCACTACCACACTATCCTTCTGGCTTAGGATCCCTTCGATCCGTGGCACATCCGAAGGACATTTTTCTAGAATGAATTTTGGGCTTGGTAATAAAGAAAATCAATTTATTGGGTTGATCGTATCGAATGTTGTAGAAAGATGAAACAAAAATCTACTTTTTTTCTTCACCTTTTCTTTTTGAAAATTATTGCAATTATTTTTATGTTATCTTGATATATCTTCCCCTCTGCTTTTCTTTCCCGCACTATCCTTCTGCCTCAGGACCATTAAAGTGTCAAAAAAGAGTGCATTGTGTTGATTAAATAGAATGTTGTGGAAGAATCTGGACGTAAGAAAAAGTTACTTCTTTCTTAATCTATTCCTTTTCCGAAATTATTAGTATTATTTTGAAATTATAACACTGCACTTTTATTCGGCTTTTATTATCTCTCGTAACTTTGTACCTTATGATAATTTTGACATGGAACAGTCGAACTAGACATTATTATCGTTTCAGCTGATCAAAATAATATATTTCTGACACGATGTTGTGGTATAGTGGTAAAGGATAGTATGAATCGTAATGACCTTAATAAGAATGACAGCTAGGTCAAGCCAGTAAACTTGAGACAAGAATGTTCTACCTCTTGATTGTTATTCTGTATTGCTATTACTCTCATGCCGCCACAGTGGATACTTCGGTTCCTTTTTAATGTTTTTATGCTTACTCATTATTACTGTTATTATTATTGTAGCTTCTTCTCCGACCGGCAGCATCTTCTGTCTTGTTCCTTTTCTGTCCGTCATCGATTCTTTTTCTTATTGATGCTTTAACATTACTTTTATTCTATCACATAATATCCTGTCTCGTGCCTATCATCCAGGCTTATTTAATTTAATTTATTTCTTTTATTAATTTAATTAATTTTGTCTTGAACCCCTGCATACAATCCATATGATACAAATCAGAATTAAATATCTGTAATCGTAAGACGAATTTGGTAACTTCACAAACGAAACCGTTCATCATACTAACATTATTGCATTAAAATTGGTTACACATTTAGAATTCATTTCCTACAAGTATTTCTTTTCTGTCGTTCCGCCCTTTCTCCAATTTTTTCTTCATTGTCCATCGTCGTAACTTATCCTCATTCCGATGCGAAACTTTCGAACAAGATATTTGTAAAACAAATAAGGGTTTGGTAATAAAAGAAAGCGTTAATAATGTTTGATGTGAATGAATCCGATACGATTGACGTGACATGAAAATAGAAGGAAAACGCATGCTATTGTTACCAGATACTATCACTGTACACTCTATAGTTTACAGCAAACGAATAATACAGGATGAGTCAGAATTCGAGGGAGAAAATTCGGGGGTTGGTCGAACAGATGAATACAAGCACTTTTTGTCAAATAATATATGGGGCGCAACTTGAGGGATAAAAAGTTACAGAGTATTTTTGCACCGTCACAATTAACGAGCTGACTGACCGGACGACGAACGTGTTAAAGAATTAACACAAGAATGAGAGCAGATATTTCACCAAACACTTTATTAACACTAACATTATTGATTTATATGCTAAAAAATGAAAAGGTTAAGGGGAACACGCCAACTGCTACTGCGCTGATTTTGTGAGATAGCAATGTTAAGCGTACCTTTAAGATCAAAACTAAACTTTCTCCCTCGAAATTCTGACTCACACTGTACAAAAATCGACTGTTACTAAGGTCAAGAACCTTAAAGTTAAGACTGACCAATAATGCCTGTTCAGTATTCTTAACGTAAGACTGGCAACGAGCGCGGATAATAATTAATGTTCGCAATGTCCGGCCACTGATGCAACATTAACGGAAACTTTATATGTCAGTTAGTAGCAGCCAGTCTCGCAGCGAAGGAACTACCTGTTATTTGCAAGAAATTCTTACGAGAGAACGTATACCGTTTCAAAGTGCGTCTGTTTAAGATCAGTAATGCCCGGAAAGATGTTAACTTGCAACGCACACTTTATTCTTCCAGCACCTTCGTTACGATCACTGACTGCCACAATAATCTAATGATACAAAAAATGGAGGCCGAGGTCAACGGCTAGAAGGTGAATAAATCTTTGTAACACACACTCGACGAGTTTGTATCGTGAGGCATAACATTTGATAGATATATACAATAATTTATTCTATATATATGTTATATGTTATATAGATATACTTTTATTTTACTTCTTTACCTCAATCGCTGCCATCTAAATGTAATTTTATGTTACAGTTGGAATAAATGTTACGCTTCACGATTCAAATGTTTTACTACTGAATATCATCTAATTACTGCTTCATTTACGAAAGATACTACTACTACCGTAACCTAATATAGTAACAAAAAATATAATATAAGTCAAAGCAACGGGTAGCAAATGAATGAATGAGCTGATACGATAGTTAAACTTACAATTTGTATTAAAATAATAACAGTTGTTAACTGAATAATATGTGTTTTTTTTTACCCGAACTGGGCTTAAGCTACTACCAAAATTTACAACTAGATTTGTTATTAAATTTGAAAGCACCAAATCCATTTATCATAATTTAAAATGCTTCAAATTTAAATAACAATATTTAGTTTATTTTACTTAAACTTTACTTTACGTACCAAATCAATTAGTTTTAAGAGTTGACAAATGGATTTAGGCCACCTGCAAAATAAGCGGATCGAATCTTTGTAATACGCGACATTCTCGACGAGACGTTTGTCTCGATCACTTAGTTCTTAAATAATCCTGTCTAGCTGCCAAAGTTTTAAGGCCAGGTCAGAATGTCAACAGAGTGTCGCCACGGGCGGCACACTGCATTTTTCGCCCCCGTAATTTCATTGTTGTCTCATCCGTCATAATCGTCGGCAAACTCCTGGGCCGATCTGCCGGGTGGCCATTAAGTAACGAGCAATTTTATTTCGCCGTATCTCATTATTCCGTCTCGCGTTTATGTAAACGACGAAACTTAATCCGGTCGCAATACTGCTACCGGAATTATTTTAAACAAAAACCTTTCTGCAATACAATTGCCACAATGCTGCTCGTATCGGCCGAGCTGCAAAGTTGCAAATTGTCGTGACAACGTCACGAATTGGCGAATGTCGGTAATTCTTAGGTCATTGTTTAAATGTTCATTTTAATACCAGACATGACTACTGATTGTCACATTTATCTGAATAATAGGCTGTTATATTAGAATTGCATTAGGGTGCTTTTTGTATTATAGAATGTGAGTACAACCGTGTCTTTTGCGTCATATTGTTGTATAACTCGAGATTATACAACATTGTATTATACTATTCGATACTTACGGGCAAAGGTTAACAGGGTATTTATATAATTTTTATTATATAATTTCGCAAGAGCAGACATACGCAAAGGTACCATATAATTATAATTACTCTGATACTGTCTACTTTCTGACGAAATATTGTTAAAGAAATATAAAAGCACATTATCCGAATAATATTCGTGTAAACAGAGTGTTTGCTTTTCTCAACAAACTACTCAAACATTGAAGCAATCGAATTTCTTAGTGTTATTTAATTCTTATCTTGATTACTCACTGTATGGGACAGAATTTCCTACAACATAATATTATAGCATACATTCGTACACATTTATTTGAATCGCAATATTAACAAAGACTAGTTCAGCGTTTTCAAAGAAAATTCATCACTAACCTCAACAAACAATTTGATCAACATCTGACAACCTAACGTAACAATCCATGGATTTAATTTACATTTTGTATGTGTCTTGTTTCAACCCTGTGTTTAGTATTTAGTTTAAATTAATAGAGCCCTTGTTGTAGTTGCAAATTTCCTATATATTTGAATTTGCTCTACATGTTTCAACGGTCCTCATCGGGAATCTACAAAAACATATTGTATCTTTACATTTGTGCATATTACAGAAGTATGTACACCTACTGTCATTCAGACATAACGAAAATGAAACCGCAAGGTGTCGAAACCCGTAGAGCAAATTCAAATATATAAGAACTATTTTCAAACGCAACAAGGGCTTTTTCTAATTTAAACTAAATCCATCGAATCGTTAAGGCAATCCGTAAAACATGAAGATTGTACGCGAAACACCAATTATTTCGATCGCAGCACGAGTTAATTGACTATTTGCGCAATTTCGTAAGATGAACGTTTTTTTTTTTTGCGAAAAGGCTCGTCACTCTTATCTTCCGGTCGTCATCCGGACAATCGATTATCCAACAGCTCCCCGCAAAAGCGAGACAATCGAAGCTATGCGGCTCCGATCTCTTACGAATCGATCGTTCGCGACAATAGCGTCGATCCTCGACCATCCTCGACGCCCCGGAAACGAAAACGATCGAGAATCGGCGGCAAGACGGAACGTTGCGCATTTGCTTCTTTCCCGTGACACGAGAACGGAACAGGAATGACTCGTCGAATCGTTCGTGCGTCGCCCCCCGCAAACTCGATTATTGAGTAACGAATCCGCAGCACGGTCGCCTCTCGATTCTTCTGCACTTTTTTCCCCGACGCCGATCGCACGCAAAATCGATTCGTCACGTCGCGAATCCGGATCCGAGTTTGTTTGGGAAATTAAGCTGGACATTGACTAGGACAGCGAGATTAGGCGAATTGCACGCTTCGTTTGGCGATCGAGCGAACGGCTTGACCCTGCTGCTTACGTGTTTACTAAAGTTTTCGATGTATTGGGTATTGGGGGAATAAGTTCGTAGCGTTTTTATATTTGCTTTGTTTTGAACCGATTTTTTTTTCTGCTGCTTGACAAAGTGTATAATATTCATTCGATAGAGCTATGGGATGTATGAATGATCCGTGAGTGAGTGATTATGAAAGTGTGAATGTGTGTGTCTACTTTCGACAAAAAAACCACATATTATTCACTTATTAATTGTTATTACTTTACTACGGGTCTACTACTACCATTACTTGAGTCTACTTTCGACAAAAATACTACATATTATTCAGTTATTAATTGTTATTACTTTACTACGAATTATAAATTTAAGTTTTAGATATATTTTAAGGAATGTGACATATTGGTATCCTATACGTATATTTTCAAATTTGTTAAAACGCAAACTCTTCAATATTTCAATTTAAACTTAAGTAGATGGACTCGGATCGCTTTCAAAACAAACGGTTGGTTTATAGGATGAATTTAGGTGAAATCTGTATTACACTGATGTAAAGAGTGTTAATAGGAAATATAGATACAGACGATGTACGATTTTGAAGCGGCTAGTGGAAAATTGATGTTTTTGTCATATGCTTTTTATGGTAGAGGAAAGTTGACTCTCGCATTTTAAACCGTGGTTCGCGTTTCTTGCCAATAAGTTTGCGGAGAACTATTCTGCGGACTCGAATACCAGAGAACTCTGTTATATAATTATTGTTATATATTTTATGCTTGCAAAATATTTTCGAGGAGGATAATATTGTTAAAACATTTTACGTTCGCGTTTATTACCAAATTTTTATGTACACCAGCCATGAACAATCTTTCTCGGTAATCACTGGCAACAATTTTAAATGCAATTAATACGTGTGAAATATTGATTATTATGTCAGGTTTGAGTAAATCTGTAATTGAATTAAAATAAATATAATGTTCCACGTTCGCGAAAATATGAAACGTGAGAAAATAAGATGATTACATTATTTCATTTCGATATCTTATTACCTTTTGTACACACAATTTGTATACATACGTATGTTATCTACTCACACCTGCAGAGCCACCAAATTACTGCCCTTATGTGTACTTTCATTACTGTTACATATCTACCTACCAACACTGCCGACACATACAAAACATTTTCGGGCTAAAGTATAAATGTCCATTTTTTACTTACTCGACCTCATTACCACACACAGCGCTTTGCTCTCAATTTCTCGAAACTAGATCACTCTCTCAATGATGACGTTTTATACTAAACTCCACGGCATAACCCCAAAATAAAATCATTACCCGTTACCTCATATTACTACACGTATACGCAAATTGTTGACCATAAAAGCAAGCAATAGACGATTAGACGACCGCCATGGTGAGCGCGTCATCGATTTGCACCGAGAGCGTCACCTAACCTCAAAATCTTCCAAAAGTAGAACACTCTCTAAACAACGAAGCTTTATACTAAACCCCACGGCATAAGCCCAAAATAAAATCATTATCCGTTACCTCATATAACTACACGCATACAGATATGGATGACCATAAAAGCGAACAATAGACGATTAGACGACCGCCATCGTGAGCGCGTCATCGATTTGCACCGAGAGCGTCACCTAACCTCAAAATCTCTCAAAACTAGAACACTCTAAACGACGAAGTTTTATACTAAACTCGACGGCATAACCCCAAAATAAAATCATTACCCGTTACCTCATGTAACCATATGCAAACATAAATAAGCGACTATAAACGCAAACAGTACACAATGAGACAACCGCCATCGTGAACGCGTCATCGATCTGCACCGAAAATGTCACCTAACCTCAAAATCCGCCGCCTCCGAAGCCACTCAACTCGCCGCCCGACTACGCTCCCCAGGTAGGTCGAGGCAGTCGCGGACTAAAATTACGTCAACCGCGATGGCAATGCTCGACTGCAGGCCGACTTCCGGCTAAAAAGTGTAAAACGAAAGTACATAAAATTATGTTCGACGCGAAAGTATGCGCGTTAGATTCCATTCACTCGGCAAGCGGTGCTCGGCCTAAGAAAGGTGCGATCGCTTTACTCGAGGCTATCGTCGAGGAAGTTACGTCGGCTTTCGGGGCATTACGGCCGATTTAACGAAATCGTCCGCGGCCCGTTACGAAAGCCGATGTCGCCGAAAGGGGCCCGTCGACCTAAACGTCGTCCGCGAGGCCACTGTCCTGCTCGTCAGACTTCGGTGTGACAGAGTCGCTCTCAGAGGGAAGCGGTCTGGACGCCAATTCTGGCTCGCAGCGAATCAATTAGGGAAAGAGATCGAAGGCGTTACGTCGATTCTTATGTCACGCACGAACTGGCGCTACGCTTTTGCGAGCATCCCATCTCGGTTGCAGGACTGGAGATATTCGACTTTCGGGTGCACGCGATGTCGAAGGATTCGCGTGGTTGGAAGCTGTCACAGCTGGCAATGGGAGCCGGAGACCTTGATCGTGACAAAAATGTTTACTTATGTGGGCATATGTCTGTAGTGTTACTGCGATTGTAGAGAGGATTGAAATGTTAACATTAATACTGGAATCACTGACCAGGAAACTGAATCTGATCCTGTCTTAATAATAACTTTTCTCTCATGGAGTATTTTATATTTTTTTTAATAATTATATTGCAATATTGACTCATTGTTTTGCGCCTCGTAAATTTAATTATACTGACTTGCATGATTCCGGCAAGTAAACTGAACATATGAATGGAAACCTTCGGTAGTTGTAGTGTTGAGATTTGTAGGTTTGAAGTGATAGAGAAGTTATGGATTTGAGTGCAGTTTGTGCAGGAATGTTTACTTTGTACATCTATCCTTAATGAGATTTTTAACACGCTACCTTTAAAATATTATGATTTTGTCAACATGCTCCATGTATATGTTGATTTTGCTACATTAATATTGCGTTTTCTAAACCTCGTTTTCACGTAATTATACTGACTTGGCTTTTAAAGATATGATATGCTTATTTAACGCTCTTAAAACATTCACGTAAAAAGGAAAACGAAATAATGAATCTTACGTTATAGGTGCTGTAACGTAATTAGCTCATAAACATGTTTTGCATACGTTATTTTAGGCGACGTGTTTATGGCAGAGTTCGCTAGCGATAGTGAATGCTTGAAATAGGTATGAAACACGAACTCTTATATCATTCATGGAACAACATATCAGATTCGCGAACATCTTTGCCATGTACCCTCTTGTCAACAAAATGTCGAATGGCTTCTTTCATAATACTGAAGATTTCTTCAGACGCAAGTAACAATGCTGATTATTATGTCACGATGGAAGCTATACTCTAATGACTATAATACTATCAATAATTATAAAATCTACATCAATGAATGACAAAACTCCATAAAACAGAGTCTGAGCTGTTGATTTTTCTTTGTCTATTGTACAATCAGTAAATCGTCTATTTCTACCACACTCAAATTCAAGTCCTGCATTTCATCACTTCACTTTTGAAAGCGGCAGAAGTCTCCGTTATAAAGTATTAATCCCAGTCATTTACTCTATCATAGTACACAATGTAAGCGAGTCACAAAAGATTTTCATAGGACACGATTTCAGGCAGAAATGAATTAAACAAATAACATTGATGTTCGTGATGTGTGCTTGTATGTTGGTCGATTGGTCGATTTTTAATAGGAATGTGTAAATAATATTAAGTTTATATGATTTCTCCGCAATTAATCATTTTTATATAGCTCCTGAAGAAGGCCTGAATATACCGGCCGAAACGTAGAGGTAATACGGTTTTGAAAGTTCGTAAAATAGACTGAATAAAAGCCCACCAATCGACCAACAAACATTGATATTATCTGCATAAATTCATAACGTTCGTAATTACAGCAAAACATTCGTCTTCATTGACACACAGAGTGTAACGGAAATTCTTGTATATAAAATCCTTTTACCTACAAAGCTCAACAATCTCATTAGTTTCTCACAAACAGTCCTAATCTCTAAAATACCTTACATTAACATTCGAACGACCTAATCGACATCACCAAAACTTGCAGTCCAAAGATTCTCATCTTACCGAGCAAACAAAATTGCTGTATCAAAGCCAATCTCCACGACATTCATATTCTGTCTCAGGCCACTCTCCGGCTGAGAAATCGATTTAACGTTCGACAGGACGAAGGACAGTTCGCGGAAAGTGAAGAAAGCTGAAGAAAACTGAAGCTAACTGAAGAAAACTGAAGAAAACTGAAGCGAACTGAAGAGAACTGAAGCTAACCGAAGAGAACTGAAGCTAACTGAAGAAAACTGAAGAAAACTGAAGCTAACTGAAGAGAACTGAAGCTAACTGAAGAGAACTGAAGCTAACTGAAGAAAACTGAAGAAAACTGAAGCTAACTGAAGAGAACTGAAGCTAACTGAAGAGAACTGAAGCTAACTGCAGAAAACTGAAGCTAACTATAGAAAACTGAAGCTAACTGAAGAAAACTGAAGCTAACTGAAGAAAACCGAAGCTAACTGAAGAAAACCGAAGCTAACTGAAGAAAACTGAAGAAAACTGCGTCTCGCTCGCCGAACGGTAGACTCTCAGGATCCGAAAGGTCAAGATTCCGAAGATAGCTCGAGCAAGCGATCGCTGACCAGCTGAGATCTTTCGTCTCGGTTCGGTGCCTCAGTCGGTTAACGGCGTCCTTTCGGAATCCCTCGAGGCGTCGAAAATGCGTCCACATATCTTCCTTTCTCCACTCTCCATCGTCCGTCGAAAACGAGTTTCGCACTCGGCCAATATTCGCCCCGGAGAAACTGATCCTCATCCGTGGTCGATCGCAATGGCCAAGGGAAAAGGAAAGAAAAAATTTTTCGAAAATAAGAAACATATGACACGGTAACTTATCCGCCAACAATACGTTTCCTGAACGTTGCTTTCTATAATCGATCGACGCCGGCTAACGGAAGAAAGAATGCTGACGTCATCGCCCTTTCACTTTTTGCTCATCCTGCCGATCTTATTAGTAGGTCTCTATGAAAGGAGAGGCTATTTTTTTTATGTGACTCTCGGAATGTCGTAATCGAAAGTGGCCACTTTGACGATTCTTCGACCCCGTTCCTTTTTGGCGACGCTGCCTCACGCTGGAAGGATGACAGGACGGCGATTGTCGTGTGGCGGGCTTCCTTGGCGTTTGAATTCTGCTGGGGGATCGTTCTAACAATAAGCTACTTTGATTCCTTTGCCTCTGTCCGGTTTGCTGACGGCTTCTTACGCTCGACGAATTTCGGCGTTGTAATTGCTAACGTGAGAATTTCTTCACTGCCGCGATGAATTCGGTGTGAGAATTATTCTACGGTACCTTTACACCTTTTTCATTTAGTGATTCTTTTTGGGGCGTCCTACGCTCGAAGAATTTCGGCATTGTAATTTCTGACGCGAGAGTTTCGTCACTGCTGCGATGAATTCAGTATGAGATTTGTTCTAAGGTCCCATTATACTTTTTTAATTTGCTGATTTTTTTGACGGTGTCTTACGCTCGAAGAATTTCGTCGTTGTAATTGCTAACGTGAGAATTTCTTCACTGCCGCGATGAATTCAGTATGAGAATTGTTCTGAGCTATCTTTACACTTTTTTGATTTGCTGATTTTTTTGACGGCGTTTTACGCTCGAAGAATTTCGGCGTTGCAATTGCTAACCTGAAAGTTCTATGGTACCTGTATGGTTTTTGGTTTGTTAATTTTTCGGACGACCTCTTATGCTTGAAGAATTTTGCCGTTGTAATTGCTGATAGCAGAGTTTCTTCAGTCATTTGATAAAATAAGTACGAGGATTCTTTTAAGGTATTATACGATTTATTTTTGTTAATTTCGTTGACGATTTCTTACGCTTGCAGAATTATGGGGTTGTAATTGCTCACGTGAGAGTTTCCTCATTATTATGATAAATTAAGTATACGAATTGTTCTAAGGTATCATAGTTTTTAATTTTCGTGACTTTTTGTACGGAATCTTACACTTGAATTTCATATCTACATTCGTTGATCTTTGAGGTCCTTTCCTTATTTCTTCCTTTAAATTGAGAATAATTCTATACTAATCTGATCCCTTTCAATTTGATTATATTTACGACAACGTTTACACAGTTGCGGATTTTGACTAAAGTCTTTAACTGTATATTTAATTTCGTAAGAAACTTGATGTTTCAAAAGAAATGTCATCAAAACAGTCTTCAGATCGTAATTTTTAAATGTATCTCGTTTCTATAAGAAATACGAATGGTTAAGTATAAGTAAGTATAAGTAAGTTAAGATAATTTCTCTAAAACTATGTTCTGCAGCGTAGTCACACTAGTCGACTATCGAATTTCTTTGTCCCTACGCTCAACATTTTGTTGAACTGCGTTAAGAATCGTCACAACGACACAGTCTCTCTACGAATTCCTTTTTTCAAGTATATCTATTTTCCACGGGAAACCAGATACGGCGTAAGTGAAATTATCGTCGCCGATCTTGCTCGAGTTGCTCCTTTCAGCGACAGTATCTTACGGTTGAAAGACTACACAGACGTAACAGTTGCCCGCTAAGTTTCTTCGATTCCAGTTCGAGTTGTTACAATGCGCCAAAGTGAGATATTGCAACGAAATATTACCCATCCTATATCACTGTCGTCGAAAGGGAAAGTAATTTCTTAAACGAAAATCGGATACCGTTACACATAAGCGTGCTAATCCTTTTTGTCGCAGGTCAGATCAGTTGAGTTCAATTGATTCCGTCTTCGATTCCATCAATCGCACGCGATGAAAACGAAATGTCGCTTCCACAATGTCCTTTTCGAAAACGAAAGCTGTCCGACATACGAAATCGCCCGCTATAATACGTACGTAATAACATGATGCGCAATCAAACGTGCTCTGATCCTTCACAACCTGTTAACATGTTCCTTTTTGCGTCTCATGCGCAAAGGATTACGTATACACAGGAGTCGACAGGTGAACATCCTCCGTTCCATTTCCAATTTCTCAGAGCACGTCAACTGTCGCTGAATTGAAAATCATTTTTTGCGCCGATCGCATTGATGCTATTGAATAGCTCTGAGTTTTGCACTTTTTACAATAGACTCATGCTTCGAGGATTACGTAACGTGTCTTCTACCTGGCATCCAATATCGTACGAGCCGCTTATTTTGAAACTTATCTAACTCTATTCAGGTTCAAATTAAGATAATACAGAGTTTCCGTTGCAAGTAATTTAAACATATACTATAAGATATCTAAAAGATATCTTATATCTAAAAGAGTTAAATTTAGAATTCCTATTAAAATAATAACAATTATTAAGTGAATAACATGTATTTTTACCGAAAATCGACTTAAGCCAGTTTCAAAATTAGCAGCTACATTTGTTACCAAATTCGAAAAAGCCCAAGTCTATTCAACTTAATATAAAATGCTTCAAATTGAAACAATAATGCTTAATTTGTTTTACACTTCTTTGTAACACACCAAACGTATAGTTTAGGCAATTCAGGAAATGTTCTAACTATATAAATTATATGACAATTTTTTACATCCCCACAAAGATTTTCAAAGTAATATTTTTAATTATCGAAGTAACTGGAAAAATTTATGTGTCTAAAATTATTAAACAGTCTGAACATTCCAAACTGAAAAATTTTGTCTATTACAAATACCTTAAGATTATACACGTTACAACAATCAAGAAAAAAAAATTGGCAAATGAACTTAGGTCACTTTCAAAATAAACGGTTCATATACTGTTCAGAGAGTTTAGAAGTTCGACGGTGAGAGTAGGAATCGATCGAAATCGAAAGTATCGATAGCTCTAGATTTGTTCCTTTCTTCGATGATAATCTGCGAGGATTACATGGAAGTAGCGTGCAGTTGCGTAGTCCTGCATCGAGTTTCAGTTCTGCAAAAAGTCATAAGTCAGGCATCGCGGAGTTAGACGTACAGTTTCTTGCGTTAATCGTGGATACCTTTCGATTGAAGGTAACGATTACTCTAAATTCGTCATTTCCTGCCGCGTTGCTTTGTGTTGGAAGTGCAATGCAGATGTTGCAATCGCGGCTTACAGCCGAATTTCTTTATTTTAGTAACCGCAGAAGCAATAAACGTGAGAAACCGTAACGAATGTGTAAGGTTTTGGTAGAAGTATCGATCCTTTTCGGCTTCCATCGTTTTACGACTATTTTTATGCTGTCAGAGTCAGAGAAACGGACGTTATAAACGTAAGAGTGCGTGTGCCCGCTACAGTTTGAAGTATCAGTGTTTAGTAATTAGCTTCTTCCGATAATTTATGTACGAAAAGTTGTGTGCAAATGTTGCAATGTGAAATTTATCTTTTCTTGTTTTACCTCTCAAATCGCTAAAGAAATTACTATAGAAATATACCCTTCATAAAGTTGCCTTTTTCACTCAAGGATAGCAACATTTTCGAATTTATCTTTCATAACAACATCTTCCGCACAAAATACCGTACAAATGCTACAAGTTCGAATTCTGAACATATCCTTCACTTTCCTCGTCCTATCAAAAGCAAGTATATTGCTATAAAGCTACAAAACATATAAAAATCTTTGGTTAAGAATGCAGTCTTCATCTTATTCTCCTTCAGATTTAAATAAACGAACGTCGCACTACAATTATATTATTTTACTCCCGCCCATTCTGCTCCCGAAGCAAAATTAGGAAATATTCACTACGGAATTGCGTTCAAAAGCCACAATTTTTCTGAACATCTCCCAACTTAAATAGAAACTTCTAACAAGATTTTATTGTAGCATGTGTCTATATTGCAGTGTAATTAACTACTTCAGGTTTAAATAAACAAACGTCGCACTGCAAATATATTATTTAACTTCCGTCCATTCTGCTGCCGAAGCAAAATTAGGAAATATTCACTATAGAATTGCGTTTAAAAGCCACAATTTTTCTCAACTTCTCCCAGCTTAAAGTTTTACGCTCGATTACATAGTCGTCCACGATTGCGCTGTTCCTGTTTTCATTCTCGCATATGCTGGAATGGCATGCGAGGCATCGCGGGACTACAATATAATTCCCGAACAATGAGAAGAACTCTTTCACTGGCGTCCTTTTATTCGCTGCCCGTAGACTTTCTTCCTTCGCACGACAGCGACGATTACTTTCTTCGGGCTCGTAAGCCAACACTCCGTCGAGGAATCGCTCTCGATTCCGCGGATGAAAAGAACGAAAGGCAGTCACACTTTCAGCGGACAGTACTCGCGATGTGGATCGAATGTGACGCAATTATCGCAACAAGGTCCGATCTTCTGTTCTCTGCTACTGTCGCGTCAACCGACGTCATAACGCGATTATCCCAAAATTTTTACGTTCATACATTTTTTAAAGATCAGCTTTTCACGTCAAATGTCAGTTAATCGAATCTAAAAGTGTATCAAATACTATTAATGTATATTGTAATGACCATTAAAATCGCAGAAAATAATCTCAATCCTGCTCGCTTTGATATGCAACTTTCATGTTCAAACATTTTTTAAAAATTAGCTTTTACACATCACATTGTAAATTAATCGAATCTAAAAGTGTATTGAATACTATTAATGTATATTGTAATGGCCATTAAAATCGCAGAAAATAATCTCAATCCTGTTCACTTTGACATGCATGATATGTATATACATATATAGTACTATTTTATAAATTATGTATGGACCGTTTATATTGAAAGTGATACGTCCATTTCGTCTTAAACTGAAAATCACATAATTTATGATTAATTTAGTGTAAACTCCTTACCTATGTGATATTCCATTTAAAGAGGAAATCAACTTACACCATTTTCCAAATAAACGGCCCATATAATAATACCATATATAATTTTGTTAACACTATTACAACGACCAAATACATAGATTGTGTAAATTTATATGTATAACATAACGTTCTGTTTTCGGCGAGTTCGATCAGTGTTATACTTGTAACTGGAACAATTCAATGATTGTCGTGTAAAATTAGTCGGATGTCTGATTCCGTCCGCGGAAGCGCAAATATGCTTCGCGCGTATACTTTGCCGATCGTACGCCGACAATAAAAGAATTCAGCGGAGAGTCCGCGTTGCGCAACTCGGTACGCAATGTTCATCCGCTTTATCGGAAGCGACACATCTCGCGCCCGAGCGAAAAAGTATTGTGCATGGATATCGCGTATGGGAAAAGAGCCTTTCCCCCGTGAATTCTGCCCGTATGGAGTCTCGTTAAAAAAGACGTTTCACCGCGGCCGAAGGGGGGGGGGGGGACGGAAGCGGATTTTAACGAGGTAACAATTATGTGATCCTCCCGAAGTTGAGCCGAAGAATGATCGCGGACGATGCGACCGTCTCGTCAATTTGCATTCGGGACCGGCAGGGATACGCAAAAGTTTGCACGTAGGTGTGTCTCGGTGCCAAGTCGGCTATGTGAAAGAATTGTTTTAGATAGCCTTACGTGCCTTTAGAAAGTATAGATTTAATGATAAAAAAAGAGAAGCTGTGAAGTATACGGTTACTTTCCGTGCAGCACTCTGTGCTTGGTAAGGGTTGAATTTCGATTTGTTACAAAGGCATGATAAGGAAACATCTAAAAATCATCAATCTTCTAGGTTATATCCTTTGAACGCGAGAATTATTAATTAACTTCCTTTTATTCGATTTTTAATAATTCGAGGATTCTAACCTGTACACTCAAATAACCGTATATGATATGATATGTATGAAATGTGAAGCGTTCCTCAAAAATCGAATAAAAATCTGAACTACTGGACCCACTCACCGTCAAGTAGTTCAGCCGTCAACGTCCCCCATTTCCATAAAATAACTGACCACAGCCCCGGCGCAACCTAACCTAAAAAGTGAGCTAAGGCCATATACGGCTGACCATGAGATTAAAAGCTTCGACCGCGGTGAAAACGTTCCGCAACCGACAATTACAATGGACATCAATCCTCTCTTCCATCCTCAGAGTATCCCGACGGCCTTTCGTTCCAATCTTCCAGCGGATTAGACCGTCTAGGCGAAGAAACGCGAAAAATTCGCGTCGCGTCACTCGCACGTTTTTTTCGTCGCCAGTCGTCGGTCGACTATTTCGCTGGTGCACGAGAGTCGTTTTGCCTGAAACTCCGGCTCCGTACGGGGTCCCTGAGAGGTAATTGCCCGGATAATTTGCCGACGTGTTCGCCAGAGCTGCGGCCGCGTTGCATCGCAATAATATTCGTCGCGCAACACGGGGCGACTTTCCAATTATCCGTTCGTCCGGGCAGCAAGGAGTGAATCTTGAGGAGGGGGGGAGGGGACGGTAGGCGTTGACGGAAGAGTTGAATCTCACCTGCCCCCTTATTTGTACGTGCGGAGTCGTCTTCGGGCGTTAACGTTGAGTTTTATGTCGGCTTGACGCGAAAATCTAGCTCGACGTAGGTTCGGTGCTTGGAGATGAGATGTTGGCCAAGAAGAGGGCTCTTTCGATAGCGGTGTGGGTAGAAATACAATATAATTATGGTGTAGTGGAGGACCGAATCACACCTACCCTCGAATTTGTACCAATGATGTAATTTGCGGGCGTCAATGTTGAATTTTATGTGAGCTTGATGCGAAAATCTGGCTCGGCATAGGCTCGGTGCTTAGAGATGAGATGTTGGCCAAGGAGAAGGCTCTTTCGATAGCGGTGTGGGTAGAAATACAATATAATTATAGTGTAGTGGAGGACCGAATCACACCTACCCTCGAATTTGTACCAATGATGTAATTTGCGGGCGTCAATGTTGAATTTTATGTGAGCTTGACGCGAAAATCTAGCTCGACGTAGGTTCGGTGCTTGGAGATGAGATGTTGGCCAAGAAGAGGGCTCTTTCGATAGCGGTGTGGGTAGAAATACAATATAATTATAGTGTAGTGGAGGACCGAATCACACCTACCCTCGAATTTGTACCCAATGATGTAATTTGCGGGCGTCAATGTTGAATTTTATGTGAGCTTGATGCGAAAATCTGGCTCGACGTAGGTTCGGTGCTTGGAGATGAGATGTTGGCCAAGAAGAGGGCTCTTTCGATAGCGGTGTGGGTAGAAATACAATATAATTATAGTGTAGTGGAGGACCGAATCACACCTACCCTCGAATTTGTACCCAATGATGTAATTTGCGGGCGTCAATGTTGAATTTTATGTGAGCTTGATGCGAAAATCTGGCTCGGCATAGGTTCGGTGCTTAGAGATGAGATGTTGGCCAAGAAGAGGGCTCTTTCGATAGGAGTGTGAAAAGAAATATTATAATATTGTAGTCTGGTCCAAAAGTCCGAATTTCAACAATTTAATAAACAAAGCTTGATCTCAAAACAGTGAATATAAGATTTTAAAATGCATATTCTCAATTTATCCAACATTTCCAGAAAGTTCATCGATTACCCACATACTTTCTGCAATAGTCCTTTTAGCCAATCACACGAATAGACCACTTATGACATCCTACAACAAACAGAATAATGTACACAAAAGAACAATACATCTCATCTATAAACTGAAGCGCATCTTCCCAATTTATTTTTTATACATGTTTATTATTAAATTTATACATGAATTCATCATCTCTCTCAAATCCAACATAGATTCATTTCACATCTATCCTAAGTCCAGCACGCAGTCATACACGGGGTAGCCGGTGCCCAGAGTGCAAAACACATTGCAATCCGTCCGAGGTCCTGCACCGGTCCAATTAGCGTGACAAAGTGCTAAAACTCATTACACAGTTAGAGAAGCGTCCTTATCGTAATTAAACGAACGCGCGTCCGCTTTCACCGGTCGTTTACTAATAACGGAAGTTGCGGACGTACGTTCTTACCCGATCGGGCGTCACTTCCTCTTCATCTTCTTCCATGATCTTCTTCCGGATGTTCGCAAGGTGCCACGGCGAGGCCGGATCTCGATTCGCGACGACGCCCGATTATCTTCGGCCTGAAAGATGGCGGCGATTGTAATTGATTTACGCGAATCGTAAAGCAGGTGAAAGCTCGCCGGCCGTCATTTTTGCACCTTGCGATCGGATTTGCATCGTGTCGAGAAACAAATTCGACTCGGTGAGCGATGATAATTTGAAGCGAGCCGGTGTCTCGGAAAGTTTGAGGTTATGTGCTGGAACTCAATACAGTTGGCCGGTGAGAGTATTTTGCCTGCTTTTGATTGCGGTGTGTATGGTTAAAAATGAAACGTGCGATTTATCGGAACATCTTTAAGCGTTCATGTTGTAATTTTGAGAATTTTTTGACATTTTTCTAGGTAAGTAATATGTAACCGCAAATGAAGAGAATCGTGGTGGGGATTGTGTTAAATTAGGTGTATGATATCTTTGCGGATTAAACGACGTTTTTTAACGTTTTGGTAAATATGAAAGTGGAATATATCTGGAATTTTAGAAACTTCTAACAAGATTTTATTTTAGCATGTGTCTATATTGCAGTGTAATTAAGTACTTCAATTACTATTTTATTATACTGACTTTAGCTTCTTTAGACATTGATTTCAAGAAAGTGATTTCAATTTTGTAGAGTCAAATAAAACTCATGTTTGTATGTAAAGAATGAACTTGAATCAAGAATGTATTTTTTATTTTGGAAATATTTTATCACTGACAGAAGTAGTTCAACAAAAATTACAACGCTATCTATGTTCGAAAACTAAAAATACTTTCTTGCAAATGTAGCAAATCGACGAACGAATGCAGCAAATTTTAATATGTTGGCATCGACTTTGTTGTTACAAGCGACATATTTATAAATCGGCTGTCAATCAGTGTAAATTGGAACAAAGTACAGAAGACAGTCCATGACTTTCAAAAAGCACAATAAAGATGATTTAAAGTCTTTGATTCATTGACAGCTAGTACATCAATGTCACAATCAATTTATTGTCGATCCATCATACCAAAACAGAGCAGAGTAGAAAGGACACCCTGTGGTTTTCGAAAATTAAGTAATAAAAAAGTTGCGTTGCCTGTGACTCATTATTGATGACGTAACTCAAGATAGCTAATAATAAGTTTTTAACTAAATATGAGTCACGTGAAATTGTCAATAACAGAAGTCAAATATTTAAAACTTTTTTTTACTTATTGGTTAGTAATTCTTGACTAGGGCAGTGACTTTTTGGCATTTTCGATCGTAAGTCAGAAGAAGATGAAGAAATAAGCAGTAACTTTCGGAAAACATAAACAAACAGGTTTCGTTATACAATTTATTACTAAAACCATACATGAAACAAACGAATTATATATTATTACGAATTTTTATTGCAAAATCAAAATCCAATAAATTAGAGCGAAAACAAAGCGATTATATACGGGTTCCAAGAAGTATAATACGAATAAATTCACCCTTTCCATCAATTGATAGCCCAATAATTAGGTATATCAGTTTGATACGTTGACTACAAATTAAAATAATAAAAAAAAACAGCACTTACCTTTTCGAAGACGTAACCAAATAAATTGAAATATTCTTGATTCATCAATAACAATCTGTTGAAAACCTTTAAATAAATAAAATATCCGTCATTACAAAATCTATACCCGTACAAAGTAAAATATATTCAACGTCGGCAAAATACAGTACGAACAAAATTTAATTTCTTTCCATTAACAATTCATTCACTTCTAAATAATCAACTTATTCCTCATATGTCGGCTGCAAATCAGGACAACAACAAACCAAAATTCGCAGCTTCCAAAAAACATGTTAAATTCAATTATTCATGATTGGCATACAATTACTCGGACCCGATAAGCGATTTATCACCTTCTTGTCTGCATTCTGTTGTCCAGAAGCTGGATCCATTCCACTCTGAAGGAACAGGGTGAAGATCGTGGAGCCTCGATCTTCTTCGTCCGGTTCAGCAGTCAAATAATTGGCACCCTTCGACGTTGCGCAAAAAAATGAGTGAGCCGGGCAATTTTCGCGTGGCAAGAATAGGACGAGCGATTCGTCGTAATCTTTCATGCCCGACGACAAAACTACGCGGGGCATTAGGCGAAAATTGCGCCCGCGGTTCCCCTCAAGGTCCGGCGCCCCAAAGTGAACATGAAAATTGTTGACGAGACCACAGCCGCCTTCTGTCTGCCGTCCGCGCTCATTCTTGCGCAGGACGGAGCCGTGAAATTGTAAAATTGTACAATTGTCGAAACATTACATGGGTATCGTGGCCACTTCTCCCTTTCGGTACAAGGCTGATAATGGAAAATGTACGTATTTCGAAACGGCGACATTTCGCGCAGAACGCTCAGGGAAGAATTTCCGACGCGCGTAATTCTTAGTTTCTGTGGAAATGTAGGAAATTCGAAAACTTGTAGCGAAGTAGGACTGAACCAGCAGAGGTCGCAATCGAAAGGTCGCGAGCAGTAACCATCGGCAGGTATGTACGTTACCGTGTCATCTAGAACGAAGATACAGTTGTCACAAATTTTCCCTAATTTCTTTTTCTTCGCCGTTCTCTCTGTCACCGTACTGTTATGCAGTAGGTAAAAAATCTCGTTTATTCTTCTTCCCGTCCTAGCCCTTACTCCACAAAATTCGGACCAAATGAAATTTAATTAAAGATCACCTTTGAAATAGATTTTTTTGTTCCTATTTCGAACGTGCGGAACAGAATTTAGGATTACGATTAACTTAGGTTATAGGATTTCTTAAGTTCAGTTCGAGAAGGGGAAAGAGACAGCTTCAGACTGCGGACGGACCACAGACGAGATAGGGATAGACATTGCATGCTGGGCAAAATTTTGTCACACGCTCGGGGGGCTCTAGAGCCCCCATACCATTTTGGTGTCACGTCCAACGTTACCGGTTGAACGCAAAATTGTGAGGCAACGACACTCTATGTGGGAATATGAACTAAAAAACCGATCAGGGACGCATCAAAAATATTTTTCGCCCAGTACAAACATTTATTGATTGTTGAAAGTGAAAATTTGACATTTGTCAAAATTGAAAATGTTACAAGTTCTATACAAACCGAGGATGTAAAATATGCAAAACCCATATGAATTTTATGCACGAAAAATATGTAGAGTCTATTGATACTATAATTCTTACAAAACTCAAACATACGTAGTTGTAGTTCGTGTCATAATAAAAAACCACAATTGTTTTCCATATTTTCTCTTATTCATTGTTGTTGTTTATTGGTAAGAAATAATCTTCTTCCAACAACATTCTGGCAACCTTCTGGCCAATCCTTACTTTCATTGATAACTCTGACAATCCAATATTTCTTTATTTTTTCAATGACATTCAAATTTTCCTTAATATTTCCACCAAAATTAATCGGCACATTCTGTAATTGTATAATACAGTTTATATATGTTCCTATCGAGTCCGTCAGTGGAAACCCTACAGTTTCCAATTCCTGTACTGTATGTTATTTTATAACGCGTTCAGGGTCAAAGACGCCAATTGGGTCCAATCTATATCTTAGATATTGACCGTAAATCGCCTCATTCGATGATATTTAAAACAGCGCAATTTTTAAATGTTGACCCTGTCCAACAACGCCCGTTACACTTTATCTTTTGCAAAATCGTTACTTTTTACATTCTGGCTTACATTGTCCATTCAATATGAATATGTTTCCTATAAAAGAAGTTCGCTAATTGTAAGTGCGACTATTGCCCAACATTCAACTGTTAAACAAGCAATGTCTCGCGCGGCAAGGCTGAATTCGATTACCAGATAATATGTATATCCAGACAACACTCTTCGGATGGCCCACCGGTCGAATGCTGTGAAGAGTGATCTTGGCCGGGTGTCGTTATGTGACAGCCCTGTGTAACATTACTATTATAAATTCGATTAATAAAGGTTACCTCTGGACATCATTCAGATAAATATACAAATATTTTGTGAGCTTTATTGAACGTTTTAGTTTTGTAATTATTTTATGCAATAATTGTATTAAATGCCTTAATCAATACCAGTAAATGTAATCCGATTTATGTCGTGTTTGATCTCATTTTGATCAGGAAATTATTAACAATATATTGGAAACGTTTTTGTGGAGAAAAAAATAATACAGAGAACGTTTAAACAGAAGCGTTTGATACACTGGTCTTTAGTACGCTAAGGTCGCCGTGGTTCAGGTGTTATCGCTTTCTTTTGTTCGTCGTCGGCAGTTTCTATCGGCAAAATACAAAGTGAATTACGCACTGTGAGTGCGTGTTTTGGATTCTACAACCACCTGACTTCGAATCCGACCTGATGTACCCGACCTAGGGCAAAATGACAGAATTCACTGTATTTACTTTGGCGGCACTCGGCAGCAAGCAATCGGCAGCGATGGCAACGTTTTGTTGTCGTCATCTGAAGCAACACCCGTTGTTGCAAAGAAGAGAAATATATTTTGCGAAAAAAGAAGCGGAACCACAATTGAACATGTTGTACGGAAAATACGGCATACAACAATTGGCGTCATGCTGTTGCCACCTGCCTCCCCGCGTTTCGGGAATCGCAGATCGAAGATCGCGCTCGCGTTTTCTGTTCTGATCTTCCCTTGTTTCTGTCCCTCCACGAGCTTCTCTCTGGGACTCGAAACCGGACATTTTCAGAATCGGAGACTATGTTTTCGTAACTCGGAACTTACTTTGTAGTTGGCTGAAAAGAGATGCCGACGACGGACAAAAGAAAGCGATATGGCGTGAGTCACGGCAACGTCAGCGAATTATAGATCAGTGTATCAAATCCTTATGTTTAAACATTTCTGACATTAATTCTTGATACATGAAAACATGAAAACGTTTCCAACGTACTATTTATAATTTTCTGATTAAAATGAGATCAAACACGACATAAATCGGACTATATTTATTAATCGAATACAATGTTACGCAGGACGGGCTTCTTATGGGACTTGGCGTTCAGACACTACTGCGTGTGAATCGTGTGTCGAATCATATAGTGTTTAGTCTCATTTTAATAGGAAAAATGTCTCCAATATACCAGTAACCTTCTTTTTAACGAAAAATTGCAATTAACAATTTTTCATTACTTTACTAGGGTTAGTATCTCACCGACAGACTCTTACTGTCAATTGTCAGCATCAAAATATGCCGCTGCGAAACAAGCAACCGCGCTCTGCTCGGCTGACGGCACCTGACGGCGACCCCCTTTTGTGGAAGGGGCCATTCGTGGACAGATATCGTGTAGCTCAAATCAGACTCATATCGAAAATCTAATGTAACAGGTTTTTACTTTTTTCTTTACAAACACCCGCCCCTTTTAAAAATCGGAAAAAAACAGGGCTACGGCATATCACTACAGTCATACAGGGTTTTCTTTTCGTTATGCATTCAGAAGTCCATTAATACAAAATTGCAAATTTTCCAATTTTTTTCTTGTTTTTATATTTCAATTACCGGAGTTTGAGTTTTAAAGCTGAAAAAAATCAAGGGTATGTACTTCGTATCTGGACACACGCTTGATTTTTTCCAAATTTTTTCACTTCCTCATTTTCGAAAAAACAAGGAGAAATTACTGTTTTTTTTTCAATTCCTCCCACTACCGTCCTAGTCGGTGTATATGGTTGAATCATGCTAAAAATGAGTATTTTTCCATAATCTATCGAATGGTTATTTTACTATTTTATTTGTCTTGGGTGCAGTTTTGACCACCCTATCCACTTGTGTCCGCTTCGGCGCGCGCGTTGTCAAATCTCCTGAAGGCGCTGGGCTGGGCCATCGAAAATCTCCAGTCAACGAAACCACGAAACATATTACATTCGCTACGTTAAAAATAGATTCACGCAGCCACGTAACAAGCCGTACATACATACAACGCACACAAAGAAATGTTGTGGCGCTCGGCTTAGTTCTACGATTGACCGTCATAAAGCATAGAGTGCGCTCCGAATTGCGCGATATTTTTGCGCTGTCGGTATTTTTCAGCGTGGACACGAAGTCCCATAAGGTGCAATGTCTATCCCTATCTCGTCTGTGGACGGACGGAATTAACAAAATTTAAAGAGTCGATCAAAGGAGTAAGTTAAAGTTTAAAATTACGTTTGAAAAGCTATAGGGCTGATAGGCACACCCCCTACACCGACGAGATATACTTAAAGACCGCTAGCCCTGGGTAAAATTTCGGGCACGCAAGGGGGCTCAAAGGGGCCCAAATGCTCTGTCGGCACGGAAGAATTCCGAGGTTCTAACTTTGTAGGTAACACCAAGCACCGACGAGGAATTCCTAAGAACCACTGTCGTGACGGGCGTGGTGGGGAAAAGATGTACATTGAGATGTATGTATACGTGCTCTCAGTCAGCGAGTCGTCTACTACGTACCGAACGGAGACAAGGAATAAGCTACGGCTCCGACTCCTCTCCGACACGATTGCGTACAAGTGTTTCCTTTGGCATAAGCCAGCGGTATTAAAATGCCTTTTCGTCCCTAACCTAACCGATGATCTGATAAAGTATCTTATTCGAAGGGTGATGATGGGGCTCAAAAGCGATCCCAAAACAATTATAAACCAAAAACGTCATTCGATAGCTCATTAAAAAATTCCCATTTTCATCATGATTTAACGTTGAATCTGCAAGGGCGATGGGCAGTGAGGTGTAAATTGAAAACTTCCCTTTTTGCTCATTTTTAAAAAAGGGGTGTCAGTGAAAAAGTCAAGATCATCCTTTCTAGTCGTTTACTGGCGTGTTAAACTAATTTGTAGAACGAACTTTTATACATTATCGAATCCCATCACTCCCAATTTTTGTATCGTGATAATTTTAAGTGCTAGCAGCACCGACGAGGTTGAAAATGTTGCAAAACGTACTTGTTTATTAAAGAAGTAAATGCCTTCCAATACACTTGCTCTCTTACATTGATTATTGTATTCCATTTCACACAAATGATCGGAACATGAGAAACGAAACGACCCTGTCTGTACGCAAAACTTCTTTATTTCTATCTTTACAATTCTAAAATTTTTTTCTCCGTTGCTCGTACATCCGGTGATTTGACACGAATGTCGTCTCTGCGCCACATTGCCGGCCACGCTGGGCCACGCGCCCGTCTCTTTGTAATTTGCCGACACCGCCAAACGTAGGGACAGTTGATATAGAAAGAGGAAGTGAAGGTGAAGACATTGTTGAATGATTGAATGCCACATGACGATGAGGCAACACTAGTGCAGCGAAGAAATTTTTACAACTTTGACTTTTTATGAATAAAAATGTCAGTACCGTATTGCTAATATTTTGCCAAGTAAAATGAGACCAAGCACGAAACCAATCGGGTTATATTTTGTTACTAATTAAAACTCGTATTTACATATAAAATTGCTTGCCACTTTATTTGCGTATGAGGAGTTTAAAGCCGTCTAAACTGTCGCAGGATCTCTGTGTGAGTTTGTGAGGAGGCACCTGCCAATGGTGTCCCTACACGGTAAGAGACGCAAAAAAAATGCCGCCAAATGGGCTTATAACGAATAGGGGACATTCATTCCACTCAAGAAAACTTTGTTTCTCATTCAGCTCCACGGTAAGCGTCGATTCATTCGCCAGGTACTTGATTCCCATCGAATAGAAGTTCCTTCTTCACACCACATTGATCTCGCGACGTTTAGGCGACAGTGTGTTTGACAAGTCAGAATAGCGAAACCAAGTGTCGTAACCATTTCGTATTTGGTCTTATTTTTATTAGGAAAACGTCTCCAATATACCAGTAAACTTCTTTTTACCGAAAAATTGCAATTAACAATTTTTGATTTCTTAACTAGGGTTAGTGTTTCACCGATAGACCGCGTCGCTGTTCAATTGTCAGCATCAAAAAATGCCACTGCGATACAAGCGACGGGGAACCGCCCGGCCGACGACAACCGCTGTTTGTTAAAGCGGCATCCGTGGACAAATATCGTGTAGCTCAAATCGGACTCATATAGAAAATCTACTGTAGTCGAATTCGTCCGTTTGCTCTTTGCCGATACGGATGATCAGAAGTAGAAACGGCAGATAAGGAAAAAAACGGACTGAAGACAAAACATATTAGTAATATTATTCCGAGTAAAATGAGACCAAACACAGTACAACTCGGTTTATGTTTGTACTTATTAAAAGGTTTACATATTACACGTTCGTACATATGTACACAGTCGTTGCTGTCACAAACGCAAGCCGGCGCATGTCAATGGACGCTAGAGCTGGCGGCCGCTGACGTCACCGAGCCAGGATTTGCACGAGGGGAGGCGCGAAGCGCGTTTCTTTCCGGGATATAGCATTTTGAGTAGTAGAGGAGAGCAGACGCAAGGAAAGTCACAGTTAAACCGAATAGTAGTTGTTTCCTCGAAAATCACGTTACATTACTTATAAGATTATCAACTTTTCACCACGTTACGTTTGTATTCAAAGGAATTACGCTGCGATATCAGGCGTGACAGTTGCCGAATGCGAGGGGGATCCCGCCTAGTGGTGGGGTTTAAGCGTCAAAAATCTGGCAGATCTCATGAAAAATTCATCGGGCCTCCACTGTATCGCTTCCGTGAATTCTTAAAATTTGGCTGCTAATAAATGTTAATAAAAATGTATGCAGGATTCGAAAAATTTCACACTCAGGTGAGGAGTTTGAATCGTTACCATTGGATCTTGAGGCCGGCCAATTACATGTCCTATTAAACATTTCGCATATATATTAATGTTTTTCTTGTACAAATACATTGTAAGAAGAAGAACATAAAAATGCACGTAAAGGATACGTCGAAAATATGACAATCGTCAAGAATACGACAACCGCATGAAGGAGGGGTGCCCCTATGCCTAGTGATCTTGAGAGTATTGGATTCGTGCGCAGATGCCGAAAGTGTAAATGAAAGTGTGTACGTGTTCCCGGAACGCAGCAGTGGGAAGGTTTGAATCGGCCCGGTTTACATTAAATGCGCTTGAACATTACATGAAATATAATTCGGCGCATGCACCGCATTCGATTTATGCGGGGGCTACAGAACATGGGTCCAAAAAAGAAGCTGGCTTTAATATATAATTGAATATAACTTAACCTAAATATTATGTTAACTTATCTCTTGGAAAAAGAAAAATAAAGGATAAAATACAGAGAGATTAAGCTGCACAAAAAAAGCAAGAAAAAGAAAGAAACGACAAAATAATAATAATAAACTGAAGGAAAAAATAATAAAGAGAGTAGTACTGAGAAAAAAGACGTTTTGCCGTTGTGCAACCGGTAATATTAGCGGAACTACAAGTATTTTAGCATAAAATAACAAGCGCCATTACTACATATTCTCCTTGTTTTAGCAGTTTTCTTAGGACCTATATTTGTTTATTGTACCCCATCTCATAGCATTGAATATTGCATAATATACTTATCTTATAAAGGATGCATGAAAATTCGTTCTACAAATTAATTTTAACACGCCAGAAACGGCCAGAAAGGAGGTTCTTGATTTTTTCACGGACACCCCTTTTTTAGAAATGAGCAAAAACGAAAGTTTTTAATTTACAACCTACTGCCCCTTGCCCTTCCAGATTGAAAGTTAAAACGTGATGAAAATGGGTATTTTTTAATGTGCTATCGAATGGCGTTTTCGATTTATAATTGTTTTGGGAACACTTTTGACCCCATCATCCAACTACACCCTTCGAATAAGATACTTTATCAGATCATCGGTTAGGTTAGGGACGAAAAAGCATTTTATTACCGCTGGCTTATGTCAAAGGAAACACGCATGCGATCGTGCCGGAGAAGAGTCAGAGCCATAGCTCATTCTTTGACTCCGTTCGATACATAGTAAACGACTCGCTGACTGACAGCACATATCTGAACTTTCCCCCACCACGATCGTCACGGCAGTGGTTCTTCGCAATTCTTCGTAACTTGGTGTAAAAACTGGAATCACTCAGTTCGTTGCGTTGCCTTGAGTTTCCTGATTCGGCCGTTCTATACGCCGAGAGGGCGTCCCAGTACGGCTCAATTTTCGTGCGACACAAAGTCCCATAAGGCTAGCGGCACCGACGAGATATACTTAAAGACCGCTAGCCTTATGGGACTTTGTGTCGCACGAAAATTGAGCCGTACTGGGACGCCCTCTCGGCGTATAGAGCGGCCGAATCAGGAAACTCGAGGCAACGCAACATACTCAGTGATTCCAGTTTTTACACCAAGTTACGAAGAATTGCGAAGAACCACTGCCGTGACGATCGTGGTGGGGGAAAGTTCAGATGGGTGCTGTCAGTCAGCGAGTCGTCTACTATGTATCGAACGGAGTCAAAGAATGAGCTATGGCTCTGACTCTTTTCCGGCACGATCGTATGCGTGTTTCCTTTGACATAAACCAGCGGTATTAAAATGCTTTTTCGTCCCTAACCTATCCGATGATCTGATAAAGTTTTTTATTCAAAGGGTGTAGTTGGATGATGGGGTCAAAATAACATAATATAACAATTATAAATCGAAAACGTCATGCGATAGCTCATTAAAAAATACCCATTTTCATCACGTTTTAACTTTCAATCTGGAAGGGCAAGGGGCAGTAGGTTGTAAATTAAAAACTTTCGTTTTTGCTCATTTCTAAAAAAGGGGTGTCCGTGAAATGATCAAGAACCTCCTTTCTGGCCGTTTCTGGCGTGTTCAAATTAATTTGTAGAACGAATTTTCATGCATCCTTTATAAGAAAAGTATATTATGCAATATTCAAAGCTATGAGATGGGATACAATAAACAAATATAGGTGCTAAGAAAACTGCTAAAACAAGGAGAATATGTAGTAATGGCGCTTGTTATTTTATGCTAAAATATTTGTAGTTCCGCTAATATTATCGGATGCACAACGGCAAAACGTCTTTTTTCTCAGTACTACTCTCTTTATTATTTTTTCCTTTGGTTTATTATTATTATTTTGTCGTTTCTTTCTTTTTCTTCCTTTTTTTGTGCAGCTTAATCTCTGTATTTTATCCTTTATTTTTCTTTTTCCTAGAGATAAGTTAACATAATATTTAGGTTAAGTTATATTCAATTAGATATTAAAGCCAGCTTCTTTTTTGGACCCATGTTCTGTAGCCCTCCGCATAAAACGAATGCGGTGCATGCGCCGAATTATATGTCATGTAATGTTCAAGCGCATTTAATGTTAACCGGGCCGATTCAAACCTTCCCACTGCTGCGTTCCGGGAACACGTACGCACTTTCATTTACATTTTCGGCATCTGCGCACGAATCCAATACTCTCAAGATCACTAGGCATAGGGACACCCCTCCTTCATGCGATTGTCATATTCTTGACGATTGTCATATTTTCGACGTATTCTTCACGTGCATTTTTATGTTTTTCTTCTTACAATGTATTTGTACAAGACAAACATTAATATATATGCGAAATGTCTAATAGTAAATGTAATTGGCCGGCCTCAGGATCCAATGGTTACGATTCAACCTCCTCACCTGAGTGTGAAATTTTTCCGATCCTGCATAAATTTTTACTAACATTTATTAGTTGCCAAGTTTTAAGAGTTCGCGGAGGCGATACAGTGGAGGCCCGATGAATTTTTCCTGAGATCTCCCAGATAAATTTTGACGCTTAAACCCCACCACTAGGCGGGATTCCCTCTCGCATTCGGCAACTGTCACGCCTGATATCGCAGCGTAATTCCTTTGAATACTAACGTAACGTGGTGAAAAGTTGATAATCTTATACGTAATGTAAGGTGATTTTCGAGAAAACAACTACTATTCGGTTCAACTCTGATTTTCCTTGCATCTGCTCTGCTCTACTACTCAAAATGCTATATCCCTTGTCCGTCCGTGTCCGTCCGGTGCCGTCCGGAAAGAAACGCGCTTCGCGTCTCCCCTCGTGCAAATCCTGGCTCGGTGACGTCAGCGGCCGCTAGCCCTAGCGTCCGTTGACATGCGCCGGCTTGCATTTGTTACAGCAACGACTATGTACATATGTACGAACGTGTAATATGTAAACGTTTTAATACGTACAAATATAAACCGAGTTGTACTATGTTTGGTCTCATTTTACTCGGAATAATATTACTAATATGTTTTGTCTTCAGTCCGTCTTTTTTCCTTATCTGCCGTTTCTACTTCTGATTATCCGTATCGGCAACAAGCAAACGAACGAATTCGACTATAGTAGATTTTCTATATGAGTCCGATTTGAGCTACACGATATCTGTCCACGGATGCCCCTTTCACAAACAGGGGTCGTCGTCGGCCTGGTGGTTCCCCGTCGCTTGTATCGCAGTGGCATTTTTTGATGCTGACAATTGAACAGCGACGCGGTCTATCGGTGAGACACTAACCCTAGTTAAGAAATCAAAAATTGTTAATTGCAATTTTTCGGTAGAAAGAAGTTTACTGGTATATTGGAGACGTTTTCCTAATAAAAATAAGACCAAATACGAAATGGTTACGACACTTGGTTTCGCTATTCTGACTTGTCAAACACACTGTCGCCTAAACGTCGCGAGATCAATGTGGTGTGAAGAAGGAACTTCTATTCGATGTGAATCAAGTACCTGGCGAATGAATCGACGCTTACCGTGGAGCTGGATGAGAAACAAAGTTTTCTTGAGTGGAATGAATGTCCCCTATTCGTTATAAGTCCATTTGGCGGCATTTTTTTTGCGTCTCTTACCGTGTAGGGACACCATTGGCAGGTGCCTCCTCACAAACTCACACAGGGATCCTGCTACAGTTTAGACGGCTTTAAACTCTTCATACGCAAATAAAGTGGCAACCAATTTTATTTGTAAATAGGAGTTTTAATTAGTAACAAAATATAACCCGATTGGTTTCGTGTTTGGTCTCATTTTACTTGGCAAAATATTAGCAATAAGGTACTGACATTTTTATTCATAAAAAGTCAAAGTTGTAAAAATTTCTTCGCTGCACTAGTGTTGCCTCATCGTCATGTGGCATTCAATCATTCAACAATGTCTTCATCTTCACTCCCTCTTTCTATATCAACTGTCCCTACGTTTGGCGGTGTCGGCAAATTACAAAGAGACGGGCGCGTGGCCCAGCGTGGCCGGCAACGTGGCGCAGAGACGACATTCGTGTCAAATCACCGGATGTATGTACGAGCAACGGAAAAAATTTAGAATTGCAAAGATAGAAATAAAGAAGTTTTGCATACAGACAGGGTTGTTTCGTTTCTCATGTTCCGATCATTTGTATGAAATGGAATACAATAATCAATGTAAGAGAGCAAGTGTATTGGAAGGCATTTACTTCTTTAATTAACAAGTACTTTTTGCAACATTTTCAACCTCGTCGGTGCTACTAGCACTTAAAATTATCACGATACAAAAATTGGGAGTGATGGGATTCGATCATGTATAAAAGTTCGTTCTACAAATTAGTTCAACAAGCCAGTAAACGACTAGAAAGGATGATCTTCCTTTTTCACTGACACCCCTTTTTTAAAAATGAGCAAAAAGGGAAGTTTTTAATTTATACCTCACTGCCCATCGCCCTTGCAGATTCAGAGTTAAAACATGATGAAAATTGGAATTTTTTAATGAGCTATCAAATTACGATTTTGGTTTATAATTGTTTTGGGATCGCTTTTGAGCCCCATCATCCAACTACACCCTTCGAATAAGATACTTTATCAGATCATCGGTTAGGTTAGGGACGAAAAAGCATTTTAATACCGCTGGCTTATGCCAATGGAAACACTTGTACGCAATCGTGTCGGAGAGAAGTCGGAGCCGTAGCTCATTTCTTGTCTCCGTTCGGTACGTAGTAGACGACTCACTGACTGAGAGCACGTATCCATACATCTAATGTACATCTTTTCACCACCACGACCGTCACGACAGTGGTTCTTCTGAATTCCTCGTCGATACGTGGTGTTACCTACAAAGTTAGAACCTCGGAATTCTTCCGTGCCGACAGAGCATTTGGGCCCCTTTGAGCCCCCTTGCGTGCCCGAAATTTTACCCAGGGCTAGCGGCACCGACGAGATATACTTAAAGACCGCTAGCCCTGGGTAAAATTTCGGGCACGCAAGGGGGCTCAAAGGGGCCCAAATGCTCTGTCGGCACGGAAGAATTCCGAGGTTCTAACTTTGTAGGTAACACCAAGCACCGACGAGGAATTCCTAAGAACCACTGTCGTGACGGGCGTGGTGGGGAAAAGATGTACATTGAGATGTATGTATACGTGCTCTCAGTCAGCGAGTCGTCTACTACTGTCTACTACGTACCGAACGGAGACAAGAAATAAGCTACGGCTCCGACTCCTCTCCGACACGATTGCATACAAGGCGTTTCCTTTGGTATAAGCCAGCGGTATTAAAATGCTTTTTGTCCCTAACCTAACCGATAATCTGATAAAGTATCTTATTCGAAGGGTGATGATGGGGCTCAAAAGCGATCCCAAAACAATTATAAACCAAAAACGTCATTCGAAAGCTCATTAAAAAATTCCCATTTTCATCATGTGTTAACGTTGAATCTGCAAGGGCGATGGGCAGTGAAGTGTAAATTGAAAACTTCCCTTTTTGCTCATTTTTAAAAAAGGGGTGTCAGTGAAAAAGTCAAGATCATCCTTTCTAGTCGTTTACTGGCGTGTTAAACTAATTTGTAGAACGAACTTTTATACTTTATCGAATCCCATCACTCCCAATTTTTGTATCGTGATAATTTTAAGTGCTAGCAGCACCGACGAGGTTGAAAATGTTACAAAAAGTACTTGTTAATTAAAGAAGTAAATGCCTTCCAATACACTTGCTCTCTTACATTGATTATTGTATTCCATTTCATACAAATGATCGGAACATGAGAAACGAAACGACCCTGTCTGTACGCAAAACTTCTTTATTTCTATGTTTACAATTCTAAAGTTTCTCCGTTGCTCGTACATCCGGTGATTTGACACGAATGTCGTCTCTGCGCCACGTTGCCGGCCACGCTGGGCCACGCGCCCGTCTCTTTGTAATTTGCCGACACCGCCAAACGTAGGGACAGTTGATATAGAAAGAGGGAGTGAAGGTGAAGCCATTGTTGAATGATTGAATTCCACATGACGATGAGGCAACACTAGTGCAGCGAAGAAATTTTTACAACTTTGAATTTTTATGAATAAAAATGTCAGTACCGTATTGCTAATATTTTGCCAAGTAAAATGAGACCAAACACGAAACCAATCGGGTTATATTTTGTTACTAATTAAAACTCCTATTTACATATAAAATTGCTTGCCACTTTATTTGCGTATGAGGAGTTTAAAGCCGTCTA
Organism: Anoplius nigerrimus; assembly: GCA_914767735.1. Classification (NCBI taxonomy): domain Eukaryota; kingdom Metazoa; phylum Arthropoda; class Insecta; order Hymenoptera; family Pompilidae; genus Anoplius; species Anoplius nigerrimus. The sequence goes on from OU612090.1 coordinate 9,066,637, forward strand.
AACTGTAGCAGGATCCCTGTGTGAGTTTGTGAGGAGGCACCTGCCAATGGTGTCCCTACACGGTAAGAGACGCAAAAAAAATGCCGCCAAATGGGCTTATAACGAATAGGGGACATTCATTCCACTCAAGAAAACTTTGTTTCTCATCCAGCTCCACGGTAAGCGTCGTCGATTCATCCGCCAGGTACTTGATTCACATCGAATAGAAGTTCCTTCTTCACACCACATTGATCTCGCGACGTTTAGGCGACAGTGTGTTTGACAAGCCAGAATAGCGAAACCAAGTGTCGTAACCATTTCGTATTTGGTCTTATTTTTATTAGAAAAACGTCTCCAATATACCAGTAAACTTCTTTTTACCGAAAAATTGCAATTAACAATTTTTGATTTCTTAACTAGGGTTAGTGTCTCACCGATAGACCGCGTCGCTGTTCAATTGTCAGCATCAAAAAATGCCACTGCGATACAAGCGACGGGGAACCGCTCGGCCGACGACGACCCCTGTTTGTGAAAGGGGCATCCGGGGACAGATATCGTGTAGCTCAAATCGGACTCATACATATAGAAAATCTACTGTAGTCGAATTCGTTCGTTTGCTTTTTGCCGATACGGATGATCAGAAGTAGAAACGGCAGATAAGGAAAAAAGACGGACTGAAGACAAAACATATTAGTAATATTATTCCGAGTAAAATGAGACCAAACACAGTACAACTCGGTTTATATTTGTACTTATTAAAACGTTTACATATTACACGTTCGTACATATGTACATAGTCGTTGCTGTAACAAACGCAAGCCGGCGCATGTCAATGGACGCTAGAGCTGGCGGCCGCTGACGTCACCGAGCAGAATTTGCACGAGGGGAGGCGCGAAGCGCGTTTCTTTCCGGACGGCACCGGACGGACACGGACGGACAAGGGATATAGCATTTTGAGTAGTAGAGCAGAGCAGATGCAAGGAAAATCAGAGTTAAACCGAATAGTAGTTGTTTTCTCGAAAATCACCTTACATTACTTATAAAATTATCAACTTTTCACCACGTTACGTTAGTATTCAAAGGAATTACGCTGCGATATCAGGCGTGACAGTTGCCGAATGCGAGGGGGAATCCCGCCTAGTGGTGGGGTTTAAGCGTCAAAATTTATCTGGGAGATCTCAGGAAAAATTCATCGGGCCTCCACTGTATCGCCTCCGCGAACTCTTAAAACTTGGCAACTAATAAATGTTAATAACAATTTATGCAGGATCGGAAAAATTTCACACTCAGGTGAGGAGTTCTGAATCGTAACCATTGGATCCTGAAGCCGGCCAAGTACATTTACTAATAGACATTTCGCATATATATTAATGTTTTTCTTGTACAAATACATTGTAAGAAGAAAAACATAAAAATGCACGTAGAGAATACGTCGAAAATATGACAATCGTCAAGAATACGACAATCGCATGGCGGAGGGGTGTCCCTATGTCTAGTGATCTTGAGAGTATTGAATTCGTGCGCAGATACCGAAAGTGTAAATGTAAGTGGGTACGTGTTCCCGGAACGCAGCAGTGGGAAGGTTTGAATCGGTCCGGTTAACATTAAATGCGCTTGAACATTACATGAAATATAATTCGGCGCATGCACCGCATTCGTTTTATGCGGGGGGCTACAGAACATGGGTCAAAAAAAGAAGCTGGCTTTAATTTCTAATTGAATATAACTAAACCTAAATATTATGTTAACTTATATCTAGGAAAAAGAAAAATAAAGGATAAAATACAGAGAGATTATGCTGCACACAAAAAGAAGAAAAAGAAAGAAACGACAAAATAATAATAATAAACTAAAGGAAAAAATAATAAAGAGAGCAGTACTGAGAAAAAAGACGTTATGCCGTTGTGCAACCGATAATATTAGCGGAACTACAAATATTTTAGGATATAACAAGCGCCATTACTACATATTCTCCTTGTTTTAGCAGTTTTCTTAGCATCTATATTTGTTTATTGTACCCCATCTCATAGCATTGAATATTGCATAATATACTTATCTTATAAAGGATGCATGAAAATTCGTTCTACAAATTAATTTTAACACGCCAGAATCGGCCAGAATTCTTGATTTTTTAACGGACATCCCTTTTTTAGAAATGAGCAAAAACGAAAGTTTTTAATTTACAACCTACTGCCCCTTGCCCTTCTAGATTGAAAGTTAAAACGTGATGAAAATGGGTATTTTTTAATGAGCTATCAAATGACGTTTTCGATTTATAATTGTTTTGGGAACACTTTTGACCCCATCATCCAACTACACCCTTCGAATAAAATACTTTATCAGATTATCGGATAGGTTAGGAACGAAAAAGCATTATACCGCTGGCTTATGTCAAAGGAAACACGCATACGATCGTGCCGGAGAAGAGTCAGAGCCATAGCTCATTCTTTGACTCCGTTCGATACATTGTAGTAGACGACTCGCTGACTGACAGCACGCATCTGAACTTTCCCCCACCACGATCGTCACGGCAGTGGTTCTTCGCAATTCTTCGTAACTTGGTGTAAAAACTGGAATCAGTGAGTTCGTTGCGTTGCCTTGAGTTTCCTGATTCGGCCGCTCTATACGCCGAGAGGGCGTCCCAGTACGGCTCAATTTTCGTGCGACACAAAGTCCCATAAGGCTAGCGGTCTTTAAGTATATCTCGTCGGTGCTAGCGGTCTTTAAGTATATCTCGTCGGTGCTAGCGGTCTTTAAGTATATCTCGTCGGTGCCCCCTATGACAAGGGCGTCACAACAGTACCAACGCAATTGCTTAGAAGATACATTGATCCTCGCTCCACCCTCCGACAGGCACGAGAGCGTAGCGTCAGGTTTCAAAAATCGCGCGCCAGATGTCGGCAGCGAGCGAGTTCCGTGTCTAGCGCCACGTCCCGCCGCATCGGATCGGCGCATTAACTCCCGTCCGTTCCGTGTCACGTCTCAACAGTTCGCATCGACTTCTGATGTTCGCCAAAGCCGTAGCAGTCACAGTGTGCGCGAGGAGGAATCGTAGCATCGAATCGAGCCGTGACCTCTCGAGCGATATCGCAATCTAACCTAGTCACGGGAGTGTCGATCCGTTAAGTTGGTCAGGCAAAAAGTTTTCCGCCTCACCCCCCCTCACCCTCCCACGCTCCGATCGGCGGTGGAAGGAATTGACGACGACGACGATCGAGACGTTCGGCGGCTTCGCCAGGGAAAGATGGCCCTCGACGGTAGATTAGAATGTTATTAGTCATTCGGCCGTTGGCCCGTCGTCGCTCGCGAGTAAATAGCGAACTCAAGCGAACTGGATGCGCAGCTCGCGTGGACGTGACGTGATTTCGTGACAGCCGTGCTTCGGGACGGATTGTTGAACGTCGAGGCGGAGGAGGAGGCGGAGGAGGAGGTGGACGAGGAGGACGACGAGGACGAGGACGAGCTTTTTCTTTCTTTTCCATTCCAGCCGCCTCGGAGCGGAAAAGAAGAATGGGTCTCTTTCAGGCATCGTCGCCTTTCGACGCTGACGTCGGTGAGTGCCAGTCGGCCACGTACCGAGTGCCCCTCGGCTAATTCGTTTATGACCGCGGTAGAGAAGCAGGGCTTAGCGAGAATTGACAGGCGAGAGGCCGTCAACGATTTGCGAACTTTTCGTTCTCCGCTCGAGACGAGAATGGCAGGCGTCGCGGTACGAAGATCGAGGAAAGTAGGTGAACGGTTGGAGGGCTGTTGACATTTGACCTCCAATTGTGACGGACGCTTTTTCGATGGTGGGAATGGCTTTTATCGGCTCCCGACGGCCGCTTAATTGCGTTTGAGGCTACGCGGGGGATTAAGATGACAGCGAAGCCTGCGGTTTTCCATGATTCTTGTCCCAGCGAGGGGGGAATGGACGGCTTGTTTGGGATTATCAATGATGTCGGCTGTTTGACAGATGACTAATGTTTGGGGTCGAGGTTTTGTTGCGACGTGGGTTAGTCGTTTTGCTGGGACTGAATTATTATGCATGGCGCGGTCGCGGATTACTTTCGTTGATATGATATGTTTGCTAGGCTGTTTGCTTCTCGGCTGTTAAGAATATGATTTTATGCTGGCTTATAAGGTTACACGGACACAGGACCTATGATGCGAATGACTTTTTCTTGTTGTTTCTTTTGTTTATTAGAAAAGGCAACGAATGAGAAGAATATGTCTGAAGATTGGGGTAAGATAATGGACATCTGCGACAAGGTATATAATTCTCCGCAGAGTGCCAAGGACTGTTTACGCTCTATTGTTAAGAGACTGAATTCTCAAAATCCACGCATCGTAATGCAGGCCATAACGGTTAGTGGTAAATGAATTTGCAAACTTGAGTCCTGAGTCTTGCTGTATTGTTACACTTATTACGATGATATGTGTTTAGTTATTGGATGCATGTGCCAGCAATTGTGGAAAAACGTTTCACCTAGAAATTGCATCAAGAGACTTTGATCCAGACCTGAAGAGACTCATCCATCATCCGGAGATTAAAATCGCCGAAAAAATGCGAGCTCTGCTGAAAAAGTGGGCTGAAGGGGATTTCAAAAGTGATCCCCAGTTAAATTTGATTCCCAGCTTGTATAATAAATTGAAGAGTGAGGGCGTTGACTTTTCTTCTGTCTCTGATCCGGTAAGTAATTGCAGCCATATTTATTGATAATGTTTTATGGCCTCTAGAATTTATTACCATTCTGCAACTGTACCTCCTGCTATGTACTCTTCTATAACATTGTGATAACATTATCAACTTTGTAATATTGCAACATTTTCTTAGTATCCATTTTGAAGTGATAAATTTATTATATTTATATCAATCAACACAACCCAGTTACAACCATTTTTTTCTAATCATTTAGCCAAAGCGTTCCACTGTTTTGAGCAGAGACCCAAATGTAGTGACAAACTCCCAGGAAACCGATGACATTGCGAAAGGTAATTAAAAAAAATGTTAATGCATCAATAGAGTCACTATATACGCTACTCATGTCAATATTTCCCATAGCAATCGAGTTATCGCTAAAGGAGCTATCGATGAAGGAAAATAAGACACATACGCAAACGTCATCCTCTCACAGTTCGCCGGCATCTAAAAAGAACAACGCCAGTTTATACCCGAGCGTTAGCTCTGCCCTTGGAACGTCGAGTAACTCTGAAGGCAGGAAAGTTCGCGCTCTCTACGACTTTGAGGCAGCGGAGGACAACGAGTTGACATTCTTGGCCGGAGAAATAAGTAAGCGATGCGAATCGCTAACGCATTTTGCACTGACTTATGAGTCATCTGTTCAATTTCAGTTAACATACTCGACGATTCCGATCCAAACTGGTGGAAAGGTAGTAATAGCAGAGGAGAAGGACTTTTTCCATCCAATTTTGTTACTGCAGATTTATCCGTCGAACCCGAACAGTTTACAAGTAAGGAAATAGATAATATGTGCGCATGACACGAAAATATTGTTGTAACACTTATCTTCTGAATTACGCTTAAACAGAATTAGAACATAGCAGTAAAAAATTGGTGCAGTTCGCTGACGAAGTTGAGGTAAAGACTGTAAAAAGGGAGCCGGAGATCATCGAGGTCGAGATAGATGAAAAGAAAATGGACAGACTTCTTCACTTGCTGCACGAAGCAGATCCCCAGTGCGACACATCCGATCCTCAAGAAATGCTCGATCTAGAAGGTAACATTTTTTCACCGCAACGTATACCTTTTTTTTTTTACGTCCAACTTTCCAACTTTCCCTTTTAATTCATTCTGTCACTCATATTTTCAACGCTTACGCGAAACTATCACCGCACGCATAATGCACCCATACAAAAATTCTTACCCTTCGGCAGTATATTCAATCTTGACCTTGCCATTTAATTTGATCTAAAAGGTACTGCTCACACTAGCTAAAGCATTTATTAGCCAAATAATCCATTATGACGTAATACATGTATGTAATCTTGATGATTTGAAATTACCAACATATAATTATAAACCAACAGTTATCATTTTTTGCCAATTTGTTGAGGTCTTTGAAGTACAATGATCGCTGTTTTCAGAACAAGTGACCGCCATGGGTCCTTTAATCGATGCGGCCCTCGAGAAGGTAGACAGACGGCACGCACAACTCACACAGCTGAGTTCCGACTTGGTGGACGCCTTCAATTTGTATCATACGCTGATGAGAGAACCGCCACCACCGACGCCGACTAGTTACACGTTGCCGAAAATGCCACCGCACGTCACTTACTCGTTTCCAACTCAAGGACCCTCGCATCCGCATGTGAGACTAAGAACAACTGATTCTACATGTCCATCCTTTACGGTTCATGCATCTCTCGCAATCCTTGCCTAGCCAGAACGTGTCCATTTGTCATACCTAGACGATGCCATACAATTTTAACCTCTTATTGTCAGTAATCCAATTCCTGGTCGAGCAAGACGGCAGATGTTTCTTGCCCCCTGTAAATCACTTGGTCGATTTACAATTTAAGATGCTGTGAAAGCAATAGTTTTCATCAACAACAGAATTAGATAGCGAGCCATTTTGTTTACAGCATGACTAGTACTAATTTGAACGTTTCTCTGTAGTGTACAAGATACATAATATTATATATAAAAATCACACAAGGGTAAACGTGCTTATGGTGATATACAAACGTACGTACTTGTACATATCAACATATTCAATGCCGGGATTGCCACGCCTAGAAAAGTTTCTGTTTCCAACTTACATAAGGCGCAGTACCAGATATACAATAATGAAGGTGACATCAGTCGGTAGTAGCATTGTCATGCCAAAGATGATTATCAATGGAAATGTGAAATCGTAAAGGATTGGGCTAGGTCTGAATAACGAAATCATGGATTACATTGTGATTCTTATTTTTTCGTAGGTCTTTAACGGAATGCATCCAGGTCATCAACCTGGGTTTCCACCTGGAGCTAACCCGGGCACGCCGTATAACACAGGAATGCCAACAAACGAATATATGGGACCTGGTGGCATGCCGAGCATGACGTTACCACGTTATCATGTGCAGTCGGGACCTCATCAGCAGCCGCCAGGACACATGCCAGGTCCACCTGTGACGACTGATCAGGCTAATCTGCCTTACCAATCTCAAGGGTATGTTCAGTTAACACTTTTAATTCAGTCTCTGTCTCTGTGATGTCTTAATGTTTTGTAAGTCGTGTCCATGTTTCACACTTGCTTTTGGAATTTCACCCTGAAGTTTTGATATGCTCCATGTTATGTGAGTTAACCATAATTGAGTCACTCATTTGCCAAACTGATTATTTCCATAAAACAAACATAAAAAAAAAAGATTTTTATAAAGTTAAGCATAGAGTATATGCTTTGACACCAAAACTAAAGACAATTGTAGAAGTGGAATTAATCACTTTGGGTTTTCAACTGCTCAGTTCCAAAGAGATCTTAGAATTTGTTACAACACACTGTGCACATTCATTACTTTCTTTGTTCCTATTTCATGCGTTGTTATGTGTAATATTTAAAATAATCATAAATGAAAACTTATTTAACCAGAACTATGTGAAAAGAATTGAGTTCTTGTTAAACATAATCGTTTTTGCATCACTGAAAAGCACAGTCTTTCCATTTATCATGAGAAGTTACAGCTTTGCGCAGTTGCATTCAATTTTTGAGAATATGCTCTGTGAGACTGAAAGAGTGAACGTTGTAATATGTTGTGCAGCAGATTCCCACCTCAAACCGGCCCTGTGCCAGGACCGTACGGTCCTCCAGGGCCAACAGGACCGCCAATCAATCAACAACAACAACCTCAATACGCTCCACAGAACGGGCAACACATGATGTAAAGAAACACGTCTAAAGCGTTAAAAGAAATGAAAAGAGGGGAGAGAAAGAAAAAGGAAAGATTTATCCCTGTACTCTAACTGAAGTTGTACAATATTACTATATATTATAATTATTTAAATAAACATACCCAAAATAGCCAAAGAAGATGGGTTTTTAATGAAAGGATTACGTTTCGGATCTTATACATAAAGCAGGCGCGGGACTCGTATGTCTATAAATACTATTGAAAGTTGCATACGTGGGCGAGCACGTCACGTACGTGAGATGCACACACCGACCGCGTGCGCTTATCTGTTTTTGTAGGCGGCTCGATGTCAGTACCATTGTAAACAGCTAGCTTTCCGTCGACCACTTTTCCTTACGTTCTTTAAGTTTCTCTACGAATATTCCTCGAGCTTTCATTCGATACATTCCTCCTCTACCGCACGACACTAGAGTGATGTATCCTTTTTCCTCCTTCATTCGTACCGTTCGCGTCTCTGCTCGGTTTAGAAACCAGCGACAAGTTGCAGCGAAGCAAAAGCAAAAAGTGGGCCCTCATACCCTGTTCTACCAAGCCGGGTCTGCGAAGAATGCGATCAAATGCGATCCGCAGCAGCTTTTCAAACCTGACGTCGTTAACGTTTAAGACGAGAGGCCCCATTGAGCGTTTTCTAGTTTTTTACTCTGCCCACTCGTTCGTCGTGGGGCAAAGAAATTGTACAATTGTTGAGACGTTCAGTGCCGTTGGCATCCGAGAGTGGCAGGCTGTGCGAAGGGAAGAGAAGCGGGGGAACATTGACATGTATCGAAAAGCGTGTCTCCATCTTGGTCTAGTCCACTGTGTACAATGAACAATTAATGAACGGCGTCTAGCGATTGTTAAGTAAGCCGAGGAACGAAGTTCCTCCGCGGTTCGTTGGCGATACATTGTGCGTAACAACGATAATCCTGTCGGCACGCTAAAACTATGGCGGACACGAACCGATAGTTTCGAGTGTTAGGATGCGCTGTACTACGTTGCCTATAGTGAATTAATTGCCTTTTGTCACGCGGATGTGTAAGAAGCAGCGACCGCGTCATGGCGCGCGCCGAATGTTATTGTTTGGATGGGACGCTTCGAACGCGGCGAGGTCAGTCGAAGGTCGCGAGTGGATTCTGTCCAAGGTGGTCCAAGGCGAGACTGACCGTGCGAGTTTCGATTGTCCGACGAACCGGGAGTATATATAGTGTTTTGTAGATTAAGAGCGTTTACTCGCCCGGTCGGGGAATTGCATAATTTTTGTAACGATCGCGTTATTGTAATCGACAATGTGTGCGTCGCTATGTGTGTCGTCGATGAAATTGAATGATATTATTGGAGCATGTTGCAGGACGGGGTGGCGCGAGATTTGTACGTAAGTTCGCAATGAACGGATGCAATTCACACTGTACATGTTCCGTTGCCATTAAACTGTCATTATTTACGTACTGAGTGAACTGGACGTTATTGCGCTCCTCTCGGCCAGTCGTAATAAGGGTTGCTTTTATGTTTACTTGGACCTTTTACTGCATTCGTTGAGCCAAAAATGGGAGGGGAGGAATTGTTTAGGGAAACTTATCCTTTCATATTTATTAATTTGCAATTTTAGGAAGAATAAGTAGAATATAAATTGTGATATTACTGCTCCTAATTTTGTTGTATTTCGCTAATGATTGTGTTTCCAAATTATGCAAAATTAAATTATTTTCCACACTTCAATAATTATGTAATTATAAAGCAATTTTCATACAATATTTCAATCTGTATACTGATACTTCATTTTTTCATTCAATTATATTATTTTACTTTCATGTAAGTACAGTTGTTTTAACATATGAGTCATGGTATAACTGTTTGAATGGACAAAGATCAATATGCATACATCCTATATCATGACTGCTAATTACAGAGTAGTCAGTGCAATTTTTATTGATTTTGTCTATCCTTTTCTAGCTTTATTTTTTAATGGAACTCCAGTGTTACAAATTTGTATATTTGGCCACACTCCTTTCACACTGAAACTAGAATTTTTTATAATTTCCCCCATAGTAGTACAGGATTATCCAACAATATCAAGTCTCACATCATAAAATTAAAATAAAATGCAATGTTTATAATTTGTATGGTTTCGTTATTTTAACCGAAAGTCAACTTTGCAGCAGGAATTATGAAGAACAATATTATTCAAGTGTCCTCCACTTTTTCCACGAGTCCGATATATTTGACCCAATTCCCATTAAATGTTCATATTTTAATGTCACTTTCATCCATGGCAGTTACGGTATTGCTTTTCAGCTCGTCAATTGTGCTTGAGTTATTAAGTAGTAGTCTTCACATTTCAAGAATCGCCATAAACGAAATTTAGTGGCGTTAATTATACGATTTTGTTAGCCAATCAATGTCTACTTAAGCGAATTAAACGAATTATATCGCAAATTGCGCCAATCTTTTTAAGTATGTGCACAATCCGACAAATTAAACGCACATACATACGTTTGATTTTTTCGATTGAGCATCTTACAAAGTGCACGAAAACAAGATCTAACATAACTTGAATTTTCGCAATAAAGATTAACAATCAACACGTTGCTGCACCGTATAATGCTGTTTTGTTTATTTTCTTATGAAATTTTTCAAAAACATATAAAGTTGTACGGAACTGTTCAGCATTGCCATCTATTGGAAGATGGTAAAGGTAAAGAATCCTGTCCTCCGCACCGATTTGCATGAAACTTTGCAGGAACATCAATTTTTGCATAAAAATAAGATTTGTAAAAGCCAAAAAGCCCGCTCGCGTCTAATTAAAAAGTAATTAAGCGTTAAAGTTTATTATAAAACCTGCCATACCGGCAGCGCGAACGGCATCTGCGCATGCGCACTGATGTCTGCGCTTTTGCTGATGGCTTTTACAGATCTTATTTTTATGCAAAAATTGATGTTTCTGCAAAGATCCATGCAAATCGGTGAGGAACACGTCTTTTTTATTTACCTTTACCAAGGAATAGATGTACAAGGGAGAAAAATATGTAAGAATTCAATTTAAACAATATCGGGAAAACTCGACAGAGCACACAATTTAAATTAAAACCATCAGTGTTCGTACATGTTTTATTGCATTCTATTCAATAAGTACAGTTAACATTAAACTAAATGTTCAATAATCGTCCCATTAAAACCACTGTCGAATTGTAACTATAATAATCATAATGAGAATTTATGGCCACAAGAAATGACCATGTATATAATAACAATAGTAATTCAATCATCGTAATAATAGCAATAATATTATTGCAATGTAACCGCCGTACATTAATATGTACATATCCCAGGAAACTGTCTCGTAAAAATATAAATACTTAACACATTTTGTACAGTCTCGTCGGATTCGACTGCCTCGTCAACCGGCTGTACATAAAATACTAGTATTGATAGAGAACGTAAATAACGGTCTAACGCGTTGGATGTGTAGTGGTAGACATGCACATATTTGCAAATATATAAACGTGTTAGCACTAACATGATCGCTGTCAACAATATCATAATTACTTCCAACCTGTGCTGTATACATGACTTTTTATACAATGTGTTTAATGACATAGTGGCACTTCATACCGCCCTTCTTCAGTGCTACATTACAAAAGAATAAACAGAATTGATTAACAATAATAATAGTACAACTTAGCACACGCTGATTCTACATAGAAAAATAAGTAAAAAATATAGGATAAATTGATTATACAAAATAGTACGCTTGATCAGAAGTAACTTACGCCGTAACTGTGCTTTAAAAGTAATGGAGAGTCGAGATTTTTTTTGTCTCGTCAACAGCGATTACATCAGTGTGTCTCACAGTTTGTTCATTAGTGTTCAGGCTAAATTTCACAATTCGATTACTTTGATTATCTGCATCGGAGCAACGGGACGTGCCTTATCTCGCAAATTTTTGTACAGAGGTAGAACGTGGTCGGCTTTCAAAAGTTGTTCGAGATAGAAAAAAAAGTGGCGAGAGTCCAGATAATCAAAATGATCAGCTCACCAAAAGTATAATCTACGCGTCGAGCATAGTATGTTCACCACTGTATTTACGTTTGCGAACGAACGAACTTTAACTTGTCCTCTGCCAGTGTAGCCATTTTGACAGTCGTAAAAAATAGAGTGAAAAATAGAGTGGCACCGATTCGTCGCTGCAAACGTAAACATCCGAACGCTCTTGTTGTATATGCAATTTTTTTTTTTTTACAATATCTCTCTTCTCGCTACTCTACGTTATTCACTTGCATATTAAAGGTATCTCCTGTATGCGTACGCTTCGTCATGGTTCCTTATGAATGCCCAGAGTATAAAAGTATTATGAAATATCGTGTAATATATAAGGCACTTGCCGTTTGAGATTACTTGTCGGATCAGCTTCTGCTCCATTTGCCGTTTCCACTTTCGTGGTAAATACCGCGTTACAGTTTTTGTCGACTGCAAAGCTCTATGACTTTCGATCAAGCTTAAGGCACTGTAGCTGTGTCAGAAATGTGTGGATTGCGATCCACTGCTCGAACTCGAAGGTTTTGGAAAGAAGTCGACTGAGGATGACAACAAACTTACATTGTAAATTCCTAACAGCAAGGAAAGATTTTACAAAATTTTATCGTCTTACTGGATGAGGACTCTGTTTCTTGCGCAAAATACATTACTGGTCACTTCATCTTGATTGCCACCCATTAACCAATTGATAAATATGTTTGTTATCGTTTATAAGCAATTATTTGAAAAACATAATGGTATTGAAACAATAGTAAAAAGAACGTGCACTTTGCTAAGTAAAATCTGGTATTAAAGTAATTCGCTTATAATGGTATACAGCAAAAAATGATACATGCCAGTGTACATTTTATATTGATATACTCTTGCAGTGCTGTATGTGAATTGAACTCAACATTCTAATTTCGAGCAGTGGATTGTAATCATATATTCTTTAGCAATCCATTCAAAGTATTCTTATGGGCATGTTTCACTGTAAATTACTCACTATTCGCATTACTCTCTTAATCCGCCTGCGGATCAAATTCGTGCGGAGATCATGACCTTGAAGATCTTGTCTTCCTTCATTCGCAAATTACAGAACTATTCGCATCCATCAGACCTCGCACATTTAATCTTTCCTGCCTAACAGTCACTATTATAAAACTTTGAGTGTAGATCGAAGCTATGATTCAAGGCTGCATTTTATAAAAAGTTGAGTCGATACAAATATCTTATCTATAACTCGTACATAATTTAGAGCAATGTCAATAAGCTAGTAAACGAAAAAAAAACAACAAAAAGAGTTTAAACAACGGTAACATTCGACGAAACATATTTGTGTTTCCGTAAGAGTTAGGAACATTTTGCGGTCGTCCTGTCCATTGCTCGTGTTAAACGACCAAAAAGAGTTATCGATTCGATCGATAATAATATTTGTCTTGCTTCTAGCAGATAAAAACGATCTCCGATCATAAAAGGTTCCCACGGACACAGCAAAATGCGTTACAATAATCCTTCCCTTCTTAAATATAATCTGCGTAGGAGAAGTGTCCACTTGAAGACAGTTCAAGAAGTTTCGCATGATTCTACTTGTTTCTGCTTTTATTGCCATTCTCTCTCGACGCCATTGTTGTTTCGGTGTAAATTATGTGACCCTTGTAACATATGCGCGAATAGAAAACGAGAAGTCTGCGAGGATGTGTCTATGAATATAATAGTACGTATCTGAGGTATTGTACCATTACTGTATGCTTAGGTAAGCTTACAGAATTGTAGAATCAATCGTTTCACTTATGTGATTATCGTTACATACTGCATGCACACAAAAACGTGAGCGTTAGGGTATTAATAGAGTAAAGAGTAGATCGAAGGAACTGATGCGTCAAGATAAACTTAATCGGAACTAATATCTTCAATTTATGGTTCATTATGGTTCATTATGTATATTATGTTAAGCAATGATTGGATTGCTATATAAAAAGGTATTGGATTGAAAAGGATTCGGAGGTAGAAATACATTCAGCAGCCAATCACATTAGAACTGTTCATGCATCCTTGCGTTCATCATAATAAATTTTGTATTTCGAATATGTCGACTCTATTTGGTATTCAATTATATCGCAAATCTTTAGACTGGTGGAACAGAGTTCAGGAAATGATATGATTTGTAAAATGTTCCTTGTTTGTCCTTGTAATACTCTTGAAATCCCTACGTTTTGAATACGTAAATCAAAAAGAATAAAATATTTCGAAAACGTAATACTTGTGACAGTCTATGATAACATTTTGATCACTGTTGGGCCTAAATAGCTCAAATAATTATTAAAGTTTCCTTGTACTTCTTTTCTTATAGTAACCAAAAATTCAAGAACCAAAGAATTAACTGACATGACAATTGTATCTGTAACTTATCAGAAAGCACTGAGGCGTAATCAACGACTGATTCTAGAAATATAACAGAAGTAGCGACTAGAACCCAGATTCCTAAAAACTTAAGTTTGCAACGTAACTTAACGCATCGCTTTGAAATTAACCTTGCGTCCTACAGATTACATGTGAAGATTCTGTTGATAACCCTCGACCTCGTTGTACATCTTTCTGATAGGGTCTCTCGCATTGTTGGGTATGTATTTTTGCACCGCCGGCGCAATCTTGTTGTTGCCGGGCACGATTCCGTTTGCAAGGTGAGCCACACCATTTTGCAACATGTGCGCTGCACCGTTTGCAACGCCATTTTGATGGGCATGCACTGTGCCGTTCTGATAAGTCGACTTTGCGTTGTTTAGTACGCCATTTGCAACCCTGTTGACACCTGACAATCACAGTATTAGGTGTTATAATAAATCAAATGGACTGACAATTACATGATTTTTAAATAAGTCAGAAATAAGCATCTTTATTGTATTGATCACTTGCAGATTCTTTGTGCCGTATGATAATTGTTAATAAAGAGTGGAAAATAAAATTTGATTGGGAGCAGCATTTGTTAATCCTATATTTACTGGCAGGACTTCAATGTCCCAGTGAATGTAATCTTCATAGAATAATTAGCTGTCGACAAAGTCTAAAGGGCTTTGCTGTACAATGTATTCAATTTTACTTTGCAATACAGTATGTTTTAAACGAAGGAGAAAAAGGCTTTTTATATACCATTTAAAGAAGTGTACACTGAGGTCTTCTAACAAAAAATTATTAAGCTACGTTTGTTCTCTGAAAATTCAGTAAATGAAGGGTGAAACGTGATTTTTTCAAAATTTCTTTAGTTTAAAATTAAACACAGGGTTGAAATAAAATATAGATATATGCAAATTTTCATAAAATTATAAAGTTTGGACAACTTACTGTCTCCGTTAATTCCGTTCATGTTCTTCGCGTTGCGGATGGCTTTGTCGATTCGGTCAGACTTGTCTTTGACCAAATCAGAGACCTTGTTAATGTTATTCGTTATCTGCTCCTCGATCTTCTGGCTCCCACCGTTAACCTTATCGCCCAGTCGATCGTTCGGATACAAATTCTGGTCTGTTTGCAGATCCTGAGGACCTCGAGGATTGTCTTCTTCTTTGCGTCGCGCTCGACGCATCAGTTGGTACAAAGCAGCTGCAAAGTCTTGCTGGACACTAGGTACATCCGTGTCACCGTCCACCTGGATCACACAGCAAAACATAACAATCACTAGATCAGCAAACTGCAATCATTGTCTCTGAAGCAGTGTTCATCTTTGTAATTCCTTTTTTTTTTGTACACTTTCCAGCCATTTAATAATTAATTCATGTAAATAAAGTGTAATTTGTTGACTTTATTATGCTATTGCACTACACTGTTAAAGCGGGATTATGAAATGTACGTACGATCGTCAGACGATTATCGTTGTCCAACGTTTTCAACATGGGCAATGACACTTCGCGGAAGAGCTCCAGCCGCTTTCTGAACGCAGAGACGCTGTCGTCGAGTCTTCCTCTTCCCAACTGCAGCTTCGAACAGTCCAATAGCACCAAGGGAGGTTCCTGTCCGAACTGAGTAAAAGAAAAGTCTCAGATCCTTAGACTTCAGTAACAACGGGCATTGTCCATACACCATTACCATCAGGTCACAGAAGAAGATAAAGATATACTTAGCGCGAGTCTGGTTCAGAATTGATCTGAGAAAGTGTACCTTACTCTCGAATTCCTCGACTTGACTCAAGTCTCGAGGGTATCCGTCGATAATTATCCCGTCCGTGTCCCGATTGAGAATGACCTGTTGCTCGACGAGCTGCATAACGATATCCTGCGGCACCAGTTCGCCAGAAACGATGGCGTCCTTGACGACCGAATTCGACGACGCCATCGTCCTCAGCAAACCGCCGATGCTTATGTGCACCCAGCCGGGCATGTTTTGAACGGCCTGCGTGCACAATGTTGCTTTGTTGCTTCCTGGTCCACCTGAAATAACAAGCACTTTGTTAATTCAGCAACTAATGAATCACTTTTGACCTTACTGGTCCACATGCAATTTTCATTGAAATCGGTTATACTTGGCGTAGATACAAAGACATTAAAATTAATGGGTGAAAATTACACGAGGTGGATTGACACATAGGAAACTTAAAAGAAGAGCTAATTGTAAGATGCAGGCATTGAACATGGGTTGGATTAGTACAAAGAAAATTTAAAAGAAGAGCTAAGATGCTGGCGTTGAACACAAGTTGGATTAGCAAAAAGAAAATTTAAGGGAAGAGGTAAGATGCAGGCATTGACCACAAGTTGGATTAGCAGACAAATAAATTTGAGGGGAGAGCTAAGATGCAGGGGTTGAACACATGTTGTATTTGCAGAAACAAAATTTAAGGGAAGAGGTAAGATGCAGGCATTGAAGACAAGTTCGATTGGCAGAAACAAAATTTGAGGGAAGATCTAGGATGCAGGAATTGAACACAAGTTGGATTAGCAGAAAGCAATTTTAAGGTCAGGGCTAGGATGTAGGCATTTAAATGTTTTTGACAGGAAAAGACTCTTTAATTACTTACCGATGACCCAGATAAAGGAAGGA
The DNA here is from genome assembly GCA_914767735.1 of Anoplius nigerrimus. Classification (NCBI taxonomy): domain Eukaryota; kingdom Metazoa; phylum Arthropoda; class Insecta; order Hymenoptera; family Pompilidae; genus Anoplius; species Anoplius nigerrimus. The sequence goes on from OU612090.1 coordinate 9,083,530, forward strand.
AGGCCTTTTCTTGGCTTGTCCGCTGTTTTCGACGGCTTCACATTCGTGTCCGCCGGCGGCACAGTCATTTCCGCTACGACTACTTGATTTTTCAGCGGCGTCGCTACCGAAATCGATTCCTTTCTCCTTTCCACTTCCACCTATAATTATATTAATAACAATGTAGTTTTAGGAGATCTCTTGAAGTCTTGTAAGTCTCATTAGAAATAAAACTTTAGCGAATGACTTACAATCAACCGTACCGTCTCATTCTTAAATTCTACAAAATAACTGTCTAACGTAGCGTAAGTGGCGACACGTCAAGGTCAAAGTACAGAAAAACTAAACTAGAATATTTGAACGATATTAACAATAATCATAGAATATCTGCAGTCGGAATATTACGTAAATCGGATAATGTTAAAATCAATGATTTGTCGTAATCCAGCGCATAAATGAACGGTGCAGTTCTTAAGCCTTGATTGATGAAAGTAATTGGATGTAGGTTCGCAAATGTCAGGCTACCTCGGCTTCCAACGATTGTGGCATATCCTTCTGCTGAATTTCGCCGCTCGACATGCCAAGAATTCTCATGACGGCCTCCCGGAAGTCGACGTAAACTTCACTCGGATGTCGTTCGCCATTAACCTGCGCATCGATCAAAGCATACGTTAACGCTCGACTTATCGCCAGAAATGTACAAGAAAGTAGCCTTGGCCTGTGCCGCATGACTGATCAAAGTATAAAAGTGCAGTGTACGAAACGTAAATACGTTATGAAACACATAAACGCTGCCCCGTCTTTCCTTTCCTTCTTGTCGCATCTCATAAAAATTGTTTGCTTAGGATGAAGGAGACAGATTTAGAAGCTTTGCAGTAAAGCAGACTTGCACTATTCTAGAAGCTATAACACGTCTATTTTTAGTTCTTACGTTTTACCAATTGATTCACCGAATATGTACTTATTAATCATTAAACTAAACGTTAAAAAAGCGTTTATTCATTATTATTTTCTTTAAAGAGGAATATTAGTTATCAATAATCCCCATTGCTAATATTTGTTCTCAAGTTATAGAATATTCATTAATAAAGCTGAGAAAATCGTTGAAAAATGATTTATAATTGAACGATCAAATTATTATATAATTGTCAATAATCATAAACATATAATTATAATATATATAATAATTTAGCAAAATTATTACTAATTTATTAATCACGACCCATGTATGATATAATACAAGTTTACCGTATGCAAATTGTTTAGAAGTCGTAATTGGTGTCAACGGAAACTATCATACTCAACTAATTGAAAACTGGTCAAGTGCAAGGGGTGGACATATTTAAAAGTCGTCATTATAGTTCGGCGAGTTACCGGAACACTCGTCGAACGAATGCGCGTTATGCAGATGTCTGCCGCGTCCGTGCGAGCACATGGCCGGACGGGTTATAAGGTCGGTAGACTGTCATTTAAGTGAGTCGGTAATAATCGGCTTTGCAGAGGGAAGCGCGACGTACGAAACGCGCTTGACCTTTACCTCGAGCAGCATTCCGCTCTGATCGAAGTACTCGGCCACGGGCATAACGTTGCGGTAGAAATTGTGAAGTTCCATTCTGGCCAGGCCGATGATCACGTGGCCGAGCTGGGCGCCGAAGTCGATCTGACGTTCGAGGACCTCTTGGCGCCAGGATACGAGAATCACGCCGTTCACAATTTTTATCTGCAAGCGAATTCGTCGAGTGATTACGTTAACGACAACAGATTCATTAGAATGAAGCTAGCTATTTTCTTGACATTTGACAAAATTATAATCCATATGTGGACCGTTTATTTGTAAAGTGGTGTGTTCTTCCTTGAAAAATATGAGATGACACATAATTTGTAATTAATTTAGGACAAACTTTTTCTTCATGTGCGATTTTATTTTAACGAAAGGACCTTACACCTCATGGTATTCTATAGCATAAACTGTGAAAGTTCTGTTACTCTGAAACTTCAGAAATTCCCACCCCTGAATATACAAATGCATTAGGTACATGGACTGTTTATTTTGAAAGTAGTATAAGGCTCTACTTTTTAAATGAAATCACACATAAATAGAAAGTGTACACTAAATATAATCACAATTTCAGATGTCGTTTTTTTTTTTGTCAAAAAGGACTTTCACCACTTTTAAAACAAACGGGGTCCATGTAACGCATTTGTATGTTTGAGAGCGGAAGTTTTTGTAGTTTTAGAGTAACAACATTTTTAGAGTTTATATATAGTATGAAGTAGATAACTTAGATTGTAATATACTTACATATATTAATGTATACTCAATAAATAATACATTGTATCGAATTTGGAAGAAATGGGTAGAGTGAATACATTGTTTGATACTACTTATAGTACTCTACACGTGTCCACGATTGTTAACGGACGAGTCAGTAAAGGCATGTTCCAATTTGGTGATTGATCCGCCCTTTGGGCATGAATGTATGTGTGTGTGTGTGTGTGTCTTCGAGTATCGTTTAGGTCACTGGGACAGGTTACTGGGTCGTATAGAAGGAATTACGACCACACGTGGCAGCAGCACAATATTATCAAATTTTCAACTCATCTCTATTAGCTAACTGATATACATTTTTCAATCAAGGGATGAAGTAAGATGAACATTTTTTCAAATGCTTACCGCCTGCAATGTAAACTTTTTTCAAATGTTGACTTGCAAGTAAATGGTATGGTCACATTTACAACATTTTTAACTTCTAACAAATGTGTGAGACAGATCATATTAGCGATAACAAAGAATTGACGATTGAACTGTTAACGTTCATATTTTGCTTGAAATTATGTAAAGGGGTCAAAAATATTCGACCATTTTAATGTTCTTAGGTATGCTAATCGTACTGGCACCAGGATATTCGATATTTGAAGAGTGTGCGAAAGCAAAATATGCCCTACATAAGTATTACTTACTTTTTCAGCATACTCGACTACGTCGCGCATATTACGTGGATAACCACTGACAAGAAAAACTTTGGCCCCTGGAGACATTTTCATTTCGAGCATAAGAACTTCCGTGACGGTTTTGCTGCTGAGCTGTCCGAAATCTTGCATATCTGTGTGGAAAGTATTCAATAGCTTATTCTATTAGACCGTAGAAGAGCTTGAATTGTTCAGTGAAAATAAGATACCGACCGTTTCCTAAAGCGTACTGCTGCAGCAAATCCATCATGTTAATGTGAGTTATGCCCTTCTTCTCTTGCATCAAATTGTCACAATGTGTCACCTTACCGCTGCCTGGGCCGCCTGTACAAATATCAACCGTAAGTGTGTGCTAACTCAATTAATTTCGACTCAGACTAGTATTCCATAAAGCATCCGAATTAAACAGAAAGTAAATAAACTGTAGTTGTAAGTTACTGTAGCTGTTAGTAAATAAACTGCTGTATTTTCGGCTGTATCTACATGCTGGAATTATTTATCGCATCGTCAACAAATTAGATACCAAAATGTCTCTAACGAAAAAATTACAATATCATTGACAAACAGTACATTTTGTGACTTTTTTACATCAACATCCAAAAGATAGAAAAATCGACTTTGTCTTTTGATCGCGTAGCTGGGAAGATGGCGTACTAACCGAGTACAAATATAACGGGGACTTTTGGCATTTCGAATTTGACTGGACCAACGTTCTGCTTGGTGAAGTGTCCGTCTGGAGGGGTCGCCAACAGTCCAGCTTCTCCACGCCACCTTCCTGTACTTCGAGCATCGCCCTCCTCGAACACTTGCTTTCCATTCTGTTGGTCTGTAAACAGAACGACGACGTCGATTAGATTAGTTTCGTCGCGATCGCTAATCGTTTAACGCGACTTTAATAGGTCCTAAAAACGACGACTTTGCGCGAGACTGAAAGTTCACCGATAATTAGTGACGTCATGGATCACTTAACGAATTTAAATTCGCTTCTAAGGAGAGTAATGCATTGGCCAAAGTTGGCTTAAGCGTTATTTGGCGATGTTAGACTTCATTTGTACGATTAATTTGAGAACATGTTTTAAGGTGGAGTGGGGTAACCGACCCAGAAATTGTTCCGGACTCTTTTTTTTTATTTTATCGTTGGATGAATCTTCAGAAGACTCCTGTCCTCTTTGGGGCGAGGCCAGGGTATGTCAGATTCTTACTGACTAAACACCCAACGTTACTGCTCAGAGGAGGGTGCTGTACTGGGCGTATGCCAGCGGACCTTTTCTTTTTTTTTCTTTTTTCGTCAAGGAAATCTTCGGAAGACTCCCGGCTTCGATGGGGCAAAGCCGAGGCATGTCAGATTCCCACTGACTAAAACCCAGACGTTACTCCACAGAGGAGGGTGCTGTACTGGGCGTATGCCAGCGGACCTTTTTTTTTTTTTATTTTTTCGTCAAGGAAATCTTCGGAAGACTCCCGGCTTCGATGGGGCAAAGCCGAGGCATGTCAGATTCCTACTGACCAAAACCCAGACGTTACTCCACAGAGGAGGGTGCTGTACTGGGCGTCGCACAGCGTCCGCCCAGGAGCGTGGGATCGTGAAGCCAGAATGCCAGCGGACCTGCCCTGAACGAGCAAGCCAAATGCATAAACCTTTGCCCGAGAAATCATGTTCTTACTACTGCTGCCAAGCCCTCCGACTCCCAGTCAGCTGACTCGAATACGTACGCGTGCGTGGCACGATTGCGATCCGTCCAGTTTCGTTTTGAGGTGACCGTGCCATTCACTCGGCAAACGATGATGCACCGATCGAAACCGTTTCATGAACGGGCGCCGTTTCGTTCATTGAAACAAACGGCTTGATAATGAGGTCGTGGGCGGCGGGGCGAAGCGTGTGTGTTCTGACGGGCGTCCGGCAAGGCGAAGGTAAACATGATTGAAGAGGAGAGTATCACGTGCATTTATGTACGTACGGAGCCCAGCTGTGTCAAGCGTTGCGTGACGAAAACTGTTCAATGCCTGCCCTTTAAAGGCCCGGCGAAGGTCGCGCATTTACGATTTTCAGCCTCCCGCCCGCGACGCTGCAGTCGCGAACTTTGATTTACGCTGATTGGTCAACGAGGTTAGGTGCAGGATGGTGCAGGATAAATCGTAATTAGGCTGAGTGGATTGGATTCGGGTGGAGTTCTGTGCTTCATTGGAATTCCATTGTGAATGGGACACAATGTAAGAGTGGGTAGCTGTTTTTAGGTTAGCTTTCTATGGGGTTTCTGTGCGTGTTTTATATGTACGACGTGTATAATTTTGTGGTTTTGAACGGGTTTGTTGGCGTAAATTAGAGATGGTATAATGTACTTGCTGGACATAGAGGGTATTATTTTTTGTAATAGACTGACGTTCTATCTCATTAAACCCATTAACCGACAAATTTTTTTTTATGTTTTGGCCGGATAAGTTGTATATACGTACAAAAGGTTGTGTAACAGTATTATTCTATAAATTCCGGAATCCCCACGTGGGGATCGGAGCAGCTGAGCGGTTAAAAATAAGGTGACCAACTATTTTTTGTTCAAAAAGAGTACACTTTGCAAGTATTTCATAGGTGAAAAAAAAGAAGAAAAAACGATAAAAACTTTATTTTCTTTTAAAAACATATTTCTCTTCCGAGTGGATTTCTTTTTGCTAAATGAGGATGTTCGTCTAATAATGTAGCCACATCCGAACAACTTTCATTTTGCATATTAAATTTGACTGTTAAGACGGCAGATAATGTTTTTACAGAAAGTTGCGACTTCTCACTGCTCCAATAATCATTCCCTAGTGAAAACATCCTTTCAACAGCAGCATTAGTGCCTGGACAACATAAGGAAATTTCTATTAAAACTTTTAAATTTTCATGTGGGATATGATATTAATAAAATTGAAATAAAATAATCTAAAAAAATGTTTTAGATATACAAATGAGTACTTTCAGAGTACAGGATTTGAAAAGAGTACGGTTTGCGAAAAAAGAGTACAAAACTCAGTAAATGAGTACAGTTGGTCACCTTATTAAAAAGAAAGCTAATGGAAGCACAAGTAAGCTTTTAGCACAATGTATTAATCGGATGTATATTTATGTTTTTATTATTGTTGGCTTAGTGTACAATTTAAGGCAGGTTAAAAAATGTGTGCAAAGTTTAGAAATTCTTATTGGAACGCCTTTTCCAATTTATTGAATTTGATAAATATAACTTCAGACCGCACTGCATTATCGCAAGGTGTAATTTTATTTATTGCTCTAGTGCGTGGCATAGCAGTAATCGAGGCAATTTAAGTTCACTATCTGGCGTCTACCAGTCGACAAACAAAAAATTACATGCTCGGCTGACGCTGTAAGGGCGGGACATATTATTTTATTTTGATTTCGATCCGTACTGCCCACGCATCGTTTATCGTGCTGAAACGTACGATTATTTGCATTGCCTTATCACAATTTGGCGATACGTGAAACGATCCCTTCCGATTAAGCAGATTGATCCTTTAGTATGAGAGGGATGAATATGTAATATAAAAAGAAAGCAGTTTTCATACCTTTACCGAATATGTTCATATAATACATATCAGACATTAATATCAACCATGTTAACGTGAAAATGTGAAGACTATTAAATGTGAAGACCAATAATGCGCAAATGAAAATATGACAAAATTCAATACTCCATAATTTTTGCATTAATATGAAAGATAAATACCCAACATTACCGCGGTGAACAAAACAATACCAAGCAATATCAATATCAAACAGCTAATATAACACGCATAAAGAAAACAGGTAATCAATTACCTTCTTTGTATACAAACCAAAAATCGAATATCTAACATTGTCAACTTGGAAACATCGACAGCAGAAAATTTCCGACGCAACGGTGAAAATTAAGCTCAATACTTTTTGCCATCAGGCTAACAATATCACACATCCGGTTCAAAAGTGATCAAAAGCCGACCGTCGAAGTCAGAGGTAAAAAGAAACATTCCGGCCAGACAAAGGAAGATATATCGAAGGTCTGCTTCTCGGATAAGCGTCGGACTACGTGTTGTCCGCGGATATGTGTTTGTTACCGTATGATAAACCATGCGTGGAACAGAGGAAGCAGATCGATACGCGACGAAAGAGCAACGTTAGAGAAGTATAATATAATACATGACAGCAAGAGGAAAACGGTCTGTGTGACAAGCGGTGTGATTCGGTCGCCCACTTCCATCTCGATGGAAGAGGGGTCATATTTGACTCCAAGCAGGGTGCATCTCACTTACTTAGCGAGCCTCTCGTCGTGGACATGATTAGGTCGGCAAAACTCTACGTGGACGTTCAATCGGTGTCGAGGATCGATTAGCCTCTTCGATTTGTTTGAGGAACGAGTGTTTTACTTTCGATTATTTGTTTAGTGTCTGCAACGAAGAATCATTATGTCACCAAACTTTCATGTTGTACAGATATTGTTCGTCTTTGATGTGTGTCAAGCATCGATGTGGAAGGATGTCTGTGTAAAAATCTGTATACATTGAAGGTACAAAGTCTTTTATGTATGTGTGGAGTTTGTTTGATAAAAAGGTGGTAAGTTCTGATTTGGAGTGCTGATGTATTTCAGATTTTTTTTTCAGTTTGAATGTTGATTATAGCAATGTAAGAAATGTAAGCAATGTCGGGGAAAAATCATGGTTGTGCGAAAATTTTGCTACACTCAGGGTACAATGTCTGATCAATGTGCGCAGTTTCTTTCATTAAGGGGTGGTAAGATTTAGTTTGAAATGCTGATATATTTGGGATTTTTTCTTCAATTCGGGCATTGATTATAGTGATGTTGGGGAAAGGATCATGGCTGTCAGAATATTTCAATAGATTCCAACTACAAAGTCTTTGACCAATGTGCGCAGTTTCTCCGATTAAGGGGTGGTAAGTCTCGGTTTGTAGTGCTGATGTATTTGGGATTTTTATCAATTTGAACATTGATTATGGGAATGTAAGCAAAGTGTTGGAGATTCGTTTGTTGTTAGGTGTGGCTCCTTAGATTGATAAACACGCTGACCATCTTTCCAGCTCAACACAGACTACGGAAACTGAACGGCTGTCAATGGCATTAATCGATTTTAATGGACGCGGAATGAATCTACCAAAATACATTGCCGACGACCTTGATTTACATTATAATTTGGGAAGAAAGTCCCTTCCTCCCGTATGCTTTCAGCGAATGTCTGCAATGAAGAACCATTACGTCATTAATGTTTCACGCCCTATACTTCAGTCAAACGACACATGAATTTCGATCGCGCGACTCAATGTGACCGATTAATAATTGAGTTTTAGGGTATTCTCGTTTCTCTTCGGGTTCGCAATCGCGTATTTCGCGTTCGTTTGCTTGCCCGACGTCCATAATGAGATACCGTTGCCTTATATATTTTTTGCGATCGATCGCTTCTACTTTCCCACGGGGCAATACCACGTCAAATATCAAAATCAAACTTTCGAATGAGGTGCTCAATATGCGCAAAGTATGAACTCCTGATTGGAAAGCTAAACCGTGTAAACCTGTTACATTACTGTGCATTATTCGCATGTCCTTTTGTTGCAAGCGGCTTAATAGGCAGAAGGTCATTAAAGTAATTATGTGATCAAAAAATTATATTATTACCCAGTAGAACCAATTTTTACCAATTTTTATACACTTTAATTCACTACTAGAACACTGTTTATCTTCTTGTATGCGAATAAATGTTACTCTGGCTTTGGCATACACATATACATAGGCAATTACAAATTTGGAATCCGCTAAAAGCAAAAATACGTCTAAATAATGCAACGACAATACTGTAACAAAAATTCTACTGTTCCATATCGTGGTATGATGAACGATATTGACTTCCAGAAGAGGGAAACTTCTTCTATTACCACCAATTTTATTTCACCCCACTGGACACAACACAATCTAATGTCTCATAGGTCAGCATTCAACAAAAGCACAGATGCAAAATGTTAACTTCCACGTTACTCTTAACTCATCCTGCTTTGTGTGCGAGCACAGCAAAACTCTCTTACGTTCAAATATATTGTATTCGAAGTAGGTACGTGTCAATGTGTTGGGCGACAAAGAGATGGAGACACAAAGCTTCGCGGTGAAAAACAGTTGATACGCTTTTAATCCGACGTCCGGAGTACACAGACTTTTGACATGTTGAGAATGGTTCGCACTCGGCTCCCGATGATGCGAATTCATTTTGCTTCGCATCCCTAATGGATGCATCGAATTAGCGGGAAAACGAATGGGAAGTGGAATCGCACGTTTCTCACGCTAGTTCCGGGGACGAGTCGATCACGATGACGGAGAATGAAGGAGTCAGACGGGCAAGCATCGAATGAGAGAGAGAGAGAGAGTGAGTGAGTGAGTGAGTGAGTGAGTGAGTGAGTGAGTGAGTGAGTGAGTGAGTGAGTGAGTGAGTGAGTGAGTGAGTGAGAGAGTGAGTGAGTGTGTGAAAGAGTGAGATATTGAATCATCGAATGAGAGAGTGAGTGAGTGAGTAAGTGAGTAAGTGAGTAAGTGAAAGAGTGAGAGAGTGAGTGAGTGAGTAAAAGAGTGAGAAATTGAACGAGTGAGAGAAAGAGAGAGAGAGAGAGAGAGAGAGAGGGAGAAAGCGACGGCGTGTCATAGTGTAATGTTACATGCAACATCGATCGCGGACGACTGACACATGCCATTATCATAAATTTCCCCTGTTTGTCGTACCACGAAGGGAATCGACTCGGAGAAGTGTCTTTTTCGACTACAAGGACGAGTTTAACCTTGTACCACACACCCCACCGCGTCTTTCGGGACTCATCTTTCGAACGACGCGAGCAAATTGATAGCGAACGTTGCGTACATTGAAAACGGCAGAAATCGTATTGTTTGTCCCGTTTGTTCGACTTAGTTGCAAAACACATCGAATTTCTAAAGTTAATTTTTTTCACCTTTTCGACAATCATTATGGAATTTAATCCAGTAAAAAGAAGACATTTTTTTTTACTTTGATCCACCATACTTTTATGGTTTCTCAAGAATCTTATCGCATTTCACAATGTTCGGCATCTATTGAACATCAAGTTTGCACATATTCTAAATCCTGAGATTTAATTGATCCTAATCTAGTAAAAAGAAGGATCATTTTTTTCTTTACTCTAATTCACCTTACTTTTATAGTATCGTAACAATTTTATCATATCTCACAGTGTTCGGCAACTACGAAAAACTTTTGCACATCCTTCAAATCCCGAGACCGAAAAATTTCAAAATCAAATTCCGAACATAATCCTTCTTCGCGCTAAATGCGACTCGCGACGCGTTTAGTAGAGAACAATTGCAGCACCGGCGTCCCATCGATCTCGTTTAGGGCAAATTGCGTTGGATCGCGTGTCGATAAACGTGTTACAAGGCTTCGAACTACTGTCCCGAGATTGGTTAATTAAGCTGAGCGTCAAATTAAAAATTCGCTCTGCGCTCACTTTAACTCTGAACCGTCCGGCTGTTGTGCTCGACTGCGGAACCGAAGCGTTCTAGAAAAATTCTTATAAACGGCAGCGTCATTGCACTGCTTAATAAGTAATAGTCGCGTTATTGATTGTTTTACGCGAGTCACGTTACGCTTATGACGCCTCGCTTCTCTCTCGCCGTCCGATGTCCGGAGTCGACCTGTACGGATTAAAAACCGCAGGGGGATGGTGGCCGATTAATTTTTCGAATAATCAACACGTGTGCCCTAAGCTCTGATTGTTTAATTTCATATTTTCTTTACTGCAGTCGAAAGAGCGCTGCAGTTACTTCCGGCAGGAAGAAAATCGATTGTTCGAAACAATGCAGTTCTCTGTAAACTGTTGGGCAATTTGTTTGCAGCTAGACGTATCGCTTTTGAAAGGTCATTGGATGACGACGATATTTGATTAACAGGAGGACTTGAAAATGAATTGGAACTAACATTTTTATTCTATCAGTTCACGCGAGGGTAGACATAGACTTGTAAAGAAAAAATTGGGTTTGATAATTCTGCCAAAGATACGGATTAACTTATAACAGTTTCTTATAATGCAGGAATTTCTGTACTTGTATGATGAGTCGTCGAATTGAAATAATTTGAGGAAACGGATATAAAATATGGATTTTCGTTTAGTGTAAAAATCTTGTGAAAGAACGGTGTAAAACAGAATAAGACAAATATTTTGTTATACAAAATATATGTTAATAACTTCATCAATATGGTAATTCCGTGTTAATAGGATTCGAGTAGAAGGTTCTGTTCGATTACGCAGTTTGAATGAAGAAAAGCGAACACGACTAGCAGCCACAACTGCGTTTGGCATTGAAATGTTTTTGACAGAGGTAGGTCACATACAACGTCTAATAATTGATGTCGCCGGTTCACAAAAATGTCAGGGTACTGTTCGTTCCCGCAAAGAAGACACATTGTACGCGCGAATGTTATGAATTCTAACGACAAGAACCGTGAAGTAAAGTTAGTTGTAATATTGATTCCCTTGAGTGACTCATACCCATGGAACATTCTCTCCATCCTATAATCGTGTCTCTCCAAGACGGTCGACTGAAAGGCCTTATAGCTGGTGTAAGAAGCGTACGCATCAATGGTTCAAACTCTGGCAGAGTCGGAAAGGAAAAGGGTCAACTGCCAATTTCCCAATTGAGAATTCGAAACATGTGAATTATAAAAGCAGAATGTTGCAAAATTTAAAACTCTCATATTTAATATGGGACGATTTCAGATTGAATTAAAGAGAACAGAAATAATAAGTTGAAGTCAAGTGAAAAATAATGTTTGAAAATGAAGCAGAATATTATCGGTTTACGAATCAAACAGAATATTAATAACAATGTATCAGACAAGTTCAATGTGTAAAAAATGCCTCATTTAAAATGGTGCAACATAATCCAATCAAAAACGAAGCGCAATAAGATGATTACTCACTGCCTCATACGTACACTGCAATTTCACAATTAAAGTGTACCTGTTCTATAGCCAGTACGCAAGGTCTATAACCCCACACGAAATCATGCCTTCGCAATCACTGAGAAGTTTAAGAAATCCAATAACAAACCCCCACTCACTTTACACCCAAACGACACACAACAAACTCCGCCTCTTAAAATTCATCCCAAGCCAGAAATCCGTTCAATGAATTGTCATTATATTCAATCCTCCTAAGTATATACGATTCCAGAGGTTTAAAGACTGCAATCCAGGAATCGACAGCTTTACAATATCCTGCCGACGCCGTCTATACGAATAATACCATCTTCTGTCCGCAGATAAGGCGTAGAGTCGTGTGACATTGAGCCGACCTTGAGGCCGTCCGTCGCGGGCGTCTCTATTACGCGAATCGGAGCCCGAGATTCAGCCCGATGGCCAATGTCAGGTCCCCGAAGACTTCCGTCGGGCCGAGCCATCGGCCATGAAGGATTCAGACGTCAGTTTAGACCGTCGGCCGTCGGCAATCATCTTTCCGGCTTGCGAATTACGCTAGTCCGACTGCCGGGCCGTATAACAATGTTGAGGTCGACGGATCTATTAGGCGGAACGTTTCAAGGTCTCCGGATACGGTTATTAAGGCGCCCCCGGAGAAGTTCCCTTTCGAGGGAAGGCCTTCCGACGGAGCTATACGGCCAGGGAATAATTCATGCGAAAATGCCAATGTCGCGAGCTTCTGTGCGACAATTATTCAATGTTTCAGAGCGGAGTCGACGTCGGTCGTTTGCCGAATGTTAATGCGGAGTTTGGAATGGGTAACGTTCGAGGGTGATGCTTTACGTATGCAGGCTCTAATGAGCGTTGGCCTTGCTGGGAAGTGGGGGAGTTGAAGGGCGGAACTTGCGATTTTGCGAACGCCGGGGGAGGTAATGACAAAGGCGGTGGGCGTGGAGTTTTGATTTGTTGATGATAAGCTGGTGTTTGATACAACAGACTGAAAGATATTTTGTTTGTGTTAGGATGTGTTTCGTTCATTTGGTGGATGATGGACGTATAATGCTTTATGAGTTCTGTGCAATGACTACAGATCTAGGTATGTAAGGGTTGAAGAAAATTTGGCAATAATTAGCAGCAGAAAATAGATGGCGGTGGATGATGGATGTATAATGCTCCATTTTGTGTTCAATGAGTACAGATCTACGTTTGTAAGGATTGAACAGAATTTGGCGATAATTAGCAGTACATAATGGATGAGTGTGGGTGATGGACGTATAATGCTTTGTGTTGTGTGCAATGACTACACATCTATGTATGTAGGGGTTCAACAAAATTTGATGATAATTAGCAGTACATAAGGGATTATTGTGAATGAGTATGAATGATGGGTGTATAATGCTTTAGGTTCTCTTCAATGACTACAGATCTACGTATGTAAGGGTTGAACAAAAATTGGCCTTCATTAGCAGTACATAGTGGATGAGTGTGGCGGAGGGAGTAAGTGGAGTGATGAAATATGCAACTTTGCTAAAGGCAATTGATGTTGGCATAGGAGTAATGACAAAAGGAGAGAGTGTGAATTTGCAAGACGTAAAATTGCGAATTTGTGAATATCGATCTTATGTATTGGTTCATAAATTATGGATACGATTGTAATCACTTAAACGGATAATTAAAATACTACGTAAAATAAATCGGACTTTTGGTTTATTGGAGGAATATTATAGATATTTTATGTGATGTTTTGTTAATGTAACTGGGATGCTGCATAAAACATCTTTCACGATAATGAAATAAACTGACAATAAAATTATTCCGTGTTTCGTCTGTAGAATTGTGAAAATGATCTCATATCATGTTAATAATGCAATGATTATATAGCAAAATTAGTATCTGTACTATATCTGACTACAATAATAATTCTGTAGATAAATCGGAGGTCAATGTTAGAGATAAAGTGTGAAAAGTTGTTTCTAAATTTCGCGTATATTTCGCGCAATTACTGCACCAAAGTACTTTTCACAATCATAGCGTGAAACGGACCAAACGATAAACACGGTCGGGCAAAAAGAAGACGCAGAACAAGACCCTTCGAATCAATGCTTGACAACGCTTACTCGATAACACCTGTCCGAGTCCCGTATGTATTGGAAATGACGCTCGTCGCCGATTTACGATAATGTTGCGGCGTACAAAGAAAGCATGAAATCGAGCAAACCGGAAAAAAGCCTCGTGACACGCGAAAAGTAAACTATTGGGTTGGGGAATAAGTTCGTAGCGTTTTTATATTTTCTTTGTTTTACACCGATTTTTTTTGCTGTTTGACAAAGTGTATAATATTCATTCGATAGAGCTATGGAATGTATGAATGATCCGTGAGTGAATGATTATGAAAGTGCGAATGTGTGTGTGTGATATAATATAATTATTGATTTTTGTTTAAATTAAAGTTTTTTATAAAAATGCTACGAACTCATTCCCCAACCCAATACCTCCCTTTACCGCCCAATTTCACCTCACGGATCTTCTCTGATGCATCGTTAATGTTTTTCTGCGATGCATCGCCTTCGTCCTTACAGCTTCGCTGCGCCACTCACACACACACATTCACACTTTCATAATCACTCACTCACGGATCATTCATACATCCCATAGCTCTATCGAATGAATATTATACACTTTGTCAAACAGCAAAAAAATCGGTGTAAAACAAAGCAAATATAAAAACGCTACGAACTTATTTCCCAACCCCATACATTGATCTGCGAGCCCAGTTCTAAATCGAAGCGCACAATCCTTCTGCTTTTTTTTGGGAGACTATTTTGAGCGTGGGAAGGTAAGACTCGTCGGTGGGGAAGAAAAATTTCTCCTGGATCGAACGAGTTTGCGAGCTCCTCTGGCTTTTGGCAAATCATCGGCAGACGAATCGATCGCCGGTGGCCGTACGTAATGTCAAGTACAACGTGTACGTAGGTACGTACGTGTGTACATATGTGGGTCGCACGTGTAACGCGCGTGTCGCATTTACGCCGCAAGGATACCAAATCGCCGATTTTTTCCGTCTATTTCATCGACAGTCTTCTATTCCTCGTACGAAATGGCAGAATCGTTACGCCAAAGGTGTTAAATTGTAAGAAATAGAAGATTAGGAACAATGGGTTTCCGTTGCAATAATTTCCGATGGAATCGTTCACTTTCCAGACATTCTTTACGTTAAAAAAGAAACAGTAAAGAATAGTTCAATAGGCTTCACTTTTTGACTTATTGATTATATTACCGCATGTCTGGAAGTGTTGAATTGCGTATATTTTACATTTTGAGTATGGTTCGATGCATGAATAGTCAATTTTAGAGTTGAATGTCATACGGTGGTGATGAGTGGGTGAAATTATGATTGTAGGGTAGTTTTATATTTAATAGGACAAGGAAGTTGGTACATTGCGAGATGTCGAAAGTTTTTCTTTACGTTAGCATAGAGCTAATAGGAATCACTTAATATATTTTTTAATTTTCAGCTGTCCAATATATATTGTATATGTATATGAAAAATAAGAAAAGTGCAACATCAAAATAATGGTTGATGTCGATACCATTAAAAAAATCCGTTTAGAAAATTCCGTTTAGAAGGCCGAGATAATAAGAATAAATAAAATTCCGATTTAATGATAATTGATATGCACAAAATACACACTTTTGACAGCCGGATATTGACAGTCTATAGAAAATGTCGATGCTATCTAAATGTACACTACCAAGATCTTCACTCATATATATATATATTTGGTTACACATCTAATTTTACAATTATAAACAGATATAGATGAAAGAATTTACTTAGAAAGTTCTTTGACTATTTAATATTCACTCACTGTTTCAGTACTATCTTTTATGCATATTGTATTGATAAATAAGTCGACGTCTGTACTAAGAAAAAATGTACTGTGGTCGCATTTTATAACAACGAATATCAAGCTATACAGATCCATATTAAACTATCGGAAATACAATCCTTTAGAAACTTTGCATCGACACAAACGTCGATGTTGCGGCAACACAAACTTTCCGTTAACAAATTTATGCTGTCATTTCATAGTAGTTGGTGTGTGTAACAGGTATGAAAATCCTTGTCAACTTGCTATCGACGGGATATTAAAACTTATGACAAAACTGTCGATATCTACACTGACAGAGTTACCTACGTTTTAATGACCTTATAAGGCTCAGTGAACATAAGAGGTAATTATTTACTTTTCAAATATCGTTGTCAACTTTCCACTGACCAAATAATTAATGTGAGTATGAAGGTAAACTTTCTTTAAACCAATCTACGCTTTTCTGTCTGAAAAAGTGCAACAAATATATGCCTGTATATCTAAAATTTATTATATAGCAATACCCCATTACAAGACCTACATTTTAAGAAATTTTTGTCGACGAAAACTTTCATGTCGGTCTGAACAAAAATTGAGTGCACAGAACAGACGCACATAATTACTTATCTAAAGCAACTCATCGGCACATTATTGACACAATTTTTCGAGAAGTTTGCATTCTCTGTAACTCCATTCGTAATATTAGGTTGGGGAAAAAGGAATCCATTATTTTTGCATGAACTTCAAGACTTTATTTAACATGTTTAGGATTGTCCGCTTTGGGTCAAATATGCACAGTTTTGTTCTATAATTTCTGTGATTTTATCAACATTTTCGACGACGAGTCTATCTATGCGAGGTGCATCTTTAACAACAAAAATACCTGAACGGAATCGACAAAACCAAAATTGCACGTAATTAGCTGTTACAATATCGGGACCATAAACAGCATTCACAATTTCAGCCGTCTGGCTTGCATTTTTCGCTTTTATCAAAGAAAAACTGTAAAATGTATCGAATTTTCTCATCGTTGGCTTCCATTTTTAACACTCTGTAACTCACAACTCAATGGACCAAACAAAAACCAGTAAAAAATGTTTGTAGTGTGAAATGTCATCTTTCCATGGAGCATACATCTAAAATTGTTTGAGCGATATTTTACGAGATATAGATCACTACACCATCTACCGAAAAAATAATGGATTCCTGTTTCCCCAACCTAATATTATACCATCGAGTGCATAATTAAAATTTTGCTGATAAAATTGCTTGCCAATATATTAACTGTAATAAAACAGTGAAAATTGTTTTCGCTGAGAAATGTATCAATATCTGCTTAAAGAAGATGTTTAAAAAAAGTCAGTATCATTTTAGATCACTGAGTACACGCAACAAAGCAGCAGTTTCAGTGACAAAATGAGTTGCCAGTTCATTATTGGATGAGATATTCGAAGCTTCGGTCGGCAAAAAATTACGATGTCTATTCTAATAACTACTTTTTGTTGCCTTCATAGCTTTGCCATACTCGATACGAATCATACGTTTCTACTTATAAAGGTCACAGACAACTCACCAGTGTCCAGGCAGATGCCCATAGTAGGTCGTTCGAAGGGTGGCTCGATTCCTCCACGGCCATTTACTCACATCCTTCCTGCCTGCAGGAGCAATTCTCACCACCCTGTTCTTGGCTCATATAGACGACTCACCCTCCACCCTTCTCTCTCACTTCAAACACCTCAACTCAATCCTTCAACAATCCTTCAATCCTTCAGATCACACCGACTGCAAGAGTCCTCCCGTAAAACTTCACTTCCGATCTCAAATTTTTAGAGTTCACCTCAGTTCGTCACGTTTAACACCTAACCTCAAAAAATCGTACTATCCGATCCGACCTGTTTTAATCGGTCCAGTTCACAGTCGAGCACCAGTCGATGCACCGATCGAATTCCGGCCAAATTTTCGACCGAAGTGTCACTTGTGTCACGATTGTAAAGAGAAAAGTTGAAAGTGGCGTTAGCCGTAGAATCTGATCTTTTCGCCGATGAATCTACGGCCAAACGATGGTGGAGTCTCGATGTTTTGGCGAGAGGCTTGTTGGGGATGGTCAATTCTGCGCAACTTTTTCACCAAGGTCTTCAGAATGAGGGTGAGGAGTACCAGTGTCCACATGAAGTCTTGATTTGTGTCGTTGCTCTGCGATGAATTTTCACGAAAAGCTCCGCGTCTCCATGGCAGAAGTCCCAGATTGGATTCCTCACATTTTTAACGCTTTGTTTGTTAAACTCTGCGAACTATGCGGTGTCGATGTTTACCAAAGTCACGGATTTGGCTTGTTCCTTGATTCCTGTTTTAATCCAGCTATCCGTATGACACGCTGAAAAGAAAGGAAATGTAGACATGAGTTTTTGTGCAAATGTTAGCTTAATTGGAGTGCATAGTAAGTTTCGTTAATCGATCCGAGATCGTGGGTTTGTTATGTTTGTGCAGCTGGTAAGGCACTGAAGGGGTTGTTTACTGTTTTATTGTTGGTGGCAGAAACCTTATAGATTGAGAAAAACAGTTGAAAAATTGTATTTGTAATTAGAAATTACTTGGTTCGTTGTAACGATGATAATTTATTGCATTTGTTTAAGACAGTATCGACGAATCTTTGTTGTAATTAATAACAACACATTTATTGTAACTTCTGAAATACAAAATTACTATGTGAAATATGACTGACTATTCTACAATATTATTTGCAGTACAAAGGGTATAAATGATAAAAACAGTACTACAAAATTGTTTTAATTATAGGTAATTTTATTTGTGCCGTAAGAATTATTTGTTGAATTTACTGAAGGCTCTATATAACAGTCAATTCTTCATATAATAGCAATTCTATTGTTATCGCTGTTAATAGAGTCCCAACAAAAATGTCCTCAAGTATACAATCAGTTACATACAAACCCGTTTGTATGCGTCGCCACACTTCTCTAGAAGAATTGAAAATTGATTCCTCCCATAAACATATCTATTATTCCTTAGCTCTATATTTACACTCAACATATTTGTGACCTACTATTCATACGTTCGCAGGCGTATACTTCATAATATCGACAAAATGCTATGATGCCTATTCCCATCCCACCCGCTAGCTTCCTACAATTAATCATGCCTCTATTCATAATGACAGGAACGATGGGGAAATCGTGATACTGCAAGCGTGAAGGCGCGTTCCATATTGTTGATCGCGCAAAATCGATCACATTACACTCTCGAAGGGTACGCATGATGAAATTGTCACGCACTCTCCGTGACCCTGGACTTCGAGTTTCGTCTCGCTGGTCGATTCTGTCGTCAAGTTAGTTTAACCGAGCAGGGAAAACGGTATGAAAATATCTGCTCGCAGACAGAATTTCCAACGTCCGGCGAGTTTTCACAGATGCAAAGTTTCTCGGAAATATAACATTTGCGTTGGACGGCCATGGTGAGAGGAAGTGTTTGTCACGTGTGTGTCAGGGTGTAAAAAGTATGCTACTGATGATCCGATGACTCATATTGACCAGAGGTCAGTTTCGCGAGCTTGTGTAATCGTTTTGGTTAGTTTTGTGTTATTGTTCGCTTCTCTCCCTTTGCAGCTCTGCGTTTCAGATACTCGACATTGTCGGGGAATTACATTCGATGCGTAAACTATCAAGACGCTTTAAAGGTCCATGAGCACTGAACCTAGTTCAAAATTACAATGCGTTCCGGACTGTTCTTGTTCTCAACTATTGAGAAGACATTTAGCTTAACACGTGAAAGTACAGTAAACAGCTCTTTGAATATTTTATAACCGACGGGCGCAACGTTATTGTCTGAATAAACATTTTCTGCACTCTAACCTTCTTCCCAGAAACTGAATCACGTACAATATAGTTCAAAGGAAAAACATATTCGTTCTTAGAACGTTCATTCCTGTTTGTACTTTATAAAAATTTCATGGCACGTGTTAGTTAGAATAAGCAACATCAATAAATTCTGATAAAAGTGTATACCTAGCTGTTTCGCTACGCAGTGTCTCACAAAACCCGATCCACTCGCTGGAATTCGTATTAAACGACAATCTACTACCCCTTCACGCCTATCAGCTAAAACATTTCCATTCCCGATCCGCACCAAAACATCCCACCCCAACCATCAACCTAACACCCCACCTGGCGAAAATCTTCCGTCGGCCACTCTCTACCACTCTCTACACCGCACCTTCGCACAAATGCACAACCTACTCGAAGCGCCATCAACAAAACAAACAAGTATCAAAAACACTCGTTACCTTCTCCGGCAAGCTCGAACCCTCCGACTCCGCTATCCGTGACCCTGGACAGATTCGCCAGCCTGCACAAGCTTGCCACCCTCACCGCGAACAACAGATCCTTCACCAATCCTCCCCGCAAACTGTCCTCAACGGCACGAATCGCACTGACGCGAAATTTTTGGCGAACGCGAAAAAGTTTGACGCTACCTTGCCAGACGAGACTCGGACACTTTCGTCGCGTCGCGAGCACACGATAATTCCGTAATGCTTTGACAGAAACGAGCAGAGGTCGCGCCGCCGCGAGCACTACCCCCCTCCCCCCTCCACCCGCCGCTGCCGCCCCCACCGCTCACCAACCGTCACTACCCCTGCCGGCGGCCCGGTCGCCATGGCGACCGCGCATGCGCAGAAGGTGGCGACCACCGGCCGGCCTGTGCACTCTGCATACATTTGCGTTAGCACTTCGCCGCGTACCACCCACCGATCAAATCCGCACGCATACACACACACACACAGACACACAGAGGCTCGCGTAAGGGTTCAATGTCAAGTTTCCGAGCGTGCACGATTCTCGAATGGCCGAATGCAACCCCGCGCTGACCGACGTACATGGAATGTCCCGGGTTATATATAGGGTGTTTCCGAAACGGAAGGTCTGAGAAATTGGTAACGTGTTGGGATGGTTCGAATTGATTTGCGGTGGGAATATAACAATTTAGTAGGCTTAACCATACTTTTGTTTGTGTTTGGTATTAAGATTTTTGTTCTTATTGAAGGGTGAATGTGCACAGGTGGTTATGGGGTGGTTTATTTTGAGATGATAGAGAGGATGTTTTGAGCTTTTAATTCGTTGTGAGAATGGATGTTGGTTGCAAATGAAGAATTAGTTCAAGGTCATTTTCATTGTTTGGTAAAGCGAAACAAACTTTTGAGATTCGTCGAGGAGGAAAAATTCGGTTTTGTCATATGACGTTTAATTCGGGAAATTTTTGTTCGGCGAAGTAAGGAATTTTAAAGGAATTCGATTTTTGTTGATTTACAATTATAAGAAATCCTGTAACAATTTGGGAATTTATATCATAAATCGATATTAAATTTAATGTAAATTTGAAAGATGTCAATTTTTATTTTGGGAAACGTGTACAGTGATATAGGACGATTATAACGAATATATGCTTCTTTTTACTTCACTGTTTCAAGTTTACAACGTACTTAAAAGTACGATGCTTGCCGGTTGGATTGTACGGGACACGTAAGCCAAACTTGCTTCGGTTGACCGACAGGAGTTTCACAACCAATTTTTCGGATTGTTAAACTCGCGCTAATGTATTATACATTACTGTTAGCTTAGACTACAGCAAAGTATAGGAACCAAATGGAGTTGGCCAGCAGAAAATATGCAATTACCGACGATCTTGAACATATTCTGTACAATCCTGCACTTTCAGCTTATAACGTATCGTAAAGGTTTCTTCAAACCTTTCAGCCAATTGATCGTGTTGAGTCGCAAACACATATTAAACCTTAAATTTATTCAAAATCAATTTGATACAATTTTTATCCTGTATACATTTTTTAATATTTGGAAATTCGTCTCGTTCAGCTAATAACTCTAATAACATCTCAGTTCCTGACA
Organism: Anoplius nigerrimus; assembly: GCA_914767735.1. Lineage (NCBI taxonomy): Eukaryota > Metazoa > Arthropoda > Insecta > Hymenoptera > Pompilidae > Anoplius > Anoplius nigerrimus. The sequence continues at coordinate 9,105,236 of OU612090.1, forward strand.
TACATAATTTTCATTTCAGACATAGACTACTGATTGCTACGGACTAAAAGCGAACGAAGCAAGTTCTATTCGCTCATTAATTTCAACGTCAACATAGAACTTACCTTGCCCTTCTGAAGCAACCGATGACCATGCAGCCACCTACTCAACCCTACAAGAATGATAAAACTCTGTATGCGTTGACACACAGGTTAGCCTCTACGATAATGACATGTAAAGTCGCCGATGTCACGGACGCTCGGAAAATGGAAAGGACAGCCATGAAAACGAGGAGCGTTAAATACCCTTCGTCTCGTTTGCACATTGCGCTCCGACGGCTTTCTTATAATTATTGTGCACGTACAATGGTAGCAAATTGCTGCGGCGTATAGTTTGGCGATGACTAGATGCCTACTTGAATTGTTAGAATGGAACGTCAAAGTTTTAGCGCTTATAGGAGTGCGTGAATTATAAAGTGTTCGTTTTATGCCCCTGCTGCTTCGAACCGAAGGATACGCGACAAAGCATTAGCGAACTTCTAACGCGTACTTTCTGGCCACATTTTGCTGAACCGTAACAATGTTACAACGTAGTTGCTTACCATTTTGTAGTGAACGTACAAGGGAATTGCGTGGTAACCGAATTGCATACACCTTTTTTTGTTTAGCGTTAAGACTGTTGAGAAAGTTTTTCGTGCCTTATTACATGAAGAATAATTGCGTTACAGTATTGTAATATTCTTTCACAAAACCCAAAATGTAGCTGTGGTTATTATGAACAGTATTTACTTTCTTTATTGACTGTACCTGTAGCTCTGTGGATGTACAATGGAATTACGTACTAACCGTATTTGTATTTAAAATTGTATACAACCTTTTTGGGGTAGCTTTAAGATTGTTATGACAGTTTCCTGTGCTTTACTACATGAGCAGTAACTGCGTTACAATAATATAAGATTTTTTTCACCAAACCACAAACGTATTTGAGCTTACTAAGAACAGTATACACGTTCTTCATTTACAGTGTTTGTACTGAGTTTTCTGTCTCTTAATACAATGACGGTAATTATTATTCTTTCAATTAGTATTCCTCATTGACCCCTGGGAAGGTCAACTTATTTTTCCAACTACTTCCAACAACTACCTTAAAAATGGAAGATATGACACGGATTCAGTTACATAAGGAGCTCAACATTCGACCTGCGGATCACCAGGAATATCATGAGAAACGGATATTCTCAGGAATGCAATGAAACTCTTCGGCGTGTAATCGCAATGGAGGCACGGCCGAAACACTGCATTTTTCCTATGGACGCAGTTGGCGACAGTTCGAGGTGCGAAAGTGGGCGTGTACGATGCAGGCGGCGAAACGAGGTCAGAAATATTTAACGGCACATCGTTATCCACTCCTTCCTAGCGAAATGATAGTCTACGTGCATCCCACTTAAGTCACTTTCCTCTAGAACGAGCGGTATCAATTTGTTCGATGACAGATGACATTCGATCACCTTGCGTTGCTGCGAGCTGAAAGGTAACGATTTGAATTTGGTGCAAGGGTAAAACTGTTTGTTTCCTTTCACTCTGTCTTCTCTGTCATTGATGCTCTTCACTTGCAGAAAAGAATTTTGATTGACAGTAGTTTCCATATAACACAATTTTCCGTACAACACGCCAAGTGATAAATGACACGAATTGTCTTATCCTTAAATAAAGTCTGCTTAATTTGAAAATATAAGGAAATATGTGAATTTTGGTATGATCGCTTTTTGATTACATTTTTTATTAAAAAAATTAATTCTTTATACGATGCTACTTTTTTGTAATCAACTTCGTGTATTGTTATTATTATTAAAATACTGTGTTATTTGATAAATTATAGAAAGTACAATTAGCGCAGCAATAATAATTTTAAATATGCAATAGTACTTTAGATTTATCGTGTTATAAAGGAAAATCTCCCATACGTCACGATTCCTTACAATCCCAATAACATGGTAGAGATTAGCAGCACATACAAGAATGTGCTGTGTCTTAACACTATGTCTGCTCAAAGCTCAAAAATGACGGATTTGACTTGTGTTAGTTGCAACTGTTCACAAGTCACATGTTTTGTATTCATCACATTTTGTTTAGAGCTTGATTGATTATTCACTCTGTATGATATTCTGTTTGCTAATAATTTAAGTTCAACAAGGTTTTTGCGAATGCAGATTGTATTTTTATCGTCAAATCTACTATTTCCAGTTCCAGTACTTCAAACTGAGACTAAATAGAATGTGATATAACTTTTTATAATTCCTTGCCCATCTTAGAAATCAAGGTAAGGAAATAGAGCACAGGCAAGAATTTTCTACTTCGAAACATTGGCTCCGCAAACATAGCCCGATTTATTGTTCATAATAGAAAACCTGTTTTGGTAAAAATTTAAGGATCAAGGAAAAAGTTCTAAAGTAACACCAGTTTACTTTAATACAAAATCCTATAAACTCAATAGAGTTCTATATAAATAAATTGCGTCAATGTTAGAACACACTCTGTGTATCAATCACAAATTCTGAGAATTTATTTATTTTCAGGAAGAAGTCGTCCCTCACTTGCAACCTAAGCCTTTACTAAGTTGTACGTAAAGATCTGCTGTCAGCTAAACTCATTGACTTACTGACATCACTAATTGATTCACTGACATCACAGTGGCGAATTAAGGAAATGATCGAAAGGAGGAGGAAATGATCGAAGGATTCTTGAGGAATTTCGCGACATCGATTTGCGAGGCTCAATGTCGTCCGTCAATTTCGCGGAAACTTTGCGGAAAGGTCGGAGCACACGATGACAACAATTATGGAACGCAGGCCATTTAGCGATACGTCGCTGCAGTCAACTTCTTCGTTAGTCATTAATTTTTCCTGTCCAGACGAACTCTATAGGTCCCGAGGTCTTCCGCGATATTGTTATGAAAAAAAGAAGCGTGCACGTGGTCTAAGGCCATTCATACAGTTCCGACTTTCGCGGAAACGTGCACAGCTTTTTCCTTCTAAATTCGTTTCCCGTTTCTTACAATTGAGATTTATCAGAAAGCTACAAGAAAATGAGCGCAAAAATGGTTGAAAACAAGTAGTAAGGATCATGACTAACTGTTTTTATTTAATGAGAGATTATAGCAGATAAACAATGGTGTGCAAATTTGCAATGTATGAAAAAGTAATAATAATCTTTATATTGGATTTCGCGTTGGCATAGTTGATTTTTATTTTAAATGATTGACAGAAGGCAAAATTCGTTTCAATCCACCCAGTGTTTTGTCTAGCATCTTTTGCTTATAATTCCTATTTCTAAACATTCTGTGTACTGATATGGATCAGTATAGACCAGGTTAACAATAAAAATCGAAAAATGTCGAAATTTCGGCGATTGCGGTTTTCGGGGAAAAATTGTTTAGCAGTGATCGTAGTCAGTCGATACGGCTAGCGTCATCGAGTTGTCGGCTGGCTATACGCCTGCTTTTATCACTGTGACTCTAGTCGTGCTCGTCGCAACAGTTGCGTCACTGCAACAGCTCGATGAACATCATGCACAAACTTATCACCACGCCTGGCGCCATTTTTTTCTAAACCGGACTTACATCGTTTTGTAATCAGCTTCCATTTCGAATAATAATGATATAAGTCATATGGACCGTTTATTTTGAAAGCAATTTACCTTTTTTTTTAATCTGACATCACATAAACGAAGAATATACAGTAAATTAAACACAAATTATGTGATGTCTCATTTAAAAAAAAAACAAATATACACCACTTTCGAAATAAACAGGCCGTATACTTAGAATTTACGTTTACTTGATTTTTGGCGTTATAATTTAAGTATATACACCAAGTGTTCATTATCATACATATTGTAATATTGTAATTTTGTAGAAATTTTCATATTGTGTCATAATAAACATTTAGTCTAATAAGTTCGATCAGTAGCAAATTTTCAATTCATACGAGTGAGATAACAGGGTCTATGTTGAATGTATGACGTCATACTACTCGCAGACCGTTCGTCGACGTTACATAGCCGTATAAGACAGCCGTGGCTCGTGTAATTCTATGTATGTAAATCGAGCCACCCTGTTATGAATAATGGAATGTGCGACAAAACGTTCGTCTCTCAACGTTCGTGCGATTCCAATTGAGAAGTGTTTCCTGTTCCGAGCTTGTATTTGTATCGTGATTCGGAAGCAGATGTTCCTTTTTCCTACCGATTCTCGCTAACTTCTTTCATCACCTTGACTATCCTATTTTATTGACGCGGAAGCATTTGACATGTCTCATGGAAATCAGTGTGAATATTTAAAAAGTTATTCCAGGTAAATGTACAATCGATGTATAACAACGAGGGAGCCTGCCTTTAAAATTACCGTTGACTCTAGTAGTGATGTTCATATCGTTAACCCTTTCCTTTCAGCGTTTCCCAGTCTTCGTCCGCGAACTTGAATAATATTCGTTTGGCGTGTCGATTCGATCTTTTAATTTCCCTATTGTTATCGCATGCATATTGAAATGTGTGCGATCAGGGTCCGTACAGATATGTATCATTCTATGAATAATCGTCTACCGTAGTGTTTATAATTGAGCGGGACAATTCTTAAAATTCTGATGGTACACACTGTTAAAAGTTATATTATTTTGATAACATCGTCAATGTAAAGCTACACGTAAGTAATGTGTTGTAATGAAAATGTGAAGTGCGAGTGGTGTATCAATAATATTAATTCAGTTTCAGTTATTTCGAGCTGATTATTGTATTTCTTTGAAATACTGAAGTATAACATAATTTTCACGCTACGAGTATGTGTAAGATAGAATGCAATATTTATACATATACTACAACCTTGTATCAATAATATACAAAATAATAATGTGATATAATTTTAATATTTTTGGCAAAGTAATAAAACCATCACCTGAAATTAATTGAGTCTCAATTAATGTTATTGACCCACTACTTGCATTCCATATTTTCGTTATATGTATGATTATACATATAAGTATTATGTCCGTAACATATAAACATAGAATCCATTTCATATATACATACGCCGTTAAATAGAAACATTTGAAGCAGTAAAGTAGCTTAAAATTATCTCCGCTTTTCATGTGACACTCAATTCCCTGCTGACGTAACAACCCAAATGATTTTGGCTTTGGTGGGATATAGTCAAAAAAATTAAAAAATATGAAAAAAATCAGAGATATTTTCTGAGATTTTTCTCTTTTTTTCTTAATTTATGCTTTCGTCCTTGTTGAGTTTTCTATACAAAAATATCAAAATATTCTGAAATGTGCGTATCATTGCCAGATGTAGCTATGTGCTATGTACTTTTTTTTTATTTTATTTTTACATGGCGGTAGAACCTGGAATTTCATTTTACCCTGCCCCACCCCCACAGGCAAGATTCAAAGTTAAAACTTGAAATGTTTCTTCTCTTATAAGGTATCAAATAGCTCATGCAAAATATTATTTTGTGTAGCTCCACTTTCGACGATCGACCCGCTATATCCTCACCGTAATGTACTTATTGTATCGAGAAACGTCATCGGCCAAGAATCATCCGCGTGCATCCAGCCTGTTGTTCAGCACGCAATGACACGCAGGTGCAACAATGTGAACTCGATGCGGACGTAGAGGCTGAAATCGAATTTACGGCGACAGCGATGACAACTACTCAGCGCCGTAAGGCTGGCACACTGCTTCGATGATTAAATTATTTAGAGCCGAAACTGCCGTCCAGCTGCTCGTGGTCCCACATGTCCATTTACAATTCTCGACTGACGAGGTAAGTCGCGTTCGCCGCTGCGCACAATGACATGTGTGTTCGAAACGGCAAATTATGGTTCCGGCAGCCACCGGAATGTTCGGAAATTTCTAACGATCGGGGCAATTGACAGAAATTAAGCTGGACTCTGAATTCTTGCCCTGTGTTTAGTGGAGGTCCGAGGATCGAGTGGTGATATGTGGAAGCTGAATGTGATTATGGGTATGTTGTGGGCTTGTGAAGGAATTAATTACTGCTTTAAGGTATGTATTTGTATGACTGTGTTAAAATATATGTGTAACGGTTTTTAAGGCATTTACGAAAATTAGTGTAGGAATGGTGAAAATGGTGGAGTGAATAGCTTTGAGTACGGAAATTGATGGTTATATGTTGGATGAAAATGGACAGGATTGGGATAGGAAGTGGGCGAGGATGTTAGCTGGGTGTATGAAGTGATAATGGGTGAGGATCAGAACTGGAAGATTGGGTGAATACTGTACAAAGGGGATTTATGTGGTTGAAGTCGTGGATACGACCAGTGATCTTGAATTTAAAAATGTGGAGGATATGTGTTCTTAATTAATCTTCTTCTGTTAGAGCGACTGTAAAGAACAGTGATTTTTCCAAAGGGTTGTCAATAGTGAAGTTTGAAAAATCAGAAGTGGAAATTAGGCAATTGTAGTTTTTGTTTTGGAAAAGTGATAAGAAAAGGTGTACTGATAGACTAAACATTTTTGACGGCAAGATGAACGATGCGTCAAATTCTTACACTATATTCTGATTCAATTAACCATATTGTATTAAGGTATGAAGCAATATTTATTTATACGAGCTTTAAAATTATGTGCCTCTGGCTATCTTGGTATATTTTTGTTTGTCATTGTCTTTTTTATTCTGTCCTATAAATGTATGTTTATATATCCACATTATTGCTTCTGTCATAACAAATGCATAAATAAAACATGAAATATTCCTTAATATGCACATAATATATCACTCAAGATGTCCTAGCTTTGATCACAGTTTCTACCTATAATAAACAATCGACCTTTTGTACCTTATATTGATTTTAACTCAGAAAGTTTCAATTTCCAATGCAACAAACTGAAATCAATGCTAAATTCATAATTTCATACAAACGTATACTTTACTGCATAATTTATGTATTTCTCAAATCCCATTCAATTTGTCGAATAGACACAAAATCTGCGCCTTGGCAAAGCTCCTAACGTTTCATTCATTCGCTACTCGTTTCTTACTTCTTCCCCATTTGTCAACACACTATATTTTGTTTATTTTTACATGTCTGCCACTCGTCGATCAAATACAAAGGATTCAACGTGCTGCCAGCCTGAAGGTACTTCGGCGAAATCATTTTTCGGCCACAAAGCTTTTCTCCATCCTCTCGCAGGTGAACGACTTATTTCCGGCCACGATTATTATTCCCGTTTCCCCGGCGTGCGTTATAATAATCGTTTCGTGCGGCACGTGGGCGCTTATTTCTGTGCATGGCGATTTTCAGCAGCCGACAAAAGACCATCGGAACACCACGTGCGCGCACTTCTATTATTAGACAGCACGAGCGACCTTATTCCATTCGTACGAGCCTTGAATTCCCAAGATTGTCGTTCATCGATGCGTGACATCACTCTTTTTACTCTCATTCAGAAAGAAATCTTGGCTGCTCGCTATTCTTGCCGGAAGTGGGAGCTATTGTGAATTTTGAACCGAGCTTCCTTGGTTTTCAGAATTGTCTTCAGTTGTCGGTCGTATTTGTTTCAGAATGTGACTGAATGGTATGTGTTAGAGAACCGATAGTTTTTTTAATGTATTGTTTAAGGGATGCCCGAATAGTTTGTGCCAGAGCCGATAGTTTTTGTATTTATTCTTTAAGGGATGTAATTTGTTTAATTTTGAATAAGGTTTCACTTGTTGGATTTATAATATGATGTGTGCAGAGGTCAGAATATTTGGACTAAGTTTGATAGAGTAGTACCGAATCAAATGTTTAAATTCCATTGGAAATGTTACAAGTCATAACATTGGTCGTCGTAACATCTTAGCTAAAAATATGTACACAAACAATCTGTTGTTTAATTGTAACTACTTACTGAAATATTTATTTTGTTTTATAAATGTGTTATGTGGTTTATATATTTAATGTGATAATTATTTTATTCAAATACTGTTAAGTAATTAAATAATCAATTTAACTATTAACTTACTATTACTTAATAGTAAGATATCCAATTCTGCTTAAAATATCATACGTACTTGAGTTGATTTAAAAACTGGCGGGATAGAAGGAATCAACTGCGGATAACTTTTATAAAAAATATTATTGCATATACAGGGTATAAAATATAATCACAAAAGAGCGTTAAAATCGCTTCAAGGCATTACACGAGTAGAACATACCGCCCATGGACATCTAACTCGTGCGGAGTTGTAAATAAAAAAATAAATTTTGAATCTGTTCATGTCTATTAACGTTCAAATCGACGGATAATTTAAATATACCTCGTCACCTTAACAGTTGCAAGTCAATCACATTTTTCTCGAGAGGACTTTGCACAGGACTTGTAAGAATTAAGATAATAATTCTTCAAACTTCCATTATCGACGCAAGATCCTCGTTTTTGGTGTTCAGCTTCGATCGCAATAAAAGACGAACAAAAATAAGTTACATACATTAAATACTTTCACAGAACGTTCGATAATACACGTTAGCTCTGAGCTTACTAAAAAAACTGTACATTCAATTGTTTCTGCATTCAAAAATTAAACGTATACGGATTTCTTGTTCCCCTTCAAGATATCTTAAGAGAATGGTTTTACACTTTGAACGTAGATCAGGTTCTTGGTATCTTCGCTAGATTCTTCAGAGCTACGAACCTTCCTCGAACTACCAAAGCACAGTACATGCAATTTCTAACGCGCAAAACAACGTATATTACGTATTAAGGACTTTGTACTTTAGTTAATCGAAGGGAGAGTGTCGAAGTTATACTTGCGTCTATAAACTTCATCGAATGTCGCGCGATCAATGGCACACGGTTACCCTGAATTCTCACAGATTGTCTTACGTTGGCACGTGTTACACTAAACCCTAACGTGTCGCAAGCGTATTGGTTAACACGATAAATTCGCAACGACAGATCACAGTTTGAACGAGAATTCTAAAATGGCCTCTCGGCAGAATAAAACGTCCTTTCAAAATATCTCTGTCTCTGGAAGCACCAGTCGAAGCATCACTGGTTTTCGGACACACGGACGACTTTCTATGGAACATGACGTAACAGTTCACGATCGCATGATCTTATAGACAAGCACGAAACATATTGTCCTAATATTTTCGTCGTTTGCCCTGAAGTCCGGACGAAACTGGCACTTGTCCTCGATCCTTGAAAACTTGCTACTAAGGAAGGTTGATCACATTTCTTCTTCGAGGAAAGGAAGAAGTATACTTTCCAAACTTTACTTGAGTTTGTTTCCTAAAATTTGGATGACGATATTGGTCTTCAGTTACTAATGGATTTACTTCTGGTGAGGATAGGCCTGATTATGTTTGTTCTTGAAGACAAGTTCGTAGTACACTTTTAAAACACTTGTCACTTTTTTTTATGACGTTCCTCGGTTGCTGAAGAACTTACTATTGATAGAGATAATACAGATTGTGGTCGTTTTTAATGTCAGGCGTGAAGTACACTTTTTAAAGGTGTACGTTTCTTCGGTTTGGTCAAAAAGAATTCGTCTTCGGTTTCTATATATGTTGTCACTGAATATGCTACACGATTGTTGCTTCTTCCGGTTGACAACATAACGGCTCGTCATTAGCTGTGAGAGATGAGACGAACCAGGTAGTGAAACGACTGTCACTTTGAGCATTGTTGTTATTGTTGTTGTTTCGGTCTTGATTGCGGATCCAGCAGCTACTCACCTTTACTTCTTGAGGTTTGTGCTTGACCATCAGCTTAACATCCTGATGCTTTGTGCACCATTGTTGCCAGGATTTGTAGTGGAATCTGTATGTTTTCGTTAAGGGAGAATACAGGAATTAGTGATGCAAGAAAGTTTAATCAACCATAGTTTAGTTATTCTGTACCGCATATATTGTCATGAGAAAGACAGAATGTCAACCAAATGATCTCTTTTTAGAGTAGCGAGAGTTCAGAGTAGTTCCTGGAGCAAAATTCGGATTCTAACTATACTTCTCTGAGAAGGAAACAGTAGAATTGCCCTTCGATTGTTCCGTAAGAAGAAGAGTACATGACTATGCTTAATATCACGCTACGACGTCAAATTTTGTAAAAAGCGAAAATGGTTATTAGAGTCAGGCGTTAAAAACACTTCTCTGTATTGTTCGCAACTGCTGCCTCAAAGATTCAAAAAAAGACTACGCCTCTTTCGTCCCTGACAAAGCAAATTATATCCTCTGTAAATAATCTTTACAGGTTCAAAACAGGATTAAAAAAAGCCTTCAGATGGAACATGTTTTTTGTATGTTCACAGTGGACGAAGAGTAGACCACAAAAATCGTAACCAGAGGGTTTAAAGTGCATTAGTTTCGCACCAAGAAGAGAGAAAGAATTAAGAAAACTGCACGTATCGTCGGATCTATCGTAATTGATGACAGTCATACGGGTCTATAATTGTCAGACTTGCATGTCGGGCACGGCAATCAATACGTTAAAGCCGTACAAGTGTGTAATGTTATGTAATGTCGAACGTAGAGACGAACACAGTCGGCAAAATATGACATTACGTTCAAGCTATACATGTCAATCTATTAAATACATAGACAGGTCTGGTAATTGAGTTGTATTAAAACAAATAGAAAATAAAAAGATAAACAAAATATTGCAAATATGCATTGTTTAACAAGCTCCAACTACGTGAAGTTTATCTTTTTACAGAAATGAATTCATGTAGCTCGAAAGTGCAATTGGTCTTGTTTTTCAAGTGGAACCAACGGTTATTTTTAATTAATTGATTCTTCGTGCCACTTTGAACAAGGGCGTTATTAACTGCTCTTGGATGTATGCCACAAATACATGACTCTTCATTACTTTCATTTTTCCAACATTTACGCTGACATGATTCTCTGAAATAAACTCTTTTAACTCATTCGCGACCATCATTGCATTACTGGCCGATACCGATTATTCCCAACAAATTATCAGTGTCATTGTATAATGCGATACTGCTAACAAGAATGGGCACAATGAAGTAGTGCAAAAGTTAATGTTTATTTAACCTTGCACTATCCTATAACAGAAACTTATGAAGCAAAGCAAAATGCTTCTAAACTTCTTCTTCCGGCCCCAACATGAATTTGACATGTATTATACGTGTTTAGTAGATGTGACTAATCCGCTGATTATGAGTAGTTACCGGTTAATTTAATAAATATTCAAGAATTCATCACATTTATCAAATGTAGTGGTGATTATATATAACTCTGGTAATATTTCCTTACCAGATTTGTTTCATTTTTAAAGAGACAAGTGATAAGGAAGATTAAAATAAAGGATTTTCTTATAAAATTATGGTAGTCATTCTTCTTATGAAAAGTGTGCATCAAAAGAAGTTATGGAGTCTCTCCACCATCATAGAATTCTTCTTGAGCACTGGGAGGATTCTACCGAGTAACTTCAATAATAACCGGCAATTATTATACATAATCACCGGTTGATCATATTTACCACATTTAGTTGTGATAATTTATCAAGTTAACCAGTAATCACACACAATGACCGGATTAATCACATTTACCGTTACAAACATACTCTGTTACCGGACTGAGCCCTTATATGCGCCATAAAGCGATATCCATACCTTACTGTGACAAATAGCCACAAGCAGTAAGTTACGACGAGCATGCAGCATAGAACTGCCAGACCGGTCCCTTCCCAAAATCCGAGACGAGTGTAGGCGGCAGCCCCGATTCCGCACAAATAAGTTGCCGCTATACAAAGTGGCGTCAGTACGATTAAGCAGGCAACGTCGCCGGCGATCCCTTGTGGCCCATAAATATTGCTGCTCCTCCACCATTCGTAGAAAGACTGAAACGTATATTGTCGTAAAAGGTATGTCGCAAAAAGATCCCGGCCGCGCAGCAAACGGATTCGCTAAAAGCACAGAAATTCGGGAAGGGAGAAAGTTGCTGACATGAAGAAATTGGGAGTCAAAGTTAGTGGAAGTTGCGAGGATGAAAGATGTAAGATTGAAGCTTGTTGGATACAATAGAAGATTGATGAATGAAGTTTTGACGTTAAGGTGGATCATGAAAGCCGGTAAAGTTGATAATTTGCAACGAGTAACTGTTGAATGTATTATAATATGTTGACATGTATATGTATAATTGGAATAGTTATCTTATAGAATATATTGATATGTAATATATTAACACTAGATCTACCGACATTTTCTACTCATATTTTCTTTTAACATACTGGAACGATATAAGTTAAAGTGTTGGAACTTACACAATGGAAAAGAATTAATAATTTACCTACCTCACGCGAGCTAAAGAATATTTGAAGAAACAAAATGTTTCATGAGAGATAAATCATTATTAAGATAGAGTCAGACCATTCATTTTCAGTGATCGGTAGTTCTACTATCGGTATCTAGGTGTAAGTATGTATAATTGTAATATTTATAAACTTAAAGATTAAAGGTTTCAAATTTAGACATCGCAATGTTGAAACTTTTTACGTCTGATTACAAATGAAGCGTTTTCAAATGTTTTCCAAGTGAAATGAAAATGAATGTAAAAATTGCAATGGATGAAGATGCGCGGAGGGAGGAAGAATTGTTTTTAGTTTGTCATTTATCGATAACAGTACCTGCGATAAAGGTTTGTTGCGCTTCTGTATCATAAAGGAATATTTGCAGATCTCGCAACGATCGGTATTCGACGTCGACAACCATTTTTCTAAGCAGCTAGCATGAATCAGACCAAGCGTTCCCGCGCATTCGCAAGGATCTATCAGTTCTTCGATATTTCCATCTGTGACAGATAAACACTTATACACCAATTGCGAAGATGATCCAACGAATCATTACATAAATATTCAACAATTTTTTCCTTATAGATATATTCGTGCCGGTGGTTCTGAAAACTGTGTGCTTGTAGATCAGAAAAATAAATCAATTGTTTCACATCTTTTATTCAGTCCATTATTGACTGTTTATGTTGTTTAACGAACGGCAAAAATAGCAGTTCATGCTTCATAAATTATTGAATTAGATTTTCATAATTACTAGAGTAAATATAGGTATTCATTAATCTGTTTCTAAGGTTAAGTATAACTAAGGTTTAAATATAAATAATAAGATAAGTTTATAACAGTAATTATGGAAATGAAGACGGACAACTGGTTACTTAATAAAAAAAATCTAAGGAAACAGATATTTAATCGCTGTAAAGCCACAGAATGTCGCTTCGTAATTAGTCACGTTAACTGATATCGTCCTGTACATACACGGTGCTCCAGAATTGTAGCAATAGATTACATCCGATTTGACATTACAAGCAGAACAAATTAAAGCATTTGACTATACAAACATATCAATATAGTCTATTTCGTTACGACTTCAAAATTATAGTATATGTCTCAATACACTTCTTTTTATGCTTTCTAATTGCTATCAAATATGTTCCGTTTTTAATGGCCTGCCCTATACGACTCTCTTATCGAATTTGGTTCTCTGTCACTGTTGCTCTGAATCATATGTTGAATAGAATCGCAAGTATGAATTTTTCATTTGATACAGTCGCATTTCATTTTCACTTTCTGTATCTCTCTCCATTTCGTTGTCTCACTTTCTCATTCGTAGTTCGATGACTTTGCGAATTTTCACCCGCCGAAATTCGTGCGCTACGAACGGAGATAGTTTTAGTCGCAATGTCAACGAACACATTGTCAGCGACCTTGGCGGGCAGACATAAACACACGATGCTTTCATACAATAAGTAGTCATAAACACACGATGGAGCCTACTGTCTTTCATTTGCATCTATTCTTTTCGAGGATTGTTCAAATGCCTCAATTTTTTAATTTTCTTGTTACCTTCAAATACTTTGCATGAACAATAATATAGTATACTAATTCAACTTAAACAGATTTCTGTTATTAAGCAGAAAACGATACTGTTGCATTTATCACGACATATTAAGTGAAAAACAATTTCCAGTATAATTCAATTCGGTTCAGTGTTTTGATGAATGTAAACATTGTGCCAGAAGCGACTACTCTGATTTGATGACACTTCTTGGAAAAACGTCAACTCCGTTTACGCGAAGAATAATTTCCAGCATAATTTGTAGAGCAACGTCCTTATCACTGTTCTCGCCGCAGGAAAAGTATTTCTGTTTCAGTGGCTTATTTTGGAATCGGTTGAAACTAAGATGGGATGTCTAAAATATTCAGGCATTCCTTGACGATACCGCTTCCCATTTCGTTTCCAAAATCGAACTGAACAAATCACGACAAAATCCCATTCCTCAAATTACCAATCTACTCTTGAATCCTGCCCAACGCCAATTGATAACGCTCTTCCTATCTTTCAATCCGAAATTGCATAAATTACGTACGACAGCATTACATATAAATTTTCATTTCCAATCCCATCCAGAACTCATACTCAAAAGTACTTCAGAATTCTAGTAACCAACAAAGTAACATCAGAACAAATACCAATGATCCTAAATCCTCCAGCAACCCAAGTAAACGCTAGAACTACCAACGATTTCCTTTCATATCTTCATTTAACTTCCAAGAGCAATACAAGTCAGTGCCTGTCCTTACAAAAACGAAATACACCGAATCATTTACCTATGCCAGACTGCAAAAGAAAATTGAAAAGAGATGAAATGTTTGATCAGAGAACATCGTTCAGGATCCAGCCAATGAATTTTGACCTGTCGGCAGTTCTAGCGCTAACGACACCGCAGAACCAAACTGAACTGAATCCGCTTTCGGTACCTTCGTGACAGATGCGACAGAGGACGGACGTCGAGCTCCTCTTATCCGGCGTCATGTTCCGTCTGTAAAGCGGCGACCTCGCCTCCTGCATGGTCGCATCAACGGCAACAGAAGCATTCGGCTGCCAGGCTACTTGCGACTCCATCCGAGACTACGTATTCCTTCTGCCGCGCCGTGCGTCTCTTTCTTCTTCCCGTCTTCATTCGGTTTACCGCCAGTTACCGCCGGACCTTCTCTCCCGCCGAGCCTCGCCTGCCAAAATTTTCCTGCCCACCTTCTTCTCCCGGTCACGGACGGCCGTGCACGCACGGCTGGCCCGCGAATCTTTGCCACGCGACGAGCCGAGCTCCCGAACGAAGCGGCAATGCACGACTGTCGCTATCCTTTGCCAGCGATGATGTTTTGGTCCTCGCGCGCAGGAGCGGATCGTGCATGACGCATTCCGAGGTCAAGATCTTGCGGATCTATATGGCAGTTGACGACAGGAAACGTGTAATCGCGAGCGACGCGATTGACTGATGCGATGTGTATCGGGCGGGCGAACGTGTGTGCGAGTGTGTGCGTATGTGTGCGTGGAGTCATTAAGTGGTGGCACTGTCGGACGGCCGGGGAATCTTTTTGTTCACGCTTCTACGCTCTGCGTGTTCGACGGATTTTTCTGCCGGAGGATGGGATGAGCGGAATGATCTGTTTTAGGAAAGTGGGAATTTTTGTACTTTGATATGCATGATGTGCTGAAGGGGATTAGACGGGATTAAATTGTCGCATATGTTGAGTTAGTTTTTGGGCGGAAGGTTCCGGTTTTGCATTTTGGTGATTGACCTTATTACCTGATTTGAGGTAATTGCAGGAAATAATTAGGTTGTAGTCAAAATTATTATTATTGTAATATGTATTGACTAAATAAAGACGGATGTAAGATCAACGGGTTATTGAATATTTACTGATATTGAGTTCTGTATATTTTTTCATTGTGCGTACATCGATAAGTTTTATAATTGCTTAAGAAAGTCGTAGAAACGTTTGCCTGACTACAATTCGTAATTACCCATCGATTGATGTGAACTAAGAGGAATTAGGTGCTCATTTCTTGCATGGCCACTAATCAAACTGTGTAGAGGCGCACATATACACTATCATTATGATGTCTTATTATGTCATTACAGACTAATAATCATAATCAATTACTGGACAATATCGTTTCGATACTTTATTGTGCATATAAATCTTTTATCTACTAGGAAAACATATTTATACACTATTAACTAGATATAACGGTAATCTGTACGTAAGGTACTATCTTAGAGAATATATGATTTGTTCTAAATTTGAGCTAGGAATTTCGCATGGCATGACAAGTGATTTGAAAATACTCAAAAATGCAATAAATATTTTTGTCAATTCAATATATATCTGCCAAAAGCAAATAAACATATAATATTGTCCCTGTAAACAGGCAATTTGACGTACACCGTTGCGGGTAGAATCACAAGTTTGCCTAACCTTAAATTTTCATGCCTTCACATAACCTTAAAGGATAAACACTGACGACTGTCAAGTGGAACACGTTGCGGGAGAACATTACTAATTTGTCAGTTTTTTAGTATAAAATAAACTCATGAGTGTACCAAGTGGTGACAGTGATACAGACAATTCAGAAAAACCGGATGACAAAGATGTTGATTTCAACATTGATGATTATCGCAATGAAATAGACAGCGATGACTCGTATGACGGCGATGTACCTGAAGAATCTAAAGACGCTGATGTATGTAAAAATAATTAATTGATTAAATTTCATATTACAGACACTTTTAATGATTAAGATATTTCAGTAAAATGGTTAACTCACTGTTGTCAATTTGTTATTATGTGTTTTTATTAATTTTATACTTTATTGACTAAGTTGATTTAACCAATCCTTAATGTAATATGTTTGTATTAAACATTGAATTAATATTGAGATTTGTTTGAGATGGGACTAGACACCTTAAAATATGACTCGTTAATAAATGAAATTATTATGTAGGAACAAGAGAAAAACACGGAGAATGAGGAAAAAGAAGAAACAGAAGAAAACATAGGACCAGTATTACCTGGTGGACATAGATTCGATCGAAAACTTATTTGTGTTAGGTATCCTGGAAATGTTGTGAATCCAGATAAAGCTATAGAAACTTTAGGTGGCCTCTCATCAATTTCTTCGGTATTATGTTGATATTTTCATGCGTTAAGTTATATATTTCCATAACTACATCCAGTATATTAATCATAGTATCAAATTTGCTAATAAAATTCATGTGCATTTGAAAATTTCCTGAAATTTTGTGCAGACAATACCTAAAGAAAATAGACGACTGGAGTTACGATTCAGACCTAGCGATGGTTATAGCAAACCAGCATGTGGTGACAGACAAAAGACAACTGGTTTTCTATTGAGAATTAGAATAAAAAAGTCTAGAGTTAAGGAGCTTCAAACAGCAGCATTGAATCAAACGTCTGTAAAAAAAACAGAGTCTAAGGAAGACTTATTAATGGACACCAGCCAAACCCTGAATGACACAAATCAGAATGAAGGTACCCATAGCCAAACTACTGTACCACCAGTTGACTCGTCTGTCTCTGAATTAACAAAGCAAATTAAAGAATGTTCTGTTGACAATAAGAATGAAGCAGAAACAACTCGCGACTTGTCTGGTTCAGCAAAGAGTACTAATAAGTCTCTACCCAAGACAAAGAAGAATATAAAACCAAATTTTGACCGTGACAAGTACGAAGATCTGTCACACAATGAAAGCTATGAAGTACCAAAGTTGAAAGTTCTGGGTAGAGTTGAGACAGAATTCAGATTTTCAAGTACGCAACCTCACAACCTATTCGTACAACCATATTGGTCGTTATAAGTAAATTTAATTTTTCAGCATTGTGCGATTTCCAGTATCTACCTCTAACGGAGAAGAAATCCAACCCAACCGAACTCGAATGCATATACGACAAAATCTACCCAACCGACATTCCGCCTTTGTCATGGCTAAAGAACGATGTGCCTTACTTTTTGCCACCAGCAGCCTTTACTAGAATGGACACCATGCAGCAGTTTGTACCAAAAACCGAAACGGACTCGCTACCGTCGACTGTCATAGGCAGAAGCAGAAGACGGAAAGCAGGCTTCTCGAACATAGTTTCCTTCTCAGCACCGGAAATTCCGAATGCACCTCCGAGTGGCATCGAGACAGCGATGAAAGTGAAATTTTTGCAACAGGTACACTGCGAACAGATACGCCAGATTTTCGCCGAGCGGCCAATTTGGTCGAAGAATGCCATAATGTACAAATCAAAATTCACTTCGGATCAATTGAAAATTCTGTTGCCCTCGGTCGCCTACTATTTTATGACGGGACCGTGGAGGACTATGTGGGTGAAGCTTGGATACGATCCGAGGAAGGATACTTCTTCGAGGAAATACCAGACCTTGGATTACCGTTTAAGGTCTTTGCGTAAGTGGTTTCCATTTTCAAACGTTTGGAAATAGTGAATCGCTGAGTCAGTCATGCTTATAATTGGATTGTCGATTACGAGTCCAATCTAAGTCGGAAGAAACGGAAGGTCGGATTAATTATGTATTGATTTTACATTGTTCAATTTTACTTGCCTAATTAATTACTTAATTTCACTACTAAATTTGTTTTTAATTATTTGTTGGAAAAATTCTTTAATAATTTAGTTGATAAAGAACAGATTTTTTGTAATGGTTTTCAGGTAGTATCAATGTGAATTATGTATGGTATAATTACAGTTATAGTCGTTGCCTTGATAAAAAAAAGTCGTGTGTTGCCGTTTGACTTTTACATTTCCGTAATTATTCTTCTAATGCAATACGTAGGTGGTTTGGGTTCGACTGTTCAGTGTAAGAGGAATTATTCGACTTACACATTGCCTTACAAGTCAGCGCCCATATCGAAGACAAGATGTGCTGTCCTGACAGCCAATTCGAACTTGGAACAAAGTCACAAAAAAGAACGACACATGAGCGAAAACGTTTACATTTTTCGAGAAGGGATAATTCCTCCGTCGAGGCAGATGTTCTATCAGGTTCGTTAAGAATAATTCAACTATTAAAAAAACCACATTTTAGCCGCGAGTTTTTCTGTATATCATTTAAAAAATCAAAACAGTGAAAGAAACATTTTTTATCACTTTCTTTTTGTGATCAATAAAATAGAAGTTATAGCTCAGTGTAATTGCATAACTTACATCCCACAAGGCTAATTGAAATCGAAATGCAGTACAACTAATTCTGTTTGCGATTCTTCTATATTTCCAACAGTATTGCGATGTTCTCGTTGATGAAGTACAAGAGATGTTTGCAAAGCTTCCGGAACCGTTACCCAGCGCTAGGTGCCATGAAAAAAGAGGATGGCTACCCATTGGATTCGATGTGCAGTGTCGAGAAATCATTAACAAAGAAGTACGCAATGTGCTGAGAAAGAAGATGAACATTCCAGTTGACCGTAAGTAATATTTATACGTCAAAACAATTTCTCTATTCGTGACATGATATGAATTGATTATTCAACAACAGAATAGTGGTCAAAATAAAACAGAATGGCCATCTATTTATCATTTATTAGTATAATTAAACTTTTTGTATAGTCTGTTCAAATGTGGAATCTTTCAGTAGCGCATAAAATTATAGTAAACGTAGTAGTAATAGTAGTAGTAGACATAGATACATGGCTATGTGAATAAATGTACTTCCGTGTGAGGGAAGGGGGCGGGTGTTTAGCTGAATTAGATTTTTTACTTACGCCTGCCTAATGGAGCATGTGCACGTCACTCGCGTACAGATCCGACGTCGTTGCCAAGAAAGCGGAAGCGGAATTCGCACTTCAATAAGTATCGGATTAAGAAACCGAAAAGTGAGCAAAAGGCTTCGCCCGAGAAGACAATAGACGAGCCGATCGAGTCAACATCGGGATTGGAGAGACAACAAGAGGATGAAAGTAGTCAAAATAGTGTGAGGGATGCGACCAGTGAGCACAATACCAGTGACAGTGACTAACTGGAATTCTGCAAAATGTTATGATCTGCAAAGAGTAATATGTAATCGTTGTTTCGTACAATAAAATGTAAGCTTGGAAACTAATTGCGTGTAAATATTTAATATAAACCGATCCTGGAATGTTATGCAGATCCAAACGTGTATAAGCAAAATTTTCATATCTTATACCAAAGTGAAAATGTGTCCTATTTTTTTGAATATGATGAGACCAGCTTTTGTTCTTGTTGATGACTCCATCTTCGTTTTGAAATTTTCCCTTGCTATATAAATTGTGTTACTTCATTTACGGACCTTTTATTTCAATTATCACCAGTATTTTTTATATTCTTTTAATACTGACATCGGAAATACCGAACATTTTTATATTAATTTTCGTTTAATTTGCCGAAATCATACAGTACGTAAACTTTCAAAATGTAAAACAATAATTTCCCTATTTCAATGAGCGCTAAAAAATTTTCCAAAAAATGCGTCAAAGCACATGGATGAGTACATGGGCACAAAGTACAGTGAAAAACAAAAGAGACAAACACAAACGTCTAATCCTACCAATAAACTTTATTCGCAAAATACACAGTAACTGTCAGCCAGATATCTATCAATAAATATACGAACTCAATCGAGAATTGCGCGTCCTTAGTGCGGTGCTCGCGGCTTTTCCTTGCGCGACCTAGAGAAACCCCGGTACGAGTAAAAGGGTAGCCTGAATTTTCTCCGAGCTTACGAGCATTGAGAGACAGAAAATAGGTGCAGAGGCAGCCGGACGCGTCCGTAGCCGAGAAGAGAATCGACGGGAAAAAGAAAGAGAAGGGAAAAGAAACGCACACGATCACATGGGAACTTCTTCCGCGTCCGTACCCCCCCCCCCCCCTTACGCGCCCTGATCAGCTGATCCGTACACCCGCAATGATCCGACCTAACCTCTTTTCGCTTTGACGCCCGGCTGCATCAAATTTCGCGGACACTTCGAGCATTAACGAACGTAGGGTGGGCAGAGGTGATGAACGAACGAAGTGGCGATGGTCGGACGTCCCGGCTGTTTGATAGTATCGAGAGGGGGATGTTCCGAGTGGCGATAATAAATTTTGTCTGGGAAGCGAGTCGTTTTCCCTGGAAAGGTGGGCCAGCCGCGAGGGAGGTTAAAGGCGAATGCCGCGATTGGTGTTGGCGACGTAGTTGAGGAGTTCCTCGGAGTCCTCGCAGACGAAGGGCTTCTCGTGATAGCAGGCGACGTCGTGCCACGCGATGCCGTCGTTGTAGACGTTGTTGAGGACGGACATGCAGGACTCGGCTGTGCCGTTGATGTCGAACTCGGCGTTATCGGGCTGCTTGACCTTCTTGTGGCCGGACTGCGACCAGGGATTGTAGCCCCAGCCCTTCGGGGTCTGGTGGGTGGGCGCCATCTTCTCGCGGTTCGCCGACCAGAACCAGCCGTAGAGGGCCTTGGGCTCGAGGTCGCGACGATTCTCGCAGCCCTTGAAGTCGCAGAGGCGGCCGGATGTCCAGATGTACGGGACGTCGTCTGCGGAAGAGAGGGGGCCAGAATGAGATTTTTATATGTTTGGCTTTGGCCGTTGGGGATGGCTTAAGCATTAAGGGTAAGAGTTGCGGGGCTCAGGTTGTAATTTGCGTAATGTTACACGTTTGCGCCTTATAGTATACCTAACTGAGGGTAATGGGAGCAATGTTAACCCCTCAATGCACGGTTTCTTCGAAATAATAATGTGTTATAGCTTGCAATTATATGTAAATGATGAGTATCGATAAAACGATTTTTTTTTCTTAGCTTTCACATTTTTATTTTCAATTCTCGATTATATTCGAGTGTGAAAAAGTTATAGCAGCATCAAATATAACGCCGCTCGAATTATCTCGTGTGCGCACAGTTTGGGCTGTTTAGCGCGCCCGAATATACTCGGGTGTGCACGTTAAGGGGTTAACCTTGCCTATACTACAGACATGTTCATAAATATGTTCATATACAATCCACCTAACTTCCCTACATGTATGTGAGGATAAAAGTCTCAACGTCAATTCAGAACCTATACCGATAACGGCAAACTTTTTTGAGAAATAAATCAAATTGTGTTAATTATTTTTTTTTCTACTATTGACTCCTGGATCACCAAGTCAATGGCGTCACTTGGAAAGAAGTATGTTACACGGTTAAAAACTCTTAAATACTCCTTAAAAAATAAGTTTACAGGAATCGACAAACAGGCAATTTAATAAAGCGTGTGCGAGGGTCAGTGTCGGGTTCAATCATCGGTTCGCCATCATTGGCCTATATCGACGTACGACCCGCTTCCTATTCCACAGATTCTCGGAATCGCCTAACGAGACGAGCCTAACGAGCCGCGCGTAAAACAAATTCGCCCGGACCCTTGCGCAATTCCCATTGTGCAAGCTCGCGCACTTTGACGAGCTGCCAGCTTCCGCGAGCGAGGCAAAAATGGTGGAGAAGAAGAAGAAAAATGGAGGATGCTACGCCGTCCGTTGCACAATTCGCCCCGTTCGTCTGGTGAAAGGTGTACGATGGCTGAAAAGCGGTGCGCGTCCGATGCCGCAACAATGTCACACCGACGATATGATATATCGTTACAATGTTCGCGCGATCCTCGTTAGACGAGAGTCGCGCGTGATATTTCAAGTGGATTTTTTTTTACTGACTCGACGACGCCAGGCCTGCGCCCGCGAGACTGTCGGCTGACATTTCCGGAGAACGGTCGGCTCGTAAACACGTATTAAGGGTAGCCACCGGTCGTCAGTGATTGTTATTTATTTAATCATTACTCATTTCGTCGTTTTGTCAAATGAATTAGCTGGCCGTTTTCTCAGCCTTCGGCGGGCGAACGTACGATTTTGTGTTGCGAAGCGGTGGGCAAATCGTGGGCAGGGAAGGTTCTTTGGAGGCAAAAGACTGTTTTTAAACATATAAATTTTGGAGCTATGGGCGTTATTTTAGGATCACTCTATAAAAGACTACTAATAAAATTAAAAATTTTTGTTTCGTCCTGGATCTACTGGCGGACTCTTCTACTGGCATAGCCCCACTGAAGAGTCCGCCAGTAGATCCAGGACGAAACGAACATTTTTTATTTAATTAGTAGTGTTTGATAGATTGATCCTAAAATAACGCCTGTAGCCCCAAAATTTAGATGTTTAATTAAAGAAGGGTCACTAAAATTAAACTTATATTGTGTGTAAAGACTATTTTTAATAAGTGTGCGCCGTGTAGTCCGATGCTTCCCAGGAAAAAACCAACGCGTTATGCGGCCTATTTACAGACCCCATCGTGTTCAAGGTACTCACGTACAGCTAAATCCGTCATCGAATCGATTCGTTTACTTATAATAAGTGTGCTTCAAGCTATTTGGCGTTTTGAGGTCTGGATTTAAGGATAACCACGGCAGGGATTTGTTATATCCAGGAAGATGGTTTTGAGGTTAGAAAATGTTAGGGTCGGTCGAAAGTGTGTAATGATTACCGAACTACGTTTATGAATAACTAACTTTGCGAGTGGAATGGACTTGTAAATGTCTTGACACACATTTTTGGTCGCTGATTGTCTTATACGTCTAAAAAAAAACTGTTTTTCCTTCTAGTATTATGGCACATTACGTAGAACCGGGAACGGTCGTTCATAAGAAATCTGATGGGCTCTAAACGATTTTCGGTCGACGAGGCTAATAGATAATCTTGCAGGAATGCTGTCGGTGCTGAAGAGATTGGGAGAGCAGTGTTGCGAATAATACGAGTTTTAAGAGTCGCGGCAGACTCACAATTAGATAAACTTGCGCAAAACTTGCTTCGTACTCTCTAATTTACTACGTACGCATTGGCGTTGTACAGATAAGAACCTATTCAAAAAATATTTTACATTATACTAAAAATTTAACAACTTTTAACTGCTTTGCCAGAATTTACTTGTACTGTTGAAATTCAGGGTGTGTAGATTATCCTTCGCTTATCTTGAATGCTCCCCTTTCTTATTATCGCTTTTTCTAATCACAGTCTGGAATGTATTGGCTAACGTGCACGTTACGGAATTTCTTGCCGGCTTCTACGGCGTTTTATTTCTTAAAAAATATATAAAAGAGAAAGTCGATAGACTGGGAAAGTGGATGCGTTTCACTAACATTTCACATTTAATAACGTCGAACCTATGATGAACATTTAACCATACGAAAGTCATAGAACATATTCATTCAGTTTATAGAGCCAAGTGTTCCAACAGTAAAATAAACGGGAGTCTACAATTCATGATGCTCATCAAAATAATAAGAAAACCATAACTAGAATAAACAAAATACCGAACTAATCCAAACAAGGAAATGATAACCAACATATAAAAATCTGTTATTAGCAACATCTGTTGCGTTGTAATTAATACAAATATTGGCTACGGGCTCTCATTGCATCATAGGTAAAAAAAAAACTGTCGAAACAGCCATTAATAACTTCACAAGGACCTACAAATATCACTCTCATCTTCGTACAATCCGCAATCCTATTTACAACACCGGCGGCAAAAAGAAACGTCGGCCTTAAGAAGGCGAAATGTGACAGGCGTGAAGTAAATTCGAATTCTTCAAACCCACTTTTTTTTTCCGACTGTGGAAGAGTTCACGGAGTTCCTCGCTCGATGCCATTATGTAAAAACTTGCTCCCCAGCCTCAACCCACTTAAAGATCCTCCGCATCACCTTGAGGAGCCTCGTTACACTCGCTGACTTCCATGAGATTCCCAAGTATTTATATCAAACTCAACGAATTCGACGATCTTCGCATCACGATCTTCCCTTTCGCTCAACGGCGTTGCACTGCAAAAATTCCGTTGCAACCTTGCATTTCTACGTTCTCACCAAAGACTATCAGTACGTGCACGTCTTCCTTCTCGTAGACACATGTGTCAGAGGTAGGTATATGCTTAATGATAAATGTTGAACTTCTCTTTGCAATTTTGATAATTTTTAGTTGCAGAACTGTTGTTATTACATTTCACAATTTTTTATTTTGAAAGATGTTGATGCTCTAAGGTGCATTCTTGAATTTGTTATTCAAACAATAAACTTAAAAATTCTTTAAATTATCCTGGCCGCGAAAGCCTTAATTTTTTTAATTGTTTGTTATCATTATATGATGTACTTTCAAAGCATTACTAGCATCTCATGGGATGCTGTTGATTTAAGTATTCGTTGCTCGGATGCATCTCGTACAAGTATTTTATAAATTGCTACCCCTTAATACACACTCCTCAATTACACAAAATTGTCTTTTATCATTTTCAAAATTTAATCCACTCCATTTCAAAGCTGACTTATACATACTGTAAATAGGCAATTTTTCACCTTGCAAAGAAATGACATGTAACAATAACCTTGACAACCAAGTCAAACGCGTGTCCACCTTAAAAAATAATCTATCCTAAACAACTAATATTCATTCGAACTTATTATGAAGAAATAAGGACTAAGGAAAAACCTAATAGAATGCAAAATTGCCCTATAAATCACCTATCGAATGCGCCGTTTCACAAAAAAAAAATACATTGGCCACACCAAAATATCTAACGGTCGAGGATAAAGCGATCGATTTCCAATCCTTCAGACTACGATGGTTCTTCATTAATCACCTTTCTCGAAGTGTCGAGAGACACAATCAACGACGGGCCGAACTCATTTCGAAATTCCCGAGCAATTCATCTGGACGAGGATGAAAGTTGCGCCGGGCAATAAATCGTTTTACAGAGGCGCGTTTCGCGATTCCTCGACATCCGTCTTTAATGGCTACGTGTAATACAACCGACCAGACGAACTTTCTAAGGCCATTGTATCGTGCCGGATCATCGACGTGGGTGAACGAACTGTCTTTGATGGTACCGCGTTCCAGTTATGGCCAATGTTGGTCCAATTTTGGGCCAATGGCAAGATATGAAATTTGGGGGGATGGTTGATGGTGAATATGGTGCTAATAGAGCAAAGAAAGCAGTTTCTGGAAGCAGAATGAAGATTGGGTTTTTGGACTTACAATTAGCTGGAGGATATAATGTCCAGAAGTCTGAACCTGAACTATAAGAATTATGAAGAACATTGTTGTAGTGTTATGTAGAGAGTATGAATGAACATTATTGTTGCTTGATACGATGCTTGTAATTATTTATTGATCGGAATTTGGGAAAATTGTATATTAAAGTTGTGAATATTAAAATTGAATATTAAAGTTGTTGAAAGAGTTCAGCAAAAACATGTATATAATATAATAGAAATAATAAGTATTATATCAGGATAACAGGTAAGATAAGCTTTGTCATTCTCAAGAAATTATGTAATCGAGAATAACTGTATGATAAATCTATGTTATCAATATTCAGGTACAGATCTTAAGATGACTATGATTGCGAAGCTACGTCTTTAAATTCAGCTGAAGAATTCAAGTGCGTGAATACGTACAGCATTGTGTACACTCTGTTTAGCGAAAGTAACTGTTAGACAGTACTTGTCTTTTTTCCAAATTAATCACGGTTATTAAATGAACGTTCTGTGACTCGCAAACATGAACGAGCAGCTTAACCGGCAGAGAAAGTCGGGGGAAAAATAGAAAATGGTGGTAGGGAAGTAGATTACGGGACGAAACGAGACGGACATAACCTGTTGATCACTATTATTTGCGATTGTAATGTGCGGTGGTTAAAAATGTTCCGCACGTGGAAAGGAGAAAGTGAAAGAGGGTTGGGACGGAAATGGGAAATTCCTCAGTGTGGTTACCTGGGGATGTTTCTGTGGTTTGAAGATTGCAAGCGTGAGGGATGATGCAAGTAGTCATGTTGGGTTTTAAGAAACTTTGTTTTTGTTACTATTTGGCTACGGGGAAGAAATAGTCTTCCCGTTTCATATGTCGGGAGTGAATAAAAATGAACGAAAATTATATCAATAAAAATCTGTTGAAAGAAACAGTTATTAACGAATCTTGATGTTCTTGACGGTTCTTTATCAATGAATGAATGAACATCATCAAATTCTATCTGCCATAAGTATATAGTCTAATCGCGCAACTACTATTCCTATATCTTGGATGAATTGATCCCAACCCATCCTCGGCAGAAAACTTTATTTTCTCCACCTACCCCCCATCCGCAACGAACTGTTCCCAATCCTCATAAAACTCCCCAAAACCGCCCTCTCATCCTCACTCCCTCAACAGTCGTAAAAATATACCCTTCCAACCCCCCGCCGTCCGGCAAAGTGTTGCAAGAACACATCCCGCAAACGAGATTAAGTCGTTAAGCAATTACATCGTTACACTTCCCTCCTGCCGCGCGTTACACAAGCGAGCCCGCACGATTATCGCTGAAATTGGTCAACATTTAAACAATCGGCCGGCCGTCCGCATC
Source organism: Anoplius nigerrimus (assembly GCA_914767735.1). Lineage (NCBI taxonomy): Eukaryota > Metazoa > Arthropoda > Insecta > Hymenoptera > Pompilidae > Anoplius > Anoplius nigerrimus. Next base: position 9,132,461 of record OU612090.1, read on the forward strand.
GGAATTGGCTGCTTTCGCGCACGCGATCCCGCATCTAACGATTCATCCTCGATCCATCCACCCGATTAGATTTCCACCGATGCGTTGTGCAATGCCACTCGCGTCCCTCGCACGTGCAATTTGTATCGGACCACTTCGATCGGCCGAGAACGTAACGGATCCGGACTTCGGCCGGAGCGTTGCGAAGCCGCTAAGCCAATTCGCGCGTCTTCGGGCGCGCTCGGGTCATCGGTCGCGCGCCTTCGGCACTCTCCGTCGCGGATCTGCCGGCAGTCGGCTCATTGCACGAGGCTACTGTGATTCATTGCGATCGATCGATGGACGCGGTACGGTACACCCCCCTATAACAAGGCTTCGTATAACCACGTATAACACGGTAAAAGAGGCTCGTGCAACACGGTAAAAGAATGAGATAGATGCTGCGATTTTATTACGTTTTGTCTTGTAATAATTAATATAACTACTGACTCGTAGCACGATACTCTATGTTTAGAGACCATTTTTAGTGATGTACGTTAAACGTGTCCGAAGAAATTTTTATACCGTACGATTTATTTTATTCAACTTAAATTCGAGGTAAAAATGGTTTTAGGGAAATAAACCTTTGCGAAATGAAACCGGACATCATTTAGAGGAAGTACATATCTGTTATCTCTGATACATTATTTGTGTATAAATGACTCGTACACCACGGATTCATATAACATGGAACGTATCTGACGTGTTTAGGTTATGACTAACTTAGGACAAAACTGCATCGCTTTCCTATTCATTATTATCTCCTATGAATTTCCGATTGACTTACTTGATATTCTTGAATTTGTATAAACTTAGAATTGAAGCAACACGAAATGTTAATATTTTTTAATAGACATGAGTAATGTAGCGATGTGTTTATTTTAAAAGCACTATGTTAAGGTAAGATATATACACTCTGTTTTTGCATTCATTACTCGTGTGCAAATGTAAGAGTGATTTCATTTTAATTGATAAGCATTGATGGCGGATACGATGCAAACTGCATACGACTTTACATTCATTAAACTTATTAGTACTGCGTACGTTACGTCATTACGATCGCCTATTGTGTTCGAAAGGTTAATTGTCTTATCTATTACATGTTTACTCACTTTGTTGGATGAGCCTGAAGATCATGTTATTTTCCTCCTGAGTCTCCAGTGAAACGAGGTCCATGCAATATTCTCTGCAGATGTTTCGCGCATCCAGCCAATCTACTCTCTGAGTCGCGTGAGCAGGAACATGTCCGCTGTAGAAGTAATTATGCCCTCTGAACTGGAATTCCTTTGGTCCTGGAAAGTAAGAGGGAACAATAGAGTGCCACAGAATAAATAATCCATCAAATTATTTTTCATATAATAGGTTATCGTAAAGTATTACTAAACGAATCTTAATTAGATTTCTTCTAATGATTATTATATCAAAACTATTTTTTCATCCTTGACTGTTATTGGCCTTTATCTACAGACATATCTTTAATTATGCGAATTATTTTAAGACATTTTTGTAATAGTATTTTCTTTTCTATGATATTCTTCATCATTTTCAATTGGTCATGCACATTTTTACAGTTCGATTACATCATTGTTATTCTTTTCAACATATTTTTTCTTTCACTGCTCTTACCTATGTCTCTAGACATTCATCGTTCAACAACTTTTTTCATGTACGTTCATACTGATTGCATATTTAGTTCATGTATTCCATTTCTCTTTTCATTTCCACAATTTCATTAATTTTCAAGCACCAGGATATTTTTGCAAGCACGTATGCCAAAGAATTTATTTTCTCACATACAGTTCTTCTTTTATCGGCAAGATTCATTCATACACGCGTTGGTTTGTATATTCATATTCGAAATTTCAGCATCCAAACAGACCAATATCATGATTCTCATCTCACGCATTCTCATGACCCTCCATTCGCGTCATGCACCTATCAATCGTTCGTTATGTCAACCCTCTCCATCACCCATCCCAATTCCACAATTTCCATCGCGGTAGCCTCGTCGAACAGCTGCTTTTTCGTCATTCCCATCCATTTTCCGCGTCAATCCCTCTTCCGCGTGCGATTTCATTAAAACGTTGGCCAACTTGCCGACGGTGGCAGTGAAAAAAGTAGGAGTCGATTTCGCTCGTCTCGAATTGCGTCCGCTGCCGAGTAGAGCTCGACAGGAGAAGCAGAAGAGGCAGAAGAGGCAGAAGAAGCAGAAGAGGCCTCTGCAGGCAGCGGAGGAGAGGATTTGTAATCGGCAGCGGAGTCATTATCGTCCGCTTAAATGTCAACGGTCTTATATATTTTTTCTCGGTATTTATGCAGGTATGCCTCTCCCGTGTCGACGATTTACGACGTGTGTCCCATTATGAGCGCCTAACGCCGCGTTGCGAAACGGATATATGGTGTATCGGGACCCGTCGAGCTCAGGGAGCGTCGGTGACATAACATGACCGAGACGTCTGTACGGGGTGTCTCGATAGTTCGGAACAGCTGAACTGGGATGACGGAGTACGTGGGACATGACGGATATCTTTGGTATGAGTGTCGAAGAAGGAACGGTTTGACGGTTTGATCAGAACGAATATTGTAATGTGAGCAAGATGTGTATACAAGGTGTCTCGAAAGTTTGGAACAGGTGAACTGCGATGATGGAGTACGTGGGACATGACGGATATCTTTGGCATGAGTATCGAAGAAGGAACGGTTTGACGGCTTGATTAGAACGAATATTGCAATGTGAGCAAGATGTTTGTACAGGGTGTCTCGGGAGTTCGGAACAGGTGAGCAAGTACCTATTACATACTGACTATGTGGAACCTGACGGGTAGCTTTGGTACGACTATTGAAGCAGGAAAGGTTTCATGAGGTTGCTCAGAACGGTTATCGAAAGTGTGAAATGTTTATACCGGGTGTCTCGGGAATTCAGAACATGTGAGCTGGCGTGATGGAGTACGCGGAAAATGTTGGGTGTGTTTGGTACGAGTATCAAAGGAGGAACAGATTGATGACTGATGAGAACGAAGAATGAAGTGTGAGCATTCAGTTTATACAGGGTGTCTTAAGGACTTCGAACAAGTGGCCTGATATGATGGAGTATGTGGGAAATGATAGGTGTGTTTGGTACGAGTATCGAAGGAGAAAGAGTCTAATGACTTTGATGAGGGCGATCATTGAATTATGAGCGAGATGTTTATACAAGGAGTCTCAAGAGTTCAGATTAGCTGAACTGGGATAATGGAGTACGCGGAAAATGATGGGTGTGCTTGATACGAGAATGAAAGAAGGAAAAGTTTGATGGCTTTGATGACAACGATCATTGAAGTGGGAACATGGAGAGTATATAGGGTGTTTCGAGAATTCGGAATAGGTGGGCTTGACTTTAATTTGCCCTTCGATTACTGCCAAACACTCCAAATAATTCCACACGAATCTCTTCAATCAATATCCAATCAGGGGCCATTGAAATTCAAATATCACATGTACAATACCTATTCGACCGACCAAACAGTCATCGTGAATACAACCAACTTATAACACATTACTCAAATGCAGGTCTATTCGACACAGCCCAATACCGTCACACTTGACAAGAGTCACATATGACCCGGCGCCGGAACGCATTACGCGAAACAGAAAATTGCTCGCGCCTGACATATCACGAGAGGTGTTCACGTGCGCGCGTGCGCGCGCATAATTGTCATCCTGTCGTTGACGAAAGAGGCGGATGGACTTGGCGAGAAGACGAACGCTCGTCCATGGGACATAATGAGGCACGAAATCGGCGGTGAAAATGGGACAAGCGACGATCGATGTGGACAATCTCGGCTAACGCACTTAAGACGCTCGGTCAAATGATGAAAAGTAATAACGGCCATGATAATAATGGCCGAGAGTGCGTTGTCGCGATTATATCATCGTTAAATCGACGATGGGGACACTGTTATGCGAGTGTCTACAGGATGTTCGACAATTACGGGCGCCAACGGCAGACTGATGGGACTTGTTAAAGGCTAAAGGTTATGTTCGACGTGAAAAGAAGGCTTGAAGACGGTAGATTTTTGAGGTTAGAATCGTTGGGTCTTAATACTCCTTGTTATTACAACTTTATATTTGGATTCTGCGAGCTTAACTCGATAGTTCGTTCCTTGTATAAATAGCCTGGTTTGTGTGGCAAAAATATCTTGTTATAGAAAAAAGATTGATTTGGACGCGGTTCTGTCTGTTCGTTGGTAATAAATCGAGTGTATAGGGGTGTTTTATGTAATATTACTTTGGACCTTTTTCAGTTGAGGTTCATGTTAAGTGGATACATTTGTTAGGATTCGTTAATGATTTATTACATTGTGTTGAAGTACCAATAGAAGTACGGAAAGTAGTACAAATGTCTCGTTCATGAATGGTAAAGCGTTGAAGCTCGGATAGTTGATAGTTTTGACACCTGTGAGGATAAATAATCGAGAGGAGTTTCCTGTGCCGCCTAAACGAGTATTCCGTTTCTTGAATTATGTATAAATGCCAACGGACTTGATCGTACACCGTAGGTTACAGTGCATGATATATGAAGGCAAATAGCGGGTGACGGTAGATATTAGAAGACATTACGGCAGTACTACCGTTAGTACACAGTATGCAATTCCTTCGACTTATGTTCACATACGCTATTATCTCTCCATCCATGGAAACTACAAATAAACGTTTCGTGCGAAAGCGACTGACGACAATCACGAGTTGCGTCAATTAAAAAAAAAATGCACATACTCTATTAAGGTCTCCCATTACAGTACCTTCGATTTCTGTTCATGCACTATTACTTCGCCCGCTGGAACGGCAAATAAACGATTCACGTGAAAGCGGCTCATGACAATAATAAGCCTGTATCCAGAAAAAAATCGCATATTCTATTAGGACCGTCCATTAAATCGAATGGCTTCCATATCAAACTTTTTGCCGCTTCTTCAATGGTCGAGGCGGAGAAATAACAGTTTGTATCCACGTAACCCCGGACATTATAAGTGCTTCACGACGCATAATGGCATATGGTGCGTGACAGTACCTAAACGATACACGAATCGAAAGTGAGCGCGGGTACACGGAGGTACACGATGCGTTATGGCACATGACACATAAGTGCATCGCGATGCATAATGATACACGACGATACTTAAGTACTATGAGCCAGGCGGACCTATAGAAATAATTTCGAGGCACTTTCGTTTACTCTCGCCTCGCCACCCACTCGTTCTCATCGTTTACGCTCGCGACGACGCTTATGAGACACCCTATAGCCGATACCTGAGCACCGTTGTTCGGCACGCGAAGAGATGCTGTCGATTTTGTTGCATGCTTGATGATTTATGATCGTTCTATAATCGTTCGTTAAACGTTTGACTTAATTTCGAAATCAAATTCTATGATTGTTAAACGTGTCAAGATGAAGATAGGTCAAAATGATTTGATTTTTTTAATTGTCTTCTAGTTGAGAATACATTTTTTCTTAATGGTACTTGATTCTAACTAGTACATTATATTCGAGCAGCTTTGTATTTGACGCTGCTAAAATTAAAATAAAAGTTTTGGTTAATTTTTTTTTTTGCCAAGACAATGTTCTAAAGTGTGTATTTTACATGAAAAAAAAATTAACGGGTTGAACGCGGAAAACTGAAACAATCTGTGCCATAACAAATCTACCGAGCGACAATTTAAGATCGACTATTTTGAAATCGGTATAACTCCATTTTTTTGTTAAACACGACACCACATAATTTGTCAATAATCCAGTGTAAACTTTTTATTTACGTGATGTCTCTTTCTTTTAAATGTACATACGCAGCTTTCAGAATAAACGGTCCATATATTCGTCGCTCGCATCATCCGGCATGCAAAGCAATAAAAACTCGATTCCGTTAGGCACTCAACGACTTACGATGGTTCTACCTCCGTTCATTAAACATCTACATGGGCATTGTGTCAAGGAACTCGCACGTGCAAGATAATTGCCAGAACGGTCAGTGCGTTGTCACTTTCCGTTCTTTTTTCCCGTTTCTTCCGCCCCCCTTCCTCTCTTTCCCCTCTCACCTTAACACTCGATTCGTCCTCCACCAATGATAATCGTGCGAACGATTACGAGAAAATTCGCGACTCTATCGACAATTTCTGTACAAACTTTTATGTAAGTCGTCACAATGACAAACCTAAGCGAACTGTACAGAGCAATTACCTGTACACCTGATTCCGTTTTTACCCGGTAGATAAATTCAGGGAGAATACGTGTACAAAAAAATCATGTAGAAAAATATAGATTCGTTCCAGTCCTAAAGAATCAGCAAAAATCATACAATAAGCCATAAGTTTTCGTGTACGATCTTAAACAGTTTATTTCATAAGGATTGCACATGTATCGTGCAAGGTAAATTATAATTTAAAAAGGAAAAGAACATGTCACTAATTCATGAACAAGTAACTCTACATTGCAAGATTTCTCAAAAAGTATGTGTGTACAGATCCGAATTTGATCAAGGGATTGCGTGTTCTAAGTCGCTTTTAGTTCGATCAGCCGTAAAATGTCTCCGACATGTTTTGGTTACATTTGGCTTGACCGAACTTACTACGTCTCTGAGACGATATTCTACGCTAAAGGGTTAATAGGAACAAACGATTTAAAACTATAACCTACGTTTCGAATGCCACAGTTATGAAAACGATAGTAAGGCAAAATTTTCTTCTCAGAATTTGGACCGATATTTGTGAAATCAAAATATGTCGTGAAAAAAGCGAATTATTATTTTTTCCATGTCGTAAAAGAAGTTCGTGTAAAAACAGAATTGGGCGTGTGCTTATCTGATCGGATGAATAGAGTTTCGAGAAGCAATATGGAAAACGAAGACAAGATGAGTCTAAAGCGTTTTGGCTGGTTTGACATGTTTGGCAGCCGATGATTTTTCGAGCGACGACTCCGGTGACATAACAGTGCCGCACGCGAGAATCTGACGTAATTAAGTCGTTAATATGGCCAAGGGACAGGATGGACGGGTGATATAACGATGGCCGATCTTAACTTTCATTTTCGCCGCACCTAATGGGATTTCATGAATATTATCCTTAAACGATCGTTTAGCGAGATCAAATCGGAGATTACCGCGTTAGCGTTGCCATTAAACAGATTCCGGGATTCATGTTATTCACTCGCGCGTGGTAAACGGATGTGACTCCCGTCAAGACTGTTCGCGCCTTTTTTTTTTTAAGGGAAATGAATATTTAGCCGTATGAAAATTGAGCGTCAACGTTTCATTCCGTATTCGCCGCCGTTCGTGGAAACTTGACGTAATAAGGTTCGATTTAAAACATCGCAAGGTATAAGAACCGCGATGTCTTATGAATATAAATGAGCAGTGTCAGCGTGATCGCATAATTTGTGTAGAAGTTTACACGTGCTGCGTTAAGGTTAAGTTTTATATTACTCACAACATTGAGCGTAACCTCAAAAATTTTGTAAGAGAACTTCAATAGACGCTACCACCTGGATAGAGCGGAATGCGTAAGATTTTACGTTTCGGAGAATACTGAAGAAGTCATGTGGTCAGTGTAGTAGTTTGCGACGTCTTTACGTGAAGCGTTGCGGTTTCGTTTTCTTATTATCTGGGAGCGACGATATTAAAACGCCGTGCCAAGATTGGAAGAAGACGTATTCATTACGGACATTCTTCTGACACCCACCTTGACATACCTTTTAATTTTAAGCGACCGCAGTATCCTGCACGACTTCCATTAGAAGCGATTATGAACAAAGCTCAAGGGCAGTTATGTAAAGTGGACGCTTATTTGGAATTAAAGTAAACCACTAAGGACGTTCAAGTAGCCACTTTGCGCGGTGGGCGGCAAAAATGAAAAAGTTAAGAAATTAGGTTGCGTGGAAAGTGTGGAAAATTACAATAAACCCTGCTTTCCTTATCCTCATCCAACGAAAAGTATTTTTGGTAAATGATGTTGCCGACTACAATGAATAGATAGACAAGTCGAACAACAACTAATAGAACAGAAACGGAACAAACGATCAAACGATATATAAACAAAAACCATAATTTTAGTTGTCAACTATTCGAACAACACGAATATGTAAGTCGTTCATTTTAAAAGTCAATTTAAGTTTAAATTGAAATATTGAGAAGTTTTTTCAATGAATTTAAATCTATTCGTATAGGATACCAATATAAGACATTCCTTAACCGTATCTAAGAGAGTTAAATTCAGAATTCCTATTAAAATGACACCAATTTTTTTTTCCAGAAATGGACTCTAAGGCCACTTTCAAAACAAACGCCTCACTTGTGCCTTCAAAAATTTCCCCGATTTTACAGAACGCCAGCAAGTGTCGGCTAGCGCCAGTCGGCAATTAATAAGCTCGAAATGAGTCGCAATCGATTCTGCCGCATCGGAAGGTACGTAAATCGAAGGCGCGCAATTTACGAACGATTGTTCGATTCGCCGACAATTGCCGCGAGGACAGTTCGTGTTTCATCGCGCTGTAATGTGCTCCGTTCGCATGCTCGGCCGTATGGAAGAATGAGAAATGGTTGACGGAGGCACGATGAGAGATCGTCCTGGGTGCGTAATGTCGTCGGTGAAAAGTCAAGGCGATAAATCTCGAGAGCGGTGCGACGTTGGGCGACCGAAATCACTCGGCAGAATGGCAATTTACAGCTCAATCCTATTTTTCCGCCGCCATCGTCGGCACGAAAGTCGATGTAAGTGGGCACGCCGACAACGATTGTATTTGTAATAGCGACCGCGATGAGGAAAGTCAACGTCATTGGACGCTGTCGTGCCCAATGTATCAGGTTGGCAAGAAAGTTTCGTTTCTGGCGTGAAATACAACTCACATTTTTATGAACAGTAAGAAACTTTAATCAACCATGAGTTGGCAATTACAAAGGAGTATATCTCAAATTCTAGGAATTTGTGAGAAGAGTTTATTATATGAGTCATTTGATATTGTCATTGTCATGAGTTATTTGATTTGAATATTCTGACTTTAACTTTTTCAGATATAATATATCAGGTTGGCAAGAGAGTTTGATTTCTATCGTAAAATATAACTCATATTTTTATGCGAAGAATAAGTTTTAACCAACAATTTCCGTTTTGTTCAGTAACTTACATTTGACTAGTATCAAATACCGAATAACAAATGTTTTAGTACTGACAGAAGTTCTTATATATTACACTGTTATGTTTGATGATTGAAAATACTTTTCTGCCAACACAATAGAGTAATCCTGTTTTCGATGAAGGAAACTAAAGGATTCATGAAATGGAAGCTTGATTGTTATAAGATTGGGGACGCAAACGTTGTGAAAACGTTAGATAGATTAAAATTTGACATAAGGACAAATTTTGTAAAACTTGAAACTATGTAACTACAAACCAAGGGTCGCATTGCAGACAAAAAACTGTCAAGTACAGCAACATAGAAACATCAAAATTTGACAGATGGTGACAAATTATAAGAACAAATGTTGTAAAACTGTTACAAAGAAAACACTGTAAAAAAAAGTCAAGTCTCTGAATGCGAACGCTGAAATGTCGAAACGATACAAACTATCTTCAAAGTTTAACAAACATCGCGGATTTTAGCGGACCATTTTTTCTAACCTAACTTTTCTCCGAGCATTCTGCGACGAAGTAGACAGGTTCGGAAAGGATCTCTCGTCGATATAGACGTATCGACGGACAGATTAATGGACTAGAAACGATCGGAGGCGACAAACGTTCGTCCGAAACGTAAATCGTGTCGAGTGTTAGGCAGCTTGATAGATTTCCCCATCGGCCATAAGACTCTCCTCTCGTCATCGCACAATCTCACAATCGACCTCGCTTTTACCTTCCTTTCGGTACCGGGCCGTTGAATAATCCTGGCCTGCATTCGGCCCGGAGAAAGTGAATTTCATTAATTGCCCGATGCCGGCCAACTTTTTTATTTTTCTTTCTCCCGTGCTCGGACCAATTTGGCTTCCGGTATTCGTCCCACTCTCTGGGCGTGTCATAAAGTTTCGGTGAACGTCGACGACGATACTTTCTTCTTGCCATGCCGCGAATTCCTCAGCTGCGTGCTCAGACGAATTTACATAGGCGACTTTTGTGTTCTTAACACGTTCCACGGATATTGCCACTCTGCCATCTTAGATTTCGCTTGATTTTAACTGATTACGATGCAACAATTTTCGATTCGCTCCTTTGAAAGAGCTTCTCGACGTTCGAGCAAGTACCTACTTATGTCCCGACAATTTGAAAGTAGTGCAAGTCAATAATTTGAGAAACTTGAGACAGTTCGTCTATGTCACTTATTGTAATGGAATAAAGCATTCGATTTCATAATTATTGGTATATACAAAAGAATATGCGATATTATTTTTGGTTTTACACCTTCTGCATGCATACAATTCTTATTAAAATAAACTTTTTCTTCTTTCGTTATTCGAAATGCAACGTACATGCTGTTCATCTGATACTATCAAATAGCAAGTTTATAATTCAAGTACGAACAAAACGTCAACATTTTAATCTCCCATTCTCAGTTTAATCCCAAGCTTCTCTCAAGCTCTACGCACTGCGCACTCTTAAAGGATCGTCTACAATTTGCACAACGATGCAAAACGTGCCCACAAATCCCACAATTTATTCAGTCCACATTGCGTCAGAAGAACAAGACGAGACCCGTACACCCATACGACGTAAATACCATCCCGTCCCATGAATATTTCATCCTCACTCCCCATGCCGGCGACTTCCCATTATTATACATGATATGTAACCTGCTCGCTCTACAATATATTCGCGCCTGCACTGAAATCTTATGCCGTCGCATTCTGCAGCGGCCCGCCAAGAAATGAAGCAAGCGGCCGGAGACGTCTAACGTTTGCGAGGTCGGCTGATCTTTGAATCTTTTCACGGCTCGTCTTTTGTTACGAGAGAGCCCGAAGGGAAGGGAAAGCCCTCGTGACTTTTACGTGCCGCGCGAATGTCAGGAGGCGGACAAAAAGTTGCGAAAATTAGACAGCGAGAGCCATCGCGAGCCTGGCGGGAGAACAAACTTCTACTCCGGATGATGGGAATACGGTTTTGGCTTCAAGGGCGTCGGATTTGAGCGTGGTCGTGGTCGGTGGGCTCATTCGGAAAAGGATAAGTGATTGTTTCTGTTCTTGGGTGACTGGTGGTTACTTATGATATTTGGTGGTGGGATTTGTTGTGGTCTGATGGGACATTTGTGCTTTTGGGGTGTTGAACGACTGTCAAGTAGGTCACTGAGTAGTTTGGTTGAGATTGATTGTTAAATGTTATTTTGACATGGGCCGTTTATTCTGAAAGTGGTGTAAGTAGATATTTAAAAAAAAATGAAATATATAATTTATGATTAATGTAGTGTAAACTTTTTATATATGTTCTATTTTTCTTGAAATATGCACTTACACCACTTTCAAAATAAACAGTCCTATATAGATTTGTGAGTAAGGATATTATATGAGAAATATTTTCTTAGTTGTTTTATGTGTTGAAATTATTGTGCCTATTTTCTCTTGAAATCGTTATAGCAGTTCGGTTCATGCTATTTCTTATCATATATTGTGTAAAAAATATTTAACAATATCTAATTTCTTACAAATAAGAGGGTTACTATAAGAAATCGTTTCTTATGTAATTTTGCTTTGGAATAATAGAAATCAATGGTAAGAAAATATTCTAATCATCTTTCCTGTACACTACAGGACCTAACTACATCTACAATCAATTCAGAAACCAAACATCAAACAGTAGAGCAGTTTTCAATCATATACGCTGAATCAAACTCCATAACTCAATGATAACTCAAGTAAAAATCAACAAACATCAAAATGCGTTGCACTTCCATCAACATCCCCACAATATATTCTTTTCTACAATACTACCAAAAGTCACAATAAACATTTCTAAATATCCACGCCGATTCTATCTCGCCAAATGCTCTTCTACCAGCGATCGATCAATAAAAATCTCCCGGATACTTCACTACCCTAATCCTAATCCATCGACGATCGAGGAAACGATCATTCAAGCCATCGCAGCATCCGAGGAGCACCGCTCACCGACAACATAACCTCGAAAATCTCGACTCATCGCGGCGCATCGAAAATGGCCCAACCGTTCATACCCGTGGCATAATGGAACCGGCGACATTCAAAGATGGGTTAGGTTCGGCTAGGTGCAAAAACAAAGCTGCACCCAACGACCTTGCTCGCTCATTGCCGGCTCGGGGTTCTGATCGTTATCTCGACGGATTACGGCAATCGATTACGAATCCTGCTCGTACGGCTAATTCGATTTATGACAGCGACCGTTGACCGTAAAGACTGTCGCAATCCGTTCGTGTCGAGAGGTCGAGTCTGACTGACAACTTCGAAAAAGGCAGCCAGACGATAGATGATGGCACGAGTGCTGTGTGTGCGCGCGCGTGTCTGTGTGTGTCGGCCCGTTGGGTTGGCAGTGGTGGCACAGCTGTTCGCGCGAACGAAAATGTCAGGAAGAGTTGCGAAACTGCAGAAGTGAGATATATTCCGAGATGAGCGCTACTTTGCCTTTTCTGGTGGGACTGACTGATGACCGAATTGCTGGGATGTGGAGAAACAAAGGATGTGGATGTTGGTAATGCGAGTTTTTGCCTGGGGGCTTGGGAGATGCATTTCATGTTTATGGTAGGAGTGTGCGGACGGTGATTTATGTGGGATGGTGGGCGCAAATTTGTAAAGTGGAGGAAATTGATAAATTGCGGTAGGGCTGGCTGGTAAATCTGTTGCGAGGGAGATATTGGATACATGTATTCGGATTTGGGAGCTTGGTAGTAAATTGAGTGATCGGTAATAATTCCATTGTGGTTTTATGCGTAGGAATCGACTTCAGGTATAGGTTTACCCTTCGTAATATACAATATTTGGGACACGTATGTTAATGTGGGTCAGAGTTTTCACGAAGTTTGATACTTTGATTTATTGAAGACATGGGAGAGAATTTGTCTCAAAGATTGTATGGGGTAAATTTAATTTTAATACATATCTCTTCGTGTATCTTAAAAACTTTAAAATTTAGACTTTTTGATGCAACCAACCTAACAAGTTGTTACTTTTGCTTTAAGGCTCATTAAAGTTTGTATACATAATAACTTTCTTTTAATACTATGCATTGTAAACTGAAACCAAGCACATTTTAATGCTGCATGCAAATTGTTGATTCTGTCTCAAACCGCCGAAAATCACTTCAAAATCATTTCATCTACTACAAAATTTCACTGTTGGAGGTGAACGAATTTGCACGTACTTAACGGATCCGACGCAAACCCAATAGTAGAAAGGATGTGGCGACCAAGAAACCTCAAACATTTTTCACCTAATTGAACCTAAGAAATTGAGAAGTCCATCTCAAAACTTTCTACTCCACCTTAAAATCATTTTATATTATACAAAGTTTCTCTGTTTGAACTTAAAGAATTTTAATCTAACTACCTCCGCACAGGTCAAATAATAGAAATCGACCTGTGCATCAAAAATCTTGACACATTTTTACAAAACTGGACTCGGGGAGGGCGTGGGCGGAGAAGGTGAAGAGAAGTGACGAGAAGAACAGAGAAGAGATGAGAAAAGATGAGAAGAGCTGAGAAGAGATGGGAAGAGATGAGAAGGGAAGAGAAGAGATGAGATGGGATGAGAAGGGATGAGAAGGGATGATAAAAGACAAAAAGAGATAAGAAGAGATGAGAAAAGACAAAAAGAGATGAGAAGAGATGAGAAGAGAAGAGAAGAGAAGAAATGACAAGAGATGAGAAGAGATGAGAAGAGATGAGAAGAGATGAGAAGAACTGAGAAGAGATGAGAAGAGATGACTAGAAAAGAGAAGAGACGACAAGAAAAGAGAAGAGGGAAACTTGAAGGTGAGCCCGTTATCCACTTCGCGAGACAAGCCGTGTCGACCCATTGACCCGCACGGAAAAAGAAGTTTCACCTTCATGAGCGCCGCTGCCGCCTGAAGGTGCACATCAGGGCTTTCCTTTTCCTTCAGGCTCACCTTCGCTTCACAGCGAGTCATTGCTCCTAAGTAAACGATTAACGGCACCGAACGTATTCCGCCTCACCATCTTTTTGCACGTTTGGTATCTTCTACATCAGCGAGTCTGGGCAAAATTAATATGTCCCATCCTTAAAACTTACGTCTCCTAAGATTTCAACTTGCTTTTGGGCTTAGTGAAGCTCAAGATCGATTCCGATCTGTGTGCGGAGTCCAGTATGAACATTTCTCACTTTGTCATCCTTACAATGGTTGGACTGTCAATAAACTTAGCTACGGTTAATAAATACAGCTTTGGTCTGGATGGAAAACAGACAGCTAGGTAAACATATAATAGAGAACTTCTATGTGCTACAAATAGTCACTGAAATTAGAAGTAGATAATGCTATATTCAAATCATTTAGTAAGACTTCTCGAAATTGTTTCGAATATTTGTATAGTTATTTATAGTCTGCCCGATTATAAATAGCATCGCAAGAGACGAAGACTCAAAAAACTTGAAAGTCAACTTAATTCGTACTTTGCAGCTCTGTTCATTTTTAAACTGCACCCGCTGAAAATGATTGCACTTTATCATAAAAATAAGGACTTAGAATAAGTTAGATTCTTTCTAACGTACCTTTATATAGAAACGTTTATGTTTCGTTGCATTTTTAGCTTCTTCGTTTATTTAGGACAAATTACTTAGTCATAAAAATTAAAGGTTAAAAATATGTAATGTTGAAAAATTGCTTCTGTCAGTCAGCTGTATTGATGTCGAAAACATGTATAATGAAAAGTAAGGAAAGTGTACTGGTCTGAGATGTCCAATCACTTTACATAAACATGCTAAGGACGTCGCCACAATTTACACTCGTTCAAAATCGTTCACATGCATCCTACACCTACAAACGTGCAATATCGTTTCCGACCGCTTCTTCTAACTGTTTTCAACTTCCGACCGTTTCGTTTATCTATATTCAGTGCATGCATCTCACTCCTTGCAAGCGTATACGTGCTCCAAAATATTGACACTGGCACTTTCTAACTGCCCGGCCAGTTTATTCAATCGCATCAAGTGGGTCAACGTATTCACTCCGACCGTCTTACAATGATTCCCATCTACACGGCCCCCCCGAAACCGTATCGAACATCTTTAAGCCCCTTGCGTGTATTCAATCCACGCCCCGACAAAAAATTGCCGCTTGTTTACACGGAGAATGACCTCTAACCCGTCCCGCCGCGAATCCTGAAACGGTGCGCCTCTAAATCCGTTTGACGAAACTGTCCTTGATATTTATGATACGATCGATCCTCTCCTACGCCACTTAATAACTCCTACTTTTTTTCTCGAAGGTAACGCCCGCGCATCGATCTCTTCGATCGACGTGAAGAAGCTGATTCACGCTCTCGCCGACGCGGTAAGTCGGCGTAAATAAGTGCCTGAACAGTTCCATCGACACGCCGAAACATCTTGATCCGCTCGTCCGATTATTATTGACTAATGCCGTTGATACTCATCGCCGAACGATTCGCGAACTCGAGCGCAGAACGCTTTCGACGAGAAATGTTACGGTACGTTCTACTCGGCAATACATGTGTTCCGATATCTGCGATTACATCATGTCTGCCAGCTCTTGGCGCAAGAGGTGTGCAAATATTTTGTTGTAATAATTGTTCGATAAGAGGCTGTCGGGGAATATCAGATTTGTTAGTTGGCTTCGTAGTTACGTGTATGTTAATTTGATGAGAAGCATTGGGAGGTGTACAGTCGTGGATGTAATATGTTGCTTCTGATAGTTTCAATGGTATTCGAGTAGACAGTGGTTCGTGGAATATGTTCATAGTAGCTTATGATCGCGGTATGTATTGGAGAGACTGCACGCAGTTAAATATTAGTATTTTATAAGAATGGGACTGTGGTGTAGTTTTGACTTGGTAATTATTTGAATTTCTTGAACGTTTGGACAGTTACAGAAATTATGCTAATATCATTACGTTCAATAGTGTTGAATCACTTGCATTACTTACAATATCATTAATTGGAAAAAACTATTCCTGATTTCTTTAGGCCAATCATAGCCTTTGCGTTGCTTTCAACGCAGTATAAATCAAAATTATTATGCGTCGTATTTCAAGTTCAGAATTATATGTATAATTTTGGTGAATTGGTAATAATATTTACGATTTCATCGTACGAACATTATTGCGATTAATATTACAATATTAATATTATGTTCAATATTATCAAATCAGTAGCGTTACTACTGACATAATCATCCAATCAGAATTATAACTTCACTTCTAGTGCTGTTCTAGCTTTGAGCGATTTTCGAAGCTGTGTCTAGTTCATTCTACATGATAAAATGTTATATATAAAATAAATGTTTTTAGATTGGCCAGTAACAGACCAATTTCTATATGGACTGAAGGCAATAAGTTTACACAAACGTAAATAGAAAATCCTGTTGGTAGAATTTTAAGACAAAAGAAGCGATCAGAAGAAATAGATATTCTGTATTCCCACAAATCATGAAATAGCAGAATATCTCTTAAACGATCAAAAACACGATAAAGCTTGTTATTATAAAAGTTATTCAATACAGCTAGAAACATCATTTATAACAATTTTCTCAAAATTTGAGATAGAACTAAGTTTTTTGATATAGTATGCTATGCATTTGTACCCAAATTCGATTCGTTTATCAAGACCTGCACAACGATGTTTCATATGCATACAATAGCTTCACTAATTGCCCTTAAATCACGCTCCCCAACTTTAGACTACAAACACCCCACCATGCACCTATAAACAAGCAGTCGACACTTCTCAGAAACTTTCAGCACAGGTCAGATAAGGACGTCAGACCAAAACATTGCCGGCAGGTACGACACTCCACAAAGGGCACCACGTGAGCATAGAGTCTACAGGGTGTCTTCGTTGGTTACCTCGCATAAAGTCCTTCCGTCGAGTCATGGCGATCGCTCGCAAATGATCGCGAATGATCGAGAATGATCGAGCATTCCTCGAGGATCGAGCTTGCTTGGTCGTTAGGTCGTTAGGTGATTGTGGTCGTATCCGAACATCATTACACCAACGGCCGACAACCATTGCGGCAGGGCCGATTCGGTCCCACGGCCTGCGTCCGTGCCTCTCACGTTATTAAATACCGTGGAAATGCGACCATTTTGAAATTCACTCTCTCTCACACGCGAGCCTTATCGCGCGCCGAGCATTATTCTTCTCGTTCTCGCGTCATTGCACATTTTCATTGTTTCCCCTCCGATTCGCGTCGGTCCCTACGTTGCTCTCGAATTCACTTTGGAAGGCTGCTCATGCATCGGATGTTTCTTTCATTGAGTTCTCAGAGACTTTTGGGATGCGACTGCGACGGATTTCTTCTCGGGTATTTGGTCTGTTTCGAAAGCGAGTTCTGTCATTCGTTCTCATGGATTTCTTCTCTTCTTTTAGTTTGTCGCTTCTTCTTTCGGGGTTTGTTTAATTCAGGTTCTCCTTGCGGATATTTCTGCAAATTGGGCGGCTGTTGTGCCATAGTGGATGGTCTCAGTGATGTCCTTTCGGGATGTTATGAATCAGTTTAGCTTGTAAGGGTTTTAATAGGTTCCTTCTTTAACATTTGATGGAAGTGAGAAACATCCGAATTAATTCCTTGAATTTATGCTCAAACTGTACCTGTCACTTTTGTGTCGTTTTTTCCTTGACGTTTTACTTTTTATTTTACAATTAGCATATATTCCTTAGTTGCACTTTGTTGCTCTAAAACCTTTGTCACCTTCTCATACAATATATTTTTTGCTATTAAGTATTAAGTATCTTCTTTCAACAGATGTCTAACAATTTCGGTTTTGTACAGATTCTTCCTATATTCGATTTACTCGGTTGACTCCTACTTTCAACCTACGTACTCCTTCTACAGCCCCTTATCGTGTTCCTCCATACCTTATCTTCGCAGATCTGTTATCGGCCCACCATATACATTGAATGCAGTAATTTTGTTACCCTCACATTCTCCATACATTGTTTACTGTTTAGTATCTTCTTTCAACGTACCACCTGCATGCCTTCTCTCTACACATTCTTTCCTATTAAGTGTTTTCTTCCTACATCCCATCTCTCTGTTGATTTCTACTTTCCACCGACCTACTCCGTTCGCAGCCATTTATCATATTTCTCTCTCTAACTCGCGCCTTATCTTCGCCGATCTGTTCCTTAACCACAAACGACACGAGCTTGAAATCAGATTCTAATCGGCTGTTAATCAACGTTGCGCTGCATCACATCCGCTTCCTTCGTCGAGTTTCGCATTATGACCGTAGCATACCTGATAGGCAAAGTGTCATAGTGTCATGTTCCGAGCGCGGGAGCTTGTGCACGTGCACATTATTCTTTCAAGTCTCACAAAGGCCAAGTTTGAGGAGTAAAGTTCTAAGCAAGTGACCCCTATGTTTGGCGCCGAGTGAAAGTTTCTTGCGGAGCATTCAGAATTCGTAGGTCAGCAACGTCCTACTAATTAATTTACTGATTTCAAACTCAAAATCATTCCATATTAAATACACTGTATTCACAAAATTATCGTCTACCGATCGACGAGGTGGCAAGTCTAGGAGAATAACTTTGAAATTGAAGTAGACCGTTAAGAAAACAGTACTGGAATTGGTCAGTATGTTATCGTACTGGTTGTCTCAACATTCAGTATACTTGAACTATTATAACATACTAATAGTGACAATTATTTCTTAATCGAACAATGTACATGTGACTTATGTAAAAATCTAAATTTTGATATCGCCTGAAGCTTTGTTAGCAATACATACATACGCTCCTTTTATTTTAGATATATCTAATTATATTCGCTATTTCTTCTTATGCTTTTTTGCTCATTACTGAAAATGATCTAGCTTGACCGTAAAGTCATTGATTGCTTCATTGATTGATTGTTAATCAATTATGATCCTGCGGGGGAGTGACTCCAGTCGGGATGAGCAACGTTGTCAACAGAAATGTCGTTAATAATGCAAAGGATCGACACGGATACCGGTTGAGTAATAATCGGGCCCCGTCATCGGCGCATTATGTCATTAGTTCGGATCCCGTTGAATTGATTCTAAGCTCGTCCCAGCTCGATTCTTCGCTCAGACTCTGACTAACGTTCGCGGAATTGCGGCGAATAAAATTAAATGGCCGTCTCGTCCTTTGCACGCAACGCGCATTATAAATACATGCGAAACGGCATGAAAGTATTTTTGATCAGCCGGATTTGAGAGAAAATTTTTTAATATGTCAGTTCAATCATTCTTCCAGTTGGTAGTTCTCATTTGATTGGTATCGTTTTACACGATCTTTAATTTGAAATAGATTTTCATTTGTATCTACTTATAAGAATGTACTGATTCTAGAACTAGAACAAAAGGAGAACAAATATTTTTTGAATTTTGGAGAAAAGACGACTGTATTCGGTCGAAATTCATTTGGACTGAAACTTGAGTACGTATTGTCCACTAAAATGGTAATCTTTGCTGAAATATGTCGCCTTTAGAAACCGTAATACATTTTGCTTTACTTTGGTTATTCAAAATTATTTCGCTTAAAAGTATGTGACAAAGAAATAAAGAAAACTTAGGGTTATGATGACTTTTCAACGCTGTCCAAAAGTTTGAATACTGTCAGTACGTTATATAGAAAGAAAAAAAAATGAGGTATTACGGTCTAATCTGCGGAACACGCTATATTTCCAGTGACATAGTACAAAGCGATAAAAAATGAAGAGTTGAAAATCCGGTCAAAAACAATAATATGTTTGGTATGGCAAATACCATTTTAAATGTTTTTAAATCTATTATATCTCAGTCTTGTCGAAAACCTGTACCTTTGATTATATATACATGGGTGTATATATACATATATATACATGGCTGCCATGACAAACAATATAATAAACTGTGTAGTCTGACTCATGGTGAGAAAACCGGATATTTAGTAAAAGAGCTGAATCCTAGCTCAGAATTGGAAAATGTGTACGATGAGTGGTCCAAATTAGATGCGGTATAAAATTGCAATGCGAGTGATGAATGTACACTTGTAGGAAGGAATTATCTGATTTAGTATGACTAAGAGAAGAAGCGTCAGACGGATTAATTCATGCAATCCATTCGGATCCCAGAATCCACAGAATCCATAAATTCATTCGAACTTTCAACACATGCAAAACCCAAAATTGTATATTTCTTCAAATTCCTCTCCTCGCATACTGAGCATTGAAAATCCCCATTTCAAGATTGCGGTCGCCTATTTCGGCAAAGTAACGAAGACCACCCAGTCGCATAATGAAATGCACAAGCTACAGGCTGCTCAAAGCCAACAAAGAGACGCCGCGTTTAACACCCCGCAAAAAAAGAAAGAAAAGAAAAGGAGTGTAAACAAGACGACAAAGCGACCACCTGAATTCCGTTCGGAGGCCGGCGAACTCCTACGCTTTCTTTTCATTTTCCCGACGATCCTTCAGTCGGCACGCGCGATATACACTCCTTAAGAAATGGAAACGAGCGGTCAGTCGGCGTCAAAAGTGAATCGTCTCCTAAGTAGGCGTCTACGTGCTTGCACAAGACTTCTCGAGAGTAGCGTCCCCACTTTCGACGTTTGCGTATTCACGATCCTCGGATTGCGTGAGAAACTCGTCAGTAGTTTTAACCCCAATTCGCCGGTTCGTCAAAAGGAAACTGCACTCTTTGACAAGTTAATAACGGTCTGCGAGTACGGTTTCCAAGTTTTACCGTTCGGCAAGCACATAACCTACAAATTGCGTTGAACAGGTAACGCGTAAGAATTGATTATAAACATTTTCGTCGGACTCCTTCAGAGTATTCTCTGTCCAAGTTTATGTATTCATGACAGTGGGATTGCATGAGAAAGTCATGAATTATTGTCGGTAGCTTCAACCTTCATCGGTTAAAATCAATTCTGGTATGGTATTTGATGATTTCAGTAAACGTGTTTAGAAAGAACATTGAGTGAAACGATCCACTGAGGACTGGTTCTAAAAGCCATTGACAAAGTGTTTAGTGGTGTGAATAGAATTTCAACAACCAGCAAGTTCATCTTATTAGCACTTATGGCCATCTATACTCATTGTCAGATATACTCAGAATGTAGGTATAACATTTTTAGGCAGTAATCCTTGCTTGCCTTCCACGTTTTCATAAATGACCTGTCACACTCCATTGACATACAATATCTCCAATACTTATGTACCTGATGCTCACGCAACTTTACAAACGGAATACACATATTTCTTTTAATGCATCAATTCGGTTGCTTGTCCTAGGCAAAGTATGGCCAACGAACTTTAAGTCGCAGTTAGAACTGCCTGGTACGATATCCGTCGTCACGTAACCAGTGAAATATGAATATTCGCAACCATAAACGATTCGACAGGGCATTAAGATGTCATTCCTCGACAATCGTTCCGGTACACTCTCAGACAGTCGGGCAAGTTTCTGTCAGATGGCAGACTTTATGTCAGGAGGACGTTGCAAAGAGAAAGGCAGCCGATACGGAAAATTGCCCGGACGGCACCAAAACGTTTTCCCCTTTGATCTTGATAGTTTGCATAGGTCGACTACTCACGATTCGAACATTTCTGCGGCACGGGCAGCGACAGGAACCTTCCAGGTCGATTACTGTGCGGTCTGGCTTCTTTGATCGCAGGTTCGGCACTCGCAAAAGTGCTCACCAGTAGCACCACTGCAAGCGGCAGCAGCATCATCTGAAAATTGTTTAAATGCACCCTTCAATATGCAAATTAGCATCAAGGTCGCTTATGGTATCGACGCGCAAGAATTTTTCAAGTCAGTTCAAACCGTAAGATTTTCACACTAATTAAATCACTATTTCCGGATACTAGTTAGAAAGCGATTAAATATGTTTTATAACGTTTAAATGACGTTTAATGTAACAGACTCTCCTCTTCAGAGTTAATATCATTTTTGCTGGATTTTTTGTTGGGATAGATACAAGAAATTTTTTGACGCATTGTCGTCTTATTTTGTTCTAAGGATAAAGAATATTTTATGAATATCCTATGTTTTATAATGTGGTATTATTCAGCAGTTGATTATCTTCATTAATGATGAACGGAGTATACGTCTGTATAATAAAGTAGTCTACGACCACAAAATGTATGCAGTTAGCGAAGGAATGTTTTCTATTACGTATGTATTTCGTGTACTATTTCATGATATATTACGAATTAATATGCAATCCTGATTACTGATGAATACTGAACGTGCGCGTTACATCATTCCACTCGCATGCCGATTATTATGAAAGTGGCCTAATTGCAAGTAAGAGATTTAATGACATTGAATGAGTCATTTATTCAGATTTACATCATTCATTCCCATAAAATCAATAATGAAAACAATTTTTGTGCTACTTTAATCTAGGCAGCTTTCAGAAAGGCCGCTACTTGCACGAGGATAGTAATGACCTTGTAACCAAAAAACGGTTAATTATCATCACTCACTAATTTCTCGAAATCCAACACGCAGAATATGTCAAACCAAATAAAGAAGGCAAGCATAAGTCTTCATACATCATTTCATTTAACTAGTACTGAGTATTACATATGTGTTGCTAATCGTAAAAGTACTCTAAACATAAACAATGAAAAATTTAATTTAATTCTCCATTTCAATGCAAGTAAATAAGTACGTTCCTCAAGTTCCATCACGTTCCTTAAATTCTTGACTTAAATTACTTTGAAAATGACAAATAAATATGAAAGACCAACGTTTGCTTCAAAAACTCAATTCTACGAACAAAGGTACTGTACCGCTGATCGTAAAAGTGATCTAATTGTAAGTCAAATAACAAAAAATCCTTCTATATCTTTATTTTATCACACCAAACAACTTAAACGAAAAAGTAAAAATTTCCCTAGGATCCTCAAATCCCTGACATAAACGACATCCAAAACTCAAGCTCATCTAACTCCAAGTCCCAGAACCTAAATCAATAGTTCTCCTAAACCTACATCATTCACTTTTCTATTCATTACTCTGTCAGCTTACTTCAAAAATGACCGGCGCACAAACGAAACCAATAAAAAAAACAACGAAATTCTGACACGGCAACACTATAAAAGTACGAAGAATCGTACACGAAACTGGTCCGCGTCTTCAGACTCTCAAGCTAACAGTCCTCATCTGCCGGAAACAAAAAGTTGCCGGCTGTGCGCGCGCGCGCACCAATTATTTCATCAAGCGCGCCGGTCATTGGCAAGTTCCGATTGCCGTCGAAAGAAAACGTGAGCGGCCCGTTGTTCGGGCTAAATCGATTTCAATTCCGGCACATTACGCCCACGGCGTCGTGCCATTTATCGAATCATTACACGGCGCCTAGCCGGACGATAAGTGAGAGTTTCGAAGACGTAAACGTCCGTTGACATACGAGCCCGGGTCCCTCACACTCGACAGAAGTTTCTCCTGGCGGTTGTGTCGCCGTTCGACTCGCTTTAGCACTTGCCGTTTGCCAGAAGTTCGTATTCAATGCTGTCCTCTCAAAGCAGAGGACGAAAACGACGGCGTAGGACGCCATAAGAGAAGATAAATGTTTATTAGCTTCGCGAACGAGTACGTGACCGTTAAGAAGACTATAAGGAAGTGAGAATCTGAGCTCGATTAATTTTGTCAATTTTTCAAGTTGGTTCACAGTTGCTCGGCTATCGATCGTTAGCAGAAATAATTTTGAGAAGTTTAATTCGAGTGCAACTTCTATTTGAAGCCCGAGACATGTTCGAACGAAGTTAACTGACATGTCAACGTAAAAATGTAAGCTTCCCTGTCAACGTTCCTCCGTCTATCGAATTTAACACGTACTCAACTCTAATTCATTCAAAAGTCCGCCGTTCATCCTAACCTCAAATTCCCGAGTTCGATCAGCGAACGTACGAGTCAGGTCGAGAGTTTTTCGTCTGAGAACCTCAAGCCTCGCCGAAATTACACAGTGCTCCGCAGAGCTACCAGCAGACTACCAGCTAACCTCTAATCTCTGATCCCGCGTCCGTGAACGCCGACTCGCGAACGAACACTCCCGCTGAAATCCGAAAAGGAACACACTGACGCCGAGCGTCTCTCGCCAGGCTCGAATTTTCGCGCCCGACCAAGTCGCGGGAAAAATGAAAACTGAACGATGCCAGCCAAGCCTCGTTCTTCGGCACTCACCTTGTCTCTCACTTTTTTTTTTGACCGGCTTGCCTGTTCCGTGTCAGCGGCGTGTCAAGTTAAGAGCGAAGTGCGCAATGTGGCCGGGTTGGTTAAAGAAACGTGATCACTGATAGGATATGGAGAGACGGGCGCCTTCGCCGTCGATTATATAGAAATGGTCCCTCCCCACCCAGTCTGCCAGGACTCATCCCACCATGAGACGCTCGCTACAGAGGAGGATAGCGTCGACTCGAATCGACCTTACTTATAATTAGTCCCGATAATTAGGCGGGTTAACGGGCACGCTAAAAATCTGCACCTTAGAGTATCGACAAAGCTGCCCGATCGATTCCGTTGGTACCAGTGAAATTTGGTTATCGTCAATTGACCGAACTTGGCCGGTGTTGTCGATAAAAGTGGGATTGCAAGAAGTTTATCCAATATTCGGTGTTGCTTTACGTTGGGTTGTACATTTATTTAAATTATTGTGATTTCATCATTTTATATTAGAATGGTCACTTGAAATGTACTGATATAACTGTTTATTGAAAATGTATTGAAATAGTAGTAGTAGTAACGGTAGAAATGTAGTGAAAAATGATAGAATAGAAGAGAGAGAATTGTCTGAGGACCTATGAATAATAAAGTACATCTGAACTAATTCTACAAATTTTTAGTTACTAAGAACGTAGACAGATTGAACAAGAGAGAAATATAGAATATTACAATAAAATTGCTTGAAACAAATAAAGGATGTACACCTAAAGTAACGGTTCATAATTTCTTTAGTATGGTATATACAAAAACTATGAGACAGTCGTGTACTCGCTCGCATACACACCTATATATCCACACATAAGTAACCCTCGTACACCGTACAAAAGAATCGTCGGCAGCCATGCCCAAACAGTGTCTCCGGGTCATTTTACTACTTAGCACAGTTTACGAGCCGTGCATTAGCGGCATTAACGTTACTTCCACCGGTCAAGGAACCAACCTACCGCCATCCTCATCCTCCATCCACCCTCCTCTCCCCCTCAACCCTCAGCCACCGTCCTCATCCCAAAAATTTCCCATCTAATTCAATTTCATGAATTCGTTTTTCATTCGTCATTCGTCCCAAACACAAGCTGCATCCTCGCCGAGCGAGAAAGTGAGCCAGTCAGCTCCTGTCGAAAATTCGTCGACGACTTCTACGATCCTCAATTAAAATTTCGTACTATTCTCGGGCCCTGTCGCTCTCGAAAACGAATCACAGACGAATCCCATTAGTCGACGCCGTCCGTTTTCGCGCGGCACGCTTCGAGCCGGGTGTCCTTTGCTCCACGAAATGAAAGGGAAAGGTCATGTCCGTTGATTCTCGCGCGGGCCGACGAATTTCAGAAATCCTCCGATCCTCCGAGATGCGCGAGAGCGCGCGCGCGCGCGCGCGCAAGCCGTAGCTCCGCCGACGGCGAGCGAGCGTATCTCGGAGCGGTGACCTTGAAGATGCGCCTTGTTAACTTTCACCGTGGTAACACTCGGCGAGTCCGGCGTTGGAACAGGATAGTCAATGTCATTCGTCGCTGCAGCCGCGAGAAACTGGCCTGCCACATCTACCCGCCTATTCTTCATCTTTTTTTCTCCGCTTCCTTGGTTCGAAGTTATTGTACGGACATTTGAGAAAGTATGGAGCGAGAGTCGGCGAGACCGATTGTTTCGGAGCAATTCTTCGGACGGGTCGATGAGGGTTGTATCTGGCTCGTTTGTCGTCGTACGAGAACAATTTGTGAGCTGACGTTATGGCATTGACAGTTCGCCGTTTTGACAGAATGTCAACTTTATCGAAACATTTCACTCTCATTCCACGGTTAAGGAAGAACACTACACGACACAAAACTAACATAAAATATTTTATAGTTAGAAAAATGTTTTGGTCAAGTTGGCCGTAGAGATTTTGTGCTGGTTTCCAACAGTTTCTTATGGAAAGTTATTTGGGGAGAAAAGTTATCACGATAAGTGAGGAACAAGTGACTATTTTGAGCGTCTTGTGGAGCTTTGAGTTTTGAATTTTTTTTCAATTTTCGATTCTCAAAAGTAGAATTAGGTCACATTTCCGGAAAATTAGCGAGAAATGTGACTGCCAACAGTTCAGTTTATTTTCTGAAGTAATCCGAGAAGTCCATCACCACATGTACTAAGACACATATTCCTGTTTTATTATAGTATTATCAATTTTCTAAGAAGTATGATGTGACGGTCGATAAGCTGACTAAGTTTTGTCATGGAATAACGAGCTCGTTAAATATTTTAATAAGTTTACTGCATACATTTTGGACTAATTAGATGTTTTTTGTACACGACATTGATCGGGTTGTTACATAACGCTTATATTAAGCCTTTCCTGGGGCATTTAATTAAAATATTTATAACTGCGTACATGGTTTTTCCAAAAATAGAAATTATATCACACTTTCTGAAGATTAATGAAAAAGTGGTGCCGCTCTATAATCAATGTCATTTATTGCTGTAGCCCAAAGAACTGGTTTCCTGCATTTCTGGACAAACATTCTCCACCTTGTTGCTTTAACCAAAGACTACCTTTGACAGTCAACAATAATATAGGCTAATATAGTCTAAGTATTTATTCACAGACTTTACCCAATTGCTTATGTTAACAATATTAAAGTGCATACTTCATGTTCTGTCTAATTGCAATTTGGGCATAATGCTCATGTATTTTGAATTTTTTAAAAAGCACTGTAAGTACGTGAATTTTGTAGCAAAACATTTGAAATTATTACTGTTGGTTTCTCAGGATAAGACCATCAGTACCTGAAGATAATTACATATGTTTGTGCACTGCTCATATGAGACGAACATAAGTTACTTTTCCTTTAACTACGTGTAAGGTAGAGAGTCAACTAATCAAATACATGGCTCAATTCACATCAATTACTAAACATATTACATTGACATTAAACTATATCTATTCAGCTCAGGGTAATAGATGCTCTCTCATTTTATATAATTTTCCGCATAAATCGTGCGTTTCTTATTACAAGACTTGACTATGTGCTTGACTTATCTAATGAGAATGTAACTTGACAATGTAAAATTCATATATATATCTATAATATATATTTTATAATGCACTATCTGCAATTGTATATATATATATACAAACATAGTTTAATACTGTAATATCAACATTTCACAAAACGTGTAGTGTCGTTTTTTTTTTAGTTAAAGTACAATTGCAGATAGTGCAATATAAAATAATAAAAATAACTCACAAATCATTTTATACATGCTTTTTTATACATTTTAAATTGTGCTTGGGAATTTTGGTTTGTACAACCCCTTCCCGTCTGACTATATTCTATCTGGCACATTACGTGTTAAAAAAATATAAATAATTATGTTAATTTAATTAAAAATATAACAGCCTACAATTGATTCATTCAATCCTTCCCCGTCCAGTTACATTATACATACCTGACACTTTTGAGAAAAAAAAATCCATCAACTATTGCGTATATCACCCTAGTCCTTTGAATCCTTCCCCGTCCAGTTACAGTGTACCTAAAACGTCACATCTAACAAAATTAAATTTACTTTTTGTCTTCTCCACTTTTACCGTTACTACCCAATCCGTAAAGTATTGCGTATATCCAGCCACCGTTTATACCTTCATTGAATCCTTTCCCGTTCAGTTACATGGTACTTGAAACTTCACATCTATCAATATCAAATTTACTTTTCGCTTTCTTCACCTTTACTGCTATTATCCAATCCATAAAATATTGTGTACATCTAGCGACTTTTACACCCTCGCACAATCGTACATCCTAATTCATTGAATCCTTCCCCGTCCAGTTACATTGTACCTGGCACCTCATACACTGGTACGTACGCACGTACGTGGAAAGCGTGTCGTCGTCCACGTATTGACGTAATACTTGGCTAGCCGTACGGGAAACTTCTTCTCGGCGGTAACTTCTCGAACAACTGTTGCGTGCATCGTTAATGCTCACGGTGCAAAACGATCGACTGGGAACGTGGCCAACCGGCGATGTCTCATGCCGACGCTTCGTTTCCTTTGTTTGTCGTCTTGGCGAGCTCAAAAGGTACGGATGACGCTGGAGCATAAGCGCTGAACTTTAATCCACTTACATCCGAAGTGGCAATTAGCTAATTAGCCCCGGTCCTGATACAGCATACGGAGCGTACTGACAATTGAGGCAAACCACTTCCTCTTTCCTCATTTTGCACAACGAGGTATGTTAAATATTGAATTGAATTGAGCAATTGCTGCTCTATAAAACTTTTGTTCTTTCTCTTTCTTTCGTAAGGATAATTCGTTAACATAATATTGCTTCCATCATTAGAAATTAAGTGTCAATATTAAGTATACTTGGAAGTTGTGGAAAGATTCGATGTAAGTTTGTAAATATTGTGCGTTATTTTTCTGTTTGCCGGGTTGCGAATTTGGAAAAAAAGCAAGCGATGCAGAAATGTAAGTGGTCTACTTCAATCTGTTTCCCTCTGAAGTGGCAATTAGCTAGTTAGTTGCACTTCAGTGAGGTAGCATATGAAGTGAGCTGACAATTGGGGGAAGGTACATCATTTTAGTTAATTTTATATATTTCTTATTTACTTTTTCTTTATACAAAAAAAATGAGTAAAAGTAAATATTATATAGTGAAGCACTTTTTGAGATTGCAACAATCAGGTTTCGTTTAATTTATTTTAGACGCTACAACAAAAACACTGATACAAACGCATAAATACTGAAAAGTTTCAGTAAAATGTCCTTAGAAGTTGTAGATAGTTCTTTACTTGCATTTGAATTACATAAGTAAGTAAATAAAAGCAGAACTGGGACTAACAAATCGCGTCATTTTTGATGAGAATTTAACAGAGAAAACTCACATATTGTATAACAAAGCAACAAAATTTACAACGTATCTAAAAGTGCAGTAGTATTTTTGTGAATAAATTAATAAGTGCGTCCAAATTTCTAATTTGTAAAAATATCAACAGAAACTACTGTATTTACACTTCTGTATACCTATCAATTTTTTGACAACTGTCAACGTGCATACATCAGATCAGTAAGAAAGTAATTTCGGTTTTGTATTATGAAATAAAAGTTCATACTTTTTATACAGAGAATAAACATTAGTCAACTATGTACTTTCCACTCTGTTCCGTAGCTTAACTCCGACTAACACCAAATGCCAAAATGGGAGTATTTTTGCATCGATAGAAATTTTTCAAGCAGACTAGAATACTATCTATGTTCGATACAGTTTGCAAATACAGTTTGCAAATACTGTTTTCACGCCGTACGATTCACTCATTGTTACGCTGCAATGAATGCAGATCGGCATTGTGCGGTGAATCGACTTTACGTGCAAGTCGATCAGAATCAATGGCACGTCTATTCTTCGGCATCGTAAGTCACGTTTGAAATTCAATTCGGCCGATCGCTCGTCTTAATGCCGACAATGAAAGAACGGCTTTGCGTCATTCTCTGCCATTACAGGATTCTCCCGAACGTTAGAGAGTTCGTGACAACAGAGCTTTGTCCATTGTCGCACGGCAGACAGATCGTTGTGTCGCCGAGATTTTTCTACACCTTCATACACGGTGGGAGAGTTCGAAATGAATCCGTTTCGTCAATCATGTAACAGTGAAAGTGTATATATTACGCTCCGTTAACGGCTATTTTGTAGAACACATAAAAATCGTTAAGATCGTATTTACGAAGCAAATTCAAGATTCAATGGTCAGTATAATTGACCAAATATGGTATTCGCTGACTATCTTAACGGACTCCTGCATACTTATGCTTATTTCGTGTGAAAGAAATCGAGACTGTTCGATGAAACGATTTGCATTGAGCGGGAACTTCGTAGATATGTAAGCGAGGTAACATTTCATAGAATTTACATGATCCAGAAATAACTGCCACCCGGAAGTAAAATGATTGGAAACGTGTTACAGTGAGATATACGTTAGTCGAATATATCGACGGATTTTCGGCCGGAAATGTTTGATTCTGCGTTAGGTATTAGCGTGGACATCTGCAATTGTATGTGTCATTAAGGTCCATATTTATTCGCGTAAAAAGTTAAGCCGATAAGAGAAGTAAATGGTTATTAGTGTATTGGAAGTTTTTGTATTTGTGTATTTGCAGGTTTGCCTGTAAAGGTATTCTAAATCAAATTAACAACGAAATCTGTTCCGTCCGTTCTGTTATACATTCATTATTGACTTAGTTGTACTTTCATTCAATTATATGCGCTTAATACGTTGCACTTGAATATTTCAGTGATATGTAAAGTGATTATTTCTATGAACAACAAATAAATAATCATTCAATTTTATCAAGCTCGTTGACTGGTCTCGATGAAGTGTATCATTATCAATATCAAGTGTATCAATACCTATCATATTTTTCGAGATTTTCTTTATATGGACGAATCGAAAAGTAGACAAATCTACGATACGATCCTATTTAGAAATGTTGAATCTTCCAATGGTAATATAAAGCTATACATGACGTTCCATTTTGAAAGACCTCAAGGTGGGACATCATATCTGATTTCCGATAAACGTTGAAGGGTTTCGAAAGGAACATCGTGCAGAAGATCGTGTCCTTGTTATGGGTGGACGTGTTTGAGACGTTCCAAGGCTGGCCATATTTTTCTTGAGCGAATCATCCGCCCTTCTCTACATCCTTGCGCAGGATAAAAAGAAGTGCGGCAGCTGAAATAATATTGTTCCGAATTGACACGGAAATAAATAACCTTCGGCCATATAGAGTCTAAAGTAAACGCGACGTTTTACCTTTCTGTTTAACTCTGACATTCTTTGTCAAGACATACATTAGCGAAGGGTACATACGATAAACAAAGTGACTCGTAAACAATACAAATGTAATTCCTCTGCAGTATAACCTGTAATTGTCGATAAAGGCTTTACATCATTTACGCTATACCTTTGGCTTTTATTGATCTACTTGAGACACACAAATCTGAATTAGCATAAAAAATTGATGTAAACGTGCGCTTACTTTGCTAATCAATATTTACCGAACTGTTTTGACTGTGATACGATAACGATCTACTTGTTCAGTAAAAATGTTTCAATAAAAGTTGTGCATAAAATCAATATCTAATTAGACTCTATTCTGTTACAATTTTCCGTCACTTTAATTGAGTAGCTACAACTAACTATCGACTACCATCCTCAAAAATTAATAGCATACCAACAATTGTACTACCTCCTGTACTTCAATTATTGTGTTGGCAAAACAGTATTTTCAGTTTTCAAACATAGATATCATTATAATTCTTTTGAAAAACGCCTACTAACGTTAGAATATCTTTCTTTCAGCGCTTGATACTGCTCACATCTAAGTTACGAACCACAACGGAAAATACATAATTAATTAAAGTTTATTCTCCGCATAAAAATATGACCTTTATTTCACACTGCAAAATCGAAATTACTTTCATGCCAACGTTTACCTACAAATAAGAACGAGAAACCCTTCCTCACACCGAATACACGCCGTTCAGTGTGCCCAGTCACATACACATTCGCAGTCGGCACCGCGAGCGTCCGCCGCGTGTGACATAACCCCAAAACTTGACGTCCGCCGGGCGCGTCTGCTGGGCAAACCTAACCTTCCCCGAGCCAAGTCGAGTGACGCGCACGACTCGAAGCCAATCCTCACGGGCCTTGTTACCGAATCGATTCGCGTCTCTGATCCTTGTTTACGATGTCTCCGTGCCAGAAGATTTCCATCCTCGCCCGTCTCGCTTCGTCCATAAATCGAGCTCAGAACTCACCGACCACGATCCGCGCACGCACCCGAGTTCCGTCGGGCGTCGGCACCTGGATTCGTAGCAATGGGACTGTCCAACTCGTACGGTTCATCGACATCGGGGCGCGAAGACGATCCGAGAATGCTAATCGCGAAAGAAGAGATACGCCGCGTTGCGTAAGCGGCAAGACGCGAGGATACGTCCGAAGACGCGCCAACACGTGGTCCATTAATGAGGATGTTAATGAGCGACCTTGAAAACGGCGCCGACCTCGATATCCCCCGGTCGGCAGGTCTCGATCCGATCGCGACGGGTCCGATGGCATTTAACGGATTTTTCGTCGGCGAGACAGTGTAAGTGTCGAGATTTTCTCCTGACGGTGGGAGGGGGGAGGGTAGGATGATTCGCGAAAGAGGTCGAATTTTAGGGCTTGTTTGGAATGGCCATTAGGAAAGTGATTCAGGTTGAAGTAGTCGTCATTCGCTGGTTAGTAGAGTGAATGATGATGACTCCACTTTTCAGCATTAAGTTCTAAGAATCTAGCATTCTGATAGCTCATCAGGTTGAAGGCTAATGGACGTATGTGTAAAGGCAAGTAAAAGGATGTGGGAGAACTGTTTTGGTCCTTTATTTCATTACAGTGAATGACAATGAAAGTATAATCAAATATGCATAAATGTGTATAACTATTGTTACAATATTGACGATAGTTGAGGGCCTTTGTTACAAATTTACAATTTTATGACGACCATTAACGTATCTGAGCACTTCACCGTGAATTCGTTACTAATGCAAGTACACTACTGTTCTTCGGGCTGCTCGGATATTTTGGTGGTCTCCGCAATATACGTAAATCTTCCTTAATAATAATAGCGACGATATTTTTTTAAGCTTGGTATAACGTACGCATAACATTAAAAAAGATTTGTCAAGGTTGTTCCAACACAATCATGACTTTCTTGCATTCTCTCGTATCCGGTCCATTTCTGTACAAGGATGCTCTACATAAACAGTCGAAAAAAAATTCTACAAAAAGCAGTAACTCATTGCCAACACTCCTCTAAAATGTCACTCGTTGCTTCAAAGCATCCTACACAAGAGAATTCCAGTTTTTTGTTATACATAACATGTTTACAGTCACTTTTGTACTTTT
Source organism: Anoplius nigerrimus (assembly GCA_914767735.1). Classification (NCBI taxonomy): domain Eukaryota; kingdom Metazoa; phylum Arthropoda; class Insecta; order Hymenoptera; family Pompilidae; genus Anoplius; species Anoplius nigerrimus. The sequence goes on from OU612090.1 coordinate 9,165,738, forward strand.
GCACTTTGGCACACTTGTATCAAACGATGCTACCGATATCTTGACTGCGCGCAGGCTTGCGCGTCACCCGCATGCGGGTGACGCAACGGTGAACGTTCTAACATTGAGAGACGCGACTCCAGGCTGAAGGAAGAGACTCGAAGCCGATGAACTAGGTAATGCGGATGTGACCTCTAAGCTCACGGTGGTCTGTGCAATAAACATTGTGTCGTGGAACAATGGTGCGAATTAACGTCGATCGCGAGATAGCGCCGAGTCGGACTGAAGGAGAATCAGTTGCGAAAGGCGGCTCCGTACTGAAAGGCTTACGAAAAGTCGGGATATTGGTCAAACTGCTCGCTCCTGCCTCTGAATAAATTGTCGGCCGCGCACGAGATAAGCTGTGCTTTCGTGCGAGTTAACGACAGTGTTTAATTGTTTGGGAGGAATGCAGGATGTCATGCCGAATGGGATGCATTTTATTGACCAGTCAATGTCACACGTTTGCACACAAATGCCATTTCATTGGGTATAAAGATTGTAAATAGTTTTGATAGGATAATGTAATACGGTAGACCTACAGTATACCTGATAAGGTAATATAATACATTGGGCTCCCCTATAACACGGTAGAGTCGCTTACAATTAGATCATATTATACAAATACAATACATGAGCCGTTCACAGACCATAGGAATTAACTTACTTATTATATTTAAAGTACCTTTGCTTAATAATCTGGCTAAAGACAATACATGACAGCAAGCTTTATGACCGCTGGATAATACATATCATGATATTTAACAAAATTGATTTAACGCTTCCGTTGATAATATGTACGTACCGGAAATAGCAAATATGTATTTCCTCTCAATTAAATCGGGTTTAATTTAGCAAAGATTTGTTTTCCTAAACAAAAATTTTTTTTTTGGTTTTTAGGGTGAATAAAATAAATCATACGACATAAATGCGTTTTCAGATACATTTAATGTGCTTCACAACTAGAAACAAACCTGAGATGGTCTCCTGTACAAACGGTATGAAAACATAAATGTAAAATACGTCAATAATATTTGTTACGAAGGGTCAGAAACAATAGACTGCAACATTACGCTTTATACCTACATATTTACATTGATCTTGCATAGGAAAAATACGGTCACTCTCGGGTCAACATTTTTACAGTCAAATTATGACTGTAAATTCTGATCTCGAAGACGTAGTAAACCTGTTCCGTTTCCCAGAAATTTTGATTCTACGGTCGCTTGAAACCCGCCTGATATCATATTTGATTACTTTTTCATTGACGTTTCGAAAGATGTAATCGGATAGTTTACGTTTGAAGTCAGATAGGAGAGGCAGTCTGAAAGAGCGCCGCTAACGTTCTCTTTAGACTTACACGGACGCGGCCATGATAAAAAAAGTTTAAGTCGAAGTTATGCCAGTTTCGTCCTTTTTCCTACAGTCGTTCAAAGGTCAGTGGCTGCTAGCTCAACTTTTCAAGCCTCGTTCGACGTACTAATCCGACATTGAAATGTTCCAAAATGGAATGCGACTCTGGGATCCGGCAAACTTCTGCGCAGTACGCGGGACACTGCGTTAGTCAGATTTTCCAAACAGATCCTGGACTGACAGAATAACATCGGCTGCATTCTGGATGCAGAGCATCCGATGTCAGATCAAGGTCGGGCAACTTTTCGAATGCAGGTGATCCTCCTACAACGCGGAATCCTACAACAGGATTCATAAGATGCGGGAACTCTCCTGCAACACGGCATACTATTGGGTTGGGGAATAAGTTCGTAGGCTTTTTTCTCAAAAACTTTAATTTAAACAAAAATCAATAATTATATTATATCATACTCAGACACACACACACATTCACACTTTCATAATCACTGACTCACGGATCATTCATACACCCCATAGCTCTATCGAATGAATATGATACACTTTGTCAAACAGAAAAAAAAAAAATCGGTGTAAAACAATGCAAATATAAAAACGCTACGAACTTATTCCCCAACCCAATATAACACGATTCATAAATTGCAGAAACACTCCCACAACATCACGGCATCCTGTAACACAGTTTCGTTCTAATACGTGAAGAAATACAGGCAGCCCTCCTACAACACGGCATCCTATAATACGGTTTCGCTCTACTACGATTCGAATATAAGTAAGGTGACCAACTATTTTTTGTTCAAAAAGAGTACACTTTGCAAGTATTTCATAGGTGAAAAAAAAGAAGAAAAAACGATAAAAACTTTATTTTCTTTTAAAAACATATTTTTCTTCGGAGTGGATTTTTTTTTGCTAAATGAGGATGTTCATCCAATAATGTAGCCACATCCGAACAACTTTCATTTTGCATATTAAATTTGACTGTTAAGACGACAGATAATGTTTTTACAGAAAGTTGCGAATTCTCACTGCTCCAATAATCATTCCCTAGTGAAAATACCCTTTGAACAGCAGCATTAGTGTCTGGACAACATAAGGGAATTTCTATTAAAACTTTTAAATTTTCATGTGGGATATGATATTAATAAAATTGAAATAAAATAATCTAAAAAAATGTTTTAGAAATACAAATAAGTATAAAATTATACAAATGAGTACTTTCAGAGTACAGGATTTGAAAAGAGTACGGTTTGCGAGAAAAGAGTACAAAACTCAGTAAATGAGTACAGTTGGTCACCTTAATATAAGTAACTCTCCTGCAGCACGCATCCTATAACACGTTTTCGCTACAACAGGATGAGAAAATTGCAAAAATATTTGTACAACACTGTACTTCGGCAGTCCGCGTCCTGCTGCGATATATTGACAAATGAATTTTGCGTCTTCGAGACTAATTTCTGCAAAGCCAAGTTTCCGCCCCGAGACATGTCTGATAAAGATAAACAAACAACGTTTAAGAAGATATTTCTTTATTAGCGAAGATATCAGTCTTGAATCATCTTTTAAAATAAGGGAAAGCATCTCATATAGGAAAGTCTTAATTTAAATAAGGCAACAGTCAGGAACAATGTGTTTTTGTTCCTTTTTTCTGTTACGTTATATATACATTTATATTTTCAATTAAACTGAAGTTTCTTATATGGAATTTAAAGAGGAAATGTTTCAGTTTGACAAGATTTCGAAACGTCACCTCCCTTTTTGTACTGTCTCCGGGTCTCATATGACACGGTTTCGACACAACACGACATTTTCTAGAAATCCGTCTGCCGTGTTACAGGAGGGTTGACTGTACTCAAAAGTTGCGCCTCGACGCAGAATCCTCGAGCGACGTGTCCTTTTATCGATTCCGACCAGACAATGTGCCGCCACAATGAGTCATTAATAAACTGTCATAACACGTAGTCAGGAATCGTTTAATGGGACTTTAATGACGTGTAAACTTTTCATTGGCACCATTCATCATCCGCGCGGCGGCGGGACCCCCTTTTTTGCGAACTTTGACCGGATTTCCAAGTCTGATCGATTGAGCCGAAGTTCGTGATCGATCGGCGGATCGTGATCGATAGCGGCGAGTCGGCTGCCGATCGAGCGGACTCGAATCTCGGATCGGTGCCGATGCGAGCGCGGCCAAGTTGCAAAATCTACGAGACTCGGTCTCGCGCGCTATTTTGCAAGGCTTACATTAATGCACCGGCCATATTGACCGGGCTTTCTCCCGCTTCGGATTTCTTCGCGGCAAAATGCATATTCACGACTGATCTGCATTCCGCGATCGAGACCGCTTTCGGCTCTTATGGCAATGCTTTATGCGAAATGCACGGGCTCCTAATTGGCAATCGAATGGCAAATTTATTTTGACTGCCGTCCATTTTGGTAACGCGTTGAAGACGCGTGTTTATGATCTTTGATTTCTGCCGACAGGAATACGCTCGCTCCTGAGGATTTGAGACTGACGAGCGAATTCGTGAATTTCAAATCGGACGTGTTCGATATTTAGAGGTGAAGCTTAGGATTTCGATGGTTCGATGGTTGCGATATTAACCCCTTGACATACGAGTCTGACTCGTTATTCATTTCATGGGCCACTGTACACTTTAAAGAGTCTGACTCGTCAAGCGCTTTTTTACAGAACTATTAAATTATTATTTTTTATGTTATTTAGATTTTCTTTATTAACACCAATCTGAATAATAAAAATCCAAAAATAAAATGTACTTCTGTTCAGCTTAAATGGTATTCTTCGGTAGCATCAAGTTTTATTTGATTTGTATGTCAACGGGTTAAGAGGTGCGAGTTTAATGTTCAATTTTGTAACGGCTTGATCGGATTGTTTCCGGCTGAACTTTAGTATTCTTAGATTACTGTCTTGCAAAAGCGTGCCAAGCAATTTTAGAGTCACCAATTCTGTAACTGTGGATTTTGCAATCTCAAACGTTCACATTTCAATTTCGCGGCTTTCAAACCATGAGTTTGGCCCCTGCATTTTTCTGCCTTTAGTATATGTGTTATTACCTCACTTGATATTCTTCAACTTTTTACAGTTTTCCACCTTAAGTTGAAATTCATATTTTTTAGGCCCATAGTCTTACTTACAGCGTGAAAAACATTATATCTGAAATATATGAACCGTTTATTTTGAAAGTGACCTAAGTTGATTTGTTAAATCTTCATTGTTGATTGTTGTAACGTATTCTCCTTCAAAATCTATAACAAACCTGACGGTTAATTTTAAAAGTGGCCCAATTTCATTTTTGGCGAAAAGACACGTATCAGTCACTTAATGATTATTGTTATTTTAATAGAAGTACTAAACTTAATTCTCTTAGATACATTTAAGCAGTGTGACACATTGATACCCTTCATATACATTTTAAATTTATCAAAATGTAAACTCGTAAATATTTCAAATTGAATCTAAATGGTCATAGGCCACTTTCAAAATAAACGACTCATATATCAATATTCAGCATATTCCTCCCGAGTTTCATCTTCAGCCTCATTAGTAAGGTGACCAACTGTACTCATTTACTGAGTTTTGTACTCTTTTTTCGCAAACCGTACTCTTTTCAAATCCTGTACTCTGAAAGTACTCATTTGTATAATTTTAACTCATTTGTATTTCTAAAAAATTTTTTAAGATTATTTTATTTCAATTTTATTAATATCATATCCCACATGAAAATTTAAAAGTTTTAATAGAAATTTCCTTATGTTGTCCAGGCACTAATGCTGCTGTTCAAAGGGTATTTTCACTAGGGAATGATTATTGGAGCAGTGAGAAATCGCAACTTTCTGTAAAAACATTATCTGCCGTCTTAACAGTCAAATTTAATATGCAAAATGAAAGTTGTTCGGATGTGGCTACATTATTAGACGAACATCCTCATTTAGCAAAAAAAATCCACTCCGAAGAAAAATATGTTTTAAAAAAAAAAATAAAGTTTTTATCGTTTTTTCTTCTTCTTTTTTTCACCTATGAAATACTTGCAAAGTGTACTCTTTTTGAACAAAAAATAGTTGGTCACCTTATAATTAGTGACCATCCTCGCAAATTTCGACACCCTAAGAAAACTCTTCGACTCAAAAATAATCTTCGAGCATTGGCCTCCTTAAGTATCGACACTTCACACTCGAAGTCTTAACTGCGCATTTTCCAATTCGATCCCGACGATTCCTAAACATCGAGCGCACCTTAGATTCTCAGTTTCTTCCATCGTGTCGATCAATCCGACAGTTCGCTCACATTCTAGAATGTTCGGACATCGGGCAAGACGCATGGAAAACCGTGCATACTTATTACGGATAGCACTCAATTGCGAGTCTCGTTCGCGCGAAGAAACGATCGACGAAGCGTCCCTTTTGCGGGAATAAAAGTCACGTACACAATTGCAGCCACTTTCCGCAACATTGAACTCGCCTAAGACCGCGTAATTGCATCCAGCCAACGTGCCGACTCTCGGCGAGAAGAAGGTCAGCGAAATTACCTATGCTTCGATAAAGAGATTTTTTTTTTTTTGCTCATTTTCCTAAAGGACAATGTTAGAAGACGCTTAGAGACTGACGTTATTCAATCGTTTCATTCGAGACAATTGCGATGGATTTAAACGCGATGCGTAGAGGGCTCGAGAGATGCTGACGATGGTCAATATCGTGTAAGGAATACGGGTCGAACGTTTTCTTGTAATTGTAACAGTGGCGTGGCAGTGATAATTTCAAACCGTGCTACAAAAACTGTGGATATTGTAAGAAAATTAAGAGCGTGATTCAAACATGCGATATTGCAAATCGTATTAAGACGTACTGACCACTTTGTGACCTTGCATGTAACTCAGTCTGTTCTGTAAAAGCAGTATGTGAAATATATAAAAAATGTGTCCTGTAAATACAGAAAATAAAGCTCAGGATCTTATTTACGAATTAGTACTTGTAGAGAAAGTATGGAAAAAGGTTTTATGACTGCTGTCTTGACAAAGTCACGTCAACGATAACCGATAAACAAATTATAGGGGATAAAGATAAAATATAGTTCAGGTTGATTAATTTTCACGACAACCCGTTTGTATCGATCCCAAAAAAGAACTGTATAATGTTTCATACTGTCCCTCATACCAAAACATAACACAGTCACAATAAGAAATATTATAACATTTTAACGAATGCTCGGAAGATCATTCGACGATTAACTTTAAACAGCAAAAGTTGAGCTTTGTCATGTATTCAAAATTTCAAAATCTGACACAAAGATAAGAATCAGTCAATAGCACGCACTGTAACCTCAACGTCCTCAACACTCGCCAAACACTGAGAGTTCCGAATGACACAGTAAGCGAGTCATTCTTATCCGAGCAAATTATACAATATCCCGATTCCATTAATCTGCCAGACCACTACTACGTATTATACACATGGCAAGTAGTTGACAGGAACATCCGGTGGTTGACGGAACCAGAAGAGACGAGCGTTTACTTCGTTCTGATGACACACGCTAATTGAAGAATGTCGACTGAGCGACCTCAGGATTGGCAGCAGAGAAACGTTGACCTTTCGATAATTGGCAATCAGACGAATGTGGAGTATGGAATGATCCGAAAAAGATGATCAGCTTCCGGCTGGCAGGTGGGACCCAGAAGTTTTGTAATTACTGCGCGCTCCGGCTGGATGTAACTCGGCGTGAGACGAGTTACGAGACGGCTGTAATTGATAATCGAGCAACGACTGCTTTCGGACGGATTTCGGGATGATGTAAAAGCAGAAGAGCTCGCTCGTAATATCGAAGTAATTGCAGCGCGTTTGCGAAATAGTGCCGTGCGTTCCGTAATACGTGTGACATAGGATCGTTGTGTAACGAGGGGCGCGTAGAATGACTTTTGGTAAGAATTGAGATACGACCGTTGAAATTTTGTTACACTCGATGGTTCGCGGTCAACCGTTGCCTTCGGTCAAGTTTTGGACTTTAGCCGAATTCTGCGGCGCAACGGACGGAACGTTACACAATGTTGAGGAACTTACATGACGGGGTGACACGACACGGGGTGTCATGCAAAATGTTTGCAGACGCTCAACGTATAAGGGAAGCAATATTTTGTACGGGATCTAAGTAACGATTACTGTCATGGGCTTACCTTGACACGGTGCTGTAACACGGACTTTGTATACACATAATATCAAAATAATTGCAGCATGTTGCAAGATAGTATATCCGAGTGAGCTACATTATATAAATCATATACGTCGCGCAGAGAATGTTTGATACGAACCAAATTACAACTTTACTAATCTCGCTTGGCAAGTTGGCAATACTAAAATTGTTGTAATACCTCGTAGCGTAGTTCGCAACATTTACGTCATATTCCAGTAGAATCCAACAATTTCAAATGCAGATCATGTTTTTTTTTATACAATTTTAATCTTTGGTCAGCGAGTAAAACATTTACAGTGTTTTTTTTTTACAATTTATTTTACGGTAATCACCCACCCGAATCATCATATATAACTAATGCATAAAGCCAGGCTAATTACATCGTGTTGCAATAGAGTGTAAATCGTCTGCACAAGAACGTACAGAATATTTAACTAAATTCGTTAAAATGACATTCGTCTTTAGTAATCCTCCGATAGATAAGTAATGCAAAAACGGAAAGTAAAGCAGAACACTTATACCACACCTTACTTATTACCACATATCGCACCACATTCTGCAGAACACTATTTTTAGTTAATTGGTAAGTACACTTCCCGTCAATAAAGTTTCTAAGTAAAAGCACAAAACAGAAAAATATGCGTCTGTTACATCAAGATAATTGTATCATGGTGTAGTAGAGCGTAGAACATCTATACCTCAACTTACTACAAATCCATAAGAACTGTCGGAGAAAACTTTTTATTTCTTCTTTTAAATTGCACTTGCCTCCAAAGCAACGACGCGAAAGAGAAAACGACTCATGCATAACACCAAAATAATTACATCGCAACGGAGTGTAGAGTATCTATACGACACCTTATTATAACCCCACAACAATCTGTGAGATACTTTTCACGGTTTTTTAATTACACCTCTTGTCAGTAATCCTCCCGATCAATAGCTCGAAAGAGAAAACCATTCATGCCTAAACAAAAATAATTACATCGCAACAGAATGCAGCATACTTATACACCTTACTATATCTGCAACAAGCTACAGAATAGTTTTTCCATTTTTATTAATTACACCTCTCGTGAGTAATCCTCCGGGGCAAAAGCGCGAAACAGAAGACCATTCATGCCTAACACCAAAATAATTACATCCGAACATAGTGTAGAATAACTATACACCTTACCATCATCCCGCAAGAATCTGCAGATTTCTCTTTAACAATTTTATTAACGGCACTTCCAGTCAGTAATCCTTCGGGGCAATAGTGTGAAACAGCCAACCATTCGCGCCTAATACCAAAACAAATACGTCCGAACACAGTGTAGAATAACTACACACCTTACTATCACCAGACAACAACCTATAGAATACTTTTAACATTTTTCTTAAATTACACCTCCCGTCAGTAATCCTCCGGAGCAACAGCGCAAAACAGAAAACCATTCATGCCAAACATCGAAACAATTACACCCGAACACAGTGTAAAATAACTACACACCTTACCTATCACCAGACAACAACCTATAGAATACTTTTAACATTTTTCTAAATTACACCTCCGGTCAAAGCAATAGTGTGAAACAGCCAACCTAAGGTGACCAACTATTTTTTGTTCAAAAAGAGTACACTTTGCAAGTATTTCATAGGTAAAAAAAAAGAATAAAAAACGATAAAAACTTTATTTTCTTTTAAAAACATATTTTTCTTCGGAGTGGATTTTTTTTTGCTGAATGAGGATGTTCGTCTAATAATGTAGCCACATCCGAACAACTTTCATTTTGCATATTAAATTTGACTGTTAAGACGGCAGATAATGTTTTTACAGAAAGTTGCGACTTCTCACTGCTCCAATAATCATTCCCTAGTGAAAATACCCTTTCAACAGCAGCATTAGTGCCTGGACAACATAAGGAAATTTCTATTAAAACTTTAAAATTTTCATGTGGGATATGATATTGATAAAATTGAAATAAAATAATCTAAAAAAATGTTTTAGAAATACAAATGAGTATAAAATTATACAAATGAGTACTTTCAGAGTACAGGATTTGAAAAGAGTACGGTTTGCGAAAAAAAGAGTAGAAAACTCAGTAAATGAGTACAGTTGGTCACCTTATAATACCAAGACAATCACATCCGAACACAGTGTAAAATAACTACACGCCTTACTGTCACCCGACAACAACCTATATCATACATTTTACATTTTCTTAAATTACACCTCCCGTCAGTAATCCTCCGGAGCAATGGCGCGAAGCAGCAAAAACCATTCATGCACAGCATGAGAACAATTACGGCGCGTTGCAACAGAATGTAGAAGATCTACACTTGGCCGTGCAGCTAAATTCCACGCTTGGCGAACGTTACGACGAACGCACACGCGCACAGACAGCGTTCAAATTGGACATTGTCTGTCCTCCGTTCTTTCTCCTTTCTTCGGAATCGCGGCCTCGAGAAATGGGTCGAAGCGTGGTATAGTTATTAACCGTGGGCTCGCCGCATCACCGCGGCGGAAGATGTTCAAGATGAGGCCGGCCGAGGCGCAATTATTACGAAAAAGAACCTCATCCCGAATGGGCCGTCGCATAGCTGATGATAGGCAGGTAACGTTCGCCGACGATGTAAACTGGCGCGGGCGGCCCCCGTCAGGGCTATAAATAGCAAATTGACGTGTCCTGTCTGCGATTGAAATGGGGGAGGCCGCGTCAGGTGTAGTCGGACGGCAAAAAACGAAACGCATCCACCTTAATCGCACGTTCCATGTACGCGACTTGCATTTCAGCTGATTTTGACTCCCTAACCGCTTTTCTTCTTCTTCTTCTTCTTCTTCTTCCATTTTTGGTTTTACGTCGCATCGACTGTTGGGCCATTAGTGACGCCTACCGCTTTCATATGTCCGAATTTGACGAATATTCTAACTGTATGGCATTTTGGAATCTGTAGAACGGTTTTGATTATTTATGGGCTTAACACGTTCGCGGACAGTAAAAGTTTCGGCGAGGTACGAAACTTGACAGTTGTTTTACTCTTAAATCGGTTGTGATACCGAAATTTGATTAAACACAGTTTATAAGGGTAGTCAGATTATCGTATTTTAATTGTTGTATACAATGAATGCTATAACATCTTAACTATAGCGAAACTTAAGGTTATATAAAATTAAATTCAAAATAATTCGCTTTATGATTTGAATGCCATAACATTCATGTCATTCTGCATCATCGTGAAAATGAATGCTATAGCATTCACGTCCGCGAACGTGTTAATAGGTGTAGGTAAGTATGATGCAAATCTTATGTAGCTTCGATACGGTCCAAGGTCATGTTTGTTACTGACATGAGATGAATGGTTTCGATTGTTTGGCAGACGGGCCACAAATGGACACTAAATATTATGTAGTTCGGGTATAGAATATGTTAATGTTTTATTACATATATGTGTATATACCAATTTTGAACGTAAAATCAAACTTATGGCATGTAAGGCGAATATGCTTAAACTATGGTTAATATTAAAGTCAACCCAAGTATCAATAGTTTTACGTGTCCTGCCTGCGATTGAAATGGGGGAGGCCGCGTCAGGTGTAGTCGGACGGCAAAAAACGAAACGCATCCACCTAAATCGCACGTTCCATGTACGCGACTTGCATTTCAGCTGATTTGGACTCCCCACTGCTTTTATATGTCCGATTTTGACAAATATTCTAAGTGTATGGTATTTTAGAATCTGTAGAATGTTTTGATTATTATATTTATAGACTTAAAATTAGTAGATCTAGGTATCTTATGTAGCTTCGATACGGTTTAAAGGTCATGTTTGTTACCGATACGGCATGAAGGGTTTGATTGTTCGGTAGGCGGGCCACAAATGGAAACAAAATGTTATGTAGTTCAGGTACACATTATCTTAAAATCTTATTATAATACATATATGTGTATATAGAATTTTGAACGTGCAATCAATCTTATGGCATGTAAGTGTAATTTAAAATCATCACAACTATAAATAGTATAAATAGACGTGCCTGCGATTGAAATGGGGAGGTCGTGTCATGTGCAGTCAGCCGGCGAGAAATAAGGCGTCTGTGCCTGAACCGCACGTTCCACGTACGCAACTTGCATTTCAGTTGATTCGGACTCTGAACTGTTTTTAGATGCAAATTTTTCGAATGATGTCCAAGGCACGTTTCGGAAAATACTGTAGTATCTACCGAATGTTTTTATTGGCATATTTGTGTGTCTAGCTGCGTTAGTAGGTGTAGGTAAGGTTAAGCCTGAAACGAATCTTACGCAGCTTCAAGGCGATTGAGGGGGTCAGTACATGTAAACGCTCAAAATGGAGCTGTTTTTCCACGACTTTTTTTTTAAATTATAGACATGTTTAAAAGTACTATCGATGACTCCACCAAAATTGTTACGTTCGTCACTGTTACAGATGAGCAATTTTTTACTGTTTAGTAGCCGGCACGCAGATCGAAAATAAATGGTATGTAGTGTGGTTACAGGTCATGTTAGTGCTTTAATACGCATATGGTGTGTGTACAGTTTTGAACGTAGAATCTGTTGGACCGTAATGCGAATGTTGGATTATTATTAAACTAAATAATATTAAAATCGTCATCAACAAATCATCGGAACCACGACTATAAATAGAAAATTGATGTGTCCTTTCTGCGAGGGAAATGAGGGTCAGGTGGTGACCGGTTATGAAACGTACGTTTTTTAATCGTATGCCATACGTCTGTGACATTAATCTTAAGATGTACTGTTTTCAGTCATGGATTCAATGAATATATTCGTGGGTGGTATTTCTTTGATTTTGGTGATATGCACTCATTTAAATGCAAAACGAATATTACGTAGTACAGATATACATTCGCAACAAAATCGTCAGGATTATAAATAGCAATTTGATGTAGGAGATGATACGTGGACGCCTTAAACGCGCATTGTGTCTACGACACTTGCATATAAATTAATCTCGGAATGAACTAGGTTCGGCATAGCCCCAAAATCTATATGGTTAAGCAAAGAAGGGTCACTAAAATTAAACTTATATTTCATGTACCAAAAATGGGTGGCTCCCTTTAATGTACTACAGCTCAGGAGTGTTGAGTGACTTCAGTAATGAATCCCATACTCGCTCTAGTGCGTAACGATAAGAGGGCTTCGACCAACTATATTTTCTCCCGCTAGAGGGCTTAGTTTCATATAAATTTTCTCGCACTAGGGAGTCTCACAAAACCTCAATAGGAGGACGTGAGCCTGAGCGGTGTTTAGCTTCGTCTGGGGCAGGATCTACTGGCATAGCCCCACTGATGAGTCCGCCAGTAGATCCAGGACGAAACGAATAATTTTTATTTTTATTTAATTAATATTCCTTTTTAGAGTGATCCGATAATAACGCCTATAGCCCCAAAATCTATATGATATACATTATTATTACGTTCGATTGAATCAATTTATTAATCTGAATACCCAATTTGTAATTATGCCAACTTTATACATGTTTAATCGCAGATCGTGACTCACACGACTCCCCCGCTAGCAGATCCTCAAAAATCATATTTCAAAGCCGAAATAGTCTTCACCCCTAACCGCATCCTGCGCGAATAATCCTAAACCTACTCATTATTCGATTTCTCGCACTCGCACTCCGTCCAAGAACGATCCCTCGGCTCGAAGGATGTGAAATATGTTTCTGTACCGAAGCGAATTTATCTTCGCTCGCTACACAGCGTTGCGCAAAGTACTCTGCTCAAAAACTAAAAACTGCAGATATACATTATTATTACGTTCGATTGAATAAATTTATTAATCCGAATACCCAATTTGTAATTATGCCAACTTTATAGGTACATGTTTAATCGCAGATCGTGACTCACACGACTCCCCCGCTAGCAGATCCTCAAAAAGCATATTTCAAAGCCGAAACAGTCTTCACCCCTAACCGCATCCTGCGCAAATAATCCTAAACCTACTCATTATTCGATTTCTCGCACTCGCACTCCGTCCAAGAACGATCCCTCGGCTCGAAGGATGTGAAATATGTTTCTGTACCGAAGCGAATTTATCTTCGCTCGCTGTACAGCGTTGCGCAAAGTGCTCTGCGCGACAATTTTTGTAATCGAGCGACGGAGAATGACACGGGAGCGTTGGCGAGCGCGTGGATTCCGAACGCGAACGTTTACAATTGCGAAGCGTATTATCTTCTAATGTCGCCCGCGTCCTCGCTCGCCAGCCAGGGAGACAATTTGCGAGAGCCAAACTCAGTAGGGATCGAGGAGAGGAGACGATCCTGCGGTGCTGCGCCGGCTGAGGTTGACAAACGAGAGAGGCTCATGGCAGAGAGCTGAGAGCCTTTTTTTTTTTTTCTTAAGAATGTGGAATCTTGAACAAGACACCTGCACCCCTCGGGGGGAGGGGTGGGGGGGGGAGTACAGGTAGTGTCAGGTTTCACTGACCAAACCACACCGGTACTCTTCTAATGGGAAGTGGAGAGTACTCGGGTTTTGCTATTAACATTCGCCAAAGTACCCTCCACCCGCGGCGCGAGCAAACGTGTAAAAAAAGTGAGATATTAAGAATTTTGTGACATACTAGTCTAAAGACTGTTGCATGTAGAGCTGAGAGGCTGTCGCAGCTTCCAGATTGGAGCGATGTTGGTGGGGGATGAGAATTACGTGTGCACAGGACGCCTGGCGCGAATTTATGGTCCACTTGTGGGAGGATGATTGGAGGCGGTCGGATGTATCGTAATGTTGGGGTTGTATAATGGATCCATTGTACCTATAAGATGAGGGTGTCGGTAGGATTATGTTGCGTTCACCGAAAAGTGCGATTTTTTTGGTTTATTTGTATTGGGTTGGGGAATAAGTTCGTAGCGTTTTTATATTTGCTTTGTTTTACAACGATTTTTTTTTTGCTGTTTGACAAAGTGTATAATATTCTTTGGATAGAGCTATGGGATGTACGAATGATCCGTGAGTGAGTGATTATTAAAGTGTGAATGTGTTTTTCAGTTTTCTTAGTATGATAGCGAGCCTTTTACACTAATGTAATTTGAAATATGACGAATTTGTCTGTAAACAGCTGACAATGTTTCAGGACCTGTAAGACATGTTTATTTGCAAATTCATATACATCACTCATTCCTTCATTATTGCAAAACGCACAGAACTGCCAGTATTGCTACATATCATATATGAAAAATGTCTACCAAATGTAGCATGACTTACAGTCACACGGGCGACACTGCGGATTTAAGCGCACACATAACCCAGCGCAAACTTTACATAACAACTCCATTATTCATACGATTAACAGTAATTTACTTACGAAACTTCGCGGTTGCATTAAGAGTATCAACAAACCAGAAACTTAAACGCACAATATGACTTCCACTCTCCCTCAGATGATCAAACGCACAGATCTCCATTTCCCACAGAAATTGTGAGAACAAAATCTACATGTGCAACACAGCAGAGAAGTACTTCAATTGAAGTTACAACAATGTCAGAATCCTTTGCCCTCGAAGCGCCATGAGTCATAACCTAAAAGTGCTAATTGTAAGTTGATAAACTTTGCCTTCGCCGCCCAAGTCGCATAACGTAATCGTGCTAATTTGGCAAACTTTGTCTCTGCCGTCCATGTGGCACAACGTAAAAGTGCTAACTTGATAAACTTTGTCTTCGCTGTCCAAGTCGCATAACCTGATCGTGCTAATTTGGTAAATTTCGTCTTCGTCGTTCAAGTCGCATAACCTAAAAGTGCTAATTTGGTAAATTTTGTCATCGCCATCCATATCGCATAATCTAAAAGTGCGAAATTGGTAAACTTTGTCTTCGCCGTCCAAGTCGCATAATATAAACGTGCTAAGTTGATCAAGTTCGTCTTCGCCGTCTGACAATGAGTCGCATAACCTAAAAGTACTAAATTAATAAATTTTGTCTTCACCGGCCAAGTCACATAACGTAAAAGTGCTAAATTGATAAAGACAGTCTTAGCTGTCCAAGTCGCATAACCTAAAAGTGTTAAATTGATAAACTTCGCTGTCCATCGGCTACGTTTCGCGTACAATGTCGATTCCAACAACGACATAGACAAAATTGAACCTCAATCAATCTCTACGCATCGTGCAATTACTCTTTTCAAGCTTTACAACCTCCGTGTGTCCCGTTTGTGACGTCGTTCCTCTTCCAGATCTTTCGATTGAGGAAACGAAATTGCGTCATCGATTAACTAATCGTAGTTTCTCCTGTCATCTCGGCGTCGTTTTGACTATCGCCTTCTTTACGATTCTAATCAATGTCTCGTGTATACTCACGCAGTATCTTGGGGCTGATATTGTGCCGGGTAGGACGTAAACACAACTTTCGTCTTGACTCGGAACTTATTAAGATAAAACATGATTTTCCGCGACAAAAACTTCTATCCGGGTTGAGGATACTAATGGCTAATATTGGATTTAGAATTTTATAATCTGTTGGGCCGTGGTGCGTAACGATTCTTGATTATATCCTATAAGTGTGTAATCAATATTTGTTAACAGGATTAAAGTGTATTTTCCAAAATCTTGGGGGTGGGTCGTGTGGGGTGAGATATTTTTATTTATCGATAAATTTGTGAGAAGAAATAGTATTTTTCTTGATTTATTGAGAAACTTGAATTATGAATAAGATAATAAGGTATTAATAAAAATAAATAAATACTACATATCTCTAAATGTCATATCTGCCTCCATTGACACAAAATATATATTTTCCTAAATATTACAACTTGGCACTCCATCAGACCTTCCAAACCTTATACTATTATATTTTCCCCCACTTATTTATCAACCTTCATAACAGTTACTGTAACAGCAACTTGTGGAAAAAGTTAATATTTCACTTAATCTTATTGAGTTTCTTAATTTCTGAATAAGATAAATGAGAAATAATAACAACAAATTTATAGCAGATGTCTTTAAATATCACATCTGCTTCCAGTAAGATCGAATGTAACTTTCCTTTGACATTCTAACTTGGCATTCGGCAAGCTCTTCCAAATTCTATAACCCTTTTCATACAACTTTTGCCACAGCTACATCTCAATAACTGCACCTATCAACAAATCAGACTTTAATGAAGCAGAACACATTTTCCCCACATACTGATCAGCCTCGATGCCCGCGAGATCATTACTCACCTCAGCACATTACACAATAACACCTACCTAACGCCTATTATAACGTCAACTTTCAATCAGACCGAACACGTCCCACCTGCGTTCAAATAATCCTCCCAAATTATGCGCAAAACCTACCGTTCTCTGCCCACCCTTACCCTCGCTCATTACTGCCTATTAAGTAACCCGGCATCGCGTGGCAGTCAGTCATAACTTGGCAGTCGTCTGGCAGGGGAATCGAAATAAATTCCATCCTGAGGCCTCCCGGCCGAATTGAAGCCGAGTCGAACGGTCGTCAGAATGCTTTCGGGGAAGGATCGGAGACTCTTCGCTCGCGGCCAAACGGCGAGGAATTCGCCTTTAAGACGAATCGATCGTCCACGGGGGTCCAGAAGAGGTCGGGACGCGACCCTGAGCCACATAACGGAGCGGTAAAAGTGACGGACGAACGTTGGCCTACGCGACAAGAGAGAAGATCCGATTCGCGGATCTTCGGCTTGCCCGGAGGTGTGACTCAAGCGGCGTCACTTTTCTGCCTTCTCATCGATAACTGGTATATCCTCGGCCACGTATCGGTCAAATAGGACGACAAAGTTTTCACAACACCTGTAAAAATCTTTCCGACGTTTCGATCCCACTTCTGGATCCTCCTTAGGGATAGAAATTTCATGTGATCATAAAACTTTGAGTCACCTTCTTTATTTTGGTTTTATCATTGTTAGAGTTGGCATGTATGAAGTTGTACATAATAGCAGCAGAAAATGTTAAGCCCGGAAAGTTTTTTTTTGTTGTCTAACTATACGACACGAGCGATTCCTGCCATCCTTGGGTACGCGGTTGTTACTGTACGGTTGAGCTCCGACTGCTTTCTGCTTCTATTATGTACAACTTCGTACATTCCAACTTTAACAATGATAAAACCGAAATAGAGAAGGGGGACACAAAGTTTTCACAACACCTCTAAAATCTTCCCGATGTTTCGATCCCACTTCTGGATCATCCTCAGGGATAGAAATTTTATATGATCATAAAACTTTGTGTCCCCTTTTTTATTTTGGTTTTATCATTGTTAGAGTTGGAATGTATGAAGGTTGTACATAATAGAAGCAGAAAGCGGTCGGAGCTGCCTTCTTCATCAATAAGTGGCATATCCTCGGCCACGTATCGGTCAAATAGGACGACAAAGTTTACACAACACCTGTAAAAATCTTTCCGACGTTTCGATCCCACTTCTGGATCCTCCTTAGGGATAGAAATTTCATGTGATCATAAAACTTTGTGTCCCATTCTTTATTTTGGTTTTATCATTATTAGAGTTGGCATGTATGAAGTTGTACATAATAGCAGCAGAAAATGTTAAGCCCGAAAAGTTTTTTTTTTTTTTGTTGTCTAACTATACGACACGAGCGATTCCTGCCATCCTTGGGTACGCGGTTGTTACTGTACGGTTGACCTCCGACTGCTTTCTGCTTCTATTATGTACAACTTCGTACATTCCAACTTTAACAATGATAAAACCGAAATAGAGAAGGGGACACAAAGTTTTCGCAACACCTCTAAAATCTTCCCGACGTTTCGATCCCACTTCTGGATCCTCCTTAGGGATAGAAATTTCATGTGATCATAAAACTTTGTGTCCCCTTCTTTATTTTGGTTTTATCATTGTTAGAGTTGGAATGTATGAAGGTTGTACATAATAGAAGCAGAAAGCGGTCGGAGCTGCCTTCTTCATCAATAAGTGGCATATCCTCGGCCACGTATCGGTCAAATAGGACGACAAAGTTTACACAACACCTGTAAAAATCTTTCCGACGTTTCGATCCCACTTCTGGATCCTCCTTAGGGATAGAAATTTCATGTGATCATAAAACTTTGTGTCCCCTTCTTTATTTTGGTTTTATCATTGTTAGAGTTGGCATGTATGAAGTTGTACATAATAGCAGCAGAAAATGTTAAGCCCGGAAAGTTTTTTTTTGTTGTCTAACTATACGACACGAGCGATTCCTGCCATCCTTGGGTACGCGGTTGTTACTGTACGGTTGAGGTCCGACTGCTTTCTGCTTCTATTATGTACAACTTCATACATTCCAACTTTAACAATGATAAAACCGAAATAGAGAAGGGGACACAAAGTTTTCACAACACCTCTAAAATCTTCCCGATGTTTCGATCCCACTTCTGGATCATCCTCAGGGATAGAAATTTTATGTGATCATAAAACATTGTCTCCCTTTTTATTTTGGTTTTATCATTGTTAAAGTTGGAATGTACGAAGGTTGTACATAATACCTTGTAATATAATACAAATATTTGAACAAGGTACGTATCAGCACGGAAAAAACAATTAATAACAAAATTAATAATTTGACAGCATAGTACATGGTTTAATAAGATATTTCGCAAGCAGTCGGTGTACTAAAAATATTGCGAAAACAATGCAAATTTCTCGGAAAGGTGGAGACCGAAGGATACCCATAACGAATTTGAAACATGTTCCTGTCCAAATCCTTCGCGTCCACCAACGTTATTAATGGGTCACGGATTTCGAAAGGTTAAGAAGCTTTGCTGTTACTTGTAAAGTATCCTGAATTTAATGATTCTACCTGGAGCAGTACGACAAAAAAAGTATATCAGCGTTCATTTACATGACGCTTCCCTTAAAAGAAACATCGAAGATTTATCAATTTTTCGCAGAAGGATCATTGAAGGTCGACAGTGGCTAAAAACTGGTCTAATATCACACACAAAAAATGAATTTGTATGTGAGATAGTCCGAAAGGGTCATTTTTCTATCCAATGGGGAAAAAAAAAAAGAGAAATTTCGCAGAAGTGTTTGTTAATTTTCAGCGGACAGATGCGAAAGTTCGAAGCGGCTGATTAGTGAGTAATGCGAATGAAACGATAGAATGTCGAGGACATTTTTTTTTTTGCACGGCAACATGACACTCTTCAGTCGATGTTCCTAAATTCCTGCATTCCCAGATAATAGAGACGTTTAAGTGCAATCAAGCAATTACGCGGATTCTCAGATCGTAAATTCATAAATTCTCAACTGTCAGCGACATTCATAAACGTTGCATACCGACGCGACATATCAGATTTGTTTTTGAGAAGAAAGATTAGCGTTCGATTACTCAGCCATTAGAAACTGAGTTGTTTTTTAAGGAGATGGGAAAAATGAATCATGGAGCGTGCCATGAAGGTATTCCGAGAAAAAAGTAATACGATCTATCCAATTCTTTATTCGCGTCGTCAAACTTATAATTAGTCTGCGGAATAAATTGAGAATGAAGTGAGAATCGAACAGGGTGCGGCAATTTATTTGCGGACGGTAAATAATTGCATTGTTTGTCGCTGAGGTACTTTGAAAAACGTGTGCAATACCTGATTCAGCTGACGTTACCGAGGGAAACAAAACCATGAGTAATAAAGTGGCGCTATTGAAATGCTGTCGTATTGATCCAATGACAATTACAATCAAAATATATCACTCGTTAAATTATATTGATTCCTGCAATTTATATACAATTATCGTATACATTTTATAAGATTGTGTGCATTTTCAATTTTAATTCAATTAAAATATTATATCAACCTTTTGGCTGAATCAAGCCATTTATTACGTTCGTTACAATTGTTTTATAATTGCAGTTAATGTAGTATCATAATTTCAAATCTTCTTTCCTGTTACCCTTCAGATTGATTTTTTATTTACTGCATGGTTTCATTGATTCCTTTGCTACGTTTATATATTTAAACCACCCACCAAAAAGACAGTATTACCAACCATTTCCTAAAGCTAACAATAGCCATAGTATAATATTGCTTCCATTATTTTTTACCATACTTCATTATCAGCACAATACTTCTCTTTTATCTACTACAATTATAAATGTAATCCACTCATCAGACAAAACGAGGTCGTACCAACCACCCAGTTAAAACAACCATTCCAAAAATTCCTCGTAATGTTATTTGTTAATTAGTATAATGTGACACCGAATTGTTGTCTTTTCTTCACATTTCTCTGCTTATAATCATTACTGTCTTACTTTTCTCATCGACGAGTTTACAAAATTGATCCGGTCGCCAAAAGCATCACACTATCCATCCGATTGAACTAACCTGCTTCATCGTCACAATTCTAATAACCCCGGAATTGATAATAATAAGTGAATAGTATATGTCTCTAAATATGTCCACTTCCAGTGAGATTAAATATAACTTTCAATAACTGCCCCTATCAACAAGTCAGATGTCAATTAAACAGAACATGGTTCCCCCATTTGCTCATGAACCTCCACAACAAGTATTATAACATCTACTTGTGAAAAGTTCGTTGATTAATTTATTGAGTTACTTCGTTTCTGAATAAGATAATAAGAAATTTATAATAATAAATTAATAGTACATGTCTCTAAATATATGTCTGCTTCCAGTGTGACTGAAAACATATTTCCCTAAATATTCTTTTTCACGTTCGACCGGATCTTTTAAATCCTATAATCATTTTCACATAACTTTTACTACATAATATATCCACAAGTGCCCCTATCAGCAAAACAAATCACAATTAAACAAAATATATTGTCCCCAATTACTCAACAACCTCCATAACAATTATTCTAACATCAACTATTAAAACATTGTACAAAAAATTATTTGCTTCATTTATTGAATTACACAGTCTCTGAAGAAGATAACAAGAAATAATTAATCAATAAATTTGTTAATAATTATATATAATAAAATAAATAAACATGATTCTAAATATCTACTTCCAGTATGACCGAACATTTTTTACTCTATGTATTCTGAGTTCATATTCGACTATCACGCTATCCGCCTAACCGAACCCACCTGCCTCATCATCATACCTATCTCTCATCACCCTGGGACGGGAGCTTATGAAACATGAAACCGTTTCGAGCCCACAGCCGCGGAGGACTGATCGACGAAAGCAATTACAAAGTATTATCGACAACGCGCCGGACAAATTGTCGATCGGATGCCGATAAAGGCAAGCCGCTAGGTATCTGGAATGTTAATGTCAAGGCTGCCCGGTCCATTGTCAATCCCACGAGGATGCCATTGCCAAGGAGGCCAGCTCGCCTCCTTCTAACGATCTTATCTGGCTAAACAGTTATGAGGAAGCGTCGGCTGCAGTTGAAATATCGGACGATTCTGATATCCACCGGACAATCTCACGCATAATTCGACGGATTCCGGTAAACGGCACGAGAACGTCATGGAAAAGGTTTGAGAAGGTTCGCGGCTGCTTTCATATTATAGTCCATAATGGCATGTTGAGTTTGGGTAGGCTTCATCGACTTCGTGAGCTTTATCGGCCAAAGACTGGAAGGTAAGGCATTGTTGGAACGTGCTGTAGTGTACAATAAGTTCACAGAATTCTACTACCTCAATGAAACGACTGATAGGTTCAAAGATATGAAGTTTTGAGCAGACATCATGGATGTTTGTCGGACAAAAATGACGCGATTTGAAATATTATTGAATGCTGATTATTGACTTCATTGGCTTTATCGGTCAAAGACTGGAAGGTAAGGCATTGTTGGAACGTGCTGTAGTGTAAAATAAGTTCACAGAATTCTACTACCTCAATGAAACGACTGATAGGTTCAAAAATATGAAGTTTTGATCAGACATCAGGGATGTTTGTCGGACAAAAATGACGCGATTTGAAATATTATTGAATGCTGATTATTGACTTTATCAGCTTCATCAGCCGAAGACTGGAAAAAAGGGCACTGCTGGAGTGTGCTGTACTGCAAAATAGGTTCACAAGGTGTTATTCCATTAATGAAACGACTGATAGGTTTGACGATACTGAGTTTTGATCAGGGAACATGGATATTTGTCGGACAAAAATAACGCGATTTGAAATATTATTGAATGGTGATTATTGACTTCACTGGCTTCATCGGTCAAAGACTGGAAAAAAGGGCACTGCTGGAGTGTGCTGTAAGTACTGCAAAATAGGTTCACGAGATGCTATCCTTTAATGATACGACTGTTAAGTTTAAGAACATAAAGTTTTGATCAGAGAACATGGATGTTTGTCGGACAAAAATGACGCGATTTGAAATCTCGTTGAATGCTAAATTAGTTTCGATAACCGTTTCTCGAAATTACGCGGTGTAACAGGATAATGCTGGATTAATAAATCGTCGGCGACGATCTATGCGGTTAGCTAGTGTCGATTTCAGCTCCTGCGGCCTGCGAATGAGTGGATGTCGTTACGTGTAAGCTTGTAACAGTATACGATGTCGATGCGGTAATAATTACTAATACGGAGGGCGTATCCGTAATTCGTGGAATAATTGGTCACTACTTGCGGCGGGACGAAATGAAAAATGGAAAATTCTTCTTTCGTGTGGGTGTGTATGAATGGAGACGTCTTACGTTGTTGCTGGATTCCGGTATTAATTATTAATATGCTCGTGGGGCGATAAACGGCTCTGTGAAGGATATCCGGCAATTTATGGTACCGGGTATGATTCTTTGTTGTAAAGCGAATGAGATTAGAATCGATTTTAGAAGGGACGGTGCTGAATCCGACTGGAGGATTTTCGATTTTCTAATCGCATTTTGTTTGCGGTCGATATAATTAGGCGTTCCATACTCCATACGTTAAAGAACGGTGGTCGAAACTAAACTAGAGACCGGACAATTACTTAACACTAGGTTTACGGACGTTTTTTATATATCTATATCCACGAGCATCCATCGCACCTATTTCTACTATATTCAGATTTTTTAAATTAGAAGGTTTAGGGTAAACGAATTGTGTGCATAAATTCTTTATATGAAATTATTACTTTACGATACAAAATAGTTACAATAAATGCTACTGTTTTCAAAAATGTAAAATTAAGATTTTTAAGTACTTCTTTTCGAAGTTTGTACATGGCAGAGTACAAGAACGATTGAAAGAATTAATTTTGAAAATAGAAGAAGAATACTCTCATACCGATACGCACGGTTGTCAACTATTTATTAAAAACCGTGAATCGTGTAACAAATTGCATATCAAATATTCATAAAGTCTTCATCCAAATCATATTTTCTACATGCACCCCCTTAGAATACATGACTGACACTTATTTGAATAAAAGCAATAAATCATGTCATCATAACCTCACTTTCCTGAGAACAGCATCCCTTCTTTGTATCGGACAGTGTGAAACGCCATGTTGGTACACACGCATTTACATCGCAGCCCATAATCGCGGACATGAACACCGACAGATTCAATCTCATTCATTTTCAATTACGTCGAACAACTTCCGACAGTACGTATCGCGTATGTACACACACACACACACGCGCGGCGATGCGTACGCACACGTACACGTGCCAGTGCCTTCATTAGATCTTGTCTACTGATAATGGCAGTCGGTACCGCTGTTGCGTGCATTTTTTTTCGCCAGACAAATCCGGGTTTCCTCTTCCACGGTATTCATTTGTCAATCACGCTAAACGATCGTAAATACCGTTCGCTGTATTGATAATCGGCCGCCTCCTTTGTTCTGCTCACATTGTGAGACCTCTGTTCTTCGTGCATGTTGTTAAAATACAAACGTAGATTTTTGGGGCTAGGGTTAAGTCAATATTTAAATTTTCGAAAAAAAATGTAAGTATGTCAATACAAAGATTTTTAGGTGTAGATATTAAGCACTCGTGAGAAGTATTATTTTTCTGTAACTAATATGTATATGTCATTTGTGTGGAAATATGCTATTCTGACTTTTTCTTGAGTATTTGAGAAGAATATAGTGAGGGTCGATTGTTTATTTCTTTTCGTAACTGTGTGTTCCGCTCTAACGCAATGCGGTACATTGATTATGAATATATAAATAATTAATATAAACACTTGAATCGATTGCATATAATTTCAAGTTAGGGTGAAATACTATAATGTCTCAAAATAATTGGAAGTTCTAGAATTAAAGACCCCAGACACTTTTCTTCTAAACTATCGCGTCAATTAAAATATTGGTTTCACTGTTAGTGCAAAACTTTGAGTTACAGTTAGACACAGTGAAGCAGGATCTCAAACTGACTCAGACTCTGACAATGAGAAGTGATCAGAATATTCTCGCGACACTTTTCTTTTTGAGTTGTCGATCTCGATAGGAAACATTCGCAAACTTTGTCACGTACTCCTCCAAAGAGTGATCCTCAATTTATTGCCTGCGCACTTGTCTGCCTCCCCTTTTTTCGTACGCGGATGAGATTCCAGGCTGGCTTATAAACAATTAAAAAAAAGCAGCTCTTCCTCCGTAGCGTTTCGTTCCGCTCGCCGTTGTTGTAAACGATCGTAAATCTTCGCAATACGCAGAACTGTTAGCGGGATAATATTAATGGATAACGGTTCCGAAGCCGGACATTGCGAGATTTTTGTATAATTTTAGCGAATCAATCATGTCACGTTATTACGGGTGGTGATTATTACTGGAAAAGTATGAAAGTGTAATCGTACAATTGTTTAAAGCGACAACTGGCGACTGCATGCTAATGAATTTTAGACAGTGAGAATGATATTTGTATAGTCTCCAGAAATGTCCAATGCAAAAAAAGGGACGCCTAGCAATTTTCTATACGTATCTTAAACAAGCAGTATTGTTTATACGGGTTTTCTATCGGAGAGAATGTACTGAATTGAGTTTTACTTGTAATTCAAGGGTAAAGGTACAGAGAGCGGTACTCCTCACCGATTTGCATGAAACTTTGCAGAAACATCAATTTTTGCAATAAAAATAAGATCTGTAAAAGCCAAAAAGCGCGCTCTCGTCTAATTAAAAAGTTATTAAGCGTTAAAGTTTAGTTATAAAACCTGACTTACCGACAGCGCGAACGACACTGCGTATGCGCACTGATGTCTGCGCATGCGCACGGACAAGTTTGCACGTAATGCGCGCTATTTGAAATGAAATAATATTAAATTGGCCAAGGCTAGGTGTGGGCAAGGCTTTTCTTTTATAATGTTTAAGAGTTTTCAATCAAACAATGGTTTCAGAGGAGGTTTGGGTTATATTTTAAATGCCAAAAGTGCAACAACATTATTTCTATGGCTAGGTGTGGGCAAGACTTCCCTTTCATAACGTTTAAGAGTTTTCAATCAAACAATGGTTTGAGTGGAGGTTTGGATCATATTTTAAATGCCAAAAGTGCAACAACATTATTTCTTCGGCTAGGTGTGGGCAAGGCTTCCCTTTTATAACGTTTAAGAGTTTTCAATCAAACAATGGTTTGAGTGGAGGTTTTCGGTTATATTTTAAATGCCAAAAGTGCAACAACATTATTTCTATGGCTAGGTGTGGGCAAGGCTTCCCTTTTATAACGTTTAAGAGTTTTCAATCAAACAATGGTTTGAGTGGAGGTTTGGATTATATTTTAAATGCCAAAAGTGCAACAACATTATTTCTTTGGCTAGGTGTGAGCAGGGCTTCCCTTTTATAACGCTTAAGAGTTTTCAATCAAACAATGGTTTGAGTGGAGGTTTGGGTTATATTTTAAATGCCAAAAGTGCAACAACATTATTTCTTCGGCTAGGTGTGGGCAAGGCTTCCCTTTTATAACGTTTAAGAGTTTTCAATCAAACAATGGTTTGAATGAAGGTTTGGGTTATATTTTAAATGCCAAAAGTGCAACAACATTATTTCTTCGGCTAGGTGTGGGCAAGGCTTCCCTTTTATAACGTTTAAGAGTTTTCAATCAAACAATGGTTTTAGGACGTTTGGATTATATTTTAATTGCCAAAAGTGACCTAGTATTCCAATACCTAAATAAAGTCTTCATAAATTTGAAAGTCAGCGTAAACCCCTGAAAAAATACAGAAAATTCAACATGAAATACCGTAAGTGGTGACTCTTCGTAATTTTTTGCCAATAGAGGACCACCAGCGTAAGTTCTCACGCCGGCCGCACCAAGACGCTGCATTCCACGACAACAAGTGTCACGTGACCACGCTGTCAATTGCCGACCTTTTAGCCACGGGCAGACAACGACCAAATCAATACAGTGTCTACTATTTCTACTTCTTCTTCCTATCGTTTATGGATACGCACATGTGGGTGTCTTCTTATAGTGATTCACAATTACATTCATTAACGAATTTGAGTAGTTTTCTGTTTCTTCTTGAGTCTACCACTTGACGCGGAACGCTCACTTGCGAGGAAACGCAAATTGGCAACAATGCTAAAATTAGTTACGCGCGCCGCCCGTGGACAGTGGCTGAAAGTATAACTTCTGTCGAGTACATGCAGACGTGATCATTCTGACTTCGCTTCGGTTCCGTTCGGCGAAATTCGGACGAAATCGGGAAGGGGCTACGTTGTACATGTTAAACGCGATCGAAGATGCAAAATACCAGATTTCGACGGCCACACGTATTCCCGTCAGATTGCAACCAAATGTTCGCTCATGCTTCGAGCCTGAATTTCGTCTTCCAAAATCAAACTTAGTACATTCGTAGATACGTACACGGATTATCAATTTTGATAGTTTATTTGTCCCGGAAAAGCTTAGGAGAGAAGAAGTAAATCAAGTTTTAATTCTTCTAAACACATTTAGAGCAATAACTGGTTGACAAATTAAGATATCGGCACGATTCTGATTGCAAAACGTCATAAAATTATTACGCTTAATTTCAACATATCATTCCAGGCAGTTTCAATTTAGGATGCAGAAGTTTAATATACAATATATAATATATATACAATAATTTGTAAAAACTCAAGTATAGAAAAATAGTATCGGTTTATTTGGACCAAAAACTCCTTATTGAATATTTACTTTTGACGCTAGTAGCTCCTCAACAAATGAAGATAATGAACTTATATCGGTTACAAGGAATAATCACAAGAAATAAAACTTTATTGTGGCATATTATATTACATAGTTCACATTTACAACAATTAAGTTATGAAGGATGTTGCCTCGACGTCGAGAGTGGGGTGTCTTCTTCCTGGCAAGTGAACTGAGCTCTGCAAGTCTAAACATTCAGTGAACAGATGATAGCAGGCAATTTACCAAATTATACTAGATACTGCAGCTTATCTTTTTAATATGTTTTGGTACATGGAAAAATCATAAATATTTTATTTAAGGTAAAGAGGAAAGCCCACGTCTAATTCTCGTGGTTTAAAGGTTTCTTTTATTTATTAGCCGATACGCAAAATTGGTCCCCGTTAATAATTAGTGGCCCTGAAAAGGGCCGATTAATCCTTTTTCACAGGAGGTGTTGGAAGTCGCCTCCATCAACAGCCAGACACGAGTTTGCTCTCTTTATCATGCAAATAAATACTTCGCTTAACGCTTCTGATTTAATGTCGCGTATTGCGGTCTCAATGCCATCCTTAAGTTCTTCAATTGATTGCGGATTATTTCTATACGCGTCAGATTTTAACGCATCCCAAAGAAAGAAACTTGCGGGTGTCAAATCGGGTGACCCAGGTGGCCATAACTCACGACTTATCAATCTTTCCCCGAAAAATTCCTGCATCATCTCCAATGCAGGCGACGCAGTGTCAGTCGGGAAACCGTCCTGTTGGAAAAAACAGTCCCTCTCATTTTTTTCTAACAATGCAACAAACTGCATTATTATATCCTCATAAGACTCTGTCGTTATCGTTTTATCGAAAAAGATTGGGCCTACGATGCGCTTCTGCGATACAGCGCACCATACGCCTATCTTTTTGGGGTGTAGCCGCCGTTCAGTAATTTCGCGTGGTCTACTCGCGGACCACACTTTAGTATTGCGGGAATTCACGTTTCCATCAATATCGAACCACGCTTCGTCCGTGAAGAAAAATGTATCAAATAACGCAGGCTCTTGGTTCTGCATAAACGCCAAGAGCCATTTGCAGTATTTGACCCGCGCGAAACAATCAGGGTCCTTCAACTGTTTCACTGCAGTGCGCCGATAGGAGAGCGTTTCCAACAATTTTCTTGCCCGCTGCGCGGACCCGTGAGAGATATTGCTTTGCCTCACTAAATCGGACAACGAAGTTCCCGGCTCGGTTTCCAACGCCCCACGAATCTCGGCTAATTTCTGCGGCGTCAGTACTGTTCGTCGCCGCGTTCGCGTCACGTCGTGGACGCTGCCGGTCTCACGAAATTTTTTCACAATCCGGCTGATAGAGCTTTTCGTCGGACACGGCACATTCTTATACTTGGCCGCAAATTCCTTTTGGCATTTCGCCAAGGATTGGGTGGAAAAAAAGGCTGTCACAATGAACACACGCTCCTCTATGCTGTACATGTTGAACTGAACAGAATTTACGCTTTCCAAGTAAAATAAAGGATGCACGGGTTTTTTGAGCAAAACCGACGGTGAACAAAAAAAAAAAGGCGATAGGACAATCCACACAATGTATCACACTGAAAACTCACAAGCGTTTGATACAATGTCTACCATTTAACGCGGAATGGTCGCTTGAGAGGAAACGCAATTTGGCAACAGTGCTAAGATTCGTTATGCGCGCCGCCCGTCGGCAGTGGCTGAAGGTATAATTTCCGTTGAGTACATGCCAGTACATGCACACGCGGTCATTCTGACTTCGTTTCCGTTCGGCGAAATTCGGACAAA
Source organism: Anoplius nigerrimus (assembly GCA_914767735.1). NCBI lineage: Eukaryota > Metazoa > Arthropoda > Insecta > Hymenoptera > Pompilidae > Anoplius > Anoplius nigerrimus. Next base: position 9,195,097 of record OU612090.1, read on the forward strand.
ACCGGGAAGGGGCAACTTTGCATGATGTGTCAAACGCGATCGGAGAAGTAAAACACGAGATTTCGACGTTGAAATCCAATGACACACAGAGTCTGATATCTTTGTGATTTAAGACTCATTTGAACTCTAATTATTTGCTTGTGGTGGCGACACCTGTAGCGAGAATTCTTGATGGTTGCAATTGAGATTCTTAGGGTAAATGCGTTATATATCTAATTATTGACGTTTGTTACAAACAGAGGAGAAGTATAAATTAACATAAAAATTGATATGCGCTAATCTTATAATGTTTTAAGGATAAAATTGTAGTATCATTTTTGTATTGATACTAATATTATCAATAGAGTAGAAAACACGAATTTATCTATGGTCGGTATATGCTTTGCGTTTTATTGTATTTTTCTCATTACTAGCTCGTACGCATATATTGAGAAATGCAAAAACGATTTTCCAATAACAACACATTGAAAACGCACGGCATATATCATCTGTTAGCCATTTAATAATCTAGTAAGTAAATCAAGTCGTCATAAGTGTGGGAGTTACCGTTAACCGATAAAAAAATACGGAGAATTTTTTTTCGCATTTGTTTGCATTCGGTAGCTGGCGCCATCTATCAAATGTGTTCAATCAGCTTACAGACTCGCCATGAACATTAGTTGTCTTCACACAGCAGCTCTAGAAGAGTTATTTGTTGCTTGTTTTTAGGCTGTTTTTACATTTCCTTACCTGTTAGACGTGGTTAGACGCAAAGTACATGTATTTTTACAAGAACGCACTCTGTTTACAAATGTATGTTTGATTACTCTCATTAAGTGTAACGCTAGTTTTCCTCATCCCTTTACACTGAATATAGAAAATCTCAATTTTGACTTATGTTTGGCTAAGGATGTGATACGTTGATATTTTAAGTGCTTTGTGCTTTTAGATATAAATAAAGATGCAAAGGGAAGAAAAACAGCTGGACTCTGCCTTAGAGGCGATTATTATGAGGGTAAATGATTTAAAAACAGCTATAGCGGCAATGATTTTTAAATTGGAACATGAGTATGAAACTTTAAACTGGCCAAACTTTCTTGACAACTTTGCTCTTATTTCTGGTCATGTAAGTAATTTATTAACATTTTACTTCAAAGAATGCCAATTTTGTTTGATGGTCTCCCCTACAATTTTAAAACAATAAATTGGAATTGTGTATGCAGCTGACAAGCCTTTCAAAAATCCTTGGACATGATAAAGCACCTAATCTTAGAAATCTGACTGTACTGCCACTGCGTTTAAGTCCAGAGAAGGATGAAGAGCTTCTTAGATTGACGGAAGGAAGGATACCTACATTTGCTCATGACTTAGTGCCAGATTATTTAAGGACCAAACTGGAGCCACAAGTCGAACAAAAAATGATGCAGTTAGAGGCTAAAGCTGCAAATTCAAATTTTGAGACATCACATGTAAGTATATTATCTGAAATTCCTTGTACCTTATCTATCTATTTTATAATTAATAGAATTAAACTCACTTACTTACCCAGAATGAAATTATCTTGTTAACACTAAATCATACAAATATTACGTTAATATATTTTTGAACGTCAAGAATTTTTCTATAGTAATTTGTCTAAGAAAAACTTAAACACATAACTTTTGATAATAACTGAAAGTGTCCCATTTCTCTGTTAATGTGCAAACTATCCACATCTAGGACTACAATGTAAGCTACTATTCAATAGCTTCAATTTACATCTGTTCCATTCGCTTTGGACTATGCTTAACACCTTTTTTGTGCTATGTTGAGCTAAGAAATTTTGGGAACTTATTTAATATACATGTTGCTCGTTGCTCTGTTGTAGTAAGGATGCAAAATGCTTTATGTTACTATGATTCTCAGCAAGATAGTTTATTTCACTTGCTATTATATTCCTAAATATATTGTGTTCTACTTTCCAATATTAGTATGATATTTTACAATGAACATTTCTACTGCTGTTAGAGGAATATCATATAAATAGTTGTATAATTTAAAAAAAAAAAAGTCAGTCAGTTTGCCAAAACATTGACCGCTATATTCCTCCAACAGTTCAGTATCAAACAACACTTGGAATTAGTCCAAATAGCGAGTGGAACACTAAACCCACATTGCCAGGAAACTTATTTACAAATACTATTTTTTTCAGAAACAAGTAGCACAATACACAAAAGTTGTCAGTCATGTATGGGATATAGCGAATAAAGCAAGAGAAGAATGGGAAAGTGAAGCTGGATCCAGGACAACACAGGCACAAACTAGCAGTGCTGCAGATACTCATGCCCTTGTTGCAGCTGTCGGCATGGGCAAAGGCTTGAAGGTAAATAGCGGGTTTTGCTGTAAAATTCGAAAATAATAGTACCCTCTTTTTGTTGCAAAATCTTATTGTGTGTCTTTTTGGCTCTCTAAAAAATGATCTCTACAAAGCTTCTATATATTGTGCTATGTTTGTTTCAGTCGGACTCTGTACAAATGGTTCAATCTGGCGTAAATTCTGTACCCAGTGGTATGATGGTTGGCAGACCAAATAATCAACAACAGACACCAGGTCAGGGATCACTTGGAAGTACTCCGAGTATGTTTTTCATCCGTACCATTATTTCAAACATCACCTCATCTCATCACCTAATATACCATTTTAAAGTACACATGAAATGTAAGTAATACTGATGTTCTTTACAGTGGGTCAAATGAGCAAAGCACCTAGTGCAATCAAGACTAACATTAAGGCAGCTTCACAAATTCATCCTTACGGACGCTAATTACCTGAATTATTTAAAATTAATTTACTCTACTGAAGGAAATTTTGCAATATCTTTTAGTCTCTTCAATGCTAGTTTCTTGATTCCAGTTTTGTTTACATGCAATTTATAGCAGAATTCATATTTAGATTAATTTATTGGAGAAACAGAAGTGTTTAAAGGAGTCAAAAGAAATTATAATATTTATTAAGAAAGATAACGTGTAAGATATGACAGACTTTACAAAAATAGTTTTTTTCTTGCAATGCCGTGTATTATATTTTTCTTGATACAATTGCGTGGGAGCGAGGGGACAATTCTTTATTCATCACGGGAACGATTGTTGTTTTAAAACCTTGCTCCTCAAACCAACATAGTCTATCCTGAAGAATTAATGATTCTGCGGGTCCTTGTAACATTAACTGAAGCGCCGTATATATTTCTACGGCTGTCAGTTTGTGACAGTGTTCGTTCCACAGTTTTGTTATTTCTTTAATGAGAACACCATGATCCGCCTTGTTATCTATTTAAACAAAATATGTATATATATATAAATCTATGCACATAAAGAAAATATACAATTTAACGTTTTATAAATTTAATTACGGAGTACCATTTGTTCCTGTTTCTTTTCGTACAGTAGATTCAAATGAGTATCTAAGCATACAGTCGTTGATATATGTCTCGAAATTCAGACACTGTGATTTTCTTGTGCCTTTTCGCACTAATTTCTTAAGACCATATCCATCTGAAAGGTTTCAACTTGATCAAACTCTTTTAACGTCAGTTACATTATTCACATAATGGCGATATCAGTATTTAGGATACACACTGTGTATTAGTTTCAATGTAATTCAATTAGCTTGTGCGTATTCTTACTGTTATCTGCAAACATTTGAAGAACTGCTCTCGCTAGAACGTGAAATGCGTGTTCATTATGGCACTTTTCCGACATATTATTCCATCTCTCTGCTGATTCTTGACACGCTAATCGCAAAAACGGTTGCCTCAAAAACTTTCCTATGTCATAGTTTAACTTCTCAATAGCGTATTTTAAACACGCTGACATAGGAAAGTACCGAAAGTATTGTCTATCGTGTGATTCGGTTGTAATTACTTTGGAAACTGAAAGTTTATGATAACAGCAGGATACAAGAATCAGTAATTGTGCCATTTTCAGTTCTGTGAACATTTTTGACGCATGACCGCTAAGATCACCGCATGCGTGTAAACCAATTAAACAAACTTTTCCAACTTTCTGAAAATTTTGCAAAATTATTGATTCAATTAGCTCGGCTGATTCGCTTGTCAAATTGCATTGAACGTATTTCACATGATCAATAGACGTGGGATAAAACTTTTGCTGCCTGGTGCAAGCATTTTTCACATTTGTTTCACTTGATTCTAAACCGAGCACACGATAACCATACAAATGGTACAGTAATTGGCACACATATCCCTGAAACGAATCTGTTAATAAACACTTTTAGGAGGAAACCTTCGAAAGTTTATAAGTAGACTAATAAATCGTTTTCTTACCAAACCAGCACCGAGGTCTACAACAATCTCAATATCAAAATTTCGGCATTGTTCATGTACTAAATGGGCCAAGTGCAATATCTCATGTTGTTTTTTAGGACTAAGTCCTATTAAAAATTGTGGTGGCAATTGTGAACTAAGAGACGGATACAAATTCGATAATTTATCCAATTCTCTACATTTTTGTACAAATTCTTTAAGAGATTCCGTCCACTCCGGCTGGTACAAGGCATAATAATAATATTTAGAAATAGAAAAAAGGAAATATTCATTAATCATTCAGATAATGTAATTGTGATATTTGGAGTTTACTCACCTTTACCATTTTGTCAGTGACAAAACTATTGAGACTCCGATTGTCTAACGCTTGCAAATCTTCCAGCCATTTGACAGGCAATTCTTCCAAACCACCTCTGAACAATATTTGTGTTACTGGCATATTGTGTAACCATTGTACGCTTTCAAACAGCTTTAAAGCATCCAAAAAGAACGTAGTCATCCCTGCGGCCATGAGCACGTCTAACAAGGAAGATCAAAGAATATAGAGAACAACAAATTTGATAACGAAAATAATTTTATTCCTATAATTTAAATCATTTACACGACACGTTATAAATACACTGTCAATCGAGGTACTCGTTTTAATAAAGTTTATTATTTCGGGATTGTACACGTCGGTTATAAAAATTTCTATACATAAGCGTGTCCATTCGTCGTACAATGACATCGACTTCGGTGGATGGAACTAAAACGAATCTACTTCCGCAAATGTCGTCGTGCTATCTTCCTCGTGCTCCATTACAGTCCAGTTCTCTGTTTCCCTCTTTATTACATCAGGATTGTTCGGCCCTAGCATTCCTCGTCCAATTTTCACATTCTGTCCTGGCCGAAGGTACTTTTCGGCCACTTCCATTAGTTGATCCTGTGTTACGGCCTTCAGCTGTTCTCTCTGTTTCTGAACATCATCGTATGTGACACCGTAGAGGAACTTGGTCAACCCTCGCCTATTCGGTGGAGTTGGAGCATCAACTGACTGGAATATACTCAATATGGATTCGTTGATGCGATCTCGCGACAGGGGTTGCTTCTTGATGAAGTCGTAAGACTGATCAAACAGATCCAGCGTGCGAGTGGAATTTGGATCACGATAAGAGTAGAAAGCAAATATTCCTTCGTGTGTCAAAAATGCTCCGCCTCCGTATGCACCACCTTTCTCGCGAATTTCAGGATGTAGATAGGTGGACGTCAACAAGGTAGACAGGACTCTAAGTACAGGGTAATCAGGATGTGTGTAAGGTACGGTCAGAATTGCCTTTGCTGCATAATTGACACTGTACGGTAGAACATGGTAAATGCCGGCCTCCTGTGTATCCATTTCTTTGTCGCTTGTCAGTAAAGGAGTGGTCGATGGGCTTCCAGCCAAGGAATCGTAGAACGTTTCCAGGCTCCCCAGAATTTCATTTGTGTTATCTTCGCATATGTTAAGACACGACCTCATTCTCGACTTGTTCAGGACGTGTGCAGCAATTTCTTGAATGTTGGTCAGTACAGGGGTCAAATCCTTCATTTGCGCTAATTTCTTCATTTTTCCAACATGATACAATCCGGACATCATCTCCTTCTGCTTGCCAACCGGTGATACTAAACTTGCAGCAGTATTCATTGCGTACAGATGACCAGAAGCTGCTACTCCGTTGACTAAGCCTGCTGCAGTGAGCTTTACTAGAGTGTCAAACCTGGCAAGATTATCCAATTTAACGTTATTGAACATTTCACTCCACAGCTCCCACATGTCCTTGGCATATCGATCTAAACAGTAAGAATCAATCATAATGCCTTCTTCATAGGTGTACATAACATCCTTGCATTCTGCTATATGGCTGCTAAAATTCAAGCCTCCTGTCTTTTGTTGGACCAGTTGATCAAAGCTGCTATGTGTAAAATTTTTCGTTCCCATGTCGTTAACAACTTCATTAAACAGTGGTATTAACTCTTTCAAATTTTGACTAAGTTCTTTAGTACTCAGTATCGCTCTATAATACGCTATTCCATTCGTTGGCTCAATAGACAACTGCACTGGCACGTTCCGTACCATTAGGTCTGTGGTTTCATATCGAATAACATCCTTGTTTATATCATTGATTGTCAACGTCGGAAGAACGTGTATGTCATGGTCTTTCAACTGCTCAGCGAGTAACAGTTGCCCTTGCTCGTATATTTTGTCAAGTTCCGTAGTTGTCAGTTCTTTCAACTTTGATTCCAACAGTCTACGTTCGGCCATTGTATTTCTGTTGTCATACTCTACGTCAGGTGTCATTGTTGTTGTCAGCCGATGTGTGTTGTCCATAAGGTATTTCTTTGCCAAGCTCTGCAGATACTTCGGATCCTCCTTCATCTTATTATTGAGCTTCTGAACAGCATCATTAATCTTCAAGAACTGTATAAGGTCGCCATCGTGATTCCATAATGACGAAACGTTGAATAACAAATTAAGTCCAAACTTTGCTGTCTGATGTTTGACGTTTAATTCAATGCCGTGCATAACGGCATCGATATGATCTTTGTCGAAGCCTTTTTCGACGATATCCGCGATTGTTTCGTCATATATGTCTTCCACTTGTTTGAAATTATCCGGATTGACGCCCCGTAAACTTATTGAAAACATGGTGTCTCTACAGTCTGCGTCGAATCCGCTAACAGGTCCAAATCCGGTACCGATGTTAGACTCAACCAAAGTTCGATAGAACTTTGAGTTTGAGCCCTTTAACAGCAATTTTGACAGAATGTACATCTCAAAAGAGGTTTGCACATCGGTTATGTCATTACACAGATGAGTTATGGCTATAACTCCTTGCCTATTGGAATCGGCAATTAGTGGGTCTGGTCTGCAAGCGACATGTAATCTTCTGGGTTTGTCCCAACGTTTCTCTGCTGGAACTTTTGTCATTCCGACGTCGATCATGTCCGAGTGGTACAAATATTCCTCATTGACGAACCTTAAGTGCTGTTCGAGCGGAAAATTGCCGTATGAAAAAAGACGTGAGTTTGAGGGGTGGTAATACGTTGAATGGAAGTTGACAAGATCTTCGTGTTTCATTTGTGGAATGACTAGAGGATCACCTCCAGATATAACGGAGTAGGTATGACTTGGCATAATAGCATTCAGTACAGCTCTAGTAAATACGTTCTGATTTTCATTGAAGACTCCTTTCATCTCATTAAATACAACACCCTTGAAGGTAATAGGTGATTGTTTGTCATTAACGTCTGTATGCTCTAACCTCCAGCCTTCTTGCCAAAAATCAACCTTTCTAAGATTAGGTCTGAATACGCTGTCCAGATACACAGATTGCAAATTGCGAAAATCCTTTAAGTTCTGCGTAGAGAATGGATATATGGTGTAGTCTGGTCCAGTTAGAGCATTCATAAAAGTTGCTAAAGATCTTCGAAGCATCTTAAAAAATGGATCACGACAAGGATATTTCTCACTACCGCAAAGTACTGTGTGCTCTAGTATGTGAGGTAAGCCAGTAGAGTCCATGGGAGTTGTCCGGAAACCAATCGAAAAGACATTGTTGCTGTCATCTCTTGCTAAATGCAAGTACTGAGCTGCTGTAGTTATATGTGTGAGTCTGATTGCTGTAAGTTTCAATTCATTCACATGAGCAACTTCATCAACAAGAAATCCTTCAATGACATTATCCTTTTTAATGTTGCTATGTATCTGCGGTGTCATTGCTGTTCCAGCATTTGCCAAATTACATCTTACATTAGAAAGGGAGGAAAATTGATTCCGCTTGAGATGCTGGCTTAGCCCAATGTTGGACAAAAAGGGCATATTTGCGAGTCTCAACATCCTGGACATGTTTGCTTATATTATGCTTGATACTCTGAAATCAAAAATAATATTTAACGATCAATTTTATTTAAACAAACTATATCGCAGAAAGAATACATATTGAATAATGTATGTGCTAACTCTATCGTAATACAAAAAAATGTAAAAGTAAATAATTTATTTGCCATATATCACTTACCGAACTTAAATGATATGAGGTAAATATCTTACAAGGCAAAACCCGAATGTAGGTGTGTGCAATAAAACCACAGCACAGTTATTTCACTTTAAATGTCCACATAATCGCACTACACTAACTGCTCTGTGAAGACAGTCTAAAGAATTTCAAGTGTTCCGAAGTTTAAGGTTAATCAGCGGCGAGTACCGGCATTGGGAACCATTATTACGAATTGAGAATACATAACAGTGCATTCTTGTTAAATACCACGTGATGGGAAAGTCCCATTTGAATTGACATGAGTGACAAATTCCGTCATTCAATAAATCGAACAAAAATACGTTTAAAGGCTGCAAGCGAATACCGGTCTGATGCAAGAATGTCTTACCTTACAGTTTATCAGTTTTTACATAAATGTTCCTTGTCATCTGTTCGCATCTAGCGAAAAATCTCAGCGAGAACTCACAGTTTCCCAAAATTGCTCTCCAACAAATCATTTACTCCTAATTAACAATACAGAATCAACTTTCTCAATAAAACATCGTGCCAGCAAAACTATTCGCCGAGCGAGCACCTAACAAATACTAAGATTCCTGGATTCCTCGGACATTGACAAAAGCTTGACAAAGATTCATTCCGGATAACAACTATCGTCCAATAGACACGACAGTTGAGTATTCAACCATCCCTGTTCCGATCCCTGCACCAGGAACCAATCACCACCTTCTCATCCCAATGACCTTTGCAAACCCGACATAATAATCAACCCCAACCAACAAACATCCCCGAAAAATTCAAACTCCCGCTTACAAAATCTCAAACAAAGAATCATAACCTCTTATCCCTCACGATCGATGCCTCCCCCTCCCCCCTCTTCAACCCTCTCTCCCAGAAGCGTCACTTTCTCTACCCGAAGATCCGAAAAAGCAACCCGAAGAACCGTCACCGAAATCTTCGAAAATCGTGCCCGACGAAACGTCCGCAACCTTGACCGTACCACCTAACCGTATTCGCGGACAAGTCCGGCGTCGGCCAATCCGCGTCGAGAACGGGCCGTCGCCCATGAGAACGGGGCCCGGTCCCCAGGTCAGTGAAAGTCCGACTGTAGCTCCGTCGAAGCTAGGCCGTGAGACAAAGCGCAAGGTCTATGACGATCTAACGCAACGCGCAAAGTGCTCGGATATCCCGTCTGTGTCTGGCCAGGAAGGACCGTCCCCGCCGATCGTCTCCACGCTCGTCCGCTCGGCTCGCCACGATACAAATCGGCCCGAGCCCCCGCGGACAACCACGAGCATGCCCGCCCGATGGCCAATGTCGCGACGCGCGACGTCGTTATGACGTACTCGCACGTATCCCCGCATTATCGTTCGCGCTTCGGCGAGTCGTCGGTCCGCGCCGAGTGGATCGTCCCGAATGGCGCTCGTCTGGCGGCGGTGGTGGTGCGATCGTCGGGAGTGCGATGCTAGCGAGCAGTAGCTGTCCAGCTGACCGCGAGAAAAATGGTAGCCACGAGCCGTCGTCCGGCGGGTGGGTGAAGACAGGATTCGGCAACGCGAATTAGTCCCCGGGCCGTGCGGCGAGCCGGCGTGGGGGGGTGCCAGTATACGATGAGTGCTGATAATTACGATCAGTCGAAGCCCTGCGTCAGCGACAAGCGGCCAGCGTCGGGGACGACGCCCGAGTCGGCCGGCGTCGGCGTCGTCGGCGGCAGCGTCGTCGGCGGCGGCGGCGGCGGCGGCGGTCTCCTCGCCGAGGACGCCGGCGGTGCCTTCGACGGCAAGCGGATCAAGAAGGAGCGGGCTGACGTTTGCCAGGAGAACGGCGATGGCGGGCCAGCCGGACAGCAGCTGCAAGACGGCAAGCAGCCGCTCGCGCTGACGCACCCTGGCCAGCTCGGCCAGAGGCCGGCCAGGCACACCAACGGCTTCCACGACGGCGACCTACTTCTTCAGGACATCATCGCGGCCAAGTTCACGGCCCTCGCTAACCATGGCTCGAACACTGCCAAGCACGATAAGATTCGGCTCATGATCGAGGATAGCGTCAGGTTTGGCTTAACCTCCTTTTTTCACGGTACGCGCGAACGAAGGAATTGCCCGGAGAACGATATTGGGCTCTCCTGTCGAAGGGCTGTATAACGAGGCTTCTTATGGGGGAGGTTTATGTCACTTGTCCGGAATGGGGAAGCTGGGTGCCGGCTTGTTTTGGTCAGAGTCCGCTGTAACGTTTGCTGAATGGTCCAATTTCCGTCTGACGTCTGTTTTTTGTTCCCGGCCCGACGACTGGCGCGTGTCGGAGAATGATTCGTGAGGGATTTAAATAATCGGCACCGGACGTTAGGTTAACTTTGTTCCCCTCGTTGCTTTTATCTTGCCGGTTTCTCCGTTTCCACTCGTTCCTCTCGTCCCGTTTCGACGTTCGCGGCTGTCTTGTCTACTACTGCCGGCCGCTGATATTGCGTGTCAAACTGACTTTGCCAGGCGGCTATCCTCTGCGGCTTACATTGTAACGACGACGGTGCGTATGTATTTCCACTGCGATCGAGGCACGCTATTCATTTGCTCGCTTTTCCCTTTGCGGCCGACCGGCAGATTTATTTCATTGTAGTGCGCGGAACTTGATATGTTCTTGACAGAAAGTGTGTGCGGCCACTGCTTTCGTTTTCGCCTTTGTTTCGCGGGAGAACGGATTATCTTACGACTATTTTCGAGCGAGGACTTTGATACCAGTGGATTTGTTTCGCTTCAAATTCGTGATCGATATGAAAAACATGTTACGCTGGATGCTTTGACGTTTATTTGAATTAACCAGAGATAATCGAAGATAGTCGGCGGCGTAGGCTGCGAAGCCCGCGAATGTTAAATATTATCGATGTGGCGCTTCGATTCTTTCAAGCGCGATTCGAAAGTACCGGCTTGAGACACGAAATCAGTTCAAATTGTACTAAAGTATTTCTATTAAGAACTGAGTAAATACATGGACAACTGATAATTCGATTTGAAGATGGCTTTAGATATTTTTGGCACAAATGATTTCTTCTTATTTCAAAATTTTCAAACTATGTTCATGTATGAGTCAAGAATCAATCCTTTAATCTTACAACATGTTCACATGAATATTGTGTGAAATAGTCTTCTCTTTGGTTTTTTCATACAGCGAAGAATCGAAATCACGTGTACAGGAGATCTTTTCGCAAATCGAACAGCTGAAAACGGAGGAGAAGTTGTTGCTGTACCTGAAGTTTCCGTTATTGTTGACTAACCCTGGGGGAACTGTTGATCCATTGAAGCAACCATTAAATCCATTGGGAAATCGTTATGAAATTCATCAGACTATTATGTGGATCAAAACGCATTTGGAGGAAGATCCAGATGTCTCATTACCAAAACAAGAAGTCTACGACGAGTATAAGTGAGTTACTTACTCGTACAATGTCTGTATACATGGAAATGAAAGGAATAATGTATGTCTACTGCCAAAACATACTTAGCAGTCGCAAGTTATCTTATCGCTTAGCAGTGACTTTCTACATAGAAATTATATGTTGAAACGAGTGAATTCTTTTCAGCCTATATTGTATAAGGAATTCTATGAAACCACTATCGACTGCAGACTTTGGGAAAGTCATGAAGCAAGTTTATCCGAGGGTACGACCTCGCAGGCTCGGCACGCGGGGCAATTCTCGTTATTGTTACGCAGGAATGCGCAAAAGAGTCAAGCTGGATCCGCCAACGTTGCCGACTATATCTGGCGCTGAAACTGTGAGATATAATACTCCAACATATCACTTTACCGTGTCATACATAGTCAGATTGAACATTAGTCAATCAACTACGTCAAGGTTAATTGAAAGTGTGTACAAGCTATTGACTGTCTTTCGCAGGATGAGAACGAGGAAGAAAATCTTTCCGAGGAAATGTTGGGGGCCGCGTCTACGCTGATCAGGGAATGGGCAGAGAGCTTGTTGGGTTTGAAGTTTCAAACTTTGAGTGCCTTAGCACGACATCTGGTGGATAATCTTTGCGTTGATACTCGATCATTGTCAGCTGTATGCATACTGTGCGCTTCAGGGGAGCCTAATGCTTCTAATAACAAAGGTACATTGCATAAAATCAATGTTTTCTTTCTCTGCACTTGTCGTATCACTGCCTGCAACCTATCGTCGAACTTTCAGAGCTGAATACCAACTTGCCAGTCACAACGGTACCTGGCAAGCCTGCGAAGCTTCGGGAAGCACAGTTACAGCTGCAACGCAAATTGCAGCAGCGTGAGCACATACGGGATCAAAAGCATCGTCATCTGGACACTATAATGCAGGTACGATCAACAGAGAACATTAACCCTTTTAGTGTCAGCGCCGGTATATCAGCACGCACTCGGTAGCTCTTTACTATTTGCATCACGGGAGTACTCTATCTCAAAATAAATTTATAATACATTATAAAGTGTCTGATTACAAGATGATTAATACGCTGCTTCTTGAATCATGTAAATAACATTTTTAGTTTGGTATTTATGAGCCTTTTCCCAAACCCTTGTAAATTGCGAAAAGTTCGTCCGGTTATCTTCGCATAGGCAGCTCTGTTTCGGCCGGCACTAAAAGGGTTAATGTACGATCGGGGAATCCTACCAAACTGACATCTAACCTGATTAACGCTCTTCCTTTCAGAATAAAGAGAAGACTGTCGATAATAAAGGTGCGAGCAAGGCTAGTAAAAAGGCGAAGTCTAATCAGTCACCTCAAGGTACAAATGTGTCGGCTGGGCAAAACTCATTAACCAAGCTCAGTTTATCTGCCGTTGTAACCGGGCGACAGAAGAAGGTTCTCAAAGTAAGCAGCCAGTCCTGCGACAGTATCTCCCCGGTATCCAACTGTGATAATATAGTGGTACAATCGATCGAGGACGTTCAGAGTAATAGCAACCCTAGAGTAGTGACGACGACGAGGACGGCGACGACGACGACGGCTATGACGACGACTACGACCAGCGGCTTAGCGCAAGCACAGGTTAAGCCGAAGAATTCCAGAAAGCGTGCCAATTTGAACGTACCGAAGCAACTGTCCGAATCCAGCCCGGAGAAGCAGACGAAGATGGCGGAGGCGCAAGCGCAGGTGAATGTCGAGCATTCCAGCGGCCTGCCGCCGAGGCTCCCGTCGATACAGCGTGGGAAAATTTCGGTGATATTAGCTAGTAACTTGAAGCCTACCAAGTGCAAAGCCAGCACCGAGGCTGCCGGCGCGCAGCCCGTCAAAAACTGTGATATACAATCGCCAACATGTTCCAAGAGTTGCGTCAAAGTGAACGGCTGCCCGAGCAATTTCGATCCGGGGGCGGACGGTGCGGAGGTCGGACCTGGCCAGTCGGCGAGTCTGCTGACCAAGGACGAGATTCGACTGTTGCAGGAGAACCCCGGCTTCGCCGCCAAGAGCGAGAAGCTCTGCACGATCGACCCGGACGCGCTCGACGATTATCTCAACGGCGGCAACAACTCGCAGGAGCAGGAGGAGGAATTGCTCCAGTACTTTCAGCAGAGCAGCTCGTCCAGTTCGGATATCGAAGCCGGTGGTGGAGGTGGTGGCGGTGGCGGTGGTACAGTTGCCATCGATTCGGAACCAGTCTCGCGATCGGACAAGGTCTCCCAGCTGAGGCTGATACTCCAGCAGAATCTGAAGGCCGGCACCGTCGTCCAGCCGCCGATCGACCTCGTCTCCGCCGCCATCGCCAGGCAGACAGTGGCCGTGGACAAGCGCGAGCCAGGCGGCCAGAAGCACAGTCTCATTTTGCCGACCCTGCTCAATCACTCGAGCCAGGCCAGTACCAGGCGCAGAGTAAGTTTCGAGACGAACGTCGTCGAGCACGCGCAGGAGCAGAATGTCATTACGAACACCGTGCCGCAGAGTCCGAACACTCGACGAAGAATATTCAACTTCACCCCGATATCGCCGGGACCACACTCGCCGATCAACGGACGCGCGTCCAAGTCGAACTCGGCGAACGCCAGTCCGTTCGTCTCGCCGCGGAACACACCGGTGCCGCGCTCGCGCAGCAACCTTCAGGCTAGCAGCACAAGGTCACGGGGTCAGAAGTCCCTGTCGCGCTCGATATCGTGCAGCGTGCCCTACACCGGGAAGAACGACACCTTCGTGGTGCCCACCAGCGGCACCGACATCGTCCGGCAGATAGCCATGCCGCAGTCGCCGTTGACCTGCACCAAGTCGTCCGAGGTGCAGGTGGGCAACGGCAGTGGCCATCAGACGCCGACCGGGATCAAGCGCGAGCCCGGCCAATCGAATGCCTGCACGCCGACGCCCTTCCTCGCCTCGGACCTTGCCCCGCAGAAGCAGCTGCTCATCAACTATCCGAGCCAAGAGAACCTGCAGGAGATCAAGAACGTCTATCAGAAGACTCAGCCGACGGACCAGGAGATCAGCGAGCTGTTCCCGGACAACAAGCAGTTCACCAGCGAGCAGCTCTTCTACAGATCTCAGTCGGAGCCGATTCATCATCGGATGGTGAATCCGGCCCTGATGTCCCCGATATCCACCCAACACTGTCTGTCGACGTTCCAGAGTCAGAGCTTCAACGCCTCCACCAGCAGCTCCATAGCACCGACCCCCGTACCCAGCGAGTTCAACGACTTCGGCACCATCGGCCAGTCCTCCGACGGCACCTCGACCTACCTGCTGGACGACCCGAACTTCATGTCCGACGATCAGCAGTTCCTCATGACCGACAAGGAGATCACGTCCGAGAACATAACCAACATACTGAACATCCTCGACGAGGGCGGTCCGCAGAGTCTGCAGATCCTGCCCGAGCACTCGGCCGAGGAAGGCCTGATCGAGAACAACGACATAGTGCTGGACGGTCTGCCGAATTCGAATCTTAACCTCTCGGAGGAGGACATGCTGGACCCTGCCAACGTGCTGAGCAGCTCGGTGAGCGGCACCTTCCAGAAGATCATTCAGTCTCGTTCATATCCGAACACACCGCTCCCGGTGCCCGGGTCCACCTACACGCCCTCCTACGCTGAGGACAGCAACGGGTCAAGGTCGTACCCGTCGACGCCGCTGCACACAGTTCAGTCGCAGGAGGTCTATCAGGAGGCGAGCGAGTCGATGCTATCCAGTCCGACCTTGAACTCGCTCAGCCTGCACGGCGAGACGGTGAACGTGACGGTTTCCAACAGCGTCTGCAGGAACGTCGCAGATCTGCTGGAGACCAGCTTTCTGGGCGACGCCGACGGCGAGACCGACGACCTTGACCCTCTGGGGAACTTTGACGGACTTCAGGACGTCGACTCGCTGACGCCGCTCTTCAATGAAGTGACAGAGCCTAATCGCTGAGAGTGAGACAGAGATACGGTAGCTGACGACCAACGGCAGTTTTGAGGTTATGTGCAGTTTCTGGTCCATCGGGTGGCTCGCCAATGGCGAGCGAGCGCGGTCGGGCTGATCAGGCAGCGTTGCTCGTAATAACTTTGCGGAATACTTATTTTTATGGATCATTGTGCGAATCGTTATTACGTCAGCTGAGTGAGAGAGAGAGAGAGTGAGAGAGAAGGAGCGAGTGAGAAAGGTTGGGTGGGTGGAAGAAGGATCGGGGGGGAAAGTGATACATTAATGAGCTTCAGTTTATTACGTTACAGTATCCAAACGATCGGTGTCGCAGTTTGTCACAGACTATAGCATTGATATTTCCTTTTATTTTCCCTTTCTTTTTAACTTTTAAAGTATGCGCGTATCTTGTAACGAGTAGACAGTACTTCGCCACGTTCTAGTTCTTAATAGAGGTCCGACGACAATAGCTGCATCTCTACCTCCGTGATTCAAATCTGAAGTTCCCTTTTCGTTTGGCCGAACTGTGCGCAGAATTTTGTTTGTCAGTCGTCAACAGCTGATCGCGGACACGCCACGTGTTTTCTGATTTCTCGGCGATAGCAATAAAGTTGCACGTTTGGGTGGGGAACGAGAGAAGCTTTTTCGATGGGAAACGATCACCTGAGAGCATTCGATTTACAATCAACAAACGGTCTGAACGTTATACGAAAGGACGCCAAGCTTGTATCCGCGATTCCTGACCGAGAACGTATCGTTGACCATAGAAATTTCGCCGGTTGGCAATCGTAATTCAGTCCCATCTCACCGTTTCTAGAGAGCATGAAGCAAAATGTGTAACTGCCAATTGTACTTTGTTCAATACCTTTCGGCTTGTTTCCGTGAGAGCGAGTAGAAAGTAAAAAGACACACTGTGATTGTGAGCGTAGAAACTTTCGGAACAGTATATTATCTCTTATGGGACTTACAGTTTAAATGGATATATGGGGAGAGGAGGTGAGGTAGGGGGAATATGATATGAGAAAGAGAGAGAGAGAGAGAGAGAGAGAGAGAGAGAGAGAGAGAAGAAGGTGAGAATGAAGAGTGTATGTCCTCCGAAATGGAAGACACGATTAACGGTGGCAGTGTTAAAGAAAAAGAACTTATAAAGACAATTGCTCAATACGGGGCAATGGCGCACGGAGCATTTGAGATTTCGTGTAAGAAGGAAGTTGATTTTATACAAATACTTTATAATTGTCGTTTTGAAACGTTTGTTTCTAAGTCATTTAAGAACGCGTTATTGCGACTTTGTTATCCAAGCGTTTCTAAGAAATATTGACGATCACCTGCTGGACATTGGTGAGCTTCTTTTTACATAGTGACTGGTATCGAATCCAGTACGAACTCGAGCGTATCGTTTTTATTTTTATCTCTCTTTTTTTTTCCTTTTTAAGAGGCGGAGAAATTTTTACGCAGACCGAGTGAAAATTGGGCGCTCGCAACTTGTCAGTTTTTGTTCGGGCACAATTCTGTTATTATATTTCTTTCTCGATTCGCAAAATTCTAATGAAAATTTTCGACACTGATAGGTGTCAATCAAATTTTTTGAACAATCGTAGGTAGTCAAGTATATGTGTGTAATATGTACATATATAAAGGTATAAATATTTATATATGTATATGTAATATTCGTACTGGATTCCGCACCGAATAATAATGCT
Organism: Anoplius nigerrimus; assembly: GCA_914767735.1. Classification (NCBI taxonomy): domain Eukaryota; kingdom Metazoa; phylum Arthropoda; class Insecta; order Hymenoptera; family Pompilidae; genus Anoplius; species Anoplius nigerrimus. The sequence continues at coordinate 9,212,456 of OU612090.1, forward strand.
AAATAATTATTGCTATGGCGGGTCTTCCTGGTATGTCGTTTTGTTTTATCAAAAAGATCCGAGTTACCACAAGAACACCGCCGATTTATATTTTTCTATGACGTTTCTCAATCGAGAATCTTATGAATTGGGTAGGTGTGTTTAAATGGATTTTTATGCTTACGTATCAGAGTTATGTAGCTTTCAAAGCGGGCTGATGAGAGAGAAAGATGATTGAAAAAGAAGTAAACGGGGAAAAAAGGTGTAAGAAGAAGAAGATAAATAATAGTACGAGACCTTTTATACAGTACGCCCGAGAGTGCGTCATTTAGCGGAGTTCTTCTTTCTTTCTTTTTTCCGTTCTCATTGTCGAGCGTACGTTCATTCGGTTCTCGAACTCTCACCATGTAAAACGGAGTGTTTCTTCTCGCATGTACGTGAAGTATTAGATTTTTATAGGAGACAGGGCCAGGGAGGGGGGGGGGGGGGAGTGTATGTTAGCAAGCAATCCGCGAAATGATCTTCGATTATTGCCGAACGCGAGAGAGAGCGGCAGTTCTGTATTAACGCAATTGTGTAAAGATTTATTATATGGGAGTTATCCGATTGACGCCATGTAAGGATGTCGTGTAATATGATTTTTGTGAAATCATGTTTGTTGAGAAACCTCTGTTAACGTACATAATTATAGAAGTGTGGCGCGGATCAGGCGGCCTGCACGCGGGCAGCTATAAGTTTGCACAAAGTTGTAGAGAGAGAATAATAGTCAACAATTTTCGTTGAATGCTAAGAATTTGAATTGGCCGCATGTTCGTCGTCAGCCATTTTGGAGGGGTGAAGGGGGGAGGGGGATAGGGAGGTCCTGAAATGTTTTGCCGGACACACTGTCGTGCGTGTCGCTTGATCCGTGCTTTCGTAATACGGGCATCATATTGCTATATTCCGGTCTTTAATCCGCCGTTTTATGCATTGTAATCGTTCGACGTGGCTGTGTGGGAAAGCGAAGAGTGCGAGAGGTGAACGTTCGAGGCGAGTGAAATGGGAAAATGCGGATTGTGGCCAATTTTGCGGGCAGCAAGTCTGATGGCCGGACTAGGAACGAAACATATCCAGCTCATCGTGAACAGGCCTGTCGCCGAATCTTGTCGTTCAGAAGCCTACAGGATTCGGCGACAGTTCACTGTTGACGTCGGTTCGCAGAGAGATTTGCAAGAAGAGAGAGAGAGAGGAAGAGAAAAAGTGTTTGGAGAGCGTGCACAGTCTCTGCCTCCCACACATTCCCAGTTTGTAAATGACAATTTCCTTTCTATGAAATTAATTAAGCCGTAATGATAGGACACCTCTAGACTGCTGAATACTTACTGGGCGATGGTATTTTATGGTATGGCGCTGCTGCGTGACGTGTTTATTGTACAAATTGTAGAGGAATCGACGAACCAAGTAGATGCTCGAGAGAATCTAGTTGATAAAAGAGACGATTGTTATGCTAGTGAGGAGTGGGAGGGTCAAGTATGTAGAAAGTAGGTGCGGAGAGTGGAATGGGTGAGAATGTGTAGAATGAGCTCGAGTGAGGAATGACTTAAGAGGATGGTAGGGTGAGACGTAGATTTTTTGAGATAGAAGGATGAGGATGGCAGGAAAGAAAGTATGTGGGGCATAGGGAAATTTAGTGCACGAATTGACAATGTCGAGGTGCGAACAATAACTTTTGACAACTTGACCAAATGATCCGGCATCTTGCAGATTTATAATGAAAGCCCAATAGCTTGCGCCCATTGCGCAAGGTACACGTATTACAATATTACTTGTTATTACGCGCACAATTGAAACAAGGGGAGAATATGATGGTGTATGGTGGTGAAGGAAGTGGTTCTTTTAGGTAGGAGCTGTTCAATATATTCGTATAATCAGGGTTCGCCCGTGCTGTTGATACGCTTTTCAAATTTATCTAGATACAGATATCGGTGACACACAGAATATAGAGAAAAAGAATGTTTATCTACGCGTTTTCTTTGGACGTCGAAAAAAATACTCATCCCTGACTCTTCTTTTCATCCCTTTTTATTTCGTTAAAAATGTCGCTTCTCCATTGAGAAAGTCAGCCTTTTTTTAAGAGTATCGACTCTCTTTTTTTATACAATTTATTCTTCAAATGACAAAAAGTGTTGAGTCAATGTATTGTTTTGTGCCTCAACCAACATCTAGTCCTTGCTCATTAAAGAAAACTGAGTTCGTCGATGACGAATCATTTCGCTTTTACTTTTCCCTATTTCCGGTAATTGATGGTCACGTTTTTCTTCTGTCCTCGCTCTACCTTTCAACGTTTCGTTCGAAACAGATGCTTGTATCTAGATACGTAAACAGCATTGGAGTTATTCGTAAGGGGACGGCGGAAACGAGATATATAATAAATACACATATTTACAGGAACAGTCAATAAATAATAGTTATGCTTAATAAATTGACGATCTTGCGTACGTTCCGAGATGTTATTTTCCGATTTTTGCGCGCGCGCGAAGCATAAAAATCTGTTTACGAGACGAGACGTTCGTTAGAGCACTCTTCAGTTTTTCTCCCTTGGCGAGAGGCAGGCATGGCCCAATGGACATGTAACAAGATCGTGTAATACGTGCAGAGTGTAACTAAATTGCCGCACATTGCGTAGTAGAAATTGCCGTTCCGCTCTTCGCTTCCCTCGGGAAATTTCTTGAATCAACGGAACTCGCTCAACAGTTTACACGTACATAGGAACATACGCAGAATGTAAAAGAAACCATCTTTACAATCTGCCCAAGATCTTGAACGACGGAGTCTATGTAACAAATTTCAAGTGAATTCTTTCAAGAAGAATCATTCCACGAATACATTATATGTATACATGATATGTATACATGAAAAACTTGTACGGCATCGTTGATAGACGTATATTGATGATGCGCAGGTTTTCGTCATTGGTCCATTGACAGGCTCCGTTGTGTCACCGATCGGTGAGGAAAGAAATTCGAGGGCAGCGAAGTGCGGAGTGTGCATCCATTATTACTCAGATACTAAATAGCGTTGCATGAAATAGAACAGTTTTCTCGTAGAACCGTAAAAGATGTATCCGTTTTGTAGAGCACCGACAGACTACCGGACACATTTTCCCCGACGATCTTTCCGACCGGGACGCGTACAATGATTGCACGACGAGAAAGAAAGAACCAGAAGGGAAGGGTGGGAGGGTTGAAAGTAGACATATTCGATCGTGGGACTTTTCGTTCGCCGTTTCTTAACCGACGTCAGACCCTTTTGCCACGTTTAATTAGAGCCCAGGGATGATTTTCGAATCGTTCGCGAAATGAGATCGAAGCTTAGCAGGCGTGGGAAGATAAGTGAGGAAGGAGGAAGGCATGTGCAATCTGAGAGTATCTCGCTGAAGACGAAACGAAGGCTGATAAAACTGATGGAAATCTCTCTTGTCAGGGAAAAGCTTAGAGTTCGTTTAGAAATCTTCACGATAGGATCGGGGGAGATGAGCGAGGAGCAACAATCGTGTAATCAAAGATCTATTTGACTTTTAACATGAGAAGCGTCTCTTCGTCGACTGAACGCTTATTCGTGTTTCATCGTTTCATCGGCGACACTTAGGACCTCCATGGTCACGGACGATGGAAAAGAGGAACGAATTATCGAATTCTTCCTCGCGATATACTTATGCCGTAGATGGAAAAACGAGGAAAAATAATTGGCCAGTACCTTCGAAGATCAAAAAATAATGTTGGACAGCGTCTCGTCTGTCCAATCTGTTCCCCCACTTTCCGTAGAATTTCGAACCCGAAACGCGAATCCCATTTTTTTCTAACGGAGCGAGGAAGTGAAAAGCTAAAAAGTAATCGAAAAAAAAAATTGCATTCGATTCGGCTGCTCGTCGTATTTCCGTTCGATCCAGAAATCTGCGGCGAGCAGAATCGTTCTAGCTCCTTTCAACCGTTCGGACGAAACAAAAAAAGTAAACAAAACGAGTCGCAAACATTTGTCCCGGGCAACGCAAGGTACGAGTGAAAACAACGGGAAAGCGGTCCTCCCATTGTTTAATCTCTACTTGCCCGGCAAACCTCATCGAACATTTTCCTTGTAAATAAACGTGGAAAAACGTCTTTTCTTTCTCTTCATTTTCTTTTCTTCTTTTTTTTTTACGTACGCATAGGACATAGATATATCGAAATCTTTGCTAGTGAGAGCGATAGAGGATTGCGGGGAGTGTGCGTAGAGTTGTGTGCATGTAAAGCGTATGCATGTGTGTCGTGTGTCTCCCACAATTTTAATTTCTGTCCGGAGTTTAGCGATTAAAGATGTATGCAATGTATCTCTTTCTCCCACCCCTACTTCCGCCACCCCTTCTCGCGAAATAACGTTTCCGGCTTCCGTTCTTTCCCTCCCCTGTCCTCCCCGGTTCTTTTTTTTTTTAAATAAGCTAAGGGATGCGCGAGATTTCGTCCGAAACTTCATTCGGAAATGCAAAATTTTCGAGTGTCCGTCCCCCCTCTCCCCTCTCTTGTATTGTTCTCCTGACTGATTAAATACAATATTTAAATTAATAAAACCGAATAAAGAGGAAGGAGCGTATATGCCAAGTTCAAGGTCGACGATTGCCGTCGGCGTAAGATGAATTTTCCCTTTGCCGATCTTTAATTTCCGAAAGAATCGGTGCAAAATTTTCTTCGCTTGCACAGAGGTTTTCCATTAATAGTCCTTATTCGCATTTTTAGCGGGAGTCGAAGAGTTTCTTGTAAGTTTATGTAGGAGAGTGGCGGGAGACGAGTGGTAGAAGTCTTCTTTCTTCAGGAGAATATTAGACAGGCAATAGATTTCAGTTCGACTGTTCCGATTCACAAGTCTCGGACGATTGAGAATTGCGCGACTTTGCTTTTTACATTTCGCTTACCCTTGGCGCATATTAGCACAGTTTGTTTCCTTTTTTCTCCTCCCTACCCGTTAAAGTAGCTATTAGAACAAGTTCACGACTATAATCGACACTGTCTAATCACATGTTTATGTCCTCCGAGTCGTAGGAAGGAAGAGTTTTTCGCACGTAGTTGATCGTATGTGAGCTTAGCAGCAAGATGGAAAGGAAAAAAATATATATATAAAAAGTTCTACGTAGCGTGTGTACCGTATCAAGAAAGTCGGCACTTCGTATATAATTGAATAGGGTTTGAGAAGGAAAAAATGGAACCTATACCGTTATTAAGTTTATCGATGAGTTAGTAAACTGTGATATTTGCGTGTGTGCTTATATATATATTTACTATATATATATATATATATATATATTATTTCGTGTATGCATTTGTTGTACATACGCCTTGTAATTCATTTTGATTTTACCGGTATACATATATATATATGTATATATATATATATACATATATATATACATTCTGTTTTGCTCCGCAAGTATGTTTCCTTTAAATGCGTGAATGCAGTGTACTTTAGAGAGAATAATGATGTCCGTATTTTACATACGGTCGAGACAAAAAGAAAGCCGTAGCCCAAACTTCCACAGTATATTCAAAATCAGTCGGCGGAAGCAGGGGAGATGCGAGCGAAAAAATGTAAGTCTGGTTCTCAGACCCATGATCGAAATCATTATAACGGGGGTGGAAAAAAAAGAGCAAATATACGTAAGGTTAACGTAACGAGTAATGTTTGAAAATGCATAGGGAGTGCACGCAATCGAATTCGTTGAATCGCAGTATCTGCAATATGTGGAATGGATGGGCTCTAATTAAATGTAGCTTGCACAACGAGAGTGTAATAAGATTAGACCGTAGGTACGATAATGATTGTGTAACATTCATATACTATAGTGACAAAGTAGATAGGAGAATATACAAAATATATGAATATATATATATAATTTTGTATAATTTATAATATCTGTACGATGATAAAATAAAATGTTAACATTGTATGGCCTAATATTAATAGTCTTTCTTCTTCAAGATGTTCTCCGTTTCCGAATGTTGGGTGGGAATAAAACGGCATGTGTAAATCGGATTCGTAGGCTTTCGTTTGTCGGTTCGACAGGTGCGAAGCTCTCGGTAATAAGTCTCGATACGTTTGCATGCAATTGAAGATGGAAGACAAATAGTATATTTGACAATTCAATCTGTTAATTCTACAGAACTAAACTGGTAACACCAATACTTTCTTGTAACACGTTATTTTTTTTTCTCCCACGTTTAAAGTCGCTGAAAAAATGTTCGCTCGAATGTACGCATAATCACCCGAATAGCAGATGCGACAATTTTGAACCAAGGGGTTCGTCGTTCAGTTGCACACCATTAAACCATTTCGAGCCATTGCCGACTCTCGCCTGAGTAGACGGTGCATTATATCGGAATATACAAGTAATTTTAGCTACTTGCATTTTGTACAGGACTATGCCGGCCGATTAACTACAGTTCACGCAATGCTCGTCAAGCGGCTGGTTGTGATAAATACATCGTACGCATTTTTCAAAGCCTGAATGCCTTTTTTTTTCTTCCTTTCTTTACAATGTGCATTCCCTTAATTCGCTAGTTTACGATGCGCCGTGAATAGATTCTAAGTTGTTTTGGTTTCACTATAAAAGATTACAATACTTCCTTGCCGCTCTCAAGGTCGTGACGTCATTAACGGTGTTCCACTTTTTAAAGTCAGTACAAAATGTAGGATAGCCATCCCCGTCGCTCAATATCGGGACCTGGACCCTTTCAAATCATTTTTGCAATCCCGCTCTGCTGTTACGTTTGAAATTCCACCTTCGGCATTCGCTTCCTTCTTGCGTGAATACGACAAATTTGACGATTTTCTTTTTCATACGAGTAAGTTTAACCTCTTTACAATCATATTCACTACATTAAAGGACATGATTTTCTTTTTTCCGACCGCGTACACTAGATTCTGTAAGGAATTGGTTCGTTACAACAGGTGGTCGACATAGCATTACATAACCTTACATTGAATGGAGTATCTTACGGAATAGGTTCCGGATTTCCATTTTCGTCCGGCTTCACTCTATTACTGCTGCTGGTGTACCTGTCGGTCCGAAGTCTTTTACCCTCAACTATAGCTGTCAAATCGGCGGCATCTAGAGTTTCGTACTTAAGTAAAGCTTCTGCCAAGGTTTTAAGCTCCTTAGAGTGGGTCTTCAGTACAGTCTTCGCACGTTCGAACGACTCCTAACGTATAGAGTAAGATGACAATTACAGCGTAAGCGTTAAAACTGCATGCAATAGGAATAGTCACAAATATCGATACTTTTCGCAGGAAGCCTCTTATTTTGCGATGAGGTGCAAAGAGAAATTGAAAAATAGTTTAATCTCTATGTTTCAGCTGTGACAGTAGACAATAGGAATAGAAGAATAACAGGTTTACCTGTAGAAGCCGTTTGACTTCGACGTCTATCAGCTCGTTTGTTGTTTGACTATATTCACTAGGTTCTTCTTGAACATGAATTCTTAACCCTACTTTCTCCGACATGCCATAACTTTTCACCATCTCCTCAGCGATTCTTGTCGCGCCCTAAGAATATACAACGGGACTTGAACGGAGTTATGACAAAGTATAAGGTAGAACATGCTGATCATAAATTTTGTTACCTCTAAGTCGCTTCGCGCACCCGTCGTCACGTTTTCACTGCCAAAAATCAGCTCTTCAGCAGCACGGCCTCCCATAAATACATCTAATTTGGCTAAGAGTTGTGCTTTCGAAGTCAGATAAGTGTCCTTCTCAGGCAAGTACGCCGTCTGAAGCAGGAACAATACATGATTCGCTGAGTATTCCATTTATGTGTATAATACTTCTTGAATCTGTGCCATTCGTATAATAATATGTGCCAATCATGATCTCGAGCATTAAATGTGGAACAGGTGCATTTGGTTCCAGTAAAGAGTCTCCGTCAAACACAATTAAGACCTAGGTGAATATTTAACGAAAGCAAAAAGCAAAAATGGAAGCAACATTGGAATAAAAATTGCAAATATAGAACTGGTGCTTACTAATAAAGATTAAGACAATGATCTTTCCTAACATATATGAAAGTGTCATATACTAGAAGAAAATTCATTGATATCAGTCACAGATACTCACATGTCCTAGAGAATGTCCACGTGGAATAATAGTAACTTTATGGATTGGCAAGGCGTGCTTGGTGTATTGTGCTACCAGTGCATGACCACCTTCATGGTATGCTGTGATCAGATTAATCTGTTCATCCGGCACCCTTCCTGCCCCTTCTGGGCCCATCATAACTTTATCCCTAGCATATTCCATATGTTTCATATTTACATATTCTGCACTCTCTATGGCCGCACGCAGGGCAGCCTGATTGACCTATTTCGATACAAAAATAATAAATGTAACAATATGTGAGACTAATAGTTTCCAAACAATGAGACAAACTACAGCAAACGCATCGTGGAATACAAATAAGATTTACATAACGTTGTTAACGTCATTTCGTGGATTAGAATTATTGTTACCACAAATGTCACGTAGTAATATTACAGAATTATACTCAACCATGTTTTCTATATCAGCTCCTGTAAAGCCCGTCGTGCATCGTGCTAAAAGCTCCGGGTCCATGTCTCTTGTCATTATTTTCGATAGATACAATTTCCACAGTTCTATGCGACCTTTGTAATTTGGCTTATCCACGTGAACTTCAACATCGAATCTTCCTGGTCGAAGAAGTGCTTTGTCTAAATCTCCCCGCCTGTTTGTTGCCCCAAGAACAATGACTCCCTCATTTTGATGAAAACTGCAAGATTTGGTCAGTCGATTTAGTTCACGTCCATCGAGACTTTATTATGTTCAAGATATATTTTGTATGGTAGCGTACCCATCCATCTCAGAAAGAAGCTGATTAATCGTTTGATTCGCATATGGATGAAGAGCCGAATTTGTTCTTTTCGATCCAATCGAGTCGATTTCGTCAATGAATACTACGCACGGTGCTTTATCCTTGGCAGCCTCTGCAAAGTAAGCGATGACGTTAAGAATGTAGGAGCGGGAAGTATTGCGATGAAATTGGACACTTATTTGTTGGTCAACGCACTGAATAAATCTCGCACCCTACGCGCGCCCTGTCCCACTAAAACCTCATCGAATTCCGGTCCGGCAGCGTGAAAGAATGGCACACCAGCCTCGCCTGCAACAGCACGTGCCAGCAACGTTTTGCCAGTTCCAGGTTCTCCAACGAGCAGAATACCCTTTGGCAGCTTGCCACCGAGGTTGACGAACTTGTCAGGATTCTTAAGGAACTCGACGACCTCCGTCAGCTCTTGCTTCGCCTGGTCGACCTGTGGGATGATTAATGAACAATGAAGAATCCTACATTTCAGCGGCAGGTCTTACTTACGCCTTTAACGTCGTCAAACGTGACAGTTATCTCCTCGGCATCTACCTCAGTCGCTGTGCCGATGGATATTTTGAATATGCTCGACACTGTTCCTATTACGAAGAGTTTTCTTATTACGTGATACATGTTAGCGAGCTATTGCTACGAATGATTCAGGGTCATGTCACAAGAATGCGTCGATTCGCATTCGCACAATATATACACCTTTAAGGAAGCTACTAACGTTTATACACACCCAAGTACCATAGTCCGACGAGGAGAATCGACAACGTGAACAGGTTACCGAGGAGCTTCGAAATGAGCGGCCGTCGCATTCTTCTTTCGAGACCTGCCTCGTATCCTTCAACAAACGCAAACTTAATACGGTTCTGTTCCTCCGCCGGCATTTCCGTATTGAGCAAGCTGTGAAATTTATCGGCAGCTGACTTTCTGCTAGCCCCTGGGGCACTGGATTTCGCTTTCTTAATGTAAAACATAAATAATGTTAAGTGCCGCAGAGATAAGTTTGTTAGACGCAATGTTGTACTAACAATAGTGTACTGTGTAGTCAAAATATAAAATTGTAAAGTTAACTTACCTCGTTCATAGAAAAAGATTCTCTAAGCCTCCTTGTAAGGTTGGCAATGGGGGAATCAGAACTTTGTAATTCTTCTTCCTTTACAACCCTTCTAGATTTGAAACCGCGCATTTGTACGTGGTTGTGAAACGATTTGCCATGTAAACTATGCAAAAGTCTTTGTTGCTGATAATGAGGCAGATGCACAGGTGGGAATAAAAACATATCTGGAATTTGAAGGGTTGGAACACCTTGTTTATTATCTGTGAAACTAGATCCAGATATATACGATATTGTCCACTTCGAATCTTTCTCCGGAGGCCGTTTTGATATAATAACAGAGAGATCATCTAACATTATCCACAAATTATTCTTCTTAACCTTAGGTATAAACACATCTGTTGCATTTAATTTTGCTATTGGGAATACCTGACAACTCTTTGTCACCTAAAATAATTCAATATCAATCATAAGGATTGTTTAGATAAAAGCACAAAGTAAAGGCATAAGAGAAATACCTCTGTGCTACTACTTTCACACAATTCGTCTGTTCTCTTAAGAACTGTGTCATTTTGACTTTTTGGTTTTGCTACTGAAGGTGTAGAGCGCGAACCAACAGCTGATGTCAATTGCATCAGGTGGTACAAGACCTAAAACATAAATGTATCAAATCTTATGGGAAGAACTTGTAAACCCTCAAGTCAGTTGCACTTGGCTCTAAAAAAGCTACTCAAAAGAATCATACACCATATAGGTAGGCTTCTCACAACATAAGCGTATAAATATTTCACAAGCGTTTATTTGAGTCAATGTCAAACAATGATTATAATTTTCATGTAGATGTTATAAATATAGAGCTATGAAAGACTAGCTTGAATGATGTACTCTAATTGCACAATAACGTGACGATATGAATTTATACATGATACCTTTGCTATACAAATGCAAAAGGTTAAAAAATTAAGGTTATGCAACAATTTGTCATTGCAGAAACAGAAATCGCAGCTTTTTACGGCGGACATTGACCTACCAATACACTCTGACAAATTGTAAAACTTAATCCTAAAATAGTTGGCTGAAGCAATATTTATTTAGGTGCATCGCTGCCAGAGGCCGAACGAAAAGTGCAATCTTGCCCTGGGACCATACGAACCTGATTATGGGATTGAAGTGAAATCATGGGTGCCCGATCAGTATTGTTTAACTCGAACTTGGAAAAAAAGGTCGCACTAAAATCCTGCCACAGACCGTCCGTGAAACGTTCAATTTCGCACCGTTCCCAGTTAGAGGCACATCAAATCCAGGTGAGATTGAACGAAACTAAACATCGCACGAGTATCATAGTTTTGACGCTGCGCAAGGCTAGCGGAAGTGACTGACGAAGAGGCAGAATTCCGTGAATTCAAAACGTTGAACGCACGCGGCCTCTGTCCCACTACCAAAATTCACTTTACGCACATTTTCTTCGTCAAGCCCGGGCCGCCAGTGATTATGTCTAGGAATTTACGAGCTGGACATTGTGTTCCAACAGTGATTCGAAGTGCTGTCGGTTAATTTATAAGTAATACATTCCGAAAAAGTGTACGCGAAACGACATTTGACGATCGGCGGATTTCGTTTTGCGTTTCGATTCGATTCGTTGACTTTCAGAGAGGAACGCATGACTTGTGACAAATTTACATGCGCTTGAAAATTGTATATATAGAGAAATTATTATAGAGATAGTGTATGTTTGAATAAAGCTTATTTTTTTAGGAAGCTATTTTGACTGTGCGCATAATGCAGATGCGGGCGATAATGTAAATCGACAAATGGTAGATAGATGGCGAATTGTCTTTGCATTTCGTTTGAACAACGTTTTTGTTTACAAACTATGATACGATAGATTCTTGAGATATTTTTACGGATTGTAAACCTTCGACGTTTAGCTTCATATTGACATCATTATTTTTTCATTTACTGTTCTGCATATTTATATTCTCGACGAAACAGTCATAGCTACAATGATTGCGTACTTTCACATCGGATCTCTGTAATGTACGAACATATGTACGTGTACTTAGTCACTGTAAATAGACACATTTCTACTGTGTTAAATGGTAGTGCTTTAAATTTGTAGGTGAAATGTTTATGTCATGTTTAACGATTATCTAAGCGGAGGAGTATGAATAAAATTATGTTCAACTACCTCGTAACACTGTGAAGTGTATAAGTACGCAAGGGGACAGAAGTGTTTTATATGTATGATACTAAAATAATTTATGCCCATATGTGCACAGTTGTGTTTGTGAAACTTTGACGAATGTCAATTTGTGGAAGGAATTTCAATACGTTCGATGAAGAATGTACATGGAATGTGTTGCAAAACAATTATGATGATGTAAAATAACCTAAAAAGAAAATGGATCTTCTTTACACTGTCAACAGGAAGTCAGCGACAAAATCGTTTGGAAATCAGGATTGGTACGTTTAATAATTTTCGGAATATTCCGCAGTTCTTATTAGATATTATTACATGCTATTTGATAAGTTGCCACATGTGTAGATCATACTGTACATATACATAGAGTTCTTTGGTATATTTGTACTACCTTGCTGTTCAAAAACAACAGTATATTTTTTAGAAAATTTATGTGACTGGATAATGTTCACATTGATGATATACTTAATAAACCGTGCTTCCTAATGTGATTCAATATATTTTAGCATATACATCTTAGTATCTGTATGTAGTAAAATAATTTGTTGGTTTATAGCTCCTACGATGGACAAACACTGTGTTCATTATCCAGCCGTAACATAGCTGCCTTTACAACTACTACAGAATTGGAGGATAGTAGTGGAAAAACATGGGGCTCACATGTATATGTATGCGATTTAAATATGCCATGGCATACCCACAAGTAAGGACATTTGTATTTTAAGTGTTTGCCTTCTGCTGTTTCGTAAGTGAATATTGAAGTTAAATGCACAAAAATAAGATTCAGAGAAATGTAGTTATTTTTATATTAACAAGTTTGTTGTGATTTGTAGAGTACTTTCAAACAAGTGTAATATCACAGCGTTAGAATGGGATTTACCAGGTGACAAATTAGTTGTGGCAGATTCTGCCGGTACAGTGCAATTATGGATATTCAAAGATCATATATTGAACGACTGGGCACTAATTGGTTCAACTTGTTTTCCTGGAGAAAACATACTTGGAGCAGCATGGTTTCACAATGGGAAGAAGGTAATCATGATTTAAGTTTGATTTGTTAGAATAATTATACCATTCACACGTTATTAATAAAATTAATAAAATTGGTTTCTTCCAGACAGGTTTAGTAACAGAAAAAAAAGACAGTATGCACTATAATGAAAAGTTTAATCACTTATTATTTGCACCATCTGTGAGACAATTTGGAGGTAGAGCGGCGGAAGGTGTATTAGTTGTGTCAACCACTGGAATGGTTGGAGCTGTGATGATTACAAAAGACTTCCAAAATCCAATATGCTTCTCAACAGAAAGTTTGGGCAGTACAAGGCATAGGATAACAGCAGTAGATCTTTGTTACGGAAAAAGTAGGAATCGAACATACATCCTTGTGTACCAAATTGCTCACAGTTTGAGTTCAAGTACTAAATTCGACGCTTTTTTCAGATGGCCACTTTTTAGTAGCTGTTAGCAGTGGCAGCATCTGTTTACCAATCAGATGCTACAGGGTACTAGTGCGTAAAACCGACGAGAAGTGTACTATCACGTCTCAGGCATTGCCTAGTTTCTTTTTACAAGACGGTGCACCCAAAGATAGCACCTGTAAGATTTCTCACAGTGACTGACTATAACATTACTGTTCATCTTTATCTTATGTTATGTAATATCCACATTCATCACGACAGGCACAGGTGTCACGCATTTGAAGTTTGTTGTCCGAGAAGACGCAGATTCACTCGTAATAGCAGCTAACAGCGAAAGTGGGGCCTTCGTGGAAGTATGGGAGCTAAGAGAAAAATCCCAACCCGTTCACAAGCTATTTCAACCAAAAACATTAGAACCATTCAAAACAGTGGTAAGAGTCAATCCCAACCAGCAATGAAACTCTGTCATATTACGATTTATGCTTTAACACCGTGATCTACAGGTATGGCAGTACCAGTCACAGTATCGTTGTCAATCGCAAGTGACAGCGATTGTCACGACAAAGCTGTCAATAGTAACGACATTACCTCCTCCGAGCTACGTTATAGTTGCTCTGGCAGACTCGTCGGTACATTGTTTGAACAGGGATTGTCTGAAAGAAGTGGCCTTCTCTTCCCTGAACATGTCGTGGCGTCCAGACGAGCCTAACACAAAGTACTTCAAAAATTCCGTCTCCATTGCTCACATGGACCTTTCCTGGCTCGGTTGCGTCCTCTTAGCCTGCGACACGCACGGCAGCTTATATTTGTACAAACTGTTACCAGACGGAGGTTTGTAACTTTATACACCTACAATCGCTACCAAAAATTCGATCGTTGACGTTAAAAGCGTTTCATCGAAAGATAACGACAATTGTTCGCAGGATCCTCCTTAACGCTGAGCTACGCATGCACTCTGCTAGAATATTGTTTAGTAACTGGATTAGACTGGCTGGACATACTTCTGTGCCTGAGGTCGTCGATGATCGAGCCGTTGTGCGAACGATTGGACGCTTCTTACAACAGACAGTCTCCGGCGATTCAACAGTATCACTACGTTCAATTTTTGTGCATAAAGATATCGCTCTACAGAATGTTAGTGGCCGGACAAAGCAAGGCGGCCGATTTGTCCTCGTTGCTGATGATCCATTCGGTCGCGACGGCATTTAAATCTTTGTTACGCCCGTCCGACATGATATCGCACGATAAAGGTCCTGCCGAAAGTTTGGCGGCCGTCATCAATGACACTGTTACTGACGTTGACAAGGTAAACAGAAAGATATAATTTTTGCATATTACATAATACTTCTATGTACTATATATTCTTTAATACTTCTATAGTTTATAACTCGCCCTCATTTGCGCACTAATTTTTAATTTGTCTACGTAAATAGTGAATAGCGTATTCTGAATAGAAACAATTTCTCAATGATAATACAATCTTTCTTCAGGTATTACTGCATCTCGATCCGAAAGAGTTTACAGTCGAGCCCAGTACGCTTCAGTCGCTGCAACAATTAATTCAGTGGGTTGCTGATCTGGCATTGAATCTCCTTGCTCGTCTTCCAGAACAAAGGCTGCAGATGAAGTCTGGCGGAGTTAGTATTGTTCAACACACTAAAGTGCGAAAACGCATTTATTACTAGATTAAATTTATTATCTATTTCTATCGATTCAGTACGAGCTTCTGAAGGATCACAAGGCCCTGAACACACTGAGGGAACTTCTAGTAATTATACGAATTTGGGGCCTGCTGCGGCCCTCCTGCCTTCCAGTATTCTTTCGCAGTGCCGAGAATCTTGACGTTCTCGCACTTCTGTTCCGTCTACTGTCGAAATTAGTCCAGCCGAACGGGGACGCACAGCAACAAGTCGACGACGGACTAATTGGTAAGGAACGAGCCATAATCAATTTTCCGTAATCGCGCGTACGTTAAGATAGCGGAACGCAGTCGAAAGGATATTTTCAATGCAGTCGCGTGGGCTCATTTTTCTTTTTTCTTTTTTTTTTTTGCGAACTAACGCACATCCGTAAAAGTAGGCGTGATATTACAGTTGCATTACTACATAAATATCTGTTGAATAAGTGATTAATTCTTATCACATGTCCGTTAGCCAGTAGGAAATAAGATAATAATACCACATCCTTACTCGGTTAAACTGGACTTACCGGCGAACGCTTCATTCCGCACGATAATGTACATAGTACAACGTCTGTCTGTCAGTGACAAAGCTGTGCCGATACTGTCAACGATGCTAAAATTCTATTTCGAGTGAGATCGGTATCCGCAAAAGGTGTGCACTGGAGTCCAGTGAACGCGAAAAGGGCAATTCAGTCGGTGTGCAACGATTTGCAGCGTGCAGTGACGTCATCAATCAAATGAAAGGATTGTTCAGTGTTTGACATGATAAGCAAGGTAGCGAACTGCTGGCACGATGTATAACAAACTCGCCTTCAAGCACAAGAACTCCCTCGTTCTCCAGCCGAACAAGTCGCGTGGCGACAGAAATGAGACGAAAAGCTTCTCCAACGACTCCCATCCTTTTCAGTTCATCTTACTGCCTGCCATTACCTGTGCCATATTCGTAACTTATTGGTTCATCATCTGTCCCTTAATATGGTCGATATGCTACCCCATCGCGCACGAAGACCACTGGCACGATCCGTGGCCCTTCTACTTCTGGATCACAGCCTTACTAGTCTGGATCCTTATAATGATCATCTTGATCTGCATTTGGAAATATCTGAAGAGCAGGTACACGAACGCCAGGACCGTGAAGTCTTATGGGTCCGACGACTGTGAGAGTCCGGCTTTAATGACGAACGGAAAGCAGGATATGTTCGACTCGAGTCATCCGAACAGGAAGAGGAACATGGAGAGGTACCCGACGGTGATCGACGATACGATTTCCGAATCTCACGACGGCGAGAAGAAGAGGCCAGTCGATCTACCGCCCTTGTCCATTCATCGCCACATGTCCGGGAATGATATTGAGAACACGGGAGACGTCACGATTGAGAATCCTCCGAGCAAGAGTGATGAGGACGCTCATTTGTCGAAGGTAGCGGATGATATAAATAGGCGCTCCATGAAGGAGTATTTGACCTTGGTGACGCTGACGCCTACCAAGGACGAGGAAGCTGAGAAGAAGTCGCCGAAGACGCCGATGTCGCCGCGAGATTTGTTCTTCATTGATCTGATAAGAGAGGCGGAGAAGGCAGAGAGTTCTGGAAAGAAGATGACTCCGGTTGAGCGCCAACACTTTTTCCCTGACGATATGCCTCCTGCAACTCCAGCTGAAGACAGTTGCGAGACGCGCAAGAAGGAAGATAAACCTGCTAAGGATGGCGAAGCAAATTGTCGCAAGAGCGAGGCAGATTACTTCATTGCCAGTATTAATAGTCCTTCGTGCGAAAAGACTGAAGTGTTCATCGAAATCGAGCCGGACGCGGCCGCTGCTAACAAGGATGATCATGCGAAGCAGTGGTCGGTGGATCTGAACAAGGAGAAACCTGTGCTAACACTGGAGACGAATGATGCGAGCGAAGGAAACGAGCAAAAGGAACAAAACGATCAAAGCGGAGGAAACGACCAAAACGACCAAAACGACCAAAACTACCAAAACGATCAAAGCGGACAAAACGAACAAAATGATCTTGCGGACAATTCGGACATGTTTGAAATATAGTCTAGATGCGTATTGTAGATGTTAAGATTTTTCAAATCCCCCGTTTATTGACATTTTATCAACAGCATTAATCGATATCGAGAAACGTGTGCCTATAAATCTGAATGCTGTAACGTTCGAGTAAGGAAGATACAAGCTAATTAATACTAATAATACAAGGACAGTTTGCACACGAAAATCGTGACATATGGACAGCTTATTTTGAAAGTGGTGTAAGTCCATTCTTAAAAAAAAAATTAAATATCACGTAAATAAACCGTTTATACGACGTTAATCATAAATTATATATCTCATTGTCTTTTTAAATATGGACTTTCCACCACTTTCAAAGTAAACGATCCATATATTAAAGCACAGCGTATCGCTGATTTTTATAGCGGACTTGTGAGAATAATTGTTCTACAGACAGAATTGTATTTTATTTATTTATTGTTGTCTTTGCGATGCAAACATGACATGTACGAACGCAACGAGTATAGATCTTCTTTTCGCCTGCGTGATAAGAGCAAAGTAGAAAAGCAAAGGCCAACGCAGATTATATTACTCTACTTCCAGATGAATGTTGTCTGTTACCGAATCAAATAATGATACCTCTGCTGCATCAAGGAAATAGCATAACTGCGATGGCGTCGCCAGTATTGTTTTATCAAAGCTTTCCATTACAGGTACGTAGCATATATTATAAGATACTAATTACGAGTGCAGTTTATGTTAGACGCTTGAAGAATATAAAGTAATAATACATGTTAGTGTACACCGTTTCCTATAATGAAGTGAAGGATTAAAATAGTTTTGTTATTATTTTAACTTAGACTACATTTCTAATTTCCTGCATATGCAGCAACAAGAAAATATTACTGCAAGAATGTATGTTGCATGGTATTATGAATTAATTGTTTCTTGCAGTTGGAGTATAGCATAGAGCCTGAACAAATGCTGTTTCTGCCCGAACTGAATCCCGTCGAAGGTTGTATGCATAGTGGACAAATAGTGGACACCATTCGACATGTGTATCTTGGAAAGCAACCGCTTCTTGTGAAGCAGTGCACAAGGTACAGAATAAAGTTTCATAACTTCAATTTTTCTTTTACGGAATCTTGGGCTGTACATTAGCAACGTCCGTAAACTTTAACACTAAAGCTACCGTCAATTTCCTATCACGTGGAAAGAAATTAAGTGCATAATTGGACGTTAAACCCTTAATATAACGGAATCCATTAATATAAAATATAAAGTATAAAATGTTTGACAAGGGAAAAGACATTGGCCATTCAAACAAGTTTTGACAGATCTAAAGTTAACTGTGAGCTAAATGCTCATCTATGTTCGATTGTCATGTGTTAAGTATTAGGGTTTGACTTGTGTTTAATGTATGATAAATTGTGTTCGACTCTTGCAGATGTGGTGGAAAGGCGCAAGTTCAAAACATGACGAGGACAGCAGCAATCAGAGCATGGGATCAAAGATGGGCGCGAGCTTGTCGTTGTGGAGGAATTTGGCGAATTCATAAGACCGTTCACTTATAAAATACAATTTTGTCGTAATGTTCTGCGCAGCAACAGATTCTGACGTTTCATACAATATTGGACCAAAAGAAGATTAAATACTTTTATCCGCATCTCTTTCTACTGTTTCGTTCTGTAAATACTAACATTTCTTCAACGTCCGCGAAATGGGTCGGTATCGTTGTGTGAAGTATTCAGTTGTGGGAGTAGAATTAAGTGGCACTTGTTCGAGTTCGTTTATTTCCATACATTGCGTACATTCATTCCTGACATTACCGTCGAAATTTAGATCTCTAAACTATTCTCGCTAGGGGAACAACAGAAGTTCAGTGCAGCACATTATAAAATTATGAAAATCGACACCAGATTGGTATACATCATATGAAATCAGCTGAAATGCATTGTAGGATTACAAAGTCGATCGGGGTCTCTGTCGGAAAACATTATAGCTCCAAATTATGTGTACACGATTAAATGCACGTTGCATATGGTTAAATGCAGCACTATTTGCCATTCTCGAACTTTCTTGAACCCCGCCGAGATCCATATGTATCGTTGCACTTTGACAATGTTTGGGCATACAATCTATGTGACCCCATTTAATGCCGTTCGGATATTTTTTACGGAGGAGTACGGTGTAAAAGACATTACAGTGTTACGAAAGCAAAGTTTTTGTTAAACGGCGCTGACACTGTCGTATTTTTTATACCTTCAAACCATGAACAACAACAATTGTTACCTACGTCTCACATTAGTTATGATTCATATATTCTCCCTTTTTTGCGCTGACTCTCTTGAAGTCTCCCATGTTAGTTGTGGAGATTGGCCGACCGATAATAGAGATATGATCGATTCTTGTCACCTCACTGCCGTTCTGATTGTCTTTCACAAATATTTGCAGATTTTGAACATTTTGGAACTTCACGTATCGCAGAGGAACGAGGTTTCCTTCTTCGAGGTCCTTAGGGGTTAGTCTGTGGGAATGTTATATAATTAACGTGGATCAGAATGATTTATTGTCTATTTCCGGCATAAAGAGGAAAGTCTCTGAGAGATTATGAGTTAGACTTACGTAAGATCTTGTACACTCGTGTTGGAGTCTGCCATGTCAAAGTCAATTGTCCAGGGCTGGTTGATGAATAGCCTGATATTTTTTGGTCCGTTTTCTGCTGGCGCTTTGATTTTCAATGAGTGCACTTTTACCACTTGCGAGAATGCGATGTGTAAGATTAATTGTTCGTCGTAATCACTTTCTAAGTATCCGCCGTCCGAGGTCAGACACTGAGAAAAGTCATGTTCGTCGGATTCGTTTAGACATTCGCATTGGGCTTTCACAATGAACGTATTCAGATCCATCTGGAAGATGAAAGACATATAAGGAATGAGAGAAACATGCGTGGGCACTTGGACGAAGACCGATATTTGTATATCATTCGAAAAGATACTTTATTACCACAAGTAGAAAAATAAATTTCTATTACAAATCATAACAATGGGAAAAGCTGCCAGGTACGTATTGAAGATACATATTAGACTATACTTCTGCATTGTGGAATATAAGGAAAATTCTTTTACAAAATTGCAGCGTATCTCTTTTTTTTTTCATTATGGATTTCGGAGTAAACATTTTTGCCTTGTACCTATATATCTGATTCACACTTAAATTAATCTATGAGAATGTAGGTAACTAACATAACGGTCATCAGTTTTTTTTACATAAAAAAATTTATTAAACAAAATGAGTTTATCAACTTTCTCTAGTAATTACTACAATTGTTGTATTTATACCAGATATTATTAAAGTTAGAATTATAATACAATGGAATTTTAAGTAGATAGATTAAACAACTCATATAAATAAAGTCATTTCATTTGAACCATTGATATTGAATCATATGCAGTTCCATGTTTTTGCCTTCACATCATAACATTTGCAATAAAAAATAAACAGTAATGTACAAACATTTTTAACAACTTTCTAAATTATAGTTAAAAAGTGTTAAGAATTGAAAAATTATTTGATTACATCATTAGTATGCATTGTTATTGTGGATATGCTATAAAACTTGTCTTTCTTATCATGCATTGACCTTAAATTCTGTTAAAAGGTTTAAACCATATTTGGTATGTTACAACAACATACTCATGAAACAAAAATTATTTGTTTTCTTATTTGTACTTATTCCAATAGTATATAACTGAAGCAAGAAGTATCATTCCAAAAATATGATAGTATGCATCTAAACTCCGTACATGTCCACTGACAGCCTCCTCTGTATCTTCTGCTTCTCCGTTGCCATAAAACTGCTGGATCTTTGACTCTAATCCAGCAGCATCAGCACCTTGACAGAGGCCCAGTTTTGTTCGATTACGATAGAAAATAAACGTTGGCATGGCAGTAACTCCTTGCACAGCAGCAGTTTCTGCACATTTGTTTACATCAACTTTCAGAAATACTGCATTTGGATATTTCAGTGACAGCCGCTCAAAGATGGGTGCTATTCTTTGACAAGGACCACACCTGCAAATAACAATGAAAAAAATCATTTGTCACATCATCAGACGTATGCACCAAAATGTGTAGATAAACAACTATCTTCTAAATTCTAAGAAAAACAATTTTATGTCTCCATATACATGAAACCACAAAAATAAAACAATACATTATTGTGCAATGTCATTTTTCATTTTCTGTAACTATATACCCCCATATCACTTTACAGATGCAAATTGCGAGAATAATCTTTTCCTACGTATAGCGATACGAAATGACAAAAGCATAGTGTGCTAAGTTGATAAGCAATGTGATAATATTAGATTACAAAATTGGTAGTCGTAGTGGCCGTTAACGACAGTAGACGGAGTAAACCCATCGACAGGCAAATCATTGTAGCATGTTTTTTCATCATTATACATATATTAGGTGTTCAAAATGTCAACATAATTGTAAGGCCGAACGAGCGCAATGGCGATTAATCGTTAAAGTTAACTTGACGTTAGCTGGCTCGTAGCGGCGTTGAATAGAACATAACCTCCGTCCAATACTCACCATGTTGCTGTGAAGTCTACAACGACCAGTTTTGTTCCCGCGCTGGCCATTTGTGTGTAAAATTGACCATCATTGTTGATAACTATTACGGCGCTCATCGTGTCCGCGCTGTGCGATGATTATAACATCAATAAAAGACAAAATTCACAACCGAGCACCTTCCAAACTCTGAATGACTGGCAGTTTATTTTAAGGATCGCAGATCTGTCGACGATGTTGATCAGTGCTGCCAACAGCAGACAGCTTCCAATTCGAATGCAATTTGTCGCCATGACACGCAATGTTTCGTGTCACGAATGAGAGGCGGCGCTTGCACGTGCGTCAAAATAATCCTTAATTATTGCAAGGATAACGAACCGCTGCATTCCCGTGGCGGGAAAATTGTTAGCGGTAGGAATTTTTGCGTATCGCTCAAGCGTACCACCAAAAAGATCATTTTCACAGGCGTTGCGCGAATAATAGTGTGCTGTCACTTGTTCTAGAAAGCATGATGCGCTTGGGTGATTTATGCAATTCAAATGACTTGTTATTGCGGAATGGACACGTTTATTCATGGGATTTGGTTTAAAATTCTATTGCGTCGCACGCATGATTTGTCATAACTGAGATAGCTTTCCATTGTCAACGTTGATATTTGTCTAGTTCGGTCGAGGTATGTATTCCTTGTACTGTTTTAATATCCCAACGAACCATGACCGTCTTTTCTAACTCTCATTACCACAAAGTTATTATTGTCTGCTTTTTGTAGATTTTTTTTCAAGAATGATTTCGAATTTTCATTCATTTTAGACCGTTCTATTTCATGTTTCGCGATGATTATTTATGCATTATTGTTGGGCATATTTAACGAATGTTTCGTTTCGTACATGATATATTTTTAGGATATTCTCCTAATCTTTGAGGAAACAATCAATTTGAATCTGCCAAAATGTGGGAGGATGGGATCTGCAGTGTCATACTGCCAACGGTTTCTACAATGATATTATTTGTAGTTACAGTAAACTTCTTCAAATATATTATAGGTGATCCCCATCTCCATATAAGAGACGTTTCGAAGGAACATAGTTGGAAAACTATTAGAGTTATGACCAAGGTATATTTGTCATTATTAATTTCCATAGATTATATGTGACCATCCATTGAAATAATATATTTTACAAATGTTTCGTCATTTATATAATATAGCCATATTTATTTTAATACTGATATTAACACAACAATTACGAATGAAAATAATTATTGCATGTATCTTAGGCATACTACTGTAGCATTTGCGAAGGCTTGTTGCTGAATATAGATGGTTTGTTGTGTGATTCTTGCGGAGTATGTGCAGATCAAGGTTGCATTAAAGTAGCTGACAAAACATTAAAATGCAAGGCTGTAACGCTAAACAATGATGAGCCTATGAAACATCATTGGATTAAAGGTATACTACAATGTTTTTCTTTTTATACTATACAACAAATTGTATACTTGAAAATTAAAGGTGGGCTGGTTATTATTGCTTATAAATAATAATTGTATATTTCATGACATATAAAAGGCAATCTTCCCATCATTGCTACATGCTCTATTTGTGACGAAGAATGTGATACAGATCTTGGATTACAAGATTGGTGGTGTTGCTGGTGTCAGCGTTGTGTTCACGATGGCTGCAAATCAAAATTGTTTGAGGTATGTGGTTTGACAAATTGTATGTACAGATAAACCTATCACACAGTCCTCGTTTCATACAAATTCCAAATTGATAATAATTTATGTATCAGGTATGCGACTTTGGTAAGTTTCGATTGATGATTATACCACCTACCAGTTTAGAAGTAACAAATAGGCGTAGCACAATGAGACGCAGGTTGCAGTTACGTTCTGTAGCGCCGCCTACTTGGACTAACTGGAGTCCACTTATTGTCGTCGGTAAGTATTAACCACTCATAACTCGTTGAATGACAGAAAGCGACGCGAAAGAATTATGTGTAATTGCCAGTTTAAATCTACTACATTGGATGGATTAATATTACAATCGATCCAAAGATCATGACAACACAACATCATCCTCAGTAATGTCTGTCAGAGACTCAATATACAGTAATAGATCTGAACATGCAACTTTGTCAGTTATGTTTACTTTAATTTTTAGCCAACCGAAAATCTGGCAATAACGACGGTGCAGAGATTCTCTCGTTATTCAGAAGACTATTGAATCCTGCACAAGTTGTTGATTTGGCAGAAAGGGACCCAGTTGCCGCCCTCGAATGGTGTCGGCTGTTAGGAAAGGTGCCTTGCACTGTACTCGTCGCAGGTGGTGACGGAACAATCGCCTGGTTACTCAACACCATTCACAAACTGGGCTTAAATGTAAGATACAACATGCTACGTAATGTTCTCGTCTCAGGCTAGTTAACGACGTGCTTTTTAAGCTGAGCATTCCTGAAATACATTACGTGGGCATGATAAACGCGTTATACGGTTTATGCGAAATTTTTATACCGATAGCCAGCTCCGTCCGTTGCCATAATCCCATTGGGAACGGGTAACGATTTGTCGAGAGTTCTGGGATGGGGAAAGGAGCATGAGACGGACTTGGATCCCTCAGAAATGCTGCTCCGAATACAGCTTGCGAAGAAGGTTGCATTGGACAGGTGAGCTAATGTCACATATTGAACGTGTGCTACGTGAACACAGAATGTTATGCGTGCAACTTTTGTTTAGATGGACGGTTAGCGTGAAACCGTACGGCGGATTGAAGTTCAGAGGATCTCAACAGTCCTTCTTTATGTACAATTACTTAAGCGTTGGCGTAGACGCACAAGTGACGTTAAATTTTCATCGCACAAGAGAAAGTCGCTTTTATCTATTTAGTCATAGGATTTTTAACAAGGTATCTGGTTTCGTAATAGATGCGCATAGAGCTTGTAACTGTAGAATTCATCACTAAATGACGATCTGTATTCCGTAAAGCTACTGTACCTTTGCTTCGGAACGCAACAAGTTGTCGAAAGGGAATGCAAGGATTTGGACAAGAGTTTGAAAGTTTATTTAGACGACAAGGAAGTTGAGCTGCCTTCGATTGAAAGCCTTGTCATACTTAACATTCCTTCTTGGGCTGCCGGGGTGGATCTTTGGAACATGGGAATTGAAGGTTGCTAAACTTATGTTATTTCAAGTATAATGTGTATAATCAAAGAATCCATTCAACAGTAATTGATTTACTGAATTTACAAGCATACATACGTGCCAAGGGTATGCTCGTAATCAGTTTCTAGATCTAATTAATAAATCATTATATAAGTATATTTGAATAATAGGTGACGAGCAGGTGCCTAAACAAAGTATTAACGATGGAAAATTAGAAATTGTTGGTCTGTACTCGTCTTTTCATATGGCACAACTACAGATTGGCCTGTCGCAACCCCATCGTGTTGGACAAGCTAGCACAATAAAAGTAATAAATATATCCAAAACTTTCTCCCCTATACTAGTAGATATTCTTTACGGTAAATGATTCAACATTACAGGTAAAACTACTGAGGCCATGTGCAATGCAAGTCGACGGCGAGCCTTGGTTTCAGCAGCCTTGCGAGTTCAATATTAAATGTTGTGACCAAGCGACCATGCTAATAAGTATTTAAACTCGACATTCTTGGTGGATTCTATGTAATTGCAATTCACTATATTTCGAAATGTGATAAATGTTCAACTGTAACTAAGTGTAGATATATATTATTGATGGATGATAAAGGCAATGGGACTACGATACCGCAAGCACAATTACCTAGTCATTGTTATTTTGCCTATGTATAGATTGTATATAAGAATTTTAAACAGTATCGTTTCGTATTCTTTTCTTACGTTATATAATTCCAGAAATATGTGCTTTTGTAATTGATAAGTCGTAAAAAAATAAGTACCCTGTGCGATTTTCAGTTTTCGTTCAGTCTGAAGTCCATCCCGAAGAGTATAATAAAAACTATGTACAATTATGAAATAGAACTATGTACAATTGCGAGCGTGGATTGTGTTGACAAGTTCACGCGTAAACGTAAAGCATTAAGAAATGGCCCTTGCATAAAAAACTTCTGATCAAGTACATTCTAACATGTACAGAGGCAGGACAAAATTTAAAATGTTTTTTTAACGTGCACGAAACATGACAGAGCGTCAAGCAAGTTATTTAATTCTCTTATTGACAGCCTGGGTAATGCATGAAATATCAAGAATATTGAAAGACTTGGAATAATCGTATCTGGGATAAACAAATTTGACAATCAACCAATATTAGACGCAAGGAGAGTCTATATTTAAGGAGCAATTGAAACGCTTCTGGTAAAATCTGAAAAGAATAATTTATTAAAGTAAAATAATAATCGCAGTGTGTAAAATCGCAAGTATATTTCCGAGGCGAGAGTTCAGAATGACTCTTTTCGGAAGCTGAAACCGAACTGATCGCACTTGTATCGCAAGATTTTCGCCAGCTGCGGTGGGCCACAATAGAAGACTGTCACCTTGCCCTTCTTTTTGTCCCTCAACTGCTTGAAGACCTTGTCCCAATTTGGCCGGCCGGCGTTCGTTCTTGTCTTCAGGCCCGTTATAAGGTCGCGTTTCTCCTGTTAATGAAAAAGCCGAATAATGGCATTCAAGTCCGCGGATCCATGTAAGTGAAACATGAAAGAACACTGGTATGTACTATATGCCGAGCACTTGTATTAAGGGCATAGTTCTTTTGTCAATGAAGAAGCTTTTTGAGAAAGATATGCCTGTAGTTGCCAAGATGTGCAACGTTCACAGTATATGGTTCTATGATGGCGTTGGAAGAAATATATGCATATAAGTCGAATTTTAATAGTGTTCCAACTGTATGTGTGTTAGGAGTAGTTTTTCTTGATAGAATATAAAAATTCAGATGTAGATGTTAAATAGATGTAGAGACAAAGTAAAGATCATGTGTGTGTGTGTGAAAAGTGTATGCAGGGAGGGGTAACATTTTTTTTTTTTAGAAATCACCTTTTCATGAAGTAAGTCCATTGCTAGTTGGAGACCAACTGCTTTCATGTCACTTTTCTGTAACGCGCTGGTAATGTACATATGCATCTCGAGGAAACGTTCCATCGCGACACCTAACTCTGCCTGCTCTATTTCCAGCTGGGACAAAAGATTCACGAACCATTCGAACGAACGCTGATCCCGATTGATCCAGAAAAAGTCCACCTACGGAGACGCAAGACATAATGGTGATGGCTCAAAAAATACAAATCCTTTTAAATCGCGTTAAAGAAGCGTCCTTTTAAATCGTCCACGTAAAAGTGTTTCTTCAATTACGAAAATGGTAGAAACATTATCCCTGCATTGTCACAAATTCGTTTCTAATCTTGAATTCGTCAGATGACTTATTCGCAGTAAATTAATTGAAAAGAAAATGTGGTTTTTATATCAGCTATCGTGGAGCAGCATTCGTTAAATGTTTAACTCTGCTTACATCAGATTAACACTGTGTTTATTATGCCATTTAGTACGACTAGTTCGGCTTCTCTTAACGGTAAATTTTCATTTGTCAAACATTTTGTCATTTGAAACGTTAGTACTTAACAACATAATCGAATTGGCAACTGTAATTGTTTGATACGTTTAAACGTACTTGTGTGACACGATCCACTCAAATGAGAGTGTGTACATAATTTCTGACAGCATAATGCCA
Source organism: Anoplius nigerrimus (assembly GCA_914767735.1). Classification (NCBI taxonomy): domain Eukaryota; kingdom Metazoa; phylum Arthropoda; class Insecta; order Hymenoptera; family Pompilidae; genus Anoplius; species Anoplius nigerrimus. Next base: position 9,239,971 of record OU612090.1, read on the forward strand.
ATAACATTATAGTTGACAATTCGTTTACCTTTCTCAGATGCATCACTGTTGGCGGAATTTCGCTGGCCCAGGAAAAATCGCATTTCGGACACGTGTGCCTCGCTTTCCAATATCGATGCATGATTGATTGAAGAATCGAGGCGAACGGGGTCACTCCGATTCCTGTCCCTATTAAAACCGCATGCTGCGCTTGAAATATGTGACTCGATGGTGCGCCGTAGGGACCGTCTAAGTAAATCTGTGTTCATGAAAAATGACCAGTGAAGAAGAATGCGAATCCAATCATGGCAGTCACTGACATTGGGATCAACGTTCTTAATATATAGGATATGTATAGGACGTGTAATGTATAATTCTGCTATCACGTAAAATAAAAAAAAATGGTAAAGTGTCAACCAACTGCTTATGTAAGAATAATATAGTATGGCTGAGTGTGGGTTGACTAAATCAGTTTGATTCACTTTGAAGGAATAAATGTTAATCCTGAATGTTTCAATGGCAGTAAGTTGACTTTTGAGTAGGAGTCCTTGCAATCCTTAGTTAATTAGGTAATAACTTAGTAATAGTAACTTAGTTATGTCACTCATAATGTATGTGGAGATCAGTCATTTGTATAAACATATATAATTGGTATGGATGTGCTTTATACCTCTAAAGGTTTTCCTACAGGATAATTGATTGGAGCCTGCATCGATTCTTCCGATCTGATTTCTGAAGTATTTCTACTATTTTCATTGTATTCGTCGCCCAATCTTCTTTCCAACCTGCCCTCTTCAGCAGCTGCTTGCAAGCGTCCGACAATAGTTGACGTAGACCTGTTTCTATTTATTATTGGTGTTGTTCCTAAAACAACATAAAATTCATATAAATACTCTGATAGCAAGTACAAACAAACAATGTAAGCATCGATACTTCCACTTCTCATTTAGCACGTAAATACGTTTGAACATATAAATTAACAATCGTTCCACCAATTAACAAATCTAAGTATAAGATTGCGAAAATTCGAAATAATTGCTAATTCTAGTCTAAACAAGTTTTATGACGATCAATGTAATGATTGAGAGATATAAGTTTTTTACCAAGTTTATTGGTCGTTGGAACTTGGTAATCACAATTCTCCATACTGGGTGTTTTGAAAGCAATTATCGTTGGCTTAGTCCTCATATATCGGAAACTTTGGGCCAGCGACTTGTTCTGTGGACTCAAATATGCAACCCCGAGTGACTTTAATCGGCCACGTCTTATTTGACACTCGTCGAAGCTCTTCTCCGATTCAGACCTCATGTAATCCCTCAGTCTGGACATTTGAAAAAATTGAAAAGCCGAAATGCACAGTATGGATATTTGACAAGTCGTCGGTTACGTATGATTTATTTTACTCACGCTCTTAATCTTTCCCTTTTTTTGTTTCTCGTCTGCATGTCCGGCATGGAGAATGACTTCTCGAGAGGCATTTTGCTGGTGAGCAACAATTGATGAAGCGTGCGTTCTCTCGGCATCCTATTAATTTCCGGTGTACCTATCGACGAACATTTTCTAATGCCACATTGAAGTACACATACATCGTACAACATATAAGTTATGCTTACGTACTACTTTGAGAATAAATTCTTGAACTGAAATCCTTGCAACAACGATTGTGAAAGAGTATTTATTTTTTGATGTATTTTTGCCACTAGCAAGACATTTATGGTTTTAGATCTTTACCGTTAGTCTATAAAACATTTTTATCCATCTCATGCATTCAGTTTGGTGATAGGGGCCATAATAATCATGTGAGACGCGGGCTTATGTTCTTGGTACATACGAGTATAAATCAAAGTGTTCGTTTCTTACGTTCTGAACCTTGACCGTTAATAGCCGGCGTAGACGAGGTGGTCCTTTTATTTTCGTCCGACACAAACACAGGATTATCGAGGCCGTTCGAGTGCAGAGACTGCATTGAAGATTCCTGTTTCAATATGTTCGGCACTTGTTTACCACTGAGAAATCTGTTGGAATTAAGTACTGCCTTTAATCGAAGCTGATCGTTCAGAGATCGGCCGAAATTGTGAACTTACGATTTCTTCCTAACGATATCGACCTTTCCGCATCCTTCGACCGGAAGTACCTCGCCATTGTGAAGCTTGATCTGCTCCTTTTCGAAGTACGAATAAAGCCTGTTAGTCCATTCGCCGACAGCTCGTATGTGTAGCCACATGTAATCTATAAGTAAAATTTTCAAATTTCTTGACAAAAATCAGCTGATACATTATTTGTCTGAAGATTACAAATGCTGGTCTATAGATACTTAGCCAAGTCAACTTGACGCTGTAACTTTTTAACGGTGATAAATGTAGGATTATATGACATATAGAGACAAGAATTGAATTAACTCTACTCAACTCTAGACTAGACTTTATCGCTAACTGTTCAACTAATTCTTTCCACTTTCATTCTCTTGCCAGATTTTTTATCCTGAGACCAATTCTAACTTTTACACTGTTCTATGTTGTTTTACTATACTCTGTCCTTTCTTTACTAATTCTATCCTTCAACATTGTCCTCCCTTTATAACACTGTCTCCTTTCACACACACACGTACTCTTTAATTCACAACAAATCCTTACTACAGCCACACTTCCTACCTAAAAGTCACTTGACGTCAATTATTCTACCATGCTTATCATTCGACAGAAATAGTCATTGCATTTTCATTCGTGTCTCATTCATTCTCAACTTTATCGCGTTTGATCTGCGCACGAAGATCTTAGATTGCAAATTGCTGGTGTGGAACTGTTGACCTTTACCTTCCTGTTCAGGAGCGCTGCTGATGGTGAACGGATGCCATTCGGATCTCGCAATGACGGGAATATTGACGAAAACATAATCGCCAGGACGAAAATCAAAGTGCGGCGGTCTCTTGATGACCAAATGTGTCACTTTGGACGGTAGCAGTAATCCGGAACTGATGTAAGTCTTTCCTCGCTGAGATCGCAGCCAAATCAATCTGCGCACTCTCTCCACCAAGTATATGATTCCGGGTACAATGAACCATTTCCAAAAGTTTGGTCCGTGGAAGATGGTCAGAATCCAGAATGGCACGTACAGCAGATGGGACCAGTAAAATATCTGTTGACAAAATTTTGCTACGTTTACATCCTTTACTGTTGATAAATAGGTAGCGAGTACAATCGTTTTCGTTTGGTTCTGTTTAATAGGAATATGGACCGTTTATATTGAAAGTGGTGTAAGTTTGTATTTAAAAAAAGTTAAATATCACATAATAGAACCGTTTACACTATGACAATTATAGATTATATGATATTTAATTTTTTTAAATATGTTTTAAATATTAATTATAATAATAATAAAATATAATTTTCTTTAAATTTTAAAATATATTTAAAAAAAAAAATTAAATATCACATAATTAAACCGTTTACACTATGACAATCATACGTTATATATCTCATTTTTTTTTTAAATATGGACTTAAACCACTTTCAAAATAAACGGTCCAATTGATCATTCGTACTGACGAACGATTATACGATACGAATATACGGAAACCTCAAAGCATCCTCCGCGTCTGACGAATGGCATGGAACAGAGGGTCATTATCGCCAGAATGGTGATCAGAGCAACGCCCGTGGGATTAGCGCAGCCAGGTACAAGGCCAAATTTTCCCGGACGACTGGTCAGCATCCATTCGGTCATCGTGTAATTGTCCGGATTTACAACGTCGCTGTACACGACAACGGTACCTGCAACGAGTTCGAAAGAAGGATTCGGATCACTTCAGCTGGACAAGAAGAATGTAAAAAGCTGTCATTACGTCTGACACGGATCGTACCGAAGTTAAGAAGATGCATCACCGTGTGGACGATGCTGAAAATGCCGATGAGGACACCCGTCATCTTGTGAAGATATATATGGTGATCCAGTGGCATTATCGAGCTAAAGCCGTTCGTTCGCAGAAACGTGATGCATTGACGTAACATCAGCACCAGGATGAACGTGCAATCGAAGTTGAGACATTGACCTGTCCCAGAAATATTCACTTTTTCAGAATCCGGTTGGAAGTCATAGCGAAGATTGAGCTGCTCATTTTGAGAGCGTGAGTCATCCTTTTTTAAACAGCATATTTAAGGATTTTGATTCCGAAGCAGAGTTTGTTTTTGGAAAGTTACGTGCCTTTTGATCTCATTGAAACGTGCGAGATTAGAGAGTAGAATAAACAGTTTCATTGACAGTGACTGTTGTCACGTGTTTTCAATTTTTCTTGTATAATAATGAAAGATTGAGTGGGCCAAGAATCGGGGTACTTTTTTGAGTTTTGATAATATTCTATTATTAAAAAATTTGTGTATTTACCGCAAGCACGAGCGAGCATTATATATCCATTGTGATCACGGTATTGATAAAGTCTTGAGACAAAGAGTGCTACGTTGATCAGGATGAATAGTGAGATGAAGGCTAGATAAACGTAGTTGTTCTTCAGGTACGGCCTGGTCAGCTGATATGGTCGCAAGGAGGGTAAAAAGCCGTGGAACGACCTTGGCTTTACTTCCGGCTTCGACGGGACCAGCCAACGATCTATGCTGCATTTGTTAATTCAGTTCTTGTTAGCGTCCATTATACAGTCCTATACAGCAGATTTGTATTATGGCGTCATGACTTTGATGAACGACTTTCGAAGAGAAATTATTTTAACAAAATAATTTCTGCTATAAATGCTAACTATTTCAACAATCTTAATACAATCCTTGACATAACTGTTTTTATATTTATACTGTGTGACTGTTAAATTAAATATTTGTTGTTATTATGTAAAACTAAAAACAATTGTTTAAAATAAAATAATTTCCACTACAAATGCTAATTCATCGATCTAAACAAAATTATTTATTTATTTAATCTGTTTCAACGATTTGAACAAAAATATTTTTACAGTTACTCGACACGCTGTATTTATACTTCTACAGTCTGACTATTAAATGAAAAATTCGTTGTTAATATTTAAAACTAGATAACAATTGTTTATAAACAAATAATTTGCGTTACAACTGCCAATTCATCGATCCAAAACAAATTATTCAATTATTTAATCTATTTCATCGATCTAAAAAAATATTTTTACAGTACTTAACACACTCTTCTTATACTTCTACCGTGTGACTAATTAAATGAAATATTCCAAGACATTCATTAATTTACTTATACGCAAGATGCCTGCAGATAATCGGCGTATCATTCATACTAATTCATCTCCAGAATTTGTCCATACCCCACCGTTGTCAAGGATGATTTCTATTACGATCATACCGTTACCCATTCAGCTGAACCGTCAAACGACAGACTCCATTCTACGCAACACTTTCCATTAACACCAACTACTCCGCCGGCCGATTCCCATTAAGATTACATTAATTGCCATTCTTTCCTAACCGAGTCCCATTCTCACCGGTCCGCAATTGCCCGCTTACAGGACGGCATTCTCACTGATCTGAAGAAGGCAACAGACCCTGATACGATCCCGTGAACGACCGTTACCTGATGGACAGGTTCTCCAGCAGTCCCTCGTGCTTCTCCAGCTGCTTCTTCAGGGCCTCGAAGGTGATCGCTCCCCTGTTACACTGATCGGCGTCCTCGAAGAGTGCCAAGGTCAGATCCTCGATCTGCTCCTCGCTGAACTTCATCCCGTTCTCCTCCATGCAGGCTCTCATCACGTGCTCCAGCTCGCGAAGCTGAATGACCCCGTCGCCTTATCAGCGCAACAGAATTTGTCGGAATGAGTGATAATCGATCGTACGGCTGATCGACTTCGTCGGCCATTACCGTCTATGTCGTAGACCTTGAAGAGGAACTTGATCTTGTCGTCCGGCGTCTTGCCGGCGAACTGATGCATGGCGTCCAGGAACTCCTGGAGGGATATGGAGCCGGAGTTGTCCTTGTCGAATATCTGGAAGACTCGCTCGGTGAAGAACGGCTGCAATTGGCGAAGAGACGCTGACATTAGGGACACGGTGTATAGTTTTTAGTCGATAGGAGTCAAAAGAGGCGAATAGGAAATTATGTGTTGCTGTTCTGCGGCAGAGCTGTTAAGAATTTTTGAACTTTAAGTAAGTTAAGTTTGCGATCATTTCTTCTACGCTGAATTTGAATGAGATCGGTTGAAAGATATGCGGACTTGCGGTGCATCAAGGTTGGATCTGAGGACATTATTTTTATGCAGTATTCTGTGTTGACAGAATAACGTAAGATTGTGAGAATGATTGTAAAGGGTGGATGAGTTTGTTAGATAACGACATTTAAATGTTTCAGGCAGAGGTGAAGAAATATTGGGTTGGCAAGAAAGAATTTTCGGTTTTCGAACGTTGATAACGTTGTAATTGTTTCGAAGTACTTCTATTTTCTCGTTTGGCATTTGATATTAGTCACGTTTAAGTTAAGGAACAAAATGAAAAATGCAGTCTTCGTTAAAGTTTAGTCTATGTATTAAAATATGTGTTTTATTTCGTACTACATAACCGAAATTTTTTTTCTTGCCGATCTGATAGAATCAAAACTATCGCGTATGATTGAAACAATGTGTGCAGGTTTAGGTAGAAAATTGCAAAACAATGACTATTGAATAACAAGGATTCAAAAAATATAAATTGATTCCGGCAGATCAGAGCCACATGTAGAATCAGATTCACGACATCTCACATCTTAAATTCTGTGAACCCAGACAAGAAAACAGTCAAACCCATGTTACACGTGTCTTTTCCTACGGTAAGTCATACGAACATTTAAAACAACAGAATGCAAAAGTTATCGATGAACAGCTCAGCAGCAGCAAAGATCGAAAATAGTACCACCCTTTCAAATTGTGCAACTCCAAAAAACAAAAAAGTTCGTAGAGCAACCGGAAATCTGAAGCTGCCCGAGTTCGAAACGGTCGAAAACCGGCAAGAAAGGAGATCGACTATTGTATAACAAGGATTAAAAGTAGTCAAATTATTACCGATACATCAGAGTCAGATCTAGAACCGAAATCTCGATACTTCACATCTTAAATTATGCAAATCTAAATAAGACAATCCCACGTTACAGGAATCTTCTACTACGTTCAGTCATAGAGACATTTAAAACAACATTGAAAATAGCGCCACCCTTTTAAATTGTGCAACTCGAAAAAACAAAAAAGTTCGTAGAGCAACCGAAAATCTGAAGCTGCCCGAGTTCGATACGGCCGGAAACCGGCAAGAAAGGCGATCGACTATTGTATAACAAGGATTAAAAGTAGTCAAATTATTACCGATACATCAGAGTCAGATCTAGAACCGGATTCTCGATACTTCACATCTTAAATTATGCAAATCTAAGTAAGACAATCCCATGTTACAGGAATCTTCTACTACGTTCAATCATAGACATTTAAAACAACATTGAAAATAGCGCCACCCTTTTAAATTGTGCAACTCGAAAAAACAAAAAAGTTCGTAGAGCAACCGAAAATCTGAAGCTGCCCGAGTTCGAAACGGCCGGAAACCGGCAGGAAAGGAGATCGACTATTGTATAACAAGGATTAAAAGTAGTCAAATTATTACCGATACATCAGAGTCAGATCTAGAACCGTATTCTCGATACTTCACATCTTAAATTATGCAAATCTAAATAAGACAATCCCACGTTACAGAAATCTTCTACTACGTTCAATCATAGAGACATTTAAAACAACATTGAAAATAGCGCCACCCTTTTAAATTGTGCAACTCGAAAAAACAAAAAAATTCGTAGAGCAACCGAAAATCTGAAGCTGCCCGAGTTCGAAACGGCCGGAAACCGGCAAGAAAGGAGATCGACTATTGTATAACAAGGATTAAAAGTAGTCAAATTATTACCGATACATCAGAGTCAGATCTAGAACCGTATTCTCGATACTTCACATCTTAAATTATGCAAATCTAAATAAGACAATCCCATGTTACAGAAATCTTCTACTACGTTCAATCATAGACATTTAAAACAACATTGAAAATAGCGCCACCCTTTTAAATTGTGCAACTCGAAAAAACAAAAAAGTTCGTAGAGCAACCGAAAATCTGAAGCTGCCCGAGTTCGAAACGGCCGAAAACCGGCAAGAAAGGAGATCGACTATTGTATAACAAGGATTAAAAGTAGTCAAATTATTACCGATACATCAGAGTCAGATCTAGAACCGGATTCTCGATACTTCACATCTTAAATTATGCAAATCTAAATAAGACAATCCCATGTTACAGGAATCTTCTACTACGTTCAATCATAGAGACATTTAAAACAACATTGAAAATAACGCCACCCTTTTAAATTGTGCAACTGCAAAAAAACAAAAAAATTCGTAGAGCAACCGAAAATCTGAAGCTGCCCGAGTTCGAAACGGCCGGAAACCGGCAAGAAAGGAGATCGATCGCTGATAAGAGAGAAATACTTATGCCTCCTGCCTACGTTCTTCGACGTGACGATCTTTTTGAATTCCTCCCGCCGTATCTCCATCTCGTTGCCGACTGTCTGCTTGAAGATCATCTCGAGCCTCTCGAGGTTGCCCTTGTCGAAGCCGGCGCGTGGCCTGCAAAATTCGTTCGACGGAATTCCGCGGTTATCGTCAACCAGGAAGAGAGTATCTCGCCGGCCGACTCGGACGGTCTTACCTCGTGCTGCTGATGCCGGAAATGAAGTCCATTATTTGCCCGGACGTCACGTACCCGGTGCTGTCCAGGTCGATCAGACGGAACAACTTCTCGACGATCTGTAAAACGTGCGAGACTCGCGAGCGTTTTGCGATTCCTTCATTTTTTCCCTGACATACGTGCCGAATGTGTCGGTTAACACTAGGACTACCGAGGATTTTTGCTCGTTATTTATTTACCTCGTCGGAGTGACTCAAGTGCATGTGCTTGAACTCGCAAAATGGAGAACAGTCGATCATTTACTTACTTCAATGAGTGATAAAGAATATTTCGGGGAAGGAAATGTGTTGAGAGAAATATTTGTATTAAGATTTGGTCGGATCAGACCTTTTGATTGGTCGGTAGTTGTAATGTTACTCTTGCTTTTGATTGAACGGGGTATATGTTATTTATTTAACTTGTTGGAGTGACTCAAGTACATGTGCTTGAACTTGCAAAATGGAGAACAGTCGATCATTGACTTACTTTAATGAGTGATAAAGAATATTTCGGGGAAGGGAATGTGTTGAGAGAAATATTTGTATTAAGATTTGGTCGGATCAGACGTTTTGATTGGTCGATAGTTGTAATGTTACTCTTCCTTTTGATTGAACGGGGTATATGTTATTTATTTAACTTGTCGGAGTGACTCAAGTGCATGTGCTTGAACTCGCAAAATGGAGAACAGTCGATCATTTACTTACTTCAATGAGTGATAAAGAATATTTCGCGAAAGGAAATGTGTTGAGAGAAATATTTGTATTAAGATTTGATCGGATCAGACGTTTTGATTGGTCGCCAGTTGTAATGTTACTCTTGCTTTTGATTGAACGGGGTATATGTTATTTATTTACCTTGTCGGAGTGACTCAAGTGCATGTGCTTGAACTCGCAAATTGGAGAACAGTCGATCATTGACTTACTTCAATGAGTGATAAAGAATATTTCGGGGAAGGAAATGTGTTGAGAGAAATATTTGTATTAAGATTTGGTCGGATTAGACGTTTTGACTGGTCGGTAGTTCTAGTATTAATCTCGCTTTTGATTTAACGAGGTATATGCTGACAATATATGTTAACATATATATATATATATATGTTGTTAATAGAAGAAGTGCATTAATGCACGGTGAAAAAAAATCTGTGCTCTAGTGCCGATGACTAATGTTGTGTGCGATTTTGTGTTTATGCATGCAAGGATGCAGGTTTGGACGTTGATTTGAATAATTATTGAGTGAAGGTTCTACGGTTACGTATGTAAAGTTTAGAAGTTGGTTAGGACAATTATTCGGTGGAGTTAATGAGAAACGTATTTGATAGGTATTAAAATTACTGAAATTGGAAAGTGCATGCGATGAATTTGAAGAATTCTAGTAATTTTATTGTGAAGATGTAATGTATAGAAAATAATTAGGAAAATTATAAAGGAAAAGTAATTAGAAGTGTATTGACAGAGCGAATGATATTCGAATTTCGAAGAATTATTCTATGCTTGCTTGAAGGATTGAAAGAAACTGTAAAGATTTTCATTTAGAAATTTATCGCGGACGTATTTCTTGCAAAAATGGTTGCGACACCTTTAACGACAATTTAAATCAGAGTACTTGGTAAATGATAAATACCCAGTCCTTATGCTACTTTCTGAAAACGACTTACTTACCACTTAACTTTGGTAGTAAACTTTTGCATAAATATTTCATAAAATATATGTACAATTATTATTTCAAAAACCAAAAAAACTATTTTACATTCACCTGCATTGCCATTATCGCTTCATAAATTTCTCTTAAACAATTTTTTGATAAAAATGGTCTTTTCCAATGATTGCAGTACCCAATATTATAAACTACTGAACAGTGCGCATACTTGTTCCAGAGCACTGTACATTTAAAAAACTTTCTACGTCCAATTGTCTCAATGAATGTACCGTAAGATAAATGCCGCAAGTTAAATCCTTAGAAGCTCGACTTACCCCCTTCGTGTGAAAGATCTGCCGGAAGTTGGCCAAGTTGACAGGTTCATCGGCGCAAAGCACATACGCCACGCTCTCGATCTGGTCGATAAAGTCATTTTGCTTCTCGTTCCTGATACGAAAAAGCATGTCGTGACGCATCGGTCACACTTCGAACGTGCCGCGGAATCAACAAGAGATTAATCGTCGCACTGTAAATCCTCAATCGTGTAAGGGACCCCGCGGATCGATTGCGAAAACGACGTGTAAGGTAATTTCGATGTTACGTAATCGATGACGCGACGAAAAGAGTGCAAATCTTTCGCACGAAATGTTTTACCACGCGAGTTCGTGCGTTTAAGTCGAACTTTTTACGAGGCATCGGGCCGATATGGAGGTTGGAACGAAAATGTTCACCCTGGGCCAATTAAAAGTGAGGCACGCAATGGCACACGATTGTCAAGAATCGGTGGGGTGATCGAGATTTTTTTGACACACGGCGATTACGAAAGTGGTCGATGTTAATGTAACGAGAATTCTTTCAATACTTTATTACGTATAATCGAGGTTGGCAGGAATGATCGAATATTTCAGCTTGACATTTTTCACTTAGGTCACTTTTAGAAATCTTATATCGATTGGGAATGGATAAACGATGTAGACAACTTGGCAAGAAACTAATTTCGATTCCGTAGTGCGAAGTAAAGACTAAATCTGTATACAGGGAATAAACTTTCTTTGCCATTTTTCTGGCAAGTTCATTATTTTGCCCTCGTCATACTTCTGATTCTTACCGATAAAAAACTGAATGATATATTTTAAAACCGAAATTACTTTCTTGCCAGTCCAAGAGAAATAAATACGGTATTTCGTTTTGACGGCCGTACGCGGCGATAGAATTCGCATTTTAGGAAATAAAATTTTCACAGTTCGATGATTATTCGGACACTACCGTTTGACCAAAAAATCGATGTGATCGATGGCGGAAAATAATGCAATTGATAAGATGCTGAAGGCAATTTCTTACGTCATTCTTCCTTTCATGAATTCGATCCACTCATCCTGCTTGAGCAGCTCGTCTCTGTCTTGATCGAAGAGGCAGAACAGTTTTCCGAGCATAGCCTGAAAGCAACAATTGAGATGTTGAGTTCCTGATTGTAAACAATCGTGGAATAAAAAGCGTGAAAAGCAAAGAAAGAGAGCGAGTGAATAGCAGAGAACCGAAAAGATCGCAAAAGGAGTAAACGTGTATTTCGATTCGAAGGCATTTGGATGTCACGTATTATTGACAGAAGTATTGCATAGAATAGTACCATAGACCTTTTCCTTTTAGCTCCCAACTACATCCTATTTTTTATTTGTAGCTATTTTTTATGTACTTGTTAGCATAAAATACGGAGCGGCAATTTGTTCCGGTCGTTACTCATTGCTAGACTGACACACATTTTTTCGACGCCTAATCAGTCGAACCTATGAATGAGTCAATTAGAGTAGAAATTCAATGTACATATGTATAACGTTAGTTTCTACGTCGGAAATTACTATAATGAAGGTTCTGCCACCATCAATTTTACATAATTTGGCTTCTCGTTCGACGTGCTGTCTAATTAACTACAGGTATTTACTGTATTTAAACATTAATTTAGCTTTTTATTACTTAGATACGATGGTAATAAGTAAATGTTTCTAACCAGGAGCATAAAGATACTGTTTCTTAAAAAAATTCTTTCAGTTGGTGAATATATAGAAAGTAAAACTTTACACGACGATAATCATTCCACAACGTGTTAGTTTACATTGTTTGTTTTAGGCGAAAAATATATGGTATAATTGAGTCTCGCATAACACGACACCCAGAAAACTCGGTTTCATTATAACACGGGGCATGTTTTGCCGATTTTGTTACTTCTAGATATCGACGAACACAGCCTCAATACAATGCGGAACAAATCAACTTTGTTATAACAGTATTAATTGAACAACAGACTTTTCTATCCGAAAAATTCAGACCTTTCGTAACACACTAACTATGTTATACGTAGGTCTATCGTAATCAGAGTAGAAAAGCAATTAAAGCTTACTTTGTACGTAATTCGCCAAATTATATTACTTCTACATTTCAAGTCAAGACAAATCAAGTATGTGGCAGCTGAAAATTCCTGTACCAAAAATTCATGTACCGTATTTTTCGGTAGATAACGCACACCTATTGTATTATGCGCACTTCCATTCTTTTCGGCATTCTTTTTTTGTGTAGATAACGCGCACCTATTGTATTATTATTGAATTTGAATTCGTTCACATTGCTTTGTAATGTATAACGGGCAGGTTCTTATTTCATCAAATTTTAACTTTTTAGTGTATAACGACGCGCGTTATCTACCGAAAAATACGGTAAGGTGCAGTGGGGTAAAATCCGTACGCGGGGCAAATCCGTACTAGGCCATTATTTATCCGAATATACGTTGCATTGTGCCAACTGTAAGGTAGAAATCTTCCTTTGGTTAGTATTCAATGGTTTGGACAGTAGTCAACATAGGTGGCCGCCATGTATTCTGTAAATCCTCCGTTTAACTCGCTCGACAAAGTTCGTATTACTAATAATAATTCCGCTTTTGCCTTAATATAAGGATATAAGATTCAATCATTTTTAAACAGGTTGAGCGCGGTTTTGCCCCAGTTCCGGCGGAAGTCCGCCCTAGCAGCACTGTTTTTATTATATTAAGAAAATCATTAGTTTCAGAAGATATTTTGAATCCAAATGTAATGCAACTTAAAGAATAAATCGTGCGCTAAATAAAAACACTAAGGTTTTAATGGAGTAGATAGAAAATACATCAGTTTAAAGTAAACTTTACAATTTCTGGGTCGTTTCTGCCCCAGAATTATTATCTTATATGTATAGTATATCTAGTATATACTTATATAGTATATCTTATATAGGATATATATATTTTAATGTAAAATAATTACCGATCGTAGTTTAATTTAACAAGTGGAGTTGGGGCGGCCGGCGTTGTAGCGATACTAGTTCAACAATTAATAAAACAAAAATTCGAAAATTCGTTTCGTCCTGGATCTACTGGCGGACTCATCAGTGGGGCTAAATGCCAGTAGATCCTGCCCCAGACGAACCTACTTTTGCTCATGCTCGCGTCCCTCCTATTGAGATAAGCGAAGTCTCTCTAGTGCGAGAAACAATTAAATTAAAAGTGATCGAAAAGCCCTCTACCGACGAAACGAATTTTCGAATTTTTGTTTTATTAATTGTTGAACTAGTATCGCTACAACGCCGGCCGCCCCAACTCCACTTGTTATATATGTGCCCATAATTATGAAAGTGGTCTAAGTCAAGATTTAAAAAAAAATAAGTTTATCAGTGTAAGTTTATGTAATTTTTTTTTTTAAATTATGAAAGTGATCTGTCAAGAATTAAAAAAAAAAATTACATTGAATAAATTTAGTGTAAACAAATGTGATGTGAAATAACTGATAAACTTATTTTTTTTTAAATCTTGACTTAGACCACTTTCATAATTATGGGCACATATATAACAAGTGGAGTTGGGGCGGCCGGCGTTGTATATCTATAATCTTGACTTAGATCACTTTCATAATTTAAAAAAAAAAAAATTACATTGAATAAATTTAGTGTAAACAAATGTGATGTGAAATAACTGATAAACTCATTTTTTTTTAAATCTTGACTTAGACCACTTTCATAATTATGGGCACATATAAATTCATAATACCCTAACAAGGAGCTCCGCCGTATCTATCGTACAAAACCAACTCGCGAACATTTTCGCTCGCTACCAATTCACCCATAACGCTGTCAACGGCAAGTCGATCGAGCCGGAGGAATCAATTAGGCCAAAAACTCGGCCTACCGGCACGCTCGGCCGCCGTTCGTTGCCGGTCGAAGTGAGGCGAGATGTGCCGAAATTAATTGCGGTCGGAGGGAAAGTGAAAAAGCGAGCGTCGACGTTGGCGTGACTGACGTCGGCTTTTCGTTTCACAAGAGGCGTCGGTAGCGGACGAAGGATAAGCCGAACGTTGCAAAATGGCCAGAAGGGATGGAACGCGAAGTCGTCGCGAGGGCAACGGATGCACGGCGAATAGATGGGAGATAAATGAGAAGACCGCGAGCCAGTGGGATTGATTTATTGGGTTGGCAACTAAGTGATTGCGGTTTTTAAATAAGAATTAAGACTCAACATTTTTTTATTTCGTTTTCAATGGATGTATGCGGTACATTGAGCTTCCCTTTAATAGCACATGTTACGCTATGACGATCTGAATCGATAATAGCCTCGATATATGGGTCTCATCGAGTTCAACTGGACGGCCAAATCGTTGAGCATTTTTCAGTGAAAAAACCAAAACGAAATCTGACAAACCAATTTTGACACTGCCTTTCCTTCGAGGCCTCATTCCCATATGCGGCACATAACTTTTTTTGCGCTTGCGATGCGACTTGCCTTTTCGGAATAATACAATGAAATATGTCTGAAATGCACGGTGTTGTCTTCCAATTTTAAATTGAGATAAAAACAAAACTGAAGTTCTAATCGATATAATTTTTGTTAATTTAAACAATTAATTAAATTGAAGGTAGAAGTCCAAACAACAAGAACATAATATAGATTAGGTGCTTTGAAGACGTTAACGAAAAAAAAAGGTGTAATGACCATCTATCGACAAAATCCGCAATCAATTAGTTGCCAACCCAATATATTCGAACGATAGCGGACGAAACGGATGGAAAGGCAAATTGACGTTCGGAATGGAACGTTGCCGGTAATAGATGGCGAGCGGCCACTTTGTTTCACGATATACACTCGGCTGTCGCGGCCTGATGGGCTGGTGAAGTGTAAGTTCTTGAGTGGCGTTGCATGATATTGATTAGCCGTCGTTGCATAGTTATTATTGACTGTTTAGCGTAATTGTGTGTTCGCAGCTTGCTCAGTCGACTGTCTGACTACTGATGAAGTACTCGATGAAAAACTACTATACAAGTACTATGAGAAAATAAGATTGACGCTTTTGGAAAGCGTAACACACAAAACTGTCTCAATTTTCAACATCGGAAGAATCACATACGGTACGAACTATGAAAAACAAAAAAATGAGAAACAAATATAAATAAAATACGAACGAAACTGACTATGAAAAAAGCGAAAAATTTTCAGGAAGCGAGTCAAAATTGACTCAAGATCAAACGTCAGACAATAAATAGCACTCTGTCATTACCTCAGCGTCGCGACTCGTCAGAACGAATAAACTCGGTGAGCGTGAAACGCGTCGAGTCAAAACTTCGTCAGCTCCACCGGATGTAACCGGGTTGTAAGCGGCGAATCGTCGGACAGGCGTGAAGGATGGAGCATTCCATCGGGCAGGTGGTCAGAATGGAGGGAACACGGCCGTTGCGCAAGTGGACGTAACAAAAGGGGGATGCCGTTTGGTAATAATCGATCGGCAAATCGGGTCGTACGTGACTCGGCACCGTGCTTTACATCGATTATGACGCATATCGATCCGCGCGATCGAGCGTAGATCGCCGGGCTAAGCTGGATGTAACGCGCACGTGCATATTTACTCTCGATTCGCGGCGGGGCCCGAAAAATGGGTCAATGTCATCTTATTCGCGCGAGCGCGCGCGCGCGCACACCGACTCTCGGCCGATCATACTTCGCCCTTTCTCGTCGCGCAGTACATCGATCGAGGCTGACAATCGATACGGACCCCTTGGTCCGCGCATTCCGTCAGCTTCCTCCGTGTCGATCTTGAAGACCGTTTAAGGATCAATAATTGTTCCGAGTGCTCGACTTATGACATCTTTGTTCCTTTTTTATTGCCGTCTTACGTCGGCGATGTTTTAATTGCCGGCGGATGCCGGAGGTGCTCGATTTGTGGCCGATTATGGTAAAAAAAATAGTAAGCCGTTCGCGGGCTTAAGGTTAACTGTGACGTTACACGATATTGTGTAAAATGATGTAATGTGACATGACGAATGATATGTTTATTTTCAGATGTGTGACGGTTATTTACGCTTAAAGCTGAGAGGGTAGTGCCGAATGAGATGGCCAAAACTGTCTTTAAGGCAATTTAAATTTTGAGTGAGCCATTCGATAGTTTATTGAAAAAGGGAACATTCGTATGTTTCAACTTTTCGTCCCGAGGGGGTGGGAAAGTATAAAATAATCCGCACTAAGTTCCATCACCATTTTTTGTAGAAAGTAGTAGATAAAATTTCCAAAAAATCAGACTTATATTTAACAATGATGCACTCATTTTAAATTGTTTTTAGATTGAAAAATCCTAAATAAAGATCAGAGAAACGTTGATTTGATACTGAAAGAATTGTTGATGAATAATACCTACCACTTCTTTCTGAGATTACGGATTATTAATAAGATATCTCTATTTTTTGTCATATTTTTGGCTTTCGGTTACATTACAGAACATAGCTAAAAAAATGAAACTCTTTGTCTAGTCACCGTCCGCATATCTGAATTGGTTCTCATCTCAGCTTGATTAGAGCTGAATGTGCGTAATGTACTCTACGTGCGTAACTTGACCATTGTAATGCTGGCACAGTCATTGGCATATTGTCGGAATCAACGTAACTAATCAACTGTATCTCGAAACAGTAAACCTCATAAGCATTCCATTATCTACCGATAATCTCTTCTCTATACATAATCGCACGTTTCTACCATACCCAACTTTCAATCCTCGCACACTCTAGCCGATTCGATTGTCATAACTGTCGTACCTCAGGCCAGGGACTATTTAACACGTTCGCGGACAGTAAAAGTTTCGGCGATGTACAAAACTTGACAGTCGTTTTACTCTTAAATTGGTTGTGATATCCGAAATTTGAATAAACACAGTTTATAAGGGTAGTCAGATTATCGTATTTTAATTGTTATATATATGTGCCCATAATTATGAAAGTGGTCCAAGTCAAGATTTAAAAAAGAAAATGAGTTTGTCAGTTCTTTCACACCACATTTGTTTACACTAAATTTATTTAATGTAATTTTTTTTTTTTTTTTAAATTTTGACAGACCAGTTTCATAATTATGGGCACATATAATGAATGCTATAGCATCTTAACTATAGCAAAACTTAAGGTTATATAAAATTAAATTCAAAATAATTCACTTTATGATTTGAATGCTATGGCATTCATGTCATTCTGCATCATCGTGAAAATGAATGGTATAGCACTCACGTCCGCGAACGTGTTAAATGACAGCGGGGCAAACCCACAGGATCAACAAACAACACAGCACAGTTGCGCCTGGCAGCCGATCTAACATCCGCCTACCGCGGCCGATCGAACGATGCAAAAGCCGTTACATCACCGTCCGATGCGATCGACTCGACGCAAACATCATTCATCATCCACCTGCCCATCGCAGCTACCATAATCACTCCTTCCATCGCGCCCAAAAACCATTCTCCATCTGTATCGAGCTCCCGCCAGCGCCGATCGCAATGCAGGCCCGATCGGCCAACTTCTCAGCTCTGCGGCCGAATCGCTCGAAACAACGTATTCAGACCAGCCTAACCTACAGTCATTGCACCGTGTAGAGACATTACCTGTCTAGTTAAGCGAAAGCTTCGGTGGGCGTGTTTAATCGGCAGATCGTCGATCAGCTGCGCGCAGTCCACCTGGCATCGATTTTGCCAATTAATAGAGATCGATGGAAGGCTCGCTAGGTTCGTTCTCGCTTTCTTGCGTTTAATTTACCCTCTCTCTCTCTCTCTCTCACTCTTTCTCTCACACACACACATATTCTGTCTCTCGATCTCTGGATCTCTCGATCTCGATCCTCGCCCGTCTCGTTTGACGCCCGGGGCGTCAAGGCCACGTGGCCTCGGGCGGTTGGCCGCCTTGATCGAAACCGGAGGCCCTCGATAGATCCCCTCGATCTCTTCGGCCACGATTCTCGGCATCGCTTACACCCTGCGGCGGCGAGGAATGAAAAATTCTCAGATGCGAGAGCTCGTTACCGACGATGACCGCCTCTGCCTTCCCGGACTTTTCCGAGAATTGCGCCCGGGATGCCGAGAGTCCAGGTGGTCGGGCACCGTTAGAGTCAAATCGGGCTCGAACGATGGCTGGATGATATTATGTTGGTAAGAAAGTTCTTTCGGTTTTGAAGCACAGGTACTGTTCCGTTTTTTGCTGCTACGGATTAGAAGTTTTATGAACGCGGAATAATGAACTCGTCAGAAATATAACAAAAGGTCACCGCACAAAATAGGAAATATACCGTTAGAGTGAAGTCGGGCTCGAACGATGGCTGGATGATATTAGGTTGGCAAGAAAGTTCTTTCGGTTTTGAAGCACAGGTACTGTTCAGAATTTTGCAGCTGCGGATTAGAAGTTTTATGAACGCGGAATAACGAACTCGTCAGAAATATAACAAAAGGTCACCGCACAAAATAGGAAATATACCGTTAGAGTGAAGTCGGGCTCGAACGATGGCTGGATGATATTAGGTTGGCAAGAAAGTTCTTTCGGTTTTGAAGCACAGGTACTGTTCAGAATTTTGCAGCTGCGGATTAGAAGTTTTATGAACGCGGAATAACGAACTCGTCAGAAATATAACAAAAGGTCACCGCACAAAATAGGAAATATACCGTTAGAGTGAAGTCGGGCTCGAACGATGGCTGGATGATGTTAGGTTGGCAAGAAAGTTCTTTCGGTTTTGAAGCACAGGTACTGTTCGGTTTTTTGCTGCTACGGATTAGAAGTTTTATGAACGCGGAATAATGAACTCGTCAGAAATATAACAAAAGGTCACCGCACAAAATAGGAAATATACCGTTAGAGTGAAGTCGGGCTCGAACGATGGCTGGATGATATTAGGTTGGCAAGAAAATTCTTTCGGTTTTGAAGCACAGGTACTGTTCGGTTTTTTGCTGCTACGGATTAGAAGTTTCATGAACGCGGCATAATGAACTCGTCAGAAATATAACAAAAGGTCACCGCACAAAATAGGAAATATATCGTTAGAGTGAAGTCGGGCTCGAACGATGGCTGGATGATATTAGGTTGGCAAGAAAGTTCCTTCGGTTTTGAAGCACAGGTACTGTTCAGAATTTTGCTGCTACGGATTAGAAGTTTTATGAACGCGGAATAATGAACTTGTCAGAAGTATAGCAAAAGGTCATCGCACAAAATAGGAAATATATCGTTAGAGTGAAGTCGGGCTCGAACGATGGCTGGATGATATTAGGTTGGCAAGAAAATTCTTTCGGTTTTGAAGCACAGGTACTGTCCGGTTTTTTGCTGCTACGGATTAGAAGTTTTATGAACGCGGAATAATGAACTCGTCGGATATATAGCAAATGGTCACCGGACAAAATAGGAAATATATTGTTGAACAGAGTAAATTGATTGTATGAAAATATGACTGTTCTTTCACACTACGAAACCGAAAGAACTTTCTTACCAAATATTTCCAACCCGATATTTTGTAATCGGACGATTCCGCGTTCGAGCCGCTTCTGGCCGTTTATGATCGGCGTCAGGTTGGTATGGTCGGTTTTTATTCGAGCAGGGATTTTTCGAGGGAGAATGGAAGAAAGTGTTCGCTGTAGCTGGCAAGACTGTTTCAAGGAAGATTGTATGCTTATTATGTGTGGAATTTTAATGGTTATATTCCTTAGGGTTTGGACGATGATTTTTTGTAATTGGGCGTTCGATCTGGAAGCTGATTACAGCTGCAGTTTGTACAATTGACTTTAGTCGGACTGTTTTTTGGTAATTATTGGCAAAACTTGATTACATTCTTATACTTATTGTAATCGGTCAAAGTATTCAAATGCTGAAAGTTTCTGAATGTTTGTTGTGCATTATATCTTTCTTAATAACTTAATATCTTGTATGAAACATTTGGATGATTTATTGTAATTGGACGATCGATTCATGTGGACGGTAATTCCAGCTACGATTGGTACAACTGACCTTTGTTGGATTGTTTTAAAGGTAATTAATAACAATACCATACTTGTATTTATTGTCATTCATTAACATATTTAGATATGTGCTGTATAAAAGCGAAGAATTGGGAATATTTTTTCTGTATTATATGTGTCTTATTATCATTCGCCAAATGCGGATGTTTTTTTAATAATTGGAAGGTCAATTTATGTGGAAGCTGCTTACAGCTACGATTGGTACAACTGACTTCAGTTGGATTGCTTTATAGGTAATTGGTAACAATATTTGGTGCCATTCTTGAATTTATTGTAATTGGTAAAAGTGATTAAGTGCTGAACATTTATGAATATGTTTTGTGAAACTTAATATGATTCTTCAAGTTCCGGACAATCTGTGACAAAACGTAATGCTAATCTTATATTTATTGTAATTCCCTAAAATAGTCAAACGATCACAACCCAAAACTCTTATGCACTGAATTATTTTCAGCATGCATGTAAACACATCAAATACAAATGATTGCCAACTCCTGACATTCCGGATATATTAATCTTATTACGTGATAAATTAAAACGTAATTAAAAACAATTAAATTACATAGACTCCTGCTTAAGGAGGTAAAGACAATTAATCTCTAACACTTCTCCTCTACTCGTACGCACAAAGAGCGTAAACAATGTTTCTGAACACTGTTCACGAAACACAAACGTAAAAATATCAATATAAAACTATCGAGTCACAGGTATAAAATTCGAAAATTAAAATTTCTCGATTGAAAATCTTGAATCGTTTATATCCACCGTGCGATTGAAATCGAGTTTCGATCATTTGTTTCCCTGACATTACATACAATTTCACAATTACAATCTCTTATATTGTCATTGATCCAACGATATAAATATATAATATCTTGTTGTGAATTTCACAGTGACATTCAGTGTAGCAACCCATATTACGTTTTATGAGTACAGTGTCGGAGATTGGATACGCGGATAATGACGATGTTGAGATGATGTTTTGTAATCGATGATTCAGGCGGTTGCGGTACTTGATTTAGGGTTGTCATGCCCGAGCTCGAGTTATGATAGTCCGGCAAAGTAGGCCAATTTGTATAGTTACACAGAAGACACGGTAACGTATCATTACGTTTTAACATTGTTCGCGCGCGCGCGCGCGCGCGCGACGTAATGAACAACAATGAGCGTCATTACGCGCCGATAACGTTCGCTAATTTCATTTGCTATGGCCTTCTTGACACCGTCTCGTAATTTTCGGCCGCCATTACGTTGCCGATAAATGATTACGCGTCTCGGTCGCCCAGGTATGGCAAATTTGATTTTTTGCCCACCGTTAAAAAAAACTCGTTTGATCCAGCTCGCTGCAGTTAGGGAACGACTTCAGGGTCCTTGCGCGAAACTATTAAATTCTCGTTACACTGACCTTTGAATAAGAAATTAGTCGGAGTGAACGGTTGCGGACGAATATTTCTCTCCCGGAATGAGAAATGACCGCACGTCAAATCATGCTATCTCGGCGGATATTATACGCTGGGTATTGTTCGCGATTCGTTACATTCGCGTTACAGCGTGCCAAGTTACGTTACCGGTCTTAAAATAACTTTTCAATTAAGACATTTTTATTTAGAGTGGCTGCCGCCACGACTGAAGTCCAAAGTTGTTGCGCGATCACAAATCTAATTTGATAAAAATAAATGTATATCTGACATTGCTTTTTGTTATTTAAGTAAATATTATTTGTACTTATTTGTAATTTGTTACATTCGCCTACAGCATGCCAAGTTACGTTACCGGTCTTAAAATAACTTTTCAATTAAGACATTTTTATTTAGGGTGGCTATTGCCACAACTGAAGTTGTCCAAAATTATTGCGCGATCACAAATCTAATTTGATAAAGGTAAATGTATATCTGACAATTGTTTTTTGTGATATAAATTAATATTATGTGTATCTTGTTTTCCATTCGTTACATTCGCGTACAGCATGCCGAGTTACGTTACCGGTCTTAAAATAACTTTTCAATTAAGACATTTTTATTTAGGGTGGCTATTGCCACGACTGAAGTTGTCCAAAATTATTGCGCGATCACAAATCTAATTTGATAAAGGTAAATGTATATCTGACAACTGTTTTTTGTTATTTAAATTAATATTATGCGTATCTTGTTTTCCATTTGTTACATTCACGTACAGCATGCCAAGTTATGTTGCCGCTCTTGAAATAATTTTTCAATTAAGACGTTTTCATTTAGAGTGTCCATTGCTACGTCTGAAGATCTCTAAAATTATTGCGTAATCATACATCTAATTTCATAAACCAAAGTGTGTTATATCTGTTAATTACTGTACTTTTTGACATTTCAATAAATATGATCAATATTCGTTAGTAATTCGTTACATTAACGACCAGCTTGCCAAATTTTGTTACTGATGTTAGAGTAATGTTTTAATTAAGAAATTTCGAGCTATAATAATCAGTCTACTACCGCGATTGAAGTTACCTGAAATTACATTCACGTCGAGCTTGCCAAGTTACGTCAAGTACTAATCTTAAAGAAACTTTTCAACCAAAAAATGTTCAGGTAGTCTGACTCTTGGTGCGTCTAAAGTTCTCAGAATTAATTACATAGTCAGAAATCTCAAATTTGTGGCTTAAGTGTACCGTCTATGTAAGTTACTTTATTTTTCGTTATTTCAGTAAATATCCGTACACGTAAGAAATCCGTTCTTGTGCGGTTCTCAATTATCACCTAAAAATTATCCCGCCAGAATCTGTCAATTGCCACATTCATACAATGAAAGTTATTACATAACTAAACGAAAAATTTTACGATCCTGGATTGATCATATAACATAAATTCTCGGCAAAGGGGATCGGGGTCTTAATAAATAAGACAATATGTATAAAAGAACTGATAGTGTGTTCTAAAATTTTCTAATAAGTCCATACTACTGGTCCTAACTAATAAGTCCATAAACGCTCGATATATTCAAGTCTCTCGCTTCTCGATATTACAACTCGACCATTGCAAGTACGCGTACACGCCATTCCCTGACAATTTTACACACTTCGCCCACCTATCCTTCCCGCCGTGTCTTCAAACCAGTTTAATTATGCAACGCGTCGTACCACACAAAACTGTCGCCGGGCGAACAAAAATATGTAAATATGTTAATAAGCCTAATCCTTGCGTTCGCTTTAAAATATCTCCGACATTCTTCTTACGTAGACTTGCATCGCTACCTTGTCAACGATCGATTGTATACTATATATATAATGTATAATATATATATAATAATAATAATATATAATATGTAATCTCTATCTATTTCTACATATCTATATATCTATATAGTTATCTATAGAGATATAGGTATAAGGTATAAATCGATATATGTATATAGATATATAGACATATAGTTATTGACATACATATGTAGAATCGACCGTTGACAGTGTATCGATGCAAGTCCAGGTAGTAGCAATGTCGGATATGTATACGTGCTTAAATTTTTATCGGGCCCACAGTTCCCACAATAAGTTACATGCGATTTTATCCGGCCGATCCGTTACATTACGCTTATCCGCGTATGCTAATAAGGCCCGTGCGAGATTATCTGATCTCGGAAGAGACTCGCGAAGGTCTCGCGGCTGTCAAAACCGACCCCGTCTCAGGTGGATATTGCTTACGTTACATCGTCGGCAATCGGGCCGACCGATCAAAGACGTGAACTCGTTCGATGCCCGGCTCGAATCGTACACTTTTATTCGCATCGGCAGCTCTCGAGTGTTGGCGGTTGGCTGAACTCAGCTGTTTCTTCGTAAACGAATTGTATATGTCTTTTTTGTACTGCCTATTGTTTGCTTTGCATCACACACGAGTCGCTCCCCGTTAACATTTTATTGCGGTTTACATTATTTTTGTTCTGGGTATTTGTTAAGTTATGCCTGTGCGTACATATGTGCCCATAATTATGAAAGTGGTCTAAGTCAAGATTTAAAAAAAAAAATTAGATTGAATAAATTTAGTGTAAGCAAATGTGGTGTGAAATAACTGATAAACTCATTTTTTTTTAAATCTTGACTTAGACCACTTTCATAATTATGGGCACATACCATATATATGTCTGGGTGATTTTCAGTGGGAATGTTAAATTTGATAAGGGCAAGTATAATACAAATCGAGAATCGCGTCCGGTAAAAAGGATGCAATAATAAAGAATGCAAACAGAGAGTTGCTATACTACTCTCGTGATAATCCATTGTGCATTTGGTATGAAAAGTGTAGTTACGACGACATGCGAAAGCGTCAAATTTGTTATGTTGATATTAGTTGTTCATTTTGGATGTGAAAATGACGGGCGTGTTGTAAACATGTTACATGTAAAATAATCGATTATATTATATTTATAATTGTATGTAACCGAAAAGATATTTACTATAATATGTAAAACCAAGGATTGTCATCCAGCAATATTATTACATCAGACTGGCAAGAAAGTAACGTCGATTTTGTAGTATGAAATAAAATTCGTATTTTTATACAGAGAATAAACTTTAATCAACGATGTATTTTCCATTTTGTTCCGTAACTTATGTGCGAGAAATGTCGAATGCCAAAAGGAGAATATTTTAATACTGAAAGAAATTCTTCAATATACTTACAATAGTATCTACTTTTATTTGAAAACCAAAAATACTTTCTTGCTAACGCAATGTAATGAAAACATAAGATGAATGTAAATTGGATTTTGTAGTCAAATCAGATTTCATTCTATCAGTTTTCAACAAATTTCTTTACTACCATCCAATATTAACTAACGCGAACAAAAAATAAGTAAAAATCAGATTTTGGTGTCTCTCGATTACAAACACTTTCTTTTCGCACTCTCCTCACATCACGCACTTAACCCATTATCCGCCAATGTCCCACTTTTGGGACACAGTTTCAAATTCTTTTCTTTCAATGATTGCTACCTCCAAATGTACAGTTAATTTCATTCTCTATCTCTGTATTTTTGTATTACGGCGGATAATGGGGTCGAAGAAGTCAATTTTACTCTCAACCCTGAAGGCAGCCACTTACACACGTACACACATTCTCGCAACCATATTACCTATACTATTAAAATGACTTTTCTCATCATCAGCTTGCCTGGTTGATCATCATCTTCATTAAAATGACTTTTCTCATCATCAAATTGACCTTACCTGGTGCTGAAAGAGTCTCCTGAAGGCCTCCCTGCTGTAACGATTGACGCCATCCTCCTTCAGCAATTCGGCGCACTCCTTCAGGGTGGCCATCCTGCGCTTCTCGATCAAGCACTCCTCCTCCATCGGACTCCTGATCTCCTCCATTATCGCAGAGTCCGACGAACAGGACGCGGAGACGTAACACGATCCCACGGACTCACACTTTCCGCGCGTGTCATTCGACACGTTTCACGCGTATGCCCTTCCTGGCAGACTTTTGCGGGACGCGAGTGGACGGAGAAAGCAGGATCTGCGTCAGATCGATCGAATCCGCGGAAGAAAGCGAGAAGCGTCAGCTAATTACTCGAGCCAGTTCACTCGGCAGATTTCGAAGTCGGCAGATTCGACAGATTCGACAGACTCGACAAACTCGACAAACTCGACAAACTCTTCGAGATATACTCTCCGCTGTGCGCGGCTCGTGCGGCGACTATAACGAAGAAGGAATCGCGCACTGTCAACAAACGTCCCTCTCGGCAGGCGAAACAACTCCTCTCAAATATTGACCCCGACGCCTTCCGTTCCATGAAATTCCGTCGAAGGAATCCGACGATCGCCCGAGACCGCTCGCATGAAAATCCTCCGTCCGCCGTCGACCTTGAACAGTTCCGAAACCCACTGTTTACGAACTTTTACGCTTACGCCTTCCATCGACGTCCTATTTTCCCAAACTGTCAACGTCTTTCCTTCCCGGGCCCACGATTCCAGGCACGCCAGGGTGAGAAAAGTTCTCTGGAATTCGGACTACCTCGTATGACTCGCGCGAGAGGAACGGTCCGGACTGAGGATCGAGAGATCGACCTCGGACCGTCCGGGATCGAAGGAGCTTATCGTTTCCTCCTTCTTCGTCCCCTGTCTTCGGACACGCGCGCCATTCGATTGGCTCGGGTGAGGTTAGGACACGACGTCGATCGGCGTCGATCCTCGTCGACCTGCCTCGTATGACGCTCAACCACGTTTGTTCGATTGCCGATCTAACGAGGGAACCGTATCTATTCCGCGTACGTACCAAATCGTGTAAGAGAGGTAGGCAGAGGTGAGCAGAGGTCACCGAAAGGTGAGACTGAGGTGAACTAAGGTGAACTAAGGTGAACTAAGGTGAGCGAAGCGTGTGTATATTGAGAAGTCGTCTTGAATGAAGATCAGGTGGGGCCGTGTGACATGAGCGGAAGAGGGGAGGGTGAGGCACGAAAGTGAAAGAGGGAAGGGGGATGGGCAGGGGGGTGGGGGGGAGGAGGAGAGGAAGAAGAGAGAGATTCCGATACATATCGCGTGGGGGTAGAGACGGACAACCTTTCACTTTTTGACAACCTCAACGCTCTCCTCCCTCTTCGGCTTCTGACGCGATCCTCCTCGTCCTCCTTCTCATCCTCTCGTCCTCTCATCCTTCTCTTGTCTCTTGGCTCGACTCATTTTTATTATGTACTCGACCACTCTCGGTCTCGATGCGTACATGTTTTGAGGCACCTGCAGCATCCTACCGGCCGATTCGCGAAGATGAGTGAAGGGGGGGGGGGGGGGGGGGGGACGGATACGTTGGACTTCGGTTATGGTAGGTTGGGTTTTGTGGAAATTTCTTTTTTTTTTCTCTCATACTTCCACTTTATTATTTGTTCCTATTTACACGAAATATTTACAAATAGATATGACATATGATATGTAACTTTTGGCTCCCGTTACATTTAACGGCAACGACCGATAGGATATTGTTTATTTACAGATTATGTTAGAAGATCCGAGGGGTGTTTTACTCTTGAGTCTTTTCGCTATACCTTTGTGGAAATGACGGTGAGAATTTTTGTGAGGCTATTCTTTGTTTCGGTAGGGGCGATGTAGGATGATTTTCTTCGGAAAGGGGAGAATTGGTTTGTATTGGAAAAAGTGCGTAGGTTATTTAATGTAGAAGATATGAATTTCGGAGTCTGCGGATTTCAAAAATTGCGCGGGATATTGGTATGTCGCTGAATTGAATCTGTATGTATTTCGTTTGCGACTGAATTAAGCTCTGAGTTTGAAGTGTTCGATTTTTTGTCACTCTGTATGGATTTTTGTTTAAACTCACTGTTACCTTTCTGTAAACACTCCCGAGAGTCAATTTACTCTCAAGTGAATTCATGTTACAGAAAACTACATTTGCTGGGGAATATTATTTTTTATTTTTAATCTTTCAAGAAACGATGTAAAAGTTTTAATGAACATTATATAAAAGTTAATAAATATATATAATATATATATATATTTTTTAATAAAATAAATGTTACATGTCTTTAAAATCGGTTAGCGATTGTTGTGGGTCTACAACCGCATGAGGCACCTCGCACAAATTAAAAATGTACAGTAAAAAAAAAGTAATTTTAATGTTCGACCTTTCAAGCACGAAACATTGTTCACAGTGTAACAAACGTTACACATCCTTCAAATCGGTTGTCGTCGATCTACTGCCGCAGGAAGCAGCCTGCCCAAAATAAAAAATTTACAATAAAAAAAATTAATTTCAATGTTCCACCTTTCAAATACGAAAGATTGTACATCTTGTAACAAGCGTTACACATTTTCAGAATCGGGCGGCGATTGTTGTCGATCCATAACTGCACGAGGCACCCTGCCCAAATGTAAGTTTACAATAAAAAAATTAATTTCAATGTTCCACCTTTCAAATACGAAACATTGTACATCTCGTAACAAGCGTTACACATTTTCAGAATCGTGCGGCGATTGTTGTCGATCCACAACTGCACGAGGCACCCTGCCCAAATTTAAGATTACAATAAAAAAATTAATTTCAATGTTCCACCTTTCAAGGACGAAACATTGTACATCTCGTAACAAGCGTTACACATTTTCAGAATCGGGCGGCGATTGTTGTCGATCGACAACCGCGTGAGGCACCGGGCATGAATTTATGAGTCAGCCTGTATAGATCAAGGCTCGATCGTAAATATCGTCCCGAGATCACTCGAACGGCGAGCGACCCCGTTTGAATACGCGTCCGCTCGAAATTAGCTTCGAAGAGGGATTAGACCGACATTCCGCGCGCGCGAGCGCGAGCCTTCGTTATTATTGTTGTCGTAATTGGCAGCCAGTAGGCCAATACGGTAGCGGCTTCTCACAAATTGTCGCTTCTCTCGCCTGGCCTATTTCAGTTACCTAATTTGCTTCGACAAGGAAAAGTATTGACCGCTGCTTTTGATATACGTATAGAAATTGCATTCGTTACATGCTCGATGGACACAAATATTTAATAGATCGTCTGATACTATATGATTCTACCGGCTTCAGCATGAAAATTCACGGAAAAATTGTTCAGGTTTCAATGTATTTAACCTCTTAACGTGCACACTCGAGATAATTCGAGCGGCGTTGTATTTGATGCTGCCATAATTTTTCACGCTCGAATATAATCGAGAATTGAAAATAACAATATGAAAGCCAATAAAGAGAATTTTTATTTTTTAAAAAAGTTTTATTGATACTTATCATTTACATAGGATTGTAAGCTATGACACGTTATTATTTCGAAGAAACCGCGCGTTAAGGGGTTAAAGAATTGTGCAATTTGGTTACTTGCTCGATGAGAAATCGTTAGAAAATGTATAAATTCTTTTTAAAATCGTGGAAATGGAAAAGTTCGATCTTTAATGTTTATGTTTGTAACCCGATGAAACGAGTAATTTTAACGTCAGTGCGCTTCAACTCCTTCAAATCTGTCAATGTTCGAAACCTACTCTAGATTACGGTGTGCATGACCTTGGCTGAAAACGGTTCTGTACCTTCGTCATAATTTGTCAGTCCGTAAGAATGGCCCGCGATAAAGGTTCAAAATGCCAATGGTCGAATTTCGCTCCCCGAGCCAATTAACGTTAATTTCATTTTAATTACCCGCCACGTATGTGTAAACGTAATCATACCAGGCTGTCGTGTGATCCAATTGAAAATTACAGATTTCAGTTGACGCGGGGGGGTTGAACAAATTTCATAAATAGATAAGTTATTAAATTACCAAGATACAGCGTTACACTTTGAGTGTCGAAATCGACTACAACTCACAAGGCTGGCCTAAATGAGGAGCTACCATTCAACTTCTCAACTATTGATTTGTTCATTGTAACGTTCATATTTCACAACAACAATATTAGTATTATTTGAAACAATCTTTTTATTACTTTTATTTAAATCGATATCATGTACATTCCCGTTGCTGACAATAACGAAAATAAAACTCAACATTTTCGGAGCCATCGTGAACGGGTAGCCCTCCTATAATTTTCTCAGTGAGTCAGCGCAAAAAAGGGGCTAATTAACATTGTTCCTAAATACCATATAAGCACCTTATTTTTTATAAAAAGTATAAATGTATGTGTAACACAAAACGGCAATGATATATTATTTTCATTTAATATAACCTTAATTTAATCAATTTATTTCGCATCGCTACTCAGTGAAAACGAGAATGTTTTGTCGGTTAAACGATATTACTAGCGATATATGGACCGTTTATCTTGAAAGTGGTGTAACTCCATTTAAAAAAAAATCACGTAAATAAACCGTTTACACCACATTAATTATAAGTTATATATCTCATTTTTTTTTAAATCCGTGTAGTTTATTTATGTGATTTTTTTTTAAATGGACTTACACCACATTCAAAATAAACGGTCCATTCCATCAGAACGGAGTTATAAATCATTAAATTATATTATATTCATATATTTTCATGTAAAGCCACTACAGTTCATTATTCCTTCTCGTACATTATTTTAAGACAATTTAGTTTTTAAACACGTTAAACAAAAATTATCTTATCATGCTCGAGCGAAATCGTGTTGTAAGAGGGTTGTCCGTATACAGAATTCGATCGCGGAAGAAAAGTTTTCAGCGTTCCGTCAACATCTCCGCAAAGCTGACATCGTCCGCCGATGACGGCCGATAAAAAGCTGTCGGTCATCAAAACATTGCCCTTCCGTCGGGCAAAAAAGTCTCACTTCGAACATCGGCCTCATTTGCGATCCATAAAGCGAGGCTTCTGCGGCGCGTGCGCGCGCATCTGCGCACCGCTTCCTTCCGCGCGCAGCAGGAGGGTCACTCCTGACCCGCAGCTCATCTCGTCCGAACGAAACGTGCTCGCCGAGGACGAGCATGAAAGCGCACCGGAAGTCCTCGAAGACGAGACCGACTCCTGCGAAGTCAAGCGGAACCGGGACTGGCATGAAGCACGAGACGTGAACTTCCGGGAGAAGCTCGAGGCTTCGTCGGGGTCGCGGAGGGTCGAAGAACTTCCGGAAGTGCGGCTAGCAGAGTTGACGAGCAAGGTTGTTCTTCCGAACTCGACAGTTGCACTCGAATAAGGATTCGATGATTCGTGTGAAAGTTTTGGTCTGACCAATTTTTTTTTTATAATTTTTGGTAGTGGTCGCTTGTGAGGGGTAGTGACCGAAGGGTGAAAGTGAGATTTGGTTATGAGGAGAGCGGATGAGTGTCAAAGGAATTTTTTTGAATTTTACAGCGGACGATAGAATTATGGCGGGAATTGATTTGGATTCGTCGCCTAATTTTTTATGAAATCCGATTGAACGATCTTAAAAGTAAAAAAATTAATACTTACTCCTTATCTGTTATTCTTACATTTATATTGCTTTATTTCTTCGCGTACAAATTTGTTTTATAATAAGTTGTTTTTTGTACGTTTCAAAGATTGCGACTTTGAACAATAATATTTTTAATAGAAAATATATGCGTTGCGTAGATATGACAACAGCTGATCGCTTCCTGCGCACTTTTTGCATGGATCATCTATTTGTTATGATTACTAACGGTGAATAGTCGATGTCGCTCATGGAATTTTGACTTACACAGATGTCGGTCACAATGCTGCACAAACTTTTTGCAACGCTCCTCCTCGCTCTTCGAACACTCGAAGCTGTCAGCGCCTACAATGTGCCCTGCACATTCAACACAATGTGCATGTGCTGGGTTCAGGACGACGAGGAGTTCACAAAAATGGACATCAACTGCATGGGAGTACCATTTGCCAGATTTCCCGGTATGTTCTCAAAACAATGAATGAAGTCGAAGATTTTCGTACGCTCCTTTCTTTGTTACGGTTAATTATTGTGTGGCATATTTTCTTCATCCACTTTAAACACAGTGGCCAATTGAACTCGATCGATCATCATTAAGTTTGAGTTTTAAGTGATATACCATAACCTTTCCTTACTTATTGAACGTCAGATGCGCAATACGTTTATGACTCTGTTTTTTGGGTTACGGACTCTGTCGGATTTGAACTTATTTATTAAGTGTTCCGTCGATTACGAAAGTGGTCGAAGTGAGAATAAGAAAGAAATGATTGTAATAGAACAAACTTATGAGTTGATTCAACCACCGCAAAATGTTGGCTAAATGATTTTTTAACATTTTTCTGCTATTCACTCTTTCATTCAACTCATTCTAGTTTTCATAAAAATGTCATTTACAATTACATAGCTTCGATAATTTTCATAAAACTTATTCTTTTACTTAACTCATTCTAATTCTCATAAAACATTACGCAACAACACGGTTTCTATAATTTTCCTGAAAATTAATTCTTTTGTTCCAACTCATTCTAATATTCATACAACTTTACACACAATTACATTTTCACATTGTGCAAATTAGAATCTGTGATTATGCATACCTTCGAAATGGCGGCACATTCGACTAAGTCAACTTATTCTTCGATTCAACACATTCTACTTTTTATAAAAATTTCATCTACAACTACATGGCTTCCATAATTATCAAATAAAACGCATTCTCTCGTTCAATTCATTCTAATTTTCATAAAACTTATTCTTTCGTTCAACTCATTCCAATATTCATACAACTTCACACACACAATTACACTTCCACAATTTCCATTAAATCCAACGCGTAAGCTTTTCACATTGTGCAAATTAGAATCTCTGATTATGCATACCTTCGAAATGGCGGCACATTTGAATAAGTCAGTCGTTCCACGCCGCGCAGAAAGAATTCCATCCGATTAACTTTCCTTAATTACCCGCGCGCGCGCGCTTCGAGCGATGATCATTCTTATCGTCGGCGCTTCGGGTACCGATTTGCATAACGCAGCAATGTTTAACGCGATGATCGCTCGACATTCGTTCAATGGCGCGCGAAGCGGCCCGGCGATTAATAAATGAGACGGAAAAGCGCGCAGAGGTTCATGAATGATGTCCTAAAATGCAAATTGTGGCTCGCGGTGAAGTCGATAATGTGTTTCGCCTGCGTCGAGGCATTTTGATTGACAAGCAATTAGCCGATCGCTATCGACGATAGATTACCGCCCGTACCCTCGTTACATGCATAAGAGTCGCATTACGATTCCATCGTTCGTGTCGAGCGGCTTTGACTACTCGTAACGAGACAGGGTCTGAAATAATTATCGGCCATTTCCTACGCGTCGGCGAAACTTTCTGCGTTTAAAACATTTTCTTAACACGTTCGCGGACAGTAAAAGAGTTTCGGCGAGGTGCAAAACTTGACAGTCGTTTTATTCTTAACACGTTCCGTGCCATGGGGGTCACCGGTGACCGGCACCGAGTCGCTCCGTCTGGCCATGGGGGTCACCGTTGACCGGCGGAGTCAAGATTATTAGAACACATAATTCGAGTGAATTTTCAATGTTTTTAAAATTTTTCAATATTATCATCGTTTGTCGGTCGACGTCGGTTCGTCTGGTGGTGGGGGTCACCAGTCACCAAAACTAAGTCGCTCCGTCTGGCCATGGGGGTCACCGGTGACCCCAAAAAAAATTATTGCATTATACGCTCTTCTATACTAAAATTTACCTGTTGTGCAAAAAATTTTGAAAAAATATGTAAGGCATAATAAGAAATTCACGTTGGCCAGACGCGGCGGATACGCAAAATCAGCGTGGCACGCAACGTGTTAAATTGGTTGTAATATCCGAAATTTGATTAAACACAGTTTATAAGGCTAGTCAGATTATCGTATCTTAATTGTTATATACAATGAATGCTGTAGCAATAACGATAACACGGATAAAATTTTTCAACTGGGATAACGTGAATGCTATAGCATTCATTAATAGAATACATGAGAAAATGGGGTTTATTTCTGGTTTCACTACACTATTTATTCGAAACTAGTGTCTTTATTCGTCAGCATATAAAAAAAATAAGAAATTAGATTAATGAGTTCACATACTATACATATATATATTAGACATGGGGCATTTCCATGCTAAGTCGGACAGTTTTGTACGTAACCCCTTCGATTTTTTAAGTTATTATTATTTTAAGTCAAATGTACTAACACTCAAGCTGGTTCTCAGAGTTTTGTATACATTCGAATTTAATAACGAAATTCGCATAGAAAAATTGTTCATCCTTATCATTTCCTGTATATTGACACCTACCGCTTGCTTGACTGCGACGTAGTTGAACGCACAGTATCCTCTTTCACACACAGACACACACAATCAACATCCTCCACTTCACCTACAAGATCTCTAATCAGCTTACAGTCCCTCTATTAATAACACAGACATATAATTTTCGCGCATTCTCGATCTCTCTTTCTGACGATCAATACCATGTACATATTCGACGATCGTTCGATCATCTTTCTTCTCGATAGAAAAATGTAAATGACATGACACGATTACAACTGATTAACAGACGTGTCCGTGAGTTACGTGGCGCAGTTGGACATTGTCGGTTCCGGGATGCAAGTCTTGGACAATGACGCCCTGGCAAGTTCAGCTGGAGTCGAAGCTCTGGGACTGATGAGCAATCGATTGGCGAGTATCGACGACAAGTCGCTCCTGTAAGCAAAATACAAGACATGATCCATCAAGTCTCCATTTCCGGTTACCGAGTAAATTGTACATTAGACGCAAGGTGCAGTGGGATAAATCCGTAGACGGGGCAAATCCGCACTAGGCCTTCATTTATCGCATATATTAGGTTGGATAATAAGTTCGTAGCGTTTTTTATATTCGCTTTGTTATACACCGATTTTTTTTGCTATTTGACAAAGTGTATAATATTCATTCGATAGAGCTATGGTATGTGCGAATGATCCGTGAGTGAGCGATTATGAAAGTGTGAATGTGTGTGTGTGTGAGTGGCGCAGCGAAACTGCACCTAACCCTACCCCTGTAAAACCCTAGAGATTATTTGATTTTAGTGGAATAGATGGAGAATACATCAGTTTAAAGTAAACTTTACAATTTCTGCGTCGGTTTTACCCTACTCTACCTTATTGCTTTCGTTGAGTACGAAAATCGTGTCTCAACGATCATGAGAATGACTTCAATGAGAACCTCTAATCAACTGTTCATCCGATAATCTATTCATCATCCACTTGTTAATGATCTAAAGAATCGAAATGATTATTGCGTTATCTTCGTTAAAATCGCTCTCATGATCACCGCCATGTGCATTCGTGCTGTTGGCAACGGGCAGAATGAAAGTCTGCTCTTGTACCGCTTGCACAATACTTCGTTTTGGTTTACTAATGGTTAACACGGGCAACGTAGCTTTTGAGCAATCTCAGATTAGAACACGCATCGGCAATCTGTCATAGCGCTCGAATGACATTTCTTTTTTAGAGGTGTCACGGACAGTTTACGCTCGCTTGACCTGAGCTTCAACTCCCTCGAGGACGTGCCGTTCAAGGCCTTTCGTGATCTAAGAAAGTTGAACTGGCTCAATATGCACAGGTAAGAGTTTCCGATCGGCCGTCACGGCGATAAAAAACGTTGTTATTTACGTCATAATTGAAAATGTGTGCTAATCACTTATAGCAGAGTAAATGATTTTTTTATTATTTCGAATTTATCCACTTTCATTATGATCGATGTATGCAATGATTTGGTAGATTTTAATTTTGTTCGCATTATATAAGCATGACAACGTTGGTATTGCATTCAGTATAGAAATGCTGAAAGTAATAACAAATAACCGCCATTATTAACATATGTTGTCACATTAGAGAATTCTCTCTAATAATAATGAGCAAATTGTTGAAAACTTATTTATAATTGAAAAACTGGTGATAACTATTTATCTTACAATATAGTTATATTTAACAAAATTATTAATTATTTATTAATTATTCTATATATGATATAGTACAATACTATATACATTGAATATAAATCAGTTATTAAAAAATTAGTAATTACGCTATTGCTACTACCAATTCATTACCGGCTATCATTGATACTCTATTGATTGCGGAATAATAATCAGAAAAATAAGATACTGAATCATTACGGATGAAAAACTGATCACGAACACAATTCTTTTCTAATACGTTCGAACATACGTCAGCATTGACTATCACTCAACAGCAATCACTTGACATCCCTGGACGGCGACTGGGGCCACGTGAAGGACACCTTGACCTACGGCTTCTTCGGCGACAATTCCATCGTCGACGTCCCAAGGTCATTCTCCACCTTCGAGTCGCTCGTCTGGCTGGACATCGACAACAACAACGTCGAGGACCTTCGCCAGGAGAGTCTCCCTCCCAGCATGCACACCCTGAGTCTCAACAGCAACTTGCTCAAGACCTTTCCATCCTCCCTGGGCGCCCTCAAGGACCTTGCCTGGCTGTACTTGCGTGGAAACAACATCGATCGGGTCGAACTGCCGGAATTTCGATCGGCGGCCTTGGAGACGATCGACCTCAGTGAAAACTCGATCGAGTACGTTCGCGCGAGCTCCTCGAGTAATCGGACCTTGAAGGTCAAGGACTTCAACTTGGGCAGCAACAAGCTGGTCTCGTTGCCGGCCGGAATGTTCGACGGGATTGAGTCCAGGAGGATTCACTTGTCGTCGAACGGGATCAAGAACGTCGATGACGAAGTATTCCGAGGACTCGAAGACTGTCTGGAGTACTTGAACCTGGAGAACAACGACTTGCCCGCCGTGCCGGTCGCCATCAGCAAGTTGCGGAAGCTGTCTTACCTGTATTTGGCCAACAACGACATAAGGAACATATCGGGCGACGCTTTCGCAGAATTTGCTGAGAACCTGAAGGCACTGTCCTTGGGGACCAATAGTCTGGACGCTGTGCCCAATGCTGCCTTGTCTAGGTAGGTAACTTTCGTTCACAGCTTATCTACAGGACTAGTTTTGATCGAAACCAACTGGTATTGATTGTATGTTTTTTTGTATAACTTGGTTATGTAACGTAGTTTGTTTATATGATGTTACGAAGGTCGTTTGACGAGTTTGGCGAAGAAGTGAGTTACAGATGCAAATTTCGAATTTTTTTTCTTGTTCTGTCAGTATAGTCGGGTTTCCTTGAAGAGTGTAAAATTATCGGCGCCGATGACGTCCTTAGTTCTCGGAAAATTTTGCCGAGTAATTTTCAAGGTCGGGTAAGGACGAATAAGGAATTGATTAGAAACGTAATATATGCACCTTTTGCAATTGTATGGGTTTGGTCAGTTCTTGCTTCAAAAATTTGTGATGCAGTAGTGATAGATTGTTCTTGCCCGAAATTTCATCTAATATGATTTGAAAGGTAACACTTTAATTCATTACTTCACCAAATGCCACAAGGCACCGGCTCTTCAACGTTTTTAACCAAAAATTATTAAACGCCTTAGTTATTTACGACATTCACGTAAGCTATCAAGCCGATTGCTATTAAATTCAAAGAAGCGTCGATAAATCGATTTTTCGTAGGCAACACGAATTGTCAAGCAACTTTCAATACCTGGCGGCTTTATTCTCTTATTTTAAATCTACGAAAATTGCCTTGAAATGTACGCAGGTGCATATGTACATATATATATATATATGTATATTAGATATATGACGTCAAATATGACGAATCAGAATTCGTTTAAAGCACCTGACACACTTTCGAAAATGCGGCCGCACGTTCTCCGTCGAGACTTTGATCTCTTATCAAGTTTCACCTCCCGAAATCTTAAAATTTCGTTCCGCACGATCGACAGTCGCTGTCAAAACGAAGCGAATACATTGAAAACATCTGCCGTCCTTTCTTGTCAGTTACGATTAGTCGTTTATTCGCAA
Source organism: Anoplius nigerrimus (assembly GCA_914767735.1). NCBI lineage: Eukaryota > Metazoa > Arthropoda > Insecta > Hymenoptera > Pompilidae > Anoplius > Anoplius nigerrimus. The sequence continues at coordinate 9,277,898 of OU612090.1, forward strand.
TGCGTTTCACTTAATCAGTTTCATTCAATTCGTTTGCAATCAACGAACACACAATGGGTATGACTATTCACACACTTTCAAATTTCGTTATCAAGTCGCGTTCCTGACATCATAAATTCGGATTTCATCTTACTGACAGCAGCTATCAATGCAGCGAATATGTAAATTTCGTTCGTTTTTTTTTTTTGCCAATTATGCCGTTGATCAGCGTGTGGTCTCTTAACCCTTTCCTACCTAGGGTAGGTATATACCTACGTTCTTCTAAGCCTTAACATTGCTCTTAGGTGGTTCTCTACTTACAAAGTAGACTCAATCAGTTTAACCCTTTCGGTCATAGTGTCGTCAATTGACGACATGACATTTTACCCTCTGCCGTTCCTAAGTTTTGAAAAAAAAACAGCAATTAAATTGCCTGGGTCTAATTATTGAACATTCATAAGGGTATTTTCATTGGCAACATTGTTATTTGACGCACGTAAACAAAAAATATATCCTCATAATAGTTGATCGTTCTCGGCAGATTCAGTAACGTGCGAAACACGGCCAAGTTGATTGATTCTTCGATTTTCAATAGGTGAATAAATAATCCATACCAAATGCTGTAACTTATCACAGTTATAAATAAGGGTCCGCTGTATACGTTCAACGTGTAAAATTATCGAATTTTTCAACAGCGACGTTCTGAGGATTTTTTGAAATCTCGTGTCGTCATTTTCCGACATGTGATTACACGTGATGGGGTTGGAGGGGGGGGGGGGGGGGGAGAATTATGCCGATGATGCCAAATGGTTACAAAAAGGGCTAAATATTTAATGAACAAGAAATGGGATTTTTAGATCAAAGGATAATAATTCGTGACCGAAAGGGTTAAGGGCACCTTTGACCATCTCATTCGACTATCAATCCATTAATCAGTACCAACTTCCTCAACCCAAACATACATTTCCATACCGTTTCTTCGAGCTCGATACCGATCAAGGAACGCGCTTAAGACCCTCCTGACACACTTTCGCGTACGTCGAGACTTCGATCTTTTCCGACCGGTACGAAAAATCTCAATCCGACGCGTCGAATTCAGACATTCGGTAGCCCGAAACCAGACGAAATAAAAAGTTTCTCGGACGTCGTGAAATTCGAAATGACACGCACCGCTGGACGATAATGACCGTGTGACAGAGAAGTTAATCCGATCTGTCCGAGTCCGAGTCCGATGTCGGCCGGGCGAAAGGGAAGGAGGTTATTATTTTCGCTTGCGAAACAGGTGCCAGAGGCTGTTGCACTTGAATCTGGGCTACAACAAGATATCCCACGTCGAGCCCGGCGACTTCGAGTGGGCGGAGGACCTTGAGATTCTGCTGCTGAGGAACAACGTCCTGACGAAACTGAAGGCGGAGACGTTCAGGGGTGCCGGTACGTTCAATGGAGTCGCTTCTGCGAACATAACGCTATTAAGCTTCGTCCTTCGACAATTGTCTCGGACTTCGGTCTCTCGGCATCTCGGAGCCTGTGTTCCTTTTGTTCGACGGTTCTTAAAAGAGTGCAGCGGTCGACACATATTGCCGATGCAAATGTATCGTTTATGAGTTTGGTTAACACGTTGCGTGCCATGGGGGTCACCGGTGACCGGCGGAGCCAAGATTATTAGAACACATAATTCGAGTGAATTTTCAATGTTTTTCAAATTTTACAATATTATCATCGTTTGTCGGTCGACGTCGGTCCGTCTGGTGGTGGGGGACACCAGTCACCAAAACTAAGGCGCTCCGTCTGGCCATGGGGGTTACAGGTGACCCCAAAAAAAATTATTGCATTATACGCTCTTATATACTAAAATTTACCTATTGTGCAAAAAATTCCGAAAAAATATGTAAGGCATAATAAGAAATTCACGTTGGCCAGACGCGGCGGACACGCAAAATCAGCGTGGCACGCAACGTGTTAAAGAAAAAATGGCGATCGGAAAGATTGGAATTGTTTTTCTATAAGTTTCATTGTTTTGGTTATGTCACCGAAAGAATACATAATCAATTTTTGAAAGATTTATCGATTTTTAATTTTTTGCCGTTTGAAATGTATTCCGGAAATTTTTGGGTTAACGGTTACAGGTACGTTTAAGGAGATAAATTAATTTTCTTTGTTGTACGTAAAATATATGGTTTTGTCCATGGTTGAGTTTTGGAGAGAATCTGATGCGATTGTGTTTGCATTTTTAACAAATTTTTTTGTTGTATCGCTCGGAATAGCATATTGAAGTTGAAATATTGAACACTGCGCTTATGAAAGCGACGGTCTCTCTTTTTTTCGAAAGTCTTATTATTAAATTTCGTGTTTCAACATCTGCAGGTACGGGCGTTCTTTTTCTCGAGATTTTTTATCGTGGGCGTTAATACTGGCGAGTTTAGGACTGCAACGAGAATTATCCTAAGCGTTGCGAAGCGGATTATCGTGACAATCGCTCAATTTCGACGGCTGTCCCAGTTTGCTTATCTTATGCAAATTGACGTTTACGGGATGGAGTGATTAATTACAATACATTCGTGCGATTATGCGTCGAATATTGCAAGTGCACATTCGTGTCATTGTAATTTGTGAAAGTGGTCTGCTGCGCAAGGAACGGAATGTTTCGGATGATTTCGGCAAGATTACATCCATTGTTATCGGTCATTACATGTAAAAATGCAAGGTTACAAAATTGATTTTCTGAAGTTAGCACGCGGATAGAATACGAGAAATATTTTCCTGCCACAGTGGCGGCGTTCGAAAGCTGTTGTTTTATTTTATTACGAGTAGGCACTATGAAACACAAGAAGTCAGTTTCAACAAATTTTGGGTGTTTAATATTCATGTATTAACTTTAAGTGCCGTACGTAAAAGTAATTACGAAATGCTAAGCTTATCAACCTGCTAGCACTCCCATCAGCGAAATCTGCCAACTGCAAAGGGTCAAATTTAAGGCTTTCGCGGCCAAGATTGTTTAAAGAATTAGCATTCATTGTGAAATCAATTCTTTATACGAGAAATATTCGTATAGAGATCTAATGCAATAAATGCTATAAAAATTCATCGATGTATCTATAATTCTTTATATTAATAAAATAAAATATCAATCAATAGTCCTCTCGGAATGTTCAGGTTTTAGTAAAGACTCAATCAGTAAAATAGAAAATAAAATACAGTCCAAAAATCATAAAAGAATAATCAAGCATTCAGTGTGAATAATTTCAACTGTCGAGACATTTATTTAAAGCATTCATTGTAAAATCAATTCTCTATACGAGAAATATTCGTATAGAGATCTAATGCAATAAATGCTATAAAAATACATCGATGTATCTATAATTCTTTATATTAACACTTTGCCGTCCGCACGTCTCGTAAAAATTTCTTCGCTTGACGCCGGCAGCACTAATGCGGATTACTTCGCTTGTCGCCGGCCGTTCTTGAAATGATCGGGAAATTATAACTAAAGAGAAACTCGCTGACGTGTGCAACTTATTGTTACCTAATCAAAACACCAACAAACACCACAGATCACCAACTGAATGAAACGATCCTAAAGTGCTGTCGTCGGCCACTGAGCGGTATATGGGAGACCGGGGCAAAATGGTATAGCGGGGCATAATGGGACCGGGGCAAAACGGGTTTGGGGCAAAATGGAATAGTGAAAATCAACACTGCTGGAAAATACGTCATTGGGGCAAAACGGGACTGGGGCAAAATGGGCCGGAGAAATCTCCGATTTTTCCTGTCCCATTTTGCCCCGATCCCGGAGAAATCTCCGATTTTTCCTGTCCCATTTTGCCCCGATCCCGGAGAAATCTCCGATTTTTCCTGTCCCATTTTGCCCCGATCCCGTTTTGCCCCAATGACGTATTTTCCAGCAGTGTTGATTTTCACTATTCCATTTTGCCCCAAACCCGTTTTGCCCCGGTCCCATTTTGCCCCGGTCCCATTATGCCCCGCTATACCATTTTGCCCCGGTCTCCCATATTGCGCGCGACATCGCCGTGGTGTCGCCGGTCGTTGAACATTATTTTGCTCCAGACACCACCGTGGTGTCGCCGGACGGCAAAGTGTTAATAAAATAAAATATCAATCGATAGTCCTCTCAGAATATTTAGGTTTCAGTGAAGACTCAACCAGTAAAACAGAAAATAAAATACAGTCCAAAGGTCATAATAGAATAAGAAGCATTCAGTCCGAATAATTTCAACTGTCGAGACATTAATTTAAAGCACGAAGCTAAAACATTCATTGACCGGACATATCAAATTGATAGGTACTTACCTTCCCAACATTGCATTTCAGGTAAATTGAAGGAACTGAGCCTGTCCTTCAACCACCTGGTGGAACTGGACGACGATTGTTTCGTCGGCATCGAGGAGAGTCTCGACATCCTCGAACTAAGTTTTGCCTTCGCAACGGACGTCTTTCCTCAACGAGCCCTTCGACCTCTGTCCAACCTTCTCTGGCTCGTCCTCGACAACAACAACTTCCAAACGATCGAGGCCACCGCCTTTTACTCCTTCCAGCAGCTGCGCTACATCAACCTTGAATCGAATCGCTTGCACTATCTACCGGAAAGAATCTTCTTCTCCAGCGTTCATCCGGAATTGCGCGACGTCAAGCTCGGCTACAATTTTCTGGAGGCCATTCCCGAGACGACCTTCCACAACCTGACGGAACTTCGGTCGCTGGACTTGACCGGGAATCGGATAAAGGTGCTCGCTTCCGGCTCGATCGTCGATTGTCCGAAGCTGGTGACCATATCGTTGGCCTACAATAGGATTCACAGGATGGACAAGAGTGCGTTCTACGCACTCTCCAGTCTCCACTTTCTTCATCTGGAGTTTAACAAGCTCACGGTCTTGGAGCTGGACGCCATCGCTGAGATCGGTGGTCCGGACTTTGCGCTGAACGTTTCGTACAATGCGATATCCTTCATTGATCCTGGCTCGTCGATGAACAATTTGACGAGGCTCGATCTCGGATTTAATAATATTACGCATTTGCCGGCTGATACGTTCTACGGGACGCCGGACTTGAAGAGTCTGGATTTGAGGAACAATTTCATTGCCGGACTGGAGCCAGGTACTTTGAGTATTTTCGGTTTCATGATCAGGTTCAATCATCTGTTTTGGGTCATTCAATGGTTTTACTTATTTAACCCCTTAGCGTGCACACCCGAGTATATTCGGGCGCGCCAATCCGGCCAAACCGGGCACACCCGAGTATATTCGGGCGGCGTTGTATTTCTTGCTGCAAAAATTAAAATAAAAATTTTGATTAATTTTGTATTTTTTTTATGTCTTTGCCAAAACAATTTTCTACCGTGTGTTTTACATTAAAAAAAATTGATTTCTTTTGGCCCGGTTATTTGAAAGAAATCGTACGTTAAGGGGTTAATGACTATGATTTTATAGATGATCAAAGTTTATGATAGGAGATTTATAATCGAAATATATAATTTCGAATTATAGATGGTTCATATTCAAAATATAATATAGGTACTACACATATATTTGCGCAAATTAAATTTACGCGTCTAGACTTCGAATTCGGAGATTATATTCTCTTATAACGTAGATATTCTGTAACAAACAATTTATTCACATTCAACTATTGCCCATCTTCTGGATGTACCTACATATAATCATTATTAATTAACCAAAGCATTTGAGCAATTCTATTCAAACTTTTCGTACAGAATCAGGAAAAATCTAAAATGGAAGACTATTCGGAGTATATAATTTTCAACCACGAATTTTTCAAATTCAAGATACGATATAGTTACATATTACACAAATGTTTCTGTAAACTAAATCTACATTTCTAAAGTATAAGTTAGGAAATTATATTCTCTCATAACGTAGATATTCTCTAACAAACGATTAAATCAAGTTCCACCATTGGACATCATTCTGGACGTACATAAACACTAACAAATATCAAAGTATGTAATCAATTCTCTTAAATATTTTCATAAACAAACACCAAGAGCCTAAAGAATGAATATGGGAGTCGATATACGGATATAGGTAACCTTTGACATCATCCAACTTTCCGAACGTGACCTTGGGTTTCAGGTACCTTTGCCCTCAGCCACCTTGAGACACTGAACTTGCGGGATAACAAGATAGAGACTCTTCGAAAGCAGTCCTTTCATGGCCTTGAGTCCCTCCAGCAGCTGGATCTAAGCGGGAACGAGATCGGCCAGCTGTCGACCGAACAGTTTCGGAACCTTCGCAACCTTCGGGTGCTGAACCTCTGCGGGAACAAGATCAGATCCCTCCCCAGGGACGTCTTCGAGGGTACTCGGCTAGAAATTTTGGATCTCAGCCGAAACAAGTTCACGGTAGTCCCGTCATCGTCCTTCCTGGAAGTCGGCTACACTCTCCGAGACTTGAACATGGCCGACAACTTCGTCGACCATCTCGATTCAACTGCCTTCCCAACTTCTCAGCTGGTCTCGCTTAACATGGCCAGGAATCGGCTGACCATACTTCCCGACAACTCATTCGTCTCCCTGGGGAAGCTTCTCAGTCTGAACGTCTCGCAAAATATCCTGCAGGCCAACTTCAAGGAACTGTTTCATTACCTGCCGGATCTGAGACAACTGTCATTGGCCAGCTGCGGACTGAGGGCCATTCCTCCGTTGCCGTTGACCAACCTCAACATTCTGGACGTGTCCTTCAACTTCATTGACGCCACGTCCGACAAAGAGTTTCAGTACATGGAAGGATTGAAGATATTGCACGTGGTGAATAATTCGCTGTCAGCCATGCCGAGTGTCAGGCTTGGTCTATTGAGGGAACTTGACGTGTCGGGGAATCCCATTGAGGTGAGTTTTTGTGGGACGAAAGGCAAGCAATAAGAACAAATGGCATCCGGCTGAACGAAAAGGTCTTTTTGATACTGCATATCTTAGGCGTCCCAAATTAATGATTTTCGTTTCCATTGTTGGCAAAGATTAGAATCGCACAGCGGTCGGATTCTTGTCAAAGTTTTTGCTCTCGGCACTTGTATAAATACGTGTGTACTCTCATACAGACGTTTGTAATAATTATGCAGTACACGCCATTTAAAATGTAATAAAAAGTTGCAGTTAATAGTTTGGTTGGAATTATTCAATGACGTTTGCTCATAGGCATGATCATTTTTGCTGTCAGCATTTGCATACATACATGTATACTTTCATACAGACATTTGTAATAATTACAAAGGACACATAATTTAAAATACAATTAAACATTAAAATAAAATTTAATTTGTAATTCAAATATATTGTAAATAAAAATAAAAATATAAAATAAATAAAAATAAATAATAAATATAATTTAATTAAAAAATAATTAAAATACAATTAAAATTATTTAATGATGTTCAATCATAAGCATGATCATTTTTGACTTTTGACCTTGACTACTGCTCGCAGGAGCTGACAAAGGAGAGTTTCCAAGGTTACCCAAGACTAGAAAGACTGAACCTGCGGAACCTGAACAGAACGCGTGCCGTAGACAAGGACTGTCTGCGAGCGTTGAAGTACTTGAAGCATCTTCGGATTCAAACATGGCCGCAAGCTGACGGTTTCCATCTTCGTCAGCTGCTGACAGGTCTTCCCCTTCGAACGGTCGAGATTCAAGTGACGGAACACTTGTTGAAACATCAGATTCAAAATGCATTTACGAAGCAGCTGCGGGAATTGACCATAACCGGAAGTGACCTTGAGATCATATCTTCGGAGGCCTTTTCGACGATCGAAGGCGGAGAACTGATCCTGAGGATTCAGGGCACTCATGTGCGAAGGCTTCAGTCGGATATATTCCTGACACTTACCAAGAGACTCTCGCAGTTGACCTTGGACCTGAGGAACAACCACATTAACGAGCTCAGTCCGTCCATCATTTATGGAAATCTCTCGTGGGAGACAATGGGGACCAACATGGTGGCGGGTGAGTCGACACTTAAGTATTGTTTTAGTCATCACTGAAATCGATGGCCGTCACTGATTGAGATATGAATTTTCTTAAAATTTGGGCTCTTTTTTTCCAAATGTTCATAACTTTGCGAAAATGCATCAATTGGACCATTCTTTTTTCACAATTTGTGTTTATGAATGCTCTTTCAAGAAAAATAATATGATTTTAATCGAAATTATTGTTTTCATTATTTATTTTTAATTTAGAGCAAAAAATTTGTAAATACGCAGAGAAATATATATGGGGAGGATAATACAAAAATACCTAAAGAATCAGTTAGTCATTACCGTGACAGGTATAATAATTACAAAAACTTAAGGTTATATAAAATTAAATTCGAAATAATTGACTTTATGATTTGAACGCTATGGCATTCATGTCATTCTGCATCATCATGAAAATGAATGCTATAGCATTCACGTCCGCGAACGTGTGTAAAGTGTTTAACCCCTTGACATACAAATTATTTTCTTAGGTCCATGCTTTAATAAATCTGTATAATTTTGTATTAATTCCCTGGACCAAACTTACAAATAGAATATAACAAAATACGGTCGAGGAAATAGTTAAGTTTAACAAGAAATTATTTTCGTTTTCTTTCCCTCATACATTCTTTGTTACTATAGATTTTAGTGCGTAAGTTTTTCGACGTCTCAGAGACGTCGAAGTATGCGAAGTGGTTCAAAAACCTCTTTTCTTAACGAGATCAAGGCAAGCCCTGCATTACGTTCAATTCCTGTTCCAGGTGGACTCCAGGTGTCGGGAAATCCTCTCGAGTGCGACTGTGAGATCGCATGGCTGAGTCTGTGGCTTCGACGTTGGCTTCGAGAGTCTCGTCAAATTCACACAGCGTCGCAATCCGATGCCAGACAGTTGAGAACGATCGCCGGCAGAGCAGTTTGCACCGAGACGACACCTTCCTATTCTTCTGACAAGGTCCTTTTGACTCTTGGCACTCCGCACACTGCCTGCCAGGCATCGGCTCTCAGTTCCGGAAATTATGAGAGACTGGCGAGGGCTTGGCTGGCTTTGCTCGAGTTTCTTCTCTTGATGGTCATTGCGAACTGAGAGGGTGGAATGTGAAGATTTGGTTGAATAATATTGTTGGCGGAATGAGAAAGTTGAGTAGAAAGATGGTTATTGACTGAACAGTGGGTAGTGAGGTTAGTTTGCGATGAAAGATTGAAGCAATTTTTTTGTGAATAATTGTGAGTGGAATGGTGAAATTTAAGTAAGTGATGGTTGTGCGTTGAGGAGTGGACGGTGGGGTAGTTTTGAAGAAAAGTGTATAGTAGATGAATAATGTTGAGAGGAATGAAATGTATCGAGTGGAGACACGGTTACTATTTGACTTTTCTAAGTCAAAAGTGAAAGTATCGGTTGGTTTTGAAACAGTGATTCTGTAATGACAGCAGATATTTGTAAAACTGGGCAGAGTGTAGAATGAATGAGAAGATGAAGTAGGGATACGATTGTAGGCTTTGTTTGGTACTGAATGGAAGATTTGCCTGCAATGGAAGACTGAAGGGAGGAATGTAGAGCATAGCTATCAGCTAATTTTTCATGAATGATTTCTTGGCATTGCTAAATGTCCGTGAGTATGAAAGTAGATTGAGGGGTCAAAATAGGAGTATGGTGTTAGCTCACTGTGAATGAAAAATAGCTCTGTTGAGGAGTGATGTTAAAATAGAAGAGTGTAAATTAAAGTTCTTGGCTGATTAGTAATATCATAATCAGTAGGTTGGAATGTGTTTCTACATTGAACTTTCTATCAATTAAGATAAATGAGAAACAACAAGATAAACATATTGACGGAACAATGACGAGCAAATCTATAACGGTGACAAATTTTTATGAAAGAGATATTTGACAAAAGAGTTAGAAATACAATTCTGTATTGAAGTAAATAAAGAAAAGCTTGATCTGAATCATCAACTGAGTAGAAAACAAGTAAAACAGTGTGAAAAATAGAAAATACTGAACAATGAATGAGAAAAGAACATAAAACGACATTATCAAATGGCTCTTTGTGAACAAGATAAACAAATAGGGTTTGCATACTTTTTCAAGTAACAATGATACTTGGATATTTCTACTGAATCATGGATCTGTCTTTAGTATAAAAAGTCATGTACAAACATACTTCATATCAACCAAAAGATGAACTGAATGTTGTTCAAGTCATATCAAGCATGCAATCGCATAAATCAATCATCAGAGTCGGTAAAGGACGTACAATTTTTCACGCTATAGTAATATTAAGCGTAGGGAAAAGTTTTTTCTTGAAAATCAATTTTAATCAAATACTTCCTGCCCATTATTATCTATGACCTTTTGCCATTTGTTGGGTAATTTAATAATTCCATCTGTGCAGATTTCAGAAATTTTCAGTACGGAATCGATTAAATGAAAGTTGTACGGTACGTTCCGAAATAGCATCCTCATTGCAAACTGTACAGAATTATCTGCACGTTTTTGCCTTTTTTATAGTAAAATGGGATAACGTAGCGGATTTCTTCGGAAACTTCACTCATTTTCACACGGTTATAACTTTTAACACAAATAACCAATAATAAAGCGGCCAACAACAAAAATATAGCTACAGCCTATAATGTCAACTTTAAAAGCACCACCTCTCAACAAAAAACCGAAAAAACTTTTTCCTACGCCTAATATAATAGATAGTAACATCAGGCATGGACAAGTGTACATAAAAATCTGTCTAAATGTCATCGACCTTAGAACATGTAATTTATTTCATAAAAAAAGACGAAAAGAGAAAAATAAACAATTCCATAATAGAACAGTAAACTGCCGAAGTACGAGCCACATTTGCGTTAATCGTTGAAGTGATTATCGTGTAATGGAACAAGTTGCATACTCACCTCAAACTTATGTCCTGAACATATCGACTTTGCAGTTTCACTCTCAACAACAACGGAAGTTTATTCCGCAAACTCAAATCGATCCCGAATAGAATAGAGAATTTGTACTACAATGCGATAAGTAATCGTCACGAAACTTCGCATTTCGAGCATATCGATTCTGCAATATCATTTTCGTACGCGGATGAGATTAATTTTCCTGAACTCGAATCTGCTTCGATTATACCGGACGATTTTTACAGTTGAGCGCCTTTTTTTACTGTAAAGCATCGAATAAAGTACGTCGATTGAACTTACTCACTGTCTATTGGGTCCCCTGTTCCTTCAATCCTTACGCACGAGAAATATTAATAATAAGTGATGCTGAAAGTGTTCTATCGATATCGCTGCTCGGTAAGGATAGAAAATTTGTTAAACACTCATGAAAGTTTTTGAACACTTCCGATACAAACCTGTTACGAATATTACACGCGCATCGTCTCTAACTTAAAGAAATATTACTAACACCATACGCAGGTATGACCATCACGGATATGTGAGTAAAATTTAAAACAAATCCGACGGCATCCATTCGGAGTTATAAAATATTTATTACAAGGAAAAATATTCGGACACTTAACTAGTAAGCATGATAATGGATTTTTAACGTATCGCGGGACCGCCTAGAGTGCTAAATATGTTTATACCTCGAGCGACCGTCATCTCTTTTAACTCTGTCATTGCTATCCGTGACCCTCGCAACATGTACACACGTAGTAAATATTTTATAACCCATGCAGATATATCTCAACGTATTTCAACTTTACCGCTTTATTCTCGACAGTCACATTTATCGATAACGCTAATAATATTTCTTTAACACTAGTACTACTAACGATTTCTGTACATATTTTCATTCAAGATCGTCGCATATTGACAATAAGTTGACGTGCGCAACCGGTGGAAAACGATTAATCCTACACATTTTGCCTGATTACGCGCCAAACAAGATCTCGACAGAAAGAAAATGTCTCATGAGAGCCAATTGTCATTGGGGTCATGAACTTTCGGTATCCAAAGTATTCAAACACTTTCGCGAATTACCTTAAATTTCAAGCTGGCAGGTAGAAGAACGTCGCTTGTCCGGGAATCTTTTACTCTTTATTTACAAACGAATAATGTCAATGATCTTTCTCACCGGTTTTTACAGACGAAGGGGTGGGGATCGGACGTGGGGTTTGGGGAGGGGATTGGGGGCGGGTGGGGATGCAAAGATAATTAAGGGGTCGTAAGGGCAGTGGCTTAAGAATTGAGAGAGCTCCGTAAGATTCGTCGGGCCGAAAGGCAGAAGGACGGTTGTTACCTTACAAAATGAAAAATTGACGCGTCTACTTCATCGTGCCAATTCAATTCTCATCGTTAACGCTCCGACGCTCGCGGAACGGCTCAATATCCCAACAATTTTCAACGTTCTCGCTGTCCGACGATCACAGAAAGTGGTCCGAGTCTGAGAATTCGAAAAATTTAACGTAATCGTTGAATTTGGCCTACGTCGATTACTATCGTTAAACGAGCAATTATTATTTTTCCGCTACTTCCACTCGGAACACTCTCTCTCTCTATCGTCGTACTGCGCGTTCCATTGCGCAGGTCACGTGACCAGTCCGTTTCGTTCGGAAATTAATCGGCCGCGCTCGATCGCTACTTTTCATCGGGTTCCTCGTTAATCTTTCGTTTCCTGAAGAGGATAGCGCTTTTTGTCCAGCGTCCGGATGCGGAAGTTCTTACGGGTCGGATCTGTTTATCAGTGTACGGTGCTGAAATAATAGCTTGTGGGACGTGCTATGTACGCGTTAGATATTTTGAAATTCGATCCTTCCCGCCGTCGATGCCGATCATTGTGTATGCCGAGCATTGTGTATGCCGATCATTGTACATGCCGAGCATTGTACATGCCGAGCATTTTATATGTCGAGCACTGTACATGTCGATCATTGTATTAGGTTGGCAAGAAAGTAATTTCGGTCTTGTGGTGTGAATTAAAATTCATATTTTTAGACTGAAAATAAACTTCAATCAGCAATATATTTTTCATTTTGTTCCGTAACTTAAGTGTGACGAATATCAAATGCCAAAAGAAAAATATTAACACTGACAGAAATTCTTCGAGAAAATTATAACGCTATCTGTTTGAAAACCGAAAGTACTTCCTTGCCAATCCAATACATGCCGATGATTGTACATGCCAAGCATTGTACAGCCGCCGAATGGCTTTCGATCCGGAAGTTGGGCATCCGCCATTTGCCGACCTAACCTCTTGCCCGGAGGATATCGAGTCGATCCGGCAGCGTCGCACGATTCGTTCGACGACTCTGACAGCGTTTCATTCCGCGTACTTGCATCGTCAGGTACATCGTTCAGACTCAATGGCGCCGTTTCCGGCCAATGATGGTTGGCGAGACGATTTTCATTATCTTGTTGCTGGACTTCGACATTCGTGACGTCAGTACGATTCTCAGTGCCGGTTGAAAACTGTTTATACTTGAATTCGTGTTGTAAGCTACCAATGAGTTTGGTAAGATTCCCGTTAGTATTACGATATAGTACTACATGCAATACAATAGATAGATATTATATCAGTACTAGATTCTGAGGCGTCAACTGAATTTCGATTAATATTGTTTAGGATAATATTGTTATGTATAGACACAGTGTACTTTAGTACGATTCTCAATGTTGTATTATTTCTTATTATTCAACTATTTCTGATATAATTACTGTACTTGAAATATTAATACGAATTTGCAGCAGTATAGTCTTGACTACACTGCGGACTGATTTTCAGTACTGTATCAGAGAAGATGATCAGGAATTTGTCAAGATCTCAGGATGATTTCCGTACCAACGCGACCCTCGACATCAAAGTATGAACGCAAAACGATTGAACACCGATCCTGAGCATCGTACTGCGAAAGTGTCGATATCCGATAAATTAATACGGTTTCTTCGCTCGTAAGCGTCTTACGTCACAGGACGCTTACAGTACCACGATTCGCTACCTTCCTTTTCAACGGCAAATCGTCGTCACCGAGTCCGAACAGTGTACAGCCTCGCTCGTCGAACAGTTAAACATTTGCTTGTCGTTTCCAGCGAATTGAACGTTGTTACGAACGAATTATTTCTTCGCGTCTTGATGTTTCGCGCTCTCGACGGTCGACTTTTCTGCGCTTTTTTTTTTTTTTGTTGCTTTTCATTTACACAGGCGGCGCCTGCGTGTGCTGCAAGCAGCCCTCGACGTTCTCCGGCCAATCGCAGACGTTCTCGTTCGGGTTGAAGACGAGATTGACGGGGCAGGGCATGTGATGCTTTCGCTCGCCTTCGCACATGTAGTACATCGTGCAGTCGTTCTTGTCAGGGTGGTAGGATATGTGGTTGTCCTCCTCGTCGCAGGAAACCTCGTTCGCTGCGAAAGAACGGTGGATGATCGTATACGATACGTATGCAACGTTCAAAATTTTAATTTTGAAGTTTATAACTTTTTAACGCGCCATTTTGAAATTGGAAGTAATAATATTATTCTGTTGGACTTTATTGATTTTATTTTGAAATTTAGTATCTATTTGGTAAGATATACTTTTGTGGGTGCCCGGTTCTCTTTGTAATTTGTCGTGATGTTATTATTGTACGCGCTGTTAACGTGTATGTTTTATCAGTTATGAACAATGTGTTGTTTAGGAAGTAAGCGAGGAAATCATTTAGAATTGAACACAATATTTCCGTTCCGTAGTCTAATATTTTATAGCAAAAGATTATTTCGTCCTTGAATTAGTCGTACTTAATTCTGTAACTTTCGTCTCTGCAAGAATGAATTTAATTTCCGAAATTTGTAGTCTTTATTTTGCTTTATCTATGTTATCTTTAATTTCACGATTTAAACATTTATTTAACTGGAACTCTCACAATTGTATTATCCGTCTTTCATATTTTTGGTGATTCCACATTGCATGAATATTGAAAAAATACTTACGATCCTTCGTCGTGTATCGTCCATTCCGCGCCGTGCTTTCGTAAGGGCCGTCATACTCGAGTTTGACTTTGTAATCCTGGAGTTCCTTCTTCATGGCCTTGATAAGAGGATACCTTCCAGCCCCGCAGGATCCTCGGAAATCGTCCATATCGACGGACCAAATCATAACACCTCCGAATCCTTCCTCTTTCAACCAAGACATCTGTAAATTATCAATCACGATATCATGAGTATCCTTATATATTTTTGAAATTGCACGCCGAGTATAATGAAGAATGTTATATGAACATACTTTGTTGACCAAACTCCTTTCGTCATCGAATCCTACCCACTGATCATCCCTGTAAGCGAACGGCACCTGTTGCTCACTGTCCCAAACCAAGGTCGTGTTGTCCTCATTCAAAAAGCCGCAAACCTACAAAAGGATAATGCAGGCACGGATTACGCAATGATCATTTGAAATGTTCCAGATCAATGCGAAATGGGAAATGAAACCCCTGATGAGAAGGTAGTAACTATAGAGTGTATGAAAGACTAAAATGTACACGATACTAAATATACAAAAATACTCTCGAAGTACATTGTTCGCGATACAAAGTTAGTAAACATAATCATATCTAAATTCACTGGTGAAAAGTATAACATGTTAGATTACAAACAGTACAAACACCAATTTTAAATGCAACGCTGAACTTGATATTAATATTTAATGAAAGTAGACCTTATTATGAGGAAACAAATAAAGATAGTATATTTGTTTAAATCCACATTTCATATCACACGACGTGTCGAACACAGTAAAACTGAATCACGTAAAAAAAACAGCAATTTAGTGAGAATTCTGTCTGTGTACTGAATGCATTAGACACAGCAGAGTCTGTATTAATAAGATTAGAATGGCAGGATACGTACCTCGTAATAGGATAGGAATCCGGACTCGTTGGTGTAATTGCCGGAAACTCCGCCACCGGAAGCAGGCGCACCGATATCGAACTTGTCCTTGTCAACGAGTGTGAAGGACCTGCCGTAGGTTGGCATTCCGATCATCAACTTTTCTTTCGGAGCACCTTGTTTCACCCATTCGCGCGCACTGTAATCCTATGATCAACAAAGTCAATTAGAATGGTTCATTTATACTCCGCTCGTTTCGTTGTAATATAGGAAAGTATGCGTCTAGATATGATGCTGATTATGTATTTATTTTCGTGACGCTTGTGAACAAAAGTATGTATTAAATATTCAACTGATTTTCAAAGCTTCTGTGGAACCTGCATTGCAATATTTTTATATTTATTTTTATATTCTGCTTGTTTAAATACATTAGTTTATAATACACTTTTTATTTTGATTTCTTTAACAATGTCTCACCAAAGCGAAAAATATGAAAAGAAAGAGATACGTTATTAGAAATCTATAATTTCAGGAAAAAGCGGCAACCGTGATGCGGTCTTATTTCAGCATAAAATCAAGGTTTTTCTCATTATTTATTTGTTTTCGCTTTTGGAATAGAATTTTCTATGTAAAAAGTTGAAAAAAAAGTCTAGGTACCTCTGTACCGTTAGTAGGTGTAACTCTGATTATTCTAATATTTTTTTAACTTGATGTTTAATTTTACGTTTCCCACTCCACAGTCAATATACAAACTCGAGACTTTACACAAACGATTCTTCCTTTATAAGCTAGCAAATGGGTGATTCAAAATTTAATTCGTTCTTGCAGCACTTTTGAGCATATTATACCGCTATATCCTTTTCTGTACAATTTCACATATTCTCCATCGAACATTGTCGGAGTATCGGCGCCTACTACCTTACCCCAATTACCTCGAAGCTAATAAAAGACGTTGCCCATTCGGGGCTCGTAACCGGGGAAAGGCGGGAAAAACGAAAACGCGCGCCGGAAAGCAAAGTGGGGAAAAAAGGCGATTGGAATAATTTCCCAGTTGGAAACATTAACGGTCACGTACCACGGTCAGTTTCTTCTGATAGCTCGTAGCACTTTCCAAAGGATAAAGTGGGCTGTTGTGACCCACTTGCCTCTCCCATTGACCGTGGAAATCGTAAGTCATCACGTTTATGAAGTCCAGGTACTTCGATATCTCCGGAACGTCGTACCTGCGAAGATTTTCATCGTTAATTGCGTCGTTCGTAGAAAGGCGATTCGATCGAGATTCCGTCCGGATGCGGATTAAAAGACGATCGCAGACTGAGATCTTCGTCGATTGGGAAGGTGTGTACGATAGTTTATGATTAACGGTCACTTAAGACGTTGGGTGTGCGAAGAATGTGGAATTGAGCGTACTGGGTCATGTGAGACCCTGGCAGAGTAGGAGTGTGGAAGACGTTATTCACTGCTGGCTATCAGATCATATCGGTCTCTCAAGATATCATTAATTATCTGAAGCTTGAATCGGAATAAGCATTTATTCTAATAGTAAGAACTGAGTATTTATTATGTGGACTCGATGTAGAGATGTATTCAGGGAAATTGTACAAACCGGTGCAAAATGATTGCGGAAGAAAACTAATATTAGGGAATGGGTGATGGGGATCATAGTAATTTGTAAAAAATCACACATTAGTAGGTGGCCCGAACTAAATGTTTTTGATGCCCATGATGACAACTCTGTAATAATTGACAAGCGGGGAACTTCTGGCTTATAATAAGACTATGCTAATTGACACTTGAATCCGTCAGCCGGATGCTGACGAAAGAATGGCTGAGGTGTACTTGCAATGAAAGAGACTGTCAAGTGAGATAGTAGATTATAGAGATTGACGGAATTCCATTGACACTGATCGAAACGAAAAACTGTCTTGTTTGGTCTGTCTCGGATTACTTACAGATTGTCAAGGGCTTCCTATTGTATAATACGGTCAGTGGGCGGTATAATTGTTTTCCATCCATAGACCACTAATACTGTCAGTCATCGGTGTTTCACATACAATTATTTATTTATGACATTTGTTGACAGTGAGAGTTGTAAGGAATTTTAGTGTTCCGATCGTTTTAATGGAATGCCTGCGATGTTGATAGAGCGTGTCTTGATTTCGACTGGCTGTCATTGTGTGAGTCAGCATTGAGTATTGTCTCGTTCTTACCCTGCAGCAATGGCTTCGAAACTGGCAGGCACGGCAGCTGATAGGATCAATTTCGGTTGACCGGAACTCTTTGCCTCGCCTTCGAATGCCAATCTCAGCTCCTTCAGCAAATTCACGTAGGCTGCACGATCGTCAGCGCCTCTGTTCAAGAAAACGGGACCGACTTAGTATTCGAACACGTTTCGAGCATACATCGCCACGAATGTTAATCGTAAGCACATAAAAATTCGAACAAAAGTTCATGTCATGTATTGTATCAGCTTGGCAAGAAAGAAATTTCGGTATTGTAGCGTAAAACAAAAATCTAATTTTTATGGAAATATTTTTTTTTCATTTCACATGTTTAATCAACAGTGTATTTTCCATTTTATTCCGTAAGTTAAATGTGACAAATATGCTAAAAGGAAAATATTTTGACACTGGCAGAAGTTGGTCGTATAATTGAGAATGCTAAGATTGAAAACCAAAAATACTTTCTTGGCAAAACAATAGTAAAACTGAAGATAAAAGAAGACTCGTGACTTTCAAAATTATTCTTATGTCTGACGTCATGGTGGTTTCGATCATATTAATTATGGTTTTATAATATCGTTCTGTAAATAATTTCTTTATATATTTTCATTTAAACTGTGATTCTGCGAGCTGGAAAGGTATGTGCATTTATATTAAGTTGAAAGTCAATTAATCTTGAATTTATCTCGGTTTTTAAGTGAAATCTATTAAATATAATAAAAATAAATCGAAACATTCGGTGAACGAGTCGCTATTGAACAATTGCAGTTTGCATATACAGCACGATGTCAACTGAAGCATTTGAAAGAACGTAAAGAAGCAACGCGCGAAGCAAAACATTGCAGCTTGGAAGTGAAGTCTGAAGCAGCACAGTTATCGGGTGATCCGATTAAATCTGTTCACGCTCACCTCGGATATTCCCAGTCAACGTCGAGGCCATCGAACTTGTACTCTCGCAGAAAATCAATAGCTTCGTAGACGAATTGGTTCATTCTGAACGTGTTGCTCGTGAGTTCCTTGAACGGCGTCGAGCCAAATGCCCAACCGCCAATCGCCAGCAGAATCTGCGAGCAAAAATGTATACATTTTTTTACTTTCGTCAGACTGCTGGTTATTCTTTTCGCTGTTCATCAAAAGCTATCTATTAACCCCTTAACGTGCACACCCGAGTATATTCGGGCGCGCTAAACCGGCCAAACCGTGCACACCCGAGTATATTCGGGCGGCGTTGTATTTGATGCTGCTAAAATAAAAATAAAAATTTTGATTAATTTTGTATTTTTCATGTCTTTGCCAAGACAATGTTCTACCGTGTGTTTTACATAAAAAAAAAAATTGATTTTTTTTTGGCCGGTTTATTTAAAAGAAATCGTACGTTAAAGGGTTAAAGATACAGACGATGAGTGAGTGAGACAGTGAGTGAACAGTTAAGTGTCACGTTTGTCAAAATTATTGTGAAAAAGATGTACTAATTCTTCAATGTAATACATTTTTAATTTTTGTTAGGCAGTTGTTCGTGTCACTTCCAAAGCTATTATATTTGACTGAAGATACTGATGAACAGAGAATGAATATCCAAGTGTGATGTCTGTCAAAATGATTAAAAAATCGTTATTGAATGTGAACAATACTGTAACTTCCAATTGGCGTTTACTTAGCAGTCATACATTCCGAAATCAGCAGCGTCAATTCATAATGAAAATGCTCATGAAAAGATTCATATAGGAATAAATAAAAACTAAAATAGATAAATATAAACTGACGTTCTCCATATTGTTTGATTATATGCCTTTTCCGATTGCTCAGGGTTACTATTCCAATAATTAAAGACAGACTGCTCTATTTTACATTATTGGATGAAGATAACACGGACACATATAGCTTATAAGTAGAAAGACCTCTCTTGCCATTGTAAGTTTTCACTGAAACTGTTTTCACGTAAAGACAACGCGCTAAAAAGTGTTTCTGAGCATCAGTTTAGTAAATTAACATTACGACATTACGTTTAGTCGACAAATTGATTTTGGATTTTTCGAAAATTTACAATTTACAAACAAATGTTACGAAAATGTGAAAGGTGTACCTTAATGTCTGGATTCTTGTCGCGGAGGGCGATCAATCGCTGATACATTTCTGCGTCCTTGTCGCTACCTTCGGTAAGCAGATGATCCTTCAAGGTCGCGAATGCGTAAACGACGTGGGTGCAGAGAGAGGCGTCAATGTCCTCAGGCATGAATCTGCCGAGTCCTGGCCTCTTGTGGGACCAGTTGGTCAGATAGCAAATGGTCTGTGCTGCTCTTTCTGCGCAAAAGATTACTTTTTTTCAGACGATAGGTCTAAGTAGCATTTACTTCGTTTTTAATTGCGTTTGCTAATTGCTTAATGCGTCGAATGAATATTTATGTAGTTATCATAGGATTGGAGTGATACCGCTGAAAATGAAGAATAATCGCTGTGCATTAGGTACGCTTGTCTACTAATCCGACAGACAAACTTTTCGAAAAGAAGAAATGATATTGTTAACAACAGAAATTTCTGATTGAGAGTGATGGGAGTTATTAATAATATATTTTGATAATAGCAGAAAAATTATTGAATTCACCGATGTGCTGTTTATAAAAATCTATTAAGTACCTACATGTTTCGTACGTGCATTATGATTTAAAAGGAATTTAATACCTGTACATCCAAGTAACACTCATCGACCTCGCAACGACTTTACATGTACCGACCTCAAACTTTTTCTATAAATTTCAATTAAAAATCTGCCCGTAACCACATTGATTACGGAAAAAGCAAATATATGTATACGGATATATGCATATATTACCGTCCGTGGGCGTGTTGATGACAAGCTGCGTCGTCTTCTGCACCTTCTTGGCCTTGCTGAGGACATCGGACACCGCGATCTTGTAAGGCTCCGGTTTCTTCACGACGACCTCCGACACGGTGGTGGCCACTGCGCTCCAATCGACGTCCTTGGCATTGGCACCTCTCGAAATGCCCCTAAGTTCCTCCCTGATGGCGCCGATCAGCGGATACCTGACGTTGCCGACGCAAACCGTGCCGTTGAAGTCGTCCATGTCGACGGTCCACACCATGGCACCGCCGTAGCCCTTCGATTTCAGCCAGTGCATCTTGTTCCTGATCGATCGCTCGTCATCGAAGCCGACCCACTGATCGTTGTGGACCAGATAGGGCACCTTCATCTCGTCGTCCCAAACGTACGCCGCGCCGTTCTGCAGCATCTCGCAAACCTGTTGGCACAGGTCGGTGACAGTCAGTACATTGGTCCATAGTATACGGCGAATATTTTTTGATGATGTCACTTATATAAAAAAAATTCAAACTCTGCTACTAAAAATCGAATCCCAAATACTGTGACCTCTAAGCTTAACTTTTCGACTGCATCCTCTTAGAGTTGAATACATGCAAACGCACCGAACTTATTCCTTTCTTCTTGTTATTTTCATTAAAATACTGTTTCTACACATTCTCGAATTTCTCGACATGAACCAATTGATAATGAACATTTTTTAGTATTCCAGTTTTCGACCATTTTTGGATGTAGTTCCCAACTTATATGAAAAATTCAAATTCTGCTATTGAATATTGATTCCTAAATACTGTAATGACCACTGAGCTTAATTTTTTGCACTGAATCCTCTCAGAGTTGAATATATGCAAACGCACCGAACTTATTTGTACCTTCCTTCTTGTAATTTTCATTCAATGAAACATTCAATCAAACATTCTTTACCATTCCAGTTTTAGAGCATTTTTTGATGCAATTCCAAACTTACGTAAAAAAATTCAAACTCTGCTACAGAAAATATATTGTTATATTGTCACTCGGATTTGTACGGTAAGTAGGTTGGCTTGGACCTATATGTGGAGGTACGATAGATAGTTTCGTATTGTTCACTTAGCGCGTGGAATAAATAAGGTCACATTGATGTATGGCTTGAGATGTAGTAGATATTCTGATACTGTTCACTTAGTGCGTGGAGTGAATAAGCTCACATTGACGTATGATTTTAGATATAGTAGGTATTCTGCCATTGTCCACTTACTCTGTAGAGGAAATAGGCCCGCAGTGACCTTGCAGTTAGAGAGACAGTACATATTCTCACATTGTTCTCTTAGTCTGTAGAATGAATAGGTTTGTATTGATCTATATTCGAGGTACAGTAGATACTCTTATATTGTCCCTCTGCTATGTACAGTGTATAGACTCGTATTGACCTACACTCAGTGAAACTCTATATATTCTCACATTGTCATTCTGCAGAGAATAAGACTGCATTGACCTAATGTTGGAGATACGGTATATATTCTCACATTGTCTACTTACTCTGACCGTAAATAGACACATTAATCTATATTCGAACTAGAGCAAATACTCTCATATTGTCCCTCTGTTCTGTACAGAAAATAGGGTCGCATTGACCTACAGTCACAGAACCTGTCCATATTCTCACATTGTCTACTTACTCTGAGCGTAAATAGGCACATTGATCTATATTCGAACTACAGCAAATACTCTCATATTGTCCCTCTGTTCTGTACAGAAAATAGGGTCGCATTGACCTACAGTCACAGAACCTGTCCATATTCTCACATTGTCTACTTACTCTGAGCGTAAATAGGCACATTAATCTATATTCGAACTACAGCAAATACTCTCATATTGTCCCTCTGTTCCGTACAGTAAATAGGGTCGCATTGTCCTACAGTCAGAGAAACTGCACATATTCTCACATTGTCACTTTGATCTGTAATAGGATCGTACTGACCTAAAGTTCGAGATACGATACATATTCCCACATTGTCTACTAATTACCCACACATTCGCCCCACAATTTCCTTATCCTGTCCTTTGGGCATTGCACTGACCTACAGTCAAAGAAACTGTACATATTCTCACATTGTCCCTCTGTCCTGTAATAGGATCGTACTGACCTAAACTTCTAGATACGATACATATTCCCACATTGTCTCCTAATTACCCACAAATTATTCTCACAATTTCATTATCCTGTCGATTGGGCGGACAACAGGTGGTAATCGGTCAAGGTCAATTTGAGGACACGATCAATCGATAGAAAGTCTATAGCGTTTTTATCAAAGTCGGAACAGTGAATTGAAGCGACCCTTCGTGGCATGTTCTCGCTTCGAATGCAAGTGAAATCGCGAACGAGGATGTCAGTCGAACAGCACGAAGAGAACTTCGAAGTTTGACCTCGCGCGCACACCTGCGAGCTAACCCGAGTAGGTAAAAATTGATGCCGAGCGTGACGGGATGAAGATTTACGGCGTGGAAAGTACGGAGATCGTGGATGTCGTGCGAGCTGCCGGTTTCACGGCGATTCTTTATGGAAGGGACGACGAAACATTGGGGACAAAGGGTAGAAGGTGAGTTCGAAATAGGAGGTAAGTGAGAATGCATTAGAAAGCTTTTTAGGCACTTTTTATGCCCAGTCTAGTTAGCGATTTGCATGGAGTGTGTATGTTAATGTTTGGATGATTTTGCATTGTTAAGTTTTATAATTATTAACGTTTATTTGACTGTAATCTATTGTCCTCTTTGTACCGTAAAATGAGAGGTAAGTGGGAATTCGATAGAAAGTTTTTTAGGCACTTTTAACTTTACACGCAGTGTAGTCAGCGAATTATTGAAGCAGAAATTGTATGAAGTGTGTCTGTTGGCGGTCTGACGACTTTCTGTTGTTAATCTTCGTAATTATTGACGATTACTTGACTATAAACTGTACTCCACTCCGTGTTTTTACATTTCTTCGACATGAAATTGCATTTTCTAGCTGTAATGATAGATCATGTCGTTGGTCGTTACAATAACAAAAGCATAGCAATACGAAAGTCGTTAGATGTAAAGTAGAACGTAGTTCAGTACAGACGTTTCTTCCTAACGTTTTTCGTGTTCCGTAAATACTAATATGTTTATAATAGGTAATTGCTAATCTTTGCATTAACTATTGCAAAAAAAAATTATGTATGCACATCGTTCTATTTATTTGAAGGAATATCCTATTACGAATATGAATGTGCAAAACTTTAAGAAAATTAATTATGAAAGAAAAACATTCATATCGTGTAATCTTTGTTTGGTAACAAATAAATTTTGTGTAGTCCGGTCGAATCAACTTTGTTCACGTGAATATTCGTGAAAGTCGACCAGGAATTGAATAAGATCCTGTCTAACGTCAAGCTTTATCTCGCTCGATCAACTGGCAGTCTCCAAATGAAATACTGACAACTCACTTGTGAGGTCTGAAAGATACGGCCCGAACAGTTTGAAGATAAGGACCTCACGTAGGTTGTCCCAATGACAATCCTTACATTCAGTATAGCACGCTTAGTACATTACGCATTGTGCGAACCCGTGTTGTAGGTATGATATATAATAATATTTATTGTAACGTTACTTGTCACTTCTTCTCTTTTTCAATAACCAGAACAGTGTTTCTTATGCGTTCGTTTAGCAACAAAAAGGAATATTTAGATCAAGAAAAACGTGCAAGTAATTCGAAAAATCTTTGAAAGAAACACATTTTGATAAAATTCCAACGATATAAAAGGTTTGACACCTGCATTAACAATGTATTTCTTTAATCAACTTCGCATTATAGTTAATTAATCTGTAAAGCGGCGTCCGATTTGGCAAAGCAGAAAATACAATAATATTTCCATAATAGTGTACAGCACTGATTTTTTATAACACGTTACACATTAAGCAAATAAGAGTCTGCATCGTTCAGCGGACATTTTGTGCCAACTTCTAAACAATCATTTTTCATACAGGAATTGACTGTACCAGCATTATCCGACATACAATAACCTGAGTCAACTTCTAATCAATCATCATCCACATATCAGACGACTTACCTCGTAATAGGCAAGGAAGCCAGACTCTTTGGTGTATTCGCCGGCCTTGCCGCCGCCGCTGGCAGCGGAGTGGACCCGGAAGTTGGACGGATTGGAGAGGGTGAAGGACCTTCCGTACGTGGGCATGCCGATTATCAGCTTCTCCTTCGGCGCGCCCAGTCTGACCCACATCGAGGCCGCGTTGTCCACGCTAAGCTGCTTTTGCCACTCCGAGTCCAGGGATGATGCGTAGAGGGGAGCATTGTGGCCTGTCTCCCGTTCCCACTTCCCGTGGAAGTCGTAAGCCATCAGGTTAATGAAGTCCAGGTAGCTGAGGGACGGAAGGCATTCTCATCTTTTTTGCATAGGTCATAGTATGAATCTCGAAACGGCAGGAACGTGCCAACGTCTGATCAGCTTTTTTCAAGTGCAAATCTTTGGTTGAGACAGCTATGGTACTTATTTAGTTTATTTCGTAAGTGTTTCTTAAGAGGTACGTGTGAAATTTGATATATTTATTTATGTGATTTTGAGGTTATGTGTGTCGTATGTCTGTGCGGTAAGTGTGCGTGCGAACCTCTGCATTCTGGCCACTTTTGTCCTGTGTCTGTGTTGTATTCAGAGACGTTGGCCAATATACAGGGGAATTGTCGTGTAATGTATGTTATTTTTCCTCGGGTGTCGTAAGTCATGATGTTGATGAGGTCCAAATAGCTGCTCAGTCAAGGGCGTTGGCACATTTTTCTTTCTCTCTTTTCATAGGTATTACGTCATCTTTCCAATTATCGTGCAGTGTATATATGTATATGCACTACTAGTGGTATGAAGATCTGTTTTGTATGGATCCCGTGATGTTTACAGACACCGAGCAATTTACACCTCTTATCACAACGACCCGCTCCAAATTTACATGTTTGTTTGAAACAAGTATAAAAACCCATTAACGCTTACTTAACGAATGAATAAAAAAATGGAATCTGTTTCAATACACGTATACATTAAATATACAAACGAGATGATTCGTGTTTACTCGAAGTTCGAGTAAAGTCAATAGTTCGCCGCCTTTTTATCATGCACTCGATGTTTATTTTTGAGCAAAAGGAACACACGCCACGTATGCAATTCCAAACTTATGTAAAAAATTTAATATCTGCTATCATCACCGAACATATTTGTAACTACCTTCCTTCTTGTAATTTTCATTCTATTACTGTTCCCACAACATTCTTGAATTTCTCAGCATGAATATCCTATCGACGATAAACTATTTGCAGTATTCTAATTTTGGACCATTTTTGGATGCAATTTCAACCTTATATAAAATACTCAAAGTCTGCTATTGAAAATTGATTCCTAAATACTGTCATGGCCTCTTAGCTTAATCTTTTTGACTGCATTCTCTCAGAGTTGATTATATGTAAAATCATCGGACTTGCTTGCACAGCGAATAATTCGCGGACTGTCCGTTCACATTTCACGGCTGATCCTCTGGCATTACCTTGAAACTGCCGGAACATCGTAGCCACTCTTGACATTATCAGGGCCCACCGGCACGGCGGCGGTCAGAAGTAGTCTTGACTTTTTCCTCTCCTGCGCCTCAGCCTCGAACGCCTCGCGGAGTTCTGCGAAAGTTGGCCAAACACAGGATATGTCAAGTGTCAGTCGTGAGCTTGGCGTTCAACGCGGGCGGAATTTTCTCGACACTGGAGGAATCTAGTTACCCTTTAGCAGCAGGACGTAGTTTTTCTTGTCATCCCCACCCTTCGGGTACTCCCAGTCGATGTCGAGACCGTCGAAGTTTCGGTCTCTCAGGTAGGGTATCGCGCTGTAGATGAAGGTTTGACGGGCGTATCGCGTGGAGGATACATCCTTAAACTTCTGCGTGCCGAACGACCAGCCACCTTCGATCAAAAGGTTTGGGTTTAGGTTGGTGATTTGTTAGAGGGTAATGAAATTTGTTTACTGGAAACTGATTTTTCGTAAAAGAATTGCGAAGCTGAAAATTATTTGTGTTCTCGATAATGTGTTTTCAATTTGAAAGCCAGAGGAAAGAAATTAGGATACTGTAGCAAAGGCCATAATATCAAATTTGGAAAAATAAAAATCGGTCGTGAATGTAGAGTAAAGAGCTCTAAATGAAGGTTTGACGGGCGTATCGCGTGGATGATACATCCTTAAACTTCTGCGTGCCGAACGACCAGCCACCTTCGATCAAAAGGTTTGGGTTTAGGTTGGTCATTTGTTAGAGGGTAATGAAATGTGTTTGCTGGAAACTGATTTTTCGTAAAAGAATTGCGAAGCTGAAAATTATTTGTGTTCTCGATAATGTGCTTTCAATTTGAAAGCCAGAGGAAAGAAATTAGGATACTGTAGCAAAGGCCATAATATCAAATTTGGAAAAATAAAAATCGGTCGTGAATGTAGAGTAAAGAGCTCTAAATGAAGGTTTGACGGGCGTATCGCGTGGATGATACATCCTTAAACTTCTGCGTGCCGAACGACCAGCCACCTTCGATCAAAAGGTTTGGGTTTAGGTTGGTGATTTGTTAGAGGGTAATGAAATGTGTTCGCTGGAAACTGATTTTTCGTAAAAGAATTGCGAAGCTGAAAATTATTTGTGTTTTCAATTTGAAAGCCAGAGGAAAGAATAAGGATACTGTAGCAAAGGCCATAATATCAAATTTGGAAAAATAAAAATCGGTCGTGAATGTAGAGTAAAGAGCTCTAAATGAAGGTTTGACGGGCGTATCGCGTGGATGATACATCCTTAAACTTCTGCGTGCCGAACGACCAGCCACCTTCGATCAAAAGGTTTGGGTTTAGGTTGGTCATTTGTTAGAGGGTAATGAAATTTGTTTACTGGAAACTGATCTTTCGTAAAAGAATTGCGAAGCTGAAAATTATTTGTGTTCTCGATAATGTGTTTTCAATTTGAAAGCCAGAGGAAAGAATAAGAATATCTACAGTAAAGATCATATAAAAATTTGGAACCAAACAATTATAATATCGAAAGTTACTAAAAACGAAAAAAAAAAAATGAAATGTGTAAACATGACGACTTCGGAATTCTAAATTTTAACAATGAAAGATTTATATTTATAAAGACAGAAGTAGTGGTGCAAAAAATGACAAACACGTAAATTGTAGATTCGAAAACTGTAAACCTGAAATTTACAATAGAAAAACGCGCGAGTAATGACTACATTGGAAACAATGGAGACAAATTACGGCAACAAACATCGCAATATTTCCCGGTGGTATCACAATTACTCTTTGTCCTCTTGCTTTCTCCGATTCTGCATCCTTTATCTTGCTCGTTACTCAGCGCCAGTCAAAAAGAAAAGAACATCGAAAGGACAAGAGTAATCGCACCTTTCAGCGTCATAAATCCGTGCGACGCACTTACGGAAGTTGAATTTGCAAGTCATTGATAAGAACAAATTCCGTCTCAACACATTCAAGACCTCACGGCCACACCGTGTGAGTCATGCAGTCTCACCCTTATAATTGATATTTCACCTTATGTGTCATGGAAAGCTATCTGTAGAATGAGTCAGTCATCAGGAAATAAAGCGAAACAAATATAATTTAGGTAAGTGAAATTCGATATAAAGTGTATGGAAAATAAATTTTCTCCCAGCAATAACTTTGAATATTCAAATATATATTATGATGAAGAAACCGGGCATTGTACGTTTCAATATACGCAAACAAAGCAAGTAATAGCAATAATAATAATAATGATAATAGAGTCGAGAATAATGAACACTAAAATCTCGAAAAAAAAGTTGAGATTTTAAATGAATATATTAATTTTAATGGAAATGTTTCAGGAAGGACATGTGGTAGCACTTTCAAGAAATGAATTATCCACTATGCTTCAAACAATAAAAATGTACTTCGTTTATATGACCCACACTGTAGAACATCAATTATTTCGCAAAAAATTTTCAACAGATAATGACGATGCGTCATGACAATAACAGTATCCCTTTTTCTTACACCTTCGACCTTCACTTATACCTCATAACAAACGTTAACCAATATTATCGTCAGAACTGACCGATTTCAAAGCTGTTAACCGTCAAATCTACCGAGTATTAAAATAATTTTCAGAACACAAAGACGTACACTCATTCACATATTCTCCAGCCTCACACATTCTGTATTATAATGAGACTACCTCCGGACTTGTCTCAAGACAA
The DNA here is from genome assembly GCA_914767735.1 of Anoplius nigerrimus. Lineage (NCBI taxonomy): Eukaryota > Metazoa > Arthropoda > Insecta > Hymenoptera > Pompilidae > Anoplius > Anoplius nigerrimus. Next base: position 9,306,971 of record OU612090.1, read on the forward strand.
GATTCGTGTTTGTGGGCTTATTTATATATTTATTTTTTTTCTTTCATGAAATCTGGTTGTCTAGATGCCGGAGTTTACTATGTACGTTTAATATCTCTATTCCAATAATTTTGCTATGTGGACGTTATAATGTGAGCCGATCTATTATTAGTGCATTGCGAGAAGAAAGTGCCATTGTTCAATAAATTATTCTTTATAATGTGCGTTGGAATTATTCTGTTATCTCTACATATCACAAGGAAAACTCTTTGCAGTCGTATCGTGATACACCATTCTTTCGATTTTTTCCAAAGTTTAAGAAGATTAGCGGCCTCATGACTATATATACTACGAATATTTGAAAAGTAAGAATTGTAATGAAAATTTGTACTGTCCTTATTGTATTATATTGTATAATATATATATATATTTGCACATACACTAAAGCGGACTGGAAAATAAGCCGACAAACACGAATCTCATCTACGAAAAAGCAGTCAACGATACAACGTCAACATTGTCTCAAGACATCGGACCCGGATGTGTTAATGGATCCAGTCTCTCCGAGTGTCGGTAAAATATTGTATCGAGATTACATGCGACACCTCGGCAAGACGTTTGCGGAAGTGAGCAAGGTCAACGGAATATGCTCGGGACATATTCCGCGTACTCACCGATGGCCAGGAGAACTTTTAACGATGGGTTGGCCTTCTTAAGGTTTACGATCTTCTCGTAAAGACCGATCTTTCCGTCTTTGGTCTCGTCGTTCGACTCGAAGCTGGTCAGCTTGTTCTTCTTCAGCCATCCGAATGCGAATATCACGTGCGTACACAGATCGGGCTGAATGTCCTCCGGTACGAATTTACCGATCTTCGTACGATACTGTGACCAGTTCGTGTAGTAGCACACAATCTGTCGGCATCATCGAAAAATAAACATGAATGTTGCGTAATACTTGTCGGCACGGACAGTGATCCTCAGTGGGACACCTTTAAAAGCAAAACAAACGACTTGGTGCAAATTAATTTAATTTTTTCTAGAATGAGAGGAATTCACTGACTGAGTGCCGTGTTAGGACACGTATACGTTCCAGGATTAGAATTTATTGCCTAGACGCAATATAAACATTTCGAGGTTATGTCACTAATGAATATATTTGAGAATCGTGTAAATAAATGAAAACATTTTTCAGGAAATATAGTTAAAGAAAGGAAAAATACTGCCATAGTTCAGATGAAATTCTGTAATATTTTAGTTTAAATAAATTATTGGTTACTGGTACTACATTCAAGAACAGTTTTATAATGTTATTTTCCATGCATAGCGGTACCAATAATTTCACACGTTCAGATTGTAGGCGATGTTTTTTGAGTAATCCGTGTGGATGTTTAGATGACAATCGTAAATGTCTTAAAATAGAACAGTTTATCTGTTTTCGATTCGTTTACTTCAATGTCATCTGTGACGTTCCGTTGCAAATTTCTTTTAATGGCTAAATTATGCGAGGCTGTAAATGAATAACTTAGCTTGGTTCGGGATAACAAAATGTATACAGGCAATGAAAGGCTAGAAATTATACTATAATGTGGTTATAGCTTCGTAGAAAAGGATGACAAACAAAAAAAAAACTTGATGATACCAATTAATCAGCTAGCTAAGCTGCGAAGCCTGTTTACAACATCGATGTGCGAATAAATTGAATTCAGGAAACTGGAATGAAAATGTGCGTATTCCATAAACCAAGTCTGACGTCTTTTGTAATATAACCATAGTTTGATTCACGCAATAAAATTTAAACAATTTATTACACTCTTGCAAAGGTCATAAGAACAGCCTTAAAGGAAACAAAAGAAAATGTCTTAATCACCTGATAACAAAATCAACTTTCGTGTCCTTTAATCATTACCATAAACTTAATATTTGAAGAAACATTAGAGTTCTACAAACTTCATCGAAGTGGCTTGAATGACTTTCTTACCGTCCCAAGCAATACTTTCCAATGTTCTCCAAAGAAAGGTCATAATCCATACATTAGCCTGTGGTGTACAAAAACCTATTAATTTTTCTCCCATAAGATTAATTAACCTTTTTACCAAACTTATCAAGTAATCCTTCATTAGACCCTACACTTACTGACAAATCGTCTCTACCGTACGAGCAACGCAGTTACTCAATGAACGATAGATGTAACGAGCGCAGGTGCGGGACGTTACGAAATGCGCCTAATTAGTGACATAACCTCAAAGATCGAAGGGGGGCGTCAATAGTCCAGAACTTTCACGCGGCCGAAAGGCATAACGATCGTTCGATGCTCACCTTGTAGTCGTTCGTTTTCCCAGATTGCAGCTCGTTCTTCGTGTTCTTGTTGCTGACACGATTTCGCGTGACCTTGAACCTGTTGACGCTCGCCGAGACCTCCTGATCGCTCGAGATCGACGGGGCGGAAGTCGTCGGCCTGCGGAATCTCTTTCTCGCGCCTGCAAGCAGAGCGGGTCATCGGCATAAATTGTTTGTCAAACCGGAAAGGCGTAATCGTACGCAAGGTGCCTCGACCGGGTCGAAATTCTTTCCCGTTCGTTGATTCGTCGATACTATAGCGAGTGTTTACACGATCGCACGGGTCAAAATGCCGAGAGGTGCGAGTGTAATGCCCATTGGAATACAATGTTATTGCGCGCTTAGGTTGAAGGTCGCTGCAATGTCATCTGCCGCCGCGGCCGCAGCCTGCCGTATTGGTGTGTGAATGTGTGGCTGTGTGTACGCTTGGCGGCAGGCGAGCAAGGCAGGCAGTTTCGTTTTGGCAAGCCAACGGAGAAGATCATTTAGGAAGAATGTATAAACCTTAGGCAATTTTGCATTAGTGAATTTTCGCACGTATCCCTTACCTATATCTGAATCCGAACATATATGTCTACTACAATAGGTTCAGATTCGAGTTGATCGGGTGTGACGGGCAACGACAGTGCTTTTCAGGGTTTGGGTGTGTACTATATTTTTTTGATTGGCTGTTGGGGATTTTTTGTTGCGTAATGCATTTGGGCTAAAGTGATGATTTCATTCAAGTATTGAACGTGGTTTGGGTTCTTATTCGTGTTGAATTCGGAGAAAGTGGAGTGTTTACAATTGAGGCAAATGACCCGATTCCCAGGATTTTTGAGATTTTGGGAACATATTTGACTTTGTACACGCAAGGTTAATTGTGATTGTTGGAATGTTTTTTTGATATTACTTTGCTGTGTCAAATCATGATTCGATGAGACTTATGTTTTTATTAATTTTGCGATTGTTTTTGGATTCGTGGCAGGAAACGATTTTAATTATTATTCTTCTTCTTTTATTGTATACTAAATTGAGTACACTACCTATCAAATTTCGAGTATCGATGAAAAGTCTGAAGCACAAGTTCATACCTATTCCTATAACATTCTTTCTACTGTAATGTTAGGTAACCCTAGTATGACATTTTTACCTTGCTTCGGTCACCAAAAAATTGAGTAAGACCTACAATAATCAAGTTTTCACTACTAGTCCCATTCATCCAAATAAAGAATGAATTAGAGTAGCTAATCTAAACATGTACAAAAATATGTTTAAACTAACTCTATCCCGTCACGTCTGGATGACAAAAACAAATCAAAACACCGAATATACTTTTCCGGAAATTCCACGGTATGTTTCATTCATTGATCGTACGAACACAGTCGAGCAGGTTTCCTTCACACCGTTCAATTTGGTGAATGCATCTGCCGGTTCGAGAAAACAGGCGATGTTACGGAACACGACCGGCATTCCGGGGGCATTATATAAAATTATATAAAAGTGACCTTCGCCAGGCGGCGATCGTATCCGAAATTATCGCCCGGCCCAAATCGCTTTCACCTATTAGGAGCCAATTGCCGACGGCCGATTCCTACGCACTGTGACGTAACCGATCAACGCACTCTCGCCGATTGCCCTTCTTAAGCCGCGTCCCCACTGAGTCGACATTTGTCGATTTTTGTCTCGTGTCGGCGTATGTCAAAGAGATCGCGCCGAAATCGGTATTAATAGTGTGAGTCGTAAGAGAACGATTGACATAGGATTATTGATACTGTATTCCAATTTTTTAATTACTGTAAATTTACTGGCATCAACTGAGTCATTTGGCGATTTTTGTCTCGTGTCGGCGTATGTCAAAGAAATCGTGTCGAAATCGGTATTGATACTGTGAGTGATTGTCAGAGTTCAGTTGACATTGGATCATTGACGGTCATTGGGATGTATCTACGAGCTTTCTTTACTGTACTTAATTTTGCGATTTTGTAATTACATTATTTCATATAATGTAGAAAGATTTAGAAACCTCCGTTCCTCTACTACCTTCAGTTTTGAAATTTCGATAATTTCACCCATGCTAACACTTCTGACATTTGTCTGTGAAGCGATTCGTACAAAGAAATATAAAATTTCATTTAGATTTGAATGCATCGATCGACTTTCGTCTAATATCAACAAACTTTAAATGAAACAGAGATAAAACCTTCAAAGACAATTACATTTCTGCTGACTTTAAACTATTGACATGTCATTAACCAAAATCTTCGTCTCTCGTCTAACTTTACTTTACACCGAACATAAATGTTAACGGACACATGTAGCCAACATTCTGCCTCGTGCCAAACAACCGCCGTAACAAAATTTCTCTCGAGTGGCAAACTTCATCATCGGTGGGAATGCGGCTTTAAAATTGACTTCGCTCCGAAGTCAAGAGTGCGCACTGGCCGATTGCGCAACATGGCCGATTGCGTAAAATGAGGATTAATAATGGTCCTGTCGTATTTTCGTCGGAATATCTCAGCTGCCGATCGCGCACCAGGCGTGAACAAAATGTCGACCGATTGGCAGTGAGTCGTTTTAGATCAGTTTCGTTCGCACGTCATTTGCGACGAATAACTTTCGGACTCGATGATATAGTACTTGACGACGTAGTGGTCGATGATTTGAGAATGTTTGTTGGCATTTTGAGTTCGAAATTGTTCGTTGGCATCAAAGTCGGGAATAGAGGAAGTGAGACCTGTTCGGAACTGATCATTAACTTTGTTCAGTACAGATTTTGAATCGGTCGTCCTGAACACTTGATCTGTCAACATTTTAATGACTTTTCCCCAAGAGTGGTAGTGGTATATGACTATGTGGGTATATGATTAATTGTTTTCCGTTTTATGTGTTTAGACTCATTTGTGTCATTTTTCTAACTAAAAGGAAAATATTAAATTATCTGCCATCTGTGGTGTTAACAGATGGCGGATTTATATTGTCAAACAGAGGAATTTTAGGTAAGTTATTCGATTTTAAATGATTTATGTGTGATACCTCTCGGTTGAGTACTTTGTACACGGTCTTTGCATCCGGACATTTTAAATTAAAGACAATATACGATATGTATATAAACTTTCAACAGAAAGGAGTGGGATGAGAAATTAAATGCAAAATTAATGTAAAGTTGTGTGCGGTGTTATTGAAAGACGGATCGTCGCAAAATACTACTCCGAACTCCTGGATAAGGTAGGTATATTTTATAAATAATTGTTAAATTAAAACTAAACATTACAAACGATAGAACAAAGTATTAAAGTAACATTGTACGCTATAAAATGCAATAAAAATCGTCAAGCGTTGTTTCAATAAGCTAGAGCGGCCTCTTTAAAATAGAAGAAGCAAACCTACTTTATAAATGAACTAAAGAATTGCTGTTATCGATAATATCTTCAGAATAATTAACAGTTTAATGTATCTTCAATATAATGTTAAATACACCAGCAAAAACATCAAACCTCTTCCCAACAAGACATAGCAGTTTCTTCAAAACAGAAGAAAAATAAATCTACGTCATAAATTAATTACAAAAAGTGTCTGTTAGATATCACCTTCAGATTAGGCAACTGTTTACTGTACCTTTAACCTAACATTAAAAATACCCACAAAAAAAAAAGTCTGATTGCGACAACTCGACCGCTTCAACATAGAAGAAAGTAAAGCTATATGGACCGTTGATTTTGAAAGTGGTGTAAGTCCATTTTTTTTTTTAAAATTGTGTATCACGCAAATAAACCGTGTACACCACGTTACTCATAAATTGTATGAAATCTCATTTTTTTTTTTTAAATATGGACTTAAATCACTTTCAAAATAAACGGTCCATATCATGAATGAAGTAAAAAAAACGTCTGTCGGACATTACCTTCAGCGCGATCAAGGAGATTCAGTAGGAGCAGCGCCAGACAGACGAATAGCAGCCACCGCGTCGTCCTGCTGATCGACACCTGGAAGGAAAGTGAACGTGCAAATAGCTTCATAACGACGCCATTACCGTTAGAGTTTAAAGACCCGGCGAACGGGTCCTCGTGTCAGGGTCAAACGATTTTTTTTTCCGTCGCACGCTGTTAGATCGCAGATACTGCGTGGGCACGTATGTCAGAGTGTAGGTGTGCGCGCGCGCGCATATGTGTGCGAGCGTGTACGTACGGTCGTTACGCTTTCCTGCCCGAAGTTCGACTCGTTAGCATGCAAATTAACTAATACGGAAATTACTGCGCTCGACGCTAGCATCCCAGCAGATTTCGCAAATGTCCGCAGGTAATGTCGGCCGATAATTGCCATGAAGGAACCGTGGCCGTGTAATATGAGTCTATGAATTTTTGACTCTGTAATTCGAGTCGTGCACTTGTTATGCGATCATTTTTTGTCGGTACGTTCGACAATAATACCTTACACGGAATGCAGGTAAGTCGGTACGTGTATGTTTTTAAGTTACTGGTTTTGGAATTTCAATAGTTTTTTTCTGGACGTTAGGTAACGTAATTGTGAGAATTTTGTCATTTATTCCGCTTATAACGATTCTGTTGTATAATTAGTGGTAGTAATTTGTAGTAATCGCAATTCGCGTTGTTTGCAATTCGAAAATTCACATACCGTGAATATGTTTGGAGACATCATGTCGTCGCAATTCTCATTTACTTTACGCACGGTTGTGTAACGCACGCGCAATGTTACATGAAATGTGATTAAATAATTCTGTTAAACCGGATGATGAATGACATTACTCTGTAACTTGTTTCAAATTATGCGGATATAATCGGGGCATTTTTATTAAATCCTGATTATCTTATTTTACACAATGGCATCAATTTTTCGATAACAGACGCCACCTTGCCAATAATCCATAAGTATCTTCCCTGCAACTGGAATGCAAACTGTTTACCTTCGCTGCTGCAAATTGTTCCGAAACAAAAGAAACGGAATCTGACGTTCAAGAAAAAGTAAATGGTTTGAGTAAATCGAAGATCGAAGATCCCATCTCGAGACTCGATGCAGGATCGATCGTCCGACCCTCTCGGCCGAAAAAAATTCTCTCGGCGAGAGTATCTTGGCCGGCGGGAATGAGATTTCGCATAAGCCGGACTCGATCTATGAAAATGTATAAAGCGAGAATTGCATGAAGTCGCATAAATTCAATCCGGTTCATGAAAATTCTATCAGCGAATTAATCTGATTGTAAGTCGACCTACGGCCGCCTTCGGGCAAAATCTTCCTGTTCGCCAAGAAATCTCACCGACTCCGTCATTCAATCATTCTCGAAAGTCTATACATTCGTGCAACGAATTTCTCAAATGCACGCTGAGAACAAGTTTGCCAACCTTCCGGTGAACAGTTCACTTCCGGTCGGAGGCACTGCAGGATAGATGTCGATCGAGTAGTTATTAGATGTGCAAATAAGTTCGGTGTTTTCTTTTTTTTTTCATGTATTCGAGTCTTTATTTTTATTTTTTTTTAAATAAGTTTATTTATAGTCGCATCAACATCAAGGGTTATTAGCGACTACTTGGCGGTTTGTTTCTTGTTGGTACATAGTCTTTATTTTTATACAGGAGATCTACGCGTTATGTTTCGAATTAAACGTAATTTTCTATACCCCCAAGTTTTATGCTGCGTTTGACAATAATATTTGGCTAATAGTTGCTCCAATTCCTCGTTCTATACTTTTTTCATGTTCCACTGCGTTGCGCATCATTAATACTGGGGCTACTGACTAAATGGCTGGTCCGACCATATCTTAATAATGACTTCCCTCTTATGAAACATTTTATATTTTCAAATATTCTTTAGCGCTCATTGGGATAGGTAAGTGATTCACTGGTTCCAATTTGCAAGTTTCAACAGACTTACTTATATCACTACGGCGGGTTAAATGTAAATATTAAATAGAAATTGTCGGAAGTTCTAGTGTAAAGATCAACATTTTAACTACTAAACGCTACGAACCACTTTTTGCACATTTTGTGTGTTACATCGTTTTCGCCCAGTGCAAAACAAATAATTATCATAGTCTCAGCAGTATCGTTCTTCAATTCGAATGCGAAAAAAATATAGTCTCATGTGCTCTTATGGAACGTCACGATGCAAAGTATTGTTTTTTGATATTAAAAACAAATAAGGATAAAATTATATTGTGTGCTTTGTAAGGTGAGGGTAACATTTTAAGACATCTGAACGGCGTGAAAAATATTTTTGAATCGTTCTTAAACTTGAATATGTGCAAATGCAGCGAACTTATTTACAGTTTGCTTCTTGTAATTTTCATTCAATAACTGTTTCTATAACATTCTCGAATTTCTCAGCATAAACTCATCGCTGATCAATTTTGTCTAGTCTTTCTCAAGTTTGAGAAAATTTGACTGATATCAGTCAAAAACCAGTTTTGGACCATTTTTCAACGGAATTCCAAGTTTGTATAAAAATTCAACTTCTACCATTGAAAATCGAGTCCTATATTCTTTCATCGCCTCTGAGCTTAACTTTTTGATCGAATCCTCCCAATATCGATACTCGCACAATCGTTTCACGCTTGACCTTTAATATTTCATTACGATTTTCTCCTACGGCGAGAATTCGGTCCGGTTTCTTCTCCGGCGGCTGGCAGAGTCGCATGCTCGATACCTTCGGCGATAAAAAAAGAAACTGGGAAGTGGTACGATGTCGATTCGCGCCGAGGAGAAATTAAGAGAGTGTGGTCACTGACCTAGGAAGCTTTTGTTAACGTTACGTTAACGTTTCGACGCGCGAGAGGCGACGGACATCGGCGCGAACGAATTTCGACGATTTTTATCTTGCCGTCGCAACGATTAGGTATCGCTACGAAACATTTAGGTTAATTGTTGAAAATATCGTTCGTCAATCGCGTCAAACAAGCTTGCAAGATACCGATGGTTCGATCGGAATAAATTTTGTACGGAGGTAACTTGCATATTTTAAATGTAAATGGCAATTTTATAGGAATATTTCTATTCATTTGCAGATTTTTATGTATTGCGGACTTCGGTGCCAATTATTTATATTCAGAGAAAGGTTATGTGCAACATTTACTTTGAGTGTGGCGTAAGTAATGTAAGTGTAAATTTAAAAAATTTGACACAAAATTTATCACGAATTATGTGACATCTCACTTTTTTAAAGGACTTATACCAATTTTAAAATAAACAGTCCATATATGATTAGATCGTGTTAATTAATTGAATCATACATATCAGCAAACAAAGTTATATGGGACAATTTTTGTAATCTAACAGTATTGCATTGTATTGCGAGTAATTGAGATGATTCAATTATTTTTCTTTAATCAGGTTTTCTGAGGTGAACATAATTTTTGACATTCTATTCGCGTCGCTTTCGAATTAAAAATGGAGGAACATTTCTACTGACAGACAAGAAATTAATATACTGATCATCGGATCAGACCGCAGAATCAGAGAAAATTAAACGCTAGGAACGTATTTGACGAACAATGTCGGAAATGGAATGGCACACAATCAGGTTCGCTGATTGTGGACATTTTTTTTCAAAAGTCTAATGAACATCTGTCGAACGAAACACAGCATCGCAAAACTGGGAAAGATATCGACGAGATGACGAGAAATTAATATAGTAATTATTGGATTAGACTCGAAAGACTACGACAATTACTGAGCTGGAATGGACCGCAGAATTGGCGGGAAATTGAACGTTTCAAATGGGCATGCGAACGATGCCGGAAATGGAATCAGCCATAATTACGTTCTATGCCTGTATCGGATAGAAAAGAAAGGAGAGGAAAATGTCATGTCTGATTATTCGAATTTTTGACATTTTGCATAAATATTGCCAAAATTGATTGGCATTCACCTACATTGCATCCAAAGATTGTAAATAATAAGGTGAAGAATAATATAATTGATCTAACAAATTAATAATTGAATATGCTATTATTATTGTACTATAAAGAGAGAGTTTAAATTTTGCATTTGTCCTGCCAGGATATTTTGCAATTACATTTTTACTTTAAGTCAAATTTTACCGTTAAGTTGTTATTTAAATAAATTTCTCGATTTTACACGTTTCCGTACTGTAAATTCATTCCAATTTCTACGTAACATAACATTTCCTTCAACCTCCGGCATATCGATATCAAAAAGAACACAGTAAAAATCATTTAGCTACAACATAAAAAGAACATTTAACTAAATTACAACTTTTGCAATTCTTTCCAGAGATAAAACTGAATTCTGCATCTGTTCCACAAACAAAGACCATTTACCGATATAAATCCTATTTCGACCCGACACTTGTCGTACATCAATATACAATATTCACAATACAATATACGATTTATACAAATCGCATCCGACAGATCGAAGCTGAAAGTAAGAGAACCATACCGTATATGTTTTTATTTTACTGATATTGCATTGAGATTTTGATATTATTTTACTTTCATCACAACTGGTTCTGTAATATATAAAACAATTTTTGTAGACTCCTGAGGAGAACACTGAAAGGTGTCGAAACATGTAGAGGACTCTGAATAAATAAAGAAAATTTCAACCAAAGAAAGGGCTCATTAATTTTAACCTAAAGAAATTAAACACAGGGTTGAAACAAAACACAGATATATACAATTAAGCGTACCGTATGTGAATCGGTCCCGATCTCGACAATCGATAGTGAAAACGTCGAGCTCCGGCATGCGAACAATGTCGGAAATGGACGCCAGCGCGATTATGCTTCCACTCGCGGGGGGGTGAAGAGGGGGATGGAGGGGGAAAAAAAGGGGAGAGACACGATCAGCGAAAGTCATCTGCGGTTCTAACAATCAATTACTAGGCGTTGCCGGTAATAACGGTTCTATTATGTTGGAAACGAGTATTACGAGGTTCCGCGTTCGACAAAGATGAATGCTAACTGCGCGGCCAGTGGCGTAGAACTAAGCGTCTCGGCGCGGTGAAGAACGGTGCCGGGTCAGATGTGACCCGCGAGAGGTTGGATGCCCGTTCACGCCTTGAATTTTTACTATTGAGTCTTTCATGGAACTTGTGTACGTAATACATGCATTGCACTCTGTAATTAATCTATGGATATTATAAGAGGTTTTGAATTTTCTTAAATTTTGAATTAAACGCTTCAGGGCAGTTTTCTGGCGTTTATGTGACTCGCGTATGCAATATGTCTAATGCATTTTGTAATATACGTACGGATATTAATTATAGGATTAATTTGTATTACATTAACATTGAACTTAATGCATCAGGGATCTTATAATACAAGATTTATTTGATTATTGTTTAGTGAGATATATTATTGTGAGATTCTGTTCTTGATGTTTTTCTGGTCAGTAATGTTTTTGAGTAGATTACTTCGAGGTCCGATTGAGAAACGATGCAGAACGAAGCTTTCGTAGTCTTACTGAGGGAGTAAGTTGAGATTGGCCGACCTTGAAGATTACTTCTGACGATTGACCGTACCTTTAATCTCTTTTCGAAGCTTCCATTTCGCGGGAGAGGAGAGTTTTGCTCGGAACGTTTTCGCTAAAACTCGCCGGTTTCTTCATATTTCTCTCACGAAGATCCGTACTGTCTGGAAAGTTCGAGGGAGGATGGAAAAATATTGTCCAACTCGCTAAGACATACCCAATATAGACGTAGAGAAAATTGGAGGTAAAGAACGCGAGAAACGAAGAAATCGTAACTGTGTAATGACGAAGAATGAAGTGTGCGAGAGTACGGACGAGGAAATGCGAAAAATTACATAAAAGTCAAACGGTCGACGTTAGAAGGGGAAAAAAATGGCAGACCGCGACGAAGGTAGAGGCAGGGAAAATAATGGGCAGAACGACGAAGCATAATTCTGCGGCGGGGCAAAAAAAGCTGTAGAAGTAGAAAGTGTGACGCGAGCCGAGATGAACCTGTCGCGAGAATATGATCGGAGGTCTGCAAAAGGTTCGTCGAGTTTCGATTATCGGCCGCAAATGAAAGGCCGGGTATGAGTTGCAGAAAACTGAAAAAAGCGCCATCTGGCGAACCTTCGCTCCCTCTCCGCCCCACCTCGACCGTTATCACGAGATCTCGAGAGAAAAACGGATTCGTTAAATTCCAATAACCGAACCCGTCGAAGAAACGTGGCAAAAAGTCGAGCAAGAAACAGCAGCCGGAAGTGTAAGGTCTCGCTATCCAACAATCAGCGAGAACGTTCCGACGGTGAGAATCGAGGAACTAGAAAGTGCCCAGCTTCGAAACCGTTCGAAAGATCACCGGCAAAAAAGTCAATTCGCCAAACTCCGGCAAAGTTATGCATAGCGAGGAACCGAACGAATTAGAAGGAGGTGAAGGGTAGACATAGAGACAACAACCGGAAGACCGAGTCGTTATTGTTCGAGCACCCTGTCCATCGTCACGTTCGGTCGGGCCGAACGATCGATAGGGACGCCATGTTTTCACACTCGATCACCCTCGAGTCCGCAAATCGTTCGATCGCTCGAAACGGACGAATCGGTCGGATTCCGATGTTTTCCCGCATGAAAAAAAAAAAGAACATTTCTGCCCACAGTGTGGATCGCGATCGCCAGTAGCGTAGAAAGCCACTCGATTTTGTCCGATTTCGTTCGATTCTGTCCGATTTTGCCCATTTCCGCCGCGGAGCTCGAAAGATGGCGACCGGCTGCGCGCGCAGCCGCACGCAAAGTGGTGGGATCCCGCTGTCGAATTGAACGTGGAAAAGAGGCGAAAGTGGCTGGCTGCGGTTCCGAGCGGCTCGTTCTCGCTGCAAATCGACGACAGGCGGACTTCCGGGTCGTCGTCTGATGAAAATGGGAATGACTGGTCGATTCCAGCGATTCCCACGGCGAATATTTTCAGAGGGAAGAGCGTCGAGGAGTCGCGAGAGTGATCGAATCGAACGGGAGATATTTTGTGATGGATGGACTATGGTGCGCAAAAAAAGAAATTGCCTGAGACAGTTGGGCAAGCGTTAGACAATGATAACGGTAACTCATGCTGAAACTGAAAGGATATGCAATTGGAAGGTCGAGGATAATGATTCAATCAAATTCTGTAGCAAAGGGTATAGATGACCCAACTATATTATATAAGTTTCGAAATATTACTGTATATAATATACATGTTATATAATAATAATAATAATTAACATATAAAAGATTAATAATCATACATTTTTCAAATAAACTATTAATATCAATAATGAATATTAATATTTAGTACCGAGTTCAATTTATAATAAATATTTAGGTATTAGGTATAAATATTTAGGTATTGAGTATGAAATTATTTTTTTAATATTAGGTAAAAAAAAAATTAAAAAAAAAATATAAATATATTAATATTACTGATAGGTAACCATTTTTTTTATAGTACATATCCTATGTGGGTCAGTGCGGTTTTTATGCAATTTTTGGAGAAAATAAGTTAGGTCTTGCTACTCTAGCTCTTTATATGCAACTTTCTGCGGAATTCGTAGCATACGAAACCGTATAGAATCGAATATCTGTACGAGATTGACACGAGACAGAAACGATATTCGTGCGTTTCGATATCGTAAGCGCTTCGAACATCATACTTTCGCGTGTCAGCCGTAAGAGCCGCTCATTCGATAACGGGATTTTAATGGCGATCTTATCTCGCATCGCATTTTTTCCCCTTTCGAGGGAATCGCGCGAGTTTCGTCGCGCGGCAGCCATAAAACGCGACGGGAATCACAACTTATACCCGGTGACCAATCTTGCAGCGCGATCTATCCCGCCCGAATCCTATATGCCGTGACACTTTATGGGACGAAGGAGAGAAAGGTCGAGAGCGACATGGGTGGTATAAACGAACTCTTTCAGAAAGAAGACACTTGACTTTATCGCTCAAATTTTAACTATAATAATTCTGTAATCTGATGCTATGTGCTGCGTCGGAAGAAAGTATCTTTGCTATTCAAGGCGGTGGCTAATTTTTTTGGAAGAGCTATCAGTGTTTAATTATTTTCCCTTTGACATCTTAGTGGCATATGAGTTTGTCCTTTCTATAGAAATATGATTTTTATTTGACATTAGAAAGTCGAAGTCAGTTTCTTGCTAACTCGACAGTTTGACTACTTTATACTAGGGTGAGTTTAACGGGGGTTTAAATTTGGGACTAGACTGCGACTGTGAGTAGATTTCAGATCCCGTCTGTCTCTGAATTATATGTTTTGATTCTCTTTGACATTATTGTGTTTTAATGTCTGGCTTCATTCATCATTGGGCTCTAACTACGACTGTATGTTAGAGCACACTCTTTCTCTCTCTCTCTCTCTCTCTCTCTCTCTCTCATTCTCACTTTCATTTATATGGTCTCATGTCTGAAGAGACCCTTACGTCAACAACTCCTCCTTTACAGAAAAGAAACGCTTGACGCTAATCGACCCACTATGTTTATCTTTCACTTAGAAGCACTCGCATCCTATTTCCTGTCACCTTTCACATCCTCAATCGAACAGCTTCGTAAATCCTAGACAACTATACCCGAACCGTCCAAGAATCTTCATTCTTCCAATACAAAGATATACTTGAGTCCCAATAACTTTTAATCTGTTCTAGTACAAGAATACCCACTAATAATTTGCAAATATACTCTCACCTAAATTTTATAACCAATGTAGAAGTCTTCCTTTATCCAGAAATTTCACTAATTTTGTACTCGTAACCGAATACTAATAACTGATATTAACATTTCGACAGGCATATGTTCACATTTTGTTGAGATCCGAACGGATCGAAACGTCAAAATAGGAACAAACTCGTGACAAAAACACATGTGCTTCGAAATCCTTAAGTACATCCGCAAAAGGTTGACCTTGAATCTCAAGCGTGGGAGCCCGCGCGGTCAATAATCGTCGGATTTCGAAGCTGCAAAATTTGAGCGAAACCGGTGAGTCACGAGTTCGGCCCTGTCTCCTGCCAGATTGATTATTATTACGACAGCGACATTGCCGTAACAGAGTCCGATATCCTGCCCCGCCTGTAACCGGAATCCGACGCGAGGCGAGCGCAGAAACTCGAGCGGCGACGATGAAAAGAAAGGCCTGCCTCGAAAAACTGCGTCCGAGGGTGTGGCCGAAGCGGGAAAAATTCATAGAGTCCTGCGTCGGGATCGTCGGCGAGCGAGAATGCGAGATGAAAGGACACTCAGCGAACTGTCCACCCTCAGGACATTTATTATTCACTTCGTTGAATTATGCGAGACTGCTTTACGTCTTGCGGTAGTTGTAAGAGCGGTCTCGTAAGTGTACCAGTCGTAGTTTTTCGTTTTATATATATTTAGTTTATACGAGAGACTGCTTTTCGTCTTGTGGTAGTTGTAACAGTGGTCTCGTAAGTGTACCAGTCGTAGTTTTTCGTTTTATATATATTTAGTTTATACGAGAGCCTGCAAAGTTTGTAATATACATTGTGAGATTCAAGGACATTGGGACACGAATTTAGCTTCCGGACATTTACTATTCAGTTTGTTTGATTATACGAGACTGCTTTTCGTCTTGCGGTAGTTGTAAGAGCGGTCTCGTAAGTGTACCAGTCGTAGTTTTTCGTTTTATATATATTTAGTTTATACGAGAGCCTGCAAAGTTTGTAATATACATTGTGAGATTCAAGGACACGGAGACACGAATTTAGCTTCCGGACATTTACTATTCAGTTTGTTTGATTATACGAGACTGCTTTTCGTCTTGCGGTAGTTGTAAGAGCGGTCTCGTAAGTGTACCAGTCGTAGTTTTTCGTTTTATATATATTTAGTTTATACGAGAGCCTGCAAAGTTTGTAATATACATTGTGAGATTCAAGGACATGGGGACACGAATTTAGCTTCCGGACATTTACTATTCAGTTTGTTCGATTATACGAGACTGCTTTTCGTCTTGCGGTAGTTGTAAGAGCGGTCTCGTAAGTGTACCAGTCGTAGTTTTTCGTTTTATATATATTTAGTTTATACGAGAGCCTGCAAAGTTTGTAATATACATTGTGAGATTCAAGGACATGGGGATAGGAATTTAGCTTCCGGACATTTACTATTCAGTTTGTTTGATTATACGAGACTGCTTTTCGTCTTGCGGTAGTTGTAACAGTGGTCTCGTAAGTGTACCAGTCGTAGTTTTTCGTTTTATATATATTTAGTTTATACGAGAGCCTGCAAAGTTTGTAATATACATTGTGAGATTCAAGGACACGGGGACACGAATTTAGCTTCTGGACATTTACTATTCAGTTTGTTTGATTATATGAGACTGCTTTTCGTCTTGCGGTAATTGTAAGAGCGGTCTCGTAAGTGTACCAGTCGTAGTTTTTCGTTTTATATATATTTAGTTTATATGAGAGCCTGCAAAGTTTGTATGATATACCTCGTGAAAATCCATAATTTTTTGCGACAATCCAATTGGCAACTAATACTCTTCAAAATGTATTAGGCCACGTTGGGAGATTCAAGGACATTGGGAGACATGTTCAGCTTCCGGACATTTATTATTTACTGTGATGAATTATACGAGACTGCTTTTCGTCTTGTGGTAGTTGTAAGAGTGATCTCGTAAGTGTAACAGTTGTAGTTTTTCGTCTTATACGTATTTAATGTATACAGGAGGATTATCAGGCTTCTGTTACATGTTTTGTAAAAAGTGATCTGTTACCCTGATGCACTTCGTAACTAATTCTCTTCAAGATGCATTAGGTCAAATTGCGTGACAGAAGAGGACTGACAGAACTGTCCTTTCTTCGAACATTTATTATTGCCTTCGCTGTCTCATACGATACTTTCTTCAGTTTTGTAAGTGTATTTTACGTGTATTCAGTTTATACGAGAGAGTGTGAAGCTTGTAAAATATACTTGGTGAAAATTCATGATCTATCGACACAATGGTCTTGGCAAGTAACTCTCTTAAGAATACATTAGGCCAAATTGTGAGATGGAAGGACACCGAGAGAATTTCCTTTCTCTGAAGATTTATTATTCACTCCTCTGTCTTACACAAGACTACTTTTCGTCTTGTAGTAGTTGTAACAGCAATCTTGTAAGAGTACCAGTCCCAGTTTCTCATCGTACGCGTATTGACAATATATGGCAGTTTGTACACATGATCTGTTGCTACAATGCATTTAACAACACTTTAAAAAAAAAGAAACGAAATTTCAAACAGAAGCTTGCAGATTGTCTATACTTTACACATGTCTCAGAGAAATGACGCAGTAATTTACTAGAAACACGTCAAATTGGCAAATTAGTGTGATTACTAAAAAATGTTTGTTGTGCAAAAAACAGCAAACCTAACTCTACGACAAAGTCTAATTAACTAAAGCATCATGATTATCATTAACGCCGATTTTAGAACTTTTGGGATAACCTACTTTTCCAGATGTGCAGAAAAAAACTTAAAAACTCCACTAGTCTTCACTAGAGACCATGCCGAGACAAAGATCACTCTCCTATACACAGAAGAAATCGAAAATTGCCGCCAAAAATATCGATAAAAAAATCGCACATACAGCAAGTATTGGAAAGAGAATCGATAGTCGAAACCAAAATGAAATAATTTGACCTGACGAACTAATGACTTTCGAGGAGTCAGCCTTTCTGCGACCGACTGCTTTTGAGAAAGAAGAAAACAAAGAGGAACAGAGAGAGAGAGAGAGAGAGAGAGAGAGAGAGAGAGAGAGAGAGAGAGAGAGACTGAGACGAGGTTAAGAACTTTTGAAGAACTTTCGAGACCGTTCGCGAACGGATTTCCAGGCCGCGTCCGAAGTTTGCCGGAACGAAGGCCGTGGCCTCGAAAAAATGGACGCAGCCGACTTTCCTGCCGTTTCAGCGGTAATAATTAATTAACGCGAGATCGAGGACGCCGGCAATCGCGAGGAATTCCATTTCGCTCGCATAATGGAATTCCGTTTTGCTGGCCGACCGCTGAGAGTCCGGTTTGCGCACGCAACATTTTCCACGGAATGATGAGATCGGCAGCGAAGGGGGTTGGGGGAAGGGGGGTTGGTTTAAGGGTAGGCTACTCGAAGGCTTTTGAAGTTGAAAAAGTAGAGAGTCGGGAAGAGGAATTAAGAAATTACTGAGAGGAGAGAAGAAAGTTGGCGGAGAGAAATTGTGAAGAAGAAATTTGTAGGATTTTAAGAGTAGTAGATTGAGAGACGATCGTAGAATGAGAAATTATGAAAGAGAGGTCGCAGAGTTGAAAAGCTGTAAGAGAAGGATTGTAGAGGAAGGAAGCCTGAAAATTTGCAAAGGTGAGACTTAAGAACCGCAATGTAAGAGAAACATAGCGAATGAGACAACGCTGAGTGTTGACAGTCGTCAGTGTACAGTGTCTCTTGACAACGAGAGTTGGGAATTGGGAAGGAAAAAGTGTCATTTGTGCCCATAATTATGAAAGTGGTCTAAGTCAAAATTTAAAAAAAAAACAATTACATTGAATAAATGTAGTGTAAACAAATGTGGTGTGAAATAACTGATAAACTCATTTTTTTTTAAATCTTGACTTACAATTAGACCACTTTCATAATTATGGGCACATTTGATCTCTGAGAAACGTCGGTACTCTCCGTTTGACCCAATAATTTCCGTTGAAGAAGGGCGAGCAAATTGGACAAATTTGAGATTCTTAGACGATCGTTCTCACGATCGGATCGACAGGCTGTCGATCGTTAATGCGCTCGTTAGTCGGTCGGTGCTAATTCCACGTTACGCTCCTTAATGGGCTCGCTTATTAACCCGGGCTTATCAATTAGCCAGATCCGGACTGATTAACGGAGAGATCCGCGAGAGTTTTGCAGGAAGGGAAGCGAACGTTGATCGGCATCGAGTCCGTTCCTGACGCCGATTGCGGTTATGAAATGCTGGAGGAAGAGTTTTGCGATGGTTCCGACTTCGAACGTCGCGGGGTCAACGACCCGAGGTCCAACTTTGGGAAATTGGGTCAGTTGCAGAAGTTACGGTCAGCTGCGGGAGTCAAATTATTTGGTACGTCTTGTTGAACGATTCGGGTACTTAATGAGTTTTGAGTATCGGAGACTAAAAAGAAAATGTTAATTAACATTTTGGAAAGATGTGTAATTCGAGAATATGTTAGAGATTTTATTGTAGCTGTACAATAAACGATTATTTACGGAAATTGCAGTAGGTGTTGTTGTTGACTTTGATCATCAGATTTGCGTTATTCGATGATTAATGCGATGCATTGCGGAACTAGTAATTTTTAACAGGTTTCGGCGCTAATTAGATATATAGTAATTGACTCTAATTTAGTGTCGCCCTCAAAGGCAACGTTTAGGATTTGAAAATTGGGATTTTTCATCTTTGTCACATACAGTAATATCTTGTAAGTTACATGTAATAATAATGTACATAGTAATTAATAAATAGATAATAATTTTGTTAAATTATTATTTATTGTACGACTATGTATTAATCATTATTAACAATAATAAATTATAATTTAATTATTATATAGTCGTTGAACATTTTTCTCATCATTATTAATATAAATCCTATTATTTGACAATAATTTTGATTATACCGATACACTGACGATATCTGACTCACGATCCCACACATTTACGGACCACTAATCACGATAATTCAATTACGAACGAAGAACGAACTTCCTGCATCCAATCGATTATCCAGCCTGAAGACATTAGCGGTTAGCACGTATTATAATGGCGCCCATAATTATTCTTATGTAATCACGTATGGCGAGCTATAATTATAGCAGAAATGATCCATTGCACTTCCGTTGCCTTTTCCACAGATCGGCGGATAGCGAAGGCAGACGAGCGAGTACCCTGAATCGATTATCCCACATTTCCTTCTTCTTCGCCAAGCGTCTCGAAAGGAACACGATGCTTTCTAAACTGAAGAAGCACGTTCCACCGCTTATCGCATTGTCCCATTAAAACTCGCGTACTCTTTCATCCCCTAACGCGACTCTTGCTCAATCTCGCACGCTCCTTTTCTCATCGGACTGAAAAAAAAGCAAAATGCTCGCTGCCGCGAAATCGCTCCCACGTTACAGATTTTCTCTCTTCGATCGTTATCGGCCTTATTAATTAACGCGAATGGCCAGCTTTTCCGCGAGAACGCCTACACACTCTCTCTCTCTCTCTCTCTCTCTCTCTCTCTCTCTCTCTCTCTCTCTCTCTCTCTTCCCGTTCGTTCGTGTGTCCAACTTTTATCGTTTTTCTATTCTTCTCTTACATCTCATTCCCTCTTGGATATAAAGAAAATGAAAGGCAGAAGACATTATCGAGGTGGCAAGTCAATTATAATTTAAAATTAAGTGTCTATAAAGTTATATACTTAAGTGATATAGCGAGACAGAGAGAGTATACACATACGTATGCATATATGAGTCTTTTCTATTGAAAGAGGCGTGAGTCCATATTGAAGGGTTTGCGCTGTAGAATAGTACACAGAATAGTAGAACATAGTAGAATAATGTATTTGGGTTTCTAAGGGTGTCAAACTTATGATCTCAATTGAAATGAACTTTTTCCTAACTTCGTTAACCAGCAAATTTTCGTGTGGCAAAATCTTAACAATTTTAAATATTTTCGTAATAATTTACTTCCGAATAAAACTGTAACTGTAAAGGTAGCTAACTCGATTGCTTGGGAAAATGGAATTACGCCATTTTCAAAATAAACGGCTCATATATACATATAAACATTACATATATTCTCCTTATCCTCTCTCTCCATCGGTCTATCTGCCTTGCAGCCTTTCCAAGGAAGTGACAGCTATCGGAAATTTGCATACAGGCGCTCGAGTCGTACAATGCGTCCGCTCGCCTTTCCACCTTCCCCTCCCCCCGCCGCCCTACCCCTACGCTGAGTCACCCTTCCCCTCTTCGCCTTCTTGCAACAGACCGAGCAGACACGTTCGGACGAACTCGGCGGCAAGGCGTTCGGCCCTTCTCTCGGCTCGAATATGCAACGAGCATCGTCATTGCCTGCATATGCACTATTCAGACTGCATTGTGCGGAGGAGGGAGAGGGGGGAGGGTGAAAAGTTTTATAGAGCGAGGATATCGGACGCTGGAACGATGCTGGAGCGACAGAAGGGACCGAGTATGGAGGCTTACGGATGACAGAGAGAATTAAAGAAGAAAGATAAGAGCGTACAGATTTAATTGTATAATCATACGGTTTTGGTCAGCTTGGTGGAATGAGAGAGAGAGAGACGGAAAAAATAAAATATTAAAAAATTATTTTTTCGTCCTGGATCCACTGACGGACTCATCAGTAGGACTATCGCAGCGAATTCTGCCGTAGACGTTTAAATGTATAATCATACCATTTCGGGCAGTTTGTTCAAATGAGACATAAGAGAGGAAAAATGAAAAATTACAAAATTATCGTTTCGTCCTGGATTCACGGACTGGTCGTCTACGGCAGGATATCCGCTGGCATAGCCTTAATGAGCGCGAAACGATAATTTTTTAATTTTTCATTTTTCCTCTCTGTCTCATTTAACCAAACTGCCCGAAATGGTATGATTATATATATTATATAAACGGTTGATTAATAAGACGATTTTTTTTAAATCCAAATTTGATTTTTGATGTAGAGAGTGGACAAGGATACTGAACGTACAGAGAGGAACTTGCATCTCGAAATTTGGAAGAAGAATGGATTTTTGGAAGAAGGCAGGAAAGTATTGACAGGCGCGTATGGAGGGCAGGGGACAAAAAAGGAACGAATAAAGATGGAAAGTTAGAAACCGACGCGAAATTTGGAAGGACAATGGATTCCGACAAAAGTGAAGTGAAGGGATGATAATACGAAAGGGGAGAGTGAGATCAGACGAGCAAGGCTGAGGTAGAAACGGAATAAAGAGATGATAATATGAAAAATGACAGCGAGATCAGACGAGGAAGGCTAAGATAGAAGAAAGTGGGCGCCGAAGTGAGGTTAGGGTAGCGGATGCTTCTAAAAAGAGGAGGAAAGTGACACGGACGAGGCGGGAAATGATTGACAAGCGCGTATGGAGGGCAGGGGACAAAAAAAAGAGCGAATAAAGATGGAAAGTTATAAATCGATGCGAAATTTGGAAAATCAATGAATTTTGACAGAAGTGGAGTGAAGAGGTGACAATTTAAAAAATGACAGCGAGATCAGACAAGGAAGGCTAAGATAGAAGAAAGTAGGCGCCGAAGTGAGGTTAGGGTAGCGGATGCTTCTAAAAAGAGGAGGAAAGTGACACGGACGAGGCGGGAAATTATTGACAGGCGCGTATGGAGGGCAGGGGACAAAAAAAAGAGCGAATAAAGATGGAAAGTTAGAAACCGATGCGCATCGGGGAGCGTGTACAGAACCAGATTGACGGAGAAAAATGAATATGTGCGCGTCGCCGGCGGAAAGAGAAAGGTCGGACGGGGAACAGGGACTGAAATAGACAGACGGCGGCACAGATGCGTGTTGAGGAAAGGAAAGGTGGAGGAAAGTGGCCACTGGGACGAACGTGTGTGTACATAGCGATATATGTGTCGCGGCCGGAAAAATTGTCGGACGGACGCGCTCTCAGAAGTAGGTGGACTGAGAGTAAAATGATCGGATCGATGGGAGAAAAATGGGTAAATATGGATGGAAAGTTGGACGCTGAGGTGTCGTAGGTAGGGAGGGGAAGCCTGGAACTGGAGGCTGGAGGAAAAAGGAAGGACGGAGAGCGGCAGAGACTGGAACGTGTGGAGGAAAATGGTCGCGGGAGGGGAGGGTGGGCAGGGAGGGGAGGGGAGATTTCTATGCAAGAGTTTTAGAACGGCCACCTCGACACGCTGCACGACTTCTCGCGTTATACAGGCAGCCAAGTATCCGTGACTTGGCAGGACGATAATTTGCAACGTTCTCCTTCATAGTTGCGAGCCGATAGCCGACTGTGCGACTGGTCAGTCGGAATACAATGGGATGGAAAATGAAAAGGAACGCAGAGAATGGCGGCAGTAATTTTTATGCGAAGCCTCGGTTGTGTCGTATTTGTTGCCGAAATTTTTGTGGATTACTCTTTATGTAATTTAGCGCATTTTTAGATTACTGTTTTATTGTAATTTAATGTAATATAAAAAATTGTATTTTAATGTAAGGTTTTACATTATCACGAGAGGGTTTTTATACTTGTCCATAGACAGTGAAAGTATGATATGTTGTATTTACCATAACCACCATAAAGTCAAAAAGTTTAGCGATTAAGATTGCGTCTACATTTGAACGCTCTCTTAGGTGTGATACATATCTATTACAAAATAATAGAATTAGTGTAATACAATAAAAAACAGAAGATTGAAATCGATTGTCCAGTGCAATAACATTCAGCCAACCTTCTAGCAAAATATATACCCAAAATTACAGATATCAGCTCTCCCCTTTGCTTAACAACCTTCAATAATTCCACCGCCATCGACACAAGGCAGGACAAGAAAATTCCCCATCTGGCTTTCAAAAACCTTTTTTAAATATCCTCAGCAACCCAGCAAAAATAATTACAACCTCCATGGTACTACACGTGGCAACCCGATCCGCCTCCACAAAATAAAAATTGTAACGTGCCTTCCTCCGCACATTTCCTGTGTAACAGAACACCTTCCACGCAGAAGAGGAACGACAAAAAGTTCGCCGACGAGGCAGACAGAGGCAGAAGGTAATCAGGGTACCCTCATTAGGGTCGGGCTAGGTCCCGTTTCTCATTGCTACGCCAAACTTTTCCTCACGGCGACGATTTCGCACTCGCGCCCGTTCAGTTTTCGCGGCCGAGGCGCGAGGTTGCGAAAAAATCGGCGAACGCCGCGGGAATGACAAAGGTCAGGCGGTTTTCACTTTTGTCACCGTGTAACCTGTTTAGCCTCGCGACTGCTAAATCGAGGTGGAAGAAAACGAGAGACCGCGCTCGCCGCAGCCAGCCTTTATTCGACGCTCGTGAAACTATTTTTCGCTCAAACTGTTCGGGCGCGACGCTCGTCCGTCGCATCGACTTTCGACACTCGAAATATTCTCGGCGACTCGGTCACGAAAGACAGGATTGCGGAGGTTGACACCAAATTGATCGATTCGTTTCGACGGGGCAATAAATAAATATTTATCCGCCAGTAGATCCAGGACGAAACGAAAATTTTTAATTTAATTAGTAGTCTTTTATAGAGTGATCCTAAAATAACGCCTATAGCCCCAAAATTTATATGTTTATTAAATATTTATTATTGACAATAACCACTGATAATAGAAATTCTTTTCAAATGGATCAATTCGTTTCGGCAGAGCAATAAATAGATATTTATTATTCGCAATAATCACTCATAATAGAAATTCTTGTTCAGTAATAGAATTTTCATTGATAACTGTGAGAAAATTTCGTAATAGTTATATATAATTGAATTATAATTTAATGTGTCATTGTTATTGATGGCTAATGCGTAGTCATGTTATATATAATAATTTGACAGAATTATTATTTATTTATTAATAATTATATACATGATATGTTATATAATAGAATATCACGATATATGCACATATATCAATTAAACAATATAAAACTTTTTATAAACCATTATTAGCAATGATTATTAAATAGTAGATGCATATAAATATTATAGTATTGAAAATAAATTATTTACTTATTTATTCGTAGTAGCTATTAATCAAGATCAAGCCCACACGATTTTATACAGTACGTGGGTGCATCTACCCTAATTTGTTTTTTTGACGCTTCTCTGCTTTTAATAGTAAATCTCTCAACGTTTTAAATGCGTTTAATTTGAAATCTTAAGGCTTTCCTGAAGTTCTGATGTTTACAGACATATGTATTCTGCATAAATATATGGACACGTGGCCTACACATGAATATAAAATATCTCCTAAATCAATGTTTTACACTCAATTAATCACACATTGTGCGATATCCCATTTAAGAAAAAATCTAAATGTTCTGATTTCAAGTTCACGGCTTGATCGGTTCACGGTTGAATTTCAGTTCAAATCTAAGTGTTATAAACGATCTATATGTTTCCTTAAGTTCGACTCTGCATTCATGTAACCGTTACGAAGCGTGCCATAAATATTATACGTTACAGATATTTTACAGTAGAATGCCGTTTACAAGATCTCTGCCGTTGCCTTAGAAGTCTATTCAGATGCCGTTCCTTTAGATCTCCCAAGTTTCGTCTAACGCGAAATCGCTGTAACGGAGGGCAGGCGTTACAGGGGGTCCAACGTACACACATCCGACGGGATTGCGATGGATTTTCGACTCGGCACGATAGCCGAGCGCAGCGTAGATCAGATAAGAGCGGGAGGGAAAAAAGGCCGAGCGAGCGGCACGGTTTTCACTTTTGACCCTCGCCGGCGGCCCGTCGGCTTTCGAAACCGTAAAAATGAAAAGGAAGTAGACTCGGCGAGAATCTGCGCGGATCTCCGCGAATCGAGCGATAGTCATTTGCGAAACGTCGTATCGCCGTAATTCCCACCTCGCTTCACAGCCTTCTAGGCAACCTCGCCTATCGGCACGTTACTTTGTCAAATGTGCCGAGAGTTTGTAAGCTAATTTTGACCCGTTTCCATGTATTAAATTCCGTCGAAATATTGCTCACGTTTAGGTCTGACCTATATACAGTTTAAGTACTTAAAATCAAGTTTTTCTGTTGTCTTATGTCATGAGCTTTTTACAGGTTGGAATGTGAGATTGATGCTGATAAAAATTTGTGGAAGTGTCTATTTTTTTTTTTTTTGTCTTTATTATTGGTTACCCAAATTGTTGTGGCATAATATTGAAAGCTAATTTTTAACCGTTTTTACGTATAAAGTTGACTTGACATATTTGTTGTATTGTATACGTATATTATTGTAGTTTGTCCGACAAGAACGTAGTATGTCTAAAAGAAACTTTTTCTGTTATGTCATATCATATTCTTTATTACAGGTCGGAGTCTGAGGATGTTACAGATAAAAATTTGGCGACCTACGTCTACTGAACTTTAACTCTAGTCTTAGTCAATTCATTTGCTGTAGTAAATTCTTATGAGCTAATTTTTATTCATTTCCACGTATTTAAACAAACTTGAGATACTGCGCTAGAATTTAGGTCCACTCATGACCAACATTATTTAGAACAAATAATGTTCTGTTATTCTTTCGTACATCTTCTGCATTTTATAGGCAGAAGTCTGGCAATATTTGAGAATTTGCTGACTATTTTTAACAACTGTACAGCTAATTTTGAATAATTCTCCAGATTTAAACAAACTTCGAATACTGCATGCATACTTTATATGGAAAGAACAATGATCTGTTATTCCTTCTGACATCTGTTATATCTGTATGATCTGTTATTCCTTCCCCCTTTTTACAGACACAAGACTGAGAATGTTGCGGATGGAAATTCGTCGAGCTTCGAGATGAGAGCTGGGTGGGGCTGCGATGCGATTTGAATCATGCGATATCGGCATCGTAACAATTTCTCTCGCGCCTGCATGCATGCATTTATGATGGACGAGCGCAATGAAAGCAACGAAAGCAATGGAAGCAATGGAAGCAATGAAACGCATGTGGATACGAGTACCGACACTTTTGACGCGCGCGCGAGTTCCTATTTGGCATCGAAAGACAATTGGGGTCGTGCCTTCGTGTCAGGGTTGGGTAATGTTTCGAATGGTCTCGGTGTTCGATCATGAATCACAATTAATGATTGAACTCGCCGCGTACGTGCCGTCTACACGGTGTCATCGAAGTCTCGACTTTTCTTACTGGCGGTGTCAAAGGCACGTTCAGAATTTTAATATTAGGTTTTTTCATCTTTGCCGTCTACAGTAATATCTTGTAAGTTGTACATTAATAATTTATAATTGAATAATAATATTTTTAAATTATTAATCATTGTTAACGATCATACATTTAATTATTATTCAATTATGTATTCTCGTTAGAAATTGTTCTCATCGTTATTAATGTAAATTCTGTTATTTGTATTACAGGCGATTATTGTCAAATAATATAATGATATAATTTCAGATGTGCCAAATTTGAAAACAGTTCATGTGTTTCGCGTTCAGAGACGAGATTTAAAAATGTACTGATTATAATTATGATTACGAAATGCTTTTGGTGCGTGTACATCGTTGTTTAAAAGCACTTGGCTGAATCAGTCACCATTTATCGTTGATTGTGTACATTTAATGTGCTCAGCCTTTAAGATTTTTTATTATGCCCGACTTTCGCGAGCGGAGAGTGTTCATCAAATGTTTCGAACTTGGGGAAAGTGACTTGAGTTCTTTTAATGCTATGGAAATTATCGACGATGAGCACTTATCACGCTCAAACTTTTATGAAGGGTGCAAAAGTTTTGAAAATGGCGCAGATTTTATACTGATAATCCAAATTTACATTCTCGATTTTCATTAACAAAAAATGCGAAGGAACGAGTGAAAATCTTCGAGAAAAACTTTGCTTAACAATAAGCGGACCATAAAAAAGAGTAGCATATCCTTCGGCTTATGTTAGAGGATCACGAGTTAATTAAAAAGAAACAACCAACTTGAAGACTAAAAAATGACAAATTGATGACGTAAGTTGTCTGGACTTCTAAACCTATATCAATTGTAATGGTTCTAAGATTATAGTGAGAAGCTAAACGGGAGAAAAACGAGGAATAAATGAGACGCACAAGAAGTGAACTCGGTAAGAAAGTAAAATAAATTACTACAAACGTAGCCAGTTACATGATAAAATTATAACATTGTCAGTAGTGCAATCAACTCTCTGTTTAATTTCGGTGCTACATACAAGCGAGCAAAAATAATCTATTATATAATGCCAGAAAAAATGTTCTCTTCCACCCATGTTTCTCTCGTTTACATCGTTCACGGTATATATTACACGTACTCTCCATTGTTTTGCACGGTGCACCTTACTTTATAAGTAAACTACACATACAGTCCTTCACAGCGCAAAATTTTCGAGAAAGCTAAGAACATTTATTTATGTTTGAAATATAGATAGCAAGTTCGAGCAAGAGTAAAATAAATAATATAATCGTTAA
Organism: Anoplius nigerrimus; assembly: GCA_914767735.1. NCBI lineage: Eukaryota > Metazoa > Arthropoda > Insecta > Hymenoptera > Pompilidae > Anoplius > Anoplius nigerrimus. Next base: position 9,335,350 of record OU612090.1, read on the forward strand.
CAATCTAGTTTGCCACCTTGTAAAATCTCTGATGCTTTAAATAATTGCACGAATGAATTTTAAACGCCCCGTTGTGTTGTGGAGTAAATTTTCCTCTACGCGGTTTGCTCTAGTTTTGCATCGGTTAATCATGCATATTACATACACTTCCGATTGTCTTTTTTTCACAGTGCCACACGCTCAGAAACGTATCTCAGTGCGGAATTTTTGAGAAAGCTGGGAATATTGTCCAGTATCGCAGACGTGAGAAAATAGATAAAAGGAATGCAGATAAGTACGAAGTTACAACAAATACATATATATATATATATATGATTGTTGGCAATGTAACCGAGTTTCTTTAACAGCCTCGATAATACAAGCAACTCCCTTTTAAGTAGATATTAATAGTAAGTGAGTAAGTTGAAAATAAAAATTCTGCAGAATTATGGCGTATCACCTTACAGATATTCCTCTACGCACTTTGGTCTACTTTACACCAGTCAGTACACATTTCATATAAGTAAGTACTCCCGTTGTTTTCACAGTGCAGCCTGCCGAGAATCATTTCAAAAAGAGCAGATTGTCGAGAATGCTGGAAATATCAAAGTGTACTGCTGACTTTATAACTAATTACGTCAAAAAAAATTTCAAATAAGAAAGTGAAGTAAATGAAAAAATATATATGTAAGTCAATATATATAGACACATAGAATATATATATATATTCAAATTCAAAATCGATTTTCTCGAAAACGGAGCGTTTAAAAAAAAAATTTCATACGTTTTTTTTCGACTTATTTTTGCATGTAGATTCACCTCCTTTTCGGTTGTACCAACGAATCGAAACCACCCTGTACACATATTGTAGACAGGTAGAATATATATGTACGTATATAACATATATAAAATGATATAAATTATATAAAAAACAAGTATATATTCCTTTTAGACAATATAAGTTTAATTTTACTAACTAAAATTAAACTCTACTTTTATTGGGGCTATAGGCGTTATTGTAGGATCACTCTACTTTTAATTTAATTAGTAGTCTCTCATAGAGTAATATAATAACGCCTATAGCCCCAAAATTTATATGTTGAATTAAAGAAGGGTCACTAAAATTAAACTCTACTTTTAATTTAATTAGTAGCCTTTCATAGAGTGATCCTAAAATAACGCCTATGGCCCCAAAATTTATATGTTACATTCCTTTTAGTTGGGCCACTACTACTATCAGACAAACAGACTGAAAACCAGTCTGCAAAATTATAATGTATCACACACGTCTTCCCCACCGCACCTTGCTCTAGTTTGCATTAACCAATCCCACCATACATACATACACTCCCGATTGTCTTTCTTTTTCACAGTGCAGCAGGCCTCGGATCGTCCCGAGTGGCGGGAGATTTTCGAGAAAGCTGGGAAGATCGTCCGCCGAGAGACGCTCGCTGGCTAATTGTCGATTCCTTGCAACGAGAGAAATCGATTCCCAAGATCGCCTATTAAGGGGGGGGAACGCGATTTATACGCGCGATTATGTGTCGGCCATCGGTGCACAATGCGTGTTTTCCCTTTTTTTTTTCCATCGCTTTGCTTCCCACCGTTCGCGATCGAGCGCGAGCCGATCGATGCGATCTATTCTCGCAGACGACGAACGACTCTCCTCTCTCTCTCTCTCTCTCTCTCTATCCTCTGTATATATGTGTCTCTTGCACTCTCGCTTCAAGCACCTTTTTATTCCTCTTTCATCGCCGGCCATGAGAACTGGACCGTCGACAAATTGCGCAACGGGTCATCGAGAAGGCGAGCGCACCGGACAGATGGGTTCTACAGGTCGTTTCAGGATGAGTGATACTTGTGGGTGTAGTGAGATTCTTCGAGAAAGAATAAGTACTCTAGGATAGTAGTCTTTGATTGGAAAGTACGGTTGAGAGATCACGCTCGAAAGTTTGCATATTTGCAGGTTGAGAGTAAGTGATATAGTTGTGTGGGTGGAGTGGGATTCTTTGAGAAAGGATAAGTACAGAGTTTAGGGTAGTTTCCGGCTTAAACTGTGATTAGGGGGGGGGGTCAGGCTTGAAAGTTTGTAGGTGACCGTTTTGAGGGCAATTGATATAGTTGTGTGTTTAGTAGGATGCTTTGGGAAGTGTACAGGGTTCAGGATGGTAGTTTTGGTTTAAAACTGCGGTTGAAAGATAACGCTCGGATGGTTGCGCGTCTGCATTTTGAGAGTGTCATATGGTTGTGTAAATTATAGAAAGATTTGCTGAGGAAGGATAAGTACAGAGTTTAGGATAAAAATTTTTGTTTAAATTCCAATTGGGAGGGTTTGCATAGCTGTATTTTAAGGGTCTGTAATACAATTGCGTATGTTGCAGTAAGACTTGTTTAGGTATGATGAAGTATCGTGTTTAGGATAGCAGTTTGTCTCGACACTATTTAGTTCTATAGTAATTGGCAACTTTTTAACGTCAATTCTCTTGTATGAAGTTATTTGATTTTAGTCACATCTAACAATAAGCTACGGTATCAAAATGGAAAATACTTTGTTAAATAAACTTTATTCTATATAAAAACATGAGTTTTATTTCATACTACAAATCCGAAATTACCTTCTTGCGAAGTTATTTGATTTTAGTCACATCCAAGTTGCGGTATCAAAATGGAAAATACTTTGTTAAATAAACTTTATTCTATATAAAAATATGAGTTTTATTTCATACTACAAATCCGAAATTACCTTCTTGCCAAGTTGATATATCATTAATATGCAAATATTTCCGTATAAGTCATATTTTTATATAGAATAAAGTTTGTTCAACAATGTATTTTCCATTTTATTCCTCAACATACAATTAGATGTGACTAAAATCAAATAACTTCATGCAAGAGAATCAATGTCAAAAAGTTGTCAAATACTGTAGAACTGAATAGCTGCTGCGCCGGAACATAACGCTTTCCAAAAATACTTGTTTACCCTTTCACAGGAGCAAGCAATTCGTGAAACGACCTGTAGGTCTTCTGTCACGATCTCGTGGGTTTAGGTTTGATTGAGACGTCGGAACCGGATGCATCGCTGGTTCTTCTGGTCGTGTCGGATTTAAAAGGATCTATCGGCAGGTTTCGATTCGCGTCCTCGAACGGAAAACCGCGGCGGCGAGCTTTAATTGTCCGGTCAATGACAGCGGAGAAAGTTTTTGGCTTACGTCGCGGACGCTGACGACGATATGACAATTTTGTCGCGACGAGTCATTTTCGGGCCTGAGCGACGCTTGCCGAATGTGAATGAATGACAGCTTTTGAGCCACCATCAAATTAAGTCTGCAAAGCTTATTTGCATACAATGCCAGTTTGGGAATTAAGAACTTTTTGCTATTACTTTTTGTAATTACTATTTTAAATAAACTAAAATAAAAATTAATTTATTTGAAATAGTATAACAGTGACCGAAATTACCGGGAACTTATTATTATAAATTACACTGACGGTCAATGACCAATTAATTTTACACTGAGGGCATTTGCGGATGACAAAATTTCAGTTTAGACCGATATTTGGTATGAAAATTGGAAGCCAATGTATAGTATGTGAATATGTTTATTTTAGGAAGCGTAAGAATCGATTATTGTGTCTGTAAAAACCGGAATGCGATGTTGCGAAATTAATGTTAGAAAGTCTGGTTTTCATATTGTCATAGGATGCCAATTCGGGAGCTGGTGTTAAATTATGGATAGCCTGGCTTCCAGACTGTAACGGTAATCGATGTTTTAGGTTGAGTGCCCAAAGTAAGCTCGTAACGATGTAACAGTGAGTACATGTATTAGGCGAGCCGTACATAATTGGTCATGTGACGTCTCGGGCACTTTGAACCTCACCCTGTACACTCTCCATATTAAAATTTAATTTTAGAGTTACCACGGGTAACAACACGAAGTACTAAGAACAAAGTTTTCCAGCAAAATTTTGTTTCCCTTTGACGTTATTTGAACGGAAATTAAGTATTTCTTGTTCAAACTCCTTTATACATTGTACGATATTGTATCATAGACATATCTCACTGCTACATATGTTTTTGCACAGCTAAAATGCGTTTACCGGTTTCTGAACTCATTTCAAATTTTTCCGCGAATTTTCGAAGCGATTGAACTGTGTCTGCACAAAACATTAAATTCTATTTTTTACATATACGCCTTTCTTACAATTAGTCGTTTCTTAGATAGTGCAGTTTGCTTTCTTGTGCTGTTAAGTTAACCGCGGACGCGTTCGATATCTTTCGAATTTTACCGCGAATTTTCGAATCATAAAAAGCACGCAATGGCGTCGTTCAGCAAGTTTTTCGTTTTGTGGCACATGAATGATGTGCAGGGAACAGGGAATTTTGTACTGAACTTTCGTAACTTTACGTCCGCCACGCCTTTGCGGAGGTAGAACGATCTAGAAATAAACTGGGTAAGGACGAATGGCTTCTGTGCCGGCAACTTGGCAGGAAAAGTGCGCCGTAGCTGCAGAAGCGAATTCTTCCTTTTTTTTTTGCCGCCAATAACATCGACCGTTTAGCTTTCTTCTGAATCGTTTCGCGGCCAACTCTTGAAATCGCTGTTCGCAGCTAGCGAAATACTTTCTCGATCTAATGGCGGATTGCTGACCCCCGTAATCTTTGGTGGTCGGGTCAATTTGACCCACGATGATTATTCTTCGTAGGCGTATTAGGTCGAGATTTTGTTAATTATACGCAGACCACAAACTTGACGTTCGCATAAATTTTGGCGTTTGGGTCATTTTGACCCATATCGATTAATCTTCATAGGCGTGTCAGGTCGAAATTTTTATAATTATACCCAAACCACAATCCTATAAATTGACGTTTCGTAATCATTTTTCCCGTTCGGGTCATTTTGACCTCTGACAACAATTTTCGATAGGTGTGTCGGGGTTAGAATTTCTTATCAATCGCAGGATCCTGAAATGATTCGCTGTTTCGATTTTAACATGGGGTCAGTTTTGACCCCGGAACTTTGACGGATGATTTCGATTGCGCTTTTTTTTTGCAGGTGAAAGCGGGATACGACAAATACGATAAACGTTATCGGATTGAAGCCCGGAGTGTATGGAATGTTTTGCACGCGCTATTCTAGGAATGTGTTCCCGAAGATGTCGAGTATTTCAAACTCGCGCACCTTGCAGCCAGTGTTCTTATGAGAGCTAGCGTAAACGCAGTACATTCCTTCCGCTGGTACACATTCTTTCGGATTTTCTGCATAAAGTGGAACTTTCACGTCATTCCTAAGCCAACGCATCAACGCTTTCTATTACTTAAGCTTTGAGATGTCTTTCATTCAAAATTGCGACTATAGGATAATGTCGTCTGACTACTAACATCTTCCGACACCCATAATTAACAGCATTTACGTACAAGGTGAAACGTACAGATTCGTAATCTGTATAATTTATGCGAATAAACGAGATTAGAGTACTAAGCGCTAGAAATCGATAATCCGTATCATTTGCGCGATTTAAAATTCGCATAATGTCGAATATTAGAGGCCAGAGCCGCGGTATTATCATTAAATGTCCATAATTCATGTAATTTGCACGCTGATAAATTCGCATTAGATTGAAAAGTAGACGAAACTTTCATCATGATTAATAAATCTGCATAATTTGCACAACGGAGGGTCTAATATTGGAAATCATAGCTGAAAATTGTCTGCTCTTGAAAGATATTGGTTATAAATTTTTGTGTATATTTAGAAATTCTTACTACAGATACCTATCAGAAAAATGTGGGAATAGCTTGAAAATTTTCTGCCATCAAAGCGACCAGAAACTTCTTCACTCGGAAAATATCCACATACGACACGAATAAATTATAACTTGAAATTATTACTAGCGCGTCCAATTTTATACTCTGTTTTATCAGGTATGTATTTTAAAGCAGAATTATATTATTTCATTACAACGAAACATTATCGACGCGCTTAAGTAATATTAAAAGAGGAGCTCTCCATTTTACTTCACGTTAAAGAAAACTGACTACATTACTAAGTCAAGCAAATTGATATTACACAGAAATATGTTGTAACAAATCCTAATATGCCAATAAAGATGTCCGACCATTCTCCATCCGGTAAACTGCCGAAATTTCAAAGAATTCCTATAATAAACAATCGCCGGATTCTCGGACCAGCCATAGACCTAGAACTAATTACAGCTACGAATCTAAAATTCCAGTAGCAGCGAACTCATTATTCGTTACAAAATGGCGCATTATGTACCCGACTCACGTGCGAGTCGACTAATTATTCGCCATTATGAAATTCCGTGCCCGGAGCGGAAAATATTCCGAAGTGGCGGCAGAAGTGTCCTCACGTTTGCCAAATAAGTCTCGATCGTTCGGTCCTACACTTAAAATGGCCAGTTTTCGGTCTGGCCTAATCGACGGACGGAAAATTGGCGAGAACAATGGCCGACTGCCCTTTTTAGTCTGAGACTGCAAGTCTCGGACGAAAGGAAAGTCGAACGAAAGTACGACTCGAGAACGAATTCAGTCTGGACTGCTTCATCTTCGTCATGTAAAGTCGAGCTTTGCACAGGAAGTGTCAAAATGGCCGGATTCGATGAGTTACATAATATATCGAATGTTCGATACTTTCGTCAGTGCTTTGTGTCGAACTTCTTATTGATTATGAAGGCTTAACATCCGATAGAATTTAACTTCGGGAGTTAGGTACCTTTGACCTTTACATATCAAAATTTGCCTTTTTTAAGTAACGATGCCTTGTTCATTATAAAGACGACCAACCGACGTGATGCACCGTTGTAATCCGAAATTACATCGTTCAGTTCTAAACACTCTTTTTCTTCGTCAAAAATCAATTGTCAATTCGGTCAATTTGTCAATTTTACTCTTCGCGCAAATAATGTTTATACGAAACCAGTTTTTACAATTTTAAGTACGATAACTTCATACAAATTCGTGGTAAACAAGATTGCAAGGCAATTTTTATTCAAGGGATAATTCTTTATATTAAAACAAAACTTGGAAGCTAATTATCGGAATAACCAGTCAACAATCATATTTTATGGACGCTTCAAGCTTTTGATCGGTGAAATTGTGAGTGTATTCTAAATTCGTGTGTAACGTGACCCTGTATAAAGGGAAATCTTATATGTTAAACATAACCCAATTGCGGTTTTCACATTACATCACTTATCGTCCGTGTATGCAACATATCGCAGAGACTTCTTCAACAAAATTCAGCAAACTTCTGTTGAATATCACAATATTGTCCGTTTCCGAAAAAAACATTGATTTCTTCCCCGCACCAATCGTTTACATACGTAAACATCTTTTTTTTAACTGCGTGTATCCACTATCAGTGCAGAAAAAGTTACCAAAAATCTCGTAAAGTGACTAAAGTGAAACTTGACGCGACAATGATCATTTAGAACGACATAATTTCCTATAAATAACACGCGATCCGTTCTACATGTGAACATTTGTATGACGTCACTGTATAACGGGCGTTAAATAAAACTCTTTCGGGTCGAACCACATTTTTTAACTTCCAAACGTCGATTGTTCTGCAAAGGACCGTAATCTTTCCATTCTCATCGAGATCGGAACAGTCGCGATGTGTAACATTTTCCTCTCTCGTCGGGGTCAAATGTCGTCCGTGGCGCGAAGACAATAATCCATTGTTCGCCGCGGCAATTAAAGGTAGAAGCAAAAAAAAAAAGAAAATGTGTTCTCCGTCGAGGTACTGAGGATTCAGTACCTTTCGCAACCTTCTCGCAATTGCAAACTGCATCGCGCGATTCATCTCTCAGCGAAAACTCTTCCGTCGAGAGCGTCGAGTGTGCGATTCTATAGGGTGTCGTCGAAAAATAGCCTACTTTTTCTGTAGACGCTTCAAGCGACGGAAGAGTGCGGATCGAACTTTCGTTATTGGTCTTCGCGTGTGAAGAAAATTTGAGAGTTTTCATTGATTTGCGTGCATGTAATACAGTAGTAATATTATTGTATAATATAGATAATCGTAGGTAGTGATAAGCATTACTAAGAATTTGAGTCACGTCCGACTGTGTCTTAAGCTTCGAAACGATGCATTACGGAATGTTGTAATTGTTACATAAGCTTTCATTGATGTATGCTGCTCTCGAAACCTTAAATTCATTCGAAATTTGAAAGTTTGCTCTTTCACGCGAATGTCGGGTGGAACGGAAGATTTGTTTTCGACTTCGGTGGGGAAGCTAGCTTTTTCGATGACACCTCGTAGATTGAACGGTGGATGCTACTGAATCCGGCGATTAGGGAAGCTTTACACTCTGCGCGGGTGTAATTAGAGTTCCGACGTACTTTCGTATACGATGCGTACCTACTCATTTGCATACAAACGTGTACAAGGTGTGTTCGCCGTCATACTCGATGAAGGACTCATGCGAAAGTTAATTAGTACTTGAACAATAACGCCGAGGAACCCAAAAACGACACATTTAATTCATAAATACACAATTAATATTCTGCTATGTTCTAAAAAAAGAAGTTATTTCAACCTATTCGACAGCCTAAATTTTGTCGAAAATCAGTCACCTTTCGTCCCCTAAATGTCAAAAGTTTCTCTTCCCAGATATAAATAACATTTTTTAGTACATCTCCAATTCTGTCAATAACGATGTTAAAGTAATATTTTCAATAAAATCGATCAAAAATCTTCAACCAGTCGTCATAAATTATTAACGTCTTATAATTAACAACAAAAAATCTAGAAAAATTGTAAGTTTCCGAACAAATTGAATATACCGGTGCTGTACGATCACGTGTAAAGCGTTCGCACACGCACGCACTGGCTGGTAACGGTAAAACAACAAAAGTCCCATTCGGCTGACATTCTGACATTCTGACTTTCTTTTCGAAGGTTCCGCGTCCTTTTCTATAGTCACCTTCACCTCCTTCTCGCATTATATGCACATTGCGCCTTGCTCCCATTCAGTCGACTCCCGTCACATGCTTTCGACGACTCGTCACGATTCCAGGACACTTCTGTCCAATTTCCGAACCCGAACTAGCCTGACGATCGTGTGTCCGATGAAAGTTGACCGAGTGAAAATGAACAAATAAGTATAAGCCACCGATTGTTCGTCAAACGTTGACCGAATTCTGTGCAAAACTTGAACCCTAGACCGTAAGACTAGAGGTAGCCCTTTTTTTTTTTGCGTCCAGGAAATCTTCGGAAGACTTCTGCCCAGACTAGAGGTAGCCCTCCTAAAACTTCACTGCACTTCTGTTCACTAGCACTGTACTTCTAGAGCACTGGATAACAAGATTTTTGTGTAATACGTTAAAAAACCTAATTACCTTAAAATAATAACGGGAAGTAATAATGAACTATAGACTTTACGCGAGAATATATGGATCGTTTATTTCGAAAGTGATGTAAGTTGATGTTTCAAAAAGAAATTAGGTATCGTATAATTTATGATTAACGCGGTGTAAACAGTTTATGTAAATGATAATTTTCTAATTTGTAACTCTATTCCAATGTTTTATCATTGGCAAAATCGTTCAAGCGGAAAAACATTCGATGATGATGCGACGATGAGGAAAATTTTGTTGAATTAAAGTTACCCTAAACGAAAATAATATTTGAAATTAAAATGGGATCGAAAATCGATGACCTACAACCCTACCCCATCTTATCGGTACTGAAACTTTAAGTTTACGTGGGGAAGGAAAAAATTACTTTCACGGCGGTCGTTTAGATTTCCTGTTCCGCAGGATTACGAGGAAGTCTATTGATTCTGTGCACGCGACTAAACGTGATTGACGTGTAAGTGTGCGTGTATGTAGAGTTGTGCGAATCATCGAACATGGGATTGACGTCTCGATTGACTCTCGCGGTGAATCATCGTCGAACGATTCTCGATCAGGTAGCAAAAACTAACGGTTCTTATGCAGTCTACTCTTTTGCATTGGATACTGTTATAAGACAGTATTAATAGCTTTAACTGACATATCGATGTTGTTAGGATAAATATAGTTTTACGTAGAGCTTTATGTGTCACTTCCGTTTTTGAATTTTGGCAAAGACCATAGATTAAGAATAGTAACAGACTTCTATTTATACGTTCAATATGAATTTTTTAAGAAATAAAATTTTCTGTTTGGAGAAAAGTCATTAATGTAGGGACAGAATTTATTTTTTGACTGTTAGGGATAGCACCACTTTTTTTTTAAAGAAACACGGCACATTACCTATCGTGTCCTAGAAGACCTCTATACGATATAATGGCAGCGTAAAAAATTACAGAATAGTTTGTCGATAGTTATGGCATTAAGTTTAAAAAAATCAGCCTGTGTATCTTTTGCCAAAATCGAAATGTATGTGTAAGTTGAAGAATTCGATCTAACAATAAATTCTGCACTCTTTGACGCCAACTTACTTTAGTTATTGAACGAATGACTAAATCATTTGCTGTTCGTGTCAACCTTGTACTGTAATTTTCTCTTACAGGAATCCAAAAAATGTGACAATGTCTGCTTTTTAAGCGCTTCAGGCTGTTTTTGCTGCATTCTCGCAACCGCCGGAATTTCATTCGCAATAAAAATTGTTTTTGTACTTGTAGTTGACCACCTTCCGTTCGTCACTAAAAATTTGTCATCGTCCTTGTTTCGCCTGGCAACATATTAATTAAAACTCGGCCACATTCCTGCCGCTTACAACGCTAATTAGTTGTACACGTCAATTAGGCGAACAAACGTGCACAAAGTGGACGACAATTGGAGCGAGAATCTTTTCCAGACAGGACACGATTTTTTCGAATTCTTTCACCTTTTCCTTTTTCGTAAACCTGGCCTGACTACAGCATTGATAAACATCACAAAGAATGGAAGGGATATTAGTTGAGATGGACGTGCAAAGACATTTTCGATAGTATTCGAATGTGAAGAAATCTGAGTACGAATGTTTTCTGTAAATTCATGATTTCTACAATTTAATCGGAAAAACGACATTATAGCATTAAATATTAAAAATCGATAATCCGATATCGTATACACAATTTCAAATTCGCATAATGCAGAAATTGCATTAAATTCATCGTATACATTTTTTATCGAATAAAATGCAAGTCAGAGAAATCAAAATATTAGGAAACATAAAAATGTTTCCGAAAAAGTAGTTTAGTTTGAGATATTCTATGCTAACGCAGAAATGAAAATACGGCAAGTACGCTTTGCGTTCGTTGAATGGGTTACGTTAGCGTCGAATATTACATGGAATTGCGGTCGTGCAGGTTCGGTAGCGAGCGGAATAACGAATTTGTTGGTCGTGGATCGTTTAGCTTTCTTTTCGAGCGTGTCGTGAGCCGCTCATTTGCCTTCTTTTGCCAGACCGTACCACTTGCCTGCTCTCATTCCGTCTTCCGCGTCTTGTGAACTCTCACCTCGGTATCTTCACGGTGTATCGTTGCTGCGGGACACTGCTGTAGTCAGGTTCGTGTCTAATAGACGAGTGTGGCGTGCTGGATGAAGCAATTTTTCACTCCAATGTAAAGAAACATCAACTAATCTCAGTACGAGATACGTTCAATCTTCAGAAGACCGTATTCTGCTCCTTATACATTATTTTGTAGCTAGATATCTGTCCCAAATCATTTGTTCAGAAAAATCCATAGTAAGGGATGAAATCAGACAATTTTTGTGTTAGAGCGACGACTATTAGATATTATGATTAGAAAACACTAAGTAATTATTATAGCTGCTGTAGTCAGGTTTGTCTTGAATAGGCGAGTGAGGTATGTTGGGTGAAGCAATTTTTTAATCCAATGTAAAAAATATCAATTCATCTCAGTACGAGATACGTTCAATCTTCAGAAGACCGTATTCTGCTCCTTGTACATTCAAAATTTTTAGCTGGATATCTCTCCCAAATCATTATTTCTGAAAAATTCGGAGCAAGGGAAGAAATGAGACAATTTTTGTGTCAGAGCAAAGACTCTTAAATATCGTGATTAGAAAGCAGTAACTAATTATTATAGCTGCTGCAGTCTGGTTTGTGTCTAATAGACAAGTGTGGTGCGCTTTACACTCCAATGTAAAGAAACATCAACTAATTTCAGTACAAGATACGTTCCATCTTCAGAAGACCGTATTCTGTTCCTTATACATTATTTTGTAGCTAGATATCTGTCCCAAATCATTTGTTCAGAAAAATCCATAGTAAGGGATGAAATCAGACAATTTTTGTGTTAGAGCGACGACTATTAGATATTATGATTAGAAAACACTAAGTAATTATTATAGCTGCTGTAGTCAGGTTTGTCTTGAATAGGCGAGTGAGGTATGTTGGATGAAGCAATTTTTTAATCCAATGTAAAAAATATCAATTCATCTCACAATCAGTACAAGATACGTTCAATCTTCAGAACATCGTATTGTGTTCCTTATACATTCTTTTGTAGCTAGATATCTGTCCCAAATTATTTCTTCAGAAAAGTCGATAGCAAGGGATGAAATCAGACAATTTTTGTGTTGCAGCGACGACTCTTAAGTATTGTGATGAGAAAACTGTAACTAACTCGCTTGCGTAGTCAAACATGTGTTTGACAAATAAGTTGAGTATGCTGGATGAAACAATTTTTCACAGTTCTACAATATAAAAAAGATTCGCTTAGTTTTAGGAAAGGATGTGTATCTAACTCATATATTCGAAACTTTCAGAACAATAGGCGTTACGTTTAAAAAGATACAATTTGTATATTAGAACAGCTCTGAAATATTTTCTTTCAAAATAATCTGAAGGATAATGTTGGGGTCAGGTTTACATTTAGCACACGAATGAAGTATACAATACGAAGTAACTATTTAAACAGTTAACACGTAAGAAAAACTCGGCTGATTTAAGTACCAAATATACTGAACCTCCGACAAAACCTCCAACCTCTTCCGTGTGTTGTATATTTCCGCCTGAATGTAAATACTTTATTTCCAAAGCAGTGCAAGTCACGTTTTCAAAACGAGCGACACAAAATTTGCAGCAGTCGCAAGCTTACCTCAGCACAAGCCTGACTAATGGCACTTTCAAAATAAACGGGTCATATCTTAGTTGAGTCTGCGTGCTACCTGACACCGCCGGAGTCAGAATTGCGTTTGATATACGAACTCAGTACGGTAACCGAAGAAATTTTTTAACAAGTTGACGCTGTAAGGAAAATGTAACTAACTCCGTGACATGTTGAAGCTGTAAAGGTCTTATTAAAATGATGATCTCCCGCCTCGATATCTTCCCGGAATCTCGAGAGCCCAAACTACTGGCGGAATCAAGCTTTTAATTAAAAGAACGAACACAGTGACGGTAGAAGCTATCTTCCGGAATCAAACATCAGACAAACTTCGTTAAAAGACAAGTTGAATAGTTCAGAGTACCGCTTCATCTTCCGTGTATTGCAAATGTCTTGTCTCCTTATCTCACAATCAGATCGATCTTGGCAGGACGAGACCACGTACCGCATGAGTCAAGTTTAAGATTGGAAGACGCACGAGGTACAATGGTAGCAAATTAAAATGTAAGCAAAATTTAATTAACGCCGTTGCATGTCGTGTCTTACGGAAATTCTCATTTAGTCGTGCGAGTTCTGTGAACTCCTACCTCGACTTATCAGATAAATCTTGGCGACGCAACTGACTGCCGGAAGTGAGTTTGACTCTAGTAGGTGTACATAGTACGACGAATATGGCGTTTTCTCCTAAATGATTAAAATGCAAGAAAAATTCTAGTTATCGCGTTACTTTCGGAAAATTAGCAATTATATGTATTTGGATCGCTCAGATTTTTGTTCATTATAGAAAATCTACGCGTAACGTGAAAGTTAGGTGCACTCTTCTACGAAACGATCGAGATGCAACAAAAGTTTGCGTGCCATCTTTCGAGGTCTGAAATCCTTTCGTTTCTGGATAAGAGATACTCGAGTTGAAAATTATACTTCATCAGAATGCTTATATCCTTAATCATGTTAATAAAGTAGCAAATTGCAGCGGAAATTGTTAGCAACTTATTTACATTTCGCACCGTCGTTTCAACATACAGTAAGTTAATATCCGACGCATTCTTTTTTTATCCCTACACCTGCCCGACTTTGAAATTCAAATCTTGGCAAAGTAATATCTTACGCCTCTGCATTAAAAAGAGAGAAGAAAAAAAACGTTCTACAATTTATAAACCTGTTCGTTCCATGCAACTCATGCGCGCAACATTGTGCGCACCACAATAACCCAATTTCGCAGTCAGCTCCTAGCCAATCACAGCGCTTTTGCGAGCCGCGATCACGTCCTGTCATATACTCGCCACTTACACGCACTTTACATACGATGTAACGATCCGGTCCACTAATCTATGCGCGATCGATCTCCGACCACATCGAACACAGCTCTTTTTACATACATACAGTGTGTCCAAAAATCATGTTTACACTGTTCGTACTTTAATAGAGTTATTAGCAGCGAGACAGTACTTTGTCATATGTGGTTGTAGATGTTCAAAATGATGGCTGTTGACAGAGACTGTTTACGATGCTGAAGAATAGATCGATAAACGATCGAACAAAAGAATATGATAAGCAATTTTAATCGGTTATTTCGGGGCGGCAAGTAGAAAACTAATCGTCTTGACGTAATTAACAATTCAATACTATTCCATCTATTTCCAAATACACACTGTGGTGTATTAGCTATTACTTCGTACACCAAAATGTCAATAAATTTTGTACCAAAGATTGAGAAGGTAATACCTACATGAGCAATATAAGTAAGTTTAAGTATAAAAATATTCTTAGAGCGAATTATTCTTCAATCTACAGTCTAATCAACTAACGAATCAAAACTATTTATTTACCCTTTTGACTTCCACCACTTAGAAACATCTTCAGCACTCTCCCGGTCCATACCGTTTCCATAAAAAAACGCAATTTTGGGACACGGTATGTACACGCATTTACAAGAACGATTTACGTACATAATCCGGTCCACCAATCTGCGCACAATCGATCTCAAAGCGTATCGAACGTTGACTTGACATGCGTGCGCGTGCGACTGTGGCTGAATGCGAATGTGTGCGTATGCGTATGCAGGTGTGTGTAGGTGTGTGTACCTGCGTTTAACCGAGTTCCCTCTTACGCCGACAGACGCCATTACGTAATCGGGTTCGCTCACGGATTCTGCAATAAGTAGTCTCCGTTACGTAGACTGCTTATATGCGTGTATGTGTGTGTGTGTGTGTGTAAGGTATCGACATGGGCGGTCATTTAAACGGCCTCACGTGAAAAATTGTCCGCTCACCCCCTCGGAGCGTGGCATTTAAGGTCCGTTTCGGACTCGCATATCCTAAACGCAACACTCTCATGATCGGGATCGGTGTTGCGTCAGTTTGGCGAATTCGACCGTTTCGAACGTTCGCCTCGGACCAATTCGGCCTTAATTAGCTCGTTGCACTCCGGAGGGTGGGACATTGAAAGTGTCATGGCGCGTTGGCAAAGTTACGAGGACTCCACGTGACTAATTGACATTATAATATTTTCCTAATATTAAACATAAATATTAAATTTATATTTAATATTAAATTTATATTGTAATATATAAATTTATATAAATTAAACTTATATTTTCCTAATATTTTTTCCGAACGTTTACTGAGTCACTTGTTATATTGCAGACGTAATTTTTTCTTTCCCCTGAAGAGGATCCAGTCGAAGGATCGAAACGTAGGAATGAACTAGGATATGTTGTGAAAACTTTTGTGTCCCATTTGACAGTTACATGGCCGAGGAATGACTACATATTCGAGTGACTACATAGATCTACATAGATCGAGGATCGAGAACGATCGAGCATGAATTCTTATGACTATTGAGACGTTCGTATTGAAAGTAGCATAAGTTTATTTGTCAATTTTGTTTTATCGTTGCAACGTGTACAACTTTACGGTAGCTAACAAACGTTTTTTAGTTCAGTATATTCCAGAGTGTGCTAACATTTTTCACACAAAATATTTTGAAGTTACTCTAATAATTAAAAATATTACTTTGGAAATGTGGATTTTTGAGTATGAATAATTTACCGTTTGTGCTCCAACATTGTTATAATGTTATGAAAGGTAATAGCAAAATGGAGATGGCCAGTA
The DNA here is from genome assembly GCA_914767735.1 of Anoplius nigerrimus. Classification (NCBI taxonomy): domain Eukaryota; kingdom Metazoa; phylum Arthropoda; class Insecta; order Hymenoptera; family Pompilidae; genus Anoplius; species Anoplius nigerrimus. The sequence continues at coordinate 9,351,507 of OU612090.1, forward strand.
AATTGTTATGTAATTTATATAGCTACAATGTTTCCTGGATTGCATAAATGGCGTTTTCGATGTGTTGTAAAGAAATAGAAAATAAATTAAGTATTGTTTCTTCAATTTGAAGCATTTTAATTTTAAATCTTTTAAATATTATAATAAATTTAGTTGTTTATATCGAAGATTACTTAAATCTACTGGAACTGTAAAAGCGCTCTCAGCTACACTTAAACAGTGTAACCCATTCGTATTCTGTACGTATACTTTTAAATTCATTGAAACGTGAACTCCTCAATATCTCATTTTAAAACATTAATGGACTCAGGTCACTGTCGAAGTGAACGGCTCAATTCTTTCAATTGGCACGCTTAGGAGGGTGTGACATGTAATGAAATATTGTAATCTACGTCTGGCGTAGGTGTGTTGCAATTCATTTGAGACGAATTAACGGAGAGTGTAATGTACCTACGTGCGATACGAGCGAGGAAATGGAGAATGGCGAGGAATTCGGGCAACGAACGTTGTACATGCCTAGATCGTATCGGCGTTACACGTAAAGTGGCTGATCAACAATGCGTTACAACTCTCGACCTCACGAAGAGAACGGACGCCTTTCCGGTGCAGGAACGGAGAACTTTCCTATTTGCCGCCTTTCATGTTCGTTACGTTTGCCTCGCGTTCGTCTCTGACCAGCAGTTCTCGTATTTTGAGTCTGCTCTTTCCTCGCCTACGCCGTTTACGATCATTTCTCGTCCGGCACGGCTAATGTGTTACGCATTTCATGAATTCGTGTCATAGAAAGTCCCACGCACTCGAATTACAGTATAACACGGTTAACGCGAGGTAACCGAGTAACAAGGTAGGAAATAGATGCTGTTAAGCTCTAGGTAAATTTTAATTTTTTAAAAAAGGGTAATTTTTATATTTAATATTTTATAGGTTATGGGAGCTTTCTTTATATCAGTGACACGTACGCAAGGTAAGAAGTATTTGACGTTAATCCAGACAACTATTGTAATTCAATATTCTATAGATTATGATCAGCCTTCTTTAAATAAGTTACATCTACGTAGAGTATAAAATATATTATGTTAATCTAGACAACTTTTGAATTCAATATTTTATAGGTTATGATAGCTTTCTTTGAATAACTGACATACACTTAAGGCAAGAAATATATTGACGTTAATGTAGACAACTTTTATATTGAATATTTCGTAGATTATGACAACTTTTTTTTTTAACTAAGTGACATATACATGCTATTGGTTAATGCGCTAAATTAATTCGAAAACATTCGAAATGGCGATTACGACCTAATATTCAGCTACATGAAATAAATGTTGCGATACAGCCAATTTCCGGCTTTCTTTGCACACCGAGTAGTCTGTCTGGAGCAGACAATGGCTTCCATTAAGAACTCGCACCGCGAGAAACTGCAGTCCCGTACTAGTACGCGTCGATTGCCAGTGCCATTCGCGTTCTCTCACAATGTGAACGAAGGAGCGAATGAAAAAAGGAGTACGACGGTTTGGCGCATGCGCAACGGACGCAAATGAAAGGACAGATATCGAGATAATGGCGAGTCCCGCTTCAGGAAGTTATTGACAGTCGTGAGAAAGGCGAAGTTAAGCTCGCGCAGATATGCAGATATGCGAAGGCAGGGTTAAAACGACTTTGCCGAGTCGGCCGAAGGCTCGTTAGTAAGACAAATTACGCGATTGCCCGTACTGGTCGTGAATGGCAAAAAAAGCGTCAGCGGCATTCGTTATGTCAGGAGGTTTGTTTTATTTATGAATTCCGAGTCTATTCTTGCGCTGGACGCCGGATGCGAGGAACGTGGATGTGAATGGCGAACGGATTGGCAGTTAATTGTAATGCACACCCTTCGCAGAGAAACGTATGTAAGCTTTGGACGCTGAAAGTTCTCTATTTTGGGGCAGTTCGATGAAGAATTGGGCGTGTCGTTGTTGCAACACGCTCCAAGTAGGCCGATTGGATTTGTTCTGACAAATTGAGACTGTTGCTCGAATTCGAACTGAACATGTGACGTGGTAGTGTGTACATTTCGAATTTTGATGTATCATGTAACAAGTCTGTCGATAGGATTCAGTAGGGACCTATGTATATTCATTTGAATAATTAAGGTCGGTAAAACTGTTTATTTACAGTCGAAACGAAGCATGCTCAAAGAAATGTGTTTCAACAGCCGATGGTGTTTGTGAAGATGTTAGTCTTTTTTTACATTATATTTTATTATGTCCAATGAGTTGATACTGGACTTTCCATTTATAACTTAATGATGAAGCGGTCGATAATATTTTCTGTTCAGGAAACAATTTCTATTGGAGTTGGAAAGTTCGCTCTGTATTCTGATCCTGTCAATATTTACACTGCACAGTGGACTCTAAACGTTCGCATACGCAAATTTGTTTCCGAGAACTTTCGGTAACGCAACTTAAGAACGGACCAACAATTCGAACTTCTATTCAGCGCACTAAACTTGCGTTAAAAATCGCATGTCAACTTTTCAATCCTGAAAGCATTAATGCTGCCCCCTATCTCATACATTATTCTTTCTCAAGCCATCGCAGGCAAGGAAGCTGGAAGCAGGCTTTCGATACACGGAATAATCGAGCTCAAGTTTCGCCGCAATTATCACTCATTCCCAGAGTCATAATAACCGTGTCGAACAAGAAACGCTGAAAGTCCGTTCCCGATCCCGTAGCCGCATCGTTCATTCATCATTCCGCAGTTAGTGTCCCAATTAACCTCTCAGCGGAGCTACACGCGAGTGGAACCTAACCTCAAAGCGAAAAGAAATGCATTTGGGTTTACGAGGCGCGTTGCTCGTGGAAAGAGGGTGACTAAAATGAGAGAGAGAGAGAGAGAGAGAGAGAGAGAGAGAGAGAGAGAGAGAGAGAGAGAGAGAGAGAGAGAGAGAGAGAGAGGTGTCGAAGTCCGCTCTTGAAAGGCAGCCTAACGTGCGAACATTCCATTAGGAGCAGATCCTCGGCTCATTTCAGGCCAGAATTTTTGCGCCCGGAGCGCGCGAGACCGCGAAATTGAACGTTGAAGCGGACCGGAGCGATGGCGGACGCCGGAGAGAAATTTTCCGCTCCCTATTCGCAGTCTTCGATATCGCACGTAGGCACGCCTCGTGCTCGATGAAGAGTTACGAACTCGCCAAGTGAAAACGGTCACGCGCGAATTGCGTTTCGGCCGCGCGAACAATCGTTCGCCGAACGATCGTGCACGCTTTTCAATCGGCAGCAAAACTTCGAGAACGGTCGGCAGTAATTGTTTAGAAACCATGACTGCTTCGTGCTCGAATAACGGAGTGTCATTGTTTTCTATCTGTCGACGAATGTAGTAATGTATCGATGGCGAATGACTCTAATTTGAGCCTCATTAACACTTGTTTTCAGATAAAATGACCTTCATTCCACTTTTCTTCTTTTTTGGAGTTTAAGGTTAGGTTCATGTCATGCGTAGCGCCGATTGGGACTAATTGGTTAGCAATATCTTCTTTCAAATAAAGGAGCCTTTATTAAAGCTTGTATTGTTAATAATACTTACTTATCGGAAAGCAAGTACTAATGAGGCAAGTATTGCTTTCAGATAGATAAACGATAAATGTTAAATAAAATAAATTTATTTCGTCTCGCGTGTAGGTCCGATGAGACTAATTGGAAAGCAATACCCGTTTTCAGATAAAGCGGCCTTTATTACAATTTCGTTACTGCTAATAATACTCGGTTATCTAAAAGCGACACCTAAATGAACGATAAACGACGCAAATGAAAAGAATGTATTTTTTATTGCTTTGGGGTTAATTTCGTCTCGCGTATAAGTGCCTAATTGGTTAAGCAATACCTGCTTTCAGATACAGAAGCCTTTATTTCAATTCTAATTGTTAACAATACTATCAATTGAACTCTTCTTCAGCATAATAATCAATAATGCAACAGGCGATACTTTGGTCTGGCTCACAAATATTCAATTATGAAATGTATACTTCTACACTTCTGTGACGTGAAGTATCGAACCATCCCACTTGCATCTTGGACTCTACAACATTTTCCACTTCACTCGCCAGCAAAGATTCCTCGACAATCCTGTCGGCGTTACGTGACACTTATCGCCTGAACGAAACGCACACGTACACACACAGTCTCACCCCATATTTATCCTTCGCGGCTCATTCCCTCTCTTCCCATTTACGGACGCGATCGTTCTCCTCCCGCCATTATGGAAAACGATTGTGAAAATACGCAGTGAGGCGAGGCTATGCTCATTGTCGCACCTTCGGAATCGTTATTTACATATCAACTTTCATTTTCCAAGCATTGCCAATTGAAACAGTTTCTTGTAATGACCGGGCGTAGTATATCATTGATTTAAACAAAATACATTAGCAGCGAGAATGCTGAATTTAGTAATAATTAAAATGTTTAATGACAGAGAATGCGCACATTTCAATGTTGAAACTAATACAAAAATAATAATCGCATTATTATTAAATATATATATTCAGTATTCAGTAGTACGGTTCCTACTTTACAATTGTCTACGTTATAAATATTGTTTCTTCTTCAAAGAATGTAGTCTAATCAATGAAAAGTGGACAAAAAAACATAAACCTGACTTTATATCCCATCAGCGGAATAAAATGGTCATACATCCCGATTTCTTATAATCTAAATCCATACAACGAACATTTCATTACAAAACAGTCTCAGTACATACAATTTAAATCCAAAACTGCCAACTTGACAACAATAGCTCCACTTCTATCCTGAACATGCCGCCTAGTGCTAATCGCGTTTACCGAAGAAAGATTCCCTTGCAACACCGCTGCCCATTATCGCAAATGCGTGCAACGTATCGAGCCCAACCGTAAGCTTGTGTGCGTCTGCCGCCGCAATTTGCAGCCTGCGCGCGCGCGCGCGCGCGCACTACGCATGACGCAACAATTACGACGAGTACCGTACGCTACGTCGGACACCTCGAAGGAGCAAACATCCTTAATGAGCCGCGACTAAGAAATCCCGACAGGCTCGTCTTCGCACGAGTCTCATTCCAGGCTTCGTCCTCCTCGTCGTCCACCGGTTTTCTGCCGTAACTGTTTCGCGGAATCACGATCACCTTCGCTTTTCATGCTGCTTCTACTCTCCTCTCTCCCCCCCTCCTCCCCTCTCGTTCCTCTCCTTTACCCCTCCGACGGATCGAGTGACCTTTCGCGAGCTGAATCGATCTCGGCGCTGACCAATCGGTCACGGCATGAGTGGCGGATCATTGGCTTGACCTTGAATTTGGAATTTTTGTTTTCGACGTGATTGCCGGTGACGAGGATTTTTTGTTTAATTTTGGGCTGATCCGATGTTTTAGGATTTTCGGCGTTAATTAATTGATCATCGTTCGACAGGCTGATTGGAGAGTAATTATGGATGCTGTAAGATTGGGAATGACGTTGTTCGATTTTGCTCTTACGGTAGAATTGTTCACATTTTGCAATGTCGAAACCTGTTTATGTTGGGAATTAATTATTTTTCTCGATTGAAATTAGTAAAGAATTTTTATGCATTGGCTGGGCCTAGAATGGAAAATTTTGATTTTTGTCCCGAGACATTGAAATACTCTTTTCCGTTCGAAAACTAACAAATTGATCTACTGTATTTTTTGAGTAATTACATGACTTCTTGGCAGGAAGTCGTTATTTTCGATTCGATTCAGTGTCTTCCGGTGGATTCTAATCGCGAAGCTCTTAAGAATCCGGTACTTTTCCGTCTACAACCTCTTCAATCGATTGCTAATATCTGATTCCCTGCCACTGCGCACCTGGACTTTCACCGAAAATTTGAATTTCGAATGGGCCTCGCCAATTTTGCAACGGCTGTAACGAGCCCGTACCGTGCTTCATTATCGAAGATAATTAACGTTTAGCCCCCAATCGGGTGAAAGCAAACGATCGTCCGAGAGAGGAACAGAGAGAAAGGATGCATTATTTTTATCGTTTTTTTTTTTATGCTGCTTATCACTTTCCTTCAACGTGCCCAAGAAGACTCGAATAAATCTTCGATGAGAATTCACGTATCCGCTTCTATTCTGATCACCGAACGAATTGCAACTCCTAGATTATAACCACCAAAAATTCAGGTCATTAATCCATTTTATTGATAATAACAAAATTAAGCATTCCTACATTTTGACTTCAATCACAAATCTGACTTCAAGTGAGATCACAATAACCAAATATCAGTTGAACATTGTGTACTTCTCCCTTGAATCGCAGAAAAGATGTCTTATCTTTTCCTTTTACATGAGCAATCACTTTCCTTCGTACTCGAAACACGTGCTGGCAAAACGAGTCCGGAACGAGTCCTCGATGACGGCTCATATATTTTAAGTACCAGCGGCATAATTATTTTATCCTGATCCGCCACGGTCACTTTTGCCCCCCCCCCCCCTCCCCCCTTCCCCTTCCACTCCTTTTATTAACTTCCAAGATTAACTTTTCGACTCCGCTCGAAGTTAATTTCAGTCGGTCGATAGAAAGTGGAAGAGAAACGAGAATCGATCGATGTCGGCTTTGCGCTGATTTTCTGCTTTATTTTTGACCAAGTCTCGCCGATACTGCGAGAAGTTTCTCGATATCATCGTTGCATCGTCGTTGGAAAGAAATAAGCTAGACGGATTTCTGCTGTCATGTATCAGAATGTACCGTCAATTTCTCACGAGACTATTCTGCCTATTTGCCAATGTACATTTTTCAAATGCTCAGAATAAAGAAAGAATATTTGTCAGATAATTGTCAGATTGTATAATCAGAAGCTGGGATGGAGAGGAAGAATATAGATTTAATTGACAGAAATGTTGACGAGACAGAAGCGTGAAAAGTTGCATTTGCTCAGTTGCTGTTTCAGCTTCTTAGTTTTCAGATCCTTCTAATCGAGAATCATGAGCGTGTGGAGAGAATTTATTCTTGATTGTCGGGCGTTCCTTCGTACGCCTTCGCAACCGCTTACTGAGGAAATTATCGATAATTTCAAGTTCGCACGCAGTGATTCCCTGAGAGTGAACCTGATGAGGATCGAACATGGCAATTTTCAATTTCCGATCCTGCGATGAGTAAGGGCTTCAACTTGCGTAGCTCTTACGTCGATTAGCTAACAATGTTGGAGGTGTATGAGCATAATTTCAGGTTTGAAATATGGATCTGAAAATTATGGCAGTTGATATCCGCATAACAATTGTTTGGGATTCAGAATATACTGATCCTATGTTCAGTAGCATTTTATTGTTCCATAAATGTGATAAGTATCTGTAGTATTGACTAAAGTATATATCAATGTTGAGATTGTTGAGTCTCAGAATATGTTGATATTATGTTTAATGTGATTTTATTGTTCCATAAATGTGATGAGTATGTATAGTATTGACTAAAGTATATATCAATGTTGAGACTGTTGAGACTCAGAATATATATTGATACTATTTTTAGGGTCATTTACTTGTTCGACAAATCTGATAACTATGTATAGTATTGTCTGAAGAATATATCAATAATGTCAGATTTAACGATTGGAACCGTTTGTAAGAAATATAGTAATTGACAGCCATTTGCAAAAACAGAACGCTTCTAAGAAAAGTACTAATTTCCGAGACCAATACCTATCAAAGTAGAAAGCACGAAAAACTTTCATTCGTCGCTTTAAACTAAACGGGAGACACAACATCAGACATTTACGACCTCTGCGCAAATTGGTACCAGCCGACCGACGCCGAAACCAATTAACAAAAACATCCGTCAACTGGCAATTAATAAACCTCCAATCAGATCCAACCTGAACACTTCCTGCACAACCTGCCGAGCGACCGTTTTCAATTTTGTCATCGTCGAGCCCCCATAATCACCGAACCGAACGACCTAACCTAAAAAAAAAAAGCTTGTCAGCCCACAGAAAACCGTACCGGTCACCCGACAATTACGCACTCTGCTGCTTAAACGAAGTGCCAGGTCGCAATTAAGAGACGTCGACCTAACCGCAGATTCGGCAGTCCGCAGGTTCCGTTTGCACAGCCTCGAAGAAGACATTCTGCGGCTTCGTCGTCGAAGCCCGACGAAAAGTTGACAGCCCGCAAATGACACGTCGCTCGATTCTCATCGAGAATACACTCGAAATCGCACGGGGTCGTACAGGCAAAGATTTTACGAGAGAACGACGTCGTCTGCCTGTCTATTAACGACCAATTAACGTGCACGTCCCCCCCCCCCCCCCCCCCCCCGGCCACCCGCCTCACTCCATACGCTACTTTGGCCCCCACCTAACCTGTCCGCGTCAGAGTGAAAGTCTTCACGGTGCATAGACGTAAAGAGGAACGATCTATTATTTCCTTAATCGCTTCCGTCACGTCTCTCCTTTTTCCACGGACGTTTTGTCTTTCGGACGGACAGTCTCGGAAACAGTTATACGTTATGTGCGTCACAGGTAAGGACGAAGCTTCTGACACTTACTGTACGGACGGACGGTTGATGTTTTTACATTATTTTTTTTCTCACTTTTTGCTACGTGCCGGACGGTCGTTGACCAAATTTCAGCCGGTGTTTACAGTATGCCCTCTCGTTTCGCAATACGCGGTTTCCGTATAGTTTCGCGTACGGTGTTTACGGATGGATGTTATTAGACAGTCGAGAGGCAACTGCGGCGTAACGTTTAAATGCTCGCTGCGAAAGGTTAGGGATTGTATAAAGTTTTGCGGTAGTGGCGCGCGATGCCCGATTGCCGCGTGATTTGTGTAAGGAAATTTTGACAGGTTATGTTTGTATACCGTGGATTCCGAGTCCGAAGCGTGAATCTTGGTGTAAGAAATTATGGTAATGCATGTCGAAATGATTATTCTCACTCGGGATACGCTAATTTCATATTGGATAGCATGGCGCTACGTTGCGAAACATTTAAATGTTTCTGCGGAAGGTATAAAGTATATGCAGTATATTCTTTACGCGTGAAATTTAATCTCGAATTCGGTCAATTATTTGAGGCGGTTTAATGTAGCGACGGTTGGCTTCGTACAATTTGTTTTGAATTTTCTTCAAACTGTTCTGAGTGGGCAGTCTTGTTAGGGGGTAGTTTTGTTCGTGACTGTCGGTTTTCATAATTTCAGATTTTTCCTCAAGAGTGAAACTGATGTAGTGGCGATCTGAGAGTAGACATTTTCAATGTGCATAATTCAATTCGATCAACGAGTAGAGTTTGGTTCTTCGTGTAGGTAAACGTGCAACTTTCTGTCGTGAAAGCATTAATTTAGTTGCTAACATTCTACGCGTCTCATTTTCGTAAAGTTATTGCAATATTTTCTTTGCAGTATCCATAATTTTGTTAATAACATAAAATTGCCATAACTGCCGCGCGTAGTAAATAAAAGATAAATACAATTTCGCGTATGCATATCATAGTCTTTCTTTAATTGACACGTTTATCAAAAGCGTGTTATGAGCTTGCTACAGCAATTTTCGTCTCATAAATATTCTCTTAAAATAATATCCGACTCATCTTAGCTGTCTTAATTCGTATTATCATTATAACTTTCTACCAAAGTGGCAGCATCCTCAACTCTGCCGAGAGAAGATTAATCACGAATGTAAAGTCTTGTGTACACATGCCAGTTTCTTATAGCGGCACAATTTATTAAGGTTAATTTAGAAATGATTTCTTTACGCGTTCGCCAACAGACTCCCACGCAAAAACATTAAATGGCTAAAATTGCAAAATAATTTACTCCTTTCATCTCTCAATTTCTGGAACTAAATGATACGTATACGTACAATCTTAAATCTCTGTCAAAATAACATTATCCTCCTTTCTGGCATAAAAAAAATGTCCAAACGCGGGATCTTGAAAAGACTTCTCTCTGCATTGACTTTATACAAAACGTTCACAGAAATGTTCTTTCAGCAGCGCGTCTCGTAACAAAAGTACTAATTACCTTAAATTTTGAAATAATTCCGCTTATGGCGTCAACAAAAAGTTCACAGAAATTTTCTTTTAGTTTCACGTTTCGTAGCAGACATATACTAATTACCATAAATTTTAAAATTATGTCATTGCTGGTCCCAACAACGAAACATTCAACAAACACAAAAAATCTGGACAAAATTCTTCTTTGCATTGAATTTATATGAAGCATTTATAAAAATTTTCTTTCAGCGGCATGTCCCGTAACAAAAATACTAACTACCTTAAATCCTAAAATAATTTCGCTTCCGGCGCCAACAGAAAAACGTCCGAACACACCTCAAATAAATTTTCCTTTGCATTGGATTTTCTATGAAACGTTTACAGATATTCACTTCTCAGCAGCGTATCTCGCAACAAAAATACTAATTATGTTAAAATCCTGACACCTTGAGAAGATTTTTCTCCGCATCAAACATATATAAAACGTAATTATGTAAAGTAGAGAATTTCCATCGGCACTGGAGCAGCGGCACGTCTGCGTAGCGAAAGCGTTAATTGCCGTGCAAAGATTCCATCGAATTCCGGCGAGCGGCGGCTCGGATTTCAAGGAGGACGATGACCGCCTTTTGACCGACTCCGATTCAATGCTCCAATTCGACAGCGGCACGTAAAGGGAAAAGCGTCGCTCGTTCGTGAAACATTCGTTTTCGACCGGTGCCTAGAACTCGTCCCGGACATCGACTTCCGTTATACCGCACTTATTCCAGCACAGTTCTCTTTCTCTCTCTCTTTCTCTCTCTCTCTCTCTCTCCATCTCTCTCTCTCTCTCCATCTCTCTCTCTCTCTCTCAACGTCGACAGTCTCGGACGGAATCTGTCCGGCGACAGATTTTGCCACGGAGAAAGTGCGATGGCGTGGTATCGGGGTAAAAGATGAGCAATTTCGCGTAATTGCGTGGAAACTTAATGTACAAAGATGCGCGAGATCGGAGATAAAAACGAATTACGGGCTCCTATTCTGCTTTCGCGCTAATAACTTTTCTGATCGATGGCCAGTTACGTAATTGAGACGCACCGTGACGATTGGAAAGTTCAACGGGCTGCTTAAGGTACGGATTTTGGGATAATTGCGTGTGTCGGGAAGATATTAGCGTTAAACGGTAGGGAAGTCACAGTGCGCAAAGGTAATTTCGCAGAATTATTGTGAGACCGTTAACGAAGAATGCTTGACATTATAATGCTATTCTTTAAACTGTTGTCGAGGTTTACACTCTGGGAATTTCGGTTTTGCATTGATTTATGGAATTTTTCACCGCTGCCGTTATTCTGTATGATTTCGATTTTATATGAAGAATAAATTTCCCGAATTGAATTGTATCGTATCAAATATTTCTGTTACATCTTTTTCAGTTAAAGTTTAACAGTTTATTTCCGGTCTTTTTGTCAACACCATTTTTCTTCGTAATCAAATTTAACGTATAGACAAACAAATTTCTGAACCTATGGTATAACATACATATATTGTTTACAATGTTCTGTATCACATATGGACCGTTTATGGTGAAAGTCGTGCAAGCCCAAAAAAGAAAAACTTAAATATCACATAAATAAACCGTTTACCCCACGTTAATCTTAAGTTATATGATATCTCGATTTTTTTTTAACTATGGACTTACACCACTTTCAAAATAAACGGCCTGTATGTTGAAACGCTTCTGTGGGTCACTTTAGTTCTCCGGTCTCATCCGTCTCTCAGAATTGCTGATCCCGCTTTCCTTAAAATTAGCTAGTTTATGGTCGGGAAAAAGAATTGCGGCTACAACAGTTTTTCTCTCGCATTGTAATCGCCATTGTCTTCAACCTTTTTTTTCTTCCCTCTTTCAGGACTCTTTTTCGGCAACAATGTTCCGCCGTCCGTCTGTCGAAACCGTATTCACACGTTTACTGCCACGTACGGTACGTTTTCTTAGCTATAATTATCCTATTTTTCCAGATACAAGCACGAATTTTATCTTCGCCATAAAGCAAACATGGCAATGAAGTTAACAGCATTTCGGTTTTAGACGGTAAAGAATAATTAGGTTAATTGTAGTACGTTCAGCGAAGAATAACTTTTGCTGTAAGTAATGTTTGCATACATATAGACAGCGTGTAAAACTGTATTTTACATCTAGTTTACTTTCAACAACATACTGCGGCAGACTTTGGTAAAAAGTTGAAAGCGAGTCACCTACTATTTTATTTTACTCTACTGAAATGAGAACTAAACGCGATACTAAACGTAGTTTGCATAAAAAAGAAATTAATATTTACAAAGTTATAACGGGAGAATCTTTAATCATTGTTTAAATTGTTCCTTATGCTTGACTATTCCATCCCCGATAGCTTAATTTGCATTGATACTTAAACATGTTTCCAGTATTGATGTGTTTAATTACAAATCCGCTGTCAGCTACTATCTTGCAAGAAAGTATGCGAATACAACTTTTAAAAAACGTTCCAGGATCTGAAAGAAAATCGAGTAAATCTTATCTTGAGTCTCTAGATTTGGTCATCATAATAACTGATCTATCTAAGCGTCTAAGCCAAACTGCACACCATCAGTGCTTTCCACGATGCAACTTAATATTATCGGACCCACGAAATTGCATTTGTATCATCGAAGATGTTCTTTCTGTAAGCAATGAGTGAAAGTTCATAAAAGTCGATGTGCGGGCTTATTTTCTAGTCTGCTTTATTTAAAATAAGCCCACAAATACGTATCTCATCTAGGAAAGATCAGTCAACCGTACGAAGTCTTTAGAATATGTCTCGCCAGTAATCTCATGTCTGAAAAGTTTCCATTATTTCATTAGAATTATCCAGCTCGAGATTTTCAAACAACTTATTAACCACATCTAACAATAAGATTGTCGCTTCTCGCTATTATCGATTCGATATCGATAGCTTGTAGCATGTTCCTTGAACACGAATAGGCCATTCAAATTGGCCGTGTCTGGAACGGGAATCCCTGAAAATTCGCCGGTCATCATAGTATATAGGTACATAGAAATCGAAAAGGACAAAAGATGCGACTGCCATATTCACAAAAACGGAAGACTAAAACAGACAAAACTCCATTCCAACTGCAGTTACTTCCAACACGGCCAAAAGTAAACTACAAACGATGAACACGTATCAGCTCACGTAATTAAAGGTGTGCAGTCACCAATTAAACGTGACCAAGTTCCATCTTAACTTTTCGAAACCCGCTGTCAAGTGGTGTGCGTGCGCGACAAGGCAGTCAACGCGTTAATCCGCGAACAACGGTGTTTCCGTCGCATAAAATTGTCGAGTTTAAGCCGGCAACGTTGGCAACGCGATCTTTCCCAAGTCTGCTCTCGCGGACCTCATTCCCATACCGAATTTTCTTACGCACAATGCATTTTGTTAAGGTGACCAACTGTACTCATTTACTGAGTTTTGTACTCTTTTTTCGCAAACCGTACTCTTTTCAAATCCTGTACTCTGAAAGTACTCATTTGTATAATTTTATACTCATTTGTATTTCTAAAACATTTTTTTAGATTATTTTATTTCAATTTTATTAATATCATATCCCACATGAAAAATGTAAAAGTTTTAATAGAAATTTCCTTATATTGTGCAGGCACTAATGCTGCTGTTGAAAGGGTATTTTCACTAGGGAATGATTATTGGAGCAGTGAGAAGTCGCAACTTTCTGTAAAAACATTATCTGCCGTCTTAACAGTCAAATTTAATATGCAAAATGAAAGTTGTTCGGATGTGGCTACATTATTAGACGAACATCCTCATTTAGCAAAAAAAAATCCACTCCGAAGAAAAATATGTTTTTAAAAGAAAATAAAGTTTTTATTGTTTTTTCTTCTTTTTTTTTTCACCTATGAAATACTTGCAAAGTGTACTCTTTTTGAACAAAAAATAGTTGGTCACCTTAATTTTGTCTCGCTGGGGCCAAGCTCGACTTATCGGCTTCTTCTGTTTTCCAAGTGGAATCAAACTTCTCGAGAGTTCGTGGCTAGAAACGTCGCCAACCGTCTCGAGCAATCCTGGAGCTCTTCGTTCTTTCCTGTTAAAAAGTCTCTCGACGTCGAGCGAATTTCATGCTCAAGGTCACATACTTTTCAAATTGCGTACACTGAGAACTCAATCGAGTACAATACTCAAGAAATCGAGGAGAATTACATGTATGATAGGGGGAGGGGAGGGGGGGGGGGGGGTTAGATTTAAATCCGAATATTTGTTATTAATGGTTTCTGGGTTTTATATATAATTTGACGCTTATCAAGCTTGAAATTGATTTGAAAATGGTGTAAATCGAAATTTAAAAAAAATTAAATATCACGTAAATAAAAAGTTTACACTGCATTAATCATAAATTATATGATATCTGAAGTTTTTTTTAAATATGGAGTTACACCACTTTCAAAATAAACGGTCTGTTTAATGTCCTTTACTTCGATGCCGCCTCCTGAGATTGGCAACTTAATTGAACTTAACGATTTCACTTAAATTCCTTCTGATTACTGATAACTGTACGAGTTTCGTTCTCCGCGTATATCGCTGTATTGGCTGTCCTTTTCTACGCCAGCTACATCGCAGCAATGCTATCTGACACACACATCTTCTCTTTCCAATAAATATTACACTATCCCATTACAAGTATACTCCCACAGAATTCTGATTCTCTACAACGCTTAATTTCGACAATCCGCATCGACCCTTCCAAAATTCCAGTAACGCACACTTCCGAAAACCTTCCTCATCGTACACAATCTCAAACATCGATTACCCCCAAATCCACCGAACCATCGTCTGATCAAAGCATAGTTCAACACTCATTCCCTATTCCTCCCCAGCGTCCGCCATCTTGCCCGCGGCCGGTCGATAATCGCAATTCTCACCGAAAACCGCGTTTCACCGCGCATGCGCGAACCCAGTCATCCGTCCAGACAGCCGAACACCGGCTTTCTAACATAAATTATCCGACCGTCGACAATCAGGTGCGCGTATCGTCGAAGGATCCGTTGACATTGAAATCCGAGTCGTTTCGTGTTCCTTCATTGTCGTTTCCAGGCCGTCAGGTGTATATGCCTGCCGAGGGTGAGAAAGGGGGTCTCCGCGGGTGGGGAGGAGGGGAAGGTGGGAGATGGAGCGCGGCGGGAGGGGCGGGGCGGGGCGGGGGGGTAAGCGTGTCTTGCCCGACTTCGACTTACATAAGGCCAACCTGTTAGATCGGCTCTCCAAGAGTGCATTTTAACCTGGAAACGACCTGGACCCCAGGTGAAAAAACTGCGCCGAGCAAGTCGAGAGAGCAAGTGCATTGCGTAGACACTGTCTACGGGCGGCTGCTTCTACAGGGCTTTTCAAAGATCGCGAGGTTCGCGACGCCGGTTTTGAGGGAGATTGGAAAGTTCGGTTAGGTTAGGGACGTGGGTTGTGACTTTGGGCTTCGGAGGTTTTTTTTTTTTTGGATGGTAGAGTTTTGAGGTGACGGTGGGTTCGGGCGATCTGGAGCGAGACCTACTTTTTGAGTCTTTCGACGCGTTTACGCGACGAGGTTTTGTGCGGCTTTTATGGCGAAGCGTGGAATTGGTCCGTTAGTTTTGGAACGTATGGGTAGGAGGTTTTTGTTGGGTTCGGTGGAGGGAGTTGATTCGAAGTTTTGAAAACGCAAGGCGTGGAAGTGGAGGCGTTGTCTTGTTGCTATGGAAATTTAGAATTTTTTTGTTTACGGGTTTTGCATGCGCGAGTTAGTACCTCGCAAGATTGAGTCTGGTCGTTACTCTTGAGTCCGCCTCTGGGTGTATAATTGCAAGAGTACCGTCAGTTCTTCGTTTTAGTCGCCTCCGCTATCATTCAGGCCGCTCACTGTCTTTCTCTTTCTTATGCACGTAAAATGAGTTTTCAAAATTGTCGCCGAAGATTTTTAAGACCTCTTATGAGCAGTCAACCAAACGCATGTGACTTCCGGAATTGATACTCTGTCTGCCGTCCATTACCTTTGAAACCTTCTATAACAGTCCAATCAAACCCATACGTAAAGCTCTTGCTTCAACTTCCGGAATCAATTTTTAACCTGCCACCCATTATCTCTGAATGTCCTATAACCAGCCAATTAAACCTATACATATAATTCTTCCTTCAACTTCCGGAATTGATTCTCAAACTGTCGCCATAATCTCTGAAACACGCCGTAAGATACCGATCGAACCTATACATCTAACTCTCGCTTCAACTTCCGGAATCAATTCTCAACCTGCCACCCATTATCTCCGAATGTCCTATAACGAGCCAATTAAACCTATACATATAATTCTTCCTTCAACTTCCGGAATTGATTCTCAAACTGTCGCCATAATCTCTGAAACACGCCGTAAGCTACCGATCGAACCTACACATATAACTCTCGCTTCAACTTCCGGAATTGACTCTCAACCTGTCGTCCATCACCTTTGAAACTTCCTATAAGCACCGAATCAAACCCACCCATACAAACCTTGCCCGAACATCCGAAATTCAATCAGAATCTTTCGATCACCTTCGAAACCTCCAATAAGCTTCCAATCAAACCCACACAAATGACTCTTACCCAAACTTCCGAAATTGAATCTCAATCTTTCGCTCGTCACCTTTGAAACCTCCTATATCCACCTCATCAAACCCACACAAATGACTCTTACCCAAACTTCCGAAATTGAATCTCAATCTTTCGCTCATCACCTTTGAAACCTCCTATATCCATCTCATCAAACGCACACATCCAACCCTTCCCCAAAACTTCCGCATTCAATCCTCAACCCTTCGCCCGCCGCCTTTGAATCTCCCAGTACCCTCTCACGCACGGACCGCACGCGCGCGCGCGCACGCGCGCACGCGAGCATGTATCGATTCGTTTTCAGGCTACGCACGTTTGCAAACCGTTTTCACCTGACTTCCGCCGGAGGGGGCCTTTAGGCCTTATGAAACTTCCACAGGCGATATTTCTTGTACGGGAAACGACGTCACCTTCCTGTCGCTCTTTTTTTTTTGTTGCCTCCCCCACCCCCTCTCACCGTCCCTTCCCATTCCGAGCTCGGTCGGCTCGATCGAGGCCGGTGCGCCACTGAAAATTCTGCTCGATTTTTCCTCGAGGCGTGGGCGGTCGAAGTGAACGGATTCGGCGCGGACTCGAGCGGACTCAAAGCGGAGTCGAGCGAACTCAAAGCGGACTCGAAGAGGACTCGAGCGGACTCGAGCGGACTCAAAGAAGACTCGAGCGGACTCAAAGCGGACTCGAGCGGACTCGACCGGACTCAAAGCGGACTCGAGGCGGACTCAAAGCGGACTCGAGGCGGACTCAAAGCGGACTCGAGGCGGACTCGAGCAGACTCGACCGGACTGGAGCGGATTCGAGCGCGTTCCAGATCGGCGTCGAGCTGTTTCTCGATTGAAAGATCGACGGAATTCGCTCCGGGTGAAGATCGTCGCGAGACGAGGAGCGATTCGTTATGTGTCACGCGTTCGAAAGTGGCCGATGCGCCGGCCTCGAGGCTGGAAAACTTATCGGCGAGGCTGAGAACGATGCGAATCACGGCGTCGTAGCCTACTTCGTCGGCTTTGCCTCTGCGCTGCGGCAAATCCGTCTCGTATGCTTTGTATATGGACCGTTTGCTTTGAAACTAGTGTGTCCATTTAAAAAAAAAAACTTAATATCATATAAGTAAACCGTTTACACGACGTTAATCATAAATTATGTGATACTTATCTCATTTTTTTTTCAAGTATGGACTTACACCACATATGGACCGTTTATTTTGGAAAGTGATGTAAGTGCATTTAAGAAAAATTAAATATCACATAAATAAACCGTTTACATATATCATGTCACATTATCTCTGACCCGTAAATAATTTCTTACATTAAATCATATATGTAATCCTAAATCTTTGCCGAAATAACGTTACTCTCTCTTCTGACATAAAGAAAAATGTCTTGTTTCGAAACCGTATATAAATATTACTTTTACCTTAAAAAGTTAATCACAGCATACGTATCATCGAATTCGATCATTACTTTTATCGCAACAATGATCTCATCACACATCGCTTCGAACGCAAACGTATACGTTCAGCTCCAATAAGTACCGTTCATTACTATTGTATTACACCCCCCCCCCCTCCCCCCTCCCCTCTCCCTCTTTTCTCTACTTCTACGATGACTAACTTTTCCCAACGTTCGCGTAACGATTGCGATCGAAAGCGACATAAATTAACCGACTCGAGTTACCGGTTTCTTTTCGCAAAGCTTCCAGCATTCCGCCATTGTGGGAACGCAGGACAAAAGTAACCCTCGAGGCGAGATTCGCGAGAATCGATTGTCTGCGAACGTAGCGCAACGAGTCCTCGATGGAGAGCGTCCATTCATTATTTCTGCACTGCTTCGTCGATCTTCATTGTTCGCCGAGCCATCGTCGACTCGCGACGGTCAACTTTTCCCGATCGCGTAACTGCCCATCGAAAGCGCCTTCTCAGAAATTGCTTTCCAGTATCCTATTGTTACGTAAACGTGACAAATATATACGGCAAATATCGCGAAGGCATTTTGCGGCAGATCTGCATTTTTTTTTCTTTACACGTAAGATCGTCGATTTTTAGCAGCAGATCGCATGCAATGTTGTTGCAGGAGATTTGCATTTTTTTTATTTGCACTTAAGATGGTAAATTTTTCGCACCAGATTGCATGCAATTTTTTTTGAAGCAGATTTGCATTTTCTGTTCGCACGAAAGCTAATTTTTGGCACCAGATCGCATGCAATTTTTTTTTGCAGCAGATTTGCATTTTCTGTTCGCACGAAAGCTAATTTTTGGCACCAGATCGCATGCAATTTTTTTTTTGCAGCAGATTTGCACTTTTTGTTCGCACGTTAGCTAATCTTTGGCACCAGATCACATGCAATTCTTTTTTTCACGTAAGATCGCCGATTTTTAGCAGCAGATCGCATGCAATTTTTTTTGCAGCAGATTTGCATTTGTTTGTTCGCACGTAAGATCGCCAATTTTTCGCACCAGATCGCATGCAATTTTTGTGCAGCAGATTTGCATTTATTGTTCGCACGTAAGATCGCCAATTTTTCGCACCAGATCGCATGCAATTTTTGTGCAGCAGATTTGCATTTATTGTTTGCACGTAAGATTGCCAATTTTTTTACTTTGATAGTCTCAAAACCTGATCACTTCCCATTGTTCTTAGTCTCGATACTTATCATGTCGGATCTTAACTGGCGACTAAACTTTTTCCGCCAGGTCGCGTAACGGTGATCGAAAGTTAGCTCTGCCGTCTCTAGAGGTTTCCCAGTATGCCGTTCTTATATAAAGGCGAGGAAAATTGCACGAGACAAAGTTAGCTCGGTGACGGAAGACTGCTTTCCCACATCGGAAATTATCGCTTAGGGCTTAGAAAGATCTTGGATTCTATCGTTACACGTGCAAGGAGTATGAGTTGAAACGTCTGAAAAGTTCTAAAGATGATCTTTTTCATTCGGTCTTTGAATTCGACTGTACTCAATTCTCCCTTATCGCCTTCCTCAATTTTCATCGTTTATCAGGCGATCTTAATTTGCGAATGAATAACTATTACGGTCGATTGCCGATAATCGTAATACTTTACCTCCGGCAGAAAATTACAACTTGCCCCGTTACAAATTTTCAACGGTCTATCGTTACATAAATCTGACAGATATTACCGAACTTTCGAAAATCTAATTATTTTCGCCTGTTACCGAACTTAACATCAGATTCTTACTAACTAAAAAACTGAATCTTAACATCGCAGTATTTATTCGATTCCAATTTACGAACATTCTGAACCTTCACCAAAATCCACCTCTCTCTCAACTTCTACTTTCACTGCTACCATTCACTCGTTCCTATAAAAATGTTATGCAACAATCACCTGAAGCAAACCTTCCATAAAATCATTAACTCCCCCCCCCCCCCCCTCTAATTTTCTCTCATACTCCACGAAACTTCCATTCTTCTTGACTAGTTTGACTTCATCCTTTTCCCTCTTCGTCTTCTTTCGTCAAAACAATTCGCTACCGGACAGGTCAAATTTAATTAAATGTCCGCGAAACGCTCAAACACATTATCAAAAAATATCCTCTAACCTCCGCCGGCCTTCCGTTCGCACCTTCGATCAGAACGAAATTCATATTCAAGGTCATGGACCGCAGCTTTTAAATTGCGCACGCTGAGAACTCAATTGAATACATTACTTAACTCTTTCGTTCCTGGCGCCGACTATAGTCGGCATCCACGCGACGACCTGTCTAAGGTCTTTAATAATTGTTCAATAATTATTAAAAAAGTCAATATTAGTTTTAATGTTATTAAATTATCCTTAATGATATAATCATCATTACGGTCGACGTAGTCATTAATATTATTTATACAATTATTTATATTATTCTTATTATAATCATTACTATTATTGTTATTATTATTACCTCTATTATTAATGTCATAATGAGCGTAGCGGTAAATGAAACACGACACGATAATTACGAAGGGCTCATCCTCTGCGATTCTCCCCCCACTCCTGTACCTCAAATTTTCAAAAAAAAAAACAGTCCCATCCGGCGTCAGCGTCAGTACACAGTAACAAATGTGTAATAGACGTTTAAATAACAAATTATTTGAATCAAGCCGGTATTACAAAGATCTACATCATCTCCCACCGAGTGCTTCGCGAGGAGACTAGATCCCGGATGACGATCGGAACTATTAGGTTGGCGAATAAGTTCGTAGCGTTTTTATATTTGGTTTGTTTTACACCGATTTTTTTTGTTGCCATTTGACAAAGTGTATAATATTCATTCGATAGAGCTATGGGATGTGTGAATGATCCGTGAGTGAGTGATTATGAAAGTGTGAATGTGTGTGTGTGTGTGAGTATGATATAATATAATTATTGATTTTTGTTTAAATTAAAGTTTTTGATGAAAAACGCTACGAACTTATTCCCCAACCCAAATGAATGTTATACACTTTGTCAAATAGCAAAAAAAAAATCGGTGTAAAACAAAGCAAATATAAAAACGCTACGAACTTATTCCCCAACCTAATACTTCCGGTCCCGATCGAACACGACAGTTCCCTCATCTTTCGCTCCCATCCCCGTTACATTTCGTTACACCGATCGTTACGTTTCGCGACATAGACTCACGTCCGTCCGCTCGGCGGATCGTCGACGACCGATCGATCGATCGATCGACGTCGGCACGTTTTCCAACGTGAAAGTAATTCCTCGTAATACCGTTCGAGTTACATCGCGTGTAATAACGGTCGTTCCCTCCGGGCCACGCCCGCCAGAAATGTCCGTCAGAAGTGTCCCGCCATTATCTTTGGCCGCGGTGTTTCGTGCAAACTGGGCGACGCAGAAGTGGCAAGAATGGGAGCTGGACAAGAAAGGAGGGAAAAAGAGGAGGGAAAGAGGGGGGGGGGGCAGGAGGACAAATTCGATAGAAAGCCGCTGGAATCCGGTCGAATTTCTATCCGACTCTGCGGACACACCATCCGGCCTCGACGTTCGCTCGTTTGAACGTTTGTACGTTTGAACGTTCGACGGTTTTGTTCGTTTGAACGTTTGTACGTTTGTACGTTTGAACGATTGTACGTTTGAACGTTTTTGAACGTTTGTACGTTTGAACGTTTTTGAACGTTCGACGGTTCGTTCGTTTGAACGTTTGACAGGTATATCAGTATTGTGTAGAATTTTCGAGATTTCAATGCTTTTTAGTTGTTGTGTTTTGATTCTGTATTGAAGCTTTTTGGTACTTAAGGATTTATATATACGTATTTCAGTGATCCTCTTAATATTCAGTGTTTATGATATTATGATTTAAATCTTTCTAAATCGTTCTCTTAAAAAATCCGACCATCCTCACAATTCACTCAAAGTCCTGAGAGATAGAACTAAACACGCGTAAAGAAGATTTTTGGAAACTACCTGCAAGATCAAATATACAACAAATTATATATTCTATCTATTCCATTCTAAATTTTGGTTCTTATGTACGATATTTTATGATGTGACCCTTTTCGCGGCCCCCTTAATTTTAAACAACATATTATTATGAGCAACGTAATCAATGGCATTATTATTTATAACCACATGCATTTAAATTACGGACCATTGCCGTACTCAGGTATAGGCAGCCCCGATTAAGAGACTTTGCTAAATTATTCGCAATTTCCTAGCAACGCCAGCGTCGTCCTTCTCTTCCTTCGGAAGGAGCCATCGTAGCTCATTAATAATTCAGGCGATTGCATCTCGCCTGGCGGGGCGAATAAAAAATAGAAGCTGAGGTCAACAAAAGGAGGACGACTCCGGCGAGGAGTGTGAATTTCGACGAAAATTTAAATTGTGAAATCTCGGAATTAACTGACGTGGAAAGAAACATCTATTTTTTGTTGATCGTTGATCAAATTAATGAAGATGAGATTTATCATTGGACTTGATAAAGTTGTGGGGAAGGTGGATAAAAAATAGAAGCTGAGGTCAACTCGATTGGGGAGTTCAAATTACGTCGAAAATTTGAATTGTGGAATCTCGGAACATTGACTAGGATGAAAACGGCTGTTTCTCCGTTGATTATTGAACGGATGAATGAAGATAAGGCTTATCATTTGTTTTCTCCTCACCGTTAGGTGAGAAGTTGAGACTCAGTTAGAAATCAAGGGAAATTGATTGCGATTGTAGATATTGAATGTGACACAGAAATCATGCGAAATCGATCATGGTCGAACACTCTAATCGGAAACAAAAACAGACACAAATTTAAATTTCATCACAAAATGAAAAGTCGAAAAACAAGCAGAATTAATTGTTATCGAAACCTAAAATTATTAAATCAAAGATAAATACAGAAATCTATTCAATTTTATTACAAAATAAAAAGTCGAATATCAGATAAGAATGAATAGAAAATTCGAATCATATAATCGGAGCTAACGGCATTGTAAAATTTCGTCACCGAATGAAAAGTCGAGCGTTAGACGCAGATCGGGCGAAATCGATCGCGATCGAAAACTCTAATCGAAAACAAGACAATCTATTTTTTTTTTATCACAAATTGAAAAATCAAATATCAAGCAAAAGTAGTCGTTATCGAAACCTAAAACCATTCAATCGAAAATAAACATAATTTTTTCAATTTCATCACAAAATAAAAAGTCAAATATCAGATAAGAATGAATCGAAAATTCGAATCATGTAATCGGAGCTAACGGCAGTTACAATTTCATCGCCGAATGAAAAGTCGAGCGTTAGACGCAGAGCGGGCGAAATCGATCGCGATCGAAAATGTGACCGAGTCCGTCCGAGCAGCGAACGTTCGTTCGCGTGGCACTTTCATAGACTGGAAAGCGTTCGCGGTCGCCTGACGAGGCGAGAAATTTCGAAATTAATTATACGAGGCCGCCAGACGCTTATAGACGATCGGCGTCGCACGAAAACTTCCCGACGAAATCTACTGACAACTGTCAGCGAAGGACGGGCGCCTAAGTGGGCCTTGACGCAACTGATTTCAGGTGTCATCCGGACTCCTTACCTGTTTACTTCCAAACACTACCCCTCCTTTTTTTTTTTACACATTTTCCGAGTTGATGTCCGACATTCGAAAAAGCTGACTCGATTCTATAATGTGATTTCTGGCGTCACCCGGTATTACGTTCTACTGCTATTCCTTCTCTTCTTCAGAATTTTCTAATGTTTTTGAATTGGAGCATGGTAATTATGGGAATCGATTTGAATACTGTTTTTAACAATTTTGAGTATCGTCCAGGTAAGAAGTTTGTTCGTGTACTGTTTTTATTCCTCTCTGCATGATTGAGGTAAAATTTGTAGGATTTTACTTGATTCTTTTTGACGGTTCAAACATATTATCCAGGACTGTTATGTATACTCATTTATTTTTCTTGTTCCCTGATTTTCTTGTATTTCAGGGCTACAATGATCGAAGTATTCGATTTCACTTTGCACAGATACGATTCTTAGGCGTTGACAGTTTATTTTCTTTCACTTTTCTTGCGTTTATTTCGCGTTCGAAGATAATAATAATTTTCTTGAAGTATTCGACTTTAATTTGTTCGTTCGATATAAAATGTCACTTAGGTCACTCGTGTGTTTTTGCGTCCACATTTTATTTCTCATTGAACATCTTTCTGTCATAGTTTGTATTGGCATAGTGGCATTTAGAATGTGCGACAAAAAACGGCATCTGTCAGTTGAAATATTTCCAGAGTAATCATTTGAATGATTCGAATTATATAAATGCGTTCCTTATCGTTATATTTTACTACTGTACATCCGTTGTAACGGAAAAAGAACCGTATCCGTTCTCGTAACATGTACTAATACGACATATGCCACATAATGCGGACAAATATGTTTCTGAACTGTCCGTCTCGCAGCTCTACGTAATTCTAATGCGTAACGTAATTTTCGAAACTACCTTCTCCCCAAAACCGGTTACGAAAATTGCCACTTCGCATTTCCTTCTCTTCTCGCGAAACGGGTCAATTAATCGAACCTTCTCAGCGTTAAAATTTCGATTCAGAAACTTTTTTCTCTCTCGATCACTTTAGCACTTTGCGAACTTTGTGAATATTAGCAGCAATTGCCTTGAAAAATTCAGTTTTCACTTTTATTTTATTCAATCGTAAAACGTACCGATGAAAATGACGCTGATGAAAAGTCAATTCAGGATCAAAAATCTTCACCACACTATTAAATTTCATTTTTATTAATATTATAGCAAAGTCGTATTTGTCAAGTTATTCATTCCTGCCGAATGCTTTTTATAGTACGATTTGAAAAAGTGGACGTTTGTAACTAAATTAAATGTACTTTACATCATCAGCGTGCACACACTGTCAAATACACTTGCTTAGCGAACATAGAAAGTTTTCTCGGGGTGCTTATATTGCACCGAAGACAGAAAGTCCATACGTCATTTCTCTGCAAATCTGCGAGGCAAACGTTTTAGCTCTTGGACAGAAATGATTCGAACAAATTGCAACCTACCTCAATAAACATATTGTCACCTAAAACCACTGATTTTCCATAAACAATACGTCACCATTTAAATTATTCCAAAGCAAAACCGAACACAGCGAATCCGCAATGCCAATATATCAGCTCCGAGGCAGAAATGATTCGAACAAATTGCAACCTACTCAATAAACATATTGTCACCTAAAACCACTGATTTTCCATAAACAATACGTCACCATTTAAATGATTCCAAAGCAAAACCGAACACAGCGAATCCTCAATGCCAATATATCAGCTCCGAGGCAGAAATGATTCAAACAAATTGCAACCTACTCAATAAACATATTGTCACCGAAATCCATACTTTCATACAATAAACATATTGTCACCTAAAACCACTGATTTTCCATAAACAATACGTCACCATTTAAATGATTCCAAAGCAAAACCGAACACAGCAAATCCGCAATGCCAATATATCAGCTCCGAGGCAGAAATGATTCAAACAAATTGCAACCTACCTCAATAAACATATTGTCACCTAAAACCACTGATTTTCCATAAACAATACGTCACCATTTAAATGATTCCAAAGCAAAACCGAACACAGCGAATCCGCAATGCCAATATATCAGCTCCGAGGCAGAAATGATTCAAACAAATTGCAACCTACTCAATAAACATATTGTCACCGAAATCCATACTTTCCATAAAGAAAATACATCGTCAGCATTTAAATGACCTCTACAACGGAGTAGCGAAGCGTTCGCGCTCGGCAAACCGTCAATGCCAACGTACGAGCTCCGAAACGTAAAGGGCTCGCAAAAAAGGTGCTAATATCGGCCAGACGAGTTTCGATTGGTCAGCTCGTCGGGCTCGAATCGAAATACATCATCCGGCCAGACTGTCGGCCGACGAAAGTGAGAGGGACTCGAGACCCGGAAGGACAGAACTCGTTCTGTTCGTATATGTAACGCCGAAGGTCCTCCGGGGTACGCTCGTTACAGAGAACGCGCGATACTCGTTCCCGATCGATACACTCGAAACTCGATCGGGAATCGACAGGATTTTTGCGCCGTTACGCAACCTGCCGACGATCGACTTTTGACGCGCGTCGGACGAAATCGGCCGATTTTCGAGATCCTCGTCCGGAACAGACCCCGTCCATTCTCGGCCCTGAACATTTTTCGCGGATAGTTTCCGGGAATTGAGGGGGGAAGTTGTCTGATCCTTTTCGAATCGGTCTCTTTTCAGACCGGTTCGCCGCGGATCCGCCTCGTGACGCAACGAAGTCGATCGGAAAAATAAGAATGGCTCTATGGGCCTCTGATGGGAAGAGGATCGGTCGAGTGAAATTAATTGCCGTTTACGGATCGGCTGTCAGGTCCGAGGGTTGGTACGAGTCGAACGGTTCGAATAGTTGAACTGATCGCAGCTGATTTGAAATGTGATCGTTTCGTCGAAGAAAGATCCGACGCGATGTCTCAGATTTGACTCGAGTCAGTTTCTTAATATGACGCGAGGTGATTTAGGAAAATATAATAGACATTTTTTTTTTCTTAATTGTACGACTTTGGACGAAATTAGATTTGTGCCGTTCTTGAGCGAAATAATTGAAAATAGAGAATCGTTTTGTGACTAGTGCTTTCACTTCGGCGAGCACTGATATCTTGTGTGATTTTTTTTCTTAATTATACGATCTTGGACGAAATTAGATTTGGGCCGTTCTTGAGCGAAATAATTGAAAATAGAGAATCGTTTTGTGACTATTACTTCGACTTCGGCGAACATTGATATCTTGTGTGACAGGGGAGGAAGATTTAGCAGAATAGATGATAGCTTCTTCCACAGCAGTTTGACTCGACCCAACCTTAACTGTTCCGACAGGATCAGAACGCCGTCAAACGATTACATCCGCCAAAGGAATAATTTAACCCCACAAATGAATCGTTTATTTTAATAGGTACGAGTCCATTAAAAACAAAATGAGGTACCACAAAATTTCTGATAAATTCAGTATGAACTTTTCATTTATACATTTCATTTTTATTAAATGGACTTACACCACTGAAAATAAACGGTCCAGATTAGATCAACGTCGACCAAACGATTCATCAACGAATTAATGAAAAAAATCATCGAGTCCGGCCCAAAATCCAAATTTCGGCCAAGATCGATCGAAGCCGCCGACGATCGACGATCCACTGAATCCTTACCATGGTTCCTCCTCGAACAGGACCTCAGAGTTCCGAAGCTCTCCGCGCAGGTTACCTCGTGCGTGAAAATTCGATGAATCGATCCTTGACTCGGCCAACGATGCGCAGTCGATATCGATCGACGGGGAAAAAAAATGATCTGATCGCTGAACTACGATGAGTCTCGATTTGGCGAGTATTCTCTTAGGGATCAATGATCGCGAGGATCCCACGTCACATGTTCGAGTGAACGTATGCGTCCGCGGAACTGTCACTGACAGCAGTTCGGGAAACACTGACTGGCGAGCAGGAGGCCTTACTGTCATTCTCTCTTTCGGCTCCACTCCCCCTGTCCCTCTCGCTCCCTCTCGGGGCCACCTTTCTCTCTTTCGCGATCCCTCTCCCCGTTTCGCACCTGCCCTCTCTCCTCGACTCTCTCACCCGCTCCCCCTCTCGCCCTCTCGAGATCGAGCTCTATTTCGTATTCGTACTTTACCCGTCCTGCCTTCTCCCTGCCCTATCCCTCTCCCACTTTTCGCTCGCCATCCCGACTCTATTTCCCTCACGTTCGTATTTACCACCTCTTCCTATCCCCCCCCCCCCCTCTCTCTCTTTCTCTGTCTCTGTATGTTTATATATTATTGTTGAAGAAGGATTCAGAGAGACGGTGAAGCGGTGAGAAAGATGGGAAATATGAATACTAGATCTGTATATATGTATTTATCGTCTGTCCCTATTTTCCTCTCTTTCTGTTTCTGTGTAAGTGTCGAAGGATTCCGAGAAATGGTGAAGCGGTGAGAAATATGGGAAATATGAATACTAGATCTGTATATATGTATTTATCGTCTGTCCCTATTTTCCTCTCTTTCTGTTTCTGTATAAGTGTCGAAGGATTCAGTTTCTGGGTCTATACGTATAAGAGAAATGTGGAAGAATGACAGTGTTTGCGGATAGCAGAGAAATGCGAAAGTAGAGGATCATCTTCTTAAAGAAAAGGAGAATTTTCCTTTCTTGCTTGCAACTAGAGTTCCGTTTTGAATCCTTCTTTAACAATTACACATATATATATGAGAGAGGGAGAGGGAGATAGAGAGACAAAGAAAGATTTTATGTACATATACATATTTACCATCATTCTCTTTCTCATTTCTCTCCTACTTACTTACATATACAAACTTTCTTCCTTGTTTCTGATCTAGTCTCTCTTTGTCCGGAGTATATACATACATATGCAGAAAGAGAGAGAGAGATAAAGAGAGGGAGAAGAAATACGGAGAGACAATAAACATATATACGTGTGCATCTAATACTCATATTTACCATCCTTCTCTCGGATTTTGTCGATAGATGGTCTTTACACTTTCTTTTGTTTCGTTAACGCGTTTAAAGCACTTAATCTATATTTCTTTCTTGTTGTCCGGACTTCTACCTTTAATTTATTTCCAAAATTATATTTAGTTCTTTAGTTTTGTTTTTATCCAAATTTAAAAATGGAAGAAAACACGTGCATTTCAGACATACTTTATTGTATTATCTCCGAAAATGGCAAGAACGCATCGCAAGCGCAAAAGAAGTTATGTGCCATATATGGGAATGAAGCCTTGAAAGAAAGGCAGTGTCAATATTGGTTTCCCAGATTTCGTTCTGGTGATTTTTCACTAAAAAATGATTAACGATCTGGCAGTCCAGTTGAACTCGATGAGACCCATGTCAAGGCCATTATCGATTCAGATCGTCATAGCACAACATGTGACATTGCAGAGAAGCTCAATGTACCGCATACGTGCATTGAAAAAAAAGCAAAAAAATGTTGAGCCTTCCTTCTTATTTAAAAACCGCAATCACTTAGTTGCCAACCCAATAGTATCATTCTGAATCCCTCTCCCACTCTCTCTCTGCATCCTTCCACAAATCGCTCGCTCGAGTCAGTCGTTCCCTTTCTATCCGCGTCTAGTCGCGCGGATTTTCGCTCGTCGATTTCGCAGACGCCGACGTCGGCGTCGTCCTCGTCGTCGTCGTCGTCGAGGCGCACCGACGCTGCCCGGTAAGATCGAACGCCGCCTTTCATTTTGTGTACAGGACGATCAAGGTGTCGGCACTGTACCGCCGGTCAGTCGCCGGACAAACGTTACAGAAACTGACGGAGGACGGAATCTCAGAATTCGACGACAGCCGAAGCTGCATCCTGCGAGGACGTCTTCGGACGATGGCCCGATAAGGATATTGGGTCAGTCGGAAAGTCCTACTTCGAAGATGTAGGATGAAAGTGACATCGATGCTTGTCGGACGGAATGATTCGAGTTTCGGTGGGAATTTTTGATTTTGGGTAAACGCGATACTCTTTGTTCAGATATTTTTGAGGCTTCGGAGGAAAGTTGTAGTGTGGCTTTTGACGAGTTTGGAGAAGTTGAATTAGTTTGCTGTTCGGGAAATCTGTATTGGAAACGGTCGCTCAAAGTGACCTAATGACATCGTGACAATAAGAACGGCCGAAAAACAGCTGACGGATGAAGAGTTCGAAGAGGTCGAACTTGAGGAGTTTCCATGAGAAATTACAGAAAAAAGCGATCTGCACCCAAGTTATCTACAATGTCATAACAAACAAAATAACACATAAAATCGTCAACAATACCGCCGCTAAAAAAGATCGTCTAGCCAACGAAATTAAGAAACCCCAGTCATCCTTTCAAGCACAAATATTAACGCTACCCCACCACCCAGTCAAATTTACAAGCCCAACCCTTAATAACTTCCCTCTCACAAATCATTTTACTTCTTGAAACATTCTTCTACACTCACCTACGTAAACAAATTATAATTATTTTCAAGCACATCGACTATTATAATTCCGACAAGTTAAATGAACATATAAGCAGGAATCGTCTGTTCTGCTAATTACCCCCACCCCCTCCCACCCTTCCTCCCTTAATAACTTCCCTCTTACAAATCATTTTATTTCTCGAAACATTCTTCTACACTCACCTACGTAAACAAATTATAATTCTTTTCAAGCACATCGACTATTATAATTCCGACAAGTTAAATGAACATATAAGCAGGAATCGTCTGTTCTGCTAATTACCCCCCCACCCTCCCTTCCAGGCTCTCACGCCTGTTGAAAGGTGCAAGTCGCGCAAAAGTGGGAATTCTACGAGCGCATAGACTCTCGGCCTCTTCTGTCCGTCCGTTCTCTATCGGACTATCAAGGTGTGCGACCGGCCGGTCTGTCGGCGCTGTGGCAGCCGGCGGCGCGCATGCGCGGTGCCGGCCCGGCCCGGCCAATCAGCGGCCGCGCCGTAATGGGAACGCGAGAGAGTGAAACGGCGCTCGAGCCGCCGAACACGATCGTGCGCTTTTCGCCTACGCGTGAGCGCGCGCGCGCGCGCACGCGGCGCACGCGCGCTGACACGTGCGACGCGCTAGCCAATTTCTTCCCGCGGGAAATTTCGGGAAATTCGCGGAACAATGAAGGGGTGCTTCGCCCGGGGGTGAGTATGTGGGGTGGGTCGGAATCGCTGATTTGGTTTGCGGCTGGTTGGGTGGAAGGGGTAGATGCGCAATTTCTTGAATTTGGTAGACAATGTTAAGACTTGTTAAGGATCGGCTTGAAGTTCGATGTTTTGGGAGGAATCGTTGGTAGTTCGAGTTTTAATTTGGATCCTTGAATTTCGAGCAGTTTTAGGATTGGTTTTTGGGAAGCGAACAACTTCGGTGCTGAAGTAGTATTCTGCTTTGATTATGGCAATAATTGGAAAAATTATGAAAATTGATATTTAACTGGTCGCATATTATCTTATATTACACTTGTATGTATTATTATATGACATAAATAAGTGTTTTAAAGTAGACCTTTAATATTACCTATACCTTTCCGTCGATTATACAGTAATTGAACAGTTTATGATATGTATAGCATTAAGCGTTACGATCTTATACATTCGGTGCTGAACTAGTGTTCTGCTGTGATTATGGCAATAACTAGAAAAATGTTGGAAACTGATATTTAACTGGTTGCATATTATCTTATATTATACTTATATTTATTATTATTTGACGTATATAAGTGTTTCAAAGAAAACTGTAATATTACCTATACCTTTCCGTAGATTATACAGTAATTGAACAGTTTATGGTATCTATCGCATTAAGCGTTACGATCTTATGCATTCGGAAGCACTTAGGTATATCACGAGTACATGAACGAGTTAACAAACTGCGTCCAGCCAAGATTTTCTCTAAATCCGTATCAGTACCATAACGC
The DNA here is from genome assembly GCA_914767735.1 of Anoplius nigerrimus. Lineage (NCBI taxonomy): Eukaryota > Metazoa > Arthropoda > Insecta > Hymenoptera > Pompilidae > Anoplius > Anoplius nigerrimus. Next base: position 9,382,966 of record OU612090.1, read on the forward strand.
GAACGGAACAGTGTAAGTTACAGCAAGTCTGAAAGTGACCTCCATTCTGTTCCACACGTACGAAGTTGGCCGACGGCGTACAGACTAAACACCCTGCACCAATACTAGCCCATTCACGAATCACGTCCGTGTGTACAACCGCACTCGAGAGCGGTCGACGTTTTAGAGTCGGAAAAAGTACTTTACAGCGTCGTCAGAGTGAAATCTTACGAGGAACAATGCCGCGATTCCCGTTACAGCTGTTACAATATTGTCCTGCTAACTTGACATGAACGTCTGACCACGCCATGAACTGGCACATAAACGTGTCTGCGCGCGCAACCGGTAGGAGAGTCTAAAAAGGTTTCTGCCGAGTGAAATTTTCGAAACCGAACGCTTCGACGAGTTTTCGAATCTTTAAAATTCTCGTATGCAAATTCGACTTCGACCAAGTAAGAACGGCTGCATAAACATATTTTACGGTAGGCTGTTATGTAGAGCAGTATTTTTTTTAAATTTGACATAGACCTAGAAATGTTCGAAAAAATTCGGTTTTGACGTACAATTCCAAAGTTTTGGCGTACTCACAATTTGTAAATTCATCATAATGAGGATGAAATGTTCAATATATTCTGAGATCGTCAAACTTCATAATATGGACTGTTTATTTTGAAAGTGGTGTAAGTCCATTTAAAAAGAAAAGTTAAATATCACATAAATAAACCATTTACACCACTTTAACCATAAACTACACATCTCATTTTCTTTTTTAAATATGGACTTAGGTACACCACTTTCAAAATAAACGATCCATAGATTTGGGAAACTACATCGAAAAACAATGGAATGTTGAAAATTTTACTCTTTACCCAACCAACTCCAACCATTTGTGTTCCGCAACTTGTGTTTCTCTTAACGAAATCCCACTATTCCAACCAACAACAAAATAACAATAAACTTCATTAATTAGCATAAAACAATCCCAATGTTTTATTCTGAAGCGCAACACATTTCATTTGAACCGTTTATTTTGAAAGCGGTGAAAGTTGAAATTAAAAAAAAAATTAAATATTACATAAATGAAATGTTTACACTACATTAATCATAAATTATATGATATCTCCATTTTTTTTTAAATATGGACTTACACTACTTTCAAAACAAACCGTCCATTTCGATAATACTGCATCGTTATTCAAACAATGTGAAAATACGTTCAATGACACTTCTATCGCTGCCGACCACCGGCCCATTGACAAAACAAACTCCGATCGCAGATGACCAATGTGTGAACGTGTTAATCGAGCCGATTCACTCGAAGAGTCAGATCGGAACTCGTCCGAAGACGAACCTGATATTCATCTGCCTGACACGGCATCGAATTCCTCATATATGCCGCTCGCCGATGTTGCACGTGAATCATACGTGAGATCGATCGATTATCGACGCATCGTGCGTTCGAGATGTCCAGTATATCATTCTAAACGAGCCTGCCTGGCTTCTCGAAGGATTTCCACGCTCGAGCGAACGGTGTGTACACAGTGACTCACCGAAGAATTCGAACAATGGCGGCAGAAAACTTTTATCGATATCGCATACGCATTGCGTTAGACTCAGAACGATGCTATCGATACTATTAGCATTATAGTCATAAATATGTCAAAGTGTGATCATTGAAACAATAGTGTAAATCTGTTAATTTAAGTAGGTTCTGTTTAGGTGTAGAACTACTGAGAAACAAAACGAAGGTATTTCTGGAGAAGTCAGTTGAAATTAGTGTTTCCAACATTTTCTTCTGGTTCTCCCAATATTTTTGTATTTATTAATTTTTTATGATTCTGCAGAAGGAATGTGAAGATATGGAATTATAACTGCTATGTAATGAGAGCAGTAATAAATGTAATAATATCATTATAATAATAAACATAATATAAAATTAAGTTATTTAGCATAATAAATTAATTGATATAATTATTATTAAAAGTACATAATATAAAAATAAACTTTGGTCATGGTGAACGAATAACGTAAAATATAACAACTATTAGTGAATATAATGGTGATTTTTTTACAAGAATTATTTAAGAAGTTTAAGTGAAGAATTTTAATGTTCTTATGTGGTTGTATCACAATATTAATTTTCAGAATAAAAATTCTGTGATACGAATCGTTTTTCATGCTTGAACTGTTCAATTGCCTAATTTTTAAATACTTTGTTCTCCAACATAATTCATGTACCTATAGTATTCACGAATTTTACGTTTCATTACATTCGCGAGTCGCTACGTACACTTACAGCATAACTTTCTAAATGACCGTTCCCTGAATTGTTCAAATACGCTCGCAGCTTCCGCGATACGTACATGGAGACTAAACATTTTCCAACTTTTACGCGTATTTTTCAGTGCGCTCGAAAGTTTACCTGCCGGTTCCCGATAATCGCACTCTGATATTTCTTGAAAAGCAGGATAACGCGCAGAGTGCTCGTTAGAATTCTGCATGGCACGTGCTTCCATACTTTAGCGAGTCACCGTATGTAAGGGCATAAGAGCATAACTTGACGCCGATGGCGGGCTCGCATTCTCCGATCGCGAGCTGCATTTTCTGCACCGTGATCGCAAGCTATAACAGCAATGTTGCAACAGAGTAAAAGTGCCGTCGGCCGATTCTGGCTGCTTTATGCAATAATTTAACGCGATCGATATTATCTGACCCGCCGGCATCGTTAGACGCTTCCACCCGACGCCATTAATTCGACAAGCTCGATACCTTAATCAGGATCAGGTTACATAACCCGTGAACACGTTGTAATTCGACAAAATACAAATACATATTTTTTGAATTAATTTGACCGTGCCATTTCTACCCTCGATGTTTCGGTATTTATCGTTTGAAGCATACTTTATACGGCCAACGATGAGAATTTCAGTAACATTGGCTTGCAGGTCAAACGGAGGTCAAAGACTAACTCGAATTGCGGACAAGGAAGTTTCACTTGATTTTTACTTTACCTGATCGATATTATTCGAACTGCTGGCATCGGTAGACGCTTCCACCCGACGCCATTAATTCGACAAGCTCGATACCTTAATCAGGATCAGGTTACATAACCCGTGAACACGTTGTAATTCGACAAAATACATATACATCTTTTTTGAATTAATTTGACCGTGCCATTTCTACCCTCGATGCTTCGGTATTTATCGTTTAAAGCATACTTTATACGGCCAACGATGAGAATTTCAGTAACATTGGCTTGCAGGTCAAACGGAGGTCAAAGACTAACTCGAATTGCGGACAAGGAAGTTTCACTTGATTTTTACTTTACCCGAACGATATTATTCGAACTGCTGGCATCGGTAGACGCTTCCACCCGACGCCATTAATTCGACAAGCTCGATACCTTAATCAGGATCAGGTTACATAACCCGTGAACACGTTGTAATTCGACAAAATACATGTACATATTTTTTGAATTAATTTGACCGTGCCATTTCTACCCTCGATGTTTCGGTATTTATCGTTTAAAGCATACTTTATACGGCCAACGATGAGAATTTCAGTAACATTGGCTTGCAGGTCAAACGGAGGTCAAAGACTAACTCGAATTGCGGACAAGGAAGTTTCACTTGATTTTTACTTTACCCGATCGATATTATTCGAACTGCTGGCATCGATAGACGCTTCCACCCGACGCCATTAATTCTGACAAGCTCGATACTTCCATCAGGATCAACATAATCCGCAAACGCGTTGTAATTCACATAAAATACATATACATATTTTTTGAATTAATTTCGCCTTACCAATTATTCCCTCGATGGTTTCATATTTGTCGTTTGGCATACTTCATGCCTCCAGAATGTAAGAATTTCGGCGATATCGGTTTGGAGGTCAAACAGAGGTGAAAGACAACTTTAAATTAAGAGAAGCAAACTGTCACTTACCGTCATTTTTACTTTGGTCGAATAATATTATCTGAACTTCTGGCAATCATTAGACGCTTCCACCGCATGCGATTAATTCGAAAAGCTCTATACCTTAATCAGGATCAACTTACATAATCCGTAATCGCGTTGCAATGTCACGAAATACACATACATACGCTTAGAATTAAGCTTATCTTGCCGATTCCTCCCTCGATGGTTCCACATTTGTCCTTTAAAGCGTATTTCATGCCTCCCGTAGTGAGATTTTAGGTGTCGTCGGCTTGAAGGTCGCACAGAGGTCAAAGAGAAGTTCAAATAGCGAGCAGCGAAGTTTCACTTGCTGCGCGCGTTGACTCGCCGGAGCTGGACGAAAATTGTGAAGTTGGCAACGCTGGCAGTCATGATAAGAATGCGGGCTGCAAAGTTGACGGGAGTGACCGGCAGAATGAAACTTCGGCGACGGTAAAGACTCAGGAAAGAAACGGAACGGGTAGCGGAATGAAACGTGTGCAGCTTTAGTCTGCAGTAGAAGTACCACTTCGCGGCTAATTGTAAGTAACACAGTAATTAGTTCCATTCTCTTGTCCTCTACGAGATGTGATAAAACATTTCCACTTGCCTTACTAACGACATTAGAAGAAAATAAACTTTGCAATTTTTCATCCATCATGAATTTCATATTGATCGCATTCATAATATCGAACTTCTACTCTTTTCCGTTAGCTCTTGCTTGCAAATTTTGTTATTGTTTGTCGTTGGGAAAGTTTTTAGCGACCTCGATGCGTAATTTCTGAAGTCGGGACAACTTTATACTCGGTCGACAAGGTCGGGCATAATTGAAGCTCGCAAAATGTTAACATTCTGAATAAAGAAAATTAGACTATCTAACCGATCGTTTAAACTTAACCGAAGCACAAAAGTTAGACTGTAAATGCTATACATTCGAGTGAGAAAGTTACCTATGTCCATTTCCGGTGAAACGAATCGCATTATTTTCACTTAATAATTGTTATTATTTTCCTAGAAATTGCAAATCTACCTCTCTTAGGTACATTAGGTACGCATAGGATACGGTATATTGGTGTCCCATACGTATATTATTAAATTCATTAAAATGCAAAATCTTCAACATCCCAATTTAAATTTAAACGGACACAGGCCACTTTCAAAATAAACGACTTCATATAGCGTTAATTCTCGTCTGTGAGAAAAATTCTTCAGCTTTTTCATTGCATCCTGTACTTTCGTAGGAGCAAATGGCAGAAAAATGTTTCCAACCACTTCCTTGCAGACACTAAAAATAGTGACTCGCACTCGTATAACACTAGCGTGTTTTTTTTAATGCAATTTTAAATTCAGCTTGCGTGCAGCTATCAAGGTTCTGCTGTTCCTTAACTTTTTTGTTCTACAGTCTGGAAGCGTGAATAGACTAATTCGATGCCAGAACAGTTACGCAACCATCGATACTTTCATGTATTTTTATCCACCTTTCAAACTATCCAGGCTGACGTGTTTTATTAGAGTTTTATCTCGCGATCAATTTCGTCGAATGAAACGGTCGACGATCGGACTGCGAACGAATGAAATACTCGACAATCGACTGCGAGTGAACGTAACAGTCGACAATGGACTATAAGCGGGGAAAATAGTTGATTGACTTCAAAGGCTCGAAGTGCAATTCGTCCAATTCGCGATGAACTGCATTCAAATGAAACTGTCGACAATGGACCTCAAACCAGAAAAATAGTTGACTGACTTCAGAGGAACTAAATGTAATTTGCGATAATCCTTGACGTGAGTGAAAGCTTTAAATGAACGAAATATGCAATTCGCGACGATCTTGATGCGAATGAAAATTTAAAGTGAGCAAAATAGTTCGTTAGCTTCAAATGCACGAAATGCAATTCGTGGTTATTTTCATGAGCATGAAACTTTAAGTGCGCAAAGCAGTTTATTGACTTCAAAGGAACGAAATGCAATTCGTGACGTAATCTGAGGAAAAAAAAGTTGTGAATATCAAACGAAAGGAGTGAATTTTACGAAGATTTTACGAATAAGGAACATAAATTTGAACCTGTCGAATAGATTTTCATTCTTCCATTAGAGAAATTCATTTGACGTTCGCGAAAGAATTGCTTGCCAACCGAAGGATCGAACAAAAAAAAACATTTACAAACGATCAATCGAAGGCAAAGATTTGGCCAACTCTGCAAATTCAGCAAATTTCTGCATCGTTCTAACAACCGAATTGCTACTTGAAACTCAGTCGAGCGCAATTCTCAGAACTTCTCTTGATAATAGTAGACACAGTTGGCCAGCAATCGAACTGTCTCGATAGAATTGCAAATGATCCGTATCGATGATTACGCGAATAATTCGACAGTTGCAACTCTGAATATATTTCGATGTGGCCATTACTACTCAAGGATAACAGCTTGATACAATTTTCGTAACGATCCTTAAGGTAAGTCGCAAAAAGTGGAAACAGTTTGGAAGCAGCCGGTCGATGTTTCAATGGAAGCATGACCGATTATGTAAATTTGAAAATCCTGCGAATGATTCGTTATTCCGATCTTTGTCAATGAGCGCTTTGGCAATAAACGGAATTTTCTTTGCTGCTCTCAGCAGAATTGGAATCAATCCGTAATCGGACGATTTGGCAGAAGATCAAATTGTAAACCAAATTCAATTTTGAGAAATTTGTTAGTAACGAATTTAAACACTTTTGAAAAATGTGCACGATGACTAATCGATGTTTTGAGAAAGTTGCAAGTAATCGAATAAATTCGATTGTTCCCAAATCATTTATAGCAAATGTTTGTGATCTATTTTTTTTGCCAAAATGCTCAGCAGGAAATAGTGAGTTAGTCGAATACAATTTTCGAAATTGCTTTTGACCTTACGACGGAGGCAGTGAAAAAGGTTAGCATTTACGAAGTTATGGTTTCGACCACAAAAATCGAATTATCGAATGAATACTAAATTCAGTCGAAGTTGGACTCGAGGAAGTAGACCATGGTCAAGAATTATTAACCGATTCCGGAACTGACTTTTGACGAGCAGGCATCAGCTGGACGAAACGTCAAATGCCAAATTTTCCCGATCTATAATTTTATCCTCTTCCGATTTTGCAGTTGAAGAGCACTCGTCGCACACACGATTCAAAACTCAAAAGCCAGCAATTCCATCCCAGTTCATCATCTAGCGACACATTTCTCACGTTGATGGAAATCGTCAAAAAAAGATCAAAAAGTGCATAGCCGAATAAGACGGTCAAAAGTGCCTCTAAATCGACTGAAAGTCCAAATGGGCCATTAGATACCTTATGAAACAAAAGAACATTTTTGTGAGTTTTCAACTTTGTATCTGAATGAAGGTAAAATGTATTGTCCGGTTCTCCCACTATTTTCTCGGAATCCAGTGGATAAACAAATTTGAAAAAATCAGTGCCGAATCTTGTAATATTGCAAACATTTAAGATTCTTTTCAGATTTTTACGTAAACAGTCCTACTGGCAAATAAATGAAAACCGGAAAACCGATTAGAGAAATATCAGCAGCTTGTGGACAGACATGCGAATAAGTAGTCAGTGGTCGGGGAAGCGGTATGGGATTACACATTGGAGTAAGTAGTCAGTCATCGGGCAAACACTATTTGGCCAGACAAGGGAATAAGTAGTCAGTGGTCGGGGAAGCAGTTTGGGCTAAGACAAGGTTGTAAGTAGTCAATGGCCATGCGAGCAGTATGGGATCACACATTGGAGTAAGTAGTCAATGGTCGAGAACACAGTATGTCGTCAGACAAGAGTCAACTGAATTGGGTCAAGTAGGCAACTGAACCAGATGAAGGATGTTTCCGATATTGTTGCGTCACACTAAAAAATATGAAAAAAGAACAGTGGAGCGTTATTAGTGACCACTTATCTAAAAAAAAAAAAGTCGCATTCGTGATCCTAAACTTTTTCAGTACAAAATCGATAGCTTTCCGATTGGTTTTTCAGTTTCTATTTTTTTGCCTGCCGGATTTTTTATGTAAAAATCTGAAAAAATCTACAATGTATGCTCCATTACCGGATGTAGTTGTGATTGTTATTTATCTACTAGATTCGGAGAAAACGGCGGGAGAAGCGGACAGAAAATTGGAAATTCACAAAAATGTTTATTTTTTCACCAGCTATCGAGTGGCTCGTTTGGATTTCAATCAGTTTGACGGCACTTTTGACCGTCTTATTCGGCTCTGACCTTCGACACTAACGAACCGTGCTACCAAACTGCGCATCCAATGTATCTTTACCAAAAACCATTGTCCGATAATCAGTCCATCGCAGAGCAAATATTTTTCCAGCCATCCCGCGAAGTCGGATACCAAAATATGTTTACCGAAGTAACACGTTGAAAGTCGTTGATCAGGAAAATGATGAAAATAATAAGGCATTATCAACATTTTCCTAATTTTGGAGAGGGGGGGGGGGTGGGGCGTTCGAGAGGCATTTTCCTTTTTCCGGATACGTCAAACTGTAGAAGATTGTAAATGTTTCTTACTCTTCAGGCTACTTTTTCTTCATTTTTATATGAGCCAACGACTGCCGAAGCATCTAATACGTTTGAATTTCGAAAGTATGAACTTGTGATCATCAACGCAGTGTAAGAGGAATTCAGAAACGAATTCCTTTTGCGGGAGATGCATACTCGAAACTTCGAGATTCTGTTCTTCAAGATGACAGCTTGACTCAAACTTCATCGTACTTCTAGTCTTTCGCGCAGTCGCTAATACGTTGACTTCCAACTACGGCTTCCTGACATATACTAATGTAGACAGTAATCTGAACGAAGTTACCGTACGTAAGCAGACTTTTCGATCCGAAGAAAGATAAATGCCTCCTCAAGACTCACTGGAAGTGTGAAAGAATGAGGACACCCGGTAAATGTCTCCTTTTCGTCCCTGAATGTTATATTTTTAGTAAGAAATTCGCTCGAATATACGTAATATTAAGTTGTATGCCATAGAATATAGTTGTCAATTATGTATACATATAATAATATTAGATTACATCGTATTTATATTTAAAGACAACCGAATTGCGACGGTTCTCATTCCGGATGGGCGACAGAGATTTTTCGTGACTTTTACTTTGCCTATTTTTTTCCCCTTGACGTAACGGTGCATAGTGGTCGGTTCTGGCTTGCCAGCGTGAGTGTGAGCGTGTGCACGGTGTCTGTGTGTGTATAGTCTCGCGTGTATGCGCTGAGTGGCTGGGGGTATCGTTTATTCCTTACGTCCGTAAACTTAAGTGAGTGTACACTGCTGAAAGATTGAACGCATGACATTGACGCCCGATTAGAAAAATCGATAATCGATTGATGACCGGAGGATGAGGCGGAAGTAACTGGCTCGCTCGAATTCGGCATCGGATTTTTGCGTCGAGTCGAAAGAAGCGCGGTCGATTTCCCTTTGGCCGGAACGATAGTCTCTTCCGTTCCGTCTTTCGTTCTTTGCCGTTCTCTGCCGAACAAAAAAAGGTCGGACACGACCGCCCATGACGCACGAGATGAATGTTTCGAGAGGTTCGATTCGGGGGCAGCTTGAATTTTGAGTGCCAGGATTCGCCACTAGGCGGCGTTGGTCGTTGGCGGTCGAAGAGCTTTGAGGTTATGTTACGCGATCGGCTTTGATTGGACGACTGGCGTGCACTTTGTTGCCAGTTTTGCTCGATTTTTTGCCTCTGTCGACGTTCCAAGTGATCGGTTGCGCAGGAATTTTCGAAAATCGAACGATCGGCACGATTTACAGTCTTTGGCGGCTTTCGATTGTTCGCGCAGAGGCAAACGATGTTCGTATTCGTCGAATCAATCGAATATATCGAATCTGTCGAAACTGTCGAATCTATCGAATACTGTCGAACGATCGAACGATGATCACAATGTTCCCACTTTTCGTTTCTGACATTTCGCGCAGGGTTTACAAAACCAACGATTCGAACTACTCTCGATTCCTTCGTTTCATTTGTTGGCGAGCGCAGGATAGTGTACGAAGGATGATCGATTTTATTCTCCATTTTCCTTTCAAGCATTTTGCGCGGGATTATGGTTAAGTTGAACGATCCTACGATTTTTGTCCTTTTCAGTTTCAGACACTTCGCGTTACGAAAATCGAGCGATTGGTACAATTTTCGAATCTGTCGTCTGGTTTTATTTGAAATCGGATTGAATTAAGAAATCAGACGATCAGGACAGCCTTTTCCGTTCTATTTTCATTCATTCCGGTCTTACGAAAATCGAACGATGAGTCCAATTTTTAATTTTGTCGTCCGATTTTGTTACAAGAAAGATCTTATTAAAAATTCAGACGACTAATCTCACAATTTCAGTCTCAGCGTAACAAAAATCGAACGAGTACAATATTCCATTCTGTCGTCTGACTTTGCTTGAACAACAATTCAATTCAGTAATCAGACGACCAGTACAACCTTCCATTTCCGTTCCACCGTCACAAAAATCGAACGATCAATACAATTCTCAATATTGGAACGCGTCTTTCATTCAAAAATCTTTCGCTGAGCGCAATCAACCCTCTCCCACCCGATCCTAAAATCTACCCTCTATTTCCAATTTCGAATCAAATACAACCCTCCCCCCCACTCCTACCAATAACAAAATCTCCGATCAATCCAATCCTCGCGCTCCCGCCTGAGATTCCATGAATCGACATTACAAAAAAATCGAACGCCTCCACTCCCCGTCGCCTCCAGCTCGATCATGCGAACGTTGCCGTCTGGTCAGAAAGGAAAATTTCGGCGAATCCAGCCAACTGGCGACTCCTTGTTCCCATCGTATTTTGGCACTCTTCGCCGGTCTCGAACATGTGACATCTCGTGCGATCGGCAGGTTCCCTCCATCTTGCCCCCTCCCCCTCCCCATCAACCTCTTCCAACATCTCAAACGCTTCTCTCGTCCCAAACATTCCGGATGAACGACCGGCCCCTTTCGTCAGTTCAGTTCCATCAGTCACTTCCTTCCCCGTCTTCTTCCTCTTCAGCTTCCACGTCTGCTTCGACTTCGTTCCCTCTGCGCGCTGCCACCGATTACATGATTATGCACTTGCCCTTCTCGGCCCAGGGATTGTTCTTCTTGTCGGGCGCGTGTATCAGCGGATCGCTCTTCTCGTTCTCCTCCACGTACTCCCTCATCCTGCGGAAAGAAGGAGGTTAGGTTGTGTGTCCGATTACGTTTGATATACGACGTGCAGATAGTCGGTTGTTTCGGCTGACGCCGAGGCAGTGTTCACTGACTGCGATTTTGAGGTTAGGAAGACGAGATGGGACGTGTTCAATATGTAAGAGGTACATGTTTGGGGTCGTCGATTTGTACTCTGTGAAATTGTCAATGGAACTGGGTATTTTATTTTGCGCTCAGTTGCCATATTCATTGAAGAGTCTGAATCTTAGACTTTAAGTCTACGTTTTTAACTCTACGTTATCCTCAGTTTTGACTGACGCCAAAGGGAGTGTTCAGTGACTGCGATTTTGAGGTTAGGAAGACGAGATGGGACGTGTTCAATATGTAAGAGGTACATGTTTGGGGTTGTCGATTTGTACTCTGTGAAATTGTCAATGGAACTGGGTATTTTATTTTGTTCTCAGTTGCCATGTTCATTGAAGAGTCTGAATCTTAGACTTTAAGTCTACGTTTTTAACTCTACGTTATCCTCAGTTTTGACTGACGCCAAAGGGAATGTTTAGTGACTGCGATTTTGAGGTTAGGAAGACGAGATTGGACGTGTTCAATATGTAAGAGGTACATGTTTGGGGTCGTCGATTTGTACTCTGAGAAATTGTCAATGGAACTGGATATTTTATTTTGCTCTCAGTTGCCATGTTCATTGAAGAGTCTGAATCTTAGACTTTAACTCTCCATTTTTGATCTTTGGTTAATGACAATTTCGAAATAATCGGGCGATGCTTCCTTCTCGTTCACCTTTACGCACTCAATAATCAATCAAAAATCAATAATTATATTATATCATACTCACACACACACACACACATTCACACTTTCATAATCACTCACTCACGGATCATTCATACATCCCATAGCTCTATCGAATGAATATTATACACTTTGTCAAACCAGCAAAAAAATCGGTGTAAAACAAAGCAAATAGAAAAACGCTACGAACTTATTCCCCAACCTAATACTTATCGTCCCAGTCTGATTTCCATATAAAAAAAAACAGAGGCGTACGAATGAAGAATGGTTCGATCCCCGACAAGACGGAAAGCGCAAAGTTGTCGCAAGGCTTCGACGAGCGGTTCGCGATAAACGTCGATCGGCCGTGCTCCACATTAATATATTTTTACCTCGCGCACGCGAGCGAAGGTAATCGAATAGATGGGAGAGTCCACCTATATGCGACGATGCTCTTGCGACAGCAAGAATAGACTCTATCCGGCCGGTAATTGTGCCGGCAATTATGAAAGAGATCCGAGTCGAAAAATCCCAGCCGACTTCAATCAGTCGTTCGGCTTCACTAATGTTGCGCTCGCCGCGACGGAATATATCATTCGGATAAATGTCTTCGCTACTTCGACTCGGGCCACTTTCGTAATGGACGCAATTAGCGAAATGCGAAGGGTTTGAGAATGTTCATTGTAATAAGAAGTGCGGTGTATGAAGTAACATGTGCGGTATGACTATTGTTGCACTGACTTCGATTTTGCTTTTTGCAACGAGTGGGAAATGTGTGCTAGCGAAGAAAAGTACACAAATGTCACTAGTTTCTTTTAACCTTGTGTATCTTTCTTCATTAAATGTATTTTTAATTATTATTGCTCTCTCAAATTTGACTTCATATGTTATATTCAGTTTGTTTCTAACTGACTGATCAATTGCAGTGTTTTTCTGTTAAAATCCATTGAAAACGAATTGGTTTATTTAAAATAGTACAACAGTGACCGACATCGCGGAGAACTTATTAATATATAATACATCTTACACTGACGGTCAATAACCAATTAACTTTACATACATATCACTAGTGTAAGTAAAGCAGAGAATAAATAAAAAAGAAAAGAGATAATTTCGGGGTTTATTCTAACTTTTATTGTTTGAAAGGCAAGTCGACAGTATCGATGACTTTGAAAATATTTCAGACTTTAACCTGAAACTACCTAAGCAGTCTTATATTTTTTGTTTGAAAAATTAAACTTAATTTACAATTCTTTTCCTTCGATCTGACTTTTAATTATTTCTCGGAATATTATCTTCCGGCGAAGGATGAGTCAAAGTATGGTAACACCGTACGATGTAACGATCTTATGAAGAATAGACACGCGTCCATTGTCTCGAGGAGACAACGAGGAAAGTATCAAAATATTGCTATGACATAGCGCCATTACGTGAATGCATAAACGATACGACGACCCTGGCACAGTTTGTTGCTCGTCCACATAAATCTTCGGACGTTGATCCGAGAGCGCCGATAAGTTTAAACGCACTGATCCGCAAAATTGAGAACGGAGTATCGACATTCTTGCGGATGCCGACCCGAGGATTGCATAGTATGAATAGCAACGGCATGAATAGTATGACGACAGTGACATACATAGCGGTTGTCAGCATCGATGTTTGATACGTACGTAAATTACTTGTCTCTAGGTATCGATCATAATAAGTTTCAGTGTAAAGATATAGAGTCAGGAAAAGTGTCAAATTTTCTAAAATGTAACTAAATCATTTTTTTTGTTAACATTATATGAAGTTTTACAATACGTACAGACAGCTGCTCTGAACTTGAAAAAGATTAAAACGTCTCTAATATCAATTATTGGTCTACGTTAAAATTGTTCATCCGTAATTAACCAACGAACAGTATAAATCTTTGATATGGACGTAAATTACTTGACTTTAGGTATCGTTCATAATAAGCTTTAGTATAAGAATGTACGAATTAGGAAGCGTGGTAAATTTTCTGCAGTCAACGCATATAAATATTTTCCTTTTAATTGCATAATATGAAATCAATGAAGGTAGAATTACTTAACAACCGTGTTAATGAATTTCATAAATCTATCGTTTCTCCTCGGCCATGTATCGGTCACTCAGGACAACTAAGTTTTCAAAACATATAAGTATATGATATGAATATAATAATATGAAATCCTACGTATAGACACAAAGCTCCAAATTTGTAAAAGATTGAAAGGTCTCTAATATCAATTCTTGATTTACGTTAAAATTGTTCATCCGTAATTGACCAGAGAACGTTCATGACTCGGAATGTTCGATCTTCAAGGCTTAAAGAGACTGCAAGATCTCAGTCTACAGTAACTAAGGCACGAACGATATTCTTGACGTTAATAATGCTCATCCGTAATAGAGTAATAAGCAGGAATCCGCGAACTTTCATAAGTTTTCGTGTCGACATTCAATGTTGAAAGTCATGTATGAAAATCTGTACGGCAGTCCCTCACGACGATTTACGGTCAGAATATTCGCATCAACCTTTACGCTCGCGTGTCTAAATCTTTGAGCCTCAATCTACGAAAAGTGCGAACGCATCACCGACAAAGTTCAACACACGGTATATGCTCCAATACATGTACACCTTCAAAAACGGAATAATTCTTTCCTTCATCTAACCGACTTATGCTCGCTGAGGAATGTGTTAATTTATTGCAACACGCTTAAAAATGAAAAATAATTTAATTTTAAATATCGACCAATTTTGAAGTTTTTTAAATCTAAAGAGTTTTTTTTTTATCGAAATACAGGCAGATAATTTTTAATATTTTTTTGAACGAATGTTTGAAGGGATGATGAACGAATCGGAATGTACAAATGTTCGGCTGTAAACGACATCGAAACCGCAGATTCGTGCTTAACGCGTAGCATTACTTCGGGACTACATACGTTAACCGAATCGCAGCATCGGCAAGCTTCTTAACGGAATTGGATTACATCGTAAATCCGAATGGCCGAGAATTTCACCGGCGATCGAACTCTTCAACGTCATTCGTCCCTGTCTTCGCGTGGAATTTTCAGTTCTTTGCCGAGAATTTAATTTTTACATTTTTTCACGTCTTCCAATATTTACATTTTTATTTAAGCTGCCATTTTTGCCACTCTTCTCGCGATTCCAGACATTCAACATTGACAGTTGGGTATGCGGAATGAATTGATACTTCGGACATATTGAATAGTACACCTTCCTAAAGTGAAAATAAGTAAAAGTTTATAGAAGCGACTGAAGATTTGTTGATACCTACAAGCAAGTGACTGAATCTAACCTAAGCTTTCATTTTACGCTTAGATCGTCGGCGCAACCAACAATTTCCGCCATTCTGTTCACATTCCCATAAAATCGTAATTTCCCACAGTTTCGTACGTCATCCAGCACATAAACTGTGCATACATACCGTAACATAAAGCGAAAAATGTCAATAAATGTAGCCACAAAACCCAACTTTCTTGTTCTTTCCCGTTTTATTATCATTCATCCCATTTTCAATTCTGTTGTTTGATTTCACGTGAACGGAGAGTGTTATTAAAAATCAAACTCGAGCAATTTTTTCATTTCCGCCGCAGCCTTCTAAAAGTCTAATGACGTGTAACATTTTCAAATCTGTCATGATTTTACTTCCACGATTTTTACTTTCAAGATTGCTGTAAAAAAAAATCAGAATACCACTACAACCCTTTGTTTCAGTTCCAACCACACAAATGTAATGAATACAATATTCCATTCCGTCATCTAAATTTACTTTAACAAAGATTGAATTCAAAAATTAGACCAATGCAATCCGCTATTTCCGTTCCAACCGTACAAAACTCCCAAAAAATTGACGTAAACATAACCAAAAAAACCAATCCACCGATCTCAACCACCTCTCTATTTCCTAACAAAAATTCATCCTCCGGATTAAAATCCCATCTTTCCGACTTTGCGGATTTATGGTCGTCGAGTCCGGCAGGATCGTGCAATGATCGAGGAACGATCCAGGCAAGACTGGAAGGCAGCGGACTGCTTGCCGATCGTTTCTGCCGACGAAGTCGGTGAAAGGGAACTCTCCTTCGGATCGCGTCGAGTTTTGCGTTCAAGGAGAGTTTTGAACTGAACTCGAAGAACCGACAGAGATCGTCGTCGTTCTCAGAAGCTTTTGTGCTTCGATTCGCGCCTCAATTCTTCGGAAAGACGATCCTCACTGTCCTTCTTCCCCGGTGGTGTCGTTTTACTCGACAAGATGGCAGAAGTTTACACTTGAAGAGTTCGTTTGGGCTAGCTGATGAACTTTTCGTGGCAGGGCGCAGGTTTGGAGTAATTTACAGGCTGGCCTGAGATGCTTTTAGCGCCCTTTTTTTCATTTAGTTTAATGGTCTGGGTTAGATGTGTCTTGCGAGGGAATCGGCAGTTCTGACGTTGAGGTTATGTTCGTTAACTGCTGACATGATAATAAAGTTGGACCGTTTAGTTTGGTAGAGAAAGATTGAATTTTGTGAGATTGTCATGTTTCATTGGACCCAATGCTATTTTTTCAAATCAATATCTTATTTCTTCATTATGGAAGATCCTCTCACTGTCCTTCTTCCCCGGTGGTGTCGTTTTACTCGATAAGATGGCAGAAGTTTAGACTTGAAGGGTTTGTTTGGGCTGGCTGATGAATTTTTCGTGAAGGAGTGCAGGTTGTTTTTTTGTTCAATTTTTTTTATTCAGCTTAGGGATAAGGGTTAGATGTGTCTTGTGAGGGAATCGGCAGTTCTGTCGTTGAGGTTATGTTCGTTAACTGCTGACATGATAATAAAGTTGGACCGTTTAGTTTGGTAGAGAAAGATTGAATTTTGTGAGATTGTCATGTTTCATTGGACCCAATGCTATTTTTTCAAATCAATATCTTATTTCTTCATTATGGAAGATCCCCTCACTGTCCTTCTTCCCCGGTGGTGTCGTTTTACTCGATAAGTTGGCAGATGTTTAGACTTGAAGGGTTTGTTTGGGCTGGCTGATGAATTTTTCGTGAAGGAGTGCAGGTTGTTTTTTTGTTCAATTTTTTTTATTCAGCTTAGGGGTAAGGGTTAGATGTGTCTTGTGAGGGAATCGGCAGTTCTGACGGTTGAGGTTATGTTCCGGGTAGTGAACAGTTTGTCTTTGATCCAAGTGCAAGATTTTCGTCCGATCATTAATTGACTCCATTTCCAGGAAGAGAGCCGCCGAAGAGGCAGAGATCAGATTTTAGGTAAGAAAGCGGAAAATTAACGGGGAAAGAATGTCGCCGTCCGCTTAATTCCCTTTTCTTTCATTTTCCCCCCTTTCTTTCGTCGGCCGCTTCCTGACAGTCGGTAATTTGCGCGAAGCTCGTTGTCTCGCGGAAATAAATCTCGCCTGCGACTCCATACGGAGAAAGCCGAACTTTCGTTTTATCGCCCTTCCACAATATCACGCTCGTCGTTGCCATTATTTTCTGACAAAACTGTGCTCGCCACTAATTTTCATCCCGCTCGAATCGGCGGCCGATCTTCCACTCCTTTTCTACGCGATCGTTCCATTCTATTGTACTTGCCTACGAACATCGGCGGAGTTCAAGATTGACATTTATCACCTCTCGAGTCTGAACATGACACAGAGTCGAGATACGTTGCGATGTTGGAAAGTGGTTAAGTATATTGACAATCGACTAGATTGTATATGCGATTAATTTGGCGATCTTGTATAATTGGCGGCTAATTTGATGAACAATCACAATTTTTGGTTAATGTGATTAATCGGATGATTATGTATAGTTGCCGGCTATTATGGAAGTCGCTCGATGGAGTCCTTACAGTGCTCACGAAGAATTCATTTGAATCTGTAGATAATATCCATTTGTATTCAATTTTCATGCGATTGTTCATGACAATACGGTACGAAAAATTGGTCCAATTTGAAGTTATACCCTTGCAATTCGAAACTCTGACTTTCAATTCGTATTATGTACGAAACAAACAAAACGAAAAAGACAGTTTCCTTCATTTTGTCCGCATTGATAAACAATTTGTAATGAATCTCGCCTCTCTAAGAAATTAGTACACTTTAAAGTTAAATTTTCCATCCATCCATCTTTATTATCAGTTTGCATACGTGATACTGAAACTCTGTTCCAATCTACCGATTTACTGTTGCCAAACAGCGGATTAATCCGTCGGAACGAAAGTTTCCAGGAACATTTAAATTCCGCGAAAGTGCACATTTAAATTCGACTCCCGCGACAAAGCGGCAATGGCGAACTTCGTTCGACCTTGACCGATTCGCAGATCTGCCAGCTTCAGCGAAACTCGACGCCGGACAAAAAAAGGCCTAGAATTGAAATAAAAAGCGCAGCTGCGCTATCAGCGATAAAGAAGCATTGTTCTGCGCATATCGATTCAGATCCGAAAAGCTTGGCGGGTTTACGCGAATAAATTGCCTAATCCCGAACGATAACAGTGACGGCTTGCGTCAGATTGACTCTAACATTAGAAACGCGAATCTGCGATATTCGGGAGGTCAATCAACCTATCAGCGATGACTCAATCTGCAAAACGTCCGATAATGATCTGGCCAACCGGTGCACCTGGCATTAGAAGTGTATCGTTCCGAGATTCGGCACGATTACTGATGACGCAACAGGGCACGATCACGATAACGACCTGGCATCGTTCAGCCTCGTTCAGGTGCCAAAAGGATCGTTCTGTCGGCGGATAGCGTGCAATTTCGATGATCCTGAGACTGAACGACTTGAATCGTGCCATTGAACGCTAAAAATTCGGTATGCGAACGTACGCGTATTCGACTGGATTTAGAACGAAACGAATCGATCCAGGACGAAACGAATTTTTGAATTTTTGATTTGTATTTTTCATTGTGTCGATCGTAACAACGCCGTGTGCCCCGAGCAACACCCTCTGTTAAATTAAATAACGATCGTGTAAATAAGTTATCACGGATTTAGAAAGAATTTACCAAATTGTAACTTTGTGCTTCATCTCAGTTTAGTGTATTGCTGTTGCTATTAATGCAACGGACACAGTTAGGATAATCTGCCATGATTCGATGGTGTACAGTTAAGATGGTTTGTTCAGTGTGATGATTGAACAATTTTTACTGAAATCTGAGCATAATGACAAGTTGTGTCGATAAAGTATATTAGAATCTGTTACTGGAACATCGGAAGTATGTTCTAATTCAATCAGAAGGTAGGAACTGGAACTTGCGAAATAACAACTTCCGTCCGAGTAAAATTGTATATTTCCATTGCATAAGATGTTTATATATTTCCATGCATGTATCAAAACGCCATAAGATCCAAACATTCATAAGAAACTGTATAGTTATCGAGAGACATCATTAAATTCCCAAAATAAAAACACCCCCCCCCCCCTCCCCTCCCGAGCTATAGAATCGATACAAGATCGACTCCCATGACTAAATAGCTAAACATTATCCAATATAAAACTGTAACATGTCCGTCAAATCTTTGTCAAGATGGCAAGAAAATAAATGTGATTCTACATCGTGAACAGTCATATTTTGCACAAATAATAAACCTTAATTGATAGAAGGAAAATATTTTAACACTGTCTAAGGTCTTGTACAGAAATTCCAGTGCTGCTTGAAAATCGAAAATATTAGGCTGGCAAGAAAGTAGTTTCCGTTTCATAGTAACAAATAAAACTCATACTTTTATGGAAAAAAATATCCTTTAATCAATATTACATTTTCCACTCCATCCCCTAACTTAAATTGGCAGATATCAAATGCAAAAACGGAAAACATCTGAACACTGACAGAAGTTCTTCGAAGGAGTCATAACGCTATCCAGGTTTGAAAGCCGAAAATACTTGTCAATCCAAAATAATCATCAACGTCACTTAACCCCTTAACGTGCACACTCGAGTCTATTGGGGCCCGCCAAACCGGTCAAACCGTGCACACTCGAGTATATTCGAGGGACGTTATATTTAATGCTGCTAAAATTAAAATTAAAATTTTGATTAATTTTGTATTTTTTTTTATGTCTTTGCCAAGACAATGTTCTAACTTGTGTTTTATATATATTTAAAAAAAAAATGATTTTTTTTTTTTGGCCGGTTCATTTCAAAGAAATCGTACGTTAAGGGATTAATGAAGCTGGAAGCAAGAAGGAAGTGAACTGGCAGTATCGACTGAGCCCGAGAGAGGCTAGACTCGGCCGATGGAGGGGAGGCGAGCGGCGCGACATAGTAGGGGTGTGGAGAGGGGAGGGGGGCGAGGGAGGGGAAAAATGGCTAGTCGCCTTTCACTCCGCCTCTCTCGATGTACACCGACCGCGGAAACTTTTTGCCTTCGCGCACGATTCGCTTCGAAAACCGCAGCTCGGGCCTCGTTGCGAGCGACGGTTCCGCGTCGTTCCGCAAGCGGGATCATCGCGGAACAGCGAGCCTCCGCTTCCCACATATTATTAAACGCCAAGAGTTATGGGAATACGTCGATCGGGACCGATCGAGTTCCTCGAGACTGGCTTGAACGTCGGCAGATTTTCAGCTTGCTTCGTTCGCCGATGCTGTTGCGGCCCAAATCCAACAATGGCACACCATACGCAATACTACTCACATCATTTTTTCTTTATTCCTTTCCTAATCACTCCTGACCACCTCATTGCCCAAAACAACGTCCTTAACACGTTGCGTGCCATGGAGGGTCACCGGTGACCGGCACTGGGTCGCTCCGTCTGGCCGTGGGGGTCACCGGTGACCGGCGGAGCCAGGATTATTAGAAACACCGGTGACCGGCGGAGTCAGGAGTATTAGACACACCGGTGACCCCCCAGTAAAATTATTGTATTACACGCTCTTATATACTGAAATTTACCTGGTGTGCAGAAAATTTCTCTCTTCCTCAAAATTTAGCGAACTAATTCATATAATTATTGAAGAAAAAAAATGAAGTCCTTTACTCTCCACAGTTCACTAATTTAAACATTGTCATATTGCCCTCTTCAAAAAGACATTAGCTGTTCAGTGAGCAAACTCAAATTTGCTGATTTACGTCAGTCTTAATATCTACATTTCATTAGGAAAGAAAGGTCTTGTTTACCATAATTTTGCGAATTAGAACATCGTTTACCTGAACTGAAGCATTCAAGAACTTTTAATGTTTTTCCAACGATTCCGTTTCGCGCGTCGTAACTCGCGGATCACCCGGTAGACGCCCGTGCGTCTGCCGCAACTGGCGCGAACGTTCACGATGACTCAACTAGGGCCCATCGATAACGACGATGACCGAGCCTAATTGGACTGCGATCCGATCGTCTAACGGACTCTCGAGATACGAACCGATCGTGTTTCGTCACGAAGCGGTGAAAGACACGATCGTGTTCTCCGACGATCGCCTCGGCTGCAGACGTTTTCGAATTCTGACACGTTCGGGTTTCGTTGAAAGCCGAATAGGTCGAAGGGGTGAATTTTGCCGGTTAAATTTTAAAGTGGCAGTGAGAGCGGTGTATTGAGGTTAGGTTGCCGCGGAGTTACACACCGGTTCGGTGCAGGCATTGGAGACTATAATTTTCTGCAAACTCAAAAGTGGTCGTGACGATTTCTGTTGAAAATCAAATAGGTCAAAGGGTTGGCTTTTATTGGCTTGGTTTGAAAAGGATAATGGAGGCTGTGTATTAAGGTTAGGTTTATGTAGAGCTACACACGCGTTTGGTGCATGTATTGGAGATGATCATTTTCTGTAAACTCAAAATTAGACATTACTATTTCTGTTTAATATCAAATAGGTCAAGGGGCTATATTTTATTGCCTTGGTGTGAAAATGGCAGTGAGAGCGGCGTATTGAGGTTAGATTCGCCTCGAGTTTCACACGCGTTTGATACACGTATTGAAGACGATAATTTTTCTGCAAACTTAAAATTGGATATCACAATTACTGTTGAAAAATCAAATAGGTCAAGGGGCTCGGTCTTATTGGCTTTGTTTGAAAATGGCAGTGAGAGTTGCGTATTGAGGTTAGGTTCACGCAAAGTAACACCTGCGCGTGATGTACTTGGTAGAGACCGTATTTTGAGGTTAGGTTTGCATAGAATTTCACATGCGCTTGACATAGATCGAAAATCATAATCCTTGCACATTTAAATGTGACAATTGAAGTTTTAGAATACAGCGCTTCAAGCAAAGAAAACGACGAAGAATCACAAAAATATTCATACACACTTGAATTTCGTTAAAAAAACAATTATTCCATAAAATCTGATATCTGACCACAACTTAAAAATGTCAAAGGCGCAATCCAGATTAATTTAGTCAAATACAAAGCTTCTAACCTAAGCCAAAAACTTTTCACATTATTTCTTACACTCTCTAGAACGTATCTACCGCCAAAAAAGACTCAGTTCTGTATATCAATCAAAGAAAACGAAATGTAGTTTAAAACCGTCAAGTTAAACGATATGTTTGCTTCCCACTCGTTTCTCAAACTAAAATATTCGATCACCGAAGCGCCGTGATCGATCGTGGGATTTTGGATCTTGATGCGTTTCGATCGAGGATCATTACCGCCCACGCTTGATCGTGGTCCGGCACAAACGAGGATAATTTCATGCCGAACATCGTTATTACGTGCGCTCATCTCCGCTCGGATCGTGATTCTCGATCGAGTCTCGCAACAGGGCTGCCAACTTAAATGTCAGAGTTACGCTGCAAATGTCTGGCAACCCTCTAAAGGGCGTCGATGGGTCGCTGAAGCAGTTGTGACGGATTGCCAGAATTTTTAGACAATTCAAAATGGCCTCCCTCTCATTCCGCAAGAAGTGCAAGGACGCGTCTTACAAATGGCGTTAAAGGCAGCGAACGAAGAAAGGATCTGTACATTTACGTCACTCATATTCTCAGTAACGGTACATTCAATTCAAAATTGGTGCTATTATTCAAATACGTCAATATTCGTTCGAAGTTGCTTGAAAATAATTCGAATTTTTGATTATCGTAGAAAAGTTGAGGATCACATTCAAAATATCTTTGATCTTCACTATCGAAGAACGGGTACAATACAAAATCTTCTTTGATTCAGAACTTTAATAATAACAGATAAAATTACGTTTTTAGTCCTGTCAGTGATTACGAATTAGATAAGTAAAAAAAATAGCTTAAAAATTGAAATATATCTAGTGACTGCTTTAAAAATCAGTTAAGAAATAAAAAAAAATTGTTTTTTGTTAGAATTAATTATACCTCCGTACAATCTGCTAAATAGTCTGTCATACCAGACATTAAAATTGTAGATAAAAACTTTTCGATCACACTTTATATTCCATCTTGTAGTACGTGACGTAAGTCAAGTTGAGATTTGCGAATTCTGCACAGAAGGACGTGAGGCCTGTTAACGTCGAATGAATGAGATGATCAAGAATGCTTGTCGGGTAATCGGCAAGGAATAGAAAAAAGCAGCTTAGATCGGAGTTAATGAGGATTGTAACCGTTCTGTAAGTCAATACTAATCCTCGCCGGATTAGTCACAGTCAGCGCTGGATGACTATGACTAATCGAACATCAACGGGTTTATGAAATAAATAATAGGCATCGTGTAATTGTCGGTAGCCATTTGTAATTAAGATGAATCAAGATACGCACGGTATGCACTCGTATTTACGCGCAAAGTAGATAATGATATTCAATTGTGAATCAACACTTTTATCCTAGCGTTTAATGTATTAGGTTGGCAAGAACGTATTTTCGGTTGTCAAGCGTGGAGATGTAATTTTTATTATGAATTGTCAGAGCTAAAATATTTTTCTTTGGTATTTGACATTAGTCATTGTTGATTAATATTTATTTTAAGCATAAAAGTATTAAGTAGCTTATGTCGCACTAAAAGTCCGGTATTACTTCCTTGCCAACTTGATACATCAAGTATTAATTTTTTTGTGAGAAGAATAAAATTTAATTTTATATTTTCATACCGTAAATATGTCAATGAATACATATATTAAACATATCCATTTTTTGTTTTCAATTCTACAATTTTTTTAAGTGGGGTCCCTTGAGGGCCCCACGTGGTTATCAGTGTTGCCAAAAAGTATACGGCACTCTAAGGGTTAATGCAAATCTATTATCCTACCATATTCATATCTATATTAACACAAGCTACTAAACTTTTGTATTCATATTTTCATTTAACATACCGAAACAATGCACGTCAGTACGCTTCAATTAAAAAATGGAATATTAAGCATTAACACATTTCAGTGAGTACTAAAGAATATTTAGAAAACTAAAAATTTTCCTTCTATTCTTCCTATAATTTCTTTAACAAAAACGAAATAGAATTCCGTTTAATCGGTAGTTCTAATGTCAACGATAATGGTCTTGTTGACACCGAATGAAATAAATTCGAGACAGTTCGGTTCCAGCAGCTAACGTCTTCGTCTTTTCTCAGTTCGACGCCCACAATGTTGCAGCACCCTTCACTCGTAAACTCAGCCTCATACTTCAACCCATCCCAGAATTATTCCGACGCATGCCAGACACAATCGCGAAACGATTTAACACTCGATTGTCCAAGGAGATCCTGTACTTTCCTGATCCTTTCCACGCAACACGCCGACGCGATCATAATTCAGCCTTGACTGTCAACGAACAACGACGATGTGTCAACCCCATCAGATTAGAGTCATTATTTGGTAACTGAGATCAACATATACAGTTTTCATCTGAAAATATTTCTGCGAACGTGATACTATATGATAAAATTAATAACTGCTTTGAACTAGTTTGTTGGTAATAATGATCGTCTCCATTCTGTTTTTCAATGTAATGTGTAAATATTTTACCCTTAACTGTCAACGAACAACGACGATGTGTCAACCGCATCAGATTAGAGTCATTATTTGGTAACTGAGATCAACATATAGAGTTTTCATCCGAAAATATTGCTGCGAACGTGATACTATATGATAAAATTAATAACTGCTTTGAACTAGTTTGTTGGTAACAATGATCGTCTCCATTCTGTTTTTCAATGTAAGGTGTAAATATTTTACCCTTAACTGTCAACGAACAACGACGATGTGTCAACCGCATAAGATTAGAGTCATTATTTGGTAACTGAGATCAACATATACAGTTTTCATCTGAAAATATTTCTGCGAACGTGATATTACATGATACAATTAATGGCAGCTTTGAAATCATTTGTTGATAACAATGATAATCTTCATTCTGTTCTATTAATGTAATATGTAAATATTATTATAATTCGGCCTTGACTATCAACGAACAATGAGAATGTATCAACCGCATAGGATTAGAGTCACTCTTTGACAACTGAGACATATAAAATATTTGTCCACAAACAATTTAGCGAACCAAACATCAACTGATACAATTACTAACATAGAAACTTTGAAATAATTTGTTAATAACGACGATTGTTTTGATCCTGTTCTTTTAATGTAATCTGTAAAAATGATCATAGTTCTGCGTTGACAAGGACAGTATGTCAAACACATGCAATTAATCACTTTCTACAACTGACATCAACAAGTGTACATACAATTTTCATCCCTGTTATCCAGTAAAGCACAGCAAACAACAAAATCATTGTCTCAAGAACTCTCAAAGAATTATTAAACCTTTGCAGCTTGATATCGACCGATATCAACCATAATATTCATTTTCCAACATAGTACATTAACGTCATAATTTCGAACATCGTTTCTCTCTCTAAAGTCCTAAAACCAGTCTCTTACTTCAAGCTCAAAACGTATTTCAGTTTGCCTCCGCGTTAAACGACAAAATTCTGACACAAGGACCTACAGAGACCTACTTGACATTGACAGTTTCAATTCTTTTTCAAAGTAACACATCAACACAATCGTGGTATCAGACACGTATTCCGATTTCGCAAAGTCTCGTGCTACTAACTTCTCGGCAAAATGCATACTTTTCCCAGAACCGTAACAATCATTGACTTGAGAACCTTGGAAGGATTGTTCGACTTGGCGCTATCGATGTTCGATATCGACGATAATTTCGATCGCGCAACCGGTTGAGAAACGTTCGTGATTCACGATTGGAAGCCAGCAGCTTAAGTCGGAATCGGTTTCTCATTATCCTGAGCAGGAGTCTCATTTGTCGACGATTCGACTGTCCGGCTCCTGTGAGCGGAAATACGGAATCCGTTCGGAAAGTAACGGGAGGCGGAATATTTTAAGTACATTAATTCACGGGTTAGGTGCGCGTACCGTTAGTTTTCGGACAGACTGTATTGACGCGGGGACCTCTAAAGGCATTTATTACGCACCAGATTTCTACCGATGAATCGAGGAAGTAGCCGCCGGCGGCTGAAATCGATAGCAGCTCACTTTTTTTTTCTTTAACCTGTTCCTGCTTTGAGCTTGTTCAGTATTTCGCGGAAGAAAGATGTCGTAAAATGAGACGTTGAGACGTTAGCATTTAAAATTCTTGGTTTTTTTGTGATGTTCGAAGTTGGGTATTGGTTTAAAACCAGGATTACACTTTGGAGTTGGAATTAACCAGAATTTCTTAGTGTTTGGTAAAGGAATATTCGAAAATATATCGGAAATGAAACGTTCAAAGTTTTTAAAATTCTTGGTTTTTTTATGATGTTCGAACTTGGCATTGATTTAAAACCAGGATTACACTTTGGAGTTGGAATTAACCAGAATTTCTCAGTGTTTGGTAAGGAATATTCGAAAATATATTGGAAATAAGACGTTCAAAGTTAGTTTTTAAAATTATTGTTTTTTTGTGATGTTCGCACTTGGGATTCGTACAAAACCAAAGTTACACTTTGGAGTTGGAATTAACCAGAATTTCTTAGTGTTTGTTAAGGAAAATATTCGAAAATGTATCGGAAATGAAACGTTGAAAGTTAGCTTTTAAAATGATTGGTTTTTTGTGATTTTTGCACTTGGGATTCGTGCAAAACCAAAGTTACACTTTGGAGTTGGAATTAACCATAGTTTCTTAGTGTTTGTTAAGGAAAGTATGTAAATGTATCGGAAATGAGATGTTGAAAGTTAGCTTTTAACATTTTGTTTCCTCGTAATGTCCGAGCTTGCGATTTGTTTAAGACCAGGATTACTCTTTGCAGTTGGAATTAATAACGAGAATTGCTTATTGTTTAGTAAGAAAGATATGAAAAAGTGTTTTGGAAATGAGATGTCGATAGATGACTGTTAACGTTTTCTTTTGTCTAATGTTCCAGCTTGAGATCTGTTTCCGATCAGAATTATTCTGTACTGTTGCAACTAACGAGTTAACACCTCATTGTTCGTTAAATAAAATAGTCAACAATTTTTCGTAACTAAGACATCAAAAGTCAGATTTTGACATCTTTATTTCCATGTAATATTCAAACCTGATCCCTGTTTAAGCCCAGGATTACTCCCAATTAAAATTGATATTGAGAATTTCTTAATTGTTCGTCAACTAAAACATCCGAAAATATTTCGGAAATGAGACGTCAAAGGGTAGCTACGAAGCCGGTGTCATTTTTTACCGGATTACCCATGATTTATATGCCGGCTTCTTCCAGATAAGTAAAAGTGACCTGTCCCTATGTGTGGAAATCGATTAATCATCCGTGACGTCCGGTCAGGTTTAGATCGAGTTTTCGGAAAACAAGTATACTTCAGGTCCGAGGGAGTATAAAAATCAAAGGTCAAACCGGTCGTTTCGAGTTCGTCAGACGATTTTCTGACAAGTCAAAGTCCATTAAGATGTCGAATATTTGCCGACAGCTACGATCGAACATTCGATTGAAACGATTCGAAACTTCCGCTGGAAGAGCAAAAAGTTCGAACGGAAGGTGTCAACGAACCTTTTTATTCTGGTTGAGACAGAGATATGCGCGAAATAGTTGCGTAGAAAGCGAGCGAGATACCGAGATTTTTCCAGAAACGGAAGTGATCGAGTTACATTGTAACGAGACGCAGACAGATTGGAAAAGCAGGAGTAGGGGAGAAATAATAAGGGAAAAAAATAAAATGTTTGACGACAATGTATATATTAGATACAATGTGTGAAATTAAATGTAATTATTCGCCGATCAATATTTGTCCACACAAAACATTCAGTACGCAGAGTAAGAATGTACAAAGTACAAGAGAAAGGACAGTACAAAAATAAATTGTAAACAAATTTATACGCCAAGCCAATGAATATTATACGTCCGATATGTGAAATAAAGCATAAAGAATATAATGTTCAGAATGCTATAAAAATAATGGTTGACGCATATAATTTACGCAATAAATAAAATGTAAACATAACAATGAGTAACGAACAAAAGTATTGTTGGCAATTACGCAAGTAACGATGCATAAAACTAATTAGAAACAATATAAATTACGACTGGAACAAATAAAACGTGAGTATCCAAGCGCTAACAAAAAATAATCAAATACGGCCCCGGTTATTTAGGAAAATGGCCTAAAGTAACGAAAAAATGCATTTTAACCTTTCGTTCTCTGTTATAATACATGACATAAGCGAAAATAAACAATAGCTTCTAATTCAAATCGTCGGCTTAGGCCACTCATAATTATCGGCGCTTCTAATTAGCCATAGCTCGAATAACAAACGAAACACGAGCACGGAAGCACTACCACAATCTAAAATCCTACACGCCTAATCGCTGACTCTGCAAATAACAATCATAACAAACGTAACAAGAGTACGCCAGCACACCAGCACAAAAAATCATCTGTAATTAATGAGCGATAACGACCGCAAACTGATTAGTGGACGCAAAAACATATAATTAATGAATCATAACCTGAATTATATACGAGGTGTCAAAACGGGCGTATCCAAGCTTGACAGGATAGAAAACGAGAAGCAATAAATTACTTAAAAAAAAACTCTTGCGAACGTGAACTATTATGTTGGCAAGAGAGTAATTTCGCTTTTCGAAAGAGAGTGTCGTAATTCAAAGAATTGTCAGTGTCAAAATATTTTCGTTTTGACTTACGACACATAATGAAAAAATGTATGCTATTATTCAACCAATGTAATTTGAATTAAACTTGATTATGAAGCCCTCTTTGTTCTGGTTGAGAGTGTGTACTAAATATATATTGTTCTGGTTGAAAAATACATTTTTCATTAAACTTTATACCTCGCATAAAAACATGACTTTTATTTTTAAAATAATATTTTAATTTTTAATTTTTTTATTATTATTTTAATTAATTTAAATTATTATTATTTTATTAATTATTATTATTATTTTAATTAATTTAAAATAATAAAAATACATTTTTCATTAAACTTTATAAGTACCTCGCATAAAAACATGACTTTTATTTTTCAACCAGAACAATATATATTTAGTACACACTCTCAACCAGAACAAAGAGGGCTTCATAATCAAATTTAATTCATAATGAAAAAATACATTTTTCATTAAACTTTATACCTCGCATAAAAACATGAGTTTTATTTCGCACTACAAGAGCGAAATCACTTTGTTGCCAACCTGATAGCTTACATACGGAATTCTCGGCCACGCGAGCGGTGATAATCGCCGACCTAAACAGAGGTCGATCGTAGGCAGGTCCTTATCAGTCTTGCCAACGTGAACTAGAGACGGACGTGAATCACATCCTGCAACTATTCGAGCGCGAGTTCCGAGACGGGAAAGTATTGTCAGTCCGTAATTGAAGCCGATTCGGCGAGAGCAGATCCCTAATGGATCAGTTCGCATGATCGATATCGGTGCATTATGCTGATTAGGTCAGCTTCTGCCCACGCGAGAACTTAGCATAAGTGCATTACGAAACCGATCTTTTCCACCGAACGCGTATCAGCGTGATTTGACTCGGAAGTTGCAAGAGACTCTCGTTTGATTATTATGAGTGGCCAAGGTCCGATTAGGACAGGAAATTGACTCGTGATTTGATCTATGAGAGGATTTAATTTATGAGTACAGCGAAGCTTGGATAGAACCATTCGAGTTCTCGGAATTCTGGAATTGCACGGATTTTGTAATTAACATCAGAATTACCGACTTTCTACTCATATTTTGAGTTAAGTTACCGGAATGATAGAAGTCGGTGTTTGAACTTACAGATGATTATGAGTGGCCTAGGTCTGATTAGGACGGAAATTGACTACTGATTTGATCTATGAGAGGATTTAATTTATGAGTACAGCGAAGGTTGGATAGAACCATTCGAGTTCCCGGAATTTTGGAATTGCACGGATTTTGTAATTAACATCAGAATTACCGACTTTCTACTCATATTTTGAGTTAAGTTACCGGAATGATAGAAGTCGTTGTTTGAACGTACAGATGATTATGAGTGGCCTAGGTCTGATTAGGACAGGAAATTGACTACTGATTTGATCTATGAGAGGATTTAATTTATAAGTGCAGCGAAGGTTGGATAGAACCATTCGAGTTCTCTGAATTTTGGAATTGGACGGGTGTTATAATAACATCAGAATTACTGACTTTCTACTCATGTTTTGACTTGCTGGAACGATAGAAGTCGGTGTTTGAAGTTACAAGAAGGAAAACACTTATTTACCTACTGTAATGAACGCCATAGAATATATGAAGAAGTAAAATGTTTCATGAGTAAATATGATTAAGATACGGTCTGATCAGACATTTTGACGGTAATTCCGGTGTTAAGAGCTTGTTTAGACGATACGAGTGCACTTTGCTGATTAGACTGAGATAGATCTGGGTATATACTTCAAGAGAGACGTACAACTCGTCTTGAATCTTAATATTACTTCCGCGTAAAGTAGAATATACTAACTAGAAGCCTCCTAAAGATTACAAACTTATCCAAAATCGGAAGTCATAAACATCCTCTTAAATAATGTGTTCAATATCTGTACACTTGAAAGCTGAAAGTTTTGAGTATAAAAAGTAAAAAAATTTGTCATTTTCATGATAGTAACAAAATAACGAGGATGTAATTTCCTTCGAAAGGAAGTATGAGAATTTTAATTTTAATGCTCCGAGAACGATTCGACCCGGAAACGAAATATTAATTGTGAAATATCGGCCTCGCTTAACCCGGAGCAGTCTTCGCCGTCTCGAAGTTCTTCCCCGACAAAGTGAAGAAGATCCCGACGATCACCGATGCCCTTTCGCTGAAGCAATAAAATAATTACCGAGTCACGAGCCGATGAAACAAAGATCGGTAAATCGTTTCTCGCCGACTTCGGATGCTTATCGCGTTGCGAAAACGAAGATTCTCGACCAATGAAATATTCGCTATCGACTCGTCATCGATCTTCGAAGAATTCGCATAGTCCGTCGCGGAGAAGAAGAGACAAAAATCAACCGACTTCGCTCTAACGAAGAATACTCGAACGAAGAGAAGAGAACTTGATTTAGCTTTCCTAGAAACATTTTTTTTTATAATTAAATGAAGAAGTAATGAACGTTCATTTGAAATTCGTAGTAAAAGCAGCGAAATCAGATAAACGAAGTGTAACCAGGAAATTTTTCTAGTCAAAGAAGATAATTCAATACTTCAGTACAACTGTCATCAGTTCTAGAAAAATAACAAAAACTGAAAAAGTAAAGGAAAACATAAACCTCATGTCTTCTTTTATCCGTCTACCAAATGACAAACATAACCTCTTTACCGTCTCGACTAGAGTGCACTCATTTATGCCAACTTACATAAAACGATTAATAATTAAAATAATTAAATTGGTAATTTAATTAATTCAAAAAATAAATAAAAAATCTCACATATGGTTACACTTTTTGCTTGTCCGGGAACGAAGAGGTTAGAAGCGCGAAAATGACGCGAAGTGGGAAGAATTCAAACTGATCGATCCTATCCGAGAGGAATATTCCTTGTCCGTCAGAGTGCCCTTTCGTCGAAGCCGACGATAAAATAATTATGCGGTCACGAGGCAGGCGAAGGAATGAGGATCGGCAAATCGTTTCTGCCTGACGGGCAGATCGGTTATAGAATTACGAAAATTGCTCAGCTGCTCGAGTCAACGTTGGCCGAAAGGGTGCTGAGAAAATGTTGCGAAAACTGTATCGGCAGTTTGAACGAATTAGGTGTCTTAAGCTGAGTGCACGCAGGATGATTTCTTCAGGTTTTCAATTTTATATCAGAGAAAATTTTGTGTTTCTCCAAACACTGAGTATTATTAAGATTTGTCCATTCGGTAGAGTAGTTGATTAAATAGAAAAAGTGTTAAAAATTAAAACTGTATCAGCAGTTTGAACGAATTAGGCGTCTTAAGCTGAGTGCACGCAGGATGATTTCTTCAGGTTTTCAATTTTTTAAGTCAGAGAATATTTTGTGTTTTTTCAAACACTGAGAATTATTAAGATTTGTTCATTATGTCGGCAGAATAGTTGATTGAATAGAAAAAGTGATCTATAGGAATGTAAATCATAATTATGTGTGAATTGAAACAGGGAAATGAACTGAATAACAGTTGCTTTAACTGAAAATTAAACAAAAACTCGAAGATGGTGTAATGTATTTGGATGAAATATAATAATTTCTAGAATTGTTTATAATTGATGAACTCGTTGACAATGTATAGAATTTGAGTGTAATGCTATATTTGAAAGTGGTAGACGATCGAAATATATTGGATTGAAACGAGGAAGTGGAAGACTGTCACTTCCGGTACTGCATTGAGAACACGAGAAACTGACACATTTGTACGCGAACCGTATGGACCGTTAATTTTGAAAGTGGTGCAACTCAATTTAAACAAGAAACGAGACATAAATAACACATTGCATGTAAGTGAAAAGTTTACACTAAAGTAATCGCAAATAATCTGATATCACACTTAAAAAAAAATGCACTTGCATCACTTTCAAAATAAACGGTCCATATGCGTAGAGCTTGAACGTATTAAATTTGAACTAAAGAAATTGTGAGCGAGAGAAGTGTCTGTTGTGATAATGAGCAGAGAAAATGACATGGAAAATCGTGCGTCTACGAGAATTGCATCTCAGCGTCTGTTGGCCAATCGAAGAAAACGAACCGGACGAAAATGAGTAAAACCTGCAAAATTACGTCTGACCTCTCCGGCGAGCGGGACCTTACTAATTGAAACGCCGATGGAAAATGGCTCCTTCCACCTGAAGCTGAGAAAATCTCTTCTCATCACGACTTTCCCGGAAATTACCGACCAAACCGAATCAAGCGCAACGTAAAAGTAACGCTTGCACTCCCTGCACCGTATGTTTCGAACTCAACGCAAGGTAAACTGAACCAGCCACAGAATCCGATCATTCCCAACGAGATCACCGTTCTCAGCGTCCTGACACCTTCTGCCGACCTCGGAACTTCGACACCTACGACCTAAAGGGATCCCCGGTCCAAAAAGTCCCAGGTCCCGAACGTCACCTAATTCCGCCCAGGAGCGTCTCCGTCGGATGTTCGATCGGTGACGTCATCGATCCGTTGATAAATAATTTTTGCGCGACCGATCGGAAAGCTTCGCGATCGGATTCGAGCTTCCGGACGAATAAAATCTGTCTCTTCGTTGCACTTACGCGGCGATACTCTTCGAGAGAGGCCACCGTTCCATGGAGGCCTGGTACTTCATGTTCTCGATCTGCTTCTTCAGTGCGTCCTTGTCCATGGTGGCGAGTACACTGGGATCCATGGTTACAGCCGCACCCCCCTTGCCGGAATCGAGGACGAAATAGCGCTTGCGCCACCCGCGCGCTGAAAATCAATAGGCGGCCGTGCACTCCGTCGCCTCCTGTCACGCTTTTGCTTCTGTAGCGTCGCTGGAAAATGGGAAGATTGGTCAGAGAGAGAGAGAGACGGCCGTACGGAGAAAATGGGAGCACGGAACTCGACTCTCCGGCATCGAGCGAGACTCGATTTTTTTTGGATAATTAACGCTTGCGGGGTGTCACTCTAGTGCAGGCTTTTCGATAGAGTCTCTTCGAATGGGAGCTGTAAGCTGTAAGTGTAGGGTGTGGGTGGCTGTAAGGATGAATGTGGCATATTGAACGCTGTTGAGAGTGGGAAAGATGCGGTGCGGGTCTTATTTGCGGTCTGCGTTTGTTATGACGCGCAGGGTGCGTCATTCAATGTCGAGAAGAGTTTTGAAGGACTGTATGCAGTTGGGAACATGTGGGCAGCTCTAAAGATGAATGTGGCATATTGAACGCTGTTGAGAATGGGAAAGATGCGGTGCAGGTCTTATTTGCGGTCTGCGTTTGTTATGACGCGCAGGGTGCGTCATTCAATGTTGAGAAGAGTTTTGAAGGACTGTATGCAGTTGGGAACATGTGGGTAGCTCTAAAGATGAATGTGGCATATTGAACGCTGTTGAGAATGGGAAAGATGCGGTGCAGGTCTTATTTGCGGTCTGCGTTTGTTATGACGCGCAGGGTGCGTCATTCGATGTGCGGAAGAGTTTTGAAGGACTGTATGTAATTGGCAAGATGTGGGTGTCTATAAGGAAGAATGTGGAATGATGAGTGTTGATAGTGAGAAAGATTTATTTTAGATCTTTTTTGCGGTCTGCGTTGTTATGACGCGCAGGGTGCGTCATTCAATGTTGAGAACGATATTGAAGGACTGTAGTTGGGAACATGTGGGCAGCTCTAAAGATGAATGTGGCATATTGAACGCTGTTGAGAATGGGAAAGATGCGGTGCAGGTCTTATTTGCGGTCCGCGTTGTTATGACGCGCAGGGTGCGTCATTCAATGTTGAGAACGGTTTTGTTGGATTGTACCTATGCAGTTGGCAGGGTGTGGGTGGCTGTAAGAATGAATGCGGCATATTGAACACTGTTGAGAATGGGAAAGATGCGGTGCAGGTCTTTTTTGCGGTCTGCGTTGTTATGACGCGCAGGGTGCGTCATTCAATGTTGGGAATAGTTTCGGAGGACTGTATGTAATTGGCAAGATGTGGGTGGCTATAAGGAAGAATGTGGTATGATAAGTGTTGATGGTGAGAAAGATTTATTGCACATTATTTTGTGTGGTCTGCGTTGTTATGACGCGCAGGGTGCGTCATTCAACGTTGGGAACAGTTTTGAAGGACTGTATGTAGTTGGTAGGTTGTGGGTGGCTGTAAGGATGAATATTGAACACTGTTCAGAATGATAAAGATGCGGACAGGTCTTTTTTGTGGTCTGCGTTGTTATGACGCGCAGGGTGCGTCATTCAATGTTAGGAACAGTTTTGAATGACTGTATGTAATTCGCAAGATGTGGGTGATTATTAGGAAGAATGTGGTATGATAAGTGTTGAGAGCGGGAAACATGCAATGCAGGTCATTCTTGTGGTTTTGCGTTGTTATGACGTACAAGGTGTGTCATTGAATGTTGGGAACAGTTTTATGACCCTGCGTGCAGTTAGCGAGGTGTGGTTACAATGAAGAACGTAGGATGATAAGTGCTAAGAACGAGAAACATGTGTTGCACTCCATTTTTGTGGTTTGCGTTGTTATGGCGTACATGGTGCGGCATTGGAAAATGGGTTCGAATTTTATAACCGGCGATTCTTGATGTATTCGAAGCCAATTTGTAATAGTTTACAGCGATCTTTTTTGATTAGTAAGCAATATTTGGGCTGTTATATAAAAAATTCATTGACATAAAAAAATACATTATCTCAAATATTAAGCACGTTACGTACAGATTTGGAAAAGTTTGACTTCTCTGAAATATCGTCAATTGTCTAACGGGCAAAAATAAGTTCGTTAAGATAATAAGGCTCCGACATTCTTCGCTCAGATTTTCAAAGTTCAAGATTGGCTGATATCCTCGGATGTTCGACGTTCCGATCGGAAGCAACAGGCTTCGCATTCCAATGAAGCGTGAAGGAGACAGATGTTCCACATAATGTTCTCTGCTCCCCCAATCGACCAAAAAAATCTCCCCCCATAATACGCTTACCAAGTTACATTTAACGCAGAGGCATAAGAATGCAATTATGACGACTGTCAATAACAATCATGTCCATTTAATGAGTCCTCTCTTTCGCTATCATAATTAATTATTCGGTTAATACAATTATAGTTTTCATTACTAGTTAATACAGACATAGTTTTCATATTGTTCGGTATGAAAAAATAATTAGCCCGGAACTTTACCGCAGATAACAACTCAGAATAATTAAAAACGAAGGATTTACGCGGAGGGAAAACAAGAAAAAATGTAAAAAAAAAAATGCACCTCCAATACCAACGAGAGGTAATCAAATGCTCTGCATCCGTTTTAAAAAAGACAATGAAAGGCACAAAAGACAAAACAACAGTAAGAAGCATTACAATTCTTTATTTCAACCCACTCCACAAAGGTCAACTGACTCAAACTCCAATGTGAATTCAATTTTTTATCAAAACTTTCATTCCTTATCTAGGATACCTCTCCACCGGAAACGAATCCGACACCGAGCGCATCCGGTCAGTGTAAATACATTTTGGCACTCTGCCGGCCGCAGACTCTGCCAATCCTGTCAATCTTGTCAATCTTGTCAATCCTGTCAATCCTGTCAATCTTGGCACTCTTGTCAATCTTGTCAATTTTGTCAATCCTGTCAATCTTGTCAATCTTGCCAATCTTGTCGATTTTGTCAATCTTGTCAATTCTGCCAATTCTGCCAATCCTGCTAATCCAACCTATTCTGCCAATCCAACCAATCCTGTCAGTCTTGGCAATCTCATCAATCCTGTCAATAGTGTCAATTCGGCAAGGGCAAGTACGGAAGTTCGCAGAAGAATGCGTGCAAGGTCGAGCATGCGACGTCGTCCATCCCTTCAGCTCTGAGCAGAACGGCGCAATTCTGATTGCCACCATAATTGTCCGGCTCGTGGCCGTTGTAAAATGTCGTCCATTTTGCGTAGCCGGTCGTCTCCAGTGCCTGATCGAGAACTGTCACCCAGTCGCCTTCCTCGTAGAGATCGTGAACGCCAACGTAACCGATGCTGACCGAGTTGTCCAGCATGCTTATCAGCACCCTCTCTTCCCGCAGCGAGTTGATAATGGCCAGGTGACCTGCGAATCGAGAGAGAAATCGGTGCGAATCTTCTACATTTTCCAGGATATGGACTCCGCAACTGGATTCGTGTGTACGGCAGTTTATAAAAGTGGCTTCGCTAACGATAAAGGGAAGCATGATCCGTCGTGGAAAAGTTGGTGGGCTTGAGGTCGATCTCGGCTGCTGTTTTGAAGTCGAATATTGAGGTGGAAGTGAATTTTCTGACTGGCGAAAGTCGTTTTCGGAAAAAATTCTATTGGATTTTGCGTTTAGAAGTTCGTTGGAAGTTTCGCGATTATCGTTTTGCTGACTGTAGGTATGAAGAAAATTGTTCGTTTTAGAGAGCTGCATAAGTTATGTATTGATTTTTTTTTTATTGTGTTCGAGATATTAAGACATTTTTTTCGTTTTGCATGAAAGTAAATGAGTCTGTTATGCTAGAAAAGAGTGAAATTGAGTTTGCTGTTATAT
Source organism: Anoplius nigerrimus (assembly GCA_914767735.1). Taxonomy (NCBI): domain Eukaryota; kingdom Metazoa; phylum Arthropoda; class Insecta; order Hymenoptera; family Pompilidae; genus Anoplius; species Anoplius nigerrimus. The sequence goes on from OU612090.1 coordinate 9,420,311, forward strand.
TAAATGTAATTTTAAGTCGCTTTGGTACGTCAAAGTCGAAAGTTTGGCGATGGCACTTTAGCTGGGTGTTGGTGTTAGAAAAATCTTCGTTTGGAAAACTGCATAAATTAATTATGTCGAAAAATTATGTTAGTGATTTTAAGGCCTTTTTCCGTTATGCTACGAAGAACAACAATTAAATTGATACATTTTTAAGTTTAGGTAATCGACAAAGTGACTTTCAAACATGTTGAATGTTACAGCTGTTCCTTCAAACGAATACCATATATATATAAGATTTTCACAAATTAAATTGTTATGATTGACACAAAATAAAACTTGACTTGACAACAATCATTCTAGATATGTCCGTTTAACTAAAAACCAGGTACAACCAATTTATAAAAAAGACTCTGCTCTGATTTATAAACACAGAAAATAAAATATAATCTGACAACAATCATTGCAAGCACGTCAAACCCTAAACGCGACCCTTCACTTCAATATCAAGCCTAACAGTTCAGAAAAACAATATCTGTCGCATCAAAAGAACAGAAAATAAAACTTAATCCATAAAAAATAATGGAAAAAATCTTAAACGCAACTCAAGTGAAAGCAATTTATATAACCATGCCCCGATTCGTATGCACAAAAACATAAAACAATCTGTTTATCTCTGACCGTGTAGAAGCAAAAAAATTAGAAAACATTTCGTATTGCAAGACTTCCTTTAATTGACGGAACGTCATATAAACCGTTTTCTGCGAACGTTCAGTGTATTTTAGTCCTATTGGCCGATCGAGCTCGATTTTACCGGTTATCCAAGATTTATCCTGCCTCTCACACGATCGAGACCAGAATTGATCATAACTGGAAACACATTGTTGGTCCTTTCACTGTGCAAACTGTACGATTCAACTGGGACACGCGGACAATTCTTACTCATTGCGAATGTTTCCATTACTGTGAAGAAAGAACTTAACTGATTGTGAGAAGAATATGATTCGATGAAAATTTTTATTCCAGGAAATGAAATTTTTCTTCATTCCTTTAATGAAATATTTCTTATTCAGACAGCCACGGTCGTTGTCTAATAAAAGTCGTGAGTCTAAAAGTGTACGAACCGTTTATGTCAGCCTGTGTCTTCTACTTGCAAAACATAATGAAACAAGGTATTAAAGCGATGATCTTGACACATTTTATAGTCGTATACATACTGCCGTTGATAATGAAAAAGTAAAGTTTGAGTAAGAAAGTGTTTGTATATTGTGTCTTGAAAATGTTCAAATATTCCCAAAAATAACCGCTTCCAGCATATGATGTCCGTCAAAAATAGTTCTACAGGTTATTAAGTATCACTATCTCAAAAATTAGATGTTAAAATAATTTTGCGATTTACTTTAATCATACTATTTCTCATTCTCACTTCACTTTACAGAAAATTGATGCTAACATTCGTTTCAAGCGAGACACATATAGTAATTTGTCTCCTGTAAACAATTTCTCTTCCTTTACCTGAGTCATGAGATATTACGACATTGATATATTACAGAATGGGAACATGGCGTTACTTTTTCGGCAAACTTCACTGACAAGGATAATGATTCCTCTCGTTCTAACTAAAATTATTTATCTCGTCCCTTTTCATAAAAGAAATAGAGGACGACATGCGTGCGTCTGTGTATGACAAAGGCGTGCGAACGATAAGTATGATAAATGTGCCAGAGATTATGAAAGTGATCTAAATGAAAATAAGAAAACTGATCCAGTTCTTTCCTCCGTTACAGCGAAACCGTCCAGATAGAAATGAACAATTGACTCGAGTCGGTCCAATTGTTTGCCTTAGTCACACATCTATGGCGAAATGGGATTACAGAGTGCATTGCATTAACGCTGTTCATCTAATTCCGATGCAAAAAAAATTCGATTTAAATAGAATGCTCTCATGAGTCCAGCGCGAAGAATCATTCTAATTAATTACTACGGTAACGAATAACTTATTGTGCGGCAGCAGTATGATATACAACGAAGCGTTAAGAAATTAGATCGCAGGGCATGGAAAACATTAGACCCCGGATGAATGATACTTTGTTCCATTGCAAATCGAAGGTGTTCATTAAATTAGCAGAATCCGATTGCAGGCAAGTCGCTCATTGTTTCTCGTGTGATTGACATGTCACGTTATGGGGAGAGTGTACGAAGTTTCGAACAGTATATCGGTGCAGGAACATGTTGCGGCGTTAAGAAAAAGTAGAAAGGTATCAGATAAAGTTAATTGTAATGACACAGGAACGAAGCGTTTAGCTGGAAGATTCCTGTATCTCGCGTGCTGGAGTACGGCTTGGAAAGTGGAACGAAAGTTTCCGTGAATATGTCTGCGTCTAAGCTCGATGTCATTTAAATAAACGAGCGCTGATTCAATTGAAACATTCCGGAAGCGAGCGCTGAATAATAGAACCTTTGAAAGTAAAAATAAAAAATTAGTTGGTTATATGTTCTTCAAACTCTACATTCTTCTCATAGTAGACATTCTCTAATTCTAAAATATAAGCCTGCGCGAATGCTAATATTCTCTTTCGGTTGAGGCAGTTTTCCGACTGAACATGCCTTTCGGCCGATTCGGTCTATGAAGATTTGGAAGGGGGGAAATAAAGATAAAAAAATCCCCAGAATTCAACCGTTTTATCCTAGATCCACTGACGGAATCGTTTTCTGGATAACTAATTTTTCGAATTTAAGATGTTTAGGATAAGCTTGACTTACCTCCCTCCTCTATGCAAATTTTTCGAGCCTGGTTCCACTTCACTTTCCGTCGATGCAACTTGTGAATCCCTACTTCCGGTGTGACGGTATAGTCGTCTCTCACGTTGGGTGGCACATTGCCGCTATTTTGATCTCTATAGTGCGGCGGACCGTAAATGTAAAATATTTGCTGGGCCGCGTGATAGTTATTGCCATTGTTGTCACCGACTATTTCGTGTTCGCGGCAGCCACGATCTGAAGAAGGAACTGTATCAGCTGGGTTTTGATCGGTCTCTCCTGGTTCGATTGATTATCGAAGAGCGACAGATGACAGATCGACGCTTGAAACACTCAGATTCCAAATTTTTCTACTTGAAGCGCACATAAATCCGTTTCGATCGTTTTGGACAATAATTTTGCGATAAAAAAAATGTACTTTTCAAAACAGAAGTCGATTTATACAAATAAATCAGATCTCAGGACAACCAAAGATTTTCTCAAATTGAGCAGCGAGCTATTTCGAACAGTCAAAGTTCAAAGTTCACAGCGCAAACTAAAGAAACAGGCTTATTCCACCCACCTATAAGTTCAAAAAAGTCTCCTCGTATATCATTGTTATACCGGGTATAGTTACGATGACAATACGTCCTTTAACTGGACAGTCCTTTATTTCATAATGAAAAATTAATTCTACTGCAAAGTATCCAAATTGATGTTATCAAAATTTCATAATACAATACAAAATGCAATGACCGATTATTGCAATCTGATTTTACAAACATTTTATTGTAAATCTATTGTACGCTATTTCCGTAATAAATGTTCTAAACCTGTTTAACAGCTGTTTCGTTATTTTCTTCAATATGTCCTTTATTTTGTTCTCAAAAAACATGGTGACCATGGATGGTATAATTCAAGTCTAGAGCTCCAAGCTTAGGATCTGTAATCCGGCCTCAATTTCTCATCCGATCCGAGAAACTGTCATTCCCTTACCGTACGGACGGAATTTATCACCTACCTCCGCATCCGGCCGTCTTATTGAAGATCGGCAGTAACAACGGATCCGTGAGATCGGATTTTCCTGCCGAACCTAACCTCACTTCGCCGGACAGAACGACCGCGGCGACGACGAGTATCGAAAAGCGCGCGAACATCGTTGAAACAAATGACGCGAGAAGTGCGACAAATGGAGTCGACTGGCGTCGCTGAGAACGGACAATGTGGGAAACCGAGGTCGACGCTGTCTTTTATTACCGAACGACAGGACGATAACGATCGGGTTATCTGCGAAAGTTAACCCTTTGCACTCGAGAGTTGACTCTCGGTCAAAACTCGTTTTGCCGCGATAATTATGAGCGACGACGATTTTCATTCAGATTTTGTTTCATTGGCACTCGAAACATTAAGTTGCGTGTTAGTATGTTAAGTTCGTGATCGCGGATCGGACTCCGTCTTCGAATGTATCGAACTTGACAGTTGTGGCAATAGGAATTATTTTCAAAGTTACGGAGTTCATAAGCATGGAATGCGATGAAGGAATCAGTTCGAGCGAAGATGAGTTTGATCTTTTGCGACTTTATGTCTATCCATGGAGTGCTTGACGATAGAAAGAAGAAAGGCTGAAGATACGTATGACGTAACAAGTGTAAAATGACAGAAAATCAGAGTAATAAATCGTGAATGTGTAAGCGATATTCGTCGCACAGAAAAAAAAACACAGAAAATTCGGAATAGATATCATGTTCGAAATAGGCCAAAAATCGTTTCGATTTGCTGGTTCAACCGAGAAAAATACCTCGAGTGCAAAGGGTTAAAGGTCTTCTCTGAGCTTCGCTCGCGAATAACAAATTAGTCGGAACGACTCGTAAGTCTGGCGTCGTTGTCAAAGGCAAAGCTTTTCGCAAACGCGATCGCTGCCATTTCGACAATGACAATGTTAAGCATCTAATGGCTGTCAGCTGGGACTCAGTTCTGCGAATGAATTGTAACTTAAGCGGGTGTGCCGGAAGACTGTCGGACTGCAAAATTATGTTGATCCAGCTTGATGACCTTGGGAAACTCTCTTTCCGACTCGCGATAAAATGAGTGGAGGGAAATTCCCAGATTTGTTGGTGCGTTCGCTCCTGGGGCTGTTTGGGTAATTTTAGACGTACAGTGATACTTTCAACAAATTTTTTCGGGACGTTCGAATAGTAGTTCAAAAATTATGGCCGTTACGAATCATAGGATTAACAACGAATTTTTATTTTTAACTTGCAGAAAAGAAAAATGGTTTGGTGCAATTGTTTAACCATTCTTCTTTTAGTGTATTTGTAAAGTCAATATAAATGTAATTGTGAAAATGAATTTAACAAAAAAATCTTATTTGGTGGATTGTTCTTACTGAACTGTGATTTTTTGGTGTGAATGATTTTTGGGTTGAAACTCCACAATAAATTGATTTCATTATTTGTTCAGACAAAAGACCGCGCAAGAAAAGGTTTGCCGCTTAATTGTTTGATTACGTTCAAAATTGATTGTATACATTCACTATGCCGGTGTTCAACAAACTGTTGATCATGATCGATCCATCAATTAAATCATTCCATCGATTGAAGAAAATCATACCGGTTCAAATTAAAGCAACTCGCAGATATGAGCCATCAAATTAATGTTCAGTCCTTAACTTTAAATTTAAATTCCGCGCCAAACATCCTTATGGCAATTCATATACTTGCACACATTAGATCAAAATGTATCAGTTGCCACTCAATAAGTCGATTATGAACATTGCAAACAGGTTACATCCGAACGAAATAACATATTCGTTATCGTTAATATTCGTTAATTAACATTGATCGTTAAAATTAAATTGCACGCTAGGCACTTCTAGAGAAATCCTAGATAAGTAAAATTAAAAATACGTTCTCCAATTTTGCTAACGTTATAATTTTTTTTCCAGGCGGCGCACGAAGAAAGTACCAACTTCTCATAATAAAATTGAAAAAGACATTACATTAGGACGTAGATCGTAACAGCAATCTAAGCAAGTGCGATCGCGCAGTTATCACGAAAGATAGATAAGAACGTGCAAACAAGTAATGAACAATCTTTACACGGTATACAGGAACTGCAGTTTACACACACATACACTGACAACATATTCACATCTGCGCAAATCGATGCGTTGAACAGATACATTCAAGAGAAGTAATATAGTCCTACAAAAATAATTTTTCAACTCAATTCAGGCATTGTAGACCATAGTCACTAAAACTTTTTCGGATAAATATGTGATAAATACCGGTAACATAATTTGTAATTTTTTATCAGATTGGTAGCAAAAAAGTTTCTCATCACTTCAAATTTCACCTTTGTATACTGACATTCCATCGTGTCCCCAACAACTTTTACCCATATGACAAACTGTTTAAAAATCGTCAATAATTCTTCCCCACACCTTTTCAGGAAACAATCTCGAAGCATCGAGCAACAACTGCCGAACATCGCACCGAAATGTAAATATCTTCGTAATTCTCTCGCATTTAAATAGCACAACCTTCAATATAGATCTACCCTTCAAACTTTTCCCCAAAACTCACACCTTCAACTAAGCGCTCCCACGAAGAGCCACCTGTCGCGAATCTGTCTCAAATCGAAATTGCATCATTACGAAACGAAGGCGTAAAATGGCAGAGTCGAGTTCCGTCGAGTAAAAATTGGCAGGACACTTACCTGAAGTCGAAGATCGACACGGCAGGTGCCAAGCACGTGTAGTCGGGGAAATTGATGGAAAAGTCCGGACGAGCGACGATACTGCACTCACCTTGTCGGAGGACGGCGAATTTCTGAGTCGGCGAGTCCCTTAGTAGGCTTCTCGATTCGCTTACGGAAGCCCTGTCGAAACTGGGCAATCTAATTTGGCGGTAATTTACCTGCCGATACGTTCAATCGCCGAGTTGTCATGGGACGCTTTCTCGGTAAGCGCAAAGTTAACCGAGTCGGACGATCGTTCATGTTACGATAAACTCGATCGCGTCCGAGCTCGAACGACTGTCTTCGGGACACGTTTCGCATTCGACGATCTCTTCGTTCCACGCATCGCTATCGGTGGATCAAACCTGTTTCAGTTCCAGATTTTTCGAAATACGGCAATACATGCAATTTTTGCCCGTCGTACTAACGTAGATGCGAAGAAATGTATGGATGTGAAGAATGGAAGTTAGGTTATGGGTTAGTGTTAAATGAGCCTGTTTTTTTTTTTACAAAACTTGCACGTTTCGATATATGAACCGATTATTCTGAAAGTGGTCCAAGTCCATATTTTTTTAATGAGATATTACATAAATAACAAGTATACACTGACTTAATCACAAATTATGTAATGTATAGTGTTGAACGAAAAATTGACTTACAGCGCTTTCAAAGCAAATGGTGCATATGCTGTTTGGAGTTGCGTACGATTTATGTAACGACTTTGAAATTTTTGTTATCTACGTAAAAAGGCAAATATTGCTCAAAAGTTCCGGAATGTATACTAATGTCTTCGATAATGTTTTCATTCGTCAGGTAAGCACAGCGAGTGAAATTTTGAATGTTGGAAAAAGGAAGATGTCATAGGAAGTGATTTCCGGCGATTCCGATAATTCAAAGCGTAAATTCTGCAATTTTGCCATTGCAGTGTCTTTTTCATCAACCACTGCAATATTTGCCGCAAACATTTGTAAATAAATGACGTGTGGCTTCTAGCTATTTGGTCGATTCCGATTTAATAAAATCGGCTCGGCAACCATGACCACACCAAAATCATGTTGGCACCATCTTGTATATGTTCGCCAATGTTATGAAAATAGACGAGTATTAATGCAGTTTAACTTAATTTAATAGAACACATTTAATGCCAAATATACTCAATAGGTTAAAACGGCGTGATTGACGTGTCTTAATGAACATTTTTCAAACACTAAAATGTAATGTAAAATAAGAAGTAAAAAAAAGAGTACAGACTACCAAATTATTATTTGATAATAATGTTTTAAAGAGTGTTGAAGCATATGTATGTTCGTACTTAACGAAAATACAAGCATTGATTTACCTCAGTTACAGTAAAACAAATATTTTATTCGACATTTGTATCTAAAGTTCCTTTCCGCGTTGCCTGCAAACTAAGTTTATATAAAAATGCTAAACATTTTGAGACAATTTATTACATACAAATGGATATTTCCATGTGCATTCAAATTTAAATGCGTTAAGAATATAAAATGACAGGAACCAGCATTTTTATTTCGCCTATCTTACCCAACTGTGCATGTAGTTAACGAAGTTTCAATTAAAAAAGTCGTGTTTGAAAACAAAGGACTGAGACTTGAAATTAATTGTGAATTTAAACTTATTTTAATTCGAATGTTAAGTTGAATTGTATGAATTGAAACAAAACACGGTAAGAAATTATCTGCGCATGTTCAGCGCCGTAGGAACATACTTGCGTCCATCCATCGTTTTCTCATGTTGGAAGTGTGTGATTATTTTTACTCTTACCAAACTAATGTTGTGGACATGAGAAAGTCGCTGGATGTACTGCTTTTCTTTTAAAGTATTATTGGCACACATCAATGTATGTATACTATGCAGTTGACAACCTCTTAATATTGTGTACGAATCCTTTTTATTTTCCTAACCTCCTTTTATTTTAGAACAACTACGTAATTATTCTCAGAACTGGTACGATTTGTAACGGGCTTAACACGTTATCAACAACACAAAAATGAGCCGGAAATATCTAGAAATTGTAGAGGCTGGTACCAGTTATGCGAAGAATATGGACACTTTAAGAAGATGCATTTTTGGCGAAGTTACTAGGCCAACACACAAACAATCTATGAAGGTTATACAGATGTATAGTGAGAAGCCCACTTATAAGAGACCAGAAATTATCAACTATTACCCAGAATATTCAAAGATTACCAATGTGATGATGAGCGTTAGAACATATGGTCTATTCAGAGATGAGCATCAAGATTTTGTGGATGAATTTAGGCGCTTGAGACAATTGCGTGGAAAAGGAGTCAATTTCATGAAGAAGTGGAAGGAAGCAAAGAAAAAACAACAATAAAATTATAAAGTATTGTACCCTATCAAAGAATTTGTTTCATTTAAATACCAAATTCTATAGAAGATATATATTATACAGGTAACAAAGCCATACAAAATAAGCAACAATGAGATAGTAGGAATCTATAAGACTATCAGTAATCGCTGAATTTGTTGCCTCAAAATAAAAAGGGAATAGAACTTCTGCATTGCTATCCACAGAATCTTCTAATGGAATTGAAAATTTGTTCTCTATTCTATCTTCATTTGTCAAACACTTATTTGAATGGTCTAGGCCCTCTTCATGTTTGGGAACATCTGTAACTTCAGCTGGTTTGTCTGTGCTCAATGATGGCCCAATCTCATAGAATTGAACCAAATTATGTTGGGTGTTTTTCATTGTGCCTATGACAATTGCGTTGCGATACTCTTGTGGAACCCTTAATGTCTCATAATCATTTAGAATTATATCATGGGTCTTGTTTTGTAATTGTAAAAAGGTTGCACTTTCAATTTGGTTTTTCAAATCTGCTCCTTCTATTGGCATGCTATCAGTCACAGCATGAGTACTGTGCTGCAAACTGATCCCTTTATCACCAAATGAAATAATTGATTTATGAATCTTAGCTGCAACAACGGAAGTATTTCCTGAATGAATCCTGTCAATCAAATCACCTAAATATTGTTTCCTTTTACAAAACATTGATTTTATGTCTGTGCCAGTATCTTGTCCAAGTTTTTTATCGTTCAATATTAAATTGCACATCCAATCCCTAAAGCAAAATCAACTTTGAGCTAAATCATACATAAAACATTGATAAAGGTCTCAATTTTTCCCACTGCTATGAGAATATAATATATGAAGTTTAAGTCTACGTTTATGTAAACTATTCAATATCGAAAACATGCCTGAAGGGAGTGACACCGACGTACGGACAGAATCCTCCACAGCTCAATGAAAAGTGAGTCCATGATGCAATACCGACCAATATCGTTCGATTATGTTCATCTTTGCACGTTATTGGAGACCCTGGATTTCCGGCACAAGATTCCATTCCATTTTCAACTTCCACCATGGCACAGAAGGTGTTGCCGAACGTTGCGTTCTGCTGTCGGGACTTGTTCACACACATTTTCCAGGAATTCAATATGACTTCATTGTAATGAATTGGCTTGGCCAAAACTCTGTTCGACGGCGCGACAAAACTTTGCCATCCGAATATCAGGCAAGACTTGTAATCATCTAGTTTTATAGGCACGATGTCCCAAAGGGAGACTTTCTTGTCGCAGATGTCAAACGGCTGTATTAACTTCAGCAGGGCAATGTTGTTTTCGTGATCGTATATCGTAGAGTACGGTTCATATCGCGGAAATATGTATGTCGCCTTCACGGACATTGTTTGCGTTGATCCCTTATCATTAATTCCAGCAGCGTACACGATAATTGACTATGGCGATTATCAGGACAAATTTTGAATATAGAAATTCAGTTAGATACGAGACAGAGTTTTAATATATTGTTTGACGATATGAGGATAAAATATTTTACGTTTCTTTTATGTTGAACACATTGAGCTGCTGTTAATACCCAATCCGGAGACACAAGTACACCGCCGCAAGGTATCACGGTTTGAAATTGTATCAGCCATGGAAACTGACCCTCGTTGGCGCGAGTGCCTCTGAGAAAAACACTTTCACCACAGACGATTAATATCAAAAGGAACAGAACGCGTTTTAACATTTCTGCTCAACCAATTATCTCGTATATTTAGGCGCATCATTGTTTTGTTTGTAAACTATGTTCAGAGAGTACACTGACATTTTGGACAAAACTGTACAGGTCAATATATAAACCGTTTATTTGAAAAATTAAGGATGAAACGCAAATATTACAAAATGGCACATATTTAACAGGGTGTACCGTATGGGATATTTACAAAGTCGAGTGGTCATAAAATGATACATCATCACTGAAACAGATATTCTTTTAAGAAAGATATTGCTTGTTTCTCTTTCTATGAAGTTATTAAAATTAATTCTAGACATCAGTTACTGATCAATGTTTCTGTGATATTACAACTCATCCTTAGTCTGATTAACATTGTCTTTCTCATCTTCAGCAGCCTTGTCAGATGCTTTCTTTTTTTTCGTTTTTGTTCCTTTCTTTTTACTCAATTTGCTGGTATCTCCCTTTTCTTGGAGACAGGTGTCATCCTTGCCTTTCAATGCTCTGTCAGAACATAAGTACGTTGTCAAAGGAATTTTACCTTGGTAAACATTATACCATTTTTCAATGTCTGCCTCATAACTTTCCAATAGATCTTCGCACTGTGTTTTAAGTGTAGTGATTTCGACAGATGGTTTATCCCACAGCTCATATGGAATACCTAATTCCACTTTAACCCCTTTGTCCCTACAAAAATGGAGGTATGCATAGGAAAATTAATTATTTTAAAAAAACATGGGCGATATATAAAAACATGAGGCTTACACAAGGCCGTGTAGCGTTTTGAACGTCTGGCTCATTCCTTTTGCAAACCTGGTGCTATCCGAACGTTCTTTGTGAATGTTATACTCCAATATACGATCGCAAACACCCTCTAATGATTCAAGTAAACGTAATTCCCTGCAAACAAAACAACAAGAAAAATTAAATATTTCATTGTATGTTTAAGCCAGACATGCCTGTAGGAAAATAGTACTTACGATTTTTTATATTCCTTCTTCTTTTTAGGCACAATATCGTCAATAGAGTATCCTATCTCCAGTATTTCGCGTTTTTTACCCGTTGCATCAAGGCTAGCCTCTAACTCTGTAGCCACAACTTTGCAAACTACAAAAGAAATCAAATTTCGATAATATTAAAATATCAACTTTACATAAATAATATCAATTCGTAATGATAAATGTCTAGACTTATCGAGAAACTTCGGCGGCATCAACGTTTCTTATTACAGGGAAAGCCGAAAAAATAGGTTAAGATTTAAAGTTATTATCTAAAATAATAATACCTTCGCATCTGTTTGCATATTTGACACCGTGTTCCTCTTCTGGACCACTGACAATAGAATGCACTAGCAATTGACTCACAAAAAGTACTTTCAATGAAATAGTCGTCATGATGTCGCTTAGAACGTAATTGGGATAACGTTTAAATTAGATAAAAGACCGAAAGATCCCGGAATGTCAGATTGACGTTTTATCTTCGTCGGCTCTCAAGTTATACTCCATTTCCTACTGTGCACTCTGTGTCACAACATTATGTTGTGTTCTCTTAATCAGTGATCATTCGAATAACGCCACGTGTAGACGATATAACGCCTACGCGAAAAACTGCCGACTTTCAAATCGTAGGATTCATCGTCAACACCTTCAACCATGCAGTACACTAAATTCTATTATTATTATTATCACATTCTGAGTCTTGGATTCATAATTAAAACTGACTTTGCGCAAAACTGAATTGTGCTAAAGCGACAACAGTTCTATTTAATTTAGAATTTCAAAGTATGCTGTATTAATTTTATTCATGTGTCAATCATACGATAGCAATTTAAATATTCAATTTATTTTCAGGTTTTGCGAATTATAGATGTTTATTCAAATATTAAGATGTGGTTCGAACTGTCCGTAAATAAATATTTTTATTTGCGGTGCACTTTATTTCAAATGCATTGCATTTTTAGAATTAACATGCAATAAGAAAAATAAAAACAAACGACATAAACGACACTGTACTCGAGCGCCGGCGCTCGGCAACTGAATGAAACAACTGTTGATTGAGGTATATACATAAGGTGGGCAAATAAGAGTGGGGCGCAGTAGGTACAGTCCAATCGTAAGGAAGGTATTATATGCAAAAATAAATATATCTACCCACTTCCCTCCTTCAACATGAATACAAAAATTGCTTTTCCAAAGCAAGAAGTGCAAGGTTGAACATTATACTACACGTTTGAAAATGAGCTCAGATTGAATGTTAGAAAGATTAAAAATTAAAACATTAAAAACCGAAAATTCGTCCTCAACACCAACCGTAATTAATTTCTCCTTGACAGGAGGAGATTCTCTCCTAACTTTACTTGGCAGCAAAATTTTCCAATCAAACAAGGATACCAAACAGCCGGCGGACTTTCAATTTTAACAATATATTTTCTCATTAACATTTGGACAGATCTCAATATATACAAAAGCAATCGTTCATTTACAAGTATGTCTTTATAAAAATTAAAAAAACGAAAAAGGTGTCCGTGTACCTATGTGTATGTGTGTGTAGCTGTCGGTGGTGTCGCGTTCAATGCTGAATAAGAGTGGCAGCTGTGCACGCGTCTTTTATGCTAAAGAGGGCCGACACGCGTTTCGTTCCTTCATATTCTGCTCGCTGGAAGATCGGCAAGGATCGACAAGGATCGAACAATGATCGGCGAGGATCGACGTGGATCGACAATGACCGCCATCGTGTACGGTAGGGCGACAAAACAAGGATAGCAATCGGGGACTGTGTCGATGTGTCATTTAAGGGTTCCTGGCCGTACACAGCGCGCGTGTACAAGCCTGATTACAATCGTTACAACGCTAAAACGACGAGAGCTGTCAGTCTGTAAACGGTGCGCAGCATCTGACGCTTCCCGAATCGAAGAAATGCGAAAAGAAAATCGCAACGCATTAACGTGTCCTTTTTTGTAACTTACTCTGTAGTCTCCCCTGTACTCTTCTTCATTTTTTTGTTTCGTCTTGTCGCAGTTTTGTTCATTCGATAAATGCATATTTCCATGCTTAATCGCTCGCTTCAACCTAATCCTTTTGATATCGTCTCCGGTTACGCGAAGCATCGCACTTAAAAATACATGAAATCTAAATGCCTCGAAACGAATAATCGTTGAAAGGTGAGCGCGCTACTGCGGAAATATTAGCTTGGCAGCGCATCGGTTTCGTCGCGGCGCGAGAAAACTGAGAGGAGAAACGTTTGGCTTCGCTTCCCTTTTCTCGCCTCTGGCCGCGGGTCGGATAACGAAACTGCTAGTTTGAAATACCTGCTACTTAGAATCGCGTAGGTGTCGCGGAAATGACGGTAGACGATCGACGGCTATCCGCCGTTTCGTTTCAGGGTCGAGGTCAAGGTCAACCGAAGGTCAAGCGTGGATCCGAACCTTCGTCGGTTTCGAAGTTTCGTCTTCGATCGATCCCGACGAAATTCAGAACGATTCGCGAGAGTATTCGAACAGGTCTGTATCGAAGTAGTTATGTGAACGAACTGTGCCAATGTCAATGAGTAGACTTAGGTTTTCGAAGCAGCCCTGCGATGAATTGCACGTACCCGAGACGCGTGTACGAAAGTTGAAGGAACTTATCTTACAGAAAATGCACAGTGGTCTACAAAAACTAGCTTGAATTAAATGCGGACATAGCAGGTGGCGAGTTTCGAAACTAAAGATGATTACAAAAATATTCAATAATTAGCGTACGAAGATTGAAACTCAGTGTTGGAATAAAAGAGGAAATCTTCGTACAGAGCCAAAAAATTCTGAAAGAATATGTAGAGAGCGGTGAGTTTCGATACTTAAGAGCAATAAAGGAACTCTGTCGAGTTAGCAACTTGGCCTCAGAATGTTGACGATCCAACATTACGATGTTACTGAAATTCCTTATATTTTAATCAGACAAATGCACGTCCATCGTTCAAAATGCTAACGGCCAGCGTTCGAATACTTTCGCGAGATCTGTTTTCAGCTACGTCCTCCATTCGTAGAGCGGATTATAATAAAAGACTGGCATCTCGGCAGGTAATTAGCAGCGGCATACTGGTTATACATTCGGTGAACGAAAAATTTGATTACGCATTGAGAGCGGAATTCCTTACGTAGCTTATGATTCAAATCATAGATTTGTCGACGGTCCGCAACAAATTATCCTTAGAGTGACGTTTTTTTTTTTTGTTACGACGCAGTTACGTTTCTTACGCTAAGCATGCATTCTGTTTCCTTCAACAATCTCATATATGTAACATAACTAGTGAATACCTGTAAGCATTTTAATTTCACAATTTTCTCTCCCCTCCCCACCCCAAACACGGCACAAGCGTTTGAACCCCCCGAGGCTGCAATTTACTTTACCCCCGGCCAACCCACCCCTCCCGCCCACCCCACCCTTCCCCAATAATATTTTCATACATTTACCCCTTCCACGCGGAAACGATGAAGAGAACAATCGATAATCTGTCATAGTTAATAAAATATTGCTTACGTTATCAGCGCCGGAGAGAGCGCGCGCCGATCCTTATTAGATTATTATCACAAACGTTACATTATGAAATTGTTGGTCAATGATCCCTATCACCATTTTGTACGACAAGGCTACTCCTCTGTAGGTCTCGCAGAAGCAAACAGAATCTCGATCAGTCTTCGAACGGTTCTGCGCGAAATTCGCCCGGAAATCGATAGTCCCGAATTTCGAGCGAACGTCGCGTAGCCAAAAATCTGAAAGGAAAAGACTCTTCGAGACTGTCGAAGCACGCTTTTCCTTCCATCCCCCCCCCCTCCCCCCCTCTACCCACCCCCGCGTTCTTAGGTCCGTATATTTTCCTGGTTTATCATACCGAAGCGGAAAAGCAGCTCAAGCGCAGGGATTGACTATCTTCGCCCACGTGGTGGAAAAATCCGATATCTTTACTGAGGATATGTCTATTTAACGGTGGGACTCTTTCGGTTAGCATTTTGGCATCGTGTCAGTCTTACTAACGGAAATCATGGGATTCGATGCGAGAGAGGCAAGCCGACGCGCGCACGATGGATAGGATTTTGTTCGGGGCCGTAATTCCGTTCACCGTTGACTTCCGGTCCGTTCCAGTCTCCAATTTCTAATGCAAAGGTTCGCTAAAGAGACTGAGAGGCTGGAAGAGTTCGGACGTCAAGACGGCGACGATTGAATTCGCGCGCTCGTCGGTCGGGTCAACTCTCGCGCGTAATGGCGCTTGAAAGCTAGAGAAAGTGGGAAGCTGCTGTTTTTACGGGGTAGTTCGTGGATCCGGAGTTACAGATTCGGACGCCGATTCCGTACGTGATCATGCCCCTCCTCCGCATCCGTCGCGAACGCGCGCGTTCGCGTTCGGCACCGAAGCCCCGCAACGGTCGATCCTAACCTCTACACCTTAAACCTACAACAGAAAGTGGAATTTGTACACGCGGTTGTCGAGGTGCGGCCCGAACGGAAGCCGACTTTTAACAAATAGAAAGTTGGCAAAGACGGAGGTGAAAGAAAGCTATAATGCCATCGAAGTGAGAGAGAGAGAGAGATAGATGTCCCTGCGTGGAAACAGGCAGTGCGTCTAGCGCGTTGGGTGACGCGTCTCAAGGTCGCGTCGGCCTCGTGGAGTCTGGGAATGGTAGGGAAGCGCGATGAAGATGCTAAGGGGGGAGAGTGGTGCGGGCAATGAGGAGGGTCGTGGAAGGTGAAGTGCGATGATGATGATGATGCACGTTGCACTTCCTTTCCTTCAGATGATGCTCATGGAGCGACGGTAGCGTTTCCTAGTGTTAGTCGTGATAACAGGAACTGATACGGGAGCGGGTGGTGTCACTGGCGTGACGGGGGTGACTGGGGTGAGGGGTGTGGGGGGAGTCAGAGGAGTTTCAGCCGTTTGGGCTGAAGAGGGGGGCCTGAGCTACCAAATGTAATTCTCTGTCTGCGGAGCGCGCATCACACCGACGCCTCCGCCTAGCCGCCTGTAATTCATACAGCCGCAGAGCTTCCACTGGTTCTGCTCCGTGTCGTACACCTCGATCGTCTTCAGGTACGCAGTGCCGTCGAAGCCGCCTACTGCGTACAGCTGGCCGTTAACGACGGCTAAGCCCACCTGCGAAGTGAAGCAGTTGGATCTGTTACGCTTTGAAGGTGCAATGTTACACTGTGCCGCATCATAATATTGAAGTACTGTTACTCTTTTTGTTGTAGCGCACGTCAGCGACTGCTATATAAGAATTATTAAAGTGAAGCTTTCAGTTATAATGAGAGTACAGCCATTAATGGACTAGTATGATTATGAAGTAGATTAAGTTTTGCAAAATTAATTACTCATGTGGAAAGAGGAGGAAAAATAATATTTTAAACTAGTGGAACAGTACTGTTATTGCCTGGGCTCCAATGATATTTTTAGCAATTTAGTTGTAGGTGTTGTAGAACTGACAATGAGATATTAGGTCGTTAAAGATTTTAGCTGTTTCATGAACAAGTACATATAGTAAATTTCTATAACATACGTATTGCAAAGCAAAGGTGAATGCTATCATAAATTTGCATTGTTACGGTGAATAAACCGTAATGACGAGTTTCCCACTTACCCCACTCCGTCTCGACGTCATAGCAACTATGGGACTCCAAGAGTTCGTGTGTGGGTTGTACCGTTCAGCACTCGACAGTTCCATACAATCATCTCGACCCCCGACGGCATAAATTAGATTGTTAAATACAGCACAGCCTAGATGTTTGCGCCTTGTCGACATCGGAGATACCTGCGACCATTTGTTTTGTCGCGGGTCGTATCTCTCCACAGTGTTCAAAGGCGATTGTCCATCAGACCCGCCGATGGCATATAAATAACCCCCTAAAACGGCAACAGCCACTCCCAGTCTTCTGGTAGTCATCGGTGACACCTTGGACCACTTATTCTCCTTCGGATCATATCTGCAATCATTAAACGCATGATACAAATTTGCACGATAACTACCACTACTTTTACTTATTTATGTATGTAACAGAAATAAAGAACGGCAAATATACAACAGACAATTGACATAACTAATTTTCCTGCATTTTATATATCTGAATCCTGTCAGTGATAACTGGTTATAATAATAATGGGATAAATGTTTAAAAAAGCACGTTAAATAACGTTTGTCCGTCTTTCAAAACATCATTCCTGAGTTCCTATTACAGTTGAGTCAGAGTCCAGAATTGAAAGGAAAGAAGCTGGAACGGCGTAGGGTCAAGAAGGCTATCCCTACCACTCCGTCTGACCTAATCTCTGCCGCTTTTGCCTTGCCCGGTAACTGCTTCGGTCAATAATACGTAACAACCTTCTTCGACCTTCGACCTTTCAGCCTCTGTCCTCGCGGTATCTGGAAGTACCGTTGCTTACCTTTCGACGTGATTAAGGCATTGTACGCCGTCCTGACCGCCGACAGCATATAAAAAACCATCTAGTACAGCTACACCGACGCTGGTCCTGCACGACGTCGTCGGCGCAACGTCGCAGGACCACTGATTCGTCTGTGGATCGTATCTCTCGATACTGTTCAAATAGCTCTGCCCGTCGTGACCGCCGACGGCGTACAGTAGGTCGTTCAATACTGCCACTCCCACGCCGCATCTTCGTTTGCTCATAGGCGCTACCATCTTCCAATCGGCCGTATTAGGGTCAAATCTCTCGACGCTGGCTATCGCGTCGCCGGAACACCATCCGCCGACGGCGAATAAAACTTCGCCCCGCCTAGTAGGCTTCCGGGGCCTCGTTCTCGGGCCCTGCATAAGCGGTCGCTCTTGCGGCAAGAGCAAATAATTCTTCGCCTCGTCCACCAGGTCCCTACAGGCATCGTCCGATCTGACCAGCAGATCCGATCCGACGATGCCCACTAAAAATTTCGGACTCAGGAGGGGTAGCCGTACGTGCTGGAGGACCTGCGCCAAATGCTGCCTTCTCTCAGTCACATTGTACTTTACCCAGTTCATAACAGCACTAAAAACTTGCTCCTCCGTTCGGACATTGAGCTCGTCTGACGATATAATGTCCACTAATTGTCCGACGGGTAGCAGGAGGAATTCCTCGCTCTCCATAACCTAGGAGGAGAATGGGTTTTATTGGGGTGTTAGTAGGCGGTACAGGGGGGAAGATGTTCAGGATACCTCTTGAAAGTTGTGCTGCGTAAATTTGTCAGCTATGCGTAGGAGTTCACGGCACGAATGAGTGTCTGCGAATGCTCTTATACCCAGGCAATTAGATGGGTCCAATTGTCGTTTGAGAAACTCGCAACATATATCTTGGATTTCTGCTAATTGAAGAAGGCACGCTGCTGGAAGGAGAGTTTGAACATTCGCTTCTTCGACGACTATGTGCGAAGTGTAACAGAAGTCTATGAGTAGCTCCATCGCCACCTCATCTATATCACATATCGTAACTTCAGTCTGACGTGATTCTGACAACTCACCAGTGAACATTGCTCTGTAATATTCATAGAAATGATTACATTATACTTAAAAGTTTAACTGTTTTCCATGGTAAGCTTTGTGATATCTGTAATTACCTAAAGTATGGACTACACGCTGAAAGTATGACACGATGTGCAAATATCTTTCTTGAACCAACATTGAGAACAACATCGCACAATTCCCTCTGACGACGCAGGACGTTCAGCTCAGTCAAGGTGGCACGGGAATGCTTTTCAGACGTATGACTCAGGCGTGCTGGGGAGGGAGCGCGTTCTACGACCATCTCACCCATCCTCTGAGAGGATGGGGCACCCGTAGCCGCTCTCCCCGAGGCACCCCTTGTCCCCCCTGCTAGCTGGAGGCGCAGCGGGGGTGACGCCCAGCCCCACGCCGAGTCTATCTGCAACACCATTCACCAACCACCACGGGTCTCAAAGTTTCCCGCAGCAGATCTACTCCCAGTGTCGTGTTTATCCTGCAATGAAAAGAGGCCACTATTTACGTCACCCAACGACAGACAGCCAACACACTCACAACCTATCACCTACATAACACAGACACTTCTCATGCAAACCAATCTAACTAGTGTCCAAAGAAGCCTGCGAGACAAGCATAGCGAGAAACACACTTCCAGCACCCATTACTGTTGCGATTACGGAGTGCCAGACATCTTTATCGTGCCCCTCGCTGTCGATTCTCGGAAAGCGTAGGAGTGTGTAAATATGTAGCTGATAGGACTGACTCGAGGAAAGAGTGCGAGCCCCGTTCGTCACCCAGGTCGATGCATGCAAAATGCGGAGAATAACGTAGCGAGTGTACGTGACGTACGAGCGAGATAAGCTGACCGAGGGTGTACACACTTTTCGGTTGAATCCCTGCGGATCACCAGGCGATAAACAGAGAAGTATCGGGCTGCGTCGTGGCTCCGTTTGTTTTGGTTCAGCGACGATCAGTGGCGTGAAACATTTCACCTTTCTCATGTGAGAACGATCCGCCCGACGATTATCGGCACTAAGCGGCACCCCGCATAATATATCGCGGGGGAACTTTCATTTTGACAAATATCCTTCGATGCACCACTTATTCCCGTCCGTTTATGAACTCAACCCCCAGGGGTGCACACGGCCAGTCCTGCCAACAACGGTGTCAAACGAGTCACGGACGAGGCATAGGGATAGACCCAGGGCCTGGTCACTCCCCTCTTGTAAAACGTGGTACGTACCGCCGCGCCATCAATGCGAAAAACCCACTAGATGAACTAAATTTGTGACTAGGATCGCCCTCAAAAACCCCAGGTTGCAGTGCTCCAAAAAGTGGATGCACTGTAGATTTGTTCTGGTAAAACGATTCTAAGTATTCAAGTGTACCAAAAGTTTAAAAGTTTAAATAATATTTATTGTTCTCTAGCAGAAATTACTTAAATCCGAAAGAGAACAACAAATATTATTTAAACCTTTAAACATTTGGTACACTTGAATACTTAGAATCGTTTTACCAGAACAAATCTACAGTGCATCGGCAAATATAAACTTATGTAGTAAAACGGGTACTTTTCATACCAAGAATAACAGTATATAATTGTTGTGAAATCAAATCTATATTCATAAAAAGATGCACAAACGAACGTATATATATATATATATGTTTTATATTATTTATTGCACCAATGCATTGTAGATAACTTTGGTCACTTTCCATGTTATATGACCGGGATAGCTGCACATCTCCTGATATCTGGTTGTATAAGAGAAAACCGATTAGATTTTGCATGACACCATGAAGGTACAACACACACTTTGTTTTAAAATAATTGTTACAAACCTTTACTTCTGTTGTGGAAGCACGTACAGAAATATGTGCCCAGTTGGTTCTGTCCCCATGTTGCACCTCGTAAGAACAAGAGGGCTGCATGGTTTCTATTATCTGATTATGCAAATCAATATATATTACATTTTGGAATAATATATAAGATTCTTATAGACGTATTGTAGCATTGGATGAAAGTGACATACGTTTGTTTCCCCTGGAGATATGCTGACAGCTTCTGGTAAATGTAATGTTGCCACAACATTGCATTTTAGCCTCCTTTGTGCTTATCCCATGATGTAGAGTATTCTTCTTAAAAATGTCAGTAGCAAACAATCCTTCTCCTTAGATCATTGCTACTCAGACACCCGATTTTTTCCGAATACACTGCAGCCTTCCATAACTCAAACCTGGCAGGATCCTTCGGAAAAGAGTGCACTGGCACCTTATCCCTCATTGAACGGCATCCAAGCAGGCAGCACTCGCAAAAACTCATGGCTCGCACTTGCTCGCCCACACACTTCAAAAATGCACAAAAACGTAGAATTTTCCACTAATGCGCACTAAATTTCCAGTTGCCTCCTGCCTCACACTTGCAACAAGAATGTAAACAATCGACAGGCGACAACAGGCGATGATTCAGATATATATCAAATATGTCATGGCACCCGCAAAAATTCAGCCAATAGCAATTGAGCTACTGCCGCGACATCTTAAAGACCCGCCGCCGGAGCGGTACTACAGACGGTACCACGTTTTAGAGGGGGAGTGACCAGGCCCTGGATAGACCTATCATCTTATGGGAGTTCGGTTCCGCGAACTGAAATACCGACTTGGCCAAAATTCAAGCTGCGTCGAGAGCGCTCTCCGTCTCAGAACGGCGAAAGTCGGAACTATGCTTGACACGAGTTCAAGTTTAATCCCATCGAAGCTGTAAAGTACTGAAATATGTACTTATATTTAGTTAATTTTTTTATTTAACACTCTTGTTCTTAAATCCGTGAAATGTCTGAGAGATAAAGAGTCGGTATGTATAATGTGTCTAATGTTGGAGATGTAATATTGTGTTTGTCGAAATTGTAAGTAATTTTGAAAAACGATTTAAATGTGACGTATACGATTCGTCGTTTGAAAATGTCCTGATTGATTCCAACACTTTCATTAATACAGTGACAGGATCAAGGCTGTAAAGCGTAAAACCTCATAATTTAATTAATTTTTTTAGTAAATTTTCATTATTATGTACATATCTTTGTGCAAACCTTGACAACTAAGTTCCAGTATGTTTAGGCAGGTACATTAGTTTGAGCATATAAAATCGATTATTTAACTCAGATTTCAGCTACAGCACCAACTCACGTAATTGAAGAAAACAAGACGTTAATCATTGTTTTTTTAGATATTTTGCACCGTATTAGGTAAGTTTTAATTTATTTGGTATTCTAATATAACGCTCATAATGCTTTAGCGTAGGTAGCGTAGGTTTAAAAACGATTATTTGGTTTTCCTGACGTATATGATGCGAGAAGAAAATATTGTATTTTACAAGTTGAGTATAATGAGTCTCACATGAGTGAGACAATCGCGCATTCTTCGTCATTCAAATATGTTTCTGCATATTGTCGGTGGTGGCACTGCTGTTGCTACTAACGCTATAATATATAATATTTCAAATAATACTTAAGCAATATTTCTGTGAAAATATACGATACTTGTGTTTATAATACTGCATAGATTACGATCTGTAATATTTGATGGAAAAAATGTAAAAAGTGACTACGTAGTCGGTCGTTTAAATAAATTGTACACAATACAAATGTATATAACAAATAATTGCAAATATATACTGTGTGTAGAAATAGATATTTTTTGCGTATGGGCATAGGATTAGACGCCTCTAATGAATGTCATGTAATGAAAACGTCTTGTAAAGTAATATTCTTCAATAACATTGTTTGATTTATACATTCTTATCCGGAAGTTAAATGTTTATACCACAGAATCACAGTACGATTAAAAGTCGTAATTTCAATTTGAACATATTCCATTCAAATATCAAAAAATTGTTTAAATTCTGTATTGTTTCTTTTTGTTAGCTACTATGCCGAAATAAAATCTTTTTTTATAGGTTTATTTATGTTTCACAAAGGACTATCTCAGATACCTTACAATAATTTTGTGCCTTTTTATCAATCCCTAAAATAGTGAATTGGTTTCAACCGATCACTGATTCCATTCTTGAGCGCTTGAAACCGACGCGCGCATGTTAGTGATACATTTTTAAAATGGCGCGCCACCGACCAGAATCTGCGAGCAGTAGTAAAATCAAGCCACGTAGTTGACTCATTGAGCTCACCTAGCGTTAATAAAAATGATGTCATTCCGCTCAGAGTAAACAGATTATTGCATAATGTACGTCACTGTCTTCTTAACAATCAGTGCACATGATTAGTTAATATTAAATTTTAACAATAGAGAGCTTGTTATCTTTATTTAATTAGCTCCTAAATTCTATCTGTGTTAGGTAAATTTTTGCCCACGGTACCATTAACGTTATTTTTTGTGTATGTGTATTTAATTTCAAGCGTTTGTTTAATATTTTGTAAGAAATTAAGTTCTTGTTTTGGTTGAAAGTCCTGTTGTATCATTTAACCTTGACTGCATCTAGTATGCAACAATGGCTAAAATTAACTAATTTTTAACGTTTTTATCCTTTTTTTCTTCATTATTCATACACAAGTAATTATTTTGTAAAGTACACCATTATAACGAATATACTATACTGTAGACTCCTGATAAGGACACCGTAAGGTGTCGAAACATGTCGAATTGAAAAAAGTACTTAAACATACAACAGGTCTTTCAACCAAAACAAGGGCTTATTAATTTCTTAAAAGTTATCCTTTATGACCATTTAAAAGTTCAATATAATTACAAACATTTAATATTGACCCTATTGCATGGAAACATATTTTGATCGTGTCAAACTTAACCCTATACCTGGCGAGTAATTTCTTTCCTCTCCCTGCTATGAAATATAAGAAACAGTAAAATTATTACGAACAAAATTCTTACCACCAAATAAAGTCCTTGCTAAAGAAGGCAAAGCGTAAGATCTACTTTACACGACTTTTCGCAAAGTCAGCGGAACAGGACGAGGAACACGGCCAACAAACTTTTCGACAACTTTATTTATTTAAGTCTAGTACACAGTAACATCTATATCGTAGTATATGCCTAGATCAACGTAGATTCTCTTTACTCTGACAAGCAGCGTGACGTGTATTATAACAGAACGGGTACTGCACAATGTAGCGCTATTATTCGTAAACAATGTATATGCCTTAATAATCGTTCTAGAATTGCCGATGTCACTCCCATTAGGGGATGCCATCCGCCAATGAGCGGTCGCCGTTCAACTTGATGCTCGATCAGCGAGATCGGCCTCAGCCTGAGGCCATCGTGTCCGTCTATCGTAATTGTCGAACCGAGTAAGTAATCGAAACGAACGGTCAGTGTCGGCGACAGTCCGCTCCGGCCTCGACTGGCAAACTTTTGCAAAAAGGCGCGCGAGGAAGTAAAGTTTTGCCGACAAGCGCGTCGGTGGGATGTTTTATAAAACTGCGAGCGTCGCGACGCCCTGTAGATGTTCGTGGGATCGTGATTAGAAATTTCAATTAGACTCGTTAATTCGAACAATTGACACTATTCTCGTTGACCCTGGGACAGTATTGGTGCCCGGGGGTCGCGGAATGGAAATTGGTTTGTTTGAGAGATCAAAAGACGAATGCCGGGTTATGCTCCGTGAAAATTGTTTAGCGAGCACGGACGAGGATTAGTCGAACTCGACCGCCCTCGCTTCGCGGAGAACGCGCGCTAAGTATCGAGAAAACAAGGCGACACAGTCGATGGAGTCGATTATTGCGCGAATCGTCATTTTCATCGCTGACGGCTCGTTCATTTGTTGCCGGTCGAAAGCAGATTTTCAGGAATCCAGTGAACGTTACTTACGGTTAATTATCCAACAATCATATGTCTCTCTGCATATATTACACGAGTATACGTCTATTAGCGTACGTGTGTATATATATATATATGTATATATGGTGAGTGTGGTGTATTCTGTATGTGTCCGTGTACCGTCCATATACACATTCGTAACTATAGGCATCTAAACATACATGTACACAGAGTTCCATTCCTTCCCTTCCTCGGCATCGCGATCAATCGGCTTCGTTCACCTGCTCTGCTCTCACATATGTATATACGTCTGTGTACATGTGTACATTCATACCAGTGTGACTCGTACGTACCTATACGGAAATGTGGATATTCGTATGCATTATATCGATATCCACATTGGTGTAGATAAACGTACGTGCGCGAACGTACGCAGGAATGTTTCGGGACTCCTGTACCTTCTCGAGGGTGGTGGTGGGGGGGGAGAGAAAAATGGCGCAATTATACATCGAAGCATTCTCGCGTAGGCCCTACGACTATCAAAATGTTTCCCGTACGCTCGTTGAAACGACTCTTCTATCCCGCCAACGGAATTCGCGCCGATTCTCAGCAGCGAGTCTCTTTCTGTCCAAAGATCGATCCCATTCCTCCCTCTACTTCTCCTTCCCCGATCTTTCCTCATCCTCGAAAGTTCACGATACCGCGCGAATACTGCTTGAGCGAGCGTCGAAAGGAAATTCGATACAAAAGTTATGCGAGAGGCTTTGAGGTGGTGCCCGCCTTTTTTTTTTGCTCGTCATCCGTTCTCGAATGCGTTTTGAGGTTAGCTGACACAGTGTTCTCGGCCGATCGGAGCGTGAGGTAGTAAAATATCTGTGTCTGTGTGTGTGTGTGTGGCACGTTACAGTGAAGGCGTTTGATCTGGCGAAGCACAGACATTCGCCGGCAGGCATGCTGGCTTGTTCCATGTAGAACTGTACAGGGTCTACCACTTAACGTGCAAACGCTCGCTTGCGAGGAAAACGCTAAATGGCAACAGCGCTAGACTCGATACGCTCAAGAGTGTCGGTAGTGCCGGCTCACTGTCCCCGGCGGCGCGTGTATCGTGTCTAGCGCTGTTGCCATTTAGCGTTTCTCGCAAGCGAGCGTTCCGCGTTAAATGGTAGACCCTGTAGAACTGTACGATTCGACGTAGCGAGTGAATTTGTCGTAAGCGTACAGTCTAGTCCGTATACACGCCAGGGTACGAGTGTACAGTCTGACTAGAAAGTAATTCAAACGCATTCGCTGCCAAGACGTCCGTTACCATTAAAGTTTTGTTCCGTCCCATTCTTTTGTCCTTTGATTTATAGTTTTTTTGTTTGGTTGTCATGAAGGGTGCGTGCACTTGAGAGAGAACCTTGAGGACATTTGTAGGATTGTTGTTAAGCGTCGCACGAACGACAAGGGGTCGGAGAATTGTGTAATAGGTTGCCCGGTGGGAAAAGTTTTGTCCTCTGCGGCGGCTCGAGACACTACAAATGTCACACGCACACTTTTTCGTAACGACATTCGTTCCTACCGCCATCTTGAATGTTTGCGGGTCGCTCGAGAATGATGACTCCGGCTAATGATACAGCGCCTACGGCTATTCCTCATTATTTATCCGCTAATGGAGAATAATAATAATAAAGTTACCTCTAGTAATCTCTCTCAGTTTATCGTTTCTTTCTCTCTCTCGCGCGCGTGCTCTCTCTCTCTTTCTCTCTCTCTCTCTCTCGCTCTCATGTTTTACATATACATATACATTTATAATATTTCGCTGTGGTATTCCTTTTATTATATATAGACTTTTATTCTTACGCTCGACGGTAATAATAGTTTATGTACATGTATATTATGTATATATGCAAATGCGCCAGCTCGCGCGCTCTCTCTCTCTCTCTCTCTCTCTCTCTCTATCTCTCTCCTTCATTCTCTCTCTTTCTCTTTCTCTGACTTTGATGAGCAGGCCTGTCGGGATGGAGAACGATCTTTGCCTATTGACCGGCCATCGAATTCTCACGGAGAACGCATGTCGTATGGAACCTCGAAGGTCAGAATTCTTATCCCGGAAACAGGACTTCGGTATGCGGAACTTTATCTCTTTCGACGATCGAGGGGAAACTCTTGTCCTCCGGATGTTCGATGAGCAATTTTCGTGGAATGCATTCGCTGCGATCGCAGATCGAAGATTCGATCGTTAATTATCTTTCGAAATTTTGTATACCGACGTATACCTGAGACCTTGGAAAATGAATAATCCTTCCCCAATTGCCGTTCTTTCCGTCTACGCTCGCCGGACTCGAGCTTCGACCCCGTCGGAGTTCGAGCGGACGCATCGTTTTTCGTAGGTTATGCCTTGCGGGTGATCACATCGTAATTAGTGAGGAACGAGATAGTTGGCCGCGATCGAGGAACATTTGGCTACGACATTATATTTCGTTGCACAATATCGCTGTCGTCGAAATTCACGCTTGTCACGATGCGTCCGGACGGACCCGAACGCGGCTGGAAAAGTATTGACGGCGGACGTCCTTATCGCAACTTTGACGGAAAGTTTTCGACGCAATTTCAGTGACCGGCCATGGCCAAATTTCGTTTTCTTCGCTGTACAGTCCTTACGACCGTTTTGAATTGTCAAACTTTTCTCTCTCTGGCTGAAAGAAAGTTTTCATTTGGCAATGCTCAAACCGATGCTGATTGTGTTCAGAGACTGTACGGTCTGTTTTGTTCATCGAAACTTTTCAGATTTAATGATTTCTCAGTAGCGGACATTGGATCCGTAAATGTCATAATTAAAAGAATGCAGATTGCAATTGCGAAATGTATTGGCGGACTGGAAATTTATGACAATGGAAACGATATCATATAAATCGAATCAGTGCCTTTACTAAGTTTGCGATTGTAGTAGGGATGATGCCTCATTGCAGATTTTTCATGAACCAGAGCAATATTTGAGTTTAGAGAGATTAATTACCGGATTAGAAATGTTCAGAACTCTAGAAACGTATCTTATGAAAATTGATCCATCAACAAAGCGTTTCTTCAAATTTGCAAGGCAATCGATGATCCGCCTTATTCATCTATTTGATTTTTAGATTTCGTGTCATATGGAACTGTATATCGCGTTACGGAAAAACTACAATTTTTTCACGAGAGTCTACGAGGGTCGTTCGATACTTTCCACAAATAATCGATGAATCAACACCGATCAAATCAAACGTGGCAACATCGTATGGACTTCGAATCCCTACCAAACCTCCACCTTCCCAATCCAAAAACTGTTTTTTTTAACCTCTCATCCTTCTCACCAATTCATAACCCGATCAACCTTGGATGGCCTTGAACAACCTTGAACGACCTTGACCGATCTTGAACGGCATCGGACGACCTTGGCCGATCTTGAACGGCCTTGGACGATCTTGAACAATCTTGAATGACCTTGAACGGCCCTGAACGACCTTGATCCCGTCTCAGATCGAACAACCCTCGCGAGTCTCACATTCCCTGACGGTCAAACCCTTTCAACCTGCAACCGGCTTGTCCCTAACAATTTTTCTCTTTCATTCAAAGCTTATAAGAGACGTCCGCCGGCCACGCTCGTCAGCTCCTGATGTCCTGCTCCTGTCTCACGCACACTCGACCACCCTGAAGATCCACCTCGGCGCTTGACGATCGCTTACAGGACGCTCTGCATGCCGATGATCGCTCTCGCAGTCTGCGATGCAGTGCCACCGCCTGGAGCAGGTGCTGCACCGGGTGCAGGAGCGGCTCCTGGGACGGCCTGGCCAGGTGCGGGTCCTGGCATCGGGACTCCTGGGTAGCCGTAGCCCGGCGGTGGCGGCGGCGTCGATTCTGGCATGAATTTCGCTGAAATTCAGAAGTCAATTAACTTCCAGACTCTGTACAGGACGACATTTTGTTGGATTTTTGGTCAGGATGACGATTACGAGCGTAAGACGCCCGGTGCATGGGGTAAGGACAGCAGTTGGTGAGATAAACGCGAAACTGCTGACTTTTTACGGTTCGGTGGATGGGATTGAAGTGTTTATTTTGTGGGAAAGGGTTTTGATCTGTGCGATGATGGAGTTTTGAGGGAGCGGAGTGCTCGGGATTGGTTAGGCTGGATCAGGGCCGGCGTGACCTTTTGCGGGGCCGGGTTCAAAAATGTTGCGGGGCCTGAATACACATTCAAATCCTATACTTAAGTAGGTGAACCAGAATTCGAGAGAGAAAATATAGGGGGTGGTAGAACACATAAACACAAGCACTTCTTGTCAAATAATATATGGGGCGCAACTCAAGGGATAAAAAGTTAGAGGGTATTTTTGCACCGTCACAATTTATCGCGCTGACCGCCGCGCGCGTCTGATGATTTTTGTCACTCCTTTAAACTGAATTGACGCAACTAAAAATGTCTTGCATCTGTTAATTGTATCATCATTCTGTAAAAAGTTAATCGAAACCGGTATTTTTTAATTGCGTAATTTTCGTAGGCCGCGGGGCCTCTCAAAACGCGGGGCCGGGTTCCGGCGAACGCGCTGAACCTGCCTTGAGCCGGCCCTGGGCTGGATTGATTGGTTTTGGGAGGTCTCTTTCAAGTCTGCTTCGTGACTTGGAGATTAATCGGAAGGGATTGAAAATGAAAATTGCGGCTGACAAGAGGGCTAAATTCCATAAACGCGAGGAGGAAAATATGATTTTGTAAGCAAAGTTTCGAAACTTGAGTGTGTAACTCGAAGAGAAATGTTTAGGATTTAATCAATATTTTGCTTTATTACCCTAAGCAATTCTCTGCAATTCTATCTGGCAAATCTGTAATTTGTCTCGTGTGACATTTAGGAAATAGCGAATCGATCCGTATTTCTGGAAAGTAAGCTCACAAAATTAATTAACTTTATGTGGTAAGTAGCTGAGTAATTTATTTTCTCTTTTCTTTTTTTTCGTAGTAATAGATCATTCGGAAGGACGTTTCTGGCGGGTACGAGTCCGTTTCTTATCTTTCCCTGAAAAATATTCTGCACTGCGCGTCTTACGCCATTTATAATCGCCGTGTCACGGTATAAGGTAATTAGAGTAGAAAAATCGGGGTGGTGGAAACAGGTCAGCGCGTATCGGGCCGATCGTTAGTGGAAACATCTTAATCAGGAGTCATGGGAACAGCACGACAGATTTACTCTGCTCTCTTCAGTGTTTCTCAAGCGACAATCGAATAATCCTTACGTTATGCTCGACCTTGAACCACACTGAAGGACGACACTTACAGAAGGCACGAATTGACAAGGAAGCCCGATCTCTTCGCGAGACATTTTTGAACACCCTGTATGAGTCGATAGTGATGAAAGCCATTTTCGATATTTCGAAAATAGTCTAAGTTCAATTCTTAACTTTTCTTTGTCGGCTGTTTGTAAGGTGTACAACTTTGAGGTACCTACGATAAACACCATTTTTCAGTTTGGAATATTTAGACTGTTTAATAATTGTTTACACATGCGTTTTAAATTACGTTGAATGAAAGCGTTTTAAATCACGTTGAATGGATTTGGGCTTTTTCAAATTTGAAAAGAAACGTAGCTTTTAATTTTGAAAGTGGCTTAAGACCATTTTCGGCAAAGAAACACATATTATTCACTTAACCCATTAACTGGCAAATTTAAATACGTTTAACGAGTGCGTCATCCTGTACGTATCTTTAACTTCATTAACTCCTTAACGTACGGTTTCTTGGAAATAAACGGCGAAAAAAAAATGATTTTACACTTTAGAACATTCTCTTGGCAACAAAATAAAAAAAATAAAAAATTAATCAAAATTTTTATTTGTTATTTTAACAGCATCAAATAGAACGCCGCTCGAATATACTCGAGCGTGCACGTTAAGGGGTTAAACCGCAAATTCTTCAACAATCCGAATGTAAAATTAAAAGGACTTAGGTCACTATTCAAAACAAACGGCTCACGTATCGAATTTTGCGCAAAAAAGGGTCGAAGAAATTTTTCACGAGACTCAGCCTACTCTGACAATCTGCATATAGGATCTGACGAGTCGGAGTGTGAGACGGGCTTGCTTATCAATTCGGCGAAAACAATGACACGTTCCGTTTCGAGGAACGTTTGGACAAGATACGAATCTGGCACGAAAGGGGGTTACGGACGTCGGCAGTTTTCGCTTCCCGTCGAGTACATCCGTGATAGAGCATGCGATATTTAACACGTTGCGTGCCATGGGGGTCACCGGTGACCGGCACCGTAGTCGCTCCGTCTGACCATGGGGGTCACCGGTGACCGGCACCGTAGTCGCTCCATCTGACCATGGGGGTCACCGGTGACCGGCACCGTAGTCGCTCCGTCTGGCCATGGGGGTCACCGGTGACCGGCGGAGCCAAGATTATTAGAACACATAATTCGAGTGAATTTTCAATGTTTTTAAAATTTTTCAATATTATCATCGTTTGTCGGTCGACGTCGGTCCGTCTGGTGGTGGGGGTCGCCAGTCCCCAAAACTAAGTCGCTCCGTGTGGCCATGGGGGTCACCGGTGACCCCCAAAAAAATTATTGCATCATACGCTCTTATACACTAAAAGTTACCTGTTGTGCAAAAAATTTCGAAAAAATATGTAAGGCATAATAAGAGATTCACGTTGGCCAGACGCGGCGGACACGCAAAATCAGCGTGGCACGCAACGTGTTAATGTAATTACTGCGGTTCTCGGAGGGGTCACAGACGTACACTGAAGAAAGAAAAACATCGGGGAGTGAAGAGTGTCGGCGTCGCAAGGACCGCGACGGACAGGCAACGTAATTTCGTACAATTTTTCGAGACGCACTCTGCGAGGTCACGTTACAGAATGTCTCGTGATGCGAAGGATAATTTACATGTGACCAAAAGAAACGACAAAACAGTACTCCGACATTCTCAAAGTAATATTCGAGTGGAGTATACGATCGTAAACATATAATAGATCGGGGTACTCTGTATTGGGATTCGATGTAAAGATTTGGGGGACAAAGAATATTTTACTTAATAGAAGTAGATGAGTCACAGTAGTTTGAGAGTCAACTTTTGTATAATGATAAGGGTTAACAACGATGTAACTTAATCGAAACAATCGTCTCTCTTCGGAAAAGGCAGCCCCGCCTACAACACGGTATCATATAACACGGTTTTGCTTTAACACGGTATCATATAACACGGTTTTGCTTTAATACGATTCATAAATTGCAGAAACCCTCCTATAACACTTTTTCGTTCGAACGCGATAAGACTACAGGTAGCCCTCCTACAACACGGTTTCGCTCAAACGCAATAAAAATACAGGTAGCCCTCCTATAACACGGTTTCACTCTAACACAATAACAAAATTGTGAAAGACTTTGTACAACATTGTATGTACTTCGGCGGTCTGCATTCAGCCGCGGTATGTTGAAGGGTGAATTTTCCGTCTTTAAGACTAATTTTTGAAAAGTCAAGTTTCTGCTCCAAGCCATGTCTGATTAAGATAAAAAAAAGACAACGTTCAATAAGGTATTTCTTTCTTTGCTGTGAAGACACAAGTCTTCGATCGTCCTTTAAAATGAGAAAATGCATCAAATCTCACAATGGAAAAAGTCTTAATTTAAACAAAGCAACAGTCAGGACTAATGTCTTCTGTTCTTTTTTTTTTTTTTGGTCTTGTGTCATATAAACATTTATATTTTTAATTCAAAATAACTGCTTATATAGAATTAAGAAAATATTTCATTTTATTAACGTTTCGGAATTTAACCCGCCATTTTATCCTGACTCAGGGTCTCATAATCAGAGTTTCATGCGAAACGATGTTTTCTATAAACCTATCTACCGTGTTACATTGGGGTTACATGTACGGGTTATACCGCAGAATAAAGGACCGATTACAATCGAAACTTTCAAAAAGAGAACAATGTCAGTAGTCCGCAACATACGATGAAACGATAGATGTTATCACTCAAGTTTGAAATTGAACAATGATCGAGTTACGAATGTCGAACATTTCTAGTCGTCGAACCGTTAAAGCGCAAATCTCAACTTTGCGATGCAGACGGCAACGAATGCCGAAGAAGTTTCTCGTAGCTGAATCGTCGGATGCTTCCGACTCGAAAATTCACCGGAAAGCAAAACGCAAGACGGGAAGGGCCGCGCCTTTCGCGTACAGTTACCGGCAAAGCGAAAAGGTGAAATGTCAGCTGCGCGGGTTGCAACAAAGTTTTCGCATAAATCGGATCCCGGATGGTGAAACTTCGAACGATGTCTATGAATGACGAGCGCTCGTTACGTATCTGTCTGCTTTTTCGGTCAGGATGCGAAACTCTAATCGCTAACCTAATCAGGCACACCCCCGAAGTCACAACAAAACGGTACTGGCCATTTAAAACGATTTATTCGTCTCTCGTCGAGAGAGTACGAGAGTTGCAAAACTTTTCGAAGAGTACAGCGTACCAGTTTATATAATACGCGAAGAGGTGGAATAAAAATAAAAAAAAAAAAAAACAGTGGATTACACACATCGAATTACGTAAAAAGACATCTGAAAATTATATTTTGCGCAATCGTACCGGAAGAAAGAGTGGAAAAATTAGAAAATAGATGAATGAAGTACAGTGATCGAATGGCGTGAAAAGGAAGAGAAGAAAGAACACGATGTAGGTATTACGACAGATCAAATAATTCCGCATGCACACTGCCAATCAGGACGATGTTGTCGTTCTTACCTCCTATCACTTATACAGACAATAGACTTAAAAATGATCCTCTTCCTCGAAGGGCGTCGCTCATAGCTACTGTAGGATTAATTCTAATGAATCGTGATAATGCTCGAGAGCTGGCAACACTCTCTGCCTCTTTTTGGGTAGTACCTCCGCGACAATCCAGGTAAAAAGTTTTGACTCAGTACCCACATTAAAACATATCAGCAAATTCAGTCTGTAGCCTGTGGTTTTTTTTTTATACGAGATTGTACCTCTTACACTGTCATATTCTCTATACGAGTACACACATACTATGAAATATTATTCTGTGTGAAAATGTGGCAAAGCCGCATATTTTTTTTCGGTTGTTAACATGGCCGACGACGAAAAGACACACACACTCGCGCAGCACCGATAATGCATCGTTGCCGCATCATTTCTACGCGACTTTATTGATATCCCCTCCATAAAAAATAATCGTCTAACTATGTTATTCTTTCTAATGTTTCATTAAAACTACGTGGTAAACAATTTCCATTTTTTTGTAAGATATTCCAAATATATTACTCTAACAAATATTAGTTTTTCATCGAGATGGTAAAAGTCCTTCAATGCAAAAAAATATAAAATATGTCATTTTCCCACGCTTCTCCTATGCTGTATGTACAAAACATGTCATTTCTAATTGGAATTATCTCATGTTTGGTGTGGTCAATCGTCTCCAAATTTTAACATCGTGTGTGTTATGCATTTAACCACTTACACTCCAAATTTTAAAGACTTCTGAAAATGTTGCAAATTCGGAGGTACTACCTTAAGCGGATAATTAATTCGAGCGCGAAGTAGGATTCGAATTGGAAATTCGCGACGCGTAGAAACGGCGGAGAGTGTTTCCCGGTATAATCTCGGAGTCGTAGCAATGTCAAATTTTGACACGGACGAATGACGGCGTGGGCGAGTAAAGGATCTTTCGCGCAGCGAACACGAAAACTGCTTTACTTTCGTACCAAGACGCAAAGTACGTGAACTGCGTGTCGCGAAAGGTCAGGACGATACTTTTGCCACGTACCGATGAGGTCCCGTAGGTAAGAAAAGGTTATTCGGCGTTCAAGGATTTTAAAGGAAGATCTTACGGCTTACATATAAATCACAGGTAGTCAAGTAACAAAATTAGGACTTTTCTAAGACGACCAGGCTTTAGGAATCGAAACAAACCTTTGAACGTTTATAATTCTTTGATATATCACTTTTGGAAATTAATTTATCCGAACTTTTCGTACCTACTTATCATTAATACGCGGCTTACGTTTGATTTTCAGTTTTTTGAACATTCAGTCAATGTATGTAATATACATGTAACGTTTACATAATATTACAATTTCGTAATTTGCGCAACCCATAAATTAAGTGTTCTAGTTATTCTTGACTATCCATTGACCTTGCTACGACCCCGTTTCGAATTTATTGTTGCAAAGGACGTTGAATGCGACGCACATTTTGCAGTGCGCATGAAAGCGCATCAAAATGTAATTAGAAACTTCTTCCATCTTCGAATTCCGCACAACTCCTTCCTTCCTTTTCTTTCCCTTCTTTTTTCGACTACGCACTGTAATTTTTATTCGATACTGTACAATGTTCAAAGCAGGATAATCATGATCATAATCGTCATTTAATAATTAAATATACGTCGACGTCTAGGGTTATCGCATTCTCGTACAGCTACGTGTTTATAGTTCGTAAACATACTGTGACCAATGGCGGTCGCTATAGTTCTCGGCTCATTGGGCGGGCGCCATTTTGTTCGACCACTTCCCTCGCCCGTCCTACGGGGCCGAATTTCGGGACTTCCGGCAGACAGACACTTTGACATCGACAAGTAGTCCCCTCATCGTTCACCTCCTCACTTATCATTCAAATTTTCGCGCGCCTTCCTTCTCGTTTCGTCGACGAAAAAATCACGCGACTTCTTTCCTCAAAATGACGTTACTTTAAAAAGACCAACCGCCCAACTGTCCTTCGCAAACTCAATTCTACGAAAAATGAACAAACACATACTAATCGAATCTTGAACAATCGAAAGATATTTAACTCGTTCGAGACAGAGGTTAGATGTCTGAACGGTTGCCCAGAATTTCTCCGTCGACGTTGAGAGGCGGACGCTTTCGAGGTTAGGTCGGAAAATGGCGCCCGCCGGGTTGGCTGGCTTCGAGGATCTGATAAAGTACGTATTCACATGTACCGCGTGCGGGCGAAGTATTCTCCCTCGGGGCCAGACGGTTTCGGTCAGAGAAAGTTGGCGATGGGATGGAGGAAAAGATTCTCCGTCGGCCATCTTGTGGCCACGGTTCGCGATGATTAACGTAACGTTAGTCCACTTCCGGCCACTCACGCGTACAATCGTGCAGGGCACCGTGTCTGTGTCCGTCCCTGTCTATGTTGCGTGTCTGTGTGTACATATACATGTATATATATATATATATATATATGCGTCTGTGTGTCCGTGCATGCGTGTCCGCGATATACTCGGTGTCCGTGTGTTGCGCACAGCGAGTGTATTGTCTGCCCAACAAGTTATTGCTGAATCAGCCAAGGAAATCTGCCAGAGAGGAATCGGAAACGGTTGGTAGCGGTCGCTTCCGGCGTCGGTCGGGCCCGCGAAAGTTCGTTCCGGACGAAACCTAACCTCAATCCACGTTAATTCGGATCGCGTTTCGGAATATGACGTCAGCCTTTCGACGCCAAGTTTCGGCGCCGCGGCTCGACGCCAAGATTCGACGCCAGGTCTCTCACGCCCCGGCAGCTTACGAATAAAACGAAAATCGGATTTCGGCAACGTTGCTCGACTGACGTCAGAGGCTCGTCCGATGGGCACTTCGTTCGCGGTATAACGACGACTCTAAATAGGCACTATTACATTTCTGCGCGTCGGTGACGTCTGCGAAAGGTTGAAAGATTGGTGTTCGTAAAGGACTCGATTCGGATCCCCTTCCCTTTCTGCCCTTCCATCATACCCCTCACCGACCCCCCCCCCCCCCCATACCTCTACCCCCCGCTCACCTCCTCATCCTACTTCCTCATGCTTCCCGTTTCGGACAAAACTTTCGCGAGGCCGATTAGCGCGCCGGGAACGATCGCACGCCATTTTGTCGACATTTCTTCGGCACTGCCGACGTCTGAGATTCGAAAGTCGACGACGATGTCGAGAGTGCGCAAAATTGTCGACAGCTCGAGACTCCCCGTCACGGGGGCGGCGACCGTCGTCGATTTTGGCCGGCGCTGCGTCGACGCCGGTTCATCTTTTTTTTTGTCATGAATATTTTCGCTCGCCTTCATTTCTTTTCTTTGTTACGTATTTTCTCTCGTACTTTCGTCGTTCGCTCTCTCTCTCTCTCTCTCTCTTTCGCGTGCGCTCGCTCGCATTCTTTCACTCTCGCTCTCCCTCATTCACTCCGTTTAACAGATGAACAATAATGAATATCTACTCCGCTACTTCATCTTCCCCGTCATTCGCCTCTATTCTCTCCACTCTCCCTCGCTCGCATCCGTCGCCGAGGACCGACGCTTTCTACGAATCGCGTCGCCTGACCGCGTCCTCGTGTTTCGATATTTATCGTTAATATTATCATTATTGTTGTTATTATCGTAATAATTGTTATTAACATGTATACATAACATTTTTGTAGATAATTCATCTTTAAGCCTTAAAGTACCTACAGGGGTGCATCTTTCACACACACTCTCTCTCTCTCTCTCTCTCTCTCTCTCTCTCTCTCTCTCTCTCTCTCTCTCTCTCTATCTATCTATCCGTTCTCTTCCATCTCATTCCGCTCCTTATTGTTGCATTTGTTTGTACAGGCTGCTCGAAAAAACGATCGACACGCCTTCTACGACGAAGGCAGGCAAAATTTCACATCCCGTCAGCGTCAGGTGCTAAACTATTTTTATTCCCGTCTCCTCTCTCCCTCTCTCTCTCTCTCTCTCTCTCTCTCTCTCTTTCTCTCTCTTTGTCTTTTCTCTTCCGAAGCGTGGAAGGGTGCGGCCGTGGAAAGAAACAAAAGGATTAGCGCGAGTCCTTACTCGTGTGCTCCGCGTGTCTCTAAAGCGTGGGCGAGGACAAATGATATTATTTACAGTACCATACACATACATACATACATACATACACATATATATACATATACATAATATATATATAATGTATATATATATATATATATATATAGAAAATAAAACGTTGATGTACACGTAGTGTCTTGTGCCGCGGCTTTTCACACATTGACACCGTTCCGCGCGCAAAGCCCACTCTTATTCTTTCTTTTTTTTTTTTTTTTTGTATGTTTTGCCTCTCGGTCGCTCGGCGCCGGTTTCGATGCTAATTGTGTACAGTGCTGCCTTCGTCGGAGATGGGGATGGGTTTCTGTTTTGCGGACACCCTGTATGTCATTGTGATATCGCACGTTCCCCCTGCCCTTCCCGCTTTATACACAGTGACGCGGTTTGTTCGGATTCATTCGACCGGCTCACGCTCAGTCGGACAATTCTCGCTCGTACGAGGGATGGTAGAAAGTTTTGTTGTCCGTCGGCGTTGAAAATTCGAAATCAAAGGCGTCTGTCAAGAGCGAACAATCGGCGTTCGCAAGCAGTGGAAAATTCGATGCTTCAGACTACGATTCTTGTTGCGTTCGTCAGCAATGGTGTGCGCATTAATTTTCTTCACCATATTCTTAGTATTGAAAATGGCCTCAATTAATTGAACGGAATATCATTATAATTTGCTGACTATCGGGGTTGTTCGCGATATATGTTCGAGACTGCGGCTGTAGCGTCGAATTTGCTCCCGAGTCCGTTTCGTAAAAACCTAACCTTACCGGTATGAATCTTGGACGAGGGGTGGGGGGGGGGGTGTCTTGCACAGACTTCCCAGAGACTTACACACGCACATTGAAAGTTACCATTGGGACATCGCGCGAAATATCGATCCTGGGCATCCTTACTATCAAGGTCGCAGAAGCAAATTCTAACCTACAATTTTCCGTACGGCCGAACCGATACCAGAAAGCACTTCCAACATCGACGAATCAAAATGAACACGATTCGAATCTTGAAAACAATTGAATCGACAGAAGTTCGAAACTTAATTTGTGAGAGGAACTTGATTCACAGTAGGTACATTCATCGTGACAAAATTCGACTTTTGCTCATATTTCCATAAGATGAACGTACAGTAAGCAATTTTTGACCCTACCTACTCACACGTCGAGCCGAGAATACATACGATCTTGAAAAACGGTAAGATTCGACAATTTGACCTTGAGCGCAAACTTTCCACAGTCCGTCGTACGCGGCGGCGTTCAGTTAGCCGATTCCGCAAAAGATTCTCTGCAGATCGCGTGACCTTGATGGAAGCTGAAGAGGCGACGGGTATCGGTCGTAAGTTCCATCTTTGATCCGTCTGGCGACGATCGATGGCCAAGTTCGATATCTCGCTCCTGGACAGACGCCTTCTTCCTGTCGTCCGTCCACTTCCGGTTCTGCGTGGGGTGGCCTCGTCCAAAAATGCCAGCCTTTGCCTCGAATCGTTTCCATCGTTCGATTTTCATTCCAATTTCTTCCGAATGAAATTCTCTTGCCTCGTCTTCGATTTCTCTTTTTTTTTTCTTTTGTTCTCTCTCTCTCTCTCTCTCTCTCTCTCTCCTACTTTCTCTCCCCGCTCTCTCTGTCCCTTCCTGCTGTATATGCTTTTTTGGTATTTTTTTTTGGGTGGGGATATTTTTTGTTGTTATTTTTGTATGCTCATTCGCTTTTGTTCACGCTCACGCTCAGTTTTGCGAGTCGCTGCCGCCGGTGGCGCTCGCTGAAAAGAACAACAATGTTTTTTGGTCGTCGTTTGCCGAGAATCGGAAAACTTCCGTCTCCGGTTTTACGTTTTTTTTTTTTTTTATCGACCCTCCCGTGTCGCCTTCGCCCGATTCTGCGTCCGTCTCTAAGGTCAGTTATATTTTCACTTTTTCTCGATTTTCTCGGCCTCCGTCGAGAGTCGCGTCGACTCTGACGTCACGAATTTGATTAACGTTGCATGCAAGCTTAGACGGTCATTCAGCGTGGATCGGAATGCTAAAATATGAAGCTGCCCGAAATTAAGCCTCGTTGTCCGATTTTCGAAACGCGAACGGACGAGAATGGTCGAGATTTTTGCCGGTGAGAATTCTGCAAAATTCTGGATTTGCAAAACTTGAGTTCCGGCTGTGGACTTTGAAACATGATTGTTCAGTTTATGTGTTGTGAATGAAAAAATGAAACGGTTGTCGGCTAATTTAACATTTTGTCTCAATTTTGTGTGTGGACCGAGTTAGAAGTCGAATTAAAAATCTGTTGAAGTTTTACCGAATGGATCATTAACGTTCCTTTTTGTGAGTTCAATGTATGAGCAGAACTTGAATTCATTAAAGCTAAGCATCATAGCTAAAGTTAAAGTTCTCAGTAAACTGTACCGAATTCGACGTCAGTGTTTCAATATCTTTTTAGGTCAGAATGTTGAAAAGTTTGATACTTGGCCTCGTTATCTTTTCCAAAATTATAAAACAGCTTACTGTCACTGCTTCAGCATCTGTTCGGAAT
Source organism: Anoplius nigerrimus (assembly GCA_914767735.1). Taxonomy (NCBI): domain Eukaryota; kingdom Metazoa; phylum Arthropoda; class Insecta; order Hymenoptera; family Pompilidae; genus Anoplius; species Anoplius nigerrimus. Next base: position 9,460,414 of record OU612090.1, read on the forward strand.
AAATGTTGTACGTTAAAATCCACCCAAAATTGACCTTTACGAAAATATTGAACTCAGTCGATCTAAATGAGAAAGTGATGATGCAATCGCTTTTTGCTATAAATTTTTTGACATTATCATATGTCAAATATTGCTTTCCGCGAATTAAACGTCTACAACGTTCTCATTTGAGCATCCTCTAGAAAGTAACATTAGCCACTCAACGGAAGTGGAAAACTGAACCGCTGCAACTTTTGGACTCAAATTTTTCGCCGCCACCGCAACTCAAGTTTCGCATTCGCCAATCAAACGTCTACTTTGACTTTTGTCACAAAAAACTCGAAAAACTGCCATCAACGTTACAAAAAAATAATTCCGCTAATATATTCCTGTTGATAAACTCAAATTAACTATTCCTTGTACATTACCACTAAGTTCTTCGTTCGCGAATATTTGCTGGGAAAATTCGAAATTCCCGCGACACGAATTACAAAAAAATCATCCAGTCCTTGGGCATAAAAAGTCAAATCACGAACAGAATCTTTTTGCATGTCACCCAGTTTTGCCCTCGCGACCGCCGGAAAGTAAGAATCAATTTTTGCAATAAAAAAATAAAAAATAATCGAAACTCCGTCCACGATGGATGCTTCCGTGCGCTAAGTTGCCTAAGTAAGTATGGATCGCACGAAGGTAGACGACGTAGTTTCGTTAGACGCAAGAACCAATGGCATGCAAGTGGGTCGGTGCAGGCGCGCGGCTTGACGGACCAAAAAAGAAGGAGGGAAAGGAAGGTAGAAATGGGTCATCCCGCAGATCAATTTGCCTTTGCCGGACGGAATCGAGCCGCAGGACGAGTGAGAGTCAAAGCTGCGACCAGAACTTCCCTCGAATTTGCAAGAACTTATGGGATCCGACACGTGCGGCGCTGCAAGAGTTCGGTATGAAGTCGAACATTTTCCTTATGCGACGCACGCTTGAACTGTACGAGTTTGAAGGGAAAAGGTACGAGGTAGAAGAGTTGGGAATAATTTTGTCTGGGATTCTTCCAATAATTTGGGACTTTTTGATTGGAAGTGTCGAAACGAAGAATATCTGCATTTTATTAGTGCACCTAACCTCTTCGGTCAACGAAACTCCTTATTTGAGAGAAGAAATGTGGGACTGTTTATGTTGAAGCTAGTGAATGTCCATTTAAAACAAAATATTGGATATCATTAATTTACGATTCATTCACTTAAAGCTTTATGGTTATATATATATCTCATTGTTTGAATATAATGGATTTGCACCACTTTCAAAATAAACGGTGTCGTGGACCGTTTATGTTGAAACTAGCGAAAGTCCATTTAAAACGAAATATTGGATATCATGTAATTTACGATTAATTTAGTGGAAGCTTTGTGTTTATATAATATCTCAATGTTTGAAATTAATGGATTTGCACCACTTTCAAAACAAACGGTCCATATGATTATACTTAATTTGAACGAATAACATATTCATGGAGATATTAAAAATAAATAATTATGTATCGAATGAAGAGGTTAGGTCAGTACTTTTCTTCCCGGGATAAAATCGTAATTGCGCGATTTTGCGTTGACAGACTCGTGTCAATGCGCCAAACAGTTGAAGTTCTGCTCGCAGATGTGCGCAGATGAGCCGGGCCAACAATCACGACATAAAGGCAAATGTTACAGGTATAGCATGGCAGGCAAAGCATGCGACACTCGAGTCTCAAAAGTTTCGAAGGCAGGCATCAACAGTTTTCGTCAGATTCATGCATTCCATGTGAAAAGAGAGCAAGCCATGCGCGGAAAGCAATGAAGATCGTCCCAGATGTTTGTTTCGTCTCGAGGACAATTCTCTCGCATTATTATGCGTCATATTATGGTCATGTATGTAAAAGGAATTGTTTTTGCCTTACTGAAGAAGTATGTGTTGGAGTACTGCGACTCGTAGTGGCGTAAATAAAGAGAAAAGTTCACTGTAAAGAGTGGAAGAATGGTAGAAAGGTAGAATAGATATAAAAAGATAGAGATAGAGAGAGAGAAAAAATGAAAAAAAAAATCATGCAAAGTTCCTGTACAAAATAGTACTTTCTATTATTTAGAGTCGTACGAAATGCATTTAAGATGTAGAGATTGTAAAAAAATTCTATTTAATGTCTAATAATTGCAGTTACGTCTAGATTTCCCGCGTTTTCAAATCTCAGTACACTTTCAATTCTTAATACACTTCTACCGTTCTCCGTTAACCAGAATTGACCGCGAACTGATCGAAACATTGACTACCGCTCCGATGATTCATCGTTCTATGCGAGAAGCAATGTTGAACGCCGCCATGAAATTAGCAATCAATGTAATCGAGTGGCACAGAATCATTACTAATTACGAATGCGAAGCACTGTACGACTCCGATTACTACGCCAAAATACTTTCCATGAACAGACGACTCCAAAAAAATAACTCGGAGCAAGTGCTGAAAGAGTAAAAAAAATGCCCGCTAGTCGAAATGATAGAGAGGTCGAGATACTCGAAAAATAATTGATCGAAAGAATTTAAAGCTCGAAAGTTGAAAAAATGGTATCAAGTGCATCAAGTAAAAACGTAGAGTAGTAGCTTACCGTTACGAAGAGTAGAGTGGGGGGAGAAATTGAAATAAAAATTCTTATTATATATATATATATATACATGTATATATATACATTCTGTTGTCTTTTCTGTCGGAGAGAGACCATTCTGTTGTCGATTCTTACTGTTGTCGATATACTGTAGAATTATTTTGTGCTTGTAGCTGTTGTTGTTGTTGTTGTTGTTGTTGTAGTTGTTGTTGTAGTAGGTGGTTGGTTACTGTTGTTAACTGTCGTGATGTTCTCCATTTCGTGTTTTCATTTTCTCGGTGACGCTCTTTATCACAACGTACGGAAGGCACCGTGCACGATAAGTGTTGCCAAAGAAAAAAATCGACGAAAAAATCAACCGCGTTTATGAAAAAATTCGAGCCGGCCGCACTATCGTCACTCTGTTTGTGAGCCACCAAAAAAATCGAAAATCACTTCCTGGGACCAACTTCGCGAAGTGGAGGATGAGGAATAGTATGTAAAGGGGGAGGGGGGGGGGGGGTGGTACCACCAAAAAGTACAGACAGACATATAACGAATGGCAAAGTCAGTAAGGGGGGGGGGGGGGGGGGGAAGGTTTCTTTATCTTGTTTCGTTTAGGATCACTCGATCGTCTCGATCTCGTAACGATCGGATCTATTTCTGTAATTGGGTACTCGTAAACGGTAGATGTATGTCAATGCGCACAGACAGTGAGCACTGAAGATCGAATTTGCTCGTTGACGAGCAAACTCTCGTATGCGGTTTCTCGGCGGTCGAGAAATGTTCTGCAAAAAAATGTGTTTTTCGGCTCGCGCTCGAGAATCGATAGACGCCTAAGTCATCTCTGTGATGTGTTTTGTTGGGTCGGATCGGTGACGGAAACAGTCGAGGGCATCGTGGGATTTATGAGCCGACGCTTTTTTCCCTTTTTCTCCCCCCTCCCCCATCACTCTATGGAAGCGTCCGCGCGCCGCTGACATTTTAAGCCTTTTGTTAAAGAGCCAGATGAAAGGGGCGCCTGTATTTGCAAAGTTCTCTTTTCAGCGCTGAATGGCTTTCCGATGCGGCGAAACCGGTATTTTGATCAATTGACGTACATACAATTAGTTTGACAATTTCGTGCTTGCGATTGCGGTATTTCGATATTGTATATTTGTCGCGTAACGGTGAGATTATAACGGGCGTTTGATAAAGGGAGGTTATGTTTCTCTCGTGGGAGTGAAACACACCATTTTGTTAGAAACGTCTGTTTCTTTCTGCGTTCTTAACGCGATTTTGATCAAAATTTAACGATTTTGCTTAGTAGACCAATATTACAAATACATGACAGATTCTGGAATTTAATTTATGAAATTTTGTTTCTCGAATGACTCTTAAGACTCAAAATGTCGAGGCTTCACGGATTTTAGGCTTTATTAAATATGCCATGTGCAATCGAGTCCGGACCGAAACGTCTTGACATTCGATTTTCGAAAGTCGAATTGGCCGGTTTATAAATACGCAACGACCCTCGAGTGATTCGGACGTGTAAAAAGGAGTACAGACAGCGACAGAAACACCAGCAAGTACCTATATCAGGCAGACAAAGTAACACCGACGACAAAGTGTCAGTCTCGTAAGCAGTTAGCGCTTAATCATTTCACGTAACAATCGCACACTAAGAACAATGCTGACATGGAACAAAGTATGTCCGAGCATTCGAACGGACCTTAATGCTGATGCTCGAAACTCTTACGAGACTGCAGACACTTTCTATAGAACAAACAGCCTTTACAAGGACGTTCAAGGACATCGATGGACCGGGACAGGCTCGGACGTTGTTTGTCAAAGGTGTATGTACTTTGACGGATTGTAAATTGGCGTGAACAACGACAACGTGGGAGTCAGTACATGTCCGTTCAAGAAATAACGATCATATACACGATCTACGAGAAAGAGGATAGACATTATACAAGAGTGGAACAGAGACCAACTACGAACAGTGAATACGCAGTGTTCGCAGTTTATGCTTTTTGCTTTCTACCTTCAGACTCACTCACACACAAATCTCTTCCACCGATCAGCGCGCCTACATGAAGTTCGCTAGACGGAAAAAGAGAAACACAGAGAGATCACACGTTAGAGATGATAAATGATGATCATTCCGCGCGGCGATTCCATTTGTCGCGGATTCGAAATGTACCGACCGCGAGTTTTGGGAAAAAATTTCGTTGATCGTGGTTAGTATGCAAGAGACGTTCGACGAGAAAAACGAACAAAAATATAATGTAGATATTATAACGCTAAAAGAGGATGAAAATAAAATATGTGCCGAATATAGAGTATGAACTTGAAGATTTTGAGGTTGTTGTGGTTGGAGTTGGGTATGGTGTTTAAGCGGAACCTGAATTTGCGAATTTGGTAAGCTGACTTTATACTGTTAAATGCCATGTTTGCAATTGATTTCAAAGACATTTATACTGTACAACGCAAGAGTGTACACTTATATTTTTAATATAATGTAGCTATGGTATCACTATTGTCTGATTAAAATATACTATCTATCCATTGTAAATGACAGCTATATATGGTATTAATCCTTATTTCATTTTTCATATCATGCTACCTAGTGGCATCAGTGTCAGTCTAACATTGCCATAAGAATGTATCTATATTCCAACTAACATCTATGTACCAAATCAATGCTTCCCTTGATTTCCCAAAACAATTATAAAATCCCAATTGTATCATGTTACAAACTTACACCCATCCACAGTAAGACATGACTATTACCTGATTGAAACATAGTCCAATTTCTTCGGTATTCAATCAGCTACTAACTGACACAAAAACAGAGTGACTTAAGAATATATCATTACTCTGAGTTACATCTGCTCAATCTCAATACTTCATCTAACCCTTCATCGCACCATTACTGAACATACTACTTCTTACAGCATAACAACACAGATTCAACATTCTGAGCAATATCTCCAAACAATATAAATACGTCCCCCAACCCTTCCACCTCCCAACCACTAACTGCACAATTTTCTTACTCCACATCCTACCTCCCTGAGTATTGCCTGCTCCAAACACAATCCATTCGCTCAGGCAATTACCCAAACGTCAGCTTACCAAAGCTCACGCACAGCAGGCCTCAACCTAACCTCAAACTCCAATCATCCAACCACTCCGACTTCCGCGCGTCTTTCCCAAACGTCTTCATCAAGTTCGAGCACGCGATCGGCCCGTAAAAAGGAAAGGAAGAGTCGTTCGACGAGAAGATATGAGCGCGAGAAGTAAGAGCGACCGAAAATTCGTGGAATCTTCGATGGGGCCGTCGGAAGTCCGGTTGCAACGAGCGTGTACGCAAATGCGAAACGGAGATGGCGAGGGTCGTCGTGATTTAAGCGAAGCACGATGACACACCTCCTGCACTCTCTCCTCGGGTAACTCGAGATTATTACTATGCGAGACCCGTCGAGCACTGTGCAAACTTATCGACAACACTTTGCTCAGCACGCTCATCTTTCCTTTGCATCGTGCAAACACAATCGTCCGTATATATATATGTATCTGTATATATATATACACATATAATTGAATAACAGTATTATGTATGTATACTTGTCGTAGATGTATAAAGGTATACATATGTGTATTATATATTGATATATATGTATATATACATTGATTTGATGTATGTAGACGCCTCCTTGAGGGCGAGATATGTAGATTGACAGAGACATTAGGCAATGGACGACGAATTCGGAACTGATCTTCACATTGGTAGCTCTCGAGTTGGCGAAAGTTTTGCCGAGAGCGGCAATTCTTGTGGAATCTGACTGTACGATAATCGTTTCGCTACAAGGGTGTATTAGGACATGTAAACAGTGTCTGTAGTATCGAGTCTCAAGTGCTCTGCTCTTGAATGCCTAAAAATGTTATGCTGCATTACACTGACACGTGTTTTATTCATTAAGAAGTGTCAAGGGGCGGTACTGTTTCTCGTGACCTTGACCGTTGAACGGTTGGCCGCTTTAGAGGGCCGTTATGTAATTTATTTGAATTTACGCTTTTCAGCCAGATCAGAAATGGTAGCAGGAAGTCGACAAGTGAGTTCCGAATTTGTCGTCGAAGTTCACGGCGAGGTACACCGACATTGTAACACAAAACATTGAAACAATTACACTGGCATTGTCGACAGCTCGGAAGCAGTATCTCAGGTGAATACTTACCCACAATTATGGCAACCACAATAAGTCCGATAACGCCCATAATAATCATCATCTGGCAAAAGAGATAAGGGGTGTTCATTAATTGCACTGGCGTAAACTTTGAGGATGGTGACAATTTATAACTGTAACTTCAAACGTTTGTCTCACCTTAAGATTCTGTAGCCAGAATTTTCTCTTTAGCTTTCCTGCTTGCTGTTCAAATTGCGACGCTCCTTGCTGGAGTGCGTCTGTAGAGGAAAACAAGAAAAGATTAGAGATAAACAAATTATTAAATTATCAAAATTAAGCTCTGACGCCAGTTGGGCAATATAAAATAGGGCAGTACATACAATAAATATATTATTGTAACAATTAATATTTATTATGTATTTCAATTATAACCATTTTTTCCCACTTACACCACATTTATCACCCGAAGCAAAGGTGGTCTAACACAAAAAAAAACGTTTGCCGAAAAAATTCCTTTAAATCAACAAATCGCATTAAACGAATAATCGGTTCAAACCTCGCGTTTTCAATTTAATACGGTTTCAGCGTTCCAGAAAAATGAAGGAATATACTTTTTTTGTTGGCTCTTTTATGATCGCAATCGATGCCGACCGTTAAATTTTTCCTGACAGCGTTTAAAACGGGGCGCCCACTTTTTGTTCATTATCGTTCGGCGTGCATGAGCCTTTAATGCTCGGAACGAGCGTGTGCCGGAATTGATTGTGCAAAAGGCGTTATTGATACGTGGATACGGGACATTAAGCTGATTTCAGCGCAGGGACGCGTTAATTTTGCTGGAGCGTACGTGTAAAGCTCTTCAGGCCAGATTAATTGCGCGGCGTAATTATTTGGCAATGCGCTTCAACTGGCATTCGATCGAAATGAACAGCAATTTTCTTACTGTCTATTCTTTCGAACACATGAATCCCCTCCATTGGTCAGTTTCCATTTGTTCTTATGTGTAAATTGTTTCGTACACTTTCCGATAATATTTTCGGCGATTTTGTCCTTGCATCGTAATTTATATTCAAGATTTATATTTACGATCGATTTTAATATCGATCGAATAAGATCGAAAATAATTTCCAATTATAGATTAATTTAGCGTCTCATTTGGTTCGATGGATTTAGGTATATATTAGTACGTTGACTGTAGCTACGTTCTAACCGCTTTAGTCGATTCTAATCATTACGAATGGCCAATTGATCTAAGTGCGGTTTCAAATAGCAAAATCGTAACGAGGAAGGTAAATGTAAAAGTCTCCTGTTACCCTTCAGTTCCATTCAACGTACGTTCCAACTGACCAATTAGCATCGTTTGAAATAGCAAATCACAAACAATTCAGGCCATATTACATTTCTATCGAGTTCCATAGACTGAATTGAGTCAATTTTTGGCAGCTCTGTTCTAATCATTAATTTGTTGCATCGGTCTAATCGTTGTAACGGAGTGAATTAACCAGGTGAATCATGTGAAATTGTTGAATGCTATTGGCACTAGTGATAATGAACTGCCTCTTGCCACATGTGCACTCTATTCAACACAGACATTTGCTGGCAACTGTGCGAATAGTTTAAAAAAAGAAATTCGACCCATTGCATTTTGTAGAATATTACGAATATTTTTTCTTTTACAATTCATCCCACGTGCTATTTTTATCTAGCTCTGTTTTAAAGTTTTTTAACTATAATTAGAGATAGTATTAGCCATAAAATCCCTACTAAGATTAGATTCTTTCATCACATCCTTCCTTAAACCGCATTAAACGCTCATTCGGGACATAATTCCGATCATTCTAACTGAATTGGTGCAGACGATAATAAAGAATGTCTAATTACATATCTACTACTGATACTGGCCTAAGTAAAAAATTCTAAATAACATTCGCCGATTACCGTAATCAAATAAAGAATTAAATCATTATTTACCTTACACGATATATACATAATACACGTCAATACACGCATCATTTCAATCCAATGAATCTTAACTAAACGATCTTAAACACAATTCGAAATAATAAAACCCAAACAATTCCTAGAAGATTAGGTTCCCTCATTACATCCTTCGTTCATCTCATTAATCGCTAATTCGTGGCATCGCTTTGATAGTCCTAACCGACTCAAACATAACCTCAAATAGCGGGATAGCGATTGGGCGCGGAATAAAAAGGCTCCAATTACAGGGCCACTTCATTCGACACGCGTCTGTGCGTAAATTTTCCCCAGCTCCGCCCCGATCGTCAATTCCGCGCGAGCAAATTGGCGGTCGGTCCGATTCAAGTGGCAAAGTCGGCGAATGGGGCGGCAGGTCGCGCCAAGTGGAAAGGATCGAGGCTGGCCAGCCGAAGCCCGCGGAGTCCGAGGCCATCGATCCGAGCGCGTACGTCCCAGTAATCGATATCAGTATGCAGTCAGGCGCGCAGGGTCGTACTACTTTAATGCCGGCGCGGCCAGCGCGGCCGCCGCGGCCAGCGCGAGCATGGAGACTAGATTATAAGGAGTACGAACGCCATGTTAAAGAAATAATCCAAATTTTAATACAGCAATGCAAGTTAAACCAGCAGACGGCGCTAGTATCGACAGTTACCGATAAATATAGATATACAAAGTACACAGAAAATTTATATACTAATCGCAAGTAAAAATTGTGATTTTTTTTACGCAAAAATCTTTAATATAAATGTAAATAATCATAAATATTTAAATAAGATACAATTTTTAAAATTGACTTGGAATAAAAGATTGATAATATTGATACGCTGTACATAGTTTAATAGACTATTTCAATTTTTAGCTACAAATAAATTATATTGAGACATACTAGTTTAGATTTGGAGAGGGCCTAATGGAACTAAAGCCTAACTGACTCAGAAACTGCAAACTGACGCGCCCTCTATCTGTACAAATTTTCAGATTATAAATCTAGTGGCATTCCTATCTCGTTCGTACTCCTTATAATCTAGTCTCCATGAGCGCGAGGCTGGGAGTGGGAAATAAATGACGGCCAGTTAAACAGCCACCCCGCGTCTGTGTTTCCTAACTTATTGTTCGATCTGACTGTGGAACGCTTGTTATGGTTCAGCGTAATAGTCCGAGAGCTGGCTACATGGTTAGCAACATACCTCGGTGCAAGCAAAATTTTATATGGAACAGGTTCGATTGTTGTCGGCAAAGCGACAGCCCGATCTTGGAAAAGATTTTTCGCAACTTTGGCAACTTCTGACAACCCTTTATGTTCCACTTGCGCTTCTGAAATTTTTTCCCCTGCTTTTCCTAATGCTCTTCAACACCTGTGCAAATTTTCAGCCTTGCACATCGACAGTTTTTTTTGTCGGGAAATTTACACGTTTAATCGCCCGCCCACGCATTTAGCTTCCAGTGCGCCTTCTGACAATGTCAGGCTGTCGCTTTGCCGGCAACAATCGAACCTGTTCCATATAAAATTTTGCTTGCACCGAGGTATGTTGCTGACCATGTAGCCAGCTCTCCGTCTATAAGTCTGACACTGAAACGTCTAATGCCTCATGAAATGAGTAATATAATGTTTAGTGGTAGGCATACATTCTATCTATGGAAAAGGCGAATGTGTTTCAAGAATTTGAAGATGAATTGGATGAACGGTGATAGAAAATTTGAAGGTTTGGTGTATAGAGAGTTAGAATTGGATGAGGATTATTTACTTATGTTGAAAGGAAGAATTCTGGAGGTGGGAAATAAATGACGGCCAGTTAAACAGCCACCTCGCATCCGTGGTTCCTAACTTATTGTTCGATCTGACTGCCGAACTCTCACTATGATTTAGCGTAAATCTGTCATTGAAACATCGAATGTTTCATCAAATGAGTAATGTAAAGTCTAATCAAATGCGTGTTGCTGGTTGGCGTACGTGTTATTTTTGGGAAGGACAAATGTGTTTCAAGAGTTTAAAGATGAATTAGATGAATGGTGGTCGAAAATTTGGCGGTATTTATGTGTGTTTAAGAAGTAGAGTCTGGTGAGACTTATTATACTCACGTTGTGAGGGAGAATAACATTATGTGTTTGAGAAAAGGGAGCATTATGTAGGATTTTATGTAGGTTCTAACGGGTAGTGGAGATAATGATTATGCTTTGTTCTTCTAATGTCTATTTGTTGCTAATAATATCTTTAATATGTGCCAATGGTATTTCTAGTATAATCGGGAGTGAGGAATTCTTCTACTTTTCATATTTTTTCATATTTTTAAAAATATTATTTACTGTGGAAGCCTTTGTTTAAATTTTCAGTTGGTTGTATCATATGAACATAACAATGAATAGGAATTCGCGTTACACATCTTTTTTAAATAATCCGAAATATTGTATCAGTTTTTTCGCCATACGCTTGTAATATCCAATTACAGTTATTGATATGAGAAATTCAATGCTGTATATTCAAATTAAAAAATGTCACATTGCATTTGGTCGGAAGAACCGAAAGCGAAGTTAGGATATGACCAGAATAAAACCGATGAGACTGTGATGTACTCCTATCTGAATTAATGCGCAAAATGTGATAAAAAAGTTTTGAGATTTCACTTGTAATTCGTCCATGTCCGCGCGTAACAATATATAAAATAAATCTGATTTTAAATTGGCTCACATAAATTCACGAATATTAGAATATACGATATGCTCAGTGCATATTTCCTGTCCATGTTCAAAACAAAATTTCATACGTACAGTCAACCATTGACATTCAGATATAATTGAACAACCATAACGGCTGAATGTTGTCGACATACGTAATCAGTGATAAATCCTCGAACTATTTAACCAATCATATTAGAAATTGACGTACACCTACACGAAACATGAATCTAAGAATCATAGAAGTACAATTTGTTACGTCACTTATTATTGTACAAAAATTAACCATATTAATTCCGCCTTTTCCGATGGGAGAACAGCAAACTTGGACCGTAACATTCGGCATCGATAACAAACTTGTTGTTCGGAACGGATCAAAGAACTGTTGCAAAATGTTTTCGTTTCTCACGAATCGATTTCGTGACGTCAGTGTGGCGATAGCAGGTAATCGTCCGCGGGTCGTCGAAATTAATCAAATGGCAGCCGGGCGACACAAAAGAAGCCGTGACCAACCCGCACCCTCCTTCCTCCGAACAAACTCGAGCCGATATTTCCTGGGCTATAAATAAACCCTCGAAATGCGTCAAACCGATGAGCCCTTTTCGTCCGTCGATCGGTTGATTGACTCGCAATTAGCGTCGCCCAACGAATTCCAGAAAGTACATTTGCGTATCGAGAAAATTTGGCAAAATCTGTCGGCCGTCAAATCGACACAAAGGAAAATCGACGATGTTCGAGTCGAGCTCTGTAATATTGCCGTGGGACGATAAAGAATATTATTTCGATCCTCAATGTTAATAAAATAAATGACTAAGTGATAGAGATCAGTCGAATTGTGGCAAAAGCCACTTTTAAGGGTCGACTACTGGAAAACTGATCTGAGATAATAAAGAATTTTGTCTCGATCTTTTATGATAATACAAGAAATTGATAAGTCATATAAATCCAACAAATATTGATATAAGCCACTTTTAACAGTTGCTTACTCTAAAACTGACCTGTGGCGTTATTAAAGAATATTGTTCTAATTTTCTATGTTAATACAATAAATGACTAAATGATCGAAGTCCATCAAATCTTCACATTAGCGACTTTCAAGAGTCAACTGCTATAAAACTGACCTGAGGCACTACTACAGAACATCATTTTAATCCCTTATATTAATAACCCGAACTCCGTAGGTCAAAGGAGTAAACGACACAATCTGATCAAGCCATCTCATAAGCCGCTTTCAAACCGACAACGATCAGTCCAAAACCTAAACAATCCCCATCCACCGTAACCAACCCCCTCCCTATTTCTCACAAAAACTGTACCAACCGCCTAGAAATGTATCCCATTCTATCCTCATATATAAAATCCTTAACGAATGCCCAAAAAAGCTCTAAAAAAAATCTAAAAAAAATTTGAAGTCATGGGAAGGTGTGTCAATCGTTCACCTGCTCGGTCGTCGAGCTCCGAGAGCTTCTGATCACGCTCGAGGACCTTCTCGACGTTCGTCTTCATGATGTCGACGACCTCGTCGACCTGCGCCTGCGTCGCCTGTAATCGTTTTTGGGAGGCGATCTGCTGAGGCGTCCTTGCCCCGGGGGTTCCTCCTTGTGCCGCCGCAGCATCCGGCGCCAAACCACCCTCGGTCGCCCTGAAAGCACAGACGGAACCGTCAACAAACTCCTGCTATCTCCAGCTAACTCCCGGAAGTGTCGACCGGTCTCTTCGAGGCCGCTTGATCTTTCGATCGAAGGTCGATGCAGTTCATGCAATGAAAGAATCATTCGCCGGTCCGTACAGGTAGGGGAAAATGGCCTAAAGCGGGTAAGCTAACGTCGAAAGCTCAATAATTATAATAACAATTTTAATTTTCTTGTAGTAGGAGAATTATCGTACTTAACAATAAAAAGACAGGATGCTGTCATTTTGAAACTAATAATTATTTATAAGTAAAAAAGGACTAGAAAAACCCGCTTTGCCTAATGAGGGACCTGAAGCGGGTAAGACGTTTGGGCAAAGCGGGTAAGCGCGGTGTGGTTATTTTTTACGTGAAAGTGTTGGTAACGCTGTTCTCAACTCGGGTGCCTGATCGGAAGTGATCGAAGCTAGAGAGTGTTCGGGTAATCACGACATACGCGAAAATTCACAATCGCTTTACATTCGGCGATATACGAGAGTCTACCTGCTTTAGGCGGGCTACCCGCTTTGGCCTACTCGTTTCCACCCGCTTTGTCCAAAGGCACATATCTAACTTGAAAATTTATAAACTCACAAAGACAAAGTAAATTTCAATTAGGACCACTTTTATCATTGTCAGTAAATGTTAGCGGAATAAAAGCAAGTTGACGTTAAAAAATTGTTGCTTTATCTTCATTACCCTAATGTATAGTCTGATACTCATTCAAATAATTCTACGCGGTGAGTAGATTATAGGAAAATCGTCAGCTACTAATCTATTCCACTATCAGGAAAAAAATTTACTTCACAAAGGTAAATTTAATAGATATACCGTCATCCGCGATACATGCGACCTATATAAGTACTAAATTTAACGTCCGCCATTATTGGGCACATATGACACGGTGCGCGTTAATTTCCGCTTTAACACGCGACTGTCGGTCTTGCACGCGAATAACTTCGCTTATTTAGTCGAAGTGTCAAGAATGAATCAATCCAAGACTCTTCATGTCATCTCATCCTACTTTATATTCATCGTGCGTCTTAAATGGACTACCGATTGTTATATACTGTCTCATGTCAGACTTTATTTAGTACTTCGTTAATAGATCCTATTCGTACCACTTCCAATTTCTTCGCAACCCTATATAGACTGTTTATTTTGAAAGTGGTGCAAATCCATATTTTATAAAAATGAGATATCATATAATTTATGGTTAACGCGGTGTAAACGGTGTATTTATGTCATATATAATTTTCTTTTTAATTGACTTACACCATTTTTAGCAAAGAAATAAATATGATATATCATATAATTTATGATTAACGTGATGTAAACGGTGTATTTATGTCATATATAATTTTTTTTTTAAATGGACGTAAACCAGTTTCAAAATAAACGGTCCATGTAACGCGTTATTCACAGTCAAGCATTTTTAATTAGTTCGCCCATCCTAACATCAACGTCCCACTCAGAAATGTCTATTATCTTAAAGATCATTTATTATCTCCCGAAGCCACCCACACAATTCGTTAATTGTCAGCAAAGTGCTCTATGCGCAATAACAGACATGACAGACAAGAGTATTAGTAGTAAGTAGAGCTGGAACAAGACGACTAGTACGCGTACAACGGCTTCATTGTACAACGTAGAACCTGCATCATTGTTCCGCACCTCAGCGTCTCACAATTCCAACAATACCCAGCCTAATTCCCTATTATTTCGCCGCACAGCAACAAATGACAGTCTCAACTGACACATATCGCGGTAATCGCATGCGTGTCGCATCATTTTCTGCGGTCGCATTGGCCTACGATTGTGTTAAATGCCTTTTCGAACGATTCTATATAAATGATGCTCTTTGTCTTGATGCGACTCAAAACTATAAAATAATAATAAAAAAAAAATAAATAAAAAAAATGCTCTTCGTCGTTCGCCCGTCACAAATCGAACAATTCACGACATTGACGATGATTGAACACATTTGTGATAACGGGATGGCAAGAAAATAATTTCAGTATTGTTACGTGAAATAATACTAATTTTTATGCATGGAATAAACTTTAATCAATTAATGCATCTTCTATTTTGTTCTGTAACTTAAATGTGACAAATATCAAATGTCGAAAGGAACATATTTTTGCCTAGTAGTTCTTCAAAAAAATTGCAGCGCTTTCAATGTTTGAAAACGGAAAATTGTTTCTTTAGCAAAACCAATATTATACTACAACATTTTGCGTTTTGTCCTGTGCTCACAGTGTATGTTGTTGAACTGTCGGGTTAAAAGCGTGCTACGTTGTCTTTACCGCAGGTGTGTGTATAGTTTCAACAATCGGTTTTGTCTACATTTTCCGCTGTTACATTCACCTGCGGTTAAATTTAATGTATTTTCGGACGATTAATCGTAAATAATGCACGATGTAACCTGATCGTCCTTTGAAAAACAAACAGTTGACAGAGATATCTAACATCAGATCCGGTCGAAGATGATTTTGTCCTTTGTTTTTGAATATGGAGCCCAAAGTAGGGTATAATAATTATTGCATTTGTTACCTTCAACAAGCAGCAATATTTTGAACTTTTGTCTGGTTCGATTCCATCAATATTTGAGAGTAGTGCACTTTTGCATGCCTTTTTTTGCATTTATCTACTTCGTTTGTTTCGGTTCGTTCATCACATAGTTGTCTAAAACCAACGTTACACCAAATTTGAAAAACGTCACACTAGAATGCGTCTATCGCTTCAATGAATAAGCGAAAGTCAACCTGACAACAAAATCTGTCACTTTGCAGCGACGATACTGACGAACAATACTTCCATACATGCGTCCAAAACTGTTTCAAACCGTACATCGTCGTATTTTCGCCCACACGCGAAAAGGCAGAATATTTATCAAAATAGTGCTTCGCAACGTCAAAAACTCAATCAAAGCCCGGTTTCGAAAAATTGGTCGAAAGTATACAAAGCTAAAAAAAGCTTTCTCCTCCACCTGCATGTCTTACGGTAAATGTGACCAGTCATTACGTATAATTGCTGGTCATTAATGAGGTTACTCGATAGAATCCACTCAGTGCTCAAAAAGAATTCAATCGCACTGTCAAAAAAACCGCATAACTCCCTTGCAATACTCTTCCTAAGTAGCATGTCTAACAATAATTTTAATAGAAAATCCTTTATTAAATTCTTCTTCGTCACCCGCCCCTTTAAGCGAACAAACAAATATGCCATCGAAATATTACCGTAACTATACACCTTATATACACCTGACGAAAATTCAAAGTCGATTTTCTCGAAAACGGAGCGTTTAAAAAAAAATTGTCATACGTTTTACTCGACTTATTTTTGCACGTACATTCACATCCTTCTCGGCTGTACCACCGGATCGAAACCACCCTGTATAATAACCGTTAAATTTGCTAAACGTGACAACTTCCCGAATATTTCCCAAATTAACCGGCAATTGTACATAATAACTGATTTAATTACGTTTACCCTGACATATACACTTCCTCGGGTGCATAATTATATAATAATAATAATAGCTGCAGCACAGCGATGCCTCGCGGCAGGTGCACATCCCGTCTTAGTTGCCTGAAATATTTACGCTGCCGGCAGTGCGTGGATGCGTTAAGAGCGTGTTTGGGAATCGTGGGCGGAAACGTTGGCCAGGAAAATCCATGGTGGCCGACCGTAGCCACCATGGCGGATATGACGTGTACATGGGAACTGGCATCGAGCCGGCGACGAGTGGCGACCGAAAGGGCAAAGTTCGTGACACGCTTCCGGCCGGCTGGCCGGGCTTGGCCAATTTTTAGTTCGAGCAACGATGAAACGCCAACAACCGTAGCACTTTGTCGTTGTTGTTATTTTGTACGCGTGTGCGGAGGGGAGCGAGTCTTTTATGTAGCTGCGTGGAAAAGAATATTGAAGAATTAATGATTTTTTCGGTCGAGAGTTAAGTGAATGAAAATAGATGGGAATGAGTTGGATCAGTTGATTATTATATTTTGGGAGGATTGAGTAAGAGAATAATGGGAAATTATTGTAGGTTGGAGTAAAAGGTCAGTGTTGAGGGAAGTTGAGAAATTCTGTGCGTGGGAAGAATCGAGCATTTTTTTAATTTGGAGGAAGAGAGTGAAATAGATGTGAATGAGCTAATTTACTTTGTTATTATTATTTGTGCTTTTAAGAGAATTGAGTATAGGGAAAGCAGAAACATTTTTATAGCAAACTGAAATAAACTAATCTTTCGTCGTCTGAGTTGTGTCAATTTCATTTTGTTATTATTATTATATTACTAATGTACCTGGGTGATATAAATGACTGAGATTTTCATTTGATCGAAGAAAAGAGGAAGAGATGAAAAGAGTACCAGCTGGGTCTCGTAATTGATTGTTTTCATATGTTATGAATATTTAATGGGTTACAAAAAGAAAGGAAGACAAAGCGAAAAAGGCGACAATCAATGTTGCATTTTACTATTAAGCTTTTTCTATTTGAATATAAAGAGCAGACTACTCGACAGCCATACGCAGAAAAAATACAAAGAAATTAAACAAAATACAGACGATTCTTCGGCCTGAGCTCGACAAATAGAATCTATTGTACATTCGGATATTAGTTACATTCTTCCATTATTATTCATTTCCCACAAAACGTTAACAAGCGGGATGAACGGTAAATACTTTTCTTGTTGCATATTTGAATTAGGAAGGGCGGTATAGAAGATGATTCGGAATTTTAAGCAAAGTGTATCCGTTATGCCTTGGAACAGCGGATAGAGAAATAGTTTTTGTTGTACAATAGAGTGCTCGGCGGGTGTCTGGCTTGAATTGTGCGAAGTGGAAATTGGATCGGCGAATCGTTTATGCCGGACTCATGCAGTTACATTTTAGTGCGTGCGCATTCGGTTTGCGGTGAAAGCTGTGCTTCCGACGTGATTAATGTAACAGAGTTAAATGCTGTTTGAGAATTTGTTGGCGGGATACTTACTCAAGTGAGAGTGAAATAAAAAAACATTTCGAAGGTTACAATGTTTTGTATTAAATTAATCTGTAACTATCTGACGTTGAACGGAGAAACAAGTCACTTTCCACAAATAATCCTTTGACAAAGTAGATTATTGTATTGCGACAATTTTGTGGCTTCTGGAATACTGAGGATGATTATGTTTCGACTTCAAGGACGGATAGAGTGTGTCATAAAGACAGTAGTAATTAAAATTGCCTAGCCTCTCTTTTTATATTTTATTTCTAATTCCCACTTATTTGTAATTTTTATAAAAGTTGCCAACTACTGGCGAAGAGATATATCTGAAGAAGTTAGACTGGATTGAGAATAACTATTTAAACCCTGTCTTCCTGGCTTTCTTAATCTCACATTTTCTCTATCTGTGTCACAAGATGTTAGTCTTAAGTGTGTTAATCTAACAAAACCCGTCTGAACCTCGAAATTAAAACGATTTCGTAAACCCTGTCTTTCTTATTTTTACATTTGCTATTCCCATTCGTTCTTCACCATTTCATATTTCATAAAAGTTGCTGAATACTACCAAACGGTTACATCTCAAAAAATTAACCTCTATACACTGACAAGATCAATCTCTACTTCGACATTAAAATTGTGCTAAGACTATAGTAATCAGTATTTTACACTCACAATCAGTCACTTTTAATATTTCTATTTTCTAATTTTACCACATCCTTTGCGATACTGTCACGAAATAAAAACAATTTCCGTAAAAACCCTGTCTTTCTTATTCTTACATCTGCTATTTCTATTCGTTCTTTACAATTTCATATTTCATAAAAGTTGCCGAATACTGCTAAACAGTTACATCTCGAAAAGTTAACCTCTGCGCTCACAAGATCAATCTCTACTTCGACATTAAAACTGTGCTAAGACTATAGCAATCAGTATTTTACACATCCTTTGCGATACTGTCACGAAATAAAAATAATTCCGTAAAAACCCTATCTTTGTTATTCTTACATATCCTATCCCTACTCATTTATGAAAATGGCCGACTACCAGCAAACGGTTACGTCGCCAGGCGTTAATCCGAAACGCATTAATCCGACAATGTCGATCGATTTCGAGCGGACCCTTGAAGATTTTCTTTGATCCGCGCCGAATAAGCTGTCTGAAACGCTTCCCTGCGTCACACACTCTTGAAACGTCCTGTGTCGCGTGTGCTTGACAGGCGCGGCGGTTTGAGTAAAACGGTAAATGTCAGGTGTGCCTCTGAGGCAGGAATCGCCTGACAAAAGGTTAACTTGCCATCGACAGTGGGACGGATCGTTGGGACAACAGAAATGCGACACGGCCGGATTGTTATGACAGCGATAGGAGTACGAAAATTCGATGCAACATTGATCGTCTCACGTGTGGACAGAACGATGTGCTTATTATATATTGGGTCGGTGCATAAGTCCGTGCGGTATTTGCTTGGGTTGGCAACAATGCGGCATGAATGAATTGTTTATCGTTATTCCGTGGTTTTAACTTAGTTTGGAGTTTGTGTGTTGTGAGACACAGGTTTTACTTGATTGTGAACGTATTATTTGTATATATATTCAGGCGATTGAAGATTGAATGTCAAGTTGAGAAAAATGAGCATTTCCGACACATTGGAAGCAAGGATAATCAAAATTTGTTAGAATGTAACAAAGGGACTCCCAAACTTAAAATTATGCCAATAGTTAAATTATTCCTTTCCTATTAGACATTCCATATTCTTTTTTCTTTTTTTTTTTTTATTACGTTCATTTTACGTCGCATCAACTGCTATTGGTTATTAGCGACGACCAGTGACTATTGGAACCTTTTACAAAATTTCGTTGATTAGGACCAGTATCTTTAAGGAAAAGAATTGTTCGCTCGGTTGCTAAATTGTCTGAAAAGTTATCACCCAGGATCGGCTTCAACTTATGTTGACGACGGGAACCGCTATATTTTGGGCAGTCCAGCAGTATATGTTCCACTGAAATTTTCTTATTACAAACTTCGCACCGGGGTGGGGGCTGTTCCATATTCTCTTTGATACATTAAGGCGTATTAACAGATGTCGAACGATCTCAAGCGTGAAATTTCCGTATAAGCTTAAGATCCACAGTACGTATAACATTAAAGCCGATTAACGAGGAGCGTAAATATTTGACGTAAGCTTTGTCTTAAGATTATGCATTACGGCCAAATTTAGTTGTTCCGCCTTACGTCGCCATATTGGCAAAGGTCAAAGAATATTGCGTCAATGCATGGGACGCCGATATAATCGGCGATTCTCGTAAACAGAAAACGCTGAGTCTAAGTCGATTAAAATGCACGGCGTAACGCCGTTACGTAAAGGAAGATGGAGGGTAACCTCCATCACCATAAACGAGCTTCGCTCCTCCGAATGACGGGGCGAAGAACATAACCTCAATGTCGCGTTACGAGCTTAACACAATAACTACCGACGATTCCTACTCATTTTCCTTTAACTTGCCGAAATGGTGCAGGTCAATGGGTTTAAACTTACAAAAGGTGAAAGATCATTTGTCTGCCTCCATGAATGCTGAAGGATATTTTTTATAAAAGGAAAATGTTTCATAAGAAAATAGTTATTATTAAGATATGGTTTAGGCTGGCCGTTAGTTTCATCGTTAAAGGAAGAGAGTGCGAAAGTGTCCGGGATTTCATATCGTGTTCTGCCGCGGGAAAAAATTCGCTGATTGTCGGCTAGAATTTGACGATAGGCGGTCGTTGGGCCGGAGTTTGATAACGGGGCAAATAAAATTTCAGTTCGCAGAGTCGTGCCTGAAGAAGGACCATTACACTGAATTGTTCAACCGTTGCTAACGGCGGAACTCGCTTTGGGGATAGAAATAGTGAAAGAGGGAGGAAGGAAACAGACTGAGGGTGAGTGACAGTAGAGAGATAGTGGGAGAGAGAGAAAGGGCGGGTATTTATTGAAAATTATTTTCAATTTTTGTTTCCCATATGTCCGAAATTTTTTAGTCTATAAGCCATCAGTTGTCATTTTTGTTTCAAGTCGTCCACTTCTTAAAGTAACGGCACATTTTGTTACAAATTCTTCACATATTTTTGGTCGTGTCCTCAAAGCAATTACACTCATCTAGATTCGAAAATGGCATCCATTGTGTCGAAGGGTCTAACGGTATTCGCCAATTGCTGACGATCAACTCAGACTCAGGACAAAGTCATTTACTCAACTGTCAACAACCGTACTTATCCAGCATTCCCAAACAACTGACCCAAACGAACTCCTTCGATCCTCAAAGTCGCAATACCAAGCACCAAACCAAAAATACCGAGAATCCGAGAGAAACAGTAACAGCTCGCCCGAAGAGTAATCAAAAAATCCACAAACGTCCAAGGGCAAGAGCAAACAGTCGAGACTGGCCATGCAGCCAGCCAGGCAAAACTCGGAGAATACGAGGGAAGAACCGGAGAATGAGTGAGAGCGTAACAAAAGAAGAACGCGACCGCGTAGGAACAGTACCGTCAAAACCGGAAACAGTTCCGAAAGGAGCGAAGAGATACTCCGGCGATGACCGAGAAAGAATGCACGTAAAGTCAACCTCTGGACTGGTCGAAAAGCGTGGGGCAGAAAAAATGTCGACAGCACGGCGGAAAGGTCAGTTTCGCATGGGGCAGCGTATCCGATTAGTCGGACGAGCGGACGCTATTTCTCACCCACACGGTATGCCGGGCGACATGGCGCGTGCTGGCCGGGTACATATTACGTTAAAGCTTACCAGAGAGTCGTTTTTGTTGGCCGGACACGAGCCCGGGCCGTCTGACCTTTCCATGACGACGACGTGGACGACCAGGACGATGACGACGAAGAGGAGGATGAGAATTACGAGCCGACGTTCGCTGTTAATTCAATAATCGTACGATTCGCCGAGCGAGCGACGATAGTCGGACGCCGGGATGAATCTAATAACGTTCGGTAACGCTCGGCGGCGCTCGGCGGCGCTCGGCAACGCTCGGCCACGCTCGCGGACCGTACGCGATTTACGCAGCGCACGGCGACGCGTCACGATTAACGGCTGCGGAGAGATTGAAAAGTGAGCTTTTCTTTTGCCAATTTTTTTCATCGAGACCGCAGAGGGCAATTCCGACGGAAGAAACGAAGGACGACACCATTGTGTTTTGAGTAAGATTACGGAAGCGTCCGATGTTAGAATTAAGACGAACTAGAATGGAAGGTCGAGACGGAGAAAGGTGGGAAAATTGTTAGGGAATGGGGTTGATTTTTGAAATGCACTCAGGTGACAGGTACAGAGGTTGACAGCTTCTAAGTCTGGAATGTAGGCTATGTTTGATGTCTGCGGTGTGAACGTGTTATAAGTTATTTGTAGAAATAGAAAGGGGTTCGATAAGAGAGAAATTTTACGGGCTGCTGCTAGAATATTCGATGAGAAGATGATAATGTTTTTCTGTTTGAAACGGATTTAATATTTCTGCTAAGAGTCGCAGAATGTTTACATTTTATAGATGCTCGCGTGACAATTAATGACTGTGGAAGGATTCAAAAGTGACTTTTTGCTATTTCCATCTTTCGAACGGTTTGTTAATGTCTGCCGACGGACTGTACTTTTATAAATAAATAAGAATTATAGGAAATAAGTTGGACTCAATTTGCCGAGTTTGAGTAGAATCAGTTGCTGAGTACTTCAGGTATGGACTATTTTTGTCTAGGAGACTTTGGAGAGGGTTTCAGATTTTGTGTTTATGTTTAAGGCGGGCGTGATATAATGCAGATGGACAGAGTGTGAAATTGGTTGTGTGTAGCATCGCACGAAGGTGTAACATGAACTGTTAAAGATAGTAAAAGATGATTGAAGGGCATAACATATTGAACATAAAGAAGTGTCATACGCAGTGTAAATTAATGTACCGGTAAATGATAAATGAACTCGGGAAACATACCAAAACATTTGTAAAGGTCATCAAACATTTATCATAAATATCACGGCGGCCGTAAAGTATTTGAACAGTTCAATAAACTGTCTCTTAAATAACGAATAAACATGATATTACATTGCGTACAAAAAAATGTGAATGCATCTAACTATGGTTGATACAAACGTACTGAGTTTGAGTTTATAAAGTCAACGATAATTACTCATCTAGTTTGAAATTCAGCTTTAACTTCGTTCGTAGCTACGGAATCAATACGGGTCGTTGTCGACTTTTTTATGCGAATGTCATGATGCGGGTAAACGTTTTATATACGTCGGCCTGATTGAATCTCCCCGAGTAACGGTGGCAAATACTAGCGTGAAAATAATGTTTGCGCGTGTCAACTTTATCGGTTTATCAAATTCATATTGCAGACGGTACGGAGAAAACATCTATCTACCTTCGCATTGCATACAGAGTGCGTCATCAGATTCCATCACCTGCTACGTCAATATCAATTCCACCCTAGTTTTTTGTACTTTGGCAAAAAATATCAAAAATCCTTCGCATAGTTTTTCAGGAATCCTATATTTATCCTTACGCTAAAAATAACACTCATTCATCAATTTTTATTACTTGCCTCGAAAACGTCATGCTACAAAAATATTGAAGAGGCACACGAGACATGTTATATATCTGAGATCACTCAATAGAATCTATATCGAATTAAAATTAGTCTCCCTAAACAGTTTCTACGAAATTGTGTTTTATTCTTAAAGCAGAACGTATAGTACGTGTTCGAGTACACGTTTGTTCCAAAAAGTCGTATCAAATCCTGTCGGCCGATCCTTTGTACGTCGGTGGAAGGGACAAAATCGAAAAAGCTTCTTTAAATGATACTGCGGCCCACATGCGGCGTTGCCGAACTTCCGCTGCAATATCGAAAGTGCGGCATTCGAAAGGACGCACGACCCAGCGAGCATCGAAAGTAGGAACAGTCGCAGTCGATAATCGAACGTCTCAGGACAAGATGTCGATACTCGGTGGTGGCCATCGAATCGGAAACGGTAGCGGATTAAAAGGCAACACTGGCGGACAGATTGCGGACCTTTATTTTCGGCTACCGTCAATCGGAGAATTTCAGTTCATTCGGAACCTGTTCGAAAATGGAGTGACGGGGTCCGATTTTTGAAATTTTATAAAACTGATTGATTCTGTCAAATGTTTGATATTGAGCGATTAAACAGTTTGTAGAATTTTATACACATTGCAAGCAATGGAAGTGCAGAGGATTTTGAAAGGTTTAAGTAATATTAGGTTTTTAAAATATTGATCGGACAGATTGTTGTTAACGTTTTATGATTTTCGGTATAGCTGACTTCCACGAGCAGAAGGTATCCATTAAATTTAGCTTCAAACTCAGAAAACATAAAGTGCAGAGTGTTGCAATGTTGCAAAAAGCTTTTTGCGATGGAATGCTGTAGAATATTTGAAATTGGTTGGCTTTTTGTGGCGATCAGCAAAGGCTCAGAATGTCAGTCTTCGCTACCAGACAGCAAGAAAAAATAATTGCAAACCTTTACAGGCGATGTTTTGCCGCCTTTTAACAAAGATTTTCTAATGAGTAGATATATAATATTTCTATCTGAACAGATTATAAACATCTTGTTAAAAAATTAATTGAGAAATTGTCGCGACCTGATATCACAGCTCGCATTAACATCGGACAACATTCTGTCTAATGTCCAATAACTTCTGCGATTATATTATATTTTTCCAGCTTCAGAGTTGCCTCCAATTTAGGTTTCGAAAATTCTTATCTCTGACACGAACATATTTGAATTCTTTTCAGACAAGATCAGGCGATCAAGTTTCAATAATATTACTCATATCACAAGTTTGATTCACACCTTGCGTTTACACTGTACAAAGTCCTACCTTCTATCAGAATCTATTCAATATCATCTATGAAAATATTCATCAAGCGATATTATTCCAAAAAGCTGACCTCGATGACGTCCATATTCAAACTCTTCTTTCAGCGAAAATCCAATGATATCGTTTCAACGGAATTAGTTACAACGCAATTTTTATTCATACATTCGATCCTTGCGTCCAGTAACTTCTCCAAAAATTTAACTCCAAAGGAAGCTATCATCGAAAGCTGACCTCGAAGACGGACGTTTTCGAACCTGTTTTTAGCCAAGATTCGACAGAAGCGTCCGGCTCTGCCATTGGTTGCCGAGAATTCTGGGGAAATGAGAGTGCGGTCGGATCGATATATCGTTTTCCAATTTTTGAATCGTGACCGCCGAGGGCAATTAACCGAAGAACGACGCCATTGCGTTTCGTGCAAAATTAACGTTTCCGTAAAAATTCACTCGACGT
This sequence comes from Anoplius nigerrimus, assembly GCA_914767735.1. Taxonomy (NCBI): domain Eukaryota; kingdom Metazoa; phylum Arthropoda; class Insecta; order Hymenoptera; family Pompilidae; genus Anoplius; species Anoplius nigerrimus. Next base: position 9,485,783 of record OU612090.1, read on the forward strand.
TAAATGCTAATTAAGTTTCAGATGTTAAATTCCCGTCGAACTGGAATGGTGGATTCAGGTGGGGAAAGGTGGCGGGATTGTCATTGAATTTTGGAAAATTTGCGTAAGGCTGTAGATATAGAGTTGTCGGCTTCTGATTCTGCGAATTAGATTAGGTTTGACGTTTGTCGCGCGGACTTGGCACAAAATATTCGTAGAAATAGAAAGGACTCTGATATGTGTAAAAAAAGTTTATGAACTACTGTTACAATCTTTGATAAGGGTATGATTAGAAAATCTCAATCTTCGAATCACATCAAATCTTTCGGCTAAGAGTGACGAATGTTCACGTTTTATATTGACTAAAAGAATGTCAATAATATTACATGCTTTACGCCTAGAATCGATTGTCCGATCTATTCTTCGAATTTGGCCCCAGAAAACTTCATCTGTCTCTTAAAACTGAAAATTCGATTCCATGAATAAAGTTTGCGTTCGATGGAAACTTTTCCGGCAGGACAATTTTGAGAAATGATTAAGCAAGTCATATTTAACTCTTCTCAAAATTGGACACCTCGCACAGTTCCACGGAAATTCTCAGAATTAAATAAAATCAACTAACTACATTGGCTGTCAAGCCATTGATCGAAAATTTTGCCACACTAGAGACTAAAAAAAATTTAAAGGATAAAATTTTGTATACGTATGACAAATAATTTTCTATCAAATAACTTCTTTTTTCGAATACTTAATTGAGTGTCAAATAATTCGGTGAAATTTCGAAAAGAGCGAGAAGTTGCTGAATCGTCGTCGGATATCAGATGAGATAAAGATAAATCTGAAAAATGCGCATTCGTTATTCTGAGATGTTCGTGATTCTATTCGTTCGAATGAAACTGGTTCAACCCATTGGCAACGGTCGATCGATACGACACTTTTGGCTCTCCCATCTGGCAACTACTTTATCCAGTGCCAGCATAAGAGACTAGAGGACTTGCTGAACTATCAAGAAAAGTGTGCTGAGGAAATATGTCGAATTGAACAAAAATCGCCTTAACTTACGGCAGAATGCAAAGATGATTCTATTCTTTTAGATAAATCCGATAATATTCGATCGCTTAATCTTCTTCCATGCGTCTCAAATTGATTCAAAAGTGCTCTGATGATAAGTCGTCAAACTACTGAATTTTACCATACTTTCAACTAACAATATCATGTTTGAGTCTGAGAAAATATGCTCTCCGCGTATAAAATAATGACAGTCCGATTAGAAATAGGAGGGAGTGATGATTTTTCACGCAAATATCGACTAACAGTTGCAATAATTTTTATCAAGTTATTTGGATAAAGAGCTTAATAAAACCTAAAATTACGGACACTTTTCTCTTAAAAATGCTCACACGATATATCGATAAACTGAATTTGCGAATGATTTAAACTATCGCATCGTGTTAAAGTCTGAGAAAATATGCTTTCTGCATATAAAAATTACGACAGACCGAATATTGATTAACTGCTTCAATCATTCTGATAGAGTTATTTGAATAAATAGGTCCAAAAAATCCTAGAATTACCAACATGTTCCGGCGAATCATACTGAATTATCCGTATTGCAATCTTGCAAAAATAAATTTTCCTCGCGATGCGGAGCAACGACGATGCTTCCATTTCCGCAAATAGAACTGACCGGCAACGTTCTATCGATCTGATACTCTTGACGCTCGTCTTGAGTCACTCAAATAAACGCCCCAATACGGAAACCAAGAATTACTCGCACCTCGAAAAAATTCTCTAAAAAAAAAAATGCGCGCTCATCAAACTATGCGAGATACGCTTCCACAGCCGCAAATAAAACTGGTAAGAGATCGATCGATCGGATACTTTCGACTCTCATCTTCGTACTTTGAGTTTTTTTTCCTAAGTACGTAAAAAGTTGGCAAGTTCCAGACTCGTTAAAGTATTGCTGAAGAGAAGGATGCTTTTCTCAAAGAACGAGGCTGTGCTGCTGGTCCCGAGTTGAACAGGCAAAATTGATTATTAGCGTACCTCGTTATCTTGATATTCACCTTGCTGTCTAAGGTTCTTTAGGCAAATGATTCTGTAGGAGATTGCCGAGTGAACTTTTTTAATCAATTATTCTGTCATTCCATGCTCTTCGACTAAATTCCTCTGTTAGAGATTAGCGAGTTGTCGAACAGCGAACGAATAGATAAGAACGCGCATATTCTTCTTATAGGTATTGGAAAGTTCATTCATGCTTTCATTTGATTAGGTAAATTTGGTCGTGAACAGTTGATCGGCTAGGTTCGATACTCATGCCATCGGCATAAAATTCTTTGACTAAATATGTACGCATGAAATTGACAGATTCACAAACGACAAACACACACACACACACACGCGCGCGCGCGCGCAGTGCTACCACATTTTTGCTTCACGAACGAATCTACCAAAAGTCAATATGTTACGCTCGTTACTCATTCTGTCGCTTCAAATTTTCTATATAAACGCTCGCGAACAAAATTGACATATTTTCAAGCAACGTTAAGCCAATATGTGCTTTTCAGGACGCATTGTTACTATTTTTTCACTTGTGTCAATATGAATAACACTTGGCTGGCAACAGACAGTCTACTACGCTTAATATTCATTCAATCGCCTTGAATTCAATAAATAAATGCCGCGAAAAAAATTGACAAATTTTCAAGTAACCTTAAAAACTGAAATGTGCTTCTTAAGATGCACCGCTGCTATTTTCTTTCTTCGATTTAAATGGATAGAACTTGGCTGACTACAGTCAAGCTGCTTCACTTAATAATCATTTTATCGTCTTATATTCTTTCAATAAGTACATTCACACTAAATTGACGAATTCCCAAATAATATTAATACCAATATATGGACCGTTCATTTTCAAAGTATGTATTTAAAGAAATATTTAATATTTATAATATATTTTATTTTGAAAGCACATATTTAAAAAGAATAAGATATATAATTTATGATTAACGTGGTGTAAACGGTTTATTTGTGTGATATTCCATTTTTTTTTAAATAAACTTACACCACTTTCATAATAAACGGTCCATATTCTCACAAAATCTACCGCTGCTATGTTCGTTCGACCATCAAGATGAATAAAATTTTGTTACAATCTGTCACACTTAATACTCATTCTACCATAAAACTTTACAATTTTCTAAATAAATACCAGCATATAAAATTGCAAAATTTGTAAATAACCATAAAAATCAATATATGCTTCTAAAGATGCACCGCCGCTACAGCTTTGCTTTCATTGTAACAGAAAAAGACTCCACAGGCAAGGGTCGATCGATCCGTTACTTTCGACGCCCGTCATCGTCTCCAGTTTATTCCCGTTTCGTAACGTACTCGAGCATCGTTATTCAACGGCCTTATGCAATTGCGCGAGTCGGAAGTCCTGTCTCAGATTCAAACTGCGCGCAAGACGCGCGTGACGTCACCCACGGCGTCCGCCGGCGGAACGCCGTGAGATTCGACGACAGGCCATGTCGCACTTCCGGTCGAACGGAGCATTCGACTTCCGCGGCCGATGAGAGAAACAGCGCCGTGAACCGGTCCGTCCGACGAAAGCGGATTACGTAATCCGATTAATATATCGATCCCCCGGGACCGCTCCCTTTTGCGGCGGCGTTTATCGAATTAGTACGGGCAGGCATGAGAAGGTAAAAAGATTTGCCACCCTTCGGGTCTGTATCGAAATTTTGGCCTGGCCTCGAATCGATCCTCGTCCGACAATTCCGGTAAGAGTCTACGATGTGGGGACGCTTGTTGAGGTTATGGCCGACAGACGTCAGATAAGTGAGGTTAGGTTACGCTTGACCGAGAAAGTTTGCATTTTGCGAGACGCTTAAGACAATTAGGGGAGAGTTGATTTAAAGTATGCCATGTGGGGGCTCTTTCAGTACGGTAGAAGAGAATAAATGAGTTTTTGATTCTGTTACGTTGCCAGAGAAGTTTTTTTGCCGACGTTCAAAATGCGCACTGGGTACGGGATATTAGTTCGTCGGAAACTTTAAGCGGGTTAAGTGAAGTTTGCGAACGGAACGAGTCGGTTATTGTTACAAGTCTTGCGTCAGATGTCTGAGGACGTGTAGCTTTTAAAGGCGGAGAACGTATAGCTTTTAGCTTTGTAACTTAATCTTGTTTGACACGTGACGCTTGTCGACTGTGTACTCACTAAATGCGTCGTAGCCCGGACTTACAAAATATTATTGAATTTAACACCCCAACCTTGTACTAACCCTAGGCTGGGATTATAAGAAAATTGAAAAAGAGTTACGCCAGGTTTTACCCAACCTATTTCTTGCAACGAGCAAATAAACTTTTATTGTATCCCAAGAACGGAAATATTAAGAAATAAACGAATTTTGGTCAAAAGTGCCCCTCAACCAATTGTCGATAGCCTATAGAAAATAAGCATTTGCGTAAATTTTCAAATTTGTGTTTCGACCGTGAGGGATGGGAAAAGGTAAAATGTATTGTCTGTTTCTCCCACCATTGTCTCCGAATCCATTTAATACATGTTTGACCGGCTTATCTTTATAATACGACATTGGGCGATCAAGAAAGGGTACCTAGGCCTGAATTGCACGTAAAGACAGTAGAACCATTCTAATGACTTTTAAGAAATTTTGTCCGACAAAGGCTCATGTTAGCTCCAGTCTGCAGCATATTTGACTAGCTTACCCTTATAAGAGGACATTGAGCGACCAATGGAGGGTGTTTTAGGATCATTTGAACCTACCTAAACCTTCAAAATGAAAAAAACACTCGCCCTGAAAGTTGGTCTCAAGAAATGTTCCGAATTCTCAATAGTTTCGGAGATACAACCATTTTTCCAAGTTAACAAAAAATTTGTTTAAAGATTGACTTTCGCCGATAGTTCTATGCGAAAATACGCGTCAAAAGCTTCAAGAAAATGTATGATTATTATAGGTTTTGATTGCCGGTTCAAAAGTTATATGTATATCTCTCTTACCCCTAATTGAAAAATAAACATCACTTCTCCTATGCTGTCTAAGACTTGCCTAAACACTTCCATCAAAACAGACAATCCACCCCCCCCCCCCCTCCCCCCCGCCCACCTTAACCCCTTAACGTACGATTTCTTTTAAATAAAACGGCCAAAAGAAATGAATTTTTTTTTTATGTAAAACACACGTTAGGACATTATCTTGGCAAAGACATAAAAAATTACAAAATTGATCAAAATTTTTATTTTAATTTTAGCAGCATCGAATACAACGTCGCTCGAATATACTCGAGTGTGCACGGTTCGGCCGGTTTAGCGCGCCCGAATATACTCGAGTGTGCACGGTTTGGCCGGTTTAGCGCGCCCGAATATACTCGAGTGTGCACGTTAAGGGGTTAAACCACCCCCTATTCATTCTCTCCCGTCTCATTCAAAACCGATCAACCTCAGAACACCCCTATACTTCCTCGGCGAACACCCCCTTAAACGAGTACGTGTTAAACGCACATTTCACCCCCTTCCCCCCCCCCCTCCCCCCCACCTACTCGCCGCCGTTAATTGATAAACGAAATTATTGCATCAATGAAGCCGAGCAACTGCCGTCACTCCGAATCGATATTCGAAAACGTGTCTCTGCCTCGTTTCGTTGGGAGGCGAACGGGGTGGAAGCACGGAAGAGGGGTTGGGAACGGGAGCAGGAGGGGGGAGGGGGGTTGAATTACGCAACATTCGAATTGCAATATTATCGTCTCTGGCCGTTATTATCGACGCTGTCGTACGTTCGCAAGCGATTGATTACGTGCCAGCGTGCTTTCCTGTCGCGAATGAAGTTGGGGGGAGGAGCGGTAGGGGCGGTAGGGGAGGGGAGGAAAGCGGAATGCGACGGACGGAGGATCCCTCTGTCTCTTTGTGCTCCGACAATCCATTCTTGGTTCATTGTTCGTTACGCGATAATGTGGACGCGTCTCTCTCTCTCTCTCTCTCTCTCTCTCTCTCTCTCTCTCTCTCGCTCTGCCGTTCGTCGCCGATGTTGTCGATGTTGCGGACGCCGGCGTCGTCGACGGCGTCGGCGTCGCTGGGGGCCGCGCGCGGAACATTGCTGCAAATGTCCTCTGTCGTCATTGATTATCTAAATATAGAGCGTAACGCGCCGGAGTTTCGCGATTGATTCGTCGGACGAGCGCGGCTCGTAAGGGCTTACGACTTTTTTCCGCGTTCGAGAAGGGGGGTGGAAGTGGGGCGGATAAGGGATGTGAGTGGATTCGGTGGATGTTGGAGGGTCCAGGGGGGTGGGGATGAAGATTGCTGCGGTCGATTCTTAGATCGGTTTCGATCGTTGGGGTTAGATTGCGATGGTGGAGGAATTTTGTTTGTCTTGTGGATTTTTGGAAATTCTCAGGTTTTTTGTACTGGTGTTGTCGAGGAATGAGAGTAAATCGCGAACGTTTCAGCCATCGGAAGCAAAATGAGATAAAGTGAGAATTAATTTGAATCCCTGGATTTTCAGCAATTGTTTAGTCGATGCGTCGGGTTACATTTTGAACGTTTATTTCTGTGATTGAAAATAAAGCCGAGGTAAAAGAATTTATTTTATGACCTACTACGCCGACTAAGAATGTAATAATCTGGGATGTCTAGCATTTTTCTACCTTACGCATTCTTGTCGTCTCCCACACAAATTCTTTTGAACAGACGCTTGCCTGTCATCCGTTATATTTTACACATTTCTCAAAACACAAATATGCATTCATGAAGAAGAGAACGAGAGAAAATCGGTCTGTCTATTAAAAGCTGTTCAAATGACTACTGTTATTGTAATGAACTGAAACTTTTACATGTTTTTGTCAGCCATACTCTTTCCTCTTCGTAACTTTTACATATTCTTATTTTCCCATCTTACACAAAGTGTTTTAATCTAAAACTTCAAATACAAATACACATTCATCAAGAACAGCACAAATAGATATTCAATTCATCTTTCGAAAACTGTTCAAATGACTAGTGTTATTGTAATAAGCTAAACATTTAATATTCTTTCGCCATCATATCCTTTTCTTGCTCGAAAGTTTTACATATTCTCATTCTCTTCTTTTACACAAATTCCTTTCAGATAAAACTCTAAATACAAATACACGTTGATGAAAAACAGGACAAATATAAATTCAATCCGACTTTTGGAGACTGTTGTAAATAACTACTGTCATTGTAAAGCTGAAACTTTAACACTTTATCGCCATCATACTCTTTCCTGCTCGCAAGTTGTGCATATACTTATCCTCTTCTTTAACACAAATTCTTTTCAGATAAAACTCTGAATACAAATACACATTGATGAAAAACAGGACAAATATAAATTCAATCCGACTTTTGGAGACTGTTGTAAATAACTACTGTCATTAAAAATCTGAAATTTTAACACTTTATCGCCATCATACTCTTTCCTGCTCGCAAGTTTTGCATATACTTATTCTCTTCTTTAACACAAATTCCTTTCAGATAAAACTCTGAATACAGATACACATTGATGAAAAACAGGACAAATATAAATTCAATCCGACTTTTGGAGACTGTTGTAAATAACTACTGTCATTGTAAAGCTGAAACTTTAACATTTATCGCCATCATACTCTTTCCTGCTCGCAAGTATTGCATATACTTATTCTCTTCTTTAACACAAATTCTTTTCAGATAAAACTCTAAATACAAATACACATTGAGGAAAAACAGGACAAATATAAATTCAATCCGACTTTTGGAGACTGTTGTAAATAACTACTGTCATTGAAAAGCTGAAACTTTAACACTTTATCGCCATCATACTCTTTCCTGCTCGCAAGTTTTGCACGACTACTTCCTGTTCCCAAAGACTCTTTCCTGACCGCCAGCCGACCGACTCTGCGTCGCATAAAGTGATTAACTTCAACAGAGAGAATGGGTCGCAAAAATCGTCGGCGACCGTCAAATTTCATTCCTCGATTTTGTTCGCGAGCGAGCACGGAAAACGTGCCGGAAATTGCGAAAGTAAAATGTTTCCGGAACTTGGCATAATTTTTCAATTCAGCTTACGTCGCTCACCATTACGAAAGCTAGAGATCAGAATGAAAAATTAGTAAATCGTTTTAGAAATAATAGTAAAAGAAAATAGTTACATCGTTTCACCACTTTGACCTTTACAATTTTTATGATTTCTAACAGAATTACGGCGATACTCATTAACGTTTTTTTGCTGTGTTTTCGAAATTAAGAAGCTTTCCGGGTAATTCCCTGAATCTAAGGGGTGAAACTTGAAGACAAACGAGAGAAACATTATCTACTTTTGCGTCATAGCTTTGACTTTTGCAATTTCGTCAAAATATCAATCAACAGGACGAGTCAGTCAAAGATTTTCCAACTTTTGCAAAATTTTCTTTCTGTCGACTAAACAATGATCGAACTGTTGCGCATTGTGAAATATCGATGCTTCAATGGCTGCAAATCCTGAATTCTAATAATAGAGTCGAGTTCTTAGGTTACTGTCTCGTTTTGCCGACAATTCAGAAAGGCTCATTTTCCAGCGGGAATCCGCCTACTCGCTCATAGAAAATGTAGAGACGAACGTGTTCATAATTGATCGAGCCTGGTCGATGCGTGGGCGGGCAGTATATCAATTTTGAGCCCGATGCCGCAAATTTTCTCGCGCGAAGGCCAATTCGTGGAAAGTGCCATTAACAAATTTCTAGTAATACGATTTCGCCATAATTATTATTTAACAGTGATCGGTTGTGATAAAAATTATTGTTAGATAATAGTGTTTACATTGGTAACCATGAGAACACTTTTTCATGACTGTATGTAACTGAATTTTAATTTAATTTATTATTGTTAATAATGATCAATATACAGTCATATAATAAGAAATAATTTAAGAAAACTCATAATTTGTTATTCCTTCTCGGACGGCTGATTTATTGGCCGCTCTCTCTCGTTTTTGGCATTTTTATCTGCATACTACTTCGCCCGGTGTAGACACAAAATATATCCAGAAAAAATTATCCCAACATTCGCATTTAAAAATGGCGTCGAATTCAAGAAAATCATCGTTCCTCAATTTCCATTAAAATGAACGATACATATATTCTACTGAATTTGTTGCGATCAACTATTTATTACGGTGTTAACTTAATCAAATGAACACAAGAAAAGTCATTAGCAAAATTACTGTAATGACAAGTGGTTTTTTCAGTATATTATAACAGTAACAGTATCTCAATTATCAACGGAACCAACTGTTATCACGATTGACTATACATTATTCGATTTATTCTCCAAACATTTTGAACTTACGGTTGAATTTCATGAAAAAAGTCATTCTCGTCGGACAAAATCCTACTATGCCATAGAGTTTCGTTATGACAGTTCTTGGAACGATAGTGCTTCCATTCTTTGAGGCTGGCGTTATTTTAGGATCACTCTATAAGAGACAACAAATTAAATTAAAAATTTTTCGTTTCGTCCTGTATCTACTGGCGGACTCATCGAAAAATTTTTAATTTAATTTGTTGTCTTTTATAGAGTGATCCTAAAATAGCGCCAGCCCCAATATTTATGTTTAATTAAAGAAGGGTCACAAAAATTAAACTTATATTTATAATTTATATTATATATTTATATTTACTTATATACTTATAAAAGACAAGTTAAATTAAAAATTTTTCGATGAGCCCGCCAGTAGATACAGGACGAAACGAAAAATTTTTAATTTAATTTGTTGTCTTTTATAGAGTGATCCTAAAATAACGCCAGCCGCAATATTTATGTTTAATTAAAGAAGGGTCACAAAAATTAAACTTATACTTCATGTGCTTCCATTCTGTGAAACACGAACTACCCTAGTTCTTTCCGCATCTTGCTTTAGGAAAGGCTGGTTTATCGACCGTCGCGCACGCGAACTCGAAGGCGTGCGATACGTTGACATCTGCGAAACGTCGCTCTTTTACTTTTTGCTCCGGAGGGTGTGCGGGGTGTGAGGGGCAGGGCTGTGAAAGATGGCGACAAAAGACGTTAATTGTCTTCGGGCGAATGGACGCGCTCGGCGTGATTAGAGATTATTGCGGTGTGTCGGCCGATCGGAGTTAGGCTGTCATTTTTTGGCAGAGGTACTGTCGTATAGTTGTACGTCACAGTAGTCAATGAAATAAAGTTTCGTTAATAACTGTATATGGGAGTAATACGAAGTTCGTCTGTTTATGAGTTCTGTTCAATGTTTCGAAAATATAACGGCTGTCGGTGAACTAATGTAATCTGTCAATTTTGAAAATGGACCTTCGATTTTTGACTGGAAAAGGTAAGGGTAATAGGATATACTTTTGTTAATGACTGTACGTGTCTGCAATTTCTCTTCTTTTAAGAGTACATCGGTTGTTGAGAAACTGTTATTCTCTTTGTCATTGTTATTCCTGAGATCGGATCTTTGATTTTGGGCTTGAAAAGGTAATAATGGTATAGGTTTACATAATGATACTAAATAAGAAAATACTTTCGTTAATAACTTTACGAATATCCGCAATTTCTGTTCATCGCTTTAAAATTATGTGAATTATTGAAAATCTAATGAAAGTTTGCAATTTTTGTGAACAGACACTCAATCTTGGAGTGAAAAATGTATATATGCTATAGTTACACATTATGATTCTAAACGGAATATACTAACGTCAATAACTTATACCGTGTGCAAAGTTCGTGCAAGTAAGTGTGCAATATAACCAAAGCTGACACACGATGATACCGATTACGTCATTGTACGATTACCATTTACCAGTCCGTTATTTCTTGCGAACGTTTGTTCAGTATCGAACTGGACTGGATTGCAAAAGTTGGCGCGATGTAAAGTTGGCAATCGTGGCAACATTGATTGGGATATGCCATCCTTAATGTCTGTTAGTATATGTATATGCATACAAGGTCGACGCAAGTATACTATTACTCATATCAAAAGTGTCATTTCCTGCGCTATTTCTTGACAACCGGTTTGAATGTTATAATGACGTTAATGTTAACAGTCGTTATGTTATCTTCGATCGTTATTGATGTACAAATGCACAAAGCTGAAGGTCTTTAACATATCGATGCAAGTCATTTCCGAAATAAATCTTCGATGTTGGGCTGAGTTTGATAATGAAATTGTTCACGATACTGAATGAGATATATAGGGTTTAATAATTATTATATATGAGTGCAGGTTCGATGAAGGTAATTGCATCACTCTTCGAATAGATAAATGTATAGATTCAGGTAGCTAACCATCTTTAATATTTTTAGAGTTTCAGTCCAAATCTGACCAAAATTTCATACTAACGACCAGACATTAATTTACCTAAAAATATCAAAAAAATGTTTCTTCCTTTTTTTTGTCATTCTTTGCTGTGGCCTAGTCTTTAATAGTTTTGTATATAGCGAAACCAAAGGTTGTTAATGTTAATGTGTAAAATGGGAGACGCCGATCAAAGGACTCGATGTAAGTTTAATGTTTTTCAACAAATCGCGACTGTCAGGCTGGATCCAATGATAATGTAACGCGTGATGAGGCTAATTACAATATGTCATCGCTAATTGAGTGTTCAAGAACAAGAGATCATTGCGGTCGGTGTGATTGATGTCAATATCTGCCATTTCTTCGGCGAATTTTGACTGTCTGCCCGAAAGACACGATAAGGAGTATAATAAAACTGATTGCAACGCTTCAACCTGATAACTATTAATGTACCAACGTGAAAGATTACTGCGGTCGAAAAGGTCAATCAGTATAAATCTGTCAATTTTTTGGCTCCCTGTTCGCTATCTGTCCAAATAAAAGGATATGTACGATAATGCTGAGCAGGACGTTTCATAATTGATAGCCATTGACGTACGCATGCAAAAGATTCCGGCAGAATGTCAGTTATGTATGTGTAAAAGTACTGGCACGATTGTTTTATCGTGAGCAGTTCTCAATTCACGCAAAATAAAAGAAGAAAATTATCAACTTTTATCTTTTCGAACTGATAAACAATGCAATTGCAATAGCCATACATTAGAAGAGAGTTTAGAAATTAAATGCAAATGACACTGAACAGATTTTTACTCCATTCGAATGTATTTAATTGTGAAAAAGTTCTAAATTCGTATGCTGTAGTCGACTCGTTTGCGATCTCATCGACAAGACTGAGAGAATGAAGAGAAGTGAAGAGAAATATAGTTATTTAAAAGCCGTAAAATTCAGAACGCAGCACGCAAGTCTCATTCATCCGATTTCTATGTGCGCTTTAAAGGTACTCTTTAAACCTCTGATGCATTCCATTGAAAATTCTGCTCTTTTCGAGAATGAACTGACACTCGATTTTAGCTCATTACAATAATGGAAAGATAAAATTACGTGTCATCGTGTCTCAATCGATCGACAAGCGGTTCCGCCCGAAAGATCGTGACTTTAGTAACAGAATGTCGAGGAATAAAACTGCTCGAACGTCATAAAATTTCGAATGCAGCACATTGACAGCGTCGACCAACTTTCTTCCCACACTCGAATGTAATTAAGCTTCGACGTACTCTACTGAAAATCATGCTCGTGGAAAACGGATTTACACTCCATTTTCACTGTAATTCCGAAAATTATGAATGAAACCTCTGAATCGTTTACAGATTATTTCTCTTGAAAATTACGGAATTTAATACCAGGTTGATCGGAGATATGTGTAATACATCTAAAATACGTATGAAAGTTCCAGTAGGTAAGAATTTGATGATTATAACATTCAGAATGGTGACTGACAAAATGTACCAAATGCCTTTCTACATTTGAAGCGGTTATTAATGTAACATTTATGAAAATTCCGAAGCCGGAAAGCGGACTCACACTTTATTTCGGCCGGAATTTCTACAATTATGAATAAAACCTGTGAATCGTTCATAGCTTATTTCTCTTGACATTTCGAGGATTTAACAGCAGATTAACCAAAGATATGCGTAAAACATCCAAAATGCATGTAACAATTTGATACATAAAAATTTGGTTATTGCAGAATTCAGAATAGTGACTGACAAAATCTACCAAATATCTTTCTACATTTGAGGAATTATAAACCTGAGATTTCTGAAAATTCCGGAGTCGGAAAACGGATTCACACACCGTTTCCGCGTAAATCCCTAAAATTATGAATGGAACCCCCGAATCGTCCATAGATTATTTCTTTCGAAAATGTCGAAGATTTACTGGGAAATTGATCAAGGACATGCGAAACATCAAAATACAGAGTGTGAAATTCAAAATGCAGCGAACCGACAAAATCCGCCGAATATCTTCCCACACATTAATTGACCCAACATTCCCAAAAATTCCGAAGCCGGAAAACGGATTTGCAGTCCATTTCCGCCGAACATAATAACCGAAAATCCTCAAACGCCATCATCTGCCACCCATTCAAAAACCAGTTCCACTTCAAGTACCGAGGCTCTAACCTGAAATTGCCTAAAGAGGAGTGGAAAAACGACGATCGAAAATGCGAGAAGAAATTCGTCAGGCCAAAAATTCGTTCGCTGCGTGACTCAGACCGAATCCATCGACTTCCATCCCCACATTCGCGAGTCTGAACTCCGACCGCGTTACGCTTTAAGCTTCGTTGCACTCTATTGGAAATTCCGCTCCGCGGATGGCTCGTGCAAAGGAATCGATTGGCGACAAAGGCCACGGAAATTGCGTCTTAAAACGCTTCTTATAACGCGACTTCCCCTTCTAACCGTCCCTGACGTCCCTGTCGTCCCTGTCGTTCCTGTCGTTCCTGTCGTCGTCGTCGTCGACGCACGTCCGCGGTTCAAAATTCTCGTTCGATCCCGGCATCCGGAATCCGTCGATTCCCAACTTCCGCGTTCTCCTCCCCCCAAGGATAAGAGAGTCGCCATTCGACATTCCTCGAGAGCTAAGGGCGAGGTGAGAATACGGAACTGGAAGGAGAATCCGATTTCGAGGCGTGACGTACGAAGAGGAATCTTCCTGGCGAGTCGAATCGATATGCGACGAAAGCGGCTTCGAACGCATTCGCGTCAGCCCCAGTTACGATGCTATCGCCGTTACAAAAGGCTCGGCGATTTTTAATGCCACGCTAGGCTATCGATTCCCCTGCACACCGACGTGCACTGCGTCCGTAGGCACGGAATCGATGCGATTTACGTGCGTGACGGCAAATGGCACCGACGTGTCAGTTGCAGATTTCTACTTTCGACCCTTCGCTATATTCTCTCTCTCTCTATTTCTCTCTCTTTCTCTGTAGATTCCTACCTCTTCCCATCCCCGGACTCTCATCGACCTCGCCGAACCACACACTCACACACGCACGTCCACTCACTCACTCTCTATCAACAATTTCCCCTCAATTCGTCAACCTGCCCCACATTCCTCCCGACCAGAGAAACGAAGAACGGAATCGAGTGCCCGGAAATCCCGAAACCCCCATCTCGACAATTTCAACCTTTCGCACTCCCAGAACCTTCCCCGAGGATTCTCATCGCGTCTCGTCCGCGGAGCGTAATAAAGCTGCCCGTCAGCGTTACTCACATGTTCGATTATCTGTCGTCGGTGGGTGCCGCTGAGTGCCAGTAAATTCCTCGGCCTCCTTCGCACAACCCCGGTGAGAGATGAGCCCGTGGTTTTCGCGAGCGACTGCGAGAGCGAGACTAGATGGCCGCGGGTATTGATAAAATTTCCAGCGAGCGAGCCGAGCTGCGATTACTGCCGGCGCGAGCGAGCTCGATATCTCGACTGCCGCGAAGGCTCGAACTTTCAACTCGGTTCACTTCTCTGCCCCGCTTGGCCGCCTTCGGTTAGGGGGGGCCGTCCTGGAACGAAGCTTCCCCTATACCGTACGCCGATTACGTCTGGCAAAGGAAGCTGCTGTCGTCGCGACGGGACTTCCTCGGTCGTGGCTCGCGTCGGACGTGCGGGACGAGTGAGATTTTCTCACGGGCGAGGAGGAAAATTCGGAAGGCGGCGTTCCCGGCTGGGATCGATCTCTCGAATCGGCAGGGTCGACGGACCGCCTGCGAGGAGCGTGGTGCGCGTGCGCGCGGCTGGCGAGTCAATAAGTGACGCCGCCCTCGAGGCATCATGCGCGAACACACCCTGACGGTGACAGTGCCGTATTTTGACGTCGGAAGGGTGGAACGTGGATCGGGACAGGGATTCTGGGACTGTGGAAGAGATGGGAGAAGATTGTTTGGGCTATGGGGTTTGATGTAGGGGAGGTTTGGGAGGATGGGATTGGATTTTTGAGTTTCCCGGGTGTGGAGGGAAATTTTGTTGGGGTACGCTGATGTTTCGACGGGCCTGAGGTGCGCAGAAGTGGGATGTTTTTGCTGATGCACGAGAGACGGTCGGGGAACGTGAGTCAGAGTGTCGCAGTGGACTTTCCGGAGGAATATTGAATGTCGGGGATGGTGCTGGCTAATCGAGGGATGGAGGGTTTCGAGGGTGAGTTTTTTGGCGTGGGGTGATTTGGTTCGAGTATGTGGGTAGAATGTTTGCTTGATCGTTTGATTTGTACAGAGGTTTTGCATTCGTTATGGATATACGGTGGTGTTGAGTGGTATGAACGTGGTCAACGAGCAGATTATTCATTGTTTTTAATTTGATTTTCTTATGGGATTGTACCGCTTCACGGCGGTAAAGAGAGCAGGCTCAATTTAAAGATGCATGTATGGCTGATTTGTGTCACTTTGTACTACTGAAACTCCGTCTGACCTACTATATACCTAATTCGCTCTTTCTTGACATGTGCTAACAAACGTTATATGTAACAAAATATTCATTCGGCTATATTTTCATATTTGCGGTTTATAAAGTTTTATAACGAGTTGCAAAAATGTGTTAATTTAATTTTATCGTCTTAAAGGGTAGGGCAGTCGGTGTTACCTACACGAAAATATTATTTCATGTCAACGTCGGCAGATGGCGCTGGTAGTTTGTGTTTGCAAATGTGAATTTATAAAACGTCAAATACCCACGTTGTCGGTATTAATACTACTTCCGATTTACGGGTCTGACCCATTAAAACGTGTAACCTTAATGCATCAATGCATCGTCGTGCTCGCTTAAAAGACTGCTGTCAACAATTTCTTTTGCCTAGTCGTTATTAACCGCAAAAAAAGAACGGAATAATCAGCGTGACGTCATCGGCATCGCCATCTTTATCTTGTGTCATACCAGTGTTTTCGTAGATTGTATCGGTCGTCAAAGCAAATTTGGGCAAAATATCTGCGACCGCGCACGAGGCGATTCGTGTCTTCATTTAATTTCATCTCAATTTGATTTTTCGCGTAAGTATGCTACATCATTGTTGAATTTGCATCCGGTACGATAAAACCGTTATATTTCGAATCCGCCGCTGCGAATATACCTTGAACAGATTACATTTGATAGATTTTGGACAACGGTACTCGGTTTCAAGGAATTGTCTTGTTCCACATTTACATTCGTTTTTTGTTATTGTAAGAGTTAGCGCGCCTTGAAAAGTGTAAGTGGTGCCAGATTTTCGCAAAGCATATGCAATTCTTTGTAGGTTATGGGCGTGTACTTAGTCATTAGTTAATAACACTTGTTGCATGAAGCAGGAAGTGGGGTTTCCTGAATGCTGACTATGATATCCGTATTGTGATGTTACTAACTTGAAATGTGATATGAATCATTCTAGAATCATGGATGGTGGCGGTATGTCTGGCGACCCAGAAATGGGAGGACCACGTAATGCACAGCAGGCTGCATCTTCCAAGAAGCTGCAGCAGACCCAGGCGACAGTTGATGAGGTGGTGGGAATAATGAAAGTTAATGTGGAGAAGGTCCTTGAAAGAGATCAAAAATTGTCTGAATTGGAAAATCGGGCAGATGCTCTCCAGCAAGGTGCAACACAATTTGAACAACAAGCTGGTAAATTAAAGAGGAAATATTGGTGGAAGAATTTAAAAATGATGATCATTATCGGCATCATATGCGTCATCATTTTGATCATCATAATTGGTGAGTTCTATTATAATGTGGTAAGGAAACCAATCTTGTCTACTGATCATTCTACTTACGTTCCTGTTTTTTTTCACATGTTCAATAGCAACGGTTGTGCCAAGTGGTTCGGATTCTGAACCAGACAAACCTTGATAGCATTATGCCAAAGCTGAAAATATTGTTTTTGACCAATATTCTGAGTCTTAAACAAGATAATCTGGAAAAACCTGTGCGGAATGAATAAAGTTAAGACAAACGTGATTGAGAACCGTACAGTTTATTGTCCGCATTTAGCATAAATTATTAACAGAGAGGGTGCACGTATCTATACATACGTGTACACACTCTTACAGCTGTACGTGTATACCCGTGCAGACGTATATTTTCAGACTCAAAACTTCCTCGTACGCACAATCATTAGAGTAATGGCAGTATTAATCGTGGTGGCCTTCTTTTTAAAAATATAAGGAACGACACATTTTTTCAAGGTGTTATCTTGTTACAATGCTTATTGTACATTTATGGATGATATATAATATATAATACACTGTTTATACACTTCCTAGGCGAGTTGAGTCAATGTATCCCTCTACCACCTGCCTCCACGCATCCACCTTAAACATGCTCAATCAACATACCAAGAGAATTGATTCAAAGCATGCACTGTCCCGATCATCAATTAAAAGTGTCAAGTGCATCTTTCTCAAAAACTCGAGCGTGAAAACTTTCAACGGCGTCGCAGAGTAACAATGCGTTTTCGAATGCGCAATTTTTTGTAACCGATAACGATGCCCGATAACGAGAATCGCTTAATGCAGCCAATCTTACTCTCCAATCGCTCGTAAATGCTCGGCAAACCTCTTCCGCGATGCGATTCTCGAGATTTCGCAAACGACGCTCGCTCGGCACTTCTATCGTCGAAACGGCTAAATTTGCGTTTCTCGAATCGTCAACAAACGCCCGGTATTGTTTGCTCGTCGCCCGTCGTCATACCTCTCAGGAATTTCAAGTTCAAGGCCGCGCGTTTCGTTCCAAATTTAGCGACGAGCAACGATGTTAATTACATACGTAAGAGAGGCGGCGCACAGGTGACGTTCCGAAGACAGCGAGAGGGACAGATTTATATTTCTTTTCGTTAACGTCCGACCTCGTGACAATTGATCCGCCAACGAGAAGAGCAAAGTGAGGAGAATTCTGCGGAAGTGTTGCCAATAGGTGTTTTCTGCCTGACTGCGCCCAGATAGCATAATGACTGAGCCGATTTTTGTTGGTTGACAGTACGTTTACCGACCAGTCTAAACGACTGGCTGGAACTGTCAACAACGACACTTCAATCGTGAAAGCATTTTGGATTTTGGAGTTCCCCACTTACTTAGATTAGACGATTGTTTCTGTTATGTTTGATATGTTTATTGTGTAGAGAGAAAGACTATACTTTTTAGTTATAATAATTCGACATGATTGGTATGATTATATCCTGAATCCATCACTGAAAACAAGAATTGGGAATAGGGGAACAATATAAGTTTTATCATTTATGTTACTTCGCATGACATACCTACAAATGTACAGAAAGACAACGGAAATGTTCTTATAAATAAAAATGTTTTTATGACTTATTTTATTTCTTTGCAACATAGTTCCATTACAACTGTCTCTGAAGAATGACAATCCTAATTCAAAGTGATCGCCGAACGAGAATAAAAATGAAAAGACAATTATCAGTGACGGTTGAAACGTTGAAGGTGTGTAAATGTAAATGGAGCTGGGGAGAATATAGTTTTCACGTATTCCAATTGTTAAGATATTTCTATTCTATGCATTACATAACTCAGAAATTTGTAATATGCGAGCTTATCACCTCATTTTCATATTTTCCATATCCTACGCTGTTCACATAATTTTAGAACGAAGAAACGCAGACCGTCGTCTGTTGTCATAAAGGACAGAATCAAGGCGATGGGTTCATTACTTCCATTTAACAAGTACCACAATTATTGACATTAGAATCGTGTCCGGTTACAGACCGAATCAACATACGCTCTTGTCAACATTTCTTTTCCCGCAATTCATTATAAACGTTTTTGTATAACATTGTAAGTCGAATACGGATTTTCTGCAATTTTTTCATATATTATATGTTTGACTATATATTCGAACCTGTTGCACTTCACAGAGTCGCCATTTTTATCAATATCTGTTAACCACTCATTTGCAGTTAACAATAACTTTTCCCTCATCTTTGACCTTCGTTTTGTAGACAACTACCAACTATGATTGGAATGTTTATTGTGAAAAAGGAATACGTTTATTTTTTGTTTTAAATGAAATATCACATAAATAAAAAGGTCACACTAATCACGAAATGTGTAATATCCAATCAGATAAAAAAATTGTCGCATGACTTTCGAAATACATGCTTTATATCCGAAAGCATAGCAAATTTCAAAAATCAATAGGCCGAAAACTTGACTCGCATCGAACCCTCTATTACATCAAAAAGTCACTTCAAACTGTCGACCTTCGTTTTTTTCGCATATAATCAATATTCATCAACTTAGGCAAGGACATCAAGCCTTCTGACACTCGACAGAAATGGTATTTTCCCAAATAATTTTCCGTAACGTTCGCAATGAAAATCATCGATACTCAATTTTCAAAAACCTTCGTTCCCGTGATATCTAGAGACAAAACTTCGGTGTCTCTCACTTAAGCAGAACGACGATCGTCTTGCCCGCGATTCTCTGATCACGATCCAAATCCGAGTTTTTGCCTGACCTCGACTAGCCGAAACGTTAGACGGACAGAATTAGTGCTTCACCGACGGCCAATTAGCGAAGGTGGCAATTCATTGACTGACTCGAAGAGATACGCTTCTGTTAACGATCCTGAGACCTTTGCCCAACGCTCGCCGGTCAAAGAATGACGGTCTTGAAATCGGATCGTTTTCGTGGAAGACCGGATGACGGAGGCTGGCCAGGACAGCGGACGATGATTCATTGATTGACGAGGTTAATTGTCGTGAAACTCGGCCCGTCTCAGCTTCTACTCGTTCAGAGAAGTAAATCTATTCCTTCGCCTATACCGATCGTTCAATCCGAGTCGCAGACTGCTCGGCTATCTTCGCTTCTCACGCCAGAGAAGTGAGTCTGTTCCTCAGCTGTTCAATGAGAATCGGATGGAAGGAAGTATCATTTTAAGCGTATTGTTACAGCGTATTGATTTGTTTGTACTTATCAGAACAAACTTATTATATATATATATATATAATATTATATATAACTCATGTGTGGCGCTCGTTCTGTTACGGTGCATTATTTTGTTACTTCGTCCTATGTTTTCGTGATATATTGTTAGGCATATAGTTGTAAATTGATTTTCCGGAAATGATAAAAATATTCTTCGTGACGGTTTTCAAATAATTATTCTGTCCCGAATTTACACGCAAATATCATCGAGAAAACTTATGGTTGTCATAGATTATCGATAGGTGAAAAGCTGCAATTTTTCGAAAAAGGAATGACGACTCGTAATGTCGTTGCATTATTTTCAAATTTTTCAACTACATTAATATTAAAAACGTGTCACCATAGAAAGTATCGATATAAAATAGATACTTTATTCGCAATGCTACAAAGAAAGTGTCTATCGTGAATTAACGACGCATGTAAAACTGTTCGAATAAAATATATTTACAAAAAAAAAATTACATCAAAAACAATGAAAAATGCATATACTTCAGTATACTGCTATTGTTAAAACTACTTACTCACTCCGCTAAACCAGATGCGCAAGCTAACTATTGCTATTCAAACAGTGCAACGAACTCTAAGCCACTTCGATAACATAAAATCGATTCAGCTCTGACCGCTATTAAATCGCATTTGATGAACATTAACGCAGTTGGAATTTGCCGATTATATTGGCAAGCGAACGTGGGATTGTTTAACACTGACCACCCTCTCTCGAAATCCATAAGGCATTACGTCAATTCCATCCGACTCCAACACACATAAGTGAAAATGTAAGTTAGTTCACATTTGTCGTCCAATCAGAAAGTCAAAAGCTCTACAGCTGGAGATTGAGTCGGATTCGCCTAATATTAAATATTTTACGTCGCCTATGAATCGAAATTCATATTCTCAGAGGTTGATTGTAAATGATGTAGAATTCTGTTGACAACCGACGAAACGAGTTAAGCTTGTAAGAGCTAATGCAGGAAGGAATTGATAAGGGTAGGTATCAACTGAGTGCTAACCTGATTCACGGGTTACATTGTTACGTTAACGCTTAAGGGACCGACCGGAAGTTGATCACTGCCAAGGTCAGTAAGGTAAGAGAATTGTGATATAAGAAGGGAGAGTAGGACGGAATATAAAGGAAAACTACATTTTTGAGATTGTGGTTCGTTTAAAGGAAACGTTATGCAGAATCGTGTAATCGCGATAATATTCATATCTTCCGTTGAAGTGAGTCAGTAAAACATATCTATGACCGTAAACCGGTCAAGACCGAACATATTCCGCTCCAGAGACGTAGAATAACTGATACATTTCACCAGTGCACGCTGTAAACCAATTTAACGTAGAAAGTATACTAATTCGCACGACAGTTCATTTATACCGGATAAACTCCAACCATTTGCACATCTCTAGGATCCCAAACACAGCCCAAGCCATAAACTCCAACGCTTTATTATTTCAAGAGTAACTGAGTACTGTGTGATACAATAGCACTTACATATTCATGTATGCGTACACAATACTATTTATACATAGTCAACATTTGATGCCGGTCTGCAAAACGTACCCATGATCGTAAACCACTCAAGATCAGAATGGCACTTATATTCTCGTATATACGCGCACAATACTATTTATACTTGCCTAACACTTGAAACTGATCTACAAAATGTAGCCATAATCGTAAAGCATTCAAGCTAGAACACATCCTACTTTTGCGAAAACGCATTAAGTTAGTTATATAACTAATACAGGCTATGGAACAATTTAATTGCAAAAGTATACTGATCGTTGTAGGAATAGTTAATTAAAACCAGATATTCCCATCATTTCCAATTTCTGGTATCCTAAACGTACCTCAAGCCACGAACTCACATTATTATGTCTAGAACATTTTACTCCGAACATAACAGCGCCTGCATTCTCGTACGTACACTCGCAATACTATTTATACTTAACGTTCGAAACAAATCCTGCTCTTGCCGTCTCAGTTCTGTTAACGTCTCACCAATGCAGCCTGTCAAACGATATTACCTGCAAAAGTACACTAATCCTCGCAGCAACAGTTCATTTAAACCCCATACTCCAATTTCCTACTCCTATCCCAAACAAGCCTGAAGCCATGAACTCACCTTATTATGTCAAGAGCAACTTAGAACGAATCACAACAGTACTTACATACGCCGGGCATACACACACAATACTATTTATACTTACTCAGCGTTTAAAACCGATCTACGAAACGTACCCATGATCGTAAAGCGCTCAGGCCCTCACGCACCCCTCCCCTCCCCTCCCCTTCCCCGGCAGCGCAGCGTCAATTCGGTACGTCTCACCGCCGCTACCCCCACCACTCCGGCCACGCGTGGCGTGCCAAGACAGAGACACCTTGAGCGCCTGAATCGGCGGCGCGACAGAGACGGCCGCCAGTGGAAGCCAGTGGAAGCGGAATAGAAGAAAGATAAGAAAGGCAACGCAGCGCGCAGCTCACACAGACGCGCCGCTACACGGAGGCACACAGCCACACACACATTTACGTATAAGCACACCTCGCCCCACGCTCACCTCCGTAACCGATCGGAATCATCTGCCGATCGACGGCGCGCCCCGAAGCGGATTGGCGGCGATTTCGAGTTTTCCTGCAAAAGCCCGAGCTGCGAGCCGCAAATCTCGGCCGCTTCATTCATACACCTATCAGTCGACTCACGACCGTCCGACCGGACAGTCAGTCGCTCGCACGCCGGGTGTCGCGTGTGTCACGCATCGTTCCTTCGCCGAAGCGAAACGTCTGCGGGTCGTACGACGCTGGCCTGCAAGGCAACCCTGACGAATCCGGGCACGTCGGGAGGGTCGTCGCGGACAAGGGACTCTGTGCCACCTCGTGCCAAGTGGCAGTTGGCTGACTCGCGCGTAGGACGAATGTCGATTGGTAGTGTCGAGAGTTTGAGACGCGAGTTCGGTGCGTCGATTTTCTTTGGGGTGGTTATGCGAGGCGGTGGTTGAGGTTTGGAGGCTGTCGGGGGTGTGAGGTTTTTTGGAGGTCGGTGGGGGCGGTTCGGAAAAGCGCGGGAAGAGCTGCTACTGAAGGGGAGAGTGGATGCTTGCTGTGAGGAGTCGGTGATTGACTTGGAATTGAGGGAAAGGTGGTGGGAGTTCGGTGACTGTTGATGACAGTTTGCGGTGTTGATCGCGATCTTTCCGGTGAATGTTTGGGGGAGACTGTTGAGTAAGCGGGAGAGCAAGGTTCTGTTCGTGCGGAGAGTGGATAATGCGATTCTAGTGATAGATTAGTGAACTGTAACTCGTAAAGTGTCTTCCGTGTCATTGACACTGATTTTCGAATGAGAGTCCGTAAGAGCAGCTGAAGAAAGTGCAACTTAAATTTTGATGTATAAAGACAATTGAGTGAACGTTGATACAGTGTCAGTAACAGTTCCGTCAGACGAATCAGAACCAGTGCTGCTACATTGTGTACGCAAACACTCTCCGAACATCCTCAAACGTTACCGAACCCGAACGTTCCAAACGTCTCCATTATCAAAAGTTGAGAAAAGCAGTTTAATCCGGCGCTAGACAAATCTTCGATGACGTGACTAAGTCGAAGACCTCCGCAAAATCTTCGAACGAGAACCACAACACACAGCGGTGGTGGGGGAATTTTGAACGTCACTCTCACGTTTACCCTTCTTCAGTCAGGATCGTCGACACAAACATTGCCGAGCTCGTCTCTCGGGTTAACGGACCTCAAAGTCGTACGTAGAATTCGTCGCAAACTTCGGACAACTTCCGAATCCTACTCATCCCCGTGCACGAAGCACTCTCGATGTTTGGAACGTTACCAATCGACAAGTCGTCGGACGATGAAAGCGATTCTCACGACGAGACGTATCAATATCAGACTCGACTCAGTCAAATCATCTGCGAAGAACACCCTCACCTCTCAGATCAGTGAAAATCTTTTCTAACCCAGCAGCCCAAAAATCTGAAACTCTCATCCAGCGAACCGAATAGATTGAATCGTACCCAGATTTTCGGAAGAAAAGCCTGTAAAGTGAAGAGAAGCGAAGAAGAATCGGACCAGACGCTATGACGCTATCTTCGAGCACTCCCACGAGGAAGCTTGCCAAGCGACAATTTTAGCGTACTTCCACGTGCCACCCATCGGCATTTCCCGCGTGCACTCGCAGATATTCTTTCTGCCGATCAAGCTGAAGATCGGCGAAGATCAGCGAAGGTTCAGCGCGGATGCGGAAAACGATCTGCGAACGATCGGCGAGAGTCGACGATGCCTGAAGTTCGACGTTTAAAGGGACCAGCCTGCCGAGTCCGTCGCTGACGCGTGCGCGGAAGGTACGGCGGAAGGGCGCCCTCTGATTGGCCGGCCGCTCGCGAGCAGCGACCTAGCCCTACCCGTCGCCTCACCCCCCGAGTTCACGATCGCGTTCGGCAAACTCGGGCGGCGAGAACGGGAGAGTGCCGTGATTTTTCCCTTTTTTGCCCACCTCCCCTCCCCTCTCGCTCTATTCCTTTATTCACTTCCCCTCGAACAAAGCCGATCCCGTCGGAGTCTTCAAGATGACGTCGAACGAGAACAGGGGGAAGGAGGAGTATGGCCTGGGATATCAGAACACTTTGGTGAGTGCGATTTTCAATCTACATCTGCTCTATTCAGCCCTTTGTTCGATTTTAGGAAGACAGTTTTGAGGATAGGGATTGTTTCGCTAGGATGTATTCCATGAGGTTTGGCATTGTTTGTCGAACGCTTGGATGCAATAAGATGATATTGCGATGTAGGATTTGATGATGGTTAGGGATCGAGTACAAGTTTTTGAAGCAGGTTACGGTAAGAATGGGGTTATAATCTTAGGTATGCATGTGTGCGTGGATGAGTTCTATGAGTTTGAGCAATGACGATTTCTTGGCAAACTGGGGGAGTATTTTTACGTTTTATTTGTAACCTATAAGAATTAGAGTTCAGTGGCATTTAATGTGATGAAGGAAATTATAATTTGTTGGGCTGTTTGTGGGGGTGAGTAATCATTTCAGGCGTGATGTATGCATCTGTGTACGGATGAATTTTATGAGCTTTTTTTATGACTGGGTACTGACAAACGATGCTTGAATCTCGTGGCCTTGGGGCTGACAATACTTTTTTTCCGTTTTATGTGTCAGCCCTCTAAGTATTATATTTTAACCATGTCGAATCTAATAGGCAAAATTATAATTAGTTTGTCTGTTTATCGATGGCAAGGCTCAAATCTTATGACACAAAGTCATAACCACTAAATATTGCTCCGAAACTACTCATCAGCCTCACAAACAACAATTATAACATTTGCAGGTTTGGAAATAATTATTTTTCAATTTTATTTCTCAGTTCTACAAGTATTATAATTTAATGATATCCAATTTAATGAACAAAGTTATAATTAATTTTTCGCGGCAAATCTTATGACACAAACTCATAGCCACTAAATATTGCTCCGAAACTATTTATAAGTCTTACAGACGACAATCATAATACTCGCAGGAGTGGAAAGAATTATTTTTCAATTTCATTTCACAACCCTACAAGTATTACATTTTCATGATATCCAATCTAATATACAAACTTATAATTAGTCTACCTGTTTATTGACAGTAAGGCTCAAATCTTATGACACAAACTCATAGCCACTAAATATTGCTCCAAAACTATCCATAAGTGTTACAGACGACAATCATAATACTTGCAGGAGTGGAAAGAAAGAATTATTTTTCAATTTTATTTCACAACCCTACAAGTATTATATTTTCATGATATCCAATCGTATATACAAAATTATAATTAGCTTACCTGTTTATTGACGACAAGCCTCAAATCTTATAACACAAACTCACAGCCACTAAATACAGCTCCACATTTATTCACCAGCCTTACAAACAAGACTTCGTACATGCGAAACCTTATAATACAAAAAAGCTTAACAATCAAGAACTATATAAAAACATACAAATTTGACTCACCCTCCATAGATCTCACACAAAAATAATTGCAAAACCACTTCAACGATCAGCTGTCGCTCGTCCCCTTTCTCCCAAAAGGTGCGAAAATTTCGCACCAATCGACGACGGTCAGTCTCGCGTGACATGCTCGGTCAAGGTCGCGGAAAGATCTTCGTCCATCGATGATTCACACCGTTCATTTCCGGCGTCGTTAAACGGCCCGTTCCTCGATCGGCCGTGCCAAAAGTTTCCCCTCGAGCTCCTCGGTCACAGACACGGTCCCATCCCCGTTCCCTGGCCGAAACTACCTGCCTGCCAGATAAGCCGACACCTTCGCATTGTTCTTGGACCTGACAATGTTCGCGACGAAGGTGGCCGGCCGATCCGGGCCAGAACGAAACTTATTTTCCGAGTTTCTTCTTGGCCATCGCCAGCGTTCGGTTGCACACGAGTTTTGCATGCAAATCGAATTGCAGGATAGAGTCGAGCCAATGGCACGTGCTCATGACTTTCTCGACGGTAGCTCTTGCGTTCGAGTTCTCCGTCTTCTTGACTCACGAACAGCTGATCGTCAGCTGATCTTTTCATTCGGGCCAGGGTGTCGTTTCTTGGGTGGAATGGTCAAGAATGTTTGCGTTGTTTGGAGTTTGGGTGGCGGTTATGTTAGATAGGATGAGTATGACCTTGACTTGCTCTTGTCACGGTGGAGGCATTTCTCATACGAAATAGTTAAAAAAGTTTGCAGTCTTCAGGGCTTGATAGATGCTATGTTAGGATGAGTATGACCTTGACTTGCTCTTGTCATGGTGGAGGCATTTCTCATACGAAATAGTTAAAAAAGTTTGCAGTCTTCAAGGCTTGATAGATGCTACGTTAGGATGAGTATGACCTTGATTTGGTCCTCTAATGTTGGAGGCATTTCTCGTACGAAATTATAAAGAATGCTAACGCTCTTGAGGGACTGGTAGGTACTGTGTCAGAATGAGTACGACCTTGACTTACTCCTGTAATGTTGGAGACGTCCCGCGTACGAAATGGTCAAAAATGTTTGCGCTCTTCAGGGATTGGTAGGTATTATGTTAGAACTAGTATGATCTTGATTTGATCCTGTAAATTTGACCGCGTATGCATTGATAGTTTTGACCCAGGAAGAATGGATTGTTAAACGTTGGGTTTGACTTTTGTCGAAGTTGAAGGATTTGTCTGAAACTGTACCGTAGGTGATTTGTCGGAGAAAAGATTCAGTTATGTTGCTTGAAGAGTAATGATTCACCTGTGCGATTTTCTGTATGGTAATGTCTATTCTTTGCTAGACTGGAAGTAGTTTAATTCCTGCCCTAATGTTGTCTTGCTGGCTTGACACAATCAATTAATTTGATTTATCTTGAATAGTTTCGCCGCTATGAACGCGGGAAGAGAGTGAACATTAATTTGGGTCACACTGTATGTTTAATCAGCTGTACTGACAGCAGTAATTGTCAAAATAAACCGGAGACAATAAAGATGAATGAAACTGGAAGTATCGATCACATTTGGATTTTATAATACGTATCATCATGATTTAGAAACATGTTAAACAATAACTCTTCAGTCTAAACGACGTCAATAAATAACAGGAAACACGAAAAGAATTTTATATTTCAATCTTATCCTGCAAATAGAGCTCAATAAAAAACGTGGGTAATAAATGCCCCAACGAAATTTATTTTACAAGTTTTTATTGCAGCGAGTAAAAGCGTGAAAGAAAAATATAGGAAAATATGGACCGTTTGCTTTGAAAGTGATGAGAGTCTATTTTTTTCTAAATGAGATATCACATAAAGCAAAACTTTACACTAAATTAATTATAAATTAAGTGATATCGCATATAAAAAATATTGGACTTACAACGCGTTTCAAAATAAACGGTCCACAGGTCGGTTTTGAGTATTATCAAAATTGATATTTTGGGATAGCTGATTGTCAGATGATATTTTTTGTTCGTAGTCAAAACGATAAGTTTTCATTGCAAATGAAAAACTGAAAGCCTACAATAATATGTGTTACGATATAAATTGTAATACGGCAGGAGAGTTGATCGCCAGCTGATATTTTCTAGTCATTGACTTGCGCGTCACAACGGCCGCTATAAATAGAAGGTTAGAAAAATGGGTACGATAATACATAGCGTATGAAATAAATTGTAACATCGCGCTTTCGAACAGCTGATCGTCAGCTGATTGCCAGTTGATCTTTTCCGTTCGCCGGTCTGTCCAGTGTGCTTCTGTTATAAATAGAAAGGTTCAGCAAAATATGTATGATAATGTATGCCATATTTTTATGTTTTTTTTTTTGACTGAACAGATCTTGTCAGATCTAAGGGTATATTTGTATCGAAGCATATTTACAAAGGGCTCGCGCGACGGAATATGCAAAGACTCAAATACATTTTATATTAATAAATTCACATTTTAGCAAACAGCTTCCGGTCACAATAACCCAACAATAATAGTGTTTAATGTTCGATGTGCTGATAATGCTCTCAACTGCAAAGTTAGATCTTTCAAATCTGAACAACAGAATAACATACAGTAGTTAATATGTGAAAATATATATAATTAATATAAAATTACCAGAGAAAGGTTTTCGATTTGGTAACAATGAAGCATAAAAATGAAAGAAAAAATGACACCGACGAAATTTGGATGGATTCTACTTTCGTACTAGTTGGATTTTCTACCGAAAGATAGAAAAAACTATTTACATATGTACGTCATTTCTAAATGCAGCTCCGATTTTTTTGAAATTTTGTTATCCACTACGTTCTGAGAGATTAGTCGAAATCCTAATTTTTATTTTGACCTTTTTCCACCCCACAGTCTAGATACAATAGTGAAAATTCGCACAAATGTTTATTTTTTCATAAGCCGTCGAATTAATATTTTACATAATCCTATATTTATAAAATTATATTATTCTTCAACTTAATATTAATAAGTAATTTTATATTCAATACTTCAACATATCTATTTAAAATAATTTACATTAGTGCTAAGTATTCATACTTATTATACATATAGATATTTACTATTTAGTGATCACCATTGATTTTAATAGTTTATTTAAAACTTTCTTAATTAATAATCCAAACATATATGTATACTCTTTCTGTCGAAAAAATGCACAGTTTCGCTTTACTACCTCTGAACATAATCTTCAGCGTACTTCTACTTTCATTGCGTTCGCATAGTCGCAAAAAATATATTATGATTCGTCGAGTCAAAGCTCGCAAACGACCAGCCGCGTAAATCAAAAGCAGTGCACGGTGGCAGAATTTTCCTGCCATCGTCCATCAAAGCGACCTTAGCCAGTCAAACGGAATCTGTGCCATCGTGCGTTCAGTCTCGCCAACTTCAAAAACAATGAACCCCGCCGACTGCCAAGACCGTAATTGATTCGTTTCTTTGACGCGTGAGCTGAATGTCGGATTCCGACCATTAAATATTCATCGCTCGCGGCTCGCAACAAGTCGAATTCGTTATTCAATTTCCGCGAAGTGATCCGATCGACTTCAATTACGTGCAATTGCACTAAACTTCTGAGAGTGCTATCAATCGATTGAATCGGCCGTTAGAAAGTTCTTTGAAACTCACCTCTTGCGAATTAAATGCTAAATGCAGCTTATTCTGTTCGTATTTTAATCATTATTGCAGTTGTACTTTATCGTTGATTGTTGGCTGATTATTATGATGGTGGCAAATTTGCTAGTTTGTTTCTTCGTTTGAGCTGTTATGAAATGATCATCGTTTTTGAAAAAGGGAAACAATCGGTTGTTACTATTCTCTTCCATTGCGACAGTTGAGTAAACCTCAGAATGTACAAAATAGATATGATATATGCAATTCCGTTTACAGGTCCAATTTTCAAGATTTATAAACGGTAAAAAGTTCTTTATATATCTCATACAAATAGCGATAACCTGATTTCGAACAACTGCTGCAATTTTTGCTTCAGATGTCTCTAAACAATTTCCCACTTTTTCCTCAACCTGATCCGATCTGAAAATCGTTGAGTAAATTCCCTCAAAATATACAAAATATGCATTAACACGTACAATCTCATTTCTAAACCAAATTTTCAAGTTTCATAAAGCGAAAAAGTTCTTCGTAATAACTCACCCGTATTATCACATTCTGACCTTTATCAACTATTGTAATTTTTGCTTCTTACTCCAAACAATTTATTTCGTTCTCCTCAATGACCTAATTCGGTTTCGAAACTCGCTTTATAGGTCCTTCCCAGAGTTAAGAAACGATCCTTACAAATTCGGCCAACTCATTATTTAATTAGATCCGGCCAATTGAACTAATACCTTTCGCGATATTTCGATCGCGTCACTTTTGCCCTCGAAGTTATCGCGGCGACAATTATCAAGCCTGTCACGATGCTCGTTCCCCGTAGATAATTCCGATTGCCGGCTCGATTCGTCGGGTTCGGGGCACAGGTGGTTCACTCGCAGTGTATCTGATCGTCACCGCCTTTATCGCTTATCGGCATGTTCATAAATCCGTCACGGCATATCCCGCGCGCGAGAGTGCCTGTGTTTCAGCACAAATCATGCTAACGACTATTTACATCGGTCGCCGCGCGTCGTTAGGCCAATATTTTTCCAACCTGCGCACTCGGCAAATCCTTCATCCGGGCCGTGGCCATTCCTCGCGTGACGCCACGAATCGAACGAAATAGCGGGATCGGCACATTTCACTTCTACCAATCGGTCCCTCAATAAGTCGATGCGCAAAATGAATACTATCTCGAGTTTCCACCGTTCTCGTAACGATAAACGAAGCGAAGAATGTAATGTGAACGCACGTTAGTTGCGATTTTTTTCGGTTCAGGTTGCGCGTATTCTCAATAATGATATATTGTTAGGAGCGTTTATTTTGAGACTTTTGAAAAAAAATGAGATATCACGTAGTCACTCATTTATTAATCAATGGTGAGAAATATTTTCAGAATGAAATAAAACACATATTCTCAATATTGATAAATGTCTCATAACTGTAGAATTATATAGACCGTTTATTTTGAAAGTACTGTAGGTTCGTTAGGTACTTTTTGAAATGAGATATCACATAATTTGTGATTCATTTATATTGAACTTCTTACATATGTGACATCTGATTTTTTTTTAAACAGAATATACGGTCTTTATACGACATTTATTTATTCATATTCAGGATATATGAACCGTTTATTTTCCAAGTGGCGTATGTCTATATGAAAAAAAATGAGATATATAATTTACGATTAGCGTGGTGTAAACGTCGTATTTATGTGACATATAATTATTGTTTAAATATGGAGTTACACCACTTTCAAAATAAACGGTCCATACGTACTACTTCATTCCGAGAATATTCAATCGTTTGCGTGCAAAATTAATTACTGCTCCAATTTCGTATTATTCCTCCAAATACCGAATGAACCATAAATGACACGTCTTTCATTCTGGCACATCTATCGACAGTCAGTTTAAAACTACTTTCTTTCTAACTCTTACTAACTCTTTCTAACTCTAACTTAACTAACTTTCTAACTTAATTCACCGTACACAGACGAGATGATCCATTCTCATTCGTTCCCGCTTGTTCGTCCGCGAACGTTTACTGCCCCGATAGGAGACGCTTAAAGCGCAACTGTGTTAGTGTCATGTCACAGTTTTTCGATAATAACCAGGAAACGAAATAGTCGCCCCGGCAAATTTATCATTCCGTTCACTGAAGATCGGCCGACGCACTTCGGGATAGACTCGCTAAATCATTCGTTCGTTCAAGATTATTGACGCTCACCGAACCTTCGTTCCGTTTGTCCAACCTGTTTGACGTGCTCGCTTCGTCGGGGCAAATCGATTTAGGATCGATATTCATCACGGCTTCTCAAAAGGAGCGCAGCTGAACAAAGTTTTGCTCTCGGTTATGCCGAAAACTGTCCGATGAATTTTTTCACGATGGTTAACCACTATCGACGAGTTTATTATACTGCATTATGACTGTTATCGTGTCAGGCTAAACCTAGCACTGTTTTTATTGTGACTGTTGTGGTAAATGGGATTACTCCGATATTGTATAATTTTTTAATTATGCATAATTACCGTTTAGTTTGATAATTATTCAAGAACTCATTACATTTACCTTTGGTGGTAATTATGTATAATTATGGTAATATTTCCTTTAGAGATTTGCTGGTTTGTGTAAAGAGATGGGTGATAAGAATGATTTAAATAAAGGATTTTTTTTTAAATATTGTTAGGTATGTCCCTTGCAAAAAGTATGTGCCAAAGAGCATTATGCTGTCTTTCTACCACATTGTGATACAATTATTCTTGATCCCTGAAAGTATTCTATCATATCAGGAATAACTTTAATGATAACCGGAAATTATATATATAATCCCCGGATGAATAACCGTTACCGTAACATGAACACTTTATCGACTCTTTTTCTACACTTTCCTTTCTGCCAGTCAGATTGGTTACAAATTGCTTGCTTCCTATATGCGTTTATGCTAAAGTTCAGTTTGCTGCTGTTTCAGTAAAATTTTGGGCGAAATCATTGACCTTAGATCTTTACCTACCGATTATGTTTGTCAAACTTCGTCGAATTTTCCAAATGACTCATGTTCCGACTCCTCATAAAACTTGTGAAACTTGTCAGAATTTGACCGTTGAAGTTGATTGCCGACATAGCTGTATTTGAACCGTATTTTACCTGCCACTTACTTCATTGTCTTCTGTATAATAAAGATAGTATTGTCTGGCTGTGTCAACTGAATTAGTCAAGTGGGCGAGTACGGGGGTATGATTTTTGAAATGACCTGTACGTCGTGGAATCTTAAACGTTCTCTATCGCAACGCGAAGCTTCCACTCTTTTTCTCCTTTTTTTTTTGCATTCTTGCACTTCCGTGACGTTACTCGTCCTCCGACTGTCGCAATTCGTAACATCCGGTGTAAGAATGTAAAGGGTGTCGCGATGCTTCCGAATTTGAGAGTAAGTTGTCATTCCGTTGATATTTTACGGTACGATTCAGAAATATGCTATATTTTAGTTACAATTGTAACGTTACTATTACGTTCTTTAATGTTTTAGTTGATTTGCGATTATTTGCAATATGTTGCTACTAAAGTAACAACCGATTACTTTGGCAATATTATATTTGATAGTCATGGAATTTTGTATTAACATCGCCTTTGTATTTCTGCTACCAAAATGATGAAATTTCGTTGATGTCAGCATATAAGAATAATTTTTTTGGTATGACGTAAGGGGTAGATTTCATTGGATACTTATGGGACACTATATATTTTTTCGTTTGACATCTCACGTTTCCGCATTTCTGCTGAGCTTGAATCTCTCTCATTTTTCTGCACTTGTCGGAGTCAGTGCCGAAGAATCTTTATGAGAATTCTACGTTTCCTTCAGTGGATGCAGAAAATAATATTTGTTTGCTGGTAAACGATTTGAACGTCTATTGACGGAAAGTTATCGAAACATTTTCTGATACTCATCTATAACTGTAAATACGAAAAATTAATATGATACATACGCAATATTAAGTACAGAATAAATACGAATTATTATATTATCTATTATAATAAGAAAGAATAATGCATATATCGTCGGTAAATTATTATTATGAGAAAGTTTAACATATCTCCAAGAGAACTGGGTATTTTTTAATAATATCAAATTATGCACTATATAACCATAATGATATGTCGAAAGTTACAAATTTTTGTTAAAAAAATAAATAATCGTAGAGTTAGCCAGATAATTCAGACTTTCATCTTATGAAACCTTTAATTTTGATCTGTCCAAAATTTCCGACACAATCAGCGAACGAATCGAACGAGGAATACGAAACATTCTCGAGGAAGGTTCTCGATTTAATTCTCATGCCTCCAGTAATACATTTCATTGTAAAATTGATGTCATGCTCTTCAAGTCGACCTTCTCTTCTGTTTCTCTCACTGTTCTTCCCTTCTCTGTTGTCGAGATTCACTCTTATTTACATATCAAAAAGCAGATCATCTCCAGGTACTGGTCTTCGACACTTATCTGAGAACGATCATCCCGAATGCACTCGGACTCGTTCAAGGCCATCATTATCAACAACTCACTCGAGATTCGCCCCGACGATTGGAACTCGTCGATAACAGTGCTTAGATGCCTCGAATTTTATCTTACGAGGAATTCGCGCAATGACGCAACGTGCGAACATTAATTTGCTTGACGAGTGTTACGAACGATGCCATTTCGACCCTGATTTAGATCTTTCGATGCCTATCTGATTACGGGCTTCATCCAATTAATGAGTGAACGTATGCTCGTACTCAACTTCAAATGTTTGATAAATGTTGGAAACCTGTATGGGAATCAGAGAATAAAAAATACAATATATTTGACAATAGAATATGCTCAACTTCGACATGTTGACAACAACATAATTCAACATACTCCTGTTGGCTGAATACTAATCGCGGTGTATTCACAGAATTAAGGCGGAGTGCGTATGTATTCTGTCATTGCTGATTATGCGGATGATGTGTTGAGTCACAGTGGATCCGGAAATATTTTTATAGTTCTCTTCGATTCGGTTCGTTCCGCTAATCTTTGATTTTCGGCAAGAAGAAAGCAGTTACTTCAATTTCTGTTAAGATTTTCAATGGCTTGTAACTTTTGAATTATGTAGATTTGTCTAGATTTTTGCGCGTGTCTTTATAGTGAATAGTTTGGTGGATGATACTGTTTTGAATATAAACTTGGAGTTGAAGAAACTGTTTAGGGTAAATTAAAATTTATTGGGACGGATAGCAGATGAAAAGTACATCCGAAATTATTACTCCTTTTTTTCGCTAGAATTTAATACCCAACTTGTCGTTACAAGTATTGTAAAGAAAATAGTAGTGCGATATTTTGTTTCAAAACATCGACTTTCAAAATCTTAAACCGTGTCGTTCAAACGCTACAGTTTGTTTTCGTTCAATAACAATCAGTGACGATTGAACTGGAACGTATTCTCAAACCTTGTATTGTAGTTTGTATCGAATCGATTATATCGGATTGTTTGGTAAGAAATGCGCGACAAATCCGGACGATTAAAGCGAGTAATCTTTTCAGTCTGCCAACAAAGTATTTCTATCGCAGAATGGGAGAAAGCTGTGCCTATTATCAGTATCGAAAGTGTGTATTAGCATTTCCATCGGACAAGTAAAAGTGAAAAGGATAAAAAGATACAAAACTAAAAGAAGTTTCAGGAAAAACTTGATCATTTCACGATCTAACCATAACTACTAATTTGCTTTAAGTGTGGTCACATCAAATACAATTCGTAGATAAAATATTGTCTTACTTTTTGTACAGTGGTCATGATTACATTTTTGTAATAAGCACAATATACAATCGTGAACAATAAAAAGTATACAGAGACTTTTGCTTTTTTTGTTCAGCATCTTATGCCAATGAAAGAGTACAATGTCCAATCACATTGAATACACATTGTATAAAGAACAATACTCTCTTATCTTATACGCTTAATCATGAAAACGCTGTCTGCAAAAAAGTAAAATAGTCGCATTGAAAAAAATTATCCATTTAACCATAACGATGCTGACTAAAAATGAATCCAACACAGAATCTTTATCCATTTCTTTCCGTACGTTTAACTATTAGGTTGGCAACTACAGGGTCTACCATTTAACGCGGAACGCTCGCTTGCGAGAAAACGCTAAATGGCAACAGCGCTAGACTCGATACGCTCAAGAGTGTCGGTAGTGCCGGCTCACTGTCCCCGGCGGCGCGTGTATCGAGTCTAGCGCTGTTGCCATTTAGCGTTTTCTCGCAAGCGAGCGTTCCGCGTTAAATGGTAGACCCTGTAAGTGATTGCGGTTTTTAAATAAGAAGGACGACCCAAAATTTTTTTATTTTTTTTTCAATGCATGTATGGGGTACATTCAGCTCCTCTGCAATGTCACATGTTATGTTTTGACCATCTGAATCGATAATGGCCTCGATATAGTTCTCATCGAGTTCAACTGGACGGCCAGATCGTTGAGCATTTTTAGTGAAAAATCACCAGAACGAAAACTGGCAAAACAATTTTGACACTGCCTTTCCTTCAAGGCTACATTCCCACATACATTCTTGCCATTTCAGAAATAATACAAATAATATGTCTGAAATGTACGTGTTGTCTTCCATTTTTAAATTGAGATAAAAACAAAACTAAAGGACTAATCGATATAATTTTTCTACTAAATTAAAGGTAGAAGTCCAAACAACAAGAAAAAAATATACATTAGGTGCTTTGAACACGTTAACGAACCAAAAAAAAAGTGTAAAGATCATCTATCGACAAAATCCGCAATCACTTAGTTGCCAACCCAATGCAATTATAGTAACTACCGCGACCGCACATTTTCATTCCTTGAGTCATTTTTCATTTTTCTTCCTCACCTCTGATTTTTGCCGTCGCTTACTCAGCCAATGAGCTCAGAGGTTTGCAATAAAGGTGGGAGACGATTTAAAATTCGTTTGAATTATGCATCGTCTATATTTGTCGACGATCACTGCCGTGCCGATTGACGCGTGGATTACATAATCATTACGGAACTGACGGCGTCAAAATTTACGACATTAACAGAGATGCTAACTGATCTAATTGTCGCCGCGATTAGCCGATTTCTAATTCAATGACGATATCGAATTTGCTTCCTCGTTCCTCCGACAACCAATCTTTTGTTCGTTGTCATGCGAGAATCACATTTGACATAAAATGTTCAAGGATTAGATTTATGGTAATTTATTTCATTTTTGAAAATTATAAATCACAAGCGTACACAAAGATGGAACTATTTGGTAGGGTTGTTAAACAGAACAACAGATTTCTCTCTAACCAAGTAACGATTTGTTAGTTTGTCACGCGAGTTGAATTTGTTTAGTGACGAGGGCTAATATTACAGTCAAACTTTTGATCAGTTTTTTTTTTGGGGGGGGGGGGACAATTTATTGAAAATACTGAATGCTAACAATATACTTACATAAGAAGAATGTCTATAAGTTTCAATTTATATATAATAATAGTAATGTCATATGTGACGAAATTGAGAATCTTTCCCAACAAACGGCCATTTCTACTTATTGACAAAACCGGAAGCCAGTATATTTGACACGAGCAAGTAACTACCGACTGAACATGATCGTTAATGAAATACTTTGTCCACAATTTGTTGCCTACTCGAGACCAATGTCTCAATATAAAATATTCAGTAGTCAACCATCTTTCTGCAGTTATTGCAAAAAAGTAGTGAAACCGATTAATATATATTTTTTCATACTTAGACTTTATTATTTGTTGTTATTTACAGAAAATATTTACAAATCTGATATATAATAAGTAACATTTAGCTCCCGTTACATTTAGCAGCTGGGACCAATAGTATATTATCAATATTTATTTATTTATTTATTTATTTTTTATTTATTTTTTTATTTATTTATTTGAATATGTTTATTGGTATATGTTTATATGATAAATAAAAACAGGTAATCCTTAGATTAGTTTCATGGCGCATCTTGTCTACTAACTCGAGTGTTGAAATTGGACGGACATTAATTTTTGTACGAAGCCGGAAGGATTCACACGGGTTAGAATGTTAACTGCCCTAATTATGACGTTGATTAGCCTCGAGTGACAAAACTTTTGCGGCCTTGCGCGTGCACGGACACACGATTCGAACCGTGTGCAATTCCACTCCCGTGAGTTTGACTCATAAGAATGTGGCTTGACGCGGATGTGTCAAGATGCGATTGCCGACAAGATTTTCACTGCGGTTAGAATTTATGCGGCAAACTTTTCCTCTTAGCCGCTGCAGTTTAGACGTGCGCGCACATCTAAGAGGAAAGGTCTTCAGTGACGTTTTCAGTTCTAATTCCTGCCGTTTCTGATTTGGAAGTCTTTGTCGCACTTTCCTTTCGGGGAAAGACTCGTGAAATGTGTCGACAGAATTTGACGTCCCACGCGCAGCAACGGTCAAAATACAGTATTACTCTTGTACGTATTATTTATGTGGAACATATTTTTTAGGTTAAACAAAAAAGTTTTCTATTCGAACGTATTACTTTTTTGGTCTAATCGAAGGATAGTGCTATGTTTTTTGTAAATATTATCTGGAAATTGCTTTCGGTCAATTCAGCGTGGCAGAACTAGAAGTTAGATAAGTGTCTTATACAGAAAATGTTTTCTCCCATAAATTGAAATCTGATCCTTGATAATTATAACCGTACTGATGCTTTCATAATATACCAAAATATTTTATTTCTTTCTTACTTGCCCTGCATATTCCTGTATAAATCATATTCTGACACAATGCTTAATCACCGATCAGTCGGTGTCAGACCTATCTTTATCCTGTAACCCACTGTCTAATTCTTTCTCAGTCGACTTACAACTCGACTATCACACTTCTCATAACTTCCGGCTACGTCATCACTTCTTATTATTAACGTTACTACCCTAATCTTCGATCGGTCCATATTCGATTGGATCAATCCCATGAATTTGTGACTGACACTGCCCTATTACATAAATTCTAACCATTCTGTGTTTAATATAATGTAGTTATCGGATCACATAAAAAAATACAATAAAAAAATAAAACTCACGACTTCCCAGTTCCTGATATTACCCTTTTACTATTTTGCAAGAAATTACTGAAAGCCCTTGATTCGGTTGAAGGTCCTGTTGTATATTTAATTAATTTTTGTACTCTACATATTATCCTTTTACAACATTCCAACGACGCTAATGCGTTGAATGGAATCAAATGTTTACCATAAAATCATACTCACCATAAAACTGGCTTCCCTCCACCAATATTCCCGTATCCAATGTCAACGCAATGCAGTTCTTGGCTCACAACAAAAAATATAACGAGGCAAACCATTCCAAACTCTGTCTTACACTTACGCACACTCCTTTACCATTATCAACATAATTCTTTCACTATTACACCAACTTCCTGTGTCCTAATATTACTATTCTTTTTACAATCTTCAGCGTCCTCATTGATAGGTATAATATTTGTTCATCACTTATTTTCGTCATCGTTCTCTAAAATGAATCACATACTCGTACACTTTTCGAAAAAAATGTACTGAATTCGTCGTCCACCCAGAGCCACCCTTAACCCTTATAGGTACAATAAAAAAATCATACACGTGAATTATCTTACAAAAACATTATACTTTGACAGTTTATCTATATTTACACTTTTAAGAAAATAATTTCACAAACCTAATCTCTGTATTTCACTGTCGTGCGGTAATTTATGAAACATTGACCAAAATGCGTTCTTGGTTTGTCTGGGCACGTATCGCAGAAAAAACTCGTCTCGCGTCTTCGACATGGTGTGTTTTGCCAAGACCAAACTTTGCAATCCATTTTCGAACAAAATCACGCTAATACAGAATTTCCAGATAGGTTTCGCCACGATCGTCCAGTCTCAACTGAGGTCGGAGACATTTTCAAAGCCACAGTCTTGGAAGGACCCTTTGCAAATTTTATCTTACTTTTGTTAAGATGTGTGATTCGATACTTCGTACGAAAGAACATCAATAGCTACAGAACCTTTTCAAGAACCAATAATGCGTTCCTATCGCTTGGAAATAACGAAATCTAACATAAACGCCAATTGTCGCCGCTCCGGCGACGTCCGACCTGCGGTGCGAATCTACGTGGCGCCGAGGCGGCGCCTTCCGACCGCAAAGGGTTAAAATTTCTTCCTTGGCCAGACTGTCGTACTCGTCATTCGCCGAAAGTACAGATTCTCGATCCTCAGCTCCTGATAACGACTTCGTGGAAGATGTCGTCGGTATCGTGCCGACTTTTTCTGCGATAACGTGAATCCAGGCCGAGCTTGCCCACTCACTCGATCATTCCAGGATCTCAAAGGCTGCCGTTATAATGGTTCCACGCTCGTAATGTCGTTAACAAGGATGATTGCCACCTTCAGAAAAATTTTTCCTTCAGTATT
Source organism: Anoplius nigerrimus (assembly GCA_914767735.1). Taxonomy (NCBI): domain Eukaryota; kingdom Metazoa; phylum Arthropoda; class Insecta; order Hymenoptera; family Pompilidae; genus Anoplius; species Anoplius nigerrimus. The sequence goes on from OU612090.1 coordinate 9,526,079, forward strand.
CTATTAGAAGAAAACATTTTTTTTTTATGAGATAAACACTACTTTATTAGCGGTTTAGAGAAACTATTGGAAGTTACAACATGTTTTTAGGAAGGGCTGTCTGGTAGGGGAGTTTTATGCTTGCCCACTCACTCGATCATTCCAGGATCTCAAAGGCTGCCGTTATAATGGTTCCACGCTCGTAATGTCGTTAACAAGGATGATTGCCACCTTCAGAAAAATTTTTCCTTCAGTATTCTATTAGAAGAAAACATTTTTTTTTTTTTATGAGATGAACACTACTTTATTAGCGGTTTAAAGAAACTATTGGAAGTTAGAACATGTTTTTAGGAAGGGCTGTCTGGTAGGGGAGTTTTATATTTTTATCATTTTCCGTATTTAAGTAAGCATTAATCATTCGGAAGCTGGCGATAGTACATGGTATTGTACGGATAAAATAAATTAAATAGGATTAAATTGCATTAAATCGAAACTTTAATTTTTCGGCCCATATTTGTACGAAAGTTAAGCTAAAGGTGGATTATAAAAGAATTCCCTACGTTCGGTAAATATATGGAGATAATATTCTCAGAATTCCCTACGTTCGGTAAATATATGGAGATAATATTCTCAGAATTTGATCCTTTTAACAGATTCGCGTTCCTCGTTCACTTCTTACAAATAAAAGCTTATTTTTCTGTTCAGTTTCATGGTCAGCTTAAGTAACTAGGGAATGATTGACCAGAAAATTGTAATAATTGAAATCGCGTGCTTCGTGATATAAGCATTATATATGCTCATAATTATGAAAGTGGTCTAAGTCAAAATTTAAGAAAAAATGAGTTTATCAGTTATTTCACACCACATTTGTTTACACTAAATTTATTCAATGTAATTTTTTTTTTTTTAAATCCTGACTTAGACTACTTTCATAACTATGGGCACATATATGCGACGTAGTTGTCAAAATATGCCAGCTCCGCGTTCAGATATTAAGTTGCTATGCGGTACAGAATAAGCACTTGGTACAATAATAGTCTAATTGTAAGTCTAGAAAGCGAATTTCTTCATCCGTTTGTTCTTCGAGCATTTCTCGTATCTGTCGGTCGATTAGTCGATCGAACGTGGCAGGTCAATTAGCACTGCCGTTTGCGCCATCGGCGAATTAGAGAGAAAGCAATCTTGCCCAATAGAAAGGTCGAGCAGAAATTTTTAGATCCAGCAACAGTAGAATAATAGACGATGGCGACATTTTCGGACACGTTTGTGGGGGACAAACTAATTTTAACTATTATGTTGCTCAACTTGACACTTGTAATTCATACTTGAATACTTTATTTTCGTAAACATGTATGCGTACATGTTCCTTTTTGAAATAGGTTTATATTATATTTGCAATTCAAACCAGAATATATAGTTTTGATAAGAAATTTATGACTCCAATGTCTCGAAAATTGGACGAATTGATATGAAATTTGAGAAAAACTTGAAACGAGAACGTGACTAAATGACGAAAAACCTCAAATATATGTAATTGCGACAGAAACTTAAAATATCATTGTTACTTTCCTTCTAATGTAGAAAATATGGAAGATATTTGTCCACATTTTCCATAACTGTAAAGCGTTGCAAATTTCAATAATCTTGAGTTTCACAGAATCGAAAGAAGAAAATCTCGATTTAGAATTAGAAAAGGTAATGACCGAATCACTCTCTTTTTTTACCTCGTCTTCAGCTTCGAGTTAACAGGCAGCTACCAGCGCAAATTCCTGAACCGACATTTTTTGCACAGCGCAATATCCGGGAAGATCTAAGATTGATGACTGAAAACGATCAGGAGCCAAATATACGTATTTAGAAATAATGACCGTATCTATGATTATTTTTCAAATCCGAAAGAATCATCGTTTTTGTCCTTCCTCCGAGAAAGCCAAGTATGGAAGTGTTAATATGACTTATACATACACTGGGTGAAATTTAGTACATCGAGGTGTGGTCAAATTAATCTAATCCGTAATTGGACGTTATTCGTTCCACTAACCGCTATAATGTGTATGATTAGGAATGACCTTAGAGAACTAGTTAAGATTCTTATTTCTCAACCAAATTACATTAATTCATATTCTCTAAGCTTCGTACCTGTTTGATCGTAATACATGTACGTCATAACACAGAAAGCTATGATAAGTTCGATAAAAAAACGGAATCAAACATTTTTTGTCAAAAATCAATTATATCAATGATTAGGAATGACCTTAGAGAACTAGTTAAGACTCACCAAATTACATTAATTCACACCCACCAACCTTCATTCCTGTTTGATCGTAACACATGTGGTATACATACAATACTATGACAAGTTCGGTGAAAAAGGGAATCAAACATTTTTGGGCAGAAATCAATTATGTCAATGAACATAGTTCATATACGATGATATATGTTCTCTTTACATTATTTTAACGGGTTAGAAAAGTAGGCTTTCTCAAAGACTGCGCAATACGCATTAACACTGGCAATGACGTCATCGCTAGTCGAAAAGTTTCCCCGAGCCAAATTTCGAAGTTCGAGAAAGGGTAGAAGTCGCTCGGAGCCAAGTTTCGAGGAATGGCGAATCAATTTAAGGCGTAATTCAAGTAACTTTGCCACTATGGCTCGTTTTTTTGTCAATCATTACAACCTTTGCTCCAGGCGTTTATAATACATAAAAAAAGCGCATCGCTTTCGGTTATTTGATTTCAGGAGCACTTCTGGTCATAAAATGTATTTTGTCACTAACTAATAGACTACAATAATAGTCACATATATATACCATGAATTCAACCTTAACTATATTTCCCAAATATAAAAGTGCACTCCCGATTCAGTTTCGCGATCATTACTGCAAATATATGAACTGTAAGAAAAAATAAATTTTAACTCAAATTGCGCCGAATTTGATTTCGAAGCTCTCGCTGATTACGATTTCATCAGATATTCGCATATTATTTGATGAATTGAACTTAATGTACATTTTGCGAATATTTATAAAAGTGCATACTTCATATATACAAATCGGTCAAAGGTTTCGATTATCGATACTGTCGATCGTCAGGTGAACGAATATAACTCGACCTCGACACCCCGTAATGACAACTTAAACACAAATATTGACACTATGTGTAATGGTATTCAGGTGATACTAGGTTGCGTCGAGCTGCTGTGTGATCTTCACGCCAGTCTTCTTACGTTCGTCAATCGACGTCGGTCTTATTCCATTTTTCTTATTTGGAAAGCTCAATATTTCGAAGTTAGGTTCGATTATGTATAACTTTGAAAGTATACAGAATTATCTATCCTCCCTTTCTCTTCTTAGTAACGTTGACTCAGTCGCAACGGAATCGTAATGATTCCTAGCTGCTTTCAAGGTACTTCAATTTTACGTACTTAAACTCTGACTGAAACAAAAATGTATACTATGAACATCAACAATTTCGACGTCAATCGATTGCCTTGATTACTCTAATCCAATTACAAACTTGAAGATTATGCGACGATCAAAGTCTTCAAAAGCTGACCGTCACCGAAATATCATATTTTTTCCCATTCAAACTAATGTCCAATAAGACACGGATATAATTTTCCTTATAAGATTCGTTCAGTCACACCACATTAATATCTTATTCTTCAAGATTGACAATGTGATCCAATGTGACGTATAGAAAATGCATTTAAACTTGATACCGTTACATTTCAATGGAACAAAAATATATATAACGAGGACCGATCATTTTTTGTGTTAATCGTTTCCTTCGACTATTCAAACTCAATCGCAAGCCGGAAAATGATGCGAATTATATTGCCGAAATATCTTATTTTTTTCCCATTCTAACTAATGTCCAATAAGACATATATATATAATTTTCCTTATAAGATTCCTTCAGTCACACCACATTAATATCTTATTTTTCAAGATTGACAATGTGATCCAATGTGACGTATAGAAAATGCATTTAAACTTGATACCGTTACATTTCAATGGAACAAAAATATATATAACGAGGACCGATCATTTTTTGTGTTAATCGTTTCCTTCGACTATTCAAACTCAATCGCAAGCCGGAAAATGATGCGAATTATATTGCCGAAATATCTTATTTTTTTCCCATTCTAACTAATGTCCAATAAGACATATATATATAATTTTCCTTATAAGATTCGTTCAGTCACACCACATTAATATCTTATTCTTTAAGATTGACAATGTGATCCAATGTGACGTATAGAAAATGCATTCAAACTTGATACCGTTACATTTCAATGGAACAAAAATATATACAACGAGGACCGATCATTTTTTGTGTTAATCGTTTCCTTCGACTATTCAAACTCAATCGTAAGCCGGAAAATGATGCGAATTATATTGCCGAAATATCTTATTTTTTTCCCATTCTAACTAATGTCCAATAAGACATGGATATAATTTTCCTTATAAGATTCGTTCAGTCACACCACATTAATATCTTATTTTTCAAGATTGACAGTGTGATCCAATGTGACGTATAGAAAATGCATTTAAACTTGATACCGTTACATTTCAATGGAACAAAAATATATATAACGAGGACCGATCATTTTTTGTGTTAATCGTTTCCTTCGACTATTCAAACTCAATCGCAAGCCGGAAAATGATGCCAGAGCCGAAGTCTTCGAGAATCGACCGCGACCGGAACTGACGGTCTCAGCTCGAGGACAGTTTACGGCTCGTAAAGGTGTTTGTCGGTTTATGTAAGGCAAAATTCAATTTGTTCGCCGCCGACAGTCCCGAACGTGTTAACAGACCGAGTCGATGCTCGCCACACGTTAATTTCCCGTCCGGATTTCGCTAAATCTCCCTGACGCCATCTTCTCCCTCACTCGTGCGTCACGCCCGCTTACACCGTGGTAATGCCGTTTTTTTTTTGCGCTCAATTTTTTCCCGAGTCAGCTCGAGCAATCTTCGGATTATCGAGGACAGTTTTCGCTCGTTACCGATTCTTCTTCTCCCGCTTTGCGACAAACAACGGCCGCAGAGGATGACATAATGAGACACGTAACTGTATATCGCTGGCGAGCCTTTCAGTTTCTCGTTTCTTGCCGCATTTTTGTCCTAGGGATGCTGATATTATTTCGCTTCGATCCGCTGGTTACGGAAGTAGTCTGTGACAAAAGTTTGTCGAAGCTGTTATTTCCTCACTTTACTTCGCCAGCTTCGATGCAATTGGTTCGTTACATTATCTTAGACTACTTTCGTAATCTCCGGTTTGTTACATTCGTTCGATGTAACGATAATCGTACAATGAGAATATTAACTCAATTATTAATTCACTCAACGATTAATTATATATTCGGTTAAGTCTGGCAGGAGATATTGTATTTCTTAGTTCGAATTTCGAAAATTGTATACGGATATCTTAAAAAGACAAACTTGATATAGGAAATTAGTTATGGATAAGATTGGAATCCAGAATTTTACTGAACTTTTTTTGAAAATTCTGATCGTTGCTTGTTTTCAGCGAGTACTGTTTACAGTTCGGACTTTTAATATTTTTCTAATGAGAATTGATGGGAGGCGCAGCGATAAAATTATCGTGACGTAAGCGATCGTAGATTGAAGGGCATGTAAGCCGACGATTCTTTTACGACATTGTCGATACCTATGTGTCGACAATTATGTGTGCGACAAGTCAGGTGTTGTCATTATGCGATCGCGAATCTTCTCTTGAACGTAACGAGATATACGCGTCGAACATAAAATTTCATTACCACCCATTCGACGTTTCTAATTGTTGTGTCATCCATTTTGTAAGTGCAGGCCATGTTTTCAAAACGATAGTTAAAAGGTCTGTTTTTATGGCAGAATTGTAATTTTCCGAAACGCCAAATTTTATTAGCATTACTTTTAGAGTAAGAGATTAAATTATGAATATGAAAAAATAAAAGTAGTCGTTTAAGAGTTATTTGGATCTTATCATTGATATTATACATTGTCGTCAGTTTGTTAAACGAGTCAGGTTCTAGACCTGAAGCATAGAAACCATTTTTTTTTGTACATTTTCGGAACATGTTCAGAATTGAGAAAGAGTAACATTTTCTCATTAAGACACTGGAGTCTTTGTTCATTTCTTATTGATTGCTGCATTTATATTGCACGAATATGTTGTGAAATTATTATTGAAATTGTCAAGCTTTCCAGTTCCTACAAGTAGATTGGGACTGTTCTTGTACAATTGTACATTACCGGAGGAATGAAAATTTGACATACTATTTTACAGATCAGATTCTATTATAAATGTAGCGCATCTACTATTATTTTACTTTAGAACCTATCACATCACGCTACCATATATCAAAATAAATGTTATTTTCTCAAAACAGTAGACAATAGAAAGATAATAACAATAATATATAATATACTAATGACCCACACAGATCGTGGCAGTTCCTATAAAACACTATACTCTCCGAATCAACAAATTCGCAAAATAAATTCTCCACCGATCAGTTTCACAAAATTTAATTCCCATAAATCAATCAATATGCGCCATTTAATCTGAAATGGGGCAATGTCCTGCAAAAATTCAGATAACAACAGCGCACAGAATCGAATGTGACCCCTTCATCCTCAGACAAAATAAGCAATTTCTCGAAAATGATCTTGCCAACTCCCAAGATAAAGACTCGCGCGTCGAAGTAGGTTGCACAAACTGCATTTGCCAATTTCAAATTAAACGCGCCAATTCCGAGAAGATTGCGCACTCTCGGCGGAAAGCGATTTTCCAGATAAATTCGCAACTACCGATCAGGTTCACGTGCGTGTCAGGTGTAACAGGTTACAGAGCCGTTCTTTATTCCTCTTTTCACTCGCGCCGAGCACGCGCGCGCGCAGACCGTTCAAGGTCTTTCCTCGTTCCTGTCGCGGACCATGACACCTTAGACGGTTTCTGTCATGGCGGCGGAAGGAAATCGATACCTACCATTCGAACTCAAGGTCACTGGATGTTGAACGTTGACATTGTCCAAACTTTGGTTCTCTCGGCTTTCGATGCAGGAAGACAATTTGAAAGCTGTGCAAATCTTGTTCAGCAAAATAGTTCTATGTCGGATGGATATTTTGACATCTTTGATAATTCGAAAATTTGACGGTTGAATTGCTGCTTAGCGCTGCAACTATCGACTGGTTAAAATTTGTAATAATAAATAATTTTATATTCAATACTAAAACATATGTATTTTAGATACCTACATAAACGTGGTGCTGTGAAGTTATAATCATTATATTTTTATATACTTACTATTTAAAGGTAGTTAATTATTAATCCTAATTATTAGTGATAAACCTGACCATATGTTAAGAATTACATTTTTCCTGAATTATTTTTGTTTCAAACGCACTGACTTGTATGAATAGAAATATGAATAGAATATAAATTTTTAATGTTAAATGAGTGGCAGATATTTCAAATTCAATTTAAATGAAATTGATAATAAATTCGTCTATGTAATGTTGATTTATTCGAGATTATGGCTGGTTTGGTATTGAATTTTGCTAGAATCGAAAGAAATGAACATTTATGGTGGTTAAATTACTGTAATTGGATGAATATACCCATTGTATTCGTAATCCCTACATCTATTGTCAAAGTTTATCGGAACGTATTAGCGACGCAAAACTTATCAGACGACATAATACACGATGTTACAATAGATAGTAGGATAATTATTAGTTCCATTCAGCGAATGCGGATAATTGCCGGAAAGAGTTGTGACATTAGGCAAACTTGATATATCATTCTCACACGACAGACTGACAAAGATGAATGAATCTGTCGTCGCCAGAAAAGTCGTACTATGTAGAATGTCATTAAGTTCAGATCGTTTGCAGCAAGAACGCTTCATAAAGAGCGACAATTGAATCAAGCTATTAATTAACGGACCAAAAACCGTAAAATATCGAACGATTATCCTTCCACGCTGTTTTGTCAAAATTTCTTGCGTTATTATTGAGTACACGAGGTATACAACATTACCGAGAATTGTTGATCCGTCTTGATACATAAGAGCTAAGCAAGAAGTCATTGTTATATAATGTACATCAGACATCAAATTGTTAAATCATCGATAAACATAAACCGACTCCAGTGGTATCTCACTTCAGAATCCGACGAAAGACATAAACTGAATCAAGTTTTTCTACGAAAAACGCGGTAGCTTGGTCTTATAAGGTCAAAAAAACGGACACGGCGTTTATGATAGGGATTAGAAAGATTTGATCAAAAATTCAAACAACTAAAGTATATACGGATCGTTTATTTTGAAAGTGGTACGTCTATATTTAAAAAAAAAATAGATATCAAATAAATAAAAAGTTTACACTACATTAATCATAAATTGCATATCACATTCTTACTTTTAAACATTAACTTCTAAACGTATAAACTACATTAATCATAAATTGTATATCTCATTTTTACTTTTAAACATTAAATTTTGAACGTATAAACTTTTTGTTTACGTGATATCTATTTCTTTTTAAGTATAGAACTTATACCACTTTCAAAATAAACGGTTCATATATCTGACGTTATTGACAACTATCGCACTTTGTAAAATATAAGCGTTGTCGGTACACTTACCATTGACATTACGTTGACTGTCTCGTCAGTATATTTACTGACAAGATATCTCGTGTAATGGACTAATCAGTACCGCAACTAATACCGGGATAAATCGATTACCTTCGCGGTCGGCATTAACGTTCGACTTTTCTCTACCTTCCGATCAGTCGAAGAGCGCATACATTGCATAATAGGTTTTATCGTGCATAATAGTAAGGTGACCAACTGTACTCATTTACTGAGTTTTGTACTCTTTTTTTGCAAACCGTACTCTTTTCAAATCCTGTACTCTGAAAGTACTCATTTGTATAATTTTATACTCATTTGTATTTCTAAAACATTTTTTTAGATTATTTTATTTCAATTTTATTAATATCATGTCTCACATGAAAAATGTAAAAGTTTTAATAGAAATTTCCTTATGTTGTCCAGGCACTAATGCTGCTGTTGAAAGGGTATTTTCACTAGGGAATGATTATTGGAGCAGTGTGAAGTCGCAACTTTCTGTAAAAACATTATCTGCCGTCTTAACAGTCAAAATTAATATGCAAAATGAAAGTTGTTCGGATGTGGCTACATTATTAGACGAACATCCTCATTTAGCAAAAAAAAATCCACTCCGAAGAAAAATATGTTTTTAAAAGAAAATAAAGTTTTTATCGTTTTTTCTTCTTTTTTTTTCACCTATGAAATACTTGCAAAGTGTACTCTTTTTGAAGAAAAAACAGTTGGTCACCTTAATAATAGGAACGATGCCTGGCCGAGCAAGTTGCTCTACTGATCTACGATTCTTCTTATCCGTCGGCAGATCGTGCAGTTCGTTTACGTCAGCTCGCACCTCGACAGATTGCAATTGATACATGCAATTATCCGCGGCACTCGCTCGCGATTCTCGCATTCCAACAAAGCGGCCACTCCGGCTACGCGAATTAGACGATCGGTCATGATGTTAATTGAAGAACGTGGTAGTCAGAGACTTGAACGCTCGATAAGGAATGCTTAAGAATTTTTACCTTTTCACTTACGCGTTTTGCGAATGATCCTTTTAAAAATGGTAGTTAGTATTCGGGTTTGTCCGATAAATAATCGTTCTGACTTTTTATTTCGCAGTTAAGGGCTTGAATTACTTGGGTGATTCGGTTTGAAATTAGGAAGTTGGTAGTTAAAGATTTGAATGGTTGACAATGACAAATGACACTGAATGTTTGAGACTTTTTACCTTTCCACTTACCGATCGCGTTTTGTGAAATGATACTTTTAAAAATGGTAGTCAGTCAAGTTTCTTGAAAGAATAATTGTTCCAACTTTTTATTTTGCAATTAAGGATTTCAATTAGTCGGGTGATTTGGTTAGATGTTGGGTTTAAGTTAGGAAGTTGGGAATTAATGATTTGAATGGTTAATAAGGAGTTGTTTATGATTCTTTGCGTTTTAATTAAAGGTCACGTTTTGCGAATGGTACCTTTAAATGTGATAGTAGGTGGTGTAATTAATTTGATTAAAGTACGGTTCTGAATTTGTGCTTTACGATGACGGTTTCAACTACATGCTTGATATAGTTTCAACTTACAAAACTGGTAGTCAAAAATTTGAATTGTTGTCAATGAATATTTATGACACTTTACTCTTTCACTTATGGTTCGAGTTTTGTGAATTGTACTTTTAAATATGCTAGACAGTAATCAAAATCTGTTCCGTTTGATAAATAACTTTTGTGACTTTTTACTTTGCAATTAAGATTTGAATTGCTTGCCTGATATGATTAGGCACGGTGTTAACTTACTACATTAGTTGTCAAAGATTTCAACGCTTGATAAGGAATGTTTATGACTCTTTGCTTTGCAGTCACAGTTTAAATTACTTGGGTAATATGATTAGACACGGTGTTAACATACGCAAATGGCGGTCAGCGATTTGAACTCTCGATAACGAATGTTTACGACTTTTTACATCTTAATTACGGGTCAAGTTTTATAGGTGACACTTGTAAATATGATAGTAGGTACTTTAAATGCTAGATAAACTGTTTTACAAAATAAAATGATAAGATGAGATCCAATTGATAAATGAGGCTTCTGCATTTTTACTTTCTGAACTACTTGCGTGTCAACTAAAAAAGTTGCAGCATTTCTATCAAACATTTGATAAACAATAGTTTCCGATCATTCACAATTCCACTTATTAGTCACTGTACTTTATTCTCATACATTTATCCTTTAAATGCCTTCGTCTTTGAGAGAAAGATCGTAGTTCGTAAAAGAAAATGTATTAATGTATTTTATCCATTAAAAAGTACATAGTATTATATACTTATAACATACCTATTAGTAAAAATGAAGCATTTATGGTCAAATACTCATCATTTTTTTTAGAGTTGAGTCGACTTCACTCATGAAACGACGGAAATGGAATTGAACGGTAAATTTCAAAAACCGATATCGTTTCAAAAATTGTTTGGGGTAAGATCACGTGGCGACGAAAATCTGGAAAATTGCACATGTGTGCGATATTACATAAACGCACGCTATGTCGCGTTTCCGTTATCAATCTCTCCCAGACAACACTAATGCAATTTGAAGCGTGCGACGTTCCTCCTTATCAGTCGGAAGAGCATTCTTTTCTTAATTACCTTTGTCGTGCGATAACGCTCTAGTTACTCATAATTATGGTCATTACGGTGGAAAATTGCATTCCGAACGTGTTTTGCCGGCAATCTTGGCAGTAAGAACTTTTACAGTTTACTTCTGACTTCTTGACACCTTCGTATGTGTACTTATTACATGATTTGCCGTCAAGATTTGTTGACTTATGATTCATATAGGGATTTGTAGGTACTTAAAATCACGTCTATGACGTCATGATTGACTACGTAAAAACTGATGGAACTGAGTGGACAATGATTCGTGATTGAGATGCGATGAGACAAGAATGACGAAAATGTAATGTGATTGTATTTTAAGACTTTTCGTCATTTTGAAAGGGAAGTCTATAGCGTAGATTGAAACTGTGTCATGAAGTCTAAATTAACGTTATAGGTATAAACGAACTCTAATAATATATGAATGTGCCTGTGATATCGCATTATTATAACACTATATATAAAATAATTGTTACTACGTCTGTATTTTTATATGGTTTTTACGAATTAAATATTCAAGTCAAATCTGTTTCAATGTAAACATTTATATAAGTATGTCTACTATATCGTTATCCCACCTCATGCATGATATCCATAACAATGTGTTAATAATTATCGTTGGCAACAATCATTGTTATGCTTTATATCATTACCATGAACGATGTATATAATAATTGATTCAAGATCTTCTATTTAAAGCATATTTCTATAATTTCCTGCACAATTGCCTAGATGCACACGAAACAAAGTATTATACATATAAGTCTGTTATATTATAAGTCTGCGAACCAACACATTCATACAGCAATTTCATAAACTGTCGACGAACATTTGAAGATGTTGCCCACAGGCACATGCAACAAAATACATAAAAGTCTATTTCAACCCAAAACCTTCGTATATACAGAAATTTCATTAACAGACAACCGAATCATAAAGCCTGACAAAAAATTCGAATGTACCCACATATAAATAAAGCAAACTTCACAAAAATCTGTTTCGAACGAAAACACTTGTACAGTAATTTCATTAACTGACGACCGAAGCACAAAGTTTGCAGAAATTCGAGCGAGTCCTACTATAGTACACGTAAACCACAATCAATGATCGCCCATAATCCTATACAATTTCCGCCTCGGAATAATATCGAAACGTCAACAGTATTCCATAATCCGTTCGCCAATGGCGTGGAACGATGTTTATCGACGCCGTTCGTTATCCGAATAAAAAAAAAAGAGGGTTCGCTTACGCAATGAAATCCATGCGAGCCCATTCGCTCGCGAATCATTACGTCATCGTGCACGTAACTAAATGCGTGACGCTCTAATGACTGTTCGAGATGGCATCGTCGAACTCGAGCAATTAATTCGCCCGCGATCGCGTCGCGGAAATGGACGAAGATGCGCGAAGCCGCGCAAGGAGATAAGATAAACTCGGCGTGGAGTCGGTCGGACGACCGACTAAACTCGAAGCGCGAAGTTTTCAGCGTCGTCTCGTCATCCGTCATCGGAATCCTGGGAAGTCTCCGGCGAGATTGCGTCTATTTAGTATGCCAATTCCGGAGTTTGTCGTTCGCGCTCGCTTGGAAAGCTGATAGAGCGACGGATAGCGTTCGAAGTGCACGCGATCGTTTTAAGGACGAACGAAATAAATATTGGGCAATTGATTAGCAATTTTGTGTATTAGAATTTGAAATGCACGAGATCGTTTTTCGGATGAACGTTATTAATTCTCGAAAATTGGTTATCAATTTTTGCGTATTGGGAATACTTAAGGAATAATTTAAAGTGTGTATTAGAATTCGAAATACATACATGAAATCGTTTTAAGGATGAACGAAATAAATATTGGGCAATTGGTTAGCAATTTTGTGTATTAGAATTCGATAATGCACGAGATCGTTTTTCGGATGAACGTTATTAATTCTCGAAAATTGGTTATCAATTTTTGCGTATTGGGAATACTTTAGGAATAATTTAAAGTGTGTATTAGAATTCGAAATACATACATGAAATCGTTTTAAGGATGAACGAAATAAATATTGGGTAATTGGTTAGCAATTTTGTGCATTAGAATTCGAAATGCACGAGATCGTTTTCCGGATGAACGTTATTAATTCTCGAAAATTGGTTATCAATTTTTGCGTATTGGGAATACTTAAGGAATAATTTAAAGTGTGTATTAGAATTCGAAATACATACATGAAATCGTTTTAAGGATGAACGAAATAAATATTGGGCAATTGGTTAGCAATTTTGTGTATTAGAATTCGAAATGCGCGAGATCGTTTTTCGGATGAACGTTATTAATTCTCGAAAATTGGTTATCAATTTTTGCGTATTGGGAATACTTAAGGAATAATTTAAAGTAGAACTATTAGGTTTTTGACCGTATTGCTAATGTTAAATGAGCAAGTTTTCGGCGCTTTCGGTCACAGTTGCACTAATTTAGCAAATATATTAATTAACAATGAATTTAATGAAACATTGCAATCAATTTTTTGCGATTGGTGGAAAAGGGAACAAAATGTTTATAAATTGAACAACAATAAAATTTTTTTTATATTTATTTAAACTATTTTTTAAAAAAGAAACCGTAAATTTAAAGTCTAAATTGATTGTATTGCGTTTTAATCATTTAAAGTGTGTATTAGTATTCGAAATACATACATGAAATCGTTTTAAGGATGAACGAAATAAATACTTGGTAATTGGGTAGCAATTTTATGTATTGGAATAGTTAAGGAATAATTAAAAGTATGCATTAGAATTCGAAATGCACGAGACTGTTTTAAGAATGAACAAAATGAATACTCGGAAATCGGTTAGCAATTTTGTGTATTGGAATACTTAAGAATGGAGAAAATGAATACTCGGAAATTGGTTAGCAATTTTATGTATTGGAATACTTAACGAACAATATAAAGTAATAACAGGTGCGAATATGACGCTTGATTTCTTGAGTGGAAAGAGATTTTCTTGAATGAAGAGATTTTTATATACATAGGTATGACGAAATGAAGGGAGAATAAATAGATGCCAATTGTATTCCAATATTTGTATGAAAATCATAAGAAAGAAAATTTTTTTTCGGATAGTAAGACATTTAATGCGTAACGATATATCGTCGTTAGTACTGAAAGGGTTAAAAAAATAAAGTTTATTTGAGATCATGGAAAAAATTATATATTGATCGAAATACGTATACAGGGCTGATACAGAACGAAGTAGTGCTCAATAGTGATAACAGAAATGTTTGTTGTTTAGAAACAATTTTATTACAGATAACTAATACCTGATTAGCTGTTATTGACGTCATCATTGCGTTTTTAAGAAGACATTTCTTATGCGAATAAATCTATAATTTATGTGACTAATAATGGTGGAAGGCTGATTTACTTCAGATTGATGTGAAGAATCAAATCATCATTGAATGAAATACTTTTGATGGTGTGGTACATTACAACATAGTGTTCAGTAGTAGTAACAGAATTCTGTACGAACATAAAATTCTTTACTGTAACACAATACACACGGAAGTTCCATTCGTCTGACCTTCAAATTATCCGTACGTTCAATTCGTTTGAACTTCGAACTATTAAAAATGTGTCTTTGGCCCACCAGTCTGAATACGATTAACATGATTGAGAAGATGTAAATTCTTTGAAATCATTGATACACCCGTAAATTAAGCGGAATGCGTTAAACAATTCCAGCAACGTCGACTCTGTTTCTTATCTTGCGAACAATGATCAATTTGCCGCTTGGGATTATTGGTTCATGATCGAACAATAACCGCCAAGTAATATTTACCGTTAATCTTTATCGATCGCTACTTGTTTGTTTCCGCAACGAATATCGACCCGCTTTCAACTTCAGGCGATTCATCAATTCGAGTAGCGCAATGTCAGTCCTTCAAACTTGACTTTTTGACCACGGAGAGTTTCGAGTTTTTGCTGCTTTCGAAGAATGCAGTTGTAAGTTGACCTTGAATAAGTTTCTGCCGTAAAACTTCATTGATACATTCTTCAATTTTGTACTGACAGTCAAGATTCAGTGTAATATAATGAATACATGTGGATCAATTTAACATTAGTTTTTTAATGCAAATCTCTTACATTACGATGCGACTTACGGCTATTTACAGCTAGTCTTTGTCTCCGCACAATCGTTCGGATTTTCATTTGTGCACTTTCGACTGGGTGAATAAAAAAATATTTGTTAGGTTATTTTGGCCATCGACGTATAGTTTCCATCATTTTACTTGATTGTTTTATTGTAATACAACAGTCGTTGTGGCTATTTATAGCTAGTTTTTGTCTCTGCCGAACCGTTGGGATTTTGATTTACACATTTTCGACTGGGTGAATAAATAAATATTTGTTAGGTTATTTTGGCAATCGATGTATAATTTCCATCCTTTCACTTTATTGTTGTATTGTAATACAAGAGTCGTGTTTACCTGCCACTATCATAATTTCTTATAGGTTTCTTACCCCGTCCAAAACTTTACCAAAAGTTCTTCAAAATCAATCTCAATATTGCATTGCGTCATTACTTATCGCGAGGATTGTTTGATTTTGAAACACTTAGAAACACACCAATTTTTTCTATTTCGAAATGAGTTCGACCAATAGTCGCAATGTGGTATCTTACCTCAGATTATCATTTTTTCCGGTTTTTGCAAATTCTCTAAAATGTTTGAAAACTCACTTTGCCAGAAGCGATTTTACCTAATAAAATGTACCACAAACAACAAATTTTCCAATAACACAGTAAGCGCGAAATAGCAACCTACAAAAATAAAACTTACTTTGTTCAACAAAGTTTGCACTTTCATTTGACACTTGAATATAATACTTTGAAAACCGCAGAATTTTTGTATTTGCTTTCCTCTTACCGTCATTTACCGTCAATTAACTTATTTCACACAATCGCTTAGTTTCAATACATCCACACATTAATACCCTCGTCATCGCTTTTCAATGTTCTTCCTGACATTCTTAAGATTCTTCTGAAATTCTCTTCATATAATTTTCTCTTTCATTCTCAAGAACTCCACAGCTTGTTCTTCATCCTCTGCCCCTTCGAACAACCCTGTATTACACCGTCGCACAGAAAACCATTCCTCCCACTACACAGTGTCCCGCCAGTAACGATACACGACAATAAAAAAGTATTGAGTTGGGGAATAAATTCGTAGCGTTTTTACATTTGCTTTGTTTTACACCGATTTTTTTTCCTATTTGACAAAGTGTATAATATTCATTCGATAGAGCTATGGGATGTATGAATGATCCGTGAGTGAGTGATTATGAAAGTGTGAATGTGTGTGTGTGTGAGTATGATATAATATGTGCCCATAATTATGAAAGTGGTCTAAGTCAAAATTTAAAAAAAAAAAAATTACATTTAATAAATGTAGTGTAAACAAATGTGGTGTGAAATAACTGATAAACTCATTTTTTTTTAAATCTTGACTTAGACCACTTTCATAATTATGGGCACATATAATAATTGATTTTTGTTTAAATTAAAGTTTTTGATAAAAACGCTACGAACTTTTATTCCCCAACCCAATACATAAGTCACTCCGAAGACAGACGCTCGGTTTGAATTTCGCGCTCGTCCGCGACTCCTCACTGCCGCCAATCGTCGAGCTAGCGAACGGGCCTTCTACGCAACAGTACGTTCGCGCCCGTTAGTACAGTGATCGTCGGCCGATCTATAAAATCAGCTCTCTCTCTGTCCGCAAGTTCCTCGCAATTGTCGAGTATCGTACGTTCGGGTAAGATCAGGTTAGATAAGCTCCGAAGACAAAGAGAGAACGAATCCGAATCCTGTCCTCGAATTCCGGTAATTCCTGAAGATTTTCCGTGACTCGAACAGTTCTCCGTGAACGACGGCTAGAAAGCCGGGCAGGAGAGCTGCTTCTGGTGGCCTTTGACTCCGTTGTGCAATTGTAATTAGTCGGTACGGTGATCAAACGAACGGACGGACTGGCGCCAACTTCGAACTCGCGGCAAATCACGTGGAAACCTCAAAGTGCATTGACCCGCGAACTCTGCTCGAAATTTGAGCGCAGTGTGCGTCGGTAAGCGTTAGTCAGACTCGTCGATACTGTGCTTAATCGTGAAATGTCTCATAGGTGTAGCATGTGGAAAACATGGCAATTAGGTAAACGTCGGATGTTGAGCAAACGTACGGCGAAGTAAATACTGGGCAAACAAGAGTCGCGATAAGTTTCGGAATTCTACCGACGTCTTCCAGTTTTATCCCTGAGTCGTCTATGCGATTGTTCCTCTTCTTCTTCCGTTACGTGAACCTCGGCTGGTGTAAAATTTTCCTGGTCTTATACGGCTTCGATAACTGGAACGGAGTGTGTGTGGGACTCGAGGATCTGTTTGATTGTTTGCTCCGATCGAAAATGTGCGTTCGAAGTCTTTTCGAGTTCGTCCGGAGTTTGAACAGCGTGTGACAAACGTAATTTGAGTAGTGAGTAGTACGGCAAATTACTCTCTCCGTCGTAGTGTACATATTTGACTCCGGCGTTGAGACTAAGTAAACATTTCAAAATTTCCTTCCGACGTGTTCCAAAATTTCCCAAGATCCAACGGCCTTGCATCTCGCGCCGAACTTAACATTCGAACTACCGACCAATCAAAATTGCTCGACTTACTCTATCTTTTCTCTCATGAAAATTTTATTTCTTGAAATATTCTTTGGCATTAACTTTGCAAGTCGAAACACATTACTCGTATCCTTCGAAAAACTTAAATAAAAATATAAATAAAAATTGTCGGTAGCTCCAATGTTAAAGCTTACAATTCGACCTTGAACCAACTTCCTAAAAAGATTCGAGTCTGCCGACGGCGCCAACTTCGAACCAACTTACAGGAAGCCGGGATCGACTTGATTCTCATCCAGCGTCCGCCATCGAAGATCCTCCGATCCGTCGATCCTACTCTCGCCTACCTTGCGGCCAAAATTTCGATCGGCCGACATCGGGCAACGATAAAGAAGCCAGCGAGGAACGAAGCTGGCGCAACGAGTCGCCTGATAAGAGATAACCTGCAGCCAGCAAAACAGCCATGCCCACCAGACTGTAGATCATCCGCCAGCCGTGCACTTCTTCCAATCGTGTCGTACGGTCATTGTCGCCTGTCTTCGATCCCGGATTGGTCGATCAGGCCAGGTCAGGCCTACATAAGCAGCCGGAACGATGGTGAACCTGGTAAGCAACCTTCTGGCCCGGGTCTGTGCCGACTGCAACGTCGGCGGGTCTGTTCAGCTGCAACGAAGGATCCTGAGACTTTCGACTCGCGGGATGGAGAGGACGTTCGCCACTCCGGCTCATCGCTCGAGGGAGGATAGGAAGATGGTCGTGCCCAAGGACGAGGTGATTAGGTACGTGTCCGACTGCCTGTGCAAGGTCGGGGCCAGGAGGGAGGATGCGGAGGTCGTCGGACATCATCTGATGACGGCCGACTACAGGGGTCACTTCAGTCATGGGATGAACAGGGTCCAGATGTACATCAAGGACATTCAGAACAAGACCACGGACCCGCTTGCCAAGCCGAAGATCGTCAACGATTTCCAGGTTTGCTTTGGCGGTGGTAAGAGTGGGTCGAAGCTTGGGCCGGAGATGAGGGTCGGATGTTTTGAGGTTATGTCATTGATTCGGGTGGCGTTACGGCTACATGTAGGGTGTGATGGGAGTGGGGTTTAGGATCGGTTCCTGGAGTGGTTGTAACAATGTTTGTTACGAGGGTGGCTTACAGTACCCCGATTTTTATTCATTCGGATGGTTAGGGTAGGTAGGGCTGTTTTTTTTTATTTTAGCTTTGTTTTATTGTGGTCTGTGCTCATACTTTGCATCTGTTTAAATGATTTTAGTGATACTCCTGTTTGTATACATGTCGGTAGTGTACGATGATAATGGGTGTTAATGTGGAGATTTTAGTCACCTTAGTGATCAGTAGTAGTTTCAAAAGTGGGTTAGGTATACTGTTGATGATGCTACTACGTTATAAACAATAGAGATAGTACTGCTACTGTTAATACACTTTTCACATCTCTGATACAAAGACTTTTCCTCGCGCAATTCTCACTAGTAGTATACGCTTAAAAAATTTCCAGAAAACGTTTTGTTCACTATCGGCGCTCATTATGTTCGAATTCCAACGTTGACTATCGCTTCATTCCAATATCGTGACTACTTGTTCATGTGCATTCGTTACCATTCTTATGCGCTGCATTGAGTAATGTTTTACCAATCGTTACGTATTACGTACGTCGATTCATAGTAATTTTCAGTCATTCCATTGTCTGCTTATCGACGTCATAACTGTCGCATATGAATTTTCTTCGAATATACATATAATAAATGCACAATTCGTACTACTCCGCTTTACCTTACTTTCTGTGATACATGAACAACCTTCTGTAACTGCCTGTACTATTGTATCTTTGTGGACCGCACACTCTTTCTAAAATTCAGACAATTTCATTACTTATTTCCAATCCGATATTCATCATTACTGTATCAATCAAATATATTCATACAGGCAATTTTTTTTAAATCTTGTCTATAGTAGTAAATATTGTAGTAGTCGCCTATACCTACCTATGTTCTACACAAGTTGCGTACTCAAATCTAAACGAAAATTTTCTAAACGTGAATCTTACACAACGAAAAATTACTTTTTAAATCCCTCTAAAGATCACATGTTTATTTATTGCTGTCACTCTTTCAATTTCTATACAGTCATTCACCGCCAAAAAAATATACGGGTCTCGAATCTCAATATTGTTGCTTGACTATTGATTTCTCGTTATTGTTACGTTTCTATATATGTATGTACTATATATGTACATGCAAGTCATAGAATTGTAGAATCCACATGATTTGTACTTCCACTCCTGCTTTGTTTTTCCACGCACGGCGGGCGTGTCGTTAATCGAAAATTAGTCGCGTGACACGGGGAACTCTCGTTATGTCAGTATCGATATATCTGCTTGGGTAACGAGCATCATTCCGACGAGACTCGCTTATCAGAACGCAATGGCACGCACCATTTTCCAGCTGCACGACCTGTCGGAGTAATTTGAACATGTCATCGCGAGTTAGTCATCAGCCAGTGTTGACTACGTGCATCGATTATGGAAAGTCGTTGTTCATCGACGAGCGTTCGAGTTGGTTTCGTAGATTTTTTGTTTCGTTCGATGACGTTTTTGCGCCAAATTTTTATCAAGCTTGAAAGAGCGAAAAATGTTATAATTTGGGGAGTTTATTTTTTTTAATATTTTCATGATTAGATGTATGCTGGACGTTACGTTATGACAACTTCTTTCTCGCTGTGGTGCTAATTTCAATTATTTCGAAAGTTAATAGACTAATTTTATGAAGATACTGTGATTTTTGAAAGGAACGTACATATAAGAATTTTTATTAGGTTTAATTTAATTGTTTTCTTTATTTGCTGCTGGACGCTACAAGGCAAATGTGCATTTGACTTTCTAAGGTGAAAATTGCTTTTCTCGAGATTAATTTAAATCTGTGTTATTTTCATTGTGTCGTATTCTCCAGTTCTTAAAAAATTTGACAAAAAAGAAATCGGAATTTCTTTGAATTTAACTGCTATTTCGACCATTTTTAGTCTATAAGTAAAAGTTTGAGTAAGAGATATTTTTTAAATATTTTTCTAATTGCACAAGCGGCCGATTAAATTGAAACTTATTTGGTCCCATATTCTCCTATTGAATGTGTATTACATTCTTGAACCTGTCCCCGTGAGAACAGCAGAACTTACCGGGTGACCTAATGGCAACTGTGCCAAGTTTACGCTCGTAAAGCAGAGGTCTTCATGTAATTTACGCACCGCCATTCGTTTCTGCCAGATTCGCCGACGTCTCTATTCTCAGAGAATGAAGTTTAGACGTCGCTAAATCGCTCGAAAGCTCTAAGTTGCGCAAGGTGCGTCGAATCTGTTTGCTCTTCGAAATTCCTGTCAATTGTCGGCATTTGCGGCAGCGTGCGAAGGCGCTGGACTTTTTGATGGATTAGTTTTTTTACTGTCTTGTTTTGCTGTGGCCCGATTGTCTTCTTTGATCCTCCATTTACGATCGTATCAAACATTCTATCGTTGCCTCTTCCACGTCAAAGCTGACGCTCAACATTTTTATACCGCTTAACGTGTCTATAGTCTGCCTGAAAGTGCGAAGATTTAATTTCTGTTATTCCGCTTACTTTGTCGTTCAGTTTTCGAATTGTTAATGTACTTACAATAGTTTGCCGACGGTTGATATTGAAATCGAATAATATTGCCCAAATTTTATTGTCATCTGTATCTATTCGCTTTTCTATTTTATACTAACAATTTGTTTGCACTAAATTGCGTATTTTTAACTTAATTTATACATACGGAGCGTTTGTTTTGAGAGTGGCGCAATTCCACATTTGACAAAAATTGGATTCATATAATTTATGATTAATGTAGTGTACACTTTCTGTTTGTGTGACATCAAGTTCTTTTTCAAATATCGACTTATACCACTTTCAAAATAAACCGTCCATACTATACTACTCTTATACCAAATGAAATTCAATTATTACGATGTTCATATCAGCCATTTCGAGCGGCGACCTGCATTATTTTTACGGTAAAAGCTATTACTGACTTACTCTCCAAATTGTTTGTGCAGTTACTCTTAATACAGTTTGTCTATATGCCCATCGAGGATTCAAAATGGCAGATCGCTTTCACAGCAAATCATCTGTTATTATCGCCATGCGCTCTCACTTGTGCAATTACACGTACTCATTTCCATTATCGACGGAATACTTGTCCCACACTTACATCGTATCATCACATATTATCATCTTTCACTCCACATCACCGCTAAATCCGCTGACGCGAAACAAACACGCATTATTTTCCCATCAGCGAATCGAATCCATATCTGTTCCTCACACGCCTATCTTCCTCTCATCTAGACTCTCTTATCGTGGCAAGCAACGGTATTAGTCACAATAAACTCGCCCGAAGATTATGCCACCCATCAATGTTCCATTAACACTATAACTATCGTCAAGTCAGAATTGACAGATCTGATTTCATCACAACAATTAGTTTTCTCTCACGAAACATTTTATGTAAAAATTTGTTTCCCCTGAGCATTTATTGAGGCAGTTAAGGCGGTAGTCTGGTCTAGAAATTTGACAAAATCGATTTTTTTCTTCATTTTATTATTCCTTAGACCTTTCTCAATACACCCGTGAAAACCGTTTATTGATATTTTAAAAAGTAGCAGAGTAATAAAAATTGTAAGCAAGCCGCGCGCTCAGGTAGCATAACGGTATCGAAACTTTGAACGCGTTTATCTGAGGAACTGTGTCTTTCAAATCGGCGCCAACGATATCTCGATAACTAATTGACAATTAATAGATTCATTCTCAAAGGAACAATGAATACATATGTAAAATTTCATCAAGACAACTTCAACGGTTTAAAAGTAATTTCAACCCAAAAATGACGTCAAAAATCTCGGTTTAGGTCACTCTACCGCCTCAAAAATGGTCGTTTTTAATTTTGTCATTTTTGATGTATTGATTAATATTATTCCAACATGTTAAATGAATGTACGATCAAGAATTGTGCCCATAATTATGAAAGTGGTCTAAGTCAAGATTTAAAAAAAAATGAGTTTATCAGTTATTTCACACCACATTTGTTTACACTACATTTATTCAATGTAATTTTTTTTTTTTTAAATTTTGACTTAGACCACTTTCATAATTATGGGCACAATTGTCAGAGGTATAGTGTTAAGCGTCAATGGCCATCTTTCGAGCTCCGAGCGATTAGTCGGCAAACGCAAACGTACGGTCAGACTCGTTCATTATTGACGACAGTGTCAGTGTCCTTGAACGTGGTGGAAGGTGTCTCATCGAACGGCCTCTGCATGAGACTCGACTGATGACCCGATAAGATTAGACGCCGGATTAGCAGGATTTATTCTCGCCCGACTGACCGACGACACAATGATGCGCCTCGTGCCTGACAAGAATTACATCTGTTCAGTTGTAGTTACGTACGTTATCTACTCGACGATCGCATAATTTGCCTTCCGACGATCCTTTTTGTAATTGCCGATCGGAACGGTAGCATTAATTTATGGGATTCAGTCTTCTTAGGGGATCGGATCTGAGATTATTGCTTTTGCAAAGTTTGCCCTTGTGTTGGTATTCGAGGTTTGTGTAGACTTTGATGAATTAAGGTGCATTCAATGATTTTTGATTGGCTTAATGATAAGAATTTTGTGAATGTTTTGCGTGTTAATTTGGACGTTTTTATATTTTTAGTTAGGAGTTGCAGTCGTTGACGATAGATTTATTCAGATCCGATTGAAATTTCTTTAATTATTGAACGTAACAAACGGATTGTTCAAACAGTTCCTTTAATAAATTAACAAATTTAAATACTTTTGTGATTTCATCCGTGTTTTTTGTTTATTGGTACAAACTTTGCAAATAGTATCCTTTGACCGTACGTTAATGCAAAGTCGAATTTGAACTTCTTTGGTGACGAATAGAAAAAGTCTGGCAATGGTTGTGTAAAATGAAGAATTTTTTTCTCGATATAAATCAAAATTAAAATTGACCACTTTTCATGCTAACTATTTTCCACATATGTCGTCCATTAGATCAGTTTCATAGTTGTTGTTGTTAAAAAAACTAATATGTTCGTGAATACTAATTCCGTTTGTAGGCCGAATGCTGTCTCGGACTTTCGATTCAGCTTAATCGCACACCCGCCGTCTATATATACCAGCGACCCGTTATACAACGCTTTCTTTTTGTCACTTGGACAAGAGGTTATCGAGCTTCGCAGGGGTGAAGTCCGTTGCACAAACGACAGTTGCAACATTTTTTACAGACCGATCGATAAACACGTGTCGATCGTTGAAAAAATTAATAAAAATATTTACGTCAACCATTTATTCAATACGACAAACTGTGTAGAACAAACGAACAATAGATTCAACTGTTTCAATTTCTGTTGAATTTCAAACATACCATCTGAACAATTGTTACAAACAAGCTTTACGTGCTTCCGACAAGCAGGTTTACTCTACATTCCTTATTTTCGTTCTATCTTCGACTTCTCAACTTTTATATTGTCATTCCATATTTGTAAGGTGACCAACTGTACTCATTTACTGAGTTTTGTACTCTTTTTTTGCAAACCGTACTCTTTTCAAATCCTGTCTCTGAAAGTACTCATTTGTATTTCTAAAACATTTTTTTAGATTATTTTATTTCAATTTTATTAATATCATATCCCACATGAAAAATGTAAAAGTTTTAATAGAAATTTCCTTATGTTGTCCAGGCACTAATGCTGCCGTTGAAAGGGTATTTTCACTAGGGAATGATTATTGGAGCAGTGAGAAGTCGCAACTTTCTGTAAAAACATTATCTGCCGTCTTAACAGTCAAATTTAATATGCAAAATGAAAGTTGTTCGGATGTGGCTACATTATTAGACGAACATCCTCATTTAGCAAAGAAAATCCACTCCGAAGAAAAATATGTTTTTAAAAGAAAATAAAGTTTTTTTCGTTTTTTCTTCTTCTTTTTTTTCACCTATGAAATACTTGCAAAGTGTACTCTTTTTGAAGAAAAAACAGTTGGTCACCTTAATATCTGACGTCAGCCCGATGAAAAATGTCTTTTGACAATCCTCGAGCTTGCGATGGGATTAGACTTGGATCATACGTGCGGAAAGTGGAAAAGTTTTGTCGTCGGCACTGTATTGATTACAGGCAACAATACGTAATATCGTTTCTTGACCTTGAGCCGACGTTTGTAAACACAGCGCTAAGCTGCCAATAGACAGTCCGTATCGGTCGATTCCGTCAATTCTGTCGATCGATGTTAGACATGTCTAAGATTTTCGACAGGCACCGAACGTGGAGGAAAAGTGGGACGCATCTTTTTCAACTGATGTTTATCTTGTCGGAAGTCAAGGTGACTGGCTTATAGATTCCGTAACCTGCCGCCATTTCCTCGGGCCACAGGTGTTGATCCGATTGAATTTCTCACGCACGAAACATATCTTTACACGAGTCTTCATTGATACACCTGTACGCCTGTTTTTTTAACAGGTGCTATTTTCTTTTCGTAAATTTTATTCGGTAGGTTCGCACTGAAGTAATGAATAGATTATCGATTGTATTCGATGAATTATTACTTCTTTTAGGCATATGTTTGGGTATTTGATCTTTAATCATTGTCTGTGCGTTCAGATGCAAGATGTGGTCCGTTCAGAAAGCTCATTGTATTTCGTAACCTTATGAAAGGTTATACTTTGATCCAGGGACTTTCAAACTTGTTATTTTCTGACAAAATGGCGAACGTGCCAGATGTATCCCTAAACTGAATTAAATTCTGAACTGATGACTTGATAGGTTTAATGAACGACAATTAGCCGTATGTGTTGTTTTGACACGAAAAAAAGAGACTCAAGAAAGAGCCTTCGATTTTTTTAATGTTTCGCAAAAGGCAAAAATACAAAATAAAATTGAAAACATGTTACTTGTAATTTGTGAGTTTAGGGAAATTGTGGCATCTTTGTGTAGTAATCCTTTCAATGTCAAATCAAAATTTCTGAAAATAATCTGAAATGTGTGCACCATTGCCAAACGTAGCTGTGATTCGCTCGAAATTTTTGTGTGCGGTTTCGAGGAAATTGCGAGTGAATCTTTCACTTTTTACCATTGCCCACCCTCCACAGTCGACATACAAAATTTAAACTGTACACAAATGTTTTGTTATTTTACAAAGCTGGAATGGCGCATCCAACATTTAACTAATTTGGCTTATAGACACTTTTGACGATCTTGTTCGACTATATCCATTGTGGCATTGAGAAGAATAGATCGTCCGATGATCAATTAAGAAATAAGTTCATTTTCTGTATAACAAATCGATCCGCTCCGAACATCGTCAAAACCACTTTCCTTCACATTCGACCTAACTCTAAACGCTCATCCATCATGACACCAACACACCCCAGTCTCCAGAACCAACCATCCCACTCCGCAATCGGAAACCACGTACGTAAAATTATCTCTGGGGCCCAAGCTTCGTGAACACTTCCGGGTCATCCGCGACCCTTCAGGCACGGTCTGAACAAAATGCTTGCAGGCAGTGGCCCTGGTCGACGGGCAGAACGGACTCGGCCAGGTGATCGGCAAGTACTGCATGAACCTGGCCATGAAGAAGGCCCACGAGTTCGGGATCGGCATGGTCGCTGCCAGAGCCTCGAATCATTACGGCATCTGCGGCTACTACGCTCTCATGGCCATGAAGGAGGACCTGATCGGCTTCACCTGCACGAACACCAGCCCCTTGATGGCACCTACCAACAGCAAGGAAGCTGCCTTGGGCACCAATCCTGTGTGTCTAGGCATGGCAGCCGCCGACGACGACGAGTTCGTCCTTGACATGGCGACCACCGCGGTGGCCTTGGGCAAGATTGAGCTGGCCATGCGGAAGGGGGAGGACATCCCCGAGGGCTGGGCGATGTCCAAGGACGGCAAGGTCACCACTAGTGCCGAGGAGGCCTACGCGGCTTCGCTGCTGATGCCACTCGGCGGCGAAGAGAAGAATTCAGGCTACAAGGGCTACGGGCTGGCCTTGATGGTCGAGGTCCTGTGCGGAGTGCTGAGTGGAAGCGCCTTCGGGCCTAACATCAGGCACTGGAAGACGGGCACGACCCAGGCAAACCTTGGACAGTGCTTCATGGCCATCGACCCGAAGGCTTTCGGGTGTGGGGCTAAGGACAGGCTGGCGGACTTGCTGCAGGACATGAGGTGCTTGAAGAACACTGGGAAGGATGTGATGGTAGCTGGGGACAAGGAGAGGCATGCTATGGAGACGGTGGACGTGGCTGGGGGGATACAGTATCATCCGAATCAGATCAAGGCTGAGGCTGAGTTTGCGGATGAGCTGGGTGTTCAGGAGATGAGACTGGTTCAGAGTGCTGTTTAATGGTAAGGTTGGTAGCGACTGGTCGGTGGTTAGGGGCTGTTTTCCAGTTCTGGGTCCATTTCGGTTTGTCGGCTTACTGTATGATTTTTTGGTTAGGAGAGGTATCGTACTTGCTTAATCATGTGAACGTTTGATTGGTCTGGCATTATAGCGTGTTGGCTTGTCAGCATTTGTCATGGCCTCTCGTCACCTGACCTTGAAATTTAATTTCAGGGTGGATTGATGATTGGCGAAATTGTTTGCTGAATGATGATTTTTTAAGAGAACGGCGATGATGATTGATATGCTCAGTGGAGAAATACTGATCTAGTTTCAGATGATTGCAAAAATGATTTAAGTAAGTTGTCTTCAGAAATTTGAGATTATACTTTATCCTGATTTAAATTGTTTATTGTGAAACGATAAACGATTTAAATATTTTTGCTATAAATCTGACTTACACTGTTTTCATATTCAGGGTATATTGCATTTATTGATTTACAGCGCACAATCGAGTTGTTGGTTTTTATAAATATATAAATAATGTATGTTATTCTTCTAAGACTACATAAGTGAAATGTGCATAATTCGTAGACGACTTGAAAAATTGTACCTTCTTCATTTTACATGTACGTTAAAGTTGTCTATACAAGTAAAATGTTTAGAAGAGAATTATATTGAATAGATTTACGTTACATAATGAATGCTTACTCAAAAGATCTGTTGATAAAATAATTTTCAGACTTTTATATGATATCTTGTAACAAAATAAAAAGTGTTATGAACATTACTATCGTCAACTCAATTAAATCACAATAACTGAACTAAATGATAAGAAAACAGCGGAAAGATCTGCTTTGAAAACCGTTCGCGTGAAATTCGTGCACTTGAAATATTCGACACTAGAGATGTTAATGTCAAAACTGAGACTTTCGTAACTCAGGTCGTCGAGACTCACTGCCAAACTTTGAGATTGCACAAACAAACGCGTGCAATGCCTCCTTTATTTTTCCGCATACCTTTGACATACGACACGTGTTTCTTGACTCACGCAGTCATTGCGAATATTGTGCGTACCTGAAACAACATCAAATATCACTTGACAGCAGAAAGCTGTACTGTCACACGATACTGTGGTATACAAATATGTATGTGTTGCAGTAAATATGCCTAAGCTTTCTTTTTAGCAATAACAGACAGACTATAATTGATCTTTATTAACGTTAAATGTATAACGTCTTCCCTTTACAACAAATAGTCTACTTTTTATCTATCTTCAGGACGGAATGTTTTTATGTTGGTATTGTTACTCTCGTATTCTTGTCCGAAGCAATTATTTGCCTTTTTTAGTATTGAGTTGTGGGAACATTTAATTTTTAATTTTGACTTCTTCCGATGGGGAATGTTGACGTACAATTTTATTCTATACAAACATTTTATCTGTTAATTGGAAAATAAAATAATTCTGTAATACGACTGCGCTGTAAGACGTTTTCATAATTTTTTACCATTTTTTTAGGTATGTCAGAACAGACAATATTAGACAACGTTTCAATTTTTCGATTTCTGGCAATTCGTGCAAAATCTCATTCTTTCACCTACGTCTAATTTTAGGTCACTACTTAATTATCTCCAAAAACCACTCGAGAGTATTTATTACATATACAGATATTTATATAAAAATACCAAACTCACCCTTGATGACATACAACTCTACTGTTTACTCCAAGTATATCAATGACTCCTTCCTCCTGCTTAAAATCTATTCCACTCCTACGCGGATCCCAATATTAACCCAACATCCAAAGCTCACATAAGAAGTTACATAATCCTCCTAACAAATAATCTTATATTCACTTCAACCGTTACAACCTACTCTTAATCTCTTCGTCTTCATCACAAGTTGATCCTCTATTAACAAAAATTGAAGTCGGACGCCACGTTGGCTGCCCTCAATGAACGTGGATTCGTTAGAATGAGAAGAGTCAGAAGTTGCCTGCATAGACGATACTTGTGTCCATTGACAAGTCAATGACAAGACGATTCGGAACTGTGCCTTATTTACTTAACCGGAATCAGATCGGGTTCGCGTGTGCAACTCGATGACTGGCTTGGCACGAAGCCTGGTCTGGCGATGACGTAACAGAATTGCTGAGCTGATCGCCGCTCGATGACGATCATCGCCGCTGATGACGACCTTGGTCTCGCTCATCGGCTCTCGATTACTTTTGTCACGCTCCTACTTTGTCGATCGTCATCGACCGCATCGCGAATCACGAGAGCACGCTTCGCCGGCTTGTAATCCGCTAATCAGGGTAATTTGATTGGACAGAACAATGTTGAGATGATTGCTGTGAGTATGGATGCTGCGTTGATTCGATGTGTTTGGAAGGAAATAGATTATGAGTTTTAGACGATTTTGGATAGGGTGGTTTATGAGAATTATAGAACTCGCTCTTGTTATAGATGCATAGAGTTTCTTACGAGTTAGAGTTTTAGACGTTTTTGGATGGGGTGGTTTATGAAAATTATAGGGCTCGCTGTTGTTATAAATGCATATGCTTGATGGGAGAATTAATTGACAAATTTTGTAAAAGTTTACATGGAATTCAACTTTGACTCAATGTTTTTGGAAGGAATTAGATTATGAGCTTTAGACGTTTTTGGATGGGGTGGTTTATGAGAATTATAGGGCTCGCTGTTGTTATAAATGCATTTGTTTGATGGGAGAATTAATTGACAAATTTTGTAAAAGTTTACATGGAATCGAACTTTGATTCAATGTTTTTGGAAGGAATTAGATTATGAGTTTTAGACGTTTTTGGATGGGGTGGTTTATGAGAATTATAGGGCTCGCTCTTGTTATAAATGCATATGTTTGATGGGAAAATTAATTGACAAATTTTATAAAAGTTTACATAGAATTGTGCGTTGATTCGATGCTTTTGGAGGGAATTAGATTGGCGATTTGCGGATTTTTTTGGATGGGGTGACTTATTGGGAATCGAGGGTTGGTTGTTGATATCCACACATATATTCGGTTGGAGGATTAATTGGCAATTTTTGCGAAAGTTTATATAAAACTGCACGTTGATTCCATGTTATTTTCCATGTGATTTTTAGGTATCTTTGGATGGGGTGGTTTTCGCAAATGATAGAATTGACTGTTGTTATTCACGTACATATTTGGTTGGCGAATTAATTGACCAATTTAGCGTTCTACACCATAGTTTGTACAAAATTCTCCGGATAAAATTAAGTTTTCACTACAGCGTTGGCACAAAGCTTGTCGAAACAATCGCAAATGTAAAGCCGCATTAATAAATGAAACAAAACTGTTAACTGTAACTTTCTAATATTAACACATTTTCTTTATTTAATACCTCGATTTTCAAACGTACATCGATACATGCCAATAGCTACAAAAATCCCCTAAACCAAAGCAAAAAAGAATTTTTACACTGGACTAACAAAAGTGTTCCCCGAATTTCCTTAATAATCACTGACGAAAATGTATTGCAGACACATTCGCCTTAACGAACTGCGTTAACACATCGTCAAACAAATGAAATGCGACGTAATCGAACCCTTCGGCGAGAAAATTTCACGTAAACTCGATAATTAATGTGCTTGCTTAGCTCGTCGTCGCTCTATACAGATTATTGATACATTTGCAAAAAGTGTGACTCGCACAGAAGCAAATCGAATATCGAGGAATCCCATTGGCTGTCACGGTCCGCCAACTTCGGGTAAGGAAACGAAAGGAAGCACACATTGCCAGGCAAGCGCAATCAGAGTCGTCGTTGATTAATGGCCATAATCGTGTTTTACCGAGGCTTAATTAATCGTTCGTAATTTCACAATTTTATCGTCAGACGGATTCCCCGTTATTCTTCTGACGATTTTCGTATCACGAGCCAATAAATACGGCCACCATATTTACGCATTACGCTACGATATTTATTACTGCTCTTCTCGTCGTAATTAAAGAGATAATTAATTATGGGACTGCTCAGGTTCAATCTGACACTCTCATTATGTACAATATTATTATTTGTAACCTTCCGTATACATGTATAGTTTAACAATTATAAAACTTTTAAATAAACTAGTAATATCAGTAACTTAGGTTACTTAGGGAAATGACAGTGACTTTAGTTAATTATATTAAGTAGATACATTTAAGTATTGAATATAAAATTTATTACTTACGATAAATTTCGAAACTAATATAATTTCACATATAAGATTGAGTAAGATTACTGTATATGACGTTAACTTGCAGTTGAGTTTATGAACAGAGCTTTCTCGAGTGACAAAAATTTTGACGTCAGATGTTGTTGACCAGTTGCTTTCTCATTCTCTCGCTTGGCTTCGATCGATCAAAGTCGCAGAACTAGGCGAGCGGCGCTTATCAAAAGCATAGAGAGAAACTGAAGCCGAAAGCTTTGCGGACGTTCGTTCGATTCGATCTTACATCGATTTCCATCCAATCGAAACTCGGAGGAAATCGTTCCTTCAAACTGGATCGCAGTGAGATTCGCATACTTGCCGATTAGGCGAGGGTTACTGTTCGATTCTAATTTAAGAGTCAAGATATGAAAGGAATGCAATTTTCGTATACATTGTTCTAACACTCAAAATCTGAACAGCGAGACTGACGAGAGAGTCGAAGGCCAAAAAAAAATGAAAATTATACGTTATTAGTAATTTGTAATTTTTGGGAAAATAGAGGCATCTTCGTTCAACCGTATGCAAAACAAATGTTTGTCATTTGGTCTGTGAGCTGTACAAAGAATTGTTACAATTAATTATTATCTTCTAACGCTCCATATTGCAAAGATCTGACTGACTCTTCTGACTTTCGGCTAGTTATATGAATTAGCAAACCAGTTTCTGTCACGATGTTGAACGTTATAACTACCGACCAATCGAAATGTTCATATAAATATATTTTTTAATTTTGTAAGTTTAAACACATTGACATGTATCACTCCTCGCAGTTATATAAAAATATGAGTAGGAATTGTCAGTAATTTAGCGTTAATACGACAAGCTCTAAAGCTTTTTCTCTGATATTCATATTCAAAGAATTTACAACCAAAGAGTCAAGTTCAAACATTGAAATAAGCAATAAAATAAAATATTTCTCTTTTGTTCGTAAATCCATCTTTTGTGTTACTTTTACATCGAATAAATCGTATGAGAACATTCTGTTACTGCTTATTGCAATGAAAAGAGCCGCTGGCCAAGGAAAGTACTTCATCTTTGCAATATCGACCGGCTGAAAGAGTTGATCGGTGAATTCCCGTCGTGCAACACTTGGCCATAATTTTTCTGGGAAACCTTGGCGGTCGGGCTCACGTGCGCGTGCTGTATACGTCAATTATTGGCCTCGACGTGTCAAAAGTCGACGTTTGCGCGGAAGACGTATGGCATAGGAAATTAATTTGTCCCGCCTCGAATCGCAATCATTTACAGAGTCCGCCTCTGCTCGCAACACTTCGGATGTTCGATGGGAACAGGACAATTATTTTTAATGTACTGCGGCTAGTAAGTATTACTGTTACGCAATTACGTCATAGCTGGAATTCAGTCCTAACCTTGATTTAATTTGAAGACAATCGATTTACAGTCGGGGACAAAAATGAGTGGACACTACTGGAAATATACAAATAATAATTTTGTTAATTTATTATTTATTATATGATTATGTATTAATTTTTATTAACGATAATATATTAAATTATAATTTAATTACATATAGTTGTTAAAAAAAATGTTCTCTTCGTTATTAATGTAACTTCTATTATTTAACAATAATTTCTGCTTTACGTGATTATTGTAAACAAATCATTATTCCTCTTCATAGAAGATATTATATCTCAACGATAAATATACTATCGATTAATAACTAAATTTATGTAATACAAAATATTATATTATAAATATTTCGCTGCAGAGTCTGTTAAGCACAAGTTCATAACATTCAATTACTCCGTAATTAATGTTTAATTAGCCTAAGCGGCGACTGATGCAAATCTTCGAATGAATATTTATGATCTTACAATCGAATGCCGCTAATTATGTTTCGCGTGTTTCGAAAAGTTCCGTGTTCCTTTGTGATAAGAAAAATGACCGCAAATGCACACTTGACATTGTCATGCGCTCCCTTGTCGATATTTGTATTCCGTCCTGTGCGATAATAGCTCAGATTACCTCACCTATGTGTGTCGCGTTCAAGATGTGAATGAAAATGATTTTGCCTTTCGACACCTTCCACTCGCCATTTCTAATTCGCACGTAGGATGCGCGCGCGCGCGCGCGAGCACGCCGAGACGTGTGACAGTTTTCGTCCTTTTTGCATTAAAACTCGCGCACATTCCTGCCTCGGCCGACCCACTTTCGTTTCGGTTCGATCGAACTTGCGAAATGCACTCTGGATCCTGTTTTTTTGCGTGCGCCGAATTTGAAGTCGGAATAGAAGCGAGCGAACATAATTCTTGCATTGATATCGCACTAAATTATTCTACCCTTATGTCGATCTTATCTCTGAAATGTGGCAGCACGATATTTCTATATCGATATTTCATTGGCGTTCGATGATTCACGAGTGGTCTTGTACTCGTTTGCACTAAATTATTCTACGCAATATGCTTCGAAAATAGCAGGTCTGCGTTTTACTGTATTTTCGAAAAAATTTCATTCTAACATGTTCGGAGTCCAAAAGCTCTCATCCCGCCTTCTATATTTTCGCATCAGATTGTTGAACCCTTATGGAGAATTTATCTTTCAAGAATAACACGTTTGTGTCCTAATGTATTTTCGACTATTTTTCATCTTAATAATATTTCGTACTTACAATGCGAAGGCTCGCATGTAGTTTTGTATTTTTTCCGGGACTAATTATTCAATCCTTACGACAATCTAATTTTTGAAAAATAACACGTTTGTGCCCTAATATATCTCCGAGATTTTTTCATCTTAACAATATTTCATATTTGAAGTGCAAACACTCGCATCTAGCGTTGTTCTTTTTTATATCTAATTATACAACCCTTATGACGCTCTTACTATTAAAAATAAGACGTTTATGTCTTAATGTATTTTTGGTAGTTTTCATGTTAACGATACTCGCTATTTGGAGTCTATAAGCTCACACCTGCCCTTGAATTTGGGTCAATGTTTGATTTCCTCATACAGCAATAGAAATCGCAACAAATTACGCCATCTCCTGCGTCGATTTCATATGTTTAACGGAAGCGGAATGCATTTGTTTTCGCTTACGATTCTTCAGCCACTCTTTTAACAAATTCCACAATGCTGTCATAATAAGAGGACCCTATCTGAAATGAGCCTCTCACTTCTGCGTATTCGTCCATATCACATTGTTCCCCCGACACTTCAGCATTGCGACCTTATTTTTAAAGCGACTATCGCGACCCACATTGCCTTATCGAGACAAAAAAATTGAAAAAACAGGCGACGGACTCAATAAAATATATACGTTATTATAAAATGGGGTGGCAGGGAATAAATCCCCCGATAACTCTTAATTGAACATGCACACTGCAATCAATTATTCATATTCCATATTCCTTATTAACATTCGACGTTCAAAGTACTTTTTCCTCGAAAATTAAATCTGAATCGTCTTAAATTATATATAAATGTTATATGCGACATAAAATATTTTTGTGTGCATATCACACCTCTCCAACACTGTTCGATCCATCCCAGGCAACAAAGCGTTCCGTATTCAATATACGGACAAATCAGAATGCAGACACTATTTTTTATTTTCAGTCCGCAGTTCAGTAAACGCTATTCAGTTCGCGTCCAGAAATATCATAACAAACCGTTTCATTTACGTCAGCCGGGTACCTCGAAGTCGTACGTTACCGACATACGTGCGCATGCATATAGGATACACGGATAAAATAAAATTCAAGCTTTATACCTTCCATCTGCATCTAGAGACTTCCGGACAAAAAATCGTTATCCATCTTCATTCCACGTTTTTAGTCCACATTTCAGCTATTCAGTCTTGGTCCAAACGCGTCGAGCTAACGAAATGTTTTATTCGCGTGACAACCTTGAAGTTAGGTTTTGCTCTAAAAAAGAATCATCAAACATCGAGAAACATAAAATTTCCATAGAATGCTTTGGAAGTGGGCGATTTTTAAACGATTTTTGCGGGCCGGGGATATTGTAGGATTCTTTGAGGAGGAATCAAACGTCTTGTGCAACTGTGTGTGTTTTTGTACATGTAAGCATACAGAAAGAGAGAGGAATAATAGTATTCTGTTCATTTGTCTACTTTTCTGTTATAGGCCTTTTGTCATTACTCTCTAAGAGCCACATTGGCGAAGTTTTGTGTAGATTCCCTTTGTAACGTTTCATTTTGGAACTCCGAATTTATATTCATTTTGCTAATATCTTTTTGCCGTTCCTATTGTGTTTCATTTGGTCATTAAAAAAGAATGGTGATTATTTTATTAATTTCTTTCGGGCTTTGGCTGCGTTTCAATAGCAAATTACTGAGCATATTAATAATTTTTTTTAAACTTTTGAATCATGTTCTACTTGCTTTTTTTTCATTAATAAAATCGTAAGTATATTTGTAATTTCTGTTACAATCTTTCAATCGTGTCCCATTTGTCTTTCAACGGCAAATTTATAAACATTCTATTAATTTCTGTTGAGTGACATTCGTTTCGCTCGACCGCTCGCCATCGTATTGGGTTGGCGAATAAGTTCGTAGCGTTTTTATATTTGCTTCGTTTTACACCGATTTTTTTTTTTTGCTGTCTGACAAAGTGTATAATATTCATTCGATAGAGCTATGGGATGTACGAATGATCCGTGAGTGAGTGATTATGAAAGTGTCAATGTGTGTATGCGAGTATGATATAATAGAAAACCATTCCTCCCACTACACAGGCGTCCCGCCAGTAACCATACACGACAATAAAAAAGTATTGGGTTGGGGAATAAATTCGTAGCGTTTTTATATTTGCTTCGTTTTACACCGATTTTTTTTTTTTGCTGTTTGACAAAGTGTATAATATTCATTCGATAGAGCTATGGGATGTATGAATGATCCGTGAGTGAGTGATTATGAAAGTGTGCATGTGTGTGTGTGTGTGTGTGAGTGGCGCAGCGAAGCTGTAAGACGAAGGCGATGCATCGCAGAAAAACATTAACGACGCATCAGATAAGGGCCGTGAGGTGAAATTGGGTGGTAAAGGGTGGTATTGCCTTGGGGAATAAGTTCGTAGCGTTTTTATCAAAAACTTTAATTTAAACAAAAATCAATAATTATATTATATCATACTCACATACACGCATT
This sequence comes from Anoplius nigerrimus, assembly GCA_914767735.1. Classification (NCBI taxonomy): domain Eukaryota; kingdom Metazoa; phylum Arthropoda; class Insecta; order Hymenoptera; family Pompilidae; genus Anoplius; species Anoplius nigerrimus. The sequence goes on from OU612090.1 coordinate 9,562,714, forward strand.
AACACTTTCATGATCACTCACTCACGGATCATTCATACATCCCATAGCTCTAGCGAATGAATATTGTACACTTTGTCAAACAGCAAAAAAAAAAACGGTGGAAACCAAAGGAAATATAAAAATGCTACGAACTTATGCGCCAACCCAATACATCCTTACAACAGCTTTATCGATATTCGCAATCGAGATGGGTCTCACGTGTCAGCCAATAAGGAACCCCCGTGTCGGGTGTCGTGTTAGTTCGTCGCTTCTCGGGCGAGTAAAGTTCTTCCTCGTGCGACGTAATTAAGGCTCGTTAAGCTGCGAAGGTCGCTGATAATTATCGCCGTCGCGTTCCCGCTTTTCTGAGCTTCGGAATCGCTCGAAATGGGAGTTGAATTTTGAGCAGCACTGCTTTTTCAAATGACTGACACTGGCAAGGAGTTGAATGCCGTTTAAAATGCTGAAAGACGTGCAATTGTATGTGTATAATGTACGGTCAATCGAACATTGTTATAACTTGTATGTCAATGCCTACGACATATGACATTTAGCATAAAATGTTTTGCGAGTTTATTTGAGGGGGGTGTATGATATAAACGTATGTATTAATGTGTAATGAGGAATGTATTATGTAGGTTTGATTGAAAGGCATATGCTGTGTAAACATGCATTTTAGATGACATACAAAAATTATTCATTGCTATAGTTGGTGTGTGGATAAAATATACAGTGTAGGTATGTAGTAGTATTCGATGTACGATTTGTATTAGGTTCCGGCGATATTAAACATTATACATTGGGTATTATCGTAGAGTATAATTCAATAATATAGCAGAACAGCTGTATAAACATAAATGTATATAATTGATTTATGGTAAATTGAACAGTTCATACATCCTGTATATAATATATAATGAGTAGTATGTGATGTACGATATGTATTGCGGTGATATTAAGCATATAAATTAAGCATTGTCCTAGGGTATAATACAATAATATCCGACAACACATATATAGACATAAAGGTATATCACTGATTTATGGTAAATTGAATGATACACAGACTTTGTACACCACGGACAATACACAATTTGAAATGTGCAATAGATTTACACGATTCACAGTATCTGTAACACGACTTTACCATTTGGTACATGATACGTGGATGTTTATTATGCGACATGATAAATGAATCATAGCAACCGGTAGTTACACGGTACATAGTGCTTCTTTTACAGTACATAGGAAACAAGATACGCATCACAGATAATAACTCGATTGCGGTACACCATGTATTACAGGGAATGCAAAGTATATAATCTCTGTTCATCAAACGTACCCAGCACGCTCAACACGGTATGCAAACAAATCATTACGTCGATGATACTCGACACGTGTCGTACAACAATGCACGAAACAAATAGTCCCGAATTATGCGTACCCGGATACTTCTGGTTCTTCCGGTATGCTGCCAAATTATCCCATTGTCAATAGACCTACTCTCATGATTAACCCTTTAATCCCAGTGTGTCATAAAGCTTGACATGCGGCACGATGCTCGAGGCATTTACGAATCAACGTAAATAAACTTTAGTGAAAATCAAGGACAATGAATATTTCCGTGTCACCCTTTACCGGAAACTACATTTGTCGAACAGTATTTTATGTTGTTTACCAAGATTTGCTTCGAATGTTATTAAAATGTATTTGTGATTTAGAGAGAAGGAAAACTGTGTTATTTTGCTGTTATACATTTACAGTGAAAGCATTTAAATAATAGTGATCCAAATAAGAAGAAATGAAGCTGATGAAAGCTGTAGTCTTACAACAATTGAAAAGTTGGGAAAAAGGAAAGTAAAGAATTTTATTTTTTTAATTACGATTTATTTCTCAACCATGTTTATGTAAACTTTGTGTAAAAAAAAATTGGCTGGAGAGTAGAGATGAACACATGTACCGTTTGAACAAAATACGAGGATAATGCTCAATAATAAGAGCCCGAGTCTCCAGGCACATATCTGTCAAAATTCGAGCGACACCCGAATTCTCACCAAAAGAGTCAATCTGATGTCTCAATATATTTAGGTATATATCCAAACAAAAATTTAATTTATAAATCCGCATCTTTATCAGTGCCCTATTAATCAAATCTCCAGACATACAGTCAATATTTCAAGGATACCCGAAACACGAGCTACCAAAAGAGTTAACTCTGCTGCCTCAATATATTTAAGTAAATATCCTAAATAAAAATTGAATTTCGAAACCTGCATCTTTATCAGTATCCAATTAATGGACAATTTGTCGAGACGTATGACAGTAATAGATCCGTCAACAAAAGTGTTGTACCGATGAAATCTTCAGACTCCATCTTCAGTCAAAATTCGAGCGATACCCTAAATTTGCACGAAGTACCAGAAGTGTCAATCCGAAACCACGACACGTTGTCACCTGTCCGAGGAGAGACGTTCGGATCCTCTTCAATTATTGACCGATTAATTGCTCGTCCGTCGACGAAACGTCGGACGGATTAGTGAGAATCCGCGTTACAGAATCCGCACGTCCGACTGACCACGCGTCGCCTACATGCTCGTAAATTAGCACACGATCGATAATCTACATAATGCTCTCCCGTTCTCGTTCGCCGACAATCGCACATTGTCCTCCGCGAACGACGCTCGAATTACCCAGGAATTTCCGTAAAGCGAATCCTGGCCACTGTCAGCGTCAAAGGAGACAAAAAAAGGTTGAAGCACGTAAACGTCAGCTCTCGGCCGCAATTTGCATTAATGAACATATTGTGAACCCTAACGTATTGAAGCGAAGAAAAGTGTGAATGCGGATCGTTTACGTCGAACAGAATGACAATTTTCCTTACAATAGTATTCTTTCCGGAGTCAAAGACGAGTCGTTTCGCACCTTTCGACGATTGCAGTTTCTATTCTTCATAAGGTCGGAAAGGTCCTTCGGTATGAAAATTTCGTTGTCAGGCGAGAACGCATTTAGGTTAAGGTAAGGTGACCAACTGTTTTTTCTTCACAAAGAGTACACTTTGCAAGTATTTCATAGGTGAAAAAAAAAAGAAGAAAAAACGATAAAAACTTTATTTTCTTTTAAAAACATATTTTTCTTCGGAGTGGATTTTCTTTGCTAAATGAGGATGTTCGTCTAATAATGTTTAGTAATAGCCACATCCGAACAACTTTCATTTTGCATATTAAATTTGACTGTTAAGACGGCAGATAATGTTTTTACAGAAAGTTGCGACTTCTCACTGCTCCAATAATCATTCCCTGGTGAAAATACCCTTTCAACGGCAGCATTAGTGCCTGGACAACATAAGGAAATTTCTATTAAAACTTTTACATTTTTCATGTGGGATATGATATTAATAAAATTGAAATAAAATAATCTAAAAAAATGTTTTAGAAATACAAATGAGTATAAAATTATACAAATGAGTACTTTCAGAGTACAGGATTTGAAAAGAGTACGGTTTGCGAAAACAGAGTAGAAAACTCAGTAAATGAGTACAGTTGGTCACCTTAGTTAAGGCGGTAGTCTGGTCTGGAGCGAGATTTTTGACGTAATTTTCCGGTTGGAATTACTTTTAAACCGTTGAATTTGCCTTGATGAAACTTTACATATATATTTATTGTTTCTTTGAAAATGGATCTACATTAAAGAAAGTTATTTTAAATATTTACGTGCAGTTTTTTATTTTCTTTACAACATGGTCCGCCCGAAAACCGCCTCAATCGGCGCCCACACTGGGTGATGTTGTATGCATGTGAAAAAAAAATGTATATATATTCTCAATCTGTATGAGTATTCTGAGCACTGGTAGCAGAATTAGTACTTAAGAAAATGTTGTTACAAAATGGCGGCCTCTTAACCTTTGATTAACGATATTTCATACATTTTCGGGTATTCGACGAGTTATAAAATGTGGGCAAAATTATTCTTCGACTCAATTCTGCTAGCAATCCTCGGAAAAAGACTACCGAAGGTATGTGCAAAATTTGAGCTCGATCGGTCAATTAGTTATCGAGATATCGTGGGCGCCGATTTGAAAAAAATATAATAGTTCTGAGATAAACGCGTTCAGAGTTTCGATACCGTTATGCTACCTGAGCGCGCGGCTTGCTTCTCATTTTTATCACTCTGCTAATTTTTGAAATATGAATAAACGGTTTTTACGAGCGTATTAAGAAAGGTCTAAGGAACAATTTTAGTCAGCAGGAATCTGACGTACGCTGGCCTCCGCCCAAGGAGGCCGGAAGTCTTCCGAAGATTTCCTTGACGGTAAAATAAGAAAAAAGAAAGGTTTAAGGATAAATAAAACGAAAAAAAATCAATTTTGTCAACTTTCTAGAGCAGAACTTAAGTGGCCAGTCGATGAGTCGGACTTGGACAAATTTATCGCCGCCGGGAACCAGATCGATCTACTCAATCCGGACGGGAGTGTCTGCTCTCGCGTTCGCTGGAACAATTATAGTCGCATAAATCAGCCAGATGTTGTTCTTGGCAGTCGGACGCGAGCCACGTACAGGGGGTTCAAAAGTTATCGACCCAGTGTTTGTCGGCGCATTATCGGCCAGCCGGCCTGCTCCCGATTCATCGTATTTTTTCTCTTTGCCTTCGCGATTACGAGATCGCAGATTCTGGGTGGGAGGGGGAAGTTCTTTGGGAAGAATGAGTCGATGTCTGTTTGGGAAGTAAGCCGCTTGGGACGCGGATTGCAAGCACCTGTGACGATTCGCAGAATTAGTCGGATAAACCGTGCGACTGCGACGGGATAAGTATTGACCGTTAGAATGTCTCTGCGACGCTTCAGGCGCGAAGATGATCGTGGGGGTGGTTTTAGTAAAATAATCAAAATTTTTTTTTATTTTTAAAATCTTAAAGAACTATTAAAGAAGTATAAAAGATTTATTATCGTTAGGTAGGAAATTCAAAATAATTATTTTGGCAGGATAAACGACGTAGGCTAAGGCAACTATTGATTCGTGTTTATTAAATTATTACTCGATTGCGTATATTTAAGTGGGTTTCTGTTCGCGAACAGAACTGCTGAGGTTTTAATGTTACATTTTCGTTGCAATCTCTATGCATTGTCGTGATTCGTCACTCTTCCATGAAAGCTGGTCGTGACTCACCGTACATCTTCTACTCTCTCAACATAACATAAACAATTCAATCAGTTGTCTGTTTTGGTCGCTATTATGTGACAAAAACACACGATGAGAATTATATAATAATGTGCGATCAAATTGATTTCTTCCCTGTATGGTGACCGATGACGATTAATATTTCTGTATGTAATTCTGTAGATAATTAAATTTGAACATAGCTCCTCATCTGCCCCGCCTCCAATTTCAACGCAACGTAAATAATTCAATGCAGTGTCCAGTTCCATCGAACTTGTTTATAAACGACATTAATTATACATTCATCGTATGCTGATTTAATTCATAAATCAACAGTCCTGATGATCATAACTCTTTATGATATACTGATATAACTCATAAAAAGAGTACACGAAATTGTATTAAATATGTGATAGCAGTTACAACTAAAAATCAGCAAATTTTACATCCCAAAAAATGGTTACTGCTTGGATTTCTGTTCCTCTATACTGCTTGAACGAAATTGGCAGAATTAATATCTCAAAATTCTTAAAAAATACGACAATAATTCTGCAGCGTTCTTTGATGAAACTTAAATCATAAATAAAAAAATTTCTGGGTATTATGTTTGCTTCAACTTTGTTTCGTCCTATATATAATACGTGTCTGAACAAAATACAAACCACACGAATACTTGAACAATAAAACCCTACATTTATTATCTAATCATCCTTGATCAGATTCACTTTACCGATGACAGATTACATTTCCCTCTTGACCTCTACTCTCCATCCCAGCACTCTTACATCAAAACAGCCATAATTCATCATCACTTTCTCGAGTCGACGAAGCTCAAGCATCTTAATATACCTGTTACGGTAAATGCGATTAATCCAGTGATTATGTATAATTGCCTGTTACTATTGAAGTTACTTGACAGAATTTCCCCAGTGCTCAAAAAGAATTTCATCACACTTTCGTAGGAAGACCCTATAAACCCTTTGGTGCATAACACAATTCTGTTTTTACACGATTTTGATTTATCACGAATTAGAAAAAAAATGTAATTCTTTTTTTTTGCACGATATATTTTGATTTAACATCATCGATCCAAATTCTGAGAAGACAATTTTTTTTATCGTTATATTTATAACTGCGACATTGGAGAGAAGGAATTAATTTTGTGTAAGAGTCAATAAATGGTAAGTTTCAGTTTAAAAACCTTTGCTTTATTAATCCTTTAGCCTACAATATCGTCTCAGAGACGTTGTAAGTCGGCCGAGCCAAATGTAACCAAAACGTCACAGAGACGTTTTACGGCTGATCGAGCTAAAAGCGACTTATTGTTAGTACACTTAATTCCTTCATCGCATTCGGATTTGCAAACATACATTTTAAGAGACCTTCAAGGAGTAAAGTCACTTGGTCATGAATTAGTGACATGTTTTTCTTCGTTTTCAAATGATAATTTACTTTGAAAAGATGTATAACTAACGACCGTTGCGTTTACAAATAAGTTCTTAATCTTACGTCCCTGTATCGGTCGGGAGGACAACCTTGCTTTCATAATTTAACTTGATCATTTACTTTCCATGATGCATGTGCAATATTTATGAAATACAATGTTTAAGATCCTAATATGAAAACTCATGGTTTAGTGTATTATTTTTGCTGATTTCTTAGGACCGGAACCAATCTCCTATTTTTCCGTAGATGCAATATATCTTTTTAAACGAATTTTGTTTACAATTATTCTTCAGAAACGTATCTATCATATAAAAACAGAATTAGGTGTACTTTTCATGAGAAGCAACCAACATAGTTTCCAAACAAAATCCTTTATTTAAATCTTCTTTATCACTCATCTCTCTAAACAAACAACCAAATAATATATATAACTTAAGGAAAGATTAGGAAAGGAAAGGAATAGAATAGGCGATAAGGAAAGAAACCACCAGTAAATCTATTTAAACAAAAAATTAAATATCACACAAATAAACCCTTTACACCGCGTTAATCATAAATTATAAGATGTCTCATTTTTTTTAAATACGGACATGCATTTCTGTTTTGTATTTTATCGATATTTCATTGCGATTTTCATGTTATCTTACTTTCATCACAAATAGTTCAGTAATATATTAAACAATTTTTGTAGACTCCCGATGAGCACACCGAAAGGTGTCGAAGCACGTAGAGGAAACTGAATAAATAAATGAAATTTCAACCAACAAAAGGGCTTATTATTTTAAACTAAAGCAATATAATGATTATGTGCAAAAATCGGTTAATATGATAATTTATTTAAAGATGTTCATTTATTTAATTTTATTAGTATTAATTAAAGTTATATTAAAGATATTAATTTATTTAAATGTTAATAATAAATGATAAATCAATTTCATCCCAAAGAAATTAAACACAGGCTTGAAACAAGATATAGATATATGCAAATTAATCGTCATATTGTTGACCATCTACTACAGCGGTCGGGGAACCGGGGTAAATTACCCCAAATGGGGTAAAAATGAAATCTTTGGGGGTAAAAATGAAACTGTTGTGAGTAAAAAGTATATATTTTTAATTTGCTATTTTATAAACCTGTTAGTATTTTTTTCAACTTAAACAATTTAGCGATAGCTAAATAGTAAAGCACAGCCCCGGCTTATTTAAAAAATATTTTTTATGGGGGCTATATATAAAATTTAAACTAGCTTTTTCGTCTAATAATACAATAAAAATATCATATGAATTACAAAATAACAAGAAATTATCATTTACTTATATTTTCTGTGGGGGCGAATTTTTTTTTTTCCCCAACTGTATATTACTTATATTACTATTATTACCGTTATGTATTTCTAGGCATTACATTGATAAATTGAATAAATGATGTTTAAATTAAATTTTTAGTTATTGTTTCCTTTTCAAAATTATCATGGGGGCTATAATATGAAAGATGCTAAAAAGAGGCGATTTCATTTTTTTTTTTTGCTCTCCGCCATGGGGTAATATCAACTTACACAAAAATATTTTGGGGCAATGATTAAAAAAGTTCCCCGACCGCTGATCTACTACAAACATACACGGTAACTTGCGAGCAGCTCGTACGGAGGGGAAATTCGTCATCGGCGACGCTCGTCGCCGGCCTGCAAGGAATCCGACGGCGACGAACAATGCGGGCCCAGCATGAGAAGCGAACTTGATGCGGCGAATGATCCTCTCTCCGTCGGCGACTAAACAGGAAGGAAGGGCCCAATCATTGGACAAAACGATCCTGTCGAAAATGCAATCGTCGCGCAACTGTTGACCGCATCGCCGAGTTGCACCGGCATGCAATCCATTGCCGCTCCGTAGCGGCATCGCATTAACTAATTCAACGATCTAATACGCCGCGAGAGGTCATGGAACCCATGAGACTCGGCCGCCGACTTTATCTTTGCCGAACGATTCGATAATCAGCGGAGGAACTTTCGATTTCGGCGTTGGGAACAAAAGAAAGTCTCATTTGCGCTGCGTTTGGCGTGAGATTAGGGATTAGGAGGAAGGTTGTGATTTGGATGAAGTCGGACGGGTCTTTGTTGTGTCGGTTGGATTTCGAGTGATGTCAACGATGTTATACATTTATTTATTTGGTGGTTCGGAATTTAATTATTATCAATTGTCTGTGTATGTGTTATGATTTGTTTTTCGTTTGTTGTTGGATTAGAGATTAGGAGGAAGGTTGTGATTTGGATGAAGTCGGACGGGTCTTTGTTGTGTCGGTTGGATTTCGAGTGATGTCAACGATGTTACACATTTATTTATTTGGTGGTTGGGAATTTAATGATTATCAATTGTCTGTGTATGTGTTATGATTTGTTTTTCGTTTGTTGTTGGATTAGAGATTAAGAGGGAGGTTGTGATTTAGATGAGTCGGACGGGTCTTTGTTGTGTCGGTTGGATTTCGAGTGATGTCAACGATGTTATACATCTGTTTATTTGGTGGTTCGGAATTTAATTATTATCAATTGTCTGTGTATGTGTTATGATTTGTTTTCCGTTTGTTGTTGGATTAGAGATTAGGAGGAAGGTTGTGATTTGGATGAGTCGGACGGGTCTTTGTTGTGTCGGTTGGATTTCGAGTGATGTCAACGATGTTATACATCTATTTATTTGGTGGTTGGGAATTTAATGATTATCAGTTGTGTGTGTATGTGTTATGATTTGTTTTCCGTTTGTTGTTGGATTTGAAAGTAGGAGGAAGGTTGTGATTTGTATGAAGTTGGACGAATCTTTGTTGTGTTGGTTGGATTTGAGTGATATTCAAGATGTTATGAACTCATTGATTTGATGATTGGGAGTTTTATCTTTATCAATTGTGCATGTGTGGATTTGCGTTGCGCTTGTTTTGAGATTAGGGATTTGGAGTTAGGTTGTGATGTGGGTGAATCGGGTGGGCCTTTTTTTGTGTCCGTAGAATTTGAGTGAAGGTAACGTTATTAACAATGTTATGGTCTTATTCATTTGATTGTTGGGGGTTCAATGATTATCAATTGTGTATCTGTTGATTTGTGATGCGCGTGCTTTGGGATTAGCTATTTGGAGTGAGATTCTGACATGGATGAGTCGGGTGGGACTCTTTTTGTGTTCGTAGGATTTGGGAGATGGTATTGTTATTAACGATGTTATGGATCTATTTATTTGATCAGAGTTTAATGATCATCAATTTTGGATGTGTTGATTTGCGGTGCGCGTGTTTTGGGATTAGCTATTTGGAGTGAGATTCTGATTTGAATGATTTGAGCGAGACTTATTTTGTGTTCGTAGGATTTGAGAGATAGTATTGTTATTAACGATGTTATGGACCTATTTATTTGATCAGAGTTTAATGATCATCAATTTTGGATGTGTTGATTTGCGGTGCGCGCGTTTTGGGATTAGGAATTATATTGTTGTTTGGTAGAGTCGGGCATGGCTTTTTCTGTGCCGGTAGGATTTGAGTGACGGTATTGTTATTAACGATCCTATAGTCGTATTTATTCGATCGTTCAGAGTTTGATGATCATCAATTGCGTATATGTTGATTTGCGATGCGCTTGTGTTGGGATTAGGTATTTGAAGTGAGATTCTGATTTGATTGCGTAGGGCGGGACTCTTTTTCTGTCCGTAGGATTTGACAGATGGTATTGTTATTAACCATGTTATGGTCCTATTTATTTTATCGTTCAGAGTTTAATGATCATCAATTGTGGATCTGTTGATTTGCGGTGCGCTTGTTTGAAGATTAGAGATTAGGTGGAGTGCGATTGGGACTTGAATGAGTCAGTCGGGACTTTTTCTGTGAGGCTAGGCTCTTTGAGACATGGTATTGTTATTAAAGACGTCAATGATCTATTCATTTAATCGTTGAGAGTTTAATTATTATCATTTGTTTGTCTACGCGTGTATTGGGATTAGAGATTAGGCGGGATGAGATTGTGACTCGAATGAGTCAGTCGGCACTTTTTCTATATGGCTCAAATTTTCGTTACTTTAAGATGTTATTCTTAAAGGCTTTAAAGATTTGCATAATCGTTATTTGTACATAAATAAAATAATTGAATGTGACTTGTTCTTGCTGAGTTCCATGCTTTTTTTCTGATAAGCCTGAATCGCCAGTGACAGTATAGTATAATTATTATCAACATTAAAGACTTATCAAATAAAGCAATGAATATCACATTTTCATCATTGTTTTTTTATACTGACGGTCGGTATGCAAAAAATTGTCAACATTTTCAAAAGCAGACTGACGTCAATCAAGTAAGTCAAGATTGATTCTATCTCTGTACACGGAGTGCAATCTTGATAACACAAAATGAAATTAGATAGGAACAAACAAATGTACTATGATTTGCGGCGCGCTTGCTTTAGGATTAGGGATTAGGTGGAGTGTAAGTACGATTTCGATGAGTCAGCTGGGACTTTTTTCCGACAGGCTTGGTTCACGGGTAATATTGTCAGGTCGCGTTACGTAATCTTATCATCGCCGACGGTTAAAGTACTATTTACTATTTTGTTACGCACTCGATAACAGCATCGTTTACATATTTATTTTTTCATCTACTTAAATTACAGCGACAAGTCGTAGGTTGTATACTTGTTAATACAAATGACTGTAATACTGTCAATTATTGTTTAGGCTTTGTACAATGTAAACATCCTTAATTTGCCTTAAATTAAATATTATTTTAAACAATTGAAATGTTAATTAAAAGTATGTGAGTTGAACAATACCGGTGATGCCAAAATATGCAATGTTTAAGTATACCGTGTGTTAGTGTAAATCAGTGTAAATTAATCTTGAGATACATACATTCTTTCTATTTCTTTCTCATCGTTTCTCTGCAGTCAAAAAATTCTCTGTATTTTGAAAAGTCTTATTACATCATACTACAAATTTCGGTCAATGATCTCAACTTGTTACGTACTTACAACACTCGCTAATCGTCCCAGTGCCGAATTCCAAAGGAATTCACGAGCCGACCTTCCCAAAATCTCTAAAACCTCTACTTTAAATTGGCTTAAGCCAGTTTGATTGCCCGCCATACTCTCCCATTCTTAACTCCGGCGACTTAACTTTACTTCAAAGTTGTCACTTGACGAACAACATTCGTGCGGATTTCTTCTATTCTTTTTCGCGACAGTCGTTAAGTAGAACACATGTCCGATCGCGATACGTATCCAGATCCACTTAGCTTCGAATAAAATCTCTCCCTTTCGAGAATCGGCTCGTGCAGTTTTTCGGGAAGTGTGTGATTTTGCCGGAAATATTTACATAATTGTTTACCGGCGCTGTACTTTCGAAGAATTCGAATCGTAATTCCGAAGGTTTCAAGTCTATTGATGCGAAGGCTCTTCAGATCGTGTGAATTGTGAAGGTCATGAGTTACGAAAAGTTGAAAAGAATTTTTACCAGGATCAAGTTGAAAATAGTACTTATATGGAATTAGATATATCGAGTGGAAAATATTTAATTGTTCACTCAGTTGAATTGATACCGATCAAAGTGCAAGAGATAAAATTATCAATGAAAACATAATTAATTACTGTAAATACAGTATTAAATACTATTTATATCGTGCTTTTGGTAGCTGATAATGTTAGTAAGTTAAAAAAATTTTATTCGACTGCACTCCATAAATAAAATTCTTAGCATTAAATCGTTTGTACTACTTAAATAATTAGCGCACAAAAAATAATCGATATAATCCTCGTCGAGTTGTCCCAAAATGAATATTGGAGAGCTATTGACGAATTGTGGCTGGAAATCGATTCTGAACTTCGATAAGACAGAATTACGCGTACATTGAAATTGAAATACATTTTGACGTGTCGATTCCGAATTCCGGCGGAAGGAAAGTGAACGATAGCAATTAGACTTTTCTTCGAAGGTTACAGCCGATCACCCGTAATTTGCTCCAGCAAGATGGCTGTGATTGTAATTGTGCATGGAAGCGCAAAACTCCCGGAGTGTAGCCGTATTCGAGACTGCTGGAAGATGGATGTAAGTTTTGAGAGCGTTTTTGGAGTTGACTTAAATAATCGGTGAGAAAAATTGTCTGTTTGAAGTGTCTTTAAATTACATGTTTATCTACTGGATCAATCAGAATGTTCTCGGGTTTTCATTGGGATAGATTCAAGAATTACAGCATGAAAGAAATTATGATGCTTGGATAATTCTATTTCTGTACAATTAAATTTCATGACTTATATGAAAAAAAAATGGTCGATGTGATTCCCAGGAGTGTTCAAGAAATTAAATTATTTCCACGAATTTTGCAAAGTTGAGAATATAATCCGAACGGCGAAATTCGTTGAATGCGGAGGACCTATCAAAATGTTACATTCCTAGCATTTTCAAAACAGTATTCGTTGAGGCGTGAAAAACTGTAGATTGTTTTTCGACATAATAACATATTGCATTTGCCGTTAGGAATTTTGGGTTCAATTCGTTGTTTTACTTTTCATCTTCAGAAGTTGCGCGGCAATGGAATGAAATCTTAAATGTATCATTTACTACGTTTCTTCCTGAATTTCGACTTTATTTCTCAACAACTCTTAAGAGACCTGACAATTTGTCAGAATACTCGAAGATTATAGAAAAAGAGTCTCTTCGGATACTGTTCACACGGTGCTGGATCCAGAAATTTTACATATTGAAAAGGAAGCTAACATATTATAGCCCCTGTATGTAGAACAATTTTTCAGAAATGTACCCCATAAACGCTTGACAGTCTGCTAAATTTTCTCAAAGCTATTCCACGTCGTAGATTCAAATATTATAACCGTGTAACCAAAATTATTGCCTAAATTCCTTGTAATAATACCATACCATACATATCAAGTTTGAAAACGTATTCTATAAAACACTTAAAAGTTTCCTAAATCAGTCGAAAACCATTCTACGCCGTAGACTCTAATATAACATACTATAAAACCTGAATTATTGCCTGTGGATTCTTTACACATTCACATTCCACGAGCAAAATAATAATTTAGGTCACTGCACAGAATCAAAATCGTACACTTCAAAACAGAGATATCAATTTATATACCTGTATATCAATTTGCGCGTCTAAGCTTTGTTTCCCGTTCCTAAGGCAAGTAAACATACGCGCTGTGAAACGCACATGCTGTGTACATACTGCTGGCACTGTATATAGGCAAATTTTACGGCCTGACGCGCGCGCGTCGGATAAATTTTCGACTGTCAGAGATTCGATGGCGAGCGAGACTTTGCGCCTGTGGTAGGCAACACTTTATACGAACTGCTATTCCTGCAAACCGGCGAATGCATAAATACAGGACGCCCGTTGAATGGACGATTCTGGAAACCGGAATCAATCTTAGCAGCATGGCGATATTTCTAACATGTTAGGGATTAACAATATAAGTCAAAAAGTACCATTTTGCAGGAGCGACGTTTTAACATTTTAAAATAAAATAATATCAAGCCGAAGAGTATATATTTATGTTTACGGTAACTCAAACTTTTCTAATAGCTTTAACTATCACTAAAATATTACCAATGTGCATAATCTGCTTTTTTTTTAAATTTAGTTGACTTGTACTAAAAATGAACAGAACTTGACTTATACTCTTAATACTTAACATCATAGATTTAATGTAGACATGAGTAGTTCATTCTCCAAACGGAAAATGCAGTGTTAAAAAAGAAATTGAGTCAGCGCTTTCGTTGATTAGAATTCAGAGTTAAAATGAAAAATCTTAGATTTTCGATTTTGAAAATGGACTGACATATGCGAATTTTGAGACTTGCGCAGTTTGTCGAAAATATTGCGATCGCTGGTTTTGTATATATTATGACATAAAGTGTGTTAAAGTCTAATTCGTTTTGTTAAAGACGTTTAATTATATGCGTGCCTAAAATATATTCTTGTATACTTTCGTCTTAAGTCAACAGCACATATTGTATATTGTTTATTTGAGGAACTGACGTAATATAATAGTATGTACTATTTAGAAATTTCTCTTGTTTCTTTGAGTTTTACATAAGTACTCGAAACCGGAGAAGTTAAGCATGTGGTATTAATTATTTCCTTCTGAAGTCATATTGAATTAAGTTTGGTTTGAAAACGCATTTGACTCGTCCATCGAACTATACATTGTGATATGTAATGTCAAAAGTATGCCATTCTTCATTTTTCACCCATATTCGATCTTATTAGATTGTAAGATGTCAAAGCTTGTAATTACAGGTCGTAAAACTACTATAAACATATAGTAGCATTACAAAAAATACGTACACTGTACTAAATTGCAAATCCACTAAATTACAGTACCTTACAATGCAACCAATTACATTTCTAAATTTTCATCCAAATGCAGTCTTAGCAGAGTGTCGGATCTTTGTCGTTATAATTGCAAATCATAAAACTCTTACAAACGTATAGTGTCACTCTAACAAGTATCTTCACCGAACAACAAAACAAAACCATAAAGCATTACGTACTATAATCACAACTCTTCCAAATCGAAGTAACTTACAACATAACCAATTCCATCCAAACTCAATGTAGAGTGTAAATTTGCCAAATGTCATAAAACGATCTTACACATACTACCACAATAACAACTGCCTACATCAACGCCAGCCAAACAATAACCTATTGGTGCTTGCCGTCAAATGTAACGGGAGCCAAAAGTCACATATTATATGTTATATATATTTGTAAATATTTGGTGTAAATAGGAACAAATAATAAAGTGGAAGTATGAAAAAAAAAAAATCAACACCAGAACGTACAAAGCGTCACGCACTGCGCAAATCCTCTGTATCGCGTCAACTTGTATCGTTCTTAAAATTTGACCCAAATTCGACCTTAGCCACGCCGACTCATCGGGCGCAAGCGTGCTCGATATCTAACCGCTGCAAGATCTGTTGATAGAGTACTGTCGTCATTCGCGTTGAAAATCAGCCGGCGCGAGATTTGAAAATTTATTCGCCATCCGCGTCGCGACTTTATTGGGACAAATTTGCGCAGTCGGCAAAACCTCTTTCGCATGCACTGTGTGCGCGAGCCGCTATCTCTGGCAAACGTCACACGGCAGGTCAAATAGGTGAATTTATTGGCCCTACGTTAGCTAACAATCCCGGGAACCGAATCCGCCCACGGTCGGCCACCAACAACAAACGACCACCATCTTCAGTCCCTTCTCGATAAGTTGCGCGCAACATTCCGGAAGTCCGACCTGTCGCTACCCGGTTCCAATCTTTTTTTTTTTTTGCTCGCCGATCCACGAGGTAGGAATTTCATAATTCGTACGATTTCGTCAGATACACGAACAATATTATATTAAAATAATAATTAATAAATAAATAATACTTTTATTAAATTGTTTAATTGCTTTAGTGTTAACGATAATTATGCGAATTTTTAAATTATTATTCATTAGATGATTGTATATTATTGATTATTAGCAGTTATACATTAAATTTTGATTTAATTATGTATGGTCAACAAATATTTTCATCGCTACTCATGTAGATTTTATTATTTAACAGTGATTTTTATTGCAAGGAATTATTGTTAAATGATGGATATTTTTTTTTATTTAAAATATGTCGATAACTTGCTGTTTTTTCGACGTACTACCCTCACATTGTCTTGAGTCAGCGTTAGTCAACTGGAGTCAGCTAACATTTTGACGATGTAACTGCAAGTCCGTGAATATGGAAAGTGAGAAATCTGTTAGTAATACGTGTATATATGTGTTTTTGGCAAGAGATGTGACGGGGAGTGTTGATTGATCGTAAAGTACCATTGTGACTTGCGTAGGTATGTGGAATTACATCTATATAGATGATACAGATATGTATCTTTAAGAAGGTTTAAATTTCGATTTTCTTTTACGTCAATCGCTTGTAGTTTTTTGAAGGCCTCACCTGATTTCTCATTGAACTTTTTTCACAGAACATCTTTACAATTTGACCAGCTTCAATGAATTACGATAACACTACAGTTACCGACAATTCGTGACCCTATATGTACACTTAAAACCTGTCAGTTGAGATAAATTTCCGTAAATACATAAAAAAAAAAACAATTAATAATTATCTCTTCTGAGATGCTGTACAAAAATATTGAATTATTCGGCGAATCAAACATTATGAATATGTACGTGAAGTAATTAATTTTGACTGAAACTTTGAGTCCAGCGTGAATGTTATCGATCGCTCAGCACTTATGCTATACTCTCAACATAATTGAACGCTTTTCGTTCGAAAGGAAAGTTTCGACCGCGAGACAACGCTGCAAACGGAATACGGAATACGGAGTTTAACGATTTCGGGGTAAAAAGTCATCGATCGGCGAGCGGTGTCGGCGTCGGTTAAGAAACGGCCATTCATCAAATTACGCGGTAATTTTGGTCAATGATAACTCGTGACTTTGAAGGCAGCTTCCTACGAGCCCTCGTCGAGGGAAGTGACCAATTGCCGTGCACGGCTTTCGTACAGTCGGCACCAGAAATCCTGCCAATGCAGCATTTTATTGCTGTTCCTTTTCGAAATAATCGTAAATTGTCCAATATTGACGGAAAAGTCCACTTTTAATCAGTGCGAGATGAGTAAAGAGGAATATGGAGCATGATTTTAATTTGTTTTAATCTGCGGCTTTGACCGTCCAACATTTTGTTACTGTTCAGTTCGAAAGTAAACGTGAATTGACGAAAAGCAAAAGTAATGGCCAGTTTTATTCGGTGTAAGATAAGTGAGTAGGGATATTCAACATTGTTTTGATTCGTTTGAATCGGCAATTCTAGTCGTGCAACATTTTATTGCTGTTCCTTTTCGAAATAATCGTAAATTGTCCAATATTGACGGAACGGTCCACTTTTAATCAGTGCGAGATGAGTAAAGAGGAATATGGAACATGGTTTTTCTTTGTTTAAATTACAGATTTTGACCGTCCAACATTTTGTTACTGTTCAGTTCGAAAGTAAACGTGAATTGACGAAAAGCAAAAGTAATGGCCAGTTTTATTCGGTGTAAGATAAGTGAGGAGGGATATTCAACATTGTTTTGATTCGTTTGAATCGGCAATTCTAGTCGTGCAACATTTTATTTCTGTTCCTTTTCGAAATAATCGTAAATTGTCCAATATTGACGGAAAAGTCCACTTTTAATCAGTGCGAGATGAGTAAAGACGAATATGGAACATGGTTTTTCTTTGTTTAAATTACAGATTTTGACCGTCCAACATTTTGTTACTGTTCAGTTCGAAAGTAAACGTGAATTGACGAAAAGCAAAAGTAATGGCCAGTTTTATTCGGTGTAAGATAAGTGAGGAGGGATATTCAACATTGTTTTGATTTGTTTGAATCGGCAATTCTAGTCGTGCAACATTTTATTGCTGTTCCTTTTCGAAATAATCGTAAATTGTCCCATGTTCACGGAACAGTCCACTTTTATTCAGTGCGAGATGAGTAAAGAGGAATATGGAGCATTGTTTTGTTTTGTTTGAATAAAAAATTCTGGTCGCGCAACATTTTGTTGCTGTTCATTTTGGAAATAATCGTAAATAGTCCAAGGCCGAAGGTACGGTCCATTTTTATTGGGTGCGAGATTAGTAAACAGGAGTATGATTTCAATTTGTTTGAATCAGCAATTATGGTAGTACAACATTTTTTTGCCGTTCATTTTTGAAATAAATGTAAATTCGTGAGAAACAAAAGAAATTGTTACTTTATGCGGTGCAAGATGAGTAAAGAGGAATATTTATCATCGTATTTATCCAGCAATTCTGTTCATACAATATTTCGTTGACGTTGCTTTCGAAAATGATGAAAAGCGAAGAAAAGAACACATCTGAAATGGGGCCAATTATTAAATTGTTAATAGTCGCGAGATAGAGGATATTCTTTTAGACTGCTGAGATGAAGCCGGAATAATAATTTTCGTATGACACGGAAATCGTAAACAACGTATTGACATTTTCGAAATGGGCAATCCAGATTTCCAAATTTAACATTACTACGTTTCTATCTGCGATCTGTCAAAAATATTGCATACGGTATAGAACAGCCAGCCCTCACAAATACCACCAGAATAAGCTCTGTTTGCATTTTGAGGGAAAATGTATTTAGCGGTAGTCCATCCGTTTTACAATATAACAACAATACTCTGTTTGGTATATTCGTATTAACTGCTATCGTTTCAAACATCTACAATTTCCAACATTTCGTTACTCGAAAAAGATCACACGTCCTATGACTAATATAACACTTATTACAGTTATAGCACTTCAAATTATATCTAACTATTTCTTCCGATACCAAGCTTTAAACATACAAAATCTTAAAAACAAAGCCAACCTCTCTTTATCATCTTTGCAGTCTCTAAATTCCAACAGTATAACTCATCTCCAGTTTTCATCTCTCCTGAAACACCAATCCCGAAGGCTTACAAATCCGACCATATCTAACCTCAGAATATCTGGCGCTCATCCTCCATCTACTCGCAAATATAAAACATTACAAATCATACCTACATTTCTCACATAATTGGACTGTTCATTTTTAAAGTGGTATAAATCTATATTTAAAAAGAAATATGTCATATAATTTATGATTAACGTGGGCTAAACTGTTTATTCACGTGATATTTAAATTCGAAGATTTTAGGCTTTCGCGGCCATTATTACTGAAAGTATAGGCTTCCGGATGATCGCCGCGTTTGGGATCAGCTGCTTGCCGACGTTTCGCAAACGTTACAGTTGGCATCATCAGGGCAGGTTGCTCCGATACGTATATATTTAAATTGTTTTAAATGGACTTTTATTTCGAAAGTGGTGTAAGTCCATATTTAAAGAAAACTTAGATATCATATAATTTATGATTAACGCGGTATGAAACACGGTTTATTTACGTAACATTTAAATTCTTTTCAAATGGACTTCCACCACTTTCAAATTAAACAGTCCAATTACGTGACAGATGTAGGTATAATGTCCAATTATTTGATATTCGTGAGTAGATGGAGGATCAGATTCAGATAATTCAAATAAAATAAACAGTCCAATGACGAACATCACATAATTTCATAATTTCTCAAAGCGTACATAACCTCGAAACAACCCACAACCCCTATTACTAAGGTGACCAACTGTTTTTTCTTCAAAAAGAGTACACTTTGCAAGTATTTCATAGGTTAAAAACAAAGAAGAAAAAACGATAAAAACTTTATTTTCTTTGGAGTGGATTTTTTTTGCTAAATGAGAATGTTCGTCTAACAATGTAGCCACATCCGAACAACTTTCATTTTGCATATTAAATTTGACTGTTAACACGGCAGTTAATGTTTTTACAGAAAGTTGCGACTTCTCACTGCTCCAATAATCATTCCCTAGTGAAAATACCCTTTCAACGGCAGCATTAGTGCCTGGACAACATAAGGAAATTTCTATTAAAACTTTTACATTTTTCATGCGGGATATGATATTAATAAAATTGAAATAAAATAATCTAAAAAAATGTTTTAGAAATACAAATGAGTATAAAATTATACAAATGAGTACTTTCAGAGTACAGGATTTGAAAAGAGTACGGTTTGCAAAAAAAGAGTACAAAACTCAGTAAATGAGTACAGTTGGTCACCTTACTATTACAGACCCTTGGGCAGCATATTTTGATCCTCCCTGTATCCCACCCCATGAACTTCAACCTTCCCCGTCGGCCGAGTCTCATCCTGGCACCGGTTGACTCCGGCGTTCACCTGGAACATCAGCCGCGAAGAACGACAGTGACGACGACAATGAACGCAATTTGATGGGGGCGCAGTAGGGGGAGAGTAAGCGGGGGTAGGGGGAGGGGGGGAGGGGGAAGCGTTCTCGTCCGTAGAAGCGAAACGTCGAGGCGAAGTACGGAGGTTGGCGAGGAACGATAGCAAAAGCAATGGCAGCCAGTGGTATACGGGCAATAACGGAGCAGGCTAATGAGTCCGTAAATTGGACTGGCTTGCTGCTGCTGCTGCTGCTGCTGCTGCTGCTGGTCGAGCGGCTCAATGCGAGGCTACCCGTAGTCCACTCTCTCATTGTCAGTGTGACTCACACGCTGGGAGTGTGCGACGCAATCGCGAACGCGGATTTCGAGGAAACAATTTTTTTCGAGGGAAGAAAATCGAGGAATTTCGAACGTGGGATGCGGTGGAGTCGGATGGATGAGTGGATGGAGGTCGTGGTGGGGAGTTTGTGATGGTGCGGGTCGGAGGGGTTGGGGATAATTGATTGGCGGTCGAGGGTGGGGGAATTTTGGGCTTCGTGAGCTTGGTGTGGATTTATTTTTGATCGGTGGTCGAGTTGGGCGACTTTGGAGTTGGGAGGTTTTTTGTGGAAAATTTCGGCTCGATCGGTCGGTGCTGATTTTTAATGCGAATGGAAGTTTGGACTTTGTGGACTGTACCGAAAATGGATTGATTGTGAAATACTGAATGGTAGTAAATATTGCTTGCCGTTCTATTTTTGCGAAAGCGTAGTTGAAGATTAATAGACTCGCGGAGTTCATATATTATCTTTGCTTTAAGAAAATTTAGATCCGATCGAATGTGTTTGCTAATTGAATTGAAAAGACTCAGAATTCGTATTTCGTACCTTTGACAACTGTAAAATGTGAATTTTGGGCAATCATCCGAATATCCGGCAAATTCCTTCAACGCTCTCTATTTTAACTTCTCTTTAACGTTAAGCATTACATGACACAAAATTCAATTGAAGCAATCGCCCGTAAATTCTACCTCCGAATCCAAAGCACAAATTTGAAACAATAACTTTTTCCAACATATCTGTCTATCTCTAACTTAAACCATCACCGTTCACAGAAAAATGAATTATCGATCCCAATCACTCCGAACTTAACCAGACCGCCACGTTTGAATTTATCGAAAGAGTTTCAATATTCGCACAAATCACCGTCAATATTATATATGAAGGATACAGTGTGGATTTTCCGTTCTACGTCACAGGGATCGATAGATCGATCCTAGCCTCGTTCGGAGGGGGGCAGAGCGTCGTGCGAATGTTTGATTTGTGACGTAACGGCCGAGAGCTCTCGGCGTGAACGCTGATTGTTATTTCCTCGACAAGCCGACTTACGTTTCGCGCCGCGGCTGATTGAGAAAAATTGGACAGAAGTCTCGACCGGCAGCCGGTCGTTTGTCAAACTTCCGCCGATGTTCGCGCTTAGTTGCCAGCAGATATCGCACAGTTCGCATCGGCGACAATAAACTTCATCGGCCAGCTCGAGAAGTGATAACGCCAAAGTGAAAACGAGGAAAGGAAAAACGAAGAAAATTTGAAGAAATGCACCATTGACAGAACTTGAAGAACCAGTATCGACATGGAGCGAGTCAAACATGTGACAATGTGAGAAACAATCTTGACCGATCCGATGGGACATCGTCATGAGTCTACGCTTGGAATCCAGTCTGATCCCGTGACCTTCGAAGGTCACTCGAACATTTCCGCACCGCTCGGGAGTGTAAACACAAGCGGTCGTTTGACATTTATCACTTCTGTGCTTTTAAGATGAAGACGACGAGTCAGGGTGGGAACGGGAAGTGCTGACGTGCTTCGTTCGAGGGCGGGAGAATTTGAATTTTCTGTCGAAAAGTTTCGAGTCAGTTAGCAAGATGACGAGCCAGACGCCGAAGAAGGAGTTGCTGGAGGACACCCTCCACATTCATCCGGAGGGTAACGAGGAGGAGGTGGATCGAGAATGGGAGGAATTCACCAGGCTGATGGCGAAGCTGAAGGAGAATCGGCGGAATCGGCCTCACAGGTGAATAAGAACAACAAAATTGTTTCAACGTCATCCGCGGAACGTCGACTGACAATTGGCTATCGCCGGGATAAAGATGAGGAGACGAACGTTGGCACGATAAGATTGCAGTTGGACGTTGGACGTTTCATTGAATTTTGACCCAAATTCGGTGCATTTTAACGTTCGTTCATTTCAGACGAAAATTACTTCATCCCAATTCTTCTTTAATTTTGATACCAAAGTGGTGAGGTCGAAGGAGAAATGAAAGATGTTTAATTTTAGCTTAGTGTTTTTTTTATTGTTTTTTGGGGTGAACGTCGAAAAATCGATATTTGCAAAGATAAGAACTGCGCGGATTATGAGAGATTAAACAAGGTAGATTGTAATTTGGTGGACGTTGGCCGATTGATTGAGATTTGACCTAAATTTTGTGCATCGTAACGTCTGTTGTTACTGAATGGAAAATATTATTTTGGTATAACTGGGTAACGAAAGATTCTCCGAAGGATTATGAGTGGAAGTGGTCGAATCGATAAATTATCATAAGCTAAAGCAATGTTTAATATTAAACAACTTTAATTCTTCTTCAAATTTGAATAGACATTGGATAAAATCAAAACTTCAACTTGTTTACAAACATAGGTGTCGTAACATCTTTGAGCTGTTCATGTCTTTAGTACTAAAGTTTAATACAAAATATTCTTGATTAGTATATATATGTATGTACACGTACGTGAACTGATAAAAGATATTATGACATATATGCAATAACTCTGAATATGGACTGTTCATTTTGAAAGTGATGCAAGTCCATATTTTTTTAATTAAATATCGCATAAATAAAAAGTTTACACTAAATAAATCCCAAACGAAGTGATATCCTCGTCAATGTTTAAATGGTCTTACTCTGCTGTCAAAATGAACGGTTCATATATCTACATCGTATACAATAATCGTTTCGACCTCATCCAATAAATACGAAACACTAAAAGCTTAGAATTTCCACCGAAATTACCGCAAATCGCAAAGAATTACTATTCGAACCCAACGACCAAGCGCATTCGATGCCCGGCTCGAAAAACCAAAATTTCAAAATGGTTCGTTACGATTCCCGAAATCTTTATCCCGAGCAAGGCCAATAACGTCGATCGAGAACGATCTCATTGCGTAAGTTGCCGAGCTTCTCAAGACAACGATGTTTGCCAAAATTCAGGCCCTCGCAAGCTTTCTACCCTTGCCCCCCGCCGAATGCCGACGAGGAGCAGCAGGATTTCGATCCGTTCGACTACATTAACACTATCGTAAGCCGACGAATCCTTCTAAGGCGAGCACGTTTCTTGCATCTTGCGCCATTCGTTCGCTTCAGTCGATGCTCGGCAAACTGTCGTTCAATCGGAGTGATACGAGCTGCATTGGGCTCTGCATTAGACAATTGCAGGCATATAGTATGGCATATAGTATAGCGTATAGGTGTATAGTCAGCTGAAGAGGGAGTCTATTCGATGGACGAGTTGCAAGGAAAGATTGTGGATCGGAAGAATGAGTCGGGGGGATGTAAAAAGATGGCAGTAGAAAGGTGTTGAGAATAATGGATATGGATCTTTTGCAGAAAATTATAGGTGGAGATTGAAATTTTGTTGGAAATTAGAAGCTGCATTGGGCTCTGCATTAGACAATTGCAGGCATATAGTATATAGGTGTATAGTCAGCTGAAGGGGGAGTCTATTCGATGGACGAGTTGCAAGGAAAGACTGTGGGTCGGAAGAATGGGTTATAAGGATATAAAAAGATGGCGGTGGAAAGGTGTTGAAAATTATATATATCGATCTTTTGTAGAAAATTATAGGTGGAGATTGAAATTTTGTTCGAAATTTGAAGTTTTGAAAATTAGAAGCTGCATTGGGCTGTCCATCAGATAATTGCAGGCATATAGTATAGCATATAGGTGTATACTGGACTGAACAGGGAGTCTGAAGTGGGTCGGAAGAATGGATCCAAGAGATGTAAAAAAAAAATAGCGGTTAGAAGGTGTTGAAAATTATATACAGGATGAATCAGAATTCGACGGAAAATATTTAAGGGGTGATACAACACTTCGATACAAGTAATTTTTATACAACAATGTATGGGCGGAACGCAAGGGGTGAAAAGTTACAGCATAGTTTTCCACCGTCACACTTAACGCGCTGACTGCCACGCGGTTGGCAGATTAACGCTCTGACAGATATTTCCCCGTAAGTTCGCACAGCAGATAGCGCGTTATCTTTCTTTGAGTATATAAATCAATAATATTTTCTTCTACTTTTAAATGACATTTTGTGTCAAATTGAAATTCACGATTGCCGATTTTATCATATTAAAAAGCATTGTGTGCAACTTGGGTATTTATTTCCTTTACTTTATTGGACAATGGCTCAATGTTGTAATGATTGCATATTGTAAAGTTGCAATGTAAAATTTTTTAATTTGGGATAATAAAAAGTATATGATGCGTAAATGGTTGAATAAAAACATAATATTGAACCGATAGTAAAGATTTTTATTAGACTCACCAAAGTAAGGGTTCTGAACTCTTTTTTGTTATTTGTAAGATACCATTATGGATTCCCTCTTGATACTGATCAATTTATCCTCTGACAACTTGCCGACCATCAGCTTGAAAGTTTCAAAGAGACTCCAGCATCAGCGCATTGACGAATGAACTGCATGAATCTTAATGCACCTATTATGCATTTATACTTACAAATAATGGATACTCAGCATATCTATAGCAAATGCATTATTATTATATATATAGCACATGAACCCAGATCTTAACGAAATTATTACTTCCGCAAGGCACACTACAGAAAGGTAAATTAAAGAATTCCACGAAAATATAATATGTACACGGTTTTCCATAAACTGTACTCACTGTCAGTATAACGTCTAGTAATTCCTACGTCATCGGCAGTAAATTAAAGAATTCCACGAAAATATGTACACGGTTCTCCATAAACTGTACTCACTGTCAGTATAACGTCTAGTAATTCCTACGTCATCGGCAGAAAAGATGAAAAACATTTCATCGTCAACACAAAATTAATCGACTTCCAACGTATTATTTTGCCTAAAAACTGCGCATCTTCAAACGTTTGTCCGGATAAACAAAGAATTATAGTGTAGCCGTAAAAATTGCTGCGCAGATGCGCGTCGAAAATTTTGTATCGCCCCTCAGTTCGTACCGTGCCAATGGACGGCCAAGCGGATTTATAATTAAACCGTTTGACCCGTCGCCGAGTAGACGAATCCCAGACGAGTTCTCGAAGCTTGCCAACAAACAATGCGCGCTTCCTCTTTCGCACGATTTTCAACGCCCCCGCTTCTATTTACTCCACGCTCGAAAGATCGTCACGCCTGCTCGGATCCGAACTCGAAGCTGATGTAATTAATAGAATGCGATTTAATTTCGAGATTAATGAGTTTGTAAGGTACCAAAGCGTCGAGGATGAATAGTTTGTATATTATTATCATTGAACATATATTTTGTCAGTATTTAAATGAATTTGTTCGCTCGAACTGGAAGCTGGTGTAATTGCGAGATGCGATGTGATTTTGACATAAATATTTCAGAAAAGTGTCAAATTGTCCAGGCGGAATAGTTTGAATACTGTTATTGTAGTATAGTGATATTCTAGATAGAAAACTCGCAAATAGATTTAAAATCAAATATAAATAGGTTCGTCAGACTCGAATCTGAAGAGACTAATGTAATTAATGGGGCGCAATGTAATTTTGATATTAATGGTTTTCCGTAGATATCTTGTTGTTGAAGGTGAATTATTTGTTCTTATGGATGTATATTATAACATATCGGATTATATAATGAATAATAATAATATTACGTACATAAAAAATTTTTATGGATTATTACGCATTTTTTTAGGTATCAGAGTATCGATGCTGAAACGTTCCCTGTTGTACAATTATACTTATTACGTCACATGTCGTCATAATATTATCTATATGTTGTATGATTACAACACCCTTTTATATATTCATACTTAAATGTGACGCGATAGAAAAGTACAGTGACTCTTTATGCGATATAATACTATTACTATTGCGATTCTTAGAAACGCCCGAGTATTGAAGCAGCATGTTCTGCTGTTATACAATTAAATGCACGTATTAATATTATTACATGGAGAAATTGCAGTTAACTTACTTCTACAATAATGATTAAGGGCACGTGTCAGATTTGACAATTCAAATCTCGCACAGAAATACATGCACATACATAAAATATTATAAATCTAACAATTACCGACAAAATTATTACAGCAGAAGTCTCGTTTAATTAATAAGCAATGATTAATAATTAAATTGAGAACTAAAATAAATCTCAACCAAACAATTCAGGTATCATTCGACTTTCACTGATTGAAAATTAAACCATTTCCAGCTACACGGAAATACATTCTGTTACTAAAATACAAATTATTCTATCCACCCATCTTCCGCGAGGATCAATATTAATTCATATTAATCACGAACAATACATATATAGAACCAGCGAAACAAAACGAAATAGAATCTATCGAATCGCCAAAGTTCGAAAACGATAATGTATTAATATCTAGCGTTAAATTGAAACTGAATTTATTCTCAGGCCTCCCTCTTTCATAAGGACCAACATTAACTCATATTAATAGCAATCAGCGGCACAATCAAATATCAGTCAACAGAATCTATCGAGCCGCCAAAGATCACAACTAGAATTCAATCGATATTCAGCTAGCTCTAAATTGAAACTGAACGCATTCTCAGGCGGATCTCTTCCACAGGGACTAACATTAATTATTCATATTATTCGCAAATAATACATACATAGAACCCACAAAACAAAAACAAGACAGAATCTATCGAGGCCACCGAAGTTCGAAAAGGAGAATCCGATCGTCGGACGGAACGTTCGGATTTCGCGAATCGAAGCTCTGCCGTACATATTCCCCCATCGGCCGGAAATGCATTCTGCGACCGTGGTTGGGGCAGGATGGGGGAGGGGGGAGGGAGGGGTGTGCTATCGAAGGGAATCAGATGCCAATTTGACGACGATGCGTCCGCGGTTCGTAAAGCATTCGATGCTTGCCGACGCTCGCGATCCGACCTTTGAAAGTTCGCCAAATTGACCGGATCGGATTCGAAATATAGCGAGACAGAGAGAGACTCGCCTCGGTTGACAGCCGACTGTCAAGCGAGCCGTCGGCTAGGATGTTCAATGAACAATTACGGCGAAAGGATGGTCTACTTCCTATGCAACGAGAACACCTACCAGCACATCTACTGGGTAAACATTTGTGGGAGTTGTCGAGTTTACGGATTTTCATTTGTTTTTGAGCACTCAAGTCTGGCTTGTGTGTGTGTGTGTTGTGTTTGAATGTCAAGAGAGGTGTTTAGGCATTGTCCAATTGGATATTGATTTTTTTTTGTTCATTTTTAGATAGGCAGTACCGATTGCATTTGTTTGATTTTCTGGGTGGTTTAACCCATCCGTCAATGTCCCATTTTTGGGACGCAGTTTCAAATTGTTTTCTCTTTAATAACTGCAACTTCTAAATGTACAGTTAATTTCATTTTTTATTTTTCTATTTTTGTATATTACGGCGGGTAATGGGTGTGATCTAATCTTGTCGATGTGAATGGAAATGAATACTTGCGGAATTTGAATTTGACTATCTGTATTGAATTTGTGGGTCGGTGGAGAGAATTTGGATATTGTTTAAATGCGACATTGCGGCTTTGGATGAATGCGATGTTTGATTATGGTTGCTTCGCGTATGAGCGTGCTGCCCGGCGATAAAATTATCGTCTCGACATTTGAGTGGACAGTTTTGTTCTGATTCCTGCGAGTGACGGGCTGGACGGTACTTCGATCAGTTTGACATAGACAGAGTTCGCTGTCATTAGATTCTAATAGTGGAATTGCAGACGATTTATTCCACGTTTTCCTATTCGTTCTTTGCCGCAATGACAAATATCGGTGTGCACAGACATATTAGAGTAAAGCAGAAGATAATTAACATGTTTGGTGAGTAAAAAGTCATTAAAATGAGAAATGATAACATAAGTAATTTTTGTATTATTAATTGTCAGGCTTATATGGCATATATTGTAATGAATATGATACATGTTAATATTTTTCTATATGAAAATTAGGTACAGACCTTTTGTGCACATAATTCGCCCCTTTTTCACAATATTTTTGTCTTGTTTTGAAATGACAAAGCTCTGTTCAAAGATACTTACCATTTGTATCATTCAATACGTTGAATACTTGAAAGCAAATTCGATTTTTCTATAATTAGTACGAATGTAGGTACACGCTACAATTTTTCTAATTGGAAATATGTATATGAAACGATTTATTAAACCGAGACAATTCTTACTTAAAAATACAACTGTAATATTAATAAGCATATGTAAATCAGATCTTATAAATAATGTAAGCCTTGCAAAGAATGTGCTTTGCCAATTTTACCCCCTTCGTGTTTCTAAGATCAATAATCGTCGAGCATATACATTATGCCATAAAACGACCAAAAGTTCGAAAATACTGTCCGTCAGTTACTTCAGTATCTCACATTCAATTATTAACGTGACACGTTCACATATGTACACAAATACAAACTCTACGTTAGACTCTATGCCAATACACATACAATACCTCTTACAGCAATTTCACCAAGTTCCCAAATTCATATCGTCTGTCACATCAAAATCTGAACTCATTTCGACACTCAATCAACTTGACTGTTTTACATATATATAGACAAACCTATCGACTATATATAACATTATACACCCTATATAAAAGAACATACATCTTCCAACGAAATCATCCTCGACAAAAGCAGTTCCTCCATTACACCAGTACCAAGATGGCGTCGGTTGGCGTCTCTTCAGCAACGACCTTGACTCGTCCGCGCG
This sequence comes from Anoplius nigerrimus, assembly GCA_914767735.1. Taxonomy (NCBI): domain Eukaryota; kingdom Metazoa; phylum Arthropoda; class Insecta; order Hymenoptera; family Pompilidae; genus Anoplius; species Anoplius nigerrimus. The sequence continues at coordinate 9,592,095 of OU612090.1, forward strand.
CGACCTTGCACGCGTGCCACGCGTTCCGCGCGAATATATAATAGAAAGGCCGGTAAAGGGGTCGAATCCTGAAACGGCCGAAGTTACCCAGCTCGTTCGCGAGTCGACGAAACATCGGCCTCCGAACTTTGACGATCGTTACGTCACTCGCCGTCCGAATCGCACTTGCACGACTCGCATTACGCAACACTGGCCGCGACACAGATAGGACACTACCTGTCATTTGATAACCGTACCTGGCACGTGGCTACGTGCAAAAAAGCATAGCAATCCAGTCTGCAGCCGAGATCGAAGACGTTCGTCTAGGGATCGAAAGCTTCGAGGCTGACGCTTTCTTATTATTAGTTTTTAGTTAGTTAGTTTATTTACGGTTCCCTTACGGGTTTCCGTCCTTTCTTTTACATCTCCCTTCTTTCTTCGCATAAACATAAACATAGGCTAAATAATAATAAATAAATAAATATAAATATAAATATAAATCTTAAATTATCTCTTCCTCTATTTTCTTAGTCTACTTTTCGCTTTCTTATTATTAGGTGTACAAATAAGTTCGGTGCCTCTTTATCGTATGTACAATCAAGCCTTTTCGGCCTATTCGGTCACTGTACACTTGAGAGGAAAAGGAAAAATTCGTCTAGGGCAGAATCCGCTGACCTGGCCCTACCGATGAGTCCGTCAGTGGATCCGAGACGAAACAATTTTTCGAACAGACTATCTTTTACCTTTTTGTCGCAAGTATACAGTGACCGAATAGACCGAAAATTGATTATACATTTCACTGGCGATCACTGACAATAGGTAATACTCCTAAGGTGGAGTGGGGTAAAACCGACCCAGAAATTGAAAAGTTTCCTTTAAACTGCTGCATTTTCTATCTATTCCACTAAAACCTAATAATCTTAGTGTTTTTGTTTAGCGCATGGTTCATTCTTTAAGTCGCATTAACTTGGATTAAGAATATCTTCTGAAACTTATGATTTTCTTAATAAAGTATAATTATACGGTTTTCGGCGATTTCGGTCACTGTTGTACTACTTTACAAAGTAATGAATAGCAATGAATTTCGAAAAACATTGTTAATAACCAGTTGAATCAAACCAAATTAAGTTTTTAATGAATTTCAATTGAAGTTTTAAGACCAAAAAGAAAGAATTAATCGATAAAGCATATAACGAAAAACGATAATAAAGTTTAACAAGAATTTAATAAATCCGACTCACCTGGTCAGGATCTCGCGACGTTTCGACACACTGCGTGTCATCTTCAGGGGACACGTAAACAATGAGGTGTCAGGCCAGTTTCTTTCTTAATAAATTAAAAACAATGCCGCTAGGGCGGACTTGCCCCGCATCTGGGGCAAAACCACCCAATCTGTTTAAAAACATATACACACATAATAACAATAACACATAAACATATAATGACAATTTTTTGTCATTTTTAGCAATTCTCAAGGTTTTTTACACTTTTTTTCGATTTAAAACGGCTTATGGTCTAAATACACTTCAGATTTGTATTCAGCGGTTGATAATACATGAAAATTATGCTTGGTTTAGATTTATAAAATCTTTTTATGACCATTTATTCAAATTTTGCTATTTTCATAATTTATTCGAAATTTGAGGGTGCGACAAACAACTTTTTTCTTTTTGTGTGCCGGTGAAATTATTGAATCTTATATCCTTATATTATGGGGCAAAAGCGGAATTATTATTAGTAATACGAACTTTGTCGAACGAGTTAAACGGGGGGAATCACAGAATACATGGCGGTCACTTATGTTGAATACTATCCGAACCATTGAATACTAACCAACGGAAGATTTCTACCTTACAGTTGATACAATGCAACGTATATTCGAAAAAATGAGGGCCTTGTTCGGATTTGCCCGGGGAGGGAGCGGGGGGTGGGGGGGGGGGGTAAGATTGCATTGTATCCTTAGTAAGGTTAGGATAAGAGATTAAGACATCTAAGTAAGGAAGTAAATTTTTATTTAAGACGTAATTACAGCAGATTATTTGCAAGAAAACCGAACTTATTTGTACACCTGATACTTTATCTTTTATCTTTCTCGCTGTACTAGGTACAATGAACGAGATACCGTCGATTCCGATGCTTCTCGTTTCGAGTGCAATCTCGAGTTGCAGTCTCGAGTGCCTGTTGAGATTTGAGACCGACGACTGACGACTCGACCTTACGCGAATGAGAACGCGCGTGGACTCATCGTTGTAGGAAGTTAAAGGAATGAAAATTTTGAGGATTGGGGTCTCCTCAAGCATTGTGCGCCGTTCGTACGGAAATAGTTGTACCGCCAACGTACGGCAGGGAAATTATTGTTCGGCGAGAAATGGGCGATGAATCTATTTTTGAGTCCGGCACGGTCGGAATATTTTGAGGTTTTGCGGATCGCGGGCTTAAAAAAATGTCCGCGTACGATCCGAGTGCGTGTATTCGCGATGTCCCGAAATAGTGTTAGCGCCGTTTCCGACTGATTTCTCGGTAGTCGGGGTGGTTGCCATTCGGGGTGGATTTTGCTCGCAGCGATGAAAAACAAGGACAGTGTTAGGTATGAGCAATTTTCGTCAGACCGAATTGTACGTTTTCCGTTGCTTGTTTCGTGACATTCAGTGTCCGTGGATTTCTGACAAACACATTGTTTTTCACAAATTCTGGCAGGTAGTAGTCTAACGATGTTAATCCAAGTGTATTTCTGGATATATATTTGCGGACAGATCAAAATTCACTGACGATGCTTTTAAGAATAATTGCTTGCTTGTGATATTTTGTTAATTGCAATGCTCGGTGATTCAGGTCTGTGACGCAATTAAAAACAATTTAATTCTTACCTCTTCCTTATATGCACTATAGATTACTGCTGTACATATAAATAGTATGATCGGGTAATCTTTAAAGGTTTTTTTTTTGTAATCGTTGAAACATTGTAAGCATTATTTGAACATATTCGGTATTTTGGTTATTTCAACATTTGCAAATTGATTACAAATGTAAAAAATAAGCTCATCAAAGTAATGTTATAACAAAGCTTCATTGTTCTAACACTTGTTTGAAACGAGAATTAATCCTATTCCTCGATGAGTACAAAGGTTTTTGCCGTCGAAAGATTTTGTAAGTGTTGAAGGTTTGCCAATTTAATAAGAGGATTTGGAATACTTTAGGATATTCTGTATACATTGTTTTGATTTGCTGCGTATTATATGAATACACAAACATATACATGGTGTTCTATCCAATAACGTACATATGCAGACGAACAGTCCGCAACTAGAACGCTTCTTCAATGCACAAAAGTGCGGTCACAAAACCATGCACTCATACACGTCTACGTAGATACTATTCACTAACAATTATCGCTGATTGACAGTGTGCGTTACTATTTGATAGCGGCGTTGGAAGATTAGTGAATGAGCCAGAATCAATTTGATATCTCACATCATTCAATAGTTGCTGCTGCCAAATGATTTTGTAAATTTCTGACTCTTACCATCGAAAGTAAAACTTTAGCGACACACTATATTCATGACATAGGTATATGTTTACTATCATACACTGTCTGCTGACACATTTTCTATACCGATGGAAAATAAAAGTCAACTCAACTCCTGACGCGTTCAACAAAACTGCGTTTTTCAAACCTGCACACATACATTATCCACACGCACACTATTTATCGACAATTATCGCTGATTGTAAGTTCTCGCGTCGCTATTCGCTAGCGAGGTTGAAAGTTTAGTGAAAAAACTTAAACACTTGTGACACACTGTATTCATGACATATATGTGCCCATAATTATGAAAGTGGTCTAAGTCAAGATTTAAAAAAAAATGAGTTTATCAATTATTTCACACCACATTTGTATACACTAAATTTATTCAATGTAATTTTTTTTTTTTTTAAATCTTGACAGACCACTTTCATAATTATGGGCACATATAATCATACACTATCTACTGAAACATTTTATATTCTGAACGGATAATAAAAATCTACTCGAATTCTGATGCGTTCAACAAAACTGCGTTTTTCAAACCTGCGCACATACATTATCCACACACACACTATTCATCGACAATTATCGCCGACTGAAAGTTCTTGCGTTATTCGCTAGCGAGGTTGAAAGTTTTGTGAAAATACTGTAGGTAATCTCTCTACCCAAGTCATTGAAAACTTCAACATTTATGACACACTGTATTCATGACATATGCGTAATCACACAGTACTTATCTACTGAAACATTTTATATACTGGACGGATTATAAAAATCTACTCGAATTCTGATGCGTTCAACAAAACTGCGTTTCTCAAACCTGCACACACACACATCATCCACACACACACTATTCATCGACAATTATGGCTGATTGCAAGTTCTCGCGTCGCTATTCGCTAGCGAGGTTGAAAGTTTCGCGCAGGGCGAGCTAATCGCGAGTTCCTTTCGGAGCTGCCATCTCGGGAGTCGAAATGAAAAAGTGCCGGTCTCTCTAATCGAAAAGAGTGCAGCCGTCTAATGAACGGCGGGGTTGCCGATGTCGCTGCAGCGACGGCGGCGACGGCGGCGGCGACGGCGGCGACGTCTTCCTAGCCGACCAGTCAGCCGCCTTTATGTGCATGAATGAGCGCTTAAGGACTCGTTATGCTTATCGAGCACGCGTGACCGGCATGAAAATCGTCTCACGTCGACCGACATACGGGGTGGCCAGAAATACGCGCTGATACCCGGAAGGGTTCATTGTTCTGGACGCAATTTATTTTTTATTCCTTATTTTATTTATTTTCCACCCTTTATGCATATTGATGGATGTCAAATTCTTGTCACGTGACTGCAAGCGACAGAATGTGCCAGAATTTTCGCTGACAGATGAAAGGGATGATTTTTGGACAAATAAGTGAGGAAACTTGTAGGAGAGAAATGTCTTTATTTTTCGGTCCGTTTTTATGCTTAACGGTCATCTGTGATTGCTATCAAAAGTCACACTTCGTGCGAAATGGATGACTAAACAGACAGAATGGCACCTGAATTACAACTGATACCTGAAAGTGATAATTGTTCTATGGAACAGAGCAAACACTTTTGAGAAGAGAAAAATACAATTCACTTAATTTCTTTTCCATCTTTGCGTCTTTGTACTTATCGGTCATCTGTCGCCGTTATCCGAAGTGTTGTCACGTGACTGCAAATGATACTACCGACTGGACTGAAAAATATACCCAAATTTGAGCCAGTACCTAAAAGGCATGGCCGTTATATAGGCAAGAAAGGAAGTTTCTGGACTGAAAAGTATAATTTTTTTGGTCATTTTCGAACGTATTAGACATATGTGATTTCTATCAAAATCTTGGCACGTGACTGCTCTACAATTCGCAAGGAGCATCGCGGACTGATATAAGAAAACGGATGCCTGAAAGAGATGATAATTACATAGATCAAAACAGAAATTATGTGCCTTATTTTCTGTAATTTACTTTTCTGTCGGCATGCTTATCGGTCATCTCTGATTATTATCAAAATCTTCTCACGTGATTGTCAGCATTACCCCACGAGCAGTGTCGTTCGACGAACATACAAGGTGTGCTAGAATTCTTAATGAAGGAACTGATTGACTTTCAGTTAAAAACAATTAAGTTCTTTAAGTCAGTAATATCCAGGATAATTCCGACTAAAAAAATTGAACATGCAAACAAATAAAATTGAATCTTTATTGCTTCGACAGAGTATACAAATAATTTTGATCAACGCAAAGCAATGTTCTCTCAAAACATTATATTGAACAGTTTATTTAAAAATCGTTGAGTCATATTTTATTAAATATTAAATATGGGATAAATACAAAGTTTACTCTAAATTAATCACAAATTAAGTTATCTAATATTCTTTTAAAAATGATCATAGTTGATTTTTAATCAAATATGGTCTTACACCACTTCCAGAATGAACTTTCCGATATAGTTTGCAATTCGCATATAGAACAAGAACTGATCTTATGCACAGCGTACTGCTTTACGTATACCTTGCGAACGTTCATGTATGACGTAAACATTTGTCATTCGTCACGTTCGAATAGGAAGAGCCGCGTGCGGAAATGCTCTATTTTTAGCTGATTCTCACGCGCGAAATTGTAATTTTCCGATCGTTCTGCGAATTAGAGGATGGCGTGCGACGTAAGCGCGGATTCTCGTTCTGTCGCACACGTGAGTCCGATTTTGCGCGAACAACGTTTCCGGGCACGACATTCCGCTCGATGATCACGTGACAAGTGTGTTCTTCTCGACCATCGACGACAGGTGCCGAGAAAAATGATAGCCGAGTTTGAATTACGTTAGCTTGACACTCGGAATTGGATCGCAGTGGCGGAAGTCGTTTCGAACGAACCGAAGAATTGTAGAATTGCTGTGATGGAATGTGGATCCTTAGTGGTCTGCATTCTAACTTCTCTTTTATGTCTCATTTTTTACTTTTCAGACGTTGTTACTCGGTTTGAAGTGAAAATTCTTTTCTATCTCTCGTCTTTAATGTTCTATTTAAATGAAAAGATACGGATCACGGCTTAGCCTAAGTGGTTCCAATATTCAATTTTTTAAGACTTATCAAGAAATTACTTAAATGTGTATGCGGTTCTATTGGAAAATGTACGATACAATCGAGAAGTATACTTACAACAGAATGTTAGCTGCTCTACTTTCCTTTGTTAGAACAGTTTTCATTTTTTTAGTATTATCGAACTTTTGCTGCGGATTTAATCGAAAAACACACACGTGCACATTGAGCAAATTAACGCGACAGGACCGAAACAACAATAAATCAGAATTTAGGCAATTACTCCTTAAATAAATCAATTCTCACATAACATTCCTCTCAACTTATTCTACCTAACACACACACACACACACACCGAAGGGGTTGTGAGAGTTGTAATTTATTTGTTTTCCACTTTTTTATTGTTTTTTTTTCATATGTTGTATGGTATTCTTTGAATATTAAAAGGGACACGTTTAGCAGCATATAAAAATCATTGATTATTTCTCGATAAAAAATAAATAAATGGACAACTTTTATATATGTTTCACTTAATTTTTCTTTGAAAAACGATCTGTTTTTCGGTCGGGGGATAATTAGCGGACACCCTGTATAGGTGGACGAAAGTGTAACGACCAACGCAAAATGTCACACGTGACATGTAACATGTCAGCTGACAGCCAAACCCGACGTGAGTCTTGCGAGTTTCAAAACTGTGAACACTGGGTGTCAGTTGTTTATGATTGGGTAGGAATTCTGCAGTCAGAGAAATTGTTTGTCATTTCATTCATCGTGTTAATACGAAACCACTAATGTTTCTTAATCACATAAATATTTTTGCTACTAAATCGTAAAGTGAACGATTCATGGAATGTATCAAAAAACCTTGAAATGTGGCAAAAATCGTCGGTATGTTTTGAAAACGATAGCAAGGTCATTCATTCTCCAATCATTAATCAGGACACAATGTAACATGCTACTACCTTCATCGAAGTTACTGATGTTTCGCTAACTTTCCCACTATCAAATGAAACAGTTTGCCATAATGGACCATTCGTAGAATCTACCAAAAGAACTGTAATATGTTGGAACTCGTTAGCATGTTCTGAAAACGGAAGCAACGTCTTCCATTACTCAATCAATAATCAAGACGCAATCTAATATGTTACTTCCTTCATAATTTTAGTACGAAGTTACTAATGTTTCCTAACCACATAAATCCTCCCAGTACCAAATGAACCAGTTCGCCATAATGGTCGATTCATAGAAACTTGAGACACTTCAGCAATTTTTAGTACGTTCTGAAAACGGAAGCAACGTCATTCATCCTCCAATCATTAATCAAAACACAATCTAACATACCACTTTCTTCATAATTTTAGTACGAAGTTACTAATGTTTCCTAACCACATAAATCCTCCCAGTTCGCCATAATGGACGATTCATAGAAACTTGAGACACTTCAGCAATTTTAGGTACGTTCTGAAAACGGAAGCAATGTCTTTCAATCATTAATCGAAACACAATCTAACATACCACTTTGTTCATAATTTTAGTACGAAGTTACTAATGTTTCCTAACCACATAAATCCTCCCAGTACCAAATGAACCAGTTCGCCATAATGGACGATTCATAGAATCTTGAGACACTTCAGCAATTTTTAGTACGTTCTGAAAACGGAAGCAACGTCATTCATCCTCCAATCATTAATCAGGACACAATCTAACATGCCACTTTCTTCATAATTTTAGTACGAAGTTACTAATGTTTCCTAACCACATAAATCCTCCCAGTTCGCCATAATGGACGATTCATAGAAACTTGAGACACTTCAGCAATTTTAGGTACGTTCTGAAAACGGAAGCAATGTCTTTCAATCATTAATCGAAACACAATGTAACATACCACCTTCTTCATAATTTTAGTACGAAGTTACTAATGTTTCCTAACCACATAAATCCTCCCAGTACCAAATGAACCAGTTCGCCATAATGGACGATTCATAGAATCTTGAGACACTTCAGCAATTTTTGGTACGTTCTGAAAACGGAAGCAACGTCTTTCAATCATTAATCATTAATCAGGACACAATCTAACATGCCACTTCCTTCATCATTTTAGTACGAAGTCACTAAGTTTCTCAACCACATAAATCCTCCTACTATCAAATGAATCATTTCGCCATAATGGGCCATTCGTAGAATCTAGCAAAAAACTTTGAAACACTTCCAGAATCGTCAATATGTTCTCAAAACCCGAGCAACATCTTTCAACCTCGAATCATTAATCAAAGCACGAGCTGACATGTCACAGGTGCGCGCGCATACATTCTCTTCCTCCCACTTCCCGTTGCGGAAGTTGGGGCGACTTTAGTCGGAAAACAAGCTAAACCACCTGCTCTTCAGTTCTCACCCGTTACGTCCGCGTCGAATGCGTCACGAGGCGTTAAAAAGCAGAAGGTGGCCAGCGTGGGCGGAATTTTTATTTTTATTTATCCTCATGACGCGCCACTCTCAGCTGAGAGTCGGAGGGACAGCCGTCGAATGTCGATAATTCTCAATTAGGCCGTTTTAATCCGTGACCTTCGCAGGCACTTCCGGTCACGTCCTTGAACGGGCGTAGAAATAAAGAGTTTAAGTACTTCAATGGCTGCTACTTTTTCTTTGTGCATTTAGTATATTTTGTCACTGACCTAACTCAATGGTCATTGCTGTGTCAAACATTTTTCATTACTCGTGTCTTATTCAAAATTATGTCTTGTACTTTTGAAATTATTATCATTATTATTAATGTTTTCATGCTCGTCACTTAATATTTTGACCGAATCGTGTAAAATTGTGTAAAAGTTTACATTATTTACGGGTGACAAATGGTTTTATCGTTATAAACGCTTTCATCAAAATAAGAACTGAGTGAAAATATGAAATTTGCTGCTGATAATTTCAAATTGTAAACGAAATATGGCGTAACACTTGCAAAGATCAGACTCTTTTAGTCTATGATTTCGATATAATATTAGAAAGATGGCGACAGGTATTTCTATTTTAATAATCGTAATTCAATTCCAAATACAATTAACAATTTTGCACTACGACTAAGATAAGCTTCAATTACTCGTATATATATTTACAAACCTGTCATTCACCTAATATGAGGAATGCAACAATCAGCGTTCCAATAATTATTGCTCATTTATGAAAAAGGTGAATAACTGTAAAGTACGGGTACGGAAATCTTTTTGTCACCATACAAATGTTTCTTAATTCAACCTGAAGCATTAATCGTCAAAATGGCCATTATATTGAATATATAGATGTGATAATTATTCCCTACACTAATGGCCAGGAACTTTAATCTATATTGAATATATTTTATATGTAATTGATAAGTGTACGAGTGCCATCGCAGTAATGAGCCATAGTCACAAAGTCTAATTGTAATGATATGGCTGTGTTTATTGAGCCAAACATTTATTTCTTGTAAAATGTAGGGTTACTTCAATAAACGATTTTAAAAAAAAAAAAAAAATAGATGTGATAAATGAAAAGACGACGGTTATGCGTCGATAACTCTTAATTAGGCCGTCTTAATTCGAAAAGCGTGCTCGGCAAGGAACTTCCGGTCGACCGCATTCTCGAATGGGCGTATAAATAAATTAACGAATCGCGTGAACGAATTCGTCGCAATGAAAATACGCGGAAGCGCGTAAATCGGTCGTTCTCTGCCTTGGACAGAAATAAGTGCTCAAGTATGCACATTCGGACTAAGTAGCCGAGAATCCGAGAGTTCTATCAATGAGGATTAATATCTATGTCCGACTTCGCTGATCAGATTAGGACTAATGAGCCGACGATCGTGTGAGTGGCCTAATTTGAATGCGGTAAAAAATCTTGCAGTAAAATTACGTTCATTGTAAGCTCACTTGTGTGCATCCGGTGATACGAAGAAGAAAATCAGTTTTCATAGAGATAATATTAGTTCGGAAACAGTATTATTTGGGATCTTCGGAAAAAGTTATTTATCTTTTATTGACTTTAATGCCTCTGTTGTCTTTTGTGCTTGTCATTATGACAGTCGTGCCAGTGACAAAAATTACCGGTACGAATATCGAGTACTAAGCATTGATACATATTTACAGCTAGAATTGGCTACAATTCACGTATACATATTTAAATTGTTTCAGCGTCCATAAATCAATATATAGAAGCATATAAAATTGAAAACCAATCAGTCCTTTAATACTAGAACCAAAGTAACCTGACTCAATCTTAATGACTATTGTCTCATGAAGCTTTCTAGTTGTTAAAATACACTTTAACAGGCTTGGAAACAGTCAAGACTCGAATCATTGGAGCAACCTGCCCTGATGATGCCAACTGTAACGTTTGCGAAACGTCGGCAAGCAGCTGATCCCAAACGCGGCGATCATCCGGAAGCCTATACTTTCAATAATAATGGCCGCGAAAGCCCTAAATCTCGAATTATAGAAAACTATTTGATCATCGAAATCTGACCAAATATAGTGACACTTCTTTTGTTCCGAACGTGCTCACTACGCTGTTCGAAGAAATTTTGAAAACGAAACATTGACAAACAGATTAAGAAGATGCTCGCTGATTGGAATCAAATATCACGTGCTGTTCGTCAACTTCCAAATCTGATATGATTTATTGCTCGCTAAATTCGAGATTAAAAAGTTCGAAACTGTAAAATTCAGATAATGAACAAACAATATACGAAAAGATGATCTGACGCTCTCTTCGCAACCACACAATGAACGGAAATGAACGAACAGATCGAAAGTCGAAATAATTCGACGACAGGGAAGTTGTATTAGCCAAAAATGACATTCAGCCACAGTGCACTTCCCCCCCCGATCAAAAGTCGTCGAAATAAGCTCGGTACTTACAGCGACGACCGTTACACCGCAATCTTGTTAACGGCGTATCAAAATTTCGGGAACCGAATCATAGTTATCTCCAGCCGATAAATTGTCACGACCGGATAGAATCGGCAAAATAAGAGGATTAAAAGCCCGCGTTGATAAAGTCCCGCACACATAAGTTTCGCGTTTCAGTTGCAATTATTATCGCAATTAAAAATGTGGTGGAAAGCGATTGGCGCATCCGAGTTCGACATTTCTTTCGAGTCGGCGAACAGTCAAGTTCCTAATTTTTTTTTTCTTTTTAAAATAAGTTTATTTATAGTCGCATCAACATCAAGGGTTATTAGCGACTACTTGGGCGGAAGTTCCTAATTTGTCAGCGGTACGCCATAATTGTTCGGATTCGCTAAACATTCGAACAGTTCAAAATTCTCACCTGTATGTTGGCACTCGAAATTATTATACCTGATTTAACCCATTATCCGCCAACGTCCCATTTTTGGGACACATTTTTAAATTGTTTTCTTTTAACAACTGCAACTTCTAAATGTGCCCATAATTATGAAAGTGGTCTAAGTCAAGATTTAAAAAAAAATGAGTTTATCAGTTATTTCACACCACATTTGTTTACACTACATTTATTCAATGTAATTTTTTTTTTTTAAATCTTGACTTAGACCACTTTCATAATTATGGGCACATAATATGCAGCTAATTTTATTTATTTTTTTAATTGTGGCGGGTAATGGGTTAAATTCAATCGGTTACGGTTGATCAAGTCCCGCACACATAAGTTTCGCGTTTCAGGGTCTTGACCTTGATTCTTGGCCGTGGTTGCCCAGTTACAGCGAATCGCAGGTACAAGAGGTTAATCGCATGACATTAAGCGCACTCTAATAATAACGAAAATCGAGCGTGCCAAATTCGTTAAATACTCGACCACCCACACTCCAGCCCGACGAACGGATTCGGAAGAAAGCGGGAAATTTAAACGAATTTCGCTTGCCGGAAAGTCTGCGAGCTGTAAGTTTTGTCGGATTCGTGCAATTGGTATCTACGACGATCTGCTGAAGAAAGCAAGTCAACAGTCGACAATCTGCAGACAAATCGTCTCGTAAGAGAGTGCAAAAAATAATTTGCAATAATTCCTTAATCGCTTGCGTTCGTTATTTTTATTCTCTGCCAATGATTTTATCTTGAAATGATGTAATTATTATATAATTATTCTTATTATTTTATAATTGTTATTAAATATATCAAATTGAAATAATATCTATTATTATATAATTATACTATGAAATTATCTTCGGTATAATACAGAAAGTATGACAAATAACGGCCACAAAAATTATAAAATTCTGAAAAATTATATTCGATTAATTCTTGTTCAATCATGAAGTTTGTCGAATTCGCGCAATTGGCATTTACGACAATCTGCCCAAGAGAGCGAGTCAACAGTCGACAATCTGCAGACAAATCGACTCGTAAGCGAGTGCTTCCGATTGGCGGAAAATGTGTGAACAATAAAGAGCGGATTCCCGAGACCGTGCGTCGACTTTGGGCTAATAATATCAAAGTCGTGCCTTGCCAAATTGATTTAATATATTGAGGTCGGACTATGAACAGTGCTGATCCTAATGAATCAACGTTGAGCCATGAGCGGAACGTATACGGAAAGTGCGAGGAAAACATTCTGCATATCGTGGATTCTGCGTACGAATATATCTGTATATCGCAGGGCGTATATCGTGATTTTTCAAGGCCGCGATTGTCTATAGTGACTCTAGAGGCGATAGCCAACATTCAAAGAATTTCTGAGGCTCAGGACGATTATTGGGTTTTGATGCTTTTTGTGCAAAATATTTATGAATCTACGTGTGAAGGTTGAAATTGTGTAACTTGAGCTGGTGTGAGAAAAAATTGATATTTGTTGACTGAGGTTAGCAATGTTCGATTAATCTCAGCGTTGAAGAAAGTGTCCGTAAAGAAATTTGCAATTGTTTAAAGTTTTTGAGTATAAAATTATCTTCCATACATTTTCAAAGTATTGCTGAAATACGTATTTTTGATCCAAAACAAAACAAAAGTTGCATCTTTTCACCGTATGGCGTTTTACTAGTCATTATTATAATATTATTGTTATTATTAGTGACTATTACGGTTTAAGTGCACAAAACGAATAAGTTATTAATTTTGTAGTGATAACCTGTAAATATGTGAAAATTGAACGTCACTCTTTCAAAAATATATAATTAGAAACTATGAAAGAGATTGCAAACAATTTCTTTGTCACAAGATCTATCAACAACGGAGTCCGATTTCAACCTTGACCTTACACAAATCTTACCGAGAACTATGTGACGTTTAAGTATTCTCAGTACGCGGACATTGTGCTCGAACCTATGCCAAAAATTCGTGATTTTTTGATCTGCAACATTCTACCAACAACGCAGTATTCCATTTCGACCTTGACCTCATGCAATACGTCTTGTGAACGGTCGGGAAACAACAGTCGAACTTACAACTTTTAAAAATAAACGAAGCCCAAGCCCACCTCAAGAAATTGTTAATGTTCGCTTTGTCCCACAAAGCTCCAACGACAGCGCACTTCTTGATTTCGACCTTGACTTCACACAACGCATCATGTAAAATTTGAAAAACAACAACCAAATGCTCAACATCCAAACATAGACCCATCTAAAAAAGCTGCAGCTTTGTCTCCCAAAACTCTGCCGATAGCATCCTTTGGTACTTCGACCTTGACTTCACACAACATATCTTGTCAATACTCAATCAGCAACAATCAACTTAACAACATTCAAATACAATACAGGCCCAAAGCCACCTAGAAAAACTTCAAGTTCCTTCCTGTCCCACAAAGCTCCGCTGACCGCGTACTTTTGCGCGAATCGACCTTGACCTCGCACAACGCGCCTTGTCAATCCTCTGGAAACAACAATCAACCTATCAACTTCTGAACGTAAGCCCACCTCGAATCCATCTCGAGGAACCGCCAAGCCCGTCTCTGTTTCACAAAGCTTCACCTACAGTGCACATCCATACTTCGACCTTGACTTCACACTACACATCTCGTCAACCTTCAACAAGCAACAATCAACCCAACGACATTCAAACAGAAATCAAGACCAAAGCGACCTGGAAAAACGTCAACTTCCCTCTTTGTCCCACAAAACCCCAGCTATAGCACACATCCACACTTCGACCTTGACTTCACACTACACATCTCGTCACCCTTCAACAAGCAACAATCAACCTAACGACATTCAAACACAAATCAAGACCAAAGCGACCTGGAAAAACGTCAACTTCCCTCTCTGTCCCACAAAACCCCAGCTATAGCACACATCCACACTTCGACCTTGACTTCACACTACACATCTCGTCAACCTTCAACAAGCAACAATCAAACACAAATCAAGTCCAAACCGCTCTAGAAAAACGTCAACTTCCCTCTCTGTCCCACAAAGCTCCACCTACAGCGTACTTCCGCACTTCGACCTTGACTTCACACTACACATCTCGTCAACCTTCAACAAGCAACAATCAACCTAACGACATTCAAACACAAATCAAGACCAAAGCGACCTGGAAAAACGTCAACTTCCCTCTCTGTCCCACAAAACCCCAGCTATAGCACACATCCACACTTCGACCTTGACTTCACACTACACATCTCGTCAACCTTCAACAAGCGACAATCAAACACAAATCGAGTCCAAACCGCTCTAGAAAAACGTCAACTTCCCTCTCTGTCCCACAAAGCTCCACCTACAACGCATATCCACACTTCGACCTTGACTTCACACTACACATCTTGTAAACCTTCAAGAACCAACAATCAACCTAACAACACTCAAACACAAATCAAGACCAAAGCGACCTGGAAAAACGTCAACTTCCCCCTTTGTCCCACAAAACCCCAGCTATAGCACACATCCACACTTCGACCTTGACTTCACACTACACATCTCGTCAACCTTCAACAAGCGACAATCAAACACAAATCGAGTCCAAACCGCTCTGGAAAAACGTCAACTTCCCTCTCTGTCCCACAAAGCTCCACCTACAGCGTACTTCCGCACTTCGACCTTGACCTTGCGCACGACCCGCCGTCAAGCGACTCGAAGGACCGGCGACAGTCAGCTCCCGAAGACACGCGGAATCCCGTCCGTCGGCCGCCAGACAAACCAGCCGCTAATTGCCAAAAAGCACCGGCGAGAACAATGGCTCGCGACGATCGGGAAACGATGCTCGACGTTTAAGAATACCGAGGTGCCGGGCCTGCCAAATTTTCGGCCGAATGTCAGTGCCAGTCAGCTGCTGGGTGTCGTTCCGTGCTCGTTCCTGCTCGCCATCTCTTCAGCGACGAGCTTCAAGTTGCGCTACGAGTTGCGCTTCAAGTTACGCTCGAACTTTTCTCGAACTTTTCTCGAAACTCTTCGACAACCCGGAATCGTCGCGAAGGTCGAACGTTTTTTGTCAGTGTCAAGAGAGGAACGAGTGGGTGTCTTAACATGTCGAGGGTCGCCATTGGCAAGTGTTCCGGTGTCGTTAGCGAAGCCGATCGGGGGATGCCGAAGGATCCGCGGGAGGATTGTTGAGGCCGGCAGTTGACTTCCGGTCGTTCTTCCTGGTGGAGGTCACCTTCAGCAGGAGCGAGGTCCCAGCTGCTTTCATGCCGGCCGCCATCCTGAACAGGGCCTATTTTGTCTGTAACGATGACTATCTCGTAAGTGGATGTTCCTCGAGTACGAGGCTGGACGCTGACGTTGGGAGAGTTTCAGGGTCGCTGCTCGTTTATGAGGTGTTATGGGGTGTTTTGAGCGGAGAGTGACTGTTTTCTATGGAGGAGTCGATACGAGTGGGGAGTGTTTGGTGAACGAATCTTTTTTGTTGGATGTTGGTGGGATTGAAGCTCTAGTTTTGTTAATAAGTGCTTTCGATCATTTTGGAAGTGTTGTTATTTAATTGGTTGGTGGTATAGTGACTTCGAGGCTGGTATCAAATTCCGGTTTACTATTGAATATTTTAATAGTAAATGATTGTTGACCTTGCAAGTGGAAAACGTTTGGTCGACGTTGGGTCAAGAATTTGATTGTTGGCATTCATTTATTTGTGGATTTTGGTGAGATTGAATATTTAAGCTATTTTGGTAATAAGTGCCTTGATTCAAGCGGGGATTATTCTGGAAGTTTTGTTTTTTAATCGGTAGGGATATAGTGGTTTGGGGCCAGCTGCTGAATTCTGGTTTATTTGTAAATATTTTAACAGTAATGATTGTTGATCTTGCAAGCGAAAATCGCTGGGGGTATTTTGAAGCAAATTTTTGAATAGAATATTGTTCAAATTTAATTTTCAACTAGTTTTCATAATAAAGGTATTGACTACAACAGTAATTATGCTGAAATTTTCATTGTCATATTCTCGTTTATTTCTAAATATTTTTATAGTAATGATAATGCAAGTACAGGGGTCTGATGAGCAAAATGTTGACACTATTGTATCGTTGTTTGATAAAATGAGATTACAAACGTTAGTAGAAAATTCCGTTCCTCTTCTTACGTTTAACTTGTAGCAAAAAATTACTTGAACAATGTAGGTTAAGAAGAAAGTTTAATAACCAATTACTGGCATTTCTTTTTGAAATTCGATGTCAGGGAAGTGAATAATTGTGGCATGGTATGCAATTCTGGTTTATTATCTAACATTGTGCTTGCAACAACGATTATCATATAAATGAAACAACGCTTACCGTAGCAAAATTTTCATGGCTGAATATTAACAAGGAAACACAATGAAAAATGCTCAATATTGAATATCACATTCTTATTCTCAAAAAAAAATGTTTCTCGTAACAATTACTGTCTTGTAAAGGACGGCTATAATGACAACGACTTTCAAAAGGTGTAACGTATGTTATGCACGTTTCTCGTTGGGCCGCATTATTTGCCATAAGTGGAACATTGGGTTAATTTCCATTGCAGGTCTCTCGGCTTTCATCGATCCCGGTAACTTTCCGCAGTTTATGCTCGTCGGTACACGTTTGGGTATCTGCTGGTTGTTTTGAATCATCGACCCTTCGTTATTACCTGCGAAGCTGACTAATTTTCCCACTCTACCTTAAGGGCACCATATTTCGTCCAACAATAAACCTACACTGTCAAACATTTCCACCTTTTACGAAGACTTATCTCAATACGTCAACCCACATTCAAACATCCACCTTCAACACAGATGAAGCCATAATCATCATACTAAACGCTACATATGCATCATACTAAATTTTACAAGCCTATTTATTGATCCACGATCAATACTTAAGGCAGTATTGAAACTACATTAATTTATTGCAAAAACTTATCTAATCCCTTAATCGCTTGCGATCATTATTTTTATTCTCTACCAATTATTTTCTTCGATATAATACAGAGAGTATGGCAAGTAGTGGCCACAAAAATCTTAAAATTCTGCAAAATTTAACTGAATCATTTTTTTTTTTCATCTCCGCTGAAATTTCCTTTAGCAAACAGGAAACCGTTGCGATCTAATGCCAAAAATAATTTAATTCCTTAATCGCATACATTAATACTTTTTATTCTTCACCAACGATCATTATCTTCGATATAAAACGAAAAGTATAACGAGTCAGTACCAGAAAATGTGATTCTGAAAAATGAGATTGAATCAAGTTTGTTGCCTTTCCCTCTGAGAGCTGGCCGAAGCGAACAGGAAATCGTTGGATATCCATGAAGAAATCTGCAGGTTGATTCACGAGCGGCCAGATTCCGAAGACAGTGTTTGTTGTACGGGAATTCGGTTGGATGATAAATGGCCGTTATCTCGAGCTTCATGCTCGTGTCGGGCGAGATCGACGGCGATAATTTATCGCTCGAGATCGCTCGTGTCGCCTGCAATTATTATCGCAATTAAAAATTTGGTGGAAAGCGATTGGCGCATCCGAGTTCGACATTTCTCTCGAGTCGGCGAACGGTCAAGTTCCTAATTTGTCAGCGGTACGCGATAATTGTTCGGATTCGCTAAACGTTCGAACAGTTCAAAATTCTCACCTGTATTTTGCCACTCGAAATTATTATACCTGATTTAACCCATTGTCCGTCAATGTCCCATTTTTGGGACACATTTTTAAATTCTTTTATTAACTGCAACTTCTAAATATGCAGCTGATTTTATTTATTTTTTTTAATTTTTTTAAATTGTGGCGGGTAATGGATTAAATTCAATCGGTTATGGTTGGCAAAGTGAAAATGAAAATATTCGAATTTGAACATATTTCGATGGTCAACTATTAAATTGAAATGTTCCGTGTCAATATTTTGACTACTTCCAATGGGCTCGCGCTGTATTGTCGAGTTGTTTGTAAAATATGTGAGCGCTGTTCGTGCCAAAAACGTAGAAATGACATTGAACTCGAAAATTGTGTCTAAGACTTTGCAGGCGAAACAGTTTTGGCTCGTTGTTGGCCAGCGAGGCCTGTAAGATTGTCTGAATATCATTGACAGTTTTCTGATCCTATCTTTACCTGGTATTTAAAGTATGTACTATCGGATAAAAAGTACATAAAACGTCCTACACTTTGTGCACTACTGGTACTAAACATTCGATTTACACCGCGTATACCATATACATGTCGACATACTTAATCCTGTAACGTTTACCACAATTTATCGCAACATACACAAATTAATGTGCACATTAAACAATACACAATCATACGCAACTGATATAATTATCTAAACTTTGTTGGTATCCAATTAACGTAATATTCAAAAATATTGTAATAAATATCTCCGTTGTTTGTTTACTAGACATTACATTTGTCGTTCACTATCAACACTACATTTACAACTACAACACACCAAACATCAAATTCCTTAAATGACAAGCAGAAATGTCTCAAAAATATGTCGGATTCAAACACTTTTTCCACTATTGTCACCGCGATCTCTCTCACCATTGACAATCAAAGGATCGACTGACAAGCCTGTCGAGTACCTGAAGTGTCTTACCGACCCAAACGGTCGCATCGTTGGCTCGCAAAACTTACAGGGGTCACTGAACGTCGACGAAACTTTTCCGATCGTATCTCTCTCCCTGCGTCAGTGTTGCGTAACGATGGTCATATCTTGCAAAAAAAATCTGATCCGCGTCGGGCATGGGGACGATCCGGGAATCGATCGATCGAGCCAATCGATAGTCGGCCGCCGATTGCCGCGCGGCCGGATTAGATAAAGAATGATTTCGTTATTTTGATAGATCGGGGCAGCGGGCCTCTTCAATTCGATTTTTAGGACAGTCGATGTCGCGTCAAAGCCGCGATATAACCTTTGAGTGCGTTCGTTTCGTGCCCAGATTCGGTAAACAGCTACTGGCGCGTGTCGAAAAAAATTGTAAAAAGGGAACCGTTAAAGGAATTTTCGAAAATTGATCGATCGGCTTTGGACTCGTCGGTGGACACCATAATTTTTGCACGAGAGTTGAGTGGGGACAGTGTAATTCTTCTGTTGCGAATCGAAAGTTCGATACTTTGTGATGATTGTGAATATACAGTCGCTTCTGTATGACAGTTAATGGAAAAGTTGCAATACGCGAGAATAATATTTCGATCGTGAACAGAAACGTTTTGATTCACGCTCGGATTCAGTTTCTAATCTGATGATTAGCCAGGGATAAGTTGAATATTGGTACTTTGTCATGGGACAATTATAAACCTATTCACTTTCCGTATGACAGTCGATTGAGAAGAGGGCAAAATATGAGAATATTCTGATTGGGAACAGAAGCTTTTGACTCATGCTTGGATTCAGTTCTCAAGATCAACATCGTGACAGATACAATTTGAACATTGGTACTTTGTCATGAGACAAGTATAAACATATACAGTTTCTGTAAGACAGTGTATCGAGAAGAGTATAAAACACTATAACATTATTCCGACCGTAAACAAAAATCTTTTAATTCATATCCAGATTCAGTTCCTAATCTGGAGTTTAACCACATGACAGGAATAAGTTAAACATTCACACTTTGTCATGAGACAATTATAAACATATACAGTTTATATCAGACAGCCTATTGAGAAGAGTATAAAATACTATAACATTATTCCGATCGCAAACAAAAATCGTTTCATTCATATCCGGATTCAGTTCCTAATCTGGAGTCCAACCACATGACAGGAATAAATTAAACATTGACACTTTGTCATGAGACATTTATAAACATATACAGTTTCTGTCAGACAATCTATTGAGAAGAGTATAAAACACTATAACATTATTCCAATCGCATGCAAAAATCGTTTCATTCATATACGGATTCAGTTCCTAATCTGGAGTCCAACCACATGACAGGAATAAGTTAAACATTCACACTTTGTCATGAGACATTTATAAACATATACAGTTTCTGTCAGACAATCTATCGAGAAGAGTATAAAATACTATAACATTATTCCGACTGTAAACAAAAATCTTTTAATTCATATCCAGATTCAGTTCCTAATCTGGAGTCCAACCACAGGACAGGAATTAATCAAACATTGACACTGTCATAAGACTATTACAAACATCTACAGTTTCTATCAGATAGTGGATTGAGAAGAGTGCAAAAGACTATCGCACCATTCCAATCGCATGCAAAAATCGTTTCATTCATATCCGGATTCAGTTCCTAATCTGAAGATCAGTCACATGACAGGGATAAGTTGAACATTGTCAAAGTGTCGAGATTGTGCAAGATCTTGCAAGTGCGTGTCCGGGTTGGCAGGAATTCGAATGAGGTCTAGCACTAACTGCTCTCGTCCGTCGAAGGTTTCGGATTAACAGACCTTTCCGACAGCTTTACGATCTTCGCGATCAGGCTCGTCAGACGGTGGATCGTGTACAGTAGGTGAGTGATTATGCTCGGGCTGTCTAAACAGCGTCATGATTAGTCATTGAAACGATCCGCAATCGCATCGTGATACCTCAAAACTGTCTTTCTCGCCACGGCAGGGAATGCATGCGAATGACGATTAGCGCGTGACCTTGAAATGTCAGTTCGATGAGGATCGGAAGGGCATTCGTAATCGATAGCATGGCATGCGAGCATGGAAAGACATGAAAGGAAGCATTATTGCTCGGGCGAATGTACGAAAAATCGCCCGAAGTGGGAATTTAAGATAGATCATGGCATTCAGGTGAGTCGTTGGCGGAAACAAGTTTTCAAACGTCAACTTCTTTCCATGTTCCAATAGTCAATGTGACATTTGTCGTACGCTGTGTTAAGAAAGAATTGTGTCGGTAATTGTGAAAGCGAATCGTGCCTGAAATTTGGGCAAATGGATTCAATTTCGGTTTATGTAGTTTATTCCGATAGGGATTAAAACAATGTTTCTTTGGTCTGATTCATTTTTCCAATCACCGGTGTTAATTAGCAGATTACTGATCAATACTTGTTTTCGGTATGATTAATGAAATGTGACATAGAGGGCAAGTGAAAATTGGTACTTTCGATCGAAGACAATGTATACGTAAATGAATGTGTATGAATGGGTTGCTTGAACAAGATAATCGATAAGAGCTACTCAAGAAATCAAGAGCATGTTACATGTCCTGTTCGTTCAAGCATGTGCTTTTATTATATGAATTAAGTATGTATCGCGCTTTATACATTTACTTTATGTTCAGAGTTTAGCTAGTTAATGTAAGGCAAAACTTTGTCTTGAATGTATACAATTGTTCTATCGAACAGTAATCAAAATTATTGGCGCTGGTACGAAAAATAGATTCTCCTGTTAACTCAGACACTTTTTTCACAATTTTTCCTGGATTTAAGTCTATTGCAGCTAGATGAATGCTCTCTCGATACATAAAAAACGAGCATTTCTTTTAGACACTTTTTCCATCAAACGTTAATTGAGATGTATAGTCACTATGCGAATAACATCGGTGTACAACAATCAAGTTTTTCTCTTAAACGAGAACAATTTTCAAGCAAATAACGTATTCGTTTATTGACAACTTTTCATCGATTGAGATGTATGATCGATATACAAAGAACTTCATTACATGAAATACAAGATTCCTCTTAAATGAATATAATTGTGAAATCAAGTAAGCTATAACAGTTCTACGCATTAGAATGAAAAATTAAGACATTTCTGTCATATTTTCGACTTGTTTCGCTATCAATTTTTCTTCGATTGAAATCTATGGTCCTTACACGAAGGACCTCAGAACACAAAAATTGAGCTTTCCTCTTGAATGAACACAATTTTTTCACCAAGTCTCTATAAGAATTCTACGCATCGGCATGAGAAGTAGACTATACTCTCACACTTCAGACTTATTTTGCTAACCATTTTTCGTCCATTTGGACGTATGGTCGCTACACGAAGGAGTTCGGCGTCTAAAAAACAAACTCTACGTCACGTACAATTTTTCTATCTATTGGGCTGGTAACTAAGTGATTGCGGATTTTATCGATAGACGGTCTTTACACTATTTTGGGTTCGTTAACGTGTTCAAAGCACCTAATCTATATTTTTCAATTTAGTACAAAAATTTTTTTCTCAATTTAAGTTTTTATTTCAATTAAAAAATGGAAGACAACACGCGCACTTCAAACATATTATTTGTATTATTTCCGAAATGGCAAGAACGGATCGCAGGCGCAAAAGAAGTTATATGCCGTATGTGGGAATGAAGCCTCGAAAGAAAGGCAGTGTCAAAATTGGTTTGCCAGTTTTCGTTCTGGGTGATTTTTCACTAAAAATCCTCAACGATCTGGCCGTCCGGTTGAACTCGACGAGACCCATATCAAGGCCATTATCGATTTATATACAAATATTGGGTCTTCCTTCTTATTTGAAAGCCGCAATCACTTAGTTGCCAACCCAATACTACCGTTGAAAACATTACGCACCGGCATGAAGAATAGACGGTTTCCTCACACTTTGGACTTGATTTAGCTAACAATTTCTTATGGATTTAGATGTATGGTCGCTACACGAAGGACCTCGGCGAGTACGCAAAGGAAGAGGCGCGCAGACTCAAGTACCACGACAAGGCGAGGAAGAAGTACGACAAGACAAGGGCCGAGGATCTTCGGAAGTCGCGAAGGGGTCCGCTATGCAGGAAGCTCCTGGCACTCCTGGCCTTCGCCTGGAAGCACACGGGGGCCAGACTGGGCGAGGATTGGGTCTTCCTCGCCTTGCTCGGCGTCATCATGGCTCTCATCAGCTACGCCATGGACCGCGGCATCTCCATGTGTAACAACGGTCAGTTCATTCTGCCTACAACATTTCGCTTCGTTGGGTTGGCAACTGAGTGATCGCGGATTTTGTCAATAGATGGTCTTCATACTTCTTTGGGTTCTAGACGTTCGTCTAGGGATCGAAAGCTTCGAGGCTGACGCTTTCTTGTCATTAGGTGTACAAATAAGTTCGGTGCCTTTTTATCGTATACGGGGTGAGTCAGAATTCGAGGGAAAGAAATTGAGGGGTCGTAAAACACATGAATACAAGCACTTTTTGTCTAATAATATATGGGTCGCAACTCAACGGATAAAAAGTTACAGGGCATTTTTGCACCGTCACATTTAACGTGCTGATTGCCGCGCGCGTCGTCGACGATTGCCATGGCGGCGAACGTGTTAAAGAATTATCACAAGAATGAGAGCAGATATTTCACAAGACACTTTAATAACACTTATATTATTGATTTATGAGCGGCGCGCGTAGCTGACGGTTGTTTCCTCATAAATTCGCGTAGCAGTCAGCGCGTTAAATGTGACGGTGCAAAAATGCCTTACTTATAACTTTTTATCTGTTGAGTTCCGACCCATATATTATTTGACAGAAAGTGCTTGTATTCGTGTGCTCTACCGCCCCTCAATTTTTTTCCCTCGAATTCTGACTCACCCTGTATATTGGGTTGGCAACTGAGTGATTGCGGATTTTGTCAATAGATGGTCTTTATACTTCTTTGGGTTCGTTAACGTGTTCGAAGCACCTAATCTACATATTTTTTCTTGTTGTTTGGACTTTTTACCTTTAATTTAGTACAAAAATGATATCGATTAGTTCTTTAGTTTTGTTTTTATCGCAATTTAAAAATGGAAGACAACACGTGCATTTCAGACATATTTTATTGTATTATCTCCGAAAGGCAAGAAGGCATCGCAGGCGCAAAAGAAGTTATGTGTCGTACATGAGAATGAACCCTTAAAAGAAAGGCAGTGTCAAAATTGGTTTTCCAGATTTCGTTCTGATGATTTTTCATTGAAAAATGCTCAACGATCTGGCCGTCTGGTTGAACTCGATGAGAGCCATATCAAGGCCATTAACGATTCAGATCGTCATAGCACAACATGTGTCATTGCAGAGAAGGTGAATGTACCGCATACATGCATTGAAAAAAAAAATATAAAAATTTTGGGTCTTCCTTCTTATTTAAAAACCGCAATGACTTTGTTGCCAAGCCAATGCAATGGAATATATTGCTTACACTGAACTGACGGAAAGTAGAAAGTGGTGTGGAAGTCGAATTGGCGTAAATGGCGCTCGAATGAAATAACTTTTTTCCACCAGCTAGGATATGGCTATATCAGGATCTGACGGCACATCCTGCGCTCCGGTACCTTGCCTGGGTCTCGTTGCCCGTGTGCCTGATCCTGTTCAGTGCCGGTTTCGTGCACATCGTCGCACCCCAGAGCATCGGTTCCGGTATACCGGAAATGAAGACCATATTGCGCGGCGTCGCGTTAAAAGAGTACCTGACCTTTCGCACGCTCGTCGCAAAGGTGAGTTTTTTCCCATTTCTGCCCTTCGGACCGTTTCCTCGATTTTGTTCAAATTGACGGCTTCCACTCATATCTTCATTCTCGTCAGAATTAGATGGCGTGTTTTGAATTTAAGATGTGGACAACGATTCATGATTCGCTTATGTGAATGAGCGGTGAAGTATTGAAATCGATTAATCATTTATGAATGCAATAAGGGCTGAGGAATATTTGAAATAATTAATTATTTATCTATGTCAATGAGTGCTGAAGAATATTTATAAAAATATTGGTCAGACAATTTTCAGGATCCTACTACACTTCGTCACTTTTTGACTCGTCTAATCTCCGACTAAAGATTAATATTCGTTATAAAATCAGAATTTGCAGCATCCCACTCATTTTCTGACTAGTCAACCATACCTATCTTCATCTTCTGTCCGTCTATACACTGAAATCCATTATGAAATCACAATTTTCAGAATTTCATATTAAGTTATTACTTACCAACAACAATTGCAATCATCATCTTCGAGCTGTACATTAAAATCTATTATAAGATCAACTTTTTCAGCGTCCCTCCATCCCTTTTGACCGATCAAGCATACCAACTATCATCTCAGTCCATCCACACACCGAAACCGATTATAAAATCACAATTTGCAGAATTCTACGATGCATTTTTCCTAATCAATAAGTGGAACATTCATCTCCGATCTTTACATTAAAATCTATTACAAAATTATAATTTTGAGCATCCCACCCGACCTTCTTACCGATCAAGCATACCAACCTTCATCTAACTCCATCCATACACTGAAGTCGTTTGTGTAATCACAATTTTCAGCATCTCACCTTACCTTCAAACTAATCAACCGTACCAACCTTCATCCTCCCTGCAGGTAATCGGCCTGACAGCGACCTTGGGCTCAGGTCTGCCCCTGGGTAAGGAAGGTCCGTTCGTGCACATAGCCAGCATCGTGGCGACCCTTCTGTCGAAGCTGGTGACCAGCTTCCAGGGTATCTACGAGAACGAGAGTCGAAACTGCGAGATGTTGGCAGCAGCGTGCGCGGTCGGAGTGGCAGCCTGCTTCGCGGCTCCGATCGGCGGCGTCCTCTTCAGCATCGAAGTAACGACGGTCTACTTCGCCGTGCGAAACTACTGGCGCGGTTTCTTCGCGGCAGTTTGCGGGGCCACGATGTTCAGACTGCTGGCCATCTGGTTCAAGAGGGAGGAAACGATCACGGCCATGTTCATCACGAACTTCACCATGGACTTCCCGTTCGATCCTCAGGAGCTGTTCGTTTTCGCCATCATCGGAGTTGGCAGCGGTCTGGGCGGCGCTTTCTACGTCTGGCTGCACAGGCAGTACGTCATCTTCATGAGGAAGAACAAGAGCATGAACAGCTTCCTGCAGAAGAAGTAAGTCAAAATTTGCTTTGTGAAGCCTTGACATTTCTTTCGATCACCACGTCGAAGAAGATTACGAACATTTAAAACGTGACGCTTTACTTTAGAATTTACTGGAAAGAACTTGGAATTAAAGTTGATTAATAAGGTTCTGAGGAGGACTTCATAGTTTGGATGTGCCTATTGTTTTGTAGTGGTTTGGAATATACAGGTAGCCGATATATAGATACGAATATTTAAGACGTGACTTTTTACTTTAGAATTTACGGCACATATTTGAAATTAAAGTTGATGAATAATGTTCTGAGGACTTGATAGTTTGGATGTGCTTATTATTTTGTAGTGGTTTGGAATATACAGGTAGCCGATATATAGATACGAATATTTAAAACGTGACTTTTTACTTTAGAATTTACGGCACATATTTGAAATTAAAGTTGATGAATAAGGTTCTGAGGAGGACTTGATAGTTTGGATGTGCTTATTGTTTTGTAGTGGTTTGGAATATACAGGTAGCCGATATATAGATACGAATATTTAAAACGTGACTTTTTACTTTAGAATTTACGGCACATATTTGAAATTAAAGTCGATGAATAATGTTCTGAGGAGGACTTGATAGTTTGGATGTGCTTATTATTTTGTAGTGGTTTGGAATATACAGGTAGCCGATTATAGATACGAATATTTAAAACGTGACTTTTTTCTTTAGAATTTACGGCACATATTTGAAATTAAAGTTGATGAATAAGGTTCTGAGGCGGACTTGATAGTTTGAATGTGCATATTGTTTTGTAGTGCTTTGAAAAAACATTCTCGTTTAATTGTACTAAATAGTGACGAAGAAGAAATTTACTAAATTAATTTTACATTAACTGAAAATAATATATTCCTTGTTTCGCCTTTTGTTAGACATACATTTACATCTTTAATAAAACTTAGGTTGCTTATATGGAATTTTCCAAAAAAATTTGTTTTTAATAAGTATTCGGAACTTAGTTCTCCTTTTTGTACTATTCTGGCTCTCATATAACATAGCATTCTTTATACCATATATTATAGAAAGGCTTATAGTGTTACAGGAAGGCTATCTATACACTTCCTCAAACGTTCTGTCGGTAGATAACAGAGTGCAATGTTTAAAATTTGCTTTCAGTCGCTTTCTGTATCCTGGAATCGTGTCTCTTCTGGTGTCCTCCGTGTCGTTCCCACTCGGACTTGGCCAGTTCATGGCTGGCGACCTTAACACTCACGATCAGGTTCACGGCCTCTTCACGAACTTCACCTGGACCAAGGAGAACCTCAGCGTGGAAGAGATGAACATCGTCAAACACTGGTCAACCTCTTATACGAACGTCTTCACTGGACTCCTTAGCTTCGTAGCTGTCACCGTAAGTTGCATTACCCTAAACTTCGTTACACATATTATTATGCTTTTCACTTGTTCAACATTGTTCGACCAAAGCTAAAAATATGAGAAAAATCAGAGATTCGTTATCAGCAATCTATAATCGTAGGAAGAAGCAGCATCAAATCGATATTGTTCTGATTATTCTTATGGGTTCCGCTCTTGTACTATTTGAATTTTGTATGCAAAAATCTGAAACAATTCTAAGTTGTTTTCACCATTACCGGATGTCGGTCTGATTTGTTCTATATTCTCTTTATTCGCCGTATTCGAAAAATGGCAGTAGAATCTGGTCTTACATTATACTGAAACTGAAACTTGAAATTTCACACAAATTACTCGTTTCTTACGAGCTATTGAAAGCCTTATTCAAAATTTAATTCCGTTTAAGTCCACTTTGGGCCATCTTATTCGGCTGTACCCTTTAATGACGCTAAGATCAGCTACTCTTAGCGCAGTAGATTAATGAGCTCAGTTTTCAAATTTTGTACTCTTTTACAGTTCATTTTCTCGATCATAAGTTCGACGGTGCCAGTCCCGTCGGGAATCTTCATTCCTGTCTTCAAGATAGGCGCCGCTTTGGGCAGGGTCGTTGGCGAAGGAATGGCACTCTGGTTTCCAACTGGCGTTCGATACGGCGGCATAAGAACGCCAATCATTCCAGGTAAGCCAGCAAATCCAATTTTCGAATATGTATATTTTTCTGATCCTACCGTGTACCGAAAAAGTAGCCGGATGTGAAACTTTTCTGAAGAAATCAAAGATTTAATCCGCTAATTATTTGAGTCTTTTCCGGGCTTGTATCTTCCGACCACTTTGAAATAGAATTTATAATTTTTATAATAAATAATATTTTTAATTTTTACTCTTCTATTGATACTTTGGTGCTTGAAAGCTGACATAATTGGTTTTCGCTATACTTTTAGCTCATTGAGTACAATTTTATTTAGATCCCCATTAACGACCCCCCGATTTTTGTTCACAAGATTTTTATGTTATTCAAGTGGCAAGAAAGCATTTCGGTTCTTAAACATAGATAACGTTGTAATTTCTTTGAAGCATTTCCGTCAATATTCATATAGTATCTAATAGTCATATTGTGTTCCGGCCGATTTCGATCAAACTGCTCTTTAGAGACACTCGAAAATAGGAAAAGATGGTGTGTTCCAAAAATCGTTTCGTTCTGGATCACACTGACGGACCTATCAGTGGGGCTTATATCAGTGGGTCCTGTCCTAGACGAACACATATTCATATTTCATATATTATCCTTTTGGTATTCGGTACTAGTGACATTTGTTACGGAACAAAATGAAATATACAATACATTCTTGATCAAAGTTTAATTATTTTATACATGTGCTTTATATCACACAACAAACTACACAACACTACTGTGAATCCTAATATTTGTATCTGCAACGCCGAAATTAATTTCTTGTCACCCTGGACAGGCCAGAACATCGAACTACTTGAAACTTAATATTTATCATTTTAACACTGGCTCATATAGTGTGGCCCATTATTTCGAATACGAATCGTCCCCCTTTGAACACTGTATGTATGTATGTAGTCTATTTACGGTTCCCTTACGGGTTTCCGTCTTTTCTCATACATCTCCCTTCCTTTTTCACATAAACATAAACAGAAGCATAAATATAAATATAAATATAAATATAAATATAAATATAAATATAAATATAAATATAAATATAGATATAAATATAAATACAAATATAAATATAGATATAAATATAAATACAAATATAAATACAAATATAAATATAGATATAAATATAAATACAAATATAAATATAGATATAAATATAAATACAAATATAAATATAAATATAATCCCTATGAACACTGCCTGCGTCAATTTTAGGCGGTTACGCGACTGTCGGCGCAGCTGCATTTTCCGGCGCCGTAACTCACACGATATCCGTCAGCGTCATCATATTCGAAATGACCGGGCAGATAACGCACATAGTGCCGATCATGATCGCCGTCCTGATCAGCAACGCGATCGCCGCACTCCTTCAGCCCAGCATATACGACAGCATCATTCTCATCAAGAAGCTACCCTACCTGCCGGATCTGCTGCCGTCCAGCTCAGGTAAGAATCACAATTTCTCTGAACAGACACTACTCTAAACTGAACTGCGTATTCGATCCGCTAGCCAATCGTGCATAAGAATTACAATGACAAATTAAAAGAATGAAAAAAAGTTATTGGAAAAAACTTATCAAACTACTCTTCAAATTTTATCCATCAACTTAAATTCCGTTTCCAATCAGTTTTTGAATAATAATTATTGCTTAGTAGAATTTACATTAATAATTATGAGCATATTTTTTAACGACTATTTATAATTGAATTATAATCTATAAGCATATTTGGTGATATATAATTGATTTAAAATTTTATATAATTTTGTTAATAATGATTAATATGTAAACATATTATAAATCACAATTTAACAAAATTATTACTTATTTATGAACCATTATATATATATTCAAAAATATTATTTACATATTTTTACTATTACTAGTAATTATTAAAATGTAGATATATATAAATCTAATGATTAATATTATCACGTTATGATTGATGTTAATTGTTCCTTATCGGCGTCTATACAGCCTCCTCTAACTAATAGAGGATCGTATAGCCCAATCCTTAAAATCTGCAATCAGTTAAATGTTCAGACACATTTTGTTTACAAACGATTAGCTGATCGAAGTGCGCGGTCAGTAAAGCAGTGTCCTTACAGACTTCCAGCGATCTCGGTTTATTCATTCGATTTCATTACTTTCCATCGCCTTCAGGGTGGACGAGCTCGGTAAGGTAATGAAGTCACGGAGCAATTATTCGTTTCTTGCCTTCGTTTTGCTTTCGCGTATCAAGTTTGAGATTCAAGGTTGAGATCTATATCTTCGTCTCGCAGGCATGTATAATGTTTACGTGGAGGACTTCATGGTGCCGGACGTGAAGTATATCTGGCACGGGATCAGCTACCAGAAGCTGAAGGAGATCCTGAAGGAGAACAGGAAGCTCCGAGGGTTTCCATTGGTCGACAATCCGGAGTCCATGATTCTACTTGGATCCATTCAAAGGCTGGAACTGATCAAGTTGATCGAGAAGCACATCGGACGCGAACGAAGACTGCAGGTAGGGTTTGTTCAAGGTGACCTTGGGCTTAGTGAATACAGCTGAGGTCTGTGCAGAGGTATCGTTAGTTTCAGATGCGAGAAACTTTTTAAGGTTTCTAAGGCTTCTATACTGTATTTCCATTCAAAAATATGCTTTCTTATACTTTCTACATGTCTCTTACTACACTGTGTTTAATATTGAATTCTGCAATTTTTCTTGGATAATTTTTGATACATTTACTGTATCACATACCGGTTTGTTATTAATAATATGTGATGTACGCTCCTAAATCTGTTATACTTTAATTGTTACCTGTTCTCTTCGATTATTATAATAATCATACCTTCTAGTATCTATCATCAGATATTTAATATTAAATTCTGCAATATTTCTTGGACAATTTTTGACACATTCACTGCATTACGTACTTTTTGTTATTAATAAGTAATGTATGTTCCTAAATCTGCTATTCTTCGATTCTGTTATCCGTTATCCTCAATTCTTATAATAACCATACCTTCTATAATAGTATCTATCATCGGGTGGTCATACGTAGCAGTAATACTTAGCCACTTAATATATTTTACGCGTTTCTAATATATCTTCATTCTATGATCTTGAGATTACACTTCTACATTCACTATACTTTTTCTCTTATATTTATTCAGGTCGCTCAAAAGTGGCACAAGGAAGCTGAAGAAAGGGCGCGTGAAGAGATGGAACGTCAGCTTCGCGAACAGGAGAGAACCAGAAGACCGTCGAGATTCGAAGTGATTCCGGCTCCAGACATTTTGAAGATGCAGAGGCAAAGTGTCAACGACCTGACAATGTCGCCAAATAATGGCACCGCTACGGATCACGTGAGTTGTCTCTTATCACCTCAATTCGACATTCAACACAAGATGACATATTTAAC
Organism: Anoplius nigerrimus; assembly: GCA_914767735.1. NCBI lineage: Eukaryota > Metazoa > Arthropoda > Insecta > Hymenoptera > Pompilidae > Anoplius > Anoplius nigerrimus. The sequence continues at coordinate 9,624,208 of OU612090.1, forward strand.
ACAACCTAATTGACGATAGAGTTAGACATTAATTCTTATATTAGCAAAAAAAAAATGGCGTCCCGCGAAGATTACGAAAATGTAGATTAAAATGCTGGTGGGACCTGACGTGACCTTGATAGGTAAAAACGAGATCAATAGGACGAACCTTATGCCCGTTAACCATGAAAACGTGGAATATATTGTGAACTGTTTGAAGATATGAAGAAACTGTTAGTACGGAAGTAATCACAGTAGAAGAAGCTGTTAGTATACATAATTTCTTTGCTCATAGTCATTTGAACAGTTTGGTGGCTGAAACAATTTTCTTCAGTTAACTTTTACGACACTTTTAATATAAGATTTGATCGTATAAATACTTTTATCGATGATAGTCTAATTATGTATATGAAGATTTTTGATGTAGTAAAAGAGCAAAATTGCTCTTGATACATTACAGGAGATTATGATCCGAACAAAAAAATGATTATAAGATTCCAGATAACGATCGCGCGTACTTCTACATTTACTCAGCCATGAAAAATTAACGTTAAGAATTATCTTCGCAAGACAATGTGTAATGTTCGATTTGAATTCGCATAATGATTCGTTCATTCTTTCAGCAACACACTTATCACTCACCAGTGTTCGGCACTCAGCCGAAGAAGTCAATCCTGAAGAAGACAAATTCGTTCACCCTGAAAGGATTCAGTCCTCTTGTCAGTCCAGCTGTCACTCCATACACGACGGTCACCGGAGCGGAAAGCAGGCAGGTTAAATTTTTCATCCGATTCGCGGAACTACGAAATGTCACACTACAAATGTCCTGTAAACTATCGGATTTCGTTGTACCTGACAGAAATTAAAGTTGACATCAAAATTGAAGTCATGACTGTCGATTGTCGTATCTCAAACCGATTTACTCCAATTTCAACTAACAACTAGTTTTACAGACGCGTAAGCAAACATTGCAGTAGTTAATTCAATACAAAATGGCAGAATTGTAAAAAAAAATGCGGTTTGAACTGATATCCTCTCATTTTTAAATTAAATTTTGGACGGTCTTGAGTGACGTCACGGAATGTATATTTCCAGCTTTTGAGTAAAGCAATTTTGAAAGGGCCGTAAATATATGCCAGTTCTTTAGTAAAAGAATATAGAACTCAGTAGGGGCTGCGTTAAGAAATATATCTTAATACTATGAACTTTTCCGACTCTATGATTATTGCTATGTTCTATTTATGCAGGATACGTTTGGCGTTTGAGGCCATTTTCCGGAAGTCAGCCACCTTGCAGGATGTTGATCCGGACCCGGAAATGGGATCCGCAACCGGAACGAGACGCGGCAGTCAGGATGCCTCTGCTCAACCAATGTTGTCACCAAGTCCGGCAACTTCGAAGAAAGTTCAATTGGTAAGTGCTTTTCTAAACATCATTGTAGTTACAATAGTAATAACTCATTATCGCTTCCGATCAAAGATGACATAAACGATAATCAACACACAATCTACCATTGTAACATGTTCCGATAATTACATGTAATTTAGGCAACTTGAATGTTGCTAATTTCGATCAAGGTCACTTGTATCGTTTCCTTTAATTCGTAGTTTACTTCCAAATATAAAGATTATATTATATACTGCTAGCATTGTCAATATTAATATTACCTAAACATTTCGATATTAAGTATTTAGCCGAGAAATAATTTGCGCAGTCGTAAAACTTGTTCTTTTGACGCTTGTAACGTAAATTGTCAAAATTTTGTTTGACAGCCGCGGGAGAGGGTCATCGACATGTCTGCGGAGGATCAGAAGAGATGGGAGGAGACTGAGATGTCGCTTGAAGTGGACTTTTCGAGATGCCACATAGATCCTGCGCCCTTCCAGCTGGTCGAGAGGACATCGTTGCTGAAGGTTCACAGTCTGTTCAGTATGGTCGGCGTAAATCATGCCTATGTGACGGCCATAGGCAGATTAGTTGGCGTTGTCGCCTTGAAAGAGGTAACTACGGCAAAGTATTGCACTCGCAAATTGCACTCTCCTGGTACCTATATTTTATTTCCTTGAACTTGATTATATTAAACATTTTTGTGTCAGAGTTATCCTTAACACATTCCTTATTTTAAAAAGAATAGATGAATTATCTACATGTTCATTTTTCAGATTTTTTTTTTGGTTATTATTTAGACAAGTACATAATTACGTCTGATTACAGTGAATTCTATAATATGTTATTGATTTATTTGTTTTATATACTTTCGCTCATGTCGTGAAGTAAATTGCGTATAAAGCAGTTGAAGTAGCTATTATTTGAATTTAAAGCAAAACTCAATTTGCAAACTAATCAGAAGCTACTTTCATAAGCCACTAAGCGCGGTTTGAAGAAACAAAATATCTAATCGTCCCAAAGTTATTGAAATCAATGCAGCGCTTTAATTCTTAACTCTGATTGTAAAATTAGATTATTTCTTTGATTTCTAGCTAAAGAAATGAAATATTCGACGATCGCAAGTCGTATTTAGTTCATAACTCTGATTGCAAAATTAGATTATTTCTTTGACTTCTAGCTGGTGAAACCAAATATTTGATCGTCGGGAAGTCATCGAAATTTATTTATATTAATATATTTATCATAAATTTGATTATATGATTATAAAATTGTTTTATGATCACAAAATTTTTATATTTGATTTTCAACCGAAGAAACCAAATATCTGATCATCGCAAAGTAATGAGATTCTGAATTACGAATCACCCCTTCGCTTTCCAGCTGAGGAAGGCCATAGAGGACGCGAACGCCGGCATCCTGCCGATGCATTCCGAGTCTCACATCGGCATATCGAACTCGAGCCTGGTCAGGAGCGAGACCGACACGGAGAGCAAGAACAACGTCAGCAGTACGATAAACTCGATCGGCTCGGTCGACAGCGAGAAGGCCGAGAAGGTCTGACACCCGAGAGGATTAGCGACAAGGAGGCCGAGGAAGCGAACGGTCGCACACAAAACGAGAGATGGCCGAAGTAAATTGTGATAGTCGCGTTGACGATTTTTTGCGCGTAACGTGGCCTGGATTGTGACGAATTGCCGGTGGGATAATCGAACGATTCCGACTCATCCACATTCATCCCCCGAAAAAGCAGAGTCACGACGCCCAACTTCCGGAACGTTCTCCGACTCGTCGACGAGTTCGAAGGCCGATTGGGCCCAAAGAGAGAAAGAAGGAATCGAGCCCAGAAGACGCTCGCCGTCGCAGAAGCTTCCCGGGAACGTTTTCGTACTTAATCCCGATGCTGACACCGGCCGGAAACCGTACGGGACGCTAGCCGACGGCGGGCGGCAAAAGTTAGGTTAGGTTGACGAGCTGACGCACGACTCCTGGCACGCGACGCTCGGCCAGCGTGGGCAGCGTACTACCGCGCATGCGCAGCGGCCGGAGGGTAATCCAACGGCCAGCCTGTCCTCCGCTAGGACGACATTCGAATTTTCATGCGTCGGCCATCGACGGCTCAGGATTTCGGACGTTGAGCGGTCGGGGACGTTTATTTTAAAAAAGACATACGGCGATGCGCGATTGTGATATGAAATTGGTCCGAGTCGAATGGGACGATGACGTAGGAACTATTTAGATACTTCATAGAGCGGGGGACTAACACGAATTTTTGACTCGGGCCATTTTCTGTGACTAAAACGGCACGCGCGTCGATCGGACCGGTTATTTTTGCAAGACTGTACACATGAGAGTATATGTATACGTGTATATATACAGCTATGTGTATGTATATGTATATGTGAGAGAGGACGCGGTGCTACCCGGTTGTTTCGAAATGTATACGCGTAGAGTATATGTAGACAATAGTGACACGCGCAACTATATACGTACATATTTATCGGGCTTATGCCTAAAAGCACGCTGTGAATCGCAAAGAAATGGAAGCCAAGGCCGTAGAATGCGCGAGGTTCGAGACGAGGATTATCTTTTTTGGGAAGACGCGGCTTGGGTTTGCGGAAGTTTCTTCTTTTCAAAGAAACGGAAGGTAGCAAATATTGGGAATTTGCTAGAATGGGTCGTTGTCGAGTTACCAGCCGTTAAACTGGTAATTAAATAAAATACGAAGCTCAACATCGAGAATGGACGAATAAATCGCTTCGAAGCAAGCGTTTTCAAACTTTAACTCCTTTCAAATGCTCCACACGCCAAATTCGGGAACTGAAGAGCTACTAACGATTCCCAAGGTCATCCTGTGCAATTTGGACATTGCATGAGTCCCTATTAAATTTGACGTTCTTCACGTGTATTCCAGAATCGATCTGTCAATATTACCAAAGACCCTGCAATCTTCATATTGCACTTTGTCCGTTCCTTCCTTGTCAAACTTACATTCTGTTAATGTACCAATGCATTCCGCAGACTTGACCTAATTTTTTCGAAAATAACTATCTTCCCTCGCGCGTCAAATTACGCGCCACGCTTCCACATTTACCACGTAAGCAATACCGTGAAGTTCTTCCTGATCGTCGCGGAGACTCGCAGGAATGGTGATCCGAAGTGCCAAAGGCGAACGACATTGCACTCTGCTGTGTGGATTGCATAATTTAGACCGTTAATCGTTATTTAAGTGTCAGCGGCGAACAATACAGCAATTTAGGTTACAGACAGACACAGACACACACACACACACACCAGCGCGAATAGAGACGCACACTGAGAATGCTCCCTTTAGATCGTAATTAACCTTCTGACCATGGTTGTGCCAGACTATTATTTATTACTACTACTGCTACCGCTATTATTATCGATATTGTTATATGTTACTACTGTTAACTATTATTACCCTTACTACCGCTACCGTTGTTACTATTAATATTACCGTTAATTGTTACCACTGTCATTGCTCGATATAAGTAGGAGGAAGTCGTATATGAATTCGAAACGATCGCTGACGATGAACGTTAAGAGAGTATTTGATTTTGAGTATGCGAAACCGATTCGATCCATCGAACTCTTCGGCAGCGGATCGAATCGGTGTCTGTCACATTTGACGGGTTCTTGACAGTCAATGTTCATCGACAGCAACGGGCGGGGAAGTGAAATTCGTTGGAGCAGCGTGGACGAGAAAGATGTTTGGGATTTCTCGCAGTCGTCTCTGGAGCTGTTCGCGAGATTCTGAATGAAATTCCGTCGATAGGTTTAAAGTCGATTCTGTTACTCCGGCGAGAGTGGCAAGAGTATTAAACGTGCGCCGGAAGATGACGGCACAGCGAAATTTTGCGAAATTGCGAGTCGATCGGGCGGCGAAATTTTGAAAGACGCGCGCATTTCCTACGTTAGTCATATCAACGCTGCGTCACACTTTCGTTCGTGATTTTTAGGGAAGTAGAATTCTCGATGAAAGTCAAATATGTCGAAATAATGTAAAAAGTTCAATCGTTCGTTGCACTACAGTATTTTCAGTTTCGTAATTAGGATGTCGTCGTTAAGATTAGAAAACTAGAACGTCGAACGAGTGATACGTTCGGATCACTCTTTGTTCTTCATCGTTGAAAGGATGACGAATCGTATCGAGATTGCGATCGAACAATTCGAATAAAGCGCGCGCATTTACCGCATTAGTCATATTGCCGCTTTCGGTCGGGCAAAACGTATGCGTCGTTAGGATTAGGACTAGAAATCTTAGAGAGCGCCCTTGACAACACTTTCTTTCTGTTCCGCGTCGAGAAACGTCTCTCTAAGATTTCGAAAAGCGCGCGTTCCCACGTTAATCGTTTCGTCACTTTCCTTCATTTTCGTCGAGCGCACGTATTATATGACCTTAGGATTAGGAGACTAGAACGCGAAGTCGACCGAGTGTCAGACTCTCGCTCCTCCTGTTTCTTGCCGAAAGAAATCGAACGGGTCGTTCGGCTCGAGAATTCGAAAAGCGCGCGCACGTCCTACGCTAATCGTTTCGTCACTTTCGAGGAGGTAGCTTTCGTCCAGCATAAAAAGGAGGCGCATACAAGTTTAGAATTAGGAGACTAGGACGCGGAATCGAGATTGTGTCGCTTGGAAATTTGATTGAACGGAGGACACTGTCTCTTTGCGGAGTTCGTCGTCGAGTTACTTTTTTGATGGACCAGTATATTATGATCATTTAGTTAAGGATATTACGCGGTAGGGACGTTTTTACATTCCATCCGACCACAGAGAGATGCCTGTCTCGGCAGCGGGGCGAATGAAATTTTATCTGAACCAAAATGCTGTTCGCCGAGTGTAAATACAGAATTGTAAGATTGAGGATATTAAATAATTTATTGTATTTAAGGATCTCGTCTTCACAGTCTGTTCTTCCTTCATACACTTTGTACAGTTTTACGTTGCGAGTCGTAAGGAGTACAGGTTACACGAATTTCTTAAAAGAACTTGTATAAAATTGAATTTGACTCTGCTGACGATGGAATCACGTACTCCTTACCACTTGCTTATTTACAATCGGATTCTTTTTCGTTTTTTTTCCCTGAGTTAATAGGAAACGTCTTTCAACTCTACCCTTCTCTTTATAGAGAAAAGAGTAAAATTTAATTTATAATTTTATCCCGTTCCGATCGCACGTCCTCGTAAATTCAATTGTTCTTACCCTAACAGGACTCGGTGAGTTATAAAAAATAGAAGCAAAAGTATTCAAAAGCTGCTGTTTACTTACGCACTATGCGAATAAGTCCTTAGTAATCGTTCGTTGTAAGAAGCCTGCAGATTAATTTTTATTCAGTACTACAGCTATGCTATGTAAAATCTACTACAACGTTCAATTGTATAACGATCTCAAAAGCGTCAAAAATAAGATATACATCCGTTACATCCGTCGAATTTACATCGCAGTGTTTACATTGGTAGACACGGTAATTCATGCCGATGAACATTCTATCACAATATCACATTATCAACGTACGACTTTGATTCGTACCTCTACCACACGCGACACTTATCACAAATGTTAGTGGTATCAATTAGAATAATTTCGAGTCTTAATCTCTGCAACGTCGAGTGACCTTATTTCGGATCGACGATCTTCGCTTCCAGCCTATCGCCATTTTCGAATACTTATCTTTAAACAAATTAAGCGTAAGATTTAGTCAGTCGCCAAATTTCACCCACCGCGCACGGTAAAATATTCAACTGAGAAAACGGTTTTGACATTGTCAACGAAAATAATACATAAGTACACGTGATAAAAGAAAAAAGAATGTCAAAAATTACGACCTCCAAATATCACTGTGTCGGGACGCTAACAGAATTATTCATATAGAAGGAAATTATTTTTTGCGACAAAATATTGAATTAACAAGTCAATGCCAATTTTAATATTACAAAGTCACTAATTGTAAGAAATATTGATGTCAGCACAAGAGGTCGTCATCTATACATGAGAAAGAAAGGTTTACATATTATAAAAATAGTCGACAGAATTTTGATACACGCTGATTATAGTACACCATCCGTGCATGAAAAAGATTTTTAATTGCAATGTTCCAATGACTGCCCGTACCAATTTCTCTAATGACAATGGAGCGATGAATTATTTGTATCTAAAAAAAATGTACGTGAGCTATTTTGTCCGTGAAAAAAAACACAAAAGATGAACGTGAATCGCTTAGGATGGCTTTCACTTGTCGAAGGCAAACCATCCATGCAAACATTTTGGAACTGGTCCAGGGGTGTCAAAAGTGGCCCTGCCGAGTTCCGTGAAGGTCACCGCGTCCAGAATCAACAAACCAACTTCCGTTTCCCGTTCGTGTCCCCAGACGAGAGCACTGACAACGACGCCATCATCCTCGCTCTGCAAATTAATCATGTGTTCGTAATTAATTAATAATTATTGCTCTTCATTTCCTCTTTCAATGAACCACTGAGTTTGTCATAATTAAAGCTGACTAGGAATACTGTGATACTTAAAGTTTTTATTATGTTCAACTTTACGATTATTGCATTTAACGAACTCTTAAATTGTTATATTTAGATTACATCCTATTACTGAGTTTAATACTGAGAAACGGGAAAAAAATTTGCGTTACAATTAATTTTCTTCACAAAATCATTTCAAACGAATTACAAATATGCATATAACATTTACAAATAGTGCAATAATACAAATATACAAATAAATATATACGAAACAGAAGAAATCAGAAATTATCAAGATTTCAAGTAATAAAACTCGCATTATACATTATAACGATCTAGTATAAATAAAAAAGTTCGGTAACTAGAATTTTATACCTTTCCGTTTGGATCCGGAACGAATATTGGCTCGCTTGGGTAAACGTTGGGCTCACACCATGTTTTTTTCGTTCGACGTACAGTGTCGACCTTGATCAGCTGAAACAAAATTTTGAAGTTTGTTGAAAATTTCGTTTTCAGGCTGTTTACGATCAAACATCGGGCGCCATATTCAAATTCTTTTAAATAAATTTTGAATTTGGTATTTTTTATTAAACCGTTGCAAAAGAAAAGTAATTTGGTTTAGATTTTGATGTACGTTCCGTATACTTTTCTAATTTAGCTCAGACTTTAATTTTGTTAGTCTTTGCAAAAAGCATCAAGGAACACGTAATTAAAATTATTGATATCTAGCAGAAGTCACGTTGACAACGTATTAGAAATAATTGAAGGAATTCTCTGTCAGAAAGCATGCCATTAGCCGATGACAAGAAATCATCGAACGAAATTGAAGTTACACCGTCTAATCATATCAGTACTACGTCCATATTGTTTTTTCGAACGGTTCAGAAAAACACAGTGCTTTCCAAATGGGCAAAGAATCCAACTCACCGTTCCAGGATTCTCCAGATCCACGTCACTCGATATGGCATAGAAATACCTGTACTCCCTGCCCAAGAACGAATCATAATTAAGCCTGGGCGTTTCACAGCCAAGGTCGCAAAGGAGTTCAGGCTTCACGAATATTCCGCCATCGGGCAGTCTGTGAGCAGCAGCTTTTCTCCTCAAAATGTCCTTCTCCCTATGCGCACTGCTTCTGCCAAGGTCAAACTCTGTGTTCAACTCGTCGATTACTTCCAGATCCGAGCAGCTTCCATCCAATTCCAAAGATTCGCGCTCGATGCCTCTGAACACCTCGAAGCTCTGATTGACCGTACTGATCGTGATGAGGTTATGTTCGAGCGGTATGTCTGATGATGGCTGCTTCATGGGCAGAACGAAACGTAGGGGTCTGCCACGGAATAGTTTCGCGTAGTCAGGATTCTTGTGTATATTCTGGAAGAATTTGGTATTGAGTTTCTGTTATTTTCAATGCTAAACTACCTTAGCCGATCCTTATTTAATTTAACACAGGCTGTTGATGAGTCTGCAGTAGATCCAGGACAAACGAATTTTTGATTTATATATATTTTTTTTATTACAATATATTTATCCTAACCACGCCGTGTGCCCCGATCAACACCCTGAGTTTCTGTTCTTGTTTGTAAACGCGTAATTTGCACCGGAATGTAATTAGGTTTGTTATTTCGAGTACAGGTAGCCCTCCTATAGCACGGTTTTGCTATAACACGATTCATATATTGTGGGAACCCTCCTATAACACGGTATCGCTTTAGATAAAATTGCGAAAATCTTCGTAACACTATACTTCTACGGCACTGCAAACATGATTTTTTGTTTAACATATTTGAAAATGATATTGCCTTAAAATAATGAGGGAAAGGAATAATAAGTTATAGTGCCTTTACATGAAAATATATAAATAAGTTATAATTTACTGGTTTATATCTCAATTCCGATGTTATGTCATGTGACAGAAACCTTCTCGTTTGATCGTACTGATTGTGAGTAGTACTGAGTAGTAATTCAATTAAGATTATATCAGATAAATGTAATAATTTTGTTTTGTTTTGTGTGATACACATATTTACATTATTGATACAAATTAAATTGTTTCTATGGATTTATGAAAAAAAAGTTTCTTTTTCTTAAGTTTTCGGAATGTAATCCTTCTTTTTGTACCGACTCTGAGTTTCATATAACACGGTTCACACAACACAGCATTTTTTAGGAACCAAAGTCCGTCAAGATGACATTTTGAAAAAATTGTGAAAACTTCCATTGCGGGCCAAGTTGTGTATGCGGTATATAGTATATGATATTTGTGGGGGAAAGAAGTTCACCGAATTATTTGTCCTACCTTTAATTTTTCCACGTACATGCACTCAAGCATTTTCGAATCTCGATAGCAACATATATCCAAAACGACGTAGTCTCTGTCGCGAGTCTCGAATTGATTGATTATGTGCAAGTAGAAGAAGGCTTCCGCAATGAACGTTCGGACCAATCTGCCTGTTTCTCTTGAAACGACGTGTATCAGCGTCTACAACCAAACGTAATTCATACGAAATGCCAGATAAATGACAAAATATGAAACTGAGAAGCAAATAAAAATTCTCATGCTTTAAAAAAGTTAAACTAATATACATGCTACTTAAAAAAATGCTTTAATAATATTCATAAAATTGACGTTAATACGAAAACTTTGTATCCAAACTATCAAGGACACTCAGCGTTATTCAGAACTGTAGACTAGTGCGGCCGAGTAACGGTTAATGTCTCAGATCTGATAGTATAATAAACAGTTTATTATTAATTCGAGTTTTCATGTATGATAGTGTACAGCTCGTTCCATAAATGTATACGTACGTTTTCGTTCTCGTGCCATTTGAGTGCCGCAAACATCGGCTCCCTTGTAACTTGACAGGACATGGCTGTCACTAAGGAGACTGCCAAAGGCTGCTCAACTATGACAAAGTAGTTCTCCGTGATGCCAAAGGTGTGCATGTACGAAGGATTCAGGACCCATCTTGACGGCACTGTTGCCACAACTGTGGCTTGTTCGAACATTGACAGTTCTTTCTCTTCGCCATTTTCATCTGAAATACATTTTCATAACTTCTACAAAATACTGGCACTGATTTCAGTCATCTTTGCGTCTTCTGTTAAAGGGTAATAAGTACCAATCATGCAAGATTAATATTACAGAAGTGAAAGAGAGAAAAAGTGATGCGTAATAAAGCGTCGTTATTTTATTGTGTATTTATTGACTATTTTTTAAAAGATTATTTTATGTCCTTATCATATTTCGAAAACATTCGTGTATCATGAAATATGCAGCGCATATACGCTTTGACACACTCTATATATGGTAGCACGAAAAGTATTAAATTATTTATACTGGGTGTCTCATAAGTCTAAATCAATAGTTAATGTTAGTATATGTTTATACTTATGGTTAGCATGTGTTTAATGCCGGATTAATATTTTCTTATACTCACCTATAGTAATACGACTCGGAGCGAAGGAAACGATGTTGTAAGCTGGTCCACGAGCTGTAACGCTTAGGCCCAAATTATATACCGTACCGTCCGACATTACATGCGGATGAGAAGTATGATTTACAATTCCCACATACTCCGTCAGGTCTACCTAAAAGTTTGGACGACAAAAAATTAATAACTGTTTCCAGAACGTGTTACATGCATTCTTGTAACAACGAAAGTGGTCCAATCGTAAATAAATGAATTGTAAATCTTCAATTAACCATCCGTTTCGACCTTGGTCGTTTACATTAACATTTACTATATTTAAATGTGAGATTAAAACCTTTTTTTTTTTTTTTTTGACTTAGACTACTTTTGTAACCAGCCACAAAAACTGATGCGGATTACCTTCCCGATCGTTTTCAAAGTTTTCGGATCAATTCGATGTATCGTTGGCACTTCCGCGAATGTGTAATATTCGTCGCCAAATGGGTAAACGGATATCATCGAGTTGTCACAATAATTTTCTGCTGTATTGAACACGGCCGCAACCCTGATAAAGTTAGATTAACTTGTGAAACTGCCTGTATCTTACTATTAGGGGAACTGCTGACAAATTAATTGATCAAAAGCACATTTTGACATCCAAATATTATTTTTGGTTTAGTAAGATGAAACTTCATTAACTAGTATATTCCTACCGGCTGAAAATGCTTTGACAAGGATCAGGAACGAGTTTCGTGCCAAATTGTGTCACTACAATCCTCTGTGCCGCTTTGTTCTTTTTATAAACTTCCGTTTCGACGAATCTCCTCTGATAAGTCACGCCTTTCTCGGATATTTCGAACCTGAAGTCAAAGTTCTCTACGTAAACACAATAGTTTGACATACCTTTATCATTCAACATCAGTGAGAAAGAAGAATTTGAAAATTGATCCCAGTAAATGCTAATCTATTAAATGTAAATGATTCGAAATTACCGAAAAAACTTCAGAATCGATCAGTAGTAAGAATTACATTACGATTTTCTATAATGACTGAATTTCAAATCGCAAAATACTTATTTGCCACATTTTAATTCTTCTGCCTGGGGAAGTACCTGTGCAGCAGTGCCGAACTGTCAAAGATGTGATCGTAAGTGTACTCGCCGACTGTCAAACTTCCCGGCCCGTTTCTCAGCAAAGTGCCTCTCAGCCATTTTGGTATCGTTCCTGTAATCTGACCTTGAATCGGCTCAGTGACCTCTTCCTCGCAGGACCTCATCCATATGGACGTATCGCAGTTCGGCCAATAATTGACATCATCTTCTTCTCGAGCCTTTTCACTCTTTTCTTGCTCATGACGAGATTGCAGGTAGTTGTCATTGTTGTCAGGCTGTTGAAACAGATTTATACTTTACGTTATCTAAAAGTGTATGCGTCAATCTTGTAACGGTTGAAACGGGGTATCAAAACTGACTTTTCTCAGATTTGGAAGAGTGTGGGGGTGTAAGTAAAACTTTATTGCACGCAAGAGTACGTTCTGTGACTAGATTTCTATATTAAATTCCATGTTCCAAGAATATTCTGGAATAGTGTCTGGAAAAAGTACTTTGTATGTTGCGTGTCAGTAGCTGTTCAGTTAATGAGTTAAATCGTCTCTTAGACGCTGTTAATTGTCATTTAGAACTTATCATAGAACTTAATGACTGCAATCGTCAACTGTCCAAAGAAACCGAAATCGCTTTCAAGGTCGGGAATTGAAAAAATCGTATTTCATGTCAAATTTTAGAACGATTTTTAATCTGTTACTTGATGTATTAAAAACATCCGTATACCAATCTAACTTTTTGCAAATATTAAATTTGTGTGGATCCCTGTCATTAGCTTCTTATAAGTCAGCAGGAACTCAGACATACATTATTTACCTTTCAGTAGAATGTCGATCGCGTTCAAGGTCATAAATGGTAAATCTTATTTTTTGTGAAAATTTACAAGTTCTTTGTAACCTGCTACTGATAGCATTGACATTTCTTGTACGCAACGTCAGTTGTATCACATCCTCAATATGTGAACTTCAAACTTTCTAGAACGTCTGATTTCGGCGACTTCAATCGTCTACCCTCCAGCATATTGCTGATCCCGTTTAAGGTCATAAATAGAAATATCTTATTTCCTACAAAAATTTACAGTTCTTCGAAACTTGCCGCTGCTAGCATTAAAGTTTTTTGTACGGAATATCATTTTTTGTCACATCTTCAATATGAGCCCCGCTTAAAAATTATTTATGCACATTCTAGAGACTTACAAAAACAACATTCAAGGTTATAAATCGAAAAATCTTATTTCATACAAAAATTTACAATTCGTCGAACCCTACTACGGATAGCATTCAGAGTTTCTGTACCCAATATCATTTTCGTCACATTCTTCAATATGAGCACCGCTTAAATAATATTAACGAGCATCTTCTTAGAACTTACTAGCACGACAGATTTCGACGACTTCAATCGTCTACCATCCAACATATTCCCAATGACGTTCAACGTCGAAAAGTCCGTCTCCGATTTCGAGCGAAGCCACTTCGCGCGACGCATTTTTCCGATTTTCCAACACCGACCGAACTACGGAAATCGCAATAAAACCTCGTCAGGGTCACTTAATCGGATCTTCTTGTCCTCGACAAGCGTATCAGCCGCGGGATGAAGGACTTAGCACGACTTACACGGCATCGATACACGATCCAACTAATTCCGAACTTACGACATTCAAGCACGATTCTATTCAATCCCTGTCATCACTCATGGCAGTCAAATCATATCCTTCAGTCTCAAACCTTACTATCAGCCAAGAAGTCCGGATAGTCTTCATTCCACTCTCAAATCTCATTGACGATAAACTAACACTTCGATCCAACGTTTCTCTTACGTCTACAGTAAAATCACACCGAACACGCACAACTCAATTCTTCACTGTATTCTTCAGGTTGTCCATTCGAACTGGATAAGATCAAGACTTGAGACGATTTCGAACATTAACTTTCGGAAGGCCTTCCTTGCCGGTAAGCGAAACTTTCTTCCTGATGTGAAATGTCCGATCAGCCCTAATCTTCTTCAGCCTCGATCTCGTTCTCTTCGTCGTTCTCCTCGTTCTCGGTGCGGACTCCGTCGGTCTCCAGCGGCTTCAGGATCGAGAAGAGAATGTGGTAGACTCGCTTGTGGGTAAAATCCATCATTCTCGCGCTAGGCACTCGCTGGAAATGACAGCCAAGCCGTCGGTCTCTTGACCTTAAAACGAGCGCCCCGTTCGATGATAATCCGTTTACTCCTCTGACGAAGAGACTCTGACGAAGCCTCGCAGCGACGCTCGCGTGTGCCAATTTTCAACCCCCGGCCCGACCTACCGCAGGGTGGGCAGACGATCAGTCGTTCAACACGTGCCCCTGACACGTGGACGAACCGGAATGTGACACCGAACGAACTGGCAGGTGAACAGTTTGCCTGAGATGTGGTTCACACGTTTTGTGAGGAAGTTGGATCACGCGAGAAGATTGATAATGGTCATTGAGGTGTACGTGCGTTGGAATTGTGGACATAGCTTTGTGCAGAGTCGTTTAGCGCTCGGAGATGACAAGATGGCCGTTTGGATGAGCGCAAAGTTGATTCAGACTTGATATTTTATTTTTTTTAGATTTTTATTTAGAGGGATTGGTAATGTGACTGGTCCGTATTTGTTATCAATGATAATTATTTCTTCGAATTTGCAAGGATGTTTAAACATTTACAATTCGACATTTTGCGGGAAGATTGCATCACGTGAGAAGATTGATAATGGACGTTTAGGTATACATATGTCAGAACTGTTGATGTAAGTTCATGCAAGATTATTTGGCGTTCAGAGTTGAAAAGATGGCCGTTTGAATGAATGCAAAGCTGATTCATACTTGGTACTTAATTGTTTTTTAAAATTAAATTTAGAGGTATCGGTAATATGATTGGTTTGCCTATGTTATAATGATATTTATTTCATAGAATTTGCATGGTTGTTTAAAAGTGTACCATTTGCATGTTCTGCGGAGATGTTGGATCACGTGAGAGGATTGATAATGGTCGTTGAGGTGTACGTGCGTTGGAATTGTGGATATAGCTTTGTGCAGAGTCGTTTAGTGCTCGGAGATGACAAGATGGCCGTTTGGATGAGTGCAAAGTTGATTGAGACTTGATATTTTATTTTTTTTAGATTTTTATTTAGAGGGATTGGTAATGTGACTGGTCCGTGTTTGTTATCAATGATAATTATTTCTTCGAATTTGCAAGGATGTTTGAACATTTACAATTCGACATTTTGCGGAAAGATTGCATCACGTGAGAAGATTGATAATCGACGTTTAGGTATACATATGTCAGAACTGTTGATGTAAGTTCATGCAAGATTATTTGGCGTTCAGAGTTGAAAAGATGGCCGTTTGAATGAATGCAGAGCTGATTCATACTTGGTACTTAATTGTTTTTTAAAATTAAATTTAGAGGTATTGGTAATATGATTGGTTTGCCTATGTTATAATGATATTTATTTCATAGAATTTGCATGGTTGTTTAAAAGTGTACCGTTTGCACGTTCTGCGGAGATGTTGGATCACGCGAGAAGATTGATAATGGGCGTTGAGGTGTACGTGCGTTGGAATTGTGGATATAGTTTTGTACAGAGTCGTTTAGTGCTCGGAGATTAAAAGATGGCCGTTCGGATGAGTGCAAAGTTGACTCAGACTTCATATTTTATTTTATTTTTAAATTAAATTCGGGGGAGTTCAAATAATTATTCATGCGCTATATATTTGAGAAGTTTACAAGGTCGGTAAAACATGTACAATTTTTACCACATTTACATAGAGTTTGGATTCACGTGAGAAGATTGATAATGGACCTTCAGGTGTACGTATGGCAGAATTGTCAATGTGGGTTCATGGAAGATCGTTTAACCCTCAGAGTTGAAAATATGACCGTTTAGATGAGTGCGAAGTTGATTCAGACTTGATATTTTATTGTATTTTAGAATTAAATTTAGAGAGATGATAGAACAGAGCAGAGTGGCGCAGTGGAAGCGTGCTGGGCCCATAACCCAGAGGTCCGTGGATCGAAACCACGCTCTGCTAATACATATATGTGTATTAATTGCACAGAATTTGCAAAGTTGCTTAAACATGTGCATTTTGCATATTTTGCGGAACGATTGCATCACGTGAGAAGATTGATAACTGGCGTTAGAATCGTCGATATAACTTCGGCCGAGTTGTTCAACGTTCGGAAAGTTGTTCGCTAATTACAAAATATGCATAAATAATTTCCTTTTATGTATAATAGTTTTAACTAAATTTTCGAATTTCGCATAAATTGTTTCGTATGTGTTATACAATCGTGTCAATTGTGCTATGTAAAAGTACGTCGAACTAGACTGGAGAAATTATTGGTTTATACTACTTAAATGGCTTTACTACTGAAATGGACATTTATATTTCCTTTTCTCTATAGAAAACAGCAAGACGATAGAAATTGAAAACCATAGTAAGGAAAACACACAAAATCATTTAAAAAACATCGAAGTTGCCTAACGTTTTAGTCTGTAAATATATTAACAACAAATTTAGAGAAATTCTTTATTAATTTCTACATACTTACAAACGAAATTTTCAAACGAGTTTAATATGACATATGAAAATATTAGCATTTCTTACCTTCTTGCAATGAATAGAAACAGATATATGGAATTTTTCGAAGAAATTCGAAAAAACTTAAAAACTTGCCAACCACTGATACTCTTCTGAATCAGCTTCCGGTGATCGATCGAAATCTGTTTTATCGACCGATCGACACACACAGTGATCTCTCACGAGCGTTTGCATGAAGAGAGTGCCACCAGTATCGCAAAAACGATTTGCTATTCAACAAAATTCTTGGCATGCTTCGATTTTAACGTGCGTAACACATTTGGTAACCGCCAAAAATCCGTGGTCGATTCGTGTCAAGGATCTTCGACGCAATAACAATCGATTATCGATTCATCATGCTACTTCGATAAATGAACGTATCAATATTTAAAATAATATGATTTTTTATGTATTTAGGTGTAAGTACAGCTTGTTAATGGACTGAAATGAAAACTTCGATATCACGTAGTGATTGATTTTATTTATTTTTTAATAATGATCATACAACGACGCATAATTGTCATATTGATGAATTCCAAAAATAGACAGTAAGACAATAGGATTGCGCAATAAATAAAGCTATTACAAAAATACTTCGAAACTAATTCCTGCATAATCCTTAATCTTTCCTTGCGATTATTCGAATAAAATCTTGCACTCACAGTATTGAAGTATAATAAAAATACTTACACTAATCCGCACTCATCCGAACAATAAACTATCTTAGCACATTCACGCATAACAACATTCTAAAATACTGTTTCATCAATTAGAACAATCTTCATTAGATTTTCTGTTTTCATTTGAACGCAAACGCTATCAATCTTCGATGGAAACTTTTCTTCACTTTACCTTCAGTAAAAGTATATGAAAAAATATCGTTACTTACACTGAACCACTCATACTACGATCAAGATTACATATTCCTTTTTTCGTATTTCTCATATTCATTCCTTGAAAATACATAAGCCATTATAACCAGACAATAAAACCTTTATTGCAGTTGTTACTAAAGCAGCATTAAGCGCAGCGTCTTCTAATTTTAAACACATTGATTGTGACGTCAGCTACATAAAAAGAAATTGCTTCAATCATATACCGTATTTAAACGTTATACAGATGATAATGAACCAATTAATTCTCAAAGTTGACCAAAATACACAAACCGCAACGAAACAAAATATAATTAAACAATAAAATACAAAACTGGGCCGTTTATTTTAAAAGTGGTGTAAGTCCACTAAAAAAAATTAAATATCACATAAATAAACCGTTTACACCACGTTAATCATAAATATATCTCATTTTTTTGTTAAATATGGACTTACACCACTTTCAAACCAGAGAACAAAATTGTCATACTTTACTGCGGTTAAATTCATTGCTACTAATGTAGCAATAAGCGCAGCATCTTCTCATTTTAAACAAATTTTGATCTCAGTCACACAGAATGAAATTGCTTCTATCGCACACACCGGTAAAATTAAACTCGATACAACGTCAGACGAAAGAAACACAATTTTGAAACATTCTTACGTCGATTATCATGACACATTCCTCTCCTGTCACCAAACAACGAATCAATCAATGCCCAAACTCTACCAAAACTTTCGAACGTACAATGGGATAAAATATAATTAAACGATAGAATACAAAACTGTTTAAAGGAAAAAAATGGTACTTTACTGCAGTTAAATCTATAGCTACAAAAGTATCATTAACACGTTCGTCGCCACGTCACCCGTACTTGGGTGACGGCCCCCGTGGCTATGTTTTCCGGATGACACTCTCCTTCGTTCAATTGAAACAGCATTTTGTAGGTAGTTTACAATAATTTCCTTCTGTATCACAATAATGACGAGCACGCATATACAAAAATAGACAGATTGGAAATATTAACAAATGGAAATATGACACTCTCCTTCGTTCAATTGAACCAGGATTTTTGTAGGCAGTTTACAAGAATTTCATTTGTCACTCCGGGAAACATAGCCACAGGGGCTACATCCAAGTACGCCTGATGGGCGATCAACGTGTTAACACGTTCGTCGCCACGTCACCCGTACTTGGGTGACGGCCCCTGTGGCTATGTTTTCCGGATGACACTCTCCTTCGTTCAATTGAAACAGCATTTTGTAGGTAGTTTACAATAATTTCCTTCTGTATCACAATAATGACGAGCACGCATATACAAAAATAGACAGATTGGAAATATTAACAAATGGAAATATGACACTCTCCTTCGTTCAATTGAACCAGGATTTTTGTAGGCAGTTTACAAGAATTTCATTTGTCACTCCGGGAAACATAGCCACAGGGGCTACATCCAACTACGACTTTTGGGCGTTCAACGTGTTAAGCGCAGCATCTTCTAATTTTAAACGCAGATTGCGATGTCAGTTATACAGAAGGCAGTTGTTTCAGTCATACATCGGGAAAAAATGAACTTGATACAACCTCACACGAAAGGAACACAATTTTGAAACACTCTTACGTCGATCGTCATGATTCCATTCCTCTCCTGTCACCAAACAACGAACTCACCCCCGTCACTTCGCGGCCAAACCACAGTCCACATCCAACCCTGATCAAAACACACACAAGCCTCCCCCTCCCCGCCCCCTCAACAATCAATATGGCACCGTTTGCACAAAATGACGCAACGTCGCGAGAAATCGGAAACTTAAGACTCTTATGCGAAAATCGAGAACGGTCACTTATGATTCTGGCGATCAGCTCTATTTACCGGGAAGAGTCTGGCGATGCTGTGCTCCGATCCCGCAGGACGTTCCAGGATCGTCGATCCCACGGGCTCATCCGACATTGCCCTCGTCGAAGGAACGATGAAGAACTCCCGCCTTACTCGCTCGCTCCCGAAAAAGACAGTTTGCCGAATTACCGTTTGCCGCGCATCCCCTCTGCGTCTCGCTTGGGACCGGGCCAAATATTTAACCGTGGGAACCTTTTGCGATCCAAAGCGGGCATCTCGAGTATTAAGAGAGATGATCGAGTGACGCGAGCGTCGACTTGAATTGAGTGAGAAAGAGCGGTAGGTGTGAGGTGGTGTTGAGGGATGAGGAGAGTGTTTTGAATGGTGCGGTAGTTGAACGGTGGTTTATTGTTAGGAACGTCTTCCGCGATGACAAGAGGTCGGAAGTGGTTTTCGACAGGTTCTGATTGCGGAGATGTGGGTCTATGGGGGTGGGAATGTTTAGGGGTGCAGGATTAGTGGCTTGTGTTCGGTATTGTTAATTTTCTGGTGATGAAAGAGATTGGCAGATGTGATGTACTGAGTTTTGATTATTGTTGGAAATGTGGGTTGATGGCTCGTGGGCTGTAGAAATGCTGGTGTATGTTAGATACGTTAATTCCTTGGTGATGGAAGTGTTTTTTATGGGAAGTGAAGGTTACTGGATGTGTTTTGAGTTTTTTGATTATTTTTGAAAATGTGGTTTTACGGAGGTGGGAAAATTTAGGGGTGGAAATATGTCAGGCAAGTTCATTTTTTGTCGAAGAAAAAAATCGAAAGTTTTTTTGACAGGATGTGAGGGTAATGATTCTTGTCATTGTTGATAATGTGGATTTAGGTGGAGTCGGAAAGTTTAGGGGTGCAGAATTCCTGGTTTATGTTAAGCATGCGAATTTTTTGGAAATCGAAGCGATCAGAGGTGTATTTGACAGAAACCTACTATTATTGATGATGATATAATGATTTTATATTATTACTGAAATGTAAATTGGCCAAGGTGAATAAGATTGGGGTAGATAAATTTAAACATTATTTTTCTACTCCAATGCATCTATTACGTCGAACCTACGTTTGGTATAGTGTAAGAATTTTGAAGAAAAGCTTGAAGGGAGCGAAACAATTCAGAGTTGAATTCTTCGAATAAGACATATTTTCTGCTCATAATCAGTGTCATCTATTGCAGTCAAGGTCATTTGCCACAGTGCAGATATCTTCTTGGAAATTTAAAATAAACATTCGATCAAAATCTTTGCAGCCAGCGAACGCATTTCATGGCGGATTCTCCAAACCAGAAATGCTACTTTCTGCATCTGGTCCATTTACTGCAGCCAAGGTCATTGGCCATAGTGCCAACACTTTCTAGAACATGGAGAATAAACATTCGATCGAAATCCTTGCAGGTGGCGAAGACAGCCGGCGTGAAATTCTTCGAACAGGAAATGCTACTTTCTGCATTAGACCCATCTATTGCAGTCAAGGTGATTCGTAATGCAAACATTTTCCAGAACGCTCAAAATAAATAATCCGACGAGATCCTTGCTGACGGTGGAAGCAATCGACGCCAAATTCTCCGAACAGAAAATGCTACTTTCTGCATCAGATCCATCTACGAAAGTCAAGGTCATACGCCACGGTCAACCATTTTCTGTAACATAAAAAAAATGGTTCATTCAAAGTTTATGGTGGTAGCGGACGCAATTGCCACCGAATTGTTCAAATTAGAAATTATACTTTCTGTTCGCAAACAGATCCATCTACCACAGTCAAGGTCATTCACACTATTGACATTTTCTATAATGTTTGAAGTAAATAATCGATTTAAATCCTTGTGGACGCCGGATGCACTCGACACCGAATTCTTCGAACGGAAAAAGACACTTCCTGCTCACAATCAAGTGCATCTACCACAGTCAAGGTTATTCGCGCTATTCACATTTTGTACAATGTTTAAAATAGATAATCGATCAAAATCTTCACTGGCATTGAATGCAATCAACGCCGAATTCTTTGAACAGGAAATTAAAGTTTCTGTTCTTGACCAGAACCTTCTACTACAATCAAGGTCATTCACACTATTCGCATTATTTACAATGTTTAAAATAGATAATCGATCCAAATCTTCACTGGCATCAAATGCAATTAACACCGAATTCTTCGAACAGGAAATGAAACTTTTTGTTCTTGATCGGAACGTTCTACTACAATCAAGGTCATTCACACTATTCGCATTTTTTCCAATGTTTAAAATAGATAATCGATCCAAATCTTCACTGGCATCAAATGCAATCAACGCCGAATTCTTTGAACAGAAAAATTAAACTTTCTGTTCTCGATTAGGTCCTTCACTGCAATCAAGGTCATTCACACTATTCGCAACTTTTACAATGTTTAAAATAGATAATCGATCAAAATCTTTATTGGCATCAAATGCAATTAACACCGAATTCTATCGAACAGGAAATGAAACTTTTTGTTCTTGATCGGAACCTTCTACTGCAATCAAGGTCATTCGCAGTACAAAAATGGGTTCTCTGTGGAAGTTATCGAGCGACATTTAGCGAAATTCACGGCAGGACGGACATGACGATCAGATATACACTTTTCCTCGCTTATTACAGCCTTCTCGGAAACGACCACTTCCAGTAGTCTTCCATTCCTCTTGGCCAGCAGCGATCTTTTCTAATCTCGACGAATTAATCTCTCGTTAACGAACTGGTCGGCAGATGAAAAGAGTGACGCCCAGATCTGATTAATTTGTTTCTATTGCGCCGACTATGCGACGTTGTTCAGCCAATTAGTATTGATGCAAAGCAGTCGGGAATGAAGTAAGGGAGGCAATTATTAGCAAATTATTATATTAACTAATTCAATAGGCAGATGGTGCAGGCGAGTTGTTCAAAAAGTGCATTATGTCAGCTGGAATGCTCGGTCTTCACGACAATAGGTTCAAGAATCTAATAGGAACGCAGTGGAGAGTAATATTGAACGAATCTGTTTCTATTTTGGCCAGTGACCTTTTGCCATTTTTGATGTAATTGGACAATTCTTTTTTGGAAAAAAAGTCAAAATGTGTCCTGGATATTGCCAAGGAAGTTCATTGCATGTGAAAATTATTGTAATTTAAAGTACGGATGGGATATTTTTGAACTTGCCGAATATCAAGTTCAAAAGAAAATTAAACTCTACTCGCACCTTCATAAAAACAATATATTATCATAATGTATTATCATATATAATATATTATCACGATCCAAGACAAGAGATTCTTCATTCACAGCTCTCTAAATACAAAACAAACACTAAATCAAAAAAAAAAGTCCCATCAACAAACCAATTATCAAAGTGCACCATTGGAAGTGCCACGCAAACCACGCACGTACAAACCACGCAAACATAAAATTTTCGAATATCGCCGACCAAATGTGACACTTTGGCATGCAATCCTCCAGCAAAAAGGTGCGTTAGCGACTGACAGCCTTGAATGGCAGAAGAAAGAAGGTCGATCAGGCAGTTGCAAAGCTTGCGCAATCTACAACCGGTAAGAAGTGTCCTTTTCAGTGAAACTGGAAAAATCCGCCGACCGGATGAGTGCTCTTGCCTTCTTATCGTTCGTCGACCTACGATCTGGCCATTTTGCAAATGTCAGACACGTAAAGGTCACTCCCGCCTGAATAGAACAAAGTAGGCTGACTAGAACTAGTGTTTACGTTGGTAGGCTTTCCCGCCATTTATGTTTGAAATTGTAGGTGTTCCAACTAACGTTGGCATTCGATACGTCATGTACGAAGCTGTAGAATGGAACAATGTACATAGGGTGTCCTGAAAGTGTTTACATTGCTTGAATCTTGATAACTGCAGGGTTGGCAAGGAATGTGATGTTTTTATGCCATGAATGTTAAAAGTTGAAGATGTTCTGATTGATTGTCATTCACATAGATGCATCTTCTGCAATGGTGTAGTATAGAACAGTCTACACAGGGTGACTAGACCTATTATTACATTCAGTGTACTTTAATAAGTTCATGCTAATAGAAGATTTTCTTATTTATCATTTACGCTTAAAGTTGTAGACGTTCTAATTAACATTGGCATTCAACACATCATCTACAAGGCTATAGAATAAAACAAAGTACACAAAGTAGCCGAAAATAATCTTTACGTTGCCCAAACTTTGAAAACCACAATACAAGTGTACTTTTCATGTCATATACGTTTTAAATGTTCTAATTGACAATCGACATTCATATATTCCGCACGATGTAAAGAATCTATGTTGTTAAATAGATGGACGGTTATCTAGTATGACTTTACCACTTAGTACCAGTGACTTTACGGAATGTACAGTTTTTTCTGTACTCCTCGGATGCAGAGATGCTTTGATGACATAATCGAATAGGTAATTCAAAATCCACTGACGTCTTTCGAAGGAATAATTGCTTATCTTGCCATGCTACGTGAACTAAAGCCTTATTATTATATATATATTTTCTGAGCTGGATTTAAGGCAAGTGAATGCCTACCTCCCGTTCAAACACTTTCAATGCAGTCATCGCAATTGCAACTTTAAATAATTCAATTAGATTATCATAAACAGTTTTTGTTTATTAAAGTTGACAGAATCTAAACATTTTGGACACTTCCCCATTTTCGACTCTATAAGCTATAATAATTTTCGAAATAAAGTAGTGATAGAGTATTTATAATTTGCAGTACTACAATATTATTTTATAGTACGTTCAAAAATAAGTCTACCGCGTAAAAGATTGGAACCCAAAGAATATTGATTTTCATTCAAACACCATGCAGCAATATAATAATATAACTACCCGGTTTCTATCATTTTTTTACACCACCATCAAACATGTAAAGTATTCAAAGATTCTGAATTGAGTGGGTTATACTAATACTAAAACCGTCAAAAATTTATTAAAAATGCATTGACAATCTTTGCACTTAGTTTCTACAACCTATTCACGACAAATCCAAGCACAACAAATTGTCTGTAATCCTGAATCAATGTATAATACTGAGAAGGAACGAGGCCAAAAAGTATATCGTAAAATGCAATAATAATTTTTCCATCAGGTTTCTACCTCTTGGCCCTCCAAGCCAAAATTGTTTAAAAGCGATCAGTGGCCCACCCTGTTGAATTTATTCCGCAAACTGTCACTTCGCCATTGTTGCGAACCGAACGTAAACATTCCTACGGCCAAAAATTCTCCGTCTTGCGAAATTATGCCAGCCTCCCCGGCTGAATTTATAGCCAGCTTAACCCTTTCGGTCACGAATTATTATCCTTCAATGTAAAAATCCCATTTCTTGTTTATTAAATATTTAGCCCTTTTTTAACCATTTGGCATCATTGGCATAATTCTACTCCCCCCCCCCCCCCCCCCCCCCCAATCACGTGTAATCACATGTCGAAAAATTACGACACGAGATTTCAAAAAATCCTCAGAACGTCGCTATTGAAAAATTCGATAATTTTACACGTTGAACGTATACAGCGGACTCTTATTTATAACTGTGATAAGTTCCAGCATTTGGTATGGATTATTTATTCACCTATTGAAAATCGAAAAATCGATCAACTTGGCCGTATTTCGCACGTTACTGAAACTGCCGAGAACGATCAACTATTTGAGGATATATTTTTGTTTACGTGCGTCAAATAACAATGTTGCCAATGAAAATACCCTTATAAATGTTCATTAATTAGACCCAGACAATTTAATTGCTGTTTTTTTTCAAAACTTAGGAACGGCAGGGGGTAAAATGTCATGTCGTCAATTGACGACACTATGACCGAAAGGGTTAAGCACACGCGTGTTGTACAGTAGCACAAAGAGGCCTGCTGCAGGGAGTACGTGAAGTTCGGCACACGCGGCTTCTGTTCACGCACGTCAAGCCGTTACGTGCCAGGATACACGCGTGTCCCGTGCAAAACAAGACGAGCACGCCGAGAGGGCGGTGTCATTGACACGCATTGCGTCTGAAAACACAAACAGTTGGCCTTCCATTGGTCACGAGTTGTCCTCTCGTCGTAGGAATCGATTTGCAGAATTAAAAGCGTGCGAAAATGTTTCGCTAAGATAAATTGTTGCACGTCTCAATTTTAGTCTATATTGACCAAATATGTTTCAATCGTGACGCATGGTTAGCTATGTATGTGTAAATGTGATATGGCTTGGTTACAGTTTGCAAATGAAAGCACTGCTGGAATATTGTGTAGGATGGATATTTATTGTTTATGGGCTTAGTAAGAACTTTATTAATGTTACATTTACATTTTTCGCCGAACGGAACCGAAGTCAGAATGACCGCGTGAGCATCAGTGAGCATGTACCAGCATGTACTCAACAGAACTTATACTTTCAGCCACTCTCCCCAGCGGCGCGCGTATCGACTCTAGCGCTGTTGCCACGTTTACGTTTTCCCCCATTTCTACGTTCCACTTTATAAGATAGACCCTGTACAACGAAATAGATAGCACATTTTCATTCAAAGCTTCATTACATAACATCATCATGAAAAATTGAACATTGAACCCGACAAACACGTTTCCTTCCAATTAACAGTCGTGCGAAGATAAAGCGAAAGCGTGCATAAGGCCTACTGCAAACCTAACCTCCCGACGTTCCGTAAATATTTACATTTCTCCGCAGAAGAGGTTATATAATATGGCCGAAAATCAAGCACTATAAATAGCGACTGCTTCGAACCGACGCTTGTAGGTTAGAACGGCAGGAAGCACGAAACACACAAACACTGCGTAGGTTATATCTAGAAGTACGTAACGACAAACGTAAGATCGATCTACATATGTATCTTTTATCGAATCGATTGTTGATAATTAACATGCGAGCGAGTCTCGCGTCCATTATTTCCGCGGCCCAAGTGCAGAGCGTTAATCGCGAAGAACACGAAGAGCATAGATAGACAAACTGACGGATCTGGTGCACTGATACGCGAATAGATACTGTAAACAATGGCGAACGTGCCAAGTTACCACGCACGTGTTTTCGCTATAATTGGACAGCCTGCTCGGCAGGAAGAAACTGCGAACGATCATTCTGCCTGACAAACTTAACCTCTTCAGGAACGATTCCTTCTGACCTTTAACAGTAGAACTGACGATTGACAAACATATTTTTACTTCGGATGTCAAAATGGCATGAGTCTGTTTGTCACTTGTCATTGGGTGGTAAACGAAATTTTGGTAACAGACGGATTTGAGGAACTAAAATAATGATATTAGAAGAGGGTAATATAAGTCTTTTTCATGGTTGAGGATGTTTGAGGGTTAATTCAAGCTTAAGGAAAATTCACAGTATTAGGATAAGAGATATAGTGTCAAATAGGAAAATCTGTGGTAATTTTATTTGTGTAACTATTGTAACTAGTTACCGTTCTTATAATATTCAATAATAATAAAGTACTCGAATGTGTTTGATGTATGTTTTATTATGTCTAATACAAGGATATATTGGGATTTAACGCAAGATTATTACATTTTTTACCAGCATTTATGTTCTGTTTATCTGGAATCACATGTACCTAATTCAAAGAAAGCATCTTTTAAAAACTTTCAGATCGTCAACATGTCAGCTTTAAGGCTGTAAAAGGATCAACCGACAATAAAACAATTCTCGCAAATCTACAATCCTTTCTGCTAGAGAATTTCATTAGCTCCCAATTAGTTTTTATCAGAACGTTAATCAAAAAATATGCCTCTAACGAGTTCTGATGCCCTCTGCAGACGCATCCTCATTTTTCATCCTTCGTAACAGTAAACTAACCGAAGTTAATGAATGAAATGATTGTTATTGCGACGATGACGATGATTACATCGGCTTTATCTGAAGTCTGCTTCCTCCCCATAAAAAGTTGCAGAAAAACGCTGAAGCCTCCGATTACGTCACATTCCCGTTAGATAAAGCAAAATGCATCGTTATTACACGGTCGTAAAATATGTTACACTGACTAACAAGCTGATGGTTTTTACAGTACAATCAAAGAACGCATTTTACTCTCTTCTTGAAGGTGTACGTTTGATACTTACTGAACGTAAATTGAATGTCTCTAAACAAAAAGTTTGTCAATTGTGTGGATGCCAAAATGGTGAAACTGATTCACGTATTATCAAAATGACAACTTTATCCAAGGCTTCTTCCGCCCTGAAAATGATTACAAAACAAATGTAGAATCTTACAATGTCGTTCAAAAGAACAAAATGCATTACAATTATATGCAGTTATAGTGCTGTAAAGTTTGCTGCACTAATTCATACGCGGCCCATTCTTCTGGAATTACAGAAATTGGTAAGAAAACGTTTACAAGCGTTCAATAGGCTAGGATGTCCGCTCGTTATCTACTTCGCGCGATCTTGATGCTTTTTCGGACTACGCTCGTCAATTGAGGGTACAAAAACAGGCGTGAGTCATTCGTATGTCCACGTGACGCCCACGTCGTGAAAGAAAGCGCGGCGTTGCGTTACAGGCGTTAATAAATGACTTTGCAGCCGTAACTAACCGCTTCTGGGCTGGAGGCAAGATAAAACTGTTTTTGTCGTATGCACCGGGTACGCTGAAAAGAACGATTGCTAGTTAATAGCGATGGATTTGCAAAAAAAAAAGTGTACGCGGAAGGGACGACTTTAGCAATGAAGTAGATGTAACGGAAGTCTTAAAATTATTACACGCCAAGATATGCTTTTTTGGCTAGTGACAATTAAGATTTGAAGTGAACGAGAAATTGACGCTTATCGAAAAATTAAAAGAAATTTACATTTGTATGTGTCTTTTTTCAGCCCTGCGTTTAGTATTTAGTTTAAATTTAAAAAGCCCTGGTTGTGGTTGAAAATTTCAAATATATATCGGAAATTTTCAGCCACAAGGGCTTTTAAATTTCAACTAAACTAAAAGAAATTGTACTGACTATGAAGTGCTGTAGGATTTGAAAATTTATATATATAATATATAAAGTTAAGGGATAAGGAATTATTAGGAGTGAATAGAGTAAGATTCTATTGTTAGATTAGTTTCCATACTGATTATTTTTTCCCTAACAGTTACTTTATCACATAATACTACATTGCTTCCTCTTACATTCCTACTCTGACCTTCATAAACATATGTAAATGTATCAACCAGTCGCATCAACAAATCCTCCATTAGAGTGCTCTTTAAAATTCAATGTTTATTTTTGTGTACTTTATGTTTTAATGAGCTGAATCATATTAGATCCGGTCTGTGTTCGATGTGCACCTGATCATGCGGACGTCTAGTGTGTAGAGTTCGGAATTCATGACTTGGATCGTTTTAACTGCAATTGTTGCCTTCCGGATATAATAGCAGAACATTCAACCTCTGACGATGCAAATTTCAATGTCTGGGAAATGTCGACGTCAACGATGAAAAGAAACGCTGCAATGATCAGGAAACTTATGTGTATACCAGACTACTATGTAACGCGTTTGACACGTTACGATTTTAAAAATTAGCATTCGCTTTTAACTAAACTGTGATGTAAGAACATTTTGAGAGTCAAAGACGAATATTAAGTAACGAATTCGGTATTATTCATGCAATTCAAACTGTTATTATCCATACCTTATCAATTAAGACATGACTTTAAATAAATAACATGCACATATTGAAGATTAGAGCACATACATATTGCAAGGTGTAAATTGTGGAAAATTCAGGAATTTTATTGAATGGTATTACAGCAATTATACAATTTTAATTCAGCGTCGAAGATACTCTTATTATTTTCGCTTAATACTACCGCTTATTTAGAAAGTATATAAGTACACTGATATAATAATATATACTGTAGTATAAACATATATATATATATATATATATATATTACTATATATATCTACTTTCTGAATAAGGGGTAACCCATAACCATTTCGGCCAAAAGCACAGCTTATTCTCCCACAAATCATCCGATTAATTTCCATCCGCCATTACCGCAATCCTTCCAGTCGTCCCAAGCGTTCTTTCCCCGTTTTCGGCCCAAACGTGCATCGCGTCGTACGCGGAACGACACGGAAGCCAGTGACCACGATCTTCGGCGCGCGACAGCAATTTCTGTTACCAGATGCGATTACGACCCTAGCCACGAGAACCGCAAGTGCAAAAACATCGTCAGCTGTTCGAGAGTCATTGTCGCGCTGGCGAGTAAACCCGCTCGCCCCGCGTCCGTATTCCGGTGCCGGTCGTGGGAAGGCAGGCTTCTGGAACGGCGTGGCTGGCAGTGACGGAGGCGTGGAACTCGTTGGCGGGCACACGCGTGATGCACGCGCGTGACACACACGCCTCAGGCCAGTAGATCGACGCACGAACGTCGCGCGGCACGCCGTCCGACGACTGACTTTATGCTGCTTTATGCGCGAATACGCCAGCGAGCGGCATGCTCGGCGCACGTGGTTGTCACGTGCTCCGCCCGACTCGGCGGCGAGCGGTGGGGGCCGCCGCGTCCGGCTGGCGGCGGAGGGGTGGGAGGGGAACGTCGCGCGACCCAGCGGCGGGCAAACAAAGGCAATAAAATCGAATTAGCGCCGGCGCGCGGCCGGGAGTCGGCTTTAGATGGGTTTGCACGCTGAACTGGTGCTGGGACACTTTCTTCACTGTAATTTGTCACCTATTGTTTATGAATGTTGGTGAAGGAACGGACAACTTTACGTTGTTTGATTGAATGTTTGTTTTGTTGAGTAATTTATGTATTTGTAGGAGTCTGTTTTAGACGGGCTTGCACGCTGAACTGGTGCTGGGACACTTTCTTCACTGTAATTTGTCACCTATTGTTTATGAATGTTGGTGAAGGAACGGACAACTTTACGTTGTGTGATTGGATATTTCTATACGTATAGGAGTCGGCTTTAGACGGTTTTGCATGCTAATCTGTTGCTGGGACACTTTCTTCCCTCTATAATTTCTTATCTATTGTTCATGTAATGTTGTTGAAGGAATGGGCAACTTTACGTTGTTCGATTGGATATTTGTTTAGTGGAATAATTTGTAGTTTCCCGGATGTCAGTTTCAGAGTGGACGTTTGCACGTTGATCTGTTGCTGGGACACTTTCCTCACTCTAATTTATCACCTATTGTTCATGCAACGGTCGTAATAAAGAAGCCAACTTTGCATTGCTTCATCGCATATTTATGGATGTTTGTTTTATTGAGTAATCTGTAATATATGGCCCATTTATTTTGACACTGGTGTACTAAATTATTCAAAATTTAATTTACACTAAATTGATCACAATTTATGTGATTTAATTTAAAACAGAATGGATTGAAATAACATTCAAAATAAATAGACCATATATTATTACGCAGCCAGTTCCATATTTCCTAAGATGCTATCTGAATTTTTTATTTCGTCAGCTACTGTTCATGTAATGTCAGCAAAAAGTTACCGTCTTGAATTAAACGAATTTGAGTGGTCCTGCTGAGTAACATCTGATCCGTATTGATCAAAGTCAACAAAATCTATTTAGACACAGCAAACGTCTGAATCAAATTCAGATCGCCAGTTTACGCATCGGTAAACTTTGCTAGGCACAACTAATGCCTCATGAGATTGTATAATACATACTAACAAGATAAGAACCACACTTGCGGGTTATCGATTTTGTTCAAATTTCGCAGAAAACTTCTACTCTAGCAAGCCCATCACACTTTGTTAATAAAATGAAATAACAAACAAAATAAAAGAAAAACTGTTTACTTTCCCAATTCAATTGAGATGTTAGAGTGATAGACATAGATTTGTATTCCACATACACTGAAAAGAATATCAACCGATCAAGTGTTAGATAACTCAGGTACTTTGATAGCAGCGTGTTTTTAATCGTTCTCAAGTTTCGCACAATTTACCTTTGCACATAGTTTCAGCGTAAATATACCGACAGTTATCACGTAATGGTAATTGCAAGCCAGACCCATTGCCATAACAAGACATGTAATATGTTTGCTACCGATTAATCGCGCTGATACCAGCCACGATAACGTTCTGCCATTTTTTCCACTTTGACTCGTCCATTCGTGTCGCCTTTAATCCACAATCTGCTTACGCGCGCCAATTGTTTTCACGAATGTGAATATATGCAAATGTATAATAAGACGTTGGTTAAGAGCATTATCGAATTGGCACGCGTCTCGGATTAATCTCTATCTCAATCTTTAATTTGACCACAGATTCTTATGACTTTACAGATACTGTAACCAGAATCAGACTTGACGAATCGTTATCGAACTCGCATATATATCTAACGCTAATCAGTCACTCGTTAATCTTTAATCTATCTGTACTTCCTTATGACTTCAGATGGACAAACGAATGTGAAAGGTAAGCAGTGAAGCGTCGCTATCAAAAAGCGTACACTTTGCATTAACAAGACATCATCGTATTGACTCTTAATCTACTTATTATTCTTATTGTTTTGCATAGCAAAACGCATAGGAAGAGAAACTTGGGAGTCATCAAACTTCGATTAATCTGACATTAGATCGTTATCTGGTTTTAGTTTTTACTCCACTCTCAGTTTCTCGTTACATTTGCATTTTCCGGTTGTTTTCCATTTGCAAGCGTATAGTAAGGACCAATACTTAAATAATTGCGAAGCCTGAATCAATCTAATACGCGTTTCTATTCGGTTCATAATCAAGTGTTTTTTTGTGAAAACTAGGATACGTTGTATGTATTAGATGCACGTTCATGTTCGTGCAATTTATATTTTGTAGAGACATGTTTGATTTTTGTAATAAGACTGAATGACAAAACATTCTAATATTAATGATATTAAAATATCATTTACATTGTAAATGTAATGAATGTATCTTCGTTCCTGAAAAATTCTATTTTAACTTATTATATTAACTATGTATGTATGTCTAATTCTGCATGGTAATTATTATGGCATATAAATTAACAAGTTGTTTTCTTGTTCTTTGTGAAATCAAAAATTTTGTGTATTTTAGCTTTTGCGTTCATGTAAAATTCTGTGCTTTCCAACGTTAGATCGGCCATAACGCACGTAGGTACTTTTTTCACGAAAGTTACCTATATAAATATTCCACTGAATCACGTATTAACTTGTCAAATTTACAAGCTACATACTACTTTTTCCTCACATCGGCTATCTGGAACACTTTAGCTTCTTAGTTTTTGTAAAATTCTGTACTTTCCAACATTAGATCAGCCATACTTGTATGTTTTCTACGAAAATTATCTATACACCCAAGCTTCTTACAATAGATTTTGTAAAATTCTGTAGTTTCCAACATTAGATCAGCCATACTTGTATGTTTCCTACGAAAATTATCTATACAAATATACCACTAAATCGCGTATTAACTTGGCAAATTGACAAGGTACGTACTACTTTTTCCTCATATCGGCTATCTGGAACACCTTATCTTCTTACAATAGTTTTTGTAAATTTCTGTAGTTTCCAACATTAGACCAGCCATACTTGTACGTTTTCTACGAAAGTTAACTATATAAATATTCAGCTGAATGCCCGACGCATTAACGCGTCAAATTGACAAGCCAACAGCTCGTGTCTTTACGAAATCCATGATGCCGGTCACCACGTGCCGCGTCCACGTGCGACTGGCAAATGTCAGCTCGAGTCTCCCGACCTGCCTGCCCGGTTATCGCGCCAGCCTTCGCGCGAGTCTGGGTCAAGGTCGCCGCGTTGGATGCGCGCGCAGCCCACAGTGATTCGCCCGTTCGCGAAACGGCGATCGACCCGCGGATCTCTGATTGGCCATAGACGCAATCGCGGCCGTTCGCTTGTTTTCGCGGCAGACGCACTCTCAGCACACTCTATCGGTGGAAAATTTGTATTGCGAAATTCGTAGTCAGAATATTGAGGAAAAAGAAATCAATGTGAAAGTGGACACAAATGTGTGACGAACTTGGGTCTTTGCCTCACCTTTCCAAAGCAAATGGTAATTTGATTCTTGTCGAATTTACTTGTGCTCGCTGTAGACGCACTCTCGGCCAACTCTGTCATGGAAAATTTTTATTGCGAAATTCGTAGTCGGAATATTGAGGAAAAAAATGTGTGACCGACTAGGGTCTTTGCCTCACCTTTCCAAAGCAAATGGTAATTTAATTCTTGTCGAATTTACTTGTGCTCGCTGTAGACGCACTCTCGGCCAACCCTGTCATGGAAAATTTGTATTGCGAAATTCGTAGTCAGAATATTGAGGAAAAAGAAATCAATGTGAAAGTGGACACAAATGTGTGACGAACTTGGGTCTTTGCCTCACCTTTCCAAAGCAAATGATAATTTGATTCTTGTCGAATTTACTTGTGCTCGCTGTAGACGCACTCTCGGCCAACTCTGTCATGGAAAATTTTCATTGTGAAATTCGTAGTCGGAATATTGAGAAAAAAATGTGTGACCGACTAGGGTCTCTGCCTCACCTTTCCAAAGCAAATGGTAATTTAATTCTTGTCGAATTTACTTGTATTCGCTGTAGACGCACTCTCGGCCAACCCTGTCATGGAAAATTTGTATTGCGAAATTCGTAGTCAGAATATTGAGGAAATAGAAATCAATGTGAAAGTGGACACAAATGTGTGACGAACTTGGGTCTTTGCCTCACCTTTCCAAAGCAAATGGTAATTTAATTCTTGTCGAATTTACTTGTGCTCGCTGTAGACGCACTCTCGGCCAACTCTGTCATGGAAAATTTTTATTGCGAAATTCGTAGTCGGAATATTGAGGAAAAAAATGTGTGACCAACAAGGGTCTCTGCCTCACCTTTCCAAAGCAAATTATATAAATTCTTGTCGAATTTACTTGTTCTTGCGGTAGACACAATCTCAGCACACTCTGTCATGGAAAAATTGTATTGCGAAATTCGTAGTCAGAATATTGAGGAAATAGAAATCAATGTGAAAGTGGACACAAATGTGTGACGAACTTGGGTCTTTGCCTCACCTTTCCAAAGCAAATGGTAATTAAATTCTTGTAAAATTCGCTTGTTGTCACGGAAATCAGAGTTTCAATCAACTCGGTTTAGAAAAATTTGTTCTTTGTGGAAGCTACTTCAAAAAAACAACCGACCAACTGTTCCAGACAATAGTTTGCAGTAAAAAAATGTTTTGCAGGTAAAAATCCCAAACTGTTAATATCATTATATAATATAACCTGAATAAACAAGTATAACGTTTATTTTATGCAGAGAATTTTAAGAAAAAAATAAGTTAAGTTATTTTATTGAAAAGCAATTGTACCTAGCTATTTGATAAAAAAAAAATCCGGTATTAAGGAATAAGCGATTTTAAGAAAAGTCTCAAGCTGTCACCATTCAAGAATTCTTGAACGTCTGACGCTTCTACGTAGAATACTTACTAATGCCCAGGCTTAGTTGAATGCCTAACTGGGTATTTGAAGTCTTACTACTGAAGAACACGTGGCAGATCTAGAAACATGCTTCTTGACCAATGAAGAACTTACGCTTGAAGCAGCACAGTTCGACATTACGCACAAGTTTTCTAAATTGCCATACGTGTATGTGCGTCTGTGTACATGACCGGCAATCATTTTACACTCCTCATCATCATCGTTCTGTTCGATCCGATCCATCAATCATTACAGTCGAATTTTTTCAAACACATTTTCCACCAGCGATCATTCTACACTCTTCATCATCGTCATCGTTCTGTTAAATCTGATCCATCAATCATTAGAGTCGAATTTTTTTAAACATCTTCCACTCACCTAACCGACTCCTCACCGAGTCGAGAAGCAAAACAAGTTAGATTTCGCTCTATTTACTCAACACGCCATTCCGTAATGTTCTAAACGCAACGTATCGATTTAACTCGCGGCACATTCGACATGAGCAAAAAAGAAGTCTGTAAACGTTTACCGGTACACCTCTCATTACATGGCCATTAGCATAAAAACATGGACTCCGACAAAAACTGCACCGCAAAATAACACTCACCCCTGCCCCCCCGCAAAACTAAAGGCCAAGTCAACAATATCGCGAGCTCCAATTTTGTCAGTCTGGCAAGAAAGTGTTTTAGTTTTTATGCAAAGAATAAACTTTAATCAACAGTGTATTTTCCATTTTGATCCGTAAATTAAATGTTACCAATATCAAATGTCATAAGGAAAATATCTTGACAAAGAAGTTCTTCAAACGAATTGCAACGGTATGTTTGAAAGTCGAAAATATGTTCTCGTCAAGTCAATTGTCACCGAACGCAAAACTTCGCGAAACTTTGCGGACGTTCCGCTTGCCATGCGAATGCTTTTGACCTTGAGGTGCAGAATGCGAATGTCATTGACATGGTGGTAATGCGACTCCCGGCCCGCTGACGTCTACCAACCCAATTTTTGGGACAATTGAATTATTAAATTTGCAAAATATATTATTTCATGACAATGTTTATGCGGGCAAAGTGGTTTTAAGGCTATGCGATTAATTGGCCTAAGTGGATTTAAGGAAAAAATGTTTCAAAGGTAATGAATTCGTACGTGATGTAAGTGGATAGAATAAAGTTTTGTTGAAGGTTATCAATTTTAGTATGAAACAGATTGATACTTCATTTCTCAGTTTTCATTGAGGAAAATCGACCTACGTTGAAATGAATGATGCATTCAAGTTCCTCGAACTTTTGAGATGCAATTAGATCACTTCCATCATTATCAATACGCATAATGTAATGTTTGTTCATCTGGCATGTTCTGTGGTTTCATACATTTACTTACATAAACCCTATATTAATTATCCGACACAATTGGCATTACTTCTTTTACTAAACGTTTTTATTATTGTACTATTATATTTTTGAGGCGAAACCCATAAAAAACCTATAATTGACCGATTCAACAATATTAATTCCTTCCTCCTCGAATCCTTCAATAAAAATTGTGTTCTCTAATTATTCGAAAGATGACAGAAGTTCAATCCACAAAATTGACCTTACGTCTTCTACAAAACTTCGGATCTTTCCATTTATTATATCCTTCAATCTAATCCCACGAAAAACAATTAATGATCGAATAAGTGACAGATTCATTTCTCCCTCCTTCAAATCTGTTAATAAAAGTCGTACTTGCCAATTACTCTAAAGATGCCAAAACTTCAACCGCAAAATTGATCTTATTTCTTCCCCGTAAACCTTTGAATCTTTCTTCCACTTGGCTCTCGAACCCAAAGCGAAGAAAAAGTAAGAGCTTTCCATCCCGAACATTCGCTCACCCCAATTTCTCAAATCAATTCGCAGAAACACGCTCGCGCCCGCGCATGCGCGTTGCGTCAGAATTTTTGACCGCCCTGCTCTCCCGTCCAATTTGGCCTTAATCGAACTGTTTACCCGCGGTAATGACTCTGAGCGAGATCAGCAGGCGCGATGAATTAATTAATTAATCTGCACGCGGCCTGTCCGGCGAATTGAACCTGAAACGGAATATTACTGGCGATCCGAAGTAAATGACTTTTAACGATCGACAAGAAGGATGACACGGGCGGCCGCACGTACGCGCTCGCTCGCGTGGAAGACAGGAAATGACGTAGTCGCCTGTCAACTTTTGACGTAGACTTTCGACAGACTCGGATTCTCACCGGGAAACGGACGAATATACGAATTGAAGGCGGGGGAGTTAGTATTGTAGAAGTACGATGTGTGTGGCTGATCACATACGTTTTTGCCACTTAGGTCATAGGGACCGTCAATGTATTTTCTACGATTAATTTTGTGGAGTAAGCTGGCGTATTTGTTAAGCATAATTTTATGAATTTTTTGTCCGAGTTAGTTCTAGGGTTGACTTACTTACTTTTTTAGTATTTCAAATCTTTACGCAGACGATTATTGTATGTTGGTGTTTTAACGGAAGTATTAATGGAAGTTTTGAAAGCAATTTTCAGTTTCATAGTATTATTACTTTTAACTTGTAACTTTTCTAACAAAAATTTTCCTGCAAGAATAAATAACAATAAAATAATAACTGCGGTATGGTAAACGAAGCAGAAGAATAATCGAAACTGAGAAATCAAAGAACATCGAAACAATTAGAATATTACTCAAAACTATACAACATTTTAAACAAGAAAATCTGAGCAAACGCGATGAATAATATCCCGTAAAAAATGTTTATAATCATAAAGAAACATCGTGACATAACAAAGAACATAAAACGAATTAAACTTACGTTCAACTAACAGAGCAATAAAGGGATTAGAATGAATAGCGAAGGCAATGTGTGCAAGATTAGAAAGAAGGGATGAGAATCAGAAGGCAGCGGATGGGAAAAATAACGAAGTAAGGATGCAAAAAAATTGCGCAATATTTCAACGCGGGCAAAATTTTTCCGAGCAGCGGCGGAATATAAAAGCAGAGCCACCGTGTAATTGGCTAATGTCCGTAGATTAGATTACACGCCCCGGCTAGTTAGATTGCGTTTGCGCGTTAGATTACAACGTTTGCATTCCTCTGAGGCCGGAAAAAAAGTTTCCGCTGCAACATCGCATGCCTTTATAGACGATCGAAATTATGGCATCGATGTTGGCCGTAAGATCTCAGATTAACGGAGTCCAGAAAGAAATCGAGCGAAAAAAAAGAATGTTCGGCGGCCGCATTGAAGAATTTGATACGAAATTCTTACGAACGTTTGCATTAACGATCGCAGTTGAAGTTTCGTGCAAAAGTTCGACGCGGAATTGTTCGGCGACACATGATACAATTTTGCAATCAAATTATCGATCGCATATTTGTAGTTGATTTGTAGAGTTATTGTATTCGTAATAATACCGTAATTACGAAAGTCAAATTTTTGCAACTATTAACATCAATGATCAATTTTCAGTTAAATTTACAGTTTATTTTCTACTTATATGTCAATTACAATCGAATTAACGATTGTAGTTCAAGTTTTTGATAATAGAGTGAGACGAAAAATTGCAATTTTTTCCAAACTTTAGCATCGATTTTCAATCAGATGGAAAGCTTCGATGCTTCTAAAAAAATTGTCTTTCACTTGTAAAGCAGGCACGTTTAAATTACCGATTGTAATTGAAGTTTTTAGCGGATGGACGAAAAAATTGAGCCGTAGAAGGTTATATTTTTGCCGCGAAAATGGTAAGGCCAAACTTTCCTTTGCACAGTATTATCCTGCTTCCGGTTGGGCAACGAAACTGACGGCCATCCTGTTCGCGTTCAGATCACTTTTTGCCATCTCAATACGCATAAAGCTTGCGAAATGCGATGGCCGATAATAAGACGAGATGCATATCGAGCTTCGATATCTAAAATTAAGACTCGCTGCGCAGATTTATACCTGATTTGAATAATGAGTTCCAAAGTGTACGGCCGACAAATATTTCCCGAACAAAACAGACTCGATCGGGGCGAAATAAAGGAACATACTCTTCTTTTAACAGAGAGAACAATATGCACATATTAATACGCGGCCTATTTCCAATTGCATAAATCGATTACATTATGCAAGTCACTATCCGAATGTCAACGAACGATTATACAACATTCTTTAACTCATGGTAGTTAACAAGCGTGCTTATCGTGACGCGAAACAAAAACAAATGAATCGAACTTAAAATCTTCACTTCGCTTACATCGGGATTCTTCCACAATTTTAAATCTCAGCCAATGATGAGATCGCTATCTAAATTATTTTGATAATTAAGAAAAATGCACGTTTTTAAATTATGGTCGCTAACATTGAAAATACTGTACTATCTAAAAAAAAAAAAAAGTATATTGATTTATGTTTTGCACAATACTTTGTTTCTGAACAAAAGTCAATTCGAAAGCTAACGTTAAATTGAAATTGAAAAGTCAAACTATTGGCTTTTCGTATTCGGCATCCAGTAAGTATATACCTAACTGTTTCCACGTGCTGCTCGCCAACTTGTGTCACTATACCAATTATCTGGTTAGATTTTGGATAGGTTAAAACTTATATTTTTATACAAAGAATAAATTGTAACTAACGATATATTTGCCGTTTTATTCTGTAACTTAAATGTGATTAATATGAAATGCCAAAAGAAAAATGTCTGGCCAGTGACAGTAGTTCTTCGGAAAAGTCACAACGCTATATGAGAACCGAAATTACTTTCTTGCCAAGCTAATAAAATCGAAAGATGCGCAGAAATCTTTCGCAGTTCTACTGTCGAAATGCAGCCAAGCGTGCTCGTAATTTCAATGACGCGCAATGATCTCGTTCGATGTACCTATCGTGCGATACCGAGCGATAAAGATTCGCAAAATAAATTTCGCCCGGCAAGATACGGCGAGCGAATGAAAATTGCGCGATCGATCGAATGGGCAAACAAAATTGCCGATTCGATTTCATTCGCGTGGTCAAACTTTTCGAATGCGTCGGCGGAAAAATGAGCCACGTCTTAAGACTAACTCTCATGAGAAGAAAAAGCATTAAAATGTGTACAAATTTTTATATACGCTATAGTTATGACCATTAATTTTTCTACAATACTCTATAGAGTAAAGACCAAAAAATAATTTAAACGTAAAACGTATAATTAATTTTACTTCGCAGTATACTTTTGTCGCGACCAATTTTTCTTCAATTATTATTGTTATCGTATATCAGTAAAATTCAAATTAAAAAAAATTCTCATCTTTCGGCGCCAGGTATATGTACACTCCATATCTAAAAATAACTATATTTGTTGATGAAACAGAAAAAACAAAGTTGAGTTAGCAATGATCATTCCAAACATATTGAATTTCACTGTTGGCGATGTACGACGAACATTTTTATATAACACGATTTCTTGCAATGCGGACTTATACAATGCGTTACATTTCAACTACTCAACACGTGAGTGTACCGCATTGTAATCCGAGTCGATTCGCTGAATCGGGCAGATCGCTCGAAACTTTTCCACTTTGCCTTTCATTGGCTCTGCAAAAAAACAACAGACGCCAAGCCGGTTGAAGAACCGCGAAACGTCAATTTATTTTCTTAAGAAATGACGAAGACTGCCGGTTACATTTCATTACTTCCGTTTGACGAAGTGGATTCTTCAAATGATCTTTCGGTGACGCAAACTGGACAGCCACGAGTTATCAACGTTCAGTTCTTTACAGTAAACATTTTTTTTGAAGTAACGCAGATGAAATACTGTGTGTGTTATGATTTCGTTCACACATCGTGAACGTTAGAAACATTTATTATTTGGATTGCATTAGAACATAAACTATCGAAGTTATTCGCTGCTAAACATTCTCTAAGTACGTCTTGTTTGACATCGATGGCAGGAGAGTTAGAAAATTTGAATTTACAAAATGGATCCGAAAATATTTCGTCTCTATTGTGTATTTTGCCGCACAAACAATGGTAATATATCACGTAAGTAGGTCATTCGTTTGTTTTGCTTCTATTTATACACTCTGTCTGAATCGTCTATTGGTCCAGACATAGAATCCCAAAACCTAACTCTTACAACGTTCGAAATTTTTAAAACAAATCCGTGAATATTCAGCCAAAATCGACAGTTCACGTTAATATCTCATCAATTCAGTCGGTCGTAAAAAAGTAAACAAAAGTCTCGTATAATCGAAAATTGCCCCAAAAAATCGAAAACATTTAGACTTCCTACTACCAGTGCAGCGCAAATAAATAAACACAAATCATATCGACGTATGATATTACAATTCGTTCATGTCCTAAATTGTCTTTGTTTATATTTATATATGCCAGAAATCGATATTAGAAAACTAGTTCTTATTTCATTTCATACACTATTCGTCAAAAACCTTATATATCAGCATATGAAACATTATGCAAAAAAACTGAAACTGATTAATTATTTATGACGTTCACTATTTTGTCTGCAGAATTGAACAATGACAATCTGGTCGCAAAACCTATTGCAATCATTCCAGAAAAATTAATTCCAATATCTCAAATCCAAGCAGTAGCTATTTGTTCTGAAAAACTTTTGCTTACATTCCAGGGAAATTAATTTGAATCCCTCAAATATTAAGCAATAGCAATTTGTTTTTAAAAACGTTTCCATACATTCCCGCGGAACTAATTTAAATGTCTCAAATCCAGGCAATTGCAATTTGTTCTGAAAAACTTTTGCATACATTCCAGCGAAATTAATTTTAATCGCTCAAATATAAGCGATAGCAATTTGTTTTCAAAAACTTTTCCATACATTCCAGCGGAATTAATTCTAGTTCCTTAAATCCACGCAATACCAATTTGTCCGTAAAAACTTTTATATACCATAGCGGAAGATAAATCTTAATTTCTCAAATCTAAGCAACAACAACTAGTTTCCAAAGACGTTCGCACAGTATCCATCAAAATGAACCCTAACTTCCCGAGAAAACATTCCCATAGTTCAGCGGTCGGGGAACCGGGGTAAATTACCCCAAATGGGGTAAAAATGAAATTTTTGGGGGTAAAAATGAAACTTTTGTGAGTAAAAAGTAAATTTTTAGTTATTGTTTTCTTTTCAAAATTATCATGGGGCTATAATATGAAAAATGTTAAAAAGAGGCGATTTCGTTTTTTTTTTGCTCTTCGCCATGGGGTAATATCAACTTACACAAAAATATTTTGGGGTAATGATTAAAAAAGTTCCCCGACCGCTGCCATAGTTCGATCGAACTTAAACAAAGTGAGCTCGCCGTCGTCCGAGTCCGAGCACCTGGACATTTTCACGATACTCACGACAGCGAGCGAACGTCTTAAATCAATACCACATCTATCCGCACGTCATCCATTAATGCCCCTCCCACTGGCCAGCTGACATCTAGTCGATCGTCGGTTCACGCGAAAAAAATCTATCGCGTCGCTAATTAAGCCGCGAACAAAACACGTCCGATCGTCTGCCGTATGTCGTCTAGGTCGAAAATAGCGTCCA
This sequence comes from Anoplius nigerrimus, assembly GCA_914767735.1. Lineage (NCBI taxonomy): Eukaryota > Metazoa > Arthropoda > Insecta > Hymenoptera > Pompilidae > Anoplius > Anoplius nigerrimus. The sequence goes on from OU612090.1 coordinate 9,666,825, forward strand.
CCCAGTCTCTATTCCTGTCGTCCGGCAAATGTTTGTGCTCGAAGTTTGAGTTCGCGAGTGCGTGTCAATTCCATTGGGTCATACCGAAAGCTCGTTTTACTCGCATTTTGCGCGCACGCCATTAATTCCGCCCTAATGACGTTCCGACGAATGCCTTTAACGATTTCATGCTCGTCATCAGCAAATTTTCGTTTCCGCGAACTAACTTGACGAAATTTTGTTTTGCTGGACGAGTCTCGTCTATGTTTTCGCGACAGCGGGAGATAGGCTTTGTTACGTAACGCTTTCGTTCGTTCCGAATAACATTTTTGCTAATGGCTTTCTCGTGTTTTTAAGCATTTACGATATTTGGCATGCTTCGTTTAAACTTAAGGTACGCGACTATTGACATAGATTATGTTTACATTTAATTAAGGTCATTCGTTGTTTTCGTATTTAAATGATTTGTGATAAGTTACTTCTTATTTAAATGTAAGGTAATGGTATAGTAATTTCAGAAAATAAATTACATTGTCAGAGAGCGGTAGTTGAACCAGAAAAGTTTCTGCTCCTATCATTCTTTGCATTTTTCTTGACATTTTCGTCGCAATGGTGGACTCTTTTAATCGCACAAAACGAAGAAATATCATTCAAATAAGGTTATTATAATATAGAATATTACAAAGTAATGTTTTAGTGTCAACCGCTATACTCCCTGTGCTAATTGTAAATGGTCTGTAAAATAATGAACAAAATTCAAAATTTATTTTACTTATATGTATTGGCAGGAAACATGGTTTTAAGATATGCAAGGAAAAGCACCCATTATGGCAAAAATTAAAAATTAGTAAGTAGCGACAGTCAAGTTTAAAATCAGTCCTTTTACTATCGCAGAACCGACGTACTTATGCCTGATTAGCTATTATCACGTAGAAGTAATTAGCAAGTTTACGTCTCAGAACCCACTAAAATACTGCAATTGCATACCATTAAACGCTTAAAACTAAGCTGTCTCAATTCTAGATAAACAGTGTGTTTATCAAATGCAATTGTCCGTCAATTACAATTAAGGTAAAGCTCATTATATTCAGTCAGGATTCATTCAATATAAAACAATATTAGCCTTATAAATGGTAAACAGGCACCAGTTTAGTTTTGTCACCCAAATTTTGCAAAACCAACCGTTTCCGCTGAAAATTCTCCCAGACATTTTCGTCTTCAAAGAGAAACTTCCGCGTTAGGGATGTCAAATGGCATCATCATAAAAAATTCGAAAACAACTGCCGTGAGTGTTAAACGTTTGTTCGTAAATTTCCACTCAACATGACGAATGGCAGGTGTGGCGAATTGCAGTTGGGAAAAATATTTGTCGAAAACAGCCTTGGCCAATAAGCGAGCCATCACGGTAGAGTGACGTGTATTATTGGGCCCAATATTTGAGACTGATTCTGCGGGCAATTGTGCGTCACTTGAGGTTTTTCTTGACACCCATTATGCCTGGTAACTCATCTGTCATTCAATTCCCGGAACACTGTATGTTAAATGAAAAATATATCTATCTACTTACGAAACACTCATTTGTACGATTATACAAGTCGTTTGGGAACACAAATTAGAGATCTATAAGGATAATTATTTATATATTTAGTACAATGACTTGACATTATCGAAAGATATTTAGTAGAGGTACAAACAATACAATTGCATCAAAAATACTCACCGTGTACTTACATTTAATATTATATTTATTTAATATTAATTTATTATTTATTATTATATTTATTATATTTATTTATTTATACATATTACATTATATTATACAAAACATTATCATCGCCTCCTCTCAAAAAGTGAACCAACGCCATACTCCTCGCATCCTTACCTACTTACAATACTCACGCCGCACACTTTCCCTTAATTACTTATTAGACTCAATCATCGCAAGCGCATGCCACCCCTCGGTCCGTCCAGACGTCGTTGACGCATGCACAGCACGCTTCTCCGTTACACGAGCAATATCCATTACCAGTCACAGCCACCACGCATTTCTTCCATGCGGCCAGATGCGTCTGGCGCATCGAGCCTGTCGGAACCTGCAACGATCGTAACGCGTGTCAGCAGTGACGTAACAAACCATGCGCCTCTCGTTAGGCCCGACCGGCGGCGATCGGCCCCGCTCGGCAGCGGTCGGCCGCGCTCGGCGCGACTCGCCCGCCCGATCGGCCGTCAGCAGCCGTCAGTCATCGGCGGCCACTCGGGGGACCAATCGACGCTGATTTCGGCGCTTGGCGCGATTAAAGTCACGCGCTTCCGAAGGCGCCTAAGAGATATCGACGATAATCACGCGCGGACCTCGTCGTCTGCTCCGACACCGGGCGCAATTGATGAGCAAAGCCTGTCTGTCTCGTTGTCTCGAGGACGCCACGCTTTGCAGGCTCGGGAACGATGCCGTCTTCCAATCGAGATCCGATTGCGGGCGGGCGCGGAGATGATATTGCTCTCCTTGAAGTAATAGCGCAGCGATTGCTGTTGCGTCAAGGGTTAATTCTTGTATAATGTTTACTCAACGCTTGCGTCTCGTCGCGATATTTATGTGTTAAAGATCCGTGTATCCTTGTTGCAATGCTGTAGACGATAGATGTATAATAATAAGTTTTCGGCGTATTCAGCCACTGTTGTACTCTTTAAACTAATTAAACTTCAATGAATTTTGGCAGAAAAACAATGATTTTAATTAGTTAGTTATAAAAGAATTAAATATAACATATGAAACTTCAATTCGAAAAAACAAGAAGATTTCATATATCAAATTTAAATTCATCATAAGTCAAATTAATGAATTAAATTCCATGTTTTTTTGTTAAAATTCATTCAAGTTTAATTAGTTTAAAAAGTACAACAGTGACCGAATACGCCGAAAACTTATTATTATACATCTTACACTCACGGTCATTAACCAATTAGTTTTACATGTAGGCGATAGTTGCTAGAAAGGAGAGTAGGACTTGGCGATTTATATTATAGTTCAATGGAGAGTAGATTTGGAGAATCGTTAGCTTAAGGTTTGCACTAAGTCTGCGTATCTTTTTCAAAGGTAAAATTAGAGCTCCTGAAATTTTGACCGGTGCTAAGCTTAAAAACAAGATTCTCCTGAGGGACTGATATTTTTGCACTTTTTTAATTTAATTGTCTTTTGATTGTTTATACGGAAGGGAAGTTTAGAAATTTAAGCGTCGTACTGACACTGTCCAATAATATAATAGTAGACTGACGTCAAATAAATTACTTTAATCATAATGCCAACTGTACACGATACATTATTATACAAACACCGTAAACATATGTAGCCAACGTAATAAACGATTAAAAAAGATAAAAACAGGAAGACTTAAATCATTGAAACCCTGAGATATTTTTCAAAGCGAAATCGATGAAAACACATTACTTTTCTTTTATGACGCCCAACAAGGATGGCGCGTAACAGATTAATATATAGCACACCTGATAAAACAGCGTCTAGGACATGCCGACCGAAGTCCAGTAGATGTAATGGACTCGATATCAGGCCGACATTACTGGAAAACATCAAAAATATCGATACGATCTGTTTCTAGTCCAGAACACAAACCGTAGATCATAGATACGTCCAAGAAACTTGACAAACAGTCTCGTCTCGGATTTGACATTGCGACAGGACGTCCTTTAGAATTTGTCTAATTACGTCAGAGCTTATCAATGGTATCACTGTCTCGGAAACCGGAGAATCACACCTCGAATGACCACATTTTATGGAAAGTCAGTCAGGCGAACTGATTAAATGCTTGAACGTATCATTAATGCCACGCGTTGCAGTGCTCGCGTTTTAAATAAATAAAAAGTGTAAAATAATCACATCACATAATATTAAGTATTGGACACAGCTAACTCTAACACTGCAACATTGACATATCCGTTGATGATTTTCAATTATAGTAACAAGACAATGATTCGAAAAAGTCCTATTTTGAACTGTGTCGAGTAATGTATGTGAATGGATTACATGTGTGCGTCATTTTGGCGCAGTACTATCATAATTATTCCAACTCAAGAAAATTGTAAAACGTGCACGTGAGACGCTCGCTCGACTAGTGACTACTTTATCTATTTTCGATCAAAGTCTTGATACCAACTCAATCGAATGTCAATCACTGTCGGACAATCAGATGTTTTTTAGACATAACACATTCCGGACGTGAGCTACCTAAAACGCTGAAAATTAATTTAGTATTTCATATCTGTATCCTAGTATACATATATGTACCGCAGAAAGGTACTCTCTTAACAAATAGTCAAATAAATGACTTTTTGCAAATGTCTCTTTCTAATTCTGTTCTTCGTAATTAGAAACATTAACACAGCAAAGACCATTTTTTCAAATAGTGTTGCTTTCACTTTAAATGTCGAGCAAGAAATGCATGGTAACATATTCAGCACTATTGGCTACTGTCGTCAGTCTATTTGCGCGGGCAATATTTGAACACGTGTTCGACGTTTGTCAAGTGTCAACTTCTCGACTCTTCGACTTCCAGAGAAGTCTAAACGTCCGGCAGAAGTGGACCTTCGTATTTGTAACGGAATATAGGTGTCGGAAGAAAATAAAAAGTTTCTGTTTGTTCATTCATTTCATTTAACGATTCTGCGAACTCTGAAAATGGTATCAATTTGAACTCTGGTAAGACATTCAACATACGAATATATTGATTATTGTGTTGTCCATATGCGACTGACGTAAATATTTCCAGGAACTAAGATAGCATGTGTACATATTTTGTAACCTGATTATGCTGTAATTGTTTTTTGTGTGGCTACTATGCTTTTTTCATAAATGTCCGTATATTTTTAATAATATCTCCAAGTCTATTAATTTCGAAACTTTCCGATCCTCATTTTTAACAATATCTTCATTGTTCAATTGTCTAATTATTCAATAATTCCTTTGCTACATATCTGAAAATTACTGTAAATATTCAACATCATAAATTGTCAGACCTAACATTTTAAAAAGGTGTGCGTTCACGTGAAAAATAAAATTAACATAATAAACATGGTGACATAAATTTTAATTGACATTAAACCTCGCCAGTCAAATTAACCGTAACAAATTCGATTTGTACATATTTTTCAACTCTCACTCAGATTACACCCCACTGGTGTCTTATTGTTAATCCTTGTTTATATTTATTGCTAATAAACAGGGTGCATAAAATATGATCTGGCGCTAAGCAATGGATGATGCTGAACAAGAGACAAAAGAAAGTGTCATGGCGGTCTCGAAGGCTGTTTATCGATGCGAATGTCGAAGCACGTGTAAATGATATCGATATCGTTAGCCTCAATATCTGATAAATCTGTTTTTATCCGACTTTCTCTCCCGCCGTTATCGATATCGCGCCGCTCGGATGAGGAGCCTTAACACTAATTCCATTCTGATACGAGCGTATCTTTTGTGATTTCGTTCGAATATCACGCGGGAGTCACAAATCTTCCCTGTAGAAAACGTCGGGATGTTTGTAAAATCGAAACCAACGACGATTTAAGCCGGGATTTCCGAAATTAATGATATTATAATATTTCAGTGGGCAAATTGCATTATTAGAGGTAAATGACAGAAATTATTATTATATATAAAGACAATAATTGTAAAGTTTACTAAGTTCTGTATAAGTTTAATTTAATGTTACTTTACGTTGTGGAAATTCGTTTATTGTATCTGATTAATTCGAACTATTGACATATGAAAGATTAAAGTTTATTACCCGAATCCACGCATGTTGCTATTATATCTTGTCGGTAGCATATGTCAGTTACACTTTTGACGTTGACGATTACGAAAACAACAAAAATCTTGTAGTGACGTAGTTGCAAATTTCGAGAGTAAACGTTTTGAGTAGAGGGTAGGTAAACATGACAAATTTGAAACTAGACTGTTACGCAAATGAAAAAATGAAAACATAACAGCTTATTAGCCAAAGTTTGCATTACAAACAAAGTCGCAAAAAACCTACGTGTTACTAATTACAATGCTGACAAAAATATGTGAAGAATGAAAATTCGTATTATAAAGACTGTAATACAAAGAACGTAACGTAATATACTAAACTACAGAAAGCTGCTGCAATCGCAAACTCAGAAGGAAAAACCTTAAAGAAAATGACCTTGCGAATCTTCAAACTGCGGCAATACACAGAATCTTTATTTGGCAATGGCCTTGTTGCTAAACAAACCTATTGTGCGAAGAAACTTCCATCACCCCGATTGCTAATCCAGATAATGCAGCTGATAAACCATTGCAGGACATTTACGATGACTACCTTCGTGATGACCATAGTTTCTCAAGGTCGCACGAAACAAAAGGTATGCACCGTAGGTTTATCACTTTCCCAGAAGCTAAGTGAGTAACCAACACTGACTCTTTCCTCAGGACATGTTTAGACCCGTAAACTACAGACACACAAAAAATAAGGTAAATTTAGAATAGTAAAATAAAGATCTTCGTTATCTGGATCAGGCTGTAAAAATATTTAGATGCGACCTATTTTAATGTACATTTTACTTTAGTTCAGTGACTATTAGTATAATATGGTCAAAAATTATTCATACCCTTTGAACATTGATAGCATTATTAGATTTTTAATCATTTACAGTTTAGATTAATGCTTAATATTCGATCGTAACGTAAATTCGTTGAACCATTGTAAATACTATAATTTTTCACCAAAACAGTTTAAAGTATTACTATAGAATCCGTCTGTGATACAAGATGAAGTCGTGATCATTTATATATATATATACTTGCACCCAGTATACTAAGCATGAAATGAGATTATCGCACGTTGAAAGAAATCTTATGTAACTTCCACCACAGTCTGATAACTGCAGCTGAACAACTTTATATTAAGAATTCAATGTTTGCACCGTTTAAAAGTTGTACATTAACGGTAGTCTTAGTTCAGTATTGACTTGCATATCCGTGTTGCAGTCAATTCTATAATTGTGCTTTGAGTGATTTGTATGGCTTCGCCGACAATGTTGTCACGTTATCTAATGTATTGACATTTACGTGACACTCCGAGCAGTTGTTTTGTACATATATAATTTCTCTGTTCCAGAAAGGTCATCGAAAGGTTGCCTTAATTAACGTCATGAACAGTATAAAACTATCTCAGTACAATATCATTATAATGTATCCTATAATGAAAGTCTAGAGTTTGTCCAGCAATCACATAATTATTTTCTATTATTTACGTAGCATTATTTTTGTTAATTACTTCATTAGCCTACTGCACTAGAATATAATATATCACGTTCTCTTGTTAGGTCTGTAATATTCTGATCTCAGACACAAATTTTTTATTTTTTTATTTCAGATTCAATGTTTCATAAAATGTAATACACTGTTTACTTAAATGCTGGTAATATATAGAGATTTTGACCAAGGAAAAATTTAATTTTCCCGTCCTAAAAGGTAACTGTTCTGACTGTTTTTCGATAAATTAGCTACATTTCGGAACTACTCCGAATTTTGCAAGCTAGTCAACTTTTCCATTACTACTGACTATTTTCGAAGTTGACACAATTACAAGAAACAATGGCCAACATCCTGAAAACTACATGTAATATAGCGAACTTTAAACTTCTGATCCTATTTCCAATCCCCATTTTTCGACGAATAACCTATACCTCCAAAACAATATCCAATTTCGGAAACCATTCAATTTTCCCTTTTCCTCTCGAAAGGTCAGCAAAATTCTCCCTACGTCCACAAATCATACTGACAAATGTCAAACTATCTCGCGTGACAAGCCAGATATTAAAACCGCATCGGCCAGCCGAACCTGAAGAAATCCGATTTGCACGTCGTGTCCGTATCAGACCTGTCATTTTTCGTGCACAACACACACACACACACACACACACACACACACACACACACACACACACACATACATACATACATACAAACTCTCATCGGCCATCCGCCATCGTGAGACACGTGACGTTAATATAAGAGTCACGAGTGGACGACCGTTTTGTCTTATCGACTCTCGTGACTCGTCCCATTCGAGGATGTCCAAAAAAACTAGACTACATTCCACGCTATGACGTGTCAGCAGCGACGTGCGTCACGCAGCGGACAAACACGCGCTTTGAGGTTAGGTTTCGGAAGGATCGGAGTGGTGGGAGTTAGCCAGAAATTCTCTTTCTTGCGAACGGGTTCATCGGCAATCTTCACTAAGTTTTATTGAAAGGGATAATATAATCCCCGAAAAATTTTCGTTTCGTCCCGGATCCACTGGCGGACTCATCAGTAGGGCTTTTGCCAGTGGATCCTGCCCTAGACGAACGATTTTGCTCGTGCTTACGTCCCTATTCTCTTTCTTCTTTTGTTTTGCCCGAGTCGAGATGGTCAGTCTCGATTGCAATCTGTCGGTATTGAAAGAAGACCGATGTGGACGTTCGTCGTTTGAGCCGATTTGAGCTGATTTGAGCCAATTTGAGCCTCGACGATTCGCGGTAGACTGTCGTCCTCAAGGTGGACTCTATAATGTACTCCAATGGCGTGGCAGATGGCGGGAGAATGCCACTTCCGGTTTGCACGGCGGAATTTTTATCTAGATGTTGTCTCTGAGAATTTTCTTTTCCTGGTGCTCCGATCAACGATTTCGATGCAAGTTGCATATTCTGAAAGTACTTTTTGAAGATACGTGACATTTGGTAAGGAGCGGATTCGGAGTTGAGTGGATTTGATGAGAGAAGAAATAGTTTATTAACGTTGTTTTTAGAGAAGGTGGCTTGTGTCGAAATACTGGGATCATTTGAGACTTTTTAAATACAGGTAGTGGAGGCGCAACGCATAATTAAGTGTTATACAACACTGCAATAGTAGACTTTCGCTCTGCGGACTTTCCAGTAGTGTATCTGACTTGCCAAAAATATAAACTGATCGTCCTATTATTTAATTATTCAGCGGTCAAAATTTAGTGCTGACAACATGTCACGGGAATATTTTCAGAAAATTCACAATTAGAAGTATTTATAGCCTCCCATTGACATAAATTGAAGAGCACAACATTAACAGATTCTTTCATTGTGTCACTTGACAAGGTTTAGTACATTATCTGCATGGAAGTACAACAGTGCTACCCGTTACATAACGAAGCTATTCGTTAACAGAACGAGCTAACGAAACTTGCTACTGACACAGATTGAAAGTCACCCCGCTAAATTGTTCTTTGGCCAAAACTGTACGTAGAAAATTTGCCATTGCAATTTTCCTCTCCGCTTAAGAAAATTCTATTATTTTTCTCTTGAATATCTCGTACGTATGCAAATTGAACTACAAAGCAAATTATACTATTACGCACCAAAGTAATTTCAAACTTTCGCATAATTCCTCCCTACACCCCTTTAATGATTACCGACCAACAAATATGTTGTACTATCCAAATACCATCCTTTTGAACGATTTAAAATTTCGACCGTACACACATTCAACTACGAAAAAGCAACCCATTACACAACAATTTCAAACTTTCACAAAATTTCCCCTCACACAAATTATAAACCATCCTTTACTGATTACTGACCGACCAAAATTGTATACTATCAATACGCCGTCCAATTCTGAAACGACTTAAAATCTCGTCAGCACGCACATTGAACTACACCGCGTGGCAGTCCGTTACACAACGAAACAATTCTCGCAATTTTCCCACTGACACAAATTGTAAGTCACCCGGTTTAATTGTCGAGCCGGTCCGTCTTGGCGCGCGTGACCGGATCCGAGTTTTTGCGATCGGCTCGATCGTTAGCGCGATTTGCCTCCGAGTCTGCATGGCGTCGATTAATCGTTTCCCACCGACGACGACGATCGCGCCGATTAGATCGCGATCGACGCGATCTACCGAATGGATCTTATTCCGAAAGCACGCGCGCCAAACGTGAACGATCCGAATTGTTACGGTAAATGCGATTAATCCGGTTATTATTTAACAATAATTGCTTGTAATACAAATAATTATTAAATAATAAAATTTACATTAATAATTATGATGAAATTCATTCACGATTACATATAATTAAATAATGATCAATGATTATATTTATTTATACATAATCGAATGATGATTAATATATAAACATATAACTAATTTTACTAATTATTATTATTAGTGATTTTTTTTTATAAAATTAAACGGTAATTATACATAAATACTGCATTAGTCATATTTGCCGTAAATGTTTCCCTCGACGATCGAGGGTCGATGACTTTCTCCTGAACGATAGCCGACTGTCATCGAACAACTGCGTTGGAATGCGGGAAAATGGTGTCGGGCTGATGGAGAAAATCCTTCGCGGAAAATACAATACACAGTGCGTGCCGATTGATTCGAAACTGGGGCAAGTCCATGTAAAGAGATATTCTACCTATTGTTATCGTGATCTTTGCTTTTTTTTTAAACGGACTTCAGAAATAGTCGATTTGTATCTACCGTCGCACGATGGGCGTCTGTGAAGATATGAGTATGTACTATGTATCTGCCTATTGTTCTGCCAACGCTTTCCTGTTGAGCGTAGTAGCACGATGTTATGTAATCTGATTACTTTGGAAACGGGCCAAGATCGTTTTTTGGAAAGAAATTGGAGTGTGATAATGCTTTGAACAATGGTAACTACAGTTTGTAGATTATTGGTTGGTGTCTAGTCACACGACGTTTATGTTATAAATGAATGTATGTAAAAAGTATAATACTTGCCTCGCTTTCAAAATGAAAACCTTATATAAAATTATGCTTTATGATTTTAAACGCAACAGATTTAGTAGTCTGTATCCAAAAAAAAAGATACTCAAAGTACTACTCGACTAAATCTTACCTACCGATTTGTGTGTTATTGGATTATTTTGAGTAATATACAGTTATATTGGTGGCTGAAAACAGTGTTATGTTGAATTTTGTGAAGATTTGGGTACCTAAAATCACAATACGTGGTTGAAAACACAAATGATACTCAATACCTTACTTCTATGCACACGGTGCTATGGATATTCCTGAAACTATTATAAAAAAATGTTAACAATTCTGCACAGCTGCTCAAACCGTACCCACATCAAATTTCGGAATTTGTATAACACAATTTTTAATAACAATCAATTAATTCGCCCAGAAAACGTAACATGGTACCAAATGTTCCTTATTGCTGAACATAAACACAATTCCCCAACTTGCATTAAAAAGATATACTAAGAATCACTTTGCAATATTCTCACCCAATTAATTATTAAAAATCACCTACGCTCGTAAATAATAATACTCATCACTAATTGAAAAAACTAAACTCACAAATAAAATAATAATTAATTTACTACCTTCATCCGAAACCATCAACATAGGTACATATTAAGAAATCAGTCTCCTAAACGACACTAATTCCCACACCCTGGATTCTATACATGCACGTAAACCTGCATAACCAATCACCAAATCACATAAGTATCTCTTATCGGTCAAAAACATCTTCATTGACAAGTCAATGAGAAAATTTCAATCAGAAAAGTTCGTCCGACTCTCCCCTAAGAGTCCCATAGCAACACGTTCTTTGTCTTACCCAGTACGCGAGCGAGCGCGGCCGAGCGGACCCGAGCGCGGCCGAGCGAGCCCGAGCGAGCCCGATCGCCTGCCGAGCGGAGGCACGATCTTCGTGCGAACTCGTCGATAGGACGATCGTTCGGCCTAGCGGATCGATCGTCCATCGTCTTGCAGACCGTTTGAAGGTAAAAGTCCTCCGCTCCTGGCCTCAAGCCAGCTTCTGAGAGTGCCAATGCTAATTGAATATGAATGAGAATGGCAGACGGAACAGGTTTCCCGGCGAATGGAAAAGCACTGGCAGGCTCGACCCGGCCAGGAGAAAAACAGAAGACGGGACGAGAGTTCGCGATCGCGTCATCGATCCTCGGATCGATAAACTGGATTAGAACGGTACTGTCATTAAAGCGGACGATGCAATTGACTTCGATGATCCGCGGATAGGTAGGTATGTTGACGTTGTATTGTTGACCGTTTTTTCGTAGGTGATATTGTTGGTGGGCTGTTATCCGGTCTACTTTATTGTAATATTTCTGTAATATTTGTAATGTTTATTCAATAAAGCAGACCGGATAACAGCCCACTAACAATTATGTCAGGTAGGTATGTATCGGGCAGGCTATTTTCATTGACACCAATAACGTGTGATTGATGATCAAACGTAAACGACTTCTATTTTGCGGTCGTTTTTCTGAGAGGTGGACGCGACTTTTGTAGCTTCGCGGAAAATTTGTTGGGAGGTGGGGTGGGTTATGTAAATGATGTGGATGAGGAAGACGACTTCTCGCGGGAGTAGGACAGGAATTCAGAGCGTTGATGTTAAAGTACGTGTGGGACTGACAATGTTATTGACTTTGTTGTTGTCAGGTGCATGAATATTAGACTAGTTTGGCGTTAGTATTACTATTATTGACGAAGTATATATTCACGAAGAATAACACTTGTCTCGTTTGCCTCACGATATTTGTGACCAAAAATAACTATTCTGTCCCCCCTCCTCCTTACTTTCATCTAAGTATATCCTATACCCTATTTCTGGCGAATCATCTTTGTCTCAGTGGCCTAAATTACCGCGAAAAAACATCTGAAATAGTAAACAATCGTTCTAAAAGTAAAAGGTTCGGTGAAGGACCTTTGCCCATACAGGTCGAAGCCGTCATTCTGAAGAACTAGATCCTTGTACCATAGCAAAACAACTATTCAACATACCCATCACTATCATCGAAAATACGATTGGAATTGATCTAGTATCGAATTGAAGTCGATGAACGCACTCAAGTCGAACACCTCCGTTTAGCTTGCCGATAAAAATATATCCAACCACAGTCGGATTTTTCCTTGAACGGGTCTCAGTTGCGAGAACGAAAGTGATCCTCCTTTATCCGCCGGGAAATGCATCGGCATGGACTTTGACTCGTTTGTCAGAGTTTGCACGTTGTCGGGTTGTCTGCTTCGCTGCGGCCGTTATATCCTCGCCGTCTGGCTGTTTGCACGTTGCAATTGGATTGCGTAAAAATTTGACGCGCATCCTCTTATCTCGACGCTTCGACGAAGGCTGCCGATTCGAGACGAAACCGCCTCTTTTTCGCGCCGACTAATGCCATAAGCGACATAACGACAATCGAGCCTTATCTTCAATTCACTTTATTTTCGCTGCGCGACGACAGTCGAAACATTCGGCTGGTTGAGAGTGAAAATCAAATTCTGACTCGAGTTTCGCAAGTTCATCGTTCAAATTGAACGTTTCGATTCCGTTGTATTCCTACTTTCTAATCTGTCGCGAGGTGTCGAACTGTGATTCTTAACGATAATTACAGGAATAATCTGAGCAAAATTCAAAATAACGCAAGAATTGTAATCATTGGTTGAATGTAGGATTAATCATGTGACTGAAGTCGCTGGCGCATAAAAAGTATCGTCATGTGGTTAAGTGTAAAATTTTTCCATTCCACTTTTGTTAGTAATTACCAAGAAAGTCTCGTAGGAAATCGTTAACAAAATTCAATGTATACCTTTCAATTCTATCGTATTCCTACTTTTTTCCATTTTCTTTAAAATGTACCCTCTTTTTGCATCAGTACTTTTTAATGAATAACGTTAGTTCTACCGAATGAGAGACAAACTTCTGAGTTTCCTTATTGAAAATCAACTGACCTCAACGACTACGCAATCTCTGGAGAACAGTCCGACTTTCGTCATACCAGCAAATTACGCTGGAGACGAAGTGAGAACGCAAACGTATCTTCGGCCGTTCGAAGCTTTGAAATATCGCTAACCTAGCCTACCTTGCAACAATCAGAGAGCACGTTTACGGCACATTTACTCTCCGTCACGGCCTTAACGATATTCCCAGGCAAATCGTTTACCCGCTTGGCATCGCTTTTTCGCTTTATTGCCTGCGTTCTATAATTACATCTTGGCATGTCTTCCAGATGTTCGTTCATCGTCGAGTTTATTTTTCACTCTCTTGTCCGCAACAACTCGCATGACAAAACATGGTCTGAAAAAAAGTGAGTAGCAAACAAACGAATGACAATTTGACCTATTCCATTTTTCCACTTTTTTCTTTTCCAAATGTAACTTCCGAAAGAGCCAAATCTCAATGTTTTATTGTATATAAATATTAATTTATTATATTTAATATAAATATTATATATATTACTTATGGAATAAATTTAATCGTTTCGTATTCGTTTAATTAATCGTTCGTTATTTGTTCAGATGAAGTGAGAAGTATAGGTTATGTTAGGTATCGGTACACTTTTATATAATACAAGTGTAACGGTCGCATCTTTTAGTGTTTATTTCCTTTATATCTCACGACAATAGACAGCGGCTATTCCTTCGTCGATTTGGTGCGAGTAACGTAAACTTTCGATGCTACAGTGACAGTTGATGGACTTTGTAGAGATTGCAGACACAGATTCAAAGGATATTGAACCTTGTGACGTAATATGCGGCTGCTGCACTACGAGTTTGGGTTCGGTAAACTAATTTTCATAATACTGCGATGAAGCGATGATTGATGGAAATTGGGAACGCTTGTCTCAGAGATCATTTGTCGTTGTATTGAAATTTTGATTAGCCAACATGAACTTGCAACGCTGCATTCAAACAAAGGAATAGCTAACTGCAAAACTGTCTCTACCTACTCTCAACTTCTTTCATGTTTTCATATTTTCGAGCAAAATTTTGTTTCAATCAGAAATTGTCAAAAGGAAAACATTTTGTCAATCAGCTGCTGGTAGCAATTATTTTCCATTCACTCTGTAAGACAATGTAAGTCTATGGAATCTTCTGCCGATATCTCAGGATCGAATTCAATTAATCGCAATGTGATAAGACAATTTCAGTGCAATCTGTCGTAAACAAAAGAAATGGCAAATTGACGCATCTGCTGCCACGCACTGCATGCACACTTGAATCAGATTGAATGAATACGAAGCTAGCGTATGAATAATTTGTATAACGTATTTGATCCAATTTCAATAATGTTTTTTGCTTTGAAACTATGCTATTCGATTGTATACAATTTGTGTTCAAAATAAAGTACTCTGATGTATATACGGTGTTCGTATAGACTACAGTGCCAATTTCCACTAATTCTCTGAATTTAATATATATATATTAATATATACATATATATACAAATATTTAACTCTCAAAGATTAAGATCTTTTACGGACAATAATTTCAATGACATAAATTAAATGAAAAAATTCAGAGTTGTGGGAACAGTTCATTATAGTTCATAAATGTTTGTCTGTTGTCAGTCATATGTGGCAATAGGACAGTCAATGCGTTAAAGGAGAAGTACAGCTAAACAACCAATCAAGATCTAGGGAGTGGTGCAAACATTCGAGGAAGCTCAACGCTTCATTCAGCTCCGATATATTGCTTATGGTCACTCGCGCGAGTCTACAGGGTGATTCAATTTTGCCAGCCACGCGCGTTACGTCTTCATTTCATTACCTTCTACGAAAATGGAAACTGGCAATTTCTTTCTTTTATCATGAAAGGCGAGTATGAGGTAGATAAAGCGCTGAAAACTATAATTTAAGTATGGTAAGTTGTAAACATAAAACAGTGTGTTCTGCGAGTATTGTGTCGATAATTAACTTCGTTACGTGTACGATGATAAAGATATTACGTAGTCGCTTAGTAAAATCAATTTTATGCCTTGTTCAGCATTACTAATGAGAAAGATAACGAATGTACTGAATCGATGATAAGAAAAGAGTCGAAATTCCGTGCACCTTAAAAATTACGATTCGCGTGACTTTGAACATTTCGTTGAGGAATGTTCCATCTGGCGTGACTTTATCGGGAAAGATATCACGTCTGAATCAGCCTGTATGCGCGGAGATATATTATACTGGAATTGACTGGAAGCAGCACGCGACGGTCGTAACCTTAACGAGCGGCTCAATTGATTAATTATCGTCAATCCATGCTTCTAATCGTCATTCGTTCGCGAATGATCTACCCATACGCTATCTTTCTAGACTTTTCGATCGATCCGCACTTCTCGACCGATTTATCTCAAGTATTTCAGGAACATCCGTTGAATTCTGATTCCTTATTAATATCTTGCAATTTCCCAAATATAGGAAGAGAAATGACCAATTAATATATTCGGTTATATGTATGTTGCAAAATTCATATTCTGCGTTGTCATACTACCTGTACGGCCTTGACAATGTCAGATGTATTACAGGTACAGGAAGTTAAAATATAATTCACAAACAGGTTAATGTAATTTTATAGAAATCCGAACAAAATAATATACTGATTTATATTGTTTTGTTGTTTATTATAACGTAGAAACCGCCTGATCTTTGTTCGTTTGAAATAGAACACCTTTACCGGTCGATAAAAATTTTAATTAACAGACCAATAATCAGGGACGCATCACGCTTTTTGACTTTTCTTTGCTGAAGCAAGTATCTACAAGAATGGCTTAATGTATTTGCTACAAATATAGGTACGACAATACCTTTAGCAATATAATGCCTAGCTTCTCGACAAATCAAATTAGACAAACAACCAAAAACAGTGCATCGTCTATGTGACAGAATGCAGAAAAATAATTCCAACAGTATAGCAAAAAATGCATACGCCCTAATTTTCAAATTTGGACCCGACATTTCTCAAACTCATTTCGTTCAGTGCACTTTTCCAGCGAACGATGACGTCACCCGAGTAATAATTTGCACCTGGAAACCACAGGGAAAACCTGGTGTCCCGATTAACAAAATTGAGGAATCAAGCACAGGACACAGCGCGTAACATAGACGTTCTTTTTTTTTGCCTTTTTGCCAAGTTTTTCAAACTATCCTCGTACATAACTCTTAATTGCCAATGCTTCGCTGAACATTGCCTTCCGCGAACGCTTTCAGCGAACAAAGTGTTATGCAACTGTCGAGCAACGAAGAACGGAGGCTCGGCCGAGAATGTTAATTTCGGATTTCGATGATCTCACGCATTCGTGTCCGATCGCAATCGCAATTGACAGCCGACAAGGAAAAACTAATCGTTCAGCGACCGTTGCCAGATAGAATCGAGGCAGGAAAAAAAAAGGGGAGCTTGCGAAACTGGCGACCGGATTTTCAAGTACGGCTCTTTCGAGTGAGAAGCGTTTGTCGGGTTTGATTGCAGAAATGGTAATTAATGATAGCCATTCTAGTTACGGAGCGTCTGACCGTGATTTTGCAAGAGAGGCGGCTATTTATGGATCTGTCGGTGGAAATTATTTCTGATTGCCTAAGCGAAGGAACGTCGCTTTGGAATTATTGTAAAAGTGAAAATGATTGAAAGGTTATATTAAGGTTGCTTTAAAGGTCGCACTGGTATCCAAAATAAATGCAATTAGTGTTGGAATGTAAACTGGATTGCGGATAGCGAGATTCATTCCTATTCAACTGTGAAAAAAAAAGAATACGCACACAAAATGTGTTGTTGGTGTTAACAAAAATATTAACAGCAAAAGGCAATTTAATCTAGATCTTCCGTAACTTAATTCAATCGGCAATAAATGGACTATCTATTTTGAAAGTGGTATAAGTCCATATTTAAATCAAAATGAGATATCATATAATTTAAGATTAACGTGGTGTAAACGGTTCATTTACGTGATATTTAATTTTCTTTTTAAATGAACCTACACCACTTTCAAAATAAACGGTTCAACGTTAATTATCATCACACATCCCGATACACATATACAAAGTATGTTTTAAAATTCACTCTGCGTAGCATTCAATCTATAAAGTACCCCAAAACACACCGATTCGAGCAAAATCTGCTTCCAAACCATACAAATAATTTTGAACAACAAACAGAACCAAACAACAGCAAAACCAAATAGTAATCAAAAGCTACCTTCAACAATGACAAAAGTAGCGTAAACAAAACGTTTCAAGAAAAAATCGGTTTTTTACTGTATCAGCGTCAAGTACAAAAACATTTTCCTCTTTCATTTAAAATGTACCGCATCGCCGGCGTACATCAAACAAACGCTCTCAGCAGCCAAACCTAATCTTCGCTATCAGACACTCGAAAATAACTCATTACCGAAATTCGTGCGGCCAACGCCGGCAGCACGGGAGTCTCAATTACGTTCGCGATAAAAAGACAAATTGTCCCAAGAAAAAGCATGCACGAGCCGAACGACAAATTCTGTGTACGCTCGGTCGTTCGAATGCTCGCCGATCATTTCCCCTTATCGCATTTCAACGAAAGCCGTTAGTCGAAGCAACGTCGACAATGTCGACAAAGTCGCCTAATCTAATCGCAAAACTTACTCTGCCTCCCATATTCCTTTTTTCGTTCTCCGCTGTCACACACATAACTGTAATAACATGTATACTACAGGCCATAAGTATCTGGACACCTTTTACATTTTCACCAAAGGCGGAGTTCTGCACATACTGAATATATTTAGTAGCCTAATTTTTTTGAATTTAAAGTAAATAGAATGTTTATCTAGCAGATACCTTGCTTCTCTATGGTTCATTTATAAACATAGTATGACTGATTTGCGAAATATGTACATGATGTTGCTGGTGGACATATTGGCGGCACGAATATTGCGTCCTTTTGGGTTCTTATTATGTAATCTTCTTACGAATATTTCTTACTCGATACTATTTCAATTCTCTAATGAATCGTGAAAAATACATCTGTGAATTGTCGAAGAGAGAGTTCTTATGTCCAAACACGTTCGACGTTGTTTAGTTGTATTTCAAACCTCAGTACAATCATCGTGTCAGGAAAATTTCAAGAATTTTCAGTGCAAGTGCGTTCAGAACTTCTTACATTGTCAAAAGAAGTTTATTCGTTAAGGAAAATAGTCGCAGAAACAGGGGTATCAAAATCTTCCGTGTAGGACATCAACAAAATTTAAAAAAAAAACCGGAAATTGAGCAACCCAGCAATGGTCTGGTCGGCCAAGAATATGGCAACACTATTGACAGATCCATATGATTTCTGGATAGTGCCAACTTTCAAACGAAAGGTGACAAAATTTCATAGCATTCTAACAATTAGTTGAAGGGTTACATTGGTTTTAGCGACCACAGTTTTCTAATTTTCAAAATAATGGATAACAATAAATTTCATGTATTGTCAAGAAAACGATGTTTGAATCGAATGAATAATATTTCGAATTGCTTCCCCACATACCGTACTATCCAGATCTGGCCAGATCCTGTGCGTATGTACCAGATCTGGCCCCCAGCGACTACTGACCTTGCAGGCACCAAAAATAATGCACTCGGGAAAAAGATTTGGCTCAAACGAAGAAGTGACTGCCGAAACAGAGGCGTATTTTGAGAGCAAAGACAAATCGTCCTACAAAAAAGATATCGAGAAGTTAGACGAGCGTGGGGATGAATGTATAACGAAGGAGAGTGTCAATGAATAAAATCGAATTTCTAAAAAAAAAAAAGTGTGTTGTTCCTAGTTAGATCGGAGCCTTATTGAGTGACGTAATATGCACGCACACACGCGTTGAAGCTCGTAGAGAAACATTATCGGCGAGAAGCGACGAAGCTCGAGCAAACTGTCAGGCTGGCCAACGTGAGAGCATCGACGATTGATCGGCGACAGACTTGAACTTAGTCGATAACGATGACGTAAGGCAGGCCTGACTTTAAGCCGTTCGCGGAAGGAAGGGAAGTCGGCAGCGAACGGCGTTCTCCGTTTCGAGACGATAATTCGTGTTTCGAGGATCAAAGTGTTTTGGTTGATCGAAGAATCGAAGGTTGGAGAAGGTGTTCCTTGGTTCAACTGTTGGTGAGGAAAAAGCGACACTTTAAAAACTGGGGTGAGTCTATGTTTTGCTGGTGTTGGATCTTTCAGCGTGGAGGCAGTGAATTGTTGATGTTGATCATGAGATTCTCTGATCTGGAAGGTCGAGAGGTCGATCGCTTCTATTTCCTTACTCGGTGTCGGGTTCATTTCCGAAATATTCGGGTTTTGGATCGGTTTCATGTGTTTAACTCTAAATATAGTCATGATCTGTGCACGTGTTTCTATGTCAGTCATAGTTATTACACTCAAAATATCGAAGTATATCATATATGGCAAGTAGGTAATGCTAAGAAATATTTAGCTAACGGTTATCGCCAACAGACAAATACGGTTCTTCCTATAAAAATTGAAGATCGAAAAACAGTTCACTTAACGACGAATGAATATTAAGTACTCAAACCGGAAGTAATAAAATACTTCCTTAATACTTATTGTCAATTACTACTTGGCTTGGAAAACAGGCAAAACGAATAGCTTCGTCTTAGCAATAACCTTTACTTTCTTAACACATAACGAGATAAGTAATCAGTTATTTTCCATCTGATAGGCTTGTGCACTGGCTCATATCACTCTGACCACTACAATGAAACTATATCTGTACTATACTCTGTACATAGATGGACAACAGTTCAATCACTAGGAAACCTTATTCTATCTCAGAGACTCCTAAACATTTCCTGAATTCGCTGCACAGTATAAGTCTATCAACTTCATCAAGGTTCTCGGGAAATAGATCTGCCTCGTTCGAGACTCCGATGAAACGAATCTTACACGCCTGTCAGATAAGAACGAAGCCTCTCCTTCGCAATGTCCACAGCTGACCCGGTACACAACGCGGAATGTAAACAAATTCGAACGCGTCGTCAGTTGATCAGATTGGAACAGTTCGTTCGAAAGGTAGAGTGCGTTTGCCAATTTTCGATACTCCGAACAAATGGCCGAAAATTGATATTTCTCGCGAACCCAAACATTCGACCTTCTACAGCTTGACAGTAGGCCGTACTAACAACAATTAAGAGGTTTATTCCGTTATAGTAGTCGCGTGTGAGTGAAAAGATTAAGCGCGTCGAAAATTCGAAGAAAACATCGTGATGATTTCATTCTGACATTGTTTAATTGAATCATATGTGAGGGATTAAAACTGTTGATTGATTCCAAGTGCAAAACATGCAGAATAGAGTAACATTCTTGCTTTCGAGTGGCATAACCGTTCGCTGATTGATTCAATATTTAATCAATTTTCTTTCTTCGAGTGTGAATGAATAGAAATGTTGAGCATTCAGATATTTTATATTAGATTACGATATCGATGATACGAGTATATCTTTCGTGTAAGTACACATACATGTATATGTTAATCCAATGTGTTACAGTAAGTGTGAGCGACTGTCACGGATCTATGGATCATTGTTTTCATCGCTCAAACTCTTCTTATTCCTTCAGCCCGGACGCAGGAAGGTTTCAACAATTGAAAAATCAGACCAACTTGCTTCTTGGATTCTGAATACAGGAGAATATTGAGGATCAAGGTATCCAAAAGATTTTTTCATTTTACTTGGCGCATTTATTTTATTCGAAACTTTATATGCAAGTATCAATAGGTGTCAATAGTTGCTTGATTCAATTTTTTATCTCAGAATACAAATAGAATCTCTGATTAGAGAAGTCAAACTCGTTCTCAGTTTTCAGTCCAAACGTATAAAATTCAATGTAACGATATAAAAATAGTTGGTGGAATAGTATGAAAAATCATCAAATAACTGAAGGATCAACTTGGATTCCTCATCCTTCGCTGAAAAGAACAGAAACAAAACATAGACAAAGAATTTCCTGTAACATTGCCAAAAATTGTGTCAAACATAACTTGTGTTAACGTTAAAGGGTTCCTTTTCAATAAATTGTTCTTTTCGTAATCTCTGAAGACAAAAACTCATGAGTAGCACTCGTCGGCGATCTTAAAATACATATCATAACAATTGTCTACATGGAATAACACAGTATCTACACGCCTCCAAACATTCTTAATAACTGTTAACAAGGCAAAAGCATTCCTATTTTCATTTATTTATCAAAATATCTATCCAAGTACCATTCACCCAAACAAAGATCAACATACATAAAAATTCACTCTTCAAAGATCACTTCCTACTTTTCAACCAAACAATATCTGTATTAAAAAAACGTGGATTAACATTGTTCCTAACTCGACTCAGAACGATGCATGCCGAACGAAAATACATGAACTGACTCGAGGGTTACCGGAACAAAGCCTCTAAGCGACCGCTGACGACTCTCTCCTTCCAGCCAGCGTCCGTATAAAGAAGCCTGGTGAAAAAGTGCGAGCAACGTTCATCCTAGCGACTCATAAGCATCGATTGCCGGAGCGCGTGCCGTCCGGCGGCTTGAAAATAAGCGAAATTAAAGAAAACAATACGGCACGGAGGCACATGACTGCCCGACTGATACGGACGGACTCGTGACGGGCTGTGATAAAAGCCGGCAAGAGCACAATTTGCATCGGACTCTACCGGGCAGAAACGGTGCCTTCAGTCCTTCGTCAACATGCCGAAGAAGAGGAATTACGAGACGTTCGCCAGCGGCTGCTCCGGAATACTGTGAGTACACTCTCCCATACCTATTCACCTTCGCTTTTACTCCCGGGGGCCGTGAGCCAATCAGCGTCCTGCCGCGCTTCCCCTTGTGCGCCGGACGACGTGAGTCAAGTGAGCTGCCAATTACCGTGCGGAGGAAATTGGAGGAAAGTCCGTCGATTCGTTCTGGTCGCCTTCACTGTACAGAAATGAATTGACAGGACGACGCGCATATTTCTTTCTGAGACTGCCGTGCTTTGCGTTCACGCTAAAACTGTCGACTTGGCAAAATGACGTCTGACGCGGTGTTAGCAATGATTTTTGTTTCATGGTTTTTTGGAATGTCGTGGAGGAGTCTGTACGAGATGATTGTTTTCCATTTTGTTGGTTTAAACTGACTTGTGTTATTGCGGTTTGTTGAATGAAAATATGAATAGATATTGTTGGTGGTCGGAATATTTAAGTAGGGGGTTGCAAGAAAGTGAGTTAATTAGCAGTGGACTCTAGAAAATTTTATAAAAGACATTTAATTCATTAAGTGTTGAGAAAAATATTGGCGAAATAACACGGTTGCCAAATGAAAAATTAAATAATCGAGAAAAAGGAAAGAAAAATTGTTCAACTGGTAACTACATTTAATGTTGAAACAATATTTTTTTTATTACAATAATTATCTGGAATTAATCAAGGTTTAAATGTATTCTTACTTTGCGTCGGTTTTCAAACATTCGGTATCAAATTGTATTTTTACGAAGTTCAAAATACGATCATTTGAATTTTTAGTTTCAAAACGGGACAGTGAAACCTTCAATAATAAATTGACGTTAGAGTGAAGTAGATTACCTGACGTCGAAATAACATGAACAATTTTTGACTAAACTGAGTTGATAAAATAACGATTTTTGAACGAAGAGAATTAGTTTTTAGAATTAAGGATGTTGATTATTCGATGATTGCGCAATTATTATGATCCACTTTGCCTCCGGATTTGATAAAGTAAATAACTGATTACTCAATAGAAGCTTTTTTTGAAGTACGTCTAATGTTCAAATATCTTTACTACAAATTTTGTAAAGCACACGTTTCAGAAAATAAACACTTTGAAGCATGTCGCGTAAAAAGAAAATAATAATTTCACAATCTAATGAATTCTTCAACTTACAAATAGAAATAAAATTTCATTTGAAATTCAGTTACCGAGCGTTTTCTTGAATGTGGCAAGGAATGAACTTTCAAGTGACGCTGCCATAATCAAAATAATCAGGAAGGAGCTTACGATGCGTGACTAACTCGTCAAAGTAGAATTCCAGGGATCAAGTTCTTTGATCGCTGGAGATATGAAAATAGACGAGCCCAGTCTATTCGGCGAACATTTTCACCAGAATCGTTTAAACCTATCATACTTCGTTGAACGTGACATCAGTGACGTCATAATGCTCGCAAGTAGGATAAATCCTTCCGACTCTGACGAATCCGATGCATTAAACCACAAAATCGTAACTTCGTCGAACACATCCTCATTATACTTATCCTAAAATATTTATGAAACTCTTTCATACAAATCAAAACTGTGAATAAAACTTTTCAATTCGAAATTGCATTATATTAACACATATAGACTGAAATTAGCGATTATTTCAAGTTTTTCAAATTGTTGACTTGAACCATTTTCATGATTGCATTTATAATTCTGAAAAAGGTCCAAGCTAGAAAACAATAAAACTTGAATTTTCTCTTTTTGGTTCAACGTAAAATACATTAGTCGGACGAAATAAATAATTATTGCAATTTCTCATGAACTCTGACCACTTTCTTCACTAATACATTTATCGTTTAGCAATTTTTGAAAGTAATGTTTTCAATCCTACTCTGACCACCGACAAGTTCGAACAGGGAAATAATAGACTTTCCGCGCGCTGCTCGTCTTTGGCAGAGGAACGAACAATGGAAAGTGATGTGTCATCGTTGACACAATGCGTTTACTCTGGCACTGACTGTCATTTGACGGGGGTATGTCTTGAAAATAGCGAATAGAACGCTGCCAGTCAACAAACTTGTACTTGCATGAGCAAACATGTCATAAATCTTCGCATGGTCTGAGTAATAGCTGGGATTCTCAAAAATTTTCATATTTCTATATACATCTTGTGATGACGATTATAAGCATTATTTATTAAAAAATGTAATAATGTAATTTCTTTAAAGATATCTCTAATGTATATTTACGATTTGTTTTATATTAGTCTTTTAATGATAATTGAAAGTGAACGGTTCAGTCACTGTGACAATCAGTGCATTCTTAAAATGTTCAACTGCGCCATTTTGATATCCGCGTTGCGCAAGGTGGAATTCTTCCGATAGACTAAACAAAAGCGAACTGTCGAATCGTAATCGGAGCAATTTCGCGCCGAAACTTTCTACAAACAAAATGTTATCAGACCCGTACGCTAGCTACCCTGGCAACATTCCAATTACATTCGCCGGGGCACTTAATCGAACTAACATTTCTTACCGTAATTGAATAAATTCAGTGACTTTTGATCCAATCGTCGCTTATTCCATAGCTTGTCTGCAATGTTTCGGCAAATATTTTGACGGAAGTAACGCAGTGTTCTCAGCTGTTCGGTCAAATCGTTTTGACGATATTTCTCAAGGTGGGCGTGTCAATACATATAGACTGAACAAATAGACATCGTCCAATTGTCATCGCCGCAATTGCATCTCACGCCGAAACAGTCTATAAATAAACGTTATCACCGCGATGGTAGACTAGCGGCTCGAATTTCGACGTGCCAAGCGAACAGATTCGGCCCATTACTCATAGTTTTCTCCAAACGAGCCAACTACCGACACTTCTTAAGCACCGACGAAGTTACGGACTTCGAAAAGAAGAACATGGAACATGAAACAGAGTACCGTGTTCACCGAGTTCCAAAAACTTTTAAAAGTAAGTTTCAAAAAGGAATTTACGTACGAGTAACAATCATAAAATGTTTATACAAATATTTCCTAAACTCAAAATGACGTTAACCCACCGACATCCAAAAAGTTCCACAAAGGAATTTACGTACGAATAGCGATCATAAAATGTTTATACAAATAATTCCTAAAGTCGAAATGACGTTAACCCACCGACATCCAAAAAGTTCCACAAAGGAATTTACGTACGAATAGCGATCATAAAATGTTTATACAAATATTTTCTAAAGTCGAAAACACATTAAGCCACCAACATCCAAAAAGTTCGAAAACAGAATTTACGTACGAGTAGCGATAATAAAATGTTTATACAAATATTTCCTAAAGTCGAAATAACGTTAACCCACCGACATCCAAAAAGTTCCACAAAGGAATTTACGTACGAATAGCGATCATAAAATGTTTATACAAATATTTCCAAAAGTCGAAAAGACGTTAAATCTTCAAGAGTATACTTTTGTCAATTACACTAAAAACGAAAAGAAATTTATTTACCATATTTATACATCGCACAGTCGGACTGTAATAAGAAAAATATTTTAGCAAAAGTAAATTTGCCGTCCAAATTTTACTCCAAAGGCAATTATCCACCTGACAGTGGCAAGAAAGTATCTGCCTCTTCTACGCGCAAATATTTTTATTACCATTTGGTCAAAATCAAATAATGAATACAAAAATTCCCATTCCGACCAATAAAAACAAAGTAACATGCGTCAAACCACCCCTAAAATGCAGAACACATTTTTTTACAGTGCGTCCTTTTTGATCCGAACTTATGCGGAAATTTATTTATCCCCCCCCCCCCCCCCCCCTCCATCCTCCCTCTAGCTGCACGAAAATCGACGATGACTGTCGAGAGCGACCGGTGAATGCTCGATCGTCGTTATCAAATGTTTTCTCGCATATCGAACAGGCCTCCACCTCTTCCTATCTCCAGACACTCTCTGACGACAGGCGAAAGGAGAGGAAGGAGAGAGATAGAGAGACGGAGAGAGAGAGAGAGAGAGAGAGAGAGAAGCCAACTCGTGACTCCGCCTTGTCAGACGGAACAATCTCTCCGGCGTAGATGCTCGCATAAAGAAGGGGTGGTCGACTTACTTTTTTTTTTATTCTCACTTTTTCGTTAATCTACAGAGTCGAAAAGTTGTGGTGATAGTTGTGTTAGGTTGAACGGATTTTGATATTTTTTGTTTTTGATGTATGAAGGGGTTAAATATGATTGCGTTACACCTTTTTGGTTAAAGTGTGAGAGGGATTAAAGATCTTTAGTATTTCCGTGTTTATTTAACGAAATATGATTGATCGAGGAAGGAATCGAACATTTAGTCGCTCTGTTCAAAATATTGTTTCAAAAACTATTATTGTACTCGATATTCAATAAATCCTAAATCTAGCATATATAGCGCATACAATTTAGTGCGCACATTTGATGGCTTGGCAAGAAAGTATTTTCGGTTTTCAAGCATACAGAGCGTTGGAATTTTTTTGACGAACTGTCGGTGTTAAAATATTCTCCTTTTAACATTGGTCACAATTAAGATTAAGGAACAAAAATGCACTGTTAATGAAATTTTATTCTTTGTACAAGAATATTAGTTTGATTTCACGCTGTAAAATCGGAATGACGCTTCATATCAACCTCAAAGCAGCGAAAATTTCTTTCAAAAAAGAGCTTTAACGCGAATCGTCGAAAGTTTCGTGCGACTTTTTGCGAGCGAAAAGGAATCGACTCGCGAAACGTTGACGAATCGTTCCGCGAAAGAAGCCGAGCAAACAGATAGCCCTCTACGAATTAGATAGTGACTTATCTAACCGCGAAAGGCAGAAAAAGTTCGACACGATCAGAAGTTCAAAAAGTAGCTCTAACCGATCGACAAATTTTCACAAATTCTACGGAAAAGAAAGTTGGAACGTAGAAGGATGCGACTTTAGGAACGCTCGCCATCCGTTTAAGAAAGCGATCTTGTTTAGACGGCGAAGTAGAGATTCTAATTGAAAAAAAAAAATATGGAAGAGTCACATTATCGCTCGGAAGCGGATAGCGTGTTATCAAGGATCGAAGGAAACAAAACATTCTGGCCGGTTGGATGAAAAGAATTAATGCGATCGTAGGTCACATGCCGCGAGAAAGATATCTCACCCTATTTAACGCCAATTCGTCAAAAGGACGAGAACGTGAACAATGGCGATTCACGTTATCGTTCCATTATCCGCCAGTTTTTATGCATTTAGAACTCGATATTTCGTGCGAATGACGTGTTGTTTGCCGGGTGAATAGTGAACATTGTTGTTCGAACGAACATGTTCGATTCGAACTGGAGGAGGATTTCGAATAAAGGAACCCGTCTTATAAGATTCATTTATGTGCGTTTAACATAGTGCTCGAATTCGGCTGATCTTTTTTTTTACATCAAGGAAATCTTTGGAAGACTTCAGGCCTCCTCGAACATGGCGGACTTAACTTAGAATTGAGTCCGCCAGTAGATCCAGGACGAAACGAAATTTTTGATTTACTTATTACTCTTTTATAGAGTGATCCTATATAACGCCTTTAGCCCCAAAAATTTATATGTTTGATTAAATAAGGATCGCTAAAATTAAACTTATATTGTACTAACTTAGATTTTGCGAATAGTAACATCCTAATCTTTATATTCGTGAAACAGACTGAGCGAAATAAATGAGATGATACATAATAATTTTTAGCGGAGGTCGACATGTTCTGACCTTCGGTAGATGTTTACTAAAACGTTCCGACAAACGCCGCGGTAAAACTAGTATTGAACTGGTAGAACGTAAACACAGAGTTCAACGTTTCTCCTGATGGAAGCAGATATTTTTCAAATTTTTCAAAGTTGCACTGTATCTTTAGCTCGCACGACATTCGTTTGCCAGGAACTGTCTTGACATTAACACTCTCCTACTCCTCTCCAATGTTATTCTCTCCCTCTCTGCACATTTAATCGCTAGAAATTGTACGATCCTCTTAACTCTGTCTCTCTTTCACTTTACCCTCTTATCTCTTTCCCCTGTTCAGCTTTACTCCGATTTTCCTGCTTTTTTTCAGACTCATCTGATAGAAGCTCATATTTTAACATTCTTTCGTTTTCACACAATCCGCATCTACTCATATTTTTGTAGTAGATATTATTACTTCTCTCTCTCTCTCTCTCTCTCTCTCTCTCTCTCTCTCGCTGTTTTCAACACACTCCTCTACATTCATCGACTAGACACTAGATAACCGTCGCACGGCGAGTCGCCCAGCAGGCGGTTACAGGGTCCGCCCGGACCCATTAGAAGAAGTTGTCAGCAGTTGTAATTGAAAATTACTTTTCCAACTTAATTTTTCTTTTTTCGGCTTGTAAAATAACGATTTACAAAAATATTATTATTACTACCTAGTCGGTCAAATAATTAATGCACTTCTGGTGTATGAGTAATGTTTATTTGTCTTCATTATAGCTATTTCACGCATAAAGGATATTATCTATTTATATATTTTTGATTATTGTATACATGTTTGCACATTTGTCGCTTCGACAATCGACTCGATACCACTTTGGCGATATCTTTTCGAAAAACATACTTTCTTTTTCTCCATTGGTCCAGCAAGAGATAAGAGAATGAACAAACTCAAGACAACTATCAAAGTTCGACTCTTTATAAACACTGGGTCCGAATGGACCCTGTGTCCGCACGGCGAGGGATAATAGAAAATAGATTTAAGAGAAATGCAATCTATCCCTCCTCTCTGATCATTCTCTCTCTTCTTAACCTTCCCTTTCTCTCTCACACATTCACTCTTGTTTTCCTTCTCTCTCCTTCCCACTTTCGCACATGGCACGCGCACGATTATGTTATTTGCATAAATTGATAGCAGCCAACACGATATTGTCTATCGCGAGTAGTCAGTCGATGAATTTGGACTCGATCGATTTACATCGCAAATTTCGTCTTTCGACACAGAAGACAAAATTGAAATTATGTCGCTTCATCGTGCAAGCTTACCTTTCTTGCCAGCATTTGCGGTAGAATTTTGAGTTTGCAAAGCTCTCAATTCGAGAACATGGAAGTCGACATTACTTAACATGTTTACAATTAAATTCTGTTCATCGGACGCGGACATAATGATTTCGTTGAAATTTTGAAATGCGTCGTCATTGCAAAAAAGTGTGGAAGATGAGCTGACAATTTTCAAATTACTTGCGGCGCTGAATTTGAGGATAAAGATTGCAAGTCATTGAAATTCCATATCAGAATATTGTAATACCTTTGCGCCACTTTTGTTTTTCGAGCGTAAGATAATTATTTCTCAATTGTACGTGTTAATGATTTTTTTCTCGTAATTTTTGTGGGATGTACGTCATTACGAACTCGCACAGCTCACCTGATAAGCTAAGATTTTGTTCAACGTGCCAGGTAAGACTATTAAATAGTTCTAGGCAGTGATTGTTATTAATCACAGTGTCAAAAATGCATTGGGAATTTTCTTGTAATTCAATGACTGATCTATAAAAGCATGATTTCACCACTTCTGTTCCCCGATCTCATGTAATATTCAAATTGACAGGAACTAATCATTGAATGGTCTTTCACGGAACTGACCGAATTGCTGAATCATTCGCGAACATGAGAACTAGACCATAATGCTCGCAGACAGGATAAATTGGACAAAAGCTGTAATTACAAGGCATTCACTTTACTAGAAATATTTCAGATAAGAAAGATGGAATATTTACATATACACATGAATATTTAAGGTAACAGACATCATTCGCCACGGGGGCATCAAAATATCGATTTTTTTATATATATTTTTTTTTTACTATTTTCTCACTTTTTCTTGACCATATACACGAAACTATAGCACTTAAAGAGTTCGTGTCGCGATTTTTATATAGGATATTTGACCGCTCTATCATATTACAGTGAAATAATTGTGATAGAAAGTGTCATATGACGAAGAGCCGATGAAATGTCGAACACGCTTCAAACTGGATCTGATATGAGCCTTTGTCGACCGAATTCCCTTAAAAGCCATTGATACAGTTCTACTGTCCTTAACTAGGTGTAATATAGGTCAAGATACCTTTTCTAAGTCGTCCAATGTTGTATGATAAGAACGGGTCAGTCAAACACGTATTAAGTGGGGGTTACAGTATACAAAAAGTCTCGTTACATCACTAAAACAACGTACAAGTCGAAAAAAACACTTTTCTGGATATTTGAAAGGTGTTATCGTGTTTTCATAGAGTCAAATTATGCCAAAGCACCCTCTGTTGACTGCCCAACGGTATATTATACTTTACTTTCACATGTGTGCACAACACTTTTGCAAAGATATATATACATACATAAATATACATACACAATGTATACGTCATTGAAATGTGCGCACCATTACCAGGCGTAACTCTGTTTTTTCGTCAAATGTTCTTATCCATTGGATTCCGAAAAAAATTGTTGGACAAGCAGCCAGTATAT
Organism: Anoplius nigerrimus; assembly: GCA_914767735.1. Taxonomy (NCBI): domain Eukaryota; kingdom Metazoa; phylum Arthropoda; class Insecta; order Hymenoptera; family Pompilidae; genus Anoplius; species Anoplius nigerrimus. Next base: position 9,697,795 of record OU612090.1, read on the forward strand.
TTCACACTCTCCCACCCTGCACGGTCAAAATGCAAAGTTGAAAATTCAGACAAATTCTTCATTTTTATATGCTATCGAACGGCTGTTTCAGAATTTGAATCGGTTCAGTGTCAGTTTTGATCATCTTATTCGATCAACATATTTCTCACACTCGTCATTACAAGCTGTGATGTATATAAACTCGCCTCCAAATTTGACGAACGTTTAATAACTTATCACATTTACCAAATTTAGTGATAATTATACCATATATTGGGTTGGGGAATAAGTTCGTACCGTTCTTATATTTTTGCTTTGTTTTACACCGATTTCTTTTGCTGTTTGACAAATTGTATAATATTCATTCGATAGAGCTATGGGGTGTACGAAAAAAACCATGAGTGAGTTTACTACATTTATCGCAACCTATACGTCCAGATGCAACCATGCCGAAGGAATATTTAAGGAAAATAAAATGTTTCATTCAGGTCGTTATTAAGACAAGGTCGGACCAGTCGTTTCGACAATGTCAATAAAATGTAAAGCCGTCAAGGCGACTGGCAGTCACCGCCGTGAATGCACGCATCCTCGAGGAAAAAATATGCGAGGTGAAGAGCAATAATTTGTCCCACGCACGCACCATGAAAACAAGCCACTTACGACGCACTCCTCTGCCATACTCTTTCATCATCCTCATCGAAGAATGCCACGCATTCTCATTCTCATTCCGATCGTTACCTACTACCGCTCGCAAAGTGTACTGCGCCGTTTATCTCCATTCATATTCTATCCGAAGAGCCAACGATATTAAAGGCTTAACGTTTTCAAGATTGGGTCCAAATCGCTGAATAGTCGAAATATTGATTTAGTCTGATCAAGAGCCGGCCGTCAAGAACAGCCAGTTTTGCTACAATGCAATTTTGACGGGTTGACACTTGCTTTATCTAACAGTGCAATCCTTGAAATTTGGAAAAAGTAACGAAAAATAGTTATTAACCCCTTAACGTGCACGCTCGAGTATATTCGAGCGGCGTTGTATTTGATGCTGCTGAAATTAAAATAAAAATTTTGATTGTTTGTATTTTTTTTTATTTTTTGCCAAGACAATGTTCTAAAGTGTGTTTCATATGAAAGGAAATTTTTTTTTTTTTTTTGGCTGGTTTAATTCAAAGAGACCGTACGTTAAGGGGTTAATTGTGTTCGTACATAATATAAATGTTAGACGTATGTGAACATGTGCTAAAACAATCTGACATGCAAAATTGCATTCAGCACGAAAGGTGTAGTGTGGAGATAAATTTTTGTAATACATAAAAAAACTCCGAACCACCTCAGTCAGAATTTTTGTCCGTATATGCGGTTCTACAGCTTTCAGAAGGGTGGTTGTGCCTCCGCGATTCCTAACAAATGAATATTTTACGTTATGTTCAGTTCTTTTACTCCCGATGAGGACACCGTAAGGTGTTGAAAACAGGGAGAGTAAAAAGTAGTTAAGGATCTTCAACCAAAAACAAGGGCTTATAATGATTGTACGTACTAAAATATTGAAATGAATGGTTGAAGATTAAAAATATATTCAGATATATTAAAAAATTGTTATTTTTTATCTGCTCTGCCTACTAAGGTGTGAAATAACTCTTGTTTTAAAAAAGGCAGGCTGCCAAAGTAATTGTGTAAAAAAGTGGCCAGCAAAAAGAGTCCGAGGTGCACTCAACGTCCGATTGGTCAGTCTAAAACGGAAGACTTCCTCTCTTGCCTTTCGATTTGTCGAGCTAAGAGTCAGCCACCTTTCGACAACTCGTTCTGACCAGTTTTTCAACTTCGAGACTACTGGCCAAAATTGCCCCAAGTCTTTTGCCCGGCAGAGGAGTCCAACGAGACACACTGAATTATTTGCGTAAAAAAATGTTCAGAGGCGAAAATTTCTGTCTTATTATTTCTTCAGAATTTCAACCACCGCGAGTAAAGATAAAAATCTTAAACCATTCCTTTCTTCTGTCTCACTTAAAGTGTTGCCAAGTAATTTTTGCATATAATATATATGTAATTATTTGTATATTAAAAGCAGGGACATATATGCATTCAGTTTCAATATTTTCACTTATTGTATAGCACTAAATAAACAAAACCTGACCGATGAATTGGATCACTAAATATAATAATACAAACTCCGAAGTTCTGCGACACCCTGTACAACCGCTTACACACAACTATTCACAATGACAAACTTTCTGACTAACGTACTAAATTTCCCATTTATATATAAAATATATATATATATATATTTGACATTTATATTCATATACGTATATGCATATATGCATCCAAATTCAATGCGAGGCGTACGTATTCCGAGCATGCATCATGTTCGAGCAAGCATAATTTATCACATACGAATCATCAGTTCGTGACTCGAATATCGATCACTGGTGATCCATCAAGTTCAACCCGTATCGTCGAAAAATCTTTAACACTCTCCGCTGCATTTAAAACCGTCGACATAATCTCAAACTCAAAGCGATCTCACTCGCCATAATTGAGGCGGGAAAAAATGACAGTTAGCTCTAAAGGCAGAAATTTAAATGCCTGCGGCCTTTCACAGAATCTTCTTTAAAATCGTCAATTCCTTCCGAGAAATCATTGACTTGCCGCTAATGAAAATTCGATGCGGCTGCGATCAATGACTACAGTGCATTGCACACCTTCATTTCAATCGCAGATTTATTCAGATTCGGGGCACTTAAGTGCTTGCCGACATTCTTCGCAAAAATATCGCATTTTCGTTCAGCGTAAATGACTGTTCAGGTTATTAACATTTGATTGCGACGTGCTCGTCAACGCGTTAGCTCTGTTGGATCAGTGGTTCTCAATGCTTACTACATTATTATACTATTCAGTTACTGCATTAATACGGTGAACACGTAACGCATGAAAACACATTGAATAATACCGTAAATTTAATTTTTCATATAAACTTGACGGTGTATTAATTGTTTGTTAAACTGCATGGAATATTGCGATTTTTATGCACAGGTATAAACCCTAGCAGTATAAACTATTTCATATATATGCATGTAATGTTAAAAAGAAATTGTACCTTTTTTTAATATTAAAATGCATACCAAATGTTAATTTTAGATTTAAAAAGGAAAACTTTATTCAAATATTTATCACATATTTATTTCACATCACAGAGAAACATATTTTCAAGATATAAAATACTTTTGAATTTTTCTTACTTTCTTTTTATATTTAAATAGTATTAAATAATTTATAATTAATTCAGTATTATTTAAATATTAAATACATATTTTTCAAACTTCTCCTTTATATTTTTCGAATGTCTATTCTATATTCACCTAATATTTAGCTGCTATATAGCTCATATTTAGTTTATATGCACGATATTTAGATCTAATATCTATTTTACATTAAAAAGTGTGGCATAAAAAATACTTTTTTAATATTTAATACATGTCTTAAACGATTATTTTTTCAGTAACGAGAGATGCATTAACTATTGCTACGGATAATAATCGCCATAATTGATTGTTGAACAATACTAATTGACAGCTGCAACCTGACTTTCAGAAAACTTAAGAAAAGAAGCTCAATAGAAAAGTTGAACTTGTTTTTCCCGAATAAATCAATTAGGTGTATACATTGGACGCTATACACTATATCCGAGTTTCCAATGTAAAGCGTAATTCATTTGCCATTGACATGAATTTGACACCAGAATTCTTGCATCAAACGTCGGCAAAACGTAAACATGTTTTCCGCCAAAAAGCGTAGTCCAGTTTGAAAGGCGACACTTCCCGCCATGAGGTCATCAAATGCATTGTACCTCCAACTCATAAATGTTCATCAAACTAATCAGCCTAATTCTACCAGACTCTACTATATTTTTGCGTCAAAAATTTGTTAATCAGCTCCACGTGGTCAACCCAACATTTTTCTTGCATAATTTCAATAATACCAAAACACCTTCAGGTAACCCAAAGCAATCTACTTTTCTCTAACAAAAAAGCAAGTCTCCGTTCGCTATACTAAAGCTTACTCAAAAAATCCCTGTTTTTGCTGCCTATAATCTCAGATATGAAACGGTTGATGGGTCGTTCGTTATCGATCTCGGTGCAGACTCGAGTCTTCTTCCTATCGAGGAAGCCGTACTTGCCGTTTGTCTCCGAACGCATTTATTGGCCTATTACAAGCTGGGCGGATATTGTTTCCCGGGAAGGAATTGTCATTTTCCCGACGAGGAACGATCTTGGCGGTTAGATGTGTCGTAAATCACGAATTCGATGCGGAGGATAATCGCGGATGACAGGTTCAATGAGTTTGTATGTCGCAGGAGAATAGATGGACGATAATGTGGCGTTGGCTATAGTTCGATGACGAAAGAAGCTGTAGAAAAAGTTGGCCAATGCCAGGATAACTGATCTAGGGAATCAGAAAGATTAACTGGGTATATAGTTGCTCCGCAAGTTTGGTTCGATCAGTTGTACGAAGCTGATGCAAAAGAATTGCACCCTTGCATGGTAGCAGAAAAATCATGGGTGGTTGAAGGTATGATGTAATATGGGGTTAATTCTTTGGTTGGGGTTTTGTAGACTTGTTTTAACTTTATATATTGTGGACTGTTATATATTTTCATGGTACTGATTTTAAATTCAAATGTATATATTATGTAATTTTTTTAAATTGTGGTCCATTTTTAAGGTAAAGTTTACAATTTACATGTGAACCTCAGAGAAGATTAACTTAATTAACTTACTGTACTTAATTATATTAATATTTTTTACTCCAAACGCTGCCTCTTGTACATCTCCCCAGAAGCAGTCAATCTACAAGAATCCACAAATCAAAACTGTTCATAACCCTGCAATCTCCCCACCGAATCTTATCGCCATAATGCATAAACAAATGACCACAATCACCCACCCCAAAAACGAACGAACAAAAAGAAAAATCTTCACCTCAAAATCCACCTCCCTAGCCATAACGCTTGTGCATAAACAAAAGCGTGCCAACAACATAAGAAACGAAAAATTAAAATCCTGCGTTCCCTCAGCAAACGTCCCGTCCTCAAGCATCACAACGCAACGAAATCCACCCACCCAAAATCAGCAGGTGCGCGAAACCTCCTCCCTCGACGTCCTAAAGCGCACTGTCGAACGCGACTCGTCCGCCAGACTGCTCGTCCCCGAGCCGTGGGGCGCGCATGCGCGCTGTCCGCGTCGGCGACGAAATTCGCGCGTCCCCCCTCCCCCGCGCTGCCGTGCGGCGGCGGCCGCTGCACGCGCGCGAGCGACGAAGACGGCCGAGCGGCTGGCGGCCGAAGACGCACGAGCCGGAGCGAGACGGCCGGCGGAGCCGTCCGAAAGATCGGGCCGCATCGCATATAAAGCATTGGCGGCCGGTGTTGCGAGTACATTCGCTCTGCGCGAGCCGTGACGTAAGTGTTGTCCGCGCGTTCACGCACCGCTCGCAAGACATTTCTCGCGGAAGCGCACACAGCTCCACCGCTCGCGACAGGAAGCAAAGGGAGCACCACGGGGGTGGTAGGCGCGAGTATCGTAGTCGTTCGTAGAAGGTGAAAAGTGCGACCACGGGCCGGCAAGAGAGAGGCGAAGCGGGCGGAGCGAGGCAGATGAATCGGCCGTGGAGAAGGACGCTCGTAGGCTTTTACGAGATCGGCCGCACGATCGGCATCGCGAGGATCCTCTGAGACGGGGTCTGGAATTCCTGTCAACGGTCACCGGACACTCTGTTGGAGGAAGGAAGCTGAACTGCGGGCCGGATGATGACGACCCGCGATCTTCTTAGTGATAGCCTTGTGATCATCGGACTGTGATATACGTATTAAGTAACGATACACGTAGATATATAGATATACGCATATATCTGACTTGACTACCTGACCGGGAGGAGTCGGAGGACGCCGTTGAGGGAGGAACGACTTTATAGGACGATACGGACTAGCGTTGGCATCCACGGCCATGGCACAGTAAGTAGAACGCCACAAAGGGCCGTTTGTTTATTTTGACGAGGACGATGACGAATTGGGGGCGGGGGGGAGGTTCGCGGGTTGTTGGGTGTCTTCTGTGCCGACGAGACGCACGTGGCGTCTCAAAGTCGAGGGGTGGCTGATGACTTAACGCTTCTGCTCGCTCTCGAGTAAACAGGCGTTTGCGAACGGGTTGACGAACGGTTTCGAACGTTGTCCTGTCGCCGAATCTTTGAACCGACCGCCTTCAAACGTGTAAGTCGCGAATTCGGACGGTCGATGTATTTGGCGCGTAAATTTTTAGGTTAGAAACTGAATTCGGATACGAGCTGTCGGCTCCAAACGCTTGACGCGTTCAATTTTTGTCTAAAACGGAATTGTGGATATTTTTAAATGCAGGCGAGGATCTAACCTAACGTGAGAATCGAATCTTGCAGTTAAATTGTTTGGATACAAATGATATTTAAGTCAGCGGTGTAAAGTTATGTAGGTATAAGACGCTTTACGGGACTCGACGATATTTCAACGATGTATTGTTATTAATGTAGTTTCTTCATTAAAATGTATTCTCGCATCTTTTGTAATGTGTCTCTGTACCATGGGATTATGTTAATACAGTCTTTTTCAACGATACAAGAGTGTCTTGTTTGACCACCATCGTTTCATTGTAAAAACCTTATCTGTCATGAAAAACGTGAGACTCGGATTGGCGAATGCGAATTTTCGGAAAGTAGTTTCGAAATATTCTTGCAGAATGAGTATAGATACCGTCATCTTCTACGGTGTCAGCATGTTTTGGTTCGATAGTGTCTGTTCGTACACAAGTTTGATAAGAGAACTTTCCCCTGACGGTTTCATTGATATTTTGCAATTGCTTAATGCAATTCCTGAAGATTGGTTTGACGAGCTTCATTTAACGAAAATATATCACATTATATCACTTTCCAAGTTCTTTATCCGTGAGAGGCAAACTCAAGTTTTGAGAAAGTGATTTTTTAAAACAGTAAAATCACTGTCTAGACCGTGAAATATTTATTTGCAGATTCATCGCTGCATATAAAATTCTGCGGAGTTTCCTGTGTAAATAATAGATTTGTACATAAACCGCTTTATCCACCCTTCGCAAGCGCCAACCGCGTTAATGGAAAGTTTTGAGAAAGCCATGCTTTAAAAATAGACCCGCGACCGTCCATCACTTAAAATATTTTCTTACAATATCATCAACTCATATACCTAATATCCCGCTCAGTTACCTATATAATAAATAAGGTTGTATACAAATCACTTTGTACACCCATTGCCAGTGACAACTACGTTAATGAACATTTTTGGAAAAGTTAGCTATAGAAATGATAAATCCGCTGTCTGCCCCTTAAAATTTTTAATTGCAAAACCATTTACTCACAGAAAAAACCCCTAAGTATCCTATCTAAAAAATTGTATATATACTGCTTTATTCGCCTTTTAACAGTACCAACCGCATTAATGAACAACTTTTTAGAAAGGCATCCTTTAAAAATAGCCACACGACCGTTCAATATCTAAAATACTCTCTTGCAGAATTATCTACTCATACAAAGTTCCACTGCGTTTCCTGTGTAAGAAAAATAGTACATAAACCGCTTTATCCACCCTTTATCGAGGCCAGCCGCGTTAATGAAAAATTTTTGGGAAATTCATCCTATAAAAATAGTATCACGATCGTAGAATATTGAAAATATTTTCTTACATCATCTACTCACACAAAATTCCATTGTCTCCTATATAAGAAAAATAGTACGTAAACCGCTTTATCCACCCTTTACCGAGGCCAGCCGGGTTAATGAAATTTTTTTGAGAAAGCCATGCTTTAAAAATAGCCCCACAACTGTCCAATACTCCAAATATTTTCTTGGAGTATCATCTACGCGTATGAAATTCTACTAAGTTTCCTATATGTATAAGAAACATAGTACATAAACCTCTTTACCAACGCCAACTGCTTTAATGAATATTTTGTTAGTAAGCCATTCTTCAAAAATAGCCCCACGACTGTTCAATACTTAAAATATTTCCGTACAATATCATCTACTTATACCAAATTCCACTGTCTCCTGTACAAGAAAAAAAGTACGTAGACCGCTTTATCCGCCCTTTACCGAGGCCAGCCGGGTTAATGTAAAATTTTTGAGAAAGCCATGCTTTAAAAATAGCCCCACAACTGTCCAATACTTCAATTATTTTCTGGGAGTATCATATACGAAACCATCTATAAAAAACATAGTACATAAACCTCTTTACCAACGCCAGCTGCGTTAATGAACATTTTTTTAGTAAGCCATTCTTCAAAAATGGCCCCACGACTGTTCAATACTTAAAATATTTCCGTACAATATCATCTACTCATACAAAATTTCACTAAGTCTCCTGTACAAGAAAAATAGTACATAAACCGCTTTATCCGCCCTTTACCGAGGCCAGCCGGGTTAATGAAAAATTTTTGAGGAAGCCATGCTTTAAAAATAGCCCGACGAGCGCCGCTTTGTTCGCCGAGGCACGCGTCGAGTAAAAGGCACGGGAGTTGTCAACAAGTTTACCGTAACGACGACGAAAAGGAGAGATAAAATTGCGGCCTTATAAATAGAAATAAAGAAGACAGGACACTCGGAGATCGATAATACTCATCCACGGCCCGATAAGCGGCCAACTTTGCGACTCTCATCCTGGCCAAGAAAGGCGAGAGAAGTCGAATCGTCGAACAAAGACGGTTCAGGCCGGAAACAAAGAAAGTGAGTCAAGTTTTCTCGGCCGATCGTCGATTTTGAATTCTCGCGTCGAAACGGCTCGATCGCGAAACGTTCGACTTATCGATTAGGCGAGTTCAATCGCGCTAATTAGCGAATGGAAAGAAAGCAATGGACGGTTCGATTATCGACTCCGGCGGGCAATTATAGAGGCGGATGCGGGATTTTGAAATGCTCGATAAATGTTCGCGGCTGAAAACATTATTTTCTTTGTTGCGGCTTCTCCGTGAGCCTGCGCGTGTAGGTGTGAGATAGAACTATGTTGGGAAATATGAGTGCGGATTTCGGAATGCGAGGCTAATAACTTGCGGCTGATTTCTGTATTCTGAAGTTTTAGTTGTGTCTAAAATTGTTGTGCGAGTTCGGTTTGAAATGTTCAATAAATGATGTCTACAAGACAAAATATTAAAATCGAAATTTCTATGGAGTCGTATTGATGTAAAATATTACCTGAACCTTTATTACAAGCAATTTTATATTGAACACTATTGTGACCAATAGCAATTTTCTTTTACACTGCACATTTAATTTTCTGTGTACATTTCTTCTTGTGAAAATTGCAATATAATTTTGTCGTTGTAGAATAATATAAGATAATGTTTAACAATGCCTAAAGAAAAGATTCACCGAACTCAAATGCTCCTATGTCTGTTTTGAAGACAAATAGTGAAGACCTGACATTGTAACGATTGCGACGTAAAATGTCAAAATCATCTTAGAAGCTGTTCGAATTGATAGCCCCCAATTTTCCGGTCGAATTCAAACGGACAATCAACTCCCGCGCAAAGGCTCGTCAACAAAAGATAACTCCGATCTTCCCAGCGCGATGCAATTAATCCATTAACATGTCACACTACGGCAAAACATAGGCGCCCTATCAATGAATGGCTAATTAGAAGAGTTCGACTCATATTAGAAAGTCGCGGATCGTAAAATATATTCCATTTTGATACTATTCGATTTTATCAATTATCCGCTAATCATTTTGCGACTGAATTGAACTCGATATCAGAATTTCGACTAAAAATCTAGATTTAATTAGAATTAGAAGACTTCGGTCTACGCAATGATTCTACCAGTCGAATTAGAAAGTCGCGGATCGTAAAATAAATTCCACTTAAAAACCTTTGGAATTTATCAATTATCCGCTAATCATTTTGCAACTGAGTTGAACTCGATATCAGAATTTGGATTCTAGATTTAATTAGACTTAGAATGCTTTAGCCTACTGAATGATTCTATCAGTCGTATTGGAAACTGACAGATTGCGAAATAAATTCGATCTCGAAACTTTACGAAATGATCAATTATCCATTTCGTTATCGAAACGAATAATTATTCGAATATTTGACATATTTAAATTCGATACTTAATTGCAATTAAAAGGGTCCGGGTCAAATTAGAAAATCACGAATTTCAAAATACATCCCACTTCGAATTTATCAATAATCCTCTAATCATTTCGCGACACTTAATCGGACACAAATTCATGATTTGAATTCAATATTTAATTACAAAAATTAGACGGCTTCGGCCTACTGAATCCGCGAACTAGAAATTCGTGATTCGAGCAGTGGAATAGCGTCCGACCGACCGTAATGAAACTGCGAAATTATGAGCCATTTGTACTTTGACAGATTCCATTCTGTTTATCGCGAGCCTCGTGCCATGAATCTCGCTGCGTAAACACGGACCGTTCGACTGAAACGAATGGTCGGCAGTTCGAATTAAAGGCAATGAATCATTCGACGGGGGCGTGTGCACGCGCACGTACGAAGTACATTGCTTCCCGATGCCATTTGTTTCGATTCTGCCTACGATGTACTTACCGCGAGTGCGAGAGTTTCAGTTCTTCGCGCGCAGGTAAACCGACGATTGCTCAAAGGAAATGGGTCAAGTACGGAGTATCGTCGATCACGGCAGCACGCTAGTTAACGTGTCGAACGCAGACATAATGGAGCTGTTTGTTCGACAGATAGCTTCTGGCGGGCACTTTTTCGATTAACAATATCGTCGGTGTTTCGAATACTCGGATAATGACAGTGTTTCGTTAGACTTTTAGATTTTTAGTTTTCGTAATATTATAGTATTCGTTTGAGTCTGGCAGTAATGACACAGCAAGGGAAAATATTTGATTGCACTTGTCTAATTTTCAATCTGTCTATTGTCTCTGTTACGAGCTTTTGCTTGTCTTTGTGAGCTTTCGAGCGACGTGAAAGAAAAGGCGATTATGTTAGTGTTACGAAGCTAGTGCTCACTTCTACGAAGTTAAGGTGACCAACTGTACTCATTTACTGAGTTTTGTACTCATTTTTCGCAAACCGTACTCTTTTCAAATCCTGTACTCTGAAAGTACTCATTTGTATAATTTTATACTCATTTGTATTTATAAAACATTTTTTTAGATTATTTTATTTCAATTTTATTAATATCATATCCCACATGAAAAACGTAAAAGTTTTAATAGAAATTTCCTTATGTTGTCCAGGCACTAATGCTGCTGTTCAAAGGGTATTTTCACTAGGGAATGATTATTGGAGCAGTGAGAAGTCGCAACTTTCTGTAAAAACATTATCTGCCGTCTTAACAGTCAAATTTAATATGCAAAATGAAAGTTGTTCGGATGTGGCTACATTATTAGACGAACATCCTCATTTAGCAAAAAAAATCCACTCCGAAGAAAAATATGTTTTTAAAAGAAAATAAAGTTTTTATCGTTTTTTCTTCTTTTTTTTTCACCTATGAAATACTTGCAAAGTGTACTCTTTTTGAACAAAAAACAGTTGGTCACCTTAACGAAGTCAACTTCTGGGATATCTTTCATTTCGGCTGCATCGTTCTCATCAAATTATGACAATCATATGTTTCTCGCAACTTAAATAATTTTTTACCTCCTCGACAATAAACTGGAGCTTTCAGTTATCCCCACCAAGTGTTTATATGACAATTATTATACTTTAATAGAATTCTTTGTAACTTTGAAGATCATACAGATTATATCACTGTTAGTATTGTAGTACAATTTTCTAACCGGCCACACGTTCCACAGTAACGGTGATTTACAAAGTAATGAAATAACTTCATACAATTTATAAAGCGGTCTTGCATCAAGTTTAATATAACTTTTAGCTGGTAACATTAAACACCGATGTGCTTTTCAAATTTTGGGGAAACTGTTTTAGAGAGAAATACAAAATACCTTAACTCTTACATATTAAGTATTTATGTCACATCTTTGTTAAAGGACGTGTATAAGTGTATGTTTTCGCATAAGTACACTGTATGCGAGTTCATTTTCCAAATCGATTGACTCCATAAAAGAAAAGGTAGAGAATATCAGTCGATAAATTTGTGTACATTTCTTGCATAAAATAACATTTATTATTCAACGACCATAAAAATTGTCATATAGTGTCTTGAACCTGATTATTAACAAAAGTTATTCTAAGTATTATATAATAAGCAAGTTAATCGCTGTGCCCCGTAAACGGGTCATGTATTTGTATAATCTAAGTGATTCCTACAACACGGATTCACATAACACATAGCACAGAACGTATCTACGTCTTATGGAAGGATCTACAGTAAACATTTCGTTTCCATCGCCGATAGATCGTTCTTTGATCTTCGACGCCCGATTCACCCAGACAATCTTTCTGCTCTCGCGGATCTATTAATATTGTTATATTACTGCGATGCGTCCGGAGGGCAGTCGGCCGATGCATTTTCGTCGGTGACCAAACTCGCGCGAAGCACGAACATCGCGTCCTTCTTTCGAACGTCTCTCTACACTTGAACCTTCCCGCGCTTAGCCGGTTCAAAAATAAACGCTACGCGGCCGTGCCAGAATTCTCTTCGATCTTCTTGCCACACTCGCACTGGTGGCCGGCCTGAACCGCGCTGGGCAACAAAAAAATTGACTTTCCGGTGCCAACGACCGAGTGCGCATGCGCGAACGTCGATCTCGGGAATTACACATTGTTACGAAGAAAATACTCCAATCTTGTTTTCCAACTTTTCCCGTATGAACCGTCACTTGGTTTTTTATTAGGAACTATTTAGTACAAATTCTTTAATATAAATAGATGGTAATTAACTATACCAGAGTCCTAACTTAATAGGTACAAATACGTAAAAAGGGCGCCATTACGTTAGTCAATCTATATTTGTGTATGTGTGAATATCAGTGTTTTTGTATGCCTTTATTATTTTTTCTAATCTACTATCGTTCAATTACTACTTACTATTGTACATTTCTTCATTTTCCACATGTTGGATCTGAGCGGTGAATCTTTTTCTGTATGAAACATTTCGAATATCAACTGGTGTTCTTCTTTAGATAAGTCAAAAACTAATATGTATGTAAACGTGAATATGTGAGTGATCAAGTCTCTGGGATGGAAAGATTGAGTTCTAGATTGAAGTCATCAATATTAGACAGCAGTTGAGAAGTTCTCAATTTGATATGAACAGAATTATGCTTACTTCAGGCTGATATTTTTCACCTGGCATTCTAACCAGTAATTGAACTCTACAGTTTTGAAATATTCACGCATAGCTTTTTTTTGCTGAAAAAAAGTGAAATCCGTAAAAGTAAGGCTTGAATAGAAGCAATCCATCTGTAAAAGAAATAGAAGAAAAGTACGACTCATAATACCAACACTTGATTGGATTCACCGAATGAGAACTGTATCGGCTATATAATCAAATGGTCATAATTCATTACACTAACCAATCTAGTTGGATACATAAAACCGTAATCAAGTTTCACCGCGCGAAAGCTATGAAATGCAAAGGCAAAGACTAAAGACTCAAATTCCTCTTACCTACGATCATGACTAATCCTCCTAACACACTCTCCAGCTCATCAGCCTTACATTTCTCACAAACATAAAAGACAAATCGCAAGCCTTGGTCATCACACGGAGAATCGGAGTCCAGATAAACAAATCCGCCGTAATACAAGGAAATGAGATAAATAACAACAACAACGACAAACGACCGCCTGTTCGGAAAGCGGAAGATGAGAAGGCCGGAAGTGAAGAGAGGCAGGTGAAAATAGAAATACCGGTTGGCAAAGAAAATAGAAGAGCGTGCGGAGCAGGTGCGCACTGAACAAGGCGTACCAAAATGAAGCAAAGTGAGAGAAGTATCCCTGGCGCGGGAGAGGGAGGGGGTGGGGGGGGGGGGTGAGGTTGCTTAGAAGTACGTTTAGTCCAGTGATTCGACCGGATTCCCCGCGAACGGAAACGATTGCCAAAGAGCAGTTTGTTTCTTCGCCCAGCTGTTCTCGATCTTCGGCGTGTGTGAGTGTGTGTGAGTGAGTCGACGCGACAAAAAGAAAACACGCGACCGAGCAATCGTATGCACGTACCGACTGGATCTACAGGGTGTCCGGGATGTTTCCGACTTTTGCGTGCGGACGATGTGTACAGGACTTGATTGTCATTTGGAGAGCTTCCGGTATGTGTATGTGCGTGTCCTGCACGTGTGTGTAGGATGTAGGTGGGAGGTTTGAAATTTTCCTATAGACAATGTGAGAAGCAGAGATTTGACAGATGCATTCTGGATGTTGAATTTCTACGATTTTCAATTCTTTGGCCTGAACGAGGTTCCGCATTTTTATTCAAAATTGTACAATAATGTCAATCAAAATTGTGAGAAATCTGAATTTTTACTCAAAGTTGAACAAAAATATATTGTACGTTCGGCAAAGTTTCTGTTGATAAGTGATTTTAAAGCAAGGCGACGGTTGAAATAATAGTTCATTTATGAATGGTAGAGATCATTTGAAAAAAGTGAAGGTTCGTTGCGGAAGTAAGATGTGATTCATTGCGATCAAAAGCTCGCGAATATTCTGAGCGCACATGGCTAGTGACAAATTGCAAACTATATAACCAATTGTTCTGAGATGCTGCCATTCGCTTGGCAGGAGTATGAAGGATGGAAACCTTCGAATCCTGCATGTTTACATTGCTTCCAACGTAGGAAAGCCCCAGAACTCCTGGACCACAGCTTGTACATGATTCTCAGTAATGGACATACACCCACGCATGAAAGTTTGGAACATCATGCTGGTTCTGTGCGAATTTCGAATTGTACTTGACCAACGATGACAGATGTTTTCGTTGGACTTTGCGCGGAAATAATGACATGTAATGTCAAAAGGAGCAATGACATTCTATTCACAGCTCTGCATCATTATAGTAAATACATTTTATTTTCCATACAGTTGTACTGCACAAAAACATGTATGTTTACAAAGTATCAGCAGTAAAAATCAGAAAATCAAATATAAGAATTTATCTCTAGAAATTTCTTCTTAGAATAATTGGTGACCTTTTGTTCGATACTGTATAGCTTTTTATTCTTAACCCATTAGGTACCAAATTCTTTTTTTTTTTACATTTTTGGCGGGATAAGTTATATATACGCAAAAGAGAAGAACAGTGTAATTATATAAATTCTAAAATTTACAAATGGAGATCGTAGAAGCTAATGGGTTAACACGTTGCGTGCCACGCTGATTTTGCGTGTCCGCCGCGTCTGGCCAACGTGAATTTCTTATTATGCCTTACATATTTTTTCGAAATTTTTTGCGCAACAGGTAAATTTTAGTATATAAGAGCGTATAATGCAATAATTTTTTTTTTGGGGTCACCGGTGACCCCCATGGCCAAACGGAGCGACTTAGTTTTGGTGACTGGTGACCCCCACTACCAGACGGACCGACGTCGACCGACAAACGATGATAATATTGAAAAATTTTAAAAACATTGAAAATTCACTCGAATTATGTGTTCTAATAATCTTGGCTCCGCCGGTCACCGGTGACCCCCATGGCCAGACGGAGCGACTCGGTGCCGGTCACCGGTGACCCCCATGGCACGCAACGTGTTAAAAAAGTCTCGACAGTAACACATTTATGTACTTGGAAATTATTTTACTTACATGATAATTTGCCTTAAGTATGTGCCTGACAACTTTGTGGACACCTTCGTCGCCCGGAAAAAAAGTTCTCAGCACGCAGGCCTCTGCCAATTGGGCAGTGTGTCCGATTGCCTCAAACTATATATTCGAGGACAATTCCGCGAACGGCGACGCGAATAGTTTCCATGAGGTCGCTCAACGGATTCACGCCGGTTCGTTGATATTTTCGCTCTGCCGACAATGGTCGGCCGCCATCTTGGACTTCGACCGCGACGACTTCGCAAAATCATCTCTATTGTTTTCCAACTTCACGCTTCTCTCGCTTTTCACGTGTTTTCGTTGGATCGCCGAAGCGAGCAAAGAAATAACTTACGTAACGAAAAACGTTTCCGTCAACAGGAACGTAAACAGTGTCATAAAGTTTCGCACGGCAATGGCAAACGATATAAATATGAATATATGTATACTGATTAGAAGTATCTAAAAACACGACCTGCCAAAAGCTCGGTGCGAACGGACGGTAGCGTTCGAAGTTGAAGTCAATGCGATTAAGAACAATTATTTCAACCTCTAAGCACTTACATTTGACCTTTGTTTTGGACACACTGACCTGTCCGACCTCGTGTCATTTAAAGGTCATTAATCTTGCGCCGTGTAAGATTCACACGACAGAAATAATGTCAAGTATCAATGTTTTCTACTTGAGGCGAATTATCAAATTTTTCAAAAGTGGCCGGAATTAAAGACATCTGCCAAAAGTGTATAATACTAGACGCTGACTCTTAAAGTTCAGAAAAAGAAAATATTGGCAAAGCAGCTACCGAGCTTTTTTAACTGTATAGTCGTGAACCAATTTTGTTCTTCTCGAACTCGACAGCCGCGTTAATTTTGCAAATATGACGCATCCTGTGACAGAATTATGGCCGTTGGTTCGAAATGACAGCTCGATGGACGCTGACAGTTTATTGCTCCTTTCGAACGTCCTATCAGCTATTTCAGCTTGCGGGACAAATCGCTGGGTAATACAGGTGAAGGTCGTCGGAAGCATAACTTTGTCCTTGGTTGACAAGCTATCGCGAGCAAAACTTATATCCTGTAATCTTCCGTAACGATCCTCGCCGAACATCCTTTACCTTTTCCATAAGCAAATTACACCAGCAATTATGGATAGCCGAGTATCGGTCTCATGTTTAATTAAAAAGAATTACAGTTCGCTCATGAATCTCGATTAAGCTCACTTTACTTCTATATTCTTCTTACAACGAACAAATCATGCAACCCTCCGCAACAAACGTTCTTCATTTGACATTTTTTTTGTGTTACCCTGAGCAAATTGCAGTAGTGGCCATAAATTTCAGTTTTATTGTAAATTACGTTTGATTAATATAAATTAAGGTGGCGTACATTGATGAATATTGATTAAATCCGTTTCTCTCTAGACTTCTGTAGATTTACGACCGTCTACTAATCGAAGACAATCTTATACATTATAAGATTGAGTCTATAAACTTTTTCGTCCGTAAAATAAATTACACAAAAATGACAGCATTTCGTTACGACAGTTAGAGAGCAATTCTTTTTAATAAAAAATATTCCCACATATTCGATAGCCTCGAGGATAACTGCACATGACTATCTAAGCCGGAAGTACCGTGCATTCGGTATAACTTTCACGTTTGTCACGAGAGGATCCTGACCTTCGCCACTGTCAAGAATTTCAATACTTTTTTTCACATCTTCAGTCTCGGTCGTCCCGGACAATCGAGGCAGAGTCTGTATATTGAGAATCTGACTTGTCGATCGCGGTCGTAAATCAACTCTTACCGTATCTCATCAACATAACCTAAAAGGCGAAAATGTTATTGCCTCACCGACGCCATTCTCGTCCGGCACTTCGAGTCGATGAATGCCATAAATCTGCTGTCGTTCGATGTCCGACTTCAGATTTTACTCGCGATTTCCGAGAATTATTCAACTCTCGCTACCCGACGTAGCGTAAAGCTGCAACTGTGGAAATCCTTCGGAATTATTGCACTTTGTCGCACGTTCGCTGCCAAGTACCACGCTAAATACGTAATGTCAGACATTGGCCGCTTTACCGCCACCGTTTCACGACAAATACATATTTTTTTTTATAGCCTTTGCTCGGAAGTAATACAATTTTCCCTGCACACGCTTTGAACACATGCTGTTTATACGCGTTTGCAATATTAGCTTTAAATTCATCGTCACGTGACTTATGCTACATCTGCCTTTATCTTTCCATAGTTTGGAAAAAAGTAGGAACATGATTTAACGAGAACGCAAGTTTTGCAGAGATCACTCTGAAGAGCAGTTTCTGTCGTATATTATTAACAATAATAATATGATCATGCTACAAATCGTATATTGTTATTACAGCTATGTTACAGCAAATGTGATTAATCCGATGATTATAAATTATTGCTGGTTATTATTAAAGTTACTCGGTAGAATTGTTCCAATGCTCAGGAAGAATTCTACCACTTTGATAGGAAGACCCCGTAACTCACCTTAGTGCATATTTTTTATAATAAGCATGACTAACATCGTTTTTAAAAGAAAATCTTTTACTTAAATCTTCCATATCGCTAATCTCTTTAAACACACAAACAAATGTAGTAACGAAATATTATCATAATTAAGTATATGGACCGTTTATTTTAAAAGTGGTGTAAGTCCATTTAAAACAAAAATTAAATATTACATAAATAAATCGTTTACACTACGTTAATCATAAATTATATATCTTATTTTTTTTAATTATGGACTTATATCACTTTCAAATAAACGGTCCACATATAATCACATCCAAAGGTAAATGTGAGAAATTCTTGAATATTTATCAAATGAATCCATTAATTACACATAATCAACAAAAAATGTAATGTAACAGCTAAACTCCTACTTACTGTCCAAAGTATCAGAAACAAATTTGATGAATTCTTGAATATTTGTCAAATTAATCGTTAATGATATAGAATGAAGAAAACGTTTAATGTAACAGTTAAACTCGTCCTTACCGTCGAAAGTATCGGAATTTGATGAATACTTGAATATTTTTGTCAAATTAACCGATAATGACACATACTCAACAAACATTTAATGTAACAACTAAAAACTCGTCCTTACCGTCCAAAAGTATCGGAAACCCGAGTAGCTCGCGCTTTTTCAATGATGTCATCCTCGTCAGTCATCGTCGTACGCCCCGATTACGATGTACGGACGTCAGAGAGTCTGTAATCTATGCGAACACGTACCGACGGTGTGATCGACAGTTTTTGGAGAGAAACGACCGGCTCTCGTTTCTCCGCAGACGTCAATTAAGTATCGTTTCGAGATTAGAGATACGACGGACGCATTTGCGAGAATAATCTAAATCCGTTGGTCGCTCGCTGTGAACAAAATACTTGAACAATTCCTTCGTGAATTTGAGTTCACGATTCGAGGACTTGTTTATACTCATTGATGCATCTAGTATCGGACAAGATACCGAAATTGTTATACTGTACTCAGTATTGTGTGTCACAACACATAATTCTGTTGTGAACGAAACACTTGAATCGTTCTTTAATGAATTTGACTCTGGTCCCTTTCAATCGGCACATCTAGTATCGGACAGAATACCAAAATGTTATACTGTAACAACTTATTGTCAGAGTCGAAAATTCTGTCGTCGTGATTGAAATATTGACACCATTCGAGATTTAAGGCTTTCGCGGCCATTATTTTTCGTTTATACTTATTAGTTAGTTTCGTTCATAGTTTTCGTTATTAACGTTTCGCAAAACGCTACAGTTTGCATCATCAGCGCAGGTTGCTCCGATACGGGCGCAGTATCAAAAATTCTGTCGTCGCGATTAAAATATTGACACCGTTCGAGATTTAAGGCTTTCGCGGCCATTATTTTTCGTTTATAGTTATTAGTTAGTTTCGTTCATAGTTTTCGTTATTAACGTTTCGCAAACGTTACAGTTTGCATTATCAGCGCAGGTTGCTCCGATACGGGCGCAGTATCAAAAATTCTGTCGTCGCGATTAAAATATTGACACCGTTCGAGATTTAAGGCTTTCGCGGCCATTATTTTTCGTTTATAGTTATCAGTTAGTTTCGTTCATAGTTTTCGTTATTAACGTTTCGCAAACGTTACAGTTTCCATCATCGGGGCAGGTTGCTCCGATACGGAGCAGATCCCAAACGCGGCGACCATCCGGAAGCCTATACTTTCAATAATAATGGCCGCGAAAGCCTTAAATCTCGAATGGTGTCGATACTTTAATCACGACGACAAAATGTTTGATACTGCTCTGTATCGGGGCAACCTGCCCTGATGACGCAAACTGTAACGTTTGCGAAACGTCGGCAAGCAGCTGATCCCAAACGCGGCGACCATCCGGAAGCCAATACTTTTATTGACACCGTTCTTCAATGAATTTGACTCAGGACTCTTTCATAGTGATCGATGCATACAGTATCGGACAGAATACCAAAATGTTATACTGTAGCACTGTGTGTCACGGTCAAAAATTCTGGCTCGTACGCTGCCAGATGAGAAGCACACGCTCGATGCGCTATTTTTCGCACGTCGTAAGTTTCCACGACGCGTCCGGTAATAAAAGATTTACGTCCCCGTCTATAGAGTGGCTCAGAGTTTACGACCGATGAAATTGTTTGAGCTCGGATCGGCGGTTAATGAGACCATTTTATGCCCCGCGAAATTACCGAGGCTCCTTACTCGAATCCCTCTGAACGATGCGGAAACTGTCAATAGGATATAACCGAATGAGATGGTCAAAAGTGCCCCTAAACCGAATTCAACTTTAAGTATGTGAAGTTTCAACTTTGTGTCTCAACTATGGAGGGGTGGAAAAGGGTAAAATGGAACACGAGGTTAAAAAAATGTTTAAAAAGTCAGGTCCACACCTGATACTGGTGCACATATTCCAAATCTTTTTTCAAATTTTTTCATAGAAAATTCAACTAGTACAGAAGCAAAAACCAAAGAAACAGATAGAAAAACGTCGATTCGATACTGAAGAAATTACAGATCACATATATCGCTTTTCCCCGAGATAATGAATTATATGTCAATGATTTTTTAAATATTTTTGATTTTGGTGGAACATTGTCAAAAAAGATCAAAAACCCTTTCTCAAGTCACACACCCTTCATTGTCTCGGCTCTTCGTCAAGCTTCACGATCAACCACATTCAGACCACTTCCGGTGGATGCCGAAACGATTTGAGTATCATTTCCATTATCGAGCCCGCGCGCGAAAACAATGGCGAGCAAACAATGCGATGAGGAAAACGTGCGAAATTCATTGTTCCGGCCCGCGTGCAAAGCTGAATGAGAAATGCGCGGGACGTGCCAGTTCGAATCTACGATTCGCACTCGACCCAAGTTTGGGACAGAGATTTGACTTTCCAAAAGTTACCCTTAAAGATGAAATTCAGTCTTAAACATATCGCGGTTCGACGCAGATTGCCGGAATACAGTGTTGTACAAAGGTTTTCGCAATTTTCTTATCATATTAGAGGAAAACCGTGTTATACGATGCCGTGTCGTAGGAGGGATTCCGCAATTTATGAACCGTGTTATAACGAAATCGTATCGGATATCGTGTTGTAGGGGGGCTACCCGTACTTTTTTCAAATTGTGTTTAAGTGTAAATAGGCATTCCCGCTTCTTAAGATATTTCAAAAATAATCCTCTAAACTGTAAAAAGAAAGTTACTGTACGTATCACTGCTCGCTCACCAGAAATTAATACCGACCAGTACGATAACTTAAGTCCAAATGTGATATCAGGAACGAAAGTACGGTGCACCTTCGAAAAGGGTTCCTGACTCGACTGCAAACGTTTGGCAAACGGAAGTCTCGCGCGTCGTAAGCTTTGCTGACCTTTGCTGACCTTCGTTCGTTCGATAGCGACTCAGGTCGATTATCAGTTCGGTACTGGCGCCTGTCAACATATTTTTCACTGTCCAGTCTTGAGAACAGTTTGCTCTTTACTCAACTCGAGATTTGCGTCTCCGACCGAAAGTTACGGACCGAAAGTTACAGACTGAGATTTACAGACTGAGAGTTACGAACTGAGAGTCCGTTTTCCTGTTTGCGGTGTACGTATAGTGTCTGCTAAACGGTTTATTATTATGACGAAACGTATGCGTCATGTGGGACCGAGAGTGTATCTTCGTGACGACGCGCGCGCGTCGCGTCGATTCAGCTGATCTAACGGGTGTCTTGAACGGTGAAATTTGAGTGAGGTCAGTGCTGAACACCGAGGAAGGAGCGGTCGAATGGAAGACGTTTTTACGACAGGTGTGATGGAGTGTGTATGAGTCGTGTGCGATCGACAGATTATTCTTATGACGAGGCGACTTAGAAGGGGGTAAATGAGTAAGTTCATGACGACATCTTTGAGTCATAAGTAAGATTATGTTCATGAAGACACTAGTACGTCATGAGTAAGAACATGTTCACAACAACATTGGTGCGTCATAAGTAAATGAATATCTTTATGACGCCACCGAAGCAAAGATGGCAAAATAACATTGTCATTCTGGAGTGCAATATACTTTGGGTGGAACGACGGTGTTAATTAGACCGTTTATTTTGAAAGTGTTGTAAGTCCATATTTCAGAAAAATTGAGATATATGATTTATGATTAACGTAGTGTAAACGGTTTATTTATGTGATATTTAATTTCTTTTTCAAAATAAGACACACCACTTTCAACAATAAACGGTCCAATTCAATAACACTTTCTTTTATTCGGTTCAGTATTTATACAATTCAATACTGTCATACCCTTATCCTTTCACGATGACTGACTCCTCTTCGCACACTTAACTTAAAAAATTTTGTTTTCTTTACTATACTCTAGTACATTCCGCCAATGTCCCAAAAATGGGACTTTAGTTTTTATATTTAAACATAAACAATAACATTCACGGCAAAAATAGTTCCAGTTAGTTAGTGTTATAGCCCAGGCCGAGAAGAATTGGGTAGACGTGTTTCGTAGTCGAGAAGCTTTATTTAGTTCGAAACTTGCTCGATTGGAAGAGGTCAAAAGGACAGTTTTCAAATGAAAACTGTAACACAATCGAAAATAAGCATCACGTAGGGGAAAGATTCGGGGTTGGGACCCATTAGGAGTGGGGGTGGCTTACCCAATTGGCATGACGAGGTTGGAGGTGGTGGTGTTAGGGTGCTTGCATGTGGTTTATTGGTCCTTTCGACGTTCGGTTGAGATTATGATAACTGTTAATATTTTAGTAAGAACAATAATTATAAACCCTTGTTTTGGTCCTTAACAATTTTTTTCGCTCGTTTTTACTCTAAAAAGTGGTTAAGGACCTTAAACCAAAACGAGGGATTATAACGGCTGTTCTTACTAAAATATTGAAATAGACGGTTGAAAATTAAAAATAAATTAAAATATCTGCTAATATACAATAACAATGACGATGGTGATAATAGTAGTAATAATAGTAGTGATTAATAGTTTTAATTGATAACGATTAGTTTTAAGGGACGAAGCATGGAACGTAACAGTTAGTGTCATTACGCGGTTAATATTATATAATTTTCTTTTTTTGGTGGGTTTGAATTGTGGCGGGTAATGGGTTAAGGAAAGCAAGTGACACCGCGCTAATTAAAGATAGTGCATAGACCGAGCGACGGCCATTGACAATGACCCAGTAACGCGGGCATGACACGATTCTAAAAATAAGAATGCGAAACGCACGCGCGAACCTTATCAGACTCGGCGTCGACCTGCGAGTCGGAAATTTGCATGTGGCGCGAGTGCACACGTCTGTCTGTCTGTCTGTGTGGCCACTTTCGAGGCACGTGACCCGGTCGCATCGCAAAATCCTGCGTGACTTTGCAAACGATCGCAGCGATCAGTCGGAAAATAAGTGTGCGACATTCAATTTCGCGGAAGGTCTCCGTTCCGATTGTAATCTCATTCGATTATGACAACTGTCCCATCCTGTCAAACTGAAGTCGACAGAAAGTATTCGCTAGATGCTGGATAATTCCGGTAGATATTAGGTGTACAAATAAGTTTGGTGCCTTTTCATCGTATATTCGATGTTTATTTCGATACGGCTTCTTTTGGAGGACGGAAATTGCTTGTTGCGTTCTTCCGAGTTCGCCAAGTTCTTCTGCAAGTTTTTGCTGTGCTCGATGGAAAATTTTTGACTAGCAATTGCTCCGTTTCCTAGTCTTCGACTTTTTTCGGCGTTTCAACGCGTTCTACATCGTTAACATGAAAATTTACACTACTACACCTTCGGAATCACTTTTTGCACGGCTTGTGCGTTGCAGTGTTTTCCTGAACGTAGAACAAATCATTTTCTAAGCTTCAGCAGCATTTTTTTTAAACTCGAATGCGAGAAGAATACAATGCCTCATGTGCTTTTTCTGGAATGCCATGGTGCGAAGTATCAATTTTTGACATTAGAAAAAGGGGGGGGGGGGGGGGAGGGTATGATTGCATTGTATCCTTAGTAAGGTGAGGGTAATATTTTAAGACATTGAAGAAAGGAAGTGAATTTTTATTTAAGACGTAACTGGAGCTGATTAAATGCAAGAGTACCGAACTTATTTGTACACCTAATATTTGCTAGATGCTTTATAGATGCTAGATAGTTTCCGATGTTTCTTCAGAAGTTGAATTTTTAAAAATATGCGAAAGTCGAAGGCCGCTTACACCGGATAATTCTGGTAGACACGTTCTAGAAGCACGAAATTGTCATTGGCGATAAAGCATTGACATGTGGAATTGATCTGCAGGTGACGCTGTCAAGTAAAGTTCTCACTTTGGTCTCATACGTTAAGCGGGTCGAGTGAGAGCAGAATCGTTTCGGTCGCGATAGAGTTATCAGAATCGAGCAAACGAAATGAAGGACTTGTCGTCACCTCTCTTACCTCGAAATGGCAAGCAGAAAATTTCACTTTCATTCCACTAGAGGTGGCGTTCCGGACACCAGCTGTGAATACAACTTCCACAAAGTGTGCAAGGGTGTTTTTCGTTTCCACTTAAGATTATTAAAGCTGATGTGTATTACGTCACGATGAATCTATTACAGGATACCGTTGTAGGAATTGGCTATATTTAACTCACTTTCAATTATCATTGCGATGATACAATTTAGTGATACTTTTTGCATTCCTATTAATAAATGTTTCTTTAGCACATTGCACAACACTTGCAAAGTGTCTTACATCTGCTTCCGATAAGGTCAAACGGTTCGTCATCACGCATTATGCCATCCACTAACTTTATTCTACAACATTTACTGTAGAACATCCCCATTTTTCCAAGAGTTTATTAGTTCAATACAATTCAATATTGAACATTTCTTTCACAAGTCAGAAGCAGTCTACTTACACTTGCTCTAAAATCATAAATCTATAATTCCACAATTCGCCTCTTCCTCTCGCTATCTTACTTAAAGAGATTCGATATATAGATATATCAATTTCCACTCAAAAGTCCATAAATGAGAATACTTTCGTGTTGGCCCAAAGTCGTTCAGTTCGATTCATAGACGGGCCAGCACAATGGAGTTTCCTGTAACAGTGAATGTATATTCCGCGTTGAAAGAGAGTCGGGCATGTTTTCTCACCGTGCCTCTCCTTCCCGGCATGAAAGATAGCCAGCCTGGGCAAACAGTCGTCTTGCACGTGAATAAACGCGCGCCGAACGGACGTTTGAGAATCGGCCGACCGGAATATGCCAATTTCGAGCGAGCGAGGAAGAATTATATGCCGTCGGACCCTGAACAAATTCACTCTCCTTTTCCTGGTGATCAACTTCGGCTTCTTCTGCCGTTTCTAGCTTCTCAGAGACAACGGGAGACTTTCTGATCAGAGTCTGATTTGAATTCCAATTCAATTGATAATTAGTGGCCTGTCTGGATTTTAACGACTTTTCTCTTGTGAGACATTTTATTTTGTTAATACTACCATTTGTTGAGGTATGTGATTGCGTTGTATTTTGTAAGTTCAAATATTGACTCGTGGCATTCCGGTAAGTTGAATGAAAGTATGAGTAGAAGTCGTCGTTGGTTTGTAGTGCTAATGAAGAATTATATGCCGTCGGACCCTGAACAAATTCACTCTCCTTTTCCTGCTGATCAACTTCGGCTTCTTCTGCCGTTTCTAGCTTCCCAGAGTCGACGGGAGACTTTCTGATCAGAGTCTGATTTGAATACCAATTCAATCGATAATTAGTGGCCTGTCTGGATTTTAACGACTTTTCTCTTGTGAGACATTTTATTTTGTTAATACTACCACTTGTTGAGGTATGTGATTGCGTTGTATTTTGTAAGTTCAAATATTGACTCGTGGCATTCCGGTAAGTTGAATGAAAGTATGAGTAGAAGTCGTCGTTGGTTTGGACAGGAGACGTTAAATATTTAACGCCAACCGTTAAATATATATTTTATGGAATAACTATGTACAAGGTGGGAAAGAATTATAAAGATCAGGTCTGCTATCATCTACATCTGCGGTGTTGCAAAATTGGGAATTATATGCAATATGAGATAATGATTCAAAAATATGGTTGAACTATGATAACATACAAGATAGTATAAAAATGAAGTGTCTTTTAAAACTGGGATGATAGAAAATATTAAAAAGTTGATGCCAATAAGATAATGCAGGCGTCAGTAGAAAAGGCAAACAATTGAAATGACTACTACAGACTTGATAAATTATCAATAATCATTATAGCTCAGATAAAGGAAACGCTTGACGAGTGGAGATGATTGCGAGTGAGAAAAGACAGTCGACTATCGATCAGCTGTTTCATATCAGAAAGTCGATTAATTGTGCGCCGTGTTTTTCCTTTCGCTGCAAAATAATAATGCACGTGGAATGGATTATTTTCCGTAGTTTGGACAGCTCGACAAACAAAAAGAAAGGATAATGAGAGAAATAAATAATCGCATTTGCAATTTGCGTGGCGAGGCAATCAAATTGTACACTGAAAAGTGATTGAAGTAGTCTGCCTATTTAACCTTGAACGTCAAACAATATTGAAATTACTTCAAAATTGTCGTCATACAAATTAAATGTACTCAACACTGATTAAGCCGCGACTGTTTTTGCCAAAAGTTGAATGTACTATAATGATTGTACATATGCCACTGATTGTGAGTATGAGAGCTTAGATCGATATACGAACAAAAAATTCAGTTAATTTTACTACAAGTTTCAAAGTCTGAACCGAACAATTTGATCGTTTATAGAAGTGATGTAAGTACATTTCTTAAACAAAATTACATATCGTATATAAATAGAATATCTTATACACATATTACACTGAATTAACCACAAATCATGTGATATTTAGTTTAAAAAAGAATTGACTTACGTCACTTTCAAAATAAACGATTAAATTGATAAAAATTCTGTCACAGTCAAGCCGTCGGCGTGTGTAACATGTCATGTAAACACTGATTCAATTGCATAGCGAATCACAGTAGATAATTGGACCGCTTATTTATGAAAGTGGTGTAAATCCATTTAAAAAGAAAATTAAATATCACATAAATAAATCGTTTACACCACGTTAATCATAAATTATATACCTCATTTTTTTTTTTAAATGTGGACTTGAGTATATAAATCCATTTAAAAAAAATAAAAATATCACATAAATAAATCGTTTACACCACGTTAATCATAAATTATATACCTCATTTTTTTTTTAAATGCGGACTTGAGTATATAAATCCATTTAAAAAAAATAAAAATATCACATAAATAAATCGTTTACACCACGTTAATCACAAATTATATATCTCATTTTTTTTAAACGTCGACTTACACCACTTTCAAAACAAACGGTCCAATTTTCTTTCGGTATCTCGCGACCGAGTCTGCGTCATCTTCTACAGCCTGAAAGTCAGACTCGCCCGATGGCTGATCGTTCGAAAAAAAAAAATCGCGCTCCTCCGAGCGAACTTTGCGTAACTATCGGCAGCTGACGAGTTGCAAACAATGAGGCGAACGCTATCTTTGCCGAACGTCAGCGGGGTCTGGGTTAGGTCAGGGTTCGATCAGGCTTCGATCATTCCCGTTTCGTCCGGTCTTCGTCGGCGACTCGCAGCTTTTCTTCTTGTTCGCCGCTGGCTAATTGCTTCTCGTAAGGCTCGATGAAAAGTGAGACGAAAAGAAGTCGAACTGACTGACACTGCCGATCGATACGAACTGGCTTATCGCGGCGCTCTCTGTCCTCCTTTGACATTTCTGCCGATTCGAAAATGTCGCCAGGCGGTATCGTCGGGACGCGGGATTTAGCATCGAATCACTGACTGCAAACAGAATATGAAACTGACGTACAGAGCGTGTATACTCATATCGTGCCACGTGCGATGCGTTACGTAACGGGCCGAAACGGTTGCAGTCGGCATAATTGTGTTTCGTTGCGACAGTATCATTCGGGGAGTGTTTCATGAGTGCATGAAGTTGATATAGGGTAGTATTTTTTTTGTCGAGCATTTTAATTGCGCGACATTTCTGGAAGTCATTCGGACAGCTTTGGTACAGATTTCAATATGGAATGGATTTATTTGGATTATTTTTAGCGGGTCGATTTTGAAAACAAGAATGTGAGCCATATAATTTCTCTTGTGATTATGTGGACCGTTTATTTTGAACGTGGTGTAAGTCCATATTTTAGAAAGAAATCAGATTTCATATAATTTCCGATTAACGCGGTGTAAACAGTTTATTTACGTGATGTTAATTTTTTTATTTCAATGGATGTATACTACTGTCAGAATAAACGGTCCATGTATTGACAAATGGGTGTTAAGACTGATTGATACTATACCGCATTAAGTTTCGTGGATACAGTTAATAATTTGTATTATTTGGGTATTTTAAGGAAAATTAATATTTAACTCCGATGCGCAGGAAAATAAAGAATGGCTTGTTTCTAATTCTTCTCCGTGTTTACTCAGAGAGAGATTATCTTTATCTCGTTCGCACAGTACGGCACTTAACACTAATCTTCGATAATGCACACTTAAACTTGCACAGTTAATCATCATAAGTAAAGTGCGTACTTCCATAAAATTGCATAATTAATAGCGGGTTTAAGTGTAGAGTCACAAATAAAATTGAACGAGTTTCTCATTGTTTTTGCTCGTTACTGAATTGCACCTGTTACGGAAAATCTGATCAATCCAGTCATTATGTATAATTACCAGTTAATTTGATAAATAGTCACCACCAAATTTGGTAAGTGTAATTAAATAGGTAATTATGCATACTTACCGGTCATTATTGAAATTACTCGATACAATCCTCGAAGTGCTCAAAAACAAGTCTGTCATACGGCAGAAAAGGTTTTATAAAAAGCATGACTAATACTTTATTAATTATATTTATCTATACTTAATATTTATTTTAATCTTCCTTATCATCCACCTCTTTCAACACACAAACAAATGTCCTAAGGAAGTATTACTACAATTATATATAATCACCATTAAAGATAAATGTAATGGCTTCTAGAATATTTATCAAGTTAACCGATAATTACACAGAATCAACAAAACATTTAATGTAACAGCTAAACTGGATATTACTGTTGAAAATATCCGACATAAATCTAATGAATTCTGGAATACTTATCGAATTAACCGATAATTACACATAAGCAAAAAAAAATATTTAACGTAACAACTAAACTCATCCTTACCATCCAAAGCATCCCAAATAAATATTATAAATTCTTGAATATTTACAACATAAACTGCACTCAACACATACACGGTGACCGAAGCGAACGAAATTGAAAATCAGGCAGCAGACTCGTCTCCGGCTCGTTACTCGTCATCAATTGAAATATGGCGAAGGACTCTGGATTCTCGGCCGACAATTAGCAGTATGGACCGCGTACGAACGTTCTCGATCACGGACATTCATCGGTGCATAATGAATGGCTACGTGACATGTCGAGTGTGCATTCAGCGAAGGCTCGAATTAGCCAAGTTGGCCGCGATGGCAAAAATCCTTCCTTTCACGACCACTTGCTCGCACACATCACACACACACACACACACACACACGTGGTACACATTGCACAGATTGCACGTATTGCACCGATACTGATACCAGCATGTTGCACACCTCATTCTGTTGCCGGGGGGAAACGGCACGAGAATGATACAAAACTGGCATTCGACTCGATTTGCATGCAAGTCTGATAAGGGACAATGTGGGAATGTATGCAAGAGGAGTGCTTCGTTCATGGTTCTCTAAGTGTCCTTCTCTTGACACTCATCGAAATTAAACACTGTGTATGCGGAATCATGCAACGTGACTGATTATATTACATACATATTATTATTATATACATATATATTATATGCATTGATGTTATATTAATACATTGATGAGACGATTTTTTATATATTTAATTGGGACGAGTACAATCGTATTAAATTTTTGGAAAACATTTGGGAAAGGGATGGTGTAAATGATAGATACGTTTAGTTTTATACATGAGTAGATGGTTCGGTATTTACGTTTACGTTTCATTCATAGCAAAATCTTATAATTTTTATACAATAAAATATGAAATAATTAAGATATGTTTCCATAAACAAAATTAAAATATTAAAAATCATGGGCCGTGAATTTTTCCGTATGATTGCGTGATTATTTCTTCTCACAAGGACAGACACGTACTGAACTCATTCCGAGCACGGATGTTCTTATCTGCTGTCGAACTTTCCACTTTCCTGTAGATTCTGACTAATGTAAATAGTGCAGCAGAAAGAACTAGGACTGAAGCACCGTGCATTTAAAAATATACATTTTTTAGCACAGAATCTAACACCAATTCACGCGAACATTTTTATTTAGTTTACCACGAGGTGCATAAACATATTACTTAGAAAACAATATATTACTTGTCTCATTAAGTTGCCATACAAAAACTTAACAAATAAAATATTTTCTGTAATTTCGTAATTAGTTGAACTAATAATCATTTAAGTACTTATTTCATATAGCGCGAAAAAAATGAAACTCTTGGCTCTATGAAAAATTAATATAAAGCCAGATGAAAATATTAACTGACTACCCGAATAACGACAGTTTTAAGTAAGCAGCTGAACAGTATTTGAAACCTTCCTGCTAAATGGTAGAAAGGTATTGGTTTGGTAGAAAATTCTACCATAATTTGGTAGAAAATTCTAACTCGAAACCGAAAGTCAAACTACCGCAGTCCGTATCAGTTTGATGATTCACTCTTGCCAAAGGAAACGTGCGAGAAGCAACAAGAGAATCACGACAAAGAAAAATCGTCTGCTACCTTTTCCCTCTGCAGGAAGCAAACTTTGCCACTGAATTAAGTCTGTTACTTTAAATGTAATTTCTCCGGTGATTACATATAATTACCGGTTAATTTGATGAATATTCAATAAATCGTCACGTTTGGCTTTAATGGTGATTATATATGATATAATTGAAATTATATTCCTATACCACATTTCTTTGTTTAAAGAGATACGTGATAAAAAAACATTCAAATAAAGTATTTCTTTTAAATATGATATCAATAACGCTTCCTGTAAAAAGTATGCTCTCTGTGTGATAACTTTCTTTTGAACACTGGAACGACTCTATCAAGTAACTTTAATAAAAATTTTACATAATCAGCGGATTATTCACATTTACCAAATTTAGTGGTGATTATATACAATTGTGTTAACATTTTCCTACCACATTTCTTTGTTTACAGAGATGTGTGACAAAGAAGATTCAAATAAAGGATTTTCTTTGAAACGTGATGTTAGTCATGCTTCTCTTGAAAAGTACACTCAAAGGTTTATGAGGTCTTCCTAACGTGTGACAGAATTCTTTTGAGCACTGCGATTCTATTAAGTAATTCTAACAACAACCGACAAATCACAGTTACCAAATTCAGTGATGATCATTTCCACATAATCAGCGAAATAATCGCAATTACCGTTACAAGTCGAAGAACAGACATCTTAGTATCGATAGCCGCGATGCTTCTCTTGAAAAGTACACTGAAAGGTTTATGAGGTCTTCCTACCGTGTGATAGAATTCTCTTGAGCACTGCAACGATTCTATTAAGTAATTCTAACAACAACCGACAAATCACATTTACCAAATTCAGTGATGATCATTTCCACATAATCACCGAAATAATCACAATTACCGTTACAAGTCGAAGAGCAGACATCTTACCATCGATAGCGGCGATGGCCCGTGCAATTTGGGTCAAACTTAAATTTAGTATTGTCCAACGGGAGCCAAATTTTGCCGTAGCGGAATGCCCTCGGCCTCTCTCTTCGCGCTCATCCTCTTCCTCTCAGCAAGCCAGAAAATTAATTTGCGCTCCCCCGACCGTCGGCCGCTCGCCGATGGAAAGTTGTTTGTTAGAAACGTTATCGCGTTTGAACAGCCGGGCCACGCGACTTCTGCTCCCTTATCCGACGAACAAAAATAGTTATCGCTCACGCCGGCGGATAAACAATCGCTAAACTGTAAATTACCGCGGCCGGGGCCCGCTTTCGACGATCGGCGCAATGGCAAAAATGCATCTCCGATTGCGGAATGAAAATTGTGTTCATCTGCCGCGATTACGCTTCGCCTATCTCCGTCTGCGCTGATAGTACCGCTGATCATTTTGAGATTCAGCGACATGTCGAGAATTCGGGGAATTTTGAACGATTTCTTTCAATTCGGCTCAGGTAGATTACTCTAAAGAAGTATTTAAGGAACGATCAGTATTTTTTTTTTTCAATATTTTAGTACGAAAAATAAGTCCTCGTTTTTGGTTGAAGATCCTTAACTACTTTTTACTCTTCCTTTTTAACACAGTATTTTTTTTTATATTATATTATATTGAAATCATTTCTGGGACTGGAATTGAATTGTTTTCATTCCTATGGCCCACACTGAACAAACTCAATGTAAATATATGGTCTACACGATCGAAACTACTTTTTGTTGACTTAGGCTTCATAATTATCGACACACAGCAGACATGTATACACACAAGGTTAACGAAGCCAATCCTTCAACCAATCAGTGTGTCAATTGCATAAGAAAACAAGAGATACTCTAATAAGACTAAAAAAGGAGAATTTTATTTTTCGATTGTTCAGGTGCTTTCTTTGTTAGGGAAATCTTATGCTGAGGTTGAAGATTTGCAATCGTTATCAGTGGAACGAGGTCTGAAGTAAGGCTTTTAGCGGGTCGGAGCTTCAATCTGAAACGCATACGTGCTCAAATAAACGAGTATTCGGACGCAAATAATAATATGCAGTCTGCCTGCCGGCGCCATGCAACAAAACACAGCAATTAATCATCCATTACGGATGAAAATTGCTTGAATTAATCGAAACCAGGCAAATTTATAACCGTTATCACTGAACCGTAACGCCATAAACATAAGTATGGCATTAATTGTCTGCACTCTTGGACATACTTTGCTGGCAGCCAGACTTTTGACGTACACAACATGCGGACAATGTTCTGGGTCTGTCTTTGCTCAAGTTGATTAGCCGATTAGGGGTGATAGTAGATTAAGTGTCTAATGAGTAAGTTTCGTAGATAGAGAAAAGTACCTTGTAATCGGCAGATGAACGGACTTGATTAAGTAGCTTTTGCTTGGAGAGTAAATTATGAAACCTAAGAGAGTTATCGTATCGTTATAAGCTGTTACAGAGAAACAGTAAAGCTCTGACGATGTCTGAAGTAATTAGACATATGAAAACCTTGATTTTCTACCAATAATTGAGAACTTGAATTATTAATGTCTGTATTAAAAATAAAAGTTGACGGCGAGCGTTGAACAGTACAAATATTAAGCCAGGGTAGTAATCTAAATTGTCGACTTATCACTATTAAAAATTTTGCAGGATAGACTTAACCTTCATTGTCATAATAAAAGCATAAAACAAATACAAGACAGAAACAGCGTACTATGAACTGTAAAATACTGTAATCTACCACATAAAGTAATGTACTAAACAGAATACACTGCAAACTACCAACTGCTATACTGCAGAGTATAAGAAACTTTATACAGAGCATTTTGTTTAGCAAATTACTTTATATACCAGAGTATAGTATTTTAAAATTTATAATGCACTTGTTCTCTACTGCGATTCTTTTTGTTTACTTTAACTTTTTACTGCGACAATGTCTAGTCTATTGTATAAAATCAAATTGCTACAATGTACAAGGTGTCACATAGAATACAGAGTACCTTACTCACCAATGCAGCTGCGTACTTGATTGTTAATCTTCGTCAACAATCAGCTTGTTGCGCGGTAGACTTACGGAATGCTCATCTTTTCAGAAAAACTGATGGTCGTGACATGGAGAAGGCGTCGTTGGTGGACACGGCGCTGATCCCGAAGATTCAGCCATCGCAGCTGGACGATGAGAAGACAGCCTTGGCATCGAATGGCGTGAATCATGACCCGGAACAAGGGAGGAACGTCAGAGGAAGTGCTTTCAGGCAAGTCCTGGCAGCGTTCGTCGCACAACTGGGAACAATAAACACGGGCATGGTTTTTGGATTCTCGGCCATTGCCTTGCCACAACTTCAGGAACCTAACAGTACGATACCGATTACCGAGGGCTCGGCAGAGGAATCATGGATAGGTAAGCAATCGTATCTGAGTTCGATGAACGTATAATAATTGCAATGTGTTGAGATCATGTACTTTTTATACAGTTTTTTAACTTTGAGATTTTTTACAAATTTTTAACTTTTTAATTAATTTATCATGATTACTTGAAGTCAATGTTTTCAAGTTAAAAGTCATTGAATTGTAGTTGTTACAAGTATAATACAGACCGAATTCGCGAAAAACACAATATTATTTATCTACACTGACGGTCAATAACCGGTTGTTGCAACCTGAATTTATATTAATTAAGTCTCCTGTTTCGTTAGTTTAAGATTATAATGCTTATATTTACATGATCTTTACACATTGCAGATATGTATTCAAATTAAATTAGAAATAGGAAGCACTTTAGTACAGGGTTGTCTTACTGGGTTCATTACAGTATATATAAAGATACCTCGGAAATTGCATAAAAGCGTTTGTAATGATTGTTACATAGTGAGGCTACTGTATTAAGAAGGATTTACGCTATGCGGAAGTAAAACGTCTTGTACGATAATACAATTTATGTATATGTCACGCTAAATGGAAAAACTGTTGATTATTTATAATCACCACTAAATTTGGTGAATATAAAAAATTATTGAATATTTATTGAAATTAATATAATTCGTAACGGCGAATGTGATAAAAGTCCTTATCTTTAATCAAACTTGAATAAAATTATTTTCTCTACTTAGGTCATTCATTTGGCTAGATATGTCAGCCCCCTATTCAAACATTTAAGCAACATCCATGACTTAAAATAATAATTTATTAAATTTCTTATTGTAAATTATAAAATACTGCTATTCGCCACTCGCGCCATAGTACCCAAAAAATCCTTCTCACTATTAACCACTCAAAAAATGACATGCATTCTCCCGGCTCAATTATTCAAGACATTCATCACATCCGCCATTACGAGTCAAAAATGATCTAAACTCGCCAGTTAATTCAATAAATACTCAAAACTGTACCACATTCGCCACAATGATGATTACATGCAACGGGCACTTACATAAAATTACCAAATTATTCACATTTACGTAACATGTACACTCATAAGCAGTACTATTCTACAAGTACTTCGCTTTCCAAATTCTTTGTCCCAACAAACGCAGTCGTCTAATCCTCGTTTTCTCTCCGCAGCCAGCATGTCATCCATCGGCACCCCCATCGGCTGCCTAGCATCCGGCTACATGATGGACATGTTCGGCCGGAAGCGTTCGCTGATTATAACCGAGATCCCTGCGCTCCTCGGCTGGATCCTGATCTCCTGCGCAACGGACATCCGCATGATCTACGCCGGCCGCTTCTTCGTCGGCCTTGGCTCCGGCATGGTTGGCGCGCCTGCTCGCGTCTACACCAGCGAGGTGACCCAACCTCACCTTCGCGGCATGCTAACAGCTATGTCCAGCGTGGGCGTCAGCACGGGCGTCCTGATAGAGTACGCCCTGGGCAGCATGCTAAGCTGGAACATATGCGCGGCGATCAGCGGCATCCTGCCGTTGGCAGCCCTGCTCCTCATGTTCCTCTTCCCCGAGACACCCTCCTACCTGATCTCGCGCGGGAAGCCGGACGTGGCCAAGAAGGCCCTGCAACGCTTCCGCGGCAGCACCTACAACATCAATCAGGAGATGGAGGCCCTGGAGACCTTCTCCAACAAGAACAACATCAAGCGACTCACCGGCTTCCGGGAGATCGTCGCCGCCCTCATCAAGCCCAACGCCCTCAAGCCGTACACCCTGCT
Organism: Anoplius nigerrimus; assembly: GCA_914767735.1. Taxonomy (NCBI): domain Eukaryota; kingdom Metazoa; phylum Arthropoda; class Insecta; order Hymenoptera; family Pompilidae; genus Anoplius; species Anoplius nigerrimus. The sequence goes on from OU612090.1 coordinate 9,733,961, forward strand.
CTTCCTCTACTTCCTCATCTATCAGTGCTCCGGAACGAACGTCCTCACCTTCTACGCCGTAGAGATCTTCAAGGACTCCGGAGCCACCCTGAACAAGTATCTGGCGGCCGTCATCCTCGGCGTGGTCAGGCTCAGCTCGACCATTGTGGCGTGCATTCTCTGCCGGAAATGTGGTCGAAGGCCACTGACCATGGTCTCCTCCATCGGATGCGGCTTGTCCATGATCGGCCTAGGCGGATACATGTGGCTGAAGGACTACTGGGTCACGAACAGTCTGCCGCTGGTGGCCACCTGGATCCCGGTCATGTGCATCTTCTCCTACACGATCACCTGCACCCTCGGCTTCCTGGTGGTGCCCTGGGTGATGATCGGCGAGGTGTATCCCGTTCAGGTTCGCGGCATCATCGGCGGCCTCACCACCATGACCGCCCACTCCTTCGTCTTCATGGTGGTGAAGACCTATCCCTTCCTGTCCGTCGCACTCACCCGACACGGCACCTTCATACTCTACGGCTGCATATCCCTCTTCGGCACCATATACTTCTACCTCTGTCTGCCGGAGACCAAGGGCAGGACGCTGCAGGAGATCGAGGACTACTTCTCCGGCCGAACGGCCAGTTTGACCAGCAGCAGGATAAGCAACAAGCCAAAGATCTTAGAAGTTAAGAAGGGCCAGATACTCCCCTGAGAATGACGATGACGCCGATACGGGCTTGTTCCGCTGATGATCGTTTTGCCGAAGGATCTGTCGCCCAAGGTCGCCGCGCGCTGGACGGAGCGAATTGCAAAAGCGCGGAAGGCACGATTTCAATCATTGTTTTTTGTTTTTCTGTCACTCGAATTGGGTGGACGAGCGCCGGCGGTTTGGGCATAGTACTCAAAAGACTTGAACAGGGTAGGACTCATGTGGGTGAATTGCACGAGCTTAGGGCGTAGGATATTGTTGTTGATACTCTAATACGTTGTGTAGGTAGAATATTAAATTATAGCTCAAACCATTACATGCCCATGCTTATGAAACTTGAGGGCGATTTCGAGTGTCTATAAAAGTGGATTATTTATACGGATGATCGGACGTGATCGCATATTTTTGTAAAACCCGCATTACGACGCCTTATACATTTCTATGAACGTATATCTATATATAGGTGTGTGTGCGTGTGTGTATGTGTGTGTGTGAGAGAGAGAGAGAGCGTGTGCATATGTACATGCGTGTGTAAACATGATCTACAACAAAACTCAGGCAGACGTACGATGTTTAACGATGTACGCATCTTCGTGCGATATTTTTTTCCGATTACTTGCTAACTGCGAGACGTGGAGTTGTTATCGGCGACTTACAAGAATATTTGCACAATCAGAGCGAAGGTGCTATTTATTGTATTATAGTATTATACTTCGATTTGTCTATTAACAATCATCGGACGACAAAACAACGGTAGAAGATGTAGAAAAAAAAAAGAGGGTGAAGTATCGTTTTCCACAATGTTTAGTGTGATACCGAATGAACATTTTATAATGTAGACTGCGGCAGACGTACAATTATAGATAAAAGAAGTTTTCAGTGTATTTATTGCTGTATGCGATCTATATTTTTTCTCTAATGTTACCGTTGCATACACACCCGACGATGGAACACCAACGTATACGTGAAAACGAAAATATACTTTAAAAGTGTTATGTATTTCTCCTTTTTTCTAAGACCAAGAATTATGTAAATAACTGTATACGTGAATGAATGTGCGGTGTGACCTGTTTTTTTATATACGTATATAAACGGAAAGTAACAGTAAATCGATTATTCTCCGATATCATAGTTTTTTCATTACAAACTGTCCTGTTGAACGATAATCAAGAAAATACACGATACCGATTTTGCATACTGGTAATATCGGTGTTATACATTTAGATAATATCAAGTTTAGAAGAATTTTATTTATTTACTTTACATACAATATAATTATAATGTTAAGCGAGGTTTATTAAGCCTGCTTTCCTTTTTTGCCTTATCTGCTTCTAACATCTTCTTTATTACGGACTCTGGTAAGATTTCACCTCTGTACGTTTTTGGTATAATCTCCTTTTTGTACAAGGCAAGCCTTTCATTAACATATGCCTCAGCAGAAAAACGTTCAGCCTCTGCAAGTTTTGTCTCCATCTCTGCAAAAAATTTTTTCTCCTTTTCTACTTCACGCCTCTGTTTCATTTTTGCCCAATCTGCTCTTAATCTCTTACGCATCTTTTGACGCAAATGTTTCCGCATTTTCTTTCTTCTGATGACAATCATACGATGTGCTTGTTTTTCAATAACTTCACCTGCGGGTAAGTCAATAGACTTGCTTGCTTCGGGTATATCGCCCAACACAGGAAGGCGGGGTGATATCTTGTCCAATGTTGGCATTTTTACAATTGGTGAATCAATTATGGGTCCTCTTGAACCATTTGGCTTTGGTAGACCAAAATCAATGTTCAATGTTCTCGGTACAAAATTAATGTGTACATTAGTTAGGCTTTCCAGTGTATCAACGCAATTACCCTGTCCCATAAGAGGTACTATATTTTGTGTAGTCTTGACTGCATGTGTTGAGTAACTTGCAGTAAATTTAGCGGAGAGTCCTATTCAACAAAATCACACAACCATAATACAATCCAATTCAATTCACATATGCGCTCGAGCTTTGTTACCCAAAAACGTGTTTGAAAAAAGTTAATAAATATAATAAAAAATAAAAAATATTTGCAAAAGAATTACACATGATAATATTGTTTAAAACAATAATGTCTCTTGGAAAACTATGGTAGAGGTGTTAAGATATATTTCATTTGAGGTTATAATGAGATTGGTAAGAATTAGCTTATTTTAAACGATACATACCCTTATGATGTAGGGCAGCTCTTCGAAAAGCTGTGCACAATGAACTAACAGCCATTGTTGGTTATATTATCTATTAATAAATCTCAGTATTTGATTAAAAAACTATCATCCTGAAACAGGACAGTATATGGTATACTGATAAAATGAACTTTGAAGATACACTGCAGACCACTGCAGACGAAACAGAAATCGAGAGGTGCTGCCATCTGACAAAAGTAACGAGAATCAGCCAATGTAACGATATACGGCAAAAATATGAAAGGATTCATGAAAATGATACAAGATGTTTCTTGTAATACAATAGTATATTTGATTTCACTGATGATTCAATAGAAATATTTATCTGGGTCGAAAAATCGGGGTCCACTCTGTCTTCTTTAGAATGTTAATAGCAAATGATGTGCCTTGCTGTGACAACTCTTGAAATGCAAAAACAATTGAAAAAGAAATGGGTAGCTTTAATCCATTCGCATTTTGAGTGTCCGCGTTGTAACTTTGTCTTTCTCACTAAAACAGAAGAATAGAATGAAAATCTCACAATTTTACCTTTCTTATACTAAAAATTGAATACTGTACGAAATACATTGCACCATATTTGGGGACAATGGAAAATTAATTAACAGGTACTTACTCTTAATTAATGAAAAGGATAATGTTTGATACTTACATAACATGAACAACTGCTCCCCAACCAGATATTGCATCTCGATCACATGCATTAACCAATGCTTGACTTATAGTTTCAAAGAGGTCTTCAGGCTCTAAACCTGGTTCATAAAGTGCTTCACACATACCATACAACTGTTCGGTACATGTACCACCTACTACAAAATCATCTGGCAAATTCAAGCAGCCTAATAAGTCCATATTACAAATGAATGGTTCATAAGTAACTGGATCAAGACCAGCAACAACTGGCTCCACAAAGTAGGGTCCAAACCTCTTTTCATACAATAAGTTAGAGATCATTGACGCAAAGGTTTTTGGATGAATTTTCCTATTTTCCTTTAGTTCATATAAATTTAGTCTGAAACGTAATCTTTCCATGACGGTTTGAGTGTCGGTGCTGAGGCCTGGAAGGCCGAGGTATAGGTGTGGTCCCATTTCAAATATTTTTTGAAAATCGCACATTATAGTTTGTGCTTGTATACCGAATCTGCGATCGGCCGCTATGGCTACACAATTTTTGCCCTTCATGGCAATTATTGCGCCTCCGTTATATGCAAGGATACTCTGAAAAAAAACATAATAAAAGTTCATGTAGGAAACTCGCTTTTGTTTCTAACAACATCGACATTAATCCTTTTAAGGCTGTAAGAACAATTTTATTTCAAAACGTGCAATGTCATCTGAGTGATGACAGTAACATAACCTGTGACCGCGTACATTATCAATTTTATCTCATTAAATGTAACACAACGGATCACTATACACGTTAGAACGTTAAAAAATGTTTCAGCATGTAAAAAAACTCACCATGTTTCCCGTTTAAGTACACACTTCCTAACGATATTTCAATTCTATCGTGGAAAGTATTGAAACGAACGCAAACGCGCGATCTCAAAGCACAAACTGCAAATCACATAGAGCCGCAGTTCGTCCTGAACATAGGTGCACAGAAAAATGAGTGTACATTTGAATCCGAATCATCGCGCACACAAGAAAAAAGTCGGGCACTCAGCCAATACCAGTAAATACACTTAAAAATCTTTCAAAAACCTACCAACTCATCAATTTTCGAAAAGTACACAAAGTAAAACGGACCTATATCCGCGAAAGTAGACTTTATTCAAACGAAAAGATTTTCCGCAGAAGTGTCGCCAAGTTGACACTACTCTTCGGCGCGAAATTTCAAATCTGGCCCATCGAACATTATACGAGCCACTTGGCAGAGTGAATTTCAGCAGTTATCGATAGGAGTAACCGCTTCATGACCAGTCATGACATACGAGAACGGTAAAAATGGCCAGCGTCGGAACGTGCCAAGTCTAAATGATCCTCGGTGTTCGAACAATTGTTGTCCGCCTGCACGGTCGGTACTGAAACAATGAAAATTGCACACAATCCTTCCTCGGCTCGCGCTGCGCGCGTTCGCAGATGCCGTATGCCGAACGTGTCCACATGAAACCTCTCCCCCCCCCTCCCACCAGAATCTGCCTCTGCCGCGAGTCGCGAGTTAAGTAAAAAAACATGGCTGTGCAATGTTATTGAGAACTTCGCACCATTAGAGTCTTTCGCTACGAGCGACTCGCACGGCAGCGTTGGTTTACGAATCGGTCGACCGCGAGCAATTGATCGCGTACAAACAAGTGTTTGCCCGTAATTCTGTGTGACAGACAGGGGGATAATAGCCAGCGGAACAATCTCGAAGTAGAGCGAGACGGGAATAGAGTTGGTGCGACGAAGAAGACAGTGAAAGACGAGGAGGAAGGACGAAGAGAGAGAGAGAGTGCGTGTGCGAGCGAAAGAGAGAGAGAGAGAGAGAGAGAGAGGGAGATAGAGAAAGAAGGAAAGGGAGAGTGAGAGCGGAGAGTGAGACGGTAAAGGGGACAGAGGAAGAGAGAGAGAAAGAGAGAGAGAGTGAGAGAGCTGCGGAAAATGTGTTCCACCAAAGACGAGTCATTGCAAATGTCATGCATTTAGTTACAGGGAATGACTCGCAATACTCCAAAAATAAGTGGTACACAGCGGTCTATTACTGCGGAGGCTGAGATCGATCGGAGGTCGCGCAACTAGTACTGATTGTCGTCTGTCGTTCCCGTGCGACTTTTTGGTTAGTGCCATCAATCCGCGGAACGAACATCTGGAATAGCAGTGTCCCTCGCAGTCAGCTGTGTAGCCTTGGTGTAGCACGCGCGGAATACCGTTCGGGTTATATCGGGGATCGGCCGTGCGTTACGGAACTCGTCCTTCCCGTTGTCGCCGGGGAACGTTTGCCCGTTTTGTTGTTGTTGCAACTTGCTACCGTCGTTGACGGCGGGGGGGGTTCCCTACCTTTTACTTTGTCTTCCGACAACCCACGATTGCGGCGGGGAAAAGCCAATTGGTCGAGGGGCGACGTTCTTCGTCGCGGGCGGGAGAGGAATTTTCCCGCACTAATGCCAATAAAGCGGCCGTGACAATTCTTCCGTGGGATAAGGCGTTCGTGCGTAGCGCCGTTCGAAGTTCGATACGGTAGTTTGGTGCGGAAAGCGATTTTCGAATTGGCGATGAGATGCGCATACATGTGTGTTGCCCTCCTACTTTTACGTTATTTTTAAACCGCTTATACACAAAACACAACCGCCGAAACAAAGCCTCAGTAGACAGTGGCCGAGCATGTATATGGCCTTAAGATTATTCTTGGAATATATTTTTGGAGCTTACCTTTATGTTTCTCTAAGCAACACGCTTTTGACATTTCGGGAAAGAGAGCAACTGTTGTGCTACACCATTGAGAAGAGGGGTTTTGGAGAGTCCTTAACGCTGTTGTGATGATTGTGTTGTTTTGCAGGGTTATACCAGTGACAGTGTATGCGCTGTAGAATATATTAAATCGTTTATCAATTAGTCAAACACTGTGCGTGTCGATAGAGAATGATGACACTGAGACCTAAGACGCTTGATTTTTGTCAAATATGGGATGTGTTACAAGAAACCGTGAAAGGAGTGATAACTTTGGCTGATGTTCCACGGTCGACGTGGAATGATAGATTTACGTATGATCTATATTCAATTTGCATGGAATTTAACAAAGCTGTATTAATACAGGTAGTGTAATTATGATATCTTTTTGTTTTTTCAGTGATGTGTATGACCTATGTGTTGCTTTACCGGAATCTCTAGCTGATAGATTGTATAATGAGACTAAGAGGTTTCTGGACAATCATGTGTCACAATTATTAGCAAACGTTAGACTTCATGGTGAATCCCATCTACTTGAAGCTTACCATCGTGCCTGGACTCAATACTCGCAAGGCATTAACTACTTGCATCACTTGTACTTATATCTCAATGAGCAACACATTAGGAAACAAAGGCTCTCGGAAGCTGAGCTTATCTATGGAGCATCATCAAACACAACTTCTGAATATCAGGAGCAAATGGAAATAGGGGAGTTGGGCTTGGATATTTGGAAGAACAGAATGATAACACCACTTAGGAAGTCTCTTGTTACACTCCTTCTAGATTGTATTCATGCAGATAGAATGGGTGAAACGAGGACTACCTCTACAGAAGTTATCTATGGTGTTATACAAAGTTTTGTAAGGGTAGAAGAGTACAAGATAAGAGGACAACTAGATGTAAATACATCAATTATGTTTATACTTGTTACTATTAATCGTAGCGGAGTGAGTGAGTAATCTGCTGATAATTATGCCATTAGAAAAAAGTTAAACTCAACCATATACCAATTAATTGACCTTCAACTGTCCTCTACTTGCGAGATTATTTGTTTCTTCTCTTTAGGAATTGAATTGACATAGTGATATAAGATAACAGCGTCAGTAGATGTACGAAGCAGATTCCTTTTAAACTGCGTCCTTGAATAGAGAGTGGAATGTAAAGATGCCTTTACTGCTTGTTTACATTCCTCCTCTCTATACCGCTTGACAAAAGCATTACTTACTCACTCTATCAGCAATATGTGGCCAGTCAATACTTACCATCGATACAAATCTTTGATTTGCAGCTGTATCAAGAAATTTTTGAAAAGCCTTTTTTGGAGACTAGCGGTGACTTTTATTCTTGGGAAGCATCGGATTTGTTACAACAGTCTGACGTTACGCGTTACATGGAAAGGGTTACCTGGCGACTGAGTCAAGAGGAGCTTCGCGCACACAAATTTCTCCATTCTAGTTCGGTGGTGAAAGTACGTTGTTAAAATGTTGTTACGCATGCGACGGATTTCGTGATTTTTATGTGGTTTAGGGTTCGACAGTCACATTTTGCAGGCGAGGCAATGTTGCGAGGAGAAAATGATAGGGGCACACATCACCTGGTTGCACGCCGAGGCCGATGTCATGATCGCAAATGAGCGGAGGAAAGATCTCGCTCTGCTCTATCCATTGCTCAGGCCCTTCCCATCAGGTTTGACGCCAATTGTAGAGAAACTCACTCAACACATCACTCAGCAGGGATGCCAGGCAATTGGCCCGTTAAAAGAAGAAAATGTAACTGTCAAAGTGCTATTAACTTCAATTATCTATTACGATACAGTGTGACGAGAGCAATACGTTTTCTTCTTTCCCAGGTACACATGCAATTTGTTGAAAACATGCTGGACGTGCACACTAAATATTCAGAATTAATTAATCAGGTTTTCAAATCGGATAAAGTGTTCACCGGTGCCCTCGACAAGGCTTGCTCTGCGATTGTAAATTACAGATCTGTCCCGCAACAGCCGGCACGCGCACCTGAACTGGTATGAGTACACACAATCCATAATACATGAAGGATTCAATGTCTCAGATAGGCACTTTGCTCACTCTACGGTGATTCATACATTCTTACAGAAACGCGTAACGCGCTGTTACAACAATTCATAACTAACTTATAATGAAACCCTAAATATATATTCTAATTCTGTTGCGGTATGCACGTTACCTAATTTCTTAACAACCGCCGTTATATAATCAATTATACTGATCCGTGATCTCCATTCACATAACTAACCTGGCAAAGTACATATTTCCACATTACACGAACAACGTCAGATTATTGACCAACGAAACTTACTCAGGCAGGCATCTCGTAAACCGAAACGAACATCTAACGCTAACTTTCATCTGTCGAACACAGCTGGCCAAGTATTGTGACTCCCTGCTGAGGAAGACGGCGAAATCGGCGTCGGAGGCCGACATCGAGGAGAAGCTCGAGCGTTCCATCACGGTGTTCAAGTACGTGGACGACAAGGACGTGTTCCAAAAGTTCTACGCTCGGATGCTGGCCAAGCGTCTCATACACCAGCAGTCCCAGTCGATGGACGCCGAGGAGGCGATGATCGATCGCCTGAAGCAGGCCTGCGGCTACGAGTTCACGAACAAGCTTCATCGAATGTTCACCGACGTCTCGGTGTCAGCCGACCTGAACGCCAAGTTCGTTGCCAGTCTGCGAGAGCGCAATCAGGAGGATCAGCTGGGCATCGGCTTCGTGGTCCACGTTCTCCAAGCTGGTGCCTGGCCACTGGGCCTGCCACCTTCGCCCGGCCCGTTCCACGTTCCTCAGCAACTGGAGAAGTCCCTGCAAGCCTTCGAGTCCTTCTACCACGCCCAGTTCAGCGGCCGTAAGCTGACGTGGCTGCACTACCTTTGCCAGGGCGAGCTCAAGTTCAACTACCTGAAGAAACCGTACCTGGTCACCGTGCAGACCTATCAGATGGCCCTGCTACTCCTGTTCGAGCACTGCGACTCGATACCCTGCCGGGAGGCGGCCGTGTCCTTGAGACTGTCGCACGATCAGCTGGCGAAGCAGGCGGTCAGCCTGATAGAGTGCAAGATTCTCAAGAAGATGACGGAGGGCGAGCTGGAGGAGGATACCGTGCTCTCGCTGAACTTCGACTATCACAACAAGAGGACGAAGTTCCGCGTGATCAGTGCCCTTCAACGGGACGCACCTCAAGATACGGAGGCCACGCATCGCAGCGTGGACGACGATAGGAAACTGTACCTGCAGGCGGCCATCGTGCGCATCATGAAGAGCCGCAAGCTCCTGAGACACAATCTGCTCGTGCAAGAGGTAAGACCACGGTCAAAGTTTATTTCATCTTGAGGAGTCTAATTCTGGGGGATACATATCTCGATACAGTATTCTTTGGGACATTGCTTGCGATATTGCTCTTGTCTCGTTGGTCGGCGCATGCGCGTATCTAGTCACGGGACGTCGTCCCCCAAATTTATGGTCAATTCGTTGCCGTGTTTTGAAAATTTGACGATTCGGGCGGAAGCGTTTACATTGGTACACCAGAAGTGTACATTCGAATTGTTGACGTTGCAGGTACTAAGTCAGACCAAGGCCATATTTGCACCTTCTATCGGCATGATCAAGAAGTGCATTGAAGCCCTGATAGATAAACAATACATCGAACGTACGTCGAATAGGGCGGATGAGTACTCATACATCGCGTAACCATGTCGTAACATCCGTCACTAATTTATTTCATTTGAGATGCTTCCCACAAGTCGCACGTGACGTCGTTCACGTTGGCAAGCTCGCTATACAGTTTTTAGCGTCGATTCCCACGAGTTCGCCGAGAAACCTGCCGACTGCACGCAATGTGAGCGTGAGTCGGGAAAACGCATACCTGTCATCGACGGCGAATACCCAAAAATGGCAAATTGAAAGATCGCCGGGAGCATCTCGGATCACTTATTTGCTCCTAAATCAACCGATTAACGACTTAGTTGATTCAATGACTTGTAATACATGCACACCGAATAAAGATGATGTTACTATTTTATCCGAGCGCAGCAAGTTTCTCCGACAGCGTTCATCCGACGATCACGTATAATTACATAAGATAAACGTTCGAGAATTCATCACATTCGGCAAAAAGTGGTGATTATATATAATTTGTGGTGATATTTCCTCACCATATTCGTTTGTTCAGAGATGGGTGATAAGGAAGATTCAAAGGGATTTTTTTTTTCAATATCTTAGTTATGCTTATTATAAAAAGTATGCATCAAAGGAATGGGGTCATCCTACAAAGGTCCGATAGAATTCTTCTGGAGCACTAACTTCGATAACGACCGGCAGTTATACATAATCACCGGATCAATCACATTTACCAAAAGCGGTGATTATTCCTCGAATTGACCGGTAGTTATACATAGTCACCTTATTAATCACAATCTACCGTAACATATTGATTCCTTAGGACGTAGGACTTATCGATGACACCCTATTGAACCCAAGGGTCGATAATTTAAGGCAACCTAAGCGAAAACTCTCTTATAAAATCTACATAACAACACTCGGCACACACTCGAGACTTCTTTGACTGGTCCCGTATCAAAATTGTCCGGTCCCAGGAGTCTGCCACCATCGTCCTGCGGATTAGGAACGAAGGATATATTGCACTGACACGCGTATTGCACGTTTACCTCGAGGGCTCGTCCAACGTTCATCATTATTGCCAACTGTTAGCTCCTCTCGTCCCGGCATTCATATATTCGCACTTCTCTTTTCGACGAGCCCGACATTCGTTCTTCGACGCCGAACGGCCGGAAGTTCCTTAGGTCAGCCATCGGCGTCATTAGGAACGCGGCGTCTTGAGCTGCAGGAGTTCCGGGTCCAGGAGAGGGTTGTCGTCGGCCTCTTGTTCAGGTGGCTTGTTGATCCCGTTGACGATCAGAGGCGAGGCAGTTGCCGTGCTGCCGTATGGAGAAAATCCAGCCCACTCCATGCCAAGATAAATCGGTGGAGGACTGCCCAACGGTGGCTCCAGCAGCAGATGATCCGTCTGCTGTTGCTGTTGTTGCTGCTGCTGCTGCTGCTGCTGCTGCTGCTGTTGCTGCTGAACATCCTGACACTCCGACTGCATATGCGGCGACATGTGAGTGGTCACCTTGCATTGCTTCTCCTGCTTCCTCCACTTGGCGCGTCTATTTTGAAACCAGACCTGGAACAGAATTATAATTATCATTCGCGACCAGCCCTCTGTCTATCTAACTGCCTATAAGACCTGCAATCATTCACGTTAGCCCTCTATCTATCTAATTGCCCATAGGAATTACAATCATTATTCAAATCAACCCTCTATTTACCTAACTTTCTATAGGAATTACAATCGTCATTAACACTAGCCCTCTATCTATCTCAATTGTCCATAGGAATTACAATCATCATTCACATCAGCCTTCTATCTATCTAATTGGCCATAGAAATTACAATCATTGTTCACATCAGCCCCCTGTGTACCTAACTGCCTATAGCAATTACAATCATTATTCGCACCAGCCCCCTATTTACCTGTCTATAGCTAACGAATGACCTCTTGGCAGTCACTTACCTGGACCCTGGCCTCCGTGAGCTGAATCCGAAGAGCGAGCTCTTCCCTGAAGAAGACGTCGGGATAATGAGTCTTCTGAAAGGCCCTCTCCAGCTCCTCCAGCTGAAAGTTCGTGAAGGTCGTCCTGTATCTCCTCTGCTTCCGCTTACCGATGACACCGGACGGCTGTCTATCCTCGTTCCCAGGACTCGGCGAGAAGTCGTACGCTGCGGAAACGGAACAATTTACCTGAGGCCTCGATCGCACCGACGCCTGGCGTCCCTCGCACCTCAAGAATCCGCGGAATCTCAATCGGCGAATCGCATCTCGCCCGGAATCACATTAAGATCCGCACCGGCGTAAAACGGTTCATAACTGTTAAACTGATTACCGCTAACTCTATTTAAAAAAAAGGGCCGTGCCAACGGGCTTAATGCATTTAGCAATAATTTAATTGAGAGCACTGCCCCAACTTGCTGTCGCCCGCCGGGAGAGGAACGGAGTCAGCAGCCGGCGAGCGTGGGAGCGCGACGGAGACGAGTTGCTTAATTAAATCAGGTTCCTGGCCGGGCGGGACGAGGGTACGTGGAACTTACTGAATTTCGTTGGGAAGCAAACCGACGAGGATTGAGCGCCCATCAGGCCGGCCAGGGCAGTCGTCTGCAGGTCGCCGCCGGGATTGAGATCGTCCGGGCCGCCGGCGGAAGCCACTATGGCACCGGCGGAAACCAGAGGATCCCGGGGTGCGCTCACCAGGAACAGCTGCCTGCCACTCTCGGCGCCGCTCTCGTCCTCCTCCTTCAGGTCCATCCTCCGCTCGCCGAGGTGGATGGGGGTGGGCCAGAGGACCGGGTGCCTTATCAGGCCGGCTGACGATCTTTTATTCGTATATAATTCGATTAGCACGCTATTCTCGACGATAAGCAGGGCGAACGGTCGTCGCGATGGAGGATCGACTAATGGTAATTGAATCACTACTCCGGTTGAGGAGTTCGTTTGGGGTCCCCCGGACGGAGTCCGCCGACGCCGGACCTTTCCCTTCTTCTACTTTCCTCCGGGTTTTCCTTACGGCCGCGGCGTGCCAGACAGAGAAGGAGACAGAGGAGCGTATTCAGCGTGAGCTACCTCGAAGGAGGGGTAGGTGAAGCCGCAAGAGTGTTCGCTGCTTGTATACAACGAATCAATAGTGCGGGTATGCATTTGGCGAGTAAAGAAATGAGGTGCGTTTGTCTTTCGTCAGTCGGCGTGTAGTTTTCTTGCCTGGGGTGACGGTGGGTAATACGCTTTTGGGATGGAGACGGTGAGCGGAGTTTGGATGAAATCGTTCATGATCCGTGGAAACGATAGAAACGTTTGTTAGAGAGATTTATGTCATTTACAATTTTTTTTTTATTGCTTAAGTGTTGTGTATTACAATATATACAAAAGTTGCTACTCTCAATCATATACAATAAATAAAGCTCTTATGTGCAAGAATGTGATGCTCTATGACAATGAACGCTAACTTTCGTGGCTTCACTCTAGTGAACTTTGAACGCGTGCAAAAATTATTGCCGAGCTATTGGTGTTCTTAACATTGTTTTTAGTTCGTTGCAGTGATATTTCACTCAAGTTATGCGTGCCCTTGGAAATGCAAGAGACAGAGCGTAGAATGAACTTAAGATTTATCCATAAAGTGTTGTGTAAGCACTTTAGATATCTCAGATTGTGTTGTACATTCGTTGATAGTAATTGGACCCAATTTGGAAAATAATGAGGACCAGATATATTTTATATCACACATAGAACAACCGAACCCGACTGGTGGATACCAGCAGGTCATCATCCAGGAATTTGGTTTCTAGCACAACATTTCCACTGTAGCAATAAAAGTATTACATCAATATCAAGATTATTAAATACCTATATACTGTAATTAGAACTTAACTTACTTTAATATATTAGCGGGCATCATTTGACTCTCTGGCGCTGCTTGAATCAAACTCTGCCACGTATTGGTGCTATTGGGTATTACAAAACCAAACTCGAAAAACCACTCTTCTAAGCACCTGCCTTTGAATAGAACTTTCTGCTCCAAACGAAACCTCTCCATTGGCTCCGCAGAACTGAAATTTATTTCCCTGGACACTGCACGACACCGTAAAATCTTTTTTGGTACTCGCGCCTCATGCTCAACGTCAGGAATCGATCTGTACAATGGAAATGAATTAGCGTAAACTAACGTCATCATTCTAATGTATATGTTTTAGGTTACAAACTTACAAGTCTTCATTTCCTTGCCAAAGAATCTTTCCGCTATCAGCATCTCGTAGATTCATCCAATTTCTATTGATACTATTATAGGAAAATATATTTCCAGGAGAATTGTACAATTAAATGAACGTCAACGATTGACAACTAAACATAACCTTCAAATGAAACACATAGCGTATCTGAATTGGAATTACGCTATTGACATAGGAAAAGGATACACCTGAAAGCCTTTAAGAATGTCCTCGCCGCGGGATGGCATATTTTGTATGTTATTTTCAATTCCGGATCGGTTAAAAATTATATGTACAGAAATAGCGTCTATGAAGCTATTGATCCGCCATACTTGTTTGCACTGTTGAACAACGGAGTCGCCATCATTTTCAGGAAACTTCATGTAATTTCAGGATCGTTCCCTTGCTGACAGCAGGTAATGCAGAATGCTGACGAAGAAGTTTTGACAAGATGTGATTGACAAGCTTATTCTCAAAACTTTGGTAATTATTCGGTGATACAGGCTATTCATCATCATTTGCGTGGTTTATACCGTCACCTTATCGGAATGTCTACATAAATATTGCATTTCATCCTTGTTTAAATTAAATAGAACATGACATTTGTTATTAGCTTACGTTGATATTTTCAAATTACAAAAATCGAAACATGTTGCTGTACATAATTATTTTTTCCCGATATATCGAATTGTACAGTTATTTAAAAAAGCAGACTGACACGCATCAACAAAGTATTAAATTATTTGTTCTTATATAGACTGAAAGGATGGCCTGTTTTGAACTTTTAACGGTTTTTTTGCAGTTATGTTACCGACATTGTTTTCATCCCGAGTTTTTACCCGAATTCAATCTGCAAAACGCAAGTGTGCATCTCAGGTAACGGTTTCCAACATCTTTCAACGATAATACAATATTAAAGAAACAACAGTTTCTGATAATATAAATATTTTGGATTGTTCAGATACAACATCTACATTTTGGTCTTATCGATGAAATGATAAAACTTTAAAGACCAATCGTAATTTTTGCTTATCCCTTTTAACCTCTTATCTCACGAGAAAGATTAATTGACCGGGATTCTTTATTATTATATATTTAAATTTATTGTGATTTCAGAACTCTGTTTGGCAACTTTTGGATCAATTCGAACTGAAACAAAAAATGATCACTGTTTTTCATCATTTTTATCACTTCATCACGTATTTCGGATGCAAGTGATACCAAAGTGTTCCAGATTCAGGGGATTCAGAGGATAAGCCAATTATGCAATTATGTAATATTGCCGCAGAAATTCATCAGGAATGCCTGCCAATGCTAAATCAATCATATAGTGCAAAGTTAAATATTATGGCAACCTAAAACAATGTAAAATAGTATGAACTAATGTTTAACACAGTAAGACAAACATGTTGCTAATGTTAAGTAACTCTTCAATTGCTCTCTTTTCTGCGTTGGTTATCTTCCATTCAATAGTATAGAATTACAGTTATTTTTTTTTGTACACGTCCGAATTGAGCTTTGCTTCAATAGATATATGTCAGCCTGAACATTTCATGAAAATCTAATAATATCATGTACGACAGATAATGTATTCATGAACGACGTTACTCGTACGTCACATAAAATAACACATGCTCAGCGAAAGTTTGCTCGCAGAAAATGTTTATGAGCAGCCTCACAAATTCGATAAAGGAGTAAATTAACCACAGTTTTTCAAGGGAAAATCAATTATACCTCTTATTATACTGCGCCGTGTGCGATACGCTTTGTTCAGATTCCAATTTTCCATCCCGTCCGAAAACTGGGTTTCCTCAACGGCCGCAAAATATGCATTAACACAGACAGTGAGGTCTCCATTCAACCTAAAAGGTCCTACCAAGCCAAATTTCCAACTTCAGGACAGAAAAAAGTCGCTCTAGGCCAGGTCAGGAGAACAAGGCAAATGAGGAATCGATTCAAATCTTAATTCGTACGATCTTCCAGCTTGAAACGTCCGCAACCAAAGAACTCGTACATGACAAGCCTGATCCTGGAGGACACTCTCCATGACCTCGCCGAATCCATAGCTCACTTCCGGCAGACGCATCCTTGCCGAACTCATCAAACGACCTTCGTACTCTAATTGTTACCGTAATTCGGACGATCCTCTAGCTTGAAACGTCTGCAACCTAAAGAACTCATACATGACAAGCCTGATCCTGGAGGACACTCTCCATGACCTCGCCGAATCCATAGCTCACTTCCGGCAGACGCATCCTTGCCGAACTCATCAAACGACCTTCGTACTCTAATTGTTCGATGCTCGCCAGGGCCGTTAATCGACGCTTTGAATTAAGCAGCCGACTGCATTCGCACTCGAGTCTCATTAATACTATTTTTCCAGGTGCGGAGAGCCTCTCTCTCTCTCTCTCTCTCTCAAACGATTTCATTCACCTGGCCGGCCGTTTAATGAGATGCGGCGAGAAAGAGGAAAAATCGTTTTCATTCAGTCGCAGGACCCCTGGGCATGAAAAGGGACGTCGGCTGCAATTCTGTCGCGCGACAATGCGAGGCTGTATAAACGTAGTATCGGATGGTCGCGGGCACGATATAGAAGCGAGAAGAAAAGAGTCGTGGCCCCCGTCCGGTTCAAACTGTGTTCCGAAGAAAGGGAACGCGTCTGGCGACCGGGGCGGGCCTGGCCTATATAAGCGAAAAGTGCGGAAAGTTAGCAGTCTGCAGCCGGTAACGGGTCACACGTCGTCCTGGCTAATGAGCCGAAAATTGAAGTGGCGCAGTGCACGCCGGATCACATATATTAGATGCTATACCATATTCCGGACAAACGTTGCCCGCCAATATTTGTACCCCCTGCGGTACAGACGTTAAGGCGGCATCTCGTGGAACGTTAGTACGTTACATGTGGTATGAACTTTTGTTATTGGGAGTTTGGTACTTGTTCTCCTTCAGTATTAGGAGTAACCTACCGAAGAACGGATGTACAGTAACATCTCCGGCAATATCTATACGTATGGTACCCTCACGGTTTACAGTAGAATCTCGACTGACGCCGTTAATATGTTACATGTGATAGGATGAATGGAAAATCATATACTATTTCTTCTCGTATAACACGAGTAATGTCCGGCAATGTTTGTGTACACGGTACACACATTACAGTAGAATCTCGTCTAACGTCTTTAAAAACTTATATGTCATAGAAACTGTCGTTATGGATAATCGTATACTAGTTTTCCTTGTGTAACAGGAGTAATGTATAGTAACTTGCACGGCAATATTTGTGGACACGATACGCACATTACAGTAGAATCTTGTCTAACGTAATTAATACGTTATGTATCATAAGAACTTTCGTTATGGAAAATCATGTAACAGGAGTAACATACTTGGGATACGCTCTTAACATAACATAATTACGCTCTTGTTAGATTCTGTTTCTTACATTTTGCCAGTTGGGTCGCTGTTTGCTATAAATAGATAGCATTAGTTTGATGGGTATGAGACTGATGTAACCCAACGTATTAAAGGAATTATTTTAATTCTTTCTTTTTTTTACTGTAAACGTAGATGAAAATTAACAAGTGATTCACGTCACTCGACTATTTTGCTTATGCCGCTTTCATAATTATCAATTTATATATGTTATTGGTTTAAAGAGGATACAAACGGACAGGAGATATCATATAAGTTATGATTAACGTGGTGTGAACGGTCTATGTATGCGATATTTAATTATTTTTTCAAATCGACTTACATCACTTTCAAGATAAACGGTCCAATACGGTTGGTGCATGGCATAATTTCCGAAACAGAAGAGAACGTAAACGCTGGATACATTAGGATATTCATATGAAACAAAACATTTTTTATCCAAACACCCTTACGGTTACACTTAATCTGAAATCAATGAAGCACGTTTCATTTCAGCATATTTACCTGAAACAATCGAAAATATGGGTTGATTCGAATGTGTTGGTCTGAGAAGCAATGTCAGTCGGATTACATATATCTGCCTTGACAACAGGAATTCTATATAGGTAAAATTTTTATGGCTTTACGTGTCAAGGTATACGCCGCCCTAAGTGAACTGTCACGTTCTGACGATATTGATTAGATCTCACCATACTGATTTGGCACATTTAGACTCGGACCTCGCTCGATAGAAATATGTGGGTCCTGCCTAATGAACCGAAAATCGTACTGGCCAAGTTTCTTCCCCGTATTCCTTTGCTCGCCGATCCGGACAACCTACAACCTACAACCTCCAGGCCCGCCTACCCGGTGCACGGGACGCATTCGGAAAATGCTCGTACCTCCGCCTGCATGCCGACGTACTGGCGCAGAATTATGAAACAGTTAGGACCCTCGCCCGTGGAAGTGGGTAAGGTCCGATTAATAATCCGAAAAGCAAAGCGAGCCCGGTCAACTACCGACTCGATTCGCAGAAGCATTCTCGCCATCTTCCGATGCGCGTAGGGCCGAAAACGATTTATCCCGGCCGAATAGGCGGCCCGGGGATTTCGATTCGATAATCGAAATCGGATCAGCTAACGAGTCGTCGGATCCGATCCGCTGTCAGTGGGAAAAACAGCGAGAGAGGGGTGGGCAAAGTCGCGGTTTTGTCGGGCGACACAGTTTGGCGCGAGAGGTTTTTTGGACGAATTTCTGGCCTCTGACGGGGGCGGACGCTTGAGCCAAGAAAAAAAAACGCGGCCCGCAAGAGGAACGGGGAGGGTCGTAGGATTGGCGCCCAGTGACCCGTGTCGAGGGTCAGTCATGCACCGGGGGTACCGTACGATATTTCGGTCCTTCGAAACGGGAACGTCATGGACAGCGTCGTCCGACCTCGTCCTCGCTGGATTTCGAGTGCAATTTCGAAAAAAAAAAAGAAGGGTAAGCGAGCGAAGAGGGACGAATCGATGGCCAGCGTTATTTTCTCAATAATGCGACTCGGATGGGAAGCCGGGCTGAAGTGCATCTTGGCCGGAAGATGCGGTCCCGAGGATTTTGCATTATTGAAAACCCGGCACAATGCGAGGCCGGTCCCATTGTCGGGACGCACGTAACGGCTGAAAGATGCATTCGCGGCTGCTGGGGCTGTTTCGAAATTTTGCGCACAGTCTCGCCGCGGGACGCGTCCTTACATCGTAGCGAAGAGCCGGAGAACTCCTAACGCGCACGCGAGCTGGCAATTACGAGAGTGGCGCGAGCCAAAAATGCTTGGCACTCGAATTAATCGTTCGCTTCCTGCGTTCGCCGTAATGAAATGGAGGATCGGAGGCTTCTCGTTGCCATTTAACTTGACTCCTTGACTTGACTCCGTGTTAGGCACTGACTACGATCCTTTTACTTTTAGCCGTTAGAGTCTGTTGAGACTCAAAACTGTCCGGGAAGTACGTCTAGGATGTCCTGGAGGTCTACGAGGCGCACGAGATCTAGGAAGCAGGAAATTGAACCGCGCCTCCCGAAGAATCGAAATCGATTCCGAAGATTACGGTTAACTGTACCGGCGTCGGTTTAAGTCGGGCGAGCGATGTAAAATCTATCATTGCCAGCGGCAGAGCCCCGCTCCGCCCCGAAAGTTCCGCATCCGCAATGGGAGAGAGAAGCTCGATAACAAACCGTCGGCGGCGGCGAGAATCGCGGCCAGAGCCGACGAAAAGCTTCTCATCGAGTTAGCGCCCCGGCCAGACGGATCTTTGCGGTCGGAATCTCGGCGGGTACGCAGGAATATGCATAATCGATTCCTCTTTTTTTTTCCCTCCCTCTCTCTCTCTCTCTCTCTCTCTCTCTGTCTTTCTCTCTCTTCTCCGCGCGCGTTACGCTCGCGGGGTGCTCTTTTCAAGTGCGTCGGGAGGTAGGGCGGTTCTGGGGAGAGAGAGAGAGAGCGAGAGAGAGAGGGAGAGAGAGGAAGGAAAGGAAGAAGTAGAGGAGGAAGCGAGATGCATGACGCATATAGAGTGCCGGGACCACAGATGGATGGATAGATAGGTGGATGGATAAATACGGCGTCGCGCGAGATGAAAAACGAGAGTGTGAGGAGGACGAAACAAGGAGGGCCTGATGAAAAGGAGAACGGCGCGGAAGAAAAAAGGAAAATATAGGAAAACGAAGAGAGAGAGGGAGAGAGAAAGAGAGAGAGAGAGAGAGAGAGAGAGAGAGAGAGAGAGAGGAGAGAAAGAGTAAGAGAGAGCGAGCTGTGGCGTCGGGCGTGCGAGAAAGGGAGATCAGGGTAGCGATGTGAAGGGACGGGGAAGGAGGGGTGGGGTGTAGGAGAGAAAGCTCATCTTGCTACGTCACTATCGTCGGGCCGTGTATGTACACACCGCCCGCTCAGGGCATATACAGGTGCCTGCAGGGATGCAGAAAGGGGTAGCGTATAGACGCCGCTGAGGGACTAGCAGCCTGACGGTTCCCACCCACTTGCGCACACACACACATGCACACACTCTTTCTCCGATCTACACCCGCCCCGTACATCTCACATGCTCGAGACACGGCACGCGAGCGCGCGACCCTAGTCGGCGTCAGGGATGCGCAAATTCGGGTGCGCGCGCGGGTGCGGAATTAAAATCGAAATTCTCCGACTCTAGCCCCAGTACCTTACTATCGAAAACCCGATTGAACCCGGCCCCCCCGCGGGCCGCCCGCAGCGCGTACCGTCTTCGGCTCCGAATCCCTGAAAATCCGAGCATCCGTGGCCGAGCTGGAGGAAGAGCGAGGCGGCGTCTCCCGAAATTTCCGGCGGAGCGCTTAATTTCCTTAATGCCTCCGAGACGCCGGCGGAGCTGGATGGAAGGCCGCGCCGTCCGGCGCGTTGCGCACCCCTGTCCGTGCGCGAACGAGCTTGGGCTGCACACATACGCGCGTAGCCCTCTTTCGCGACGGGCGGCGAGTGTGTGCACGTGTGCGTGTGGCGGGTGCGCCCTGTGCCGGGCGCCGTCAAGCGGCGGCGGCGGCGGCAGCGGCGGTGGCAGCGGCAGCGGTGGCGGTGGCGGCGGAGTGGGGGGAGCGAGTAGGAGTGAGCGGAGTGGTGGGGATAGGTTAGAGTGGCGGCGCGCGCGGCACGGCGGCGAGAGAGAAAGCGTGCGGCGGTGGGGAGCGGGTGGGGGTGAGAGATTGGTCGGGCGGCCGCGATGACGTCAGGAGCGATCGTCAGGCGCAAACGGGGCTGGACCCCGTACTACGTCAGAATGACGGGCCGATAAAGCAGCCCGTCACTGTTCTCTGCGGCGCGGGCGGGCCAACGGTCTTGGGGTAAACATCGGGCGGCGGGCTGGACGCGGCTCAAAGGCTTCGCTCCTTCGACGTGGGTCCAGGCGGGGCCCGAGGGCCGAGCTAGGGCAGTACGGCGTTGTTGAGGGAGAGGAGAGCGTTTGAGGCCGCTGAACAGGAGGTAAGGGCTCTCGCCGGGAGCTGACGGAGGGAGGAGTTTGCAGGTGGCGGCCGTCGGCGGCTTGCGGAGGATGGCCAGCTCCGGATCGGTGGCGGTCGACGGCGTCGGGGACGCGGACGGCGCCTCCGGGGTGCCGGCCGGGCCCAGGAATCCGCTGATATGCGGCGTATGCCACGACTACTACAGCGAGCCCTGCCTGCTGTCCTGCTTCCACACCTTCTGCGCCCGGTGCATACGCGGGCCGCACATCGACGGGAAGCTGTCCTGCCCGATCTGCGGGTACGAGTCGCATGTGTGCGTCTGCTTGTCGCCGACAGATTTTACGCATGGGGTCAGTGGGGTGCATGGCGTTGGACGTGAGGAGGAAATGTTTTGAGCGCGCATGGGGTTAGTGGGCTGTCGCCGGGTACGTGGTGGAATTGTTTACTCGCGTATGGGGTTAGTGGGGATGATGGCCTCGGGCTCGTACGGTTAGAGGGGTGAAGGTGAGTGAGATTTTTTTTCGTTGCTTTCTCTTTACTCCCTTTTGGATTGCGCGATGAACGGGAGGGGTGAACGCTGATTTTTAAGGTTGAACCTGGGGTTGATTGGCCAGCGATTGCGTGGCGTTAATAGTTTGCGGGCAAGCGCGTGGTCTTAGAGTTCGACTGGCACGACGAGATTTAATAATGCGTCTCACGTTTTGAGAATGACTGTCAGAATGGGGCGAGGGGATGGCGGTGATTGGGTGTAATTTCGGCGATCGGTACGATCGTGTTTCCTCGTTCATGTCGCTGCTATTCGCACAACGATTTACGATTGATAATGCATGAGAGACCTGCAAAGAATACCTCCGAACGGGTTGACTTTGTTAAAAACTGAAAAATAATCGAAACAAGCGGTGTAACGAGACTTCGATTCGCTGAATAATTCGAGCAAAAACTGTATCGCAAAGCAGAGTTCAATTTTCCACAAAATCGCCAGAAAACGCAGGTACTTGTTAAGCGGGCCGATATTAAATTGTCGAGTAGCGCGGCAGCGCGTAATTATAATCTGCGGATAATTATGATAATTAACGTTCGTAATCTTTGTAATTACGCACCTGCCGGACGCGCATCGTTGCGCGTTCGGCTGCGTGCACATTGCCGTTTAACGGATAAAAAGGGGCGTCGAACGCTAAATGAATATTGTTTCGCAGGCAGCAGACTCAGCTAAAGGATGGCACGCAATTACCACCCCCGGATCAGCTGATACGTCAGCTGGTCGAGCTGGCGAACTCCGAGAATCCGCCGTGCGCCAATTGCGACAAGCGCGACAAGTCTACAATGTTCTTCTGCACGACATGCGGTACGTCCTTGAGACTTTATTCACGTCGTTCCGACTCAATCAGCGCTAACTCCATTCAGCGTTACCACCACCGAACAACGCGTACACACCCCCCACGCTCATTGTATGGCCCGTACAACCTTTCTGCCAGCCTCGAATAACGTAGTAAATGCCTGTTGGTTTATTGTGAGTTCGAGGGCACTTCGAGGGGCAATGTGAAATTCAATATTTTCAGACACGTAACTCTCTTTCGGAGAAAGGAATGTTATTTTATGACGCATTCAACTTTTTTTTGTGTTGGGAAAGACGATATTTTTCGGTGAAATTCACTGCTTCTTTGACGTCGTTGCTCTTAAATGTTCGCCGTGTTGCTGCATTAATTACATGCGGCAGATTGTAAGTGACACTGGAACTAGCTAGCATTCAAAATTACTGAAATGACTTTTCTGTCATGAGACATTTTGTTCTTTAAAATATTCTGTAGCACTCATTGAGGTTGGCAAGTGATTAATTGTTTTTCCGTTTGTAAGTTCGAATACATTGGCTCGTGTAATTCCGGTAAGTTAAATGAAAGTACGAGTAGGTCTCGTTGGTAATTCTAGTATTAAAAGAAGGTAGATCAAGGTTGCGCGACGTCAAGGATATTTTCATTGAATCTCACATTCTGCCCACCGCAAAAATATAATTTTCACAACGCGTATACAATGAAAATAGTAAATAAAGCATTTTATTATACTATTACACTCCGTCTATCCGAAAATTTGTAACGTCTACATCCATTTACACTCAATTGTTTTTACATGCCAAAAAAATCTAAGTAGTCTTCCAAAGTGGCACAAACATGACAAAACCCACTCCTAAACACATCGTATCACTATAGTCAATTCGTTCTCCAAGAACAAATTTCACAGCGCAAGGTCACGCTCTTCTGACACCGTCAACTTCCTCACACGAACATATTCATCCACCCACCCCGAACACCCTCACCAGCTCCCTGAACCTGGATGAGATTCGCATTTGTGGCCGAAACGCGTGTGGCAGCATAAGAAATTACTTTCAATAACTCAGACTGCAAAATAAGCCCACAAATACGATCATCTAGGAAAAATCAGCGAACCGTACAACGTCTAAACCTGAACCTACCTGCCGCAGGTCAAGCCCTCTGCACGCACTGCCGAGAACACACCCACCGAGCGAAGATGTTCTCCTCGCACGAGGTCGTCCACATGAGCAAGTGCGCCAAGGACACCCAGCGACGTTGCTCGACGCACGGCGAGCAGTACATCATGTACAGCCAGAGCGCCAAGTGCATGCTGTGCGCCACCTGCTTCAGGGACACCCCGGCGGACGCCAGGTTACACTGCGTGGACATCGAGAGTGCCTGGCAGCAGGCCTCGAAGAGGATGGAGCGGGCCGTCAACATGATCTGCGAGCTCCAAGCCGGCGTCCGCGACGGCGTCCTGGCCTTGAAGTCCGAGCTGGACGAGCTCCGCCACAGTCTGGACTCCGAGAAGCGTGCCCTGAACTCCTTCTGCCAGGGCATGCAGGAGGCCATCACGAAGACCCACTCCTCCGTACTGGCCGAGCTTCAGCGTCAGTTCGAGTCCAAGGAGCGAATGGTGCGCTCCCAGCTGTTGACCTTGGGCAGCGCCCTGCCGGTGCTGCAGATGCACCTGATGCTCTGCACGGCCTTCACGAGCGGTGCCACCAAGTATCAGTTCCTCGAGCTCGCTCATCCCATGCACGAGAGGCTGATCAGGGTCGCCCAGCTGGCCGGACATCCTTCAAGGCCGTCGCTGCTCACCGCCCACTTCAAGACCAACTACAGGAACGACTTCGCGCGAGCCCTCCAGCCGTTCATAGGGCAGCTCCAGACCCCGAAGGAGTCCCTCTACGATCAGACTCACACGCCAGCGCCCCCGGAGCCGCCTGTCATGCAGGTACTGACGGTGGACGATGACGCGTTAACGGACGTTCGATCCATTCCTGCCGCTTGGCTGGCTGCCGTGAAGGATTACGCAATTCGAAGCTCGCTGGCAAATCTGTGTTCCTATCGTTTCCGTTATCTCTTCTCTTGTTTCATTTGCAGATGAATACCGCTAGCGTTTTCCATCTGCCCCATTGCTTTGCAAAGGTACGCTGGTCACCGGATGTTCTGTGTTACGCTCCCGACGAGCTTTCGTTCTCCTTTTTGGCTTAATTGGATGCTACTGTCGAAAGTTCTCACTGATGTCTGATTATCTTGGCACTTTCATTGGCTTCTCTGTCGTTCCTTCTCCTTTGACTATGGATGAATGCTGATTAGACCGTACTTCCGTCTTATCGTTGTTCAGTGTTGTCCGCCGGTGCGAAATAATGAACCCTGTACTGGGCGTCGTTGAAGGTCAAGTTTTGACCCTGGGCATGTTCTTGCAGCAGAGTGCCAAGGCCAGTCAGAGAGTGCCGCCGAAGAGCGGCAGCGACGCCGGTCCATTCTCCAATCACTGTCGGACGTTCGATACGCAGCTGAAGGAGCTGAGTCAGCAGCTGATGACCGTCAAGGAGCGGTTGGGTGAACTTCATCGGGACGTTGCCCTTCTTCGGCGTGCCAACACACCGCCGTTGGGCTCGCGATACGAGCACGTGGCCAGGGACTGTCGTCTGCTGGAGCAGCAGCTGGAGCATCATCAGATGGAACTGGAGCGGCTGAGAAGCGTCTTCGACACGCTCTGGGAGGAACAGATTTGCAGGATTCACATAGAGAAGGAGATATTCCATTCTCAGGTCTGTCCTGACACCTAGACATTTCCTGCCATAAGAGAACGAATAGTTGCTACTTATTTGAGATACAGTTGGATGTTGGCATACATTGTCAAGGTCATATGTGGTACGGTTGTATATTCAAGTTTTGGAGAGAGTCTGTATTCGTTAGGAATAGTTTGAGTTGTTATTGAGGATTTGACAGAGAGAGAGAGTGTCTGAAGAATAGTGTTTACACCGCTTAATTTTTAGCAATGACTGGCATCAGCAAGTATATTTTTCATATTTGATGTTATACGCGAAATTATCGCTTTTGGTGAAATACATCATATATAAGAACGTAGATTCGTACTATTTCCATGGATATGGATCAGAATTCCTCGCAGGCAGGAATCTAATTAAGCCAGAAGAGGAATAAATTAGTCTGCTTATCGCTCACTTACGTAATTCTGTGCATCTTTAGGCCTATCTGGCAATTAGAAGAATTGAGCATATAGTTTGTTATATACTTAACGTATTTATGAGTGCCTCAGACGGAATTGATCTATCTTTAACAGCTGCTTCGTCATTAAAGTTCAAAAATTGTAAATATTACGACACATGTAATAAGGTGCTCATTATGTATAATATAATTGCCGTGTATTATACATATTCATCGCTAAATTTGGTAAATGAGAAAAATTGCTGAATATTTATTAAATTAACCGGTGACATTGTATAATTCCCAACTCGTAATGGCAAATGTGAAAAAAGTATATAACTTTTCCAAAATTTGTCAAGGTTGCGCAGCGGTTTGGTTTCTATTATAAATTAGACCATTGCCCAATAATCTAAGAATCTAAAAACAAAATAATTTTTTGTACTTATGTCTTTGATTTTACAAGACATATCAGTCCCTTATTCAACTTTCGCTCAGGCTACATCCAGACAACTTATAATAACCAGTTATTAGAATGATACTACTTATTGAGTTTAAAATAATAAACTAAAAAATATTGTAACACATAGCACGAGCCATAGCATGCACCGAAAAGCTACTCAAAAACTCCGTATTCTGCTGTCTTCAGCCTCATTTCTCACATCAGCCGGTGCGGGTTAAAAATGATACCGCTTAATTTGCTACATATTCAATAATTTATCCAAATTCAGCGGTAATCATATGGACCGTTTACTTTGAAAGTGGTGTAACTCCATATTTATAAAAAAATGAGATGTCATCTAATTTATGATTAACGTGATGTAAACTGCATATTTACGTGATATTTATCTTTTATTTACGTTTATTTTGAAAGCGGTGTAAGTCCATATTTAAAAAATAGTTATATATATAATTTATGATTAACGTGGTGTAAACTGTTTATTTACGTGATATTCACTTTTTATTTACGTTTACTTTGAAAGTGGTGTAAGTCCACATTTAAAAAAAAGAGTTAGATTTTAGAATTTAGATAATTTATGATTAACGCGGTATAAACTGTTTATTTACCAGATACTTACCTATTTCTTTTAAATGGACTTACACCGCTTTCAAAGTAAACGCTCCATACGCAACGCTCCCGCGAGTAACATGGACTTTCTGCCGCTGAACAGCAAATTTCTGTCCCCGCCCAGATGAACGACATTCTGCTGCTGAGAAACGAGGTGAAGCAGCTGCAGACCTTGGCCCAGCAGCTGGAGCCGTTCGTCAAGTCCTTCTCGAGCGGCGTGAACGCCGGCGAGATGAGCATGGCCGCCCAGGACACGGCCGGCAATCAGCATCTGCAGGCCCTTCTGGATCATCTGGCGCGGCTTCAGATGCAGGAGCCGCCGCAGTCGCAGACCTCGGCGCCCACCAAGGATCATCGTCATCCTCGCGGCACCGCCACCGGTGCCGACAATGCGCTATACATGAAGGGTGAGCTCGCGTGCCCCCTCCCCCACTCCAATGTTTAAGTTCACTCTGCCGTAATACTAATGAATCCAATAACGTCTGGACTAGTGATCCGCAAACTGTTGCTTGCGATCGACTGGTACGCATACCGATGTCACATTTCTCTACCACACGCCAGCCGTTTACGTGAACATGCAATTTTGTGCGTTACATGCGCTCTTTTACATTTCAGTACGCGTACTTGCACATGATGTGCAATAGCAACGCGTCACGGTACGTACCTATATTGCATACACGCATACACAGACACACGCACATCACGTATCGCCATCTATTGCATTTACCTGTACCCGTCGGTCATCGTGCAGGCATCAAGCAGTGTGATAAAGCGATTGCGAACTTTCGTAGCACCGTTGTTTCCTTTGCCGAGCGTTGTTTGGGGCTTGTAGAGTCTTTGGGGATGAGAGTTCGCGGTTGGGATTGGCTGGGTCGAGGTGAAGGTGGACGTCGGTTGACCTTGCGCAGGGTAGATTGCTGATTGCGTACAGTGACCTTGAGAGATATTCGGATTCCTTTGGATGTGAGGAATTACATTTGGGAATTGAGGATCGGTTGTCGTGTTCTTTGCGGAAATTGAAAGGATTGGGTTGCTTGAAGAACATTTTTTAGATTTGTGCGAGCATTTTAATATTTCATGTTTTCTATTGTTTGCAATTACGTTTCTTAATTGGTCACGCCGTAAAGTACAGTTTATTTAGTATTCGTCTACACATTTTCTTTATATTTTTTGAATAAATATCTAGGTTACACGAAATCGTTACGTTTCCTAAATATTTCATATGCATTTGCTGGTAAAGTAAATTTTTCACCTTAAACAAACTGATAGCGTTTGATCCAAGTATAAAAAGATCACTTGACCAAGCAACAGATTGACCTTGACTTCATTTATCTCAACGATGACTTTCCCAAAACATACATTTCAAACTATTGTTTAGCCCTCAATGCTCCGAACTCACAAACAACTTCTCAACCTGATAAGACACGCCTCAGCTTACGTCATCAAGTTGAATCGACCGACCCAGTGCCAAAGGTGTCCAAACATGTCCAAACATGTCCAAACATCTCCAAACATGTCCAAATCATCCTAGCCCTCTTCTAGACACCTAGTCAGCTCGCTACCATAACTTCACCACCTTACCGGTCAGCTAACTCTGAACCGTGTCTATCCTCGCCATCAGTCAGATTTGCGATCACAGATTGCCGACTGCTATGTTTAAACCCCTCCGACGACAAAACAGAAAAGAACTGTAAATCGCTCGCCACCTTGCCGCTTATCATTCTCACTCGACCTTGTCGCCCTCATCGCACGTCCGAACGAAACTTTTAGAAACGAAGGAAGTGCCAACGCGTTGCCGAACTCCTTCCGGCGGCGTCGGCGCGGTCCTGGACTCCAGCGGCAACATCGTCGTCTACGGCACGGCCAAGACCACCGACCCGAAGAGGGGGGTGCTCAGCCAGCTGATAGAGAAGGCCAGGACGAGGGACGACCGGAAGAAGTCGCCTGGAAGAGAGGACGGACGGGACAGGAGTCAGAGTAGGCGGTCCAGGAAGTCGCCGGACGGCGGGAAGCCGAAGACGCCGCCGGGACACTCTTCCGGTAGCAAGGTCCGATCGCTCTATCGCTCGCTCAAGGGATCGGGTGCTGACACTTCGGCGGAGGCACTCGATCAGCCGGAAAGGTGCACGGACTCGCAGCAGCAGCAGTCGCATCCGTCCGGTAAGCTTGAGGAATGTCCGACGTAAGGTGCGGAGGATGTTGGGCTGGATGTCTTTCGGCAGAGGTGCTGTTTCATACTGCAAGGCCGCATTGGACTGCTCGTCATCTCTGGCATGAGTTGGGTTGATGATTCTGGACGAATGAGTTGGAATGATAGAGAACTTGTTACGATAAAGTCTGACGTTAGGTTGGATGTCTTTCAGCAGAGGAGCAGTTTGATACTGCAAGGCCTGATCAGAGTGCTCGTCATCTTTCTAATGAGTTGAGTTGATGATTCTGGACGAATGTAGTCTGAGTTGGAATGATAGAAAAATTCTTATAGTAAAGTTTGATATAAGGTGTGGAGGATGTTAGCTTGAATATCTTTCAGCAGAGGAGCAGTTTGATACTGCAAGGCCTGATCAGAGTGCTCGTCATCTTTCTAATGAGTTGGATTGATGATTCTGGACGAATGTAGTCGGAGTTGGAATGATAGAAAAATTCTTATAGTAAAGTTTGATGTAAGGTGTGGAGGATGTTAGCTTGAATATCTTTCAGCAGAGGAGCAGTTTGATACTGCAAGGCCTGATCAGAGTGCTCCTCATCTTTCTAATGAGTTGGATTGATGATTCTGGACGAATGTAGTCTGAGTTGGAATGATAGAAAAATTCTTATAGTAAAGTTTGATGTAAGGTGTGGAGGATGTTAGCTTGAATATCTTTCAGCAGAGGAACACTTTGCTACTGCGAGCTGTGAGAGGTGACCCAGACGAATGTGGTCCGACTCGGAATGATAGAGACATTTTTAGGATAAAATCTTTCAGCAGAGGAGCAATTTCATATTGCAAGCCCTGATCATAATGCTCCTTATTTCTGTCATGGTCCACATTGATGATTGTGGATGAATGTGGTTTGAGTGGAAATGAGAAAGAAATTATTAGGATAAAATCTGCTGTATGTTGTAGAGGATGTTGGCTTAGATGTCTTTCAGCAGACGAGCATTTGATATTGCAAGGCTTGAACAGAGCACCCTGTACTTCTGCCATGGTCTATGAGATGATTATGGATGAATGAAGACTGAGTAGGATAATAAAGAAATTGTTATGGCTTTGTAGGGCAAAATAATATATTCTCACGTTTTCACTTGGACGACTTAATTATTCGTACGGTTCTTCATTTTCAAATCTAAAAGAGCGAGACATCAGATTAATTATAGGCACGTTCTGTATGCATACACAAATATAGGATCTTTTTATTCAATGTAGAAACACAGCTTTGTAAGTCACTTTTAGAATTTCTGTCAAGACATTATGATTTTAACGTTATTTGTACAAAGCTCAATTGTTGACGGAAGTTGCTTTATAGTTTAGTACCGAAAGTTCATTGTGAAATTGTAAGACCATCTTTTCCAAGATCAAAACAAGATTTGTTGCATTTTCACTGCTCGAGAAATTCTGGCATAATTGAAGACCACGCATATTCTGGATGTACGTATTCGACTGCGAGTCATGAACTAATCCGTATATTTGCACAGATCACATTTTTGTATATAGACTCGTTGCACCTTTAACAATATATATGTAATGTATCATTGAACCCCGCAAGGATCGTCCTGAAGTAGATCGATTGTTGAGCTCGTTGTCGAAACTGGGTTAAATTAACTTTGAAGTTATTTCTTTCGTCGAGAGTAGGATCTGAATTATGTATGAGCACTGTAGCGTTTGAAGTCAAGATTTTTTTCCTGCCCGCATGTGGATGAAACACGTGTCACGGTTTTGCGAATACGAGGGCTGTAAATACATATGTAAATAGCAGGTGGAGGATTTCGAATGCGGCACTGTAGGAAAATTATTAAAACAGAAATGCGCAGTCCACAAATCTGACCGCTGTGTATAGTTTTCTCCCAGTGAAGTTCTTCGCGGCATGAGCATTTGTATGGATGGTGAGAAGGTCTGGAATTAACGATTGTCCGAGGCCTGAAAATGTTCGGAGGCAAAATATCAAAGAGCTGTCAGATTGCCAAAATCGGAGAACGTTGCTGCCTATTCAAACCGAAATCCGAAGCCTTTGATGTCGACTGTGCATGACGGTTTATCTATAATTTCTGCCAACACGTTCCAAAATGGACAATAGTTCTTCGGTTTCTCACAGTAATATTGGACATTTTAAGCCTCAAAAATAATTCATAAGATTGGGAGTTAAGTGAACACTATTTTTCTCACCACTACTGTACTAGAACTATAGTCTATAGAACTGTACTAGAACTATAGCTATAGAAAAGCTCATGAGACTGTTACATGTTATAATGTTTGGAAGTTCTCTTCAGATGTAAGTACGATCTTTGACATTATTTCACGTAACAGACGAGAAAGTAGAATGCCATTGACTCCTCAGAGTTTCCAGTAGTAAAATGACTCGTTCTATATAGCAATTCAATGTTATACCTGCAATAAAAAATTAGTAAAGTTTTGGCACTTGCCAGGCTTCCTCACGAGTTATTCAACTCGTTACTTGGTCTTACTCTGTTATGTAACGAGCAAAACAAGTAAATACTTACCAATGAATACCTATAGCAGCCAGACGTCACCGATGTAAGGCACACATTTACTTAGCACATCATAAAGTGGTTTTGATCATCATTTCAGAATCACTCTTCAAGTTCATGTCAAGTTACTCTCTAGAATCCATCTACTAGAACACAGTCAGTAGATCCAAATCAGTCGTTAATCTTTTGCTACGATGTTTCTTACGCTAAAGGACACAACAAAAATTAATCACTTGCTATGATAGCTATGATTGCAAATGTTTATCTAAAGTTATTTCTTATCAGCTTACATAAACCTTTTTCATCACTCTTGACCCCAGCAAAGAAAGCGATTGGCAACAAATCCCAAAGTTTGATCAAGGACATGAGACAGCACAGATTTACATTACAAAAGCAAGAATCCTGCTATTACCAGCTACTTCCGCTTCCACTGCGGAAGTCAAATCCCAGTCTTCAAACTTCCGAAAAAAAAACACTGACCCGACCCCACCCTGCACGAACTTCGCACATTGTCCCTACACTCCAGAAGAAGCCAAACACCGGCTGACCTCCAAACTTCCATCTGCTGGTTTGGTAAAATAATATACTCACGTGGTTTAAACTTCGAAAAAATAACATATATTCTTTTGAACTCCTTAACACATAAACTACTAAACGATGTCTCCTCTTTTTACATATAAATCTTAATCTCTGTCTCACACTTCTATAATTTTCTCCTACGTCCTTTCTCTTTTCTCTTAGCTACACGTCTATTTATTTATAACAAATGTCTACTGTTTTATTCTCTTAATTACTCTATCGATCACTCAATCGCTAAGTTAGGACACTATTATCCTCTAACACCGTCAACACCCCGCTAATCACAGCCTTACAAAAGCACCGAGCCTCTTCAGCGTCCGACATCCCCAGACCTCTGACGTCACTCTCTCTCTTGATTCCCAGGCGAGGAAGGCGAGTACCAACGAATCTCCGAGGCGTCCAGCCTGGGCGAGGCCAAGAAGCGTGTCCAGGCCCAGGTCCATCCCGTTCCGCCGGACGAGCAGCCCATGCCGAACGCCAAGGCCGCCAAGGTCTACCCGGCGAGCGACTCGGAGGACGTCTTCTACACGGACGCCAAGGGCTCCATCGACGTGCGAAGACGCAGACGAGCGTCGTGCGACAGCCTGAGCACGACCGGTTCCGGGAACAGCAGAAGGTCGAGCATCGCCGACGGGACGGTAGGTCAATCCTCGTCCGCGCCGGACGCCAGGAAAACACTGGTGGTATTGATCGGACCGAAACAGACGTCGTCGTCTCTCGTGCAGAAGCAGCGTTCCTGGGAGACCTTCCCGAGGCCGAAGAACAAGCGTGGCGGCGCCAACGAGGGCAGCGCCTCGTCCTTGGGCCAGCTGAAGAAGGCCGACAGCTTCGAGGGACACGAGGAGGCGGTCAGGACCCTGGTGGCGGCCGTGCAGGAGACCCGCTCCCATCAGCGTCATCATCATCTCCATCATCATCGGCATCATCGCAAGAGCAAGACGAACTAGGCACGACCGGCCTGCTCTTCGGGTACTCGAGGACTGCGCTCGACGACCGCCAACTACCGCTGATCTTCGGTAGACTTCGGCGGTGACCTTGAGGATGACCTTGAGCGTTTTCGGGTTAGGTGCTCGGGTACGGGATGGATGTCGAGGAGGGTTCTTGGAATTGGATTTGGGAATTGCTGCTGAGGCCACGGAGGGTCGCGAGGATTGACCTTGAAGACCCGTGGGTCGTCTTCGGGGCCTGAATCAACCGCCGATGGGAGACCGAGTACGGAGAATGTGTTCAGAGGACTGCCTTTGGGTGCCGTAATTCGAGAATTGCTTTTAGAGACTGTTTTCCTCCTTACGTTTCGTCATTGGTCGAACGGTTCTCGACGACCGCCACCTGGACCGATCTCGAACAGTCGTCTGGGAAGACCGTCCTCGCGAGAGGCTATCGTACTCCGTCAATCGCGCAAGGTAGAATCGAGCGGAGGAAAGTAGATCCAGTGCTGCTCGTCGCTTGAAGGTCAACGCTAGGTACACTTAAGACGCCGAAGGCTTCACGCTCACGAAGACCTCGAAAAAAGCTCAATTGTTCGCGACCGAATTACGAATGGCATCGATCGATCTGTCAACGATCGTACAAAGTTCCTGATGACGCTTTCGAAGAACGAACGACTCACCGACCACCAGCCATCACCTTTCAACGATCAAGCAAACTCGACCTTGAAGCTCGCGGCACTGGACGTCCGATAACTACGGTCGCCCAGCCTCTGATGGAGAATACACGCACACACACACACACACATACGCACACACACAGGCCCACACGCACACACATATGCGCGCATATACCCCAGCGACATTACGAATACGACGTAAGCGTTCGCGCCCTGACGTAATCAGTAAGTTTTTTCGAACAGTTTTCAAACGTTTGACCAAAGTCTCACGAACGATCGCGACCTTGCGGACGCCGGTTAAGGGTCGTTCAGAGCCAAGGTCATAGCCGTAAACGAAGGCGAGTGGCCACCATTTACCAGGCACTCAACTTCCCAATCGTTTCCACCCACGAAGACTGCGAGCGTTTACTGTCAGCCTTGAAGCCGCCGAAGACCTTCCTTCAGGGTCTTCCCACAGACGAAAAACGCGTACGACTTCCCGCCAACTTTTTTGCACGTCCTTTGACGGACATAATCTGCCCCTCCACCCTCCCCCTACCCTGCCCACTCCCCTATCCATCAGCGTGCCCTCCGCCAATCGTCCATCAACCTTCCCGTTCGTGCGGTTCGCAATTTTTCATCAGGGTCGGTCGTGCTCGCCAGGCTCGACGAACTTTACGAGTTTTTACAGCGATTTAAACTTGCAATCATAAGCGCCGAATGACAACGCTGCCAGTATTTAAACGAATACGTAAATGAAGAACAGACCTCAGCGGAGTGAAGAAGTGGAAGTAGAGAGTGTGTGAGAGAGAGAGAGAGAGAGAGAGAGAGAAAGAGAGAGAGAGAGAAATGGGGTTACCCGACGAGAACGAAGTCGTTCCACTCTCATTGTTGACCCGACCCGCCAGTTTCGGGGTTGATGAACTTAGAGCCTTTATTAGAGTTAGTAGGGTACAGTTTGGCCGCGAATGAGAAGTGTGTGCGCGCGCGCGCGCGTGCGGTATCGTATGTTTTTTCGACTATCGACGACGACGACGTGAGACTGACCGACCGACTCGCCATCGGAACGCCACTCACCTTTTTTCCTTCAAAAAAAATAAAAAAATAACGAAATAAGTCGCTACCGCCGTTGGATAAGGATAAACAATGGACGGAGGTTCATAAGCGGAGTTTAACGCGTACTGCCTTTGATAACGTCGAGCTTTCGGGTAGAACTCGGGGGGGCGTGTGTCCTGGGTGACCTCCGGGCACGACCCTGAGGAATCGACCTTGACGAGTGGAAGCAATGTGCGTAGGACGACACCGGTCGGTCGTATAATGAAAGCAGTATAAAATGGAGAGAGTTAGTTAGTAAACAACACTGCCAGCTACAATACATTACGAATTTAATCGATGGTATTCACGAGATAAATAGCCTAATCCAAACATACACATAATCGCCAATTGCACACGAAAAAAAAAATAAGTAAATAAATTAACGTATCGTGCCCCCCCCCCCTCCCTCTTCCACAGCCCACCTCCCGCCCCTCCCCCGCCAGTTCCCGAAACCCCATAGCTCGGAAAACGAGTGTTATCGTCATGAAATTAGGGGGCTGTTTGACGATTAATATATTACCGATTGTCATATGCGAACGATATTACGATTATTTGACATGAGGTACGTAACACGACGTTATGAATTTTAGGAGGGAGTTGTTGGTTTCCCTTGCGAAAGTCACATGATCCGCCGCTATTAAGGTAATTATTATTGTTACTGTTGGTCACTGTGGACGGTTTTGGTTCCCTTGCTTTTTTTGTTCGGAGGAGAGGCATCCCTTGCGGGGATTGTAAGGTCGTTTTAATCATAGTGGCTCC
This sequence comes from Anoplius nigerrimus, assembly GCA_914767735.1. NCBI lineage: Eukaryota > Metazoa > Arthropoda > Insecta > Hymenoptera > Pompilidae > Anoplius > Anoplius nigerrimus. Next base: position 9,769,699 of record OU612090.1, read on the forward strand.
ATACCATATGTATGAAAAAAAATAAAGAAGGAAGAAAATGTAAGGCCGCTGAACACGGTGAAAATGTACGTGTTGTAAAGAACGTGTTGTCTTATATTATTACTGACATTACACCTTTGCGCTTTGTTCATGCTATTATCAAATAATCAAGACCGTAGCTCGCGTTTCACTCAAACGGAGGACGCGTCTTTAATAGAATTTACATACATTGCGTACACGAGCAGCAGTCCAAATGACCAGCCTTCGCTAACAGCTTAAATCGCACCATAGAAAAAGACAACGCGACACGCGCCTTTCAGTCACACCTTATAATACAGTATAGTTCAGCACTCCGTATGTACATGTTACGTTAAATGCATCAAGCATCGGGCGGTGAACGGACAAGAGAAATTACAAAATGCAAATGGCGCACCCTCAGCTATGGTACATAAAAATTTGATGTGTTTTATTCACTCTTTACTTGAGCTACATTCATCACTTCCTCGTCGGAAGATTTTTGGTCAGTTGCACTCTGGCCGCCCAACAATTCTCCAACCTCAATTTTTTTTGGGGCGTTGTGAACTATCCTTCTCGGTTCATTCCAAGCGTTGCTGAACAGTTCCAGGATTATCTTGGGACTGTTGTGCGGCATAGACCTGCAGAGCTTGACGGACTGGGCGCACAAGCCCTTGAACTTGTCAATCTCTTCAGGAATAACATTTTTGCTCACGTTCAGCTGCGGCTCCAGAGGATTAATTATGTACAAAGCGGAGGCTGAACGTTTCGCCGCCGCGCGTCCTGATCGAAGGTCGATCGCATTCGTGAAGAAGTCGAAGGTCAAGTAATACTCGAAGAAATCGAGAAGCAGCTTGTCCAATGATATGCTCTTCGTTTGAATGTTTACAGGGAATTTGGTCAAGTCACGCGAAAACGTACAATCGACGTTCCCCGCGTATCGTACATCCTTTGAACCTGCGGAAGAAGGACAATATATTGTTGGAGGTGCGTTTCTTTTCGAGAAAGGTAGGTCAGGGTGTGACGGACTGATTCTCACTCGCATTCGAACGTAACATGTCCAGAGTCGGTAGTATTTTCTTCTGTTGAAAGAAGAATAGTATTAGTAGGGTTAGGGAGAAGTTTGTGATCCATGGTCCTGGACTCTCGCGGGTCAGGCAGTTTGCACGTGCCCAATATCGGATTGTGTACACAAGTGGCCTCACTCGAGGGTCAGCTCTTCCAAGAAGCCACAGAAATTCGGACATGTAGAATGCTGTCCTACAAATGTGCTGATGTTACATCTAAAAGCGCTTGATAAGAGCTATGGCGATAGTAGAAGAAAATGTTTGATATTTACAGATTTGAAACGGAAAGGTCGCATTCTAAGCCGGTGAAATGGTGGTTGTATTTGATAATGGGAACTCGAGCGTTCAAAATCTTCTTTACGTTCACCGCACCTGGTACGCAATGATGCATTATGCTGCCTATAGAATCTAAAAGATTCTTTGTAAAGGAATTGTCGAAGTTGTTCATTTGCTTTGTTTGAAGCATTAACCTATCTCCCGCCGAATTTTCACCCTGAAATTAAATAAATTAATCAAAAGGGTTGCAATTTACATTATCGCTGAATAGTTGAATTATGAAAAATTCTCCTTGTATTTTAAATACTATGACATATATGAAATATTGTCCCATTAACTGAGATACTTTAACTACTGGCAAAAGTTTAAATACAAAATTCAATATCACCACTAATATCAGTTAAAGATTTCTTTACCTAAATATACAATGTCAAGTATCAGTCTGGGTCTGTTGTGTCATACAAGGAGTCCTTAAAGAAGACTTTGGATTTTCCACTCACATGCACAATTTCACCTAGATTGAGTATTAGATCGAGGTCACAGGCATGCTTTCCATAACCATTGACAGAGGATCCAAAGGGATACACCTGACATGAATCGAATACATTACTAAACAAATGTTCTATTTGCCATGCTATGAGAAATCTTAATCTCAAATCTAATTCTTGCAGCTCCATAGTCGATAGGAAACGCAGCATTTGATCAGATAGCTGTAAGAGACAAATGATTAGCAAAATGTATTTGCTTGCTAAGTAAATGAAATACAACCAAAACATACATACTGACAGAGAACGTTGAAGAATATTATGGATGGTAGCATCTATATTTCTGTGAGCCATAGATCCTTTGGTCAAACTTGGTTTCATATCTTGATTGTTGTGCTTTATGTTCGTTGGTTCATCTGAACTACGGAACCATAAAAAGTTACTCCTTATTGGAACGCACATGGTTCTATCCAAAAACATAGCTGAATTGACAACTCTTTTTATACTTGTTTGATCAGCAAATTCTATCAGTATAAAGTGCTGTAAATTGTACGTTTCAGTTAGTAAATAATAATATTGTTATTTTCCATTAAAAGGGATTTTATAAACATACGTTACTCTTTGTTTCATAGTGATAAGCAGCATTTATTTGGCCAAACTGAAGAAGACACCTCCGAAGTTCGTAAAATGATTTTTCCCTTTGAACTTGTACCAAAATACTTCTTTTTGCTTTCAACCTTTCATTGTGTACAAAGTCGGAGAACGAATCTTTGGAATAAACACATTGAAAATAATCATATGCCACGCAAAATCAACAAAGTAACATAACATAATCAGGAATTACATCAACGTAAACACACAGAGAAACAGAAATATAGTTTTCTTGAGTTTCTTTTCAGTCAATTTGATATTTGAATAAAACTGTGAATAAGCCGCTTAACATTTGCTTTTATGTATATTAACATTAGAACAGTATCATTCACAAGCTACAACAAAATGTACACAATGACAACATTGGGACTTTACTTACGTGGCAAATACCTATTATTTCTATCCACTGAGCGTGTATTATCTGGCACATTTTGGTACCTATCATTGCTTGTAAAGGACAATTTTTTATTTTTTACAATTAACGACTTAACTTTCGAACGGTAATTTGACATTAGGGGAAATAAACTAATATTGTTACGGCAGAGTAGTGCCATTTTTTAAAATACTTTGTAAATTATTCGTCATCCACGTGCTCTAATGCACGCTACACCATCTTATAGTGTTATATCAAAAAGTCTTAGCCGCACTGAAGTCCGCAAGTGTCGTAATCAGTAATAGTCTGTTAATTAATTAACGGTTGTTCCACGGCTCGGAACATACCCTACAGTCACACAACATAAACAATACAACGTTGTATTATTGTCTCTTTCCAATTGTTGTGCATTCGAAAGAATTTGCGAGGTATGTTCTTCACGAATATGTGCCGGCTACAAAAATGTTCCTAGGTTAGAAACTACAACGGAAAGTGTGTTGATACCATCAAATAATTAATTCAACATAGCACGCTCATGCGTCCGGATTCAACAAATACAAGATTACTTGTAAAATAGTTTAGATGTATGAGTAAACACGGAAGTTGAAAACCGTGCCCTATACATACATATGCAACACAAATGTTGCAGTGCTAGGGAGAATTTTGAAAAATTTGGATCAAATCACGTATTTGACCAGGTGACTTAGAAAGTGGACTTGTAAATATCATGAGACACACTTATAAAGCTCACTACTTTCCTTGAGCATGATTGCCGTGTCACAATTTTCTATTGCAATAAATAAGCAGCGTCATGCGAAATTTAGTCATTTACATGAAAACTACATTAAAACGCGCGGTAAATCCGAAATGATGTTTGGGCACACAAAGAAGAATTTAAATAGAACCGAGTTAAGTAAGAACTTATTCTTTATCGCTGATGCTGCATTTTTTATTGTTTCTCATTGTTTCTTTTAATATAACGGTAAAGGTAAAGAAAGACGTGCTCATCACCGATTTGCATGAACCTTTGCAGAAACATCAATTTTTGCATAAAAATAAGATCTGTAAAAGCCAAAAAGCGCGCCCTCGTCTAATTAAAAAGTTATTAAGCGTCAAAGTTTATTGTAAAACCTGCCTTACCGGCACCGCGAACGCTATCTGCGCATGCGCACTGATATCTGCGCATGCGCACGGACAAGTTTGCAGGTACAGTGCGCGTATTTGAAATGAAATAACATTGAATTGGCAAAGGCTAGGCATGGGCAAGGCTTCCCTTTCATAATATTTAAGGGTTTTCAATCAAAAAATGGATTGAGAGTTGGTTTAGGTCTATATTTCTTTCAGCCAAATCTCACTTTTCATTTTAGTTCTACGGCTAGGTGCGGGCAAGACTTCCCTTACATAATATTTAAGGGTTTTCAATCAAAAAATGGGTTGAGAGTTGGTTTAGGTCTATATTTCTTTCAGCCAAATCTCACTTTTCATTTTATTTCTATGGCTAGGTGTGGGCAAGGCTTCCCTTTCATAATGTTTAAGAGTTTTCAATCAAACAATGGTTTGAGTCCTGTCGACGCAGTTCACCGACGTCGCTACCAGGGGCAGTACCTGCTGGGCAGTACACGTCGTGCCATCTGTAGGGTACAGTCGGAACCCACTCAGTTTTCGACAGTGTTCACGAGTTTGCCACCGGGGACAGCACCTCCCGAGCAGTATATGTCGCGCCATCTGTGTGTTTTTAGTGTATTACTTATTTAAATTTGCGACTATATTAATATTAAATTATTCAAGATAATTATTATGTAAGACATTGTACGTATGTATATATTTGGTCTAAGTATTATGTATGTAGCGTGTATGCGAAAATATCAACAATTGTATAGAAATTAGATTATAAATATGTAAGATGCATTTAGCCACGCACATAATTAGGAGCTACGGAATAAATAAGCCACACTATATGCATCTCCCCCATCGTAGTTATCTGAAATAATTATATCGTCAGTCGTATATAGCTGACACTGCACTGTATCATTCTACAGTCTTAACGTTCCGATTAGGGCAGGAAACAGGTTTATAATCAAACACATACAACAGAATGCTTTTTGTCACAGTGATATCATAATTTACACACATACACGTATGAATTGGATATTAACTTACATTACATAACGCGTTAGACTTAGGCATGCTAATGGAAGACATGGATTTTTCTCGTATAATCTACGGAATTACGTAAGACATCGCACGAAGAGGAACGATGGTATACATACTTGACTAGATATGCAACACTCGCAATACTTGTCGTAGAATCGGCGCTTTTGACAAAAGAATCCCGAAATTTTATTCGACGCACGACGAACATAGCGACAGCTCGCTTCTCGGCTTTGAAGGACTAATCCAGTGGTCGGCAAAGTGCGGCTCCAGAGCCGCATGTGGCTCTTTGGCTCCTTAAGTGCGGCTCTGGCACAAATATCCACGGAAAGCGCAATAATAATTTCATTTAAAAAATAACTTGGATAAGAAAAAAATTACATCTTATTTTGATAAATTAAAATTCTTCTATAAATCGAGAATATGTATAATTTTTTGTTTAAGTTAAAAGGTAGATAGGTAATTAAAATTTTATATTGTTGTAAAAATACGTAAAGATGCAAGCATATTGTTCGCATTAATAAATATTTATTAAGTATGAAATTTAGTTTTATTTAGTGTAATAAAAGTTTACTAAACAAGCAGATTTGGCTCCCAATTTTTTTTTAAAAATGTTGTAATGTTCATATTTGGCTCTTTGGCTAATAAGTTTGCCGACCACTGGACTAATCGATACCGAAGCCAGTACACTATGAATAAGTTAATCGTTCTCGAACTCCCAAGGTTAGATTTTCATCGAATTAGGACGACGTTCGGTGCGATCGGCGGAATCCTTAAAATTTTTACATTTGTACTTGTCCCTCAGTCGATCAAGGACTCGACAACTTTCGATGCGTCTTTCCTCTTGTCCGATCAAAAATCATTGACGTACCGTTAAATGATACCGGCGTAAAACAAAATAAACATTCACATTTTCTCATAATTTTGCGACAAGACGAACCAAGAAGAAAGTAACTCCCTTCGGTTCATAATTTGGTATACTAAGAGGAATAAATAATTTGTTAGATTAATACTCTGTTATCGTCAATGTCTACGTGGTTATTCATCGTCTTGAACGAAATAAAATTTTTCTGTCGGTGGAATCGTAGGACGCCATACGGAAGACTCGTTTTAGAAAAGTATGCTGCCGGCAAGTTTTTAGTTCGGCAGATAGTATTCTCGCGGAATGTACTCCGGTTTCGGGCTGCTTGGCTCGATTCCGAGTAATTCGCCCATGAATGCGATGTACGTTATTGCCAGACGCAGAGTCTCAATTCTTGATAAGCGCTTTTCGTAAGCGAACGTTGGGACCTGATAAGTAAACATATTCGACATGAAACTATCATTGTATCTATCATCGATCATATTACACATATTTGACATCAAACTATCATTGTATCAATGTACATTTTGTGATATGAGCATATCACGAAATATATATTGCATACCAATAACTGTTACAACTCTACGATTCCAAGTAGGTACAAGTTTTCAGATACATTGTTTAATTCGTAACCAATAAAGTGTACAATTTTTATAAATTGAATACACCTCTTCATAAAGGAGAAAAAATATACCTATTATAAATATGACGCTGTAAATTGAGGCTTTCTACTCTGATTACAGGAAAAAAGGTGGTCGATCGGTTACATTTATCGAATTTACATAGCACTACATTTGCAAGTTTTGAGTTGTAATCAATCTTTTACGAGTACCTATATCGAATCCTTAAGCTCGTTTCGAACTTTTGAAACAAAACACACGCCATGACACGCGTTCCATTTATGTTTCATCGAATTTTGTTCAGCAAAGTAGCAAAGGGCGGGGGGGGGGGGTTACCTTTCTGCGCAATTTATCGAAGGCCTCGTTCAAGTTGAACATCCTGCGCCTCTCTCGAATGTTGGCAGCCCTCCTCTGAGAGACAGTTGCCACACGGCGTCTTGGTTTTTTGGTTGTCGAGGAGGGAAGATTCGGTGAACGCCCATTGGGCGTATATCGGCTGCAATCGTTAGGTTTATTTCAGAATTTATTTCACGTCGAGTATATTTCTTTATTTTGCATTATTCTCAATTCCATACGAATCGAATACTTTATTTTACGTTCTTTCAACTTTTTCAAGCCGGGCTACGTTTCTTTAACAACATATTAGTGATTATACTCTATGAAAACCATATTTTGTTTTAGAAAGTCGAAAATGTTTGGCCTGACTTCTTAGTTAACTTTTTGCTTAAGTACGGTTTCGTAATTGGTACCTATGCCAGTTTCAACAAACAGTTAACTAGTAGGTACCTACGTCAATTCAAATCTGAGGAATTTATATCTAAGGCAACAGAACAACATTTCAAGATTTTGCAATGTATTTAATCAAACCCACGGACACCAAACGCGGCATCAATTCAGTCCTAAGGACCATTGACGCAAAAAAGTTGCAAAATTGCAAAAATTGTCCATCCCAGATTTTCGGGCCCATTTCACCGGGCCGTTAAAATACGTCAATTCAAACCTGAGGAATTTACATCTAAGGCAACAGCACAACATTTCAAGATTTTGCAATGTATTTAATGGAACCCACAGGCACCAAACTCGGCATCAATTCAATCCTTAGGACCATTGACGCAAAAAAGTTGCAAAGTTGCAAAAGTTTACCATCCCAGATTTACGGGCCCATTTCACTGGGCCATTAAAATACGTCAATTCAAACCTGAGGAATTTACATCTAAGGCAACAGAACAACATTTCAAGATTTTGCAATGTATTTAATCAAACCCACGGACACCAAACTCGGCATCAATTCAATCCTAAGGACCATTGACGCAAAAAAGTTGCAAAATTGCAAAAGTTGTCCATCCCAGATTTACGGGCCCATTTCACCGGGCCGTTAAAATATGTCAATTCGACCCTGAGGAATTTACCTCTGATGCAGCAGTGCGCACGGTTGCCTATACAGTCCGTGTTCGTTGACGTGCGAGTGCGTGGGCGGCGGCGCCTGATAGAGAACCGAACTGTCCCACATGGGATAGCTTCCCAATTCCGTGCCGACGTACTGCGACATCTCCGCGGCGATCACCTGCTCACAGGAGAACGAAAGGTAGCCGATCGCACTCTGACATGCTCTCTATTTCGATCTTCCTCCGACGCTAGCAAGTACTCTCGTGATATACCTAATCACGCACGATTAGCAGCCTCGTTGGCCACGTAGTAGCAAATGCCACCTCCTGCAACTAAAACGGCAAAAAAACTGAATGAACACTTGCGATCCTCGCCTGAATCGCATTGATCGTTTCGTTCGTCGTTCGACGATCACGGCTAAATTCATGCTCAGCGAATCCGGACTGCAAGTTTTTGGATCATATGCTACTACGCGGCCAGTAACGGCGGATCGAACTATTGACAGATTCGAGTATACTGTTGATGTCTCTAGAACGCAATCGGTATCCTCTTACCCCAGCGAAAGGGGAGAAGTGAAGTGCGAGCGTTTAGTTTGACAAAGTTTGTGCAGACCACTCTTCACAGTATCTGACATTGATTCGATTGACACTCGCAACAAAGGATTTTTTGAGTGCGCTTAAAGAGTCGAATTATCGTACGTGTCTAAGAATCTTCAGTTACAGGCTGTGTATCCGATCATTGACCGATTCACACTGTTCCGTAATTGCAGCATTGAATACGATTCATGACCTTTCCACGAAGGACACTCAACGAGCCCTTCGAGCAACACCGTTACACGTCCGCACGAAACTGGTTCCCCAGCTCGGAATTAACGAAACGTCCGGCAAACTTTTGACCCGAAACTCACTGGTGCTTGATTTCCATTAATCTCCCAGAGCTGTTCGGTGTAGCTCATATCCCGTATCCTGTCCGAAGCTTCGAGCGGCCAGCCAAGATAGAAGCCCCGTCACTCCGGACTCGAAAGAAACGAAAAAAGAAATCCGCCGCCAAAGATCTGCCCAGTAGCGTCCCTCTTTTGGGAACCGGGAGCTTGAACGCGAGTTTCCGAGGCGAAGATACGCCGAAACTCCCGGAAGAACCTGGCAGCTCGAGTGCCCGATTCGATCTGATAAGGGTCCCGGACCCGCTTGGGCGAGAACGGCCGGCACAACGCCCGCTGCCGGCGTCCGACCAATGGGAGAGCGGCGGCTGGCGATGACGCGGCGGCTTGCGCGCTCACTGGCCCGCTGGACTGGCGGACTTGCCGGGAAGGAGTGGGGGTAGAGCGAGTAGTCGGCGAAACAGGCTGAGTGGGCGGGGCTTATCGTCTACCCTGCGGCAGCCACCCTTGAACTGTCCTCTACTGCCTCTCGCTCGAATCTGCTCGCGCCTGCCTCTGTTCCGTTCCCGTTGGCCGTTTCGTAGCGTAATTGAAATTTCGGTTTCAGACGAAAAAGTTAATTATGGATTGGGTTCGTGGAAGGATGAGAGGGAGGGAGGGAGGGGGGCGGGGGGGGGGGTAAAGAGTTTGGGGAGGTTATTGAGATTTGAAGTTGGATGAATAGATATTGGGTAATGTGCTTTGTTGCGCAAAGTATTTACCTTTTAATGGTGTGCAGGACTCTTCGTTTGCTGTTGATTCGAATGTGAAGAGTGACTACTGTAATGAAACAGTACTTATACCATTGTTTTTAAATATCAATTTATGAAAGTTGTTGTATAAATATTATGTATACACATACATGTTTCTCCATTTTAGGGATTTAAATTTGTTCAGAATTGGTAAGTAGCTTTGATCTATCAAAGCAGGGGTGCGTTATTGAATTAACAGCAGCTTATTGTCAGAAGAATCAGAAGGTTTGTCCGAACTGGTTGATACCTTTAATTTTTTTCTAACGAATGGAAGTGCTTTCCAACTACTATTCTTATTTATAATTACTTAATGCTGTAGTGGATGGGTTTGGTGATGGGTTTGGAAAATCACAGGAGGTTTGGTTCTGTGGGAAAGTATTAAGGATTTATTCATTTTGGAGATTTTACAGGAAATTGGTTCGGGTGTCGGTAAGGTAGGACTTGGCTCTACTCGTAATGACCGATCTCTTTTAACAGAGCACGCTCGTCTCAAACTCTCGATGGTAAAACGCTTGACTTTACAATATTGGATTCTACTATTTAGAGGGTGTCTTGTATTTTCTAGGAGGTGATCGGCGGTGAGTCCTGCCGATCTATCCTCTGGCGGGCGACTTAAGGTCTTGGTCCGCTATTGACTCTACTGGGCAGTTTTCCTGTACTCTCCCCTCGTGGAGGCGGCCGGTGGCGTAGTCCTACCGTCCTCTCCTCCAGAGGGTGACCCGGGAATCGCCCGCAAATGACTCTACTGGGTAGCCTTCCTGTACTCTCCCCTAGTGGAGGCGGCCGGTGGCGTAGTCCTACCGTCCTCTCCTCCACAGGGTGACCCGGGAATCGGCTCCCATGCCTAAGGACACTCTGTACTCTCCCCTCCTGGAGGCGGCCGGTGGCATAGTCCTACCGTCCTCTCCTCCAGGGGGTGACCCAGAATGGTCCCCGGCCCTGCTGGGCGACCGTGGTATTACCTCGTCTTCCCAGCAGGAAACTAAGAGATTGTGTGACCGAAGACACCGTCTTTTATACTCCTTCGTAACTAAGCAAGCGAGCTCATCAACAAGTGCGTTGCTATGCGTGGTGGTCATCTCGGCCGCGGGACGCGATCGCCGGTTGTCGCGAATCTTCGAGAACCTTCTCGATCCTTCCAGATGCTTCTGGACCCTTCTCGATTCTTCCCCGTCCGTTGCCTTGGTAACGTGTTGTTTGGTACTGCTAGTGGGAGGAGGATAGCGAGCAGTGGGTCTCACTCACTCCCATGTCGCGAAAAAATTGTTGTGGGTGTTGTTGGATGTTACAATGCAAAGTAATGGCATCTGATTTTTATAGAGTATTTTCAACTCTGAAGCATAACACTTTTTCGCACAAGACTGGATCTATAAATATAGGTAGATCCATTACTTACTATTAAAAGCAACAACTGTCCTAAAATTTACTTTCTTCGTCAAGATATTATTTTCATTTTTTTTCATGGCTCCCATTCAATTTTTAGAATATTAACCAATTAATTGATGCTTTACAATATATAGAACAGCATCTGCCTTTAGATAAGAAACATGATTTTTTATGTGGATGATTAAGTTGTAAGTATTCGACTTACCTACATGTTTTAATGCGTTGTTTAATTTCTTGTGTGTTGAAAACCGGTGCAAATGAAAGATACTTTCTCAGAGCAGAAGTAAACGCAACACTCCATGCTAGAATTTATTTAATTCTATGTGACAATAGAAATTGTATGGAATGTATTTAAGTAGATTGTTCTGACATATATCTAATACCTACAACCCAAAGGAATTCTGAGACAAATATATTCAATGATCAGAATATAACATTTTCTAAACTTAAACACATCATAAAGTTAATTGATCCTTTTATGGTAAATGTGTAAGATAGTACATCAACTTTAAGAAGATTGAAAATTTAAAAATATAACTTGATAAAGTTCCCAAAGAAAGAATACCTATAAAAACTGGAAAGTTAGACACATTCTTGTACACATCGCGATTATAATGTCAGATTGGCAAAAAAGTAATTTCGGTTTTCTAACGTGAAATAAAGCTCACATATTTCTACAAAGAATAATCTTTAATCAACAACGCATTTTGCACTTTGTTCCGTAATTAAAATGTGACCAATATCAAATGCCAAAAGGGAAATATTTCAACACCAGCAAAAGTTCTTAAAAAATTACAATACCACCGATGCTTACAAACCAAAAATACTTTCATGCCAACCAAACATTCTATGGTTGTAAAAATAAGAAAAAAACATTTCCCATTATCCCATTAAAGTTTAATCTCTAATAACATTTGACGCAACATAGTGACATACTAGTTGTACAAATACAAACTTGTACATCGGCACCTTGCACCCCCCCCCCCCCCCCCCCCAAGTGCACCCACGAAACACGTTTCTTCATAAACAAACCCGTACGACTGACCACCCCCTTAAACGGAAACTCTGCCCGGACAAAAAAAGGAGAGAGCAACAGCGGCTGAAAGCGTCCCTGCCAGTCGGCAGCATTAATAATTTTATGCACCCCCCGACCGCTTTCGGGGGCAAACAAGATCAGATTTGACACGCCGGGGTTGTCAGTCCTCCGGCGAGTCGAGTGTCTCGGCTAATATCTATTTAATTAATTCTGGCGACGCCCCATTCGTTTTGAGAATCGGTCGCCGCTCGATTGCCCCTCGACAATATGTCGGGCCAACCCTTAGTTATTCCCCGTTATGAACACTTTCGAAGGATGCCACCGAAATACTCTGCACGTGCCGCCCCGGCGTCAACTTCGACTCCCGGCTCAATTTGCGCAATTTCCGGCTTGGCTCTGAAAGTCGAATGAACCGGACAATTGGGATTAACATGGTAGTCATAAGTTTTTAACCCTTTTAGTGCCGGACGACGATATATCGTTGCGCATCCAATAGCGTCGTACTATTTCCATTGCGAGAGAATTTTACCTCAAAATAAATTTAGAAATCGTTATAAACGGTCTGATTTCAATACGAGATGTTTAATCCGCCGCTTTTTGAATCATGTAAATATCATTTTTAGTTTGGTTTTTATGAGTCTTTTCCGAAACCCTTGTAAATTGCATGAAATTCGTCCGGTTATCTTCGCATAGGCACCTCTGTTCCGGCCGGCACTAAAAGGGTTAAGGAGGGTAGCAGAAGTACCTAAACGCTCAAAATCGAGCTGGTTTTCCGCGATTTTTTTTTAAAAGGAAAGAAATGAGCAATCTTCGAGGAATTGCAGACAAGTTTGAAAGTACTATCGAAGACCTCACCAAAATTTTTTTGTGAAAAAATATTACAAAATGGCGGATTTATGGGATATCAAAGAGCGCGTCTTGTCCTCGTAGCTGTCAATTGGCGGGAAGGGTGCAGCTCGTAATTTTTGTCTCAAATCAAAAATGCAAAGCGATTTGTTAATATTATAGGTTCCTCTTCTATATGTCACAACAATGATTTCGAAAATACATAAACCGTTATTGTGCTACGTAGGTATACTGTGTAGCGTTAGTAACAGTGAAGTGGAGATTTTATCGTTTACAATATCATTACATGGTGTAAGTGAAATGGGACACGTAGGTATTCGGAAAGTATTATCATGAATATTAAAACGAAAATAATTTGAATAACAGAAAAGTAAATGTAATCCAAAAGTACGACAGTTGTATTAAATCACTACATAATTCGGTAAAAGTCAACAAAAGTACGGAAAAACCTCAATTATGCATAATATTGGTACCTACCTACATAATACCGCCATTGTTGACTGTCGCAAGCATTAAAAGTACGCATCTGCGAACACAGTATTAAAATTGTTCTAACAATTCAGTACCCTAAACAAAATTCTTTCAAACACCCCTTTTAAACCATACAAAAATGATCTCAAAAATAACCAAAAATCCTTCAAAAAAAACAAACCTCTTGCCTCTCACGCGTTTTAATTTAAGAAAGGACTGAAAGCACGGTTGATTAATCGGATTAAAGCGGGTTTCGAGATGGAGAAATATAACGGGTTGGTTGATATTTGAGCCGAAGACCGAAACGGCCTTCATGCCAGCTCCGCGGTAATATGTACTATATCCATAACTGCAAGCTGACGCTTTGGATCAATGTTCGAAGCGTCGGCGCTCAAAAGCCTTCTGGACGGAAATTTCGTCCTTTCTCTCGCGAACAAAACTCCGTCATCGAATTGACAAAAGTCCCATCCTTCAGAAACTTAACGAGTGTTTCACGAATGTTATGCATTCAATCATCTTTCGTAAAGTTTCAGGCTCAAAACTAATTATGAACTTAGTCAATATAGGCATTAAAAGTATTTGCTGCAAGAAATAGTTGTGTGCTGGTTTTTGTGTTCATTTATTGATCAGTATTGATAAATAATACAGCTGAAACTGTGTTATATTGATTCTAATGAGTATTTCTGCCGTTTGTAATGAGATGACGATGATGAGAGATGTAAATAATTTGGTGTAAATCGTACACCAAACGACAGTTTATACCTATCTATGTAAAATATCGTAATTTGTTGTACAAAAAATCAATGGTTTTGTAAAGTAACTTACTAATGAAAATTCCATGGTCAATAACTAATCTACCATCCTTAGCCTTCATACTCAAATACCTAAAAACAGTTAAGTAGCATAACATTGAAAAATTATTCTACAAAATCATATGTACCTACGCATTAGTGAATTCTTTCCTCAAAAACCAAATTAAACAGATTCATTTATCAACATCATCATGTGTCATTTATCAACATGTAGAATACAATATTTCCTTCTTTATTCAGGACTACTTGGAACCCAACTTAAAATAAGGACTATCTTCATCCTTGAATGTTATATTTTCACCATCATGTCACATATATTATATTATATTTCCCCGTGAACAAAAACACGCATAAATAATGTACTGTAAATCGTATATCAAACAATAATTAATACCTATATTAAATACCGTAATCTCTTACAAAAAAATCAACGATTTGCTAATAAAATAAAAATAAAAATACCTAATCTACTATTCTTAGTCTAGGCATTCGATACCTAAAAATAATTGGTATCGCATTGAAAACTTATATAAGTACTACAAAATAATATATATGCAGTAGTAAATTCTTTCCTTATAAAGTAGACCATGCATACGTACCATTTAAATACATTTAATATGTGATGTCGATCAACATTTAGAACACAATATTCGTTCTCTCGTTCTTGACTCGCTACTACGCAGCCAATCTAAAATAAAAAATAGCTTTTATCCTCAAATATATTTTCACCACTATCTTATACTACGCAGCCAATCTAAAATAAAAAATACCTTTTATCCTCAAATATATTTTCACCGCTATCTTATACTACGCAGCCAATCTAAAATAAAAAATAGCTTTTATCCTCAAATATATTTTCACCACTATCTTATATTAATTTCCAGCGACGACTTAGGCATATTTCATTCCATTTTGACACTGAACGCGAAAGTGACCGAGAAAAAGATAACGGTACATGTTATGCGCGACGTTAAACGATCCTTTTAGCCAGGACTCCTGCAGTGCACGTGTTCGTCCTGATCTGATTCTGATGCGCTTATAACAATGGACACAACGGGGTCACGCCTCGGGCAGAAATTAGATGATTTCGTCACAGGGGTTTTGGCCCTTTTGACGCTCTTATTACACAGATTTGTCAGCGGAACATCGGGAAGGGTCGCTTTCCCATTCTTTCGGCCTGTTTTCGCCGTTTCATTCGTAGAATATCAGTAATGTTCGATATTTCTGATCGTTGTCATGCTACTAATGTTCCATACGCTTCAATATGGCTAAACTTTTGCTACTCTACTATTACGTCAGCAAAGAAATGGAAAAGTTGATTTTCTACCAATTTGATAATTTTTTCGGTTTTCGATATTGGCCTTCAGAACAGACAAATCTGAATTATTTGATACTGTTTCAAAATTAAAAAGATATTAATAGCGTTTTTGTGAGTGTTCAAAAGCAGGAAAAATTGTGAATATTTGCTTAGGACCGGAAATGAACTAAACAGCTACTGGTAGATTCTCTTCGATTGAACCTGCCAATAAAAAGTTTATAGAATATTTTTAAGTAGCATCTTCAATCATATTTCTAGAACAACGAGGATAAGTATTGTGGCAAATGTAACCACTCTTCAAATCATAACAATTTGTAAGCTTAGAAACATTATAAAGTTAATTGAGATATTTTATCTAAATTTATAAGATCGTATACCTACTCTAGTAAGATTACAAAAGAAGTTTTACTATTCTTGTGCATGTAGCTATCCTAATATCAGGTTGGCAAGAAAATAATTTAGATTTTATAGCGTGACATAAAACTTATATTTTTATACACGCGATAAACTTTATTCAACGATGTATTTTCCATTTTGTTCGACAACCTTCTGCCACCTTTCTGGTAACTTCATAATTCGTACTCATAAAACGTTTGATCCTTATCAGTAAAAAACTGAACGCTATCTATGCTTGCAAACCAAAAATACTTTCTTAATAACCCAATAGTAAACAAGGACAGAAAGTTTGTTTATTAATAAAGTGCTAAAATATCTAAAGTGATAAAAGTACGAGGATATTTCTAATGCAAAACTTTTATGTAAGTATCATATAATTTGTGATTAACATGGTGTAAACGTTTTATTTACGGGCCAGTCAATTATTTTTTTAAATAAACTTACACCAATTTCAAAAATAAACGGTCCATATGTAGATGCGAATGAAACAATGTGAAAATAAAGTAAAAGAAAAAACTGATTTCAGTTATGTCCCAAATGAAGCTGATATAAACATGTATAAATAGTATCACAGTTAAAAATATGTTTATATATAAAAGTGGCCGATAATTTTTTTAGATCCAACATACCTGTTGAAAACTGTACATGCGTATACAAGAAACAGCTGTAACGACCAATGTATAACTCTAGCACCATACGCAATAGCCAAAGTAACAATGACAGTACTGAGGAAAATGATCAATCATAAGGTAAATTCTCCAGAGAAGAAACATATATCAGACACTAAGTGACTTTATTAACAATTTATATCTATTTAATACACACATGTTTACCTTAATCATCCTACGCAAAAATAAGTTTCGTTATATAAATCTCTTTTTGCTACTCAGATAGTTTTACATTGAACCGTCTTCGCCGTTACAATTTATCGTTCATAACGCATTCGAAAATACGTTTCTAATTGAACTTTGTAAATATCTCCTGCGAGCATGTAATCCAAATCAGTTGTAAAGATATACTTTCTTCCATTTCTGTCGAACTGAAAAAAAAGTGTTCGATAGGCCTTTCCAGAGGAACGTCATAAATATCTTTAACAAAATAAAGTCTTGCAATGCGTATTCAAACATGTTATATTCGTACTACTTAAACGCTATCGCCTCTGTTTTCTGCTCCGTTACCGATTAAACACATAATTTATCGATATTATACATGAAACTTTCGCTATGGTACCCAGGGCTATTTATCAATTAATTCCTTAGCCATCTAGTTTGTAACAGAAATAATGAGCAAAACAGATTGAGTTGAACAATCTCTCGACAAAAGTCGCCGACTATTCACAAAACGCATATTTACACTAACTAAATATACTATTCCTCTATAACATTAATACTAAACGGAGAAGAACGTAAGTACATTATGAACAATAGCTACAAAGAAATGGAAATGTATTGGTTACATTGTGGACCACTGTTTCCTATCGTCATTACATCTATCAAACTAAATGGACAACCGTTGCATTATCTATTATTATGCGCGTTAAAACAAAATTGTTCTAACCATTGTAAAATATCTCATTTATTGCAGCATTGGGGTGAATATCGTTAAAACATTTCACAAGGCGGACTGTCAGACTTCTGGTTCTGATAAACCGAACATTCGCTCGAGACTAACATTTATCTGAGAAGAAAAGCTCGACACAAACGGGATAAATACTTCGGTCAGTTTATACAAGGTTGATCGTTAAGGAAAATATCATAGCGTATGAATAGTCAAAACAGCGGCGATAAATGATTTAAGTACATCGATCACGAATTTACAGTTAAACTAAAGCTCATATATACACTCCTAACGCGCTGCTAATCGTCACCGAGTAGGATGAACACAATGAAAATGACAAGGATACAGGATTCATTTTCAACGATTCTCCCGCCCGCTCAACATTCAGCTTTTTTCAGCTACGGAGCATGATTACATACAGAATATTACATACTGTCGACGACAAGCCTGTACAAACGTTTCCCCGTAGAAACAAATGTACACGAAAGAAGCGAAACGAAAGGCGGTACGTCCAATAAACTGGAATAGCAATACCGGAAAGACTATGATATGACTCAGGAACAATATTACACTCAGCAACTGCGAAACGACACTGACCAACGCAAAAAAAAAGAACATTCAGTCCTAGACTGACAATTTTGAAACGCCGAAGTAACCCGTATAACATCTTCGTTGTCGTTGATCGCGAGGATCGTACAATAAAACTCCCATAATTCCCTCTATATCATTGTTGCCTGAATTGAAGGTCTCGCACGACGGACAACGGAATACGAGCTATCTTAACCTGCAGCTTATCGAGTCAGTGCGCTAAGTGACAGGACGGCCTGGCAAGCGAATCCTACTCCTTCCTCTCGTTCTTGACATTGAAGCCGACCGTGATGTTAGAATTGTCCTTCAAGCTGGTGGCCATCGTCAGGATCGGCTCGTCTTCGGTATCCTCGCTGGCGGTGAACGTCTTGGGATCGACGATGCTCTTCCAGTTCTCAAGGTCCTCGTCCGACATCGTCGAGAAGGAGCTCTGCTTCGACGTGTACTTGAAGCTGTAGTTCGCGTCCGACCTTGAGGCTCCCACCTTCGGCGTGGAGACGCTCTGCGAGCGTGAGAATATCTTTCTCTTGCCGCCGTCCGTCGCAGGACACTTCTTCGAATCCTGCGCCTTCTCGTCCTTGACCCGCGACGCCTGACTCTTCTCCGACCCTTCGACCTTCGGCGCTTTCGTTCGGTCCGCTAACGCGGCCGGCAACTTGTCCGTTTCCTTGATGCGAACGTCCTCGTCCGATATTTCCATACTCTCGACGCGGAACCTACCGACGAAAGAGGAGTCGATCGGTTTCTAATCCCTCTACACCCGACATGCATTGGTTTCGTTGCTTTGCCTTGTCGCGGATCAGCTGCAATCTGTATTGTCACTTCGGTAAACTAATGGATATATGTACGGTCAGGCCGAAATTGAACTGGTTTTTAGGTGGGTGGTTAATGGTTAAAGGGTTAAGTTAAACTAATGGAGCTCTACGGACTACAAGAGTTGGCATTACGTGAAAGTAATGATAAATGAGCCGTTCAGTACACAAATCGATTAACTCCATAAAACACAAAAGTTGGGAAGTGCGATGAAATAATGTACATTATTTTAAAAAATTACCTTTGTAATATTAATTCAAGTATATATTCTAGAATGCATAAATACAGATATAGCTTTCATCTAACGGTATATAAAATTAATAAGAAAGAATGGCCAAAAAATGATAGTCAGTAGTGTTATAATTTTTATGTGACTGGTGGAGTTAATGGATTTTTGCACTGAACGGATCAAATACAATAAGAGGCCAGTGGAGGTAAAGAAAACAGGAAGGATGTGTTGGACTTAATAAAGCAGAAAGCACATTTCATAAAATTGAATGATACAAGTTAACTACGGTGAATGATTACGATTGTTTATGTCTACACTTCAGAGACAATGACTACAACTCGAAGCATCCTAAATGTAATAAAATCTTATGATGTACGGTCAGTAAAAAGGGTTTCTGTAAGCAGCATCAAAATTCATTTAGCTTCATATTATTTTAATGGTGTAGGTAATTAATAAATAATATTCACTGTACTTTATCAATAGGTTAAATCTATCATTAGCGATTGTCTGAAGCGATACTAAAAGCTACTAAAATTCATGCAATAACTAAGCTACTCCCGAACGTAATAAATCATTTCTCTGTTTGTTTATTCAAATTGCGAGCAGCTCCAGCTGCCAAGGCCTTTAGCTGCGTATGAAACGACCTAATTTCCAGAAAAACACACAGACAAAAATAAGAACGGTTTGAATAAAATCGATGTCAACCAAACACTGAAAGTCAACGGTAATGTAATACGCATTTTCACTTGACCCCCAAACTCAATCGCAACATGCAAGTTGTGCGTGTGAACGACAGCAGGCCAACAGCGTACAGAGACTCTTTCTACTGACACAACGTCAAGTTCCGTCAAGTTTTGCGCAGCATCTCTACTTGTCCTTGCCTGCCTTCAACGAGCAACTCAAAGACGCTTACCTCCCAATTTTTTTGTAACTGCTCCCCGGCTTCGGTGCGGCAGCCGTCTCCTGCTGTTCGAATATCAGCTTGACGTCCTGCTTCTTCTGCTCCTCGGTCTGCTTCAGGGTCAGCGTGTGCTCCTCGTCGTCGTCCATGTTGTCCGCCGGCAGATCCTCCGGACAGACGATCTTCTGCACTCCGCCAGCGAATCCGGGAGCGTGTCCTGGCTTCCGTATCTGACCGTCCTCATTGCTGTAATAATCCGTATAGGAGACACTACCGCGGCTCTCTCGATTCTCCTGATCGATATTCATGCAAAAATCGTTAAAGTCGAGATCCAAGCACGGGGTCGTGGAAAACTTTGGACCTGCACTGAAAGGCTGCGCTCTGCAAATACAAAAAAATGCACAAGAGCCTAATAGAGTTCACATGCTCCGCTCGTCTAAGGAAGCCTCCCTACGTGGGGCCACGTTATGTCGGGCAGTGATGTGTGTTTTCATTCCGCGCTCTATTCGCGGACTGAGCGAGAAGAAGAAGAAGCGGAAGTATAGGTCGAGCGGTTCGATGAAGTCCGCCGGAATCTTCGATCAGAGCGGAAACGTAAAGATGTAAAGGTGGAGATGCGAAGAATAGAGATTCTAGTACGAGCGGTCGTAAAGGTTCGTAGCGAGAGCGAATCTTAGACTCAATGGACGATGAAACTGTTCTTTGGGGCAGCATTTGGGCACCCGGAGTACGTTTTAGACTTTGGATGTCAATCGTTTGTCTAAACATAGATTGGATACTCTGGTCCACTGTGGAAGTATTGGGTTGGCAAGAATGTTCTTTCGGTTTCATAGTGTGAAAGAAAAGTCATATTTTTATACAACCAATATACTCCGTTCGACAATATATTTTCTATTTTGTGCGATGACCTTTTGCTATATTTCTGGCGAGTTCGTTATTCCGCGTTCATAAAACTTGTAATCCGTAGGCAGCAAAAAACTGAACGGTACCAGTGCTTCAAAACCGAAAGAACTTTCTTGCCAACCTAATATTTACGCTACTGGGATTAATTTTGAACCTACAGACACACTCCGACCAGCTACTGAAACAATTTAGTGCGTTCAAAATGTGTTCAGGAATAGGTTTTAATTCGTTGTTCATCGACACCGATGACAAACGAATTAACGTTGAGCGTGCGGTATGGAAGACTGGAACTCCGATTCACGTGTTTATTTCCGTAACTGGTCGTTTTCAATTAATTACATTGGAAAACATGCGATTCGACAATGTACATCAAAGAAGCCAAATTGGTCAGTACTCAAGATACTTCTACGTCCGAGTACCCACGTACTTGATACTCGAGATTGGAATCTGTAATTTACAGACAAATATGTGCACATTACATAGCAAAGAACCGTTGCTATTCACTATTTGTGGGTATGTACCAGATTGTGTTCATCAGATGCATTTACTATTTACATGGCAGACGCTGTCAGCGGACTTACCCATCGTTGCTGATTAGACTTATGGACATACTACAGTCTCCAGTTGAAGTAGGTGCTGGAGACGAAGGTTCTGAAGATAAGAACGATTGTGGTTCACTGCTCCAACCTGCACCTAATGATTAAGAACAGTATTTATGTATACGTACGCCGCTGATTATAAAAATTATAGGTTAGAATGAAACAAAATTTTCTTAATTATTTACTCTCTAGAGTATGAGTTATAGGTAAAAGTAACCAATGAAGATATTTTTATATAAAGAATGCACAAAGAATGAGATGTTCAAATGTGAATTAGGAAAAGTTGTTCACCAATAGCACACTTACTATTTGGACTGGTAGGGGATGGCTGATTTCTGATATCACATGTTTCCCCATCGTTAGAGGATTTGTACTGTATCGGCGTTGGAGTGATGTACCTGCAAGCATTAACGCACACAGCAAAGTTACTAACACCAGTTCCATCTATCCACACATGAACTAATGTAATAATAAGCTATTGAAGATATTCCTCCTGACTTTCATAAAGTCAGTAAAACAAGCAACAGGAGCAAGTAACACGTCGGCACGCCAGAAGTCAAATCAAATATTACAAAAGCAGAAAACAGCTTCACTGTTTGCCTGAAAAAAAAATCCGGTATTCCTTCGACCCGTCGAACCCTTACAAAAATACACTCGCACCAAAGTCACATCCAAAAACTCTACCACGCAAAAGACCTTAACGACACATTTCTTTATCAATCTCCACGAGACTTTCTGATCATTGCAACAGGATCACAAGTCCAGTGTTGAATATTGTCAGACATGGAAAACTTACTGAGTAAAAAAAAAAAAGTGGGCTCAGTACTCACGATGCGGTCTTATTTAATTTCTTATGGTACCTGACAGCTTCCAGGTCGGAAGAGTGGTACTCGCGACTGATGCCGCCAATGCTGAGATTCTGATTGACGGAATCGTGGGTGGATCCACCGGGTGACGGATACTTTGGCGGCGACGACGCCGGCGTTCGGAACAGCGGGGCGTTCGTCATCATCTCCAGGAAGGAATCCAGCTGGCGAAGCGACAGGGCGTTGTGAAGAGTTTCCAGCGGTCTGATCGGTGGAACACCGCCGAAGCCTTCGATCGCTAACGGGCATAAACGAAACTACGTAAGAACATTTGTAATCGCGCGCACTCTTGCTCCTTTCATGCAACGGATTCGTAAAGTAGTAATTCTTTGGGGTATGGACGAATGCTTAAACACGTTTGGGCAGTGACACTTTTTAGTCGAGCACGTGTGTGTGACAAGCAGAGATCAGTAGCGAACAACAGACTCCATATTTTTGTTAATGGGCGTAATCTTAAAGATCCGAAATTTCAGGTATTTATCTATTCACGCATGGTGACTCAGTAATCGATACAACTGGGAAGGGAGCTCCTGCCTTGCCTTTAAAAAAGTTAACTTTATTATTATTCAAGTCATAATTCTGTTATATTGTCTAATGTAAGCAAAATAAAGAATGTCGCCCGATATGCCAAGTTGGCAACAAAGAGCGTAGCCTTGATATTGAAGCTATTAGCTGAAACGTACCCCTGCCAACCCTCTGAGCAATAAACTTTTGGCATACGTTCAGTAAACAAAGTTCCCCTTAATTCTCGGCCCAGTACTGAGTTAGCACAAAAGCAAAATATCGATTTGCTATAGAACATATTTTTATTTCCAAGTACACATCCAAATACGCACAACTGCTAAGACTTCAGAAATAAATACACAGGGTGGTTTCGACAGATATAGATATACAATGCCACGCTTTAGGGCGCTTGCACCTGACGAAAATTCAAAGTCGATTTTCTAGAAAACGAAGCGTTTAAAAAAAAATTGTCATACATTTTTTTCGACTTATTTTTGCATGTAGATTCACCTCCTTTTCGGTTGTACCACCGGATCGAAACCACCCTGCATATAACCCGACATTACTTTTGGGGCTAACCCAGTACGAAGACTCATATGTATTAGTGAAGAATCTTGGCCAAGAGCGATATTCCCCTAAGCCCTGCCGAATTGACTTACCAGCTACCGCAGACGCGTGTGGCGGGATCATGTCCTTGAGATTAGGCGCGCTCGAGGAGCCGCTGATAACCGCCGTACTGAAGAGGCTGTTAGCGGATCCGGTGAGCTTCTTGCTAACGTTGTAGCCCAACAGCTTGAAATAACTCATCTGTCCGGAGATACTGTGACGGTGGCGCCTTGCTGTACAGGTAGGGTCAGGTTGAATGATTGAAGGTCGTGTGTCTGGAGATGAAAAGGATCGTTGAGGTTGTAGGCGGGAGAATGGTGAGCGCGGTGGCAGTGGATACTTGGAGAAACAGCGGTGGTAGTTAGACGAAGAGAGTTTGCAGCGAGGTGAGGGCACTAGCGACGCATGATCGTCGTGAAAATGATCAACCGCGCACTCCGGCAAATCGGTCTCTCTACGCGCGCTATGACAACAATAATGCTGATGACGATGATGATGATGATGGATGCAATGATGCTGATGACAATGATGATGAAAGTGCTGCTGCTGCTGCTGCTGTTGCTGCTGCTGCGGCTGCGAACGCTGCTCTCGCTGATACTTGGTTAAACTTATGTCGAAGCATGAGTAACGTCTACCTTGACAGTGCACGGGGGAGCTATTGTTATTTACAGCGACAGGCTGACAGGATGGATTCGTATGACGGGTTAGATGGGCGCCGACGTTCGGACAGGACACGGTTCTGATCAGCGCGCCGTGGAGGTACCGACGACCGGATGGCCTGCTCTCGGGCGACCTTGGCTTCTCGATGCCGGACGACCTACGCCAGACGCGGTAGGCGCGCGCGCTCGAGACATCGTCCGACGGCTCGCATTTCCGGCAGCAGCGCGAGCCGCTCCACCAGCATGCGGCCACGTCGCAGCAGGACGAGGATCTGGAGTCGTCGGACGCGACGTCGCAGTCCTGCCATAGGCCGGCGAGCGTGTAGCAGGAGCAGCCGAAGAACTTGTGCGACAGGGAGCGCGCGAAGTATGTCTGGAAGTTGGAGCGCTCGGTCGCCGACAGCGTCCTGCTCTGCATTATGAGCTCCGAGACGTTGCAGTTGTAACATAGGCATCGCGCCGCGGCGCAGTTAGGCGAAAGCGAGCGGGACCTGTGCGCTCCGTGGCTCTCGACGCTGACGCTCAATGTGTCGGTGTGGTCGTCGAGCGGGCTGAGCAAGAGGGGAGTGGAGACGGAAGAGGGGACGGCGGCCGGCGCGTCGGAGACTCGCCGAGCGGCCGAAGGTGGCCGACGGGGCCCGAACCACTCACCGCTCAGCCCGACGCTGGGCAGCGTAAGCTCGGAGTGCGAGCGTCCGTACTTTTTACCGGAGGGGGGGCACGCGGTGGCGGGGCGAGAGGGGCGGGAGCGCGCGGGCTCCGCGTCGAGGTCGACATCAAGGTCGACGTTGTCATAGGTGACGCTAAGGCTAACGTCAGGGTCGTCGGGGTCGCGAGCCGAGCGAGTCGAGGATGGACTACGTTCCGTCGCGGTCGAAGATAGTCGGCTGCTGGGTGAAGCTAGGGGAGTGTTGTGCAGGGTCACCAGAGGGGGTGAGTACGGAGTGGTGGAAGTGACGGCCTGGGGAACGGGCAGCTCCGGCGAGCTTATCGAGTGCGGCAGAGCTACGGGTCTACCGAGATAGTACGTCGGCACGGTCAGGAAAGTGCCCGAGGTCGGTTCGACACCTTGGGCAGGTACCAGGCTTGGAACCTGGACCGCGGACTGACTCGGTTCTACCGAGGTGGCAGAGCAGATGGATCGATGGGTGGATGGAAGATGAATGGGAGTCAGTATTACGTCGTAATGGTTTCGTATATATAGGAGGGTAGATACACACAGTATGAGCATTGTATGAGAAGAGCGTTCAGCGCAAAGATTAGAGACGATGACGCAGCGGGAATATGTGGGTTTAAAGGGGGTTGGGAGAGAAAAGAAAGAAATAATCTATTAAGTGACCCATCACCAAAAGAAAAATTGCGAGCTTGGCGAACTGAATCTCTTGTCCGCGAAAGATATTATTTAATCTATTATTCTAGTTTCTCTTTAATCTGTATGCATATTGTCGAGCGTTAGCGGAAGGTTTGAGTACATTGATATTTATATATATATATATGTATTTTATATATACTTTCCGTTTGTGCATGTAGTTTCTATGTAGCTATGAGAGTCTTTGCGCGTGCCTTAAGATTCGCCACCAAGTTTTCGAACATATCGCGAAACAAATAGAGGAAGAATCAAATTATTCCTTTTAACCTAGTGTCAAGTAGAGAGTAATGTGTGTTAAAGTGTAAGATCTGTGTACAAGTAAATTGTTAGAGACATCCACGCCTCGACGACAGCCATGCAACCAGCAAGCCAACAACGACACATCAACTCTTACGCAATATTTACTCCATTGACACTCACCGGCAGATTCACTAATTCCTAAATAAACTGGTAAAATGATGATTTTGCGATGTCTCGCCCGTGATTCGCTTGAGGTAACTACATACATAACACTTACATGTGCAATAATCGATATGGATCAACGTTCATGTATGGATAATAGCCAGAAATCTAGACGTGAGTAAATATTCATTAACGATGGACATGATCATCTGACTCATCGAGAAGGAAAACTGAAAAAGTCAAAATAGCAACGTAACACTCTCAAAGTTAGAAATCAAACGGAACGTAGAAAAATACGTATACTACAAAATCTGCGTATGTTTGTAATAATTACAGAATGTTAATGGCCGTAAATGTATGTACAAGGAAAGTAAAAGTGAACTGCTACTGTCGTGATCGGAGTAATTAATGCTATTGTAAACGTAACGTGTTAATCGAAACCAAATGGGCATGCCGAACGATGACGAATAGATATTGGTGAATGTCAGTGGATATATCGATAGTCAGTACGAAGCAAGCGAGTGGGATACCATATTACGAAGCGGTAATCTTACTTGTGAGCTTTAATGGAGTCGAGATTTTGGGAATCAGGAGTTAGGAATGGAGCGGCTGAATGTATCACACATGCGCGTGTGACACAGACAGTCGCCGGTACAATAAAATTAGTTGGCTTCCACGCGCACAACTATCGCTGAGCAAAGAGTTATTCCAACTGATGTTTCCTATTAATTTCATCGGGATACAAATAACTGTACAATATTAAAAGCACGCATTCTTTGTGGATTAACACGTTCATGGTAAAATGTTTTCTTTTTCCTCGTATACTGTTGCATAGTACACATTGAAAAAAAAAAATGCGTCGAATTCAAAAATCGGATATTTCGGGTAGCTTTCGGTAATAAAAAAAAAAGAAACAGACTGAAAAATTGTTTTGCCGGTATTTTACACGATAGAAAGAAACGGCATTTTGGTTGCGGCCAATTGTCCGATCTTTTTTTGTATGCACTCACTGTAGCGCGACTTTTCATACTGGCAAAAATTTGCTATGTACATTACACCGTGTATAAGTGTGTGTCTAACTAAAGAATCTTGTTGAAACGAAGGAAAATGAGAATCGAACAGTTTCAACTGAACGTATTCCGAAAACCAACTTAAGCATGTAAATGAAGAAATTACGTGATCTGTGAACGTAATAAAGCAAAACCACACTGCTGCATAAACTGAACAAATAAACGTCGAAACGACAAGTCCATAAAATTGTTGGCCTGGCTCCTCTCGTTGTCTGAATACTATAGAATAAATTGTAAAAAATAAATTCGTTCGCCTATACAAATTATTGTAACCCATTCGTATTGGAGCGATGACTCTCTTAGTAACTCATTATTTATCCCAATTATTTATGCGCAAAGACGCATCTGTGCGTGCCAATGAAATTTTTGAATGATCCACGTATGCTGCAAGCATTGGGCAATCGAAGATGCTATTTGATGGATGAAAAAGCAATTCTTAGATAACATCGTGTCTAGACATGAAGAATAGCATGTCCTTTCGCAGCAATGTACAATAGGGCTCCACAAATATGCAATGCATGAATTCTTATCTTTTGCGAATATGATATTTTTCACTGAAATATAAAATTTTGAATATGTGGTTAGAAAAACATAATTGCCCCTACGTCTGCTGCTACCAAATATTTATACTCTGTGAAAAAAGAGAAAAAATTGGATCTCAGCAAGTTGGTCCTTTGATTTGAATAATAGAATAATCACGTGAGAACAATAAAATGGACATATTATTCAACTTAAATCCAGAAAAATATTTGTCCGATAGCACATTTAATGAAGACGATCAAGTTGTTGAGATCATTTTATGTCACTGCTGACAATTCCGTAATAATCATGTACCGACAACACAGTCAGCAAAAAATATTGTAAAACATGAAAATCGAATTCCAACCGGGTCAGTTATTAGAGTTTACATTGTCGAGCCCTTTCACAAAAAGAATGCCAATGCCAGTGGTAACAGCGTGTTCATCTTGGATCGACACAAAATATGTGTGACTGCTATACTAAGAGACTCATGTGCACTTTCTCTCAATGAACATACCTTCCAGTTTTACAACATGAAGTTCGAATAGCATACCTTCTTTGTTGACCGCGTCCAAGCTCTGATACTGCAGCTTGTCCGCAGCTACAAACAAAGACACCAAAACACAAAAACATTGTGGCGGCATTCCACTGATAATAAACGTCCGTGTAATCCATCGTTAACGAGTACGTTGTCTGCCCCGCGAAATTAACCGCTGGACAGTTTAAAATTGATCTTTTCTTTTTTCTCATTTAATTAACTGCGGTTAGTCACCCAAGTTAACCCATCGACCGCATATTAATTAAAAAATATATACACGGTCGGTCGATGGTCACGCAATGATAGAATATACGACCCCATAGCTTTCTCTTCACTCTGACAATACAATTTTTACTCTCGAATATTGTACATGCAACTGTTATATTAAAGCCGAGTCGTGAGTCGTGTCAGTGACTTATGTGGTGGATATTTTTTAGGGTCCTCATACGATTAAGAGGATATGATTTTGAAGAACATCACAAGGAATGTTGTACAATTACTATTACCTTATTTTCTGCACATTCTGATAACGATGATTTATCTTCTTCTTGCAAAGGCAAACTATATGGAACAAGCTTTGAAAACATAGATACAATCGCTTCACGTATCTTTAGCAGTGATAAAATGATTAATTCAAGCTAAAATTGAGAAAACCTAAAATTTTATAAAAAATATAGGGAAGCAAAATTACATAGTCTAATTCTCTGTCACTGTCACGACACACGTCACAACTCAATACAAACGATAAACGTTAATTCACCTTACTTCGATGTTTGTGCAAAAGTAATGAGAAGAACAGCGATATCTAACAACGGTATCGTGAGTCAATGAAAACCAATGGCCTTGTGCATCTCTGACGGTAGGTAAGAATTACAAGACAGTCACAAAATTTTGCTCCCTCGCTGAACGTTACCACCAGCGTAACGTCAACGTATCGTATCGAATTGCGGAAAATTGTCACGGAATTGCTGTCATCGTTTGAATGGAATAGAAAAGGAAGATAGTTAATAACTAAAAGGTCATGCACTGTGGAGAAGATTGAAGAGAATGTGACAGTCTCTAAGACATGATGCAACACGTCGCTGTAGTTTCAGAATCAGACCCCATGGTACGACTGTGCTTCGTCCTTCCTTTCTCAGGCGCCAAATTAGCGCATAGAACTTACCTTTCTCAGACTTCTCCTGCCGCTGATGATCGTAGCTGCGCGCACGAGGTTCCACAATGGATCCCGCTTCTCTTTCACGCCTTTGCCTTTGACTGGCCGCCAACTGACTGCCGAGTCTGGCAGCTTCATGCCCTGCCACAGTCCTTGCACTACAAAAATGCAACGTTTTAGGACTACCATGGTGTTCAACTGTTATCCTGTGTCATTCTGTTAAGATTGCTATCTTCGTTTCGGTTCAGTCACGTATGAACCAGCTCAGTGGTCGTAAATATGCATTCAACATCAAGGTGCGACTATATGATGTATTCATTATTAAGACATATAATTTAAATAGAGTTAGGGGTGTAAATAATAAGTGTGTGCTGGTAATTACATAACTGGTTGGAATAGACAAATTCAAGAACGTGAATATTAAGAGGAAATTATGATACATTTTTTTATGGTTTTAAGCCCATATAGAATAAGATTTATTGGCGGGCAAAGCAATGTTATATTAAACACGTCGGCGTGAAAAGTGAAAAAAGAGAGGGAAAATAGACATTCAAACCTGATTGGTATTGGAGCGGAACTCTGGAGGAAGCCACTGTCAAATGGTTCGTCCATCATATTAGGATCTAAGTCCATCATATCTATTGCCCTACTCGTCGTTGGACTATCCAACATTGAATCAACCGTGTCAGTCTCAACCAGAGGCGGAGATGTATCCTGCATTAACAAGAGTACTGGACTTAGAAAGACCTCAAGAGCAAAACTCAATCACAATTTTCATTCTAATTATATACGTACTGGCTGTAATGCTGGATTTATTTCATCTTCGAGGATTCCCAATTCTGCATCCTCTTCTTCTATTCTTGTGCTACACTGAGAAATGGAATCTTGCCCAGAACCACTTTCACCCTAAAACAACATCAATAGTTACAGCTGATTCGTTAAAAATTCAATAATAAAAATCTATACATTTTCTACACGAGCCATACTGTGATGCCATAATAAATATTATTACAATTATGCACTCATAAACAACTGTAAACCTGCACATAGAATATGTAGTAGGATTGATAATAAAACAAGGTTAACTTACAATATTATGACTACTTTCATTTCGAGAGTGCGGCCTAAAACCTGGCCCAGGAGGTAGATTCTTCTGCACGCAACAATTAACGCCAGGACTGAAGTGCAATTCGACGTGGAATCGTTCCTCGCTACTAGGATCTTTGGTAGGATCTTCGTATAACATGACGACGATTTGCGACATGTAGTTCAATTCCGACACCATGCTAACGTACTCCATAGCTCTGCGCCATTGTTCATCCTTAACCACCTGACGTAATGACAACAGAATTACAGCGACTTCCAGGGTAATTTCGACGGACTCGTAACATCAGGTATTTTATTGAAAACGCATTTAGTATGAATGCGGAGCAA
This sequence comes from Anoplius nigerrimus, assembly GCA_914767735.1. NCBI lineage: Eukaryota > Metazoa > Arthropoda > Insecta > Hymenoptera > Pompilidae > Anoplius > Anoplius nigerrimus. Next base: position 9,800,213 of record OU612090.1, read on the forward strand.
GCATTATTCATCGTATGCGAAATAGACGCATAAAGATGGCAGTAATTGAAACGATAATCTTATTTTCTTTCTGACAACCGCAGTAAGCGTTAGACATAGGACAAATTGTGTATTCCGTAACATATGGACGGGTATGTTACTTACATCAAGCAGACCACCATAGCGCAAAACGGTAAGCAAAGAGTGCACGTGACTTTCGCTCGTAAAATATAGTCTCGTACGTACGTGCCTGCCAGGACTTGAGACACCATGGGAATATCTGAGAAAGGAGACGTTGAAGTAGAATTACGGAATGTCATTACTCATCGTCACATATTATCAAGTACATTTTAAGCGTACAAGCCGTATTGTCAAATATATCGTTGAAAAATATTCAGATATTTGTATACAACAGTCCAATCAAATGTTCTCAATAAAGATATTTAAGTATGTTGTCATTACTATACAGCAGACTACTAGCAACAGATTAGAACATTAAAAGAATGTTAATACGTACATTGGATTTAACCTATTTACAGTCTCCTCGCCGGTCTCTTCTATATTTCTTTGGAGGTCAGCCCTTATTTTTTTCAAGAGCGGAGTGCAAATACCTTGCCCAATGGTGAGTTTCTCTTGCATCGTTAATCCGTATTCCTAATCACATTAACAGATTGAAATACGACGAACATGTATCAACGATTTTAAAGATCACCAATCAATACTAACCTGAGGTATAACAATATCGGCAAGATATTTGGCGTAAATGTACAATTCCTCGGCATGATCGAACTGCAGCGTATGATTATTGTGCTGTAGGTCATACTTTATGCAATCGTATATATCAGGAATTTTCGATATGTCGAATCTCTTATTCTTCGTGCAAAAATCTTTTTCGATCTTCCCCCAGCGACGTCCCATCAATTCCCACGTTTCGCCATGATAAAGAATGGCGTCCTTTGTCTTAGGATCGTCCTTCTTTATCCGCACAATGTCCATCAGCTTCTGGATAAGCGCATGAACGTGCTGACAGCATCGTACCGGATTTTTCACAAAATCCATCGCCGCGTTAATACTCAACGCATTTCCTGGATTAATCTGTTCACGATCTTCTCTAGTGAAATCTCTGTCCTGCTGTAATAACTCGTGCAATCGAGTTTTTACCCTTAAACATGATTTATCATATTACGTCATATCACATTACATTGTCTAAAATGTTTGTACGTTTCTTAACAGTATACCTAAGACTACAATTGGATGTATATAATGCAAAAGATTTTGTAAAAAAAATTATGTAAATGCATCTTTATGGTAGTTCCCTTACATATTAAAGACCGTACAAGTTATACTGTTGTGCATTATGTACTTACATATTTTGATATTTACTACTATCACAGTCGTTATCTAACAGCCCATTGGTATTAGCACTCTTAACCATCTGCACCAAAATTGGCGTCAACTCTCCTTCCAAGGCCAGCAAGCCTTTGGCGAAGGCGGCAGCTGTCATTTGTACTCTTCCCTCGTCACTGGCGTATATCTTCAGGTCGTGACGAAAAGTTGAGTGAAGACGAAGCAATCCCAAACCTTGAGCACCAGCGTATTCACCTACGTGATCGCAGGCAGAACGTTAGGGACTTTACAGTTAAGAAACGCGGACAGCAACATAACTTTGGGATAGTTCGCTTAAGGAATAAACGATAATAACAATTAGCACGGCAGTCGTAGTAACATGTTCACGTGTAACATATGAAGAAAAGGTTAATGAAAGATCTTGCTCTACGCGCCGTTTCACTTGAAATTGCGAGAAAAGAAAATTGGAGTCGATGGTAGGCATACCTTACGCATGATTCGAATGAAACGTCGATACTAAAAGAGCACTGATGCGACGTCCGTGTAAACGTGTTCTAACTTAGGTAGTAATAAATAGACATAGTGGCACAACTGTATTCTACGAACATACATAGTTACCTTTGCTCTCTTATCTCATTTCTATGCGAAACGTGTCCAAAATATAGATTAGTGCTACGTAGTGTAACAACAAAGCGTCTAATAGAAAAAACGGTTAAAGAACACGTCACGAATGTGAATGGACCATGCCACACATATATGAGAAATAAACGGAACACGGATCAGTTAGGGGCGATGTGAAAATGAATGTTCAAGAGCGGAAGACGAAAGTAATACTGATATCTGATGGTGTGTAACCGAATCTAAGCAACAGCAAGGCAACCTACACACATCTACAAATAAGCATGGATCCATAATAGAAAAGTTACCGTGGTTTGGTAACATCTCTGAGTCTTCCTCTGAAATAATATTTGAAAAATATCTTTAAATCAATGTATGCTACACGCAAGCGTGACGAAACTATGTATCTCTTATAAGGGCAGAAAAATATAAAACGTGAACGAGTCGAGTTTCAAGCGAATTGTGCCGACTACCGTTTCCGCCGTACTCTTTTTCTCATAAATTATCAACTCGAATGGCGCAGTCTGCGAACAAAGATATTGTACACTCATTATTGCAACATACTGTGATGCAATTTGCGATCGTTACGTATACGCTGAAATAGATAATTATCTTAGTACCATCGGGAAGGAAACGTTGACGTATTCATTTACACCGACAACAATGTGCTGTAATCGCTTCTTCGACGGAGAGAGTTCGCTTACACCACATTGCCGGTATCAAGGTCAGTACGGAATGTTCAACAAACTCTTGGGGTAAAATACATTATTCAGCCAACGTACGAAATTGATATAATAAGAAAAAAGAGGGAACGTAAAAATACCAATGACGCATGTTAACTTAGGAGTGCGTGACAAGCATATGAGCATATGATACGAACCACTAAGGTGTCTACCTTGACCACCAGGGTACATGCAGCGAAATATTCGACCCAGCTCCTCGGCTTGAATGCGTCCAGCTGGCGTCAATTCTCCACCCCATTTCAATATCAACACGAGCGACGGTTCACCCAAACGATCTGCAATCGAGTTACATTTATCGACACGAAAAATCAATTGCACGTATTTCAATTATCACTTAAAAGCATCCAAACTTTTAACGATTATTAGCTCGATCGCATTGTAGCGCTCTCTCATCATTTACATTGATTTAGATGAAAATTGATGACTGATACTCAACTTACGTATACGGCAGATTAGTAGGACAAAAATACATCCGTCGTTGTACGTGTAAAATCCACTTTCTTAGATAGTGAATGCAGAAAAGGATTTATTGTAAATTAAGAATGAAATGCTCTAGTATATTTTTGTTATTTGTCAGTTGAGCTTTAACAAACAGCTACCGTATGCGTACAACTTAAAAGTTAATAGTTCAGTGCTTTGCAATGGCGGCGAATTGTGATAAATGATGGTATAGTGAAGTAAAAATGTGGCATACTGTGGTTGTTACCATCGTCGGACGAACTGCCCCTCGGTCTTCCACGTGGCTGATACTTCATCTGTACCTTACGATTAATCCCTGAAAAATGTCCGTACCTGCCGATAAACCACGTACGCGATATAATGTTTGCACTCCCCTTTGGTTTCGTTATTTCTGTATACACGCCATGAACAATGGCAATAACTACGTACTCTTAGTAATAAACAGTTGACTGCATACAGTCAATACAGTATTTGAATATTATATAAATAAATCCGAAACATCTACTTAACATATCACTTAATAAGTCTCCGGTCTCAGACATACATCCCAACACTCTTGACAGACCCATATGATTTCTGGGTAGTACCAAGCTTCAAACGACACGTGTCAAAATTTCATAGCATTTTGATAATTAGTTTACAGGTTACAGAATGTTTAATGACCCCAATTTTGTAATTTTCAATATTATGGATAAAAAAGAATTTCGTGTGCTGATTAACGTTCGTGTGTCCTGTGGTGATTGTTCGTCATACTCTACACATCTGGCCCCTAGTGACTACTGGCATTATTCAGGCATCAAAAAGATGCGTCAGGGAAAGATATTTGACTCAAATGAAGAAGTGATTGCCGAAACTAAGGCTTATTTTGATAAAAAAGACAATTCTTTTTACAAAAAAAGTCATGGAAAAGTTTAGAGGAGCGCTGGAATGAATGTATCTCTCTTACTCTTGAAGGAGAGTATATTGATGAACAAAGTCAAATTAAAAAAAAAAATTGGGTTCTTAGTTAGACCGGAGACGTATTGAGTGATGTATTATATGCCCCTTTCTATATAATGATATTTAACAGTAAAATTTGTTCCGATTCAGGTTAAAGATCATCAACATTGTCAAAGTATGTAAAAGGATTGACATCTACTACTTTTGTGTCCCATTTGACATGATCGTCAACGCTACTTCATTGACAGTCCCTGGACGCAACTAACTGCTTACGTCATCATCTACTCACATCTCCAAAACACTCTTCAACTGTTCCAACTTCCCCTGCTTCTCCTCCAACTCTGGACCAGCCGCACGGTGTTGAATTTCCGCTAACAGGCTGCGCGCGGTATCTAGAATTTCCTGCAGTTGCTTGGGTCGTTTGAGCTTGACATGACCGTGCTTGTACCCATCGTACTTGGCGAATATCTCGAAGAACCTGCCGAGCAATTCGCGTGGGTCAGGACAATTGAAACCGTAGACGCTTAATCTCATTCGGACATAACTGTAGCTCGAAACGTACTTCGGATGGCGAACCTCTACTTTCATCTTCTGCTTTGGCGTCCTGTCGCCATGCCTTATGACCGCTACGACGCAACGTAACTCCATCCTGCGGACAGAAAGGCGTGTAAGGAATTGCGAACGGTTCATGGAATGCCACGGGGGTAGCGTCGTATTTACATCTTGCCAAAGGTGGTAGGTACGATCGGCGGATCATCAAGCTGAAACGGAACGCTCCATGGAATGTGCAATGTGGGCGCCAGCTCTCTCAGTATCATGTTACCCAAGATTTTGGCGCAATCATCGTAATACTTGTTCGAGTTTTTGACAAAGCTAAATCCGTTCACGTCGCAGACGAATGACTGCCCGTTAGCTCTGCAACGTTAGTTACTCATATATTTAGAATTATGCGTCCGGTACACAGTCGTACGGGATGTCACGGAAATAGGCGGCCGTGATTCGGTGCTATATTTCAATATCTCTATGGATGAAATCGGATGGCATAAATAAAGATCCGGAAACCCTTCCCTTCCGAGATATAGACACTTTTTGTTTACATCGGAAAACGTTCTCAGACGTCGCGTACGATTTCTACCGTTGATGTCATTCCAGAATTTATAATATACCAAGAATCTCAATATATCCAAGCTTCAACGTTAATAACAAGCTTAGACGTACTTATGCAAATTATTGCAAGAGGCATTTCTATCAATTTCAGTCAGCTTTAATCCTTCCTGTAATTGTCAAGAGTAATCGAAGCATGTCTATATAACGAAAGTGATAAGTTTTTCTATCAATATGTACCGAAACATGGCCGCTTACGTCCTTGTTATCTTCTACAATCACAGAGCAATTCATTCATGTACCTCAGTAGGTCAAATCCGCAAACCGTTTGCTTGAAGGCCAAACAAACCTTCCTGCTTATGAGCTTTTCCGCATTGCTCAAGATAACCGGATAACGAATTTCCTTGCCCTCCGAGTCCCTCTCGACTTTCCCATCCAAAGCTGGACTCTTTCTCGCCTCGGCGTGTGCATAATCAGGCCCGACCGTATAAACTTTAACGTCCGTACCGTCGGTGGGCATGAAATCCTCGTATATGTACGAACCTGTCTTTCGAACTCTAGATTCTGGTGAGTACACACTACTACGACTGCCTATCTGCGTGTCAAAACACAGTAAGTACTGAATTAATACAATAAAAACGTACAGTTCTTGCGATAAACAATGTACGCGCTATGCCGTTATTATTCTAGGAACGATAATTGTATCGGTACACCGAACATCATATAGGTAATATCTGAAAAGCTCGCTGTACCTTTCTGAACAACCTTTGACTACCACCACCTGCTGAAGTAGGATAATAAATGTAAATGTTGTGATCCTCCGCGGAGACCGGCTTCTCTACAAACGGTTTGTTGAATGTCACCCCGTTCACCTCGACGTGATCCTCTGATTCGACCAGCTCGTGATCTGAAATGGATTCTTTGTTCGTGGCATGTCAAAAACGGGACACTCATGTAACAAAGTAAAGTATATAAGCATAATAAACGAGTTAGATCCATCAACGTCTACGGCATGCATTGGCAAGGGAACGGATAATCACACTCATCAATGAATTTCCGAACGGAACTGAACTGATCTGTCCCGCTTGTCTATTGACAAAATTACGATCTCGTCTACGAATCACAGGGAATGGATGGACGTAAAGCGTACGCGAAAGCAACATGTTTCGTGGATAACTTACGTTTTGGATCGGCCGAGTCTCTGTCCAATACTGCATAACGTGGAATTTCAATACCTTCGCTATCGAGGATAGCGTACACTCTTCTGCGATCCTGATCAATCATCAATGTCTCCCTCAGTCAATAAAATCAACTCAATTTCGAACGATTAGACTTTCCGTCACGTTAAAGCACTTACCTGAATGTCATATTGCATTGGGAGATTGTTAATAATAAAAGGATTACGGAGGTTAGCATAACTTATGGCTTTGTCTAGAGGGAATCCTTTGCTGTGAAAACTTATTAAGCAATCTACTATGGGCCAATCTTCCACAGATTCCTGCGAAGAAACAGTCGGGCGTTAATTGGTTGGCAAACACAGTTCGGCTTATACAAACGGTATAGTCAGATATTACAAGAATCGTTTTGCATGAATATTCAAATCGTTGAACGTGTACGTTTCAGACCAGTATCATATCTAAACATTAATACACCCATTATGTCCACCACAACTACCATACCCAGTTACTTAAACAATCAGTTTAACATTACACAGTAAAATAATGTGCAACCTATACTTGTCATAATTTTAATTTACAGTGAAATACGATACTATATAATGTAAATCATAGTCAGTAACGGTCGTTTTAGTCAAGTATCATACGTAAACATTAATTGTCCATTATGTCTGTCACGAACTACCGCACCCACTAACTTGAACAATCAGTTTAATTTACAGTGAAAAACGATACCGTATAATGTATATGACAGTCAGCAACGTTCGTTTCGATCAAGTATCATATCAAAACACTAATTGTCCATTATGTCCATTTCAAACTATTGCACCCACTAACTTGAACAATGAGTTTAATTTACAGTGAAAAACGATACCTAATAAAGTATACAACAGTCAGTAACGTTCGTTTCGTCGAAGTATCATATCAAAACACTAATTGTCCATTCTGTAAATTTCAAACTATCGCACCCACTTACTTCAACATTCAATTTATCATTATACAATAAAAAAAACGTACAAGCTATACTTGCTATCAGTTTAACGTAAAGCGAAGAGTATCGTATAACGTATTCAACAGTCTGTAACGTAAAACGACTGAGCAAAGTTATTCGAACAAATTCTCATTCCTTTCTGGCATTCCTCTAAGCCGTTCGCAATCCAGCCGACGTTAGGGCCAACTCTAGGTAATAACTCTGACAGACACCGAACCACGGCGCACTATGATGGACGGCAAGGGTTCGGATCAATGAATCGATACCTTCAAAATAACTTCCTCGGGGAACACAATAATCTTAATGTACTCGAATTCCTCGAGTCTGGTCAGAATCTCTTTCATCGGTTTACTCTGCGACTTCTTGGCCATCGCACAGACGCCAACCAAAACTTGCTTCCCCTCTCCTTCCAAGTCACTGCCGCCCATGCATCCATCGTCATTGCTGCAGCCGTCCGACAGTTCGGCCTACAAATGAAAACCTTTCGATCAGACGCAATAACAAAGAACAAAAAGAAAAGAGAGTCGACAACGACATAATCCACTTTAACTCTTTGCGGTGCAGCGCAGCTTTCATTGTTTCGTTGCTAACGGGGCCCTGATCAACATCGTTCATGCAATGACCGTGCAATATGCTCAACATTGTCCTATTCGAATGTATCTGAACGGATGCGGTGAAATGTTACGTCGCAATGCGTTTTGTATCGACTAATGCGATCCGCCGGTTAGGCTCGAGATTATGTAAACTCGTTATGACATCGACATGTTATTAATGTTAAGTGGGGTGGGTCAACATGGTTGAAGGTACGCAACGAAACAGTGTCGGGGTCGGTCGAACGGTACGGCCGCAAAGGGTTAATACTCTCCACCAAAGCGGGCAAATACTACTGAAAGCACGTTATTGGCCAGATATTATCGTATGCGCTGAACTAAAGTTTATCGTATGCTAGTTTCACCGAAACACATTTTTTTTTTTCTTTTTTTTTTTCTTAGTAACAGTTGTACTAAATAGTGCTCACCCAGTAAGCCTTTAGACAGGACAGAAAGCTGGGTTTCTCGTCAGTATTTGTTTCAGGAGAATTTTCAGTACACTCCCTTGCATTACTACTCATTATACTCTCATTTACCCTGAGCTTTTTATTCCATTCAACTATGTAAAAATGTTACATCTGGATTACATGTGTTAGTGCCTACATAGAAAGGAAAACCATATGTCTGACATGCCATGAATTACGTGAGTTGTAAATCGTTCTGTTAGAGACAATTTTGACACGTGCGAGAATTCGAACTTACGTGACAAGTACATTCGAGCAACATTCATTCTAAGTCAAGTAATGAAATCGATAAACACTGAAGATGCCAATTACATGAAAAGGTAGTAGAAAGGTAACTGAGATTAATTAACGTAAGTATAACCATACGAAACGTAAAGCGTTACAGACCAGTCACACTTAAGGTACGAAGTAGACGATTCAAATGTAAAAGTAAAAGAAAAAAAAAAGTAGAGGTAAAAACATTAATTGATATAGATGCTGTATTTCTCATCCATGTGCGAAGACATGAATATTTATTACAGAACGAGTAGGACGTATCTCACTGCAAGATCTTGATCGGAACTCTGTATAATTAGAACGCCACTGCGAACAAAGTAATTATTCCCCGCCGCTAAACGCAGAATAAAAGCTTCGGGTGACAGAAAAGCAAATTTCGGCGGGGGAGGGCGAGTGGGAAGGGGGGGGAGAAGACACGTTTACTCTGTTACCGTTGTTCACCTATCATTGGCGAACAAAGCAATACACTTTTAGCACAATGAAGGCGATGAAACGCTGGCGACGCACATGGATCTATAATTACTCAGATAGTCTTGAACTTAACGGAAAACGGTGTAAAATCGTTAAAGAGATCAAATCCGTGCGCCGCTCGCGGGCAAGGGGAATATGCGAGGGCAGGCAGTCGATTCAAAAAGAATGTCACATGTTTCGAGGGATAAGATTAAGCGGTTACGAGCGTCACCGAGCGTCACGATGCACGTTGCTCGGAAGAGAATTTCAAGGCCTACGGCGCCAGATTATATTCCCGCGGCTCGCCAGGAAATTTTGTCGGTAACCGCCGTACTTCTCTCCAACGTACAAAGCATTCATCGCAGCAGCATACATCTAAATACTGATCGTCGTCGTCGGACGTCTCGGTCGAGTCGTCGCAATCGTCGCGATAACGCGTCGACTTTTTCAAACGCCACCAATCCTTCAGTCGCGTCCACTCCATTGCTCGCCTCTGTTAACCGACGCGACGAATGACGAAGAAGAAGAGGAACGCGACAGACCTCGCGGCCGCCGAGGCTTCATTCACAGCATCGTCGCACGAATCACGGCCCCACTCGATTAGCGTACAAACGGCGTCGGGACGCTCTCTCTGGCCAGCGTTAGCGAGTCGTCGATGAACGATGTCAAACACTTTTGTCCCGGAACTGCGAGGGATGAGCGCAAAGTTACACGCGCGGCAATCAATGACGAACTAATCCATGATTCAGCCTCAGTGTTAACGCTAACTTCTATTGCCATTGCCGTGCTCGCAAGTGGCGGCATGTGTGAATAAATAAATATAGATACTATTGCTCTATTATTCGCCAGTCGCGGGCATGGAAGCCAGTGTAAACGATTACGACATTTCTCGGGTTGGGTGAACATTGCGCATTTCAAATTCACAGCCGGTTGTGTTCCGCCGACGGCAAATTCGCGCGGACGTTTTGTTTATCGGCGAAAAGATTTTGGAGAAATTGTTAGACGATACCGTTTTCGACATCGCGTCCGTGCCTGAAATTCGGTGTTGCGTAGAATTAAGGCGGATGATACTGTGTGGATTGACACGGGAAGGTATACGTTGTACGGTATTGCGGAGCGTTCACTTTTCACTTACTAAATCGTCGAGTGGGTCCATAATCAGGCGTTTCCTTAGTAATTTAGGCGCGATATCATTCCGGTAGACTATAAACTTACTGACACTGTACTAACTACGTGTTATCAGTCTATATTCAGGCGGCAATAGAGATAATCCGATTTTTGGCGGCTGATGACTGTTTCAGAGTCGAAGATTGTTAGTCCGCTTCGAGTGGCTATGCTAAACCGTTGTCCAAACTGCGTAAGTATGAGACTAGTGCATGTGAATAATTATTTATCCGATGACGCGCATCGCATGCCTCGAACGTTAAGAATCTGCAATATGTACATCAATAATGTGAAGGTGCCACGATATTGTAGTCTTGAAAAATAGAGTTCCGCTTTTCCTGCAACCAGTGTTTAACGAGCTTTGTGTACATTCAGTTCGCGAATCACAGTGGCTATATAAAGTGATAATACCATGTTTTCTTAATAAGATTGTTTGATTACCCGGCGTGTGTAATAATGATAAAACGAATATGCTGTGTACGCTGACAACTTCTTCAAACAATACAATAATAACCGGTAATTAGCGGAAATTTTTCTTATATAGATATTCAATCTTGTCACATAATACATAATCATTAAAACTGTCCGGTCTAGCACCGGTTTTTATTTAACACAATCACTCGGAGCCACAATAGACTAAATAAATTAATTTTCCGCCGATATGAGTACAGTGTATTGCCTCTGTGGTACAAATATTTTTATTAGTTTTTATTAAAATAATTATTATTAAAATTTTAGAATGCAATGTTATGGAGCATATCCCAATTCTGAACATATTTAAACTGGAATAACATATGTCTTTACAAATTTAAATCCATTCACACTCCTAGTGGTATTTTTCATTTAGAAAGTAACTGACTGCTGAACTAAGTAAACCACGTTGAATAATTATTGAAAGTGTAGTAGGAATGCACGTAATACAATAACACATGTGGTCTACTTTTGTTGTCTACTTATCTGTTTGTCATACGGATGTATCTTTAGCAACAGATGGCACTGACCTCTCACTTTACATTGCTCTGGATGCCTATGTGTGATTTGACAGATTGCAAGTTCATTAATAAAATAAAACTAGATATAGTGTGTATAAAAACTACAATTAATCATTTCAAAATCAACCAAGTCATAAACTATGAGGATAGTCTTTAAAGATTCCAAATAAAAAAATTCTTCTTCAGAGCACTGTGTAGCAACTGTTTCTTAAAATAAAAAATGTGAATCAATATATAAACATACATTGTTAGCTTGTGGCAAGCAGCACTAAAAATATTGACATATAGATACACCACATATATATTTCAATATGGCAACACACAAACAAATAAAACACACAACAGCTTAGAAAATTTGTGCTGTCTGAAATAAATAAAAAGTCCTGAACAACGGTAACATTCTCTAAAATATTAAACGTGTCACATTGTAATTGACTGACAAGAGTTGTTAGACACATGAAGACAACATAAACAGTAACAGTGTCACTATACCACGGAATACACTTCTGGTGATCAAAATGAATGCTGCATGAGATACACCTGGTCTATATCAATTAATACCTTCAATACAATGTTCATTGCTGTTAATTTTACTATAAAATTTATGCAAAAGTCGCCCAAACATGCAGGAGAACACCTCACAAAATGAAACACAACCTATACTAAGTATACCAAATATAGTACTTTTACACGCACTTCTCATTTTGTTCTATTTATATCTACATGTTTCTTTATGCAGCAGGTCACATTAGTCATAAAAAAGTAAACTTACTCTTTTTGAAGAACGATAGATGGAAGAAGCAACTGGACCTACGAGAGTTGGCTGTACAGTATTTATATCGCCTACGTAGAAAATTGGTCGGCTCGCACTCCGAAGACCCTTTAAAAATAGATTCATACAATGGTGGCTTAAATAAATGTGTACAGGTGCAAAAAGTATGGTGCATCCACATGTGAATATAACTGTATACTTGCTAATGTCATACTGTCCCTAATGCACAGAGTATTGGGAATGAGATAAAAGACGTTGAATCAAAATTGTATCTGCGTTTTCTGCATCAAGATCAATAATGTGACGTTTTTTACCTGATAACCATGTTCCAGTTCAGTGTAAGACATGACAGAACGGATTTCATTGATGAAAATTACTGGCCTACATTTATCGCAAAGAAGTTTATTTTATCCTGAAACATAAACAACAAATTAAGGACTTGCGCAATGAAAACTTGTTTCTTTGTAAACATTATGTCAGCAAGAGGAAAAGAGTTTATGTGATGTAAATATAATCCTAATAGGAGAACACACGACGTGTGAAGAACATGGAGGTGTAGATAACAAAAATAGCAGCACGAATTTTATTATGCATTTTGTGAACAAATTCATTCTAAACACTAGCAGCTTATAACACTCCACATTATTTTAAATGTGCTCATGGGAAAACACTTGGCCCACAAACTTATGTGACGTGAAACGTAAGCATGAGCTAATTACAGGGTCGCAATGAAATGTATATTAACAAAGAAATTGCTGCGCATACGTTGGTGATAATAAGTTTTTCGTATGTTTACGATTAGAATTGTCCACGCTTCGAATCTACACACTGCGTAAGTGCAATCGGAAGTCTGGTAGGTATCGGAAAATCAACGATTCGCTGTAAGTAGCCACCTGACACACGTAAAACTCACCGTTTCCCGTTCGTGTGGGAAATAACGAACCGTAATACACGTCGGTAACTTCAATATTACGATGCAAACACTTGAACTATTATCTCAAATTTTGAATTCCTGTCATACACTTCTTAATTTTCCGACATCTTGCCCAACGTTAAATCTCGAACTCTCGTATGTATCGATCGGGATACCGGATGTCCGGTAAGCTTGCTATTTCAAAACGAACCAACAGAATTATCTATGTATTCACAAATTATACATATATACAACTGACTTTGAGGTGAATTCTTTCTTAAAAAGTGAATGAAATAATTTGTCGAATTCGAGTTTGTGTGATTCGATTCACTCATTCATATCCCGTAAATAAAACAGCAATAACATTATTCTTCAAACATTTATTGTTATTCGTCATGCTTTTCCTGTATAATATTTGTGAGTAATAAATTGTGTACAGCATTAAATACACATCTATATTCAACCTGCCAATAAATAGGGATGAAAAGGTAAAGTTTTATTTTAAACACGAAAGAGACCAGCATGATAGTAACTACCAGACTACAGTGATACATATTTGACACCTTACGAGCGCTAAATCTTCGGAAACGGTACAAAAGACGTTACAAAATTTCGTTCGCCGCAACTGACGACACGAACTTAAATTTAACATCCCTCCACTCGTTTACAGGTAATCGCAAGACCTCACTTTTTCATACAAATATCCATGGATGAGAACCAGACCGAAAGCGTCCAAAAACGATCGCGATGGTAAAGCGACGATCTCAGCGTACGTAAATTCGCTCAGATCAGAATTTGCTTCGTAATTTCGTTTTTGCGCCTTATAAATCTTTTGATCGGCTTCACCCAGTCGTCGCTTAAGACCCCATCTTGCGTCCAGCAGCCTACGTCTTGGGCGCAAGTAGCAGGTAATCGAAACATCTCCATGGGTCCCACGCACTTCACCGCGCCCTTCTTTCGTTGAAGGAATAATCGTTCATGGCTTCCGTAAGAGAAGCCGTCCGGGACGCCGACGTAAGTGTCCAGCAGGTGATAGAGTTCACTGAAGCTTCTGTCGGGCTCGCGACGCGAACATTCCTCTAAAATCTCCTTCAAGGGCGGCTCGCGAATCGGTTCGCAATAATCTACGGATCCAGACAAACGCTTTGACGATCCAACGTTCAACGAAACGCATGAAAAACGGACGACACGTTCAAAGAATTATAGTCGCCTACTCGGGCTGCTTGCCGAGGTAACAGGGCAAGAAACGTACTTTCCAACAGCATCTCGCGAAAATAATTCGAGTATCCCGCCAAGGTAACACCGAAGAATTCCATCATGAAAGTCTATCTTGTTCAAATGGCTCTAACGTGAACGACGTGAGCGTGTAATTGTTGCTCGACACTGAATGATTTCATGCAATGACGAGACTCGTTTCGATGTCGAGCCTCACTTCACGGCAGTCGTTTGAGTTAAATGTCTGACAAGCTAGAGTAATTCATGAAAATGAACCGTTGATCGATTTTCTGTATAACGGTGTGCGCGCGTAAACATACATTACACACGCATGTACATGCACAGAACTGTCAATAAATACAACCTATTACGAATAAATCTAGAATGTAATCCTGTTGAAATCTTCCCGCATGCGATCGTGGAATCTTCTTAACGAACGTTCGTAAAACTATCGTCGCAAAGTTACGCTTGCTAGACGTAGCATATATAATTGCGCGTCTATGCTAATCGTAATCCTTCTCGAAGCGATCGTCATGCTCGTGCTTCGGATTGGGAAATGCAACAGGACGGTGCCTCCGTTGCGGCTCAACGCTGAAAAATGAATCACTCTTCAATCCTTCCTTCTGATCCTCTCGGCGTCCCCTGCGCCGGAACCTCGAATCGCTCTTGGGACTGCATTTATCCTCGGATTCGGCGGGGCATTGCTCATCTTTTTGTTGAACGTCGCATTGTCTGCAACACAACTTACGTTAGTCAATCTTTATTGTAATCGCTTGGTACGGTGACGCACGAAAGTTCTTACCCTCACAATTTTAATCGGAATATACTAGACATATGAGTATTTAATAATTGTACTAATGCATATGAAAGCGATTTTAGCTCAAGTAATAAAAATAAATTGCTTTAATGGTGTGTTTCATCACTTGGTAGAAAATAAAACCGAGAGCTCATTCGAGTACAAGGGCTTAACTGTTCAAATAAAAATCTAACAAAGAATAAGAGATAGAATTTTTTTACAATACCATTTTAAATAACATGCCCTTATGTTGATACCTGTGGATATCACATCTGTGTCTCGAAAGAGTGCCATGATAAAACTGCATGGTGAACAACTTTCGCAATCAGTTCCATGTGATGTAAATTTGAATCTCGCGACCAGAATGGACAAATTGCTATTGCCGCTTTCAAGGTTGTAAAAAGAACGATAGCCAAAGGATAGTCGGTAAAATGAAAACAACACAAAAAAAATGTAACAGAAAAATATTATTGTCACACTATATTGTTACATTTTCTCAAGGTCATAAATTGAGAAATAATCGTGGCGGTAGTAGTTATTGGTCCATTCTGTGTAACATTCAGACATCACTCTTACCGTTGTTGTTATTTGTATTGCTCGAATCCTTTATGCCGTACCTTTGCATATTCATCAATGTTCTACTGCCAACTTGAGTTGCATAAAATTCTTGCAGCTCTTCTGGCAAGGGAGTACCTTTTTGGTTAGCTGCTTCCACCGTTAACAATAACAGACCCTTGGAAATGACACATAGGTTTCGCGAGATCAAAGCTTCTCTGACATTATTCATAAACTCTGGGAATTGCGGTAACTTTTTTTGGTGATAAGACACATTGTTCATCAAAACCTAAAAATGCAAGAAAACTTTTGATATCAAATTTCTTAAGTAATTCCTAAGGCATTCTATAAAAGAAACATGAAATACCTGTGCTGCAATAATTTCAATATCTTCTATTGTAGCAGTCTCCAATAACATACTTAAGCATGTCAGCAATGGTGTCCCAAGGCAGTATAAAGGAGTGCCTAAAATCTTGAAACGATAAAAAACCTCACCCAAAAACGAAACAAAATTTTGAAAGGTCTTTGGACTGGTTTTCCTGGTCTCTTCTCTTTCTAAAGGCAAAATATATATCACGTCAAATTACGTTTCTAAGAAAATATATAACTTTTGTACTTTGCACATCACATACTTTCAAATTCAGTTTGCATTAAGTTTAAAAAGTAACTTCGTAGTGTTTTATCACTTTCATCTTCTTTTAACAAAATAAACTCTGAACAATCCCATGGTATGACCAACTTTATTCCAAACAATCTGTCTTCCAAAGTAATTTTAAAGAGTTGTTCAGCTATCGAACTGGAAGTATAAAAGTTGATGTTAATCTTTTAGACATTATACTTTTATTGTGTTGATTACTTTTATAATGTCATCAATTTACAATATTTTTAACAACATTAAAAATATGTTACCTTAGATTTTCCTTAAGTAATGCAGTTTGACAAAGCTTCACTATTTCCTGTATCTTTGCCTGAGGAACTGGATTGTTGATATCAAGAGCATCTATCGCAGTGATTAGGTTACTAATTTCAGTGCTGTGCTGTTGAGTTGGTCTGCCTGGCCTGCGTAATACATTTTCACTGTTGGAATTACAGGCCCAGCCTCGACCACGACCAAATGAAGTCATTGTATTCTGGAAAAAATTATTTTACATAGTACTAACAATTATATACGCAATGACAAAAACGTTTGTAGAGTATATTATTAATGTAAACACGTTTTGTACATTAGATATCTTTGAGCAGATTTGATATTACATTTGCTTTAAACCTTTCGTATTGATGACAATTTGAAAAATATTGGAATTTAATAACATTGGCAGTTAGTTAAAACACAGTACACGTATAAGTGTCACGTCACTTACAATGAACTTCAACCTTTATTGATAGTGCAAAAGAAAAATTACAACACCAGATTCACTCAGTAATTAATTTGTTTATTTTTTACACAGAAATGTTGGCCGCTTTCCATTCGATCATACTTGCAGTGCAAAATAACTTTTAAACCGTATTAGAAACCCGGTAAACTTACGTTGAATAGTTACGGGTTATTACTAGTTGTACTATTCGACATATTTGGGATATGCATATGCTGTCTGAATGGAACACTTTTTGCAAATTCAACCGGAACACGAATTGAACCATATGACGAATATTCTTGCTATGTGATTGAATACAAAACAGCGCCCTCATGTTTAGGAACACAAAACTACCCTTCATAGAGAATGTGAGATTGCGCGATATTATAAGTGGAATCAAAAGTTCCGTACCGCGCAGTACCGCGTCAGTAAAACTTAATTATTGTTGCGTAAATAGTACCTAAGGATTTATCAAGACTCAGTGATATAACACAATTTATGAAAGATTTTTCGTGTTTTACGAATATATCCTAACCAATTATCTAACTGAATTTGCAATAAAAATTTCTGTTAAGGAGTCACAATTATTTCTTTACAAATTCTCAATTCCTTTTTCAAAAAAATTGCAATATTTTTAATATTGCATCAAAGAATTAATTTCAGTGTAACCACATCTGCCATATAATTAAAATCTCCATCTCTTTGAAACAAAATACAGTGAACCAGACTTATGGTGCATGGAAAATATTTGCACTGTTGCGAAATTTTCGAATATTAAACATCATGTTCAAAAGAGTACTTTTGTAATACTTGACAGAAGACGCGTTGTAGATTAAGAGACGTATGCTGCCCACTCTTTAATGATTATGCAAATTATCGCGAAACGTATGATTCCCTACCTATTCATCGTACGCTCAATAGCCTTAAACGCCGGCATATTCATATAAACGACCCATGATGTAACAATGAATATATACAATTCTCTCGTATAGCCTATCAATTGTTCACGACCTCCAATGCGCATGTACATTTTTAAGTTAGTATAAAAACTTTCGCACGAATTATTATTTATATTGGTCACGTATATTACACAGATATGTAACATACCTCTATGAGCATATTGCTGCACGCAGATAAAGTTGATCCTACTTGGGATACCGGATTTAACGAAGACGGATCGTAACATTGCTGAGGGAATTTATCATTAGAAACAGAATCTTGTCGCAGCCGTTTGGCGTCAGGGACAGAATTTAAAACCGAGATTTCCGCTTCTTGAATATAATCATCTCGCAGGCGCTTGGCTCCAGCAACAAAATTTTGTGAAAAGGGTCTGTCCCTAACCGCAGAATCTCGCGAATGCTTTTGGGTTTCAGGCATCGAATTGCGTGAGAAAAAATTATTTTTATAAACAACATGTTGTGGAAGGAGCTCCTTTTCGCAAGCAGTCTTTTGCTTTGCCGGGGTAGAGTTGTAAAACTCACAAGTGCAGTTTTTTTCACCTGATATGTGGTTGTTTCTATAAACGTTTTGTGGAAGACTTGGGAGCCCGTGAGGATAATTTTTTTGTGCCACTAAAGACTTAAGAAACTGACGAAGACGTCTTTCCCGCACTTTCCGGCCAGACCAGGCCAGACCTTCTTGTCATTGTTTTAAGTTAGATTAAAAAAATGAATGGAGCGTATCGATTGTCAGAATTATAAAACACGAGGTCTAACAATACCCCTGTCGATGCTTCTGACTTCGCACGTGTTTGAATAATGGTTTGGACAAAGTAAGAAACAAAATACCGCCAAATGTCTTTTCCTAGTGCAGATATTGTCCACAGAAACAATGGAAATGGTTTATAGATGCTCGTCCTTTTCTACAAGCCTTTGGCATTTGCATCCATCAAAATACCGTTCAGCACGTTGTTGACCTGCGATTACAGTGACAAACAAATAAACAGAAGCAGGATCTTCCTCAGGGCAGTCGGAACTGAGAAAAATTTAAAATAAAATGTGAAAGCAAACTTCATTGACGAAGAGTTAGCGCGTAAATAAAAGTACCGTGTCTTCACAAACGTAACACTACGAGAACAACTGAACGTAATACAAAAAGAATAGTGAGACTATCCGAAAGCAAAGTAACAACCGAATGTCGAGCTTCTTCTCTTTGAACTAATGATGAGAGTCCTTTGTTTTCTCCTAAATCTGATAAGATAACCTAGGTTTCGGCAATGCGCATGCGCTGAAAGAATGAAATTGGACGCATGCTTCGTTGAAATTCGAAACGGACGCATTCCTTGCCCTTCACAGTTCCACTTAAGCCTTAGTTTCACCATATGTATTACAGAATATATGATTATAATAAGCCGTATACAGACCAATACGTTTAGACTAATATGTATGTAGATTGTGTATGTGACAACTTTTATCATGCTTTAATGATACATATTGTGAAAATTAGATTTGACTTTGGCTGACTATTACTTTTATTAAAAAAAATCCTTGATTAAGAATGCTATTGCCAAACATAAGATTGAATAAAATTATATATTTCAGTCATAAAGATACACTGAAATGACAAAACTTACGACTGTCATTATCAATTCATGTCTGTTTTGTGAATGTTGTATTAGGTAAGAAACTTTAGCTGGCTTTTTGTCACTGCGGGTGCATTGGTTATAAAGGGTGTATGAACATTCCTTATAAAGGATGCCCTAAACTTCATGGAAGAAGTAATTTTGATAGAAAACACAGGTTTATATATAAAAATATTGTAATTTCTTTATAGATTCATCAAGTATACAGTATAGGATTATTCGTCTAATATCATATCAGGGAATTCGTTTCCACCCCTTTGCTGGCACAAACGCACTCTTCTATTGAAACTTTCCATGACCGATTTGCATTGATCTGGCAGAATTTCATTGATACAACGTTTAATTTTGTCCTTCAGGTCATGGATGGATGTAGGCTTGTTGGCGTAAACCTGACACTTCAAAAAACTCCAAACAAAATAGTCCAATGGTGTTAAATCACATGATCTGGGTGGCCAATTCTGGTCACCACAACGGGAAATCACACGACCAGGAAATGTCTTATGCAGTAATTGAATTGTTTTTTGGGCTATATAACATTTGGCACCGTCTTGTTGAAACCACATGTTGTTTAGACCCAAATCTTGCAATTTAGGCACAAAAAACTGGCTTATCATCTTGCGATATCGAGCACCATTAATTGTTACTGGTCGGCCGGCTGCAGTTTCAAAAAAGTATGGGCCAATGATGCCTCCAGCCCAAAAACCGCACCAAACAGTGACATATTCTCTATGCATTTGTTTCCCACCAATCAAATTTGGATTTTCTACACTATAAAGGCAACGATTTTGTGTATTGACCAAGCCATCAAGATAAAAATGAGCCTCATTGGTGAAGATGATTTTGTTTGAAAAATCAGCATCCACTTGTTGCTTCAGAATCCATTCAACGAATTCTAGTCGCTGTGCGTGGTCAGTAGGCCTCAGTTCTTCAACCACTTCAACTGCGTAAGCATGAGGATCCGAATCTTCCGCATCTTCCGTGAGAATCCGCTGAAGAGAACTTTTCGAAATATCTCGAGCATGGCGCCGAATTGATGTTGTTGGAGTCTCAGCAACACTTTGACGAACTGCTTCGATATTTTGTGTTGAACGGTGGGGAGAAGGTTCCTCATCAACGAGTGATCCAGTCTCCTCAAATTTTTCAACTAATTTCTTCACAGTTGATGAACTTAAAACACTGTGTTGACCATACTTTGTACGAAAATCGCGAACTGTAGTAGCCATACATCCCTCACTTTTATAATATCGTGTAACGATGAAAATGCGTTGTTCAGTCGTGTAGCGCTGCATTTTTAACACTTTAATGGTCGCACCGACAAGATGTGTGTGATGCTGCCGCTGACGGTTATTAAAGCTTTGTGTTAAGAACCCCGAATTTTCAGCTATCTCGCTGTCGTTTGTTTTTCGTTGCCAACAAGTTTACCATTTTAAATGGCGCAGAATTCAAATCTTGCGCCAATTTTGTGACACCATTTACTATGAGACTGATAAAGAGTAGCGTGTCACCACATGTCACCGCTTCAAATTATGCATTCATCCTAATGAATATATCGTATCTGGAATTTGGCTAAAATAAAATTCCACAAAAGATGAATCATTCCAATTAATCAGATATAAAATGAATCATTGAAATTATTTTGAAAACAAGTGCTGTCCAATTGACCGATACAGGGCCGGGTAGTCTATCTACTCGTGTATTTAATGATATCAACAACGGTCGATAAGTATTATTTAAAATAAAATGAATCAGTTCAATAAATAAACTCAAAATGTCTGTAGTTAAAATTGAACCGATGACGACTATTAGTAGGAGTGGCATGTTCAAACATTTTGCACCGTTTTAGTAATTCAAGAATTTATCGACTAGACGGCAGTAATTGTGGGCTACTGCTATAATCAAGCTGAGTCCCACCTCCGATCTTTGATAGAAAATATTTTTCAACGCAGGGTTGTCCGCCCGTCACTAAATGCAGGTACTTTCGATGCGAACGATTGGCAACGTTGCCTCTTACAAAGAGAAGATAGTCGTGATTCCGCCTGTAAAGGGATTTTCGTGACGTATCTCACGGGGTCCGAAGAATATGTTTTCGACACGGTGTTTTCGTACAACAATTCGGTAATATCGTATCATTTCGATTGACGCGAGTGAATGTTTTATTCGTGGAATGAAATTGTCATTGTTGTTTTGTCAAGTGAGGTTACGTCGCTACAAATGACACTGGCAATTGGTCGAATGCAAATCCGACCGGGGAGTCGTGCGACGGGGATGCTCGAAAATATTGGGACCGAAGCGTCTAGTTGTTGATTATCAATTGGCACCGAATAACAGTCACGATTTCAATAGGATTTATGAATGCGGTCGAGGCAAGGCATTATCTTTCGGGGGGCACGGGCTGGGATTGTCGAGAACCTGACAGATCGAAAGACCGCCTTAATAAT
Source organism: Anoplius nigerrimus (assembly GCA_914767735.1). NCBI lineage: Eukaryota > Metazoa > Arthropoda > Insecta > Hymenoptera > Pompilidae > Anoplius > Anoplius nigerrimus. Next base: position 9,822,129 of record OU612090.1, read on the forward strand.
AAGGTAGGCGATTGTCCTGTTAAGTCACCTGCTCATTCTTGAATAATGCAGTCCTCATTTGCAAATCTGAACCTATGCTCTGCCCCATTTTTATTTGTGCAAACATAGCTGCGTCACAATACTGTTAGAGATGCTAGTACATTGTTACTGAAAGTGTATAGTCTTCATTCGGTAGATGTGAAACATCCAAACATATATATTTATATATATACATAAATACATATATACATACATATGAGTTTTTATTTTTTTTAAGCGCACAAGGTTACGAACTTAAGCAATGTCGTACGACAAACCTGTTCTTCAGCTATTGATCAAGACTGCCAAACAAAGACTGAACTACTGATGCACGGGATAATCACTTCTAACGTTATATACGGACAGCATCAATGGGAAACTGTTTTTCGTGCTTCAAGGTGCCACTTTCACCACCCACCACTGATCAATCGATTGCACTGGAGCAAAAAGACGGTATTTTTACACATTAATGTTGTACTACGCATGTTTTGTTTTGAACTATAATGTCCTAATGATTTGCATTTGCTTTCAGAAACAATGGAACTCAGAGGATTGTTTCAGAACTCTTGCCAACAAACCGGGTCTCTTGTGCCTAATGAAACACATGTTAATGGGAACAGAAAATCATTAAGTTCATTATCTACTCCTAATAATGTTGGTTCAGACAATTGTGGATCTGTACTTAGTGTACAAAACAATATGCGGGTGTCACGTGGATTTTATTCACGTCTACCACCATTGGGCAGATCAGGAACTTCCTCTGGGCTAAACCTGAATACAGAGTCGAAGCAACAGAAAGAATTATCTGAAAGCAACTTAAATGCACTCTTTGAACAGTACAAGGTACACAACTTTAATTACTGCATTGCAAAATGCAACAACGAATCGGTATATTACATCAGGGTATTAAATTTATCACTTGAACGGTACATCACATATGTAGACCTTTGTGTAGGATCACATGCGACAAATCCAATTATCTATCAAGACCAATTTTTCTTGTTATAATGAAAAATTGTATACACACAAAATTTTGCATCCTTGCACAAAATACAGTGGTGGTTCATGAGCTAATAACTTTCAGGACCCCCACGAAGACGTTATATTAGCGGACGGCATAGAAAGACTTTGCGAAGACTTACAGCTGTCACCGGACGAATTCAAGGTTCTCGTTCTTGCGTGGAAACTCAATGCTGAGCAGATGTGCCAATTCACACGACAGGAGTTTGTAACAGGGTTGAAGGCGATGCGAGTGGACAGTATACGCGGTATACAGACTCGATTGCCCGAAGTTGTCCAAGAATTGACGGTCAACAGCGATTCGTTTAAAGATCTCTATCGATTCACATTCCGGTTTGGCCTGGACGTTTCCTCTGGTCAGAGAATATTACCGGCCGACATGGCCATCGTACTGTGGAGGCTCGTATTCACCATACGGGAGCCGCCACTTTTGTCAAGGTGGCTCAGATTTCTCGAGTGCCACCACGTGCGTGGCATACCGAGGGATACGTGGAACATGTTTCTGAACTTTGCGGAGAGTATCGGCGATGACCTTGGGGCGTACGACGACGCGGAGGCATGGCCGAGTTTGTTCGACGACTTTGTGGAATACGAGAACGATCAAATGAACCAGAACGTAACTAAGGACGACATTATGAAGGACGTTTCTATCGAGAAAGCTTAAGAGATCCTGTTCGAAACGAATACGATCGAGATACATTGATCGGCGTCAAGGTATCATCGTCTTAAAACATGGCCTTTGAACAGGATCATCCCAAAATATGTCCTGGTATACCAAAATAATCTTGTTCGGATGACCGAGAAACGATTAGAACGCTACAATCAAATTTTTCCCTCAAGATTCTAAGCTGACCACTCTCTTTCTACGAAGTGACATTACATTTCCTAATACGACTATAAGTATTTTATTTTAAATAATATATTATTTAATTAACTAAGGTTTGTGACATACGTACAATATGGAAGAAAAATCGTGGCAGCATGTTCGCCGAATATGCTGGCAGTAATTTATATATGTATATATATGCGTTATATGTAACTTATATATATATATAAATATATATATACATATATAATCAAGATATGTTTATACGGAATAAAAGCAGTTAACTTATTATTGGACTTTAAATTTTGGCAATTAGGGTGGGCGTGGTGAAAATTTTCTTCGTTGCCACCTTGCATACACACACGGATACAGACACACGGACATAATTACACACGCAGACGATGATATACATCTGCCAAGCTATACTAAAACTGTTTCAGAGCGTTTACGCATTGTATAGGCCGCAGTTGTTACTAACGGGGTTCTAAAATTCAATCGCTTTCCTCCTGTAAGCGCGATCAGTGTATTTCCTTTCAATGTTACGCCGTTCAACGAAAAATCCGTCATGAGACATTTAAATGTATTATGATGACGACACGGGGTAATACGCTTGGTAAAAAACAAACGAAACGTTTCTATTCAGCAGTAAGTTTTGTAACTTTTATACGTGCGATCGTACGGTAAACGAGCAACGTTAGAATGTCTGCCTTCGATATGTCGCTCGTGTCCACACGAATGCGTAGGTGGAAAGTTTTCTGGAAGAATACGGAATCGAAGCTGCGCGTAAATGATAATTTAACGGGAAGAAGCGCGATCGGCATCTCAGTTTGTCCCGCCGAAACGAGTAACATTGTCGAATAATCAAAGAATAGGTTTAACGTTAACGCATTTTAAATTAAAAAATTAAATTAATAAGTATTTTATTATCGCTCCTTATTTAACGTCGATATAATTTATTTAGCTGGCATCCGGAACGATTGCGATGTTAGTAAACAGAAATTGTGAGAAACTGTAGGATATCGTCCCAGTGTCCATGTTTAGCACACGTCGTTTCTTTCTGGACAGCGGTTCGTGTCCCTAACTTTCCAGGGCTCTTTTCCAGATCTCGGATTGTTTAAGAATCATGGGTGGCTTACAATTTGAAAACGCATTGAATGTACGAAAAAATGCTTACGAGAATGATTAAGCAACATAAGAAGATACTGTTCAAAGGATCTTTCGATTGGCATAGAGAAGAAAATGATAAAGGGATTTAAATTGTGCATACGAGCGAATGCTAACGGTCATTGCAATCTAAGTATGTGATATGCTACGTATAAACATATAATTTTTAATTTTCTCACTTTTTGAGGGCAGTGAAAGAATAAGAGTTGTAAAAAAATGCGCAGTTACATCTACTATAACAGAGACTTCAAAATTTATCCGATTGAGTATATTATATTTTATTAGATCAGCATATACGAATATATCTTTGTGGATAACTTATGTAAGTGATTAGTGTGATATAACATACCTGTTACGAATTTCGGTATTTTGCGACCGAATTTTAAAGTAATCTAATATGAAACATGAAGGATTTAGTAAAAATTATGTTCCTATAATTCTGTCGTCATTTCTATGCTTTTAATCTATGCTGAGAAACGAAAAGATGAGTGCGTTTGTTTTTCCAATTTCATTCACAAATAACTTTCCTCAGATTATGCGCGAACGGCGACGAGATACGTTCCGCACCATTGTGATTTCCTTCTTTGTACACTTAATTTATTACAATTTCCAAACGTTCGCGACTCGACACAGGATTAATTTGACTAAATTGATACTTTAATAATGTACTTTCAGAGCGTTATACTTCAAATACTCACCGTCCTTTTGTCCACAGTACCTGATTCAGGTACAATGTAAAAAGAGAAAAAAAAGAAAGAAAAGAAACAAATGGCAAGGCTAGAAAGTATGACGAGTTACAGAGCGACGTACGGTAACGAATGAGATTCTCGCATCATTGATCCCCGGGTGGTCTAATAGCCGAATGTAGATAGACAACCGCTTGTTTCGTTAAATTGTGCATGTAAGGCAGACGGAGCGATTCGCATATTGATACGTTTTGCATCTGTTGCTGTAGGTACGCCATTCGACGGTAATTAGGATACTTGAGAATAATGGTCTATGAAGCGGGAGGAAGTAACTAACGTTTTAGGCGCACTAAGGCCAACTGAAGTTAAGGTTCATTCTTCCATTGCACAGTTCTTTCATCGGGTAAATATGGCTTGACGTTTATCGTTGCGCACAAAATATTCATTTGTAATTATCTAACGACCCGGTAGTTTGCCGCGGTGCTTCTTAACAAAGCGTTACAATTTAGAAGCGGCACGATGCCACGTGTTCCTTCGTACAGAAGCGACAAGCTCTGTACTCAGACCACATTCTTAGGCAGTACAAAGTGCATTGATGCAGAGGGGGAACGACAAAAAAAAAAAGGGGGGTTGATAATATGAGAGAAAAATTCTGTTGAACGCCGTGCACTTAGCAAAAGACGTCCCTTGCATATTCGGTAAATAGTAAACGCACGATAGATGCGCAGGTTGTCGGTAACGGTAGGCTTCGCTTTCGAGAGAGCAGCTGCAACGGGGTGGCCAAGCTAAAGCTGCGGAGAAAACTAAAATAACGAGTACTTGGCGTTACGTATAGTCTACGAACACGAGCAACGCATATTTTGTAACAAGGTTCTCATTCGTCTTGCGATTAAGAGGGTGAAAACTTAAAAATGATATAGGATTACTTTCATTGTGATATTCTCCAATCAGGTCGTCTTATAGTATTGCTGTGAACAAAGAGGGAGAAAAAAAAGTAGGAGTGATAAACATGTGCGAAATCAAGGGGATAAGTATAAGTAGAATTTCAAATGATAATACGGTAACATGATTATAGCGAGGCTTACGAATTTCTCTGTGAGCTAACGGTAATTCATTCGGAACGTTTTCAATTTCTTCCGTTCCTTTACTTCAAGTTTTGCGCGCCAAACATTTGGATGCCGAGGTACTTTGAATCCGGCAATTAACAAAGGGCTAACGGTCGTTGTTACACGCATGTGCTTTTCTGTTCCATATTTAAAGACCTTGTATTAGAAACAGTTTTTCAGATGATCTCAAAGAAGTATCTTTAGTAACCTAATAGAGTCTGTATTTCAATAAATGCTGTAAAAAGCTATCAATATGAATACTTATTCTGATATGTTTCTAACAGGGCTTGTATTTGTGCATTCGAAATATGATTAATAGAATTTATATATATCGCTCTTACAAAGGATTAAAAAAGAAAAACGAAAAATCAGAAAAATGATGGTGTGCTGCATCTCAGGTTCTCTTTCAAATATGTTGAATACTAATGTAAAAAAAAATATATATATATGTATATATATATAATATATATGATATATATTATATATATTACTGTTCTTATACTGTGCTGTAATTTAAATATGCAAAAAATTATGTATTACAAAGTATTATTGTGTAATCGTAATCGCTATCCATTACTGGCCCCACCTTACAAGAACTCTATGTATCTAACAATCGACATCTGGGAGAAATAAAAGTTTTGTAAGTTTGTAAATATGTCCCGTCGAGAAAAATTGTTCTACGAACATTCTCACAGTGCGTACGCAGAGTCGCGAAAAGTTTAGCGGATATCCGAATGTATAAATTCCCGCGGACATATTATTTCTTTCCGAATATATCAGAACTGCAGAACGAAATCAAAGAGTTCGACTCCAACATTCGAGCGTAACGTAATTATAGCATAGAGAAGATATTAATTTGCCGCGCGTGTTTATACGACGAACTTCGTAATCTGATCGAAACTCGTTACGTTTCCCGCCGGGTTGAGCAAGTCAAGCGCGCGCTAAACGAAACATCACACTCGAATTCGAAAACAAATAACAACAACATTTGAGTTCCCTCCTTCCGTCACGCCGAGCACGTACATGTCGCCGTCGCAAAAATCTTCAAACTCTAACGAAAAAAAGGATCTAACGAAAAAAACTCAAGTTTCATCTCCCGGCAAGATGCTCAACGAGTCCCGTAGCGAGCGTCTCATGAGAACGACCTTTACCGGAATAGATCGCGTCTCATCGCGATCCCATTCGTCCTCGAGATCCGATCGAGTCGTTTCCATGTCGAGGCGAGGGAAAGTGCCGGATTTCGATCATGCGGCAAAATATCGTCGAGGACGTTTGACGAGAACGCGTCGGGCGAGATAACACGATTTTCCTTTCCGGGAAGCAATCTTCGTGTTTACGAGGCGAGAGAGAGGTCAATTATATCGACGCCGGCGGGCTCGATGCAGGTCGTAGAGGAAAATCTTGGGAAGGATCGATTGTCGAACAGCGGGGTATCGTTTTCGTAAATTAGCCCGACGCCGATCGGGCCAGGACACTTCCAACATAGAAACGGCCTGCCTGGGCCAGCACTGGCCGCAGCTGGCGTCAAATAGAATATCGAGGATCCGACCGGGGCCCTCTGCCGTGGGCAGCGAATGAGTGCTGCTGCCGAGGACGGTGTCTCGCGTCGTTTTCTGTTAACGGTTCAGGGTGCCCCCCGCCCCCCGCCGTCGCCGTCATCCGGGGACAATATCATGTGAAACGGGACAGGGAAACTTATCACCTTTCGGCGCCGCTGAGGTACGAGGGGCAACAAACACAACCGATGATCACCAGGCTCACTCGAGGATAGGCTATCGATTCGAGAGCTGGTTCCCGCAAATGTTAAATCGTTTCTTGCCGCCGTCGCGCACGGCCTCGCATCATCCTCCGCAAACTGCCGTCGACGTCAGGTCGAAAGATTACTCCAGATTACTCTCTCCTCCGATCGCAGTGTTTTGTTCCGTAATGCGTGAGTATGACTTCCTGCTCCGCGGCTGGCGTATAGGTTAGTCGCCGACGGTGTCCTCCTTTTTCTGCTATTCGCGCCGAGCTGCCCTCCGTTCCTGGCCCGAGAGGACGTCAGGAAGTGTCGATATCGTGGCATTATTGTGGGGATCTGATGCCGTATCATCGGATCCGAAGACCCTTTCACGGCGGAGCTTGACGTTTTTCATTTGAAATGCGCCCTTTTTTTGTTCCGCGAATGCGATGTGTATCGTTGCCCACCCGTCTATGTACAATACCATAACCTAGTCGTCAGTTGTGCTCGGGCGAGCCTTTGCGAGATTTGTCATCCCGATATTGGGAAGCGTTGGAGTATTGTTTGTGCACGTTAGATTTTGAATTCGCGACCGATCGTGCGTGATCGTTGGCCGAGGTACGGTCGTGCGTGAGATTGTCGCAATGGACTTGAATATTATATACGTATAACTGTCTCACATCGAATTCTGTATTACACAATTTTTTGCGTACTTTTTCAGCTTCGTGTTTATTAATAAATAAATCATTCACTCTGGGGATTCTTAAGAACTTTTATTTGAAATGTTTTTCTCTCTAAAATAATAATGTTCATTCGAACAGTTTGTCACTGCATCGTGCGAAGAAAATGTGTTTTGTACACAAACGATGATGCGTATGGTTTCGTTTGATCTTCTGTTACTTAATACGTTGCTATAGGTCATTGAAGTAAGAAACAATGTCGGTCCACTATAAATTCAAATCCACGTTGGATTATGATACTGTGTCCTTTGATGGATTGCACATATCAGTGGCAGACTTAAAAAAGGCTATTTTTCATCAGAAGCGAATAGGAAGAAATACAGATTTTGACTTGCAAATAACAAATGCGCAGACAAAGGAAGGTAAATATACTCAAAGGAAATTTTTATACATGCATCGCCCTGGTTAGTGCATTTACAAAGATGATATGATATTCATGGAACTGTTTACATATTGCAGATTATACAGACGATAATGCCTTAATTGCCAAAAATACAAGCTTGATCGTTGCTAGAGTTCCATTAACAGTACAGCAGAAGAGATCATGGGATCGAAATGAAGTCACTCCATTTAGTAATTTAAAAGATGAGTCAAATCTTGGTCGTGCAGTGGATTTAACCAGGCTCGATGGCTCAGAGGAGGATAAGATACGTGCAATGATGACACAGTCTACTCAAGACTATGATCCCTCTAAGTAAGATATGGAATACATATTGTCAATATAAAATACACTAATATCTTATTACGATAAGATTTTAACAATTTGCCTCAATACAGTTACATGAAAATACGTGGTGCTAACCAAACTGGTGATGTGCCTGCAAACTATCGATGTTACAAATGTCATCAACCAGGGCATTGGATCAAAAATTGTCCATTGGGTACCAATCAAGAACCCATTGAGATTAAAAAGAGCACAGGCATTCCTAGGAGTTTTATGGTACCAGTAGAAGGCCCTTTAGTACCTGGTGCCATGATGACGCCCACTGGACAATATGCTGTTCCTGCAATTGATCAGTAAGTTCTCACCTCTCAATAACAACTTATAAGAACTACAATAATGCACAGTACACATTTGCATTCTTCTGTCTGTATTATGTTTACAGTCAAGCATATAAAGAGGGCAAAAAGGAGCGACCACCGTTTTCGCAAGATCCCGAACCGGTTGCAGAGAAGCCCGAAATTCCGGAAGACTTGTTATGCAATATATGCAAAGATCTATTAACAGATGCCGTAATGATACCCTGTTGCGGGAATTCATTTTGCGATGAGTGTAATTGTTAATTCGCTATTCGCATAAGACTGTTATGACTCATCTGTGCGTCAGAGTCCGTTTCTAGGCAATCATTTTGTTCTACAGGTATACGTACGTTCTTGTTGGAGTCCGAGGAGCACGAGTGTCCGGACTGTAATGAGAAAGACGTTTCGCCAGAGACGCTTATTCCAAATCGTTTTCTGCGCAATGCCGTGATGAATTTCAAGAACGAGACGGGATATGCTAAGAGACAAGCGTACAGGCCGCCGTTGCAAAAGACGCAACCAGCTGTGCAGACGGAGCAGGCAAAGACCGATAGCCAACAAAATGCAAATCAATCGTCCGGACAAAATAAATCCGCTCAGGCACCTAACGTTTCTAATGTAACGCCACAAGAATATGTAGAGCAACAACCTCTTAATTTTGATCCTGTGTCACAGCAATTTGCGACGACCGGTGCTCTACAACCGCAGACAACGGCTAGTAAGTATTTTCCTTTGATTAGCGATTCTCATGTAAGCGTTGTTCGCTGTCGAAGTTAATATTGGAAGTTTCTTACGAGAAGTAATTGTATGCAACGATGGCCTCTACATCATACCTTCTCGTATGTAGTAAACCTTAATCAGTTTCAGAATCCTGTCAAAAATTATCTTCGATACTTGTACAAAGACGTTTTACAGTATTTATTAAAAACGACATCGTAATATATGTGGCTCGATTAAAAGTACATTAGCATGTTTGAAGTTTGCTGTTACGAACTGAATAAATCGTAACGATGTGTATGCTTCGTATGTTTGAGACGTTGAAAAGTTTAATTTTCCAAAAAAATGTTATGTGTTAGAATCCATTTCTTACAAACTTGCGCGTTCGTCACTAGAAAACATTTATAGCGCTGAAACGTACACCATATCCTAGAAGAATTTGTATAAAGTACAAAGAATGGAGCGTATAATCCTGACTATTTTAGTACGTCGATAATAAAGTTATTTTTGTATCAAGAAAAATCTGAGAAATGAAAGACGCGTAATGCTGCGATTGTCAAATCATAATATTACATAATGCTCTGTATAAAAATGAATTTGCCTTAACTAAGATTGAATCTATTAATATTGTGAAAGACACATTACACCCGGTCGCGAGTAATTTTTATCGTCAAATTGCATATGAATGGCACGCGACGAAAGTGTACGATGAGCAGTGCGGAGGTACAGTATAAAATTATTTCGGTCACATTCTGGCGATCAAACACATCGATAGAGCAACCACCCTAGCGTGCAAAATGTTAAATTACATCAACTTTTATTTCAGTACTTGACGATCAACGAAAAAATAAAGATTGTTATGTAAAAAAAGTTTTTGGGTAGACTAAATATATCGCGGTGTTTCAAATTTCATTTCATACACAAAAACAAAGGGCAGACGCCATTATCGAAGTATTTAACCACTTTCCCGGTAGTATTATGTCACTTGACGCGGTACGTTTTTGGAACAATGAATCAATTAGTGATCGTCGTTATTGTGTGTCGCGTAATTTTTCGAAATAATATATATTTGAAGGAAAAAATACTCGTTTATTTTATCAGCTGATATTTTCGCTTCACCTAACCTCACTTTTTGTATCAAAAGTTTCTGCTATTTGTGTGCGAGTTAACATTACAGATTAGATAGAATTTATTGTTTCATTGTGAGTAGCTTATTCATTTTGAGTTTCTCATTTTCTGCAGCAGGTGCAGAAACTGCTCCCGAGTCAGAAGTTCAAAGTGATTCGGTAACAAAGTTACCAGGTGACGAAGAAACAGAAGTGCCCCTACCTCCAGGAACAGAACCTTTACTTCCAATACCTGCTATTGGAAGCTCCCCTGAAAGAGATAGAGAAAGAAGCGATCCTCCAACACGTGAGAAAAAAGAACGTGATAATGATTATGCAGGAGACAGACAACCTAGAGAGCGTAGGCGAAGCTTTAGTAGGGATGGTCATCGTGAAAGGTAGTAACACAGAAAAAAAAATGATAGTGCAGTTTCTTTACTATTATTACAGTTTGTTTATTAAGTATTATATTAATTGTAGAAGTGGAGAACGTGGTCGTAGGATTGAAAATTTACGAACAGTGAGTCGAAGACGATCTTTGTCTCCTAGACATTCTCAACACAGTGAATATTCGTCACAGGGAGCGCCATTACCACATTTAATGAACCCGCCTCCTTCAAAGGGCTACCAGGGTCTGCCACCGGATGATGGACATTATCCACCTGCTATGCATTACGATTCAGCTATTCGTCGATCAACTGAAGATCGTCCGGGCACGCCGACAGTAAGGAAAAATCGATCGATCCCACAAGATCAATCCTTTCCAGCTCAGTATTTTGAACAATCTTTACTTGTAGGTTGATGAACCCCACTTACACGTTCCCCCATCTGGAAATCAACCACCATTATTACCGTTTCCACCAGGCGAGGATCGTATTCCACAGCCAAATTATAATCAACCCCCGCCTAATGTCCCACCTCACAATGCTCCACTTTTACCAGATCCTTACATGAGCCACAGAATACCAATGTATCCGCATCAGCAAGGATCACATTACGGACCACCGAGATACGAAAGACCACCATATCAACAACAGGGGTATAGACCATCTCAGGCTCCACGCAACTACAGTGGCCCTCCAAGACCTATTAGGGGTTTACATCATCGTACGTAGTCGAAGAAATAACTTTACTGAAATTGCATCCGAAGCTTTAGATGTATTTGTGTATATGAAATTTTTATTGTCTCCTTTAGCTGGATACAGAGGTATACAACCACCTCCTCCGGGCATGGGCAGGAACATGCATAATGGAAATCCACCAGGGTAAGTAAACAATACATAATTGTATCTTATATAGGGATGATCTAACTTTGTAAAATTTGTTTGGTTGTAGTATTATTGACGACCCGTTAGAGGCATTTGAACGAATGCTGAGGGAAAAGGATGAAAGGGACAGAAGGCTCGGCAAACACAGGAGAAGAAGTAGAACACGCTCCAGATCTCGAAGCTACACGAGGTCAAGATCGCGCTCATTCAGTCGTAGATCGCCATTTTCATCCCGCATTAGTCGATCTAGAAGTCCTCCTTCAAAGAGAAGATCGTCCAGATCACCTTTACCTCTTAGGCCAAGGAGCCGTACTCCGAAACGTAGATCACGAAGTGGAAGTTTCTCAATCAGCCGGTATAGTCTTCAACTTTTCTTTCTTACACCATATATCCACAGTTCAGTTCCTTAATGTGCGTATTTCAAATTTCTTTCTTTTCAGATCGAGATCATATTCACGCAGTCAGTCGCCACGATTATCTATATCTCGCGACAGAGACAGAGATCGAGATAGAGAAAGAGATAGAGAACGTGATCGCGATCGGGACCGAGATCGTGAGCGTGATCGTGATCGAGACAGAGATCGAGATGTTCCACCACGATACAGATCACCGGTGAGATCACCGCCGAGGTACGTACACTTCTTTTCAACAATACTTCTCCTGTGGTGTAGATATAAATATTATTTTCTTCAGCTTAGGATTCTGACAAAATTCTAACAAATAATCACAATTTTCATCTGTTCTAACATCCCTTAATGCTGTTACTTTACTGTTTTATACTGTGAAACCGTCGTCCCTCTTACATACGAACGTATCCAAGAGAATATGGATTAAACTCTAACACGCTATATCGTATTCACGCTTAGCAAATAACTGCTCATTCTGTACGTTCATCGACAACGTGCACTGCCCCTCAATAATGCAAACATTTATGTAACAAGAACGGATAGTTAAAAATCAGAAACAGAATTACATATACAAGTATGTAAATGTTTAAGTATCAGCTCCGATTGATTTTCTACGTTCACTTTGCAGATTTCAAAGAGAACGTGAGCGCGAAAGAGAACGCGGCAGATCACGGGAGCCCAGAGACGGATATAATACTTACTACAATGATTCGCCGGCTCACGATTACCAGTTTCGTGATCGTGAGCGAGACGTGCCGCCCAGGGACAGACCGATGCCGAGATATCCGATAAGAAACCAATCGTCCCAGCATAACATACCACCGTTGTTGCCGCATCTAGTCACTGGAGGTCACCCACCACCCCTTATGTCATTGGGACCTCCACCTACGGACAGGAAAGACTATTATGATTCCTACAACAGGTATTTTCGCCTCAATAGTACTTTAATACATGTACACGCTAAGCAGACAGTCTACCAACATACCATACGCTGCTGCCTCGGTTAAAAAGCTAAACTGCCACGGAATTCGGTCGAATGAGAATAACGATGAGCGAACGAGTTCCAATGACAATCGTTTCTCGCCAATGAGCGATTACAACCCGAGCGATTGTTGTCAAACTTATATACGTCCGCCGTACGCATTCGCAGGATCGTTGCACGATGTTGGCAATATAGCGTGGCGCGCGCGCGCGCACCGTTTTACGTGTGCGGATGTCGAATTTGAATTTCGCAGGACACTCCCTGCGACACCGTGAGATTGTTAAACTTGTGCAACCCTCTTGGATAGTGTGACCTTTTGTTACTGCAAGAGTGGTATGTTGACAATTGTATGCTGCGAGATTGCTATGGTTCTTTACCGACTTGAAGGCAATTGTACAAAATACTTTGTAGTACTTCGTAGTGTATTTTCACACGTTAGTATTATGTGAAACAAAATGGAAGACTGCACGCAAATGCACCACCCGCATTAAGACGAGACACGTGATTGCATGTTTGTGTATCTGCTACTGATTCCGTCACGTTCGAGAAGTGTTCGATAGAGCTCTATGTATACATTTGTCCAAAAGGAAACGTGAAATGTTACGAATGACGTGCCAGGATGAAACCGTGGTCGTAATTGGCATAATAACTTTTGTTAGGGCGACATGTAGCAATATGTACGGATGCACATCTACATATATCGAGTACACACGTGACATGCACACAGAACAGGATAAAAGAACGGGCTGACTGGACTATGATATAAGAATTAAGGAATGACCTGGTTGTATTAACGATGAAGACTGATGCAGTAATGATGACGATGCAAAGTGTATATTACTGTATAAGTACGATTACACTGTGATCTGATTTTTCTTTAAGCATTACCGCAAGTTTTGAATTATTACTTCTCGAGAAGTATATTCCCTTGAACCGTATATTTCTATACAACGTTCAAGATTGTCCCGATTTTTGTAGGGATAAACAGTGGGCTGTGCTTTCGAAGAATGGCACATTGGCTTATATAAATAGAAGACAGAAAGAATGCTACGGCCTATTTATAAATGTGATACGCTTAATATAGTATTTGTATGCGCATACAATGTAAAGTACAAATAATTTGTGCCAATCTTGAACAGTAGTATTAATGAAACGATAATTGTACTACATTTCGTCTGACTGTGATTATAATTGTGATTACATCTGTGATTAGGTGCATCCCGCAATATACAATTGCGGCTTTTGTGCAAAGACTGCAAGCAATTAGTCATATTTTTATATTGCATTCCTGTAGTAATTTTCTACCGTAATTGCAGTGATGATATATAAACGGTAAATGATCCAACAAAGTTGTTGATAGCGTCTTGTAACAATTTGTGCGAACGCGGGTCGTAACGTAACAGTGTTACGTATTAACATTTTTAATGAATACTTTTTTACTTATGAAACAGATTGCACTTTAATGAATACTTTAAACTTATGAAAATGATTGCAAAGCAACATCGCCATCTTTAGTATATTGTTATTAATTTGCACCTTATCGACATATATTATTGAACTGGTTTAAAGGAATGGCTGAGTGTGTGAGAACGTGTGCGTGGAATGCACATATAATATATATACATATATATATTCTATATTTTTACATAAATATTTTTGATTCATCACACGCATATACACAGAAGGATTTTCTTGTTTCAACTTTTGTGTATTCCTTTGATGAAAATGTATCCTATGACATTTCAAAATGTTGGAAACTTGTGTAGTTTCGCGCTGTCAAACTTATTTTATTTGCGTTACAATTTCATTTATTTGAACATAAGAAATCTTCCGTTTTTACTTTAGAGTGTAATTAATGCGTAAAAGTATTTTACTTTTATCTTTTGTCACTTTTTTAAGCTCTTTGCACATAATATCTTAGACCGAACAAACCTACTGTTTTATTTAAAGAAATGTTTTTTTTGATATTATTTAAAAGACTGTTGGAACGTATTGGCTTATTCAACATGTTTTGTTGTATGCTGAACAAAACTTCAACATTTTTTATACTTTTATTACAATACTTCAACAATTCTGTAGGCAAACCACAAATATTGAACATACTTTTATTAATTTTTTCATATGTAAATTGTGGAATACATTACTGAAAGGTTCTACTTTATAAATAATACTTATTATTTCGTGATATTTTTTCATGCTATTCAGAACTGAGGAGACTGTTACTTGCTGCGTAATGTTTAGAATCTTTCACTGTTGATATTCTTCAACATCTTCAGTTCTTATTGCCTAAGTAAATTTGTTCTGAACTTATTGAGTTGATTCTTTTGGGGTGACACCCAGTTTCAACCTACATTATAAGACTGATGCTCACTAAGAGATATACTAACAGTACGACTGTCTTATATAACTTATATAGTGTTAAAAGTGTGTTGTGTCCGTTAAATATGTCATATGTGTTCTGTTATTACTAAGACCTTTTTGCCACAGTATATGCATCATTTTGTATGTAAAGCATATATTTGGTGCACTCAATTAAATTGAACACTTCAGCTTCTTACGACAAAGCAAAGTCTTGCCAATATATGGCATGAAAGATCTTTGACATTGTGAAAGCATATATAAGCTTTACCTTGCAAGATTGATGCGTAAAACGGAATTAATATTTATCAGAATAATTGAATGCATATTTTATAAGCAAATACCTAAGTCACATGGTCGCGATTTCTGCAAACAATATGGAACACTTTCAATTTAATGCGTAACTCTTTAAGTATCTAATGGTGTTACTTTTTGTACGGCCTTTCAATATTCGTGCCGACAACAACATATATGCAAAATCCACCGCATTGGCCACTGCAAGTGCCGTATACAGAGCTCATAACAGTGAATTTGCATAATGTAATGTCCATTCGTGTTTGAAAGGCATTATTTTTATTACGCTGTAGATTTTAAAAGGAATCTTTTCTGTAAGCCTAAGTAATACAGGTATTAGTTATATTATGTATTATGTTTGTATTATGTTAAATGTTATATTACACGTGCAACACAGAAATACTTTTCTTTACGTCATTGAATACAGCATTATGTATATCGCATGATGGAGAACGTATTGTTCGGATCTATGTATTGTATTAACGTTAAATTAACGGAGAATGAACAAAAAAAAAAGTGAAAGAAGAGAGAAGCACGGAAAAAGTGTATTCAACAAGGACCCGAACGGAGAATGCAGGAGCTACCCAGCTGATTGACACATCTGCATGGTTTCTGAATCAGGTGAATTCAGGGCCAAATCAACATTTATAACAATGAAAACTGATCGTTTCTAATCACCTGTAGCGTTTGCAACAATTCCTGTCATTGGACACGAGTGTAATCTTTGTCTGAAAGATTTACTTAAACGGCAACTGATCACAGTACAACTGGCTTTAATAATTAAATGTTTAGCTACGAGTTCCCGGTGAGTAAAATCGACTTTCGAATGAACATAAGCAATAAAACAAAAAAAAAAATGGATACATATGCTATTAAAGTTATGAATGTTGATTTATTTACTTCATGTTTTATGATATTATCTAGTAATTTTACCAAATTTGGATAAATAGGTAATTCTTTCATTTTCAGCTTAAGGAAGCTAATATCAGAGAAAGTGAATTTGTGTAGTATATGTGGAAGGCCTAGTTAAAAACCGTCAAAATCTTTGTTAAATGAATATCTTCTAATGTACTAGATTTTATTACAAAGAATAGCTATTTATTAGTCTCCCATTAAGATGTAAGGATTCTCTGTTAGATACCGTTCCTTTATTTTGGGTAACGTATCGGTTACAAATACTTAAATACTTTCTTCCTGAAATCTGACCTTCGTACGATTGCGGCTAATTCGTCCATACGTTTTCTACTTTAATTTCACACATTCGACCAGTATCGAACTTCAGACAAAATTCATACTTACTTGCCTCTACTTACCCTTCTATATATCTATATCTATATACGTAAATATAAATATATACATTACATATATTTGTGACATGGACACGGTGATCGTTTCGATGTAGCTAAAGAGCAATTGCAATGACATCATATGAACATGACCAAAGTGTGAGTAGCTTCAATTTTTTTGCCCACAGATACCCTGGTCCGGCCTCGCAACGTTTTGGCAGCCCAATTCGTGATGCGCCACACAAACGCTTCGACGACGTTGCACCGCCGGGAACGGAAGGATACTATGATCTCTCACCACCGGGTGTGGAACACACCGAGCGTTCTCTGCGAGAGGACAGAGATCGAACTCGCTTGTTGAGAGACCAGGAAGACCGTGAGCATTCGTTGAAAGATCACGATGCCGAAGAGAGAGATAGATTACCTCTTAGAGACGATAGGCACGTTACATTTTCATGTATTTCTTTGTATACATTTGCAAGTGTAGTTTGTTTGTGCACTTTCACTATCATCGCTTCTTATTGCACTGCCTTCAGTAGAAGAACTATGTGTCATTACTTCCACAAAGGGAACTGTTTCTTCGCTGCATTTTATGGTTGGCACAACTTTCTCGTATATGTATTGTACACATTTGTCAATGATCATTTCGAGAAACATTATTATGCACTAGTTCTTAAGAATAGTCACTGCTTTTTTCTCGTTTAAACTTATCTTGTCCTCAACAGAACATGATGCACAGATGTATTTAATTTGATACTCTTATACTTCACTTCTTTCAAAGGCATATTTAATTTCATCCTTCGATCAACATGTTTGTCAAGTTTCTCAGTTTCTTGTTGACATTTTCTGATTTTCACGTTAACACATGAACGTTAAAGTTTATAAATATGCTAGTCGCTTGAGAATATCGAAGCTTGGCAGGTAATTTTTAGCTACCTCTTGTTTATCGAACATTTCAGGGGCCGAGACCGTGACGATCGTCCAAGGGAAAGGGATGACAGGGATCGAAGAGTCGTGAACAGAGAACGGGAAGACCGTGAAAGGCCTCCGGTTGTAGCGAGGGATCATGACGATAGAAACAGAGAGAAGGATGAGCGGGATCGGCGAGACAAAGAGAAGGAACGCGATGACAGACATGTTCGAGATCGCCGCGACGATGACAGACATATGGAAAAGAAGGAGTATGACAAAGACCGGTAAGATACGACTTAATTTGATAATAGATTGAATCTTTCGTTATTCGACCCTTAAATTCATTTAACTGAATGCATTTGTACAATAACAGTGCTGTTTTGTGCCAAAAGTTTACGACATTGTAACATGATTCATTTCGTACATAAACATGTACAATTGCATTATGTTGTCGCACATAATTATTTGGTTATTCTGTAAACGTTTGACGACCGTGTTATTTAGATTTTGTATCTGTCAAAATAGCATGCACAACTTTATTGACATACGTACAGTTCATAGCTATTTTTAATGTATATAATGCAACTAACACATGTCCTATTTCTATTGCTTTACTTTCAAATGAATTACACTACCTTCAAAAGAAACAGTCCAGATAGAAATATGGATGTATTTTATAAAGTAAGAAGCTACAAATTGAGAGTATTTTTGATCTTATGAGCAAACAATTTAAATGAATGTAACAATGGAAATGTAAGTTTTCAACACAAAATAAGAACTTCAGGGACTCAAACGTTAAATATGTTTAAACGTATACTTATATCATTGTATTTATTTCGTACCCAACGTACAGGGATTATAATTCACAAATATCCGCTTCAATGGTAATCTTGGCAAATTTCTACAATTATCTTTAAAATATAAGGAAAATTTAAACAAGTACCATGAACTTTACAGTTACAGAGACGACAGGGAGAGGCACAGGCAGGATGACAAAGCGCGAGGTCGGGAAAAGGAGCGTCGGGATCGAGATTACGAGCCGGAGAAGGAAAGGGATCGACACGATCGCTATGACAGACGATCCACGGAGCGGAAGAAGGGTCGTAAGAGTCCGACTCCGTATTCGCAGAAGTCTCGAAGCGAGGCGAAGGATCCTTCCCCCGACCGCGGCAAGAAGAAGGAGAAGGATCACGAGGAGAAGGCGGACGACAAGAAGAAGGAGAAGAAAATAAAGGAGAAGAAGAAGAAGCGAGACAGTGACGAGAAGGAGAAGAAGAAGAAGAAGAAGAAGGAGAAGAAGTCAGGACAGAAAGACAGCCTGAAGGACGACTCGGTGAAGTCTACCGAGAACGAGGATACACTGGTAGAGACCAAGCCTGAAGCTGAGTCACCTGCGAAGACTGACATCTTGAAGCCCGCCGCTGAAGATGAGAACATTGAGAACCGGATAGAGTGCTTGCCTATCGAGCCGTCGATAGTGCCGTTGAAGGAGGAGTTCGAGGACAAATCGTTGGCCATGAATCCGGAGCCACCTGAATTCAACGAAGCCAGTCCTGACAGAATGGAGCACACGGAGTTCGGGACGAATCCTCCGAATCCGAACTTCAAGCCCATACCGGAGCTCAAGTCGGAGATGAAGCCCATAGACAGTCTCTACGGTGGACTGGACGACACCGAGATAAACACAGTGATCACCGAGAAGTACTCCCTTCTGTCGGAGAACGAACTGGAGGAGAAGGAAGCGATGCTGGACGAAAAGTCGCCGAAGAAGGATGAGTTTCTGGCGCCAATACCGGAACTCTCGAAGTGGGAACGCGATGAGACGATAGAGAAGTCCGACGGAGTCTGCGAGTCTCCAACGGACAAGATTCAGCTTGACGAGCCCAAGTCCATCAAGGTCGTCACGTCCGAGGTCCTCAAGCGAGCGGAGAACGCGATCTTCCAGAAGGCCATCAACGCCATTCGGCCGATCGAGATCAAGAAGATCAGCGACAGTAGGAAGATTCTGTATCAGAATCCGGAGCCGAAGGTCCTTGAACCTGAGCCTAGCAGAGAGCCACGAAAGAGTGTGAACGTGACCATTAATGTCGGTAGAAATGAACGGAACGTCGAGATTACGGAGCCGATGAAGAAGCCAAAGCTGGATAGGACCAAGTTCAAGCCGGTTCCGGAGTCCTACTCGCCCACCAGGCTTTCGGCGAAGGAACGTTTGGGCGACAAGGTGGAAGACACCAAGGAGAGAAGGACGAGCCCGATCAAGGGCTTCGTGGACAGGCGGGAGACGAAGAACGAGAGTCAGCCGAGAAGCAGGTCGCCCAGGTCGAATCGGGACAAGAGAATGTCGCCGATGATGGACAGACGAGTGGATCCTCCTATGAACTTGCCAGGTGTCGAGAGGAAGGTGTTCATCGACGACAGGAAGAGGGAGAAGGACAGGGGTGATCGTTCGAAGGACAAGGCCGAGTTCAGGAGCGAGCGTCACGACGTCAGGTCCGACAGAGACCCGCGGATGGACTCAAGGTCAGACTTCCGGTCCAGCAGGAACGAGTCGAAGAGCGACCGGATGGAGAAGGATCGCGACAAGGACAGAGATCGCGATCGTCGCGGAAGGACTCCGCCGGGATCCTACAAGAGGAATGAAGTGTCCAAGGTCAATATGATGAAGTGCAAGGACGACGACGAGGATAGGCGTCGTGACAAGAAGCTGCGGGAGGAGAAGAAGCGGAAGAAAGAGCATCGCAGCAGGAGTAAGTCGAAGGAACACAAGAAGAGGAAGGAGAAGAAGCATAAGAAGGACAAGGACAAGGGTCAGGAGAAGAAGCAAAAGCACAAGGACGGCGGGACGTCGAAGGAGAAGGCCGAGGGCGAGCATAAGCTCGGATATGACAATCCCGAGCCTCTCTTGACGGAGACGCTGAAGAAGCAGCGGAAGAATCCAAGGTTGGTCTCCGACCGGAAGCGTAGCATACTCGACGAAGCCAGCTTCGAACCCGATTACTCGGCGTCCGATTCGGAATCCGACGCCGAGGACGGTAAGACGCTAGCGTTGCCGGCCAAGAAACTTAAGCTCGACGAGCCAGAGTTGGACAAGGAGATGGAGATGAAGTCTCTGAAGAAGCGCTCGAAGTCGACCAGCAGCGAGGACACGTCCAGCAGTTCGGACAGCTCGAGCTCGGACTCTGACAGTTCGGACGAATCGCACAAGAAGAAGAAGAAGAAGCATAAGAAGCATAAAAAGAAGAAGTCCACGAAGAGGGACACCAGCTCGGACTCGGACTCTTATACGGATTCGTCCGACACGAGCAGCGACGAGGAGAAGCATAAAAAGAAGTCGAAGAAGTCGAAGAGCAGAAGTAAGCAGGCTAAGAAGAAGAAAAAGTCGAAGCACAAATGACATCATTAAACGGATGGTCAGTGTACTCCTTCGCACCAAAAAAGAGAGTCAGAGAGAGAGGAAGCCGGAAAATGGAAAGACGGGTAGATGAGACAGAGATGAAACAATTAACTGACAGACGTTTTCTTTCCGAATGCTCTTTGGAACGTTGCGGGAAACTATTTCGTGAACGAACGCTGCGCGCAACACGCAAATGATTTTTGAGATACATCGCTCTTCCCCGCATATCTATCAGAATAAAAGAATATAAAGGAAAAAAAACGAACAAAAAAAAAGTACAGAGAATAAACACAAGGTAATAGATTATTGATTATTCTGCATCCAAGATATTATTACTTGTAGAGTTCAAAGTTAATTTTGAACGGGAATCATTATTAGTCCATTATTTATTAGCAGTCATGAGATACCGACTGGCGATTGATGAAATAAAAATTGCAAACGGCAAAAGGGTGGACCGAGTGTATGACATTTAACTTAATGTGTTTACGGCCAGACTTGTTATTTTATTTGGAACATTATATGGCCTTCGCATAATTGTCACGTTCCGATTTCAATATTAAAACGCTGTAAGTAAGGTCTCTATAATAAGCGGTTGTACATTATAGCGATCAGTAGATAACGATATCTCTAAGAAATCTGATAATAGTACTTTTAAAAAAAAAAAGCAGTTACGTCTAGGTCCTCTGCTATTTCAATGTTATATTGTACTTTCATAATGTAATGTCAATATGTAAAACATGTCACAAAATAAAAAGAGAAATTTCTTTTAAACAGGGCATTTGTATTGCAACACAGAAATGCAAATCTTTTGTAAACGTACATTCCTATTTTATTTATTAACTTTGGTGTATGTCAAGCGTATACATCCTTCCGTATCATGTATGTGCAAATTCCCTGTAAATTAATGTCTTGATATGTGCCATTTTACAATTTTGAGACAATGTCTCATTTGTTGTTTCTAATATCACAGTTGCTTGATCACATGCTGTTCACGTAGTTTTCGAATTTTTAAATGTTTCCACAAGGCCACAGAGTAATGGTAACGAAGTGCTTGCATCACTTTCTTCTAATCCCAGTCCTTGCGTTAACATTTCTCGATCAAACGGGTACTTTGATAAATCAGACTCTGAAACAATAGGAAAATATGTGTAAATATATGAGCTGCTACAAACAAACCAGAAGTTTTATACCTGCAATAAATACAGTTGATGTATATTTATATCCCATCCATTCTAAATACTCTCGTACGAGTTCATTTAATAGAATTATTTCGGAACTTTGCTTTGGTCTTCTAGTTTTAGAACCTTTATTCGAATGGTCCAGTAGTTTTATCACTTCCGTTCGCATTTCAGCTTTTATCCT
The DNA here is from genome assembly GCA_914767735.1 of Anoplius nigerrimus. Taxonomy (NCBI): domain Eukaryota; kingdom Metazoa; phylum Arthropoda; class Insecta; order Hymenoptera; family Pompilidae; genus Anoplius; species Anoplius nigerrimus. The sequence continues at coordinate 9,844,515 of OU612090.1, forward strand.
GGCAAGTTCACCACCAGTTTTCAAAGATTCTCTTACAGCTGCAAATAAAGCTACTGTTAAAAATCAAAACTTATAACATATAATGACACTTTTATAATTCAAAAAACCAGCAGGTAAGAAACAATACTACTACAATATCATTCAAGAAAATGTAGATATTAAAATACAACATATAATTTATTATAGACCTTACAAAATTATGAAAATGTAAATCAAATAAATTATTCATATTAAAACACACTTCAGGATAATTCAAACATTACAACGAAACTAAGGTTTGTTTACTTACCGTTTACCAAATCCTTTTCCGTTGCCATTGAACAGAAATTTCCCCGAACCCGTTGACAACTAAACGTCAGAAGGATGTCAAAGTTACAAACCGGGCGCCGTTGCGAATTCAAAACAAGCCACACATCCCGTCAGCGGTGTAAATCACACGCTTGCGACACTTAAAGCGATTTCCAACCGTTCGCGTCGCACAATGATGAGAGTTCGCCGACAAGAGTGCATTCGAGAAACGGATTGGTGAGAAGCATGCACCGACAGTTGGTGTCCTGTCGTTCGGCCGATACGAATTGATCTGGTTTTAAAATTCGTGCGTTCCGAGGATATTTATCGGTCAGCGCGCTCCTTGGGACAATTTTTGGTTTATTTCGTTCACCGGTATAGAGACGCGAAAGTAAAATCGTAGGCCTCGCAAGCCTGGCGCAGGAGCGTGAAACGATAAATCGAGTGTCACAACTGTTACGACTGTTTACGAGCGTCCGTTACGCATTCTCATGTCGAGTCGGTTCCCGATTTTAACAGTTGGTTTCGGAACGTACCTTAAATTACTGGTTGTATGCCCTATTTAACCCTCTCCCCCTTCCCTCCGCTTCTACCCCTCGCGTCTCTCACCCTTCTTCGTCTTTACTTGTCCCCTGCTAAAGTAACGTCTTTCTGCTAGTTTGACGTTTATTAGATAAATGAATACGTTTCGTACGTGAATCGCGAATTTATCGATAAAGTTTAGTCGCGAAGAAGCATCGAGATTTTACGTTATCCTTTTACCTGTATGCCTTACGTACGCTCCCATCTTTTCAAATTTTCCATGAGTAAGTTATTTATTGATTCGGATATGATAGTTAATAACGTGCGTTGATACCCGCACTGCTCGACGGTGTAAAATTCGCAGTGATGTCTGCTGCGTGCCTATTTTCGTCTGCGATTGACAGTTCGAATACAAACAATCGTTAATGCCGAAATCGTACGTGTCCTTCTATGCGGTATCGGCAACAATCTTTCGCTAAGAGATTTCATAGAGTGTTTGTCAATGACGACAAGTTATTACCGTAATGTTTTGTTCGGCCATTTGAATAATAAGACGTGTAACTGTGAAAATGAAGAACTAACTGTATTTTTATATGTATGCAAGGTGTCATTGTAACGCATGCATACATGCCTTCAAAGCTCTTTCATGTTGCAGATGTTAATATTGTCTTCCTACAGCCACTGGTAATGCAAACACTCATCCTTAGTTTGATGTCCGTGAAATGGTTATCATCTTCCGGTTCCAATTCTAGCTGAGGGCTAATATAGAAAATGTGAGGGGTGATTGGGGATTCGCAAATGGGACTGAACACTCATCGTTACTCTGTTTATGAATAAGTACGAAATATTATTTATATGTTTTTTATTTTATAGTACAATAGTTATTAGGTCGTGCTAAATAGTGTTTCAACTCCTAATGGCAAATGTATTTCATATTGAAATTCTATTCAGTAGTAAATTTCTTTGTCCTAGACTGAAACGAATTGGTTCAGCTTGGTGGTAATGCGGGGATGTGGATCTGTTTTGGTCCATTAGGAAGCCGCAATGGCTGGGGTATTTACATTTCATTTCTTATACTGTTATATTGGACTGCTGATTGCGTGAGTGCCAGCTTGACAAATGCAGCTGCATCAAATGTCCCACGAAATACGGTCGCAGCAGAGGTAGCGTTGCCAACATCAACGCATCATGAGGACGACGAATGTAGGAATGTTACCACTGACAATAGAGTGGGTATGTAGTATACACTTCTGCAGTGTGCAAACAACCAACATAGCCAAATGAGAAACAGCGTCAAAATGTACTTTCCTAGAAAATACATTAATGGAGAATTGCATGTGTATTTTAATATTCTTCATATTCTTTGATGATCACTTGTACACATTGGGCATATATAGTAGCGGAGCGAAACATTGACACACACAATACCATAGCAAAAATCCAAAAAAACAATTTAACTATGTTCTCTCGCTTCTTTCTATATCTATCCCTAATGTAGATATAGCTTGGCTCAGTACCGTGAACCACTCAGCGTTCACATATAACGTTTGCAAGCTTCTATGTAATTCCATTGCACAGGTACCGGACTGTCAGTGGTTAGCCACGGATCTGGCTATCCTCATTCGCCGATAGTGCCTCCAACTTTCCTGTATGGAGCTCTTACCTGCCAACCTTATCATGGAATTTATGTGAACCACATCTACTTTCAACTAGCAAATGCCTTCTTCCTATTGTCACACCTTGCACCGAGTGGCATACATGGTGTACTTTACTTAAGGTGCACTCTACTCGTGGGCTGTGCCTTTCTTGCTTTGTGGGGCTGGACAATAGCTTGTTGGCTGGACGCTGCTCTCTGGAATGCTCTCTTTGTTGCCATCAACTTCGTCCATGTATGCACGCTTCTTTACAAGCTCAGGCCTATCAAGTTTTCGAAGGAAGTAGAAGAGGTAAGTGGAACAAGCGGTACGACACACTGATTTCACCCAATCGATTTTTTGTATCTTATTTTGTACATATATTATATATCTTTGAGCACTAAAAGGACACAATCTAATAAAAGTCTCGCAACTAGTACAATCTAAAATTGAATTTTTGGAATTTGGGCGGCAATAACTTTCACACGGTTTGTGCAATTTTCTTTTGGTTTTATGAGTGGTTGGGTTATAGCCATTATGACTAATTTATTTATGCAAATGTGCATACATATGTTGACAAGGCTATATTCTAACAGATGTTACAGCCGTTTAATTTATTTTTTGGTTGAAGAAATCTATGTATGTGCAGTATATAACAATGAATGATGTTGAACAGCAAATTTTTGAGTTTATAGAATGAAAGACATAGTTTGGTAAATTTATGCTAATCTCATTTCTATCATATAATGGCAGAAAACATGCTGCTGTATTACTATTTGTGCATGTACAGTTCACTTTGTCAAAGAGTAAATACCAACATAATTTATGTAGTAGACATGTTGCGTCAGTAGTGCAGGCAATGTAGGTTAATGCATTAATTACTCCCACACTTACCACTAATTCACAAAGAGATGTTTAGGTACACGCTGCATATTTCACATATTCTCAAGACATTAAAGCATGAATGAAGTACACAATATTTACAACTCAGTATTTTAATGAGGAATACATCTTTCACAGTGTATATTTACACCCAGTATTGCAATTATAACAAAAAAACGTTACTAAGAGCACATTGTAGGTAAGTAGAAACATTTCTGGATGAAATAAAGATATTGTGTTGACTAGCAATAATTTGCAATGCTTTATCATTTTTCACAGTGTATTATATAATCTATCCTTATGTTATATGATTAGTGCTAATAGTATAGCTGGTTTCCACATTTTAGAAACACAGTAATGGAGTTTAGCTTTACCTGTAATAACTATTAAAGCGAATATTAGACATAGCTGAGTAGTTTTCAATTGAAATTGAAATCACCTTGGAATTAAACGTGTAATAATTACGTTTTATTCAACATTAAAAATGAAATAAAATTTGATGTACTTTGTATATACATATTGCTTATAAATATTGCTCATAAGTATAAATTTAGGTTGTGCACATTTTCCTCAGCAGAATGCTTATTTAAAATACATTTAATTGTAGACCAATTAGAAGAGTGTAATTAAATCCTTTTTTGCATACAAGAAATAAAAACTTGAACCTAGATCTTAGTGCTGTAAACTGTAAGGGCACCTCTTTAGCTTATTATAATGCTGATATTGAGAGATGTATTACCTCGACAATAATAACAGAGAATATTTTTGATGTTAAAAGAAAATAAAAAATAAATAAATACTACAGTAATAGCATGGTAATGTAAATGAAGAGGAGAGTGCGAGTCAGTCAGCACGAGTTTACCTCGGATTTAAATTGGTTGTAAGTATTTGAAGTTTATAAATTTTCTGAGAAAGGCTCGAGTTGATTGGTTCTTGCACTCGCTTCTTCAAAATGTACTCCCTCATACTCGTTCTTATTTGTACAGGTATATGTCGCAGTGTTCCAGCCGTTAAAAGTAACGCGTCATCAATTCAGAAAAGTATTAAATTGTATGAAGGTTATACGACAATTGAAGTATCAAGAGGTTTATGCCCAAGAGAAAGTGACAAAAGTCGACTCCTTATCTTTGGTTCTGTCTGGAAAGTAAGTCCGTAACAGCAATTTCCATACTAAGACTTATATGCAATTATTATGTACGCACTGAACGACACAGTATCAACATAAACGGTCTCTTTGAAATTTGCCACAGTTATACAATTGAAAATCTGTAATTTCGCTGAACGAGTAATGTACAGCATATGCCGAGGTAAATTGTATCTTTCTAACATATCTATTGCTTTAGATTAATTACAAATTAAATGAAAATTGTGTATGCCTCGTGAGAGAAAGAACGTATATATACGTTTCACCCAACGTAGATACCAATCTGATAATGCATTGATAAATTGATGCATTATATCTGTAAATACATAGACTTAGTACGCTTCTTTGTACATATCAATATCCTTCTCCAGCGAATGATTTTTATCCTAAACTTTCACTGATTCTAAGATTTAGCGCAAATATGTTTTACCGAGACATTCCCTCGTTAACAGGAATGTCCTCATTCATTCTTTTAATCGATTAATAGAATGATTTTACTGTACCCTTTAGGATATACATGTAATATGTTGAATATATACATTTAAAAAATGTACGTTATTAGTAGTTATCATTTAAAAATGAAAGCCAGAAATAGAGAGGAAGGTAATTTTGTCAATTTATGGTGTATATTGCACACACTATAGATGTGGCATTGACCAGTAGAGTATTATTATACGTAGCTTTGAGTGATGCTGTTTTGGAAAATGTTTCTTTTACTTGAATTGTAAGAGACATGTACTTTCATATATATCTGGATTTTCAGCTTACAATGGTGCTTGCTAGACAACTTGTTAATATACACTTCTGTCAAATGCTCAGTTTTCGTTCAATCGACACTTTGTTTCAGACTGGTTGTTTCTCAAAATGGAAGAGCATTGCATATTGTCTTCCCACATCAGTTCCTGGATTCTCCAGAATGGTTCGGGGTCTCTACAGATGAATACTTTCAGGCAAGACATATTTTCCCACTATGTTGTTAAGTCTATTACTTTAACTAACACGTACATTTTAAATTATTCACTAGGTATCGATAACGGCTATGGAGGAATCGAGAATACTCTTATGGCACAGAGACAAACTAAAATTAAGCATAATTAGTGATCAATTTCTGCAGGCAGTGTTTGATCACATTCTAGGCAGGGATGTAGTTAAAAAATTGATGCAGGTAATTGTTCATTGATTTATCCTGTACGACACAGGTATTTGCAATTTAGTTTTTCTTGTTCGTTAAAGCAAGGCAATAGTTGACGTAATCTATTTAGATTCGATGTTGACATTGCGACAGGTTAGTGAAACAATGGCTGCTAGCAGTCATCAGCAACAAAATGGTCAGGTAATTGGTCTCAGTGGAATCGGCGCCTTAGAAAACGATTCGGACACAAAACTCTTTGTCGTTAAAAAAACTGGTGATAGTCAGAGCATCTCAGCTCTCATCAGTCGTCAACTTCAAGGTACTTAGCTCGTACTATATTTGTCATTTGTTTGGGTTTCCGTCTTCCTTTCTGAAAGAAATTCGAAGAGTACGGGGGAATGTTAGTCCTGCATTGTGTGATCGGAGTAGTCGTTTTTCTTCGTTGGTTTTTTTTTATTCGTGGAAATAAGAAAATTTTGCATGCTGACTTGCCCTACTGTTTGTTCACAAATTCTGTGTGTCCCCTAACATTGAAATTTAAGTACAGCATCCTCGTGCTGTTTGTGTGTGGCTCTTCCCCCGTGATTCTTCACGCTTCTCGGTTGCTTAGTTCAAATTATACAGTACCGACATTATCGGACGATGGCATTGTGCAATAGATTCTTTCGCGAGGGAAAGAAATAATACATTTATATCTACATTGATTATTTTTTATCACGTAGTATTTACATCTGAGTAATTTATTCCTGCATCGTAGATCTTGAAACTAACGAATACCTAGATTTAAAAATCGTACACTTTGCACAATGGCATTAATCGGAGATCGTCCTTTAACGGAGCATAACGTTCAATTGTACATACGTAATCGGTACCGGGAGCAGAATTAGTTCGCTTTAAACGCACAAGGGAAGAACGAAACGGCCCTTTCACTGTCGGCAACGAATTTACGTCGTAGGTCTTGAACTCACGTTCTCACGACACCTTCTTTCTTATAATCTTGCTTTGATTTTTATTTTACTTTCGGTAGAAGAGAGAATGCCGCTGCTGTACACGAGCCAAGAAGTGCTGAACAATGCCTTACATCATACAAACCATCTACATACGACCTACACACTCCCATTGCATCCCGTGCATTACGACGTACAGTCTTCCCTGTAACATCAGAATCCTCAATCCGTCATATGCAACGCGTTCCTTCTGGCACAAGCCTCACACGTGGTTAATGCGTTATTGTCCCCGGATTACGGATGCACGCACATTAAGCGAACGTGGCAGGGTAAACATTCCGTTTATTATTTTATCAACGATCTTTAAATTCAGGTGAGTTGCCCACCCGCGTTTATATACTTTTAATCGCTAATCAATGCGCTGCAAAGGTGCGAGAGAGAGAGAGAGAGGGAGAGAGAGAGAGAGATAGAGAAGGAAAGAGAGCGCAGTAGACGGGATAATTATGCTTGTATCATAATGACAGCGAAGAAAAAGAAATGAGAATTAATCGCCTCGTCGCTCATGGAAGTAATAAAAACGTCCCGTTTGTTTTTTTCAGCCTCAAATCTTTATTTTACCGTGTTCGCAGCGTTAAGGAATAGAGCGACAGTCACATGCTTGCCCACTTCCGCCTGCCGTGTTACGTAGATGCTTTCTTTTCTTTTACGTAGTGCGCAATAGAGGTTCGTACGCAGTGTGTTTGCCGGCGAGACAGGCAGAGGAATCGTTGTAGGCGTACAGGACAATTTTTACGTTCTTCGTAGTATGCAGCCGAGCACACGTGCACCCTGCCATATTAGAATAGATGAAGGAACGCTGCTCGTCTTTTACTTCTCATGATAGATGTTACCTTATCACCCTTATGTCCTTTCAACCATACTTCACCCCCCCCCCACTTTTTGTCGTCTTTGGTGTTCGGTGTGCAACTTGTATACAAGCTAGAGCGAAGGACGTATCCTTCCGTTACAACTGTAGTAAGGTTGGACGTTGAATGTGAATAGTTGTGACAATGAGATTGGCGGTGAAACTCATCTCACGAAAGGAACGCGATTGGCTTACAGCGGCAGGGGACCCAAACGCTTGGAGATTGGGAAGAATCGAAGAGACTGATCATGAAACACCCGTTTAATGAAATGATTGTTAAGGTCAACGTCATCCTCGGCAGTCAATACAGCATAACCACCATTCTTTTTACGTAAAAAGCACTGCGCGCCGACGGCGAGAGCCGGCCGTGAATATTAAACGAACGTGAACATGATACATATATATATATATATATATGCTGTGCGTGGAAGAGTCGAACAATTCTCTTGCCAACCGAATAAGTTCTTGGTCCCCAAGGAAAACCTAGTCAAGCCCATCCGACGATCGGCGAGAGAGAGATGCGGGTGTCGATCATTTCTAGCATAATGAAAAGCTCCATTCTAGTTTGTAAATCGTAACTGAGCGCGCATCAAGCTATCCTTACTTTATGCTTCCAGTCATGACGTTAAGTCTACCGATTATCTCGGTTGTGAACCTCGATGGTGGCCAATTCGAATATCCGTTGTTCTTCGTATTTACGTTTGTGTCCCGTCATTTCGTCGGTGAACGGCAGACGCTAAGAGTATGATGTGAGACCGATGATAGATCGTAACGGCGTAACTTCTGTGAAACAGTGGAACATCTGTGATCATACGTGAGAAAGAGGGAAAGAGGGGAGGTAGAGGTGAGAAGCTGAGAGATGAAGAATGGCAAACTGATGGAGGATCGGCCTAAGTGCCGTTTCTTTTGTATTCCGAAATAGTGCCTTTTTCCCTTACGTTTTACGTTATCGTCAATCCTTTCAATAGAGAGACAAAAAAGGGAGAGGAAGAGTAATATAAAGCTACACGTACTCATTCGGTATATCTTTCGTAGGACCGTTCCCACTTATCGTTCTAATGCCCTGCAAGGTGAAGATCAGTGCTGACGAAACGTTCGCGAGAAAATTCGTTATCGGGATGCTAAAGAGCGAAGTTACGTCAAGAGTGCGTGGGAGGAAAAAAAGTTTGAGAATATAAGGTGGAGAAAGAAAGAGAGAGAGAGAGAGAAGAAGAAGAAGTGTTATGCGATGGAGTTCACATTGATAATGCCATTAGTAGAGATATAACGCTGCATATAACTTTTAACAGCTAATATTGTAAAGCTATCAGAGCGTCGTTGCGGATTATAGTATTATAGTCATGTTCTGTCATGCCTTGACTCGGAGAGGATATAATGAACAAAAGAAAAAAAAATAATAATTACGAAGTAATATGAGCCGTAAGAAGGTCGAAGCAATCGTACGCCTCGTTTCCCATTATTATCCGTTAAGTTTTTCGTAATTTAATCGTAAGGAGCGATTAATTAAGGGTGCGAATTGGACGCAAAAGATATGGCGGATGTCAGTCGCGCACAGGAAAGCGAACTTCTCTGGCAAACTTGCGCATACATTACATGTACTATGACGAGAAAATTTTCACCACTCACGCGTTTTAGGGCAGACATCCGGTGCACGTTTATGTGCGTGTGTGTGAGAGCGAGAGAGAGAGAGAGAAAGAATCGCACAAGCGAGAGGCTAACGAAAAGGCATTGTTTGTCAGAATCTTGAAGCGAGATGCTTCAAGCTTATTGATCCGATATTTACCACTGTTAATCGAAAATGAAACGCGAAAGGGTTTCAGGTACTGTTCTGTCTAGTCTTCACGAGAACGCATCGCTCGTTTCAAATATTCGCTGCTAATTGAGATCATGAGCCCAGTTAAGGTTGTAATACATACTTTAAGGATTTTTATATGTAAAAAAAAACATAGTTCTGGAAAAAAACGTTCTACTCCAAATATTATAGCTAGTTTTCTTGTTGGATAATGATAATGAAACAAAAAACAAAAACTGACACAGTTCTGCTGTACACAAAGAGTTTGAAACGTATCGACGATATTCTGGCAAGGATGGAAAAAAAAAGAGTGGGAAAAAATGAAGTTTCTTCGTTCAATCAAACGTTTACCGGTCTTTTGTAATGTCTTTCTAACGGGGGAGGAAATGAAAGAGCGTAGGACCATGATGTAATTTCTTTTTTTTTTATACGCTATTAGTTGTATAAGATGTAGGAAATGGATTTTGCTTTACCATGTATCCAAAATTAATTGTTATTCGCCTTTTGTTGTTTATTGTTTTTGTAATTATTGTTAAAATTATTTTTATATGTGTACTTATTTCGATTATATAGCTAGGTAATAAAAATATGAAAATTGAAATGGAGAAAAATTAAATTACATTGAATACAATAATGAAAGATTAAATGATGAAACGAATAAAGCTAGTTTTAGAAATTGTGTGTGCTTCTATTACCCTGAACGATTCGGAAGTACACATATGATGACTGTATAACACTTCACATTTTTTACTTTTCACTGTGTTTACACATCTTAAGCCGGATCTTGCAAATGTTGTACTTAGTTTAAAAAATGCTAGATAAAAGGGTACTTTTTTCACTGCGATGAGGCTTTGTTTGAAAGATAACACACTTTTGTCTCTGTGACAAGGTGTACATTTATCACCGAAAGAACGTTGTTTGTAAAAACCCTTATCACCGAAATCAATTGAAGATAACTCACATAGTAATTTATGCAGTCTTAACATAGTATCACGATAGATTATTTCTTTCTTTTGTGTAGTGCTCAACATAAAGACTACATCACAGAAAACGCGCCAAACATAAAAACAATTGCGATGTTCGAATAAAAAATTATAAGTTGATCTTTCCAATCGAATTCATGAAAAAGTTTTATAAGCTATGTAAAACTTTGCTTACATTCTCCAATCGTTGTATTAAAAATAGACCCACGATTAAATATTAAGACGCCGTTTTTCTAAGAACTTACTGTTTTCCGGCGATAAGGCACTTCGAATGCCTTCACATGGATACAGATCTTCAGTTGTCAACAGAGACCCCTTCGTCCTTTGATGTTCAAAGTGTGAGCAAATTCTCAGAACAATACATTTCACCGAATATCTCATCTTACACTGTAATGAGAAATTGCCGTCATCCAGCTTCGTAGCATGATTTAATTTTGTACGAGCCAAACGAATGAAAAAGTGCTACGTCCTCGTACTTTAATCCTTGCCTGATAACGTACACTACGTGTATCACTGGTCAGGTGTATCTTATTACATGTTGGCAGTCGGTCGTCCTACTCGGTCAACAATTCAGGTCCGCACAGTCAAAGGATTACCATTATTTCCAAGCTCGTCTACCTCCTCCGCTCTCGTGTTCCCCTATTAGTAAATTCTGTTTTTGGCCAAAGATTTTCTAGCGATCCTGATTTACGCGACGTATCCAATAATCGGGCACAATAGAGCGGGTGGAGAGAGGTGACGCTAAAAAGTCAAAGTCAAGTAAAAAACTAGCATTTTTCGAGGAGGTCCGGTAAATACAATTTTTTCTAGCATGTGCTCGGTAAGGATGAGCGAGAAAAATGCTGACCATTTTTCGCGCGTGAAACGGCGGTTCGCGCAGTTTCGAAATTTTCACGGTTTCGGAAGATATTTTCGTTTATCTTTGCAGCGTCGTTAATCTCCGTCTATCGATGGTGATGATAAATGGATGATAAAAGGTAAATAGATGGACACGCTCGTCGGGTGAAAGATAGTATGTGCAATCTGATATAGGGTACGCAGAGTTTGCGGAGGGCAGACGATATCAGTGGAATGGTATCACCTTGTACTGGCAGAGGTCTGTGTAGTCCGTAAACTGGGCACAGTCTGGCACAGTCAGGCACAGTGTCGTACGAATTGTTTGAATGACCTGATCAGACCTGATCACATTAAATTTTGACTTGAAAATGGCAATGTTAGAGTCTTATCAATTAACTCATCCGGAATTACTTTCCGAAAATGATCTACGCGACGTTTTACAAAATGTAAGTAGAGTTAGGTTATGTTTGTATACATTTGATGGAAACATGAACTGTGTTTAACAGGACTGAATTGACAGAATAATATGTTGTTTTGTTATTATTTTGCATTGTTGTTGATACTTGTAATAATAGTGTGTCAAATGTAAATGGAACTGTTATTATATAAATTCTATTCTTAATTATGAGAAATGTTTCTGTCATGTGTATATGTATAAATATGTATATAGAGATCTGTTGAATATATATATTTTTTTAAAATGGCTTGAATTTCTTTGTAATATTGTACATTATAAATAAATTTATTTATTATTTTATTGTTTAAGTGCTGCATAGAAATCTCCATGTATCAAAATCTATGTAAAAGTGAACTAATAGAAATATACAGGAGAATTGCAATGCCATTGCCACAAAGAACACAAATGAACTCTAAAGAGTCAGACAATGGAAAAGAGAGTCATCATATATCTGAGAAGAACGGACCTTCAGGGTAACAATGACATTTTAAGAGTGTTTGGGTAGTGATTTTAAAAACTTCAAAGGATCTAATGTGTGCCACAGGGATGACAATCAATCTGGTACAAGTACGAAAACAAGCCCAAATGCAGGAACTTCACATAACAGAAATAATTCAGAAACAGGAAGATTAAAACCACCAGTGAACGGTTGTTCACCTAAGAAAATAAAATTATCTAATTCGTCAGAAAGTGATGTAGAATGTAATGATGTTAACAAACGTAAAAATGATAATAAAGATAATGTGTGTATTCTTTATATATATCTATCTTATCATTGCAAATTTGTTGTGTCTATTGACAAAGTTAAATTAACCAATAAAAATTTTGTAGGATTCAAACGATTCACCATCAAAGAAGCGGCAGAAGATTACATGGCCTTAAAATAGAGGCCTAATTGCAACTACATATGGGCATCATGAATAACTCAAATTGTGATCAGCCAGTATAATAATTTAGCAGGAACCTCAGTGACATTTGTTTTTTTGCTATGGATGGACTGTATTATCTACAGTATAGATTTTTTCAATGGAACTTCAATTTGTGATTTATAGTACCAATTGTGAATGTGATGTTTACATGAATTATTTTTCTGCAGCTAGCTATGGATATGACGAAGCCAGTTTTTAATAATCATAGGCGTGACTAATATTATTTAGTTCATTTTCATATGTTACATTATATTAATGCAAAGCCAGTATTTCTACGTAAATTTTTTACTTAGCTTTACTTGTAGCCATTCTATGTGTTCAAACAATTCAATCACTTATCATTTCATTTTAAAAAAATAAATATTAACTTGGTTAATATTGTCAAGCTTGACTGATAAGTCACTCTTCCATGACCTACCAATCTATTGTCCAGCGAATGTAGAAGCACAGCATAACTATATAGCATGCTCTCTATTATATAAAGTTAAACCAGTATTTTGACCTCTAAAATAGAGACAAAATCTTTTAGCCACAAATTTTCACGCACTTGTTTACAAATTTTATACTACATATATATATGTTCTGTTTTTGTTTATGACGAAATGCTACCTATGGATTATATAAAATTTCTTCTATATAATATGTTTATTCTAGGCGCAACTTGTATTACTATTATTAAATTTTGTTCCTTTATATGTATAATCTACCAAATATGTTGCATAAATCTGTCTGTGTGACAAGTACATATATGATTACTTCTAAAATATCCATCGGTGAACTGGATTTGTCACAAAATAAACACTCACAGAATTAACTGCGCATCTCCGATAATCTGCTCAATTTATCAAAATGCGTGAACGTTAAAGATTACAAATCTATTAACGTAAGCAAATTACTATTGCGGGTTTTTAATTTTGTACTCGTGTCATAAGCGACTAATAACAAAATGATCAATATAGAGTAATGAAAAGTATTTATTCCTTATGTGATGGTAAATAAGAATTTTACATTACACTATTTTCTGCCATAGCCTATCTTTACATTATTTATTCATCCATTCTACGTTTTATATTAAGCATATGACTTATACGTTACATATGACTCATATTATCGGCCACCATGCTTATCACACCTGTTGACACTGTATATATACGCAAGGTATTGTGAAGAATATTACAAATATTCGATAAATATACACTACAAGTTCGGGAATTATTCAGAATGCAATGTCATTAGTTTATTAATATGTCACCAAGATTGCTGCATATTAGTTTGCAATTAAGTATGTTGCGTTCGTTTATTTGGATATTCAAATCAATCTCCTTGTTGTATTCCACTACTGAGTATGAAACAGAATCATTTTTCATTCCGTATTGTATTTTCCATTTATGACAATATGTCCCAGGTATATTTCAATTCGTCTATTACGGTCGTGCCAATTGTATTACAAATATAACGGATAATGCTACCACTGTCCTTTCTGTATATATCCATTGTATTTTAAAATAAGTTCATTCAAAACAGTTATTTGAAAAACAAGTTTTGTTGAAATACAATATATAGATTACGTTTCCCATGCTCCTAGAAAAATGGTACCGAATCATTCGAAGCAAATTATTATTTCAAACCCTCATTCCAGTTCAACAATCAATTTGTCTCGAACCGAACGAAAAATAAAAACGACATTACAGAATGCTTCCAGTCGAACAATTACTTAGAATCCTTAATTCTGCCTCTGTCCCAATCGCGTTACCAATCTCATTCTAACTAAACACGAACTAACTTTCTCTCCGTTGTTCCAAGATTAGTGCAAAAAGTTCGGATCATTCGAAAAAAAAATCAAAGACATCACTTCACCATGAAATGATGATATGACTTGATCGCGAGTATTTCGACACGAAATCTACTCGAGTCCGAGAGCACGCGCACGGTAGTCGGAGCGAAATTACAGGCTCAATTTATCTCAGTCTCGCATGTCGACGCGATCGATAAAAGATAGGAAGAGGTGAGATTAAGAGGTCGACATCCCTCGCGCGCCGATGAATCATCATCATCGGACGCGTAAGGAAGAGCACGCGGAAGAGAATGGGAACAGGGAAGAAGAGTCTCCGGCATTTCGGCCTCTTACGTAAGAGAGCAGCTTCTCAGTTCGGCGGACGACTTTGGCCAAGGTCACGGTCGCTGGCCTGCTCGTCCTCCTCAATTACCGCCCGGTGAATCATCGCTTTACGGCGCGAGCGAAGTCTCATCTTCCCGGGTGCGTCTCGAGTTCATTCACTGCCATCTCGAAAGAGCATCTCGGTCGAGTGTGGTCGCGTGCCGGCAATAACGAGATCGAGTCCTTGAATTCCGACGATCGCCTTTTGCGTCGCGCAATTTGATCGATCGGACGCGCTCACTGCCATCTTGCGAAATTGGATCAGTGACGAGCGTCGAGGAAGTTCAATTAATTGCTTGTTCCGTTGTAATGGAGTGGTCAGATTTCTATGTCTTTGAGTGCTGAATTTTGGGTGACTGTTGATTTTACTTGGATCAGTCTTGTTAGTGGGACATGTGATTAGAGGAGTATAAGTGGAAAGTTTGACAAAGTTTCAATAATTGCTCATTGTATAATATCTTTGGAGCAGAAAAAACAAAGGGTTAGGATGATTTTATCCTTTTGGGTTGAGTCACTCTTGTTGCTAGTAGGACATGTGATTAGAGGGGTCTAAGCAAAAAGTTCGGGTGAGGTTTAATTTTTTGTTATTGTGTATGTTTAGAGTAATAGAACGAATTATTAGGACGATTATGATGTATAAAAAGTGGTTTAGATAAAAAGATTGAAAGGTGCAAAACCAACCGCATTACAACCCTAATATAATTTGTATTAGAATTCAATTTGAACATTATTGTACGAGTATTCATTCATGTAAGTCTTACACTGCTTTGCATTACTACTTGTGCTTAGTACGCAGGGATTATTGATACTTACTTATATGACAATAGATCAGAAATATTAATCTTAAAAAACATGCTTCTAATTGTATAATATAAAAAATTCTTCAAATAAAATAATGCAGAGGTATAAGTCCAAGTACCTTACTACCCTAATGCAACTTTGATCATAATTAAATTTCAATATAACTGAACTCGTTCTGCTCAGCTGCGCGATTATTACCACATTAGATATTTTCGAAGCTCTGAGGCTGAAAAAAAAATTGCTCCTTTTTTCTTCGACCGAGTGAAAGCGCTTAGAGCGATCAAGGTCCCCTTCACCTTTTTAAATTGACAAGTTTCTTTTTTCGGAGCAGAGGGGCGATTCACGAAAAGAATTCGGAAAGCTGCCACGTGAAATTATTGAAGTCTCGCACGGGCAAATTGATAATTCCTGTCTCGCCGAAAGATGCTGAACGGCCGTAACTAGCAATTTAATCCTGAGAACCGTTAATTATTTCGATTCGCTCGTTTCTCGGCCGACATCAGCGTCAGCTCGAATTCTTATCCGAAGGTTGGAATTTATCACGGACGCTTTCCGGCAGTTCTCAACTTTCCGCGAGAAAAATTCGCCTCGGGCAAGAACGTTATGTCTTAAGGTTAGGCGTGTCCAGGCTGGAAACCAGAGCTGGGAACGAGAGACGTGAAAAAAAAGGAACAAATCAATTCGATTAAAAAAGTGAAAGGAGACCTTCGTGTCTGGAGCGATTCATGGCGACTTGCGAAAAAAATTTTGTCGCGACCCCCTCTGCAAGGCGACGACCTTTATTCAACCCAATTTTTCGATCGATTGTCGCCGATCGGGTATATTTGCGTTCACTGTGGGTGGGCAGTTTCGTAACAAGTATGTAATGTGCAATTACGTGGGGCGGATGCTCAGAAGGCGTATGAAATATTTGTATGTTGATATTGTTTAAAGAAATGCAGTAGATGCCTGTATAAATGCTTGTTGATACTTGGCTGCTTCCTTTAAAGAAGTAGTAGGTGGCAATAAGTTTCGTGTTCAGAATAAAATTACTTTTTCATGGCAACTACATGTAAAACTGGATATGTCAGTTTCGTTACATATATTTTGATAACAATAATTGAGTTATTTTCTATTTCGTAATATTTTATAGAATTCGAATACAACTTTCAGATTTTTGATGCTTAGTTCAAAGTGTATACGATTCTACTGCTATACAACCCAAAACTTCCATCATGAGCATTAAACCATAAATCACGAAAATCTAAGCAGCAATTATTTTCTTGACCGACAATTGGTCAAATCTTACTAAACTATTCTACTAAAATAAAAATGAATACAGCTAACTCAATACATTAAGACCATTTAGCTTTCTACTCTCAACCTCGTTTTCGGTAGTCCAGACTTTCCACCATAAATCACAAAAATCCAAACAACAATACAAATCGAAATCAAAATGTCTGTTCCACGATTACGTAATCTTCATTCAAAATTTCGTCAAAATAAATGTGAATACAGCTAACTCGATGCACTAAGTCCATTTACCTTTCCGCTCTGAAGCTTATCTTTGTACTTCAAAATTTCCACCATAATCATCGCGTCATAAATCACGAAAATCCAAGCGACGAGGATGGACGTCAAAATAAAAGAACAGGTTCGGCCCATACAAGCAACCGGAAGATTAATGTTCGCACGGGCCAAACTGAGCACAGGCCGTCGTTAACGTCGGACAATAAAAGCTAAAGCGCCGTTCTGGATGCTCGGCCCGAAAGGGAAATTGCAAGCATTCCGGCAATGAGCGGCCTGCACACGTCTTAATATTCAGCGCACAATGTGCCGCGCATGACGGAAGCGTTACACTTACGGCCGCGAACCAAAACTACCGAGTTGCGCAACGGTGAAAGCACACTTGCCAGGATAGAAGAATTATTGGCCAAGATGATCCTTCGCGGATTCTCTCTTTTCCGTCTCTTTTTTTTTCCCCCCCTTTTCCGCCGCTCAACAGTTCGATCGACCCATTTTTCCCATTTGACGCCGATCTGCCGACAAATTTTGGGCCTTGGAGCGCTGGAAAATGCATTCCGGTGCATCACGATGAACATGACAGTGGCAGCTGCCAAAAGTTTGTCGGGGCTTTTTTTATGAATTGATGGAGGATGGAGGGTGCACAGACATACAGGGTGTACAGGAATTAAAGTTGATGTATGGTTGACTGGTTTATTGTAGATGAGACTCGTATTGGTGGGCATTTTCCCAGCCAGCTTACATTTTTTTTATTTTTTTTTATTTTTTTTTTATTACAATATATATTTTTTTTATTATTTTCTTACAATTAAGCAGACTGTAAAAAAGCACACCAATGGGAGTTAAAGTTTTTCCCAAGAGGGCCACAGGTTGCTCGAGTGATGATTTACTCACTTGTTTCATTTTCGACGTTTGGTACTGATTGAATTGTGGTTACATAACGATTAATGTTATTATGACGGTTTTGATGGTTGTTTGAAATTTTTTAAATAGTTTAATAAAACTTCATTTTGTGATGACGTGTGCAGAAATGATTGAATTGTGTAATTTTGTAGATTAAGGTATACTTGGACGAAATGTAAATTGAATTATAGTGACATATTTTTGTCTTTGAGCGACAGTAAGTGAGAATTAAAGTTCTTTGGGTCTAATTTTAATTTTATTATTTTTAAGCGATTAAGACTCTTCGAATTTAAACAGGTTCATCTTAAACTTTTTAAGGCAATTATCTAGTCTTATAAGTTTCATCTTGTATCTTCTGAAGAAATTAAAGTTCTTCAATTCTTAACCGATTCAACTTGTGCCCTTTGAGGCGATTTAAAATGATTGAAGCTTCATTATTTTAAAATGTAAAAAAACACATAACATGAATAGAGTAAGTAGGACAGACACACAGATACCGATTTACTTTTTATTTTATTATTTTACCGATAGACACGTAACGCTCTCAATGATCATTTGATTGAATTAAATTCATAAAATTTAATTTTACACTCGCAAATCAAAATTCGATCACAATTTCCCAGAAAGAACATATACAAAAATTATTTACAATTAAGTCAAAACGCTTTCTCAATTAATTTCATATTAAGAAACAATGTACAAACTCAACCAACTCCTGTATGATTCAACTTTAAATCCACAACTTCTAAGCAGATTCACAGCGAACATATACAAAAATGGTTTACAAACAGATCCGAACGCTTTCTCAATTAATTTCATATTAAGAAACAATGTTCAAACTCAACCAACTCCTGTATGATCCAACTTTAAATCCACAACTTCCAAGCAGATTCACAGCGAACATATACAAAAATGGTTTACAATCAGATCCGAACGCTATCTCAATTAATTTCATATTAAGAAACAATGTTCAAACTCAACCAACACCTGTATGATCCAACTTTAAATCCACAACTTCCAAGCAGATTCACAGCGAACATATACAAAAATGCCTTACAATCAGATCCGAACGCTTTCTCAATTATTTTCATATTAAGAAACAATGTTCAAACTCAACCAACTCCTGTATGATCCAACTTTAAATCCACAACTTCCAAGCAGATTCACAGCGAACATATACAAAAATGCCTTACAATCAGATCCGAACGCTATCTCAATTAATTTCATATTAAGAAACAATGTATAAACTCAACCAACTCCCGTATCATCCAACTTTAAATCCACAACTTCCAAGCAGATTCGCAGCGAACATATACAAAAATGATTTACAATCAAATCCGAACGCTATCTCAATTATTTTCATATTAAGAAACAATGTATAAACTCAACCAACACCTGTATGATCCAACTTCAAGTCCACAACTTCCAAGCAGAATCACAGCGAACATATACAAAAATGGTTTACAATCAGATCCGAACGCTTTCTCAATTATTTTCATATTAAGAAACAATGTATAAACTCAACCAACTCCTGTATGATCCAACTTCAAGACCACAACTTCCAAGCAGAATCATACTGCACGGCACCTAATATTCGCCTAACAGCTTCCATTGACCCGACTGACCTTGACAGGCGCATCACCGGCGGGAGCCAGCGAAGTTCAAACGGTTTTCGAAGACACTCGGAACGGAACGAAGCTGAATCGAGTCCGAATTGCGCAACACGACGAAAGGGCTTCGCTACGAGAGCACGTTAGAGAGTTATGGATCGGGAACGAAACTTTTTCCGCCGCCAATTGGAAGCCTGTCACGTACGCCTTCCAAGGCTGCTTGCGATGCAGCGAGGGATGCGGAGGACAAAATCGGGAGTGCGTTTCACGAGCCGGCCACCCCGTCATTCGTATAAATACGTTTGTCACGGATCGGTTGGACGTCAGTTCCATTCGGCACATTCGTCACCTCGTAGGATTTTACGCAGAGGCAAAGAATAAGCATGGCTCTCAAGGTGAGAGGTTCGGGACCAGCGTCGGTCTAATTGTAAGCGCGGATCAGACTTTCGTTCATCAGCGCGGAGCATTAGTTTATTGGGTCGGCAACTGAGTGATTGCGGTTTTTAAATAAGAATTAAGACTCGACATTTTGTATAATTATACGGTTATCGGCGATTTCGGTCACTGAACAAACATCTTTTCAACCGATTAATCAACAATGGATTTCAAAGAACATTGCAAGCAACCGGTTTGAACAAGTCAAATAAAGTTTTAAATTGGAATTGTAATAACCGATAAAACATAATAATATCAAGAATTAAATGATGGAAAATTGTTTATTCGGTGACCGAAATCGCCGATAACCGTAATTATACATAACACTGACGGTCAAAAACCTATTAATTTTACACTCAAAATTTTGTTCATTTTGTTCTCAATGCGTGTATGCGGTACATTCGGCTTCTCTGGAATGTCACATGTTGCGCTATGAAGATCTGAATCGATAATAGCCTTGATATGGGTCTCATCGAGTTCAACTGGGCGGCCAGATCGTTGAGCATTTTTCAGTGAAAAAAAACAGAACGAAATCTAGCAAACCAATTTTGACACTGCCTTTCTTTCAAGGCTTCATTCCCATATACGGCACATAACTTTTTTTGCGCTTGCGATGCGTTCTTGCCTTTTCGGAAATAATACCAAAAAATATGTCTGAAATGCACGTGTTGTCTTCCATTTTTAAATTGAGATAAAAACAAAGCTAAAGAACTAATGGATATAATTTTTGTACTAAATTGAAGGTAGAAGTCCAAACAATAAGAAAAAAATATAGATTAGGTGCTTTGAACACGTTAACGAAAAAAAAAGTGTAATGACCATTTATCGACAAAATCCGCCATCAATTAGTTGCCAACCCAATAATTTCGAATCGATTCTGCGTCGATACTACCGGGTTTGATGATTTTGGAGGATTTGGGAAGTTTCGGTGGAGTTGCACGGTGGGAGATTATTTGTTATATTGAGTTGGCAAGAAAGTATTTTTGGTTTTTAGACATATTCTTGATGAACTTCTGCGAGTGTTGAAATATTTTTCTTTTAACATTTGATATTAGTCACATTCATGGCACGGAAGAAAGTTGTTCTTTGCATAAGGGTATGGGATTTATTTCACATTACAAAGTCGACGTGACTTTCTTGCCAACTTGATATATCGGTCATTGTACCTTTTTGGGTGCGGTAATGTAGAAAGTATTTCATCGAAAGTAGTTGATTTCAGTTTATTCATCATTTGTAAATCACTTGGTAGTGACAACTTGTATTAGATAACAATACTCTTCTTTAGTCACAAAAAAAATCAATTCGATTTCATTAAATTACATTTTTGGCTTATTAATATTCATCGACGCATTAATGGTTGACGCGAAATTAAAAATTTAAATTAAATATATATTTACCATGTCATTAGTAGAATAGTGAGTGGATTCATTGTTTACCAATTTCATAACATTTATTTGGGAAAGTTAACAAAAAAAGGACCACAGTAGAAATTTTAGTAAAAGTAATATGTTGCAAAGAAACACAGTTGTTAACATATACATATATTAATCATCCGAAAAATGAGTATATGTTCAATGATCGTTATATATTGTATTAATACCAGATATTTTCTATAAAAATTCATTACAAAATATCGATACAGAAAAATGATAATGGCTAAGAGTCAGTTTTCAAACCGGATCATAATTCTGCTTTTTTATAAGAGATTTTTTATAAGAGATTATTTAAACAACTGTTACGAATGTGACTTTTTTTAATTGATAATTCGATCACTTTCGTAGATTGTCGCTGCGTATAGTTTCGATTCGATGATAGCGATGCGTAACACTTTCGCCCTTTTCCCGTTCGACTCCATTGACTTTCGAAACTTTACGGTTCGATTATTTACGCACGCTGAGCGCGTATCAGACTCTATTAACACGAATACCAATCGATCGATCGCACGTAAATCCCGAAGGACGCACATTTCCAAATGCAATCCTTTACGGCCTCCTCACACCTTTTTAACATTAACCATGCTGGTGGATTTCAATATACAATTTCTTCTTGCGTTTCGAATACAAACTCTGGTGGCATAATTGGGATACAGTGTGCATAATTATATTTTGTCCTTCTTTTCCTGCACAATGGTAGTATAGTGTTTGATATGACAGATGTGGTCGGTGTTGAATAAGATATACTTGCTAAATATTTAAAAACGATTGCATAGTAAGGTATTCGGTTCTATGGTATTAAAATGGTTTCTTATTACATTATACAAGAATATATCCGAATTTATGCTGTGTCATATTTTTAGTGAGAATATTGTATATTTATTGATTTATGAAATTAGTCCGCTTTATGTGGTTGCGGTACTAGACCATCACTATAGTTATACAGGGTGGTCCCGATCCGATGGTACAACCGAAAAGATCCGATGGTACAACCTGACGAAAATTCAAAGTCGATTTTGTCGAAAACGGAGCGTTTAAAAAAAAATTGTCATACGTTTTTTTCGACTTATTTTTGCATGTAGATTCACCTCCTTTTCGGTTGTACCATCGGATCGGGACCACCCTGTATATTTGATTACTTATATACTTATTTATTGCCACATGCTTCCATATTCAGGTTGACAAACATTAGCAAGTATCTTTCCATTACCTTCGTACATATCGAAAACGATCCAAATCCAACTCCAACACGCAAGCGTTAAGGCTATTTATCTGACAATCAATTCCATTAAACTAATTCCACTGACCCAACTTTTGTATGCGACTATATTTTATACTTTTCAAATTGATTACAAAAAAATCTAAAATCCACCAAGAAACTATTAACAAGTCATCACAAGACATTAATATTCCAGAAATACATGAATGTGTTGCTACATATGTGATTAATCTAACGATTATGTATAATTACCGGTTAATTTGATAAATTACTCACAATCAAATAAACATGTTACATTTGGCAAATGTGAATAATTCGGTAATTATTTACAATTGTCGGTTATTATTGGAATTACTCGATAGAATCCTTATCGCTGCATTCTTTATATAAGAAGTATGATTGATATCATCTTTAAAAGCAAATCCTTTACTCAAATCTTCCTTATCACTGATCTCTTTAAACGATCACCACTAAATACAATAAATGTGATGAATTCTTGAAATTTTATCAAATTTACCGGTAATTACCCGTAATTGCGGGATTATTGAAATTGCGCGCTCACCGTACATTGACAACTAATTTCGACACTCCATCATTTCAATGACAGTTGACCCTCGCCATCTTGGCCGCGTGCGCCATCTCTTCCTGTTACGCCGGCGTCATCGGCGGTCCAGCTGTCGGATTTCCGGTGGTTGCCAAGGTCGCCGCCGTCAATGACGAGTACGACCCCCATCCCCAGTACACCTACGCCTACGACGTCCAGGATGCCCTGACCGGCGACTCGAAGAGCCAGCACGAGAGCAGGAACGGCGACGTCGTCAGCGGACACTACAGCCTGATCGAGGCCGACGGAACCAGAAGAATCGTCGAGTACACCGCCGACCCCATCAACGGATTCAACGCCGTCGTCCACAGGGAACCGGTCGCCCTGGTGAAGCCAGCCGTCAAGGTCGCCGCCCCGGTCCACGCCCCCATCGCCTACCATCACTGATTCCTTCGCCTAACCTAGTTCACGACTTTTGTATATATCCTATGGAACGCCCTGTAAGGTGCGAGTATCCCCTTTCGGTTCTATAAATGTTTTTTACCTGAACACGTTGAAGCTTCATTTACCTGCCTTGATTAGCTTTTAAGATTTTTGATATGTTTGTCTTCACTTTGATTGAGTTTGAAGGTTTTTCGGGCCGCTCGGCCTGGTGAAGCCAGTCGTCAAGGTCGCCGCCACTATCGCCTTCCATCACTGATTCCTTCGCCTAACCTAGTTCACGACTTTTGTATATATCCTATGGAACGCCCTGTAAGGTGCGAGTATCCCCTTTCGGTTCTATAGATGTTTTTTACCTGAACACGTTGAAGCTTCATTTACCTGCCTTGATTAGCTTTTAAGATTTTTGATATGGTTTGTCTTCACTTTGATTGACTTTGAAGGTTTTTGGGTTTTATGGGAGTTCCATTTAGTTTACGGATTTTGTTTCAATTTTTATTGTGCTGTTGCCGCTGTACGCATTTTATCACAATTGATGTTTTGAACGGATGGTATGGTTTCGATAGGGTTTTAGTACTTGGTTTATGTAGGTATGTTTTGTCGGATGTGAAGGATGGAGATATTTGTTGTCTAGCGATTTTATACTTTTTTCTTTATTATGCTACTGATGTCTTCGGTGGGTTTTAAATCTTAATCTACTTTTATTCTGTATTTGTTGTTCGATTGCGCAATTAGTTCATATTTGAACATGTTTCTACTGCGTAAACGATCTTCACATGGTTTCAAGCTTCACAGTAGATTTGACGATTCAGTGAAGTAGTAAGATGGTATCATCTTTGTATGGGACATATGTATTTTGATAAGATATCAACATTTAATTCCCAATAAGTGCTTGGTGCTCTTAGGATGATGTTGCAGTACACAAATTTTGGAAACGAATTTTTTACTACCGTTGTAGTGAGTTTTATCAGAATGTGAAAGAACATCTAATGTTAGACTATACTTACATTGAAGTGTTATGTATTATACAAGTGTCACTTACATATATGTATTGTACGTGAATATGTTATTTAAGGAGTATTCATTTGATACACTTGTACATATATACTTATATAATTTATAATTCCATTAATTCGTTATCTAAATACATTAATTTCATGAGGACATTTGGTTATTTATAACAAAATTTCATAACATTACAACTTATTATACTTTCTATTCAAAAGATATTCTAATAATTTTAATCTTACAATTAGACCTGCGATTTCTATTAATATTTTTATTTAATGTCCCCGAATGATAGAAGTCAGTAAGTTTGAACTCACAGGCGGACAATAATAATTTACTTATCTGTCTGGTTGTTAACAAATATTTAACAAAGTGAAACGTATTGTGAGAGAAATGTCATTATTTAGATACGTGCAAACCAGTAGTTTTAATAAAGACACTACTCTTGCCAATCTGACGAAACAAAGTTCTTCATTTGAAAATCAGAATATTGATGTAATCGGTCAGTCCGCGTTACGTCAGACTCTATCAAGGCCGATCGAATTGTTCGGGAAACGGTGGTTGGATCGTGAAAAGGGAATGAAAAGTGCGGACGGAGGGTGTATACCTCCGCTTTCCAGGTCTGCCACGATTGTTGTAACCGATTCTACGCATCCAGCAGACCATTGTCCACCTTCGATCGGGCACTGTGTCGCGTCGTCTTACGCAAGCGATTGAGTAATGAATCGCAGGCTAGAAAGCATACGGTATGGATTCAACGTAGTAACGGACATTCAATTGTCTCGAAGGTTCTCGCCCGATAACTTAACAATGTTGAGCTGGCACGAACGTAATTCGAGGTTGGGCAGCTTGCGAACGTCAAGTTATGACGAAAGTCCGTCGCAGAAATGATCAGAGAAAAGGTTTTCGATTTTTTTGGCATTGTTTCAACAAAGGCGAAAATATGTTACACTTTAACGGCCGGCGCACAACATGTGTGCGATGCGAGCGCCGAAGGTTGTCGGCTGGAAGTACACTTTCTGTGCGGTGATTGATAAACGTGAACAAGTGTGGATATTTCTATTGGCTTCCTATTTCATCGCTATGTCTTCGATTTTCGATAATTATTTGTTTTATTGCGTGTTTTTAACTTTTACTGTCAGTAACAATCGGCGCTCCCATCGCACACATGCTGTGCGCCGGCGGTTAAAGTGTAAATAAAATTAGAGATATCTGTTAGTAATATGTATTCCTAGAAAAATAGTGCCATCTTCGTGAGTTCCGTAGCGAATCGACATTTTTCCGATTGCTCTTTGCTGTTGCTCTGGTTGGGGTTTCTTTCGACAAAAAAAATCTGAAATGGATGCACCATTATGAGCTGTGGCTAAGATTTTTTTAATATTTTCTTATCCACTAGGTTCTGAGAAAATGGTAGAAAAACCTGATGTTCCATTCAATCCATCTGCCAAATTCGTTTGCTACCCGTTCACAAAGTAAATTTTAGCAAAATCGCGCCGTACCGAATGACATAAGTGGTCGTGAAATTAATTTATTACTGTAATTACACGTTTTTTTTACAATCAACCAGATGTAGTCGCGAGCGAAGCTAAGGGCGTTTTTGTCAACCATCTGTCATGGTCAATGTAAGAAAATACAGATCGTTTATATTTTAAGTACCTTACTTCTGCTGTATAGAGAGTTATGCTTTTCATCGAACGTTTCTGTTTAATGGACTGATACAAATTTTTCTGTCACTCTCATTAGGATATTGGAAAAAATTCAATTCTTCTTTGTACAAAGCTGGAAAATCGAATCGAATGTCTTTGACCGACTGGTCCAAGAGCCAAGGTCAGTTATTTTTCAGAAACAAAAGAATATATTGCTTCAAATCATACGTGTCTTTATTAGAATTGTTATCCACAAGAAATACAATTATTATCTGTAAAAAAGATTTATTTG
Organism: Anoplius nigerrimus; assembly: GCA_914767735.1. Taxonomy (NCBI): domain Eukaryota; kingdom Metazoa; phylum Arthropoda; class Insecta; order Hymenoptera; family Pompilidae; genus Anoplius; species Anoplius nigerrimus. The sequence continues at coordinate 9,870,959 of OU612090.1, forward strand.
TATATATTATTGTTATTTGTAAGGACATGAAAATCGACCGTTTCTTTTCGTGTATCTACCAGAATCAGTATCAACATGTTCTGAAAAATGTTGTACGCATACTTAAAATGGTATTACTGGCACGAGCCGCAAGTTGCGAACTTGCTAACATAAAACTCAATGAACGCGAGCGGAATATAGAATTAAGTTGGTAAGAGTGTAACCGTTGCGGATTCACGTGAAGCCATTCTTATCGGAGAGTACAGCCACTGGGTAACAGTAAATTATTAACTAAAGCACTTTTAAAGAAATCGCGTTTTACGGTTGCGTATTTCATAATACTGGCAAGATGTTCCATAACACAAGGCAGAGCTATGTCTGAATTCGAAAACTTGTTTCCTCAGTTAGTGCTGTACTGTGCTGCTTCTCTCATATTTCACAGTAGTCCCAAACTTGAACCCAAATTAAACTTCACATATACCGACAAGCTCCAAAATTATACATATTTCATTCGAATCATTTCTTTTGACTTTACACTTTAACCGTCAGGTAACCTGAAACATAATCAGTTAAACATATAATACAAATTCTCGGCGTGGGGATCAGGGGTCTTAATAATGAGACAATAGGTATAAAAGAACTCATAGTGTGTTCTAAAAATTCTTTTCGTCCCGTATCTACTGGTGGACTCATCAGTAGGGCTATGCCAGTAGATCCAGTAGATCTTTTATACCTATTGTCTTATTATTAAGACCCCTGATCCCCACGCCGAGAATTTCTATTATATGATTAATCCAGGATCGAAAAAAAAATGTTCGTTTAATAATCAGTTAAATTTTCGAGCCCATTACTTGCAGAAAATGTATATTAGCTCCGAATAACATCTTGATTAAGTTCAGATCAGTTTCGAAGTTTTGCCCTTTTCACCGTAAAATGCGTCAACAGACATGGGCTCACGTCGAAAGAGAAAAAGTCGAATGCCGAGTGACAATTCCCGACACACCTCTTCGAATATCTTCGTGAGTCACCTGAGTGTTTCACCTGGCATTGTTAGTATGCACCCGCCAATACTCGCCGTTGTTGTTGTTGGCCGAACTTAGAGCCGGCACGAAAGCGTTCATCATACAGAGGTCAGGCAGATTCCTCGTTAAGAATTTACGTCGCGGTCGTACGTCTAGTCGTTTCGTCGGATGACCTCGCGGCTCGATCGTAATTGTCATACAGGTCGCGTTTGTCGTGTAAGCGACGGCAGCGATATGAAGAAACATAAGCTCGCGTGGCAGAGGGTACACTATTCAAATTTGACGGTTGCCGTTTGGGCAGATTCGAATCTGGCGCCACTTGATACTCTTCGCCGGCGAGCGTTATGAATTTTTACGCGCTGGCTGAGAATACACGATTCGCAAACGCGAGGAAAGAATGGAATGACACGTAGAACGTTTGATGTTCTGTAACCGAATGTAGGGTCGTACATGTCGTATGTGATGTAATGTTTAGTAATGTTGTGTATATTTTATCTGTACTTAATGGATGGGGTAGTTTCTGATAGAGGTTGAATGCTGTTTCGTTCGATATTCGTTTATGGGTTTGCGAATGGTTATTGTACGCGTTAAATAGGTGTTGTAGACAATTTATTGCGCACGGGATGGTTTAGTGGATTAAGTTTGGAAAATAACTGCGGGATTGAGCAAAGTTGTTAATATTTATCTGTAGCAAGCTCGCGTGTGAACACAGGAGAGACTTTAATAATGGGAGTGAAGAATATGTAAACAGTTGTCATTATGCTAATTATTTGACACCCTGTGGGAGACTATCATTGACTTTGTGTAGCACAAGATGTTTGACCATGCGAATAGAATAATGTACCGATTTCGGTCTGTTATCACGTGACCAATATTTATGTACGGTACTGTAACAATTAATCGAAAACGATTATTCACAAAATATATAAAATTTCTTTCTTAATTTCGTCTTCGAATTAAATTCTTCCTGTTTGTCATCGAGACTTTTAAACACCTAATGAGTATAGGAAACACGTAAGTCCCATGTACACAAAACGTATGTGGCATTATCCACATACTATGTTAAATTTTTCAGGTTTCAATTTTAATATCGAATACGAGTTGCATCCGTTAACAACACGATGCAACATTATTATTAACATAAAATTATATTGAAGCAAAGAATGTCTCTTCAGTCGAGAGTTCATTTTTCATAATTAATAGTATGCTATTATTTCTTCTTTCGTCTTATGCCAGCATATTCTTACATTTTCATTCGCATTACACTGATCTGATACAATTCAACCTTACAATTAATAGATTTCCCACACTAACATATTTCTAATAGCACAAATACATTTGGTATCTCCGCCGACAGCTCAAGGAAAGGTAGAAAACCGATAACGTAAACTTTTTTCATTTTCTTGCAGGTAATCCTAACAACTACACTCCCATTCGCATTACACTGATCCGATACAACTTAACCTTACAATTAATAGATTCCCCACACTAACATCGTTCTAATAATAGCCCAAATACATTTGATATCTCCGCCGACAGCTCAAGGAAAGGTAGAAAACCGATAATGTAAATTCTTTTCATTTTCTTGCAGGAAATCCTAACAACTACACTCCCATTCGCATCACACTGATCCGATACAACTTAACCTTACAATCAATAGATTCCCCACACTATCTTTCTAATAGCCCAAATACATTTGATATCTCCGCCGACCGCTCAACGAAAGATGGAAAACTGACAACATAAACATTTTTATAAATTTTGCATGTCCAAAAACAAGTTCTCCTCACGTACTCCTCACATTCTTACCAAATAGTCATTTGAGACCCATTGTCCAACGATTCCATCATTATCCGGCACGAGCCATGCGTTTGTAAGTGCCTAGCGTGGAATCGATGTAATACCGTGTAACCGGCACCATTTAAGTCGACCGTTGTACACGATGTGTCGCGCAAAGAGGCGACAGCGTATCGCAATGTCTTTTCGTGCGAGGAGGTCACTGGACGACGACATCGGGGGTGGCAGAGGGGGGAGGAGGATCGATGCGGAGTGAGAGGGAAGATCGAGGATGACACTGTGCTCATCCGTCGGGTGAAGAAAGATGGAGGTCGGGTGGGGGCGGGTCGGGGGAGGGTCGGGGGAGGGTGTCGCCTTCGACCAGGAGCAACTTTGGGTGCAAGGAATAGCACGCTTATTGCTGAACGGATGACACGAAACGGCTTGCGGCGCATCACGCGTATAAAAGTAAGGCCCATCTTTCTCGGAGGCATCAGTCTTCTGGCGATCCACTCGCGAACAAACATGGCTGGCAAGGTAAGAGAGGACAGGCGTGTGGGATAATGGATCATTCGCTCTGGGCGGTATGAAGACTCTTTTGTGAACAGTTTTCCTCTTCGTGATCGGGTGGAACGAGGATTGTCGTTGAAGAGTTAGAGTTGTTCGATAGACTTTACGGTTCGATTTTATGGACAGATTGGGTTCCGTAGTTTTTCGGGGTTGGAAGGCAGACTTTGATTTTTGCTACTGATCTCTTTTAACGATGTTCATTTTACTTTCAGGTTTGACTCGTCTGTAATAGTGTTTCGGACTTTTGTACGACCCTTTGACACGACTGGTTTTGACGATTACTTTGGTTTACGAATTTAGTTTTAATTATCATTTTTGTATCAATTGGTTGCGGTTTCACGATCTTCGTCTTAACCTCTGTTTAACTATACATTTTTCGTCATTTTTTAACATAAATAACTGTACAGACTATTTTTTGGCTTTTATGGGATGTAGCTATAATGGTTCTGCTGGTAGTTTCTCATTCTTCACTAATTGAACTTTATAATGATGTACATAAAAAATAACTTCCTTAATACAATAATCTCTATAGTGTCAGTTTTCCTATTTTATCATTCCTATCACATCGTTGAAACCGATTTCGTATAACTTACAGGTATTTCGTTTTACTCAAGGTCACACAATCACGCAACAATACACTTATACTTCAGACCACCAATACTTCCATAAGTAACATCTTAGCATTAACATTGTATCATTATAACTGATACCATTTAACGATTCAACGTTTACTTTTAACTCGGTATAGGTGACACCCTAAAAAAGGTATTTTCCTTACAGTTTACTCTTATTCCAAATATTCCTACAAACATTCCATTCTTACCATTTCAACATTTTTCTACAGCCATACAACAATCGCTGGTACAGAACAACAGTCTATCTACTCCGATATCCTCCTCCCCTCCCCACGCCACTCAAATCAAAATTTACCCCTAACATAACTTATTCGCTCCGCAGTTCATTCTACTTCTGGGATTGGCACCGTTGCTACCTCAATACCCTCTTCCCCTCCCGACGCCACTCAAATCAAAATGTACCCCCTAACATAACCTAGTAGCTCCGCAGTTCATTCCACTCCTGGAATTGACACCGTCGCTACTCCGACACCCTGCTCCCCTCCTCACGCCACTGAAATCAAAAAATTTACCCCTAACATAACCTATTCGCTCCACAATTGATTCTACTTCTGGAATTGGCACCGTTACTACTCCGACGTTCTCCTCCCCTCCCGTTGTCACTCAAATAAAAAATGTACCCCTAACATAACCTATTCGCGTCCGCAGTTTATTCCAGTCCTGGAATTGACACCGTCGCTACTCCGACACTCTGCTCCCCACCCCACGCCACTCAAATCAAAAATTTACCCCTAACATAACCTATTCGCATCCGCAGTTCATTGTACTCCTGGAATTAACACCGTCGCTACTCTGATACCCTGCTCCCCTCCCTGCTCCACTCAAATCAAAAATTTACCCCTAACATAACCTATTCGCGTCCGCAGTCCATTGTACTCCTGGGATTGACACCGTCGCTACTCCAAAACCCTGCTCTCCTCCCCACGCCACTCAAATCAAAAATGTACCCCTAACATAACCTATTCGCGTCCGCAGTTCATTGTACTCCTGGGATTGGCGGCGTTGGCCCAAGGTGCGGTGGTACCAGTGGTGCCAGCGATCCAACCAGTGATCCAACCGGCGATCAGAGCGGCGAGACTGGAAGAATTCGACGCAGTCCCCCAATACAGCTTCGCGTACGACGTGCAGGACGCTCTCACCGGCGACTCGAAGGCTCAATATGAAACGCGAAACGGCGACATTGTGCAGGGCAGCTACAGCCTGATCGAGGCCGACGGCACCAGACGAATCGTCGAGTACACGGCCGACCCCATCAACGGATTCAATGCCGTGGTCAGTCGCGAGCCAGCGACATCGGCGATCGCCGTGGCCACACCGGCTGTCAGTTACGCTCCTGTCAATCCGGTGAGTCTCAGTCCTGTCAATCCTGTTCTCCCCGCGGCACCGGCACCCTCCATCCCGGCCAGCGGTCCGGACTCCGACGTGGAAGTGGTGGAAGCCAGGACCGGGCCCATCCGCGTCGCTCAGGCCTCCCGAGAGCAGATTCTCCAGCAGCAGCAACAGATTCAGCAGCTGAGGCTGATCGAGGAGCAGCAGAGGCAGCAGCAGCAGCAGCAGCTCGAGAGGCAGAGGCAGCAGCTGGAGCAGCTGAAGAGGATCCAGGAACAGCAGCAGGGCGCGCTGGCGAACGAGCAGAGGACAAGGCAGGAGAACGAGGACGAGCAGGCGCGAGAGCAGGAGGAACAGAACGATCAGGCTGAACGGAGGCAGGAGCAGGAGTCTGGGGAGCAGCTGAGACAGTATCAGAGGTTCCAGGAGCGGCAGCAGGAGTTCCAGCAGCAGTTCAGGCAGAGGCAGCTTGCCCAGATTGCACAGCAGGAGCAGGAGAGGCAGTTTGGACAGAAGCAGCAACAGCAGCAACAGCAGCAGCAGCAGCAGCAGCAACAGCAGCAACGACAACTGCAGCAGCAGCAACAACAGCAGCAGCAGCAGCAGCAACGACAACTGCAGCAGCAGCAACAAGAACAGCAGCAACAGCAACAGTTTGAACAGAGACAAGCCGGCCAATTGCAGTCTGCTCCCGTCAGAGCTGTCGCTGCCGCCATTCAGCCCGTTCAGGCTGTGGATAACGCGCAGAAGTTGGTTACCCTGCCGGCGACGAGGACGATTGCCACTTATACACAGTTTCCTGGACCGTACGCCGCGTATGCTACCACCTATTCTTCCCCATTTGCGTTCGCGGCACCGCTCACCAGACTCGCCTATGCGCCCACCGCCGCCATCTTGTAGGTTAGGGATCATGTTGATACGCTACCTCCCGTTCTGCGACTAAATGTTATATGATATTCATGTTTTTACTTTGAAATATACCGTTTATTATCTGTTCCGTATGTTCGTCTTGTTGGATGTTTGGATGACCCTCCGAATTCTCCTCTCTCTGCGGATTGCTTATTGGTGAGTTAGAAAGTCAAAATGGTATTTTGTGTCGGAGTTCGACTTGCTTTTTTACAAGATTTTATGTCTGATGTATGTTCGTCTTGTTGGATGTTTGGGTGACCCTCCGAATTCTCCTCTCTCTGCGGATTGCCCGTCGGTGAGTTAGAAAGTCAAAATGGTATTTTGTGTTCGAGTTCGATTTGCTTTTTTATAAGATTTTATGTCTGATGTATGTTCGTCTTGTTGGATGTTTGTGCGACCCTCCGAATTCTCCTCTCTCTGCGGATTGCTTATTGGTGAGTTAGAAAGTCAAAATGGTATTTTGTGTCGGAGTTCGACTTGCTTTTTTATAAGATTTTATGTCTGATGTTGCTGCAGAGCTTTCGATGTTTAATAATGATTGGGATTTTGCTTTATCTTCCTGATACAAAAGATAGATTTACGAGTTTGTTCCTTCAAAGTTATGAATGGTGGAGCAGAGTCAGTTTTTAAACCAGTTTTGGTACTTGTCCGTTACTGTAATACATTCGAATAAATAAAGTGCAAAAATGTTTCCGCCCGGGATCGAACCGGGGACCTTCCGCGTGTTAGGCGGATGTGATAACCACTACACCACGGAAACTGTTCGTGATTGTAACGCAATACGGTTTAATTTATTGGCAATTTTATTCGGTTTTTCGCGGTTTCTCGGTTAACGAAATTTATATAGTTTTACACGTATGGTACTATACATTGCCGACGGAACAAATCTTTAAAATATGCCAATCAATTTCGTGATCAACGTCCGTCTTTGATCATAGTTAGTACAATGTACTATTTATGAAAGAATCGTCTCAAAATGTTCATCAACTTTTATGCAAAAATAACTTTATCAACGCATTATACCGTTTAGTTAACGGGAAAAGAGATATTAATATAATCTACTTGCAAGTATCATTGTACGTATGACATACTATTTTACTAAAGAAACATGAAACAATGTACTAAAAAAAGCATTGACTACTGAGCTTAAACCAAACAACATAAGTTCCTCCACTAACACAACTTCAAAACCATTCTGATGCGTTGTTAATTAAAAAGACATGAATAAAAACGTTAGGAAGGAAGAAGCGCTATAGAAGGTAGGAGACAATTAGTAAAATCAAATTTTTGAAAAATTTTAACACACGTTGGAAGCATCTGCCATTTTATTCATATACACCATTACGGACATTATGTGCTGTATTGCAAGAAAAGTTATCATTGAAAATAGCTTGTCGAAGGATGATGACACTTAATAAAATTTTCCATCGCTGTAGTGCGACGCGTAGATATATTATTTTCTTCCACGTCATTAATTGAAGTGCACTATTTCCTAAACAAACACAAAGAGATATTATTGTATGAGAAAAATATGACGTGAACGAAAAATCTGCTCAACAAATTCTGAAAGATTCTTAAAATATTTTGAGAAAGTGAACCAATTAACAGCGCGGGAAAACATTTTTCCAACAAGGAACATATATATACGTAATTGAAACAAGTGCTGAATAACATCATACAAAATTCTCGAAAGTAACCTGATGGTAGGTCTACTCCAACGTATAGATGCATCACTAGTTCCTGTATACGTCATCATTGAGGTGACGTAGAAATGACTAAACATTATCCTGAGAAAGAAAATATAAACTAACTGGAAAAAATGCTGACAAAATTCTCGTAAAGTGAGCCGTTAGAATTCTGAAAAAAATTCACAAAGAATTTTCGAAAATGTTCTACTATCCACTAAAGATTGTCCAAAGAACGAAAACACAATTAAGTTCCTACTTCCTATATAGATTATCCTCAGTATGACGTATTTTACCTGTACTTAAAAAATTGTCAAAATAGCACATCCATATAACATTTCAAATAAATAACCAAAATAAATATCGAAAATATTTCGAAAAAATTCCCCAAAAATTCTAGAAAAGCACCTAATCACTAGTCTGCCCCGACGCGAGAGTACATCGCCATTGGTATGACGTACAATAATCTGTACTTAAACAAATTGTCAAGAATAACACATGCACAAAATATATCAAATAAATAACCGAAATAATTTGCAAAAATATTTTTAAAAAAATTCTAGAAAAGAACCTAATCATTGGTCTACCCCGACGCGAGAATACATCACCATTGGTATGACGTACAATATCTGTGCATAAAAAATTGTCAAGAATAACACATCCACAAAATATATCAAATAAATAACCGAAATAATTTGCAAAAATATTTTTAAAAAAATTCTAGAAAAGAACCTAATCATTGGTCTACCCCGACGCGAGAATACATCACCATTGGTATGACGTACAATATCTGTGCATAAAAAATGGTCAAGAATAACACATCCACAAAATATTTCAAATAAATAACGGAAATAATTTCCGAAAATATTTCGAAGAAATTTCCAAAAAATTCTATAAAAGAACCTAATCGCTAGTCTAGCCCGACACGGGGAATACATCACTACTGCCGCGGACGTCATCGTTGGCGTGACGTACTGTTTACAGCGGTAGCCGCGGACGCGTAACGGCTCGCGTGCCGCGAATAAAGGGGCCCGCAATGCGTCCGGCATACGGTATGCGGCGTGGGCGTAATAAGTAAAAGCGGGACTAGCGCGCACTGCGTCGATCAATGTCACCGGGCTAGATTGTCAGCGTTCGCTGATCGATCACGTCCGTAGCTGCGCGCGGCCGATTCGTTCGCTCTGCCGTTCGCGAGAGTTATGTAACGCTCCCTGCCTCTTACGTCTTCTCGTGACGCCTTTTACGCAACCGGCCGGACAGTATTACGCCGACATGCGAACCTTACGCCGACGTAACGCGACCCGACCTTCGAGTACGCACGCGGCCTGCGTAACGTCTCGATGGACGCGGTGCGAGGCAAACAGCTGGCTGGGGCGGACGATTAGGTTGTAGGTGGGGTGGGACGGGAGGTTGGCGGTTTGTTTAGGAGGTAGATGAAGAGCGGAGCTAGGAATTTGGGGTTGATAATGGTTTGGACTGTGAGATTAATGATTGAGTATTTGGATGAAGGTTGGTGCAGTTGTTGGATGGTAGGTGTTAATGAACTTCTGGAATGTTCGGTTGCAGCTAACAATAAGTTGAAATCTGAGTTTGGGAAATAGATGAACAGTGGATAGGGCTAGGAATTTGGAGTTGATAATGGTTTGGACTATGAGATTAATGATTGAGTATTTGGATGAAGGTTGGTGTAGTTGTTGGATGGTCGGTGTTAATGAACTTCTGGAATGTTCGGTTGCAGCTAACAATAAGTTGAAATCTGAGTTTGGGAAATAGATGAACAGTGTATAGGGCTAGGAATTTGGAGTTGATAATGGTTTGGACTATGAGATTAATGATTGAGTATTTGGATGAAGGTTGGTGTAGTTGTTGGATGGTAGGTGTTAATGAACTTCTGGAATGTTCGGTTGCAGCTAACAATAAGTTGAAATCTGAGTTTGGGAAATAGATGAACAGTGTATAGGGCTAGGAATTTGGAGTTGATAATGGTTTGGACTATGAGATTAATCATTGAGTATTTGGATGAAGGTTGGTGCAATTGTTGGATGGTAGGTGTTAATGAACTTCTGGAATGTTCGATTGCAGCTAAGTTGAGATCTGAGTTTGGGAAATAAATGAACAGTGTACAGAGCTAGGAATTTGGAGTTGATAATGGTTTGAACTCTGGGATTAATGATCGTGTATTTGGATGAATATTGGTAGAGTTGATGGATAGTAGGAGTTAAGGAAGTTCTGGAATATTCGGAAAGACAATTCGGTTGCAGTTGAGTTGGGATTGAAGTTTATTTAGGAAGTAGATGAACAGCATACAAGAGCAAAATACAAAAAAGTATTTAAACAGCTATATATAAATGCTTATCAATTTAAAATATCAATCATCAATAAACTGAAACTTTAAGATTATCCCGCAACAAAATTTCCGTGTTCAGGACATTAACCGCGAATATTTTGTGGTCTTCTCAGATTGTTGCATCACGTTAATTGAAACGTCATAACAAATTTCTTCTTAACAAGGGAATAAATGTAAGTATTTAAACAAATGATCGTTTCTTCGCGAACATTTTTCATAATACGTCTGGCAATGATGGCCAACAGTTTCATCGTCGGATCGAGGAATGTTCTCGCGAAAACGAGCAGCAGGCAGGCAAATTTCGAAGCATAATCGTTCCCGCACCGGTACGTGTTCATTACATAATGACGTTAATGAGAGGCGCGAATTTCTCGGAACGTGCGCCGGATGTCCGAAAAAAGCTGTTACAGAAAAAAATGATGAACCACGTGAGTCGCGTGGATCTTAATGGCGATTGTTGATAAACAGATAAAACGCTATCCCAATTGTAATTAATTCGTCCCTAAACGGCCGGATGTTTCATAACATTTACAAGTTCGAACAAATTTTTGATTAATCTCATATAATTTGGACGATTCAATTTTTAGTTCGAGATATCTTACTGGCGTCGCTCTGCAAACGTTTATTTTCACACATTTTCATGTAGGGTGAAATAAGGAAATGTCTGTTCGATAAATTTTATCGCTGAAAACGCATTAACAGTGTTCGATCAATTTTATCGCACACTTTTAATGCGTTTTCAGCGTTTATTCAATGTATAAACGAATAGGATAATTTGCGAGGAACATGCAAGAATAACAAATGCAATTTATTCAGAGAACCGTTAATTGTTTATTTATGATGTTGCGAATTTTGCAATTGTATTTGACCATCGCCATTTGTAGCGTGAACTTATGTAAACGTTAAAAAGATTCTGTGTTGTAAAGGTTTGAACAGTTAAATGTATCAATGAACAACGTTGAGTGTACATTGAAGGAAGCGTCTGACCATGCATAGATTTGTTCTACTTTGATCAGTCCAGACGTTTCTAAGCCACTGGTAATGATTCTGTGCTAAGTTTCATATCGGTACATTTACGGCGCAAAAATACATATACTCGTTTTTATCCGTCACTGCTGATATATTTAATTATAAGATGGCATTGCAACTTATATTACATTGTTATTTAATGAAACACGATTGTGATATTAAAGCGGCTGTGATACATTTTGCTCTGAAACTTTTTGCATATTATAATAATAAGTAATGTGCAATTCACCTATAGTTTTTCGAGAATGCATTGTTCACCACATATTTACATTACACAATCAAAATATCAACACTTTAACAAACTAATATTGTTCACAGTCCGATAGCGTCCTAAAAACATTTTGATCAGGTACAGAGGATGTAACCTTCCACAAAATCAAACTCTTGTTCCAATAGTTGAACAATCGAACACCGCAAGTAGAGATTAAATATAAATGTACAAAGTAACGACTTCAATCGACCGGCAGGGCCGTGCCTGATGGGCGTTCATTGCGTGCACCGCACGCAGGCGGCCGAAATTAAGAGGCGGCCAAATCGTTACAAGTTGTTTACTGGGCAAAAATACAATCGGTTTGTTTTCATTAAGATACGAAGTAAAAACAGTTTCTCTAATCTAATCTATCTAAAAAGATAAAAATGTTTATTTTGTGCATTTTTTTTTCTTAAATTTCATCCAAACATATAAATCTCATAAAACCGGTTTTTAGCCGGTTTTTCTTTTCAGAAACCGGTTTTGGGAACAAAACCAATATTTTTTTTCGTTCTCGATTTCGGTTAACCAAAAACTGATTTTTTTCCCGGTTTGATGCCCTGTGTATAATAATAAACATTAAAAATTAAAGTAGTTTTTTTTAATGTTATCCTGGGGGCGGACATACAGACTGGCACGCAGGCGGCCATATACCCAGGCACGGCCCTGTCGACCGGTAAGTACCGCAATTTCCTCCATCAACCGTCAATAAGAGGCTCATAAAGACATAACCTCATCTCACGCCGTACATTTTCTTCGATAATTCCACATTCTCCGTCTTCAACCGACGCATTGCGTTCGAAGAGTACATTCGCCCACAAAAAGCCACGAGCAAAAAGATCCTATCGAACACCGTCCGTCGACGAAGCACGCCGAACGGCCGGCAGCCGGACAATAAAATTTCATTACCCACCGCCGAAGCCAGCTACGCGAAGTTCGCCGGCGAGGAAAAAGTAATTACACGTACCCCGCTGCCCATCATCAGGTGCCCGTGAAGCAAGCCGTGCGGCAAAAAGAGAAATAATTAAACCTTCCCTATCTGTCATCGGGCCCGGCGATGGCGAAAAAAAGGAACGGCGGCGGCGGCAGCGTTAGCGAATTACGCGCGATAATTCGAATCGACTCCGAGAGCCGCCGACAAAAGAGAACAAAAACGAGACGGAGGCCGGTAAGAGTCGAGCGGAGAAGGACAGAGCTAGTGCTCGCGGCGTGCGGTGTCTAGCGGTGGGTGAGACGCGGGAGTGGGGGGAGTGGGAAGGTGACGAGTGAGAGTGAGAGAAAGGGGGAGAGTGGGAGAAGGACAGTCGCGGCGTACGGTGTGTAGTGATAGTGCGGGGCGGGAGTAGGGGTCGGGAGGAAGGTGGCGAGTAAGAGCCAGAGAAAGAGGAGGGGTGGGAGAAGGACAGTCGCGGCGTTCAGCGGACAGCGATGAGAGTAGCGCGAGAGGGGAGGTGGCGAGTAAGAGCCAGAGAAAGAGGAGGGGTGGGAGAAGGACAGTCGCGGCGTTCAGCGGGCAGCGATGAGAGTAGCGCGAGAGGGGAGGTGGCGAGCAAGAGTAAGAGAAAGAGAGATCGGGTGGGAGAAGGACAGTCGCGGCGTCGAACGGCGGGGCGGAGAGGATTGCCTCGCGAGTGCTCTGACTTTCACCGAATAAACTAGGGCTTTTGCAGCCGAGGCCGTCAAAGAACCGCGCCCAATGTCACTATGCGGACCCTCGTAATCGCGCCCCGTATTACGTGCACGATATACTCCGGGCCGGGAGAACCGGTTCGCCAAAAGCGGACCGGTTCGCCCTACTGGAATCCGGCGAAAACAGTTGTCAATTACCGGGCTCGTGTCTATTGTCAGACGAGATCGGCGTGGAAGCATTTTTTTTCTCAGTACGTTGCCGACCATCGACTTTTCGCAGCGGCATGCCGGATGAGTTTAAATAAATGTTGCAGCGAAATACGGAGAATTAACTGAACATTCGTCGTAATGTTTTCTCGATAGCGAATGAATAAATTTGAATACAAATTATGTGATGGATATGTGGTAATAGAATTTAGTTCATTCAAGAGAGTTAGAATACGTGTAGTGGTAGATTTGTGTTCTTTTTATATTCTTGGCGTTACGTGTTAATTAATTTATTAAAACCGGTTTACTGTGCCGGAAATAGCTGAAAGTAGGTGTCAATTAGCGATTTCGTGGCTATTGTACAGTAAGACCGGCCTGATGCTTTTTTATGCGATTATTATGCGTGAGAAATTATAGCACGTGTGCTACTCAGTTTACTTACTTTCTTTTTGTTACAACAGACGAATTACTTGATAAAATCTATTTTGCATATCCTGTCGAAAATAATCGCCAGTTAGTGATCTTGTATCTATTGCGGTATCTTATAACTTTTTACTTCGAATAAGCACCTCTAAAAAAAAATGTGGGGATTAAACATTTTTGGTGCCTCCTTTTCAAAGCATCAGCTAAAATTAATTTTGTGTCAATTTTTGGTGACACGTCAATATGTACACGTTAGTCGATTGATACTATCAGTTTCTGAAACTAAACCGGTATGCTCTTCTACAGTCCGATAAAGATAGCTCTCAATAGCCAGATTCGTATCACTTGTCAACTTCGAAAACGGCACTTTTTCTTCTTACATTCTTTCGGCCATTGACATGTTACATCGGCTATTAAATGTCGATAAAATGGTATGTGGTAGAAGAACATATTCGTTTCGGACCTAGATAAATCATTGTAGAAGACTGTAACCATAACGTTTAAAATAAATTAAATCAACGGCTTGCTCTACTGCAAACAGGCTGAAAGCAGTTGCCCATTGTCAAGATACAAAATCTACATGAATTGCGTGGATGGCGTGGGTTTCTTTAAACATGATGCTGGTCAACGACATTTCATGCCTACTACTGAATATAGCCACCTAAAATATTCAGTTCCAAGCTTACATTGACTCATGTATGAAAGCGAGACAATGCAGAAGCAGAAATAACCACAGGCGGAATTTATTCTTTGAAATAGAATTCGAATATTATTACCAATATCTGGACCGTTTATTTTGAAAGTGGTGTAAGTCCATATATTATAATTATTAATTATAATTCTATTATTTAACAATAATTATTTCTCTTCTTCAAAGAGGAATAATAAATAAAAAATGTCTTAACCATTAAAATGAATGATCAACGGGTAAAATTAATATTTTATAAAATATTTTATTATACTGATTAATTACATTGTAATAAACAAAAAAAATGTCTGTTTCGTTTTAAAGCAAAATACAATTTTTTTAATTACATATTAGAAATAAATAAATGAACCTTCATACTTAAGCAACAAAAGTATTTAACGTCAGTCGAAACTCTTCCGCTCTCATTCGTCGAGACCGGGATGGCGCATAAATTAAAACTGAAATTCAACGAATCGCGTCTACTGTTTAACCTGTATACCAGCCGCGGAGATTATTATAATCTGTGCTCCTGTTACGTGGCCTTGATACGAAATTTGACTCGCCGCCGAAGACAGTTAATCGAAAATCATATCCGCTCCTTTGACGAGAATCCTTATGACAGGCGATTATTAACGCTTACCGATCGCTGCCCGTGAAAGTCGGGACGTGGCTGACTTAGATCTTAAAATTAGATAGCGACAAAGGACCGACGTGCGAAGGTTTCGACGGTTTCGAATTCGTGGCAACGGCAGCTGCTATCGAAAGCGAAATCTGCCCTGGCCAGTTCTAATTTCTCTCCGCGGGAAAAGAGAGCGGGAATTAATAACTTGACCTTGATAGCCGATGGCCACCGTGTATGCTCAGACGCGATACACATTTCGGAGGCAGATGTCAAATTTTCACCATTAAATATTTAGTGTTATAATTAACCGTAAAGCTCACTTTGCTTCCTGACACGCATTGAAAAATTTATTTTCCAAGTAATTGGAGTTTTTGTGGCACATTAAAGTGTATAAAAACAAATAATTATTTGGGAGAAAGAATACTGTAAATGCAAGTAATAAATTTATTTCGTTATGAGATGCAAAAATTATTTATTTTTTTTAGTGAACGTAACATTAATCTTTCGCAGAATAATGTTAATAAGGTGTATATAAACACAGAATATCCTATACTTCGATAAATGAATTATTTCAAATCCACGAAATAAACTAATCACTTATACAAATGTATAACAGTACCCATCGTATAATCGCAAGCTTTCAGCCAATGTTCTGCATCTTAAGACATGTGAAACTTATAACATGTGTAATGTATCTCACTATCAGGTATCTTAAGACCTTAAGTACCATTCGCACAGGTCGTAAGGCCTGATCGATTGCGACATGGAAAATTACATCATTGCTCGAGACTCCGCCTCAATTTTTCATATTATACTGATTGTGAGTACATTTGCCAAAGAACGGTCTGACCAACAATTAACTGTATTCTTACTTCGCAACATTATTGTACTGTGAGCAGTATTGAATAGTACTCATCTGTTCTGTTGTCAAATTTAATTCACCTTTCCGTCTCACCAAACACATAACGCAGTTATGGTTGACAATGAAAAGCCCTAAACTGAAGTCAAGGAAGTCGTAAGTTCGACCAATCGCTGACGAGCGAAAATAATAGCGATGCCAAAAAGTTGGCCCTCGATTTTTCGCGTTACGAGCACTTCAAGCAAAACCGGTCCGGCGGTCAGCTGATATTTATATCGACGCGCATGGCTCCTTTCGCACAATTTATTTTATTATAAAATTAAGACGACATTTTCACGTCGTAAGGCGCGCCGTGTTATTATTGGGATGGCAACTAAGTGATTGCGGTTTTTAAGAATTAAGTCAACATTTTTTTATTTTATTCTCAATGCATGTATGCGGTACATTGAGCTTTTCTGCAATATCACATGTTGCGCTATGACGATCTGAATCGATAATAGCCTTGATATAAGTCTCATCGAGTTCAACTGGTCGGCAAAATCTTTGAGCATTTTTCTGTGAAAAAAAACCAGAACGAAATCTGGCAAACCAATTTTGACACTGCCTTTCTTTCAAGGCTTCATTCCCATATACGGCACATAACTTTTTTTGCGCTTGCGATGCGTTCTTGCCTTTTCGGAATAATACAAAAAAATATGTCTGAAATGCACGTGTTGTCTTCCATTTTCAAAATGAGATAAAAACAAAACTAAAGAACTAATCGATATAATTTTTGTACTAAATTGGAGGTAGAAGTCCAAACAACAGGAAAAAAATATAGATTAGATGCTTTGAACACGTTAACGAAAAAAAAAGTGTAATGATCATCTATCGACAAAATCCGCAATCAATTAATTGCCAACCCAATACTATGCCCACACGAAGTCGAGTAACGTGAAACCTTGATTGCTTCGGTCGCATAAAGGTAACGGCAATGGCCGAAACCGAAACGGACCGAGGCCTCGATTTTTCATGTTGCGCAGGTTGAATCGCTCTGGCAAAAGTAAATCAATACTTATGTCAATGTATAATGTATTTACAGTAATACGCAAAAATGTTTTTACATATATAATATACATACATGATCGAGTCGAGTGACCAAAATTCCACCTGTCCCAATCGTAAAAGCCGAGACGTTCAACCAATATCTCACGTGCTCGCGAAGATAATACCGGTGTCTGAAAGTTGGGTCCAATTTTTCATTTTACACAGACGAAAGTTCTTCAAAATCGGCCAAGCAAAAGTCAATACTATAATATTTTCCAATTATTATATTCAGCATTCACGCTACAAAGACTTTATAAGTGACTTTCATTATTTAAACAAAGCTATAAATATGTCTAATATTCAAAAGTCAAAATTTCGCCAAAATCCACCAACAAACCTACATCATAAAACAGTTAATGCATAATCGAGTCAAGTTCTCAAAATTCCACCTGTCCCAATCGTAAAAGTCGAGACGTTCAACCAATATCTCACGTGCTCGCGAAGATAATAGCGGTGTCTGAAAGTTGGGCCCCAATTTTTCATTTTACACAGACGAAAGTTCTTCAAAATCGGTCAAGCAAAAGTCAATACTATAATACTTTCCAATTATTATATTCGGCATTCACGCTACAAAGACTTTATAAGTGACTTTCATTATTTAAACAAAGCTATAAATTATAAAATTTTTCTATAAATTAGTTTAATATTCAAAGACAAATTTTCGCCAAATTCCACCAACAAACCTACATCATAAAGCAGTTAATGCATAATCGAGTCAAGTACTCAAAATTCCACCTGTCCCAATCGTAAAAGTCGAGACGTTCAACCAATATCTCACGTGCTCGCGAAGATAATAGCGGTGTCTGAAAGTTGGGCCCCAATTTTTCATTTTACACAGAGGGCACTCGTCCAGGAACCGGTCCGACAAAAGTCAACCGGTTCGCTTCAACGGCGTTCATTCGAGCTGTGCGCGGCCAGCGTCGATCTTTATTGATTTTAGAGGTAAAAATCGAGAGCGGGGCATCGATAAGATCGATCTGGAACGTTTCATGCCCACTCGTCTATCTCGCACGTGTTTGGGCCCACTGTCCGACTGGCCTCAGACGTCGCAGGTGCCGGAGCGTCCACCGTATTCGACCCACGGCCGAGAATTTTAATTGCGAGCTGTCCGGTAGGCGGAATGCGATTATGGTCGGCGATAACAGACGAGAATAAAAAAATGTTCGATCATTTTGCACGGCGTTGGGTGGAATATGTTCCGTGGGGTGCATCAATTTCGGAAGCTTGACATCTTCATCTTAGATCATCATCTGCTGATTGAGATATATGGGATTCTGTATGCTTCGATGCTTTATGGTCGATGAAAGGGGTGAATGAATGGTTTAGATTAGGACGTCGGTGACTTTTATGGTGGTCAGTGATTGAGGTGTTGCTGAAAGTTTGAAGTTGCATTTGTCATGTATTGTGTTTTAGGTATACTGGTTTTGAGAACTGGTATAAGGTTGAGAGTAGCCAGCCGGAAGCACTGAGCTATCGAAACTTCACACGACTTTCATAGAGGGAAGATTAATTCACATATTTACTTGATATGATGATTAATTGTTCCGATACCAAAGGAAGAGAAAAGGAAGTGTGGGTTACAACATTTTCGGCGGTTAGGTAGTCGGTCAGACATTGAGAGTATTTCCTATGAATACCGTTACCTACATATTATTGTATTGAGTTGAGTCATACAATTACTACAAAAATGACAAAAGACGAATCATGACTCGCAAGGTTTGTTATGGAATCTGTAAACCCATTTTGTGTCGACCAGTTATATAATTAAAAGTAATAAGTCAGAAGCTGTGTCTTTCGTCCTCGTAGAAAATTGTTGCAAAATATACAAAAAATAAACCGAACTACAATCCTCAATTTTGTTACTCCAGATGTAACTCTCACAGAGAGAAAATATCTTGAATCGCAGACTGAGAGGAGTCCGAATGCCTATTACAAGTGGCACGGGCGCAAATCAGTAGTACAACCTTACGCATCCGTCGCCTCGGCCGTTCCTGCCGCTTCTCTAGAACAATTCTACGCCGTACTTACTGACCGTACGTGCCTTCGATCGCGCGCGCGCGCACTTCCCAAAAGTAACGAACGGCCAGCTTATGCAATAATTTAAATCGAGGCCTGGAATTTGAGCGCCTTTCTCCCTCGACCGTGGATTCGTGCCATACGAAATACGTGGCCAATCGGCGGACGGCGATGCGTACAATGGCCGAGCAAAGCGGTGACATTCCTATTATGAAACGGGGAATTTTTTACGACTTCGAGTTCGCCTTAAATGCGGCAGTTTAGTGGCGGGCGTTTGCGCGTAGACGCATTAATGCCGGCCAATTGAAACGGGGAGATTTAAAACGGCCATTGTACGCTGAGACGATTCGGTAAACATATCAGGTCTTAGGCGACCGTGTGTACATTTCCTCTTATTTGGACTTCTTGAGATCGCGGTTTGTTCACTTCCAATTTTCTTGGAAGATCGAAAAAGAATCAGTTTTGTACAAGATTTTTAAAAATTTTAATGTATGAATTTATTTACGATGTATCAGTATTCTAGTAGTTTGGAATTACTTTCCGGATTTTGAGAACCACGTCTTATATTTTATTTTGTAAGTACACATTTTTATGGTAATTGTTGTGTAATAAAAATTGTTATTCATTAGATAGTACTTGGAACGTAAAATATAAAACCCGTAATTTAGCTTAAGACGTATATAAGAGTTTCGCGTGAAGTCATAAGTGTACATACTTATATAAGTGTATGGTGATTAATTATATGCACTCATAATTCCTGGAAATCCCAAATTTCATTATATTAAAACACGATAGAAATCAAATCTATATTTTTTTTACTGAAGTCCACAGTTTTGGTACACCCATACAGATTATATACTCTTATTATCTGGAATTGAATACTTACAATCTTACAAGCCATTCATTACTCCACGTTATTACGGAAGTAGCACAAGATAAACCAAAATATTTTACATTTCAGCAGCAAATGCCATAGATCAAAATCAACTAATCCCAACATTTTCCAATGACTGATTTAGTCCACTTTCCCTGTCAATGGAGCCCACAAACGTACGATGCGATTGTACACACCGTCTTCAGCAACTTGCACAACACGCCAAAACACAATTTCACGATGTAAAAACCCGGCCAAAGTTCAAATCATAATTTCCACTCGAACCCCGTAGCTTTGGCAATACATACGTTTCCTCGCGTTTTTCCATACACGCCTCGCACATGTCACGTTACACTTAACTACCATTATTACGTCACATCTCGAGCAATTTACCGACGCCATTAAGAATCGATGCCGTACGCAGAAAGCATAAATCTGAGCGTTCTCTCTCTCTCTCTCTCTCTCTCTTTCTCTCTTTCTCTCTCGCTCACTCTT
This sequence comes from Anoplius nigerrimus, assembly GCA_914767735.1. NCBI lineage: Eukaryota > Metazoa > Arthropoda > Insecta > Hymenoptera > Pompilidae > Anoplius > Anoplius nigerrimus. The sequence goes on from OU612090.1 coordinate 9,891,389, forward strand.
TTCTCGTTCTGGCATCGTCATCGTCTTTCTTCGACAATTAACGAGCTGACCGGTGCACGGTGTTACAGTACATTTAACAATAATTATTTGTAATAAAAATTCTTGTCAAAATAATAGAATTTATATTGATAATTATAAGAAATTTTGTTGACGACCGTATATAAATGAATTATAATTCAATCTGTTATTGTCAATAATAATTAATATAAAATCATATAATAGATAATAATTTTGTTAAATATATTTATTGTTCGATAATTATTGATACTAATAGTTTATTTAAAAGTTTTTTAATTATTAACCCATATATGTATATATACCATTATATATAATACTACGCATAGCACTATTTTGTACGTTATATAACATAATGGTATAAGCAATAATTAATAAGCAGATAATAATTTAATTAAATTATACATTTATTAACACAAATTAGATTTAAATATATATGACATACGTATATGGATTAATGTTTAAAAAAACTTTTAAATAAACTGTTATAACTGTTATAACTGTTATAACCTGTAATAAACAATATATAATTATATAGTATATATTTCACCCCGCGGCCATCGGCCATTGTCGATTGCTCGGAGGTTCGAGTTTCAGGAGTCGATTGGTTAACGTCGAGTCAGCGTGCCAGCGATATATTTTTACAGGCGACAGACTCCACTCGCAGTCCCGTCACAAGGCGCGCCGTTATTTTAATATTGATGAGAGTTGCGTTTCGCGAGTGCGCCTCATGAATGACAGGCAGGAATATTGCCTACACCTGCGCAACGGGACAATGGCGGTTAGCATTAGTTTCTCTGTCGAATAATCGGTCTGCATCGGCCCACAGCTGATCCATTAGGTCGGCGGAGGATACTTTGTAATCGAGACGTTTCCGGATTTTGTTTCTGGAAATTTGTACGATTCGAGCTGAATGATGTAAATACGGAGTGAGGAAAAGGTAGGAGCGAATGGGAGGAATTTGAAGGTGAGAGATGATGAAATTGACTCACTTGACGAAGAGTGGGCAGTTGATGGGAAGTGGGATTTTATGGTCTATGGAAGTAGATGACAGGAAAGAGGTTTTTGCAGTATGTATGGCAGTGGTAATGCATTTAGTTTTATTGGTGAGTGGAATAGTAATTTGGGTTGGCTGAAGTTGGAATTTGAGGACTACATGATAAAGTTTGAAGAATGCGGGCAAAAGTGGCATGTAAAACTTAATTGGCTGATTTTTCATTTATTTTAGAGTTTGTTCATTTATTTGAATGCTTGGTTGCCTGAAAAATGACGAAGTCAATGAAAAGGGACACATTATACGTACATAAGTTGTATATTAACATTAGCGTAGTGAACAATTAAAACTGTAACTATATTTATCAGGAATTTTTTCAATTTTATCAGGAATTAATACTTATCACGATTATAACCTGATTCTTTTATCCAGTCTCTTCCTAAAACTATCGAACGCCCTTCCAAACGATTTGAAAATACCAGCGTTAAAATTACCAAAAACAACGACAAGAGTACAGATTCGCAACCTTCGTCAACGATACCTGCGGCATAACTTCAAACCTTACGAATGGCAGCGATGGTCAGCATGCATTATTCCCCAATTGTTCCCACCCTTCCTTATTACCCTCCACCTCCCCAACGCATTTCTTAACCACAAGACGACCTCGAGGAACCTTCGCCAACCTTCGTCAGCGAACTCTTACGCGGCACCTCCGAGATACTCATCTCGCGCCCCAATCATGCTCCCTAATTACCTCCACCTTCACGAACACCGATTTCGCACCTAGCGAAACCCGAAGAGCCGAGCCGAGCTTCCACGCACTCCGTCAAGGCCACCGATCGTGCTCCAGTCAATCAACTCCCCGCACGTACTCCCGTCTAACGCTCGGCCATCAATCAGCCTTACATCAGGCGTACCAACATCGCAAGCCGGCCAGCCTCGCGAGACGCCGTCAAACAAAGCCGGCAGTTACTCACTGTCAAAGATTACATCGGGGGGCCCCGCGTCAAATTGGAAACGACTACGCGGCCGCGTCCTTGACGCAATCCATAGTCATTGAACGAAGTAGAGTGTCCTGCGAGGCGGGACGCGAGAAAGGACAGGCGGAAAGCGGAGAAAGTGGGTCAGAGTTTCTGCCAGAAATAGCTTCGCGACGACGCCCGCCGTCGCCGACATAGGCGAGGCTACCCTCTCCTCAAGGACACTCGAGGACGTGCCGTGCGTGTGCGCCGAGCGGGCCGGAAGTCGTTCGAATGGTCGGCCAGTCGCCGATCGTCGGATCGACTTTTGCAACTGACTTCGGATGTACGTTCTCAGAAGTCTATTATTGCGATGTGTGTCTCTGCTCACCGATTTTGAAGGTGATCGGAAGAGTAGACTGGTGTTGGTTTCTAGTTGTGGGAATCTGTTTTTTGTTCATAATCTGTTCGGTCTGATCATCATCCGTCGTCATGATCTGACTTTTGGTGTGGTTGTATTGGATTAGTTTAATGAGAGGGACACTGTGCAGGCCTTTTAATGTAAGAAAGGTAAACTTTAATGTAAGGTAGGCTCTCTTTGAGACGAGTTGTATCGTTTAAGACGTTTCGAAGCCTATGCTGAAAATGTTGCGGAGAAAACTCTAAATATGGTTTACTTAATTGTAAGCAGAATGAACGAAAATTCTAAAATCGAAATTCGTATTAATGACTACCCAACAGAAATGACTAAAACAGTAAAACCTAAATCTAAAAAGCATGAATGCATAAGTGATCGAAGACCAGTCAACCACGGTGAAACCACCCGTTGACGTATCAATATTAGACTTAAACACCGTGATCAACTTCGCAGGATCGCATTCCAAGGAGAATAGGGAGCAATGATACCACTCAATGATCTGTTTTTAACATGTAACTTCGTTTAATCAGTCACACAGATGCGCTATAAAAATAAATAGTTTGGCCTGAGTCCGGTGCGCACAGTGCGCTGGGCAGCCGACGTGGGGTCAAATCAGTGAACGTAGGAGTATGCCGGGGAGGCGAACTTGGCGTGAGCGGCGTAGGCCAGTGGGGCAGCGTGTGCGGCGTAGGCAACTGGGGCGGCATGGGCGGCGTATGCGACTGGGGCGGCGTGTGCGGCGTAGGCGACTGGGGCGGCGTGTGCGGCGTAGGCGACTGGGGCGGCATGGGCGGCGTAGGCGACTGGGGCGGCGTGTGCGGCGTAGGCGACTGGGGCGGCGTGTGCGGCGTAGGCGACCGGGGCGGCGTGGGCAGCGTAGGCAACTGGGGCAGCTACCTTAGCGACCGGGGCGGCGTATGCGGCGTACTTGGCGACTGGGGCGGCGTAGGAGAGGGGGGCGGCGTACTTGGCGACCGGGGCGGCATAGGCCAATGGAGCGTGAGCCACTGGGGTGGCGTACTTGGCGACTGGGGCGGCGTAGGCCAATGGGGCGTGAGCGACGGTCTTGACGGCGACGGCGGCGGGTTCCTTGCGTACTACGGCGTTGAATCCGTTGACGGGGTCAGCGGTGTAGTCGACGGTGCGCCTGGTGCCGTCAGCCTCGAGGAGGGAGTAGCTGCCCTGGACGAGGTCGCCGTCGCGGGTCTCGTGCTGGTTCTTGCTGTCGCCGGTCAGGCTGTCCTGGACATCGTAGGCGTAGCTGTATTGGGGATGGGGGTCGTAGTCGGCGTCGACTGCCTTGGTGACCACCGCCTTGGCAACTGGGGCGGCGGCGTAGGCCAGATGGCCAGCTGGGGCGACGATGCCGGCGTTGGCGGCGGCCACGAGGGCGCAGAGTACGACGAACTGGAATGCAGAAGACAATGGTCAGATTAAGGCAATTTGCGACTGTGATGAGATGAGAAATTTTTGCTGATCTGCTGCTAGGACGAATTAGCGTATGAGATGAAGCGTAGGTGTCAACTTTGAAGGTATAGTACTGTACAATATTTGCAATTAAGAGATGTGATCGAATATTGATACAATTGAAGTGACTCGAAGTTTAGCAGATTTTGATAATATGATTATGGATTTATATCCGATTAGAGCAATAGTTATGAATGATCTTTGAAACTTTAGAGCAGCCACGACAATTTGCAAATGCTCGTACACCGAGGCTCAGTGTACAATTGTTGCAATGCGCAATTGTCTCTGGGAATCTACGATCCGCACCGTATGATCCACTGTACCCACCTTGAAGGCCATTGTTGAGTAGGTTTGGTTGGTTTGGATCGACTTGGATCGACTGATGATGTTGAACGTTGGTTCCCTGAGGTTTATATACCCATGTCTGGGCCCGGGTTCCGCCCCACCATTCGGCGAACAGTATGGCCATGCCGGACTTTGAAAGTTCGGCGTCGCTGAAAACGTACACCCGACCGCACTTGAACTTGGCCGGCTCGAATTCGAGCGCACGATACCTGCACTAGATCAGCTCCATTGCTTTCTAGATAGCGCAGCCTTGATGGCCGAACGGCAGACGTGTTAGAAACGATTTCCCATGTCAAATTCAATGTCACTCGCGTAGACGTCTGTTCAAATTCGTAACACGGCATGAGGAAGGAAAGGGTCTCGGTATAATTATAGAAACAAGGAACTGAATGTAGTTGCCGTATTGCCGGGATATGGTACCTAAGTTAGATTGTAAATGTTGGTGATTCTCGCTGATCATTGTCAATGTGTTTCTATTTGATTTGATTAATTATATTCAGAACGTTTTGTCTATGCACTTACAACAATTTGCATATGTTTATTCTTGTAAGATCGAAGTGCCGGGCAAATAAGTATTCGTTTAATTGATATATATGGATCGTTTATTTTGTGAGCGCTGTAAGTCCATACTTAAAAAAAATATCGCGTATATAAAAAGTTTACTCTACATTAACCATAAATTATTTCAGATCTCGATTTTTTTTAAATATAGGGTTATAATACTGTCAAAATAAAGGGTCTTTATGTTAATTGAGGATCGGTAATCATGTGATTTTAATAGGTAAATTTATTTAAGTAGACGTGTTTGTGATCTAAGTTCTGATTATAATATTACCCATTAAGAGAGATATTCAGATTGTTAATTTGAGTTACATACATTCATCACTCTCAGCATACAGAAATAAGAACTTGACCAAAACTTAATTTTCTGCAGAACTCGCACGATATCGCATCCTTATTTGGCGATCGTAAATTTTTATCTGACGGATCCTTCTGACATTAGTAGGATACAGAACCAAGGCCTTTACATAAAAGTGCAACACGACCAGAACTCCTTAATTTTACATATAACCCATACGTAACCGCCAATCCCAAATTCTTAACTTATGGACCATCGTAACATTACCAGTCGAGTCCAACCTTCTCTGCTAATCCGATACTTTAATTGCCGGCTGAAATTCTATGCCTGCCGCCGTTCTTAACCTACAGTAGCAAGGGCCTTCCATAACAAAAGAAACTCGGGCCAGCCTTTCTTAACTTAAGCGTTCGCAGACAGCTTTTTCACCGTCTCTTTAATGACGGAACGTTAATTTGTAAATCCGCGCTCCCACGACTTTCGACGCACGACAATGAGACGTAACCTCCGGCAAGTACCTCCAAGCCATCCTCTCCGTCAATTAATTGCACACATTTTTCCCCGACACTGACCCTACGGAACGCCGTACCTCAGGCCGTACCTTGACCCAATTGAATCCGCATTTGCCGGCGACGTTAATTATCAGATCCCAACGTTCCTGTTACACAACCGCCGTCTCGTACCTCGCTTTAATGCTCGTCAAGCTGAAAAACGCTGAAACATCAACGATCATCAAGGTATCGTACTTATCGTACGTATCGTACGTTACGGACACATACGTCATTGGCCAGCGAGCATTACGCGTTACGAGCATCACCACCCCGCCGAGCAAACGACACTCGACAATGATGGCGAGCTCTCGTGCATCGCGGCACGATAATGTGTAAGGCGGCCGCTTAAAGAATTACAGATTGTCACATTTGCACGCCTGCCCATAATTCAGAGATACGCGCTGTCCGGCAGACAAGGAGGCGTCGTGCAGTTCGACGCTCTCGCGATTGTGTTTGCTGGAGAGTGAGAGACAGATATATAGAGAGAGCAAGAGAGAGAGAGAGAGCAAAAAAGAGAGCAAGAGAGAGCGAGAGAGAGCGAGAGAGAGAGAGAGAGAGAGAGAGAGAGAGAGCAAAAAAGAGAGCAAGAGAGAGCGAGAGAGAGAGAGAGAGAGAGAGAGAGAGAGAAGCGTTAGACAGAGAAAGGCAGAGAAAGGCAGAGAGTGAAAGAGGAAAGGAGAGGAGCATCGTATTCTCAGGGTCGACGGTGCACTCGTTTAATGAGCCGGATTAAGGATCGTTATTTCTTTTGCCTTCCCAAAAAAGGTTCTCCGGCCGGCCCGACTCGTCCGTAAATTCCGTACCTCGGTGGCCGTCCGCGAGCGCGAACTCTCGCGAAGCGGATACGCGCGAGCGCGCGAAGCCGATGGCCAGCGTTCGCACATCCGGCTTATTCTATTAATACGCGAACACGGAGGAGGATGCCGATGGGACAACGACGCCCTTCGCCGTCGCTCGGGACTGGCTTCGGAACTGGGCTGGGAACTGGCTGAAAACTGGCTGGAAACTGGCTGGAAACGGATCCGCGTCGAAGTGGAACGCGGCACGCGATAGGGCCCCGGCCATTAAAGTGCGCCGGCCGGGGCCTGATAAAGGCAAATGCATCCGCGAGCTGAACGACGAACGGAGGTCGTCCGGGACCCGGCGTGTCATGGCCCGTTGGTATAATATGGACGTAACTTCGCAACTGCGGAACTCGCAGAATCCGCGTAGGACGCTGCTCGCGCGCTGCGCAATGCTTTGGAGAAGGTTAGGGATGATTTTTCTTAGTCGCCAGAGATTCAACGTTAGGGAATGGATTATTTGCATATCTGTTGTCATTTCAAGAACGCTTGCAAACCTTCTTAGAAGGATAGTCCTTAAGACTTTAACGGCCGGCGCACAGTGTGTGTGCGATGGGAGCGCCGACTGTTACTGAGAGTTAAAGTTTAAGACAGGCAATAAAACTATAATTATCGAAAATCAAAGACATAGCGATGAAATAGGAAGTCAATAGAAATATACACACTTGTTTACGTTTATCAATCACCGCACAGAGAGTGTGCTGCCAGACGACAACATTCGGCGCTCGCATCGCACACATGCGTTTTGGAATTGTAACCGATGTAATTCGTAACTTTACTCTTTGGTCGAGTGATTTGAGGTTCGAATTTTTTGATAAATTGGTTAAGGGTGGGTACAGTTTTGAATTGTATTTTGGTTACTTTTATTGGCGATTGTATACATCTTTGGATATAAATTGAGTACTTATGTTACTGGCGTGTAATTCTGCGATGCGGATGTTGGCGGTGGTTGTAACCATTTTTTGTAGGCTCTTGCTGTTTCTACTTACTACTGAATTAGTTGGAGACGGATATAAAGTATCGTCCGATATAATATATTCATAATTTGGTTTTATTACATATCGTGTGACGGCGACTCTACAAATATATAATATTGTATTAAATGTAATTATAACATGCAACTAATTAAACTTACCTTTCATCCAAAGAAAAACCTATACGTATAAGTGTATAACTTATTTTATATTGTCATAAAAACTCAATATATCGATTTCTGTTTCTGTATCAATGAATTTATCGCAATACATCGGAATATTATCATTATGCAAAAGCCAATATTGTAAAATCACTAGGATCGCAAGTATAGCGTTCGATATGTATTATAATACAATACGAAAAATAGATGGCAATCGAATACATCATTTCATCCATCGTATTTGATTCCTAGAATCCTACCAAATATGTATGACACGCAATGAAACGTATCGTGCATAAGTATACAGAGTGAGCTGGCAGACATGATACAAGCCGAAAGTTAGAGCTCCCACATGAAAAAGTTCATTACACAATGACTCCATGACTTGATGTCACGGAACGCTTTACGTTTCCGACGAAAAAAAATTTGAATCCAATTGATAGTTTAGATTCCTTTTCATTTAGAATTGTATAAGATTCTATCATATGATTGAGATTAATAGTTGCGCATTGCGGATCAATACGTCATAAATCAAAATCGTCAATTAATCATTCGCGTATTAGGTATGACATTGTGCTAATGACACGTACAATAGTAATAGAATCTTTTACTAGGATATCGTAGCGTGCTACAAATGAATTCTATTAATAGAAACTTTGGCCAATAGGCATTGCATATTTAATCGCCAATTTTCGCAACTAACCGTGAAATCAAAATTATATTAGAAATTAAGATATTACAAGTGTTTGTTAACCGCAAAATATTACATTATCGTTATGCAGCAGGGTATGATTTTAATATATAAATAGTCTGAGACACAATAATTAGACGCGACCTAGATTCGATATATATTCAATCAAAATGTCTACAGCCGATCCCAGCAGGACATAACGGGAGTATTAATTGCGTTATAATGAACATTTCATTCTCTCACTTTTTACGACTCATCGTCCCACGAAACTCGTTTCACCTACACACCTTCGATGGAGCTCCCAGCTTACCTCAAATCTAATAAAGCATTTTTCACATCAAACGCTTCCTTTTGCATTACTTTTCACAGTTCATTGTCAAACTTATCTCACTTATCCAAGTTCATTAATATGTAAATCATTCCAGAAATAAAATAAATCCTTTACCATAAATAATCCCATTTCCACAGCTCATTAGCAAACTTGCCTTCCTTATTCAAATTCATTAAAATGTAAATCATTCTACAAGTAAAATGAATCTTTTACCATACATGATCCCATTTTTATAGTTCCTTATTAAACTTACCTTACTTATCAAAATCGATACAAATATAAGATGTGCTTCAAATTACATTACACCTTGATCATAGATAAACCGATTTTCACAGCTGGTTATCAAACTTGCCTCAAATTAAATAGAATCTTCGCCAAATATGATCCCATTTTCACAGATCCTTATCAAACTTACTTTAATTATCTAAGTTAATTAAAATGTAAAATATCCTACAAGTAAAATACAACTTTTACCGCACATTATCCCATTATCACAAATCCTCATTAAACTTGCCTCACTCACCCAAATTCATAAAAGGTAACATATGCCTCAAGTCAAATAAAAAGTTTCACCATAGATAATCTCATTTTCACAGCTCAGTATCAAGCCTGCCTCATCCGAATTCATAAAATGTGAAACATGCTACAATTTAAATAAAACCTTTACCATCCACGATACCATATGCAACTTTTCATTCATCCCTTCCCACATGTCATGATCAAAACTCATACACCTGCAATCCGCCATAAGACATCAACTACAAATTACACCCGATTCCAGGAAAACATTTTCCGCCATCCACGCGCTGTGCGCCAATTCCTGCTCACCGTACACCCATGATCCATACATTAACCTACATATCCACCCTACATCAGCCACCCATCTTCCACATCCTCAATCGATCCACCCCGCAATAACGGCTCCTCAACTAGCATCGGCGAATTCTCATTCCGATCATTCCGCCACTCATCGCCGACTCGGTCACTGCGTCGATTAGCCTCGGGCCTGGCGACGAAAAAAAAAATGAGTATAGAATAAAAAAAGAAGGAAAAGTAGAGAGAGAGAAGGAAGAGTCGGCCAGAAGTGAAACACGCCCGAGATTTCGCGCTCTTGATTAAGGAATTCGTGGGCGTGCGCTCTCGCGACAGGAGTCCGTGGCTTGCTTGGCGAAATCTCGATTTTCGATCGTTGCCAGGGCACCGTAAGAGCCGTACGGCCGGGCCAGATATGGCCCCTGGGGCCCGTTCGCCGGCAGGCAGCCAGCTCGATCCGAATCCGAATCCGAATCCGAAGTCGAGATACCGGGCCGCGGATATTTCGGGTCCGGGGGGCCCGCCTATTTTTTCTTTATGAAAGTGCTCCACTTATAAGCTGGCCCCCGCGGTCCTGTCCCGGCTCCGAGGCCCCCGAAGAACGTTAGATGTGACGCAATGGGCCACGGGGAGGTCTGCCGATGTGCCACGGAGGAAAGAGTGATGGAGAGTGTGTGCTCGCGCGCACGTTTCTTGTTCGAAAGTTTCGCGACGAGGCGAGCATCGATGCCGATGCGAAATTCGGAGGCGAAATTAGCGGCACCGTCTGTGTGTCTTCGATGTAAATTTGGCGCTTTTCGATCGACTTTCCGTGAAATATTTATTTCGCTGTTGAGGTTATGAATGTTGATAAGTTTATTGTTCGGTGGGGTTCATGTTTTTGTTCGAGATTTTCGCGACGAGGCGAGCATCGATACCGATGCGAAATTCGGAGGCGAAATTAGCGGCACCGTTTGTGTGTCTTCGATGTAAATTTGGCGCTTTTCGATCGACTTTTCGTGAAACATTTATTTCGCTGTTGAGGTTATGAATGTTGTTAAGTTTATTGTTCGGTGGGATTCATGTTTGTTGTTCGAAAGTTTCGCGACGAGGCGAGCATCGATGCCGATGCGAAATTCGGAGGCGAAATTAGCGGCACCGTCTGTGTGTCTTCGATGTAAATTTGGCGCTTTTCGATCGACTTTGCGTGAAACATTTATTTCGCTGTTGAGGTTATGAATGTTGTTAAGTTTATTGTTCGGTGGGATACATGTTTGTTGTTCGAAAGTTTCGCGACGGGACGAGCATCGATGCCGATGCGAAATTCGGAGGCGAAATTAGCGGCACCGTCTGTGTGTCTTCGATGTAAATTTGGCGCTTTTCGATCGACTTTGCGTGAAACATTTATTTCGCTGTTGAGGTTATGAATGTTGTTAAGTTTATTGTTCGATGGGGTTCATGTTTTTGTTCGAGATTTTCGCGACGAGGCGAGCATCGATGCCGATGCGAAATTTAGAGGCGAAATTAACGGCACCGTCTGTGTGTCTTCGATGTAAATTTGGCGCTTTTCGATCGACTTTGCGTGAAATATTTATTTCGCTGTTGAGGTTATGAATGTTGTTAAGTTTATTGTTCGGTGGGGTTCATGTTTGTTATTCGAAAGTTTCGCGACGGGGCGAGCATTGATGCCGATGCGGAATTAGCGGCACTGTCTGTGTGTCTTGGATGTAAATTATTTCACCCTTGAGATTATGAATGTTGATAAGCTTATTATTCGGTGGGATTCATATTTGTTGTTCGAAAGTTTCGCGACGAGGCGAGCATTGATGCCGATGCGAAATTAGCGGCACCGTCTGTGGGTCTTGGATGTAAATTTCTCGCTTTTCGATCGATTTTGTTTGGAATAATTATTTGACGGTTGAAGTTATGAATGTTGATAACTTTATTTTTCGGTGGGATTCATGTTTCTTGTTCGAGAGTTCCGCGATCAGGTGAGCATCGATACTGATGCGAAGAGAAGCAAAATTAGCGATACTGCCTGTGTGGCTTTGACGTAAATTGGATGCTTTTCAATTTTTTAGGTTTATTTCATCAGGTTTGGAATATGGAGGGTGTGAAGGCAGCGGATGTTAAGGATATGTATTATTCGACGAGAAATGAAAATAAGATTAGGTACCAGATTGAGTGTCCTTTAAGGGTAGTAAAAGTGTGAGTGACTTTTGTTTCGTGGTGAGGGTTACGAAAATTGCAAATCTGTAATCTTACAGTAAAAATTAGTTGAACGACAAGTTTTTCCAAATTTCGATATTGGAAATAGAGTAGATATAATTTTGACATTGTGATTTAGTATATAAGATTATATAAAGGTTTTCCTTCACAAGAAATATATCATCACATAATTACATTGCGATATTAAAAGCAAATGTATCAATTCTTAACTTGCATTAGTGATTTGGTCGGGAATGACCATTTTTTTCCGAAACGTAGGCGAAATATGATGGCTGAGGTAATATGTTTAAAAGTTGAGATTCGAAGTATTTAATATATAACGCTTATAGGAAAAAAACACGCCTACTTTTGCACCTTAAAGTTCAGAATCTGAAAAACATTATAGCTCATTTTTGGGAAAAAGAAGGTATTTTCGGGAATTTTAATTTTTCGTTAAGATTAAATATACTTGAAAAAATGTTGTGGTAGGATTACGCGAGGTCGCAGAAAGCGACTGGATGCAGTGTAAATTTTACGATTTTTATGTAATCTGATAAGAAGCAAATATTGCATAACCTTACAGCTGTCCTTATATAGGGTTGTACGCACGATGAAGTATATGCATATAAAAGCTATAAAATGAAGAATTGGAAATACGAAGAAATAATGATTAAAAATGAGGAAAAATGAACTATACAACGGAGTATACTAACAATAAGTAGTAATTTCTTTTCTAGTCAGACACAAATCATATCAATTATAAATGTGAAATAATCGTACCCAAATATGCAAAAAGTAACAAATACAAGAATTAATTTTTAATAAAGTTGAGGATACGATTGTGGGGAAAATATAAGTTATGCGGCGTAGGTACAGTAAGTGAAAAATAAACAAATAAATCAAATACTACCCCTCCTGAAACCTCTTATACTAATACAGAACCAAAAATATTTTTTATTATAAATTGTGTCATAAGCCATATGTTAAGGGAGATCCGCTTGAGTAACTCGATAATTTTATGAGAAAGTCACCGTATTAAACGAATTTGCATAAAGTGAAGTTGATTGATATTGACCACACCTTTAATTTTATTTGTTTGGCGGAGATGTATTATCCTTGAAATGATCGAAGGCCATTTGCCGGGGCATTGAATGCGAGTATCGTTTTATATCCTTCTGTACCACTTTTCCACACGTGTGGGCCATGTCTCGTGAAACTTTCTTATATGGCAGTAGTTGACACTGTTCACCATATTTCCCTTGAAGAAATAAGGAGCAAATTGCTTTATTAAGCCCTTCGTGCGTAAATGCTTCCGTTCTGTTCCTTAAGTAGAACACTTAAGTCAATCATTTTCCTTTACTTTGCAATAATGTACCTAGCTTTTAACAATTTAATGCATTTTGCGAGATTACAACATACACTATTTCATAAAACGCTGACTAATAATATGGCATATACCAGACACGTTCATTACGTTACACGAACCATTTTTATTTTGGCAAAAAAAGAGGTTAAGCGACTTTTAATTGAAAATATGTAAATATAAGAAAATGAAATTTCACGGCGCAAACGAGTTCTGCTTTGATGAGCGGAACTTGCCTGGAATGGCAAAGATTATCGCAATTACGTTATGATTGCAGTTACATTTTCAATTCGTCACTGCTACTCCTCCGAGTCATTTAAATGATTAGTATTTAATAGCTTCCCTTGAATGAAATTCCTTCTAGGACACATTAATAATCAGTCATTCATGTTTCTTCTGAATAATTATTCTGATTAATTTTAGGTCATTTTCATTCCGTACTTCTTGATTGACCACAATAAAAATTATTCATACCTTAATATACGAAACGAGACTAATTTAGGTACATCAAATCTCCGGGAATGTAATGAATGCAAAAATTTCGAAAAATTGTCCCAACATAAGCGCCTGCTTGTCCTATAAGAAGTGTGAAAACACAATTGGCTGCTGACACTTTATTCGTAGCCCCAATAAAAAGCCGGAACAAGAAGCACCTGACCATCAGGCGAGTTCCATAGCGAATTATGCGATTATTATGCGCGGTGTATCTTTGATACGGTCATCGGGAAATACGGTTTACACAGCCATAAACGGTTAGCACTTTAGGCGATACGTTGCCGGGTGTTGAGCAACTATCGAAGCCATAAACTTCAAATGCTGTGGCGAGAGTGATTCGTCAACCGTTTTCTACGCGTCAATGATACTTCGTACGATCGTCTGACGAACGAAGCGTAATGATGGCACAGTGACCCGATTTTCCATTTTTCGACGAAAAAAGCTGGCAATGTAACGTGTGCCCCAATCTATTTGTCCATTTCGATTGATAGCATTAATAATAGTTAGAAATAATTATAATTTATCCGATATTGTGTTTAATACTGTTAAAAGGATAGGAAAGATTGTTTGTAATGGTAAAAGAAAATGTGTTATAATTGTTATCTATGAGTCTGTTCAGAAGCTTTTTTTACTTGAGTTTTCGGACCACTGTAACTTTACTCATCAACCCTAGTCATGTAATCTAGACATGACGATACTTTTATTAAAGTAGAGAACCTTTGCCAGGAGACGAAACTCAGACCAACAATGTTATGCATTCGCTCCTGTTTGCACTACAAACTGTTCGTTATAAAGCTTCTTACCTATATCCTATCAAGTGCAAAAACTAGTGTCACTACAAGCTGTCTTCACAATTCGGACACTACATCCGTTTTCAGTATAACAGTTCATCCGTAACACTGTCAAAAACGATAGCCATATAATTAAAATCAAAATGTACGAAGCAGATAGTATTAAACCAGCCCTTATTTCCTTCAACTTTACCTTCAACCCTGATTCTACTTCCTCACATACTCCCTACCAAAATCTACTAAATAAGCAACAAAGTATAAACCTAGCCCCTATAGGTCTCGTCCTAAACACGTTCGCGGACAGTAAAAGTTTCGGCGAGGTACAAAGCTTGACAGTCGTTTTATTCTTAAATTGGTTGTGATATCCGAAATTTGATTAAACACAGTTTATAAGGGTAGTCAGATTATCGTATTTTAATTGTTATATACAGTGAATGCTGTAGCATCTTAACTATAGCAAAACTTAAGGTTATATAACATTAAATTCAAAATAATTGACTTTATGAGTTGAATGCTATAGCATTCATGTCATTCTGCATCATCGTGAAAATGAATGCAATAGCATTCACGTCCGCGAACGTGTTAACTTCAACCCTCACACCTCTTCACACTCTCACTATCAAAATCTACTAACAATAAGTACAAGGTACAAACTTAGCCCCTATCTCTCTCAACCTTAACTTCAACCCTAACCTTCTCACATCCTTACTCCCTCGCACGCAAAACATCGGCCTACAAACAGCGAATCCTCTTCCAACCCTTACTGATCGTAAACATCTTCCATACTTGCCGGCACATAATTCATCGAATCTAACAAAGAGTCAGCGTCGTCCGATAAAACGAAGCGTTAGAGCTGCCAGACGCATACAGTGCGTGAAGAGAAAGGTAGCCTCATCGGCCAGCTGGGTGTGCGAGACAGAGAGAAAGAAAGAGAGAGAGAGAAAGAGAAAGAGAAGGAGAGAGAGAGAGAGAGAGAGGTGGAGAAAAGTGAAAAGATCGAGAGGGAGGGAAATCGTCCGGCCGGCCGAAGAAAGAAACAGGTGGTGTCTACCCTCAATTACGCGGGACGGGGGAGTATTAGGTAACTCGTGGCAAGGACGTGGCCTAGTCCGTGCCCGACTCTGTTACCCCGTCCAGGATCGGCGGTCTGGCTTCGTACTTGGCTCCGGTCGTTCGTGCCTGGGCGTGGTCCCGATTTCTTGCTCAATTTTTCTGGCGCGCGCGTTGGCCGCGAATTGGGTGACCGTCGAAGGTACCG
This sequence comes from Anoplius nigerrimus, assembly GCA_914767735.1. Taxonomy (NCBI): domain Eukaryota; kingdom Metazoa; phylum Arthropoda; class Insecta; order Hymenoptera; family Pompilidae; genus Anoplius; species Anoplius nigerrimus. The sequence continues at coordinate 9,906,900 of OU612090.1, forward strand.
TCACCCGATTACGTCAGCGAGAATCGGCCCGGGTGGGTCCTGGAAATGGCCGGGCCGAGGCACGAGGTTGCCGGTATATAAGCCGAAATCCGACCATCGTAGTCATCATTCGCATCACAAGCCTTCAGATCGACAGATCAGCCCAATCCACTCGAAGAGCAAAATGGCATTCAAGGTATAACTTGCATCTTCAGACACGGCCGCGGTTACACGAGCTCACTGTCGAAGCTTGGGAAGGATTCCTGCAAAATTACTTACGCACTTTCCGAGCATTTTTCGAGAATTTTGATCGGAGAATTACATTTCGAGTTTGATCGACTTTTGGGTCGGAGTTCGGCGGATCGAGACGATTTTTTGATGCGGTGGGTTTTGTTCTCGGGTTCGGTGAGCTGGAGAGTCGGCGATTTTGAGATACTGCGCGGTACGAAAGTGGAGCGCCATGTAGATCGGTAGCTTAACACGTTCGAATTTCGGTAACGACTTTCATCGCGGCGGCCGACCAATTTCTTTCGGTCTTTCGAGCTGTGCTCAGACGACTCGCTTACTTTTCATCGCATGCTTTTTCGAATTTTCGGGTTACAGGGTTCTCTTATTCCATTTTTTCTCTTCTTATTTCATTCCATTTTTCTCGGATACTCATTCAATTATTAGATTAGAAATTCAAATCTCAATCGTGATCATTATTCAGTACCAACCGTGTGTCTTTAAATTTATTCTTATTCTTCTCTTATCACACTTTCTTATTCTTGCCATCCTTTAGGCATCATAAGAATTTAATCCGAATAATCGTACAAATTCTTAATTATCACTAACCTTCTTTCTCAGCTCTATTCGCCTAAATTATTTAAAAGCATCAAATCAATATCAATCGAAATCTTTAATTCGAAAACAGAACAGCATTAACCCGCCCAAATTTCAACTTGAGCGACCCAGTTCAATTCAATCTCTAACATTCAAGCATACTATACGCCATCATAAAAATTGACCCAAACCTTCTACCTCCAAAACCGACACCACACCCTCGCACCACTATTCCACCTACATTTCCTTGCAATCCCACTTCATCATCCTCAACCGTGAACACCTACGCACAAAGCCCTCCTAAACCGCCAGAGTACTAAATCGACCCCGTTCGCTTCCAGTTCGTCGTACTCGCCGCCCTCGTGGCCGTCGCCAACGCCGGAGTAGTCGCTCCAGCCGGCCACCTGGCCTACGCCGCCGGCCCGGCCTACGCCGCAGGCCCAGCCTACGCCGCCCCACTGGCCGTTGCTCCAGTGGCCAAGGCCGTAGTCGCCAAGGCAGTGGACGCCGACTACGATCCCCATCCCCAATACAGCTACGCCTACGACGTGCACGACAGCCTGACCGGCGACATCAAGAACCAGCAGGAGACCCGCGACGGCGACGTTGTCCAGGGCAGCTACTCCCTCGTCGAGTCTGACGGCTCCAGACGCACCGTCGACTACACCGCCGACCCCGTCAACGGATTCAACGCCGTAGTCCGCAAGGAACCCGCCACCGTCGCCGTCAAGGCCGTCGCTCACGCCCCATTGGCCTACGCCGCCCCAGTCGCCAAGTACGCCACCCCAGTGGCTCACGCTCCATTGGCCTACGCCGCCCCGGTCGCCAAGTACGCCGCTCCCCTCGCCTACGCCGCACCAGTGGCCAAATACGCCGCCCCAGTCGCCTACGCCGCACCAGTAGCCAAATACGCCGCTCCCCTCGCCTACGCCGCACCGGTAGCCAAATACGCATCTCCCCTCACCTACGCCGCACCAACCTTCGTCCACTGAGTCGACCATGCCATTTTACTAGGGACCAATCTTCGTCGAATAAAATTCTTTTTCTAGCAACGTATATCGTGCGTCTTACTGTTACTACTCCTGTCTGCTCCTGTCCTACTGCTTTACTAGCTGTTGAATGGGTTCTGGATCTTGGATTCAGGGCGGTGATGTTTGAGGTTATGTATGAGTGACCGGCGGGTTCGGCGGATGTCAACTGTTGGAACGTTTTGAATTTGATTGCATCGGATATTTCTCTTTTAGATTACTAGGAAAATTGATGTTTCTGGCTTGGATCGTGAGAAAAGGGTTGAGAGCGGATAAACTGTCGGATGATTGAGATCAAGTATCGAATATACGAATTTGACAGAGGAGTAGTTGTTCATTATTCTGTTCTGACAGGTCTATGCGTCCAACGATCCTCGGAGATCGGATACTGTGCTGTACTTCCCGTGACCTTCGAAAATTACACACTCAAGTGTCTGTACTTCCTACGACCCTTGAACATTACACACTTACGTGCCGCACTTCTACGGCCCTCAAAGAGTTACGCACAGTGCTATACTTCCTATGACCCCCGCAAAATTACACACGCAAGTGCTGTACATCCTGCGACCCTCGAAGATTTACACACTGTGCTGTAACGCAGGATGCCCTCGTCTGAAATCAATGGCCCATTGCATCGTATTGTCCGTTGATATCGTAAACTGTCCGAGACGATACACCTGCGAACAATAACTGGCGCCGTTAACAGTCGAGACAAGCGTCCAGGGGCCATTTCACATGTAGCCGGGGCACTTTCTCCGCCGATTGCACAACATTGAGTACACCCTCTCCGCTCGTGGCGCACAAGCGCAGGCAACGTATGTAATACGCGTAATGCGAGAGTTCGTTGCGTTATTCGGGGAACTCCGGCCGGACCAGATTCGCGCAACGGCCCCGAACCTTGATCCACTTTTACGTTCAATGCGCGCGTGCGCGCGCGCGCGAACACCTCTCTTTGTGTGTCGCCTGTCGTCGAACGCGCGCCATCCGGTATCTCCGGTACCGGGATCCACATTTTTCTCCTGTCTTATGCAAAATTCTGCACGGCCGGCTGACAGTCATCGGCGGTCAATTTACGAGCGGCTCGTTTTAAAAGAGATTTAAGTCATGAGATGTGAATATGTTTTCTGGATGAGATAGGTAAGTGTACCCTTAAATAGGGTGCTTTCGACGCTGAACGATAGGTTTCGTTTCGAACGAAATGTAAATTGGATAAAGGGATATTGTTAAAAGGATTCATATGTGATGAGAAAATATGCTGATGAGCTATGTTATCGTTAGAATGAAATATTGCTTTTGTGGAGATACAAAGTTGAAAATTCACAAAAATGTTTTTTTTTTCATAAACTATCGAATGGCCCATTCAGAATTTCGATCGGTTTTGGGGCACATTTCACTGTCTTACCCGGCTATGCCCTTTAATATACACTTATTTCTCCAGCAACATATTACTAAGGTCACAAAAAGGAACAACAAAGGGGTATAATAAGAACAAAACGTTATTAATGAAATGTAATTGAATAATTTATTTGAAATGAAATAAATGCAATCAAGATGATGTATATATTAGGGGAACCGGAAATATGTCGAGATGGCATTTTGGACAACCTCCAAACTTTCAAATTTTTCGCCACTGAGAAAATGTTGTAGGGATCTGAATAAATGGAAATCCGAGGGTGCGATGTCGGGTGAGTATGGAGGGTGAGGTTTTTCACAGTGCGGTCTCGCGTTGTCGTGTTGCAGAATTACACCTTTTCCGTTGACAATTGCCGGATATTTTTCGATTAAAGATTGGTTCACTCGACTCAATTGTTCGCAATAAAGGTCTGCATTAACAGTTTGTCCAGGTTTGAGCAATTCAAAGTGAACAATTCCGCGAACACTCCACCAAACACACACAAGCGACTTTTTGGGATGTAAACCCGACTTCGCAGTACTTCGTACCGATTCATTTCGAGAGAGCCACTGCCTTTTGCGTTTTGGGTAATCATATAGGACCCATTTTTCATCTCCAGTGATCAAACGATCGAAAAACGGATCTCTATGGTGCCGTTGAAGCAATAAGTTGCACGTGATGGATCGGTTGGCTTTGTTCTGTTCGGACAGATTATGGGGGACCGAAACACCTGCTCTGCTTATTTTTCCAATCTGCTGTAAATGTTCCTGGACGGTCGATCAAGGTTGATTAAGGGTGTTTGACAGTTCTTCGATTGTTTGACATGGATTTGCTCCCACCTCTGCGCTTAGCATGTCGTTGTCTAATGTCGTTGATCTTCCTGATCGATGGCAGTCAGAGAGATCAAAATTGTCGGACTTGAATTTGGAAAACCATCTTTGGCATTTACGAACGTCTAATGCGTTTGGATCAACGTCGCAAATGTTTTTAGTCGCGACAGTTGCGTTACTACCCTTGCGAAACTCAAAAAGCATACAATGCCGGATATGCTCTGCTGGCATTTGGCTGGCCATTTCTCCCCAAATTGCAAAAAAAACTTTACTATTGGATTATTTAGAAGCAGACAAGTCACAATAACCTGAAAATGACTTTAGCACCCCTTCGAGATACACAATGAGCTGACAAATGACAATCAAATATCGACATGCGCAGAAACGACATTACTTTCCGGTCCCCCTAATATGTACCGAAATTATATAAAGAATTTAGATGTGATATTAATGTAGACTATCGATGTAATTCATAAAATATAATAAAAAATTGTCAGTTAGGATATATGTACATTGCAAATAAAACATCATATGTCGAACTCCACAGTTAACAAATAAATATAAAACCGTCATCCTATACAGTACATAGAAATTGGGACAAAGGAACGAATTATATGCGAATTTTTTTTTTTCGTTTTTATTACAAAATGCGAATCTATCGTATAGGCTCACGTAAGTATAAAAGTATTCTCTCTTTTTATGTGGTACCAAGCACACTTATCCTCAAAATACCCGTCTTTGAGAAGTATACTTACAAATATCAAAAACCTTATGTAACGTAAGTAAATATATTATATCTCTCCTTTAACAGCAGGTAACAAGTACATCCACTTTCGAAGTTATCAGCCGCTATCTTCCACGATGTGTTTCCTTCGTAGGAACATACCCTCTCGAACTAACGTGGTAGATGCTCATTGATTATCGCCTGCTCTTTCCGGCGGAGCTAACCTACAAAAAAAAAGTGTAACTTCTACAATTGTGTTATTCATACAATAATACAACTACATATATGTCAAAATATCGAACGCAATCCAGCATAGACTTGAAAGAGTACACTTTATTTACGAAAATAAGAAAACTGGCTCACTGGTGTATTGTTATGAAGTCTCCTGCACTGATGTGAGAGGTATCTAGGGGTGTAAGAAACACAAACTGCGACTCTGGATGCTCCCTTGTATGGTGCAAGAGAAGATCCAGGATTATCCTTCGATTTACTTTGTCCTGAAAAATCCGTAGCATGAAACTCCTATTCAAATATTACACAGAAGTAATAAATATGACACAGTAAATACAAAACGTCTAAAAAAATGTAAGTAATCTGTAAGATTTAAACGTATGCAAAAGATAATTAATGCTGTATGTTTAGCAAGTGTCAGTTCAGTACATATAAATGACACTAGGGTTAAATAAAAAAATGTAGAATACAAGCCATTAATATGCAGATAAATAGGACGTATAAATTTCTGTACCATAAAAACATCAAATTCGTCAAGGAAATAAAACGGCAGTCCTGTACAGTCCCAAAGTGCCAATAGGAAAGCAACCGTCGAATAAGATCTTTCACCCCCAGACAACGTCCTCGTATCTTTACTCGATCTTTCTGTATCCTGATGCGGATTTACTTCAAGGTCTAAAACCTTCCGCTTGTGATCTATCTTTATTCCACCCTAAATAAACATACATAAGAGAATAAACATATATTCATCATGGTGATCATACATCACCAAATGTAACCAAATAAGAACAAATACCTCGTAATTCCGAAGAGCTAATACCGTTGCAAATGATTTCTGTATTCTACTACTTATGGTCTTTTTCATTGTCTTGAACATTTCACTTCGGTTTTGTAACCTTTCAGCGTGAATCTGTGATACGTATTAAATATGTAAGGAGATTAAAGTATGTTACATGCATGTTTTAATGAATCGTCGAAAGTTAACTTACTTTACAAGCGTTTTCAAGCGCAGCTGCGAAGTCAAAAATATTCCCATACTTTTCCTTCTTCTTATTCAATGTTGCAACCAACTCTTCCTTAGAGCCAATTCGAGTTTCTATATGATGAATTTTCTCCTTTAAACTCTGAGACAAGTTCTTAACCTCGTTAGGATCCCTAGATAAAAATTGACCATACAAGTAAAGATTTATTTTTGTCGAAGACTAAGTTTACTGAAAGAATCGAAGTTTACCTGTTCTTGTCCACTCGAGGTCCAAACTTGCTCGCATTCGCCGCAGCTTGTTCTGTAACTCTTAGCTGCACCTCATATTCAGCTGTAGCATTCTGAACATCTTGCTTAGCAGATACCAACTTCCGTAACGTATGCTGGCCTTTCAAACGGCGTAAATCGTTCTCGTCCTTCAACTTTTTTATCTCTTGCTACGCACAAAGGAGGCAAAAAATCAGTTTATAGACTTCATCTCATGTACCTCAAATATTAATTGTTATTCGTCTCATACCCTCCAAGGCTGAACTTTTTCGTCGACACCAATCTGAAGATCTTTGTAGTGCTTGACTTCCAGCTCGAGTTTGCTGAGTTTCTCATGCAACTCAGCCGATTCATCAGCTAAGCGCATCTCGTTTGCCTTCTCTTGCTGCAACTTTGCTTCTAACTCCGTCAACTCAGTGCGCTGTAAACGATATTGTTGGTCACAATTGTTCAAAGCAAAAATATTTTCATTCTCACATGTTAACTTACAAAAACAGTTACGGAGAGACCTTCGTTCGCTTCGATTTTATCTTTCAAGTCTGTGATCTCCGACTTAAATCGTGTTTGCTCTGAACGCAATTTTTGAACACGCTGGTTCGTCTCGGCTAATTCGGAATTTGCTCGCTGCGTTTTCTCTCGAATTGTCGTGAATGTATTTACTGCCGTTTGCTTCTGGTTCTCGATACCACGAAGTTCTTCTTCCAATCCTCTGAAGATTTACAATTAATAATAAAATTATTTCTTTTCAAACCTTACTTCATTGACCGCATATTGTTTAAATTAGTTATAAGAATTCCATGATTGTCCATTATTGTCCATTATTAATAAAGCACAATAATGAACATTATGAACGAACGCTATATTACGCAAAATGCAAATAAACTCACCGTATGACATCAGAAGTCGATACTTGAAGAAGTCTGGCCCTAAGACCGCGTCTCCCACCGTAACTCCTATAATTTGGATCTGGAAAGAAAATGTCTCCCTGTTGGGTGAACGCTCTTTTGCAATTGCGTGGCACCCTTGACGAGTCAGACATAACTTGTGCCGCTTCCGCACTAGTTGGAATGAGCAGAATGCACTCGATTTCACGTTGATCGATTAAACAATTGGTGACGATTGGATCAGATATATCCATTGCCTCTAATAAGTTCGAATAATTTGGCGAGTGTGTAGAAAATCGTTTAACGTCATGAACCTATGTCAAACAAACTTAATTAATAATGTTATATTTTACGTGTATCATACAAGTCTGTTGGCATGAATTTATACTTAGCAATAAGCTATTGCATTGACGAACAGACCTTACTCAAGAACTTGCTACATATAATTTGTGGCGGTCTGTCGTTCATGAATATCTCCCTTATGATTTCTCCTAATACTTTAGCGTCCTTAGAATTGTCCACGCAAAACGCACTAAGTGAACCGGCACCTAAAAAGTTTTCCACAGCCGGCGCCCACGCGGGGTCTTTCATTTTCATGTACGCTCCTAAAAATTAAATAGAAAATGTATTTGCCGACAAATTATATTCGTGTTATTGCCTAGTTATAGTAATAATAAATGAAATTATTTGCAAAACCAAATATTTTTTTAAAAAGCAGAAATCTACCCTATCAAGAACAGGAATTTGTAAATAATGAACATAAAAAAGATCTAACATGCACAATAAACAACAAATAAAATACTGTACCTATAGGACCATGTGGTTTATGAACAAACCTTCCTCTCTTGTGTTCTTCCTGAATTCGTCTCAAAAGCCGTGGAATGTTAGGGCCAAAAACAGTGGTTGCGTTATCGGATTGTTGCTTTAAAGCATTTATCTGCTGCTTAAGCTTCCCTGGAAAATAAGAAAACGGGATTAAATCATTCACGTTACATCTATTTTTTATATTTGATCGTGCAACTAAATAATAGCGTTGGTATCTTACTTGCGCGAACGTCGGCGTTTTCAATTTCGATCTTGATAGAATGAGCTTCGCGTGATAACTGCATCTTATTGGCTTCAAGATGCATTTGATCAGTTTGCTTTGTACGTAATATTGCTTCGACCTCGTCTAGCTTTTGTTCGATCACTTGTACACGCCTCTTCAAATCATTTTGTTCAGTTTGCTCGCCATCGCCACTGAATTTGAAAATACATGTATTTAATACTTCACTGAATTTATCTGCACAGAATTCTGTTATCGTATTTTTGCAGAAATACGGAAGACAATTAGACAATAGAAAAAAGTAAGTGCGTATATAACAGAAAATTTACACTATACAAAGATATAATTGGTAATGTCCCTTTTATTATTTTGTATGGTATATGTATGTATATTACCTTTCCAACTTCTGTATCTCTCTATGGAGCAATTTTATATTATCCTCCAAACGTTTTATTTTACTTTGAGTTGTCTTCAATTCCCTAAATTTCATACTGTGAGCTTCCTTCCCATTTGCGTATTTTTCTTTAGCGTTCCTACACATCTCGTTACTACTAAATACCTCTTGCTGTGCCTTCTTAATATTTTCTTCCAACTCTCTACGAACAAAAATTTATATTAATCCTCTATAGAAATTTACTAATAATTAAACATATTGTTAATATGTGTATTTTGTAATGGCACCTAATTTTTTCTTGCGTTACTCCATCTCCCGATCCCATGGACGTCTCGAGATCTTGATAATATTTCAAATTCTCCTCACACTTTTTTTTGCGCTCATCTGCTTGCTCCAATCTCTTTTCTTCCTTTATTGCCTGAAGAATGCAATAATTAAAATAACGTGCAGTGTAATTTAAGTACAATTACATTCGTAGTTTTAAGTTTTCAACAACGTACTATAGCCCATTGATACTCTGTCTCAAGATGTTCCAGTTCTTCTCTAAATTGGTCAACTTGCTCACAAATCTTTATATTTTCCTGTAACTGTTTTACTTCTTTCCTTGTGTTTTGCAGCACCTAATGTATAAACATGGTACAATGAAATGATAATAAAATTCTCTTATTATATGTAAAAGTACTTACTTCATTTGTGTCATTTAATTTTTGAAGAGTTTGTTCACATGATGTCTCTGCATCTTTATAATTATTTCCTATTTCTTCTAGTTGAGTTGCTTTCATAAATAAGTTGTATTTTTCATCGGATTTTGAAGTAACCAGAAAAGTTCTAGATACGTCCTGATTTAAAATGGAGACCGGATTGTTTATTTGAATATTCAAACAGCATAAAATGTTGTCTAACTCGTCACGCTTTTTAGAAATAACTTCTCCTGAAAAATAAAGGATATATTCCTTTCTTACAACTTTAATTATTTGGATATAAGTTTTTTTCTCAGCCACATACCTTTCCAATTTTTTAGTTTGTATGCTGAAGCACTTCCAATAGTGCGATGTACTGTTATTGCTTCTCCATATATAGCAGGCTTATAAGCCATAGGTCCTACATTGCTTAACGTTATTTCAATTGTTGCTATCTGCTTTCCTTTCTTTATAAATTCTGTAAAACCACATACATGTTGTGTTAAATAAAATTATCCATAGCAAACAGTTTAGCACAAATTACCTTTAACTGAAGTTCCTCTGCTTGTGACATTTGCCCTCGCCCCAAGTCCTACCGTTAAAGCTGTCAAAATGGCACTTTTTCCACTCCCATTACGACCGATAATAAAATTCACATTCTTATTTAGTGCTACCTCCAACGCGTCATGGCACATAAAATTCCTCACAAACACCCTCAACACCTTGCCAGCATTCTCCTATAAAACAAGCCGTCGATATGCATTATTAAAGAACTTATTTCTATCTAAACGCAGTGGTCAATAATTTGACCGCCCCCATTTTGTTAGGCTATAATAATACATAAAGAGCTAATTTATACTCAATGTTTAACATAACATTGTCCAGCTAACTCAAAGTTCATGACTTACTCAATTTTGTGTCATATATTTTGATATGTAACATAGTAACCCGCGGAACGTCCAAATGACCTGTGGCCAACTTACGTTTTGCACAGTTTGAACCGAATCCCTGGACCTCTTCGGCTGATGGTTCTGCTCGTCAGTGGACTTTCTTTTCTTCCGTTCGAACAAATCTTTTGCCATGACGTCCCGAACGAACACAACAATTGGCTTTTCATTTAAGCAATTGCGCTGCGAGCTTGACGTATAGAGAAGCTTCCGCTGAAGTATCGCACGCCAAGCGAATTCGATCGCCGGTTATTGCCCAAATAACATTGTCACATTTCAGCAAACAGCAGGTATGCTACGGACAACGGTGGTAAAACGCGAAATTGTCTGATACGACGATACGATGCGAACAAAAGACGGATATGTCTTTCGAATAATACGCCTCGCGAACCGTTGAAATTCACGCGGAAGTCGTTCCCGCCAGACTGACCTTAACGCGATTCAGAGATAGCGTGTTCCTTCAGGCTGGTTTACAATTCCATGAAATGCGAGAAATTCCACGAATGGGACGTCAGTATTTAAGATAAATAGTACTCAGCGTGAGAGAAAAACGACACTAAAAAGTTTTAAAAAACAGAGAGCAACAAACATGATAACAAACATAAAAAGAAGCTACTCAAGCTAGGATTAATCTGACAATACGTCATCTGCCAATAAACTTGTCATTACATTCACCAGTTCTAATACTTATAATGTGGAACAATAACTTTCTGTTTTGCCTAATTGTATTGACAGTTGAAATGTGAATAACATAAGTCTTTTAATATTTGATTTATATTATAATAATTGATTTACTGTTTTGTTGCTAATCAAACTTTATATCGGACAAGTTTGTACATACTTTTTATAGCGATACAATCGGACGTAGAAGAAAAATAGTTGTATAAGTTTCCATTTCTTTTTTTATAACGTTACAATTACACAATTTAGTATCCATACATCGTGTGTAGAACTTCGTACATCGAAAAAGACGTAAATTTAATTTAAAAATGTGCTATGGGCAAGGGGCTCCCAGCTCTCATTTAATGATTCCTTCTTTAACCCTCCGACTACCAAACTGCGCGCGACCGTGCCGGGGTCGTTCTGGCCCACACACACATTTCACTAATACCAATCCGTGACGGCTCGAGCGTGCTGCTCGCCGGATGCCGTCGGCCCACTTCAAAAGATCTTTTATGCGTTATCGCTTTGAGAACAATTGACCAACGCCGCGCCGGTGACACCGGCCTGCACCGGCCTGCACCGGCCCAAGTAGCGAACGTCTTGCTAGAATGTGTGCGTTTCCGCAACAAGTCATCCCGGTATCGTGACCCAGGCACAGTAGTCGGAGGTTTAAGCTCCTACTCGGACGTTTTGGTTTATCAGATGATGATGCTTCAATTTTACTAATTGCTCGTAATTGCAAATCACTCTTCTCTTTTGGTTTAACAGTACGTGCCCCTGTACGAATGCGACGCTTGTATTTGTCCGTTTCCGATTCGTTGTCTTTCTTAAACTCTGGCAAAACTTTAAATTATTAAATACATCGACCAATTATATAATTTCATATAAATCTTCTCTTGTTGCTTTCATAGATAAAACTGATAACCATGCAAATGCATTTTTTATCTTAACTGGCATTATTTATCCTGATTAACAAATAGTTATTTATTGTTCATATTTTTCAAAACTCAATACTTCCCATAAAACTTATATTTTTACTCAACCCTTACCTGCTCTTGGGGGATGCGTAACCGACATCATATCTTTAAAAAGTAAGTTTACTGAATCAAAACATTTAAATACATATTTAGTTTGTTATCGATACAAGTATGGTGTACAAATTCAAACATATACCATGCGGGTGAGAAGTTTCCATCCTATTAAAAGAAACGAACAATTATGTGGTAAATATCACATATTTGTAAAGAAAACTATTAAAGCATTATGCATTGTTATCGTTATCGGTTTTTCATACTACACCGCTTGAATAGTCGTGACAATATCCGATCTGTTCATTGTGTATATCCGTATCAATTGAAACTGTGGTAAACTGTGAATGTCGCTGATGTACGCATATTGGTATTGGGATATGTTGGCGACAGTGCTTACAAATCCACCATCATCTTCATCTACGTGAAGATGGTTATCTTTTTTGCGTCATCTCGACTTTAAGCCTAAAGCAGCCTGAAGAGAAATAAGAATTGTCCACAACTTTATCCTAAGTGCACGTGTGCTTTTTGGTCATATATACAAGGATCGGATTGTATTTCGCGGGAGGCAGAATTTTATTATTAATGCCATGGAAAATGAGGATGATCCTGTCATTAAAGAGGTGCATATGGGAAGAGATCTTCCGGCCGTGAGATTTAACCTCTCGCTACTCGGCAAAAATTTGAACATTTTTCCTGCATTCTAGATACCTGTGTTGCTCTCGAAAACTCTTGCCGACAAACTCTACATATTTCAATATCCTATACGTCCAGCTCAGGAAGGTTACGATAATGCAACGTTTCTAAAGACAGCAATTAAACCAGATAATCAGGAGGTCCGTATAGAAGTGGCTGTGGATACTCATAGTGTAAATTACGATTACAATAAAGGGGAGCAAATTGCCATAAATGCAGATGGAGCGTACAAGGAACAAAATGAGGAAGAAAAGGTCTTTGATAGGTAATTGTTGACAGATCCAAAGAGTGTCTGTTGTAATAATGTTTCACTTTTTACGTACTCATTCTTCTTTTATAGTCATTTGATGGACAAAACAGTATTACAATCATCGAAAGCACTGCACGAGTGTACAAATTATGCCATTGGCATTCTCCAAGATGGAGAGTTGCATATAACACCGTTAAAGGGCGTTGTTCAAATGCGCCCACAGTTTAATTATCTAGACAACAGCGATAAACGCTCTAGAGAAGAGGGAAAGAATGCAGGGGATGGTAGGCTTCCTCCAGAAATGACCTTATGCAGATAGGTAGCATTCGAGGCTTTTTCTTGACGTTTGCGTTTCTCTTTTTTTTCTACGGTTTTGTATTTTCTGTTTGGTAGATGTTGAAGAGGAAGAGGAAAGTCCGAAACAGGTAAACGTCACGTTCGCGAGACAGAAACCAGATTTCTTAAAGAAGATGCAGGAACAATCCTTTCAACACCATGCCAAAAAAAGTTCTGAGGAACGATGGATACACGCAAATTATGTACCTGCTACCAGTACGCAAGCGGAGGTACAGTGATTATGTATTTCGCAGTTAATCAAGTATCGCTCCTGTACAGTAATTTATATTTATGATAGAAGCTATGTCTCTTGCAGCTTACACGGCTAGAAATGTTTTGTACCTCGACTGATCAAAGTGTGAACACCTTGACCTTACCAAGTGAACAATACTTGGCTTTGTTAGCACCACCGACAAAGGACGAGGAATACTCGAAATCATCGACATCCAATTACACATCATCGCTAAATTACATCAGGACTTTACCGCTCCTAGATCAAGTTAGAGTTTTAATGAAAGACGGTAGGAGTCTCATCGCCGTTGTTGTTATCGTGGTTGTCATCGTGCCGCCATAGTTCTTTGCACTGCTTAGCAAATAGCCTTCATAAATTCGTATGTAGCTAAATTAACGAATTTCTTTTTCGCAGCGAAAATCATATCGTTCACTCAATTGCGGTCTATCATATCCGCGGACCATGATACCAGCACCATTTTGAAATATTTACAACAGGTAGCAGTATTAGTACAAGGAAATTGGGTTGTGAATAGTGAGCTGATATATCCAAAAGACAGTATATCATCGCATAGCGGTATTCCTGCTGATCTCATGTGCAGAGCGCGTGACTATATTGTAAGTGTATGCGTTAATTTTTTCCACGTCGCATGAGTATGAAGAACGTATGCCGAATAAGATGATGAAAAGTATCCTTAAACCGATTGAAGTTATGAAGGAGCCATTGGACAACCTATAAAAAAAAGAGAAGCATTTCTCTGAAGTTTCAACATTGTATCTCAATCGTGGGGGATGGGAAACTATAACGCGTACTGTCTACATTTCCCATCATTTATTCGGAATTCTAACGGATAAGAAAATTTGAAAAATCAGCTACATCTGGTAATTATACATCTAACAGTAAAGTATGATATGCCATTGAGAGGCCAACGAAGGATACTTTGGCATAATTTGACCCCACTAAATGTTGAATTAAATTGTGGAAAAAAAAATGGGAAATGTACGCACCATTACCAGATGTAGGTTCGGATTTTTTTATCGAATTTTTGTATCCAATAGATTGGAAGAAATAGAAGGGTGAGAGAAGCAGGCAGTACGTTATACTCTTTCCCTGCGCCCACGGTCGAGATACAAAGTTGAAAATTCACACGAACGCTTCTTTTTTTTATAGGCTATCGAATGGCTCGTTCAGAATTTTTAATCGGTTTAAGGAGAGTTTTGACCATCTTATTCGGCAACAGGCTTTGATCATGTTCGTACTATCACCAACGGGTCTGACTTCAGTTACTCTCGTTTACTGAAAACGACTTCTTGGATCGAAGAGCGATGTCATCCGTGATCAAATTGCCTTCGGAAGAAATTCGAGAAATATTTACGAACTTGGCGAAGCATCAGCCGAAAAAGGGATGGCAGCTAGTAATACCGGCAAACAAGGAATTTTGCGAAAGGTGAACGATTCTATACCATTTACTCCTTTGCAACAATGAATTAGCTTGCAACATTATTATTTCTGTTCTAACAGATATCCTGAGATTGCGCAAAGGCAAGATATGTTTTGGGAAGCAAAACGGAAATTCTTACGAGAACTTATGGAAGCTCAAAGCCAGGTACCACAGCGCCAAAGAAGAAAGTCGAATCGAGAGTCGATCGGATCGGAAAATGAGGAAAGAAACGTCGGTCGCGGCAGAAAGACGCTGAGAGATTCGTCAATGTCCGACAATGATAGTGCGACTGAATCGGTGAAGCATAAAAAGACGAGCAGGTCCCGAAAGGTGTCAGAAACTACGTGATTAAAGGCAATATCTAATTAAATGCTCTCAACATTGACTTGTTCGTATGTGTTCCTACGAACGGATGGGTCTATAACATGTTAGGCGTGCATGTATTTCTGAACAAATACTGTGTCATTGCCGGACGCGGTGGAAGAAGGAAGGATGGACGACCACTCGGTGAATAGGTTTCCGCTATAATAGAAATTTCCTATCAAAACTCCTTCGCGGATATGGTTGTACAAATATAATTGTTTATTTAAAAACTCTACACTTTCAATTGATGCGTATCGTACCACTTTTGAGGGTGTGTTCATACCACAATGTCGAGTCCATTTTATTATAGTCTCGAGAATACTTACTTTCCTGCGGAATGGGTCATTCGATTGTATCAGATTTCAAGCCTTGTGATGATATATATCTTATGAAAATAGATCTTATAACGTCTACCGTTTCGAAGAATGTTTTGAATCCTATTGTGAAGATCGATTATATGTCCTGTTAATTTGGCTCCATTTTCAAAATTGATCTAAATGCAAGAACATGCGAGAACGATGAATGAGCTTGCGTACAAACATGAACGTTACATTGAACAATTGTGCGCTATATGCTCGTGCTGAGAGTTGTTGATTCGCGGTAACAGCCTAGAGAGCGCCTCGTTGTCAAAGAAAAAATTGTTAGGGAGGTGAGCAGATCTGCGTGTAATGCCTCTTTTCGCTGTCACAAGTGCTGCATTGCGCTTCTTCGGTCTGGAGTGTGTGTAAGTACTCACTCACCCCCCCTCTTGGTCTTCGTCTTCGTCTCCTATTTGCGTTCACCATTTAGTTTCGTAAGACGGTCATTTCGGTAGCAAGAGTCGACGACAAATTACTGGCCTTGTGGATGAGGCATTATTTGTTTCCTCCGGAGGGAAATATACCGCAAGACAAATACAACGGTCGCGGGAGATAATCGGTGACGGTAGCGGCGCAACATCTTTTAGAATTGAGCGTGTTACGTTTATGTCAACTAGTATTACAGTGGAAGAAGAGAGAACGGTGATAGTGGCTGTAGCGGCGATGGTGTCGATGAACGTTGGTGGTGGTGGTGGTGGCGGTGGCGGCGGTAAAGGCGTCGGTAGAGGCGGAGGAAGCAGCGGGGGCGAAGATGATGCAGTAGGAGTGGTAGCGGTCGTTGCTCGTCCTTGGGGATGACACCTGTGCACGATGTTCGGATAACGACAATTCCTGCGCCTCGCTCTTATTTTACTCTTTCTTTTCCCTCTTTACGGTCCATTTGCGTAGTGCAGGGGCGTAACGAAGGACGATAACGGACTTTCTCTTGTTGGCCAGGTATCTAGCCGCGGTGAAAGTGTTTCTTATGCTTCTGTACATGTCCGGAACAGTCAAATGTCTGTATCCACAGTGACCAGTACTCCCTGCGCAACAACAATCAACTTTGATTTACCTCAGGCCACTTTGTATCGACCCATCTTTATAACTCTCTTTAATCTCTATAGCTATCCGTAAATTATTGTTAGCGAGAGTAGATCTTTTATTTGGATCATTCGGAGGTTGAAAGAGTTTAGGATAGGAGGTTGCTGACACCTGTAAGATATATGTAAGTTTAGTGGGGGATGATAAATTGAAAGAGTTGCAACGGGATCGTTGCGGACAATGGGACATAGTGGGAAAGGCAATGCGCTTCATTGATATTCTTCGGTCATTACGAACGGAGACGGGGACATGTCGTAGATAGGTAAGCAGGGCCAAGCTGCCGATTTTCGGCAGTCGGTGAAAACAATGACCTTCCTTCGGTGCGGCAATTATGCCGAAAGAAAGTTTTGCGCGATACGTATGTGCGATCCGTTTCCATGTAATTTCAATAAATTACGCGCTAAGCGGCGCGTTGAAGTCGGCGAGGGGCAGCGAGGTGTCAGAGCTCGTACATACCTTCTTATCCGTTCAGGTCGAAAAACGCATTGCACTGCAACTAAGTACGCTGGCCGAACGCGACCCGATCAATAGAGAAGTAACAAGGGAAATATGGGAAAGAAGTAGTAGATCCGATAGCTCTTTCACAGAATTGACACTACGGTCGATCGATCGGTGTGATTACGTTTCGTTAGTGAAATTTCTTCGATTCACTGCCTTTTCCATTTTCTTTCCTCTGCACCTGCATTTCTGTATAAACTCGTAGTGGCAAGAAGTCCGATCGTCGCCGTCGCCGTCGTCGTCGTCGTCGTCGTCGTAATCGTCATTGTCACAGACATAGTATAGGTCAGAGTTATAGTATTGTTGCCGCTTAATTTCGGTATTGTCGGCATTGTTACCGCTTCGATGATGATGCAAGGGACGCAATCGAGCGTGATAGATTGAAAAGTACGGTCTTCCGCGGTGCAATTTCTATGCATTCAAATGAGTTGCAATGAAGGAATCGTTAGTAAAAAGTGAACGTCGGTTGCTCGTTGTTCCAGTTGGCAAAAAGATGTTGGTTGCATAGAACACGTTATTCCATTGTTATACGTATAGTCGAAAGGACAGCTTTCGGTGACGTTAATCAATATAAATGCAAGCTTAGGTTCAATCATCGCGCTTACTGTATAAGAAAATGGGGAAGAGTGAAAGAAAGGGGAAACGTGCGGAATGAAAATGAAAAGTTACGAGAGATAGGGGCACCCAGTCGACTTCCTTGCGCATTACTCCGTGTAGGAAGTATTGAGGTCGCACTTATAAAGCTCGTTAAGGTGAGCTTGCGGGAGGGCGGGTACGGAGAGAAGGTAGGAGCGATGCCGGAGAAGCGGAATGTCCCACCATCCCTCTGCGTTAGGAATGAGAATTTGAATGACGGTTGTCGGGCTGCGATTTGAGGCCGGATGGGTGAGGAACCGCGTACTAAGATTTGTACTGACTGTCGAATCTCGAAGAAGGAGCTACGGACGGCTATACATATAACGAGAGTATCTCCCACTTCTCAACGACGACGGTCGAGTCGATCGCGAGACTTTGGCTGGTGGAGGCAACTTTCAGCGAGACACGCTATATAAGAGAATGACGAACCGGACCGCACAAGATAAAGCTCGTGTGTTGTGTCAATCCGGTGTCAATCGGGTTGCAAGCTGGTGCGGTACTATCGTTCCCCTACCTATTCGTCGAACAACAGGTAAGTGGGATAAAACGAGATTTACATTAATTGTTTCAATGATTCCGGCCATCGTCGGGCATCCAGTGATCCGATAGAGGAGTGAAGTGTGAGGAGAATCTCCCCCATGCCTAGGTAGTTCCGCTTAACGTTTACGTCCTCTTAACGTTTTCCTCGCACGGCTGCGAGGGAACCGGAAACGAAACGGAAATTAATCTATCCCGAAATCTAATGTAGATCGAAATCTCCGATTCTTCCGCAATCGTGGTTGTCGAAAAATCCTTTCGCGCTTCAATCGAAGAAATTAGAATATCATTTACTCGGTACGATCTCTAGTATTTTCGGCAATACCTACGTACAATCGTACTTTAGCTTTGTTGCTCGACTAACATGATACGGTCGAATATATTAGTTGACAGTGGGTAAGCTAAGGTTTTAAGAAATTGTCGCTGCCAGGCCGACAACTGATTAAGGGTAGTCGTTTACCATCCTCGTGGCACGTCACCGATAAAAGGTCGTCCAAGACCAATGGAGATGCGTCGATCGCAAATGCATGGCAAGTTCGGTAAGAAGGGTAAAAGTGTTTGGCGGCAAGGTGATACGCGAGCTGAAAATGAATACATGAAAGGAACGTGTCGCGTTACGCACGGGAGAACGCGAGCTATGACACGTGCCTCAGAAGTTGTTAAAAAAAAATGGAGAGCCATGAACCGGTTGAGAGTCGGCGCCTTCGAACGGGCCAGCTATGAGGAAGGATTTAGCGGCATAGACTGCAAGCGGAATGACTCGGAGCGGTTCTCGGAGCGGTTCTCGGAGCGGTTCTCCGAGCTGTTCGAGAAATTTCCGCATATCGCTAATTGCGTTCGGTCCGATGAACTGTAGATGGAAAACGAGCGATATACGTTCGGCCGTATGTCATAGGAAACTTTGCTCCAGATATCCTTAAGCGAGCGGAGTGGGCAAGTTAGCTTGTTACGTGCGCAACAGCCGCGTTCCCGCTGCACGTTACACAGGCTACGTTTATAGTTGTGGGACAACTATCTCTTTTTCCATTATGCAATTGCTTTCTTTGAGCCGTGCGCCGGGTCCGAAAGCGTAAACGATCACGGGAGGGGCAATGAAGGCGAGCGAGGGGTCGAGAGACAGGTGTCGGCCTTTTTGGCCGTTCCGGCTCTCTTCTACCTCTCTCACCCTCTTCTCTCAAGATCACTTACGCAACTCGGTTAACAGTCGAAGCAGCTACGTTACATGACGTACCGGGGATCGGGAGTGGTTGAACTCGTAGGGTAGATATTGGCCGTAATCTTGTCGACGGCACAGAATTTGACTGATGCCGCGCTGCGACACTGCTCATTCTGAATCAATTGTATGCGTATGGGTGTATGTATATATATGTGTGAGCGCACGTGGACCGGATCTCGCGATATCCGATACAAATACGTCGCAGCACCATTTTTCTACGCAGCCGCTCCTGTCACTTTCACTCGTCGCACTTACTACTACCACTACTACTACCACTGTCGATCGGCAGACATAACTCGGCCTCCCGTGTCCGCTCAATTGTCATCGTCGACATTCTTACTCCCCATTCCGGGAGTACTCGTAATAATTGTTAATAATTGTTAATAACTGGATCAATTAGTTTGATCGTAATAAGCGAATCTGACTTTGCCGGCTTTATCGTTATAGAGTAAGGTGTCCGTAATAGGCGGTGGTAGGATCGTAAAGAATTCATTTGATTCGAAACGTTTCGACCTTTTATTAATTTTGGTCCTCTTCAGTCTATAGCTTATTACAATAATATGTGTAATGAGAAACTTTTATGGAATTTTTTACGGAATTGTTACTGTTACTTACTTAAATGTGTGATATAAAATCCTTATTCTAATATACAGTAGAGTTATAGAGTTAGTTTCCTTGTCTCTTTCCCTGGATGAAATTGCTGCCACAACGGTGGCGACCTTCGCGACGAAGCTCGCGTTACTTGGCTCGGCCACTTACCGGCATCAGGATTACTAGGACCGCCGTCACCGCCATCGAAGCCCTAACCCCTTTACCATTATCCTCCTTTTTCTTTTCACGCTCTATCTTCCACCGCTCTTCCTCGACTCTCCCGCTTTCGGCGGAAAAGGAAAAATCGGTTATATCGTTGCTTTCGCGTATGCCGCTGAGAGAGCGTGAGAGCCATTGACCCAGAATATATGGGAGGAATTGGGTCAGGGAGAAACGCGAAGAAAGGTGAAGAAACGCGAAGAAACGTCTCTTTTTCCGAGTAAATGACTTTCCGACGATCGACTCTCCGAAAGTGAGTCTGCCGTCTCACTCCCACTCCCTCTTCCGATGCACTGGACACGATCTATTATATTCGTATTTGCGGATGAGCGGCTGGCGAGTGCGAGCGAGCAAAAGGTCTCAATCTCAAGCGAATTGCGGATGCGATGGCCAGCTGCGTGGAAAGCGTCTTACTTTCTACGTGAGCGGGCGAGCGGTGTAAAACTCGGACGGCAAATTTCACGCGAACGCTCGAGTAGCAGTTTCGCTCGTGCAGAGTTCGTTCGGTAGAGTTAGAAACGGTAGTAACGCCAGTAAAGAAAGTTCGAGATGAAAAGCTTTGGTTTATGTATGTTTAGCTCGCAGGACAATATGAGCCGGTACTGCGGTAGTATTCTGCCGCTTTTCGCTGCGGTCATTGTCACCGTAAGCAATGTCTTGACACCGGCTGTGGGGCAAAATCCGTACGATCTCGAGGCCAGATCTGTTTCGTTCCCTGGCAAGCCGAGCAGCATCGGTCCACTATACTCCCAGGGTCTGGGCGTGTCCCAGGGTTTTCGCGACAACAGCTACGAGGATAACGCTGTCACGCCGACGCCGCCGGCGCAATCGGTCACCGCCGCTTACAGAAATTCGAACAGTCAACACCAGCAGCCAGTAAGTGGATTTCATTAATTGTCACTTCTATGAAATCGACCTCTTGCCCGTGAACTCTCTCTGCATTTCGTTACTTTGACCGTCTAGCTGTATCGAAAGCCGACAGGATCGTCGGTCGATTCTTCGCGCGATTACCAAGCTGCCATAAGAGTCGGTCATCATCACCAACAACAGCAACAGCAGCAGCAGCAGCAACAGAGAACAGGGCCGATTCGAGGCGGTTTGCCTTTACAATATGGCCAAAATCGTCCAGTATGTTTCCTATTCTACGCACTTCAATGTCTTCTAGCTCAACTTTTAAACAATTTTCCTTTTTCACCCCATCCTTTCCAATAGGCTGAGGAACTGATCGAAGAAAAGGAAGAGCCCGATCGCTTAACACTTCTCTTACCTCAGAGCAAATTTGACTGTGTAAATAAGCAGACGGGATACTATGCGGACGAAGATCTCAATTGCGAAGTGTTCCACTACTGCCACGACAACGCGAAGCACTCCTGGATATGCCCAGAAGGATTTACCTTCCATCAGGTACGGCTGACACATCTCTTATAATACGTCCGACGTTCGAGAAGCCATTTTCGCTATACACGCATCTTCGCAGGTGCATCTTATTTGCATGCCACCGAGCGGAGACATCAGCTGCAAGAAGAGCTCACAGTATCACTTTGTCAATGAGTATCTCTACAAGCCGTTGAACTTGGCCGAGGCCGAAAATAAGCCGAACGTTACGCTTCGGTACAGCGAGAGATATTATCCGGCCGATTTTCATACGGACGAGCGAGAAGTCGGAGATTACCAAATCTCTCCTTCGGCGGCGCCCGTTCGCCGACCCGTTTCGCAGGTAACGACTTCCCTAACACGTTGATCGCCCATCATTCGTACTTGGATGTAGCCCCTGTGGCTATGTTTCCCGGATGACAAATGAAATTCTCGTAAACTACCTACAAAAATCCTGGTTCAATTGAACGAAGGAGTGTGTCATATTTCCATTTGTTAATATTTCCAATCTGTCCATTTTGTATATGCGTACTCGTCATTATTGTCATACAAAAGGAAATTATTGTAAACTACCTACAAAATCCTGTTTCAATTGAACGAAGGAGAGTGTCATCCGGAAACGTGGCGACGAACGTGCTAAGACGATACTCATTCTGTATTTATTAACTCGCCTGACCATCGATATTGTCTGCCACGAAACAGGCCTTCGCTGCACAACAATCCACCCTCTTGAATAGCATACCACCGTCGTCGGTTCGCCCTCAGTCTCAGGGAGTTCCACATTTCCGTTTGCCCGTCAATCAGGTCTTTCGCAGCCCCGAGGAGGTCAACATTCCTCTCCAACATAGAAGACCGCAATCCCAGCAGGAACATAATCAGCAGCAGCAGCAACACCAACAACACCAACATGCCATCAGAAGATTTCCTCAGGTTCGACCCGACGAAGAGGATTACGAGTAAATAAATATGTATTGAGTGGAATCGTTCGGTTGGTTACACATCACATTCCATATCATTGGTACGCCGATCTGATACTTTTCTTCCCTCCCCCCCATCCATTGTCATTCGTTCACTGACCACTTGCTTATTATCATCTGTTCCGCTCCCCTAATCTCGTTTTCGATGGAAACTACCGCTTCACGGATAGTAATAATATAACGACACTTTTCAATCTGTAACATTCCTTATCACGTTCGGTCACCTCCATTACCATCTGCTCGCAACGACAAAAGTCCAATAAAATCATTTATGTGTTCGTCGGCGTCGCGTCTATGCACAGTTACATTAAGCCTATAAGTATTACGTGTTCTTTCCTTTTGTCACTCAAATTATATGTTCGATTCGCCGTTCATTCGGAAAATCATTAATTTACTGTAAATATCGATCGGTGATAAGCGAATAATATAATAATAAGGCTGCGCGTATCGCGTAGACGATGAACGATGTTAGAATTAAAAGAGGAACAAATAATAAACTGTTATTAAATTATTCTTCGTCGTACTTCCGTGCTAATTTAGTATTTGCAATAGCCCACGTATTAGGCTACGTATCTCTAATAAATTATATTGAAACAAAATTAAATACTGTTACCCCTTAGGAGAACCCACATTAGAAGTTTACATGGCGCGCCTGTTTAACTGCAACCGGTACTATTCGTTACCCACTGCATACATACACATACACATACATTCAATACGGATTATCTTCGGAACAGTCAATTCACGTCAACTTAGTTTTCTCCTACTGCCGAAGGTGGCGCACATCATGGCGCTGACAATCATTGAATAGTTCTTGTTAATCTTCATTTTTTGCGACCGTTTTACTATGTATATATTGCTAGACCGTTAAGCGGAAATTAACAAGACTCTATTTATGATGATTACGCTAGGACGGCAGATGACATTACAATGGTGGATAATCTGCGAATAATAGAAAGGTATTCGTACATTTTAAAATAGAAGAAATGCAATAACTGCTGCTCTAACCTCTCTGCTCAGCGTTGTTTTTCTGGTAAATGTTCTTACCTTACCGACACTTCTTTAGGCACACATTACTAATATTACTCTCATTTATCCTACATGTTGATCAGTACGCAAGTATTATCGCAGGAAAGGGTCAAGTATATCGAACGGGATAACTACAGTGATCACAAATCGGTATGAGCGAGAACGTAGACGCACATGTCGCTGACCCATCATCGTTCTAACATACAGTCACTGAACAATTCAACTTTTCCAAACGTGTAGTTTGAACAACCGGCATGGCGAAATACTCCAGTGATTCAGACTCTGATTATGGTAACCGTTATCGCAGGAAACGTAATGAAAAGTCGAGGTAAGAAACGTTAATGAATAATAGTAAGATCCAGGCATTCCCTTCTGTACATGTCACAATATTCATTTGTCATGTATACTACACTGCTGCCAACAAACTTTTCCGAAACTATACACAAATGCTAAAACACTAACTAAAGTTATTAGATATGCGGTTTCCATATTTCAAGAAGGAATGAATGCTGATGTGCATAAAAGGATTGTAAGGTTATTCCCTTGTCGCTCTGTATAGATCAAGCAGCACAGACTCCAGCGAATCCTCACCGCATAGGCGCCGCTCATCGAAATACTCTAAATCCAAGCGCCGTCATCGTTCTCCATCTAGGAATAGGGGTAGGGATCGTGATATCAAAAGTTACAGGAGAGATCGTAGCGGTTCTAGAGAAAAACGAAGGTACCGCTCTACACGTGGTAGATCACGTTCAGAAGACCGAACCAAAAGGAAGATGAGGTCAGTTTCCAGAGATGAGTCAAGAAGCCGATCTAGTAGTACACACTCCAATGTCAAACCAATTGCATCTGACAAACACCGAACCATCTTATCCAAAGGTACGAAAAACAATATACACCAATGGCTGGTACAGTTACAAGAGATTATTGCTTTTATCTTTGCATTAAGTTTTATATGCGTTGCTTCTACTTTTAGATGATTTCCCAGTTGAACCGCGCTTCAAGGAAGGTATCTTGGAAGAGATTGACGCCGATGGTTTTACCCAAAAACAATTTTTATCTTCCCGAACGAAAGAAAGTAAATTTAAAAATATCGTAATAGACGTCAGTGCGGACACGATTCACGTTCCAACTGTAGCAGCGGATGTATCAAGTGGTGGTACAGAGAGTGTTTTTCATTCGTCGGTTGGTACACCCCGGTGAAATTCTTTTTGTTACATCTTTGCCCCGACTCGTAGAGTATCCAATTCTCACAGGTAATCTACTCTATATTTTAATTACAGATCATGCTGGACCAAGAAGCGAGGTTCGACAAATGGGTGAAAAAATTATACACTCTCAGACAAAAAGCCATTGCTGATTTAACACGTGCCAACGTAATTTCATTCTTGTACACATTTTCACTATTTCTATTCTTTCACGTACTAAACTAGTGTTGCGATTTTACCTTTTATTCAAGGAAAACGATGAACTTTTCAAACGTTGACAATCTAGTTTGACCAATGGAGGCTTTAGGAACAAGAGCGGAGATAGAAAAAAAAGAGAGAGAAAACTACAAGGACGTACGCGACCAGTTAAAACGTCTAATTCTAATATTTATAAATATACGACGTTTATCATCTATCCACATAATTCAATTTCAACATAAGCGCGATATTTCGAACTTTAATATAAGAGAAATTTCCCATGATCCATCGAGTATTTTGAATATCATTAACGTCATCTGACGCCGACCAACGACCGTTGCACTTATTAGCAGCACACGCAGTACGCCTGCTTGCGACGAAGGCAATTGCAAAGAAAGGTCACTAGAGCGAGCCTTGTTGGCAGGTAGATGTTCTGCTCTCAATGCGCATCTATCTTTAAAAAGTGGAATCGTCCGGAAGAAGAGAAGGGTATTGGCAAACTCCATTGCGTCCCGTCACTCACTCTACAGATGTATTGTGTTCCTATCGTTTCCCTATCATTTTCTCTGTTCTTCCGAGCCAATTACCTAGGTTTAGGCGCTCCTTCTTGTGTTCAGGATGTACATATATCAGAAAAAAAAAGTCGGACTTTTATGCTCCGAGATTTGAACATTGGATTCCCGGTTTCCAGTCAACCATTTTATCCACCGACAAAACTATAGTTGTCCGTACTCTTGTTGCATACGCCTCTCGTTGTGTATGTACACTCAATGGGCACGAACAGCACGCCAACAACTACACTTGCTTTTGTAGGTGGATACACTAAATACGCGCATGCATCTGGAAACTATGCTACTTTATGCTACTTTACAAAATTGTCTAATATTTCACCCAGCGCCTTGATTCTTTTAAACACCAGTCGAAATGCTTCAGCCCATAATTGAGAAATATTCTTCCTTACATCCGTCATGAAAACACCAAGTGAATTTTTTTTTTCATCTGAGACTTTTCACGACTGTTTACGCGGTACAGAACACACGATAAAGGAGGAAATAAATGCTTCAACGCATACGACTCGCCAACAAAACAACGCAAAGTCGCCAGAATGACCAGACAAATAAGTATTCTCGTAATCTACATTTTTATACTTTCGTTTTCCTAACATTCTATATTGTTGAACCACTTTCGTTTTGCAGAAAGTGTACGTTTCAAAGATTGACGATTGCTGAGATAGTTAAAATTTACGAGTACATATTTTCATCACGTGTACAGCATATGAAAATGTTGTACATTGTATTATGCAACCCTTTGCTTTATATCTTGATATTGCTAAACTTTATTTTGAACGGTCATATAACGACGATCAGACTAATCGGGCACACGGTGCACACACGCTCTGTGCGTTTGATTTCGCATTTTGGCGGGAAGTGTGTGAAAGAATAAGAGAATAACCAATTGGAAACGACATGCGCAGAACATGACTATTCTCTTCAACTTGTCAGGATCATTGGATATACCTTTCACGATACCGCTTACAATTAGACTATACATATAAGGTGCATATACGAAAGAAAATTCGAACCTGGTTGGGTTCAAATTAGAACGCGGACCTTTTTCTTGTCTGGTCGGTTGATCTAACAAACTGTGCTACCTAAGACACTTATTCAAACACTGTCCCCATATACGTCTTATCGTATAGCGCATTGGTGATAGTCGTACAATAATAATTTAAATTAATTAAACCAAAATGGGCACAATGAATACGTCAGGTCACTTGGGTTCTGCTACTACGAGTAATGATGTTTCTTTCTTATTAACTAATGATATATTTGATCGTTATCGTCATAATATGCCTCATAGGAATTATGTTAATTGTTGTGAATCTATATCTGGTATATGTGACAAAGGTGCACAAACACATGCCACTAACTTATATTATTGCAGTATCCATTAACTATTTACGAAATAAGGTAATGACAACTTTGTTTGAAATTTCTCTAAATTCAGTGTATTTACAATTAAGAAATCAACTCATAAATGTGATGACCCTCAATTAGGACAGATAAACTCAATCGATATACGTAAACGAGTATAGTAATTGGTTGCATTATTTGTATGAATCTGCCAATGAACTTCTATCTTCACGTATCATTATAATCAGGGTCATAGATAGAATAAAGGATATCATTTGTTACTGTTTGAAATTCAACAACCCCAACAGTATATACAATGGACCAGCAAATGCCATGCCGTGTCTTATTGTTGTTTACATCAGGAGGATCCACTGGCAGGAGGACAGCGAGCAACTGAAATTGTTTTAGTACCCAAATAAGAGAGCTTTGAACATTATTACTCAGTTGTTTAAGTGTGTTATATTGTCTTTTTCGCGTAATTGTTTACTTCCTTTATACACCAGGCTTATACCATATCACTCTAAATCTTTGATATTCCCAATAATGTCATAGGAAAAATTGAAGAATGTCGACATGACAAAAAAACGTTCTGCACAAATGGTCATATGTGACTCATTTCTAGTTGAAGCAGGTATTTTCATATTAAAAGACAAAAACAACTTTGTATGTAGGTCAGACAACTTTTTGTGTTATGTCTACTGTTGTCTACTGTAATTTTGCTAATTTGAAAAACATCAAATTACTTAAATAGATAGAAATAACAGCAGAATTGGGATGCTCGCCATCAAAATTTATAGCGACTTTAATGCCAATAAACAGGCAAGACATTAACAACAAATTCTTGCCAGATCCTACAAAACAAGTTCTGGCATAAAGCAATAACTGGAGTTAATAAAAACGGTATCAACAAAGATATTTCTCACTATTGTGTAAGTTAGGGACAGAGCATGGAAGCATTGCAAGGGGTTGGAAGTACAAATGCTATTAGCAATTATAGTAGTAAGCATTTTCGTGAGATTGTTTTTTATCTATGTCAATTCTGTCAAAGCAATATAAGACTTTGACTGTGCAAAAGTCTGAAATAAATATGAAAAGTTAATAGAAGCAGAAATTTGATTGCACCAAACTAATTGCTATATGGCTATTATAACTGGACAAAAAACAAATTCCACATGATACAAGATAAAAGGTAAAAACTGTGGAAAATGAATATTATAGAAAGAAATTTGTAAGTTTTTTTTATAAAAAATAAAACTTGTTTTTTAGCTACATTTTATAGACTTCATAAAAAATTAACGGAAATATTTAAAGTGAAGCTGTTGCGTAGGAAAAATCATCTATGATTCTTGAATTGTATCATATGTTCTAGTTCACGATAACATCTACCAGATTACGTATTTAACGTTGAACAGAAATCGCAGGACCGGTTAAGACAACTAAGGTGTTACTTTAAAAGACCAATCTAATAAAATAAGTAATTAAACAGTAACACGATTATTCATTACAGAAGCAAATTTAAATCAAGTTCAGTTAGTTAATGTTATCCAACATGAAACTTATGTTATTGTCACAAGGTCATGAATCACCAAGATACTCCAATCAAGGAATCCTTTCAAATCATTAGCATAGATTTTTCAATATCTGGACAATCACTCAAATATTTCAGGAACAGTATAATTTGGAATTTCTTGAAATAATGGAAGCACATAATGTTGATACCGGAAAAGTTTTAATAGAAATCTTAGAAAGAACAGAAAATGGGAAGGCCTCAAACTTATTTCAACGGAACGAGCATAATCTAATTAATTTTTTTATGAGCTACTCCACTTTAGCAAGAGGCTTTTACCCTGCATACTTACAATTAGCAACAGAGGAGAAGGTAATAAAATGCAAATTAAATCTACTAACCACAGGCATATTTTAACACTCTTCAACAACTTGTTGCGCTAAAAACATGAATGCAATGACCCAACTGTCCAAATTTGATAAAATATGTATAGATTTGTTAATTGATGAAAAGAAAACCTTGGCAAGTATCATCAAATTTGACAAATAAGAGATTAGTGATTGGAGTGCAAGCGGTTATATGGGATAGATTCTTTCATAGATTGATGTCAATTGTCGAAAGGAATGCTGCAGTCATCAATTACCTCCCCGCTTCAAGCTCCCACTACTCCTACAGATTTCACTATACAGCTTATCATGTCACACTTTAACGTTCTACGTTCTTCGTAAGCTCTTTCCCTTCCTGTAAAATATCCGTTAAATTTAAAATGTCAAATTCGATAATATTCCTTCCAGCGAATTGACCGAATACTCCATTAGATACACTGCGCTTCTTAATCACTGATCCGTCTCCTCCTGCCGATGCATTTGCTATAAGAATAACATTTTGCTTTCAAGTACAGCGAATAGATAAATTTTACTTTATGGATTTTAATGAAGAAATAAACCCACCACTGTCGACAGGGTTGACTCTCTTGAGTATATAAGTAGGTAAACCTTGACATTCGTGTGCAATGTACGTTCCAATACTTGACAAGTCCGTAATGGGTGGTGTTACCACTTTCATGGTTTCTCGAACAATTTCTGTATCAACTTCGTAATAGCCTGTGTATCGATAGGACAAGAGAAGTAGGTTATACATAGGTACGCTGAGGATACATTGAAAACCGAAGTATTTATACTATTAGCTACTATTAGAAACGGAAGGAGTATTACCATTATACATCTTTGTAAGAAGATCATACATATTCCTTGGTGGCAGGACACGTTGACGATTCAGCGGCATAACAAAGCAAGATTGTCCATCAATATCGATTATGCCAGTTTTATTCTAGAAAAACAAAGCGATAAAAAAATCTATCCATCCACATCTCTACGGTATACATCATCGTTATGAAGACTCGATGTCTTACGATGTTAAAGTCATGTATAAAACGACCTCGGCGTCCGCCACGAAAGTCAGGTACATCTATCTTTTCATAAAGTCCGTTTTCAAGATCAATTTCAAATCGTTCCTTGAAAAAGCTTCTAATGTCAGTGTCCATCGAACGCTGAAATGTGTCCTCTTGCTTCGTAGCGGCAATATTCATTATAAGATCGGAGTCGGACAGAAGGCTTTGATGTATCGCAGCATCCCTGCCGTACGGTGTTCGATTGGAGCTATCATATGGAATGCTGTACCATCCGGTACGGAATCTGTGCATCTGCGTTCTTGCATATTGTCTGTATATACAGAGACCGCCAATTACGCCGATTATCAGTATCATCAGCGCAACGAGGAAGAGTAGAAATGTCGCTGTCACATGAATACGCTGCACGCTTCTGCGCGAAACAATGTAACGTCTCCCCAAATCCGATTTTTCACGTGGCGCTTCGGGATCATCGTTCTTTCTTAAGTCCTGCAAAGGAAAAATGTTCCAATCTCATGTAAAGTAACTATCCAATCCCTCAACAAGTAGTACCGAACTTGCAATGCTAGATTCATGTTTGCATCCCGATAAAGCGCGCCAGATTCATTACCAATATCAAACAGTGACTACTTTCGTTTTCGCTTAGCGATACCTAATAATAAGCCGAGTAACAAATTAACAAGATTAATGAATGTATTTTATAATGTCTCAAATGAAGCAGCGACCGATCGTAACATTATATTTCTCTGCATTGACATTTTCAAGGAAAGGAAAAGCGTTACGTTCGAAAAATTGATGGAAAACCGCTTCGTATTGCTTGTTTATGCTCGTATATTATTATATTATTATTATGGGAGAGGCTTTCACTAGGTGAAAAAGTGATAAAGTTAATGTGGGTGCAATAATAATTTGTTTATGCTAACCACAGTGTTTTTCTCCACTACCAAAGGTTGTTCCATTTTATCCGTCGCCTTCTTATCACTAATCGCTTTCGTGATGACCGTCATTTTAGAAGAGTTGATTTCCTACTTCCTCTTCTTCGTTTAAAGTGTCCCAATTATTCCACCGTTATACTGTTACACCAACTATTCCTTTATCTCATATGTTCATCTGTACATTGCACTGACCGATGAGTGCCGATGAGAGAACGATGATGGCTAGGACGTGATGACGATAACACGACGCACGAGCGTCCTCCTATTGTCGGGCAAGCGACAACGACAACGGCGACGAGAAGACAACAACGGCAACGATAGACAATAACGGTAGCGGTGTCAAAGGGATAATGTCAGATAACGGTGACAGTTGGTAGACTGACGTGTGCGCTTAACAACGACAGCAGATGAACGAACGAACGAACGGGGAACGAGAAAATTACAGTAGTACAAGACTGATTAGGCGCAAATACAAGTTTTGCGATTGATCGGTGATAACCGCACCCTCCTCACTCACTCCTTATACTTGGCGCAGGCGCATACGCATCGTCTCCCCTTCCCGCCCCTTCCACCACCTTCCTGCACCTTCCCCATCTCTCATCCTGTCTTGTTCGCAACGATTGCGTCCGCGCAATCGCTTGGCACGTTCGCCCGGCAAAAGGGAATGGGAGGATCCGTCTATCTATATAACCTCATATAACTCAATATAACCTGATATAACCTGATATAACCATTATAGGGAACAAGTCTCTATATGTCTCTTTCTCTATTTACCACTATTTACCTTTGTCATCGATGACCCAGGCGGGCAAAGTTAATAAAAGTATTATACGTGCGTGTCTTTGCATTACCATATTATCCTTGTACAACTAGAAATACATTTTCATTGCCCATTTTTTTCAGGATGGACAACGATACGCTAAATAGTTCTCACAAACAATTTCTTGACGGAAATAACGATGGTCGCATCAACGACGACATAAGCGTTAGTACAACAACTGATACCCTCCATAAGTCAATCAAATCGGAATCCACTCAGCTAACTCATCGGGAGTTGGTTAAATTGTCTCGCGAAGCCATAAACAATATTGTGGAGAGCGATCCATTACTTTCCGGATTACCGTTCGATGTGACACTAGAGGAAATTAGAGCGCAGATAGCTGTAGCTCAAGGCCAAGCAATTACCTTACTTTTAAATCGCTGTGACCTCCCCAAAATCTCTGTTGTGGTAATGACAATACAGTTCTGTTTCCAAATTACCGTTGTATAGATATTACAAGTTTATTCCCTTTCTACATGCTTTTCTCCTATTGTGTGATGTAAACAGGTACCGCCGCACGACACTACTGTTCTTCACTTAAAGAAAGCTATAAAGCGTCATGTGAACTTGTCTCTTAAGAGGGAGAATGTGAGAAAGAAAATTGGTTGGAAGCACATCTGGAAGAAATACGATTTGTGCTTTCAACGTACTAAGCTTCACAACGACTCAGAAAATGTTAAAGCATATGGAATTGGCAACAAAGCTGAGTTATACTATGTTAAGAAACGTAGAGAGAAAAACAAACTCTTCAGAACATAAATATCTATAATTATTTGTACTGTCCATTACACATGAAATATTTAGGGTTAATAAATTAAGTAAACAGAGTCAATTTTATTTCAACTATCTTTATTATTCATCTGATTTTGATGGAGGGCTACAAATTTTGCAAGTTAATCCTGGTATACATTCTTCGAGTAACATACAGGTCAATTCTAATGTTACAGACTTATTAAAGTTTGTTACAATCAGTGTTTTTAAATTTGTTAGCTTATATAAACACTCTAATCCCCTGTCAGTTATTTTCGTACAGTTTGAAATGTCCAAATATTCTAGTCCTAGATATTCGGCAGAAAGTCTGTCCAAACACCAATCGTCTATGAAAATGCAACCGTTAAGGGAAAGCCATTTCAACCTAGTAAGACCTAATATATTATCCAGTCCCTCATATCTTAAGAATGTTATAGGACTGGCATCAATGGCCACAATTACATACGTATTATTATATTCCTTAGGTAAATTTTTATAATCTAATAGTTCTGTCCAATGCAAGAACTTGTGAAATTTAACTCTTCCTCCCAAGTGTAAAATAAAATCTGCGGCAGCAAGGTCATTACCTAGTTTATGTATCTTTTCAGGATCATAACGTTGTCTTCTTAGAGATGCCTGTAAACCTTTATAATACACCCATCTCTGAAAATTTTCCACAGAAAAGCTGACTGGGTTCTTGTTTGTATTTAGCACAATTCTAGAGTTATTCTTATATTGCTTCACCCTTTTGCGCCTGTCTATTATAGCACTTAAACGGTCTAAATTTTCTTTATATTTCATCTTATGCATATAATTATAATGCCGATCTGACACTTTATTACACACATAAAAGTTGCTTACTAATCTCTTACACTGTGTGAACTGGATTATATGTGAAAACATTTTCCAAACAATGATTGAGTATACAATGTGTGGATGTGACAAGCAATTTTCACTATTGGTCTCGATCAATATACGAGAACTATTTCTGGTATACAGCCCGCATACAAGAGCGTAAGTGACAAATAACAGTTACAATAGCAGGACGAGCAGGACCAGCAGCAGCAGCAGCAGCAACAGTAACAACAACAGTATATTGTAGGAACACTAGCAGTATTCACTGTTGCAGATGAAACGTTTACTGAAACATTACGGTACACAGGAACATCTTACAAATGATTACTTAATATAGGCTAATGAAATAAAATACATGTATAAAACAATGGTTGAAACAACTTATATGAGATTATCACCGTTTGTGGAAACTTAGCGGCAACGAAGAGATAAGATATTTAAACATATGTAATTATTCGATTTGTATTTGTTTAATCATTATATGTAAGTTCCACTGACTTGCTCCGGTTTTTAGTGTCACATTATTGCACTGCAGTCATAGTTCACAGTCTTCAATTTCGAGATCAATGCGTTACGAAGAAATCACACACGAATGGATTAGATAAAAACTGAAGAAATACTCATTGTACTTTATCATCATCATAAGGTGCATAACATCGGGTAAAGGTATAGAAAGGGGTACTCATCACCGATTTGCATGAAACTTTGCAGAAACATCAATTTTTGGACAAAAATAAGATCTGTAAAAGCCAAAAAGCGCGGGCTCGTCTAAATAAAAAGTTATTAAGCGTTAAAGTTTAGTTATAAAACCTGCCATACCGACAGCACGAACGACATCTGCGCATGCGCTCTGATGTCTGCGCATATCTTTAAAAGTAAAGCTAATTTCGAAGATCGTGAGATGTATGATAAAGTCCATCAACTATTAAAACATTTAAAAAATATTAATTACAGCATCATCTGGCAAAGATACTAGCATATATAAGAACGGTAAGCCGGTGAACGGAAAGCGAACAAGATTATTCTTTCAAAATGTTTGGACAAACACAGGTATCATTCTTGTTTAGTTTTCAACCGTTATAGTTGGCGAAACATTGTCATGAAGAATGTCATCGCAAATGAAAAACTAAGATTAAGAGGATGAAGAGGGAAGAAAGGAAATAAGAAGCTATGTTTAGCATCGCGACCTAGGTAAGACCAGGTAAGACATTGATATGCGTCGTTCATCTTCTCCGTGATCAGGCTTACAGGAAGGAAGGCGCTGAAACCAGTCTACATGCGGACGCGCACAAATATTCTGAAACGTCAAGGCAAGTCTGAAATCACGGTTCCACCGGGTTCCACTGCCATTTTCGCCCGGTACACCGAGCTCGCGGAGGTTTCCAAGATGGCGAAGAAAACGATGGTGGATAAAACGGCGCAGAACGAGGATACTGTCAAAAATAACGACGATACTGTCAACGACGATGAGGAACCAAACTTCAGCGACCCTGAGGGATATGTTGACGACATCACCGACGAAGGTAAATGCATCTTTCAAAGTCTGATGCATGACGGATGCCACTGTACACAGTGCGCGCGGAGCATGGCTACTTGAGCGTGTGCGTTGGCAAGTGTGCCACGCTATACATAACCTTAAAGAGTCAGCATTGTGCATCGCGAGAATGATAGCGGCTATGTCATATATGTAACAAATTTGATTACAGTTACCACTTTGCCCGAAATTCAGTACCTCATGTAATTTCATGTGGTTGACACTTTCAGAGCTTCTTGGTGACATTTTGAAGCAAAAACCTTCGGAGACAGATGGGGTGGAATCGGTGATCGTTATTGATGGAGTGCCACAAGTAGAGCCGGAAAGGCTGGAAAAACTTCAGTCTGTGATTAGCAAGGTTCTTGGCAAATTTGGCACAATAGTCAACCAGTATTATCCGAAGAATGAAAATGGATATACGAAGGGGTCAGTTTTGAATCTAGTATCGCGATTGGAGAATATTTTACTTGATCATTATATATATGTATGTATCATCTATTCCAGATACATATTTTTAGAGTATAATAATCCTCTAAACGCATTAGCCGCTGCTACATCTGCCAACAATTATAAAATTGACAAGCAGCACACTTTTAAGGTCAATCTATTTACTGACTTTAAAAAGTTTGAAGACATCCCCGTCGAATGGGAACCACCAAAGCCACAGCCGTTCAAGGCTGCAGGCGATCTACATTATTACTTATTAGAACCAGATGCTTATGATCAGTTTTGCGTACTTTGTGGCAACGGACAAGCAGTTTCTGTACAAATATGGCAAAATTCAGCACCAGAACCGACAATGATGGAGGAGCGTTCTGTAAGTTATGCTTTGCCCAATGAAAAGAAATGATCCCTTCTTAATCACGTCAGCTCTGTCAGACTTATTTGATTGCTTTACCAATAGCGTTGGACAGAAACATACGTAAAGTGGTCACCACTAGGTACGTATCTGTCGACCTTCCACAAGCTTGGAGTTGCTCTTTGGGGTGGTCCACAGTTTGTCCAGCAGGCTAGATTTAGCCAACGGGGCGTCGAATGTATCGATTATTCGCCTTGCGAACGTTATCTTGTGACTTATACGCCGAGGGCGGATGTCGGTGCGGATCCGAAGCGTCTGATAATATGGGATATCTTAACCGGTCAAGAGAAGCGTGCCTTTTATCCAGATGGTTCTTTAGTATGGCCTATCTTCCGATGGTCACATGACGACAAGTATCTCGCTCGTATGGGTGAGGATGTTCTTAGTGTCTACGAAACTCCGGTACGTACTTGCCGCAAGTATGTTAGTTGCTATCATTACGTTCTTTCAGTCGGAGAATCGTGATCTTTCCGTCCGGGTTTCGTTATACGCTGCCACATGCCGTACTTGTATCTTAAACGTGCATCATTTTTATTCTGCAGTCGTTCGGTTTGCTGGACAAGAAGAGTATAAAAATCCCAGGAATTCGAGATTTTAGTTGGTCACCAACGGACAACGTTTTGGCGTACTGGGTGCCGGAAGACAAGGATGTACCGGCAAGGGTAACGCTGCTCGAAATTCCAAAGTAATCATTATCTTGACTAAAAACCATGCTCGTATGTCCTCTCAGCATCTAATGTCAAATAATATATTTTCAGCCGTAACGAGATACGGAATAAGAATTTGTTCAATGTGGCGGACTGTAAGATATACTGGCAGAAGTCTGGGGATTATCTATGCGTGAAAGTAGACCGGTTTGCGAAACGTAAGGAAAAGACGGAACAGAAATATACGGTAAGGGAAGCGTTATTAGCGCATGAAAGCGGTCACATTATTATGATGTCTAATAGTCTTGTCTGATCATGTACTCGTATTTCTGACCGTTACAGGGGATGTCGTATAATTTTGAAATCTTTCATATGAGAGAGAAACAAATACCTGTCGATAGCGTTGAAATTAAAGAGCCAATTCATGCTTTCGCATGGGAACCGGTAGGCAGTAAATTCGCAATTATTCACGGAGAAATTCCAAGCGTAAACGTCAGCTTTTATGAAGTAAGATACGGACATCAGCCGGCATTGCTGAAGAAACTGGAGAAAAAAGCGTGCAATCACTTATTCTGGTCGCCGTCGGGACAATTCATTGTTCTCGCTGGACTGACAACGATGGCCGGTGCCCTCGAATTCATCGATACAAACGATTTTACAATTATGAATGCGACCGACCATTACCAAACGTCGGACGTAGAATGGGATCCTACGGGACGGTAATAATTAGCGTTATCTGTAATTAAGTCAACGAAGGCGCCAACGCGAAAAGAAAGGAGAAGTGTAGACTGAAAGCACAGGTACCCAGTGTGATTCTTAATATCTGTTTCAGATACGTTGTTACGGCAGTTTCTAGTTGGAAAACGAGCGTAGATAATGGCTATTGGATATGGACTTTCCAGGGTCGTATTCTAAAAAGAGTGAATCTTAACGCCTTTAATCAATTATTATGGCGGCCGAGACCTCCGACACTCCTGACAGCCGAACAAATCAAGGAAATAAAGAAAAATCTGAAGAAATATTCGGCTCAGTTCGAGAGCAAAGATCGTATGAGGCTGACGAGAGCTTCCAAGGTGCGTCATTACGTTTGGGCTTTTAGGCTTTGGGCTCGAAGCTTACGAGTACGAGGAGACTAAAGAATTGAATCTACATTTCAGGAACTGATTGAAAAGCGTTGCGCACTCATGAAGTCGTTTGACGAATATCGTACGAAACGTGCGGAGGAATGGAACAATCAGAAGAAACGTCGACTTGAGCTCAGACACAGTAGGCATCCTTCCGCGCATTGCGCACGCTCTTTCACCGTCCTTCCCTTTCTTACATACATTTTATATGATTTTCAGACATCGACACGGACGAAATGGATTCTGATGCGCAGAATGTGGAGGAAGAAGACGTCGAATTTTTCGTAAAAGAAGAGACATTCATCATCGACGACAAGTAAAGAGGCTCGATCGGGAGAGATATCGTTTTGCTTGCCGGTTCCTTGGAAGTCTCTAGTGCAAATCCGGTTGGCATTGACCGCGTGTGCGTGTGCGTGTGTGTGTGTCGGTGCAGGCGCGCGCACTAAGTGTCACGCAGTGCGCGATAAACACATATATGCTTACGCGTCACACTCTTCCGCCATCGTTCGACGTAAACGTATCTCCAACGAATAATGACAGTTTCCTGTCAAGACTATGGACAATATTTTCTTCATTATTATTTCCGAATTCTCAATGGGGTACTTTCCGTAATTTCACTGTTTCGTATTAAACGACGAAATCGTAGTAATATTAAATTTTATCACATCCCGTACAGAATACGAAACCGGTATAACTGAACGAGCAATTAGTTATTTCGCTAACTTGTCTGGACGTGAATAAATCTTTTCTTATTTATCCAATTTACTCTATCATATTCCTTTAGCAAATATCGCGTCGTTTTCTTTGAGCTAATTCATAAGCAATCCTGTCCTGGCGACGAGTATATTATCTCGTGTCAAACAGGTTATACGAATTATAAGTTAGTAATTTCATGGGCAAATTTTTGATATTTGGTAAGAAAAGTCGGTAGCTCAATTACCATTTAATAACAGAGAGACGTGTACGCAGCGTCTATTCATTATATCAGAGTACACAATGTAGAATTATTGTTACGCTAAATTCTCTATATAAATATATATAAAGAAGAAGGAGAGAGGAAGTTGCTTTTGCAAAAGTTTTCAGAAGTAATATTTGAACAGGAGAACTACTGCGCAAACCCAAGCCGGTGGAACTCTGCTTTCTCGCATAAAAGTATCTCTTGTAACTGGTCTCGCATGGGAAAACAAGTATTCCTGCTCGTTGCATAAAGCAGTCTGCAATCTTTTGTTTGTCGTCACTATAGCCACCTGAGTCTCTAAGTCTCGATTCACCGATCTGTATCCTACATGTGGAGAAATGCAGATATAAAATTATTTTCTCTCTCTCTCTCTGAACGAGCAGTGTCGTAATATTCAACGCACCAAAATTAGGCGATCCGACAAGTGTCAAGCACGGTTTCCTTTGGTTCGGTAAAAAGTACCATAGACCTTTAGCATGATAGGTCCATCCCGGTTTTATAAACTCCCATAACGTCACCCTAGTTTGTTGGCCCATACGTTCGCATGCTTTGTAAAAGGACTCTTCAATCTTCGTATAGGCCGCTGGAATGCCACCTGCTATTCCCTTTGCACCTGTGTATTAAATTTATTTAAACTTCTAATTCAAAGTCAATGACTACTTCACCTACTAAAGAATCCATTTGCAGTTGGATGTGCTGTAAGAAGATGATACGTCGCCTGTGAATCTCGAAGCACTGCATTTATGTATTCCGAAGTCAAATTGAAATAACCGGTAGCAAGCTTTAGCGTTGAACCACTTGCCGCGGAACGTAGCAGGTTCGAAGTGACCGCACTGTCATAATCAATGGCAAGCTGACCCATTTGTATGAGCGGGAAGACCCACGTATCGTTCCTGGACATATGCCCTGTAAGATTTCTTCATCACGTAAGACATAACGGTGCCCGCATTAGGCCACGGATTTTGCTTTGCCAGGGATATAGAAAAGCACTTTACACGAGTTGTTCAGTTGGGCGCGTCTCTCCATTTCAGTCTGAACAAGACTTCTTATAGCATTAGCTGCTTCTTTAGTAAATTGTTTCCTGAGGCCTTTGTATGGATGAGCCGTCGCGACAGAATTTAGAACCGTACTTCCATCCGGCCGTAGGAGAAAACTAAATTCTCCTACTAATTTGATCAATTGATCATAAAAATCGCACAGTTCTTTACAATCTTCGATTACAAAGTAACGATCTTGCCGGTTCGTAAAGTAGTCATTGCTGAGATTTGCCCTAATAATGCAAAGAACATTCTATCAAATTGGATGCAGCGACATTTTTAATAATATTGTCTTCTTGTAACATATCTAGATATATTGCATATCATTCTATACTTACCCACTAATTATTAAAGAATTATCAAACATATAGAGCTTCATATGTTGTAAGCCAATTAATTCATTGAAGCGGTCTGGCATTATTGCCTTCAAAAATCCCCGAAGCCTGGGTGTATGATATAAAAATATTTGGCAGCAATGTGCATGCTCTTGTGCAAGAAGGGGCAGTAGCATTTTCCGTGAATTGACATCTCCTCTGGATCCTCTCATATAATCTAATAAAATATTTACTTTAACACTACCTTTGCTTGACTTGACAGTTTCTTCCAAAGTATCCACCTGCCAGACACATTATTATTAATTGTTTTCATTGATAAAATCATATTTTCCTTACCAATTGAGATTCTAATTTGCCAGTTCCCAAGTATAATGAAGCAAATGTTATTCTCTGTTTTGCATTCTTGCACTTCTCCAAAAGTGTATTGTAAAAGGCTGCTGGATCGTGTATTATTGTTACCTATGAATAAATGATGAAACAACCATAGGAATGAAATAAAATTTCAATTACTGATAAACTGCAGATTAACGTACATTTGATCCTTGTACTGGAAATCCTGGGGCAAATTTATGCAACCACGTCAGGCTCCCTATCTCAGTTTGCATTGTCGTATTCGTCTCAAACATCTTCTCTTCATCCATGATCGGCACGACGGCGTCTGCTTTTTGCCTCACAACGAAGGACCGAAAATTGCTGCAATATTTTCCGAGGGTTCCTTTATTATTTATAAAACACCTAATCTCCTTTTTAATGTTATTATTTGTTGTTTTACAAGTAATAATGCAAAGCTTACATAACGCAAACGTTACGGTAAACGGTTCGTAGTATGCTTTCGCATAAATGAATAGTGATTCATCTTTATGTCAGAACGTTGTCTATTTCTCAAATAATGTGC
The DNA here is from genome assembly GCA_914767735.1 of Anoplius nigerrimus. Taxonomy (NCBI): domain Eukaryota; kingdom Metazoa; phylum Arthropoda; class Insecta; order Hymenoptera; family Pompilidae; genus Anoplius; species Anoplius nigerrimus. The sequence goes on from OU612090.1 coordinate 9,947,611, forward strand.
ATGTAACATTTATTTTGCAAAGTGTCCCAATCATTGTTTTTATAAGACAGACGCATATGTCAAATGCTCAATTGAAATTAAAGGTTAGGAAACGTCGTCTGCAGTACGTTGCGTGTCGAAGAACAATTGACACGCTTTTGGCCGCACATCAGTTCGCGTATTACTTACCTCTTTAACGTTCGTGCAATGGAATTCCGCATGAGAGCACATTAAAATTTAAAACTCTTAGTAATCACAAAAGTACCAATTAATACAATTGACATGAAGAAAGTATAAAAGACAATCTGTTTATATTCGACGATGGAGTTTTTCGCGCCGATCAGGAGCACCGACGAGATATACTTAAAGACCGCTAGCCCTGGGTAAAATTTCGGGCACGCAAGGGGGCTCAAAGGGGCCCAAATGCTCTGTCGGCACGGAAGAATTCCGAGGTTCTAACTTTGTAGGTAACACCAAGCACCGACGAGGAATTCCTAAGAACCACTGTCGTGACGGGCGTGGTGGGGAAAAGATGTACATTGAGATGTATGTATACGTGCTCTCAGTCAGCGAGTCGTCTACTACGTACCGAACGGAGACAAGAAATAAGCTACGGCTCCGACTCCTCTCCGACACGATTGCATACAAGTGTTTCCTTTGGTATAAGCCAGCGGTATTAAAATGCTTTTTGTCCCTAACCTAACCGATAATCTGATAAAGTATCTTATTCGAAGGGTGATGATGGGGCTCAAAAGCGATCCCAAAACAATTATAAACCAAAAACGTCATTCGAAAGCTTATTAAAAAATTCCCATTTTCATCATGTGTTAACGTTGAATCTGCAAGGGCGATGGGCAGTGAAGTGTAAATTGAAAACTTCCCTTTTTGCTCATTTTTAAAAAAGGGGTGTCAGTGAAAAAGTCAAGATCATCCTTTCTAGTCGTTTACTGGCGTGTTAAACTAATTTGTAGAACGAACTTTTATACTTTATCGAATCCCATCACTCCCAATTTTTGTATCGTGATAATTTTAAGTGCTAGCAGCACCGACGAGGTTGAAAATGTTACAAAAAGTACTTGTTAATTAAAGAAGTAAATGCCTTCCAATACACTTGCTCTCTTACATTGATTATTGTATTCCATTTCATACAAATGATCGGAACATGAGAAACGAAACGACCCTGTCTGTACGCAAAACTTGTTTATTTCTATCTTTGCAATTCTAAAGTTTTTCCGTTGCTCGTACATACATCCGGTGATTTGACACGAATGTCGTCTCTGCGCCACGTTGCCGGCCACGCTGGGCCACGCGCCCGTCTCTTTGTAATTTGCCGACACCGCCAAACGTAGGGACAGTTGATATAGAAAGAGGGAGTGAAGGTGAAGCCATTGTTGAATGATTGAATTCCACATGACGATGAGGCAACACTAGTGCAGCGAAGAAATTTTTACAACTTTGAATTTTTATGAATAAAAATGTCAGTACCGTATTGCTAATATTTTGCCAAGTAAAATGAGACCAAACACGAAACCAATCGGGTTATATTTTGTTACTAATTAAAACTCCTATTTACATATAAAATTGCTTGCCACTTTATTTGCGTATGAGGAGTTTAAAGCCGTCTAAACTGTAGCAGGATCCCTGTGTGAGTTTGTGAGGAGGCACCTGCCAATGGTGTCCCTACACGGTAAGAGACGCAAAAAAAATGCCGCCAAATGGGCTTATAACGAATAGGGGACATTCATTCCACTCAAGAAAACTTTGTTTCTCATCCAGCTCCACGGTAAGCGTCGATTCATTCGCCAGGTACTTGATTCCATCGAATAGAAGTTCCTTCTTCACACCACATTGATCTCGCGACGTTTAGGCGACAGTGTGTTTGACAAGCCAGAATAGCGAAACCAAGTGTCGTAACCATTTCGTATTTGGTCTTATTTTTATTAGAAAAACGTCTCCAATATACCAGTAAACTTCTTTTTACCGAAAAATTGCAATTAACAATTTTTGATTTCTTAACTAGGGTTAGTGTCTCACCGATAGACCGCGTCGCTGTTCAATTGTCAGCATCAAAAAATGCCACTGCGATACAAGCGACGGGGAACCGCTCGGCCGACGACGACCCCTGTTTGTGAAAGGGGCATCCGGGGACAGATATCGTGTAGCTCAAATCGGACTCATACATATAGAAAATCTACTGTAGTCGAATTCGTTCGTTTGCTTTTTGCCGATACGGATGATCAGAAGTAGAAACGGCAGATAAGGAAAAAAGACGGACTGAAGACAAAACATATTAGTAATATTATTCCGAGTAAAATGAGACCAAACACAGTACAACTCGGTTTATATTTGTACTTATTAAAACGTTTACATATTACACGTTCGTACATATGTACATAGTCGTTGCTGTAACAAACGCAAGCCGGCGCATGTCAATGGACGCTAGAGCTGGCGGCCGCTGACGTCACCGAGCAGAATTTGCACGAGGGGAGGCGCGAAGCGCGTTTCTTTCCGGACGGCACCGGACGGACACGGACGGACAAGGGATATAGCATTTTGAGTAGAGGAGCAGAGCAGATGCAAGGAAAATCAGAGTTAAACCGAATAGTAGTTGTTTTCTCGAAAATCACCTTACATTACTTATAAAATTATCAACTTTTCACCACGTTACGTTAGTATTCAAAGGAATTACGCTGCGATATCAGGCGTGACAGTTGCCGAATGCGAGGGGGAATCCCGCCTAGTGGTGGGGTTTAAGCGTCAAAATTTATCTGGGAGATCTCAGGAAAAATTCATCGGGCCTCCACTGTATCGCCTCCGCGAACTCTTAAAACTTGGCAACTAATAAATGTTAATAACAATTTATGCAGGATCGGAAAAATTTCACACTCAGGTGAGGAGTTCTGAATCGTAACCATTGGATCCTGAAGCCGGCCAAGTACATTTACTAATAGACATTTCGCATATATATTAATGTTTTTCTTGTACAAATACATTGTAAGAAGAAAAACATAAAAATGCACGTAAAGAATACGTCGAAAATATGACAATCGTCAAGAATACGACAATCGCATGGCGGAGGGGTGTCCCTATGTCTAGTGATCTTGAGAGTATTGAATTCGTGCGCAGATACCGAAAGTGTAAATGTAAGTGGGTACGTGTTCCCGGAACGCAGCAGTGGGAAGGTTTGAATCGGTCCGGTTAACATTAAATGCGCTTGAACATTACATGAAATATAATTCGGCGCATGCACCGCATTCGTTTTATGCGGGGGGCTACAGAACATGGGTCAAAAAAAGAAGCTGGCTTTAATTTCTAATTGAATATAACTAAACCTAAATATTATGTTAACTTATATCTAGGAAAAAGAAAAATAAAGGATAAAATACAGAGAGATTATGCTGCACACAAAAAGAAGAAAAAGAAAGAAACGACAAAATAATAATAATAAACTAAAGGAAAAAATAATAAAGAGAGCAGTACTGAGAAAAAAGACGTTATGCCGTTGTGCAACCGATAATATTAGCGGAACTACAAATATTTTAGGATATAACAAGCGCCATTACTACATATTCTCCTTGTTTTAGCAGTTTTCTTAGCATCTATATTTGTTTATTGTACCCCATCTCATAGCATTGAATATTGCATAATATACTTATCTTATAAAGGATGCATGAAAATTCGTTCTACAAATTAATTTTAACACGCCAGAATCGGCCAGAATTCTTGATTTTTTAACGGACATCCCTTTTTTAGAAATGAGCAAAAACGAAAGTTTTTAATTTACAACCTACTGCCCCTTGCCCTTCTAGATTGAAAGTTAAAACGTGATGAAAATGGGTATTTTTTAATGAGCTATCAAATGACGTTTTCGATTTATAATTGTTTTGGGAACACTTTTGACCCCATCATCCAACTACACCCTTCGAATAAAATACTTTATCAGATTATCGGATAGGTTAGGAACGAAAAAGCATTTTAATACCGCTGGCTTATGTCAAAGGAAACACGCATACGATCGTGCCGGAGAAGAGTCAGAGCCATAGCTCATTCTTTGACTCCGTTCGATACATTGTAGTAGACGACTCGCTGACTGACAGCACGCATCTGAACTTTCCCCCACCACGATCGTCACGGCAGTGGTTCTTCGCAATTCTTCGTAACTTGGTGTAAAAACTGGAATCAGTGAGTTCGTTGCGTTGCCTTGAGTTTCCTGATTCGGCCGCTCTATACGCCGAGAGGGCGTCCCAGTACGGCTCAATTTTCGTGCGACACAAAGTCCCATAAGGCTAGCGGTCTTTAAGTATATCTCGTCGGTGTCAGGAGTCTCGGAGTCTGAAACGTGCGGAGTCGATAAAGTCACCCGCTGTCATCCGTTTTCCTTTCACGAATGGTTGAAGTGATGGTAGATAGACTTTCGGAACTTACACTGCATCACCCTATTTAGCAGATGTGTATGTATGTATATACTATGTGTATATATACATATGTATAGGATAAATATAGAGAGTGAGGGAGAGAAGGAGAGAGAGTAAGGGTGTGAAGGCGAGAGAGCGGGAGGGGGAGAGAGAGAAAGCCATTGTAAACGCTACACTGTTACTTCATAATATATGGGTACAGGATTCGAAGATTTACAATCGAATTTTGGTAAACATTTATTAGCTGGACATTTTAACGATCAAATTGTTGTAAACGTCGTTGACCAGTTTGTTTGTAACAGTTGTACAGACAGTGATACTTATTGCAGCATAAGAAGTAGTTTTCTTTGAACGTGAAAGGTTAGTGTAAGGGGCAGGAAGAATGGCTTTAATTAGAAGAGCAACTCACGCTGGTAGTTGGTACTCCAATTCCGGTAAGTGGCATTTTGTAATATTTATTGTTTCTTCAGCGGTGATTGATTGTTTTCGGTATCTTTTGCAGGCCTTGAGTTGGATAAACAGTTAGAGAGTTGGTTGGGTGCCGCAGATCTTTCTCATGGTCCTGCTAGGGCAATCATTGCCCCGTCAGTAACTATAATGCGTTATATCGATTCATTGCCACATATGTCGCCAGAAATAACGTTGAATAAATGCAAATCAAACTTTACAGACACGCAGGCTATAGTTACTGCGGAAGCTGCGCTGGCTTTGCATATCGCCAGATCAGTTCTATCGTTGTGTAAGTTCTAATGTTTGGTCAAGGGAAAACTCTTTAAGGTACCCTATACGCCCCATGTTTTAATCGAATCATTTTCTGTTTTTAATGAGGACATGAATTTTCAATTACGTCTCATCTAATAGGTTTTATTAAGTTAAAAAATGAATTAGCCGCTGCACTGTTTACTCTCCTGCTTCATTATAGTCATAATGACTTGCACACATGGTTTTGCAGCCGGAGGATATTCATTTTAGGGCCTTCCCATCATGTAAGACTACCTGGGTGCGCACTTTCTTCGGCTTCCGTTTACCGTACTCCATTGTATGATTTACATATCGATCAACAAGGTAATATATATGCACATATATATACATAAAGATTGAATTGTGTTTTACAAAGACTCAGGTTATATAAATTAAACTAATATTTTTTCCATTGTATACGGTATAGTGCGCAAGGAATTGGAGGAAACAAGACATTTTGAGTGGATGGACATGAATACAGATGAAGATGAACATAGTATCGAGATGCAGCTACCGTTCATAGCTAAAACGATGGAGGGGTAATACCGAAACACTTTTCTATGATTAATCCGAGCACTTGATGCATTGCATTGTTCTCCAATCAAGTATTACATTTCATATACAGGTTTAAGGAAGGATTTAAAATCATACCGATTTTGGTGGGATCGTTAACTCCTGATAGGGAGGCTCTTTATGGAAGAATATTAGCCCCATACATGGCAGACCCGCGAACACTGTTCGTAATATCATCAGACTTCTGCCATTGGGGGCATCGTTTTCGCTATACTTATTATGATAGATCATGCGGTCCAATTCATAGATCTATTCAGAACCTTGACAAAATGGTACTACCTTTTTCTTCTTTACTTCTCACTGATAATTCACGGTATCAGATTCACCGTAGGAACTGTGAGAGCCGACGATGGTGAGAAAAATAAGAAGTCTTGCGATTGTACTTACAGGGTATGGACATCATAGAGACTTTGAATCCCACAATGTTCACGGAATACTTGAAAAAGTATGGGAACACTATTTGTGGCCGTCATCCTATTGGTGTTTTACTTCAGGTAACATTCAAGTATTAGCCTGCTTCATATATATATGTATATATAGACGTCACAAAACAGTATGATGCTTTTCATTATTCTTTCTTTCTAGGCAATTAATAGCCTGAAAGGAAATACTCACGGGGAGAGAATGAATTTGAAGTTTTTAAAATATACTCAGAGCAGTCAATGCAACAGTATGAGTGATAGCTCTGTTAGTTACGCTAGTGCTTCCTTAGTTTTTGAGTGATAAAGCACATAGACTTTTTCTGTGGATACGCGTGTTTGGATATCGAGTAATCGGTGAAGAGAAATGATGGAATAAGGAAATTAACAATATAATTCAGTGAGAGGGGGATTAAGGTGGGTGAACACGACAGGTATGTGCATGTCAGTGAATGGATGCAATGGAGACGAGATTGATCTAGACTGGTTCATAATAGAGAATATGCTCTGTGGTGAATAACAGTAAAAATATTATTATTGGATAGGTATCCAATTAGAAGTACGAAATGCATCAAACGTACTTGTAAGCAACGAGTTGTTTAAGGCAGACGCGCGATAACACTTTTGTATAAATGCATTTCGTTTTATTACTTACGAAGAAATATTCAGTACTTCCATAATAGTAATGGTAAAGGGAGGAGCTTAAGAATTTCTTTGCTTTGATCAAGCATCATATATGCGGACGTGTGTATAAAGGTATATATCTCTTTCAATGTGAATACACGCGCGCACCGCTTTATGCATAATTATTATAGAGTGAGAAATCTTTTACCACTTACATTAACCCGTCGCAGCAGACGTACCTACTGCTACTGTCAAAGAAGAGAAACTTGTTTCAAATTGCGTTCAAGTTCCTATAGCTCTCTAGCAACATTCAGGTTGTTTCCTTAGATACTGACGAAAAATATTCTATAATTAAATGTGCCTTGACAGAGTACAAAGATTAATTCAACAGTCTCTGAGCTTTGACACATTTTTCTGACTCTGACCGTTTGTTTGGCAAAGGAAATTAAAAAGAAGATACTATTATTTCCTCCTTTTTCACGCAAATAGAAACATGTTAACATATTTGTTCTCTTCTATGGCATTAATTTAACAAGCCAATGGCAGCAATATCTGTCTAGAAAACACCCTCTATTGGACAGTATCTTGCAGTAAGACGGTGCTAATGAATCGTACGCTCATGTGGGAAACAAAGCAATGAAATGATCTCATATCCTTCCAAATCCCATGTTTTATCATTTAACTAGATTATAGCGAGTGGAACTTACATGTAATCCGGCATCAATATAAGCAAAAAAAAAACATTCAATGTTCTAAGTGTATTCCTACCGAGCACAATCTTAAAATCCTTTGTTTCGTTAATATTACTATTACTATTGCCATTACTGTTATTATTATCATCATCATTATCATCATCATCATCTTCATCTTCATTAACAATCTATTTCATATTATTAACATTACGATTACACTGCGATACGTTCATGACAAAATTAGAAATTATCAGCGGGATTTGAGATAGCAATGTAAATTAATAGGCTTGCATTTAATTTACGACATTTTTCGTTGGTACTGAAACTTATAAACTGTAAATTGTAATTGATCCCGGTTGTAGATATACTGTGCGGAAATGTAAAACCTATTGTGAAATCATTATGCACATATTGCTTTTTCTATCTTTATATGTGTCGATGACGTAATAAAAGTCTATATTTGTATAAGAGAAGCAGAAGAATCAGTAAATGTCGTGTCAAAGTCGTGCAATAAAATGTTACAGTGAACCGTATCACGAATTTTTGCAGATTTTGCAACTATTTTCCCTATTATTCTTGAGTTTCAACATATTGACAATGTTTGACTGCCCCGTTCTGTCTCAATAAAAACGGTGGCGCTTGTTTATATTTCGTCATCAAGCTACATTATGTGTCGTGTACAATATGTGTCTTGTAATAAAAAGGGTTGCCTTTAAAAGATGAAAAGCAGGAGAGCATCTAAATTTCAATAGCAGAACAAAATCGATAAATAAGGCATTAGATATCATTGTTCAGTTCATCGCCCTAATTAGTAAGAAAACTCTGCGAGAGCAGAATGGGAGTGGGAAGGGAAAGTTATAATCACGTACGTACGTATGGCAAATAGCAAATCGTTGTACGTCTGTATTTTCAGTCTTTTACGGTATTTGCAAGTACATACATAGATTGCTGGTTACGACTCAACATTGATATGTATGTCATATTGTTGGTCGAATCCTATGTAACAATCGGACATCAGGAAGAATGTTAATGTCATCGATCCTGTAAGAGAATGAGCAAACCGTAAGAGAATGGTGATCGCTATGTTCCAAAATGATAGGTTATAGAAATGACTATTACCGAGACAATTTGGTGTCGTAAATTGCAGTTGATGTTTACGACGATTGTTTACACCGCTTGCCCTTTTCAAAGCCCAGAGTTCCATGTTGGAAATTTCACCGAGAACCAGAAACCAACCTTCGTCCTTTCCTTTGTGATAGAAAGGAGTATGCGCTTTTAAGTTACCGGAACGATTTTCTCTTTCCATTTCCACAATCAACGTATACTCCTCATCTCTACGTAAACTTATTAAACGATCATCAACGTTGCCACGAAGTTGGATGAATTTAGTATTTGCCTTGCTTTCCGAATGTGCTTGCACAGTCAGATTAATTTTGACAATTGGCAATTCTCGAATAACTTGGTGTATCTGCGAATAAGTTGAGAGAAAAGAAAGCTCGTAAGCGTTGGACAGAAATGGTTCAATTAATTATCTATATGTCGTGAAGTGTGTGTGTGCGTGTGTGTGTGTGTGAAAAGTGACTAAGCGAGATGGGACAATACCTGACGTATTTGACTCTCACGAAAGTCGTTTATTCCCAAAACAGCAGATAGCTTGTCGTAATTATTGTATGTAACGGCGCAAAATGCTGGCAAAGGTGAAGGTAACGACGAGAGTAGACTTAAGTGTTCATTGTTTATATGTGGTAAGGTCAGAAGCGCCGGTTCATCGGCCCATCGAGCCTGAATAATCATTTGCAGTAACTGTATAATTCTTAACGTAGCCACAAGCCAACCCTGTTCAGCCACCGTGTCAATCATTGCCTGAAACATGCGTGAACGAGCGGACATTAGTTGGTTGCACGAGGCTAGGATGTACGAGAATACCCACTTGTATTATCCTTATTGCCTGGTCGAGAACAGATTTCAAATCAGTAGTATAATCTGTACACGGTAACGGAAGTCTCGAGAAGTGAGCTTGTAACAAGAGGTATGCCTTTGTGTTTGGCGAATCGTAGGTAAACTGGTCCGCTTTGTAACGGCACAGTTTTCCCAATTCCCTGAGAGTGAAAAGATTGTTTATTTAGAAACGTATCGTAGCGATTGCCAGTCAGGGATCACTTACTCATTCAACAATTCTTCATTGTGCCGAACTGGCAATTCATTGTATTCGTGAGAATTGGTTAAAATTCGCAAATACTGATCCAATGTCAGGTCTTTCTCTAGCGAGCGTTGAAACATTGACATCGTTTGATGGGACAAGTAATAAAAGGATGCAATTTTACCCATCGGCAAAGGATGTATGGTGCGTTCGATCTGTTTCGAAGTAAAATAAGAAAAATAAGAAAAATAAGAAAAGGAATCGTTGAGACTTTACGCTCAAGAAGGGAAAAGGAGAAATGAGGAACGGGCGAAAAAGTGATACTTACCTCATCGTACTCGATGCAATTTGATTCTGTCAACACCTTTACCGTATTTTCCACCAAGATGGACAAATATTCGTTAATATCCTGTGGTTCCAAGGCATTTAAGTTATAGTAACGAGGATTTTTTAAGAGCCTTCGGAAAAAGTAGGTCCACGTGAGATAATCAAGAAACTCTTGCTTATTTGTGACAGTTCCCGATACAATCTCAGCATTCATATGATCCGGTAAGACTGCCAGTAAGCTGGACTCGACAGGGAACGGCTCGTACAAAAACTTTTTATAGAAGCTCTTCTTCATATCGTGTACGAGTACAACCGCTACGCCGGAATCATCGAATTGCGGCCTGCCGGCTCGACCCATCATCTGTAACACGTCTGTTATCGGCATATCGACGTAACGTTTCGTTTTCCCGTCGTAGTATTCTGTGCCTTTGATGACCACCAAATGTGCCGGGAAGTTTACGCCCCAAGCCAAAGTGGCCGTTGTGATAAGAACCTGAGAGGCGAGAATTTAAATGAAATTAATAATAGCAGCTGGAAGGTAGGCGGGTAGCAGGTAACAGGTAATAGGTAATAGGTAACAGGTAATAGGTAACAGGTAACAGGTAACAGGTAGCTGTAGACAACGTAGGAGAGTAAGATTCTAATGTAAGGAGAACCTGTATCTTGTTGTTAACGAAAAGCTCTTCAACGGTGCGCCTATCCTTTTCCTGCAGTCCAGCATGATGAAGACCGATGCCAAAGGCGAGTGTAAGCTTTAGATTCGGATCTTTGACATTGTCCAACAAAAGGTTGTCCATTTCTTCTTCAGGCATGTGCAGCCATTGCTTAGGATTGTCCTCGGCGGCGAGATAGGCAATGAGATCCAGGGCTGTCAAACGTGTTTGACGACGGGAGGAGACGAAGACGAGCGATGGACTTGACGGGGCGTGCTGTCTAATTGCCTGAAAGGTTGGCCTATTCATGGTGGCCATACGGGGGCAATAATGTTTGCCGGGAAATCCGCTGATATGAACCTCGAGGGGAACCGGCCTGACGGATGGGCGGAAATTGTACAAGCCCATCTCGTTGATGTTGAGCCACGTGGCAAGGTCAACGGCATTCGCCAGAGCGGTAGAGAGACCGACGATCCGCAAGTTTCGCGAAGTGTGAGAGGATATGAAGTTCGTCCTGGAAACGATAACTTCGAGAACAGGGCCCCGATCCTCGCCAAGGAGATGAATCTCATCGATGATGATGAGGCCGACTTTTTGAACGTAACTTCTGGTCTGCCAGCTTCGACTGATACCGTCCCATTTCTCGGGTGTGGTCACGATTACGGCTGCAGCTGCGATCATTCTGATGTCAGGGGATACGTCGCCAGTGAGTTCGACGACCTTCTTGCCTAATCGCTCTTCGAGCCTCACTTTCCAATCGTTCATTCGCTCTCTTACCAGTGCCTTGAGCGGCGCTATGTAGACGACCTTTTGATTGGGATATCGCTTGAAAAGACGAAAGATGGCGATCTCCGCGGCTATGGTCTTACCGGAGCCGGTAGGGGCTCCTAGCAGTACGTTGTTATCGGTGTGATAGAGACAGTGGAAGATTTGCGTCTGAATCGGATTGAAGTGAGTGAATTTGTATAGTCGCTCGAATGCCGGCTCGCCGAGGGCGGCGCAGGGCAACGGCTGCAAGGGCAGTAAGTCCGTATGCGGTGGGTGACTATCGGGCAATATCAGATCGTGAAAGAGGATCGGTAAGGTCTCCTCGCAGCCGAGCCAACGGTCGCTCGTCGCCTTAACGAGATATTGGCTTGGCAAGGGCTCGCACAACGGTATCGTCATAACGAGCTCTTGCTCCAGTCTGTTGCACACTTGCTTCTTCGTCAAGGGAAAATATTCGTGATGATAGATGAAATTGTTCTCCGGATCCTCGATCCATATCCAGAATGGCTCCGAGCTCTTGCCGTGTATCTTGTCGTTCCAGATGAACTGGGCGCTCAGCTTCAAACGTATACGTAGAACGGTCCGCGTTATCGGCTGAATGCTCGACTCCATCTCCATTGTCGGGAACTCGTCGCAGCCTCTCTTTATCGCTTGAGCGTATTTCAAATTTCTCACTATATTGCCAATCTCCTTGACGGGCATAGTCTTTAGTCGCTCGATCGAGAAGTATCGCTCCTCCAACTTTTCGATCGCTTCGCTCGGCAGGTAATAAAACTGTCGCAACGGACTCGAAAAGTTCCATTGCTGAAGCTCGAGCATCTTGGCCATGTCCAATAGCCGACTCGCCATTATGGCGTTGTTCTTCCGCAACATGATCTCGAAGAGAGCTCTGCATATGCGAACGGCGTTTTGCGTGATGTACGCCTGATCGGATATGAGGGAGAAGGTGCTGACGCGACCGCGCGACAAATAGGTTTGCATCAATATGTTGACCTTGCCGTGAATATTTTCGGATCCACCTTGCGGATCCAGTTCGCAGTATTCGCGCCGCAAGGTATCCAATTCGTCGAGCTCGTCGTCTCGCACCTTAAGCTGCTCGAATTCCTGCGAGCGCGATATCATTCCCAATATCTGCGCGTCGGTCATTATCGGAGCGTCGAGGGACTCGTTGAATATCTCGACGGTGTCGTATTTGAGATAATAGTGACTGGCGATGCGACCGAGGTCGGTGGTACTGAGGTCGCCGGTGCGCACATTGTATCGCACCATTCGCGCCTTGTCGAGGGCCTTCGCGGCCGTGTCTATCAGTTCGCGACGCTTCCCTTCGAGATTCGGATCGTCGACGATCGTCTGATAGGGAATACCGTAGGCTAGATGATTCAGCTTCATCCTGACGAAGAGATAGCTGTAGCTGAGCCACTCGACGGCCTCCTCGACGTTAGAGATGGTGCCCAGTGCAATTTCGGCGTTAAGATTGTCGGCCAAATAGGTGATGAAGCTACTCTCGATCGGGATCTGATTGGTGAGCAGCGAGAGATAGTGCGAGAGCTTGCTGTGGGCCGTTATGATAACGGCGTGACCGGACGTGTCGAATTGGGGCCTACCGGCGCGACCGAATATCTGAAGGACGTCCAGTATGCCGAGATCGACGAACGATCCATGCTTCGAGTCGTAGATCTCGGTACCGCGTATGACGACCCCGTGTGCCGGCAAATTGACACCCCAGGCTAACGTCGACGTACATACCAGGACCTTTATAAGGCCGTCGGCGAAATACTTTTCGACCATATTGCGGTCGGAGCGCAATAGGCCGGCATGGTGAACGGATAGGCCGCTGCTGAAGAGATCGGCCAGATGTCTGTTACGGCTCTTTGCGAATGCCTTGTTCACGTACTTTCCACTCTCCTCCGACATGAACAATTTCGACGTCTCGTTCTTTTGCGCCAGCTCGCGCAGCACGTTCGCCATTCGGACGGTCGCATTTCTCGCATGAACGAATACCATTACCTGATGACCCTTGCGCACCATCTCGACCACATTGTTATAACAAACGAGATCCATGTCGGCCATCTGCAGCAACGGTTTCACTTGCTTCACGCCGATGAAAGTTTGACTGAGCGGTACAGGACGAAAGCGGTGATCGAAGTAGAAGAGACCCTTGTAAGGGTTGACTCGAAGAAATCTCGCGACATCGAGATAGTTGGGAAGCGTCGCCGATAGGCCAACTATACGGATCATACTCTGAGATGATTCGACTTGCCTGAGCGTACGGGCGACAATCGCCTCAACTACTGGCCCTCGGTCGCCATGTAACAAGTGAACCTCATCTATGATAAGTAGCTTGACGATACTCGTAAGTGAAATGTCCCCGGTTCCCTTTCTTGTCACTACGTCCCATTTCTCCGGCGTCGTCACGATCATCTGCGTCTCCTGAATCTCTCGCTTCGTTAGCTGCATGTCGCCTGTTAATTCGCGCACCGAGACGCCGAGACAACTCAATCGCTTGCCAAAATTGCTCGTCATCTCTGCAGCTAGAGCCTTCATTGGCGCTATGTACACTATCTTGAACAGATGTTTCAGCAGCTCTCCCTTCTCCATATGCTGTCGCAGCTGATGAACCACAGCGAGCATGGCGACGTTCGTCTTACCGGCACCGGTCGGTGCACATATCAGTAAGTTCTCATTGGTATGATACGCAGCGTCGAAGACGATACTCTGTATCCTGTTCAATGTCTTGACACCGGCAAAGGCCATTTGTCCGACTTCGTCCAAGGTTGAGATCGCTGTCCTAACGTTGATGTCAATTATGTCGCTGCCGCTGACCTGATCGATCTCGGGCGACGGCGCCGGTATGTGCACCTCTTCGCACAACTGTGAATCCTCCCTCCTAACATCGGCGGGTAGCATTATCTTTTGCCCGGACACAAATCTCGGGTCACATCGTCGGCCAACATTTGAATCGAAAACGAAGGGGAAACGTTCTCTCGTCGACCTATAGCTACCGGTACCGGCGAGCGCCGCACCGCTGCCACCGCTTGACCTATTCGGGAAGAGCGGCGTCCTCATTGCGGTCAAAGCTTCCTGTCGCTTCAGGCGTAGCTCGAGGGCGTCAAACTCACTCTCGTTTGGATCGACACCGACCGCATCGCCGCCCCGCTGCTTACTCGATATCATCTTATTCAACTTCTTCTCCTCTTTACGGACTTGTTTCAATAATTGCTTCTCTGTTTCCGATTGTACAGTGACTTGACCGCCGATCACTGGCCTTTCCGTCGATTCTTGCGTTCGCTGCTGCTGCTGCTGCTGCTTCAGTAGCAGCGATGGACCCGTCGGTGGAAGGTACTCATTTAAAATGGCCTTCCTTTGCTCGATCATGTACTCTATCAATTCCAAGTGTTCGCACCCCAAAAAGTCAAACAGCTCTGTCTGCATACTTTGCGGATCCTTCAGCCTGTCCATTACAGCCAACTTGAACTCGTTGTACGTCATTGCGGCGCTGGTAGCGATATTCTTTCTATAGCAGTCCTTCAAGCTGGCTACGAACGCCGCCTTGTCATACTGCAAACACAGGCTATAGATCATTTGTCTAATTTAAAGAAATACGAGCAGCTCAACTACTCGTCCCTACTACTAACCGGCTCTGATTTATCCGGCACAGCGGATCTATCGGAATACCTCATGGAGAACGTTTCGACATTTTGCACCACACCTGCAGAAGACATGTCGCGAAGCGTGCCTGTTTCCGGCCATACAGCTCGTGCATTATTATAATGTAATTGGGCACCAAATATATTTTCATCCTCTCCATCTATGCCCACACCCCCGCCATCTAAGACGCACAATCCCAATACAGTTAAATCTTCCTTTTTTGTATGCGATCGAATTATTCCAACTACCTGTTTCCATATGTGAAAAACATATTGACGGAATAAATATAAATAAAAATGAAAATCCCATAGTGTACCTGATGAGTGCAATTATCACCTGTCTAATCTCATTGACAACACTTTGGGTGATGTTTCCAGCCATTTGGCGTAAGACCTCAAGCTTCTTTAATGTCACAACTCCATCATCGATGAACAGGCGCAATGTAAAAATTGCAAACTCGTCTATCACTTCAGCGGGGCATCCCTCTAAGAGCAAATTGTGTGTAATGATCACTTTCATTACTACGCAAGTTAATCATTATCAATATATGGTTAATACCAAGAGCCATTGATGCTATGCGATGTAATCTATTCAAATGGGGTAGTACGTCTTTGGGAAGCTCCCTACACAAGTCTTGCCAGCTAAGATCGTAACTGGGTGCAGTGCCAAAACAATGACAACTTGTTAGAATAAATACTCATATAGCAAAGCCATAAGGATTTAAAATATATTTTTGTTGTACTTTTTACATACTTCTTCAATTTGGCAGCTTGCTCATTTCGTTTTCTTAACAGGTCATTTGGTTCGAATTCCAATAACTTCTTCGAACGGCCTAAATTGGTAAACATTCGCAATGCTCGGGTAATACGTGGTAATTCCGGCATTGTGTCAAAATGAAGAAAATAAGAAAATCTATATAAATGACAGGAGCGGGAATGTCAAGAAACTATGTTTTTCAGGTATCGTTAAATCGGCAATAATTCCTTTTGTCGTGCCACATGCAACATCTGTCGTTGATAGAAAAATTTACAGTTTCCTTCAAGTACGCAAATAGTAAACAGACGTCACTTGTTAATTGGAGAAAATGTAAAGAAACTATTGCAAGTCTCTAACAGTCTCTAAGGCACTATCTGTCACGTGTCTTTCACCGCTTATGCTGCGCGTCACGATATAGCCGTACACATGATAAGGGCATATTGAGCTGACATCTCATGGAACTTTCTGTCTTCACTGGTCTCACCAGGTCTCACGTATACTTGCGTATGTATACTTCTCTTCAAGATGTGCCAAGGAAGAGGCAACGGGCAGATAGAGTGTCAACAGCATAGGACAGAATATTATGTGCCATGTCGGATCTACGTACTTTTACGTCATCCACGCTTTCATCATACTAGTTTGTCCATTCGGTCATCATTGGTCATCATATATGTCTCGCCATATTGTTTATCAATGCAGTGCCCTCTATGGCAGAGAAGTTTCGTTGTGACGAGGGTAGCTGTTATCAATTTGTTTCGTTTATCGCGTTGCTCTCGTGGATTTTACTCTGTTGTCACTGATACACTTTCCCCTTTATCCTGTTGTTTATATTGAGTATGCTAGTTGGTTTTATCCCACATTGATTGCTCAACTTTCAATTAATGCAAGGTATCATTTCGTGACGAATAGTGGTTCCTACGTATCGAGTCTTGTGGCAGACCGCTTTTGTAATTTGTAGTGCACATTTGCTAACATGGCTGCTGCAGCCGCTGCCGCTTTGCTCGATGAGCTTATGGGCAGAAACAGAAATGTTTTACCCAACGAAAAACCGAAAGAACTAAACTGGGAGGACCCTGAGGTGTGTGTGTATGTGCGTGGGTGTGTTTACGGCAAATCCCGCAATCAATAGTCTATTTTGCAAACAACGTGTAAAACGAAATTGTTATTGCTTTATTTAACTCATTATCCGCCAATCTATCATTTTAAGGACACATTCTCTAATCGTTTTCTTTTAATGACTGCAACTTTTAAATATGCAGTTAGTTCAATTTGCTTTTTTATCTTTTTTTGTTTTTCTATTGCGGCGAGTAACGGGTTAAAGACACTTTCTTGACATTGGGACATGGTACATAACCTTGAGAGAATGTCTCACAAAGCGAATACATTTTGGTCTCATTTTGAAATTCGATGTCTGCCGTCATTACGCCCGAAAACATTTGGCATATTTTGTAATTTAAATGTGTCTGTAGAATTTAATTTCTTTTGATTACAGTTTTGTAAGCTGTATCTGGTCAAGTTTTGTCCGCATGACTTGTTTGTCAATACACGCGCAGACTTGGGGGCCTGTTCTAGAGTTCATGATGACGAGGCTAGAGAACTCTTTGAGAAAGCTCCCTACTCATATCGGAAGCAGCAGTACGAAGATGAATTTATTAGATTTTGTCAGAGTATGTTGAATGAGGTTGAGCGAAAAATTGTCAAAGGAAAGCAGCGCTTAGCATTAATTGGAAGAACTGAAGCTGTAAGTAAACCGGAGGCTTTCACTGCGACAGAATGAATATAACGAAGAATGCGTAACTTTTTGTCTGTTATAGCCCACGCTTACACCTGCGCAAACACAAAGGAACGAGGAGCAAATAGCGCTCCTGACAGAAAAAATTAACAAGTTGGTGGAAGAAGCTGAGCAAAGTGGAATTCAAGGTAATGTGGAGCAAGCTCAAGGCCTAATGCGTCTCTGTGACCAGTTGAAGGAAGAAAGGGAGACGTTGCGTAAATCTAATGACAACAGTCACTACAATCAGGTGAAATTTTTATGGAACCAAGTAGAATGCCACAGATGCGGAGATGAATTAAGGATCGTAATAAAGATGTAATGTTGGCTTGGATTTCTAGACTGCTGAATTAGCTGCTGCGCAAGAGAAGCAAATGGAAGTCTGCGACGTGTGTGGCGCGTTCTTAATTGTGGGTGACGCACAACAACGAATTGACGATCATTTGATGGGGAAACAGCATGTAGGTTACGCCAGATTGAAGAGCGCTCTTCAGGAAATAATGGTAAGACAGCTAACGTAATAAGTGATACATTATAGTTTTCATAATAAACGGAGAAAAACATTTCTGACTGGATTCGGTCATGCTTTGCGTTACAGAGCAAACGCGAGAAAGCTCGCGATGAAAAGGAGCAAAAGCGTGAAGAGGACAGAAAGCAAAGAGCCCGGGCGAATGAAGAATTGGAAAGACGAAGGCGAGACGGTGACCGAGATCGAGACCGCGATCGAGACCGTGAGCGGGATCGCGAGCGTGATCGAGAGAGGGATCGCGATAAAGAGCGAGACAAACGTCGGGGTGCTAACAGGCGCACCGACGACGATAAAAGCAGGCACGATACGGGAAGTCACAGGTGAGATCCACTTAAACTTTGAATGCACTTCAATTAGTCGGTCGATAATACTTTTTGTTAAATATTCCGCTGGTTATGAGATTTTCAACGGGAAATGTTCAATACCGTTGTTTTTCATTTATCTACAAAGAGGTGTGCATACGGTCTAACATGATCAGGTTTATTGTGACATATAATAAATAAATGCACTTCTCCTCTCCATCTGATACAATTGTTTTATAGAAATTGTGCTTGATCTAGTATACAATAAGTATCAACTCTTTTCGAAGTAGTGGCAACATTCGATTGACAGTGTACGTAGAGTTTAAACCATGAGCAAATGTCGTCGATATATACGTACATATGTGTAGGAACTCCGGTCACAGAAGCAGAAGCAGATCGAGAGAAAAGCATGATCGACATCGGGATGACGATAATCATCGTCGTCACGCCAGGGATAAGGGTAAGCCAAGCTTTTACATGACCTCGTTGTTGCTTTGGCAATCCTTCTTTCGGGCCGTAGAGGATGGGTGTGATTGATCAAGTTTTACCGTAGGGAGTCGTGATCATCGAAGTTCCAGCCATCATAATCGCCGTCGCCATCGGTCTAGAAGTCGAAGTCACAAGTAACTCTACTCTTGATTGGTTAGTGAGTGAGAAGTGAGCCAGGTATGCACTAAATGATCAAATATATTCATCTCAATTATCATACAGGTTCTTTACCAGGTGAGTTTCATTAGATGCACATAACATATATACATGATAATTATATGTGATTTTGAAGAGTCGCGTAGTCACAGCGTGTACCAGTCTATGGTCCTGCCTAATAATTGAAGAGAGACACTCTTACTAAATTTGATACGGACCTGATCGTACAACGTTTAATTTTCATTGCGACGAGCTATACCGTATGTAATGTATTACCGAAAAAGGTGCATCGAGGTAATGTCGAGCAAGGAGTAGTAAAGTTGTTCCCAAAAGAAAGGTATATTTATCTTGTAGTACTATAGATATTGTCTACAGAGCAAGATAGGAGAAGGTATACCTATGCTTGCTTTGATCGGTATAATGTCTCCATAGGTTAAATACGGTAAATCATTATGTAATACCAACGACTGCATAGCTTTTTTGTCGAAAAGAAATTAGTGGTTTAGTGGAGGAGACAGTGCCTACTTCCGTAGACCTGCCACGACAGTGCCCTGTGTGACTGTGACTATACAATCCTAGCTTCTGCTACGCATTTCTGAGGTATTTATATCGGAATGATAATACCAAACATGTCCTTTTATTAGGAACGTTAGATATTTTTCGAAACGACCATCTTTATTTTTCGTCCGATGATAATTAAGTGCTAGTGCTTAAAGTTAGGATAACAACATGTATTCCCTCGATCCTTGAAAACCGTTTTTAAAATGTAACAGCGAATATGCTATCGGGAATTGACATCCCCCCTCCCTTGTTCGCCTTCCACACTTTCTTTCTGATTTATCAATAACTTGTTTAGGGACTTATTTTAATTGACTGAATCAGGCCGTGCGTGTACCTGCGTGTATCGACACATTGACGTTTATGCGCGTATCTATACTGAGATGGCGTTGAGTCTCCCTAAAATGAATTGCAGAGTAAAGTTGCAGCAAAAGCGTTACGTTTGATTTAAAAAAAAAATCGATTGTGAGTAATAGAGCCGCTTTGTATCGAGTGTTGTATCCAATGAAATTTTATTACCATGCGTTTTTATACTTATTTGAGAAGGTGTAATTGCTATGAATCTTCACTCCTTCTTCTTCTTCTTCTTCACAGTCTTGACTGTTGTTTGCACTCAGTTGTACCTTAAGTTTACGTTTCTCTGAATTGACCCGAACCACTTTTGATATTAGTGGAGCTTAACGGCTTAAAGAAACGGTCAACGACATTTCTTTCCATATTTGGGTGAAAGCAGAGGCCATCCTACTTAAAACGCCACAAGATCACTTAACACTTATTCGATATTTGTCACTCGAGAAGATATAATTTTGCTTGTCATCTTGTCTCGTTTCTCACATTTTCCGCATCATTACCTTCTCTCGAATCTTTCGATCTTAACCCACGCAATAAAATCATTATGCAAACCAAGTGTGCGATTTAAAGATATCAAGCATCTATGTGTAATATTTTATCGAGTATACATTTTTTACGTATCAACCTGACTTCTGTAGTTAGAAAAGAGTGTGTGAAAGAGAGATAGAGAGAGGGGGAGAGAGTGAGTGTGTGTGTGTGTGTGTGAGAGAGAGAGAGAGAGAGAATAAATGATGCTTGGTATATAATAGAGAAAGATCGTTGTTTCTCAGATTTCATTCGAACGGCAGAAGTCGCAGTGCTTCACTGTGCGGTAACTCTTTAGTAATTGCGTTTACGCACGTTCAATTAGAAGATGGAACATCTTTTAAAATGTGCAGTGGGACTCTTTACACTTCCAATGTCGCAGACACGAATGATTGTTTCCATTTTTGTTAATTGTTTTTTACACAATTAGTTGACAGAAGTATGATGTTATTTTCATTTAAATATTTAATCTGATATGACAAAGGTTAACAACTACCATACCGATGTAAGTTAGAAGTTTAAAAATTTCGGGTTTACGCTACAACGCGTGATATCCAGTTGATTCTTATCTTTTGAAATTTAGGTTGTCTATTTTCAGAAGGAAGAGTTGGGGAGAAGAACGAAGGAGAAGCCGGAAAAGGAACCGAAGGAGGATGAGAGATGTACCTCTGGTGCGATAGGCTCATTTGCACACTGCTTAATGTATAATTAAGGTAAAGATTTTGCATAATCTTTTGACTGTAAATTAATGGGTTTTATACGAGTGCGGATAAATTTAAATTGGAATATATTGCGTGTTCTGAAAACGTACACATCAATTTTATTACTACCGATAATTGGCCATTGAATAGTGCGTAAAATGTTACTTTGTCAGGGCAGTTCTATTTATAATTGAATCAACTGTTACTGTAGGCTGTCTATACATAACAAAGAGCAAGATAACATTACTTTAGGTTGCATTGTAATACTACTAAGATTGTGTGTCACTTGAAATGAATAAACCAGTACTACAATAGATGCAATGAGATAGAGGTTGTGAAATAATTTGCTACAAGCGACATTTATTGTGACAGCCTTATAAAGCGTATATACAGCTGACCAGTAATGAAATAATGAATAAAGGAGAACGTACATAAAAGTGCTAAAAAATGCTCATAGACCTTATTTCCCACACCCAGGCTCGGAAACACACATACACATGCTCACACACAAACACGCGCGCGCTCGATAAGTTTTTACAAAATAAATACATTTTCCTATTAATACGTGTCCGGTGTTCAGTACTCGTTCTAACCTAATACTGTATAAAATTTGGTATCTAGTGCGATAATTCCTTCCGCAAAGTTTCACATTTGTACATGGAAGAACGCTGCATTCTAGTCTCACGTGAGTCCAACAGCTTTTGTAACCTGAAAAATGTGTTTATATCAATTGTAAATATGTCAGTAGGCTATTATCATATCCGTGACATATGCGTCACAAAGAATTAGAGGTATACCTGTTCGTACACTGTCCAAGCCATAGCAGTCATCAGTGTTCTTCTAAGCATTCGCGGTACAATGCCTTTGAAGTATCCTAAAGTACCGTATTCTTTATATACGAAGACAGAAGCGTGGAGAATACCATTGAATTTTTGCGGATATAATTGCATTTTTGTCTTTATTACGTCCGCTGGTTGAGTAACGGTCGAGGCCAATATACCTGCTAAGATACCACAACTGAAATGAGTCACTGTATCAGAATTCCGGTGGAATGTATCTGTAAACAAATTGATAACAAATTCAGAATATGTTGTGGTCAGTGTTGTTTTCAGTGTATTTACTGTAATTTTGTCATCTCACCTGTCTTAGCGACTGCGTTCTTCAATTGAGTATAAAACATAAGATAAAGGCCACTGAACGGTGCGTCACGAAGAAGGGTTGGCACTAAGCCACTGGAAAGCCCTCTTACCCCTTCTTGCTTATAAATAAGTTTCAATGCTTCTCCGATACTATTATATTTGTAAACGCCACTCTGCAGGAATACGAAAGTTTGCCTTGATATATCCGTAAGCTGATTTCCATTTCATTGGTAATATATATTTATGATATTCAATAGTAAAAAATGTACGTACTTCGAATCGTGTTTTTACGACTGTTATTGGAATTAATAAAGCACCAGACATTGAACGAGCGGTAATACCTAGTGTTACCGCTTGTAGAGCTGTCAGCGGTTCTTTAAAATTCAGTGTATGTTTCAGCCAGTGTAAAGAGGAAAAGTATAGTCCAACTCCTGGAATCACCCTGGTTATAGACTAAAAAAGAATAGTTAGTCAATGATAATAAGAAATAACATATTTTATACAGCTTTTTGTTTAGGCATATACATTATTTGTGACATTGAAACATACTGGTGTAATACCCTTCCAGAGTCCAAAGACGTTTTCTTTCTGAATTATCTGGATTACTGTTGCCACCATGCCAGCTCTTGAAGACCTACAAGATTTGACACAATGTAACCTGCTATCATTTCATCCTTAGCAATTCTAGTTCTTTCTAAAGCAAATTTTCAGTATTATACCCAACATGAGCGTTAACTCTGCCCTGAAGTCTGGTTTTTACAAGGTCCAGAGGTTGAAATAGTATAGTTGAAAATGTCCCGGAGAATGATCCAGCGAGGAAAGATTTCAGAATTGGGTACTGAAAGCATACAACAATGGGAGGTTTTACTTTTGTCATTACGTTTTGTGTGGGTACTTGAACTTTCTTATATGCTAAGAATTGCTCAAATATTTCTGCTATACGTAGATAAGTTATTGCAGATTAAGGAGCTTAAACGAAACGATGACAGTTTCAGTTACTGACATTGCGATAGCTCAACAATGTGCAATCACTCAAACGTGTAAACACATTACATTGATCATAATGTTGTATGTGAGAAATATCATGCACGAGTTTCCTCACGTGAGTTCTTCTATATCAAAAGGTCAATACAATGGTTATCTGCTTAATGAAACCCCTCAGACTATTGCTACATGCATAACTTTTTTATTTGCAGGGAATGTTGTTCTCATTGCAATTTTAAGTTAACTTATAGGTATGAAATTTGATAATATTACATAAAATTGCATGTGTTGTTAAATTTATAATAAAAATATATTAAATTTATGATAAAAATACTGTTAGCAAGCTGATAGAAGAAAAAGCGATTAACATAATATAATATGGCACGTACCGTTATTTTCTTATTCGTTCATTGACAATTTAATACAAATTGTAGTCTGTGATTACGATACAGTGAGAATACAATGATATTCAAATATATCAGAAACTTGAAAGTATTGTCCGATGACACTGTCAGTGGTATGGGATAATTTTTATGTGATTTGGTAATTATTATTTAGAATGTAATCTAATTTGTGATACGGTAATGAGCACACTTACTGTTCCTACAGCTTCCATAGCGTCAAACTTTTTGGAATCGCGAAAACAGAGAAACCATATCAGTGCTTACAAACTAAAACCGCGAAATGTGTCGTGGACGAAGAGGCGGCAAGGGAGCAAGCACAAATCTCTCTTTCTTGGGTGTCACTAAGATACTGAACACATTGATGAAGGCGTGACGGTTACTTACGTCCTCGGTTATCTTCGTTTCTCCACTTTTGGGGTCAATTGAGTGACCTGACATATCAAAACATATCGAAACAAAAAGTCCACTATCAAAGAGAAACGTGATTTAAACGTGACTTGGCCATAAACGTGATGTTTCCCAGCAAACGTTGCTGAGCTTGAAAGCCTCTTTCAGAGACATTACAAAGAACATTGCTGTTTCTGAAATGCTCGTAATCGATCAGATAAGATTTTGACGGTTTTATCATAATCCTTTTAATGCTTCTGCTCAGGCAATATAAGTACATATCACATGCGCGGCCAACAAAAGTTTTGCAAAATTTTTTGTAGAGGTTAGTTGCATCCCGGGTCATTTTTGAATCGCATGAATTGGTATACATGTAATCTGTAGTTATTATTATTATTACTATTAAAAAAATAGTATAATAATTCAAACGCCGACGCCATAATTCGGCATTACTGTTTTATTACCGGCAGTCACAGATGCACGCATGATAAATAATTGTACATGTATCAAGAAAATGTTTTCCAAATAATAGTGTTATTTGAAAGGAAATGTAGGGTACTTGTGAAGAAACAAAGCGTTCTAGTGCGTGATATGTGCGTCAAGAATTTTCTTTTAACTTGTAAAATCGGGATCACTGGGCAGGTTATCTTTGACGATGATTTCGTATGATTTGTTGTTTGTCTCGCTGTAGAATTTGCCCGGATCTGACGTAATTGAATATATGTATGTCGTATACATTCACACATACGCATTGGCGTGTGAATACGTGTAGAGCGAATGACGCATGTATTTCCTTTTATTACACGGCTGTTTCCGCGTCAAAGCACGTCAAAGTAGCGGATTTGTATAGATGTGTGGGACGTTACCCGTGATGCCGATACGTATCGGTACATGAATTGTTTGCGCAAACGATAGGCGGGCGAATATTTGCAAACAATCTGACACAAATTATCAGAATGAATGACGCAAAATGCTCGAATAGAAGTGGTCATATATAAAATTTGCATGCGAACACAATTTAAAATGCGAACGATATGCCTGACCTCTTTTGTGAGATCGGTGAATTATATGTATTTGCAGATATTGCCGCTAGAGCACGCTAGAGGTGTTTCTCTTACTTCCTCTTCCGAAAGCGGTAGTTCCTCGGCCATTTTGCACGTTCGCTCTGTTGAGGACGGTTGGTTTCTTCTCGCCAGATTAAGTAAGTAACATTTATGTTTCCAATTTGCTATGAGTTCAATATTTCTACTACCTTAAATACATAGTTGCCAGTCATATATACGATGTACTTGCCTATCAGTTTTGATTAATGGATTTTTGTTACCCGAGAATGATATTCGAATGCCACGTGGTCGATTGGTTTTTCGGTCTTGTAATTATCTGTGGTGCTGTTATAATCTTACGCAAAACTTCGTTTCTCGCTGAAGAAATGGCACATACGTCGGTAAATATTTTCTTTAATAAATATTTGATATCGCAGACAACCGTCAGCGAAGATGGTGAACGGAAGAATCCCGTCGGTCTTTTCAAAGACCTACGTTACGCCAAGAAGGCCATATGAGAAGGCACGCTTGGATCAAGAATTGCGAATTATTGGTGAATATGGACTCCGAAATAAACGCGAAGTCTGGAGAGTTAAATATACTTTGGCAAAAATCCGGAAAGCTGCTCGTGAACTTCTCACACTTGAAGAAAAAGATCCTAAAAGGCTTTTCGAAGGTAATTTATGAATAAATGTGGTCTTAATGATGTTAATAAAATGGTACATTTTTTAAACTCTATTTTCCTAATTAAATATCATATGATGAGAACATGCAGAATTCTGACACCTCTTGTCTGAATTTCAATGTTTTTGTAGAAATATGCACATTCGCTGAGTTGCAACTTTGTTAATGTATTTAAAATATTTCAATAATACTTGGTTCTTAGAAGTGGAATATTTTTTTTCGTTTAGGAAACGCTTTGTTGCGCCGCTTAGTTAGAATTGGAGTATTGGACGAAGGTCACATGAAACTTGACTATGTACTTGGTCTGAAAATTGAGGATTTCTTAGAAAGACGACTTCAAACTCAAGTATTCAAATTGGGTTTAGCCAAATCTATTCACCATGCTAGAGTTCTTATTCGTCAACGACATATTAGGTAAGTTTAATCTGGCATTGTATAAAGTACGAGCGCCTTAAACGTCTGGGCAAGAGATATCTGAACTGTAAGACAGATTATTTCTAATCGTTAAGGCAAGATTAATTTCTGTATAATCACCGGAAGAGTAAGAAAGTTCTCTGCCCGGCTTCAAATCAGAAAACATTCCAATTGCCAAATGGCAATTTATTTTTATTGTGATCATGTAAATTCTTTGTTTGCGCAATTATCTGCAAGTGAAATCTTTTAATTAAATGGTAGCTTGAATTTTTGCTACTTCAGATATGCCCAGTGAGCTTGTCCGGTTGAACCTGGTCAGGATATGTTGCTCTGAATCTATTTCTATTGAAAGAATTTATATCAGGCAGGCCACTTAAACATCAGTTTCATCTGATGTTTAACGTCTGCCACTGCTGATAGGCATGTGTTAAGGCTGTTGACCTGACTTGAGCGAGAGCTGGCGTTACAGTCGTTGCAGTAAGATTGTTAGATGCATATAACATTGAATACCACCAGATTTGTGGTGTATCGCTACAACTGCTTAGCAACAAATTGAAAATGATGTGATTGAAACGTGTCTTGTTTCAGAGTTCGCAAACAAGTGGTGAATATACCGTCCTTCATTGTGCGGTTAGATTCGCAGAAGCACATTGACTTCTCCTTGAAATCACCGTTCGGTGGTGGCAGGCCTGGTCGCGTCAAGAGGAAGAACCTCCGCAAGGGTACAGGCGCTGCAGCTCCTGAGGAGGAAGAAGATTGAGCAAATCTTATGAAATTTGAATAAACGTACGATTACCACATTTATTTGTGTAAAATTTTATTTTCTATCTGATATTTAATTTCGCTCCTAATATGCTTATACATATATGTCAGGTTAGCAACTTTTATATTTGTACTTTCGATTATGTCTTTGCCTAGTATTTCGTTTAGGCGATGTTAGTATGTGTAAAATGTATTGAGCTTGTACCAGGTACTAGTAAATATTTACTTTTGATGTAAAATCTCATTCGTCCAATGTGTATAAACAAGCAATTGAAAGACGTAGACAGAAAATTAGAAATGGCGGTCGAAGAAGATAGATTTGATCAGTGAAAAGAGCTAAGCTATGAGGACGAGACAAAATTGCGAGCTAGCATTGTAGCCTCCTCGCGCAGTTTCTAGATTTTGGCCGATAGCATGAGGAAGTATGTTTTTAAGCTCATTGCTGGAAATGTAAGGTTGTAAATAATTTGATACCGTTGCAACGAGATTACCATTAAGTTGTCGCGTTTAATCCAGCTTCTGTTTATGAGACCCTAGAAATTTCTACGCACACTGTTAGGTACTGCAATTAGAATGTTATTATTAATCGATGTATCGACAGACGTTTCATGATTCGTTTCGAAAACCATTAATTTACATCAGCGGTCGGGGAACCGGGGTAAATTACCCCAAATGGGGTAAAAATGAAATTTGTGGGGGTAAAAATGAAACTTTTGTGAGTAAAAAGTATATATTTTTAATTTGCTATTTTATATATGCATGGGGGCTATAATATGAAAGATGCTAAAAAGAGGCGATTTCGTTTTTTTTTTTTTCCTCTTCGCCATGGGGTAATATCAACTTACACAAAAATATTTTGGGGTAATGATTAAAAAAGTTCCCCGACCGCTGATTTACATGTTCGACTATGGTACGTAAGTTTGTCCGAAATATTCGAACCAACGTGTAGTCTTTTTGCGTCTAATAGGTGGGGTTTCTTCCTAACATGTCGAGGGGATGGAGATTGGAGTGAGTTAAGGGTGCTTTCAGGGTGTAACTCGAGTGGCTTCTACTATTCGCTGTCTCGTACAGTCTTTTCCGATTGCTTCTGTCCATTAGTTTGCCTCGGTTGTATACATATATTCGGATGTGTGTGCGCGCGCGTGTGTGTGTGCATGTATGGGGTTATTTGGCATTATAGTACCAATTCATGTCTAACTCTCCCCTCTCTTAACATGCATGTTCATCATTGCTATGTAACCATTGAACCAAAATTTCTAGCATTGAAATCGGCTGCTTCCTAATGTCAGCAAGTGAGGGGAAGAAACATATATTTACCGAGCCGGGGGTGAAGAGGTCTATAGGGATGCGGAAAGCTTCACTCTTCTCGCGTTGAGTGTAAGGCATGTCGCTATGAAAAAAGCTCGCAACCTAGTTTTCCCTGCTACTATATTCTTTTTATAGACCGAATATTTTCATTCCCCATTCTTTTTTCTCCTGCGAATATTGCGATTACCATTTACCCCTTACTTTCAGAAAAACGCATGCAACGATTTTTTTTATAGGTGGAGACCTCGAAAGTTAAGTTAAATTATTAGATATCCAGCACCGATGCAAGTTTAGCTTCGGCTGCAATTTTATGCTAATGACGTAATAGGAGCAATTGTTACTTTTGTTCAACGAATTGTACGATACGTGAAACGAGAATTCATCAAAGTTGTTAGGCGAATGGAGTTATAAAACATATGTTTGACTAACTTTCATTAAGGAGTGATAATAATTTTACTTGATACAATAGTTGACGAGAGAAAATGAAAATGTTCAGAGTTGGTAGAGTCATGAGAAGTGTATATGTGTTGGTGTGAAGGGGGGGGGGGGGGGGGGGAGCAGTATTAGATCAAGATTGGTATATTTCCTCTAGTTTGCCCTTTCTCGTGAAATTATTAGCACAGTGGTTAGTTTATAGGTCTGCGCTTAGAATTTTTTATTGATGTACCGGAAAGTGTATAGATAATCGGGATGAACCGTTACGCCCTTGTATACCCTTTCGTACACGACGCGCGCTCTATTAAGGATGAGAACATTTCTTTCCTCGTCTCTTTCATTCTTCGAGAAATCTTTACTCTACCAGACTTGTACTTGATTCGTGGACTGGATAATTAATGTATATATTCGGCACTTTGAGCGAGCTGTATTCGAAGATTCATAATATTCAGCGAAGGGACGAGAAAGCTATCTACAGCTACAATTCGAAAGGGATCGAATGTTGAGTGTACGTTAGTTTTTAAAAATATATTTTCTACGATCAATCGTCAGTCGTCAGTTATCGAATAAGGTGGTCCACTCGGCAACCGGTCAGGTGTCTTGTTAGTCGACCTTCGCTCCGGCCTTTACAACATTCCAATGAGACCCGTCGAATTCCATTGGTAGTCCTCCTTTCGTCATGACCCTGTAAACTCTGCGCTGAGCGCAGATCGAAGGAGAGTGCATCGTGTATCTCATTTGATTTCTTTCCGAGGGACAATTAGGTAGAATCGTATTGTGATCGTATCGTATCGTCGTTAACCGATCGTCTATCGTTTAACCGCCGTTGTCGGCGATTGTGTGACGTCAGTTAACAATTTGATCGCGTTCAAGTTTCGCGCACGATCTCGCACGAGCGCGGGGCTAGTCCCCGGTTCGGCTAAAGTCGGTCGGCCACCAGCTGGTTCGAGGCTCAGAAACGGCTCAGTCGCTTCGCGCGCATCTCGGCGAACGTATCGTTCCGATAATCGGTTCTCACTTGCGCAGCCTCAATATTGTCGTCGTGCACGTTTTAAAGAAATTCAGTGCTCGAACCAAAGTGCAAGACGTACGTCATCTACTTTCTTCATTCCTTACTTCCACACCTTTTCCTTACCCTGTGCTCCCTCGACCTCGGTGTCACGATACACTCATCAGGGAAAATTTGCTCCTGCGATTCTGTGCGATAGGTTAATTAGACGAGGGTGTCTCTTGCCGACAGTGAGTGAAGTGGTAAGTAGATGTGAATAGCGGACCGCTCTGACTTCGTTGCGTCCGGATTGACTGATTGTCTGGCAGTTGACTGACTGCTGTCTTTTTCCACTTGTCTTCCTCCACTTCGTCTTGTTCGTCTCGATCGTTTCTTGCCACTCTTGCCTAGCCAATACTCGTAGTCCTTTCGAATGAAACGCCGCGCCATGATCTTTTATAAATTGTTACTCACAATCAGCCACGCGTTTTGACTGTCGACTAGTTTTTACGATAAGCGTAAGGCGTAGTACTGTGTAGCACTGTATTCTGGTCCGCACTACGCTCTACGATGTAACCTGTCTTATATGCGCGTGATCTTCGAAAACGAATCTTTCTCGACACATGTACGACATATAGGAGGCTTCGTTGTAGACTCGTTTCCTCGGTTACTCCCATACGTCTGTACAGGCACGTCTGTAATTTTATACTCACCCACTGCAATTTTCATAGCAACGCTTTCGGTCTGTTCTGAGTGGACGACTAATAGCAACTGTCACGATGACATTTTTTTCCATCGCTCTACTTAAGCGAGTAAAGAAAAATTGAAGGAAATACAGGAACATACCGATACTCCCTCCCTCTGTCGCTCTGTCTTCCCGTCCCTCCCTTTTTTCCTTCCCCTTTTTTTATTGACTCTGTCACGTCTCATTCGGTGGACAGTAGAAATTCTGGGAAATTGACACTTTTGAAAGTGATCGATTGATATGCATAAATCTGTAATTATTTGCGGTGCAAAATAAGTGAGATTCGGGGGCAGCGATACTGGGAAGGATATTTAACGTTTGCATCGACTGACCGCGTGCGGATAGGGTAATTTTTGAACAATACGGTAGAAGGTGATAAAGGTAAATTGAGTGGACCGATGAAATAGCTCGGCGATCAATTGGTTTTGGACGGATGCTTAACTTGATTGGCTTAGCGGGGTCATTTTACGGTATGCTCTTAGAATTTTCCGAAAGTGCGTATTATCTAGTTGTTCCGCGAAAGGGTATCCGGGTGTTGTTGCCCGGGCGCGGTGCAGTCTAGCCACTTGTCGGTCTAGAAATTCCGAGTCCGAGTGTGCATTTTACTCGAGCCAGTCAACGTATTAGGTAGGATAAGGAAGTGGAAATTATTTATTGAGTAAGAGGCTGAACGATTGTGTTCTTTTCGCGCCGTTGTTATTGCTATTGGTAGAATGAAAGGCATGACGCGTCTATGTATGCGGATAGATGTATTTGCAGGTGTATGAGGTAGGATAGGAGGGTAGGAGGGTAGGAGGGGAGCGGCAAATGTATCGAGAGTATGCCGCGAGTATGCCGCGAGTATGCCGCGAGTGGTTATACCGCGGCCAAGCGCGCGCCTTTATTTGACTATGTGTGCGTATGTGTGTTCCTGCCTGCAGGATATCAGGACCGTTTTATAACCGTTACGACAGAAGAGGCAGGACGACATTCCACAGTGGCGGCCACTCCATTTGAATATGACCTCACGGACGAATCTTGATAATATTCTTTCGGGACACACCTTGAATGTGCCCCGAAAGGAAAAAAAAATCATGCCCCGTACATTTTCAACTTTTCCATTCAGATACCTTAAACAGTTGCGTGCGTCTATCTTTCCTTGTTGTCGAACAAATTTCTCCTGAATTCCGCGAACACCTTTACTCACAACGGAGAGGTGTTTTGGCCGTTTCCTCGTAAAAGTATCGCTCCATTCCGCGAGCGAATCAATGCAAAAATCGTTTCCATTTGCTGCCGAATTTATCGAGCAGACATTTGTCCTGTCTCAGTGTCCCTTAACATTTTTTCGCTAATTTTTCTCTTTCTCTCTTCTTTTCCTCTATTCGCGTATGTGCATTCTTTTCTTCCCAAGCGTTAAGACCTACATCACGGTTCGCCCATTTATCATTTCGTTTACTGGCTACATATCGCAGAGACCGGTATTTTTCACTGCGACGATTCGACTGCTTTTCTCGGGATGTGGCGTTTCCTTCGTACGCAACGAAAACGCGGCATGCGCGCGAATAATGTAAACATGCGGCAATGTGCCGCTTTTCCGAACAAGATAGGCTCATTAAGAAGATTGGAATTTTCATCGTTGATCGCACGCTGAGGGGTCAGACAGGATCGTGTTTCATTTTCTTCCATCGCTACGTCGATACTTTCGTCGAAAGGAGTAGGAATGGATTATTGAATTTGCATTTTCTACGGTTAGGAACTTGAGAGCAGAATGGAAAAGTTGATAGACTTTAATATTTCTTTTATTGTGCGAATGCGTGAGTAGAAGTCTAGAAGAGGATAGGTCTCGCGTTTGCGGTAATAATCTCATTTCGTTGGTTCGTATGTCGAAGGATGATGAAAAATCCTCGGCTTTATGGATATACGGAGGTACGTCATTCTGGCATTCAGTGTAATGGTAGATTCGATTATGGGCAGAAAGCGTGTAAAAGTGTCGAATATGTTCGACTGCGTCGACACTTTTCAGTGACTATGCAGGTCCGGATTAGGAACTTTCACAGGATTTCTCGATTTCGGACTACCCTAGAATCAGGTTGATAACCCTACGATAGGCACTCGGTCGCGGTTGATTCGGAAATATATATTATTTTCGCCTCAATGACGTCGAGGATGGCTGTGCAACTTGTTTCTTGTCTCTGTTTCTTCGCTGCCGCTTATGCGGTTGGCACGTAGTCATTTTCTAGCGTGAGCTTGGAGATTGCTTAGTTAGAAGCGAACAGGCGAACAGTCGAATAGGCGAATAGGCGAATAGGCGAATAGGCGAATAGGCGAATAGGCGAATAGGAGAACGGACGAAGGAAGGAAGGGAGGTAACAGTGAGCGAGTGAGCGAGTGAGGGAGCATATACCGGCTGTCCTTGCAGAACGAAAGTACCCTGGAAAACGTGACCTCTCCTTTCGTATAATACCGAACGGCGAGTAGTACCGTAGAAGCAATGCCGCATCGTAACTTCGTAGAGCTATTCCGAAAGCTACAGTCGCGACAGTGCCTTATACGATACTATGGGCATACTCGGACAATTGAAAGAGGAATTTTATCAATACACCCTGCCCCTCATCTTTCATTGCAGCTCTCTACAGCGAAGTGAAGGAAGATAGGGAAGGTGGGCGACGAGATTCTTTGGGAAAGTGGAGCGGCCAGCGTGACATCCAGTCTCGTGAGGACGTCAAAAAATATGAGCAGCTCGTGAGATTGGCGAATGTGAAGTTTGCAGACATCGTGGGCTGGTGGTGCCAATCATGGAGACCGAAGAACTCACGAGGCTCGTCGACGAGATATATAAGGTTCGTAAAAGGCCGTTAACGTCAACAATTTTCTTTCCGCATTCCGGGTTCCGTTTCCGCTTCCGTTTCAAATATGAAGAAAATTATGAAAATTAAACGGAAACGCAAGAATCCGGCAAACTAGGAAACTGTTTCCCGCCCCAGTGTAGATTTTGTCGTATCGTTTCCGGCCTATGGGCTCGAGGCTGGCGAAAGCGCGGAACCGCTTTCGCTGGCGCTAAAAATTTGCGACAATTATGTCGCGTCAGGTCGCGTCGGCGCGTTGAAAAGTGATTTGGCCAATCTTTAAATCGCATACGATTGCCATTTAATTGATGGAGGGGTAACGTGTCCAGCATCCTCCGGCTGAGCGATGTCTCTACGGGATAACGAGATAACTATGGGTTAACACCGTTATCGCAACACGAGCTTTATGGCTTCCCCATCGCTGACAAGCGAGCCCCATGGTGCGAGTATATCATGAGACGTGCTGTTATGTTTCAACGGGGATGTTCGCTTCGCATATATCGCCAGCTTACCATTGGATAGAGGGAGAGAGAAAATGAAGGGAAGGTAGCTGGCTATTAATTGCCTTCCGATCTACATGGAGAGAGCGCCGCATCGATGCATGTTCTTTTGCAATAGTATATTTACCCGAAATTTGTACCTTTACCATTGCTTACAATGTTCCACTATCGTTTTAACACTTGGCACCTTTGCTATTTCTATTGTTCTCTTTTAAAAATAGTCGACAAGCTTTCGTATGAAACTAGGAGATGAGGAAGGTTAAGGCAGACACGGTGATAGGTAGAATGGTGAATGGGCGAGAGGAAGGAAGGAGGGAAGGAGGGAAGGAGGGAAGGGAGAAAGGGAGGAAGGGAGGAAGGAAGGAAGGAAGGAAGGGAGGAAGGAAGGAAGGAAGGAAGGAAGGAAGGAAGGAAGGAAGGAAGGAAGGAAGGAAGGAAGGAAGGAAGAAAGGAAGGAAGGAAGGAAGGAAGGAAGGAAGGAAGGAAGGAAGGGAGGAAGGAAGGAAGGAAGGAAGGAAGGAAGGAAGGGATGAAATGGCGGTGGGAGGGGTTCAGTGTGAAGCGTATGGGATTGCAAGGGCGAATCGGGTAAAATTAAGGGATCAGATTGGATTAGGCGCTTTGCCACTAGCACAGACATCAGCAACCGTATCGCGTTCACCATTGCGAATTTTGCCATCGTCGATTGCCCGCTTAACTTTGATGTACCGGAACTCAGAAAAGATCTCTTGCCAAAATTAAGCGTGTTCTTTGTTATCGCACTGACGCGAACAGAGTAACTCGGCTGAAACCAAGAGCGGCACATTGAAAAAGAATTTATAAACACAAACGTATTTCAATGTCCAGAAAGGTTATTGACTGCGGCTATTTGCACTTTGATAATATTAATTAAATGAATGCTTATAATAGTACTTAATAGTTAAATGTTTTGTCATCTTGGGATTGAACTTTGAGAAAGAATTGAAATGCGATGACCGAATGTTTCCGATATCGCAAGTTTGCGTTATACTCAAATGGGATGGACTGATTGATTTATTACACGTATGAAGGTATCTATGGGATACGATGCGAGATAAATCGGTGATTTTTATTGGCTATCGGTATTCAAAACTGCAACTGTACTCTGCTTTTTTCTTTCCCTCGTGAAATTGGCAAAGGTAAGGAGACACACGTGTGCCTACGAAGGAATGGATGTTTTCCTGGCTTCAGGAATTCGATATGAATATTTATGAGAGACCATGCCGACCTGGGTGCGGTGGATGGAATCTCTATTCGTATCGCGCGCGCTATCTACTTGGTTCTTCTTTTTTTCGCTTTACTCTTTCTGCGTCTCCAATATATTTCTCTCACCGTCCGTTTTACCGTGAATATCATGAATTTTTGGCGTTGCTTACATTATTGGATTTGTAAAAACCATTATAAATTCATGTGGCAGAGTTAGTGCGTCAGATATAGGTAGGATTAATCATCTACACACACTCATCATGATTTTTCACCTTTGGAAGATCGTACCTATTATTCATTTTTTGCGCCATCCCGTTCTCTGCTTTTTTCTCTGTTTCCTTCGAAATTAAGATAAGAAGTTTCTCCAGTCCCGAAATGATCTGCATCTTCCGAAGGGTCTTCTCAATTCGACTAGTCTTTACGCAGTTCGATTTCAGCGAAGACCATTTTTGTTCTCACACACCAATTTGGGTTACTGCTATGACAGAATCTTGGGTGAAAAATGCTTTGGTTTCGTTATTTCGTTTTCCGCTCGATGCTTTTCCTTTCTCTCTCTCTCACTCTCTCTCAGGCACACACACACGCACACACACATAGAACCCTCCTCCCTTCTCTTTCTCTTGGAACGGAGAAGAGGGATAGAATCGTTTCCGGCGTAAATTTATACTCCAGCGCTTGAATGCCCGACATGAGTCGAGATGGAGTAAGACAGTGAGTAGAAGGTGAAGGAGAAGGAGGAAGAGGAAGAGAAAAGAGGGACAGACGGGAAGGTGTAGATTCTCTTCGACGACCGAAATCCATCCGCCTACCTTCTCCTTCGAAAGCAAAACGTTCCTGTAAGTGGAAAAGTGAGCGTCCGTCTCTCGTCTCTCAGGGTTCGAAGATGGCTGAAAAACGTCGACAATGAGAAATCCATTTACGTCGATGGAAGATCTTTCGAATTTCTCAGAAATTCGAAGAAGCAAATGGCCAATTCAATTTATCCTATCACCGCGCCATACTGTAAGAACGAACGATGTCTCTCGATCGACTACAGTAACTTGAGATAAGTTCTCGTTCAGTTGCCGTTTTGAATGCAGTTGTTGAAACGATTCGATGAAAAGGAATTTTCGGCAACATTTGTACCGCTGGATAAGTCAGGAATCAAGTGACCCGTATTCGACCGCTCGGGGAGTCAATGACCTCTCGGTAACTTTATACCCCGGCACTAATAACTTCCGTGAAAAATATTGCAACGTGAAAGTGGAATGCGCGTGTTGATATTCTCTCCTCCCCTGGCCCCTCCCCCCCTTCTCTTTCTCGAGCTATGTTGTAAGATTCAGATGGCGTACGAATGAATTGAGCGCAGCGAGTTGTTTAACGCGTTGAACGCCCAAAAGTCGTAGTTGGATGTAGCCCCTGTGGCTATGTTTCCCGGATGACAAATGAAATTCTTGTAAACTACCTACAAAAATCCTGGATCAATTGAACGAAGGAGAGTGTCGTATTTCCATTTGTTAATATTTCCAATCTGTCTATTTTGTATATGCGTGCTCGTCATTATTGTGATACAAAAGGAAATTATTGTAAACTACCTACAAAATCCTGCTTCAATTGAACGAAGGAGAGTGTCATCCGGAAAACATAGCCACAGGGGCCGTCACCCAAGTACGGGTGACGTGGCTACGAACGTGTTAAGTAGCGTCGGCCAAGATGGGGCAAAGAAGAAAGATTCGTTGTATGCGGATCGAGTGGCAAGCGACTAGGATGTTGTCTACGGGATCGTCTAGGAAATCGGTTAGAAAATCGGTTGAAAATCATCTGTAAAATTGTTTAGGAAGGCAGAAGGAGGATCGTGGTACGGTCCTGAGGAGTTTCCGCGGAGAGCGGGACTTTAATGCACTCGAGAGAGTGAGCTGTTCTTAACCGATCCTCGGCTGAGCGAAAGCAACTTTCTCGTCGTGCCACGCGATCTCCTGCTTCGGGAACCGTTGCTTCGCAACTCGTACAATTTTAGCGCGACAGTGCTCGGTCTTCACTGTTTGCCGGCAGTCAGAAAGGAGCAGCGCTGCAATTGGCTCTGTCTTTAATGTTAGTCTGCTACGGCGGCGCTGTTCATTATATCTGGGAGGAAGATGGAAAGACAGGTTAAGCAAATCGAGCTGATATCTAACATGTTAGGGATTAACAATATAAGTCAAAAAGTACCATTTTGCAGGAGCGACGTTTTAACATTTTAAAATAATATAATATCAAGCCGAAGAGTATATATTTATGTTTACAGTAACTCAAACTTTTCTAATAGCTTTAACTATCACTGAAATATTACCAATGTGCATAATCTGCTTTTTTTTTAAATTTAGTTGACTTGTACTATTTGAACTGTTATTATTTTAAACTTATACTCTTAATACCTAACATCATAGATATTATCGATTGATCCGTGTATCGGAACAAGGTTATAGGTTTTAGATGGCTCTTCCTCTACGAAAGTCTATCGAATCCTGACTGGGAATGTAAGGAAGACATTCGGCTCCGTTACGTTATAAGGTTTCAATGTTCCACGATACCGGTGCACTCGAAGTATTGGGTCGGTGCATAAGTCCGTGGTTTTAACTCAGTTTGGAGTTTGTGTGTTGCGAAACACAGGTTTTCTTGATTGTAAACGTATTATTTGTATATATTTCAGGCGATTGAAGATTGAATGTCAAGTTGAGAAAAATGAGCATTTTCGAAACATTTTTCTTTTCGAGTTTAAGCAAGGATTAAATGGCGTACAATAGTTGACTGATCACATTCGAAAACTTGCGCCATTTCCTCCAGCAATTGCTTCATTCCCGTACACTTCACAAATTGTTCTCGCAGCACCTGCTGCACTGGATCCTCGGTTAACCTCGAAGAGTAAAATGTGTCGGAAATGCTAATTTTTCTTAACTTGACATTCAATCATCAATCGCCAGAAATGTATACAAATAATGCGTTCACATTCACGGAATAACGACAAACGATTCATTCATGCCGCATTGTTGCTAACCCAAGCAAATACCGCACGGACTTATACACCGACCCAATATATATTAGGTTGGTGCGAATGAAATGTCCGATTCTTAAGTGAATATATTAAACTGCATATCTTTTTCCAAAAGCTGTTTATTTAATCAAAATATGTTACGCACCGACCCAGTACGTAGTCAAGTTAACGTAGACTCGGTTAAGAGAGCATATTGCCCATCCGTTCGACATTCGGCCAAGGAAGTTCGTTTCTTCATTGCGAACGGCTCTGTCAGTAGATATGCGACCGACTTCGATTACGTGTAGTGCAGTCTTCGTCCGAAAAATTGGACCGGTTTGACTCGTTGGCTTTCCACGCTTCTAACGGTATATTACCTGCCGTCACTTGCGACCATCGCTTCTCTTCTCCCCATTCTTCTCTTCTTTCCTCTCCTCTCCTCTTCTCTTCCCATCCCTTCCCATCTCCACCCTTCTCCCCTCTTCTCAGTCCCGCACATTAGGTTACGCTTTAACTGCACTACCGCCGAGGGTAAAGAGCCGCTATACGTTCGTCCGTCGGCCATTTTCCGAGGTTGTTTCGAAGGAATTTTTGCTATACTACCGTATACAGTATGCCGTGTTTCGCGGCGTATCGGTGCGAATGTTGAGCCATTCCGGTTATCGGATAATACATTAGAGGTATGCATTACGGTATCTGTAGCCAGACCGGTAGGCGCGTATTCGTCGGGGCATTTCCTATTTTCCTTCTTCATTTCTCCGCCTTCTCCACGGGCAAGCATTTCGCTTCATTATGCAACGCGATCTCCCGCTTTCTTCCCTTCTTTTTCCCTTCTCGACGCTCAATTATTTCATTAGGTGCGCATTGTTCAGCACCGAGTCATACCTATCTCTTGTCTTTCTCTCTTTTCGCAATATTGTGCCCATAATTATGAAAGTGGTCTAAGTCAAGATTTAAAAAAATAAAATTACATTGAATAAATTTAGTGTAAACAAATGTGGTGTGAAATAACTGATAAACTCATTTTTTTTTAAATCTTGACTTAGACCACTTTCATAATTATGGGCACAATCTCAGGTGTAGTTTGAAAAGTTGTGCTCTGCCAAAATATCTCACCGTTTCTCTATTTGCAACGAAACAATTTTCTATGGTGTTAGTCGACCTTTATAGATGACAGCTATTAAAAACTTATTGCTACCGAAAAGTTTTTCATTCCTCTATGCCATCTTTTGCGGTCATTCTCTTTGCTCGAAGGCTACTCAGCGGATTGTTCTCCTTTAGCTCCGGCTTCTCTTTAACGGTAAAGGCGAAGAGCAGTGAATTATCGGATAAGAAAGGAAGAGAAATAAAGACGGAAGGTATCTTTTGAAAGGTGCGGTTGTGTGTGCGCGTATGCCTGCATTTAAGCGCACCTTTACCTAATGTTATATCCGAGCCCCCGACGGGTCAGGAGGTCATGTCCACGAAACCTACATATTGCAGTTACTCCCCGTCCCTCTTCCCCCTTCGGCCGTCTCCCTTCCAGTTTCTTTTTATCTACCTCGGTTCATTCTTGTCTTAGTTCCCTTCACTTCAAGTTCCGTGTCAGCTTCCATTCCGTTACTCTGCGCAATCATTTACTTCTCGCTTCTACTCTCTCTCCCTCTCTCTCTCTCTCTCTCTCTCTCTCTCTGTCTATCTATCTATCTATCTATCTATCTATCTATCTATCTATCTATCTATTTATCTATCTATCTATCTATCTATCTATCTATCTATCTCTCCTTCGTCTCGATATATTGCCATTTTAAGTAAATAGGAACTTTTCTACATAATATTAAATCTGTTAATTGGGAATTTCATTGTTTATCAAGTCTAAGAATTTATCTATCTCGCTATACAAAGTATGTAGGATGTACAAGTAGATGGACATAATTTCTTTTGTACACGGAGAATGTATCAGACATTTTTACTTTCACCTCTTCCACAACTGTTGACGGTAGGTAGACACGATAGTTGGGGTTCACTAACGCGGCAGCAAATTGCTAGCGTTTTCTTGTGAGAAGTTCGGTACGCGATCGGTTAAAATTCCCGTTGGCTCGCGCCTCTGCATATCTATGCAATGAACACGTGCGTGAGGTCTGATCGAGAAGGAATTCGGTTTCATGCTCGGACCCATTGGCATGCTGATTCTGAATACGTAGCTAGCTAGGTAGGTAGAAGCTTATCCTGCCTATAGTAGGCCATGTGTATTATCATCCAAAGCCGTTGACGGCCGCATGATCGTGATAGAAAAGCAAAATTGACGTGTTGCAATAGAAGCGTTTACTCTATCGTTCAGTTCGAACGTGTAAAAGCAAACGATGATAAAGGTTAGCGTAACAAGATTAAGTTTGACGTTTTATTCAAGATAGTTCTTATATCTTTATTTGATACCGGTGAGCATCACTTCCCGCGAAGCTTTGCTCGGCAATGTGTAAAATTCAGATTAGCTGATGGCATTTTTTTTAGACGTAGTTGCGGCAGATTCGCCGATAAAGATGATGTGTACACGTGTTTGGTGTCATGTTTCGAGACGATTTATATGAGCACTTTCACATATACGGGTCATTCGCGTGTAAGCCGTGTATGTGATGTTCGTGAAGTTCATATCGTGTACCGTTACTCGACATTCATTCGCTTCTTTTTCATCATCTTCTTCTTCTTCTTCTTCTTCTTCTTCTTCCTGTGCGCTTTTTGGCCAACTTCTATATCTCATCCCCCTCGGTCCGCCCCCTCTTTCTCTGGCTATCGTATACCTCGTCTACCTTCAGGCGCATCAATAAGACGAGTCACGGTCCAGCTCGCACTGTTTCTATTTTCTTGCGCCACCGGTGCTCGATTATGTGGACCATAACGGAATCGGGCTTTAATTTAACTTGCGGATGTCGAGGTTGATCGACCGGATACGAGGTACCACGTGACTGAGGTCCCAGATAATCCTACATCAGACAAATACAATTGTCACAATTGGGCTGTATGTCAACATGCACCTAGACATTATTGCGCGTACATCGCGAAAGGCCATTATTAAATGGCTTTCATACGTTTCCGGTGACGTATAATTATACAGTTTTCGGCGATTTCGGTCACTGCATAAACACTGTTTCAACCGATCAATCAACAAAGGATTTCGAAAACCAATGCAAACAAAACGATTTGAAACAAGTACCAAACAAATTTTTAAAATTGAAATTAACAAAACCAATGAATTATAATAATATCAAAAATTAAATGATGAAATAATGTAATGAAAAATATGTGAAGAAGTTTAAATGAGCAAAATAATTATATATATAAATCTCTGACTAACCTGGTCAGGATCTCCCTACGTTTCGACACACTGCGTGTCCTCTTCAAGGGATACGTAAACAATGAGGTGTTTGACCAGTTAGTCGTATTGCATGTTTCCGGTAACGTATAATTATACAGTTTTCGGCGATTTCGGTCACAGAATAAACAATAGCTCAACCAATTAATCGACAATGGATTTAAAAAAACATTGCAAACAACCGATTCGAACTATTATGTTAAAGTAATTTAGAATTGAAACAAGAAACATTTTTTTTTTTTTTTAAAATGTGGAAAATAATAATATTCAATAATGAGCAATGAGAAAAATTTTTTGGTTATAATAAAGAATATGTAAATGATACGTTTCCGGTAACGTATAGTAAACTTTCGTTGTAAATTAAATACAGATTACAGTTCCTCCTTTGGCGGCAGTTTAATGAAAACAGGCAACTCTGAGGTCGACTGATTCGGTGATCAGCCTTACATAGGAGGCCTATTGAAGAAGGCAGAATTATATCATATCAATGTTTGCGGCGTTTGGTCGTTCGGTTGCATCGGTTTGCGTCGATGTTAACACGTTGATCGCCCAATCACCCGTACTTGGATGAAGCCCCTGTGGCTATGTTTCCCGGATGACAAATGAAATTCTTGTAAACTACCTACAAAATCCTGGTTCAACTGAACGAAGGAGAGTGTCATATTTCCATTTGTTAATATTTCCAATCTGTTTACTTTGTATATGCGTACTCGTCATTATTGTGATACAAAAGGAAATTATTGTAAACTACCTACAAAATCCTGTCTCATTTGAACGAAGACGAGTGTCATCCGGGAAACATAGCCACAGGGGCCGTCACCCAAGTACGGGTGACATGGCGTTCAACGTGTTAATGGAGCGCATCAACTTAAAGTGATCGCGGGAAACCGATTGACAAGTGGGGCACAGCATCTCGCTCCATGGAGGATGTAAAAAGCGATTTCACCGTAGGGAAAGTATTCCGCTCTGAAAAGTAGAGTATGACAGCACGTGCTAGTCCGACTGTCGCTGTACTCTCACGGTAGCTGCTACCGATTGACACCCAAAAATTAGGAAAATTCACGAAATTGGAAGCTACGCTATGATACGCTCTCTCAAGCTCGGCGCATCAAATTGAATATCATATGCATTACGATTTTCGTCACAATCTTTCAAAGTTGTCATGCCCAACGGCATCCGATATCCTCTTCACACGACGAGCAAACCGATGAACGATACTAATTACACGAATTGCCTTTGTTTCAGAATATCTTGGACAAATTCAATCCAGGAGCGAGGCAGCTTATCAATGCTGGCAAAGCGTATCTCAAGGCTCTTCACGGTGAGTAAATATGTATTGTAACACATTGAAAAGATATAGAAGATATTATAGTTCAGTGATCGATTAGATGTGAAATGGAGCTATTCGGCAATTTTCACGAATTTTAATAAGAACCGGGACGAAACGAAACGAATTTTTCGGGGATTATAATATCCCCTCTTTCTTATTAAAATTAATGAAAATTGTCGAATAGCTGCATTTCACATTGAAAACATATTTTTGCTCTTCGAATACGGCCTAAAGACCTTACTCTCCGTTACTCTTAAACTGTGTTTCGCTCCTTGCCATCATTCGATTACCTGCAGTGAATTAACCCGCTGACCTTGAAAGCACGTGCATACCACTCCTCACGTGCGACGAAAGTCCGAATGTAGGCTGAGCGATCGTATCCTCGTGCGATGTACTTAATTACTGAGCAGTGATCCGATTGTTTGTGTATAGCCAGTTCGATTGGAATGGAGGGCGAGACGTGAGACGTTAGGAGAGTGAGGGAGCGAGAGAAAATTGTTGAGCAGACGGGCAGGTTAGGTAGGGTAGCCGGGGAGCCAGGGGTGTAGAACCTTTAACAGAGTCAGGACATAGAGCGGGAACTCGGCTCGCATAGAGGGATTTCGAGCCGGCTGGAAAGCTCCGACGTAAGCGGGGCTTAAATCTAGCTTTGTCACGGTGAGAGCACACGTAGAATTTCATGTTCGCAAAGGCGATGTCTGGGCTACAGTGCGTACGGTTTATACGGTTTATACGCTTTATACGCTTTATACATTGCGTACCCCGTGCGCATCGGCGAAAAGCATGATATTTATGACGTTCGCGAATTTCGAAGCTGAAGAGTGAGCTAGATGAGAAATAGCTAGATGGGAGGGTCCAGGTTTTCGTTAGGCTTGTCTACGTTTCGGGTACATCCGGAATAGGTGGATCTAGCCTCTCTGTACCGATGCCTATCGTATCGTAAAGTATGGGAAAAGACGTTACCGAAAGTAGAAGACGATGAGAAAATCGAGTGATACGACGTTGATTACGTTTGGGTAAACTAGAGTCGGGTGGAGATATGGGCGGAGTGCGTTGATTAGCCGGAAGTGATCGATTTGGAGGGGGAAGGAGGGAAGGGTTGATTCGAGAATCGGCGCGTGCGTAATGGTTCCATTAGCGCACCCGGTATGTGTGAATTGAGGCTGGCTACGTATAGTGCGTGCGGATACGAATATGTAAGGTATTCGAGATTAACTGCCGTTGAAACGGATTCCACGTGCACCTAGCTTCTGCCTTCGCCGTACAGATCATTTTGATAGGATGGCCTTCGCTTCGGAGCTGACAGGGACTTTCAATCGTTTCTTTTTTATTCTTACCGTTTCGACGTCAGAAATATTGAGCGAAATGAGGGGAGAGTGGGTTAGGTGGCTGTGAGGCGGTTAGGTCGGGCTTCTTCGGAGGCAGGATAACGAAATTAAGAGCATCTGGTGTCCCGGTTGCGCATAAGACTAGCGCCGAGGCTCAGTCGAACTAATTGAATCGTACACCGAGAGGAGGACATGTCATTCAGGTCGCCCTCAACTTTACGCTATTATCCTCCCTTCCATTTTTTCCGAGGCAAACTTTTTCCACTCTTTCGACAGACAGGATAATCTAATGAAACGGATACGAGGAAGAAGGAGGTTCGGAGAGTGTGAGAAAAGAAGTTG
The DNA here is from genome assembly GCA_914767735.1 of Anoplius nigerrimus. Taxonomy (NCBI): domain Eukaryota; kingdom Metazoa; phylum Arthropoda; class Insecta; order Hymenoptera; family Pompilidae; genus Anoplius; species Anoplius nigerrimus. Next base: position 9,991,908 of record OU612090.1, read on the forward strand.
GCATCCTTTTTGAATCTGCTGTGCCATTATTAATGTTGGAAGGGTACGTAGTTAAGTGACGCCCTAGAGAAGCGTCCCTGACTTCTCCCCTTGAAACGGTAGCGATCGCCCGGTATAGGGTTGCGATTGTCTTCAGTGATTACGGCTTTGGGGGTTGTTTGCATTTAGGAAGCCATCAACGCTTAATCGCATTCCTTCTCTGGCCTGGGGAGATTGCAGCATGCGGGAGGGAAGACGGAGAAGGGAGGGGGGAGCCAGAGCTTGTCCTTCTCCCTCTCGACTTCACGCTTAAACTCGTCGATTACATTTTCTATCCAATATTATTTGCCGATTGCAAAACTTGACGCTATTTAGTCTTGTTGCGCTTTTATTCAACGAGTTACATGGCAGATACAGTGACGTGGACTAATTTTTCTTTAAGGTAGTACCTCCGCGACAATCCAGGTAAAAAGTTTTGACTCAGTACCCACATTAAACATATCAGCAAATTCAGTCTGTAGCCTGTGGTTTTTTTTTTTACGAGATTGTACCTCTTACACTATCATATTCTCTATACGAATACACACATACTATGAAATATTATATTATTCTGTGTGAAAATGTGGCAACGTCGCATATTTTTTTTCGGTTGTCAACGTGGCCGGCGACGAAAAGACACATACACTCGCGCAGCGCCGATAATGCATCGTTGCCGCATCATTTCTACGCGACTTCATTGATATCCCCTCCACAAAAAATAATCGTCTAACTATGTTATTCTTTCGAATGTTTCATTAAAACTACGTGGTGAACAATTTCCATTTTTTTGTAACATATTCCAAATATATTACTCTAACAAATATTAGTTTTTCATCAAGATGGTAAAAGTCCTTCAATGCAAAAAAATATAAAATATGTCATTTTCCCACGCTTCTCCTATGCTGTATGTACGAAACATGTCATTTTTAATTGCAATTATCTCATGTTTGGTGTGGTCAACCGTCTCCAAATTTTAACATCGCGTGTGTTATGCATTTAACCACTTACACTCCAAATTTTAAAGACTTCTGAAAATGTTGCAAATTCGGAGGTACTACCTTAAAATGATCGCGTCAGAAAAGAAGCGTATTCTGAAAATAAGGTCTCTCATCTCGTCGAACTCCTATCTTTTACGCTCGGCGACTTTATGCTTTCTGCCCGATGGTATTGAATTGAGCTTTGTCTTATTATTTTCTTTACCCGTTCGAAACGCCGGTGAATTATGCTTTTAACTTCGCTACCACGAAACATTTCAAATTCATCCGTTTGCCCCAATGCTCTTGCTGTCTATAGAATGTCTAATCTCATTGAGTAGGCGTCCGGTTTTGAGGCTTTGGCCAGAACCGCCCCGCAGACTGGCCACAAACAAGGAGAGGCGGCTAATTTCGAGGTTGCTCAGCATTTCCACGCCACTGATCCAATCTCTCTCTCTCTCTCTCTCTCTCTCTCTCCCTCTCTCTCTCCCTCGCTCTCTCTCTTGCAACATAGGCACACAGACATCTACGTTCTTGAAACTTTTATATGCCCGACGTGCAAAATCATCAGTGAAAAGGGTATTTAGTCAATATATTCCTCTTACAACGTTTACAATACAGTGCATTTTCGGTTGCGTACTTGTCGATATTTGTTTACCTTATTCCTATTTTCTGCGAGTGTATCTTGTTTCTTCGATAATACGAGTTCCTTTCGGGAAAATAGCGTTGTACCCCTTTTTATGAATAATGTATCGTCAAACGTTTCCTCTGGAACTCGATTGAAATTTCTGTGCTGGGCCTCATTCCTTTCTGTGAGAGAAAGATTAATTTGATGTCTTTCATCTAATCAGGTAGGTCGAATGGCGAAGGAGGAGGTAGCGAGAGGAGGAGGACAACGGTATACAGAGCAGTTGAATCAGCTATGAACGACACGGCCGTCGGCTTCATTCAAGAGTTTTGCCAACTTTCCTAAGTATTCTTAATTTCGCCGGAGAGAGAGACTGGCTTAATATTTTTGCGGTTTCCTTTCAAAAAATGGCCACGCCAAAGTTTTCCTCTGCCACCGGTCTTGTTCTCCTATTCGCTTTCGCCGAAAGTTTTCAATAGTGGAGCCGGCTCGGCACGAGTGACTTTCTTTCGTCAGGCACCCCTTGTTCGAACCGTTCTCCTAGAGAATTACGAGCGGAAAGTGCTAATTGACTGGCCGCGTCGCCCTTGCTTTTCGAAGCGAATTAGCCTGACGGCGAATCCGATTCGCTCACCTCTTTTCATATCTTCCCTTACCCCTCCCTTCGCCCCCTCAATATCCTCTTTCGTCGCCCATTCTGTCTGTGTTTCAGCGGATCGGAACTCTTGTTTATCAACTGCGTCTCCATACGAAAGGGTAGCAATAGTGATGCAGTGAAGCGAATGGATAAAAAAAAAAACGGTTGAGAATTAATTTCGCCTCGTCTGTCCCAACGAGCACGTTACCGGAGAAAGCCTAATTAACCTCCTACGACGACTCCCCGGATTAATGCGATCGCCGAGGGTAACGACGATCGGATGAGCGTGTCATGTAGTTCCACGATATCGTTTCCTCTCATTTCTCATTTCTCTTTGTTAGAAATCTACTTTTCCCCCGTTTCTTACCTGGCCGATCTTGCCAACGCTCCGTCATCTTGGTCAATTCAAAGTCATTTTACGCCTAACGGCCATGGAGTTTCGTTAAATGCATACCGTGGCTTTCCCATTGCGGCTCGCACAATTAATCTTGCACACCGATCGGAAAAGTTTGTAATTCATGACACGCTAATAGCATCGAATAATACTAGTCGACAGTAATAGACGCAGTGTGCGCGTCCACGTCCCCATCAGCATTGGTATTCGCAAAACTCTAATGAGCCAAATTCCTTTCACTTTATTTTCTATTTACTATTAATCTGAGACTGTCCGAAGCTTAACCCTTGGAGTGCCGTATACTTTTTGGCAACACTAATAACGACGTGGGGTCCTCAAGGGACCCCACTTAAAAAAATTGTAGAATTGAAAACAAAAAATGGAGATGTTTAATATATGTATTTATTGACATATTTACGGTATGAAAATATAAAATTAAATTTTATTCTTCTCACAAAAAAATTAATACATCAAGACATTCGATACAATTCATTCGTCGTCATGGTCCAGGCAACCTACATTTTTTCTATTACTTCTCTTCTATGATCAGTGCAGATGAACATTCGACATTATAACGTGAAAAAATGCGAGGAACCCGACTTGGTTGGCGTTATCTGTCGATTTATTGCGCGAGAAATGGGTGGACACTAATAGCGGTATGGGGTCTCCTGGAGACCCCAGTACGTTTGGAGTTAAAAACAAAATAACAGTAATGTTTTTAGAATAGACATATCATCCACAATACTTGACGATGAAAGTGAGCAAGTACATGGAATATGAAAAATTACAAAAAATTATTTACAAAGTTATTAAGGAAATATGCTTTCTGGGGTCGCTGTAGGACCCCACTCGGCACTCTAAGGGTTAAGGAAAGTAGAAGCATCGGGTCTGTAGTCGCACGTGCCCACTACTGTGCGTGTGAGAGAGAGAAAGATATGTGCGATGATCGTCCGACGACATCAGGTAAAATGAGAGAAGTGAAGGAAGGGGAGGAGAGACGATGAAGAGTAAGGCTGAAAATTGTCAATAGTTGAGGCCAAGGCAAAAATGATACCGACGAGCTTGTATACAAATACCCCTGAGATTGCAGCACGTGAGCTAGAGAGGCAGAGTGTGTTTGTGTGTGTGACAGAGAGAGAGAGAGAGAGAGAGAGAGAGAGAGAGAAAGAGAGAGAGAGAGAGAGAGAAATATAAGATCGACACGAGAGTACGGTGAGCGAGACAAGTTGGGGGAAAGGGAGAATCGCAGGAGGTCACCAACCCTCCGTTGCAGCAGGGTGAAAGACGCGAAGGATGGAATGAAGGGAGTCGCTAATACCGCGAAAATCTGTTCTCCCGCACCACGTTCGGCAAATATCGCCAGTGAAAAGCTCGAGTGTATAGTATGTCGATGCGCAATCCCCTCTGGAAATATTATACGGACATTCGGTCGATTGCACGTGATTTCTATGCCGTCACCGTATTACAAGCGTGCTACGAGGAGATGTATACGTTTCAAGAGAAGGTGACAGACGAAAGGAGAGACATTTACCTTTTTTGAAAGATCGTCTGCTGCTTTAATCCGTTGCGTACAGGTGAGAGATGGAGCTGTGTCTGGTTTGAAAGGTTTGCTGTAATTCGATCGGTCGTTGCTTTTCCGCCGAAGGGCTCAAGTGGTTGAAGGGAGTAGAAGGAAAAGGAAAATGAAAATATGTTAAAGGTAGGAGAAAGTGATGTGGGTGGGTGTTGGTCTGATAGTTGAGGTTTGGAGGGGCGGTGGTGAGGTGGAGGTGGAGGTGGAGGTGGAGGTGGAGGGGTGGGCGGTCGTCGCGGCGCACACGTTTATCGATCGTTCCTCGACAGGAGGCGAGACGCTTCCTCGCCTTCGCGCGAGTGCAAAGGCAAACTGTGCAAATGCAAACTGTGCAAATCCGAACTAGGCTCTAGTTCGGACGAGCGAGTCCCGCTTAGCGAGCTCAGAGCTTAGCGACTGACTTATTTCGAGTCGGTTTCTTTCAGTCGGCTCTTCGCTCCCAATGCTTCGTGCCCCACCTTCTTCTCTTGCCAGCCACTCACTACTCTATCTTTATTCATATTTCTTCTGTCATTTTTGATTGCAGGGGCGGCAGCGGCTTCTCGCGTCTACGTCGATGCATTGTCCAGGCTAGCGCGACAGGCGCAATTGGGAACATGGGGCGGCTCGAAGGATGTCGGTAAGTGTTGCGCTTAAGGCTGCGCGTTCATTTCACGAGCGAATGGCTGTCGAACGAGCCAAATTGTCCAATTTCGGCTGCTTTTGTTCCTCCAGGTGTTTCAAGCTCTCGGTCGCGTTCGCTTTCGTCGAGGACTGATAAAAGTGAGGCTGAAGCTTTTTCGGGGCTTCGAAAGCCAATAAAGGCTCGTCGGTTTAACCGTCTCTAATCCTGAAAGCTCCCACAGCTAGCTACTACCTTCCCCGCTTCTCTCCGGGCTGCGTTCACGCTCGCGCTCCTCCTCTGTCCCCGGTTCGGCACCGGGGGGAAAAGTCGCTAACAAGATCATTGCAGCGTGATAAGTGCACGGTATTAAGTCCGGGTCGGTAACCCGCGGACTCCGAGCTTGCAAGCTCATGAATAAGAGACGGGAGGGAGGGAGCAGCGTGACTCGCATCGTCCGCCATCCTCTTTTTCAGCCGTCTTCAGCAACTCCCTTATTACGCAACTTCCTCCGTCCCGCGGACTCAATTCACCGTCTAGTGCCCCGTCGTTGGCAAAATGCGAGAAATGGAATGGCAGGGAAATTATATCGGGAATCGGATGTAGTCTGTGGCTTGCCACACGTTTCGAAGTGACGCTCATCGAATTTAGTTATACGATAATGGGGAAGGTGTGCTCAGACATCCGATTTTATCGATTCCGACTCTGCTCGCAACGCTTCTCTAGAGGAGCGGTGAGCCAACTTGAATTGATAGTTTACTGGCACCGTTCGACTGCTCCATTCCGCCTACTAGTTTATATTTCATCAATTTGAACATATCTCACTGTGGACAAGATGCTGATATAAGTCATCCAAGAGGTGTTCAATTGCTCAGTGTACATTGGAGAAAGAGAGAGAGAAAGGTGATGAAAATATTTGAAATTTGAAAAGTTTGATTGAAGAGTTTATATTTCATCAATTTGAACATATCTGACTGTGGACAAGATGCTGATATAAGTCATCCAAGGTGTTCAATTGCTCAGTGTACATTGGAGAAAGAGAGAGTGAGAGAGAGAGAAAGGTGATGAAAATGTTTGAAATTTGAAAAGTTTGAGGTCAACAGTCAAGTTGAGGGAAGAATTAGGGAAGAATAAAAAAGAGACGACAGTGGTTCCTTAAGAGGGATCGATCGAAGTAGTGACGAGGAGAATAGCTTATTAGGGGCATCCGGGTGTCGGGCAAGCAGCCAACAAGCGCCAATTTGCACTCGTTAAAGACCGTGATTACCATCCACTCGTTGGCAACAAAAGACGATCCTCTGACACTTCGGTAACATACGTGTTTTCTTTGCTTTCGGAGAAGTTGAAGTAGGAAATTAATGGAGACATCTATGTCGCTCGCTCGAAGCACCGCTATTCGGCTTTACAATTTTGTTTGCCGTTTTTGGACAAGGGCGGAGGATAGATTTTACTCCTGAATTCGTTTCACGTTCCCATGCATATTTATATCCTCGCATAGTCTCGTCCGAAACTTTGCTCCGAATTAAAGTTGTAATATTTGCAGACTCTGCTCGTACTAACTCAAATCCAATTTTGCGAACATTTCGCGAAAAGCGAGTTTCACTTTTTTTTCCCCGCTCCCTGTTATTTTTACGAAATTTTACCTTCGCTACAACCATCTCTCCACCCTTTTCCTATACCGTCCAGCGCCATCCGCCCGCCATCCGCTCTCCATCCCCCCCCCCTCCCCTATCCGCCCCTCATCCGCATACCGTATACCATATATCCCTTCATCCTCCCCTCATCCCTTCTCCTGCCACTTTCGAAACAGCCCGCAGGGCATTTGCTCAGTTGAATAGGACAAACTTCGGAAACGTTGTAACGCAACTACGTTTGAATCAATCCGAACGTTATATCGTCGAATATTTTTCTTCCCCACCATTGCGCTTCGACATCCTTTCGATAGTATAGACTCCCGAATCGGCAGCTTAGAATGTAAAATATCGATATGGATTAATTCCATCTTGATAGAATTTCTTCCAAACGTATAGCTCCGTAGTAGATATGGGTGGAGATGCTGTTTGTACTTCCGACAAGGGCTGTACATCGAAGGGAATTTGTCTTTCGATCGGAGATTACCGCGACACTCTCCGGTGTCGAAGGAAAATGAAAGGAAATGGGAGGGAAACGAAGGGAACGAGTCGCGAAGATATTGCCAATTTCTGCGTACCGCACGGTTCGACCGGCACCCTTCGTTCGTCAATTTCTTGAGAGATACACGCTTCAGAGATTCTTACGCATGTGCGATGCAAACGTATTTTTCTCGAACAGAGAAATCGATGCTTTCGACAGCGGCTCAACGTGCGACGCATTAAAGCTTCAGCCCGCCAATGCAGAGAAACGGCAATTTGCGGAAGCAGCTTCTGAAAACTTCAGTAGCGTTTCGGCTCCTGCATTAACACGTTCGTCGCCCATCAGTCGTACTTGGATGTAGCCCCTGTGGCTATGTTTCCCGGATGACAAATGAAACTCTTGTAAACTACCAACAAAAATCCTGGTTCAATTGAACGAAGGAGAGTGTCATACTTCCAATTTAATTCATTAATAATTATTAATTTTTTAAATTTAACCCTTTGACTGCTAAAGGCGTATATATACGGCCTCTCAAATCCATCAATATATACGAAAGGCGTATATATACGCCCTTCCAACTCCATCAATATATACGAAAAGCGTATATATACGCCGTCTGTATTTTTTAACTATAACTCTTTTACTACTGTCTTGCCAACTGATTCAAAATGGAATTTGTTGTCTGATTTTGATCACTGTCAGTGTCCACTAGTCAGTGGACAACTAGTCACAGCGACTGACAAGCGAAAAACGCGCCGTCCATATAGATGGATTCGTCCGAGAGCGTGCCGCAGTCAAAGGGTTAATTTAAAAAATTATTATTAATTCATTAATATTTCCAATCTGTCTATTTTGTATATGCGTACTCGTCATTATTGTGATACAAAAGGAAATGATTGTAAACTACCTGCAAAATCCTGTTTCAATTGAACGATGGAGAGTGTCATCCGAAAAACATAGCCACAGGGGCCGTCACCCAAGTAGGGGTGACGTGGCGACGAACGTGTTAATATATCCTTCTCGTAACCCTGTCCAAAATGTTTCGTTGCCACAACCTAACTAAAGCAGCATCCAGCCATTCCAATTGTGATCTGTAAAACAATATAATAGCTTGTTAAGCAACATTTGCAATGCCGAATATTGGTGGGATGCGGAATAGTTGGCGTATGGGCCAGTAATTTAGGCGGATTAAAAGCGAACGTCGAGGTTGGCGGGGAGCCCGTCAGACAAGTTGGCTGAGTTGGAAGGGTGATTTCGGGGATGGTTTCGGGGATGGTTTCAGGGCTTTGGCCGCAATCCGGTCACACGCCTCAATGCTTTTGGCACCCCTCTTACCGATGTTGCCAATGAAGGAACGCGCTACCGTTGTCGCTTCCACTCTCAATTATTCATTATTTCCTATTTCGGCGAGTAAGTAAGCCATCGTTATCGCTCATTTCTTAATCCAGTTCAATCACAGCGAGAACAATCGATTATCTAGTCAAACTCAATATTTCCCAGCTATCGTGGAACTCGCTACATGTTTTTCTTATACACCTCTTTCGCTGAGGTATTACCGCGTCGATTGTCTCACCTGCTCTCTTTCTACGTTTCTCTCCCTTCTATCTTGCAGTCTTTCCTCATGATAATTAGATGGTGCAGGTATCAGCGTATTTTTATAGGATTAATTTAGTCGTTGACCAAATTCTGATTATAGAGTCACCCGTAGCAGGTAGAAATATCAGCCAAAGTTTGTAGGTTCTGATATCCGTGACATTGGTCCGTCTTTGAACTACTGGTAGGAATTATCGGCGTGTGTAAGACCAAGGTGGCTTCGTATTGTGCTCAACGTTTCGACAATTTATTTTTGTCCTTTTCAAGAGTATTATACACTATAAAATTAACATTTATTACAATATTATTTCTTATTTACTATTAGTAATCTTATATCTATGTTACAATGTGATTTGTCTATTTCTATTGTCGAATTAAGTATATGTTAAAGGTACAAATGATTGAGGTCTATGTGTGGAATGAAATATAATTGATACAAAATTATTAAAATGTTTGTGGATGCATACCTTATGAGTCTATAGATGTTTTTTCTTTATTACTCGATTGTTATATATTCGGTGTCGATAAACGTCCTTTTCCGTTTTATTTCTGTTCATTGTGACTCTTTTTGTTACGACTTGCTATAAATTTATTTTACGCAACACTAGGCCGAAAGTAGTTTGTAGGTTCTGAGTTTGAAGTGAAATAGTTGAAAAGTCGTGTTGTATAGAATGTAAGGAGAAGCTGCCTTCGTGGCACGAATGTACTGACAGACGTCGGTAATTACGAGAAAAGCGTCGGGGCCATCGATGAAAACGTTTCTCCTCTCGTCGTCTGCGACACAGCGGGAAAAGCATACTTTCATGTAGGAGAGCGAAACGACGGGAGTGAGGGTAGGCGAGGGAGGGAAGAGTGGCTTGCAGTCTGAGCTGCAGACTGAGCCGCAGACTGGGATGCAGACTGCGATGCAGACTGGGCTGAGAAGGCTGCTTCGGAATTTAATCTAAAGTAGAATCGCACTTCCCAGCGGCAAAGCGCGCTAACACTTTTCTTTTTATTTCCCGGCATACCTTTTCGCGAACTTCGAATGTCGGTTGATGCTGTTACCAATACCGCTTCGCTATTCTGATATTAGACCTGCACAATGCACGCTCATATAGGTCAGAGTAGTCGACCTACGAGGTACGACCCTTTTCTACTTGACACTCCATCTTGGGAACGTTGGCATATGAAAAATGCCAGAAGGGAAAAGCATAAGATAGCGCTGCAGAGGCTTACTACTTCTTTACCTTTCTTACGCCTTTATATACTTCGAACAAACGTCAGACATATGCCTGTCAAATGTTAGAAATAAATAATATTATTCATAGCTACATATAAATACTGTATCCCACATACGTATAGATGGGAGCGGAAGTTTTCGTTTTGTTACTAGTTGCCCTTTCTGTCTTGATGTACTTGTCTTCTCATTTACTTCCTATCATTGCTCTGCAGTTATTTCTTTACCACTATTGCTGTATCATTATTTTTGTCGAAAGACGATCGTTTTCTTCCTCTCTCTAAAATCGTAAATCATTAAAATGCGAACACGAAAGATGCGATTGTAATGTGGCTATATACTTATAGTATACATGTATAACTTTAAGTATAAGTAGATTGCTTAGTAACGTGGTGGCCACGAGGGTAAAAGGAAGCGGGGGGGAGTAGTGCGAGGCAGACAGGAAATCGTATTGCATATTGGGGAGGAAGAGGACATGCTCCTCGTATCGACGCGGTAGAAATGGAAGTATACCGTAAGTTTCGAAATACGCGTAACCCTCCTATAACACGGTAGATAGGTTCCTTGAAAACGCCGTGTTGTGTGAAACCGTGTTGTACGAGACCCAGAGTTAGTGCAAGAAAGGGGGTTATGTTCCGAAGTCTTAGAAAAAACACACTTTTTGTCGTCTTTCCATATAAGCAACTTAATTTTTAATAAAAATATAAATGTACGTATAACACAAAACGAAGAAAAGAACAGAAATATTAACCCTGACTGTTGCTTTATTCGAAGTAAGACTTTTTCCAATATGAGATAAGTACTCTTTCTCTTTTTAAAAGACGTTCCAAGACATGTCTTTACTGCCAAAGAAATAAATATCTACTTAAACGTTCTTTTTCCTTTTTAAGCAAAGAGCTTGAGACAGAAACTTGACTTTCCAAAAATGAGTCTTAAGAACGAAATTAAGCCTTAAACATGTCGCGGCTCGACGGAGATTCTTGAAATACAACGTCGTACAAAGGTTCTCACTATTTTCCTATCGTATTAGAGGAAAACCGTGTTATAGGATGCCGCGTTGTAAGAGGCTTCCCGCAATGTACGAATCGTGTTATAGCGAAACCGTGTTATGAGATGCCGTTTTATAGGAGGGTAACGTGTAGTAGTAGCGTAGTGCCGGGTGCAGCATGTATGTCTCGTATGTCGTCAACTACCCTTGAGATTGCCGTCTCTCGCTTCCATCCTACCCTCTACGGCGATACATCGCGTATCACTGTCTTTTTCTATGATAACTCAGTGCGATGTTTTCCGCCGGCGCCATCTTGGCTTTCTCTTGTGCAACGACATCTTTCGACGATTTCTTCTCTCGCCACGCGTGTCTCACTTTCTTCCATCTTACTCTCTATACGGTGGCGCCGTTCCCCTCTTTCGACTGAAATCAACCCTTGCGCGTGCCGCATTACCTTTTTCCGTGCCGATTTTATCTTCGAAGGGACTTTTCCTTATTAGCGAATTTATCTTCCTTACGAGACAATACAATGCACATTTTTCTCCTTCGAGACAATACCGTTTAGTGAACTCATTGGAAGCTCAAACATCGAGATACGTATTAACACGTTCGCGGACGTGAATGCTATAGCATTCATTTTCACGGTGATGCAGAATGACATAAATGCTATAGCATTCAAATCATAAAGTGAATTATTTTGAATTTAATTTGATATAACCTTAAGTTTTGCTATAGTTAAAATGCTATAGCATTCATTGTATATAACAATTAAAATACGATAATCTGACTACCCTTATAAACTGTGTTTAATCAAATTTCGGATATCACAACCAATTTAAGAGTAAAACGACTGTCAAGTTTTGTACCTCACCGAAACTTTTACTGCCCGCGAACGTGTTAACACGTTCGTCGCCACGTCACCCGTACTTGGGTGACGGCCCCTGTGGCTATGTTTTCCGGATGACACTCTCCTTCGTTCAATTGAAACAGGATTTTGTAGGTAGTTTACAATAATTTCCTTTTGTATCACAATAATGACGAGCACGCATATACAAAATAGACAGCTTGGAAATATTAACAAATGGAAATATGACACTCTCCTTCGTTCAATTGAACTAGGATTTTTGTAGGTAGTTTACAAGAATTTCATTTGTCATCCGGGAAACATAGCCACAGGGGCTACATCCAACTACGACTTTTGGGCGTTCAACGTGTTAAAATTGGTGATGGGAAGATTTCTCAATTTCTTCGATTCTCACGACAGATGTGGCGAACGATGTTCCTTTGACTTTTATTATGGTTGTCGTTTTCGGTTTCCGGTGGTATCGTTACACCGCTATCGCGTAGCGCCATTATCGAATCACGGCTAATGTTGGCTACGCGGCATCACAATTTGTCAATGCATTATTGTTTTTTTGGCCGAAAGCGACGCTTCTCGTCGGTCGATTGAAAAGAACGGTGGCTGCTGAATCAGGTGCACTCGAAACTCACGTCCCTTCGTTTTTCATGGCAGAGTTCGATCGAGTCTGGAGTGTCGCGGGACAAGTGGGGAAGCCGTTTGATGAGTAGGATGAGTAGGATGAGTAGGATGAGTAGGGCGAGTAGAATGAGGAGAATGAGGAGATGGGTGGGGGGCGTGGATGGATTAGAGGAATCGGTCGACGGCGAAGAGAGTCAAACGGAATTGACGATTCCATGGACGAAGGAGAGTCGAAGTGGGGTGCCCGGTAGATCGGTAGCGGCTAATATTGAAACAACGTTGGCAAACAGAGTTTGTTTTCGATTTTGAGACATCGAGAGGCTCACTGCGGCCTTCTCTAGTCTGTCTGCCCTCCGGATTCTAAGCTCCGGCTCATAGACTATAGGTCCGAGTCAATTTTTCATTTTCCGTCATACTCTCAGAATGTACAGAAACGAAGAGCTATATTTGCTCTCGCTCTACGGATATGCATATATTTAGCCATTGTTGTAGTTTACGCTAAGCTCACGGTGGCGAGAGCATTAACTTGATCCTAGAGAAGCCGCACGGGGAAGATGGCTATAAAGCTGTAGAAGCGTCAGTACACCCCATGTTTCCGGCTTCTCCCTTGGATTGTCTCGACGAATCTATATGCGGTACGGCGATACAAGCACCTATGACGATACGGTATTATATTAAATCACGATGATCGATCGGAATTTACGATAACACTGGAGGAACTGATGACAGGAGGAATGAAGGTTATCGGAGAGCTAAACTCAAGCGAAATGTGAAAATAAACCAATTGACTGTGCACCGTTAGGTCTATGACGTTAGAAAGCTAGATGAAAGTACCGAGTGACGAGTTCATCGTCGCCCGATGAATCGCGATTCGATAGCCGATATTATCGGATTAAGGGAAACAGTATACTCTCTGTTGCAGGATTCGCCCTCATGAGGATCGTCGAAGTTTACAAGGAGATCCAGGAACAAGAGATGAACATTGTGAGTATTTTTCTTCGAACACATGGTAATGTCTGTTCTTTCGTACGGCGACTGGCTCTCCTTTCGATGATTAAGGGGGAGCAGTTCGGAGGACGCAATTGAAAGTAGGGAGATTTATGAGAAGTGGGAGGGAAAATGGTCGGGACGCACTGGGGAGTCACTGTGTGCATATCAGGCTGCCTCGGTGGAATATTAATTGGAAAGTTAAAAGAGAGTTTGGGTCATTTAATTCATCTCTTTCTCCCGGCATTCGGCCCTCGGTATTCGGCCCTCGGTATTCAGCCCTCGGTATTCGGAGCTGGCTATTCGGTCGGTCTGCTTCGAGCATTGGCAAGGGGTAGGAAGGCTAGCCGGGTTCGAGGTATCGCAATCCCTGCCAACTCGTTCCCTCTGCCCTTTCCCTCTCGGTTTACTTCGCAGAAGCGAAGGACGCAACACGACGGAGGAACCCTTTGATCGTTAGGCGCCAGTCCAGCTGCATTCTCGCGAGCGGTGTCGCAACCGCTAAACCTTCTACGGATATCCACTCAGATCTAGTGTCATCATCGTCATTCTTGTGTTAACAATTTTATAACAGTTTGTCGCCTAGATCAAAATCCAAGAACATCTTCAAGATTAATTGCAATGTATAGAGTACTTTTACTAATTGACGACGAGTGGTAGTCTAATCGGTTCTTGCCAGTGACCTTGCTGAAACTCTTTGCAGTGTACGTGCTTTCTTAGTTAATACATTGGAGAGAGGGAAAAATAGGGTGAGAGAGAGAGAGAGAGAGAGAGAGAGAGAGAGAGAGAGAGAGTCATCGCGTAAAACGAAAAGGAAGTAGAGGGGAGTGAAGAATTGCTGCGATATGTTTCTTAAAGTTAGCGAATTGGACGAGTTATGTTAACAGATCGAGTGAGAGAGCGTATTCAGTTGAATGTAGACGACATTCGTATAAGAGGTAGAGTTGTTCAAAGAAGGAGAAAACAGGGTGACGAATGGTTATCGGCTGCTTCTAATATTTGGGCGAAACTCGTTAGTGCAGCGGAGGGATGGCGAGAAAGATTTTCTTCTTTCATCTGAAATGAATGTCTAGTCGAGATTTCTTTACCAGTAAGCACGGCGCTGCGGTAGTTTTTCTTGTCTGACTCGGTCGCGTAGAATCTGATGGCGCGAGCTGGATGAATGCCAGTTGCTGAGTTCACAGCATTCTTCGCCATTCGGTTCTCTTCGACAGTGTGGATGAGGAGAGTGGATGGGTCGTTAGATGTCTGTCTCAGTTAAAAAAGTCCTGCTATAGCCGTATGCTGGGTTGGAAGGAAGAATCTTTGGTCGGGACATTAGTAGGATGAGAGTGTGATAGGGAAGGCCCTTGAGAAAGAGTTGGTTCGATCGCGGTGGCGGAAGGGTGGTGGAGGGGTGGTGGAGGGGTGGTGTAGGGGTGGAGGAGGGGTGGAGGAGGGGTGGGGGCTCTCGCCATCGAAGCGGGCGCGGAGAACGTCGAGTGCCGGCGAAAGGGTCGCTCGCGAAAGGGTGAGGTCTGGAGGGGCGATAGGGATGGAAGGGGGTAAAAGGTGGGGGAGAACTGGGCGAGTAGAGGGCGCCACTCCCCACCGGACCGTTCAAATTTACACGGAAAGAGGATGTTTGCTCTGGCGGTGCTGCGATCTCGAAAGGTCCCTGACTTCCTTGCCTTTTTGCACTAGCTTTCCTCAGTCATTTTAAAAAGTGATCCCGTCTCTGAGCACCATTCCGCCCGAGAAGGGGCTGTCAACGAGGTAGAAACAGATCTCTTCTCGACTCCGAACATGCCTAGTCTTCGTACGAACTGATAGGAGAAGCCGGTTGCATCGAAACCTTCTGCGTTCTACAATATGACATTCTTGCGATTCCTTCGATGACTGTTTAAATAACAGGGTTTATTTTCTTTTCCTTTCCTTTCCTCGCCTTTCTCTCGCCAACTACCAAGTATACGGTTAGGATTTATATTTGTATTTATATTTATATTTAGGCTTATGTTTATGTTTATGTGAAGAAGGAAGGGAGATGTATGAGAAAAGACGGAAATCGGTAAGGGAACCGTAAATAAACTAACTAACTAACTAACTAACTAACCAAGTCTACGGATTTCATCTGAATGACATGCGTACCTTCGTTCGTTAGACATTCTAGTAAAATAATAAACATAACATTACGTCTCTCTCTGTCGTCCCGGTACTTCCCATAATTCGATCATAAATGCTATTCGATCGATTCGTCCAACGTCTGTTAGAGAACGGAACTTGCTATATTTATCCTTGATTCTATTGCTAAATTGGTAGTGGACTTATGTTTGAAATGGAATAAGATGTGACGTACTTATCGTACGTAACGCAGTATTGTACTTGTTTTCTGTTCAGCTGAAGGCGTTCTACGTTGATCTCCTCGTACCGCTGGAGACAAACTTGGAGAAAGACACAAAGGTGGTGCAGGTAAGCTTAAAACGGCTCTTTATCGATGGGGTGTACGAGTATCCCGGATAACCGTAGATTTCCTCGTTTTTACTACGGTCGGTGCTCGTCTCGCACAGTAGAAATACTCTGAACGGTAGATAATTATTTCAGAGCGAACAGAAGAAGTTTCTACAACAGCATAAGACTAGATCAGAGACGTATAGTAAAGCGGCGGCAACGATGAAGAAGCAAAGGAAAAAGTCGAGGGGCGTAAGTAAGGGTGGTCTCGCCTTGGACAAGGAATTGAAGAACATGCAGATTCTCGAAGAGGAAAAGTCGAAGTTGGACGCTTTCTGCGAGCAGAGTCTGAAAAATGTGAGTGATGCGCGCTGTCGGCCGTTCGAATGGGACGGTCGAGGTCGAAGGTAGGGGCTCTGTTGTTTCGTGATAAATAGGAAAAAGCGGTTGATTGCAGGCGATGACTCAGGAGAGAAGAAGGTACGGCTTCGTGCTGGAGAGACAATGCTCCCTCGTCAAGCATTACGTAAGCTTTCACGAGGTCGCATTGGCCGCTCTTCATCCCTCCGTGGAAAAGTGGCGCGAGGTCGCTGCCACGAGGGAGTACCTGCCGCAATCGGTCGAAGACATGTTTGCCTCCAGACTGAGGGTAAGTATTCAATTCTGGCGAGAGATTCCGTTTCCCACCGATCTCTCCCTTCCCCCGTCTCTTCGACTGTTCGACTTTCAGCAAGTTTCTTTCTGGCCCGAGGACGAAGAGAATGGCGGCGGATCCGAGCTGACGATGAGCTCGCAGCTGAGGAAGACGAGGAGCATGGACAGTTCTTGCTTGGAGCTTCGTCTCGGACCCTCAGCTGGCAATTCGCAAAGTAACCCTCATCAGGGGGCACCGCCTCATTTCCCAGCTGCCCTCTCGAGAGCTCGCTCGGAGGCCAATCTACACGCATCGACCTTATCTTTAGGTTCGGGTGAGATGGATATATGATCCGTGACGAATATGTTAAGGGGTCCCGGTGGTCTACAGCTCGAAAATGTTAGGTATATTGCGGAATTTTTTTTTTATCATAAAAAGAAAGAAAAACGACACTTCAACTTTTTAGGCTTATTGTTACATTAACTTTAAATGCAAAGAAAAATGCTAAAAAACTAGAAAAAAATAGTTTTGAGATAAATCAGTTTAAAGTTTTAGGTATAGATACCTTCAAAGATTTAACAAATTTTACATACATGCAGTTAAACTGTTTGATGTTGCTTCGTGAACATAAAAAGTTGTACTGATGAACTCAGGTTAACAACAAATAAATGTTACTCTTGGTAACTCTCGGAACAGCTGCCTCGCTACGAAAAATGCCTCCATTGACGGAGCGGTCGGACCGCTCTCTATCCGCTAAAACGGCTGTAGAAGCAACGATATTGTAAATATCCTTACAAAAATTTCACAGTATATTCTCAAAAGAGTATCATTTCGAAATATCAAAGAAAAAAATCGATTTTTTGAAAATTCCAGACCACCGGGACCCCTTAATAGGAGTTAAAAAGATGAGGCATGTAAGATGTTCTTTGTGCACAATGGTTACAGAGGTGCCGGAAACACCGCCGCGGCCGAGATCAATGGCACCGGCTATTTCGCGACAAGCGAGCGGCGGCGGTGGCGGTGGCGGCGGCGGCGGCGGCGGCGGCGGCGGCAGTGGCGGTAGCGGTGCTGGCGGTGCTGGCGGCGGTATAATAGGGGGCGCGAATAGCGTCGCTGGCAGCGTTGGGGGTAGCCTCAGCGGGGGAGGATCTGCCGGATGGGCAGCCGACGCACCTCTCGCACGAGCCCTCTTCGCTTACCTCAGCTCCGGCGAGAATCAGCTTAGTTTCTTGGAAGGCGACTTGATCGCCCTGATGGGCGAACGCCAGAAAGGATGGCAGTTCGGTGAAAATCTTCGGACCCAGAGTACCGGCTGGTTTCCATTGGCCTACACGGAAATCGTTATCGACGACAGTCTGGGGTAAGTCCGTGCATATCCGCTACTCTGATTATCAGCGACGAATAGGTTTGCGGGTGGTATTGCGTGGTTGTTACCGGAGGCGAATATCCAAAGTTCTCCTAGCCACGGGGTGAACAACGGTCGTACGCCGGAGCCGCATTCGATGTCGCACACGCTATCGCACACGATGCCGCACGCGATGCCGCACGCTGTCCCGCCATGTAAGCCACCGCCCTCTCGTCCGCCGGTCACGCCGAGTAGCGTCGACGAGCTCTGCGCCACTGGATTTCATCACAACGGCAGCAACGCGAATGCCAGCAACGGTACGACAGTCGGTACATCCGGAGGCAATGCAAGCGGCAGCAACAGTAGCGCCGCGACGAGCAACAGCAACGTCGCCGCAACCGCCGCTGGCAACGCTGTTCAAACGAGTACCGGTAACGGCAACAGTCATCATCATCATCATCAGAATAGCAACAGTAGTGGGAACGGGAGCGGCGGCAACACTGGCGGCAACTCTGGCGGCAACTCCGGCGGCAACTCTGGCGGCAACTCCGGCGGCAACTCTGGCGGCAACAGCAACAGCGGTGGCACACCGACGAACGCGCCAAACAGCCTTGCCACGCCGACGGCTCGTCAATCGAAATCGGTAATGTCCCGTGCACCGCCTCCTTTTCGCCGAAAGGACTGATCGATCATCTCGCTGTGACAGATTCGATCGTCGGGGACGTTGCCTACCGTTTTAGCCGGTGGCCGTAGGATTCAGCCGCCGATACCGCCGTTACCACCCCCGCAGGCAATCACCTCCCTCCACAGTAGCAACGACAGCGGATTCGCAAATGAACCCCCGGTTCAGCCTGACGTCGATTACAGCGACGACGAGGCGCTGAGGTAAGGCCTATCGAGTAGACTCTAGTGCATTCCGCTTCTTCGACGCGATACCTCCTTCGGTGGGTCGTCATTGGTAGATTATATATAGGTATATGCCCTGGCTTCGGTTCCGTTTCCGTAGTGAGTAATGAAGACGGTTTCCTGGATGCTTTCCTCTGCCAGGTTGACAATCGCGTTACCCTCTACCTATTTCTCTTCAAATAGTTATGCTTCTTTGCATAGTTTGGATTAGACGTGTCCTCGAAACGCTTTGTATTATTGCAGTACAATATTACTTTTTCCCTGATCGCTTATCACTTACCCAACTATTTCTTCTTGACGGATTGAGCTAAAGACTGCGTGAACTGTGATATCATTTGAGTATGAACTTTGCTCCATCGTCATTGTACGAGCCCCAATAGATTATCGAGACAACCCTACCTCTTGCCACTATCTTAACAACGCTAGACGCCTCTCAGTCATGATTTTCCTTTTCTCTCGTTCTTTGTAGATTCCGCATGCGTGATCGCGGTCGATGGTACTAAAATGCGACGGGGTGATGGCCCACAATTTCCCGCGGAATTCTGGAATCCTGAAATCCCAGTATTCATATATTATGTACATGCGCCAAAAAAATATACACGTCCGCCCCCCCCCCATTGTTCCTACTGTTCCTTCGTTCGGGTCGCCTAATCTCATCAACCGTAAGCAACTCCTTCATTGCGGCTTTACTAATCACCACGATTTGCTTTATGGTTCTTCTTCTTGGTATTTACCACAATTTCCATTTTGCCCACCTCTCCTTTCTCTCTCTGTCTCCCTCTCTCTCTCTCTCTCTCTCATTCTCTCTCTCTCTCTCTCTCTCTCTCTGTTTGTCTGTCTGTATGTCTATATGCCTATCCACATAATTCAAGCGATAAAAGTCTTTGCCTGAATTTCCTTCACTTCGCGCTTCTTTATCTCTTACTGTCGTACTCACATCGGGCCAAACCGAAAACGCAGACAACGTCGAAGAAAGCCACGCGCTGAGAGGATTGCTGAGGCTACGAAGCAACAGCAGCAACAGCAAGCCAAGGATGAAAAATCTGCTGGCAGCAAGGATTGGGAAAACGATTCGTGGAAAACAATACCTAGGGATATGAAGAGCTGGCACATTTACAGAACTGCTATGGACCTCTGGGCGGAGAACCGGAAGAACGACAGTGAAGAGGTTCGTTCAGGAAGATACGTGTCCGGCGATCAGTCACGTTACGAAAGTCAAGATCGGCAGAGCGGCCGAGAATATTCATCGAATCGAAGTACATTGGAGAACGGAGCAGCCGGCAAGCGAGGAGGAAAGAAATTTAATCAGGAGAGAACTCAAATGAGTGATTACGAAAATCGGCCTCGTCCAAATCCTAATCATCGTAACAAGTTCGCAACCGACGATCCAACTCAAAGTTCCGGCAGGAAGAATAAAGTTCAGCAGCAACAGGAACAACAGCAGCAGCACCAGCAGCAGCACCATCACCAGCACCATCATCATCAGCATCAACAGCAGCAACAGTCCGGAGAGAAACATCGAGAAGTTACGAAAAGAGCAGCGGCAGCCGTCATCGCCGCTGTGCCGAACGATCACGAAGAAACAGAAGAAGACGAACTCGAAATTGATGAAGAGGAAGATCATACTTACGGAGATTCGATCGAATATCGAAATTTTAGCGGGAATAAGTATTACGAAAGTCAAGATCGAAATTCTCGACAGGAATATCACTCTGCTGAGCGTACTAAGCCGAAATACGAACACGAGAAATCTTCGACGAGCAACTCTTCGGATAGCGACGATGAGAGTACGATTACTATTCCGGAAACTGGTAGAAAAGTTGAGCATATTGCACAGAAACTTGAACAGACGGCGCAAAAATATGCTCGCGAGCACAGTCCACCGAAACTGATTGAGCGACGATCCGATTACAAAAGTCTGGAGCGACGCGATAATAAGCAGCAGCATCAGCAGCAGCATCAGCAGCACCATCAACAGCAGCAGCAGCAGCAACACCAACATCAATTGTCTTACGAGAGGTACGAGCGAGAGAGAAAGCCTCAAAGATTCGAACGAGAGCGTGAGAGATACCTGGAGAGACAACCGCATCAGCAACAACAGCAAAAGATATCGACGTACGAGCGCGAAAGGACTTTTGAGAAGAATCCTGAGAGAAACAGATACATGGAACGTGCGTCGAGCAGACGATTCGAGAGACCAAGGCCACCGTCCGAAGAGGCCCCGGAGAGACCGTCGACCGAAGTCCGATATCTGAGAGAACGTCGATACTCCGATAAGGAAGAGGCAATTTACGGAGAAGCGAGCAGATTCACAGGCGAAGCTATAATTTCGATCGACAAGGAGCGTGGCTACGAGTCGAATTTCGAGACGAAACTGGAGAGGACCAAAGTAATCGAGAGACATGGCTATCAGGGTATAGTCGAGAGGCAGGAGAGAAACGACAGGAACAACAACACGCTGAAGGACGATAGGAAGCCCACGCTGCCGCGGCAAATGACCGCCGTCGGCCATCTTATACAGACAGGGAGAGCCTTCGACCTAGAGAGTAAGAGTCCCAAGCTGGTGAAGCGAACGAAATCCTTCTGGCGCTTTCGACGGGACTCTGACGTCCTCGAGGGAATGGCACTTTGGCAACATCGCTCGCTCGTCGACATACCGAAGATGATCAGAAAGGAAGCGGGACAAGAGACGGGACAAGAGGCGGGCCAGGATTCTAGGCAGGATTCGAGGCAAGATGCTAGGCAGGACATAGGACAAGATTGTAGGCAAGAAGAGAACGGCAATGGGGATGAGACACCGATCAATCAAAGTTCGGAGGGTAGCCCTACCTCCCGTCAAAGGGATAGCGACGTCACCATCACCAACGAGATTCATCGGCGTGAGATGGAGCCGAAGCCGGCGGAAAGGATGCGTCTGCCGGAGAAGACGGACTACTTCGATGATTTTCCCACGCCGGCCGAAAGGCCGAAAATTGCCGAGAGAACGGAGTACAGGCTACATCAGGAGGAGAGATCCTATTTCGTGGGTAACGTGTCGCGCAAGGCGATCATCGAGAAGGAGCGCAAGCGTAGTCTGGAAGCCAAGAGGAACATGATCGTCGCCGAGCTAAAGGAGAACAATGAGGCCAGACGGATCGAGAGAAGGAAGAAGGCTTACGCCGAGGAGGAGGACGGCCTGATGCGTAACTTCAGCGAGACAGAAGCGTCCGACGAGGAGTCTACCTATAGCTGTATCGTTGTGAAGGATCAAACGATGGCGGAGAAGACTCTTCTTCCACGGACGAAGCTGAGGCGAGACTCTGATAAAGAGAGAGAGAAGAATCATTGCGGCCCTGGCTACGATCGTTGGGATGTGGACGCCTCTATTGCCAAGAAGAAGAAGAAGAAGCAGAAGCAACAGTAATGAGGCATAGAAGGGGAGGGAAAGGGTACGGAGGAGAAACTTCCTTACACTTTTTCTTTTACTCGATGTCGGTAGATTTGAATGTGCCTTCAGTTTATATATTGCATTCCCCGTGACACGTACATTCCAATTCTTTTCTAAGTTATTGCGTT
Organism: Anoplius nigerrimus; assembly: GCA_914767735.1. NCBI lineage: Eukaryota > Metazoa > Arthropoda > Insecta > Hymenoptera > Pompilidae > Anoplius > Anoplius nigerrimus. The sequence continues at coordinate 10,013,979 of OU612090.1, forward strand.
CCAAATTTGATCCACCCCGTCCACAGATAATACTTGGCCAAGACAACAGTTGTCGAGCGTCGTGCCGTTTTTATTATTATTATTATTATTATTATTATTATTATTATTATTATTATTATCATTAAGTATTATTGTCCTTGTCATCGTCGTCATTGTCGTCTTCATCACCATCAGCGTCATCATCATCATCATCATCATCATCATCATCATCATCGTCATCGTCATCATCATCATCATCGTCATCGACATCATCATCAATAATATGAACGTCGCATTTATGAACCGTCTTCCTTCTGGTCTTCCAGCCGTTCCGTTTGTTGCCGTTAGACGTTGCGTGCTGCTAGATTTTCTACCGTGACTCGTCGCTCCTGTCATGCACTTATGTATATCGCGTGTAGACGACAATGCGAACAATGTTATGGATGAGGCATCAGTCGTAACTCTTGTCAAATTAGTCGCCCTGCACGAGATTTAATTTGCGATTTTTCTTCCTTTGCCATTATATCGTCAAAGTCTGCCTGCTGCGAGAGGTCAATGAAGATGGGGGCAAATTTACAATGATTAACGTGGCTAATTTCAGGAGCAACGTATTCGCGACAGTGAAACTGCGCAAAACGAAGACTAACGATCGGTCAGCGCCAGCATTATCATGAGACAGGCTCTTCTTTTAAGTCACGTGCTTCTCTCTCTCTCTATCTCTTTGCGGTCAGACGACCACCGAAACGAGGATAGAAACAGAGAGGATGTTTCTATCCTTTGAGAAACGACCGGTTCCTTTGTGTCGCTCTTCCCGGAAGAGAGAGGTTACCGAAACCATTACCTCGACGTGGATGTCCGTCCAACGAGAACGTCCAGCTTTGATCCTCTACGGCTCTCTGTCACTCTACGACATTACGACTTTACTAGCTGAGCGTGTTCGGACATTAATGCGAATTAACCACCGACAATACTGCCAATATTCAGTGCCTCGCATAGCGTAAATCGATCCACCTGCCGTCTTAGGGACCAGAAATCGCGATCAGTTCCTTCTTTCCGAAGCGACAAACGAAGGTGGTGTCATAGAGGATCAAAGATCGGTCCTTGAGAAACGAGGACCCTGGTCAACAGAGTCTAGATTGTTCAGGTAAGCTTATTCTCTCTCTCTCTCTCTCTCTCTCTCTCCCTTCCTCTTACTCGTTTTATATCCCATGCCATCTCCAACTTACATTTAATATATCGAGTCTACGGCTCAATCACGGCTAGTCTCTTCTCAATTATCATACTCTATTACTTCATTTTTATATTTCTTAATCTGACAAACTTGGCCGTCGATTCTGTTAGCTATCTTTGCTCGACGATAATGGCGACATTGCTTACTTCTCTTCATAGCCGGTGTGCTACCGTCTTTGTCCGAGGTGCTCCATTAAAAACGTTTATTTCCGACTCGCTTCATCTACATTTTTGTACGACCTCTTTTCGTCGGAGCCATCATCGCCTCCTTCCGTTGAATGAAACTTTGATCCTTCTAGCTGGATAACATTATCATCTTCCGTTACCGCCTTGAACAACAATGTTTTCGTTTCATTTTCGGCCAATCCGGTTAGCATCTGAAAGTCTCCTAAATCAATAAAATTGCACGTATGTCGTTAATGTGGTAAAATTGATGAAACATTATATTTGGCCATGGAATATTCTGCTCGGTACAGATGACTTCCTTCGGATGTCCGTCTTCTTTGTACATCAAGTTCTCCAATCTCTCCTGCCCTTCCATGCTCCTTTATCCGCTCCCTTCTTTAAAATTCATCGAAATTTCTCTTATCTGCAATCTCTATATGACGTCAGAGTGATTATTCTTCTTCGTCAACGAATCGCCATATAAGTAACTGTAAGAATGATTTTTTTCGGACGACGCAAGGCTGTTACAATGGAAAAGTTGTCGAGAATGCGACGATATTTTGTAAATATTTCACTTGCATTACTTCGAAGGGTTTTTATTACGGTTCTTCCAGATCGGCGCATTCTTTCAAGTTAAGTCAATTGCATTTCCAGAGAAGTGCTATACGCTAACACTGCAATACGGAAAGAGTAGCCTGGCGCGTATCGCATATAGACACCTATATAATAAGCGGTATAGCTTTATGAGATAATGAATATAAAGTGGTTTAGGGCAACTTTTTTGTAACAGCGTTAGATAGGTGCCACAGCGAAGAAGCCGAAAAAAAAAATGTTGACATGTATATGTGTACACATATTATGTCGCCAAGTACGCCGGCGTGGAGGATAATTTTTACGAATCTCGTTCGGAAGCCTACTGCGCTAGGAACATTTTTTGGCCTTGATTCCGAGCAGTAATTAATTATTGAAGAAACATTGATTCGCCTCTCTACTAGTTTTCGGTGATTTTGGTAGGCTAGAGGAAAGGAAGGACAAAATTGTTGTAACAAGAACCATGTATACATGCATATACGTTATATACATATATTATTGTTATTACATTATTTACGCACGGTTGCCGTTATTAACTTATTTCACACCCCAGAGTTTATCTAAAATATCCTGCATCGGTGTCCGCTTTTATTTCCGCACTTTGCTTCTTCTGGTGGCGTATTGTAAGGTAAGGTAAGGTAAGGTAAGTAATTTTGAGAGATCAGTTTCATATTCACTCTATACGTACACATGGAGTACTGGATCCAGTCGCTGACCAGCATTAAGTACATACCACAATACCGTGATAACAAAATTATGGATAATTCTCTAAATGGACTGCGTGGAAAGTTGTGTGAGATAAAGGAGGTCTAACAAATCGACAACGAAGAGACAATGAAGAGGGACCCATGGTCAACATGAAAAGACTGGAGTGTAAATGTATAATTTAAATACTTTCTGGTAGCGGTTTTATTACACCCGACGGATTCCGTTTCAGTTACAATGCAGATAATGTTTAATACCTATTCCTATCCCTATTGCTGCTCCTATTCAATGTCCATTGTCGAGATATCTACTTCGTACTATTCGCAACTAGATACTATTCGCAATTAGATAATATTCGCATAGTTAGAATAGTGAGAAGAAGGAAAAGGAAGAGAAGACAGGTCGTCGGGGTAGAATGAAAAAGTTGTTTGAATGAAGGGAGGATTTTTTTGCTCCCTTTGCATTCATTGCTTTTACTTTTAATTTCTCTGTGCTCCTATTCGCTATCTAGGGAAGTGGAAGTGATGGGGCCATGAGTGAGGTGAGCTGGGCAGTAGTGGGTGGGGGATGATCGCGTCGAGGAGTGTTCTCAAAGTTGTGAAAGAACCGTTATGCGGTAATTATCGGCAAATCGAATGTATGGAAAGCGAGAGGTAGATCGATGCAGTAATCGCCCGCCGAGGTTTACCACCATTTTCCTTCTCTAACGTGACTGACAGAATTTTGCATCCCGGACATGACACGATTTCTTTCCTTTTCTTAAAATGGCAGTAGGGAGAAAATTGAGACAGGAGACGCCGGGATATCGATTGTATGCATTCGCAAAAATCTCGACTAGATCAATAATTTCCGGTTGCTCTAGTAGTTCGACTACTGCCCAATAAAACGTAAGTTGTCCGAAACTGTAATATGTACAGCATTCCCTTGTGTTGTACTGATAACCGAATCACTTACCTTTCCAGTGTATAGTTTCCAAAAATCTTGAACCAGCAGGTTGTACACACTTGTGGATGTAAATCAGACTACACTATAAAATTCGGTAGAAAGAATGCAAAGTTGGACGTTTAGACAGTTCGAAGCATCGAGTGAGATACGAATGTAACGAATCTATTCGTCATCGGAATAGCAACCGTCGATAAAGCTAACCTAGCCGAGTCAATAATCGAGCGGAGTGCGCATGCTTAATATTGGGGTCACTTTGTTTGTTGGAAGACAGGAAATCTTGATGTTCTTGATACGCGGACGCTGGATCATTTCTATAAACTCTCCTCTTCAAATTGTCATTCTCTTCAAGCAGAGATGAGACTGCAAACGTAGGGAAAAATAATGGTGGTAATTTATATTCTTTTCCGCCGTCTCTTCGGATTCGTTTTGTTCTCTTTGGGAGATACAAGGAGGAAGATAGAGGGAAATTCATTAGTTTAATTAATTTCCATCGTCGATGAAACTTTCGCTGGATCTTTTGGAGTGCTCGAAATGTGATCTCCCCTCTTTTCTCTCCTCTTCCTTGTACTGATATCTACTCACCGATTGGTGCTCACCAACTCCGATGCCTGACCCTTCCATTAGAGGTATTGAATTCTAGCTTCGCCCTTTCACTCGCGCCCTCCAATCCTTCTCGGAAATCTCTGCCGCTTCTCATTCCCCTTATATTTCTGATATACCTTACTTGATACATCCCCTCGTACGTCGCGAATTTCCCACTCAGCCGATCGAATCCGAACTGAACCAGTATCAACCAATGGGAAGCCGATGCAACCTCTTTGCGTGTCAGTGATCTTGGTCAATCTACGTCCCGGCCTACACTCTTTCTCTTTCTCTTTCTCTCGCGTACGTCTCCCATAACTTATTGCGCCATAAATTTATGCAAAACTTTAATTCAAACAAAAATAAATAATTAAATTTTAATTCATTTAATTTTAATTTTAATTAATTTTTTGATAAAAACGCTACGAACTTATTCCCCAAGCCAATACCTCCCTTTACCACCGAATTTCACCTGGCGGCCCTTCTCTGATGCGTCGTTAATGCATTTCTGCGATTCATCGCCTTTGGCTTAGAGTTTCGCTGCGCCACTCACACACATACATTCACACTTTCATAATCACTCACTCACGGATCATTCACACATCCCATAGCTCTATCGAATGAATATTATACACTTTGTCAAACAGCAAAAAAATCGGTGTAAAACAAAGCAAATATAAAAAACGCTACGAACTTATTACCCAACCTAATAGCACTTAATTTGTCGCCTAGCCACTAGATGAGAATAATTGCTTCACAGCGTGTATCAGCGAGTTCACGAATAAATATATAACAAGTTTTTTCCGATTGGACAGCCATTTGTGCCACTGCACAACCAGTCATACCTATATCACTCTTCCTATGTCCATGCATCAGCCAAGATAAATGATTTACCGCACTGTTAGATTATAAAGTACAATAGCTGTTTCAGCTTTTTCCCTGTAGCTTGTTACGAGACGTCGATATGTTTGGTGTGGAGTGAGGCAGTGGCTTAACATGGAAGATTGCGATGAGAAACAAATAGATACACCCGAGATGGGCAGTTATCGATTATTCGAGCATGACAATTAAGTGAAATGATTAAACGGTAGGTAATGATCATATCAAGTAGGGGCGATGGTGATGATAGTGACAGTTTCCACAGCGGGCAAACTGAGAGATTTTCATGCGATCTGTGTTACCTGCAGAATCTGAGACGTGGGTAGATGGCTTGATGATGGAGCAAAAGGTTCTCTTCCTCTTCATGATACGTTTTTCGCAGGCTGCATTTGCCGTGAGTCAGTTAGTTATCTACTGTCTATTTAAAAGCTGACTTTAGGGATATGATCATCATTTCAAGTCCCGGAAGCATGTGGGTTCAACTTCAAACTCTTATCAGTGGTCGATATTTCCGTCTAGGTACACCTAGCAGCGGGGTAAAGGACATTCGTGATTGGAGAACCGTTTACTTCGATTTTCTTGTCCCTTGGTGGCACATGCATTAGATTTCTACTGAGTCGCCACTGTTGTCAGACATTCGAATGGTAAGCGGGTTTGGTTAGGCAGTGGTGCAGCGTTGCTTTTAGAAGTGTCCATAATCAGGTAATATGCATTGGCTGCAATTGATAAGGGTGATCCCGATAAGTTGCGGGCACGAACATAGGTTTAGAGAAAAAAGTAAGATGGTCCTAAGACACGGTAATCTATAGCGTTTTCCACTTGAAATTTGTAAATTTAAATCGCCTCGGTAGTATCAATTTATCATAATTTCGAAAGCGGATCTTTAACGATCCAAACTGACGCTTCTCATCAGCGTCGACGCCATTATTTGCCGCACAAAATTTATTTCAAACTGTTGGTCGCGTTCTCAACGTGGCCATCAGGAATTTCATCTAGATCCCTTAAAGGACATAGAATTTGACTGCACATGTGAAGTGTAACACTCTCCCTTTCTCTCTGTCAGAATCTAAATCTTAACACGATCCAAACTTGGTCGACTGGAATGCGATATTTTAGGTAATTTATTAATGGAGAATGGCATCGGTTACTTTGCTCCCGCTCAATAGCGTTTGTTTTATATAAAGATCGCATCGTATGCACTACGTACGAGAACTCAATGGTGTGTCAAGACAATAAATTATTCATGACCGAGACGAATGAGTTAATAAGCTGTAGCACGAGCCGGGTCGAGGCGGAGATGAGTGATCGTAAATGTAAATCAGTCTGAACTATGGATCCTCAGACTCGTACACGAAAGGGGCGCGGTAGCCCTTCTCCCTATTTCTCTCTCTCTCTCTCTCTCTCTCGTTAGCTCATTTTATGAACCTAAATATATTTAGTCTCAAATCCATACCATTATGCTTCTCTACGTTGCTTCCGAAATTTGTTGTTGTTGCGAGCATCGATAACTTGTGAGTACGTTCTATGAACTGACTAAAAAGCAAACAACATTTGGGTCTGTTCGGACTTGATCTACTTCGGACTAATCATCGTATTCTCTTCGTTGTGACAGATTCGGAATACGCATACAGATAGGTGAGCATTGCAATTCGGTCAGGGTGGGAATAATTGGCTATATTGGTCGACTAAATTATTTATTTTCCTACGGGATGCAAGATTCCCTTGGCTTGAGACACTCGAGGCAGGAAGGAAGATATTATATGTCGGCAACGCTCTCAGGGTCGTGTATAATATTTCGTGGTCTTCGCATACACGCAGAACCTTTTTGGGAATATGTCGACGACGCGGGCACAATACTTTTAATTAAAGAATTCTTCGCCGTAGAGTCAGAGAGGTATTGCATAACCGTACTGCCGATGACATGGATCTACCCTATTGAACGAGCATAGGTGGGAATAATCAAATTTCTATTACCATAGGAATTTATTGTCGGGATCATCGATTTTCAGTCCCTTGGAAGGCGTCCGCAAGAGTTTTGCAGAAATATGGGAAATTTTCTGCTAGTGAGTAGAAAGTGAGGTGAAACGGGCTGAGAAAAAGAAGAAGGGAGCGGTGAAGGAAAGAAAATAATGTGGAGGACGTCTCCGGTGGTCAAAGCCGGCGAACATAGAATGGAATATAAAGATTCGCGAAGCGCTCCGCCCTCGGGGACTGACTCACTCCTTATTTAAACCCGCCACCTTCTTCTTCTTCACTCCTTTCACATTTCTCCATACTTCTTTCCTTCCTTCCTTCCTTCCTTTCCACTCACTTTCCTTCTTTTTCTCAAGCGCAATTCCTATTTTTCATATTTCCAGACTCACCCGGCACATCAGCTCTAAGATGCCCTTAAGGTAGTAACCTCAAAATGAATAGAGGAGAACGCTTCCAAACCTTTTTTTTTTTTCTTAAATACCCAAGTATAATATATAAGTATATACCGAATGTACCTAGGTACCTGATGTGGTAGAAAGCGAATCATACGAGCAGTCACTATTAACATTTAAGATCTGAGCTTATGCTTCTCAAACATTTGCTCCTGACTTTTCCTTGGGCATGCATAGCCGAATAAGATGAATTGAAGATATGAAGAATTTGCCCAGAATCAATTGAAATTCTCAACAGTGGAACAGTTTCGGAAAAATCAAAAATTGGGCGGCCAATGGAGTGTACTTTAGCACAATTTCGCTCTACTAAAACACGATAACTACTTTCAAATTCCCAAACAACGTTTTCTTCCCGATTTCTGTGTTCTTTTACGTCGACTAATGAAACTTTTTGCATATTTTGACGTTATTTCACATTATCATACACTATTGTTTATCACTTTACGTAATTGTATCGGATTGTTATGGATAATTTGCGTTATCTTTGGGCGCTTGGGGGACAAAGGAGTATTCTCGCTCCCATTTAATACATGTTTGACTGGCTGATCTTTATAACACGACATTTGGCGATCAAGAAAGGGTACTTTGACCTAAATTATAGCTAGTTAAACACACTAGAACGATCCCAACGGCTTTTATGGGATTTTGCTCGACAAAGGACCATGTTAGTCCCAGTTTAGACCATGTTTGATGGCTCCATCCATGTAATATGAGATTGAGCGACCAATGGGGACAATTTTGGCATAACTTGAACCTACTAAAACGTGATAAATCCTTCAAAATCTTAAGAAAGCCCCAAAAAATGATTGGTCTTATTTTCGATTCTTAACCACCCTACCCCATAGATTTTAACTCGCCCTGAAAGTTGGTTGCAAGCAAAGTTCCGAATTCATAATAGTTTCGATGATAAAGCCATTTTTCGAGGTCGTGAAAACATTTTTTTAAAGATCGACTTTCGCCGATAGTCCTATCTTAAAGTACGCGTCGAAAGGTTCAAGAAAATGTATAATTATCATAGGTTTTGATCGCCGCTTCAAAAGTTATAGGCAATTTAAAAAATCGCGAATTTCTTAAGGGGTTAATGATCCCCTTCTCATTTTTGCGAAAAATCGAAGGTCGGCAGATCGGATTGCCCTTTTGCTATCTCGTAGGGGGTCAAAAATAAGTCAGAGAACCGTTTGTCGTTGGTCAAAATTCGCATTAGTTTCGGAGTTACAGCCAAAACACCAGCGACTTGTTTAACTGGGGTGGAACCTTGCACGACCATTACTACTTAAACAATTATTTTTAAAGATTAACTTTCTCCGATGGTCCTATCGTAAAGTTTGACCATCTTATTCGGCTATGGTATGCACGATAGTCTTGTTTCCGGTTAATACGCCCTCGGGAATATTTCGATCTTTAAACGCATCGGTAGTGCAAGTTCAATCGAGTGCAACGCAGCTCTTTGGTTCGTTTGGACGCACGTTTTAGCAATAATTGCTTCGACGCTGGGAGAGGAGCTGGGAGAGGAGCTAGGAGAGAAGCTAGGAGAGAAGCTGGGAGAGAAGCCGACGTCTGATATGATCGTCGCCGATTGGCCAATGGCAAAGTAATCAATAATAGGAAGAAGACTAATTCGGCGGGAAAGATCGTAGATCGCCATTCGATTAATTTTGGTAGCAGGGAGAGGAATAATTTGTCGATGCTTGCAGTGTGAAGTTTATAACGTAGGGAATATCGAAGATAGGAAATAACTTGGGCAGATGGGGAACGAATCCTTTTGAAGGATATTTGGATAATGTGGTTAATCGGCAATCTGCGGTGCGAAGAGGTCAGGGTTCGTTTATCGTTTTGTACGGGAATGAGCCCGAGACGGTCGCATTATCACCCTCGTCAGGCGTTAATGTCCATTTAGCTCCCCACTTGGTCGCCGGCGCGGTGTGAGAGCTATCGTTCGATTATCCTAGGCGACGATATTTCATTGTTAAGCGCTATTACAGACCTGGGTGCCAACCTCGCCGATCCCCAGAGCCGATCCTTAGCTTCTCCATCCTCGACTTGAAATCCATAAACGCCCGCTCGCTAACTATAATAAATTAATTTTATTCGTCTGAAAATATTTTCTTCAAAGTTCAAGTTCTATGGTCAATATCGCACCATAAACGTATATGAGAGTTACATATTATAAAAATCGATCGCAACAGTGATTATCGCGGAAAATCGCTCAAAGATAGAGAAGTTCGAGATGCGTGTTCGCTACTCTTCAATATCCTGAAGAAGAGCATTCGCCTTGTCTTCGATAGAGTGGAAATATTTGCCGCGAGGGAACGTGCTCAGTGGTTTCCTCAAAGCTTTATCGAACGTCAGCTTTCCGCGGTAAAAACTTCCTGTCCCATTTCCTTTCTTTCCGTGACACCTTTTAACAGGATCATTGCACTGGTCCAGGCCTTCCGAAATGTTTATGACACTCGCTCAATTTTTGCGCTATAAACCTAATTTGTGGAATAACTCTTGTGTCCGTTACGTTTATATAAGTTCGGACATTTCCATGGCGCTAAGAAATTTCATAAACTCGAGTTAAAGAAATTTTTCTGGCTTTACGTTATGTTAGTAGGCGATGCAAAGGGCGTTGCAAAAAATGTGGGGTAGGAGGAAATATGTACCTAATATATTTCTTGAAATATCATCTCAGAGGGAGAGTTAAGATTTGAGCATTCAAGTCTCTATCTCTTTAACGGTGGTCATATTCCATTCTTTCTTTGTGTATCATATTCTTCAGAATCTTTCTCGCTAGTCGAAGTTGCCAGCCGTGTACCGTCCAGGGTCCTTTTTATTAACGGTAATAAAGATTTTTATGAACCCCATGTGAATTACCAGTTTTTACAGTCCCGTCGCCCGATTCACCTTTGCGGATCTTTCTAATCTGTTGACGTAGACATCGCATCCGTTCATCACTTGTCTTCTAGTTTCACTTTAGGGACCTCTATCCCATCTATTATTCATTCAACTTTTTCTCATATGTTATATTCGAGAAAGCACGTACGGAATATGCCTAGGTATCGGAAGAAACGAAATTGGGGGGCAGTTGCAATTCTCAAATTACGTCATAAACTTTTCAGCGATATGCAACGGCAAAAGTTTGCAAGTTTCGACAAGTTCGTTTGTTACTCGATGAAGGCCGAAGAAACAAGTATGAAGTGCGCCGCACGGCGTAGGTAGAAGGAGATTGATGTAAGAGATTAAGGTTGAAGAGTTGAAGAGGATAGGGAAGGATTAGCTGGGGCTCTTTACTCTTATGCTGCGGAGAGAATGGACGGAGGATGATGGGAAGAAGGAATGTTAGCGTGCAAAGCGGACGTGGTTCAATTTCGTAGTTCGGCTCGAAGAATGTAGGAAGGGGCAGCAAGTAAATTCGATATAGACGAAGAGACGGGCGTACGGTATAGATGTGCATGTACGTTCATAGATAGATACACATGAGCTCGCGAGCAGAAGCAGCGACGGAGGATGGTTGGAATGAACGGAATAGGTGGACGGAATAGGTGGACGGAATAGGTGGACACGTATCGGTTCTGTGCTGGCACCACAGTAGCAGGTACGTAACAGTAACGGAGCACGTAACCACTGGGAATAGGAACGGGCGACACCTGATATTTTTCTCACTCGCATTTCAATAACAACACTTAAAGTTTGTAAAATAATTATCTTCACCGTAAATCCTACAAAAGGAGGAATAGCTATTAAAGAAATTAAATTAAATACATAAGCCACGATTGTGAAATTAGAAAAATTAATAAATTATCTATAATCTCTTAAATCTTCAACTCCTCTTAAATAATTATATAAAGGATAACGACATTTCTTCTGTGTCTAGTCTTTCATGGCTAGTCTCAATATTGACTGTCATTCGTTCCTCTAACTGGAGAAAATTTTGCGAGATGCTCCCGGGTGTACACTGAACAGCATCTTCGTAAGGGCCGAATTAGGATATCAGTTTAAAAAATGGATAGGACTGTTAGTAGAGGGAGGTGGGTTGGCTGGAAGGGTATAGAGCGTCACCTGCGACAGACGTGATGTTTTGCTCGTTCGTTCAACCAGATTTCATCGCGAAAAAAGAGGGAACTCTCGGAAATTCAGTGAGGGTGTAACCGTTGGTGGGAAGAGTCGGCACGTGCGTGTGTATGAGTTAGAAGGATGATGGAAACGCAGCGCGGCGCAATCTCATAGCCAGTCAGCCGGTGGCTCTTATCTGGTATCTCGAAGGTCTATAGCTTCGAAAGATTGCCGCTCCTCCGTAACTGCAGCCATGTAAATTGTATAAAAAGAAATGAGAGCCAGATTGGAAATATATACACATATGTACTATGTCGAGATCTGTCTCGAAGAGATAGACAATCGGCGAGTGAATCGGTTAGGGGCGATTCTGTAGGGCGGATGAAATGCGGCGAATGTGCCGAATACGCCGAATGCGCCGAATGGTAGGCCGAACGGTAGGTGATAACGTCAGTGACAGGGCGCGTAGGGCATCCGCCAAAGCCGCTAATTCAGCCCTCCTCCGGCTGGTGCGGAAGGGTCGGCTAACACGCTTCCGTTATCCCCAGCCGCTTAGCGCATAGCGCATGCCGCATAGCTATACCTTCACATGCAGACGCATCCAGACTCATTTTCAGCCCCAACCCTCGATCCCACCTCTTTCAGCTCGCTCGAGACTCTCGCCATGACCCGGCCGACTTTCCGCTTCACTATGCCTGTCACCGAGTAATTCTCGCAATTGGCCTTTCGCGTCAATTTCGCCGTGCAATTTCGCCCCGCGTCAATTCAGTTGCACAATTGCCCCTCCATTCATTGATTGATCCAAAGTTTCCTTTTTTATTGAGGTACTTCCGTTGTCATCTTCCCCTGTTCTAGTCAGACCGAATGAGATTGGGGACGCGAAGAAGTGCGTCAGTTCCCTGAGCCTTGCCACTTTCGCTATAACATCGATCTGACTCTCTTACCTTTGACGCTGCGACGTGTAGAAGCTCTCTGGGCATTATTAGGGGAAGAATGGCTGATGGGGCTGGAGGAAGGTATGGGCGAAGCTTTTCCCTCCGCGCTTTTCCCTCCGCGGCTTCTACCGCGCGAACCTTTCAGCATTGTGTCGGCGGTTAGAACTGGCGAAGGAAGGCCATCCCGCGCACCTAAATACCATGATTGATGGGGTTGGAACAGCCCTCGAGTTGCTCGATGCTTGCCCAAGTTTACAAGGAGGCCACAATGGGCTGGGCGATACCCGATTTTCCGCACGACCCCACCATCACCAATATCCTCATCCCATACTAGCACCGTACTAACATCCTACTACCATCGTACTACCATCCTACTACCATCCTACTACCATCCTACTACCATCCTACTACCATCCTACTACTCTCATCCACTCCACACTAAATATACTATGATTCTGAGTCTATCTAGGCGTGACAATTAACATTTCGCATCGAATGCACTATACTGCTTAGAGTGAAGAGGTAAGAGGGAAGAGGGAAGTATTGGCGAATGACGTGGCCTTAATGGAAACATCGGATCGTTAAATGGAAAAGAGGAGGGAGTCTGCGACGTGTGTAATAACGCACAAGACCGAGAACGTTCCTTTGCCGTTAATCTGCGGCACGCCTCATTACTTTCAGCTTCCTCCTCCATGTCCTCTCCATCTTCATCTTCATCTTTCTCATCCTTTCTTCTACCAAATGGTACTGCGCCTCCCAACTCCATCTTTTTATAACCATTCCAAACCAGTGCCTTTCGACTTTACTCGAGTTCACTCGACTTTATGCGACCTTCACGCAACCTAACGCAATCACTTCCCCTTCCCTCAACCTCTATACCTACTATTTTTGAAAAGGGCTTTCTATCTCTGTACGTCTCATTCTGAAATGTTCGGCATGCATCCTGCAATCGTTTTAATGAACACAGCCTGACTCGACAGGGAAGAAATATTCTCTGCTAATACTCCTCCTTTGCCGATCCTTATTTAATTTAACACAGGGTGTTGATCGGGGCGCACGGCGTAGTTAGGATCAATATAATAAAAAAATATAAATCAAAAATTCGTTTCGTCCTGATTTCTTTCCTAATGTTTGCCTGTGTATCTATTCACCTGACGTCGCGACCGTCATCAATTATTTATACTCAGTAGGCATTCGAGATCCGAAAGACGTTAGTATCGTCTCTGTTAATAAGAATCGGTGTACGGAGTAGGGGTGTAAGGGCCGCGCCCATCACGAACATCCCGTATAGTCAAGAAGCGAGGAACAGGTAGAATTTCTGCATTGAGTCAAACATACGCCATGAAATGTTATGATACACTGAGCATAAATATTGATGAAAAATGTATCGATTGCCACCCCCAGAATTTGTGAGGTTTGAAGTTGCGATGATAGGCGCGGCTGGTCTTTCCGCACCGTTACCGAGGGAACAGGTACGGTACATTAACCGTGAGAATTTCCCCGAATGGCCGGCGGCAATGTATTAACAATTTAACGAGCCAACACCTGCGATAGCTATTATAATACAATTATATAGAGAGCTCAGGGTGGATAGGTGGGAGCGTATTCCGGATTCGTAGCTTGAGGGCGCTGCCTGTATGATAGGTAGCTATAGATAGAGGTAGCTCTGGCCATACGGCAGGTGGTCATATGGATCCTGACAGCGCAAATATCATCGCGCCACTGCGCCCATTATCCTTTCCTTCGAACAAAATTCATCGCCGAAAAATTCCTCCACTCCCTTTCTATGCGACAATCTTTTTTATTCTTATTCGCGAAGATTTCTTTGCTGATCCAAGATTTCCATTAAAACTCAATTGAATGGCCTATGGCCGCGGAACGTCATTATAATGTTATTATCGATCGGGTGGACGGTACGAAGATTCACTTACGAACATATTACGAACATATTACGAGCGTATAATTAGCTAAACAGTTTTTCATCATTGCAGGCTTCTCAGCTTCAGAGTGCTAAACAACTTTGGCTGACCGCAGTGTTCCAACGGGCCTCTATCTCGTAATTAGGGAAAAGGAATGCAATTGAATTAATTTCCGTCAGCAATTTTGCAAAGTTCCGAGGATACGTGGGCCGAGCTTTGGTACATAACCCTGTCAGGCTTATTGGCATGAGGCGAGGGGGAGAATTAGAGAAGGTACGGCAGCGATGTTCACCTACCGACGTAGAATAGGAGGCATCACTGTACTCGTTTGGCGCTGTCGATGGTGGCGTCGTCGTCGGCTTTGGCCTCGGCGTCGGCGTCGGCGTCGGCGTCGCTGGGCGTTGAGAGTGGGGATAGTGGCTGGGATAAGAAGAGTGAGGAGCGGGGTTAGGCACGGGTGCGATATTGGAAGGGACGGATCGACGAATAGTATGCCTCTGACCGTTGTGAAGAGCGCGTAGATCGAGCATCAGTGAGCTGGATTTAAGCCGAATTGAACTGAGTTGATCGAACTTGGTTGGTACGGCAGGTCTACCACTCTCGGCGTTGAGGGTCGTGCGCGATGAAAATGTGGCCTCGCACAAGGACAAGTTTTTCAACTTAGAGCCAGACTCGCACATGTCATGTGTTCTTCGTTTCTTTCTATTTCGGGGCTTCGAGACCGTAACGGAAGCGTGACAATCGTTGAGATCGTAAGGTGATCGCCGTGACGTTTCTCTATTCTACCTAAGTGATATTTTTTCGACGAGTCGCGACACGAGACGGTCGATTGACTTTTGGTGAGAAATAAAGGAGGGAATATTAGGGAGGATATCGACGAGCGCGGTTGTTGCACGGTGCCGTCCTCGTCGTCGGCGTCGTCGTCGGCGTCGTCGTCGGCGTCTAAGTCAGCGTCGTTGAACAGAGTGAAGTAATGTGAAGGAAGGGGGACAACCAACGAAAGTGTTTACAATACCGGCTAATGTGCAGCACTCTGATGACAGTCAGAGAAGGATTGATAGGAATCGCATAATTGACGGTACAACTCGGAGGTACACAGACAAGGTGGATAAAATAGGATCTTGAACCTATTGGGAAGGAATTAAAATTGTTCGCCAAAAATGGGACACGAAAGAGCAACGTAATTGATTTCCTTTTTCCGAGCGTGTGCTGAATGAAACAGACGTTATATTCGAGCGGCAAGTAGCAAAACGAAAGGAGGGACGTTAAGGATCTTTCGGCGATTGGGGTTGCACGGGTGACGTAGAGGGCCCTAGGAAAAAAGACAATATTAGCAATTGCAGATATAGGGGAGTACACGCTTCAAAGAGCAGTGTGATGCTGATATTCCCTCCGAATGAACTCGAACGAGAGTGAAGTATGAACATTGATGGGCAAATTAGAAAAATATTGAGTGTAACTTATAAGGGAAATTTAAAACTGATTCGGTTCATTCGCTTGTCGAAAGGAAAAATCGGTGTGGAGCTTAAAGTCGCGGTAGCCGATTTGAATTCCAAATTATTAAATGTTAGAAGAGCCTTCCGCTTGAGTCTGGGTGGAATTTTCATTTTGCCGCGTTTAACGATCTATAGGCGCGCGCTCCCTTGGTACGCCAGAATAATTAATTGAGGAAAAAAAGGTGAACAGGAGAGAAGCGCTGAAAGTTTTAAGTTTCTGCGTCGATCGTAAGGATGCTCGAAGGATTTTCGGTCTTGTTAGAAAATGGTCTCGAGTGACTCCTGAAGTCTGTTTTTCCAACCTGAGGAGTTTCCGTTCCTTCGCCTCTTTCTTCGCCGGCTTCTCTTCGTTATTCGCCTTCGCTCCGCCCCTCCCACCCTCCTTCTTCATCTTCTTCTTCTTCTACTTCTTCTCTGTCTTCGAACAGCTCTTAAGTAGCAGGTAATTAAAAGTTCGAACCGACCACCATTCACATCTCGAAGTACCAACGGCAGAGAACCGACGGTATATACCATCTACCTATATTTCCTCTTTTCCCTCAGCTTTTTCATCTTTTTCCTCTCCCCTCTTTCCCCTGATAAGATAGGCCGCCTGGAGGACAATTGATATTGCTCCTGCTATTTTTCCCAACAATTCTTTGTTGAAATGAAGTCTCGAATGAAGCGCTTAATGCCGACTTTAAGCTCATACGGTCGAAACGAATTGTACGGTCGAATCATTCGGTAAGTTTGACGGTTGTGCGCAAAAATTGTACGTTATCAATGATTCTAATTGGAGGAAAATTGGGAAAAGTTCCGTATCAGATTGATATCGCGGTAAGGACAGATCGTTGAGCGAGCTGGAAAGTTTCGTCGTGAAGGGAATATAACTGGGAGAATGAGAAAAATAACAAGTTTAGGAGGAAAGCGTTGAGGGGTAAGGGGTGGCTGGTGAGGGAGAGTGAGGGAGAGTGAGGGAGAGTGAGTGAGTATTGAAGGGGGCTTAGCGGTGGGGCTGGAGGTGGGGCCGGCGGTAAAAACGCCTCATCACGGGGGAAAACGCTAATGGATTCCTGGATATCTGGAGAAAGCGTTAAAAGGTTTGCGCGTTTCCGAAGAAATTAATTCTGATTGCCGTGACTCTCGGACGCTTTGGAGAAGCGTGCTGGATGTAAGAAGGGAGGATAGTCAGCGATATTTCATCTTTCGAGGCGCCACTCGCTGCGACACTGAGTATCGCGGCGAAGAAATTGCGCACACCCGTCACGTGGAATCAGCTAAAATTTGGATAGAGCTAATCTACCGGACATTTCGGTATACGTCTCTGCTTTTACTCGTTCGCAAAGGAAAGCGACGTGCAAGCTCTTTGCGCGTCGTTAATAGCATTTGAAATGTTTGACCGGCCTTGTCAGATCCGAATATAAAGGAGGAAGTCCTGTGGGATATTTGATGCAGTGAGGGGAAGAAGGGGAGGGAAAAGCTCACTCAGGCTGATCGTTTAAAAGGAATCTGATCCTGGCAGCGGCTATATCTTCCCCCTCCCCCTCCCCTCTCCCCTTCCCTTCCCATTTTCTTTCTCCCTATCGTTTGTTCCGTTTCCCTCTCAATCCTTCTCTTCTGTTCGGCAGTCAACGAATTCCGTATGGGTCGGGTACGGTCGGGTATGGTCGTGTCGCGCCATCCGCTTTTTCGACACCTGGACTGCCATCAATAAAAATGGCTGGTGACGATCGGTGGCCGGTAAACAAGCGGACGTTTCGCTCGTCGATTCCCTCCCTCTTTTTCCACCATCCGAACGGTATCCATTGAAAAGCCGTTCTCGTCCATCAGGCCCGATCCTCTGTCTTGACAGCTACCCATCGGTACTTCGAAAATTGACGCCTAAACCGGAATAACGTTGACAAGCGACGAAAGGAATAAATGTGCCCATAATTGTGAAAGTGGTCTAAGTCAAGATTTGAAAAAAAAGAATTACATTGAATAAATGTAGTGTAAACGAATGTGGTGTGAAATAACTGATAAACTCATTTTTTTTTAAATCTTGACTTAGACCACTTTCATAATTATGGGCACAAATGACGTTGTACTTAGGTTCGGTAAATTATATCAAAAAGGAAGATAAGCGTCCTTTCCGGTTGCGTTAACGGTCGAAGGTACGCCATCTGCTTTTCCGATCGGCTGGCACCGAGAGCACCGAGAGACCGATGGGAATGCTTTGGCAACCGGCCGCAGCCAGTAAACAATGGGATGTCGGAAGTTTTAGCTCTTTTTGTTGTTTGGACCGCCGAAGCGGCGAAATCGAATGTTTTCAATTGAAATACGGCTCGTCCGTCAGAGCTTACCGCGTGACACTGGGCATAGCTGCGTTTCGACGAGAGAAAAGAATTTCACTTTCCCACCTACCTTCATTAGTGAATTGGAATAGGCGAATTTATTGCCAGTCACCTCACGATTTCTTCGATATAATATGTCGCAAAGAAAGGCTGCTTCGAGTCTACGTAAATGTTTGATTCTCGCAGAAGGAGAGACGTGATATGTGCGAGCGTGCGAGAAGATTGAGTAGACTGATCGAGAGAGCCGAATTGAGATGATTTTTCTGGAATTGCGGTACTGGTGAAGGGACAGTGGTGTTACGAAGACTGAGGTGTAAGTGTGCGTGCGTGGAAGGGAGAGGGATAGGCGTATAGGTTATTGAAGGCGGATTGATGTGTTGCTCAAGCGGTTCGGGCGGTACGAGAATGACGAGGTGCGGCGTCGTCTGCGGACTTGCCGCTCTCGTCGCTCTTGGCACTGCCCTTTTAGGACCTGCTTGGTTACATACCGAGGAAAGACTCTCTCTCCCATATTTACCGAGAAATTTTGCCAATATCGTCAGTGTGCACTTCAAGCTCGGCCTCTTCAGGGTCTGTCCGAAGATTCTCAAGCCATCCAATCTGACAGTCCGTGAGTATTTCTCCTTTATCAATCCACCTCTGTATATTCTCGCCGAACCTACTAATGTGTCATAAATATTTACACTCCGTGTATCGTAAAAATGCCGAGTGAATTCTGCGTTTAGAGCGAATCTCAGACCTCCCGAAGTAGAAGAATTTTCTACGATCCACTCGCGACGTGTTGGCCTCTGTGCAGGTAGAACGATGTACCTTGGTGGTTATTCCTTTTTTTTTTATTTTCCTCACCGCCCTTCTTCACTTCTCCTCTTTCGCGGAGCAAATTTCGCAGCTCGAGCTTATTGGGAAAGACGGAGAGGGAGAAAAAGGAGAGACGAAGGTATGAGGTATCGTGCGTCTGGCAGAAGGTTTTCAAAAGCAACCAGATGTAAGCGGAAAGAGAAAGGACAGTGGATGTAGGGTTCAACGGAAGGGAGTGGGTGTCGTTGTTTGTGAGTGAGTAGGTTAGAAGGGTAGTTGGGCCTTTTCCATGGATGATGACAATTTAATTTGTATTCTACTTTCCCTCTCCTTCTGCCTCCCTAAGCCGGAGCTTTCAACTTTTATTTCCTTTATTCTCTGCTCTCCCTGTGCTACTCTTATCGACCTGACTGGCGCAATCTCAAGATGCATCGAAGGAACAACGTCCTCATTTTTATTCCTCACCCGCTTTTCCTTCAATTCTCTTACGTAGTTTCGTCTCCGTATATATTCTCATTACGCATATAACTGTAGATACTGAAGAGAGAATTAATTTCGTAGAAACTAATTTGTCATTCCGCATTAAGTAATCATATAGCGCGAATGAAAGGAGGGCAGGAAGAAGGACGGTCAAATGATCGTTGATATAACCGATCAAATATAAGCTCGAATACGAGGATTCGTTTAGTGTGCCGCACGAATCTCTACCTTTGTCCGAACTGGTCGCGTTCCATTCATTTTCCTCATGCACGCTCAGAAATATTACATTTTCTAGTTAGATAAAAGCTTAATTCCCAGAATTAAGGTTTATTCGATCAAAGGTATACATTTCATATAATTTACAGCTTCTATACTGTATCGCGCACGTTATAATTACAATAGGTTATAGTTGAATATTCGCTTGTTCGCTATTTAATATCCTGTCATCCATTATTCGGCGAGGGCGATCTTTTTCGTCGGTCAACTATTTTGCTGTTCTGACCGACTAGGACAGTGGTCGGCAAACTTATTAGCCAAAGAGCCAAATATGAACATTACAACAATTTAAACAAAAAAATTGGGAGCCAAATCTGCTTGTTTAGTAAACTTTTATTACACTAAATAAGTAGTATACTAAATAAAACTAAATTTCATACTTAATAAATATTTATTAATGCGAACAATGTGCTTGCATCTTTACGTATTTTTAAAACAATATAAAATTTTTATTACCTATCTACCTTTTAACTTAAACAAAAAATTATACATATTCTCAATTTATAGAAGAATTTTAATTTATCAAAATAAGATGTAATCTTTTTCTTACCAAGTTTTTTTTTATATGAAATTATAATTGCGCCTTCCGTGGATATTTGTGCCAGAGCCGCACTTAAGGAGCCAAAGAGCTACATGCGGCTCTGGAGCCGCACTTTGCCGACCACTGGGCTAGGATATCATGTTGAAACGTTATCCTACGGCTTGCGCTTGACGATAGCTAGGTGAATGTTGAAAAACGCTGACGAGCGACGTATGGGCTCCGCAATGGTTACCACTGACAGCGACAGATTCTATCGTCGGCGGAGATTAAATGATGTCGAGGCAATTGGAATGAAGAGAGAGAGAGAGAGAGAGAGAGAGAGAGAGAACTGAGGAGAGAGAAGAACGTTTAATTAGTTGGAACAAAGTGAGAGGAGCTTTCCACTGACGGCGAAACATAGTAAATTCCTCAGTGGGCGGGATTCATCGGGATGTAAAGTGTCTCCGCGAAGTGTCAGAGGGGACCGATTGGCTGCAAGAGTGGAGTCAGAAAAGATGGGAGTGAAGCTGAATTTGAATTTTGATAGCTAGAGGGCTTTCGATAGGTGAACGTCGCCTAAAAGGATTAGTTTCGAAGGGACGTGCGGTTTTTGGGAAGCAGCTGTTTCCAGCAATCGCGGCCAGCTACCCCTGTCTTTTGCCCAAAGCCGACCGAAGCTATCGTAATTGGTTGCGTACGCGGTAGTTGCCGATTTAGCGACTTCCACTACATTCGGATCGATGAATCTCGTAGCAGAGGGAAGGCAGGAGGAAAAGGTCGTTTGCGGCCGAAGGTAGAAGCAGTCCACGTACATTTACACCCTGCTCAAGGGTAGAGAACGTACGGGAGGACAAAAAGATTGACAAACGACGGGGCGATATTATAAAACAATTGATAGATGCTTCTAAGGGATGGTCTTCCGGCACTTTTTGTCCCTCTTACATCCTTTCTCGTTCTCATGTAGGTAAGTCGCCACGCCAATGGAAGACAAATTGTCACCTTCCAACGGTTTTACGAGAAGAGTAATTAATTGTTGGCCTCTCTTTCTCTCTCTCTCTGTCACCTTTATCCTTTTTCATATTTTTCACCTTTCGAGTATCGGTATTGATCGTATGAGGCTAGCAAATATTGGAGGCATATTAAGAGAAGGGAAGGGAAGCCGTCTCAGTTTTTTCTACCATTCTCCCTGACGTTCACATCATTGACACATTAAACTCGAAAAGATCGAGAGGAAATTCGTCCAAGTTGCAGAGTAATATTCGTCTCGATCATTAATTTCCGCTGGAACGGCGACGTGCGACGAGCGGGGATACTTTAATTGCGGCGAACCGCACTTTAATTTCCGTAAATTTGTTGTAAGTACCGGGAGCGATCGGTTAGCGGTGATTTATCGTTTTCCGCCATTGCGGCCGGTACCGTCACTTTTTCTCTCGTATCGACTTTGCCTCGTTAATAATTTATCTCCGCTTGATTGGATCTCGCCTCCCTTTCTCTCCGGAGCGCACATATTTCCTCGAGTATCGACCTCTTTCAAGTGTCCATATTTGTTTTTCCCCTCAATCTTTATACCATAGATCTTCGCGTTAGTCGTACGATAAATCTGTTGTTTCGGGAAAAGATAGAAGGAGGATTAATTGGGGCGGTGCGAAAATTAGCGTTGAGAAAGATGAATCAGGGATTTAAGAGAGATGAAATCTCAGTAAAGTTAGATTTAATTGACGAATCCGCAATAGCATTATTCTTCAAGCGATTGCCTTTTTTCACTCTTTTTCTCATTAGGTCGTTAATATTTTACCGTTAACGGATAAATGGTAAGTATCGACTATATTCTCTCAATTTTAAGTTATATGACGTTACGGTTGGTAGATAAAAATCTTGACGTTCCTCTCGTTCACTGTTTGTCAGAATGAGAACAACAATGAGAGGGGGTGAGTGTTAGCGGAGAAAGAGGAGGTTCATTTAAATGAGGCAACGGTTTGCCCTCCCAAGGCCTGCTGTTCCAGACTTTCGGCTAAAAAGGAAATTCGCCGGTATAAATCGCGACTAGCTCGTCCTGGCTCGCTATAATGAGGTTATTTGTAATTCTAGGCCGGGGGCTGATCAAATCTTCCTAATTTCCTGAGTCCACCCGCTTAAAATTCTACTCGCAGCTTTCACTACTACGGTGCCCGACTATTCCCATCCCTTCTCCGCACCATGTCTACCTTCGCGTTGATACACCCTCGACGATGAGGCTAGTGAGTCGCGATTGCTTTTCCTAACAAAAAATAAACTAGTGGTTAACCCTTTCGGACACGAATTATTATCCTTCGACATAAAAATCCCATTTCTTGTTTATTAAATATATAGCCCTTTTTTAACCATTTGGCATCATCGGCATAATTCTACCCCCCCCCCCCCCCCCCCGATCACGTGTAATCACACGTCGAAAAATGACGACACGAGATTTCGAAAAATCCTCAGAATGTCGCTATTGAAAAAATCGATAATTTTACACGTTGAACGTATACAGCGGACCCTTATTTATAACTGTGATAAGTTACAGCATTTGGTATGGATTATTTACTCACCTATTGAAAATCGAAAAATCGATCTACTTGGCCGTGTTTCGCATGTTACTGAAACTGCCGAGAACGATCAACTATTTAAGGATATATTTTTGTTTACGTGCGTCAAATAACAATATTGCCAATGAAAATACCCTTATAAATGTTCAATAATTAGACTTAGACAATTTAATTGCGGTTTTTTTCAAAACTTAGGAACGGCAGGGGGTAAAATGTGATGTCGTCAATTGACGACACTATGACCGAAAGGGTTAATGTATGAAGTAGAGGCAGGAAGCCCCCCTGTCAATGTATTTATCGAAAAGAATTATGCTTTTTCATTCGTCAGTTAAACGTCGAAGCGAACGGAAAATATTTTTCGGTGCAATCATCAAAACGCATTTAGCGTAAAGATTAAGGATGCATTAGTTTTTAATAATTCGGTTGGAACAGGTGCTGTTTAAATTTGAATTCCTTCGATAATGGAAATAAATGAGCGGATAAGACAGTTCCGCTGACGAATGATCAAGGTTTTCTCAAGCGTATTGTGTGCAAATTTTCGCTAGAATCTCCGTTCTTGGCAGGCGTTTTTATTACACACTGCTTTACAGCGCAAGTGACCTGAATAATCCTTTTGTATCCTATTCGAAATTAAAACGCTTTGAACGTGTCCATAGAAAGTTAATTAAAGTTTTCCAAAGCACTTTCCATCTTAAATGGCGATTCTCTTTCTTATCTGTCCTTCTTAAATCGGTAGAACATATTTTTCTCTTTCAGTCCGCTCGCCCGGTTTGCCCTGATTTTTATTTTATTTGCATCTGAATCCGCGTGCGACTTCAGCCCGAATCATTTGAATTGGAATAAGTCTCTGGGTAAGCCTCGTTAATGATTGCCCAATGGATGAGAAGTTGTCGACGAAATACTTGTCACTCGGCGGCATAGTTCAGTAGAATTCTGTTCCATGAGGGGCGATGAGGACGGAGAAGGATCGATGAAGCTGCCTTTTGTTACTCAATTGGCACATGTGATTCCGCTGGAACGGAGGTGGAAAGGAGCGACATTAATGAAACTTATTCGACGAAATTTTCCGCTCTCCTTCCATAGAGGTGTAAGGTGCCTTTGTCATTGGTTAGATAAATTTACCGGAAGGAGTGAACAAAATTGAGGTGATGCTCAGGGTGGCAAGTGAGGACAAAAGGGGCGCAAAATTACGATTCCACTCTATTCGCTCGAACATCATTTGTTAAACGTTCGCTGAGACATTCTGTGATCGCTTGAAAAGTAATAAATATACATTGTTGTAAAGTAATTGGACAGTGGCAAACAATGTAAGTATACGACGCCTTATTGAATAATGGAGGGTAAAAAGAATTTCATTAACCCAGATTGTTTTTTCGTTTATCACGGGAGCACGCTGCCGCCAATCAGTGGCCACTGATATCGGAATTCAGTCCTTATTGGTCGATTTACGGAGACTTGTCTGACTGTTCTCACACGTCCGCATATATACGATTCCACTCTTTTCGCTCGAACATCATTTGCCAAACGTTCGCTGAGACATTCTGTGATCGCTTGAAAAGTAATGAATATACACTGTTGTAAAGTAAGTGGACAGTGGCAAACAATGTAAGTATACGACGCCTTAATGAATAACGGAGGGTAAAAAGAATTTCATTAACCCAGATTGTTTTTTCGTTTATCACGGGAGCACGCTGCCGCCAATCAGTGGCCACTGATATCGGAATTCAGTCCTTATTGGTCGATTTACGGAGGCTCGTCTCACTGTTCTCACACGTCCGCATATATACGACCGCATACACACCGACCGATCTCGATATTTCCCCACTCGATTCTCTCTTCTACTTTTCTATCGCCAATTGCGTCCTTTGGCGACCTACGTACTATCGAATACCAAAGTGTCAAGCCTTTATTGCGCTTTCACCGTTCGACTCGCTCGACAGTTATTTCTTTCGGCAGAGCAACCGAAGGCGGGGGTTGCAGAATTTCCCAATGCTTCGGAGCATACAAAGATTATTATACAGTTCTGTTCGGAAATAAATAATTAGGTATAGAAGGTTAGGCGACGTTGGAAGGTAAGTGTAACGATCGTATTTAAATTTCCTTCTGTACAAATAAATCTGACGCCCTGTCAAATTATTTGAATTAATATACCATATTGGTATACCTGACAGTGAGTTGTCAGGAGCATATAATAGGGGAAAATGTTAGGTGAAGAAAAGGGGCTCTCTGATACGCCGACACGGTAGGTGACCTGATGGTAAGATTTTGTGCTTGGATGTCTTTCCTTTAGGTCGATGGGCTTAGGGTTACGCTAACTGTGCGAATAAGGGAAGGGGAATAAAAAGCGCTGCGAAGAGAAGCGGTTGGTTGGCCGGTGAGCGGCGACAGTAGCTGGCTTCAAGCCTGCAACATGTCGCCATTAATCCAATTAAGCTGGCCTACGGTTTGCAAAACTTTGCCCATCCGGAAGGTCCAGTGGCGCATACCTTTCGACGTTGAGTCATTCAAAGCCAGAAATATATAATGGTACCGTCTTGAACCTTGATCTGAATGTTAACTAATTTAATGGTTTGGAACCCGTTTTATTATCCAGAAGTGTGGCATGCTTGTGAAACCATTAAGAAAGGAATCGGTCATTTCAAGAGCATGAAAATGATGAAATAATTAATCGAAGGACGAAGAAAGGATTTTGTATGTACTTTATAGCGTAGCGCAGGGGGGAATATCGAATAGAAATATTGATATCGTGGCGTAAGTGGCATCGAAAGGTAGTTAGATCCACTTTGTAATTCTGTCGGCGCACTGAGAGGACAGGCGGGTTCAGTGAACGCAATGGGCGTCCTCCTCTTACTCTTCTTCTACTTTTTCTTTTTACTTGCCAGATATTACCGACACGGATCACTACTCATGCGACTTTCCCAAGAAAATGCCTTTTCCTTTGGCTTGCGGTTACGAGGAGAACGTCGGAAAGATCTCTACACTGCCTCTATCTTCTCACTCTCGGCTAGCTTCTTGTCCTCCTCTTCCCAGAATGAACTTTACGAGTAGATGCAGCGAAACTTACCCTCTTCTCCAACGGTCGAAAGACAGTTACCGTTTTTACTCGATTTTAGAAAATCGCCTGTAACTTTCGGACCAGAGATCAAAACCTATGATAATCATACATTTTCTTGAAGGTTTTGACGCGTACTTTAAGATAGTACTATCGGCGAAACCGGATCTTTAAAAATAAATTTTTACGTTTTTCAGTCAACGTTTGTGTGGCTGTAACTCCGAAATTAAGCCCAATATCGGAGAACGGAAAACGGCTGGCTGAGTCTTTATTGACCCCCTACCACTATGTACTTCTCGTAGGGGATCAAAAATAAGTCAGCGAACCGTTTGTCGTTGGTCAAAATTCGCATTAGTTTCGGAGTTACAGCCAAAAAACCATCGGGGCAAAATCCTTGGCAGAACACTGCCTGGATAAAATTTTTTTTTTAAAAATCGGGTTTCGCCGATAGTCCTATCGTAAAGTACGTGTCGAAAGCTTAAAAAAAACGTATGATTATCATAGGTTTCGATCGCTGGTTCGAAAGTTACAAGCGATTTTCTAAAATTGAGAAAACCGTAATTGGTAACTTTTACCGTTTTTCTTTCGCCAAAAAGTGGAAAGCTGTCCGATCGATTTGTGCTTATACACGCTGAAATAGGATGGAAAGAGGATCACAAAAATCGCAGGCAGAGCCTTCTAAGTGCATTATTTTCGGAGTTACAGCCAAAAAACCATCGACTTGTCTAACCGCGCCGGAACAATGCTCGATCAATACTACTTAAACAATTATTTCGCCTGTAACTTTTGAACCGCTGATCAAAACCTATGATAATCATACACTTTTTTGAAGCTTTTAACACGCTCCATCGGATAGGACTATCGGCGAAAGTCGTTCTTAAAAAAAATTTTTTCATGTTTCATGTGAATGTTTGAGTAGCTGTAACTCCGAAAATAAGGCAAATATCGGGAAACGGAAAACAGCTGGCTGAGTCTTTATTCACCCTCTACCACTATCTCAAAGCGCGATCCGATCCGACGACTTTCATTTTTTGGCTGAAAGTCGGCGGATCGGATTCTCCTTTTGCTATCTTGTAGAGGGTCAAAAATAAGTCAGTGAGCCGTTTGCCGTTGGTCAAAATTCGCATTAGTTTCGGAATTACAGCCGGTTTTCTAAAATCGAGAAAATGGTAAGGTTAACCCCTTGCCGTTTTTTTCAGCCAAAAAGTGAAAGTCGGCGGATCGGATTCTCCTTTTGCTATCTTGTAGAGTGTCAAAAATAAGTCAGTGAGCCGTTTGCCGTTGGTCAAAATTCGCATTAGTTTCGGAATTACAGCCGGTTTTCTAAAATCGAGAAAATGGTAAGGCTAACCCCTTGCCGTTTTTTTCAGCCAAAAAGTGAAAGTCGGTGGATCGGATTCTCCTTTTGCTATCTTGTAGAGGGTCAATAGTAAGTCAGTGAGCCGTTTGCCGTTGGTCAAAATTCGCATTAGTTTCGGAATTACAGCCGGTTTTCTAAAATCGAGAAAATGGTAAGGCTAACCCCTTGCCGTTTTTTTCAGCCAAAAAGTGAAAGTCGGCGGATCGGATTCTCCTTTTGCTATCTTGTAGAGGGTCAATAGTAAGTCAGTGAGCCGTTTGCCGTTGGTCAAAATTCGCATTAGTTTCGGAATTACAGCCGGTTTTCTAAAATCGAGAAAATGGTAAGGGGTTAGCCTTGCCGTTTTTTTCAGCCAAAAAATGAAAGTCGGCGGATCGGATTCTCCTTTTGCTATCTTGTAGAGGGTCAATAGTAAGTCACCGAACCGTTTGTCGTTGGTCAAAATTCGCATTAGTTTCGGAATTACAGCCGATTTTCTAAAATCGAGAAAATGGTAAGGGGTTAGCCTTGCCGTTTTTTTCAGCCAAAAAATGAAAGTCGGCGGATCGGATTCTCCTTTTGCTATCTTGTAGAGGGTCAATAGTAAGTCACCGAACCGTTTGCCGTTGGTCAAAATTCGCATTAGTTTCGGAGTTACAGCCGATTTTCTAAAATCGAGAAAATGGTAAGGCTAACCCCTTG
The DNA here is from genome assembly GCA_914767735.1 of Anoplius nigerrimus. Lineage (NCBI taxonomy): Eukaryota > Metazoa > Arthropoda > Insecta > Hymenoptera > Pompilidae > Anoplius > Anoplius nigerrimus. The sequence goes on from OU612090.1 coordinate 10,041,912, forward strand.
CCGTTTTTTCCAGCCAAAAATCGAAAGTCGGCGGATCGGATTCTCCTTTTGCTATCTCGTAGAGGATCAAAACTATGTCAGACAACCGTTTGTTGTTGGTGAAAATTCGCATTAGTTTCGAAGTTACAGCCAAGAAACGGTAAGGCGATAGAGGATCGGAAGGAAATGATGAAAATCGCAAGCCGTGCTTCCTAGTCTTGACGTCGAATGCCGAATTTTAATGGGTAAGAATAAAATTCAATAATTATTATCTCATATAGTATTTTTCTTGATAATAATTGGGTTCTTTCTATTTCTTACAGTACGTATACCAAAAGAACCAAAATTCCGTTCACTGTTGGCTTCCTTCCTTAAAATGCGGCACATAATATTGGTCTTACTTAGCGACTTCCACGTGAAAAGTTTTTATCGTTTTAAAGAAGATTTTAGTGCGCTATTTATTTGCCTTTACAAGTGTATTAATATTTTCAAACATAATAATTATCTAAGAAATTATACGTACGCTTGTATGTGGCCTGAGTAGTATGTATGTAGTATGTATGCGAAGACTACAACAATTATATAGAAATTAGATGACAAATATTTAAGAAACCTTTTTAATTGTATTATTTTCCCTTACAATATATGTATTAAACGAAATTCTGTGTTCTCTAATTACTTAGTTATAAGATCCCATATATCCAATATCCCTCGCTGAAACCATGCCTTTTTCTGTCGTAACAAAATTCACCAACTTCGATGAAATCTCATGAGACCACATAGAAATGCCATGGGAGAAGAAAGCAAGCTACTCTTCTATTCATTTCATATCGTAGAGAATTCCATTTTGATTGAAAACACCATGGGAATAGCGAGAATTCCTCAAAAAACGAAGGGGCGAAGTCACGGTTAGGACTGGATTCAGTCAAGCGTGAAAAATGCGAACATTTTTCGAAAATCTTGATTAGGCCTTGTTCAGTCATGCGCGAAAAATCCGAAATTTTTAAGTCCGGGTTAGAACTGTATTCAGTCAAGCGTAAAAAATGCGAAAATTGTTCGAAAATCTCGATTAGACCTTGTTCAGTCATGCGTGAAAACTCCGAAATTTTTAAGTCCCGGTTAGGACTGGATCAGTTAAGCGTGAAAATTCGCAAATTTTTCAGAAATGTCGAAAATCTGACTAAGTAACAGGAACATAGAAGTAGCGAAGAGGTGGCACTGCGAAACTCGGCGTGTTCACTCAAGCGTGACGATTAACGTTTTCAAAATCTTGCCCAAATCTCTGTACTTCTCTATGTTCCAATTTTCCTTTCTCGTTCGTTTTACATATTCTATGGACTTCCCATAGGGTATTTAAAATTCTGATTGCTTTTACTGACACTGTACGTGTAGCTTATGGTTTCCTTATGGTTTTTTTATGGTTTTTGCTAATATTCTTATCTGTTTAACTTAAAACTAATTCCTATCATATTCAATGAGTGTTCTATGGCGTTTCTGCGCTTGTAGTTTTCTTTAACAATACTTACCGTATTATTTATGGACTTTATGGCTTTCCCTGAGTTCTGATGGTGTCTGATTAATTTGCCATTCTCAAAGTATTGCTTTATGGATCTTGAACTTCCCGAAATGAACAACGATGGACTTATAACTATTGTAAACGACGATGGGGAATAGGTGGGTTAGGAAAGTAATCGTTGAATGTTAATTTTCGTTTAATTTCTGGTATATTGTAAAACCTTTGAATAATATACATTTCATTTTCCTTAATAAAAGGTATTTAAACTAAATAAAATATTCTAAAGTATATCTATCGTACGCAGTACATCAGTCGTATATAATAATCGAATATAATACTATTAATTCTTGTATTTTATGAATAGTATCACTGATATATTGTAATAACGCTTATGTCACTTTCCATTTCGATCACTTTGGTGCGGTTGATCAAACTGCATTGCATTGCTCACAATCAGTGTACACGCATACAGTCTGATTTTTCACGTCAGAAGCTGGCAACGTGGTTCATTGAATTCCCATGCCCAAATCCATTTATAAATTCAAAGAAGAAGTCTATTAATAAGGAAAAAGACTGATTTTACAGAGAGGGTTATAAGTTAATACCTTGAGATGGAGCGTGTGACAATTTATATGAAATTTTCAGATTAACTCAAAACTCATTGACTTATCGATTCCTTCCGAAAATCATATTGATTCCTGAGACCATTACACAGGCTGTATACTATCTATCAGCGCGACTCTGTTATGCGGCTTCTGTATATGCCGAGTGAAAAGAAAACTGTAAAGTATCAACACTCTTCTGTCTACCGTTCATTCAATGAAAAATAAGAATCTTTCCCGTTAAGGATGTATTGATAATGTGGAAAGGGAAAGAATGACGGGAAGAGAAGCAAGGTACGAAAGTTGAGAAAAGAGAAACGGCAGTCGACGCATCGATCCTTCTCCGAGTCCCGACATAACCGAAAGTGTCTTTCGCTCGGCAAGTAGCGCACATTCTCGAGACGTATCTCGAATCATGTTCGAGCCCGATTCGAGTACGTAGGCGCGCTTTGAAGGAGGTTAACTAACCGGAAGTGAAGGGAAGATAGGCGCATTGAATGTGGCTGCCTGAATCAGTAGGAGAAAGGACTCCTCGATATAACTCCTCGATATAACTCCTCGATGCCTCGACTCGTATGTTCCGTACTTGATTGTTCGCTCAACCGGCAATGACGAGACGCTTCTCTTTTAGTCGAGAGCCAGATATCTTTATGTCGAATGAGATGAAGAAATTCGATAGAATCGGTACTTAATTAAGAAACATATGGTTCGGATGAAAACAATTCTTGATCTGCTCTCTCATATTATCAGAGATTCGCGGTAAAAATCGAAGTTAGAAATAATCTGGGGCTGATTTGAATAGGTGCGCGAAGGAAGGAACGAACGGATAGGAAGATGCGATAGTAGTGTAGTACGATGGGAGAATGGTACTTGGGGAAAGCGTGGAAGCGATAGCTATGGTGCCTATTGTGAGCGATGACAAAGGGAATGAGGAGGATAGGGGGGAGCGAGGTAGGCGGAGATCGAGAGTTGAGGTTTGTTCGCGGAGTAATTTAAGTACGACATGCCCCGATGGAAAGGACGTCTGCCCTAGCACAACCGACTCCGAGAACCAAAGAGATATCAGAAAGCAGTAAATATCGACGGTAACGAATTTTGCTAGAATTTCAAAAGGCAACAAACTTTTCTCCTGATTAATCATTTCTAGCTAGATGATATGTGCCCATAATTATGAAAGTGGTCTAAGTCAAGATTTAAAAAAAAATGAGTTTATCAGTTATTTCCACATTTGTTTACACTAAGTTTATTCAATGTAATTTTTTTTGTTTAAATCTAGACTTAGACCACTTTCATAATTATGGGCACATATTGCGCTCGGGCGGAACAGTAGTAAAGCCATACGCTCTGCTCAGACGATGGTCGGGTATTAGCCGCAGCTAAGATAAAGCTAGGAGAGAATAGAGACCTAGCCTGGACAAACTTTTACTTTCTTCGTATGAATAGGACCATTGTCAGAGATACTCGTTATCCATATCATTTTGCATCGAGGGGACGGAACGAATGGACAGAGATAATGGTTGACGTACGAATAGAGTAGAAAAGATATCTATCCGAAAGATAAGAGAGATGCCTGGGGAGACCGATCGTAAATTGGAACGTTATCGAACCTACGGAAGCTTTGACTAACGAGCCCAGAAACGCATCGTTCTTCTCCTTTTCTGTAGGAGAGAAGGAAGATTTAAATTGCAACAAACAGAGAGAGAGAGAGAGAGAGAGAGAGAGAGAGAGAGAGAGAGAGAGAGAGGGTGAATAAGAGTGAAAAAATTAATTTTCTCCTCTTCTCTTTTCGAGCAAGCCTCTCTCAGCCCGGAACAGCATCGACAAGTATATGGGAATTTAGATGCAAATTTGAAAAAAAGATCGAGTTTCATAGAGCTTGATGGCAGCAACCCTCTCTCTATCAGTGAATAGGGACTTTTTGTTGAGTTTTCGTTTGTTTGTCCCCAGTTGGAGGTGGTGGCGGTGTGACGATGCGGCGGCGAGGTGATCGATAACAATTTGAAAGGTTCGCTGCGGTTGGGAGGGTGGAAGAATAGTCTAGCTGTAGGCGATTAGAGAAATTGAATAGTTCATGGAAGGGGTTTGCGAGATGTTTCTCGCAGCTAACTTAACGAGCATAATACGTGTCAAAGTTCTCCGAAAGCGGAGGCGACAGCTGCAGGAGGAAACAGTGAAGGCTTTGAGGCTACGGTAGAGTAGAAGGTAGGCCGAAGGGGAGTATAGGAGAGACTTTGCCGCTCTTCGAACTCGACTGCAAGTTACTTCTAAGTTAGCGGCAAAGTGCGTGATCCGAAGCGGGCGCTAAGCGCTGCGAGAAGCGAACGAGCTTACTCACTTACTTGCTTAAATCTAACTTTCGGCCGGGAAGCCGGATTCACGGATACCGAGAAAGAATACACGAGATTTCGGAAACTGTATCATAATTCGTATGAGAATAAAATCTGACGAAGGAAAGAATTGTGATCGGGTAGCGGATGCGTTTTAACGTTGTCTCAGATAAAATGAGAAGATCCTTTGAGGGGGCGGAAAAGCGCTTCTGATGCAGCTACCATCGTCTCGATGCAAATCTAATTTGGAATGCACGGGGAAAAAGCCCGTGGGATACCGGTGCTTGGCCATTGCCCGATGCTAACTTCGCCATCGACGGTCTTAGGGGACTGAGAGCGGCTCGGTGCTTGACGCTAGAACCTTTAAAGGGCACCAAGTAATGGATCCTCTATATCCGTAGAAAGTAAGAAACTTTCCGACCTAGAAGCTCTTACGATCTATTTGTCTCGGAGGTAGAGGCAGCTCTTCCTCTACAATTTATTCTTTCCTCATTTCTCATCTTTCACATTTTCGGCTCGTTGCGATTTTTATTCAATTTCATTGCGCAATGTCAATTCTAATCTGTGAGGAGGATAAAAAATTCGGCAAGCAGGATGTAACCTTCGACTAGAGGCACGCGTCTCCCGCGTTATTGATTTGTCGCGATATCCAGCAGCCGGAGAACTGTCGCATCGAAATTCACCGGCACGTAATCGTGGTTCTACGTGCATCGACAACTGATCAACGGGGAAACGTCAATAAGCGGCTCCGAGGATTCATACTCCTTTCAGTCATAACAAATTCGACACTTCCCTTTATTCTTCCCGTTCTCCTTATTCTTTCGCCTGCACACTTTTCCTGATATAGGCGACAGCGTCCCACTCATCTATTGGGTCAATGCATAAGTCCGTGCGGTATTTACTTCGGTTAGCAACAATGCGGCATGAATGAATTTTTTATCGTTATTTCGCGGTTTTAACTTAGTTTGGAGTTTGTGTGTGTTGTGAAACACAGGTTTTCTTGATTGTGAACGTATTATTTGAATATATTAGGCGATTCAAGATTGAATGTCAAGTTGAGAAAAATGAGCATTTCCGACACATTTTACTCTTCGAGTTTAACCAAGAATTAAATGGCGTAGAATAGTTGACTGATTACATTAAAAAACTTACGCCATTTCCTCCAGCAATTCCTTCATTCCCGTACACTTCACAAATTGTTATCGCAGCACCTGCTGCACTGGATCCTCGGTTAACCTCAAAGAGTAAAATGTGTCGGATATGCACATTTTTCCCAACTTGACATTCAATCTTCAATCGCCAGAAATATATGCAAATAATGCGTTCACAATCAAGAAAACCTGTGTTTCACAACAGACAAACTCGAAACTAAGTTAAAACCACGGAATAACGATAAACAATTCATTCATGTCGCATTGTTGCTAATCCAAGCAAATACCGCACGGACTTATGCGCCGACCCAATATCTTGGCTTCTCTTCTTAAAAGATCAGAGGAGACTTAGATGATGGTAAGAAGCGATGCGAAAAGAGTGGGAATGTTGTGCTCCGCAACGATGCAGCGTCGTCTCTCGATGAACCACTACTCTCTAATTCAGACTGTTCACGGCCTCGGTTCCCAGCTACTTCAGCACTTTCCTAATGCAGTTTTCTTGTCAACGCTAAGCCGGCGCTTACGCCGTATTTTCCTTCTCTCTCTTTTTCTCCCTTTAAATATAATATATTCTCCGGTCATATAGAAACTCGGCCAATTTCTTCAATAGCGCAGCATTCAGTTTTAAGAAATCTTCTTCTTTACCTTTGACAAGGGATATAGTGTCGAGGAGGGTTGATGAACGAGCAGAGCAGAGACTGGTCAATGTCTTCTCTCTCTTTTTCTCTCTTTAAATATAATATATTCTCCGGTCATATAGAAACTCGGCCAATTTCTTCAATAGCGCAGCATTTAGTTTTAAGAAATCTTCTTCTTTTCCTTTGACAAGGGATATAGTGTCGAGGAGGGTTGATGAACGAGCAGAGCAGAGACCGGTCAATGTCTTCTCTCTCTTTTTCTCCCTTTAAATATAATATATTCTCCGGTCATATAGAAACTCGGCCAATTTCTTCAATAGCGCAGCATTCAGTTTTAAGAAATCTTCTTCTTTACCTTTGACAAGGGATATAGTGTCGAGGAGGGTTGATGAACGAGCAGAGCAGAGACTGGTCAATGTCTTCTCTCTCTTTTTCTCCCTTTAAATATAATATATTCACCGGTCATATAGAAACTCGGCCAATTTCTTCAATAGCGCAGTATTTAATTTTAAGAAATCTTCTTCTTTTCCTTTGGCAAGGGATATAGTGTCGAGGAGGGTTGATGAACGAGCAGAGCAGAGACTGGTCAATGTCTTCTCTCTCTTTTTCTCCCTTTAAATATAATACATTCTCTGGTCATATGGTGTTGAGAAGATGGGAGGATGTTGAGGAGAAATGGATACTGTTGACGGTGCAAGGATCGATCCACTCAGAATAGAGTATTCCCTTAAATAATAACAATATTGAACAACAAATAACAATAATGCAGAAATGAATTAAGGATAATGATTTGAGGATTAACAACGATTTGACATACGATGAGGTGATATCTCGATACGGTGATGTAGCTTATACTGAGTTTCGATATGGTGATGTAACTGATACTGATGTAAGACTGATGTAGAACTGATGTAGGACCGAGATAGAACTGAAGTAGAACTGAGGTAGAACTGACAGAAATGTATGCGAAGATACCTCTTATATGCCGTTTTTGGCATTAGGAGCGGGGGTAGGAACACATAGAACCTAAGGGAGAGAGACTTGAAGGCCTGTAGGAGAAACAGTTGAGAATGTTACCATGCAGGACGGATTAAGATTGGATATGTTCCGTGCATGGGAAAGAATGGAAACAAAGGGTTTGCGGTAATAAAGAATGGTTGGGTTGCCTATTGATTAACGGATTATCGGAGGGTGGGACAGCTAGTGCTGGGCGGATGATTGAGTTTTCCTAACTGTACCTTACGATTATTACCGAATTTTAAACATATGGAAACTCGGCCAAGTTCGGCAATAGCGCAGCGTTTAGTTTTAAGAAATCTTCTTCTTTACCTTTGACAAGGGATATAGTGTCGAGGAGGGTTGATGAACGAGCAGAGCAGAGACCGGTCAATGTAGCGCGGCATTCACGATGGCATGTTGGCTGACCACCGATGGAGCGGGTACCCTTTGATCATGGTAATATGTACCGGTTAGTCTGCTATCCTGTGAATATGTCGTCTGTTTCTGGTCGGTGGGTGATGGGTTGAACGGTTGAGCTGCTCGAGAGGATTCGCGGGCTGGTTGCTCGCTAGTAGTACGCGAAGGAATGTGATACGGTGAGCTTTGAGTCATTGCCCAGGGCAAATCCGGAAATCGATGCTCACCATCTGCTTCTGTGTACCTATCTGCCATCAGAGTATAGAGATATCCCATCCTCCGTGGCTAATCTCGAGTCGTTCGTCACATCGATCTACTCCCTAATGAAGCCACCGATCGTTATCGGCGCCGTTGTCTTACCTAGCCGGGATCACCTTTCCTTCCCCAGGGATGATTAGAATCGTCTCGAGTTTCCGAGTACGGCAGCAGCCGCTTCAGAAAGGCTTTTCTCAACTCTAACGATATCTCTATTATGTCGCTCTTCTCAATAAATTGCGAACGTCGTTAGGGGTGAATATTCTTCTCTCAGAACTACTCTAGAACCTTACCGAGCATCTCTTTAATTAACAGGTTTGATCTTTACCTACTGCTTACCGTATCTTCTCCATGGTAGGCGAGAATTTCGGACTTAAACTCTAGTTAATCGAAAAGGAATCGTCTTGAGTGGCCGATTTAACCGCGTCTCTTTGAATGGAGAATTTTGTGAGGGTAGCAGATAGGAGCGTTCGGGCGTGCAGACTGTCTGAAGACAGGTGCCGCCGCCATTAGCGCTAATCCTCCTTTATTCCCTCATCTCCTCGCAGTCAGATAGCTTTTCTTCATCTCGATTTCGCTACCTCAGCGAGATCTGTCTGTGATTTAGATGTAGGTGGCTTCAATTTTCTGCCGACTCGAATATCGATTACGATAAAGTGTCACCGATACAGATGACGAAGGAGGATTAAGACCCTATTAAGGAGCTGATATACCTTTCGTTATCGACGACTCGAGTAGACGCCAGCTGCAGCTCCTTCTAGCGTAATCTAATATCTCGAGTCATCTCGAGATTGATTAAATCTCTCTCTCTCTACTGCTCTACGACTAATACAAGAGGGAGGGTAGTGTGACGCACATTTTGGTACATCTCGTTTAGCGATTTGCATCGCAGGCAGTTCTGATAACCGGCGAATTATTACAAACTGGAGCAAATGTTCGTATTATACCTCGGAGAAGTAGAAAACCAATAGTATCTTTTGTCAATCGGGAGAAGATTAAGTAGGTACATTTTTGTGCGGTCAGTTTTAATGCGATATCTTTCTTTAGTTTTTTTTTTGTAGAATTTTGTTAGCACGCAACCAAAATCGTACAAAAAAAGAAACCGCCAAAAATAAATCGCACAGAAAGATATCGCATTAAAACTGACCGCACAAAAAGAGGTTTTACTGTAGTTGGTATTAAGTAAGCAGGGGTCAGTAGGTGTGACGATTGGCTGATTACCAGAGTGGTAGGCACTATCGTTCAAAAACTGTCGCTCAAAATGGCCGGATGTTGATTTCTCGCAGTTCATTTCTTACTCCTGCCGTCTCTTTAGCCTTAGAAAAATGACTCGTTCCCGTTAAAAGGCATCATACTCGAATATTCGCGCTAGCGGAAAATTGGAAGGAGAAAGGGGATCGGTGGGAGGCAGGGGGAGAGAGTGAGAGAGGAAAGCTAAACAAACGGGAAGTCTCGTTAGTGCCAAACGGAGCGTGTGCTCATGCGTTTTTCCTCCTATCCTACCGTTGAATCTGTGTGCTGAACGCTGCACGACTCAGCGGGGGCAGATAATAGCCGCTGAGAATTCAATGGGAGCCTCATGCTGACATATCTTTTTATGTGTCTGCACTTCTCTAGCCACGTATATATACACACATATATACATATGTAGACAGGGAGAGAGAGAGAGAGAGAGAGAGAGAGAGAAATTTATGAAAATACCTATGTCGAGAAAGAGGAGCGTATGATGTAGATCAGGAAATCTAAGTAAGTGTAAGCATTGTGTCTTCCTCAGAAAGTGACTGAAATCTTTATCATTACTTTTATGTTGAAAGTCTATTAAAAATCAGAATTCGAAATAAACTCTTTTAGATTCTTTTTCATTCGGGGAAATAAAGCAATCATCTGTTCAAGGTCTCTTCCTCTCTATGTATTTGGCGAATCAGGACTAAACGTCTAGGAGAGATCTTTACCCCTTTTCATTCCTTCTTCTACGCAGTGTAACTCTCTTCGTACGCCTCTCTCTTACTTTCCTATCTTCCTTCTTCGTTTGCTTCCTTCCTTCGTTTTTTCTCTCCAGCCTTTTGTTCTCTCGAGGCGGCTGTTAGGACGGCTTCACTCCGGTCCCTTTTTGAAACAATCGGCGCTCGTAAACAACGTCATTCTCAGCTCTTTGTTTGTTCGGCCATCTTGCAACCCCGAGAGAGGATGGCGGAGAGGGAGGGTGAGAAGATGGCTATTGCCCGTGCAGCCTCAACTATTTTTATCGCACACGTTCCGACTCTTTCCAAGCAAGCACTCTAGTTTACTCCCGAATCGCCACTTCCAGCTCGCTATCTCTCTATTCTCAACTATTAATCTCCCTTTGTCGTTCTCGATCGGTTGCTCTGACATTCAATTAAACTGCTTCGAGAAAAAAAATGGCAGCGGCTGACTATGCCTACCGACACTTATTTTTCATTTGTTTTCTAGTGAGATTTGTATGTAAATGTGTGCGATCAACATAAGCTGCGTTAGAGGCATATAATAAAGATGGTAGACAGCTTTGGAAGCGAGCTTCGCAACGACGATAGTTTTAGATATCTTGCCCTTAGAAAATTGGAGAGGTTGGCGTCATTGCACATCTGTACGTATCCTGTATCTCGAGCATATCAACAGCGTCTATCTGTTGGTGGATAGGTGAGCGTGTTATAGATATATGGAGCATCAGTTGCGTAAGAGCTATGATTATTTCAAGGTGCACTCTCCAATATTGGCTACCATCGTGCGCTGTGCTCTCTCCTTTTCTGCCCTTCATACTTTCCTTCCCTTTCGCTCGTAGTACGATCGTGGCACCGAGTCCGATCATTCTACTCGATGTGGTCCGATGGACCGTGGCTCCCATTGCTGGCTAAATTAAGTCTCCGAGAGTGGCGATTCATTGTTCACCGTAGATCATTGATCTACACCAGAGAGTCAGACACAGGATCATGGACGAGAGTGGAGAAGGGAAATGGGAGGCACCCACCACTTCCGATCATCTTATTGATTAACCTTATCCACGTACATTTAAGTTATAAGTGAAATTAAATGAGCCACGCGTGGCTGGCTGACGTCAGTTGACGTCAGTTGACGCCAGTTGACGCCAGTCGACGCTGTCCGTATTGAGGGCGGTACATTCATTCCGTCTCTTTCAGATTATTCTAGAGCGTTCTAGCTTCAAAGAGGTCAAGAGTTTCGCGAAACCGTTTTTCCTCACCTTTGTACTGAGATCTCGGGGCCGCCTTTCAGGGAACTCAGGTCTTTCAGGTTTATTCAAAGATGGCAGGTCACAATCAAGGGCAGCATCTTGGGTAGCAACGAGCTGACCTCTCCCCTGTGATCGCTAAAAAAATCAACATTCAATTTTCCTCCATTTCTATATCGATGTTTCGTATTGTAGGCAACCGTTTGGAATTAAATTCAATTACTGTTTTCGTTTTCTATATTTTTATATGATTTCAAAATGGTTTATTGAACGTGAATCTATTACAATTTGTTGGTCTAATAGAAGTAGACTGTTCGCTGGTCGCTTATAGAATGACATGCCCGTGACCGTCTTGACGACGATGGGCCGATTCGGCACTCATCCCCTCTCTGGAAAATTCGTCAGAAAAAAAGGGAAAAGTACCGCGACAGAGAAAGGGCGCATAGACGGAGAGCTGGCTACATGATTAGCAACATACCTCGGTGCAAGCAAAATTTTATATGGAACAGGTTCGATTGTTGCCGGCAAAGCGACAGCCAGATTGTCAGAAGGCGCACTGGAAGCTAAATGCGTGGGCGGGCGATTAAACGTGTAAATTTCCCGAAAAAAAAAACTGTCGATGTGCAAGGCTGAAAATCTGCGCAGGTGTTGAAGAGCATTAGGAAAAGCAGGGAAAAAATGTTCAGAAGCGCAAGTGGAAGATAAAGGGTTGTCGGAAGTTGCCAAAGTTGCGAAAAATCTCGGAAAATTTTCATATCAAGGAAAACTTCTGACAATTTACAATTGTATTGTTTACCTATAGAATAGAGTACTTGCAAATTGTCAGAAGCCAAAGTGGAAGAGATAATGAGAAATTCGCGGGCAAAGTGCAGGAGCGTCTTCTCGCGCGCGGCGGACCGATCGCTTTTCTCTTGATTTTCATACCGTACATATTTCAGTGCACTTCTGACAATTAATATGAATATGTTGCTAACCATGTAGTTGCTCCGTCTAGCACGAGCGTCGCCGTGTCGAGCGTTTACCGCATCTGTAACAAAAGACGCACTAGAATACATTTGAGATGCACGAGTAACGCACGTGATCTATCGACGTTTGTTTATTGCCACGCGATACAATTTGTTACATCCGGCCTATGTTCTATCATCGGAGACGGAGAATCGTCTTGCTCGTATCCCGTCTCCGATGCTGATGTTTAGGGTGGCCATCATGGGATGATTTAGTGAGTGGGAGCCCCACATATCCCCGGGTACTGCGCTTTGCTCGCAGCTCCCGGGTGAATCTGGTAGAGATTCCTCCCTTGTAAAAAAAAATAAAAAAAAAATGGCCTATGTTCTATGTCGTGCACGACTTTGAGGTGTGCTACGCAACAATCGATATATCGTGTCGTTGGTGGCTTGTTGGGAAAATAGGCGGCGACCGACTTTCATTGCCCTCATTATTCGTACCTGTCATGAGCATTACCCTCCTTGACGTTATTGTTTCTACTTCGCGCGCTTATCCGGACGTCCATTCCTGTATGCATGCATATGGGGGAGTGCTCTCTCGAAAGGCCAACGAGTATAGAAATATGTAAAAACGAAATCGAAATGCCGGAATGCAATGATCAGAAGCAAATATTGTGCCCCGTAAGGGAGCTGAATGATTTCAGCGTTCTTTCGGGGAAAGGAAAAATTATAAATGCATGACAATTTCAGGTTTAATTCGTCGAATTTTTTGTACTCAAGTTCTTAATCGGTTTCTCCAAAGTTCTTTGCTCATTGTCAGAAGGAAACGAGAGCGCGCTTTTCTTATCGGCATCATTCGGGCGTTAATGCTACGCCGAGGTAATGATTTCTCTTTTTGTTTACTGCGTGTACATTAAATGTCGGCCGAGTCAGTTTTTACTTCCTCGTTGGTCGAAATATATGGATCGCACACGTGTCTGCATCACGTGGCGTAAAGCGAAGAAAAAATTAGTTCGGCACTTGATGAGCTCACATTTTGTTTAACTTAATTATTAATGTACTTAACATTTAATTAATTCACATAAGGTCTACATTTCTGTTAAGAAGTTGAAAAATAGTTTTCATTCTTTGCTGCATTTGCGTCGGTGGTGGGGGAGGAAGATTGAGTCAGGTCGCACACAGGCGCAATTGTCGGCCATAATAAATTCATCGATCGATGCTCGTAGAAGCGACTCTGCGATAGGCAATATTCATATTTATTTACGGGAGCGTGTACGGCCATGCTATTGATTTTTCGATGCTAACGCGTGCACCTCGTTATTCATTTGCCTTTTTATAGCAGGGCCCATCGTGAACAAATAATGCCGGTCAGAACTTTCCTCTCAAAGATCAAAACGATATCACGGTGAATCTAATAAGTCGCTGCCGTTGTCGGCAATAATTAATAACCATAACTGTCTGCATCTTCGAACCTGACTCTTACGTCAGCGTGATAAATGTTAGCAAATTGTCAGGCGAATCAGTGACGTACGTAATTATCTATGACTTTATCACCTTGTTGCAGACATATCTACACCACCCTGTAGTTACGTGAGGTACAGTAGCTTGGAAGATGTAAGGCCGCAGGAATTGGGATTCATTCAACTAGAATTCACTCCGACTGTTGTATCTAAAATACGGTGAGTTACTCTTTAAACATTCAACTAGAATTCACTCCGACTGTTGTATCTAAAATACGGTGAGTTACCCTTTAAACATTCACGCAGGTCGCTAACTAACCCTAACTTTCATTGCCATTTCAACTTTCTTTATTTCATTCTAATTTTATTTATTAATAACTTGACTCCTTTTTGGACCTACGACCTTTCCTACAGGCTGCTCCTCTTTCTCGCAACCATTCTGCGGTCACGACTATTCTTTCCCATCCACCGACAGCGGACATGAGAGAAAGAGACCGAATTAGTCTAAGTAGATGTTAATTAAGACATAAAGGAGTCGGTTATCAAAAGTCACTTTTCGCTAGCAACGAAACAGCCGGCTTGTTTCTCGAACGATACAACCCCACTTACTTTCTACTCACCTACATCCCGCTCTTACTTCTCTTATACTTCTTTTCTATTCTTTTCTCCATTAAAAATTCAGAATAAATGTAGAGATGCACTTTGAAAGAAGTGTTGCTGTCTCCTGTTATTCCACCGAGACAGTCCTGGTTTAATAATAACAACTGATTTTCGAGGTGCTAAGTAAGTTACCGGATATGAAATACGCATCCTGATGCAGAATAAATTGTAACATTGAAAATATGTGGAATTTCATTCTTCTAACGGTCAATGAATAGAGGAGTGCGGTAAAGGCCGGAAAGATGGCAGTTGGGATTATAGGCAAAATGGGTCGCTGTGAAACCTCTTTATCCTTTAATGCTGACAATCCTTTCTTTCCCCCCTCCCCTTGCCCGACATGTCGAGGCAAAGGTTTTGGAGAACGAAGCCTGGAAATTTCGTAACTTTCATTCTATTCTCCATTGCCAGCTTAGCCTACAAGGCAGCTCTCATTCAAATGGTAAAAAGCGTTGACTAGATACAGTTAATGTGCCACTGGAATTACGAGCGGTGATAAACAAGCGTAGGGAGGGTGGGAAGATAGAGTGTAAGCGAGAGAATGACAATTGAGTACAGAGCAAAGTGATAAGAATGCGATGAGGAGGAGGAAAGTGGCTGGCAAAAGCAAAATAGATTATTTCTGGAGTGAATTATTTATCCTTTCGAGGAAGAGAGATTAGAGGCAGCATTATTGGATGGAGTTGTGCGATGGAGGGCCCTCCAGTTGATAACTGGAGGCTGTGCTCCATTGTTCTCGATAGATCTATTTCTATTTGTAGGTAGAGAAACATGATAGACAGGCATGCGGAAGCAATATTAACGAGAAGACTCTTAGACAGGGAGTTTCGCCTTCCGAGAAAATTATTATTAGAAGCATCAGCGCAGCTTCGGGGGTTGGGCCATAAATAAGTTTAGCACTGGGACGAAGTCGACCGCAGCCCCGTCAATAATTCATCCCTGGCTCCTGCGTCTGCTCGGAAAATCCCTTCCCCGTGTGCAACCGAACGACCGACAAGGAGGAAGCTTGCGCACCATTACGTTCTTTCACTTTCTCTGTTATCTTTCGATTCTTTCATATTTCGACAACGCATCCTTATTTTTATTTTCATTGCTTTAATTAAGCCGATCGGAAATGCAATTTACTTAGCTTCGTATTTCCGAAGTTAGAATGGTACAAACGAAGGTAGAAATGAGAGAAAGGATGATGCAAAAATCATCTGTTATCTTTCGATTCTTTCATACTTCGACAACGCATAGTTATTTTTATTTTCATTGACTTAATTAAGCCGATCGGAAATGCAATTTACATAGCTTCGTATTTTCGAAGTTAGAATGGTACAAATGAAGGTAGAAACGAGAGAAAGGATGATGCGAAAATCATCTGTTATCTTTCGACTCTTTTATCTTTCGACAACGCATACTTATTTTTATTTTCATTGCCTTAATTAAGCCGATCGGAAATGCAATTTACATAAAGCTTCGTATTTTCGAAGTTAGAATGGTACAAATGAAGGTAGAAATGAGAGAAAGGATGATGCGAAAATCATCTGTTATCTTTCGACAACGCATACTTATTTTTATTTTCATTGCCTTAATTCAGCCGATCGAAAATGCAATTTACTTAGCTTCGTATTTCCGAAGTTAGAATGGTACAAACGAAGGTAGAAATGAGAGAAAGGATAGTGCGAAAATCATTGCAGAATCAAGAAAAATCTTGATATAGTCATTTGATGACTTCCGACCAGTTCCTCTGATGCTCAATTGTTTTTTCACCTTTACTCGAGTAGACCTCTATCCCTGGCCCATCTAGCCACCCACCTTTGTACGTCAGATGACAGCCAATTTTTATCCCGGTGATTGCATTTGCAATTCCGATGCGAAGCCCGCACGCTCCCATTTCCGTCTGCGCCCTTTGCATGTCTCCGTGCACCGATTCATTCCCTCCGTTCGTGCGACCGAGAGAACGTTAAGCGCCGCTAGAGAATGCCGTCAATTCAAGCAGTCATTCGAGCAGTCATTCGCGCAGCTTCAAAAGAAGCGAGGAAAAGGCAGCCAGCTAGCAGTATCATTCTGTATTATGCTGTACGTTTGACGCGCTCGATAGAATATTAGGAGCCTATTCTTTATTCAGGGTTGAGACTTTTTTGCATCTCGCTTCTTAGTTCAGTTGAGAGTTGAGGCAGCTTTAATTAGATGTAGATGCTCGTAGCTCCAAAGTGTCACTATTTATCGGTACAACGTTACCGAGCGCGGATGGTTAATTTTCGGTCGGCTCTTTGCGGGCGCTGCATTAAAAGGTAGGATTCTCTTACGGTTTCGCTCTGCGGCTCGAAAAAGCTCGAAAGAAAGCGGCTCAGAATGCGCGAGAGAAAGAGAGCGAGAGTTGCGGTGCAGGTAAATTCCGGTAGAAACTTTGTCGAAGGGGTGGGGCCACCTGAAAACATAATTCCAGTTCCTTAAGACGCAATTAATTCCGTCCCCGGAGGAAGGATAAAGGGTGGTACGGGTAGGTTAACCGATGATAGGGCGAGTAAGGTGAGAGGCGAGCAGGCAGTCAGAGAGGCGGACATTTAAATGAAGTGGCTTCCTTCGAAATTAGATATCAGGGAGAAAGCTTTGCCTGGAGCCTCTCCCTCGGGTATTGACCGGGAATATCCATCGTTCGCAACTCCTGTCTGTGACGCTAACTGTCCTGGCACCTTGACGACTGGAGCTATCGGACAACTGTACAAGGGACAAAGAAGAAGGCGAAGAGATTGTCTCGCGACCCGTTCCATGGACAGCCTATTAGCTCGCAAGAAAGTCGACTTAACGAAACTGTCAAGAGCATTCGGCCCGAGTCTCGAGCAGTTTTCCAAAAAGAGCGGCCACTTTGCGCGTGCCCGCGCGCCAAACGTTAAACTTCCGGGAGAGATCCGGAACGTCTACATTATGCGAGCTTTATCTCCGTAACGAGGACAGTTAATTCGCCGTTATGCGCGAGAGCATTGGGGCTCGAGCTTTTTCATTAAGCGAACTATGTTCTACTCCTGCGAGTCTCAGACCGTTTCCTCATCCTCCTCCGGTTGCCTTCTACTCCTTCTCCACATCGTACTTGTCGATCTCTTAGAAAGAATATTCTACTTAAACATTTCAGCAGAATTGAAAAGAAATTTGCTCACTGTAAGAAACAAGCTGTCGTCCGGTGAATTTGAAAGAAAAGTTGAGAGGTGAGCGGAAGGAAGAGGGAATGATGTCGGGGCAGATAGAATGGATCCTATCAGAGTCCAAGCTCTCGAAGCATATAGCGAGAGTGAAATGGTATCATCTCGTTCATAAAGTTTCAACTGTAAGCTAGGCGAAACTGACTACCTACTGCCTCATTTCCTTTCCCCTCTATCTCCCGCCGAAGCTCTCACTGCTTCATCAAAGTTTGTTACTCGATTTCTCCGGATGCGGGCTTTGGACAGTGGAGTTAAAAGCTGTTAGGCACATGCGGTAATCGAAAACTCAAACATGCCGATGAGTTCTGCAGGGTGCGGTAATTATCGCAGTAATAATTCAGCTCCTTGCCGCCAAACTATTCTGCGCTCTATGGTATCTATGCGTGTGCGTACTCTCTCTCTCACCCTTTTCTAACAATGGAATCCTAATCTCATTACTGATAAACCTGCGGCGCCGATCTTCCTCTCCGCGTTTGTACTTGTACGATGAAAATAATATTGATATATTAGAATAAGATACGAATAAGATATCACTACGGTCGATAAGTATTATCTAAATAAAATAATATTGATCCTGTAAATAGCGGAAAAGGTCCGACTGCAGGCTAAAGTTGAAATTGAAGTTCATACGTAATGGCGAGAGTACTAAGTAACGGTACACATGATTTCAAGAAAATTATGATAAGAATTTTATCGCGCTGATAACAAGAGGCTGGAACGTAACAATTTCAGTGTTCCGATAACAGTAACTGCGGGTATCTTCGAACTTGGATCCCTACACCCGCCTACACTCGCTTTCTGGGCTCTCTACACCGTCGACAAACTTTCCAGCACGCTTTGCCGGAATCGAGCGGGATTCGAAATAGCACAGTCGACAGCTTCTCGTTAGGTAAACGCTATAACAGGATCCAATGATCTACATCCTACGATTCGATAATGATCTTTAGCTGATCAGAGGGAAAAGACTGTCAGTAGTTTGGTCCATCGTTCCACCTTAGCATATACGATATGATCGGAATTTCTCCGATTTTTGTCGTTTCGATCACTTTATTTGAAGAAAAGTTCCGCAACGGCGGACATACGCATAGGGGCAGAGGGCCTAAAGCGGGTAAGCTAACGTTGAAAGCTCAGAAATCTTAGTTTTTGTTGGATTATAATAACAATTTTGATTTCATGTGGTACGAGAGATATCGTACTTAACAATAAAAAAGCTAGATGCTGTAATTTTGCAACAAATAATTATTTAGAAGTAAAAATGAAAGACTCTGCAAAAACCCGCTTTGCCAAATAGGGGGCCTAAGGCGGGTAAGCCGTTTGGGCAAAGTGGTTAGGCACTGTGTAGTCATTTTTACGTGAAAGAGTTGGTAACCCGCAAAATTGTGTGGTCATTTCTACGTGAAGCAGTTGGCAATGCTGTTCTCAACTCGGTGCCTGATTGGAAGTGATCGAAACTCGGGAGTGTTGGGGTAAACACGGCATACGGAAAAATTGACAATCGCTTTACATTCGGCAATATAAGAGAGCTTACCCGCTTTAGGCGGGCCACCCGCTTTAGGCCCTCTTCCCCTACGTAGCGCTCCCATATACATAGAAGATGATCGGCTTGTGTCGCAGGCTTAGAGTGGTAACGTGAAGGTTGTAGGAAACGCAAGCTGATGAACGGCGCACACGTTAATTGCCGAATCAAGAGCAAATGAAATTGGTGAGGGCGTTTGATCTAATTAGGGGCGGCCTCCGGCTCACCCTCCGGCTCAGCCTCCGGCTCGGGCTCCGGTTCTAGCTGGGAATCGGAATCGGGATCGGATTCGGTTCCGGATTCGGTCCCAGGTTCGGTTTCGGATTCAGTGTAGAGTGAGAGAACGGGTTCGACCAGCGGTGGACTCGCTGCCGCAGGACGATAATTGAAAGGCAAGCATGAGAGTCGCTGTCCAACATTTTCCAGCTACCAAAACAACTTTGCTTTTTACTTACCCTATTTCATGTTCACCGCAACTCATGCAATTTGCGTACGTCAGTCAGCAGAGATAAGATGGAGGCGTGAAAATGAGAGAAACTCATTCCGTGCTGTTTGCCTATTCGGTGGGGAAACAGCAGAGTCGGGTGTCGTTGTAGAAAAAAGTCAACGAGTAATAAGGACAGTGGCGAGTAGTAGAAGAGAAATAGGAAGTCATAGGTACAAATACGAAGCGTAGTAGTGTTAGTAATGATTTGAGAATGTTTAGCTGCCATAGGCTAGAAGAGGTAGAAGCTCGGAAAAGATGGAGAAAATTTGGAGAGGCCACTGCTCTTTTGTCAAGGTCTGGCAGGTTTTCAAAGGCTGAAGGATATGGGTATGATCCAAGAGAATGACGATTCAGAGCCACTGAAAATATAACGGAGACACCAGACGCCTTTTTATTATCCAGACTGTGGTTGGCGAGTAGTGCCGAGACGTGCGTCGAGCCAACCTTTATTCGTCGCTCTTATCTCGCAAATTACGCGCTGCTTTGCAAATACCTCGCGCGGAGAATGACTCTAAACTTTTCCTCATACGGAATCGCCCCAATTTCTTCGACGCTTTTCAACGTTTCGTTCCCTCTCAGCTTCATTCTCGATACCGTAAAACGAGTTATCCGAACTCTCAGTTACCTTTCGGCAAATTGTTTGCTGCAGGCTGCTCGTTGGTGCAGTTTGAATCATCACTTCCGTAGGTACGTAGGTACCTATGGCAGAATTGATTGAAGCGGGGCAAATATTTGCGAGAACGAGAGCGAGTAGGAGAGCGGGCGCGATAACGCGAGCTTGCTCGAACGGATGGTTTGAGGCTTTGCGGCCTCAACCAACAACCATATTCAAACATTCATTTCGAATTACACGGAAAAAGGTTGCGCTTGATGAGTTTGATTCGGAAGCAAAGCGATGGAGAAGGTGTATAAGAATTATTGTAAGGATAATGGAAACCGATTTAATTCCGTCTTGCGAGGAATTTTTTGGTGTCGAATCGATTGAAGGTTCTAGGTGGCAATGGTGGCTCTATTCACGATGGCTCTAACGAAGGTGACTCTCGCCAGGCTCGCTGCAGGCAGGGTAAAGAAAGTCGAGAGTTCGAAATCCCAGGAGGGCTTCCCAAGAGACCTTTTCACCATTCTTCCAGATGGCTATTCAGCTACATGTTAAATGGTACTAGGGTGTGTACTTCCTGGTGCACCCTACTGTCGCGGGGGACTCATCATTCGTCCCGTCCCACCCGCTATCTTCTCTTCTCGCTCTCCAACGCCCTATTCGCACACCCCATTCGCCTAGCCATCGACAGTGGCCAAAATCATTCTGGTCCTACTTCTCTTTCTTGGCCATGGAGTCCGCCATCTTGCTATCTCTTTCTTTAGAGCTATTGTTGAGAGAGTCCCTTATTGTCTCTGACATCGCCTCTCTCTCTCTCTCTCTCTCTCTCTCTCTCTCTCTCTCTCTCTCTGGTCACGTCGCGCCTGTCACTTCCTCATACTACTACAGCTACCGCAATAACCTATCGTGATAAGCTACCGCAGACACAAATGCGGTTGTCAAATGAAAGAGAGTGAGAGTGTGAGCATTCAGAATTTCTCAAACTTTCGTGTTTCGTGGAATTATTCAATGAGCAAATATTCGTTATTGTTAGCTAACGGCCGAAGCTACGCCAGATCAATGATGATCAATGGAAAAAGCTGGTTAAAGGGAAAAGAACGGTTGGTTAGTAGGACGGAGTGAATAGTTTTGGCGAATGGCTTTGGCGAATACGTTGGCCGGATAATCCATTGAAATATATCCTTGGATACGATGAGTGCTTCCATCGAGTGGTTAAGCGGGCAAACGGCCGACCGCATCGATATTCTGGCAGGGAGGAAAAAAGTCGAGTTCCTAAAAGCCCGTCTGCATCGAAGTGCGGAAACACAGATGGAGGTGCCTCTATTTTCAATACGATCGGGAGCTTTTTGTTGCGTCTCGAGTGCGGATCGATAATGTCGCCGCCGTTGCCATCCGTATCGTCGGTATCGTCGGTGTCGTTCTGGGCGTTGCATTTGTAGTTGTAGTGAGAGATACGCAGTTATAGCTGCGTAGATAATTAGACGGATAGATAGATAGAAAGGTAAGATGCGTAGGTGGACGCTGCGCAAAAGATTCAGCGTTGAAAGGATATTATTAATACGTGAGAATGTACACGGTGTATCAAGTCTTTACTCGACAAAGGTAGCAAAGAATTTTTCTCATTACATCTATTTCGCTATTCTGCCTCCTCTCGTGCGGTCTTCAAGAATTTAACAAGATTTTAGTTATCCTCTTGCACATTTTCCGCTCACGTTACGTACGAGCGAGACGCAGTAATATGTAGAGGAAATTCTTTCTCAAAGAAGCGAGTCTCTTTGATGATCGGGTCAGCCAGTCGCAATCGTGTGCCACAGAAGGCTCTTAAGAAGCCTATTTAGAAGATTCTGATAACAAGCGAATAGAATAACTATAATAGGTGGAAGCATAATGAGTTTAACGATAGCGGCTCATTAGCGCGAAAATAATAAGGTCGCCTTTGAAGGGACGCCTAGAGGCGCAACTTGGCTTTCAACCGCGCCTTTCCAGTGTCTTCTATCGAAGTGCACTTTAAACGATTATCCGAGAAAAAGTTGTTGAGCACACGACTCGATAGACTTATTGTCAGGCGAAACATTAAGACGGTTGCGACAAAAATTCAGCGATTCGGGAATTATTTCCTTTTTTCTGAGCGGCCCTAATTTCAACGGGAGCATGACCGGCGAAACAGTGCGGAAATTCCGCTTTTTGTCGACCATTTGCTTGTTTGCCCCCATCCCCTTTCATCGTTACTTCTCGCGCGGCAAGCGCGTAAATTATTTCACGCTGGCGCTCGACCGTCGCCCGGTTCATCCCTCTCCGCCAGCCCTCTCCTTCACCCTTCTTTTTCACCCTTATTTCTCACCCTTCTCCAACCCTACTTCACCTCCCTCCCGCTGCTCTTTCAACGAGCATCAACAAACTCAGCAGCCTGCCTTTCTTAATAGGGGCGATCAAAATGACGCTGGCACCAAATGTCGTGCAAGGCAGATCAACAGTCACGTTGTTTGTTGTTAGTCATTCTTCTCTGAACTATTATTCTTCTTCTTATATTCTTATTTTCTTTCTATCTCTCTTTCTCTTAGAATCTCTCTCTCTTATCTCTTTCTATTCTTCTTAATTTCTCTCTTATATTCTTCACTTCATCTCTGACTAACGGCATTCAATCTAAAAAAGTGTAATACATGGACAGTGCTTGACGTGCATAGGGTAAAATGTCCATACCATTCAAAATTTGACTGGTGTCGGATGGCACTGATGAATAAGTTGGGGGCAGCGAGGAGGGAGGTTGGGGCGGAGAAGGTCAGTAGTCGATAGAAATGCACGACGCGAACCGGACTTGTGTAGAAAGTCAAGTAGGTAAAAAGTTTGAGCAGTTGGTATGGAAAGGAGCGGGAGTGCGAGTATCGGTAAGAGCTCCCTGCGGATTTCAGTCTATTAGCCTCTAGCAGCGGGGCTTCATTCGTTCGTTCGTTCATTCATTCTCTTCGTTCAGGAAAATATTCGATGTTTCGCTGTTTCGGGGAGCTAGTAGTACCCTAGCAACCAGCAAGAGTATGGGAGTATCCCAGCAACCGATGTCGCGGCAATTACTCTATTCTCCAATAACTCAACATCGTCTCGCTGATTCGCTCGCATTCGTTATTGGTTGCCGAATCTGCTGGCGTGAAGGTTTTACGATTGCGGAAATGTTCATTGCCCGTGTCGCCGGAGCTTTATGTTCCTCCGAGTAAAATAGTCAATTATAGCGCTAGTACAGTTCATCCGTCGCTATCATCGAACGCACTCAAGATTAGCGGAATTGTTCTTTGTATGAAATTTATGTTTGATGGGCGAGTTCGATGCAGTGGCTAGATGGAGATGTTTGGAAAAGGGTGAAAAGCGGATAAAGGAAAAAGGTATATAGGTAGGTCCTACCGTTTGGGGGATGCTGCTCGGCGGTATGGATATCGGCCGGTCGACTGCTTGGCAGCCCTGCCCGCTAATATATCAGAGCTGTCCGGCTGTAATATACTGGACGGCCAGGCTGTTTATTAGTAATAAAGCGTAGCGTTCACGCGATCAGCCGCACACTCGAATTTTAATGAGAATAAGTTGAGTTCCTTCAAAAGGTTCTAATTAATATATTTCTGTATTAAGGCATCGACGCTAACAGCGGTTCAATCTGGCCAGTATTTGTTTAGTCAATTACTGAAACGGTTTTATAGTTTACGGTTTATATTCGGTTGGCAACTAAGTGATTGCGGATTTTGTCGATAGATGGTCTTTACACTTGCTTTTGTTTCGTTAACGTGTTCAAAGCACCTAATCTATACTTTTTTTCTCAATGTTTGAACTTCTACCTTTAATTCAGTACAAAAATTATATCGATCAGTTCTTTAGTTTTGTTTTCATCTCAATGTTTAAAATAGAAGACAACAGGTGCATTTCAGATATATTTTATTGTATTATTTCCGAAGAAGCAAGAACGCATCGCAAGCGCAAAATAAGTTATGTGCTGTATACGGGAATGAAGCCTTGAAGGAAAAGCAGTGTCAAAATTGTTTTGAAAGATTTCGTTGTGGTAATTTTTCGCTGGAAAACGCTCAACGATCTGGCCGCCCAGATGAACTCGATGCGACCCATATCAAGGCCAATATCGATTCAGATCGTCATAGCACAACATGCGATACTACAGAGAAGCTCAATGTATCGCATACATCCACTGAAAAAGAAATAAAAAAATGTTGAATCTTCCATCTTATTTAAAAACCGCAATCACTTAGTTGCCAACCCAATAGTTTACGGTTTACAGTTGATTCCGTCCGCATGATTTAGGATGATTAATGTAGGTGGATGGTCTCTGAAGCATACGGAGTGGGAATGTTTTGGGATTCGGGCGGGGCACCGGGTCGATTCGGAAAAGGGTCGCCAGGAGCATCGATGCGCGAAGGTCGCCGAAGGAAGGATAAAAAAGCAGGGTGGTAGGGAGGGTAGGAGGCACACCGGCCGTCGAAGGGGAGTATTGCTCTCGGATTTCACCGTTGGCTGGATAATCCATCGCCGAGGAGTATGGCGGCGCAACGGCGAGCCTTCTTCGCCTCCTTTCCCATTCTTTCCCCTATTCTCTTTGCCTCGTTCGGCGAACCTTCCTTTCTTTTCTCTCGATTGCCATCGAATCGAGCTGGAAACGATATTTGTCGCCAACATCGCCCCCACCGGAGAAGAAACTTTTCTCCCCATGCGCCCTCGTTCTTCAGCTTTTTTCTCGTAGCGCACTGCTAAGGTTCTTCGTCCTTTCGCAAAGTAGGAGTCCATTCGTCGAGAGAGTGCGAAGGACGGAAAGTTGGAAAATATATGAAAAATATGGGCGTATCGTTTAGCGTGTATCGCTTCATGGGTATCTATGTATATCGCAGGGGCGTGTATTCCTGGGGTGAATAGCCCTGCCGGTATGTTTCTGGCTCGCGGCCAGAATCGGTAACTACCGGTACTACCACATTAATAGAGTTTTATTGTTATTTACTGTAGCCACATGGCTCGATTATTAACGGGGTTGGGCACAACGTGCTCATGGACAGTGACGGAATTGTAGGATAACCTACGCTCTGCTTTGCCATCCTGAATAGTCCGCGTATTCTTCCTCCCGCGCCGGGAGCAAAACGTCTATGTGCATATTTGCCTGACAATTTTCATTTATTCGAACGAGACGCTTTCGGTAGGCGATTAACCCCTTAACGTGCACACCCGAGTATATTCGAGCGCGTTAAACCGACCAAACCGTGCACACCCGAGTATATTCGGGCGGCGTTGTATTTGATGCTGCTAAAATTAAAACAAAAATTTTTATCAATTTTTTTTTTTTATGTCTTTGCCAAGACAATGTTCTACTGTGTGTTTTACGTAAAAAAAATTGAATTTTTTTTGGCGGATTTATTTAAAAGAAATCGTACGTTAAGGGGTTAACGGATGGTTGCTTCCTGGGTGGTAATTCTTCAGCAGTGTTATTAAGGGGAATAGCAGAACTGGGAAGAGGTGGAAAGTGATGAAAAGGGATGGAAAGAAGTGAATGGAGGACGAAGGCTACTTTAAACCGCATCGCCGTCATTAGCAGTCAGTTCGTCGTTAACCTACGATAATGAAATAAAACGTTAATTATAACAGGCTCGTCGGTAATTCTGTGAAACGATTGTCGAGTTACCTGCGCGGTGCCGAACTTTTAATGAATTTTAGCCTTTTTCATTTAGTCACTCGGGGCTGTGCCAACCTGTCGCAGAAGCATTTGGGGCCAACCGTACGCAGTGTTATGCTAAAACAATGCTGTCGTCGTGATAACGAAGGAATTCCCTCTGTGGGGGTGCAGCATTTAGGCAATTGAAAAACTGCCAGACTTTTCTATCAATCGTCGACGTGTCGAGTTCCCATCATTTTCATTTTTCTACCAGAAAATTTGATTGCGTGTAAGAAATGGAATTTTTTTTTTGCTCGACATAAACCTGCGTAGATAGAATATCATGTCTTAATTTGTTGAAAGAAAATATTCGTAGGGGTAGCACCCATCCCTAAAATTTAGATTGATCTCAATCTTCGAATTCTCCGCTCGAATTTCGATGTACCGCAGACGGAAATTTAGTGCCTTTTTACGTGCTTCTGCGAAGCTTCGATGACGTGACTGGCATATACCTAATTTCTTCGGTTCTTCCGCTCTCTTTCTCTTTCTCTCTCTTTATCCCCCTTCTGTCATTCTCTCCGGTGCTCGCTCGGTCGCAAAGTCGTTTAGAAGGTGAACGGCAGTTCGAACGGGTGGGTGGAGCAGTCGATAAAGGCCAGGCCCGATCAAAGTTCGTATCCTTAATTGGCTCATTCACACTACCGACTGCGAGAGGAGTAGAGGAGCTGTTAAATCCTGAGCACATGTGCACTCTATTTTGATGGTATCTTTGTGCGAATCGATTTAGTCAGTTGCCACGAGCGCCGTTACCTCGAGTTATCGTCCGATCAAGACAAAACTTCGAATCTGTCGCTTCGTGGCCAAAGCAAAGGCACGGAAGGACGGTAACGGAATTGAAGAGGAACTAAACGGACCTTCGATCTAATTGGCGTGAGAAAATAATTGGCAAACTGTTGATGAGAAGTTGGGGAAAGAAATAAAAGATCAAGTATTTGGCACACATTTAATATCTCCGAACATTTCGACTTTTTAGCGCGACCATCGGCAAGCACCCTATCATGCTAACCTTACACCAACATCCGCTGATCGATTCGGCGTCCATCGGACTCATCCCTATTATACATTTACGCTCCGATTATTCATTATATTTCTAGCACCTCCTAAAAACTATCTTGCCCAATGATCGACATTTATGCCGATGTTACGATAATCTGTTTCAGGATTTCTGCGCCGTTCCAAGTTGTCGCTGTGACCTTGATTTTAGCTGGAACCGTCTCGGCAATTATCGGCCATTGTTACTCGGATCACAGAACTCTAGTTGCCTGTGGCCTCTTCCTTCTAGGTGGTGAGTATTCTCTCATAACATTAAAACCAAGTAAGTGAGAAGACAATTTTCCAAATAAGGGTAGATCACATATAAGGGGTCTGTTAGGGAAAAAATCGAGGGGGTAGATTAAAAGGTGGTTTTCTTGCGTGAGACGAAGGGTTGGAGGAGTAAGAGAAGGCAAATTTAAAAAAATGAACAAGCATCTGCTTTCGCGTCACGTAGAGAGTCCGCGTCTACTTCGGACGAGCCGCAGCTTTTTCTCCCATGCACCATCTTTCCTTCTTCCCCCCTCCTCCCCCTCTCTTTCGACTGTTGCTAAAGTGTAGTGGCACCGTATCACAGCGGGTAGCTAACAATGTGATATCTGATTTCCACCGGATTCCGCCGTTTCTGTGCCTCGCATAACGTGGAAGGTCAGTGGTGGCTGCACGTCAAGCGGAAAAATATAATACTCCACGAAGACATCGTGTCTACTCATATTTTTCTGCACTCTATACTTGTTAGCGCAAACTAACGAAAAATCGTGTAAAAGTATGAAGAAAGTCCAGACTAAGAAAGGCAGAGCGGTCAAATATAAGCCCATATGGACGGTTTATTTTGAAAGTGGTGTAAGACCACATTTAAAAAAAATTCAGATATCATATAATTTATGATTAATGTAGGGCAAACTTTTTATTTATGTGATATTTAATTCCTTTTGAAATTTGGACTTACACTTACTTATATAATTTATGATATTAATGTAGGGCAAACTTTTTATTTATGTGATATTTAATTCCTTTTTAAATTTGGACTTATGCCAGTTTCAAAATAAACGGTCCAATATATCGATCAATTATTGCGTAATATACGCAGATGAAAGTTTGACTATTGATAGAGAGGACGATTAATCGGGTGCCTCTTCGAGATTTTGCATTTCGGGACAGGATGCAGAATGTAAATTGTTTTGTCAGGTTAAGCGCGTCAGAAGTGATATTGCACTCGGCGAACGGTTCTAGGAGAGACTCTTTTGTAACTCCCGGTTAACTGCCCGTTCGATGCACCTTACAAGCACGATTCTCGTTCGATCGATTTACCTTGCGATTTATTGAAAGGTCATAAAGTAGCTGATAAATGGTTATGCACGGTACCTACGACTTGATTGTTTCTATGATATACAACTAGCCATGCGAGCGAATCAGACATTTTTTTGCTGTTACATTTATCTCTTTCCTTCTGCATTTGAAGAAGGAATCAAGCTTTTCTCTTATCCTCTTTCTTGCCCCGCTCTCTCTCCCTGACGTTATCGCAGTTTCTTGACTTAAAAAAAAGAAACTCGTGTAGAGCCGAGATATAAGAAGAGCAAATAAGATAATCTTTTTCCTACCTGCGGTATAGACATCAACCGCAAAAGGGTGAAAAGAGAACGCCTGGCTACAGTGAGTGGTTGGTAAAATTGTACTACTTGTTAGATATATAACCGACATGCGAGTGACGGGGAAGAAGTAGATGCTCGGGAAATAGAGGGAGTTGTGGGAGTAGAAACTTAAAAGATGGGAGCACGGCATCTGGCTAA
This sequence comes from Anoplius nigerrimus, assembly GCA_914767735.1. NCBI lineage: Eukaryota > Metazoa > Arthropoda > Insecta > Hymenoptera > Pompilidae > Anoplius > Anoplius nigerrimus. The sequence continues at coordinate 10,070,356 of OU612090.1, forward strand.
GATGCGGCATACACATTTGTCTGATATATATATTGAGATTTAACGGAGCTTAGAGATGATCTTGTCTCGCTTTTTCTCCTCGACTCTGTACAATTCGCTGTCTAGAATTTCGGTAAGACGTATCTTTATCATCGCGGCAAAGTAAACGAGCGACATTACTGTCGACTGTTCTCCCAGCTGCATTCCTACCGTTGTACAATACAGTCGTGTAGTGGAAGCAGGAGCTGGGACGCCTAATATTCCATAATTCCTTGTTTTTCTTTTGCCCTCACAGTGTTCGCAAAGGGAGCGTAGGGAATGTTATTCTGAACTAATACTTCCTCTACGTGAGAGTTAGGATAGCCTTCATCTCTTCTCCTTTTATCGAACGGGGGAGGATAACGCTCGTAATTGTGTGTTCAAGAGAAATAGTCGGGAGTAAAAGGGGTGGATAGGAAAGATAGAGAGGAAGGAAAAGATGCGCCCGAAAGATCGGCCAGTTAGATGGTCCGATCAGATCAATGACAGGGATCGCTTGATTCATACGCTTCCATCTTTTAGTTTCGTAATATTTAATTTAATAAACTGCTATTATATTCTTATGTCGATGTACCTATGCGCTCGCTATTTGACGTTGTTGCGTTCACGCTGAGAAGCGTAAGAATAACCTGACGAACGAAAGACTACTAAACTGAGCGAGACTCTGAATACGTCGAGCAAGAAACGCGGGAAAATATCTGCAATTGTTGAAGTAATAACATTTAAACTCGTCGACCTTCGGAGAGCGCGAAATTATAAATTGTTCCGGCATTGTTGTAATTGTTGCGTAAGGTGACACGTAGGTAAGGTGAGTAGTATGAGTCACTTTTTCTCCGAATACCTAAGCATTGCATGATTATCGGATGCACGCAATATATTTCGAGATGGGTAACATAAGATAGCCTGGCGAGATGCATAGTAATTCGGTACTTAAATTACTCAGCATTCTACTGAAAGATGAAAATTAAGGGTGATGCTGGGAGCATGAGCCGTGGGGAAAGAAAGTAAGGGAGATAAAGTGGAAGATGTCGTTGGAGAGAAAAGAAAAAGGACGTAGAGAGAAAGGGGACGGAGCAGATGTAAGGTTTGGGCGAAAGGCAGTGTGGGAGTGAAGTCGGTCGAACCGAAACCGGAATCAGATTATCGACGAACGGGATGTGGAAGAGCGGTTCGCTACTGTCCCAGAACTATATTCTGGCCATCGCGGATCGTCATGCTTGGCTGGCGATGCTTAGTCAGTTGAGCCGAGGAATTATAGACTGAAGGGAAGCAGGCGGGAAAACCGTTCTGAATCTTGCTCAAGCGCAGGCGACAGGAAGTCAGAGTTAAATGCTGAATTTGGAGGAATAGGCCGTTGTGAGAATTAAACTGTAACAATATGGAGCTCGACATTTAGCGACCTGATAGCAGCACGAAAAAATCATTGCGGATCGTTTTGTTGGATGAAAAACGTTTGATAGTAACACACGATGTGATCGTATGTAAGTGAATTTCGTATGCACGGCCGCATGTTTCTAGCCTCGCTCGAGCTGGACCGAAGTCTCTTACGACTCAAGGCTAATGTTCCAAGAAGCCCATTACCGGGTGTGCTTATCGCGATATAAAAGTGAAACACCAGTTCCATTAATGTCCATCACCACTTTCCTCTTTATAATATAGAAATATACAGGGTGATTCTAGTAACTGGGCCAAGCGATAACTCTTTTTTAAATAAATTTAGAACAAAATCGTAGAGGAAAAGTTTGTATTAGGTGAAAAGCTCTATCATCCTATGCACCGACTTTTTTCCCAAGTGCATTGGTGCATGTGCAAAGTGCAGTTGCACTGTTTTTTTAAATGGAACCACCCATTTTTTTTTACATAAACACGTTCCTTAAGCCATTCTGCAATAAAAACGTATAAGGGAAATCATCGAAAAAGCAATAGTTTACGAGATATTTCACTTTATTCAAACTCTTATAACAGATGCCCAAACCGTTCACTATCGCATTATCTAAACGTTTTTGGTCAGAGTTACGTTCCAATCATGTTTACTAACATCTCATACTCAAGGATAGGAACGTATTAAAAAATGTTTGCAAGCTAACGGTGAAACGTTCGAGTATCTGTTATAAGAGTTTGAATAAAGTGAAATATCTCGTAAACTATTGCTTTTTCGATGATTTCCCTTATACGTTTTTATTGCAGAATGGCTTAAGGAACGTGTTTATGTAAAAAAAAATGGGTGGTTCCATTTAAAAAAACAGTGCAACTGCACTTTGCACATGCACCAATGCACTTGGGAAAAAAGTCGGTGCATAGGATGATAGAGCTTTTCACCTAATACAAACTTTTCCTCTACGATTTTGTTCTAAATTTATTTAAAAAAGAGTTATCGCTTGGCCCAGTTACTAGAATCACCCTGTAGATAGAATAAATTGATTTTTCGAATTATGAGTGTTGGTAGAATTCAGCAGTTTGCCGATGCAATCGTTTTTGCTATTCCCTCTCTCTCTCTCTCTCTCTCTCTCCCTCTCTCTCTCTCTTCACGAGGATTATCATAAATCCTCTGGGAGACAGAGTTAATGTTCCGGGCGAACGTCGTTGCCAAGAAGGAGAAGAGAAGGGAAAAAGGAGGAAACGAGTGCGGCAGAACCGTGGCCGTCTGATAGCTATAATAACTATGGTAGAGGAAAAATGTGTAATGACTCGTTGTAGATTAGCCGAACGAGGCGCAAAGTTACAGCACCGCGACTTTTTGCCTCTTTTATCTGATTGCGGGCAGACTGATTTTATCGCTTCGACTTTGGTGGACTTTTTTCGAAGAAAATATACTGAGTAGCTTGCGTTGCCAAAATCAATCGAATTAGTTTATCGAGTCAAGTCCTCCGGTAATTGGAAAGAGATAAGTCTAAGGTCGATGACGGCAAAGTTGATGCCGTTTCATATTCGCCGCAAGCTTTTCTCTTTCGGAATAAGTATTCTCGCCGTTGCGAACGGTTACCTTAACGAGACGGCCTTTGTCCTAACGGGAAAAACGCTGAAGGCGTTTAAACCCTTTGACGAGGGTAAGATGTCAGTTCGTTCTCTTGTCAGATGAATAAATGGTGCTGAAACGCTACTGTAGTTAAAGGACTGCTGCATACCGATATCGAGTAAAAGCGCCAAATTGAATGGGCATTCCATTATGTTCGCCTTTCATTCGGTAGCAGAGCCTGATAGGAGGTCGGGCAAATAGCAGTTTATTCGTGAGAATGTCGGCGACGACACACACATTATGAGCGAATGAACGGTAGAGTAGAAATCTAATAGAAGCGCCAGAAGGCAAACCTCGCACTTGTCTCCGTCACCGCGCATTCTCTTTCTGCTAGGAAAGAAGAAGATAGCGGTATGATATCGCGGTATCTGGGGGGCGGGGCGGGGGGGGGGGGGATATAAAGGCCCCATGGCCGGGCAAAGTGTAAAGAAAAAATAGCGAGTCGAGGTCGCTCTCGAGTTTTCTAGTCTTTTCGGTCGGAGCTTTTTAAAGCTCTTCCTACATTATTTCATGCCCTCCTCTGCCTTCCCACTTCCTTCTGCTCTCCGCTCCTCGATTCCTCCCTTTCGCTCGACTGCGCATTCCTTTTAGCGATTTCATCCCCCTGGCAGCCTCTCTCGACCCCCGCGATGCACGATCTCCGCTTTCGTTTTACCTTACCCGACTCGTCGTCCTTCAACGTTTCTTCTAGCCTCTCCTTGCATGCGACGTCAGGTTGGAAACGACGTCCAGTGGAATGAGCTTTCTTACGGGATTTCACGTGACGGCGGACGCACGCTAATATCGGGCCACCCCGGTCTAGGTAAAACTCTGGGCAGAAAGTGTAACGATCATCTGAAAGCCGAACAGTTTAACCCTTTCACTCCCAACGACGGATATGTCCGTCATCCACATGACAACCTCCGGAGCCGAACGCCGGGTATATCCGACATGCCGACATGTAAAAATATGTCGTATGTACGAAAAACGATGTGAAACAAGAATTTCGATATCAATGCCAGGAATGTGACGTTGGGTTGTGCGTACATTCGTGTTTTTAAATATACCATACGGAATCAAATTATTAATCACTATACATTACATATCGCATTTTATTTTGTTACTCTTTATTATACATTATTTCTTCATTTTTTTTAATTGTTAATAAGATTTTTTTTGCCAATTAAATATGCTTATATCTTATGTAAATATTATGAGTATATTGTTTTAAAGAAAAATCCCCTTTCTTTCAAAATACACTATCCACGCGCAATGTGCACACTTTCGGACTGAGCCGCCGTAGCGAAAGGGTTAAAGCGACGAAAGATGGGAAGAATTTATTTGGATGAAGATCTGAACTGGTGAAAGGAAGTAAAGTTAATAGAGAGACGAGATTTTTAGTTTTTCCTCTGGCCAATTTCTCTTAGCGCTTCGTTTGGCCGACTCGGCGAAATTGCGATTTGCGGCCAAGGCACGTGAAACCTCTGCTGCCGAGGCGGTAACGTGTCAATATTTCAGTTACGGTAAAAGTTGTAGGAAATACCGCGGAATCGCTCAAAGGAATTGTGGCATCGGTGGAGAAGGCTATGCGGCGTTACCATTTTATTTACAATTTCTTGTACGTTGCCGTTCATAGTTTATTGTAAATAGCTGCTCCGTTCACACTTACGGTTCGCTTAACCCTTAGAGTGCCGAGTGGGGTCCTACAGGGACCCCAGAAAGCATATTTCGTTAATAACTTTGTAAATAATTTTTTGTAATTTTTCATATTCCATGTACTTGCTCACTTTCATCGTCAAGTATTGTGGATGATATGTCTATTCTAAAAACATTACTGTTATTTTGTTTTTAACTCTAAACGTACTGGGGTCTCCAGGAGACCCCATACCGCTATTAGTATCCACCCATTTCTCGCGCAATAAATCGGCAGATAACGCCAACCAAGTCGGGTTCTTCGCATTTTTTCACCTTATAATGTCGAATGTTCATCTGCACTGATCATAGAGGAGAAGTAATAGAAAAAACTGTACGTTGCCTGGACCATGACGACGAATGAATTGTATCGAATGTCTTGATGTATTCATTTTTTTGTGAGAAGAATAAAATTTAATTTTATATTTTCATACCGTAAATATGTCAATAAATACATATATTAAACATCTCCATTTTTTGTTTTCAATTATACAATTTTTTTAAGTGGGGTCCCTTGAGGACCCACACGTCGTTATTAGTGTTGCCAAAAAGTATACGGCACTCTAAGGATTTAAGCTGACGTACAAGCGAACGGAAGATGACATGAGACCGCGAAGCGCCATCTACCGTCGGATTATTGCATAAACATTTAAAAGAGAATTTGCGACAATATGTTGAATTCGTTTATCCAACGCAGCTAGTTCGCCATATCTTTTTTAAATAACATCTATATTTTGCATGCCCTCTACCTATTTTAATTCTATGAGGAGGCTTGAACGCTTGAACGCTTCAAGCTATGAAGTGCTTTAAAGATTGTACGAGGACAGAGATAGGTTGAAGATGTATAGATGTTGTTGGATGATACGACACAGAGGCGCAGTTTGACGTAAGTGATGGCGAGGATACGGTTAGCGTGTGTTAGCGCCCGTCAATGCGTATCGTCGCGTTAAATAACGTCAACGCTGAACACTGAACACTGAACACTGAACGCTGAACGCTGAACGCTGAAACCTTGATAGATACGTTTAGAGGAAAGAAGAGCGCAGAGTAATTTAGTCGTGTAAGTTTGTGTGAGCCCGAGACACAGACTCTAGAAAACGTGTGTGGAACAATTTTTATCGCCTCAGACAAGAAGGATCGTCATAATCTATTAATAGCAAAGTGTATGTGTGGTCGAAGGAGAAGAACATGATAGAGATAAGCGTACATCCGGCTGTGTATACATGCGCTGCATACATACTTGGCGACTGTCAGAGAGCAATTGGTGTGCAACAACATATGTATGCGCGTACCGTCAACGAGCTAGTTAGTCTGTCAGTTTGTCAGTCAGTCAGCCAAGGCGCGCGGCGGCCACTGATCGTTATACCTTTCTACGGTAACTCTCAACTGTAAAAAGTTTCTCAGATTAAACATTTCACTATTATACGTAGTGAATATGCATCGTGATATCGCAACTGTCGCTTTTGTCACTGTCATCGCCGTTTTCGCCATTCAGCCAGAGATGCTTCTGGCCGAACCAGGTGTCAAAACTTTGTTCAATAGCTTTCGACGCGGTATTTTTCCAGGTGAGTTACATCGATTCACAGTATCTTAAGGAGTGTTCCGGGCACGAGTACAGTGCGGAAGTTGAACATTTCTCTGGAAAACCTATTGCGAAGAAAATATTTTAATTGCAGGTACTCTGTGGTGCGGTAAGGGTAATATCGCCAAGAGCGACGAGGATTTGGGTAGATTGTGGGAAGTTGACACCTGCTGCAGAGCGCACGATCGTTGTCCGATAAAAATTAAAGGTCACACAACGAGATACGGTCTCGAAAACAAGAGCACGTATACGCGGTAAATATTGAAATTCCTCGCTTCGGGGGAAATATGGCAATTTTGTCCGAACCTCGATAATTTGTCCACAAATGTCCGGTACAGCGTACACGACAGAATTGAAAGTAGGTCTCGATATCGAATTGCGAATTGTGTGTTCGAGAGTAGGCTTCACTGCTCCTGCGACGAAGAGTTCTACCGGTGTTTGAAGAACGTCAAATCGATCAGCGCCAAGGGGATCGGTACCGCGTACTTCAACGTCTTGAGACCAAAGTGCTTCCGAACGTTCAATACGACTGGCGAGTATGCCTGCAGGTAGATATGTCCTCTGCAATGCAATTCCCGATATTAGAGAGATTGCATCCGCTCTCACTCTCGCTCTCACTCTCATTTGCGCTCGATTTCGTCTCTTCCAGGAGTAAGGAAGAGCCGAACAGCTTCGTTAACACGGATGATGAGGGCATTATCTGTGCCGAATGGCAAGACAACCTACGATGGTTCAACAAGAGTGCTTCGAACTAGAGGCAACCAGGGTTGATATTATTTACCAATTTGTCAATTCTAAATTTCATCAATACATTCGTTCAGTCAAGTGCAACAAGAGCCTTATGCTCTACCGGTGAGACGGCTCGATGAAACTTTTACTAGTCAGACCAAGTTTGTGGTGTCTCTAGGCAGGGTCTACAATTTTAAGATAGTCTCTGGTTCACTTGTCTTTATTAATTATGCGACGCAGCAACCGTCTCAACCGTCTTTACCTCACGAGGACCTGTGGCTAACTGCCGCACGATCTTAGTGACGTCACGCTGAGGACCTGCGCCACGGTAAACACAATACATCGATCATACATCGATACACTACAAAGTTCAATCCCTTTGAGAACGATTTCGGAATCTGGCATGCCCTTGCCGCAAAATTGCTTCGTTGCTCGGATAGTGGGTACTCCTGTGTCCGGATAAGTTGTCTAAAGAGTCGAAAGCTCGGAGGAATTTTATCACCGATTTTTCCTCCTCGCGTTGCCAAAAGAGTATAATCACTCTGCTCTCCTTACTTCCTACCGCGAGTACCGAAAGAATCTTCAATTATGCAAAAGTGTTCCTAAAAGTTTGGCCCGTGCTATCCCCGTTTTCTCTTTGCAATGCAAGACAAAGTGACCTCATTGAACGTCGACCTATATAGTAGCGGATGGATGGATGATAACGTGTCAGAATAAAAGGGCATAGCGGAGAGAATTGGATAAGGGCTTGGGTATCCCTTCTCTTTACTAAATGCATGCACTTATTCGTATTCATTGGCGATGTGGGGCCGCGAATAACTAAGTATGTAATTCATTTCTCGGCCCACATACAACAGCCTTCGGGCTAGTATGTTACAAAATTACTAATATTAACTTCCCCTTGCTCGCGCCGCGGGTGGAGATTGATAGGGCGCATGTAATCGCAAAACCATAACATTCTCCACTACCCATTAGAAGAGTACCGGTGTGGTTAAGTCGGTGAAACCTGACACTACCCGTACCCTCCCCCCGTTAGGTGCGGGTGTCTTGTTCAAGATTCCACATCGTAAAAAAAATAATAAAAAAAAATAAAAAAAAGGGCTTGGGTGTCTTAGTCGGATAGAGCAACCGACCGGCAATCGGGAGACCCGGGTTCGAATCCCGGCCCACCCGAGTCCGATTTTTTCCGCCTGCTACACCTAGGATCCGTCATACAACGTTTTCTCTCAGCAAATAGAGCCCAAGAGAGTTTTACCCAGCCAGTTTTACCCTATTATTTCGTATCGACCGCCGACGACGCTAAACTTTGCCCGCAAATCGCTACAACCATCGCTCATCATTTCTGCCGCTGCTTTCGATTGGACACCGACCCGGTGGCCATTGAATTAAATGACAGCTCGCCAGGATAGCCGCGGCCGACGGAAGGAATTGTAGGCAAAAAGGATGGGAGGGTAATGTCTCCGAGGTTTCATTTCCGGTCGATGAGTTCGAGCAACCGAAGCCAACCGGCGAGGGATCGTCATTCTTGTTTCCTTCTTCCTCGGTAGATTTGAAAGAGACGATAAAAGCGTTCGTTTCCTCAAATAATATTCTCTCTTTCTTTCGAAAGGAGTGGGAGAAAGGCGAGGCGGGAAGTGGGAGGCTTCCTATTCGTTGTCTGACCGATAACGCTCAGCGAGGCGAAATTTGCAAATGATTCTGAAGAAACACGATGAATGAAATAGACTTCATGATAATAGATCATAGACTATGAAATATATATTTTAAAATAAAAATTTGTTTGTTAACCAGGACTTTTGCTATACTGTGGTAGGTGAAAAGGGATAGGGTGTTGAGACGGTAGTCGTGGCATGCGTCGCTTCTGAGATGCGGTTAGGAGGAAAGTTCTCGAGGTAATCATAACTGTTGCGTGGCGTGCACCTTCCAAAAGGTTTCGTGTCTGGCACCGAGTAATAAGAGAAGCGGCACTGCTGAGCTTCTTGACTTTCTGCTCTGCGTCACGGGAAAATTTATCACTATCGAAGCAGGCTTCCGTTTCGTTCATTCCATTAGCTGCTCATGACAATACTTTCTTCGATGAAAGATGAACGATATAATACATTTTCACAGTCTCCTTTAAGTTGAGATTAGTTGATAGTATGAGTGACGATAGAAACTTGATTGAGAAAAGCAAGAGAGCTTTACGAGACGCCGGGGCAGGCCGTGCAGAGAATATGTAGAGTCTAAGCAGAGTCTAAGCAGAGTCTAAACACAATCTAAACAGAGTAGTCAATCGATGAATAGTTTTCGCATTACTTTCGGAGGCTCTCATTCGCGTCAGCGCTCAAACTGCGAGCGTAACTCGAGCGAAAGAATGGCTCCGGGATTATGCTAAAGCATGCAGGAACTTCCAGTTGACTAATAACGTCGCATCAGTGCCGCCGCCGTCGCCGTCGCCGTCGCCGTCGCCGCCGCCGCCGCCGCCGCCGATGCCAAACGAGAGAAAAAAGTATGAGAAGTTATGGGCATGCCCGACCCTGCCAAAACAGAACCAAAGTACCATGGTGTTCTTCACCAAGACATATAGTATATTTACTACGGATAAGCGATAGAAATTTAAGAAAGTGACATCAGATTTCGCCATATTACTACATGTCTGCGAATGAATGTTTTTCAATTGAAAACCTAGTAGTTACATTTTTCAACTATATTTGATGAAGATTAGTTCATCGGAAGGGTATATTCTTTATTCGGTTCGAAATTGAAATATATCGGGAGTGAGCTGAAATTCATCCCTTTTCTTGGAACGTAATTCTCACGATTACGCAATGCTGTCGACGTGGTGGTATCGAACGCGGAGAGGAAGAAATATTGAACCCGAACCCGCTGAGTTGCCCGAAAATCGCCACCGGTGGCGGAAAATAATCGACGCTCGCTGCGGATTATTAATTTCTGTTTGCCAATTACCGGTAATTAGCAGATCACAATAGTAATTACTACCCTGCCGCTACAACGGCTGGCAGCATCCTTGATTTATGTCATACTAAATCTGGAACGATTTTTGTCCTCGGGCAACGCGCCGTTTCGTTACTCGAAAGTGAATTCCATTTGTAATTGCACTCTAATCCAATCCAATCGTCCTTTTCTGCTCCTGATAATGTACGCACGAATGACATTCGCCACCAAAAAAATAGGAAATATAAATTAACCGATCCGAATGCGCAGGCGGGTAGCAGTAGACACTCCCGTGATATGCAAACGTTAAAATTCTTTTCACCGGATTTCTGTCACGTTTTAGTCCGTAAATCACAATATCGCGAGACTTACGGCTACCCCTGGCCGTACCTGCATCCTAGCTCTGCATCACACATGCCTACGCATGTACATATTTTTCTGTCTGTGTGTATATAGATGTATGCGTTCGGAGTCTCCCTTGGCGCAAGCTTGCTTTTTCGACCAACAACTCCGAAAACAGTGCCAAAGCTCTCTTCTCTCCTTTTCTAACACTCAACGGCGTACTCGTACACACACACAGGCGCGCGCGCGCGCGGACACACATACGCGCAGAAGCGTACGCGCGCCGTCGGACGCGTTTTCAGCCATGAAAGTTTCCTCGAAAGTTTCACCGAGTGAAATAGGGAGATTGAGAAATATGAGGTGAAATTACTTGGCAAGCAATGTGTGAATCGTTCCGCTAGGCTCATTGAAAATTACCTACGACGCCCGGATTAACCAGTCTCGAGAAAATCTTTTTCTCAAGATATCTGAGACAAGGAATGATGTAGCGTCAAACGATAGAAAATGTGAGAGATTCGCTGTCGTTAGACGAGCAAGTACGGTTTACCGGGCGGGCAGAATAACGTTGTTAACTGACCGGCTTGTTCACCGAAGCCGCAGATTTTTTTACCAATCTATCCATTACGGTCAACTCGGTGGCTTCGGAGTATATCGTGGATGAAATAACTTGATTTCCTCCTTGCCACATGATACAGAAGCGTTCGTAATTATATTGCTAATAATGATATACTGCCTCAATTGAGAGGCGAAATTTTGATCAATTTTCCTTTTTCCTACACCGTTATGGACATCGAGCTTGACCGCTGAAATTCTCTTCCGACGATAATTAATATGACGGGCAAATGGGACATAGCGTCGACATTTCTGGAGAGCGAACGTGTCTAGGTAAAAGGGTGTACTCCCGTCGCTCGTTTCGCGGACGCACGAAGGAGGGGTGAGTGACTCGGACAGTTAAAGACATCCTCTACTGAAAGAGAGGAAAAGCATAAGTACAGATCATTATTTCGATATTAACGTTGGCTGTAAGAGCGTGTGGGGGGAAGAGGTTTTGAAAATTGAACACCTCGTACGCGTATAGGCGTGTACTGCGGCAATGATGAGTGACCTGGCTCGAGGGGAGAAGGGTGTGTGAAGGGTATATGGTAGAAAGGCAGGCTTCAGAGAGGGCAAACGGTTCCATGCGGCAGCCACGTCCACGCGACAACGCCTCTCCTAATTAACGCGCCCACCCAGCTAACCAGCTAACGCCAGCCACGCTAACGCCAGCCACGCTAATTCCATTCATACGACATTCTTTTATTCCGTTCACTCTCGAAATACTTATAAATTGCAAAGCTGTCCTATCGGTTGCCAGTTTTCCGAAAAAAGAGCGTCAAAGAGTAGAATATTTTTTTTCTTCCAATTCCAGTCTGGAACCGTGAGAGCGACGTCAACTTTTCGCTGTTCCTCTCTCTTCCTCGCGCGCTTCCTTCCTACTCTTTGGAAAAAGTCAATCATTCCTTTTTCCGCGAACCGTCGGGAGAACGCATCCGTTGAAAGAACTAACCGAATAGCTTGCTCATCGCAATTGTTGGCAATGAGATGGCGAACGAATCGAAAATTTCCTTCTCATCCAATTGTCTCGTCAGGATAGATATGACGAACACAGGCGTTGAACAATAGCGGACGAATTATCACGGACGTACGTATTGTCCTGGAAATGCTAAACAGTTCCCGCCTGATTTGCCTCTGATTTCTCCCTGATTTACGTCTGATTTACGTCTGATTTACATCCGATTTGCGTCTAATTTACGCCCCATCAAATTGATCCCATACGTTACTGAGCCTTTCTACTATTGCGATCCACCTTACTCATTTTCTCCTCCTTCAACGTATACGAACAATACGAAACTTATAACTTACGTACCGAATGAATTTTCGAGGCATTTTTCGACGTTCTATTCTATGGACGAATGCGGATTTCGAATATCAAAAACTCTCTCACAAAAATTAGAACAAGTCCATCAATATATTTCGTGAGTGCATGATAGGCTTTATTAAAATAGCAGCCAAAAAAAACGGGTAAATTAAATTGCAAAATAAAGAGACCTTAATTCGTCTCTCTCTCTCTCTCTCTCTCTTTCTCCAGATTGGAGCGTTTTTACAGGGCCCAAGGATGATTGCCCTAATTGAGGCACACGATTATGAAAGCTGTCCCAGCGTTGAACACTGCTAGATGAATTAACGTGAGCATATGTGACCATGGCTCACCACGTTTCACCACGTCCGGCTACGTCTCGCTACGTTTGACTATATCTGACTATGTCACGCCGCTGTGTGGATGTGATATCCTCGCGCGCCATCAACGTAACGCGATTATGCTCGCAGCACAATTGCCCAATTGAAAATTCAAATGACTTCTTTTCATCATTTCTGCCTTTCTTGCCATTTGCATGCTATGTCTAAAGTCACTGCAGGTATCTTCCACGTTGCAAGACCATTTATTCAGCATTTTATTATACCTTCGCGGTCCTGAATGACTTCCTTCAATTTCATCATATTGTTTCTCCTCCTTTTTTGAAAGTTTTGGGATATTTTGCCAACATATTCCTCTTATATCATCCGCTCATGCGTCATTTTTATTGCGCTCATACGCCGATTTTAATCCACCCTGAAAGTTGCTCGGAAGCAAAGAAGAATGAGTATTGGGGATTTTCTGTGGTTGAGGCGAGGAGCAAAATAATGTATAGACCCTCGATGCGTGGTATGTGGTGCGTGTTGACGTCACTCGTCTTTGCCCTTTGCGCCGAGAGCGCTTTGCCGATTTCGAGTCGGCGATCTACCGTGCTCACTCAAGCCTGCTTTTTTCTCGATTTCTCTGCCGAACCGGGAATCGAACCCGGGTCCGCTGCCTTATGAGCCACGTACTCTACTAACTAATGCGAGTTATAGAGTCGTTTGCCGTACATATTCTCATAGGACCATTCTTACCCGACTATAGGTATTAACACCGTCTTTTCACATTTATCATCTTTTACGCCTACTTGTCAGACTTTCTTCATAGTTTTGCACTATCTCCCATTACTTTACACTACATCACATTGCTATATCCAATAATTGTTGGTTACTTCGGCTTCTTGAGGTGTTTTAACTGACAAACCGACAATCCAACCCCTATTTGGAGTATGTTTGACCACTTTGCCTTCCTTGGTCTTCACTTTCTTCATAGTTCTACATTATGTCACGTTGGTTTACACTATTTTACGTTGCTATATGTAATAACTGGTGGTTTTTCCGAAGGTCTTCAAAAATCGAAAATCGGCGGATCGGATCGACCTTTTGCTACCTGTTAGGGGGTCAATAATAACGCAGAGAGCCGTTTGCTGTTGGTCGAAATTCGCATTAGTTTCGAAGTTACAGCCAAAAAACCATCGAAAAAATTGAGGTCGAAAAATGGGCAAAAAATGAAAGTCTTTCGATTGACTCGGTGACATGCATACTGAAAGAGAATCGAAACAGGATCACAAAATTCGCAACCCGAGCCTTCTAGGTGCGATTGTTTCGGAGATAGGACGAAAAATGTCTGAAAAAGTGGCAAAAATCAAACATTTCTGCATGGTGAGCGAACATCATTATTTTCATCGATCCCATCTTTATACAGCGCGAAAAGCGAACAAGGACATGCAAGAAAGTCGAAACAGAAATGTTCTGAGTGCAATGGTTTCCGAGATATAATTTAAAATATGGTGAAAGTTTTGGAATTTGAGAAGATGGAATCCGTGTGCGTATATAGTTGGCTAGCAGGCAAATTAGATACGTAGTAGGGAATCAAATTACGCTACATGAACGTAGATGGTGTGGGTGCAGATTGACGCATATTCGCATAAGCTCATCCCGTAACCTATCATAGATTCGGAACGGTTTGATAATTGGAGAATTAGTTTGCATTTAGGTTGTGCGCGGCGGTTGATTTCAGCAAGATGTCAGCTGGCAATAAGGACCATACTTCCTTCCGCTGGTTGCCTCAACGTTACAACTCCCTCATTTCTCTCACGTTTAAGGCAGATCATATATTTTGAATAACCGTGGGAAGATTAAATTATTTCCCTCAGCGGACAGTGGAAAGAATTTAAGTTTTCCTGACACTTTCGCGATTCGTTTCACGAATCTGGGTCTGCTCCTTGAAGCGTGCTGCTTTTCTTACAATTCCAGTAGCATGACGTGAAGTACGCTGTTGCGAAGAAGTACCAAGAAGTACACCCGTCGTAATAATAACGACGTCGTTAGATGAAACTTCCTCTCTCTCTCTCTCTCTCTCCCTATCTCCCTCTTTGCTCCGGTTACATTTTCTTAGTCTCTACTTTACCCCGCTGACCTCTACATTCCACCTGTACCGTCCACCTTCGGTAATTTCATCTTTCACTAAAGATCCAAGCGTTTGAGTGTCCCGATCACTCTTGACTCGGCGCCAATTTGCCAATTCGCTTATAGGGGCAACGAGCTATTGCTCGCATTGAAGAGGAAATCGATGCGGCATTCCCAACGATTCTTCGAATATCACTGCTGGCTTTGCAATTTATTACCGAGCAACGCACGACGTACATGCTTAACACGTTGCGTGCCATGGGGGTCATGGGGGGGTCACCATGGGGGTGACCGGCGGAGCCAAGATTATTAGAACACATAATTCGAGTAAATTTACAATGTTTTTTAAATTTTTCAATATTATCATCGTTTGTCGGTCGACGTCGGTCCGTCTGGCCGTGGGGGTCACCAGTCGCCAAAATTAAGTCGCTCCGTCTGGCCATGAGGGTCACCGATGACCCCCAACAAAATTATTGCATTATACGCTCTTATATACTAAAATTTACCTGCTGTGCAAAAAATTTCGAAAAAATATGTAAAGCATAATAAGAAATTCACGTTGGCGGGACGCGGCGGACAGGCAAAATTAGCGTGGCACGCAACGTGTTAAGGTCCGGATTACTCCCACTCGATTCAAAAATTGTCTCTAATTATCAATGTCCTTTGCTGTCTGTGATACTGGCTCTTATAAATTTGTTTGTCGCTCGTCGCTCTTCAATTGTTAGCGAACCGGGATAGAAACAGCAACAGCAGTAGCAGCAACAAAGAGACGGAGGGTAGCAACGACCAACATGTGCATCGTTCCTCGGAATATAGGAGGATGAGAGGATCGAAGAGGAATTGGAGGTTGATGGCATGGCTGCCGCGCGCCACTAGAGAGTGGAATTTAATATTAATAGAGGGTATCGGGAGATGGGAGATGGGGGATGGGGGATGGTGGATGGTGAGCTGCAGGTAGTCAGGGATACGATGGGACAGCCGGCGTGGCGGGCTGTGGCGGGTTGTGGCTCGCGGCGGAGGATCAAATTTCGAGAATGCCGTCTACGATATCGAGTGACCAATCCAATTTCAACGGAAACACCGAGGGATTTCGCCTCCTTCCTTACTTACTCGTTCCTCTCTCTACACGTTGTCTTGTGTTCATTAAGCACAGCGCGCCTATTTTCACCGACTGATTCGATCGAGCTTAAACTGTCGCCTTTGCCGAGAATGGACTTGTACGAGCTTAATGGGCGATAAGCGTCCCTTGCCTTCGGTCAGATCATCGAGTCAGTTTCAATCGAGTGCGTTGCTCACTGGCTTTTCACACTCTCGGCGAGTCGCGAGCTGTTACGGAACGGCGAAGAGATAAAAACGGAACACCCTGTATCGGGTCTCATGCATCTACTCCTGGCCTATTTTTCACGCTCGTTCCAACCGAGAATCGAGCCGCAGCAGCGTGGAATCTCAACTACTTTTTCATGGGGATGAAATTTTTCCCTCCTTCCTCTCTATCGGGGCCAGAGAGAGGGACAGAGAGAGAGAGAGAGAGAGAGAGAGTAGAGCATAAAACGTTTTAACGTGTCAGAGGGTGAGGCTATGCGGTAGAATTGCTCCGCTGTTCGTTGCAAGTATGACAATTAAAAATTCCTAACACCGTGCAAGTACGAGGACAGATCTTCTACCATTTAAATGGCGCTTTATGCGGAAGAAGAGGGCTGCATCAAATCAGGGCAGCATAAACCGTGCTAGAGGGTCGAGAAAGAGAGCTGTATTAGAGTGGATGTGTAATAGAGGTGCGCGCACACAGGCAGTTGCACACAGGCAGTTGCACACAGGCACGCAAACATTGGGAGGCGTGCGCGCGTAAACCGATGCCAGTATGGCCGACATACCGGCACTCATCGGTGCATATAAGAGAGGCAGCAGGGACGCACACCGCTGCAAAGGTGTGTGTACCACGGAGGCACCGCACACGAGCGTGATATGTTGCCAGTGGGTCAAGTTATTTAATCCTCCCGGCATAAACCATAGCCGGCACGCTCGAAATTTATGCACCGGAGCCACGCCAGAATGCGCTCTGGAATACAGGCTCGACTACAGCTTGACTACAGGCTATGAGCTCGAATAGAACCTGGAATAGAGAACTTCGAGTCATTGACCGCCATTCAAGCTGGAAAAGAGCGTTCCAAAATATTCGGAAGCGGCGAGAAATCGATAAGTACGAGGCGGAAGTATGGGAAATATGTTGAGAGTGGCAAGCAGCCAGCCGAATATTGTTCGATTCGAGTGATGAATGTAGGTTAATTGTTTGATTCTCGAGGACCTCGCTACCGATCCGATCGGTGGCTCGTCCGTCGGATCCCTGTACTCGATTAGTCTCCAGCGGAGATATCTTATCCTGATCTGATTTCCCGGAGAGCAGATAGCCGTGAATCCTTTTTAGCTTAGCGGATACTGGAAAGCAGGTCCCTGGTACCGGGTACCAAGGACGGCAGCAATCGAGGAGAAGAAATGACTGGGGAGAGCCCGCACCAGTTCCGATGGGATGTCCGGTCGGGCTCGTTCACCCCCCCTACCTTTGCCAACCTCTCGACAACCCTCTGCCAGCATCGTCCCCCTCCTGCAGCCTGCAGCCTGCAGTCTGCAGTTTGATTAGCCAAGATTGCGAGGCTCGCCTGGAACCGTCCAACTAAACTCCTCACTCCCCCCCCCCCCCCTCCCCGTCCACCCTTCTAGAGCGAGTCACGAGGAGTTCCCTGCCACTCCAATAAGGTGAATCAAGTTTGTCAACTTTGATCTAAGGCACTTTCAGAGGATGCTTCACGCTCCTGAACATAAGACACGTGTGTGTAACGTCGCTTCAGCGGTCTTTGAGGCTAGCCTGTCGGATAGTCTGCGCGGAGGGGATGAAAAAGGTAACCGCATTTAACGCTATCATTTCTTTCGGAAGAAGCGTTTGTTTTTATGAAAATGATAAAGACGTGAATCATAAGCGTCTCTTGCGCGCACGCGCGCGCGCTGCTAGATATATGTAGATATATTGTCCTGGCAGAAACTTTGCGAACTATCCTCGTTTCCACGTTCACCGTGTAGATTGCAATTACTGCTAATTAATTCAGCGAAGGGGTGAGTAGTCGACTGGGAACAAAGCGAGGTAAAGTAGGTCCAATAGAGAAATTGAAGAACGCTACCATTATTCCGTAGATGCGTTCCGGACGTGCCCTTTTGCTGATCATTATTTCTTTCCTCTGCCTTTCAATATGAAATAGTGTAAAGGTGAGAGGCGAAGAGAGGAATGGAGGAATGCATAGGTGTCGCGGCGACCGTCGGTCGGCTCGTAATTACTGTTAACTGCTCTGACAAACTCGTAGCGCGAGAATGGAACAAGCCGGGCGTGCATAAGCTGCCAACTAATTGTAACCAAACGGACAAGTTGAAGAGCGTGTACTCTCGATCGAGTGTTCGCTCCGACGATCGCAGTGGCGATCTCATTATCTTAATGGTTGTTTAAGTAAGCCCCGTTCCGCGTGAAAAGCTCAATGGCGGCTAAATTGGACAGACGCTCGTCCTGTCGCTCGTCCTGCCGCTCGTCCTGCCGCTCGTCCTGCCGCTCGTCCTGCCGCTCGTCCTGTCGCTCGCGCCAAGCTCGAACCTCTGATTGCGACTACGTAATTATTGGACTTTTCGATTACGGCGAGCAGGCATGCACCGAACAAGATTGACTTTATCCCGAACCGACGTTATCGTCCAAGCGAAAGTTAGAGGAGGGTGTCGTATCAATTGCGACGAGACTGGAGAGCGTTGTCCTGCGGATAATTAATATCGATCACGGTAGAGCGCAATCAGTGGGCCATTCCGCCAGTTGAGTCAGTTCCGGTAACCACTTTCTCTCCCCCCTCGTCATCCTCTGCGACGACAGAATTCCGATTATGGCTACTAACTGATTTGTGCAAGTACCGACTGCTCGCTAGACAAATCTCCCGAGAGTAAAGTGATAACGTATGCGCATGGATTACCGGCAGTCTCAAACTTGTCGAGCAAATTGACGAGTAATTGCTCTGACCCGTTTCACTCAATCCTAATGACGTAATTGAAAAAGAGCTCGCAGGGTGTCCCTAGGGAAGCTAAACCGAATCGATAAATTTCGATCGTAAAGAGAGCTCGCCCGCACGCAAGTAAAAATCAATTTAATCTCGTGGCAAAGTCGGGAAAATGAAGTAAACACACTTGCGAGGGGGATAAGGAAAAGTCACTTCGGATTAGTGTACGAATATTGTCGTCATGTAACGACCGTTCCTTACACCCTGA
Organism: Anoplius nigerrimus; assembly: GCA_914767735.1. Taxonomy (NCBI): domain Eukaryota; kingdom Metazoa; phylum Arthropoda; class Insecta; order Hymenoptera; family Pompilidae; genus Anoplius; species Anoplius nigerrimus. The sequence continues at coordinate 10,089,282 of OU612090.1, forward strand.
CATATAACTAGCATCGAGCTATTTAATTGGGCGTATTCTTTCATTGATTGTCCGGAAAGGGGAGGGAAAAATTTGTCTAGTGGAACTCATCGTGGGTGAGCTTGTCAACCTAAAGATTTCAGAACTGAAATGTGCTAGCTGTGCGCAGATTGTGAAGTGAATGGCGCATCGGTACCATTGGGAACGAGAAAAATACAATTGGAACCGACAGAGCCATTGTCTGAGAGTCCATGCGTTTGCCTGGCTTCACGTTGTCATCCACTTTTTCCCCTTCGAGAAGGACGGTTATTGTGAAAGATCGCGTCCGCGAGGTCTACGCATTCGAGCTTTGTCCTTTCACGCCGACGTGTAATTGAGATTTCGTTCTCGTCATCGAGCCACTCACATTTCACTCTACGCTTACAATTAGAGGCAATGAGTAAATCGATAGGGTAGAATAGCGGACATAAGGAACTCGTAGAAAAAAAGTGGATATGCGCAGTAATATATGTTTACTCCTGTCTGAATATAGAGGAAAGTACGTATGCGGCAGTGAAATTTTCTTTACAATTCCGCAAACAATCAGTCCAGGATCGCGTGACGCATGCGGATTCTCGATGCTCACATTTAATGCTGAATTTTGCTTCCGGAAGGTGCTGACACCTGACGGCTGATTCTCGAACTACACCCACCCTTTCCGCCTTACGCAACCCTGTTCACCGACGAGATATACTTAAAGACCGCTAGCACCGACGAGATATACTTAAAGACCGCTAGCCCTGGGTAAAATTTCGGGCACGCAAGGGGGCTCAAAGGGGCCCAAATGCTCTGTCGGCACGGAAGAATTCCGAGGTTCTAACTTTGTAGGTAACACCAAGTACCGAGGAGGAATTCCTAAGAACCACTGTCGTGACGGGCGTGGTGGGGAAAAGATGTACATTAAGATGAATGTATACGTGCTCTCAGTCAGCGAGTCGTCTACTACGTACCGAACGGAGACAAGAAATGAGCTACGGCTCCGACTCCTCTCCGACACGATTGCATACAAGTGTTTCCTTTGGCATAAGCCAGCGGTACTAAAATGCTTTTTGTCCCTAACCTAACCGATAATCTGATAAAGTATCTTATTCGAAGGGTGATGATGGGGCTCAAAAGCGATCCCAAAACAATTATAAACTAAAAACGTCATTCGATAGCTCATTAAAAAATTCCTATATTCATCATGTTTTAACTGTGAATCTGCAAGGGCGATGGGCAGTGAGGTATAAATTAAAAACTTCCATTTTTTTGCTGTTTACTGGCGTGTTAAACAAATTTGTAGAACAAACTTTTATACATGATCGAACCCCATCACTCCCAATTTTTGCATCCTGATAATTTTAAGTGCTAGCAGTACCGACGAGGTTGAAAATGTTGCAAAAAGTACTTGTTAATTAAAGAAGTAAATGCCTTCCAATCACTTGCTCTCTTACATTGATTATTCTATTCCATTTCAGAGAAATGATCGGAACATGAGAAACGAAACGACCCTGTCTGTATGCAAAACTTCTTTATTTCTATCTTTGCAATTCTAAAGTTTTTCCGTTGCTCGTACATCCGGTGATTTGACACGAATGTCGTCTCTGCGCCACGTTGCCGGCCACGCTGGGCCACGCTGGGCCACGCGCCCGTCTCTTTGTAATTTGCCGACACCGCCAAACGTAGGGACAGTTGATATAAAAAGAGGGAGTGTAGGTGAAGCCATTGTTGAATGATTGAATGCCACATGACGATGAGGCAACACTAGTGCAGCGAAAAAATTTTTACAACTTTGACTTTTTATGAATAAAAATGTCAGTACCGTATTGCTAATATTTTGTCAAGTAAAATGAGACCAAACACGAAACCAATTGGGTTATATTTTGTTACTAATTAAAACTCCTATTTACAAATAAAATTGGTTGCCACTTTATTTGCGTATGAAGAGTTTAAAGCCGTCTAAACTGTAGCAGGATCCCTGTGTGAGTTTGTGAGGAGGCACCTGCCAATGGTGTCCCTACACGGTAAGAGACGCAAAAAAAATGCCGCCAAATGGACTTATAACGAATAGGGGACATTCATTCCACTCAAGAAAACTTTGTTTCTCATCCAGCTCCACGGTAAGCGTCGATTCATTCGCCAGGTACTTGATTCACATCGAATAGAAGTTCCTTCTTCACACCACATTGATCTCGCGACGTTTAGGCGACAGTGTGTTTGACAAGTCAGAATAGCGAAACCAAGTGTCGTAACCATTTCGTATTTGGTCTTATTTTTATTAGAAAAATGTTTCCAATATACGAGTAAACTTCTTTTTAACGAAAAATTGCAATTAACAATTTTTGATTTGTTAATTAGGGTTAGTGTCTCACCGATAGACCGCGTCGCTGTTCAATTGTCAGCATCAAAAAATGCCACTGCGATACAAGCGACGGGGAACCACCAGGCCGACGACGACCCCTGTTTGTGAAAGGGGCATCCGTGGACAGATATCGTGTAGCTCAAATCGGACTCATATAGAAAATCTACTGTAGTCGAATTCGTTCGTTTGCTTTTTGCCGATACGGATAATCAGAAGTAGAAACGGCAGATAAGGAAAAAAGACGGACTGAAGACAAAACATATTAGTAATATTATTCCGAGTAAAATGAGACCAAACACAGTACAACTCGGTTTATATTTGTACTTATTAAAACGTTTACATATTACACGTTCGTACATATGTACATAGTCGTTGCTGTAACAAACGCAAGCCGGCACATGTCAACGGACGCTAGGGCTAGCGGCCGCTGACGTCACCGAGCCAAAATTTGTACGAGGGGAGGCGCGAAGCGCGTTTCTTTCCGGACGGCACCGGACGGACACGGACGGACAAGGGATATAGCATTTTGAGTAGTAGAGCAGAGCAGATGCAAGGAAAATCAGAGTTGAACCGAATAGTAGTTGTTTTCTCGAAAATCACCTTACATTACGTATAAGATTATCAACTTTTCACCACGTTACGTTAGTATTCAAAGGAATTACGCTGCGATATCAGGCGTGACAGTTGCCGAATGCGAGAGGGAATCCCGCCTAGTGGTGGGGTTTAAGCGTCAAAATTTATCTGGCAGATCTCAGGAAAAATTCATCGGGCCTCCACTGTATCACCTCCGCGAACTCTTAAAACTTGGCTGCTAATAAATGTTAATAAAAATTTATGCAGGATCGGAAAAATTTCACACTCAGGTGAGGAGTTTGAATCGTAACCATTGGATCCTGAGGCCGGCCATTTACTATTAGACATTTCGCATATATATTAAAGTTTTTCTTGTACAAATACATTGTAAGAAGAAAAACATAAAAATGCACGTTAAGAATACGTCGAAAATATGACAATCGTCAAGAATATGACAATCGCATGAAGGAGGGCTGTCCCTATGCCTAGTGATCTTGAGAGTATGTATTGGATTCGTGCGGAGATGCCGAAAGTGCAAATGTAAGTGGGTACGTGTTCCCGGAACGCAGCAGTGGGAAGGTTTGAATCGGCCCGGTTAACATTAAATGTGCTTGAACATTACATGAAATATAACTCGGCGCATGCACCGCATTCGTTTTATGCGGGGGCTACAGAACATGGGTCAAAAAAAGAAGCTGGCTTTAATATCTAATTGAATATAACTTAACCTAAATATTATGTTAACTTATCTCTAGGAAAAATAAAAATAAAGGATAAAATACAGAGAGATTATGCTGCAGACAAAAACAAGAAAAAGAAAGAAACGACAAAATAATAATAATAAACTAAAGGAAAAAATAATAAAGAGAGCAGTACTGAGAAAAAAGACGTTTTGCCGTTGTGCAACCGATAATATTAGCGGAACTACAAATATTTTCGGATGTAACAAGCGTCATTACTACATATTCTCCTTGTTTTAGCAGTTTTCTTAGCATCTATATGTGTTTATTGTACCCCATCTCATAGCATTGAATATTGCATAATATACTTATCTTATAAACGATGCATGAAAATTCTTTCTACAAATTAATTTTAACACGCCAGAAACGGCCAGAAAGGAGTTTCTTGATTTTTTCACGGACACCCCTTTTTTAGAAATGAGCAAAAACGAAAGTTTTAAATTTACAACCTACTGCCCCTTGCCCTTCCAGATTGAAAGTTAAAACGTGATGAAAATGGGTATTTTTTAATGAGCTATCAAATGACGTTTTCGATTTATAATTGTTTTGGGAACACTTTTGACCCCATCATCCAACTACACCCTTCGAATAAAATACTTTTTCAGATCATCGGATAGGTTAGGGACGAAAAAGCATTTTAATACCGCTGGTTTATGTCAAAGGAAACACGCATACGATCATGCCGGAGAAGAGTCAGAGCCATAGCTCATTCTTTGACTCCGTTCGATACATATGGTGCGTTCGGGGAGTCACTACGAACGCTATGAACGCAAACACTACCAACGGCGTTCGCGGAGCCCGATAGCGCGATGGTGGTATCAAGCTCCGTGAACGCTCTACAGCGTAGCGTTAGCAGACGATCATCGTTTTGTGGGGGGGTTTTCAAATCGAAAAATTGTTTTTCAGTTTTTCTCACATACAAAATCGTTTGCGGGCTTAAGTTAAATAAGATAAATTGTTGAAAGTCGACTAAACTGAAGGCTACTAAACATATTTTTTTGTTGAACAATAAAAACGAAAGAAACTATTATTATTATTATTTGTCTGGCCCGCGAATGAGGTTTTAAATTTAAAAATGGCCGTTGGCAGAAAATAGGTTCCCCACCCCTGACCACCCCTGACTTACAGCGTGTGGTGCTATTGGCTGTTCACGGAATACCCAGGAATACCCCACGCAACGCAATCGACACACTACCTCGGAAGAAATAGCGTTCGTAGCGTTTAGTCATGACGTCGCACACCATAAGTAGTGACGTCACGGTAGTGTTTGATTGCGCTACCGCGAGCTCCGCGAACAGTCTGTAGCGCCATGATTGCGCGAATAGTGACTCCCCGAACGCACCAATAGTAGGCGACTCGCTGACTGACAGCAACATCTGAACATTGCCCCACCACGATCGTCACGGCAGTGGTTCTTCGAAATTCTTCGTAACTTGGTGTAAAAACTGGAATCACTGAGTTTGTTGCGTTGCCTCGAGTTTCCTGATTCGGCCGCTCTATACGCCGAGAGGGCGTCCCAGTACGGCTCAATTTTCGTGCGACACAAAGTCCCATAAGGCTAGCGGTCTTTAAGTATATCTCGTCGGTGCCGCTAGCCCTGGGTAAAATTTCGGGCACGCAAGGGGGCTCAAAGGGGCCCAAATGCTCTGTCGGCACGGAAGAATTCCGAGGTTCTAACTTTGTAGGTAACACCAAGCACCGACGAGGAATTCCTAAGAACCACTGTCGTGACGGGCGTGGTGGGGAAAAGATGTACATTGAGATGTATGTATACGTGCTCTCAGTCAGCGAGTCGTCTACTACGTACCGAACGGAGACAAGAAATAAGCTACGGCTCCGACTCCTCTCCGACACGATTGCATACAAGTGTTTCCTTTGGTATAAGCCAGCGGTATTAAAATGCTTTTTGTCCCTAACCTAACCGATAATCTGATAAAGTATCTTATTCGAAGGGTGATGATGGGGCTCAAAAGCGATCCCAAAACAATTATAAACCAAAAACGTCATTCGAAAGCTTATTAAAAAATTCCCATTTTCATCATGTGTTAACGTTGAATCTGCAAGGGCGATGGGCAGTGAAGTGTAAATTGAAAACTTCCCTTTTTGCTCATTTTTAAAAAAGGGGTGTCAGTGAAAAAGTCAAGATCATCCTTTCTAGTCGTTTACTGGCGTGTTAAACTAATTTGTAGAACGAACTTTTATACTTTATCGAATCCCATCACTCCCAATTTTTGTATCGTGATAATTTTAAGTGCTAGCAGCACCGACGAGGTTGAAAATGTTACAAAAAGTACTTGTTAATTAAAGAAGTAAATGCCTTCCAATACACTTGCTCTCTTACATTGATTATTGTATTCCATTTCATACAAATGATCGGAACATGAGAAACGAAACGACCCTGTCTGTACGCAAAACTTGTTTATTTCTATCTTTGCAATTCTAAAGTTTTTCCGTTGCTCGTACATACATCCGGTGATTTGACACGAATGTCGTCTCTGCGCCACGTTGCCGGCCACGCTGGGCCACGCGCCCGTCTCTTTGTAATTTGCCGACACCGCCAAACGTAGGGACAGTTGATATAGAAAGAGGGAGTGAAGGTGAAGCCATTGTTGAATGATTGAATTCCACATGACGATGAGGCAACACTAGTGCAGCGAAGAAATTTTTACAACTTTGAATTTTTATGAATAAAAATGTCAGTACCGTATTGCTAATATTTTGCCAAGTAAAATGAGACCAAACACGAAACCAATCGGGTTATATTTTGTTACTAATTAAAACTCCTATTTACATATAAAATTGCTTGCCACTTTATTTGCGTATGAGGAGTTTAAAGCCGTCTAAACTGTAGCAGGATCCCTGTGTGAGTTTGTGAGGAGGCACCTGCCAATGGTGTCCCTACACGGTAAGAGACGCAAAAAAAATGCCGCCAAATGGGCTTATAACGAATAGGGGACATTCATTCCACTCAAGAAAACTTTGTTTCTCATCCAGCTCCACGGTAAGCGTCGATTCATTCGCCAGGTACTTGATTCCATCGAATAGAAGTTCCTTCTTCACACCACATTGATCTCGCGACGTTTAGGCGACAGTGTGTTTGACAAGCCAGAATAGCGAAACCAAGTGTCGTAACCATTTCGTATTTGGTCTTATTTTTATTAGAAAAACGTCTCCAATATACCAGTAAACTTCTTTTTACCGAAAAATTGCAATTAACAATTTTTGATTTCTTAACTAGGGTTAGTGTCTCACCGATAGACCGCGTCGCTGTTCAATTGTCAGCATCAAAAAATGCCACTGCGATACAAGCGACGGGGAACCGCTCGGCCGACGACGACCCCTGTTTGTGAAAGGGGCATCCGGGGACAGATATCGTGTAGCTCAAATCGGACTCATACATATAGAAAATCTACTGTAGTCGAATTCGTTCGTTTGCTTTTTGCCGATACGGATGATCAGAAGTAGAAACGGCAGATAAGGAAAAAAGACGGACTGAAGACAAAACATATTAGTAATATTATTCCGAGTAAAATGAGACCAAACACAGTACAACTCGGTTTATATTTGTACTTATTAAAACGTTTACATATTACACGTTCGTACATATGTACATAGTCGTTGCTGTAACAAACGCAAGCCGGCGCATGTCAATGGACGCTAGAGCTGGCGGCCGCTGACGTCACCGAGCAGAATTTGCACGAGGGGAGGCGCGAAGCGCGTTTCTTTCCGGACGGCACCGGACGGACACGGACGGACAAGGGATATAGCATTTTGAGTAGTAGAGCAGAGCAGATGCAAGGAAAATCAGAGTTAAACCGAATAGTAGTTGTTTTCTCGAAAATCACCTTACATTACTTATAAAATTATCAACTTTTCACCACGTTACGTTAGTATTCAAAGGAATTACGCTGCGATATCAGGCGTGACAGTTGCCGAATGCGAGGGGGAATCCCGCCTAGTGGTGGGGTTTAAGCGTCAAAATTTATCTGGCAGATCTCAGGAAAAATTCATCGGGCCTCCACTGTATCGCCTCCGCGAACTCTTAAAACTTGGCAACTAATAAATGTTAATAACAATTTATGCAGGATCGGAAAAATTTCACACTCAGGTGAGGAGTTCTGAATCGTAACCATTGGATCCTGAAGCCGGCCAAGTACATTTACTAATAGACATTTCGCATATATATTAATGTTTTTCTTGTACAAATACATTGTAAGAAGAAAAACATAAAAATGCACGTAAAGAATACGTCGAAAATATGACAATCGTCAAGAATACGACAATCGCATGGCGGAGGGGTGTCCCTATGTCTAGTGATCTTGAGAGTATTGAATTCGTGCGCAGATACCGAAAGTGTAAATGTAAGTGGGTACGTGTTCCCGGAACGCAGCAGTGGGAAGGTTTGAATCGGTCCGGTTAACATTAAATGCGCTTGAACATTACATGAAATATAATTCGGCGCATGCACCGCATTCGTTTTATGCGGGGGGCTACAGAACATGGGTCAAAAAAAGAAGCTGGCTTTAATTTCTAATTGAATATAACTAAACCTAAATATTATGTTAACTTATATCTAGGAAAAAGAAAAATAAAGGATAAAATACAGAGAGATTATGCTGCACACAAAAAGAAGAAAAAGAAAGAAACGACAAAATAATAATAATAAACTAAAGGAAAAAATAATAAAGAGAGCAGTACTGAGAAAAAAGACGTTATGCCGTTGTGCAACCGATAATATTAGCGGAACTACAAATATTTTAGGATATAACAAGCGCCATTACTACATATTCTCCTTGTTTTAGCAGTTTTCTTAGCATCTATATTTGTTTATTGTACCCCATCTCATAGCATTGAATATTGCATAATATACTTATCTTATAAAGGATGCATGAAAATTCGTTCTACAAATTAATTTTAACACGCCAGAATCGGCCAGAATTCTTGATTTTTTAACGGACATCCCTTTTTTAGAAATGAGCAAAAACGAAAGTTTTTAATTTACAACCTACTGCCCCTTGCCCTTCTAGATTGAAAGTTAAAACGTGATGAAAATGGGTATTTTTTAATGAGCTATCAAATGACGTTTTCGATTTATAATTGTTTTGGGAACACTTTTGACCCCATCATCCAACTACACCCTTCGAATAAAATACTTTATCAGATTATCGGATAGGTTAGGAACGAAAAAGCATTTTAATACCGCTGGCTTATGTCAAAGGAAACACGCATACGATCGTGCCGGAGAAGAGTCAGAGCCATAGCTCATTCTTTGACTCCGTTCGATACATTGTAGTAGACGACTCGCTGACTGACAGCACGCATCTGAACTTTCCCCCACCACGATCGTCACGGCAGTGGTTCTTCGCAATTCTTCGTAACTTGGTGTAAAAACTGGAATCAGTGAGTTCGTTGCGTTGCCTTGAGTTTCCTGATTCGGCCGCTCTATACGCCGAGAGGGCGTCCCAGTACGGCTCAATTTTCGTGCGACACAAAGTCCCATAAGGCTAGCGGTCTTTAAGTATATCTCGTCGGTGCCCTGTTGTGTCACACGGTATTGAGTTGGGGCTGGAAGTACGAGAGCGCTCTACCGGGAGATGCTGCCACCTGGTGGCAAGCTGAGAACTCACATTGAACTAAAGCTGTATTATGTGCGACGAACGTATCGTCGCCATATAGGAATATATTTCAACTCTTGCGTATATATTGATTTCTTTCTCTTATATACGTATATGTACATATATATTTGCCTTTCACCATTATCAGAGCTCACCCAAATGTCTCGTAAATCTAGAATTAAGAAGGCTAAATAATTCTTCAGTTTCGAATTACTTTTGCAATTTTCACCTCTACTTATTGTGTGTCGTTCTTCTGCACGTATCAAAAATATTATCAATGATCACCGCCCTGCGGACGTCGCAAATTTCAAGGCGAGCAGTTATATATTCCTGTACGCTATGACGGGATGGGAGGGTTTAGGAAAAGCGGAACAAGTTACGCTATAAGCAGTTGAAAATCTGACAATAGACGATTCGTAAGAAATATAAATGCTGAAAGGTCCGGAAGGAGTAGAACTCTGAACGGTTTTCCTGTTTATTCGCAGGCCTCTCTCTGGGCGGTGGATTGATCGTTCTCGCATCGGCATTGTCGGACGCATCCTTGGAATTACCCCGGAAATACAGTTTAACGTCAACATCGAGCATACAGGCGGATGAGAACGGACTACCTCAGTACCGATACGGATGGTGTCTTCAGCTATCCGGATTGGCGTTAATCTTGGCGGAGGTAGCCGCTCTTCTAACGATGTCGGGATACATGGCACGATTCCCAACGGTGGAGGACATGGTAAGGATCGTAAATGTTTCGGGACATTCTTGAACGGTAGTCGTTCAATGATCGATATTTCAGGTGAGGGTAATGGTGCCCGGAGCCGAGAGGAAGCTACGAGAGCAGCGCGGTCTCAGCTCGGAATATTTGGTTCGAGGACATCAGAAGTCGCCGGGACCGCCGCAGTCACGAGGATTCAATCAGCCGACAAAGAGTGAGTCCGCCTTCTCTGTCGAGGCTTGGTAGAGAGCTAAAGGAGAATTTGACAATTTGACAAAAAACATTAGCAAATGGAATAATGGCGTTCGGGGGGGTATGGGTTATACCGTAGCGGCGCAGAGGGTCGCTGAGGAGGGTACGTCGCTGCTATGCAAGTCGGCGCCCGACATATGCGCCTCCAATCCTCAAGCCATCAGCTACGTGGATAAGGCAGACCTCGCTCACGTACTTCCGGCTTACCCGGACTCGAAGACTGTCGACGACCCACGATACACCTTCGTCGACAAGTCGGAAGCGAGCGTTATCGATTCACGGCTGAGCGGCTTCGCCGATAAGGAGGGCCTGATCGATTCGAGAATTCTCTCCGACTCGAGGCAAAACATGATCGCCTTTACCGACAGTAAGGAGCACGGACTGAGCCAGGAATCTCGCTACGCCGAGCAAGGTATCGTTGACTCGAGGTTGAGCGGCTTTGCCGACAAGGAAGGACTCGTCGATTCGAGACTCAGCGGCTATCCGGATAAGAACGAATCCTTACTCGACACACCGTTCGGCTATGACACTCGCTACAATAGTCTAGCCGGGCAGACTGTACCGATCACGTTGAAGCATCAGAACACTTCGGTGTCGGCGATACAGTCGCAGTACATCTATCAGAATTTCGGTACGATTCATTCGGGCATTCTGAGGGTTTCCGAGCCGGGTACGAGTTCCAGTTCGAATTCGAGCCAGAGGAGTATGACACTTCAGAATCCGAAGCGCAAGTCTCAGATTGCCCAGAATACCTTCAGCACGATGGAATGCGAGAAGAGGAAGAGAGGGGCGGCCGGTATAGCGGGTAAGGGCGGATTCTACGCTGGCAGCGCCGTATGACCACCACCTCCTCCGCCGACGCCGAGGTAACTCCAAGAGGAGGAGACGCCGCTCTAGCCCCACATTCGATCCACTCTGTCCAATCGTCACCCGATAAAACCGACATACCTTTAATCAACCGGGGGCGTTCTCAACTCCATCAGCGCGGCGGTTACAGTTACCCTAACAATGTGATAATACGTATTGTGCGACTGATTGTTGTACAACTTTATAAGCTACGCGCGGAACGATCGATCGACAGTCGCTGAGTGGTCAGTTATGTTGGCTAGTCTTATCAATGATTGCGCGCGCGTATGTGTGTGTGTAAATATAGACGTTATATATGATGATACGATATAAATGCAATTACTTGCAGTATTATGCCTCAGTGAGAAAATTACATTGTCGTCCGAATGATCTACGGCAGCGAGTGCTAAATACTACATAGACGTAGACTTAAACGGTGCATGGTGCACATTTTAAATGGAATCTTGTAATGTTAGGTTCGTTTTTGAATGAGAGGTGGACACTTGCGCCTCTCTAGACAGTTGAAACTTGTCATTACTTATCCCGTATACCCTTCTTTTCCAAGAATTAGTCGAGGTCATAGTTAAACATCGAACCTCAACGGGGGAGAAGATGTGATTATAGATGAAAATTCGGTTCGTCGATCGCGCGATAAAAGCCAATGATCGAGCTTAAGAGTCGATGAAACATCGATGATTCGACATAGAAACTCACGACTCACTGTTTGAACTCGGTGAAATTGAGAGAGAGAGCACATAGCCCCGTATTAGTATCTTAATGGAGTCACTCAGGTATCGTATGCGTATCGAGACAGATACGGTGGTTGAATTGCGCGCAATCCCGTTTGGCAATTTTCGTCCGAGAAAGGGTGACTACCGACAGTGAGAGTGAGGGCAAAGAGAAACATTGGTGAATATATTATATACGAACTGCGCCAGGCGATACAACTACACATGTAAATAGAATCTTTCGTTGAGCCGAATGTCGTTTACGACTATCGCTGCCCGATAAGTGAGTCTTTCGTGAATCTCTACGGTCTCCGTGGCAAAGTCAGTCTCTTCGATTCGCCCTTCTTCGACATATCAGAAACGAGACGAGTTTTCCTTAGTTGGCCGAGCAGCATGTTCATTGGATTTCTACTTTTTCACCGGTTCGCTTTGTACGCCTCTTTTTCTGCGGTATGAATGAGCTATGACCGATCTCTCCTACGCAAAACTTGTGTCCGTATGCGTGTATATGTGGCTGCGTGGGACTATGTAACGAAGGTAGATGAGTGTAATAAAAGGTTTCTTTCCTAAGTATTATCATTGTTTCTCCCCTGTCTGATTTGTCGCAATATTTATGACGCTATAAAGGAAGAATCGAATGAGGATATTTCTTTGTATAGCTTTATTGTACTCTGTCTGGCATTGGAGGAGGAGGAGGACAATCAAGATCGACATCGACGGTCGGATCAGTCGGTTCAGCAAGACTATAAGAGGCAAGTAATGCCGACAGATGCCTCTAGGTGTAAAATACGAAATGTGTGCATTCTGTCGAAGAGCGTGGGCTGTCAGATGGCGAGACCGTCACCGTATTACCAGGCGGCTATCCTAATGTTTAATTAACGTCGCATAATTGCCCGGCCAATTAGCGCACGCCGTTTAATATTAATCTGCAATTTGAATTCATTTCAATGCGTTTAAAATTTATTGAATACATAATTAATGCCGCGTGTTGCGAATGCAGATACGGTAGGCGAGCAGCCTGAGGCAGTTTACCGGGCATACCGGCCGGAGCATGATTTATTAGAAGGGATTTCAAAATTGACGCCGAAAAATGTACGTCCAATGATAAATTGCTCGTGAAAGTGTGCATCAACGAAAGTCATTAGACTCTTTGAGAGTGGCGTCCTCGGATCACCTCTGATCAGGACGAATCGTTGACTCGACCGCAATGCGAACAATTTCCTTCGATAAATTATTCTTTCCACACCTGTCCCTTGGATCGCCGCACGATTGCGTTAGACGGCTCAGTGACAAATTTATTTCTAGTTTCGCTCAGGTATTAAATTCAATAGGAAACGTAATACGGAATTTTCAGCGAACTGCCATTTCGTTGCTGTTTTCTAGGCCGACACCGGGCCGCGCATGAGTGGACTGTCTCTTTCATTTACCTGGGTAAATCGTCCTGGGCTGTCCTTGAGCTGCCCTTGATCCGCCCTTCGCCCTCCTAGCAACCCCTTTGAGATAGGAGGGCGGAGGGCGCGTCGGGTGTAACGCGTTAACCGTGCCAACCCCTTCCTCTAATCTCGCACACCCTCGCTACCTCAACGAGAACAGTCAGCCCTGTTCAGCCCTGTTCAGCCCTGTTCAGCGACGAGTCACCCTTGATATTCCCCGCCACTTCTCTACCTCTCTGCTCCTCTCACTCTAATCCAATTAAAAACGGCGTACGATCGCGCGAAACAGCGGCGCATCGACCATGAGAATTTTAATTGACGTTATACGTAGAAAGGAAGAGAAGATAACCGAACATACTAGACCGAAGAGCGTCGTGCTACGGAAAGAAAAATCTGTAGTAGACATGGCGGCAAATGCTTTTTGGAGAAGCGGTCCGTTCCTTCGAGCGGAATTAGTAAAAGACTGGTTGATTTGTTTGCAAGCGGAAAGGTAGAGCGGCAGGCTTGTTTTTTCTTAAGAAGAAGTCGCATTTGGCCGGGTGCGCCGATTGTCGAGAGGCAAACTCCTGGAGGATGGCCGGAGGATGGCCGGAGGTTGTGCCTTAATCCTCGCGGCCATCTATCATCGCAGAGTGTACTGGTTAGCCGATTCTATCTTCCCAACTTTTTTTACTCGCCCCCGAGTCACCGTCGCCTTTTGTTACCTTGTTTAATAACTCGTGATGAATGTACACCGCTTCACTTCCAGCTCGTTCCTCTCGAGGAAGCGGATCCCTCGGGTCTCGAGATATATCCCTCTTTCTTTTACCTCCCCGCTCCCTTCTACCCCTCACAAATTAAAACGATAAATCCTCACCCGTTTCTCTTTCGCGCACCGCATCCTTCGGAATGTATTCGAATAAAAGGTGAAATACCTATAGTTTCCGATTGGCTGTCCGATCGGGGACCCGATTGGCCCAGCCGATTGGCCAGTCGATCGACCAGCCGATCGAGAAAGAATTCCTAGAGATTCATCAGCCCGATGAAATATCGGGCTCGGTCCCTTTCAATTATTCGTCGAAAGTAGATAGCCAGTCTCTGTTAAGTGTCGTAGATTAGTGGAGAATCGAGGCCGAGCGCGGTTATCGGTTATAGCAGCTCGACGTAGACTCGCATCACGTGGCCAGATTGAATTACGGTCAGCCGGAGGCAGGACAGAGTGGGACAGAGGCAGGACAGCGGCAGCCGAAACGATCATACGGAAAGAGTGGAGAACGTCGGGAGCCAGAAAAGCGTCCCCGCGGAATTAACCCTTCGAGATCGTCGCTGCTTTCGCGGTATAATTTCATTTGGCAGCCAGCGTTGGCTGGCGCGCAACTGCGAGCACTACTGTTTCGACCACCGCTGTTCCGAGCGTTACACTTCTCCTCTCGAAGCTATGCTTCCGTTGGTCAATCCTCCGAAAGGATCGGAGCATTGATAGAGAGAAAAAAGAAGCCATCGGTATAATTTGAGCGTGCATCGGGCTACTTTCAACAAAAGGACGAAGGGAAGACGGGGAGTGAGACATGTAAATCCGGCTAATTCGATTTGGTTGCCCTTCGATTTTGCGGGATTCGGTAAAGGTGTCGGCGGGAGGCGGATAAAAGGGTAGGAAATCGGCGAGCTTATAAGGGCCCTTGCGGTCGGTGATAAACTCCGAAAGCCGCGGTCGGACGGTGAAAAAGGGAAGAAGGACGACTGGCTTGCGGGGAGCAAGGGTCACCGCGGACGAAAGACGAGGGTGAAGAAAAAATAAGGTCCACACCCTCCCTCGAGGTTGCACGACGGATGGCAGAATTGCGTGGAAACGTCTCCATTTGGTGGACAAAGAGGATCACTTTTTCTCCAGAGTCCATCTTCCCTACTTTATCGTTCCAGGTTCTTCACCCCGGTCCGGCTAACTTGAATCGACATTCGGTTGGACACCGTTTCTCGCCCATGCTCGGTAACGGTAGTGGCATCAGCGAAAGTAATCGTCATCTCGCATGAGCGAAGGTAATTTCTATCGAATTCCAATTGTTGACGAAGGAAGGCTTCGAGATGATTAGTTAGCCAAAGATTGTCGGTGAAGTGCAGTAGTCGGTGTCTCTTAGGAAGAGGAAGTTTGAGAGGTCGGTGTTGCCTGCAGTTGCTATGGCGACAGGGCCGTCTAAATCCAGGAAGCACCCTTCCGCAGAACGGTCGCGCGAGGGTGGGTGAGGGTGGGTGAGGGTGGTCGAGGGCGGCCGTGGGCTAGGAAGGCTAGGAGGGCTAGGTGGGTTGGGAGTGACAATGGGGGCGCTAAGCCAGGAGATTTGCACGGAACACGCCGGTTGGTCGGTTCATTGTTTCAACGCCGGCTCTGCCGGAAAACGTATCACCTATCCCGCCACCGGCAAACCTTCCCTCTACATCCCTCCCCTTCTCGTTCTCTCACTCTCTATCTATCTATCCGTCTGTCTGTCTATCCTTCTCTTCCTCTGCCTCCCTTCCAGCGTGGAGGAAAAAGTTTTCAGCTCGCAAAACTTAGGCAGAGACGAACGAGCACCGAGTACGGTGAATATAAATCGCTGCTTCACTTTTCCGTGAGCAACCACTTTCGATGGTGGGAGGGCTTTGTTTCCTATTAAGGAGAGCAACGCGCGATTCGGCAAGCTTCTCGCTGAGAATACTAATTTAGGAAGATTTCGCGGGACGAGCGAAGACGGGCAGAGCCGAAGGAAGATTCGGGCGAGAGAAAGTGTAGCTTGGATCGACACTTTATGGGTGAGAAAGGGGAGAGGACGATTGCTATCGGTATACGGACACAAAGATGTTCGTACCTTTATGAGAGTTTAAAGAGCGCTTCGAATTTCTGATCGGGCAGGAATTTTCAACGTCAACATTTATCCGATCCGGCCCGTCCTTCGGTGAAAGTGGATCCTTCAAGCGTTCCAGGACGCACATCGTGACTCCGAGCTGGCCATCTTTATTGTGACAATAATTTAATTTCGAGCCACGGAGTTCTGAGACCGCTCGTAAATACGGCGATTATCGCTCGCGCTTATTAAATCCGTCGAGGGACGCTACCTGTCTCTCTTCTTCTCTCCTGCGCGCTCACTCGACGTCCGAGCATGTCCCTGGCTTCACGGACTCTCCCTCTATCCCTTCCCTCTCCCCGTTCCCGCTATCCTTCTTCCATTTTCTCCTTCGCACTCGAGAGACGGAGGCCAGGCCCGATCCTTGCCCGATCCTTGCCTCGAACCGTATCCTTCCTTCTCTCTCGGTTGCCTACATGTTCCTTTACGATCGGGAGATGCTAATTTCACAGGGCCCTATCGTAGGCTCGAGTAGCGGCGTGGCAGCAACATGGCAGGAACTCGTGTGCTACACTGCCTGACTACGAGGAGAGACAGGTCTTCAGGCTCAATCCTCCAGTTTGCGGCGGCAAGTGCTGCGGCGGCGGCGGCGGCGACGGCGGCAACAGCGTCGGCGGCGGCAATAGCGGCGGCGGCGGCGGCGGCTTCACTGATGATGACGAGATGATCACTTAATTTGGCCAACAGCTGCCGCGTCGTTGCTCCCTCCTCCTCATCCGCCTTCTTCTTCTCATTCGTCTCCTCCCTCCTATTATCTCTCTCGTTTCATCCTCCGTCCGCCGCTACGATCCTTTTACTGCCTTGTCCTGCCGTCGGGACTTGGCTCTCATATCCTCGAGGCAAAGGGAGGGAGAGAGGGAGAGAGAGAGAGAAAGAGAGAGAGAGAGAGAGGGTGATCCTCGAAGAGACACTACTTCGCATCCCCGTGACCGAACGGAGAAAAATATTGACGTGCCAACTTTGTTCCATGACGAACGCTGTTGTTAAGTGACACGGGGTATAATTAATGCCGCTGCCTGATAATTAGCCTCCCTTCTGTCCCTTAGGAGCCTCGTATCTTCGAGTGCGGCTGCGGTTGGAATCTCATGAAGGAAAAACTTTGCCAGAGCCGCGATTGAGATTGCAGGGAATACGGCGGTTATAGGATATATGCAAATATGGCATTTTAATTGAAATACGAGGCTCGTTCGAGCGACAGCGGGAATCGGCTCGGTTTGGGCACAGAATGACTTCATTAGACGGCTCGCACCTTTCCCATTCTTTGAATCTACTCTTCTCGCCTCCCGTCGCTGCTTTCACGTATTTCTTATTAAGACGCTCGTTCCGAGGCGGTTCCTCAAAGCAGTAGGCGAGGCCGAAATTTCCGGATTCTCCGGGGCAAGCTAATGCAGAAAGATTCCACGGGAGAGTAGTATGGCCCGTTTCATCGGTTTAATCCGTGAACGATTATTTATGGGCATAAGAGGACAAGCGGGTTCTGGGGACGTCGCCTAAATAAGGCGTCGCTTCTCGCATACCGATATACCGAGCCCGTTATTAAATTATTATACGAGCAAGAGATTTACCGGCTCTTTCGTCATCGAAAGATCAACGGCCTTTTCCACCTAATTTCTTTGCCCGGCCTTTCGTTACGGACACGCCAGGTGCGTGTCTCGCCCCATTTCTCCCCGCCCCCTTGATAACAGATATAGAATCCGAGCAACTTTCCTTCACAATTGTCCGATAAGCCTGCGATTAAGTTAAAGTTGCGTCAAAGTTCCGTTAAAGTTGCGTTAATGCTGATCGAGCTTATCGATGTTTTGAGATGCGTAGATGCAGATCGCCGCGTTGGCGGAGGCGACTCTCTCGGCCCTCTTCGTGGCTCGCGGTATAATTCAAAAATTCAAATTACGTATTCTATTAGGTGCGAGCGGTCGGTCGTCGCGAGCGAGGCACGATGAAGTCGGAGCAAAAAAAGAGAGAAGAAGGCGAGATGTCGGATGGAAAAGAGAGAGGGTTAGTGGAATCGGTCTCGTGGAAGAGGGCTGCTCGGAGAGGGCACAAAAGGAAGGGTCCGGTAGGTGCGCCACTCGCGGAAGGGACCAAGAGGGAGGGGGGGAAGTCGGGAGGGAAGAAATGAGAAAGAGTGTAATAAATTGGCGGTGAGATTATTCCCGACGTGCATTAAGACGTCAAGCGGCGACGGACGACCTGAAAAGTATTGCCCGACACCTTCTCGACTAACCTCCACCTCCTCCTCCTCCTTCTCCACCTTCCACTCTGCGCTTCCCCTCGCTCCCTTTTCCCTTTCCCGTCCTGACTCCTTCTCCGACTCCTTCCTCGACTCGGCTCGGAGCGAGAAAGTCTCCTCTCCGGCTGCCTTCTCGCCATCAGACCGAAAGTGTTCGGGACACGCTACGCGAGCTTCGAACTCCGACTCTTTTCCCCGATCCGTCGCTGGGCTTGCTTGTACCGAAGATACGGATGGAGAAGGTCGAGAATACTCCAGCATCGAGAAAATTATGTTCAACCTAATCAGCCGGAGGTGCGAACGCGCTTGTCTCACTTCCTTACCTGCCTTTTGCATCGTTGCCGTCAAGAAGATCGTCAACCCTTCTTTTGTCCTTTTTCACTTTTAGACGAGCCGCTGTTTTTGCGAAACGTATGTACGCGAAGGTGGCGCCTATTTTCATTATCGTTGCGTTTTTCGTCTTATAATAGGCTTTATCAAAATTATGATAATCATCATAATCATGTTCATCACTTAACGCCTGAACGCTAAGTATCTATTGTAATACACAGCCCCGTACGATGGAACATACGTAAAGGGGAAACCGATAGTGACTGTTTTAGCCAAATTGAGACAGATGTCGATGATAATTAGGTGATCGAAGATCGGTGAACTCGCAGGTGGTTCGCTTCCTGACTGCAGCCGAAAATACTGGCCGGCATAAATCGTGTAGACTGACGGGATTTTCGATAAGATTCCGTAGCATTTAATCTGGAGAGATCGCGCCCCCTTTGCTCGGACGATGGCAAAAGAGTAGAAAAGAAGTTGCATCAAGGCTGGTTGGAGAGTGCGGGAGGGAGGGATGCGCGCGAGGAGGAGGAGCTGGGAGAGAAGAGGAAAGATTGAGTCCAATCTTCCTGACTGATCTGAAATCGGGGGTGAACGAGAGGCGTTTTGGCCGGTGGCTGACACGCTCACGTTCTTCTTCACACACACGCGCGCGCGCGCGCGCACACAACGATAGAGAGTTGGGGTTTTGGGGTGTTAACGAGTCACCATCGAGCTCGCTTCGTCCGAGGCAAGGTGCGAGGGAGAGGGAGAGGGAGAGGGATCGGATCTTTCTGCGGCCGTCCGCGCACACGATGCCAGCTGCTCGCCGCATAATATATTACTTAACACCCACCTCAAGCCGCGGGGGGCCGCCGACGCCTAATCCAACACTTTTTCATCGAAATCGAATGAACCTCGGCGCTCCATCCCAGATTAGCTAAAAGCTATCATGCGACGACCATTCTATAATACATCGAAATGGAGCCTCTGGATAAGGAGTAAATCTGTCTATGAACTTCATATAAGTACTTACTACATTGACGATGATAGTATTACGCCGCTGCTTGTCTGTCAACGGCATGTTAAATGTCAGTGGACAAACTAGATTGTAAAACATTCGGTTTAGCGCGGATCGGTAATCTATCAAATAGAATGAGACGTGATTCTTCGGTTTTTTCTTCGAAGGAAAGTATTCTTCTACAGTCATTCCTGGTCGATGGCGATGAGAGCGGCGCACGGCCAATATAGACATCAGAAACGGAAACGTAAAGTGTGAAATTAAATCCCAGCCAAGATTTCACAGCAGGTTTATTATTGTCAGGGTGTCAAAGGTATACGTCTACCGACGTCAAGCAACTTCTCGTCCATTCGAGGCGGTCAGTCGGGACGATAGGAATACATCGTTTAGTAACAACGAGCGCGTGTCAGGTAGATTTCGATCATTTCGGCACCATAACAATCAGATCATCCTTCGAAACTGCGTTCTTTAGAGTTATGTATCCCTCACACTCTCTCTGTCTCTCTGTCTTTGAGCAATTTTAAAGGAAAACTAACGACTGATCAAGTTTCGTGCATTGGTGTCGAACATTGGTTTCGGTGTAGCGCGAAGCCGGCGGCCCTCTCTTTACCTGTCCAGCCGCCCTTCTTTCTCTCTACATCCAAGAGTGATGAAGAGAGGGAGACAGAGAGAGAGAGAGAGAGAGAGAGAGAGAGAGAGAGAGAAAGAAAGAGAAAGAGAGAGAGAGAGAGAGCAGTCTGTTCGTCGGATGAAGACGTTGTAAAACGAATGTACTCCGTTCTCACACCTCGAAGAGGAAGCGGCGCACGGTCAAAGGCCCGCGGGGGGTAAGCCCCTCGGTCCGTGAGGCTAATTGATACGTTAGATTACCTTCCTCGCCTCCCCCTCCGCCCCGGCCTCAGCCGCTTCAACCGCTTCAACCGCCTCAGCCAGCAGTTTCGGGACGAAGCCGGGATGATTGGTTGTTGGGGGGCCACGGACCGGTCACTAAATTCCCTCTTCAACCCGATATTCGGGGCCAGTCCTCGTGAGTATGTTCAACACGAAATATTCCTCTTCCTTCTTCAAAAATGCGGAGCAGAGAGAAAATTTTCCGCTTCGAAACATATTCGTCGACGGAGAGCGCGCGCGCGCGCGCGCGAGCCACCGCTCATTTTTTGCTCGACGAAAGGACACGATCTCCGAAGGCGCTCGATCCTGCTGCCGGATCTTTTCAAAGAGGACGGTGCAAAGAGGCGTGGTCGATGCGTGATTTAACGCCAAACTTCTTTCTCTCTCTCTCTCTCTCTCTCCCCCCCTCTTATTCTTTTTCATGCTATTCGTGTGAATCGGGCAGGAATGCTCGGTGTCGTCTGTTCAGGATACAGGAACGATCTCGAACGCGAAGCTGTGACGGTGAGAAAAACGATATGAAGACAGTAGTATAGACGAGCAGCGGCGGCAGGAGGAGCAGCAACGGCAGCAGCAGCAGCGGCAGCAGAAACAGCAGCGGTAACAACAGGAATAGCATCAATGTTGGGAAAAGGATGGGGCTGAAGAAGAGATTCCTTAGTCTTCTGGCTGGCGCGCGAACGCGTTTTGGGGCGGCAGCTTTACAGCCGTTTAGTGTTTTACGGCCATTTTATGAACGCCGCACTGCCTTACAGCCGTCCTCGGAGCTCCGATGCGGAGGGTATTCAAGGTTCCGTCCGAACGGTTCTCCAAAGGAAAGGGGGGAACGTCTACGTGATGACGTCATAGGGTCGACGCTTTGTATGTTTCAGTCGCAAAGAGTGATTTAGTCGATCGTCCGGAGAAGAAAGAATTATCATTGGCGCTGATCGCATATCGGAATGCGGGAGAGGTAAGGATGGCATGGGTCTGATTAAGAGGCCATTGGGCGAGGGGAGGTAACTGTCGGAATGGGAATGTCATGTGTGTTGCGGAACGTTCCTCTTGATATTGAATCGTAATCTGGCTAACCGTTGTGGCGCGTGATACCGCGTCGATCAGCGGAGGAGCAACGGTCGATTAAATTCTTTCGCGGCTAAACGATAACGAGGTACTAATTATCGGACGCCTCTTGACGGTAGCCGGCCGTATACATTCTCCCTTTCTCCCCTCCGAACGGCTACTGGCGCGAAGCATTTGTAATTTCCGGCGGATAATTTCGCTGCACGGCGTTTATCATGAAGCCATCAAACCTCGCGCGACCGATAACCGCTCAAGGTGAACCACGACATAGTAATAATATTGCCGACCGAATAAAAGGAATAATGGAAGCCCCGCTATTGGCCGGTATCGGGCAAGAGTTAATGGCGTTTGTTCCTCATAAATTCTCTCGCTCGGCTCGAATTACCGTAATAACGAAGTGTGCAATGTGACAGTAATGGAATATGGATTTTATTCCCTTCGCTAGCTTCCGATGAATAATGTAAGCTCGAAACATTTGGGACAAGTTGAAATTAGCGTCGATGAGATATGAAAGCTCGACACGTCTCTTTCGGTCGTTTAGCGTCGCTCGTAATTTCAGCAATTATTATTAGAAAGGTCAGGGTATCTTTTTTAGGGTAAAGGGCGGTGTGATCGGCGGAGGACCGTGATCGGTGACCCGAGCGATAAAGAGGCATTAAAGCGATCTCGTAGGAAGGTGGCTCGGGCATTCTCGGGCTCTGTCGATGGAGCCGAGAGGCCAGGGAGGCCAGCGAGGCCAGCAGGCCCCATTGGCTCGGTCGGTCGGGCCCTTGCTCCTCTTTTGTTTCGAATCGAGTCGAGCTTTTCGATTATCGTTCGCCAGCCGCGTAACGATCGGCCTAACTCAATGGTCCCGCCCACGACAAACGCCGCTCCACCCCCTCGGCCCTCTCGGCCCTCTCGGCGGAGCCACTTTTTGCATTTAAATTAATTTGCACCGATTAATTTTTAATTAAACCGAGCCGGTTCGCCGAGGCGACGCTGCGAAGGAGATAGCGAATGAGAGAGAGAGAGAGAGAGAGAGAGGAGAGTGTAGCCACAGTAGGCGCGAAACACTTTCGTAAAACGTGCCCGCTCGCACTTTAATGTTCCGGGTTAATGACATTTCCGAGCGAACCTACGCGAACGTACGCTTCAATGGGAGGAACTTTGTCGTACGCGTATATGTAACGGCTAAGATACGCGGTCCTTGGCGAGGTATAGATTTGTCCAGGACACCGGCTCAAAAATGTCCTATGTAATTTCAATATCCTCGCTGTATCAACTGACGCGTCGAGCGAATCTCAATTCGAAGATTGGATCTTTTTTTTCCTCCGCAAGGCATCGGGTGAGAAGGTGACGGCGATATTTATTCGATACTCGGCCTGCTAATAAACGCGTACGACAACGCATCTTTAACGGCGCGATATTTAGTAGGAGGATCGCTCGAATCGGGTCGGCGTTGTTGATATTCTCCTTTTTGCCGGGCGAAAGAGGTGCTCTCCCTCCTCTCGCTCTCCGCTCCCGGTCAGAATTCTGATCGTCCGGCTCGCTCAGAATTCGTCCGGGAGTGCGCGTGCGCGAGAGCGCACAACGATCGCTTATGCTGATTGTCCGCTTCAAGAGATACGGCGGCCGTGTATCGAAATGCGATCTCCCCGTTTAATTACGAATCCTTCTGGGAACGATCACGACAGGAAGCCACGCACACAAGGTAGAGAACTTGCCGTTCCTCGATGTCGATTCCGAGCGTGCCTCGTGCGGCTCGATAAGAACTCGATTAAAATTGGTGAAAAGTTTCGGGTAGAAAAGTTTAAGCTAAGGTCGCTCGATCGCCTTTTTCTGAACAATACGCGTTAAGGCGATCGCTCGTCAGCACGTGTCAGCGCATACGTTCGGTCACTGATCAAATTCTATATATATATGGTATATATATTTTCGACGTATGATGCATGGTTAAACGGCATAGATAAAAGAAATTGTGATCCGAGTGTTCTCGGTCGAGGCAGAAGTAGCTGCGAGTCGCTACATTGGCCTCTCCATCCTTCTGTCCCTCGTTTACCGAGGATGCCTTTCGAAAAGAGAAGGATAGGAGAAAAAGAGAGGGCGAGACGTCGCTATACGGCGGCACGAATCCACGCCTACCCATAACGATATTTTAATTAAACCGAGGCGCTGGCCAGGCCGAGGAGAAATTCAATCTCGAGATAATAAATGATCGTGGCCCAACACCTTCCTGACTGCTGACGAGCCGACACCTCGCCTTAAAGAGTTCACACCTTTTCCTTGTGCCTGTCGAGAATGGCGAGCACCAAGGATCCACTCTTCTTTCTTATTTATTTGATACGCGCCATTCGACTCGCCCCCGTCATTAGCCTTGAAGACCGAATATTTCCCATTCTCTTGCCGATCGAAAATATCGGTACGACGCTTGCCACCGGATGCCAATAGTATCTTTTCACCTTTTGCGTCTTTTCGGAAAGAAGCATTGCCCGAGGAGAGAGTCTTGCCTTAAAAGAGGGAAATCCCTTAAACGGGAATATTTATACTTGCCAATAATGTTTATGTATCAGACGACGAACGTTGGATAAAGTATGGGCGTTGGAGAATTTTCACTGGTCGCCGTAAGCTAGGTGAGGCGAACCGTCGGCAATTGCAAATGATGCTCGAGAAACGTTTCGAATAAATCTCATTGACAAAGACTGTCGCTGAACAATAAGGATCGAGAAACTTTCCTAAGGAATAGATGGCGAGTGCTGCTAGCGGAGGGTGGGAAGTAGAAATGAAGGGAGAGAGAGAGAGAGAGTGCGCGCACGCGTTATTATTATGTTGTCTCGTTACGTATTGGCGCAACTCATGATTCCATTAAAAGGTTAGGCGAGATTTCACTACTCCATTAATCACGCGAATGATTAAGGTGGCCGCGCGGCTAACGTTTCTTTTGTTTTTAACAAATTAATCAGCCATCCAGCTCGGTGAAGAAGGGTTTATATGCATACCGAAGGCAGGCCTTGATCGATCCACTTCAAAGGCCTCGCTTCTTATCTGTTATGTCCGCTGGCGAGTGATAGATAACGCGCGCTTAGCGAAAATTAAATAAAGGCAATAAATAGTACCTGCCGCTCCTGCCGATTAACGTACGTCGCTCTCTGCTTCTCTCTCTCTCTCTCTCACTCACTCTCGCTCGTCCTCTGTCTCTCGCCTAAACGCTCACGCAACAAATTACGAAGAGAGCGAGACAAAGGTGAGCGTCTAGCAGGAACTGAGGGTGAATTTTTGAAAGGCGAAAAGTCCGATAAAATTGACAGTTGCAGAAGTCGTAGCGAGTTAAAAAGTGAGAAAGAAGAGGGGAATGGTGGTACGTAGTCGATCAGCGCTGTCCGTTAGAAAATTCTGATAAGGGCGGAATAATGGTAGGAGGAGGTATAATTTAACGAAGGTGTAAATTCTGGTATCAGCGTCGGCGGTGGGCCTCATCCGCTATAGGGACTCGTAACGCGTGTATTGGCGGATCGATTTGCGGCCAATTCATCGGAGGGTGGACAGAGACGGGACTTCCGGTTACCGGGAATTCCTCGATAAGACAATGGCCGTCCGGCACGCCCCCGAGGCAGCTCCAGTAAACGGCCTGGACGACGCTTTGCGGAAGACAAATGTCTACCGGGTGACTCGACAAAAGAGACGGCTGCTTCTACGATTAAATGATCCGACGATAATCGAGGGCGGGGGTGGGCGGAGGAGGGCGGCCTCGGTGGAAAGGAGCGCGTGCGAACGATACAATGTATCGTTCACTCCGATTTACACACCCTTTTTTCCCTCTCTCTCGTTTCCGATGTAATTCTGATATGTATATATTTTTTTCATTCCATCACATTTTATACCTTTGCGCGGTTCGTTTTGCTTCCGATCGGGTGCCATCGGAAATAATCCAAGATGGCGGCACCGATGTCATGGAACGATCGTTGCCCGTCGCATACGCCCAGCTGATGAGTCTATTATAAAATTAATAACTATAAATCTTGTCCTACCCCTGCGCGACGGTAGCACGTGGCTGGCCGTTTTTCATACTCCGTTTAATTATAGGCGAGCGCAAATTGAGCGCGACCGAAGTAACGAGGCACTCTCTCCGCACGTACCTGCAGCCTTTTCTCCCGCCTCATTCTTCGCATCCGCATCCTTTATTCCCGCTCGGAGGAGTCGTCGATAGGGGACCTTTTCAGTTTTCGATTTTAGGCTAATTCCGAGAGCGCCGAGGGGAGGGAATTCTATCCTTTATCGGTGTCTAATTAAAGCGATAGAGAGGGTAAGTTTGCGGAAAAAGGTAGCTGCTCTGTTTTTGGTTAGCAGCCCAAGTGAGTCGGTTGGCCTGGCCGGCTTGGCACCTTCCTTCCTTCCTTCCTTCCTTCCTTTCTTCCCTCCTCCCTTTCTCCCTTCGTTCCTTCATTCCCTCATCCCTTCTCCGTCTAGCTCTCTTTCGCGTGCCTCGGGGGCATTAGGAGGAACGCTCACGGCAGCCAGTTTGAATTTCGAATCGTCGGGGGATAATTCCATCGGCGGGGTGTTCTAATTGGCCTCTCATTACCGATGCTCGGCTTGTTTCGGTATACCGAATATGCCGAACGGGCTCCCAAGCAGCGTCGAAACTAACCGGTGGCCCCGGCCGATTATTGCCAGTTATTATCTACCGCGGGACCGTTCGATTTAATGGCCAATTGTTTCGAACGCCGTGCCGTTAATAGAAATTTACTGGTGCCGAGCGAAACCGGCCCTCCCCCGCCTCTCTCCTCCTAGACGTGTCTCCCTTCCCTAACGAGGATTTCTTCCTACGGCATTTCGAGGATCGACGCCGAGAATCTACAATAGTTTGGTAAGGGCAAAAAGTCTCGATAGCGCTTCGATGGACGGCCGGCGCCGCTCTTCCTCGTGTACATATACTCGTACTCACAATCAGTATCTAGTCCTTATTGCGCATTGTGTCCCTGTGAAAATACAGCACTTGCACGAATTAATTTTCTCAAATATTATGCTCGCTTCTCTCGTCCTCGCGTTAGCCAAGGTTATTGTTAAATAAACGAGCTACGTTCCCCGATCGAACTCGATGACTCAATTACTCATACCGTGTCAATGACTAATCGACGTAATTAGTCTCGTATATGTATCCAATTAAGTGATGTAAATATCCTCGGCGTCGTCGCTTGTACCATGGGATTCGAACTGGCTCGAAAAAGTAACAATTTTTCGATCGCACCCTTTCGATAGGGTCTCAATGGTCGAGGGACCGGTTTTACGATTATGATAAGAGTACTTAATTAAAGCCGATTATAATTTATGTCGCCGGTCAAGATTACTCTCTGAAAATTACGCTCTCTATCGGGAGGCATCGTTGACGGAAAATCTGATCGAGTAACATTTTTGTCAGATACATTTTTGGTATTTGGCGATTGGCCCCGTCCTTCCTCTTCCGACTGAAAGAGTTTCGAAAAATCGTATTCGTCTTGAAGAAAGTAGCAAGACCGGGAGTAGCTACGGTTCGTTGCTCGACGGCGCTTAGCCTAACCTCTAATAACGTGGCAGTAGGCCATTTTTTACGATAACCGCGCCCCGTAATTCAGCGCCGTTCTACCGAATACTTATAATAATACGCCTAATAGAAATAGGTGAGGGGGTGCCTCCGATCCGAGCGGTATAATTGGCCGAATTCTATTAGACTCGACCCTACCGCCAAACTTTCCTCCGGCTTGATTTAGTGGCACGCAGTGGCACTCTTTTCGTAGCATGCCAGATTCTCATCGGACAGACATTCTATTTGGAGAGAGATCGATCGATCGTCATCTCGGACGAGATGAGGAGAAGTATGAGAAGGAGGAGGGCGTGGGAGGCTCGAGTGAGTGACGCAACTCCGATGACAGCGTCGTCGGTCCTGATTATCGATCGCGGCATACGTTCGACAGCTGTCGGTACTCCTCGTGGGCCATTTTAATTGAAAAAAAGTCGTCGCTTCGGAGGCTGGGGGCATCAATTTAGCCGATTATTCTGAGCGAGGTTAGGGTTGAGAACGCGGGGAAGGGATTTCGCCGCACGGAGAGGGATGCCTGTGGGAGGAGGAGGTCGACGGGGAGGTGGACAGGGAGGTGGACGAGGAGAGGAGGGAGATGAAGGGGTCTGATGGAGAGAGCCGGCTCGGTCCTCGGGCCCGGGACAGAAAACCTACTATAGATTACCAGGCCTGTTATTACGACGGAGAGCGGAGGTTTTTTCGGGACCAAAAATTGGTTTTTAATGCGGGGTTCGTCGCTTTCTTCTGGCCCGAGGGCCCCCCCTGTCGGTAATAACTATATTATCGGGCCCTATGACCACGCGCTTCGGCCCCATAGTCGCCGCGACGTCACGCTATACACTGTTCTTCAATCGCGACACACAATCCTCCCTCCCACTTTTTCCCTTTGACGACGACCAAAATTCCTCGCGAACGTCGTTAAGGGACGAGCGTAGGTAGGTAGGTAGGTAGGTAGGTAGGTAGGTAGGTAGGTTGGTAGGTATATACATTACGTTCCCAAGAGCAAGAAGAGTTCTTCGAGGCCCTAATGTACCTCGTACAAGTATTATAACTAACTGAATTTTCAATGGCTCCTAATTAGGAGGATGGATCCAGGAGGATGGATCGGTCAATCCCTGTATCGAGAGTGGGCATCTCTCGTAAATATTTTCGAAATTCAATGGCTATATGCGGCGAAGCCGGCGAAACGGAGGAAAGTGGCGAAACCGGCGAAACGGCCGAAAATTGCGGTATGCCAGGACTAATTGCATTGTAACGAGGGAACCTAGAGACGCGGAGGACGATCGATAGTCGACCTGATTCCTCTTGACACACGGCCCATCACCACGATCCTTTTGAATCAACGACTGCACAATGACTCTTGCACTGTTATATTACTACCTTCACTAACGGCCTCCGTCCCTTGCGCGAACCTATTATTTAGAGTCTCCGGCTCGGTCGTTTCCTCTTAATCTCCTTTCTGATTTTCGCCAACGCGATATTTAAACAACAGAATGTTTAAAGAACAGCTTTAATCATTCCGCCATCGTTGTCACGTCTTCCGAAGCTGATAAAAATATATTGTCCATCGGACGGACAGACACCGATCTGCTCTCCGCTCTGCCGATCAAAAAATGAAGGATGCTCGCTGATCGTCCTTAATTAGAAGGATTATGAAAGAATTCGATATAGCGATACAGTCAGCGTCGCGCCTAGAATCGGTGCTGTTGCACAATGGAAGATTGTGCCGGCAATAGTTGGTATCTCAGTAGGCATTGTTCCCTCCTTCAGATTTTCTCTCTCTTCCGAGACGGTCGATGGCTTCTCTTTTGGGTCGGTTGTCCCTTTGTATATGGAGCGGCGGGCGTCACTTGTTCCGAGGCGATTTATTATGAGAATTATGAGAAGCGTTCGGAGATCGGGGGGTGGGATGCCGGGCGTATATGACTGTGTGCGTTCGAGAGAGAAAGCGGCGAGAGTGGGAGGGAGGTTCTCTTCTCCGGTGGAGTGTGTGGCGGTACTCCGTGGAACTGTGGGCAGTGCTCGAGGAGGTGCTAGTAAGAGGCGGTACTGCCTCGTAAACCTTAGATTTACTTCTGGCTGGCCGCCATCAAAGTACCACGTACCACTACGTAGATCGTACACCTCCTCTCGTGGTTCTGCGAGCCGTCTCGAGATAGTTATCGGCGATATTGCCGCGAAGAGAGCCGGCTTACGAATGCGGACCCGAACAGAGGAGAGAATTCTCTCTCTCTCTCCCTCTCTCTCTTTCTCCGATTCCCTTCCTCCCTCCTCCCCCCTGCCTGCCTCTATCGCCTTCGTTATTTACCGTCGACTCAGTCACGTCCGGGAACTGATCTGGGGGCGAATCATTCGGATCGTTGCGCGATCGGATGCGGATATATGTATATAAGACAGTTTCGTTATCGTCACGTCCGGCTCAAATTCGGTTCCAGACCCCGTCGAGAGTCGCGCGCTGATCTAGGCAGGTGTTAGGATCGTCCGATAATAAATCGTGCTGCGCGGAAAAAGGGATGTATTGCGTTTCTACGTTCCTAATGAGAGAATGAGTCTTCAGGACTTCAGCACGATCAATATTGGGTCGGCTCGTAGAGGCAAGGTGTCGACCGAGCTTGAACCAATTAAAACTCTATAGTTGTACAAGTCGTAATAATATCGTTCAGTGATCGGATGCGCATAGTGTGCATGCGATGGAAGCCGAAAGACGAACAGTTTGCCCGGTATCCTCCGATACGGTCGAAGAACTCGGAGGAAAGATCATTATCGGGAATCGATTTTGGCAGAAAAGTGAATCGAACGAGCGTGGCATTTGCCCGTGGCTCTCTACCCTCTTTCAGGCTAGGCCAGCGTGAGTTATCTTTTTGCGGAGGTTTTCCTCATCGGCCCCCGCTGGCACCGGACTCTCCCGCGAGGAGTAGCCTCGCTATACGGAGACGAAGGAGAGAAGAGGAGAAATCTGGCTACGGCGAATTCTACGGGTTCGTCGAGGTTGGCACGACTATCTGGCATCTCGGCGGACGCGGGGCAGGAATAAAATTTGGTAATAAAATTTGTTCCCGTCAGTTCGGCCCGGACCGTTTGCCAAAAGGGCCTATTAATATTTTATCTCAGATCTGCGCCACCCTCTCCCGATTTCTCTTTATTTGGCAAGATTGGGCGAGGCTCGACAGAAAGATGGTTTTCAATATCGTCGAGGCCCCCCTCGCCTCCCCCCTCCCCCCTCTCTCTCTCTCTCTCTCTGAGCGCATAAAATCGCGGCCACTCTCTTTTCCATCGGTCTCGATCGGAGCGCTGACTGTCGGTCCATTATATATGTACATAAATCGATGTGTACGCGGTGTACGTAGGATGCACCCGTAGCCGCGATTCGCCTTCTACCCGCGTATTAAGTCGTTCCTCGTGCCCTCGCGCCACTCATTCTCGTCTCCCTCCCTCCCTCCTCATCCTCTTTATCTGCCCTTACCGGCATGCCTTTCCTTGCCTTTACCTTTGCCATGCCTTTGCCTTCCTTCCTGCCTCAGCCTGCCTGCCTGACTGTCTGCCTGCTTGCTTGCCTGCCTGCCTACCCGCCTGCCTGCCTGCCTGCCTGCCTCCTTGCCTGCTTGCTTTTACGTACCTTTGACTTCCCTCGCTCTCACTCCACGGCTGCTCCCTTCGTTTCCACGAAACCTTTTGCCCAGAGAGGAGAAGAGAGCATCACTCGGGTTCGCTCGGAATGATCGGCCGATTTCGCACGACACCTGCTCGGCTATGCGTGTTACAGTTTCCTGGAACGACTACCGTTTCGCCCGATTCCCGTACGAAATTGAGCGTCCCCGTGATAACCAGTTTCCATGGGCCGGAGCACCCTTCATTTCGATTTATTTAGTTGGCCCGGCCGGAGTGAAGCGCTACCGTTTCCCGCGCCGCTCTCCACTCTTTAAACGAGAGGGAGGAAGGGCCGAGTAAACCGCGCAAATTCGTTTTGCCTTTCCTCTCAAGGTTAATCGATGCAGAACCGATCGGATATGTCTTGATTGAAGGTAGGTCCGATTGTCTCGCTCCTCCTAATTTCTTTCGCTTAACCGGCACCAAAGTTATTAATTAGCGTGCCTCGGCAAGCGTCTAGCCGGCGAACACATCGTAAAAGCGACAGGTTGGGGCAAGGAGGTTAGGGGGAGGAGGCAGCATCGTAGGGGCAAGGATAAACGCGGATGAGGAATAAGAATAAGAATGCGAAGGAATAGGAGGGGTAGGGGGCGGAGGAGAAGGAGAAAGGAGACGGAGAAGGGTAGAAAAAAGGCAGACTCGGGGCCAGGCCGAGATATTTAATCTGGTCCGGCGTAGGTGGGGCTCGTCTCAGCTCTTCCCTACTCTTCGTAGAAGGGAAGACAAAGCGCGAGAAGTAGCTCGACGGAGAGGGGGATAGAGGGGGCCTTGTCGGGGCAAGATCGAGCATCGAGATAGCCGATACCTCTGGGAAATATCGGTATCGATAGTCGATCGGGGCCTAAATGGTTTATGCGAGCGATCGACCTCCGACCTCTTGTAATAACTGGCAAGGAATCTGCCGCCTGAGATCTATTGGATCGAATTCGATCGACTTACACCTTGCCTGCGAACGAGCCATCCTCGGTATCCGCTTGGGCCTTTCCGTTCGGCGGATAACGGCTAAAGATAACGAGGCTGCTCGCTCTGCTTAAATGAGATCGTCGATCCGGAGAGAGAGTGACGAAAATTGAGAGATAGAGAGAGAGAGGGGGGAGGGGGGGGGGGGGTGGAGGTTTATCTTTTCGCGAGTTGACGCAGCTGCAGCGTTGCAGAGTACGCAAAACTGTCAGGCTATACATCGGCAGTGGGCCGCATAGTTGTATAATTGCCAAAGCCGTAGGAATAATCTAGGCTCTTCATCACGAGCGACGTACACGCGAGTCTAACCCGCTAGATTGCGGGTCAGAGATGTGAACCCTCTCCTTTGGCGCTTACCGTCGGCCACGGAAGCGGCATGGTGCCGATCTCACGTCCTCCGCGATCGTTCTTGGTCACCGGGCTCATCACGATGTAGCAATTTACACAGTCGTGTAACCGTACGTCTCATCAGCGAAGCGACATGTTGATGATCGCCATAACGATCGACGATCCGCCGTATAGATCCGCCGTATAGATCATTCTCTAGATCCTCATCCAGTCGATCACCCAAATGATCACCCAAATGATCACCTAGATGCGCAGCTAAATGCGCACCTAGCAGTTCATGCGGATGCCCATAATGTAAATACCGAACTTCTCATAACGATCTATTATTATTAGAATAATCGCACCGAGTGTAGAAGCGTTGGCCCACGATTCCCGTTCGACTCTTCCTCATCCTCCTATCAACACTGCTCATAATTATTGTGGCAATCATATTGTCGGCAAAACGAGCATTATCTAGCGTCGAGTCCGCGCTACAATTACGACGAGCGGCGCTGAATTACCGTGGCCTCGAAAATTCACTGTAGCCAGCCGGTGAATTATAGTCAGTTGGCCCCATAGAGCAATGGCTCGGGAAACGAGGCGCACAGCCAAAGATGGATGGAAATCGCGAGGGCAATAGGAAAAATATTCGCTCTGCGCAGAGTGAAGATGAGGATTTATCTGGGGAATAACTCGCGTCGCGGGATAGTCGTTAACGTTTTAGGAGTTTCTCGATGAGAACTGTTCCGCAACGTTTTCTGAGGATCGCGATTAGAAGCGAGTCAACCACCTGCCGGATTCACGCACGGAATCTGTCAGTCCTTCTTCATCCGGTAGGACAAACATCATTGTCGACCGCTGTTATCGACTGTTTACGAAACGATGAGTGAGCAGGAATTATTGGATAGTGGGCGGAGAAAATTCGGTTCGTGCTTCTAACAATAGTGGTTACTGGTAGCGGGGTGGAGGGTAATTGAGTCGTTCGTCGGCGGAGAAAGGGGCATGGGAAAAGAGTGAGTGAGCGAGGAATGCAGGATCGGCCCGTTAAGCGCGACTCCTCGTAGACAGCTAATAATATTACTGCGGGCAGCGAGCGCGCACAATGGCCTTTTGTCGCTTGGACAATCGAGTGGCGCGAGTAAATGCAGGCAGGCGCAAGCGCGGATAACCGCAGAGCCTCGATGTAGCGCGCATGTACATAAATTAGGCGCGCTTCATTGTCGACTGTCTACGGAACAGCGGTCAGAGCAGCGCTTCGGCAGAAGGGGTGGGAGTAGGGGCTACGACGTTGGGGGTAGGACGTAGGGGGTAGGAGGTAGGAGAGCGCAAGCGCAATCCCGTTGCCATCGAGACCGGAGACTCTTCCATTGAGGAAGTTTCCGCGATCTCGCATTCTGCTCTGTCCTCTTGCCAATTAAATCATCCGGCGTTACTACTTACCGGTAAGCCATTCCACTGCTCCCGATCTCAACTTTGGATTATCCCAGAAAGAGAGTATCGGATAATGGCGAAAATGATGATGATGATGATGATGACGATGGTGATGACTGAGATGACAGAAGCGTATCGGCCATTCGGTGAATCATTGTCGCATGGTAGAGAGGACGTGCGGAATTTACATTAAAGGCGAGCTGCCGAATGTAAATGAAAATTTTCTGTTTATGGGCAGTCAGCAGGTTTTATTCGGCTCATTGCATTAAGGGCGTCCGGGCCTTTATACCGATCCCGCATTAATGCAAAGTACGTTCGGAGCTATCTGAGCGGTTGCATTTTAATGAAATTTGCCTCGCTCAGCCCGCGGGCTGATTTATGCCCGTCTCATTGTCTGCAGGCGCGCCGCTACGAGACTTTTACTACTACATTTCTATCGGTTTGTCTCCTTTCTTCCGCGCACGTCCGACGAACGCGGTGCCTCAGAAGATAGCGTGCCCCTACAGAGTACATTGTCTGCGAATCTATTCTCG
This sequence comes from Anoplius nigerrimus, assembly GCA_914767735.1. Taxonomy (NCBI): domain Eukaryota; kingdom Metazoa; phylum Arthropoda; class Insecta; order Hymenoptera; family Pompilidae; genus Anoplius; species Anoplius nigerrimus. The sequence continues at coordinate 10,123,340 of OU612090.1, forward strand.
ACGCTCTTTTTAATAAGCGACCCCTTTCGTATCCGCCTATTAATGAAACGATTCGGTGGAACGTAGCGCGATGATAAGGACGCATAAATATCGTTTTGAGCGGAAGATCCAGTCACTGTGTCACGCGTGACCGTCTCAGATAATGACCAACTGCTAAACGATCAACGGGCCAGTATTGTTAGCAAGGGGAAATTCATGATAGCGCAATAATGTAATAATATTTCATGTATCGCGTCCTCCTTTTCAGCTTCATTCATGAAACTGCTATGCAATTGTCAACGATGGCAAAGGATTGGCGCGGCACTAAGTCGATTCTTTGGCCGCGTAGGTTATCGTTCTGGTGAATGGAGGGTAATGCATCGATATCGGATTCGGTGAGACGCTTGTCCCGACGAACCGTGCCGAATGACAGACAGACGAGTACGTATGAGCGCAATCGGACCGTCCATAAATCAGTGCACACGCTCTTCGACCGCGATAAATGACTAATTAACAACGCTCGTCGGAGAGCGCTTAACTTATTACGCAAAGTAATACGAGTGCCGAATGAGAGACGTGAACGCTTACACTGGTTGGCGGCATAAGTCAGATTGATTGTGGACTAAAATGTTATTTCGAAAGAAATGGAGAAAGAAGAACAGGTAGACGTCAAGGCAACAATTCGATATGAAAATCCCCGATTAATAATATATGCGAGAGATATATAGTATCAGCTCGAAGCAAGGCGAGTGCACTTTGTACTTTGTGCGAACCGATATTTATCGGAGAGTATAAATGTCGTCTCCCGAAATGGGCGGAAGGACCGGGCAATGGGATTGGGTCGGAAGAAGGAGAAGGAGGAGGTGGAGGGGGAGGAGGAGGCGGTGGAGGAGGAGTAGGAGGATCGCTATCGCGTCAGGGACCTCTTGGGTTACGATACAAGAGTCGTGTAGTCTTGAGAATAAATTAATATATTTGTAATGGATATACGGTAGGTACTGTCTCGCATCCCGGAGTTTATGGCATCGCTATTCTTACTCCTTGTCCCACTTGCCTCACATGCCGCACTTGTCGTACCTAGCACATTACGCACTCTACTGCGACCACTCAAACTGTCGAAAAAATCAATTTTTATTCTCTATCGCTTCATTTATATACACGTGTCAGGCGAGAAATCTCTATTGCTTTAAATAATATCCGCGATCGACGAACACTGGGGTATCAGCTACATCAATTAAATAAAACAAATTCTTCCATACTTCGAGTTATTTACATTAAATACACGCGTTTTCGCTCTCTCTCCCATCTTCCTTCACTTTTGCTCGCTCTCTTTCTCTCTCTCATTCTCACTCACTGTTTATCTGGACATTCGGATTTGCACGCAGGCACGCAGGCACGCAGGCAGGCAGACAGGCACGCACGCAGGCACGCAGAGAGGCAGGCAAGCAAGTAGACAGCAGGTACGCAGGCACGCTATACTCTCTTACCTTGCGAAATGCTCGAACGAATCATACGACGCTACCGGCGGATACTGGAAATGACGTCGGTCACTTTTATTGCACTTGTTCTCTCATTCATTCGTTACGTCATTCATCTCTCTCTCTCTCTCTCTCTCTCTCTCTCTCTCATTCGCTCGATCTCTCTCGGTGAATGAAGAATGGGGAAAGGCATGAAAATTATTCGGATACATTGAAGAGACCCTACTGACGTCACACTTGTACTGCGCAGTTGCAGATATGTCAGAATTGATATTGGCCCTTGGGGGGATGTTACGGGCGCAAGTCCACCTTTGGATTATACACGGGATCGATCCCTTTTGTCAGTCTGTGCCAGTTGTCATTACGGAAGACCATGCTCTCGCTCGCTCGTTCCCTAGAAACTGGCTTGTAAGCCGAATGCGACAGAGTGGCCTAAGGAAGGAAAAGATTCAGTCTAATAATCGGGCCTCCCTCCGACCTCGAAGGTCGGCAAGTCGTCGATCGGCTAGTTGGCGAACGGTTAGGCGGGTATAGATATAGGGGAGGCGGACAAGTTGGGTGTCGTCGATTCCCTTCCGCTGTTCGACAAACTCGGCGTCGACGGTCTCCGTTCACTCGGGACGGGCCCACTAGCACTGCTGTTCCTGTTATTCCCGAGTAAACTGTCGATCGAGAAGGGATTGAGCCTCTTCCTCTCCTCCCTTCCTTTAACGGAGAGATCTATGCTACTGCTCTGAACCTCCTCTTCGCTCTGCTGCCTTCTACTCGTCCCGTTATTACTACTGCTATTATTATCGTTATCGTTATCATTATCGTTATCGTTATCGTTATTATTATTGTTAACATTATTATTGTTGTTGTTGTTTATGTTGTTGGTGACGGTGGTGGTCGTTTGACGAACGGACGAGGACGAGGTGCCGTTGGCGCGATTAACCAGCTCCCGTCTCCGCTCGAGAAGACTGAGGCCCCAATGATGAATGCTCTGCTGATGGTTGATATGAGTTAGGGTGGTGCGATTCGATGGGGCGGTAGTGCGTCGAGACTCGGCCAGAGTCTCGTTGGCGGTGAGGTTAAGGTTGACGGTGAGCCTGGGATGAGACTCGCCGTCGACGGAACCGTCGGCCGCGGAGTCGACGCGCTCGCTTCCGCTCTCGCTGCAGGAATCGAGGCCGCCGACGACGTCGATCTCCTCGTTGGCATCGTTCCCGGAGCCGGATACGCTGCTGCCCTCGTTGTTGCTGGCCAGGTGTCCGAAGGAGGTGGCCAGATGACCGCTGATGCTGTTCCCGCCGGCCGAGGCGGCCGCGCTCCGCGACTCCCATTCGGCCCGCAACGTTGACAGATCGACCGATATGCCCTGCAATTGATATCGTCTCGTTCTCATGCCTGTTGCTCGCTCGCCAAAAGAGCGGCTCCCGTTCGCCGGCTCCCCGCTCACCTTTGCCGCCAATTTCCGTTGCTGTCTCTCGAGCGCCTTGAGCAACTTCTTCTGCCGCCTCTCCCGCTCTTTCCTCCTCAATTCCTCCGGCGGTATTGGCTCCCCGCTACAGCTCTGTGGATGCGCGTTATGCGCCGGCCTACCTGGACCCTTCTTCGTATGCTCCTTCTTCCTCCATTTCGCCCTCCGATTTTGGAACCATACCTGCAATCAGCAACACCAAAGTTCCCAATTAGAGAAGAGCCCGCGACCCATTTCGATTACAGTCATCGAAACGAAAAATCCTACCAATTACTAATCAATTTTTCAACCTCAATTGAAAATAAATGCCGCTCGAGCCACGATCTTTTCCCTTTTCTCTTCTCTCCGCTCTTCCCTTACTATTTATCGTGAAATCGCTCCTCGAGTGTCGCGATCGGCCGCCACTGGGGGGGGGGGGGGGGGGCGAAGACGTTCAATTTCGAAATTACACCAAGAAGCAAGTGTCCCAGAACGAAGGACCAACGACCCTCGAGGGTGTCTTGATTCATCGAGGGCGGCAACAACCCTTTGCCCCAACGTTTGCGTGAATGCTCGTGGCGTGAACTACGATTTAAGGATAGCGTGAGTGAGGCAATCGAGGCCTGAGGAAGGGGAGAGGAGAAAAAGGGAGCAAGTGTGGGGGAGAGAGAGAGAGAGAGAGAGAGAGAGAGAGGCGGAGACACGACGTGTCGAGACGCAGGAGTGAGGTGGCAAGGCTGAAAGGGGTTGGAAAGGTGGTAAGAGGAGAGGGATGAAGACATTAGTTGTGGAGATTGGCCGGTATGTGGCGCTGCTCGCACGCAAGCCAAAGATCAATAGACCCCCTCAACCCCTGAAACACCTTCGTCACGACAAATGCCTTTATGACTTTATATTCGTCTTCTTCGACACCGTCAATAAGTCTACTCGGATGGATCTATAACTCAACTGATTCTCCCTCTCTCACTCGTTTACTCTTAACTTCGTTAACATACCGTATTTGCGTTCGTATAACGAAACGATTTACATCAGATTTAAAGGTTATCCGTCAAAATTCTACTCCTTCATTGGGAATATAAAACTTGATTTTCCCTACTCGGATAGACGTGTATTAAGAAAGTGACAATCGCCAGCTGTTCCGTGTCCAATGCAATGCGTGGGAAACGTAACTCCAGTATTATTACCACTGTTCGTCAGACATTATCAACAACTGATAAGCTCTAACGAGCCGCCCTAACCGACTATCATGTGGGGTCGGGTTATACATCTTTTTTTCTTCTTCTGTCCTTACTGTCTAGCAGGTTCCTTTTCAGGAAAACCTGGTAGCGTCTGCATAATAGAATGCCTCTGGCAGTGTTAGTTGGCTCATAAGAACACGTTGCTAGGTATCTCTGTCGGCGGAAAAACACGAGGGCAAGAAAACATCCAGCTACAGTTTGTTCCTACCGTTTTGCGAACTCGGATATTAACGTGTATAGCGCAATGTCACGCCTACCGGGATCAACAGAAATACTTGCGTGTACAACCATCTACGAAATTGCTAATATTTACGAATATTTACTATTCGCATTCTTTCCTTTCCATTACAACGCTGTGTCTGATTTTTGCCACTTTTTGAGATATTTTTCGTCCTATCTCCGAAACTATTGCACCTAGAAGGCTCGGGTTGCGATTTTTGGAAAGCTCTTTTGCTCCTTTTTCATTCTATTGTGGATCAAATCGATTTTAAGGTGTTTGTAAACGGTCCAGGTGGCAACAAGTCAATTTTTTTAGCACATTTTTGGTCATGTCTCCGAAACTATTGCACCTACATGGCTCTGATTGCGATTTTTGTGATCCTCGTTTGATCCTCTGTCAGTATGCGTACTCACAAGTCGATCGGAAGACTTTTATTTTTCGCCCATATTTCGACCTCCATTTTTTCGATGGTTTTTTGGCTGTAACTCCGAAACTAAAGCGAATTTCGATCAACGGCAAATGGCTCTCTGAGTTATATTTGACCCCCTAGCAGGTAGCAAACGGGCGATCTGATCCGCCGACCTTCGATTTTTCGCAAAAATGAGAAGGTTGTTAGAAAATTTTAGAAAATTCGCGATTTTTTAAATTGCCTGTAACTTTTGAACCGGCGATCAAAACCTATGATAATCATACATTTTCTTGAAGCATTCGACGTGTACTTTAAGATAGGACTAACTTTGCGTGGGACCAAATTTCAGGGCGAGTTAAAATCTATAGGATAGGATAGTTAAAAATCCGATCCAAGACCAAAAGCTTTTTCGCGTTTTTCGTCGATTTTCACGGTTCTATCACTTTTGAATAGGTCCATATAGTGCCAAAGTACCCTCCATTGGTCGCTCAGTCCCATATTATGAGGATACGGCTATCAGACAAGGCTCAAAATGGGGCCAATACGTGTATTTGTGGCCTGAAACCCCCCCAAAAGGCGACGAATGCCATCAATTATGACATATAACCACGTAAAATAGTGTAAACTAACGTAAAATAGTGTGAAACTATGAAAAAAGTCAAGACCAAGAAAGACAAAGTGGTCAAACATACTCCAAATTGGGGTTAAATAGTCGCTTTCTTAGTTAAATCACCTCAAAAGTCTCAAATATCCAGCAATTATTAGATATAACAATGTAAAGTGTAAAGTAATGGGAAGTAATGCAAAAGTATGGAGAAAGTGTCGTAAGCAGGCGTAGAAGATCAGAAATGTGAAAAGAAATGTTGAAATAGTCGCGTAAGGATCGCCCGGTATAAATATTTACGGTACGCGACTCTAGGACTCGGAAGGCTGGTGGGTGGGTCAGTTAGTAGAGCGACGGACTCATATGCGAAGGGACCCGGGTTCGATCCCCGGTATAGAATTCAGACATTAAGAAAAAGCACGCTTGAGTGAGCACGGTAGAGCGCCGACTCGAAATCGGCAAAGACGAGCAGTGTCAACACACACCGCGTACCACGCATCGAGGGCCCATATATTATTTTGCTCCTTGCCTCAACCATAGAAATTCCCCAATATTCATTCTTTGGCCATTTACAGCGTTACTTAAAATTTTCCTCACTTATCTATCGGAGCTAGCATACGAATAGTATATAGTTTATAAAATAACTTGACAGTTTCTCTTCTTGGCTATACCGTGAGCTTAACAATAGGTAAGTATACATTAATTATGTAAACTACTCACATATCTTTCACATCATAGACAAAATTTGTATTCACCCAGTACCAGTACATGGGGTAGAAAATTAAATGCAATTACCGTAAGCTTACATCCATATTTGAGTAGTCGGGCGAGTGGCATACAGTAAGAATGTGTACAATGATTAATTGTGCAAAATGCGTGATCGCTAATTAAATGAGCAGACAGCAGGCTGAGGAAGTCCGAAGAATTTCTATCGAGACGAGTCAAGTTCGATCATCTTTGACTGGGGATGCGACACGTAACGAGCGGCACCGAACAATACAGTAATGGAGAAGAGACGAGAGTGAACTGAAGAGAGAAGTCAAGGTTCGAATTATGCGTCGTAACATCTTGTAGGTTGAATCGCAGGAGGGAAGCTTTGATATAATTATAATAAAGGTATAAATGGCCGTGAGAGTAAATGTGTATTCAAGTTGAGCCAGTGTACTCGATGGATGTGAAGGAAGGTTTGCTTCGTTTCGCATCGGCGAAATGGTGTACGCGTACAAAGTTGTAAGGCACGTCGGTGGTACACGACCGGTAGACTCGGTCAGCGAGCGTGACGCAATTATTGGCCGAGTTGTTGTGCCTGACTATTATATTATATTACGCCTTAACTGACGACCAGTGAGTACAATTTGATTAGATCACGCCGTTGTTACCTCTATCAGAAATGTTGAGCGTCGATGTTCATTAGAGCATGCTCGATTGTTCGATGATGGATCGCCGAGTGATATTGTGCGATTATAAGGGGTGATGATAAAATTTTAAATTGAAAAGAGAAGCAAGCGTCGGATTATGAGATGGAGTGGCAAGGTGAAATAGCAGCGAGCGAAAGAGGCGTGTGAATAAATGTCCGTTCCGACAGAATTCGAGCATGTAGGCGGCCGATCCGGGATAAAATACAACGAGGCGGCGCAAAAGTGGCGCAAAAGTGGCGCAAAAGTGGCGCTGCGCGAGCACCGATAAATCCTCCCCGTGAAGCGTAATTAGCGCTGCGAAACGCTAAATTTACAACAGGCTTCTACATAGAGGCCGCCGTGCGATCTCGTTCAACTTTATCGTGCGAAATTTAATTCATTGCACGTCGGGGCGCCACCCGTCGCTATATCGCCAATTGTTTTCAAGAATTATGCCGCGTGCAAAGGGCGGAACGACTCCGACTCGGCGAAGATGCACAAAGGCGGCCGCTAATAATGACATACCTTTATGTAACGCTCGGTACACGATAGGTGCACGATAGGTGCACGATAAGTACACGATAGGCCTACACTAATAGACTGACGGCCAATCGGAGTAAACAGTTTTATAGTTCTTTCCCCCGACAGCGGTTTGTCAGCCGATATGAAATTTTCATTTCCCCCTAACTTAGCTAAACTTAACTTGACTCGACTTGACTCGACTTGACTCGACTTGACTTAACTAAGCTTGGCTCAAAATAAAGTCGTTTCCTCGACCGAAGCGTTGAGTAGGAGGATGCAGAAGTTATCACCGCTAGGCATCGCTTCTATCTAATCTCCTCGAAAAGAAGAACCACCGGCTGTGTGACATCGTGTCAGTGACTCTCCCGGGTTATCGACTGATCTCTACCTCTGACAGTCTCAGCCACGGAATCAGAAAAGATCCGTAATTATCTTATTGGTACGTTTGGTTTCTTCGGGCAAAGGAAGGCAATAAAGAACGTGCACCCATTACCCTTATCATCTATCTGCGCCTCGCGCCACTACACATATACACACACAGACACACACACGCGCTTCTCATTGAGGCGATTCATACGAGAGGGGCAGCAGACTGTACACGAAGCGTGTCTGAGCGCATAAATATAAATATCCGATCAAAGCGAGAGCGAGAGCGAGAAGAGCAGGGGTGGACTCTGGGCCCGACCTCCTGCTCGACCTCCTGTTCGACCTTCTGCCCGACCGCCCGTGAAATTGACGGTCCACCCTTCGCGCCCTTCGCGCCCTTCGCTCGGCCCCATCGCACGGGCTTTCAACGATCGATCGACAGACGGATTCGCCAAATCGATTTTCACCTCGATTCGAACATGGCAACGTGATCGGTACCTGTAGCCAGAAGTTAACGATACCGAGTGCTGCGCAACCGGTGCCAAACCGGTGCGTGTTAGCACCCTCGGAGAGTCGCTGATCGATTGAAAGCGGGAGAGGATACGTTTGAGATAGGAGCGATCCGTAGATAAAAATAGGAAATCATACTCACGGCGACGCGGCTCTCTTTCAATTCGAGTCTCATGGCGAGCGCCTCTCGCATAAAGACATCAGGATAATGACTCGACTGGAAGGCATGTTCCAATTGCTCCAGTTGCCAGCTAGTAAAGTTTGTTCTGCTCCTTCTCCTCTTGCTCCCGCCTTCGTCGGACTCACCGTCGCAGCCTGGAAAGACGAAAGAAGAATAATAAATCTGCGATATTCGGGAAGGATTAGTTTGCCGATAATTGGAAAAGAAGTAAGTATGGCGAGGAACATGCAGCGAGATCGTATTGCGTCACAGGACTCGTAGGACAAGTATTATATCGCAAGCCACGTCTGGCAAGTCCGGTTAAATCTTGCCGGATCTTAAAAAGTTAGGTATAAACGAAATTTGCCTCGATGTAAGGCCGTTTTTACGAGCTGGCAAAGTAGCCAGCCTGCACGAAGAAAAGAGGGCTGCGTGAAAAATGATAGTAGTCTCGTCCGGCTCATTAGCGGTTAAAATGATTTTTATCGTCCTCAAAATCGGAGGCGATAGTCCTGTAGAGATACTCTTTCATGTCCTCAGCTGCTTCTGGCTGAAGCGCACCGTGTCAACATTATCGAGCGGCATCGCTCGCACTCGGATCATATAACGTTACATTATCTCGAAACGCTTTCATTTTGCATCCGCTGAAATGTTGCACGTTAAAATCTTCCAGCGTTCATTTATTAGCTACCGGCAATCCCGATTTACGAAGAATTCAATTACGACTCGCTTGCCGATGAGAACAATCGGCGATATTACTGCATCGTTCGCAATCGCATCCGTCCGCGAAAGCATTCTGAGACGAAACTTCAAATCTTATCGTTTCACCGAATTCTCTGTCCGAGCAATCGCTTTCGTCTTCCCCCCCCCAATTGTTACAGATAAAGCCGCCTGACGCAAAGCTGACTCTTGCCATATTGAATAAACATAGAATCTCAGTGATTTTACGAGAAGTATTCGAGGAACGGTACCCTATCTCGACCCGAGATCTATGGGTTCACGATTGTTTTGCACGGCTTGCGCATACAAAACGCTACTTACGTCTATATAGATTTACACATATATATAGAGAGAGAGACACATACACACGCACACATGATATACGTGTATGCTAATGCACGCCGGAGCAGTCCAGAATTGAATAAAAGATCTGGAATTATGATTGAGTCGGCAATAGAGGCGAGTGTTATCTCAATAGAGGGAGATAAATATCTGTAGGGAGGGCGGCGGGGGGGTGGAAGAGGGCAGTTGATGTGGGCAGAGCCTCCGAGATCGCTGGCAGATTTTTTCTCGATCGGTACCAGTTCATTTCCAGCGGAGGCAGCATGCGCGCGTGCATCTTTTCAATTTCCTGGAGATCTCGAGTGAGCGATAGGCGAGTGGGGCAAACGCCGATTCGCCACACCATGCACCACGTGAGACGTCTTACGTCACGGCCATATCGAATATTGGAAATAACGGTCTTCATTCCTCATTGGCTCTGTTTTATTAATCGGCTTTGCACGAGAAAGGATTACTTAAAAGGTAAAGGGATCACTGACACATCGTCGCGAAAATAATATAATCTCCGAGGAAGGTTGCGAACGGCACTCGATAAAGATCTAAGCTGGACGCCCGAATATTTGCGAAATCTCTCTCGGGAGGTGAGTTGTTTAACTGTTGGCTTCTCGCGTAATTTCTTTAAAAGCGGATTTACGGCTCTCTCACTCTCTCTCTTCCTCTCTCTCTTTCCCTCTGTTTACTGCGGGGGAACTTTCCGGTTACCGTACTCCGACTAACGGCCTGCCATTTTTATTAACTGCATTCCGTGACGTGTCATCGTTATTACGGGGCACAAACATCGAACCTGATAGATGATACGGGGAGCCTGTTAAATAATTTATGAGAGACTGAGTCAAACAATTTTCACGTCCGCTCCGCGATCAGAGCATGTCGCATCTATTTTCCTCTTCCTCCCAAAGAAGGAAGTCGCTGTCCTGCCCTGCAGAGGAGTCCGTTCTAACGAACGAGACGCGGTGATAATGAGTGGACCAAATCTGCTGGCCGACTCGCCATTGGGGAGAGTGGTCTCGTACTCGAAGGAGGCAATTGATTCGAAAGCGTGCTCTCGATTGCCTCACTGCGCCGTTCGCAATTGATTCGAGAGATCCGCAGTTAGCCGAGGTAGGCTGACAAAAAAAAAGTAGCGATCCAGTCCCGATCGTCGTTCAGGTTTAAATCTCGTTCGGAGGTTCGGAGAGAAGAATGAGCGTCGAGCGGCTAGATGATAACCCGATAGGTATAAAGACGATAGGAATAAAGACGATAGCTATAAAGAGCCAAGACGAAGGAGCGGCGAAAGGCGAACGATATTCGCGGAGGGTTTCAATTTGGCGATGCCGGATTAAAAGGAACGATGGGACTGAGGGCAACTCCTCGCTCGCTTTTACAGTCGCACTTTTATGATGTCGTTCCTTTCGAAGGAGCTCTCCGTTTCCGTCGGCCAGATGGCGAACGCGCCGAGTCGTTAACCAACGAACTTCCTCGTCGAACTTATCGCATTCCGAGCAACTTCGAAGGCACACGCTCCCTCCGCGTCTCGATCACGAGCTTCATCGATCCCCAAGAAATCCCTCTCCTCCCGCTACTACCAGTGGCGACAGCGTAACGTCTTCATCTCGCTTATCGGCAAAACCTTTTTCGTCGAGAGAACAGAAATTCGTGGACGACGAGAAGGCTTCATTCGAGTTGAACTCTACGCGTTGACGCGTGCAACATACTTGCCGCGAGAGATGTAATTCTTTTCACTCTTCTTCCTCTTCTTTTTGTAATATAATCTAGAATATGCATGGGAGCCTTCCCCCTTATCGGGTCAACCCGATCTCGTTACGCCATTACGATAATCAAACATGGCCGAGCATTGAAGTCTTCATCGTGGCACTAAATTACATTAAAGATACTTTTCGTACTTCCTACTAAAGATCTTCTCGTCCAATTAAGATTTACCGATCGATGGGCCAAGACTATCGCCGCAAAGTGGCTGAACGCTCCTGCGCTCGTTGTCACCCCCCCCCCCCTTCCCCACTCTCTTTCTCTCTCTCTCTCTCTCATACGCATGTACACACGCACTCTCTTACTCGGAGGCGCACACGTCGATGACGTAGCTCTCGATGGCAGAGAAAAATGGCCGAGTCGCTCATTAATCAGCGTAATTAGATGCGATTTATTCGCGGTGCCTCTCCTCTCCCTCTCGCACGCGTGGCCAAGTGTAACCGAGAACCACGATGGATAACCGATCGGGCCTCTCATTATTGATAATCTATAATCCGTAATAAGCGACCGGCCCCAACTGTACACGGTGGCAGGTTGAAGGATTATCGTTCTCGATAACGCTCACCTCCTCCAGCCGCAGCGATGTCAGGACGTTCCGAAGCGACGCTCTGTCTCATGGCAACTGCATACACGCAGATTCACCTTTACGTACGACATCGCTGCTTGATGGTGTCAATCCACCGTTCGCGATCCCTCCTTATCTCAATACGAGCTAATGAGCAGGAGCGTATGTCCAGTTCGACGAACTCTTCCCTCTCTATCCCCTCTGTCACTCTATCTACCTGTATTGGAGATATTTTGGAATAGGACCGATGAATTGCGCGCTTCAGACACGTATCCGTTGCCAGACTGACTTGATCGTGTGACGGATTGTCTACGGTTATGGAAGGCACGTGGGGAAAATAATTGCGCTCTCAGTCGAACGATTTCGCACTAGGTACACTGTTTCTTGGTCGAGTGTCGCAGATAGACGTGTCAGATTGGAAGCGAAGTAAGCGAAGAAGGAGGAGGAGGAGGAGGAAAGGGCGCCCGAGTGGGCGATAATTAGGCACGCGAGAAAAGTCTTCGCAAGCGATGTAATCAACCCATTTCTTTCTCACGAGTCGTCCTCACTCCAGGCTATACACAGTTTCTCCGAATGATAGTACTCTAGTAATTTGTTGTACGTTTTGCATCGGGCTTTGACGTCGGAGAAGGTTGGATTTTACGGGCAGATCGGTCGGGTGGAATGGTCGGTCAAGCTAGTTGCACGCGAGATAAGCCTCGTGAGAATTATGACATTATCGAGCGGCGTAATGGTAGATCGAAGGCGAGTATCGTGACACCGACGTCGAGGAACTTTCGCGCTCGCCGTTCCTTAATCTCGATCGAGTGTCGCGCAACCGGGAATGTTTCTCGTAGACAATTATTGCGTCGCGACATTAGATTATCCGGACAAACGGCATTATTCGTTACGCTGAATCATTGATCGTCGAGTGATTCCCAGCTCAGCGTTTTGCCGGGGTCGCCGCTTTTCAAGATATTCGTCTCTATCATTGAACAAGGGTAGAGCGAGAAGGATATCGGTTCGCACGCTCTGCTGTCAAGTTCTCTCCCCATCAGTGATCGACCCTTGAACACCGGTCGCGCACGCGAGATAAGGAGGGGAGAACGTGCGGCCGCGAGCGTGCGCTCGCGCGCGCGCGCGCACGCCTCCGTTCCGTGGAAATTACAACATTATCGCTCGGACATAATACCATATTGAAGTCGACTATCGTGATAGCGTCGAGCAAGCACAGTTGCCTCTCCGAACAGTAGCGACAGCGACAAAGACTCCAGACTTTGTATGTGTAGGCGTGGGGAGGGAAAGAGAGAGAGAGAGACAGAGAGAGAGGACTAGTGACAAAGCTAGACAAGGTCAATTCGTCATTAGTTGGGAATAGACTCGGGGGAACTCTAATCAGCCGGATGGTCCTTTTTTCTTCCGTTTTCGTGGCAAGATGTCCGTATAAAGGAGGACAGGTATGGCGCGCACGCAGAGTCGCGTGCGTCGTTAGGGGGCCCAACGTGCCAGTAACGTATCATCATGCGATTATGCCATGCGAAAAACGTGGCACGTCGACAACGCAGCGCTATATTCCCTCTATATTCCCTCTATATTCCCTCTATATCCTGCACGTATATTCCCCCTGCCCAGCATATTCCACTTTGGCACGCATACAGCATCGCTTAACCCATCTCTCCGCCTCCGCAATGAGTTCGAGTCGAGTTTCCTTTGATTTCTCTCATTCGAATATGAAATATTAAAGTCTCTTATTCGGCCGGTCCCTCGGCATCGGCGAATATCTGATCAATCCTGAGCGTTTAACCCCTATACATACCGCTTACGGTTGCCTCGAGGCAGGTTGCGGTGGCTCTTTGTATCCGCCCTTTTCCTCTAGACAGCTGCCGTGCGATTTTGTTTGGTCAGGGTCAGGGATGGCGAAAACTGGGGAGCACGAGTAATCGAAGAAGGTAGAAAGTGTCCAACGATGCTTTCTTCCTTCTTTTAATGTCTTTGTTGTTGGGAGTAAATTGTTGAATGGTGCGTCGATTAAAGATGAAGAGAGGTACGGGAGGAAGGACGAAGGGAGGAAGAAAGGCAGAAAGAATGTAGTGGCGGAGACCGATCGAGCGGTTGTAAGCGTAAATTGGCGAGCGGATCGGTGGTCGCGCCTCCTTTTAATACTATTTCCCTTAATTCTGCGTTTAAAGGCGCGCAGGGCTGGGTAGGTAGATGGGTAGATGGGGTTTGGCGGGGTTTGAGGCAGGGGGGGGGGGGGTTTGGCGGCGTGCGTCTACGGGTAGGGGCGCTATTAGGTACGGCGGGGCCTCGAGCAAACTGCGGGATGGCGTGCTCGCTCAAGGCGTTTAATACGCCCCTACCCCTAACCCCATCCCTCCTCACCTTTCATCTCCCTCTCTCGCACTCATTCACCTATCTCCCTCGTAGTATGGAACGCCCGAAAATAAGGTGCAATTAAATTGAAATTATACCCGGATGCCGGACACTTTTATGCGCGTATTACCTGGCCACTATCCTCGTTGTTGCCAGCCCTGAGAGGACATTGCCGATGCATGCGTGCACGTTCACGCTCCCTTATGCATAGGAAGGAGTCTTTCGCACGCATACCGATGCACGCGCAGCCGCGTCGCTCGAAGAGGAGCGAGCGAGGGAGCGAGGAAGGAAACGACGACTGCGACCGCTCGAGAAGAGAGGAATGGGGCCAGGGAGGGGAGAGTATGCACGATTAGCTGAGGGCGCGTCAGAGATGATACACGCACGGTGTTCACCAATTGAAATATCAGACGTGGAGCGGGTCAAGATGCATGCTGATCACGCGAAAGACGTTGAAGGAAGGAGGCGGGAGAGTGTTATGGGGGCCACGTGACGAGGCAACTGAACGCACGTGTGAACGAATGTATCTGCCGCGGTAGCGGGCACAGCGTCAGCTCCAGCTAAGACTCCAGCTAAGACTCCAGCTAAGACTGCAGCTAAGACTGCAGCTAAGACTGCAGCTAAGACCGCGGCGAGACTCCCTCAAATTATACGTTGTTCGTCGCGTTAGCGCGAAACCTCGTCGTTGCGCACTTCACTTTATTTTCCGCGAGGCATTTGCAACCGTGTCGTACAGCTTACTCGAGGATCTGATGCGTCGAAGGGACGAAAAATGTTCCCACTTATCCGCCGATTGAGTCGCGTCGCGAGAAGGTGAGCGAGTCAATTGCTTATTTCTTTTCGCTCGCATTAGCCGCTTCTCTTTTTAATTAGCGTTCGAGCTGACGAGTAATGAAGTTGTACCGAGGCGGGCTCTCGGCTCGACCGCTAAGACGTCCCTTCTTCTCCCCTCCGTACGCAAGGCCCATCCGTATCTAATTGCCTTGTGAAACGTGAAACGCGGGCCACGTAGGCCGGGTCCCCCGAATAATTTAGTGGGCATTAAGAGGAGAGTGTTCGAATCGAAGGATATTAACTTGGTACCGTTCGCGCCCGCTCTCGCCCGTTCTCGCTCCTACTTTGTACTAAATTGTGAACGCAGCCTTATAATGAAGGAACCATCCCCTGACGGGTCTGTCTGTTCTCGTTCGGCATAACGTGCAATTAAATTGTAATTAACCGCGAGCGGGGAGCGCGCATCGGGAAGATCAAATATTTTCAGACGCAATTCGTTTCCCGCTTCTGGCTGCTGTTGCGCCGCCGCGATATTTGCTTGCGGCCATGTTTGCGGCTATGTTCGCGGCTATATCTGCGGCTATATCTGCGGCCGTGTTCTGTGGCTCTCCGTTTCTCAGCATCCTACATACTTGACCCCCCACTCGCCGGTATTCTTATGACACCTTTATAATGGCATCGATCTTAATAACTTATTCCAGTTTCTCCGTACGCTCGGCCGAGTGCAAAGTGCACGCGCGTTTTAATTAAATTTTTAATTAAAGCCAACGACTCCTTCACCCGACACCCTTCGTCGGACGCGCGCTCACTTGTGCGGCACAGGTGCAAATCTTTCGTTGCGTGTAAATTCGAGGAAGGAGACCGGTAGACGTTAGCGGCATTTACGTCGGATGTAATTCAGAAGTGAATTCGAGTTTCGTAATCACTGGCTTGGCGAGGCACCGGCGGACTGGCACCACGACTCAACCCCCCATTTAGAGGGTAGTCTCTTGTTAAGTGAGAGTCAACGACGTCATTAGCGTTAGGAACGACATCCTGGCACCCAGGAGACCGCCGCTTCCTACCTGGGATACTGCCACCAATTTCCAGGTGGTCGCTCTGTATGGGCTAACATTTTGGTTACCCGAAACTATCTTTTTTACCCCCCCCCCCCCCTCAAACGATGCACAAGTATTCCTCCTCTCCTTATCAAGCCAGACGACGATGGCGATGACAATGATGCCGAATTTAATCAAAGAACTTATCCCTGCATACGTAATGCTTCCTCCGAATTTCCCTTGAATTCGAGGATCAGAGTAGGTGTCTACAGAGCACTGGCCTTCGAATCGACGTACGATACACTCGCGCCTCTCTTTCCGGCTCAGATCCACTCGGCCAACAGGATTTATTCGTGCAACGATTAACAAGACGCATTATCACCGGTCCCCGCTCGAAGCAGGCTACCGTAGTTCGACATCGACATCGACATCGACACCGACACCGGCACCGGCACTGACACTGACACTGACACTGACACCTACACCGACACACCACGCCTCGATCGCTCGCCGTTCTACATTTTTCGAAGGGAGAGCGAATGATGTAGCGGGAAGGAGGCAGCAGGCGTGCCAGGAAAAGGGGGTTAATAAAGTAATTTAGCCGGAGAGGGAGAGGAAGAGAGCGCGCGAGAGACAGAGAGAGACAGAGAGAGAGAGAGAGAGAGAGAGAGAGAGAGAGAAGTGAGGCGAAGCGAGTGATAAAAGACACGGATAGTATGTAGTAGGTAAGGGTAGAGAGCGCGGAGGCAAAGGTAGAGGAGACGGAGGAAGAGAAAGAACAAGATTATTAAGCTGTAAGGCGTTAACTGGCATAAGGCGTCGGTAGGTGGATACGTTGCTTGCGTGCCAGACTGACTGCATTTGCATCTAGACGCCATCAATCCTCCTGACGCCCGGTTACAGAGCCCCTCCGTGCTTCTCCCGCTACCCTCCTACCCCACTCCACCCAACCCTTCCACTATCCTCTCTCCTCTCTCCTCTCTATCTACGAAGCCAACCACGATCCCATACAACTATACACATACATGTATATATCTATATACAGGTATATGTATTTAGATATAAAAATATATATCCCCCCTCCGCCCCCGACGGTCGTCGCTGTCTCTCCACCTTAATCTCGGCAGCTTTCGCTCTGCGAAAGAACAACTTCGTCAGCTCTCTCAGTCTAGTCAGACGAGCATCGATTAAATATTTCGTGTAATTAAAGAACCGTCCAGATCATTCGCGAGGATATAGACGGACAAAGTTCGACAATCATCGAAACGTTGGCTCATTTCGCGCATAAACGGCAAAGGCAATTTTAGCTGATCGACGAAAAAGGCGAATTGCTGCGAGATGGAAAGAAAAA
This sequence comes from Anoplius nigerrimus, assembly GCA_914767735.1. Lineage (NCBI taxonomy): Eukaryota > Metazoa > Arthropoda > Insecta > Hymenoptera > Pompilidae > Anoplius > Anoplius nigerrimus. The sequence goes on from OU612090.1 coordinate 10,140,551, forward strand.
AGGAGTGCAAAAGCGCGACTTTCTCGACAGGTGCATTGCACGAGTCTCAACGATGTACGTCATTGCGGCTCGTTTTAACTCGTCCTAATGAGTACCTTCGATTGCTCGTTAAATGTTCATAATGGCGATGCGGGCAATTCCCTTATAAATCAACTGTGAGGCGTGGCGGTCGCGGGGCGATCATCAATCTAGATTAAAGAAAACAATGAGCGCATCCAAAATTGTCTGCCTTCCACTTTTTACTTTTTTCACCCTTCGCCCCCCCCCCCCTCTCTTTCTCATCTTCTCGAGCCGTTTATTAAAAATCAGTACATACGTTGTTAGCTCAAGGAGTGATCGAGGCGCAGCTGAGAAAACGGTAAGACTACGAGTAAGGGTAACGTTAAATTATTCATCGTAGCCGAGAGGATGAAAATTGCGGCGGTTCGTTAGAAGAGAATAGTGTTTTGGGAAATGAAGAGGGCAGACCGCGACTGATCGAGTTAAATGCCGGATGGGGGCTGAAGAAATGAGGGACATAGCGTGTCGGTTCTCCTTTCCTACTTTGCCGTTGATCAGACAAGAGACACCGGGCGGGTAGGGGAAAAAAAGGTAAGTAAAGAAAAAAAATGTGGCAAATTACGAAGAAGCGCCAGCAGCATCCAGCTTTGGCAGAAAGTTATTGGGAGGAGGAGGGCGTAAGGAGGGTAGGTATAAACTGGTGCGTAAAGGGGCTTCGCATAATAGGAGTAAGGCAAAGGATCGCGTCGTACCGGCTGTTAAGGAGATTTTCGTAGATACGATCGACGCGCTTTCATTTAATTACATATTAATATCCTTGCGCTGCAAACGATTCGAGCATTCTCTCTCGCTCCATATCTTCACTATGATAATGATAATAATCGTAACAATAATAATAATAATACTGATGATAATGATAACAAGGAGAAGACTCGAGCGCGAAAACAATCTGTATCGGGGCGAGCTAAAGAGAGGCGAGCGTGCCGCCGTTCCGTTGCGATTGGCAAGAAGGAGGAGAAGGGAAGGAATGAAATAAATGCAGAAACACGATGCGGTTATAATGGGGGGATGAACGTCAACGGAATAGCGGCCGATAACGATGACGGAACTAGCGAAGAGATGGGAGATATTCTAGATCGGATCTCCTTTGAATCTGGCTCGGCGAATATTACGGCAAAGGCGACTTAAGATTTGGCTCGATGCTTAATTGCTCGTTCGGTCTCGGCCGTGCCTCGGCCACATCTCGTTTGCCTTCGGAAACGGAATCGTTTGGGGTGTACCGATGCGCCGCGTAACAGGAAAAAATGTTCCTGAGTAATAGGGGCATCGTCTGGCGCCGATGTCCATATTATCGTTACACCCGGGTTTTACGATACCGCGCGTAAAAGTCCTGCAATTACAACGGTCGTCGGCGATGGTTGATTATGAATTTCCGAGTGCCCTCATATTTCATCCTAAATTCCGCAGGCTGCTCGTCATGCGCAATTTCGTTTATCGGGTGGCCGAATAATTATCTCGACATTGGATCTTAAGTTGCCTGTAGATCTTTTATTGCTCGATAAAAGTGTCACGGCCTATATCCGCCGAGAGTCTTCCTTTCGGCAAAGTGTTTCTGTCGCGGGCAACATTACAGTGGGAATACGGTGAACGAGAGAGAACCGGTGACTCGCGCGGAAACGGCTCGAGCGGAGCACACGTTATATATCTGATCTAAGTTAAATCGGAATGAAAGAGCGAAGATGTGCTCTGGGCTTGCGCCTTTTTGAAGAATGGCGCTCGATGCTGGGCCAAGATTTCCCCTTCGTATAATGTAACGATCGGAAATCATGCACCCTCTCTCAATGCGAAAGCCACAATGCGGCGAGGGAGCGAGTGCGAGAAGTAGGAGGACGATGAAAGAGAGGAAGAGAAGGGGGGGGGGGGGAGGATGAAGCCCGAAAAAAAAATGGATGGAAAAGGAAGAAGCGAGCGAGTGTAGCTCTCTTGGAACGAGGTACGAAGCCACGTAAAAGGTCTTCGCATAATACGGGTAGCCCTGGTATCGGCGGCCTGCAAGCCGATAAGGAGGTTTTCAGATACGATCTACAACCAGGCCGGTTAATTATATATTAATACCTTCGCGTGCAATCCCTGCGTATAGGCCGGCATCGAGGGGCAAGGAGTAGCCACGAACGAAGAATGACGGTGTGCCGACGGTGGAGCCAACTCGAATCGAATATGCTCACCTAAGGACGACATGAACCAAGGCCAAGAAAGAGAGAGAGAGAGAGAGAGAGAGAGAGAGAGAGAGAGAGAGATGGAGGGAGGCGATGAAAAAGGGAAGCAGGGCCAAGGGCTGCCGGCGCGCCTTTTGCATTTTTTGACCGTAAAATTGAGACGTCGTTACAGCGGGTGCACACGCACCATGTCGACGTCTAACGGCGCGTGCGACTAACTTACTATACGTATCCACTAACGGCTGAGAAGCATTTACTGACAACTCACTCGGTCATAAAAATGCCGGGAGCGGATAGATCGATGCAAACTGTTCGATCACGAATCAGTCTTTTCCTTCCTTGGCTCGCGTTCAATCTCGACGGAGGAAACTTTTGCGTAACGAGCTTCGATAATGAATTCAATCGGTCTACATGCATTGAGGATATGTACTTTAAATCGCTTGTATGAAAACATTATCGGGTGTTGATACGATTCGGTCTGATCGAGTAGCGCGAAGGAGCGAGGAAGGAGGAAGGCGGAGGAACAGTCGAAGAGAGGGTGGCAGAAAAAATAAACAATGTCGGGAAGTTGCGTGCTTGGACAAGGATCGGGTTGCACCACCCTCTCACCACCCTAATTACTAACCACGGGTTGTTACCCGATGGCGTGTCATTTGCTCGGCAATATTACATCGGCGTCATCGCGTGAGATCTCGACAGGTACGTACGAGCCGATTGTTTTAAACGACGCCGATCGGGACCTTCGTTATCTCAGCCGAGACCGCTAAAGGGGCCGCGCCCGACTCACGGAAAAAGGCGCCAAGTTAAACGCGATCGACGAGCTAATCCGAAAGGGCATTCTACTGATTGTGAGCCAGCGGAAACGGCCGGGCGACCGCGCGATACTTATAGGAATGTCGAGAATGAAAAGGAGAGAAAGGTGAGAAACGGAGCTAATTGTAAACATTTGATAATTGAGTGCGGCTCAAAGGTCGATCTTCCGGGAATATTGCATTTTTTTTTCTCATACTTCCACTTTATTATTTGTTCCTATTTACACCAAATAGGTATTTACAAATAGATATAGCATATAATATGTAACTTTTGGCTCCCGTTACATACCTAATGTTGAATTGGTGACACGATGTAAGGAATTCTCCGTCGTTTGAAGAGAAAGTGAGGCTTACGGTGAGAATCGATGCGCGTAGACGGTAATTCAGCGAATGTGTCGAGCTTATGAAAAGAAGGTGATGGCGGTGGTGGTAGCGAAAGAGAATTAGAATGAGGATGAGGATGGGGATTCGGTTGTGGGTAAGGATGAGGATGTGAAGAAGGAGAGTGGAAAGGCGAACGAAAGGGCTGCGCCCGACTCACGGAAAAAGGCGCCAAGTTAAACGCGATCGAGGAGCTAATCCGAAAGGGCATTCTACTGATCCAGCGGAAACGGCCGGGGGACTGCGCGATATAGGAATGTCGAGAATGGAAAGGAGAGAAAGGTGAGAAGCCGAGCTGATAGTAAACATTTGATAATTGAGTGCCGCTCAAAGGTCGATCTTCCAGGAATATTGAATTGGTGACACGATATAAGGAATTCTGCGTCGTTTGAAGAGAAAGTGAGGCTTATGGTGAGAATCGATGCGCGTAGACGGTAATTCAGCGAATGTGTCGAGCTTATGAAAAGAAGGTGATGGCGGTGGTGGTAGCGAAAGAGAATCAGAATGGGATGAGGCTGGGGATGAGGATAGGGATGAGGATGGGGATTCGGTTGTGGGTAAGGATGAGGATGTGAAGAAGGAGAGTGGAAAGGCGAGTGGGAAGGCGAGCGCGTCTCGCGGACAAGCTTGAAAGGGCCTCTCGTTTTGCCGGGCGGTAATCCGACAGAGGCTAATTAATGCTCGTTACGCAACAAGCGGCGGCAAGACGATTAGGGCCGATGCGATAAATAACAATTTTAATTATCAGCCTTGGTGAGCAGGGCGAGCCGCTGGCAAAATTTGAGCGGCGCGGCGCTCTCGCATGAAATTCAGCGAGTTGCGCGCTTTATGGGAGAACTCGCGCGCGATTGCGCACTTGACCGCCGCTCATGATGAACGAGGAACGATTCGGTGTCGTTTAGCCGAGCCGTTTAGCTGAGCCGTTTGCAAGCTAAAAGCAGCCAATTCGAGCGAGCGTGTGAGCTCTTAATTACGAAGCAGAGTAGTGCGCTCGCGACCCTTCTTTCCGAATATAATGCGAATCCTCGACGACGTCGTCATAAATCTGTCAAGAGCGGCTACCTTATCGATCCTCATCTCACCGTCAGGAGACCGCTCTTGCTTTTGCCCGACCGCCACTTTTTTCCCTCGCAATACGAATACACGCGCGTCGAGTATCATTGTTGTTCTGCCTCTTTCAATGGTAGAGTGAGAAAGGGAGTGAGAAAGGGAGTGAGAATGAGAGTGGAAATGAGAACATTTTCTGAGATACAAGCGGCGAAGAGGGTAGAGGAGCAAGTACCTTCCGGCTAATTCATTGCCGAGGTGATAAACGATTAGCGATTCTCGCTCTCTTCCTCTCGCTCGAATGACTACACGCGCCGATAGGAAATTCACGATAACCGCGACGTAATTACAACTCCCCGCTGATACGTAATTATGATTTACCATCAGCGTTAGAAACTCGAAAGGGAAGACTCGAAACAACTGGCCGGCAACTCACTTTTCCACTGTGGCAAACGGCACATCGTCCACTTCCTCTTCACTTCACGTTCGGAACGTCCTATTATTCTTATCTGATTATCAGCTGATAACTGGCACTTACTACTCGCTAAACGATCGAACTAAGCCGGAGAGCGACAACAATGACAGTAATTCCGAATCAAAGTTGGTTCAATTAAATTGGCTTTGAGACGGTAGCGTAGGATGCCGCCGGATAACCTTCCCACTGCCACTAATTCCCACTGCGAGTGACACCTCTAATAAACTTTCTTTATCTCCTATTAACATTGATCCCCGTCTATCGTTATAGTTAACGATTAACCATATCTGAGCCACCCACGGTCGTTGGTCATTAACTGGCAGGCTAGAGGTAGCGGGAAGAAATGATTTTTCCCTCCCTTATCTCTCAATTCCTGTCGGCCGCTAAGTACTTTTCTGCCTAGAACCTCATGATGTACCTACGATTGCCTATGACTACTGCCGTGCCTGCGGGGCTAAGCCGACGCTCGCAACACTGGCGCAACATTGGTGCAACGTTCGAACGAAGGTGAACTCGTGACAAATGCTGCGAACACAATTACTTTGCCGGCAGGACATCTTCCATCGCTTTTGCGCATACCGATACTGCGCGAAGCGAGCTTTCGGAGTAATTCCGCGCCGGAATGCTCCAGAAACTCGTCATCTTTTAGTCGTCCTGACACTGACGTCAAACGGGTACGTAATATATTGAAAACTGGTTAAGAATATAATTAAGAGCGCAGGGCTCGACAATGCGTTATTGCGCTTCAGTAAATCTGTGGTCAAAGTTGGAAATCACTGAAGCGGAACTGGACAGGTGAGAAGAATATGATTCTCCTCCAGTAAATTGACAAGGAATTTCCTCCGAGGAAAAAGCAGGAGGAGAAAAGGGAAAGAGGAAGGAATAAAGGAGGTACAAAGACCGGCCTCGCTCTACTTTGATCGAACGTAGTCAAGTTTCCAGATGCCTTTGCGCGAATCAGGCGAGGAGAAACTTTTAAATAAAGCCTCGCGCTGAGGGAAGATAGGAGCGCGGGCCAAAAGTAAATTCGGCCGTGAACGAAATATCATTTTACAAGACATTAGCTCGGGCGAAGAAAGAGTAAGGGCGGTGGGAAGGGTGGATAGATTGCGAGGGAGAGGAAGGGTGCAAGAAAGGAGAGAGAGAGAGAGAGAGAGAGAGGTTGCTAAAGTCGCTCAAGTTCCGAGAGAAGTAACTCGAAAAGTAATAAAAGGGAGATTCTTATCATCCGAGACAATTAGCGAGAGCATATAAATACGTTGTATTTATAGTCTGTCAGCCGTAATCTCCCCGCTGCCCACCTCGTCCCACATCTCTCCTTACTGCCGCCCCCTCTCATCCCTCCTCCGCTCCTCGCCCTGCATTTCACGATCCCGTCATAACTCAAACTATTTAATTAATGTTTTTCCTGTCTTTTTCGCATCGAGCATCGCTAACCGTTACCGATAAGGAGCCAGAGACAGGCACGGAAAGAACGTGCAAAAAGTCTCAACAACAAAGAATTTGACGTGCGTCAACCTAAAAGTCCGATAAAGTTGATATCGCGCGACGACGGAGACAGAAAAAAAGAATGAGAGAAAAATGTCGTAACTACTAGCCGATATTGAAACGCTGTAAACAATTAACGGCAAGTGACCACTTTCGTCGGAGTGCATTCTCGTTGATCCCTCTGCGAGAAGAAGAGAATCGACAGGAAAACGGTTCGAAGGAGGAATGAGAAATTTGCGACAGTGAAAGCGTGAAGAAAATCCGGGGACGCATGAAATCGGAATTTCATTGGGACGATTCAATTTGCCGTTTGCGGGCGCGAGTGTTTCCGAGGGCTCGCGGCGAGATTCGCAGCTGCACGCGAGCGACGTTCGAAAATTAACTCGTGACCGAGTGAAGGAGAGAAGGAAGGAAGAGCCGAGGAAGAATCTGCGATGATCGCAACCGGCTACGTAGCGGCGAACGTTTGCTGAAAACGCTGCCGAGAAAGAGCTTCGAGAGATCCTCGAGAAATAACTCGGGACACAGTGGTAGTAATATTAGAAGGACGCATTGAAGAAGGACGCATTGAAGAAGGACGCATGGAAGAAGGACGCACGGATGAAGGATGTGGAAGGAGAGAAGGGCAAAGGGTGTGCGCGATCGGTTGTACGAGCGGGATGAGAAGGACGGAAGGAAGGAAGGAAGGAAGAAAGGAGAAGAGAGACGAAGATAGAGAGAGAGGGAGAGAAAGAAAGAAGTTTTGAAAAGGGACTAACGACCGGCAGTTAACGGCGGCTCTGAAATTGCTGGTTGCCCGCTGCATCTTCCACGGCCAGGCTGGCTGAGAATTATTAAACTGTAGTTTAGTTTAAATTAAGTTATTACCCAGAGCCGGCTCGTTTTGTTTGTTCCTTTTTGCTCGGCGACTGTGACCCCTCCCCCGCCTCCCTCCCCCACCACCCCCCTTGCTCCTTTCACATTGCGTCTCTCACTCAGTATCCTATCCTCCCGAAGCTCCCCTAGCCATCTTGCCTCCTGCATCCTCCCGGCTGACTCTCCCGGCTGACTCTCTCGGCGAGTATAGTTCGTTGAAGGCAACATACCGAGGAGCAGCCCTTAAAAATTCTTCACGCTCAGCGGATTTCTGATTCTTGCCCGTTTTGAAGGAATATCTGTTGCGGACGAGGGTAAAAAGTCGGGCAAACGAGTCGGGTAGTCGGACGGTAAGCGTTCGCGTTATCGTGGCATCCTGTCATTATTTTACGATTAGACCGCGCGAACGGGGAGGCATTAGAGGCCGGTTGACAAAAACGGCCAATTCGTCGGACGAGCCGAGAGAGGAGCGGATGCAGAGACCTTCGAAGGCTAATTGCTCCGCGGATGAGGGAAATTCAAGCTAACGCTCTACTAACGGATTCAACCTTCAACTTCCTTTTTTCGCTCTGTCAAAGCTTCCCCTTCCAAGCGGGAAGAATACTCTGTCGCGGTTGAGCACGGATGGAAATGGGAATGGCCAAGCTGAAAACATGCCGAAAATGCTCAGTTACCGACCGATCTCGCCTAATTATTCATAAAGATGTAATTGATCCGAGTACAGGGATGACTGCTGCCTTTCTAATCGTATTGGCGATCATCCGCAGCGCGCGCCGCCTTTTTCTTTTTGAAGAAGCCGCACTCCGAGCGGGGTACCTTGTCCAGAAATGATACTCGTTTATCATGCTAATTAATCGGCTGCTGACCTTACCGCTCGGCTTTCACGGGGGAGGCTTAAAAGCGCGCATTACAACCGATCGCCGGCGTTGCCAAGTACAGCTGTCACGGCGTCTCCCTGCCAACTTTAAGGGTTGAATCGTACGCTAAAGAGATTTCTGCAAAACCGGTCTCTTTCAATCCCGCCGCGTATCTCTTAAGATGTCCGAATGACAGGCTAACAACGGTCTTGCTTACCGCTCTCCTCCTTACCATTGACATTAAATTGAAAGAGTTAAAGGCGCATTAGGAGCGTGTCAGCGTCGGCAGCGAACGATTCGGTGAATGATCTAGCGACCGATCCAACGACCGATCCGACCAACGATCCGACCTAACTCAAACAACTTCTACGCACGCGAACCGTAGGAGAGGATGGAAGGTCAGTCATTGTTGCGGTTCCTCTAATTAGGCATATGGGAATTTTTCGCAAACTTTATCTGACGAAGGAGGGAAAGAGAATAGGACGCGTAGCCAACAGAATTTTGGCTGCTGGTCACAGGTAGGAAATGTATCGGATGCTGGACGACGTTCAAACTAATTATAAACCGGATTGGCTGCCTAATAGCGTCATGATGTCACGGAGACAACGAAATCCCGCACCTGACGTTAGTCGAAACAATGAGAGCGAGATGGGACGGCTCGAACAATATGGCCGCAAACGATCCTCCGAGGACGACGCTAACTTCCAGCGCGAGAGCAATTAAATGTTTACGGGAGAGTTACTCAAAATGTTTCATCGAATTCAGAGGAATTAACCCTACTTGCTGACAACAATACCAGTAGACGAACTCTAGCCTTCCTATCGTTTTCTTTTCATGGTAGAGAAGTAAGTAAGTACCTATATTTGTATAGCCATTCGCGATTAATTCGACGGCGCTGATGGAAAACTGATTTCGCGGAGTACTCTCACGGTTCGTACTCTACGGTCTTGAGGTTAGCTTTCGCTAAAGTGATAACAGGCAAGCGAAAGGCGACAAGATGGCTGCAAACGATCCTCGGCGGGCATCGTTGAATTAAAGCTCAGGGGTAATTAAATGTTTAGCGGACAGTGGTCGGTTTAGCGCTGATAAACAGTGTCCGCTCAATCTTTCATGCGTCGAGCGAGAAACGCCATCAACTAAAGAGCGTGTTTTGAGTGACGACGGGGGAACGAGAGTTAACTCGGGCCACTCCTGATGACAATATTTGCCGGCAACCTGGAGGGAATAAGAGCCCTTTAAAAGTATCGAGAGTTAGGCGGTTGCGGATTGCGGCGGCTTGCGGCGGCGTTCCCTTCGAGGCATAAACAAGCGTTAGGGAGGCGAATGGGATCACGTAAAAAAGAGATTTCCACCCTCGACAGAAGCTGAGGTGGAGCCGGGCACCTTTGGAGCCTCGGTGGTCCTCGCACGGTGAAAAGGACGCTCCTACCGCGAGATGAAAGACTTCGAGTATCGAGGCTCGACTCTTGCCTCCTCGAGAGGGCGGAAAAGGGTCGTTGCCGATGGGGATCGGATCTCTAAGCGATCCCAAGGGCTCCGCAACAACGATCTTATGATTGACCGCGTTACTCGCTCCCTGTAGACCATTTTTCTCCCCGAGCTTTCGTCATAGGCTTTGGCGCGCCTTCTTTCCACGCTTGCCCTCCTTCTTCCTTAACCTATCTTTCACCGATTCGAGCGTCGATGCCTGACTTGTTTACTTTCCTAAATTGCGAGCCAATATGTGGAAACGCTTGTTCGAAGTATACCTTTGTGCAAAGACGACGTGTAAACGCTAATAGAATATCGTTCGGTGCAAATTACACACGCTCGTGTCTGTGCATTGAGGAACAAATGAGAGCGCGATAATGTTGCCAGGTTGCTAAAAGGAAAGAGGCGATTCTTAATATTAGATGCAATTACAAGGGATAGCTGCGATATAAGTGTCCGTTTCGAGAGGTGCGTCTCGGGCATAAATTGCAATGCATAACAAACGATGTGCAACGCTCGTTGCAGCTGTGATCATAGCGGTTAACTTTATGTGTTTACCGCGGAATTTGTTGAGCAGCGTTTAATAGCGGCGTGCGAACTATCAGTAATGATCGAGTATCGGGAAACGGCGCGTTAGAAAGTGTTTGCCGCAGATGAAAGAAATTGGAAGCGGCTCGAGGGCAAAGCAAGGCGCTCCGGAGCTCTTTCTTAGCCTAGGTACCTATATAGATTTCATATCTGCGCAATGAATATTCTAACGGTGGCTAATCACACCTTGAGAAGATTATAGTTGTCTAAATACCTTTCTTCTCATCCTCCTCGTCGCCGTGATCGGTTCGATGGTGAAGATGGTGGGTAGTAGGATGGTGATTGGCGATGGCCGGAACAAGAGAGTGACTGCTTAAGGCTGGGTGAGGATGATGGTGATGGTGATGACTGAGGAACCTGACAGCGGCGGCGGCAACCTGATGCTGCGCTTGCATCGTCTGTTGGACCTGGCTTTGGACCTGGCCAAGGACCGTGTGATGCGGTGGCCATCCGGTCAGATGAAACGGAAATACCGGTGTCGCCCTCTGGAATAGCCTGGCAGGGGCCAGAAGAGGACCGCCGGAGGCAGTTGAGCCGCCACCAGGAGGCAGTGGGAAGGACAAACCGCCTCCTGGTTCCAGGACCATCTTCGGTACCAACTCGAACTTTTCGCTCCTCACCCCGTCGGAAGGATCTTCAATTCTCCACCATCTTCTCCGCCAAATTTACCCTTCGTCTGTCACTACTTTCTGCCCATCGAGTTCGATTCGATTTTCGAATGTAATCGAGCCAAGGGTGTAAAATCACTTACGACCCGCCGAACGATTCGTGCGTCTTCCAGTATCAATTTTTTCCACCTTCAGACGTAGATTCTCCTTATCCTTCACATTGTCCACTTTCCTTTATCTTATCGCGCATACCGTGAGGAATATTTACCGAAGACGATCACCGCATAGGTCAGTGATGACATGCCTTCCCTAATCTGTAGGGTGGAAGATGGCATGAAAGTTAATTTTCTATATCCGTGTTTGACAGCGATTCTTTGCCTCCCTACGATGTGATCACCAGGGCTTCTGCTGGCAATTTGAGCTGCCAGGTCGAGCTGCCAGGTCGAGCTGCCGCTTGCCGTCGGACCCTGACGCAGCTCTTTCGCGGCCTTTCCTCTTTCCGTTCCCTCGCCGAAATTATCCTATTATCGTAACGCTGCGGCTCTCAACGTTGTCGCGAAGTTGGTCGATCGTGTCTGCCATTAAAAGCATGACAGATACGAACGTTTATCCCGCTCTTTTGGCTCCCTCGTAGCGACAGAGAGATGAGACGAAGTTTGGCCTGTACAAGGTGTGACGTCGAACACTGGATATTTCTCACTCCAGGAAACTCACGGCGCATAACCAATACTGTCTTTCGATTCACTTCCGGAACGAGGAATATTTTACTCCTGAGACGCGCACCCTCATTATCATTAAAGCGAGCGAAAAGATCCGCTGGGCTCTCTCCCTTGAGAGAGAGTCTACACTTCAGTCTGTCTCTGTACGCTTTGATCCCGTTGCGAAGGAATCTTCGACGACGATCACTCGACGGTCCTTCGTTCCGCGTGCACGACACTATCTTCCAAGATCACCACTGCAGAGTCAGCCGGAGGCGAGGGATAGGGAGAGAGGAAAAAAGCGCGCGCGCAAGACAGAGAGAGAGAGAGAGTGCGAGAGAGAAAGAGAGAAAGAGAGATGGTTAATAATAATGACACTCGGTGGGAAGCGGAGATTCGTCGATAAATCGGAGCAAAAGAACGATTCGCGTTTCGTTCATTCGTGCTCTCTACTGTTTCGTTCTCTAGCGAGGGTAATAGGAGGAACCGTGGGACGCGCGGCGACGAAAATTCCAAGGATTCCACGGTGGCAAGAAGAACCTGTCAATGTTTAGGAGCACTACGGCACCAGCCCACGGCACAGCACTATCTGGCCCGAGAGTGAAGCGAGCGGCTCCCCTCTGTCGATGGAACGAGAACTGGTTTCGGTTTCCACCCAGGCTCCTCTCGATTGGTCGCCGCCGCGGTGGGTTCAACGGTGCCGCGATATCGTCCGCCAATCGGAGCCCGCGGATTACGAAGGGGACTCCGCCTGGCAGTAACTTTTTTTGCCCTCGAATTGAATCGACGCCCCTTCCCATCGCAGTGCGCGCGCGAGCGCCCCGAACCTGGTGGGGTCGAATCAATTGGCGGCTGCCCTGAAATCGGCCGCAAGATGGCTCCTCCCTACCCCGCGAACCCCTCCAAAAACCACCCCCGCCTCCGAGCTGAGCCGCCAGCGGATAGAGCGGGCAAAGAGGCTTAGCCCTTTAATTCGATACGCGAGCTGGACCGGATGCTCCGCCGGAATTCCCGAACGGAATGCCCGAACGGAACGCTCGACCGGAATGCTGCGCCGGGAGCTTTAAAGAGCGATCCGCGCTCTATTTTCCCTCCCAGTCCCTCTCATCTCCGAAATATCACACTTTTCTCAAACTCAGCGATTTCCCACGGCCAGTCAGTCAGGCCAGAGTCTCGTTAAGCTTTTTCCCTATTGCCGGATTTCTCTCGATGGCGGGCAGGCGCCGTCGTTGCCGATTAACAAATTTGTCAGATTGAATCGGCGAAGCGAGGGAAGAGAAATTCTCCTTGGTTCGATCTCTTTTTCGACGTCGGCTCGATGAAACATCGTTTGCCTCCCCTCCCGGCCGCTGGATTCACTCCCACCAGTGTCCTCATGGCCATCCACCCCCCCACCAGGGGCGTACCTTTCCACCACCCCTCGAGCCCCCGGGGGCGCGATCCTCTTTTAATAAGAGGAGCTCCGAGCTCGGAGGCGTTAAGTAATTACATCTATTCTCTTCTGGGGAGGAAATTACCTACGCCTCGGGGTGGGAAAAATTAGGAAATTAAAATTAACCCCCCGCCACAGTCCCAGGGCAGCCCCTAGCAGGAGGAACGGTAACGTCTCTGCCTCTCACCCTGACCGTCAGCTCCTTCTCCTATCTCCTTCTCGCACCTCCTGCTCGCACCTCCTGCACACCGGAGTGGAACGGTTCGTTCCCGAATTTAGGAGGAGTCACGGCGGCCATTACCGCTTACGTAATCTTTTTACATCGGTCGCGGCACCTTGTTAGCGGACTTATTTACCGGCCACCGACGCACGGAGTTTACTCCGTTAAACGCGTCGCCGGGAATCAAGTTAATCCTCGCTTTCATTTTCTTACGCCGCTAAATCGCCCGCTAAAAATTTATATTTTCAAACCGACCGAATGAATATTTACGTTTGCAAAAGTCCGTATGACAAGAGCGACTTCTTCGCTGAACGTAGCGTATATCTGCTGACATTGGAACTTCGCCGCAGTGACAAACAAGTCCAGCGGCTAATTTGCTTAGTAACAGACAGATTTCCATTATCTCCTTCATTCCGAGCGCGCGCACGCGTGTGCGCGCGCGTGTGTGCCTGTGTGGGAGCGAGCTTGCACGCGTCGGCCTCTCCCTCTCTCTCTCTCTCTCTCTCTCTCTCTCTCTCTCTCTTTCTCTGCGTCTCGTACCCATTCCCGCTCGAGATTGCGCGACGAGTGTATTTCTAGCATTGTCGCTTAGGTAATTAACTGAGCGGCCGTATAAGAAAAATTGATTATCGGCGAACTGACGGCACGACGCGCTCTCGTTACTCTCGCGGAATATCATCCTTCTACGCTCTGTATCATCTGGCGAGCAGCTGCGTCTTCGATGAAAGAGAGAACTTATTCATAAGATTATTTCCCATTTTCGTCATGACGCGGCTGTATCGTTATTTAAGTTTTATATTAAAGCACAGCCCCGGAGTCGCCGGCTTTTTGATGTATGGGCCGCGCGTGTCCTGCTTCCTTCACTAGACACGCCTAAACGTGAGATATCGCGCTCGATCAATTTTTCATAGTCCCGCCTTTCATCCCCCCCCCCCTCGATGGCTCCCCTTTCCTCAACCGCCGGCACCGTTTTCAGATTTTCGCGAAAATTCTCCCAAGGCGCGTCCTACGTATCGTTCTTCTTTATTAGTTAAAAAGACGAGAAGCGTCCGAGCTAAGGAGCTTCGGGATGAATGTTATACGGGAGCAATTTTCGAATTTATTCTCGATTCAGAGTGATGCAACTCTCTTTTGTCGAAGCCGCTCTCTCGACGTCGCGCGCTCAGCCATCATCGAAAGACGCGATTTACTCGCCTCACTGGGAAAAGTGACAATTTCCCTAGCGACGGTCAGTCCCCTCTCCCTCCCCGCCTAGGCGGAACATATGTCGTACAGTTCTTTCTCCGCTATTTCCTTCTTGTTTGAGCTTTTCGTTGGCCCAAGCGAAAATCGGCTGCCGCTCACCCTCCCGCTGCCTCGATTCGCTCTCCTTCTCACGAATTGAATCTCCGCGGAGGATAGCTCGGAGGATAGCTCGGAGGATAGCTCGGAGGATGGCAGTGAGGACGAAGTGAGAGGAAAGACGAAGGAGAAGAGAGGGTTGCCCTGGCAACGAGAGAGGGTTTCCCGACGTGGTTGCCCGGGCAACCCCTAACCGGCTACCCCTAAATATGCGCCAGCAGTGCAACTGAGAGCTAGTCGAGGAGGAGGATGGCCAGGGGATGGAGGGGAAAGAGGAGAATTCGTAGGTGGGTTGGTAACTGTTACCGCGGAAGGTGAGGAGACCCAGTTAATTACTAAAGCGTTTTAATCGTCGGCAAAGTTCCGACGGCAGAGCGGAGTCTGGGCCAAAAGGGGCTTCGGAGAATGCGGCGGCTGTGTAAATTAGGGACTTGCCACTTTCCTCTTTACCCCCGACATGGCTCCTTGCGGCTCGAAGACCTAGGTGTGTGTGTGTGTGTGCCTCATTGCGCGATCTTTCGCAAGAAAACTTTCTTCCGACCAAGCTACTCACCTATTTCGACATTTCGACGCACTTTATTTCATTATCCCTTCTGTTGTCTCTCTTCCCATCCCTCCTACCAATCAAGTTTGCTCGCGCATTTTGGGAAACGTCGATAGCCAGGCCATGAGATAAAATAGGAGGAGAGAAATTTGCCAAAACGCTCACGAACAATAAGTGAGCATATTTAACGAGGACCGAAGCTAAAAAGAGAATTATGCTAAGCTGGAGGGACGATCAGGGATCGGCTCCACTCCGGTTACTCCGTTGCCGCGTGCCAAGAGGCAGGGCGACTAATTAAGTGCGCCGTAAGTTAATTGAGGTGCTACGTAGGAGGAGAGTCGAAGATACGAGGGAAACGCTAAACTGTGTAAACATCGGGCTAATTACTTTGAGACTTTATCGCGCCACCGCGCTCCTCTGTTAGTCTGCTCGACAACAGAAAGAGACAGTACACGCGCAACCTTCTACACCCACATCAGCGTGCGCGAATAACTCTACAGGAGTATTCAAAGGTATCTTTGCTTACAGTGCCAGTTGCAAATGAACGCAAACTCCTCGAAATCTTTCTCACCGATTTCGTTAACTTTACACACCTAATGCGGCTTGGTAGTGTTCGCAACACGTTAGTGCGTCTTCTTATACTGTTTGAGTACTGCTTTCTGAAGCGTTACTCGGGAATGGGGCGGTGTTTTCTTTGCCACATGACGCCTTCACTACTATTTTATCATTGAGCGACGATTGCTACATAATAAATAAGTGAGGAAAATTTTAAGTAATGATTTATATGGCCGAGAAATGAGTATTGGGGAATTTCTGTGGTTGAGATGAGAAGCAAAATAATATATAGACCCTCGATGCGTGATATGTGGTGCGTGTTGACACTGCTCGTCTTTGCCCTTTTGCTACCTGCTAGGGGGTCAAACATAACCCAGAGAGCCGTTTGCCGTTGGTCGAAATTCGCTTTAGTTTCGGAGTTACAGCCAAAAAACCATCGAAAAAATGGGGGTCAAGAAATGGTTATAAATTAAAAGTCTTTCGATCGACTTGTGAACATGCATGCTGAAAGAGAATCGAAAGAGGATCACAAA
This sequence comes from Anoplius nigerrimus, assembly GCA_914767735.1. Taxonomy (NCBI): domain Eukaryota; kingdom Metazoa; phylum Arthropoda; class Insecta; order Hymenoptera; family Pompilidae; genus Anoplius; species Anoplius nigerrimus. Next base: position 10,156,671 of record OU612090.1, read on the forward strand.
AATCGCAACCCGAGCCTTGTAAGTGCAATAGTTTCGGAGATACAGTCAAAAATGTGTCATAAAATGACAAAAAACGAGCCTTTCCTCGGCTGGTCGGTACACGACGTTTTATGACCGACTTATTCCACTATCTTACGATAGAGGAATAAAAATGCTTTTGAAAAATCGCAACCTGAGCCTTCTCGGTGCATTAGTTTCTGAGTTATAGCGAAAAATATGTCAAAGAATGATGAAAAATGTACATTTTACTGACTAAACGTTATACGACTGTCGAATCGCTGAATTATTCTGATATCTTGTGATAGAGGGTTAAGAAGCCTTCAAAAAAATCGCAACCCGAGCCGTCTAACTGCAATACTTTTCGAGATCTAGTCAAATACGTAGTCTAATCTGGTGAAAAATGGAAAAATCTACAAAATCTTGATAAATAAAGATGATGCAGTGAGGAGGGAAACATTAAAGTTCTGTACTTGACTATTTGTGCTAAAATGTGTATTGATGTGGTTACAGTATAATGCCGTGGGCGGATCGCCATCTTTGCGGAATCGTAAAATACCGGGTCGAATAGCGCTGTATACGCACGTAGAAAGATTTAAACGCAAAGTAGTCGAGAGAAAAGGTTTCGCGATGACAGAAGATTTATAGAAATAAGACGGATGAAATTGGTGGCAGCGATTTAATTAGCGTGTTACGAGATCCCCTCTTAACCCCGAAGAAAACGCTCCTCTAATCTCTCTTTTTTCTTTTGCTCGCGATTGTCCCTCTTTTTTTTCACATCCATCGAATGAAGATAAAGTCTTGGTTGGACGTCATTCTGTCCCGAGGCCTGGTCGGGGTCGTGACCAAAGCTACATTGAGAAATTTCAATTCGCCAATTTGATCGGAGAGGCCTGGATCCATTGATCCGAGAATGGTGTCAACGTTACGTAACGATTCGGTAGGAGAGAGGGAGAGGTAGAGAGTACGAGTAAACAGTCAGGAGAGAAGGAGTAGCCAATAGAGGAGCGAATACATAATTGACCATTCTTTCCCTTGAGCTCTGAATGAATCTTGACGTCCGCTGGAGAAGTTATCAATTTCGGGCACATTGGCGCGCTGTACGCGGGAGCCTTTTTCAGTCGCCCACTTGTCTTCGGCGGCCTGACCATTTACGAGAGACGTGGGTCACGGCGAATTCGCGCTCGCTTTGCAATTCAAATGGTCTCTATAAAGAAGAAGATTCAGAGGCGCACCCTCTTCTACTCGCAGCTTGTGCATCGTTGCGAGTGTGGCGAGAGGGGGTGAGAGAGGGGGGTGAGAGGTGGGTGAGAGGTGGCGAGAGGTGGCGAGAGAGGTAGCGAGAGGTGGCCAGAGGAGGGGCGAAGGGGAGGAAGGAGAGTCGCAGTTCGTGCAGGAGCGGCCATAAAAGGGAGGCAGAGGGGTGCCAGAAAGAGAGATGCAAAGATGGCTGCGGTAGAAAAGATGTTCTACGCCTCTTCTTCCTTCGACTTACTCCCACTCTCGGTCAGGCCGTACCTTGACGTCTCGCTCAACCTTTCGCTCAACGTTTCGCTCAACGTTTCGCTCAACGTTTCGCTCAGCGACTTGCCCACAGCGCCAAATTCAACTTCAACCTCAACACCATCTTCTGTCCTTCCTTCCTTCCTTCCTTCCTTCCTTCCTTGCTTCCCTCCTTCCTCACTTTCCACGTTCGCTACCCTCTCCCCTCTTTGTTCGAATGGCTTCCCGCGATGCGGGTCACGTGTCGGCGGTTAGTTCTGATTAGCGACAAGGCGAATGACGTACCACTGCTACGATTTCGTGTCCCGAATAACCGAAGAGTCGAGAGGCGGCATCCCTTTCGTGCGAACAGCAAAGTAGTCGGCTCTCAACCAGCCTGTCCTTTCGCCATTGCCTCATGCCAATTTATTTAACGGCCGCGACACACACTTTTCTCTTTCCTCTTGAACCGAATCGGATAGAGTAGGACAGACACTACGGTGCATCGCGAGAAAGGTCTCTTATCATTCCGCTCTTAGCCTTCTTTTACTTTAATTTCATTATAAGTGGGATCGTTGTGGATATTTCTCAGCAAGCAGTGATGTAATAAAGGTATTAGCGAGATATTGAGAGACTGACGGCGTTAGAATAGGAATTTGGGGGAAGATGTGAACGTTTAAGGGATCGATAGGGTATCAGACAGTGTGAATGTCAGGAGGCTCGATACCGATTTTTTTTACCGATAACCGAGTTTAGGGGAGGCAGAGTGTGACCTAATGCGCGACAAGGAATAAACGACGGGCGTGTTGGCCAAAGTAAGGGGGGGGGGGGCGCCGTCGTAAGGCGTCCTCTTTCTTGTAATCCGCTTAAAACTCGGCGAGAGATTTGGCGCGATATAGGCGAGGTCGGTGAAAGAGGAGAGGGAGGGATGGCGGAGGAGCGATAAAGAGAGGAAAGCCAGTATATCCTCCTAAATCACGGTGAAGATGGCCGGCTAGCTCTCCCTTCTCCTATCCGAATCTATACCAGTCTCTTCTACTCTCTCTCTACTTCTGGTCTCGCAGTCGATTCTCGTTGTTATCGGCTCGCCGATCTGTGGACTGCACACCTCGTGCCGTACCGTTTTCCTCGACTCCTATGTCAGAGCAGACGGCGGCCGCTGGATAATGCAGTCCTCACGTGATTTATAGGTTAATAGTTAACTGGCCGTAAATAATGCTAATCACACTCTTATTATACGTTCTGCGCGCTAGGTTGCCGCGAATGTTTCGTCCGGCCAGCCGTCGACCACCTATTTCAGAACTGTCTCACCGAACCTTCGCACCCTTATGCCCTCCACTTCGCGCTACCTTGCGGGAAAACAATCGCGAGCCATTCATTATCTCGCTTCTTCCTTCCTTCGATGGCGGCTGCTGATCATCCGGCACTTCCTTCGCAGTTAGCCCTAAGTTCATCAAAATGAACGGTTCATGAATTATCTGTTGATCTATACGATATCCATAATATGACCATTCTCCTTCCCGAGCCCTAAATACAGTGTACTAACTGTACAGAGCGTGAAAGTGATTTCGTCGCATACCGTTGCCAACGAATAGACAGAAAGTTTGATTATCCATCGATGCAAGGTTGGGGACCAAGGACCGGAAGAGGTCATGCGAGGAAAGGCTTGGTTGGACGATGCCGCCAGGACAAGTAATACACTTGATACATTTTACTTCACCCACTCCCCATTCCTGCCAATGGTTTCTTTCGCGCTGACTCCGTTCTTTTAGCCCTGAGCGCGCAACCTTCCCTCCTTCCACCGATAACGATTCTTCTCTGAGAGGTGAAAGAAACGAAAGAGCGTATGTGCTGTCTTTCGCTCCATAGGGGTGAACGGGGTAGGGAGGGGCGTATCGAACTGAAAATCCTGGTTCGTCCGACCGCTCGGCTCTGCCGTGTGAAATCCGCTTGCCGATTGGATTGTGTCTCGAAGTGAAGCAAGGCATCCAACTAGCTGGTCAGCCAACTGATCACGAAATCCGAACATGTCAACATAAGAGTCTCTGTGCTAGGAATATAGCATGGTCATCATCCCAATGTCAACCGATACACGCATTCGGTAACGGAGAAATGTGTTACATCACTGGGCAGCGATATTCAGCTTCGGATCGAAACTCTTCAAATTATCCATTTGACTCGAAGCAATTGAGGAAATGGTAGCTAAAATTTGCACCGACAACAAATTGAACGCTGAAGGAGAATTTTGAAGAGATGATGGCCATAGGTGCGTGATCGAAGGATCGACAGGTACGCAGAGGCACACGTAGACGCAACACACGTGGAAGCGACACAGGTATAGAGGCGCATGTGGCAAAGCGGGCAAAAGAGAGATATTGATATAAACAGGGGGCAGGGCCAGAGTGGAGCGTGCTTTGTAATCAGAGGCCCATTACCATCGAAGGTGGTCAATCTCCGGTTCGAACGTTGCACGGATCAGCGTCGTTCGAGGCGATTCAACTTTTCGCCCGCTCTTTTATTTCGAAGCTTTTCTTTCCCACTCCTCCTTTTTGCCTGCCTCCGCCGAGGAGGCAACATTACGCGATCAGTTCAATGCGGGGCCGTCACCGGGCACCTGTCGCTCCACTTACCGACCTTTGAATTACGCTGCTCTGTCCTTCGCCAGATTAGAAAATGACTCTATCGAGTATTGTCGACGATACCTATATATTCCTTAGGCCGTATCTTGGTGAAGGGTGGAGCGTAGCCGAGAGGCGGAACTGGATAGGGAGGAAAGGGTAGGGGGGAGGACGATGCGGCAGAGAAGAAGTTGAGAGACGGCGGAAAAGTAAAGTGCAGACGCGCGGCCCGGAGTAGCGAAGGATACAAATTGAGCGTTCGAGAAGGAGGCCCGTGTCTCAGCATCGTGACCACACTCGATCCACCCCGAAGGCAGTGCGCGTGAAAAAAAAACATACGACGGCGGAACTGAAGAGCGCATCAGCGGCGTAACGATTATAACAGTTAATTACACAAATATCGTAAATATGCCGCATCAGCGCTTACACTTTACCGGCCGCGTAGGCAAAAACGTCGACGGGAAATAAATCTCTCTCTTATTAATCACGCCCTGACAATCTTCGGGCAAGGCGGATTCGTGTATCCGCCCGAAGATTAAGTCACGATACAAACGACGTCGTTCCGAGATCCCTCCTCGTATACTTTCGCGAGGGTATACATTAAATTATGTAGAATTTTCAATATGTGCCATAATATCGGTATGCGATAGCAAAAGGAGAAAATGAGAGAGGCAATTCCCGGCATCGATAGCCCGGTACCAAAGCGCACTCTGCCTGCCTGTGTGTGTGCGTGTATGTGTGTTACTCTCTTTCTCTCTCTCTCTCTCTCTCTCTCTCTCTGCCTCTCTCCCGCCCTCCCTCCCACCCTGCAGCTCTCATCCTTGCGCCTTCTTTCCTTCCACTTGCCTCCTTTATATCTCCCTATCGGGCAAGAGGAACAGTCAGCGAGAGTATACAGCCTACGCCAATGGCCGATGATGAAGTTATCCAGCGATAATGGCTCCATTACCGTGCATCGTAGTCTTGGTCATCTCCCTCCTCGTCCTCGTCATCGTCATCGTCATCGTTGTTGTCGTCGTCGTTGTCGTCCACGTCTCTGGGAATAGCAGGCTATAGTGGTTGCGTGTAGTTGTAGGCACATATACAACGCTGCGGTGAACTGCGCATCGTAAGAACAAGTCGTGCGATTCCGTGAGTACGGCAGAGGAGAGAATGGCTCTGTAAGAGGAAGAAGAGGAGCGGCGGAAGATGAAGAAGAAGAAGAAGCAGAAGAAGGAGATGGAGGCGGGGAGGTTGGTAAAGGTAGAGGTAGAGGTAGAGGTTTGAGGTAGAGGTAAGGATAGAGCGAGAGGTAAGAGGAACGATGAACAAGAGAAGAGGTAGAATGAGCGAAGCATCGTCGCACCGTATACTTACGATGGCGATTGTTTATGTTGGCTGATGGCCACTTATGCTGCACACACATCGCATTACGAGGCCGTTCTCGAGCCTCACGGGCCGTTACTTAGCCCGTGGCCTCGGCGTCGTAGGGTAATGGCGAACACGTTACGGATAAAATGTATACTTAGGCTGAGGGGCCGATGGCACCGATGGCACAGCACCGATGGCACAGCGCCGATGCCACAGCGCCGATGCCACAGCAACATCGAGATTATACTACCCTCTCCTCCGAGGCCCTCCTACTCTTATTCCGTCCTCCTCTGCCGCCGCTGTCGCCGACGTCGAATCTTTCTTATTATTTTTTCCCACCGCACCCATGTCTCAATTTGAGACATCGAACGAGCCGTAAGGAGAGGCCGTACGGAAAGACCGTACGGAAAGGCCGCCATTTTCCACCGAACGACCATTCTATTTCATGACGCAGCTTCCTTCCACTTTTCAATCTCTCTATCGAATCCTCCTTCCCACCCCCTCGAGATAAGAGACGTCCGAATGGCAGAATGTAGCAAGAAACGGTATTGAAGGCGAAGGTGATCATCGCGTTCGAAGGGGACACCTTTCTTAGCGTAAGAAAGGCCTGTGGAAGGCGTTGCGGTTTAATCGATTCCCGCCTAGCTGGCGATTATTTTAAATCGACCTTTATAAATAGACTGCGCCGGGTGATTTCCTCCGTGAGGCCGTAGCAACGCTCTAAAAGAGGGAGAGAGAGAGAGAGAGAGAGAGAGAGAGAGAGAGAGAGAGAGAGACGGTTGGCACACTCTATCTTCTTATTGGCAGCGATAGAGGCGGGATTCAATAGTTATTCATTAAACTCGAATTCAGTCGGGCAGGATGCTGGGGTCAGTTCGAATCTGACCTTGCGGCTATATTCAAAGGCCTTATCTCCCTTCGCAGCCTCTCGCTCATCTTCGCTCGTCTCCTTATCCTCTTCTCGGAGGGATTCTTGTTGTTCTTGGCGAAAGGAGCCGATATGGCTGATCTATCAGGAACTCGCTCGTGAACGAGTTGGAAAGCGAATCACGGAACGTCAGATACCGTCCGGGCTTTTTCCTCGGTGTATCGGGCTACTTCCTGCTTGGCTCGCGCTTCTATTTCTGTTCACGTGACGTGCGGAGGAACGCGGGTGGGATCGGATGGTCCCTTTTTCACAGGTCAACCCGTCATCTCTCCCTCGTTTCTCGCGATTCGCGCCAAAGCCAATGAACTCGCGGCGGCGTTGGCGCGACTGCCGACTCTGCTTATTTCATTACTCGCGTCGGGACGCGTCTCTATCGCTCGGCAACTTTGAGCGTTGCGCGCAAACTAGGCACGAGAGGAGTCGAAGTCGGCGTAAACAGGCAAATTTACCGATCCCAGAAAGTACTCCTCTATTTCTCCTCTCATCCGACTATCATGCTTGCTAATGTACTTGCCAGCGAGGTGCTGTAATTACCACCTACACTACCACCCACCTACCTATCTACCTACCTGCCTTCCTTCCTTCCTTCCTTCCTTCGTTCTTTCCTTCCTTCCTACCTTAATGACCGAGTATAAATTAATGAAACATTAGCAGGTTCAACATTATAAATAAATATACGATTAATCACTTTAATACCGGAATGAACGATGTAAGGTGAAAAAATTCACATGTTTAAAATGATTATTGCAAAGATAATCTAGTATTTTCTCTGATACGGTAGCGTGGCGGTGGCTTTTAATGGGCGGGCAGGATATTGCGCGCAGGAAAGGAAAATAATTACGGCTACCCCCGCAACTAATTATAGCGCTAACGAATCGCACTTTGTAAATTGACATGTTAACGTTTAGGATGGACGGGTATTTGCGAGAGACATCACTGAAGAATTGGAGGACGGAACAGTTGGAGAGTAAATTGCTGGTAATTTGAGGCTAGTTTAGTTGTGGCATGAGAAAGTAGAATCTGCCGTGGGTGGTTCCCAAATCATTTAGCCATCTTGCGAGTCGACCACGTCGAATCGTCGGCACACACGATTAAGTACGGCTCATTTCCGCGTCATGGGAACACGGTCCGACTTCGATCTCTATATATATAAGACTCGCTCCAATTCTAATCGCCGTGAAAATTGTTCTAGCGCAGGCCCCCGCCCCATTTGACACAGTTAATCGTTGCCTGAGAATTGTGGGAGAGGACAGGTAAAGCTCGTGAACGAGAATTAGTATGTTGCAGTCAGAGAGCTGATAGCTATCGAGTGAGAAAAGATATTCTCACCTCGGCAGAGAATATTTTTGTCGAGGAGCGATGTTTTTCGCAGCAACGAGGAGTGTGCCGGTGAACGTAAGAGAGGGTGGGCGAGACGGGAAGATACATAGATAAAGAGAGGCGGTTCAGGGAGAAAGGGGCGCGAGAAAAAGGGTAGGAGGGGGGCTCGAGGGAGGAAGAGGCGCCTAAAAGAGATGAGAGAAAGAGAGAGAGAGAGAAAGAGAGGTGAAGGAGAGACAGATCTGATAGAGTGGCGTACGGTTTGTAGCGGGATCTCTACCGAAAAGAGCAACAAATCCAGTGGCTTTATCGGGCATCGCCGGTGTAATCCTATAGGTGCTTAGCGTGAAATCCCATAATCGATAGTTTGCTTAACCCGATGCCACGTGGCGCCGCGTGCGGGCCTCCATTAGAGCGCGGAGCTATCCTAAAATATATACGCTCACGCAGGACGGAGCAAAGCCGGCCGATCGGCGAAAGACCGTATCTCTATGTTAATATGGGAATGCAAACCCACCCTCGGAGCACACGGGGGAATTCGACACGCCTCGTCCAACGCATCTGGCCCGGCCTTTTCCCTCGCACCATTTTCACCCGCGCTCAGGTATCGTTACAAGATTCCCTATCGCCGGATCGAAATTGCGCAAACCTAATTCCCTGAGAATAGCTGCCAAACCTACCGCCAAACCTACCGACAAACCTACCGACAAACCTACCGCCAAATCTACCGCTACTCCCACTACGACTCCTTCAGCAATATTTCGCCTCTCACAGAAATAATCTCATCTCTACGCACATAATGCATTTCCCTTCCAAATCTTTTTCTACAACACATCCAACGAAAGCCGTCTCCTCTCATCCCGGCATCAAACATTACCCGTTACAGATAACCCTCCTGTTTCTTCAGTTGACCCGAACCACTGTTTCCACGCTCTCTAAGTGGCCATGCTCCAAATCGTTGGGGGGTCATCGATCCTTCGAAATTTGTTTCTATCTAATGGCGGCCAAAAGTTCACCTGCCAAACTTAACGACGTTTAGTCAATAAGTCGGCGTTTTAGTTTTCGGTAGACACGGTCGCATTGGCAAGAATCTGAGACATATGTCACCGGGTTCAGTCTCTCTCTCTCTCTCACTCTTACAGACTTGCACGCACACACTCTCTCCTCCCTTCCATGGTAAAATCTTCGCTTTGATAATCGTCAAGAGGCTGTCCCACGCTCGGACGACCATTAACGAACGATCTTCGAGGTCGACCTCACTTCCTTTGATAGCGGCGTCTTAAAGTCTGCCCCGACGAAGCCAGCTGCGCGCCTCTACTCCTCTTCTTGCCACATCCGTCTATCTTCCTCCTTCTTACAATCTTCCTCTCCTCGCAGCCTCTCCCGCTCCTCTATTCACCGACCGCTCACCCTTCGTGTTGCTCCGTATAGGATATTAATTATACCGGGTGATAATGACTGAGCGCAAGTAACGAATCCGTTAATTGGTCGACAGATAGGTTCGTCGACGCGAAGCCTTTTACAGACGGATCTTAGCTCAACATTACACATCAATAGTTGCTCCCGAATCGTAACAATAATTCAATTATCATTTCTGCCCTCGAAAGCTGAACAAAGACTATCGTTGTTAGCTTCTATTTGCGACAAGGACGTCTACGAGTATACGGAGTGATTTTGAATATTGATAACAAGCGTGAAATTTCCGTTTAGCGGGTTGTCGTTAATGACGAGACAGGGAGGGTGAGAGGTGAAATTGCATTGAAGTAGATCGTGGCAGGGTGGGAGAACGGAATGTATGCTTCCCGTAAGATGAACGACATCGATTCGCGATCCATTCATCCTCGTAATTAGCACTCGTCCCCGGCGCGCTTCCGCGGCAGGTAAATAGAGGGCACGTGGGACCGATCGACCCTCTCCTCTCCTCTCCTCCTCTCCCGTCTCTCGTGGCGGTCGAGCGAGTAGCAAAGTAGATAGGTATATGCCCAGGTCGCCGTCGAGTCACCATCGTCATCCGGCCGTCGTTATCCCACCGACGCCACCTTATTTATTCATCGGCGCTCACCGCCTTCGGCTTACGATTGTATTAAGCCAGGTAGCGCTCGCACGGTTAATTAGGCGAACCAGCCGCGAGATATCTCATCTCCGGTGACAAACTGATCGTCGATGCAAACCGGATGATAATTTTGTAATTGGCTGATAATTCGCGCGCCCGAAGAATCATTAACGCCGGCATCCTCGAAACGCTAAGATGATGTACGATCGACGCGATAATTAATAGTTATAATGTTTAACGTCTCGACTGTCCCGTAAGTCAGGTACATTACGACTTTGCCGGCAGACGTACTTAACAACAAAGTTTGCCGTCGACCGACTCCGACGGGGAATGAAGGGTGAGGGGGGATTGAGTTACTCGGCACCTTGTAATTTACACGCGAGGTGTCACTTTTGCCTTATTATCGGATCCTCCGTGTCGGCCATGATGCCGGGCAACCGGTTGTTAATTGGCCGCGTCGTTAATTCGGAGAAAGTTAGGTCAGATGCCGAGCTGGTAGGCGGTGGCGGCTTCGGACTTGCGCTCTACGTTTCGGCAGAGAGAGAGAGAGAGAGAGAGAGAGAGAGAGAGAGAGAGAGGGGAAGAGAGAGGGATACGATGTGAACGAGCAATTCCAACACTGTCACTCGGCTTGACCGTAGTATGGCCGCTATGTATTCTCCTATGTTTCATTCGATTTCGCTGACAAAGGTAATCGAATCGAAAATCGAAAGAAAATCGACGAATCGATTTCCATCGCGAAACGGCTAGTGAGAGACTGTTCGGGAGTGAAGAGAAATTTAATTCGAATGATTTTTAGGGTTTTCGGGGTTGGCGGGGATGCTCGGAATGAGGGGATGGTTGCCGCCGCGCGCTGGCAGTGATTTAAAATGACAACCGCTCCGGGCAGAGCGGCGCAGGGGTTATCCCAAGAGTGCAGTGCCTCACAGTTGGCTGCCTCTGGTACGCCGGTTTCATGCGACGCGATTAAAAAACTTGCGCCCCCGGCACTGCAGAGCCTCGCGAATTTATTAGCTTCGGGCTGCCCGGGCGCAGCTCTCTTTTCTAAGTCGAGCCCAAGTCTCTCTCTATACCTTTTATTTATCGCTAACCGTCAATATTTATACCGATAAGCGCCTAATACGCTTATATATTTGACAGATATATTTGACAAATTTTCATTAATCGCTCTCATTCCTTGGGCCAGCAGACGGCCGCCTACCTCTGCTGCTTCTGCTACGACTACTAATACTACTAAGAGATTTAGGAAAAAGAATCCCGAGTCAACGAGTTAATATCGGTAGGTGGACGTTGAAGAATTATGTAATCTCCGAAGAATAACTCCGAACTTACGCAACTTCGGCTCACTGTCCTTTTTCTCTAAAATCTCATTCAATGTCTTCGAATGACGATGATCGATCGCCGGAGCCTCGCACTTCTTCGCGCGTCTTTTCCAGATACGCGGACGGCGCGTGCGTAGAGGCGCGTACGAGAAACCGGTTTTTGGTAAATCCTCTCGCGACCTCAGCCTCTCCTGCCGTCCAAAGAAAGTTTGCAATTTTCCTAATTTTATTCGCGCTCGGAGACTGAGCGAGGCGAAAGAGGACCGAGAGCAGTAATCTCTCTCTCTCTCTCTCTCTCTCTCTCTCTCTCTCTTATTGTAAGATAAGCTCATCGTCCGTAGTCCGCTCGTCGATCAAGCGGACTTGTCGCAATATTTTCAGACTCCGCGCTCCTTCTCTCCTTTCAGAAGTGGTCGTTCCTTGAACGGCGTCGCACGTGACTTCGTCAACGTTTTGACAGCGTTTAGCGGGCGCAGTCTTTTCTTCCCAACTGAGTTCGGCAGCATCGAAACCCTGTAAAGGGATGATGGATGCTTGGCACGCGACCGACACGCCCACGATGCTCGCCCGGTAAGCTCAAGCTAACCCGGTGTGCGTGCGTGTGTGCGAGAGCGAGAGCGAGGAGTAGAAGGGGGGAGTGTATCAGGAGTCGATGGATGTTTAGGACAATTCATCCGTCTCTCGGGGTTGTTAACACCGACGGCGCGCGCGCGCCCAGCGCTGATATCAAACAATTCATATATCTCCTGGCCGACGTGCCGAAATAATAGGGAAATGAATTCGCGCGAAAGATGAAAATCGCGGGGCTAATCGAGGCCGTACGCTAAGTGGCCGAGGATACTGGCGATCATCAGTCATCGGGCGGGTTACGCCCCGAGATACGGAGCTTCCTTTCAACCGATAATCGCCCTTTTTACTCAACGATAGAGGAAGTGGCTTCGCGCCGGAATTAATATATGTTAATTCGATTTCCAGTATCGGGACGGAATTATCGTGAGAAGAGTACAGTGGCTGGAAATAGGTATATAGTAGGTGTAGCTAATGTCGGTACGCTAGTAGTCGAGTGTGAGGGAGAAGTAGCAATAAATTTTTCCGCAAGAGAGGATGCGGAGGGGTGGCTAGATAGACAAGCTTCTAAGTATCGAGAGAGAGTGTGAGAGAAAGAGAGAGAGAGAGAGAGAGAGAGAGAGAGAGAGAGAGAGGTTCACCGCTTGGTAGAAAGTTTTCGTTGGGGTGAATGCAAACGCGACTGCGGTCGTAACTGGGGTCGCCTCCGTGATTTTCGAGCACACAAAGGCCACACCGGCACATCAGAGGAGCGGAATGGCGTTTCACGAATGCGAGAAGCTCCCCCATCGCAAGGCATCAGAGGGCATGCCAAGAGGGCGCTAACCCGGCCTAGCCCCCTACGACAAGAATTATATTTGGATTACAAGCATTATCGCCACCGAATAAACTTGACTTTTATGGTACCGAAATTGCCGACAGTTTTCGCTTATTCATCCCTCTTCGCCGTTCAATGTCCCTTCCCCGCTGCTCTGGGGCAAGAACATTTTCTCCTCGATAGACTATTGTCCGGACTAGGACTGGCTCGTTGTGCCCGTCCGTCGGTAGCGTGACGAATTGGAGAGCCCAATGAAAGTAGCCAAGAATCGGAATTGTAGAAGTTTGTTGACCGAATGAAAATCTTGCACCGCGTCAGATGCCGATGAGAGAGGGAAGAACGGATAAAAGGAAGGGTGGGACGGTGCGCGTGTCCTACGCCACTGGTCGATGTCTGGCGGCGTGGCTGACAGCCAAATAAAGGACAAATAAATTAAGTTAATATGCCCGACGCTCGACGGGCACAATCTTCCTCACGGGCTGAGAGTATTAACGCCTCTCTCCCTCTCTAGCAGTCTCCCTCCGCCCCACGTGGCCCTCTTTCCCCGTGGCCTATTGTCCGATGGAATTTGTAATTTAGATTGATACGAGGCCGCCGCCTCCTCTCCTCTTGATTCATCATCAGCGCGTACCTCCCCCGTGGCAATCGGCGCGCAGACGAGGACACGGGGAATTTCGAGAAATTCTCCTTTTTCAACGATTTACGATCGCCCGCGTCATCGCGCCAGATTCTTACAATTGATAAGATAAGAGTAACGGCTCTCCTCTCTCTCATGCCGCCTGCGCGTCATTCGGCATAGCTCTGCTCCACTATCGCAACCATTCTTCCCAGAAAAGCGAGCGCTTATCATCCACCGACGCTATAGTCATTAATATCGATGAATCCTCCTCTCATATCTATCGAACGCGGCTTAAGTTGTTAATATGAAAATAAAAGAAACGGAGGCACGCGGTCGGCTTTTGGAATCGAAGAAAAGATTAATGAAGGGAGGTCTCGCTTGTTCGGCTAGCGATTCTATATTTATCAGCGAGCAGGTCGCGCATATTCTTCCTCCCTCTCCTTCTTTCTCCCTTCGAACCAAAGTAGTAACTAGCTACCGTGAGTAACGATCCAATCTCCCACAGGAATTATCGTTACTGGGAGCGCGTATTAAATGAATCGCAGTCGTACCTACGTATATACCTAGCTCCCTAGGTACCAACCTAGTTGCTGTCCCTACCGCTCGTTCATTCGTTGCTCACGCTTATCGAGCAATGACCGACAACCCAGCGTAAACTGTTTTCAGCCCCGAAGAAAACCGCCCCCATCTATTCGTATACGCCTTTCCGACAACTGAGCGAAAAATGACCGAATATCGAGGATAAATCAATCGCGCCAAAGTTGTGCGCATCTATCGAGAGCGATGGACTATTTGCGTAAGAGAAAGCAAATAGGAAGTGGTCGGACTTATTTGGAGAGTATGAGAATAATGCGAGCGGCGAGGGAGAGTCGTATTGTGGTTTCTTTGAAAATTTATGATGATTAAACGCTCGGCCTCCGCCGAGGTGCGACGACTTCATTGACCTACCCGCATCCATTGCGGGCGTCTCGGACAAATTGGATTACGATTTTACGCTTCCTCGTAACGATGTGGAGGACCGCAAATGGTTAGCGAGGCGCACGCTCCTACGGGCAAGCTTCTTCGAGCCAACTTCGTCGGGCAAACATGTATCGTCCGCGATATCCTCCATCTCGCTCATATCTATCCACGTGCGAATGAATGCCTGGCCGAATGTGTCGCGTGTCACATATTTTGTGCGACGAAGCGCAGAAAGCGAGAGATGTAGGTGTGAAGAAGAAAAGCCAAGACGCTCTCACCGCACCGATTCCCCTTCTCGGAGACGATAGCTCTGGGAAGCCGAAAATTAGACGAGTCCGAGGCAGAAGGACGGAATGAGAGGTAGCTGTGGGCTAGCCTAGGGGTGGCCTAGGGGTGGCCCGGGCACGGCAATGACCGGGCAGGGACGCGGAAGGCTGAGGGCCTCTAGTTAGCCACTACTATCAGTTACACTATTATCCGTAGTGGCCACTACGGGAAAACTCACGATCGTATCTGGCGGCGCACAACCGGATTACACCGGGTGTGCCAGAGTTAGATTCGGCACTCGGGGGATGCACTCATTAGCGGATTTCGTCTATCGTACCCTTCCTGTGTTCCTAATTTCGGAGAATGTCCTCGTGAGGCTACTAATGCTCTTCTTCGTTATTCGCTGCGGCTGACAATGTCCGTTCGCCCCGCTACGAACGGTTACTATCTCGAGCGGGCAGACGCTTTGATCGGTCACTTTCGGACGCGTTTTCAGAATCGGTGAAAAATTAGAAGGAGGAAGGAAGGAATAAGGAGGTTGCAGAAGACACTAATGACCCTTCTAACCTTACGCGTATCTGCTCTTTCAGAATTTTATGATTTATCGTAAAAGTGTGTCGGATTCCGGGCAGGATCGATCGGCTGGGAAGAAAAGGGATGGGATGGGAAAGGAAGGGAGGGGAAGGGAAGGAAGCAAAAGGAGTCGCGGGAGCGTGAAACGAGAGTCTCATTAGCGGGTTGATCAAGCGGCGAGATCTCATTTGTAGTTAGCGCATCGGAGGAGTGGCGCTCGCTTGTATCTCGACGAGACAAATTCGAATATCTTCCGGGTGTGATCAGTACACCCGTTATAGGCGTACCTACGCCCGGGAAGGGATGAAGGTAATTAATTGCCATGGCAACGGCGAGCGGAGGCATCGAACGCCACCCCCGCGCGCTTTAACTGAAATATGGCGCCCCGTACGAATTCCTCCTGCCATCCGGAATCACGATTTTCCTACAGCCGTCCGACCGTTAACAGAGCTAGATGTCACTCCGCTAACCGATTTGACCGCGCCCTCGTCATTTCGCTCGGATAATTAAAATCATTCGCTGATCGACGCATCCGCCGGCCCTGCCGAATCATCGATGAGCCGATATTTATGCAATCCCGAAGCCAATGAACGGGAAACCCGAAGCTATATAAATCAATAGAAGAGGAGAGTGATGTAAAAGTACCGACCGATCAAATTAGTCTGCAACGCCATTTATTCCCCGCGTTAGAGACGAAGCGTGATTAAAATGTCAGGCGAATATCCTGAATCGTTCGAGACGTAAGTGTCACGTAGAGCAGTTATTCGGCAGCCCAACTTCCAGTATTTCGCTCCATTTCTGCGGAATTTCGTCTATACCGGACAGAATCTTCGATTATCGCCCTTGTCCCGATTGTGAATGGAAGCACGCTGCAAAGGCGTGGAAGAGGAGGAGGAGGAGGAACGGTGAGAAAGCTTCAGGCTCGTTCCTCTTATCCTTCTTCTTCTGCGTCTTCTTCGTCATCATCTTCATCTTCATCTTCTCCTTCTTCTTCATCCTCTGCTTTATGAGGCTGCAGCCGAAACACTTTTTTCGTCTCTCCCTTCGCGGTCCGGCGAGGAACGCGCACGCACAGGGGAACATTTATATCCACACGTACATTTCTACTCACACGCACGTGGGCATCGACGTAGGCAGGCACGCACGTAGTGCACCCACGGAGAGTGTATAGGTGCGTCGATGTTCACGTATAGGAGACACAGGCTCGGGTACAGAGAAATAACAAGGATGCTCGCCATAATGAAGACCTCAAGGCGCCGCGCCTCGGCGATAATTACAGGGAGCCAACCTTACAACCTTCTAAAGGCTTAAATGTTAAACGTTATACGTCCCGACACCACTACGGTAGCTTTTATGCCCCGGCAACGTGCGTCTCTCCCGTTCTCTTCGCTCACACCCCTCCCCTGCTCCATTTCACCGTTCTCTCTTCCTCTGCCTCTCTACCTCTCTCTCACTTTCTCCAATCCGGTATCTTTCGGCTCATTTCCTTGCCTCCCGCGACACCTAGCGCTCGCCACGTTACGAGCTTAACGCCGAGGGGGGTTCTGGCTTTTCGTGAATGCTGAAAAGACGTTTAAACGGCCCCAACCTATTATACCCTTCCACTACTGCCTTCTATATCGTGTCCCATACTGCCGTGTCTACGTGTACCGACCTCTACGGCTTTCGCCTAGCCAAACCGATGCTCCGACCCTAACGCCGGACCGGGTGCTTTATTGCCAGGACTATGCATGGTTAAATGAATATTTTTCGAGAAGTGTGCAAGAGAAGTGTTTCGAATTCCTCGTTGTCGATCGTTTCGCGGCTGGGCCGGGACTGGGCCGGGATGGGGCCGGGACGTAGCCAATCTAAACGGGCAGGCATAGGCGCGCGCGTTAATGCATACAAATGGGAAGGCTAATGTTCCTGTTAAGATTAAATGGAACGACGCGAGATCAGCGGGCGAAAGCGGCATATAAGAAGAAATCTGCGACGATGCGGGAAACAATGAGAGCTGTTACTCTCTTTGGTCGATGTTACTTTATCTTAAAGGCACGGCAGGCGAAGGGCACCGTTATCTCTCAGGCAAAAAGGGCAATGGCGAGTGAAAGATAGTGTGTCGGTGTATCGTCTTGCGCTTCCTGCTCGATGAGTAACGTTACCGCCCCGCTTTTATGCCCCCGCGCCTTCTTTTTTGCGTATTAAATTCTGCACGGATAATTCGACTAACGAACGATCGCGGACACTGGCTGCGTCGCGAGCGCGAGAGAAGAAGTATTCCATCAGTAGCAAATTACCGGCAATCGGCTCTCTTGCAAGAAGCGCCGTAAAATGAAACAGGCACCGCCGTCAGTATCGCCGTCAGTATCGCCGTCAGTATCGCCGCCAGTATCGCCATCTATGGCTGCGAAAATCCTTAAATGCTACAATAAAATTCGCTCTTCGCAGGAAGGGCCAGGTGAAGAAGAGGGGCGTCGAGACGCGAGAGGGAAGAGGATGTAAGGGAGAGTGCGGCAACGCGCAAACTGTTGGTAGACAGTAAAAGGGGAAATAAAGACGAGTGCCAGGATACGCCTTCTGAATGCTGCTCGCGCCGAGGCAACGAACGATCCTTATGATGCGCTGTATTCGCAAAACTCTCTACCCATCAGAGAGCGAGGAGAGCGACTCACTCTTTCGCTGCCGTTTATTTTAATTTCCTATCCACGGAAGAGCCCGTTCCTTTGTTCCCTGCGAACCTACCGCGCTTCCTTCCCTTTCCTTCTTCGCGCCGGCAATAGTATTATAGTACATAACTGTTCAATGTTTTTGCGATGCAAAGCTCTGATCAATTTTCGATGAGAGGAGAATGAGCGGGCGAAAAATAAAGAGATAGAGGGTGTTATGGGAAAAAAATGAGCGACGGCGGGCATTAGCCAGGGGTTATTTGGAGTGCGTGATAAAGGCGCCCGACGACGGAGACGATGGAATTCAGCGGGTAATATCAATTCAGGTACATGATTCACTCTGAGACTCACGGCGCGAGTCCCGGCATCGAGATGAAGATAAAGTCTCATCCTGGTCGGGCGAGATGAAAGTGCAGCGTCCTGGGGCGTCGGACACCTTGTTAGACGAGTTCGAGCACGGCACCCCTCGAGGAGGCAACCATTTGTTAAGAGTATCCTTCCATTCTCCTCTCCGAACTGGGCCCGTCCGAAGAATCGAAGAAATTTACAGCTAATCGAGAGACCGACTCCCTCCCTCCTCTCTCTCACGCACACGCACACCTTCTGCCTCCATAGCAAGCGGCATAGAATATCTTTCAATAATAGGATCAATAATAGGATCGATTCAGGTAAAATAATAATTAAGCAGAGCGGAAAGTGGAGGACTTAAACGGTATACTGCGTCGTATGAAAAGTTTGCGGAAGAGGTTTCTGGGATTGGAGGTAAATGTAATGGGGTTAGTGTCGGTTTCAGGCAAATTTCTGGTGGGCGCACGCGACAAACAAACTGCCTTCGTCCGCGTTCGCGGTCTGGCACGCACGAGGGTGGCTGGCTGGCTTGCTGGCTGGCTTGCTGGCTGGCTGGATGCCTGTATGGCTGGCTGGCTGGTCGGTTGGCTAACATAGCCTACGTACTCCCGACGTAGGTGGAGAGGACCGATACGCTCGCGAATTTGGGGTGGCCCATTCGGACAGGAGGCAAACCTCGCGGCAAGCCAGTGAATCAGTACCCAAGGTAGCCGTAAATCTGTCCCCCTGGAACGCCATCGCGCGACCAACGGAGGGAGGAAAACCCGTTTCCACCGTCGACCACCCTCCAGCCATCCCTCTAGTCACACTCTGAACGCCACCCCGTACATACCACCCCCGTATACGGCACATCGTGTACGCCACCCCGCCGCCACCAGCCTGCACGAAGCACGGAGCCCCGTGTAAGGGCTCATAACGTCCGACGGACAAGTGTTATGGTATGGCTTATAAGTGAATGCCACCCTCTAATCGGAAAATACGAGCTCGATTGTCGCGAGGGAGATTTTACTCTCCAATCGTTCTCTCGTCCTCTCTCTCTCTCTCCCCCCTTTCTCTTTCCTTCCTTTCTTTCTTGCGCCCGTACGTCTGCGCGCCCCTTCTCCTTCGCTCCCCCGCTTTTTTTTAAACCACTCAGCGGCAGCCGACCGCCTCTAACGCGCTTCTTTTATGGCCGAATTTGTAACTTTAAATTGGTCGGCTCGCGGCACCGTTGTATCCTGTCAACTCGAACCGCCCTTCCCTCTCTCTCTCTCTCTCTCACTACCTTCGAAACCGTACAACAGCCCGATTCCGCTCACGCACACCTCTCTATTCACCCACGCGTGCCCCTTGCAACCGTGAAATTTTGTAACCTTTGTTTTATTCTACGCTTTATCTCCATCCAATGGTAGAGAGAAATGGCAAATTATTCAGTGGCAAAGGGTGTACACCCTTTGCCGTTGAGTAACGGAAAATTTGTCGAAAGTCGGAATTTTTGAGAAAGCTGAGACTGATAAGGCCACGGTACCGTTTAGAGGCAGGTGACGTGCGAAAGGCAGGGCTTAACACCCTCGTTCGAAGTAGCGGGTAAGCTCGTTGGGGTGATTTGCTAAGCCCGCTAACAAATAGAAGGATAGATGGCGACGTTTCGACCCCTCTGCCACATCCGCTCCCTTCCTCTCGAGGAAATACCCTCGACGAATTACACACGGATAATGGGCTCTTTGAGCTTCGATTCGACACACTCGACGATACCATTACGTCGGCAGAGAAGGAAGCATCTTGCTGGAATTATGTTAAGCCGACCGGTCGCGATAACGTCGGAGCGGTTGAAATTAGATGGCGAAAATGGTAAAGGCTCGTCGGCGTACGGGGGAGTAGGAAGCGTGAGACTTGAAAGTTCATCGAGGCGAACGAGTGGCGGCCGAAGAGGAGGGCGGTAATAAAGCCGAGTTATGAGGGAAAGCGATGTTTCTCCGGTGAAAAGTCAGCTAGAAAAATAGTAACGCGTACCTGCCACTAGGAACACGTGGCAAGCAAGCCTAGTGACGTGCGAACCATGTTATTCTTGTATGGCCGTGGATTTTTTGAGGTTCTGCCTTCTGGGATACGTCTTCTGGGATCACGAAGGCGCGCGGCCTCCCGGGTCCCGCCTTCGCTTACAGCGCTATCTTGCACGATGCCCTAGCCTCTGCCTAAGCCTCTTCAGGCTGCCCAGTGTACGCCGACACTCCGTCATGCCTATGCTTCGTAGTAATAATTTCCATACTCGCCGATCGTTTCTACTCCCTACGGTGGTCGTTGCCATTAAATCATATCCGTGTGCGTGTAAACAGCGGGCATAATGCCGGGTAGCGAAAACGCAAATAGAGCGAGAGACTTCTTATTCGCCTTCCACCCCCTCCTTTTCTTCCCCCTCTTCCTCTTACTCGGAGACCTTTCTTTATCCGTCTAGCGGCTCGATGCGAGCGTGAACGAACGTTTTCACGAAAAAGTCCCACCTCGTTACCGGTTTCCAACCTCGAGGAGAGGATGGCAAGGGGCCAATTACGAACACGCGATCGGCAAAGGGACGCGCGAGAACTCTCGCGCGGCTTTCCGCGAATATTTCATTCGCGACGCCATCAGCGAACTGGCAGCTCGAGGTACCTCGAGGTACCTCTTAGGTAGCTCGAGGTGTCGAAACTCTATAGGTCTCTTTAGGTGGGACAAGCCGAGGAATGACTTGGGGAAAAATGCAGCTCGACCTAGGGACAAACGCGATTCCGAATGGACAGCTAGCCGATGTACGTCTCAATAGGCTAAACTGGTCGTTCCTTCGCTCGGCGGAGCTTATCAGTCTACCGGGCACCAATCTCCGAGGAAAAAGTCTTTTGCCCCGGACAACAATAATTCAGACCAATTAGCCGTGACACGATTGCGCTCGCAGGCAATTAGCGACGGGAATTAATTAGTCCATTATCTCCGTAGGAGGAGGATCCGGGGGAGCGAACGTCAGAGATTAGAGTAACAAAAATGACTCGCCTTCTTTCCGTCGAAGAGAGAGGGAGAGAGGGAGAGCGGGAGAGGATAAACGTTTCTCGATAAGCGGCAGAGTGCGACGCATGTTTTTAAACTGCAACTACCTTTTAGTTGGGAATTAATGGGGGGGGGGGGGCAAGGAATGTATGAGTCGTCGTTGGAAATTGTTAGTCGCGGCGGTAGCCGATGAAAAAGGAAACACGATTATCGTTAAGTTCCGACACGCCCCGGGCATGCCGACCAAGCGAATTCAACTTGTGGAAATCCCAACAGATTGCCACGGGGTTTGTCGCCCGGGCCAGGGTCCCTTTTCATGGTGGTTTCCTCATAAATAAAAATAACCATCGCACCCCTCGAGGGATACGTATACGGGATATCGCTTTCGTGTCTCCTCTCCCTGGCACCGGCAAATCAGAAAGAATCGTTCTCCGACTCTCTCTCTTTCTACCTTTTCTTTCATTCTCATCCCTCCTTTCGGCCCCACTCGAAGCACGCGCGACCTTCTCCTCCTCCTCCTCCTCCTCCTCCCCCTCCTCCTCCTCCTTTTCCTCGCAGAGCGTACATTGCATACCGTTCACTTTACCTTAATTGCTCTCCTCTCTCGTAACGAAAGAAATGGAATACATGTATTATAATTTGGAGGTGCGTCAGAGTAAGAAAATGTTTGCTCCGTGCATATGGGCAAGCGTTTGGTAGCGATAACATAGAGGGGTCCCAGCCGTGCCGGCGCTTCTGCTCTGGCGGCTGCTACTGCCACTGCCGCTGTCACTGCCGTCGAGAGGGTGGAGACACCCCGGTTATGGGACCCACGGGACTTCGGCCGCGGGCTACGCAACGAATTTCAACCCCAACTATGTAGATACACGCCGTATGAGGATTTTCGACCTCCACGTGGACTTTTACCCCAGCTCCTATCTACGTCGCACCCTCGCTCCTTCCCTATCTCTCTCCCGCCATTCTCTCCCAGTCTATCCTGACCCTTAACAGACACACACGGATATTTGCTATTTCGATCTCTAAACGACTAGAAAGTCGAACCTTCGACATTTCGAAATCTCGACCATTTCTCCCCCTCTCTTTTGCCGTCTCGCTTCGAGGCGAGGTCGAAGGCCTTTCTAGCCAAGACCGCAAGGATATCATTCCTAGAGACCTTCCTCACCCAAGATGAAGAGAGAGAGAGAGAGAGAGAGAAAGAGTATACCCTACGGTCAGCCGCCGACGGCGCACACACTGAGAGTCGAGAATTTGCCAAGTTGGCGAAAATATGTTTGGGATTCGGCATCTCGCGCCTCTCCTCCCCTCCCCTTCCCTCTCCCCTTCATTCTCGCACGCCTGATCTCTTTCGGACGATCAGCTCGATGCGGGGGATGAAATTGGCTCGGAATCAGTTTTACGAGCCGAAATATTGAGCCATTCTCTCCTCCGAACTGGCGGCACTCGCGGCCTCGCATTTTAGCGCAGAGAGAGGGCAGCGAAACGTAATGCGATCGATCTTCGAAATTCCCGCTCGTTCTCACGCGTTGCGCCGCCAACGGAGGAAAAGGTAGGACGGGGAAGGGGGTGAGGGGCGAGGGCGAGGGGCGAGGGAGGAAAGCAGCCGGGCCTTGGAAGTCCATTGATTCGCGTATCATCGTAATTTCACGGCGCGTTACCTAGGCGAAATAACTCGGGGGACCGCCGCGACCGCCCTACCTATACCTACCTCTCTCTCTCCCTTTTCCCCCTTCCCTTACCCCCACCCCCTATGTCGCTGCCTTCGGCTTTAAACAAGCCACGAAATTGGTTTACTTTTCAGCCTGGGAGCCACCCTCGTCTGCTCGCCGACGACTCGAGAGGGAGTCAGAGGATGTCGCCGATCTGATGGATAAGCGGCAAGAGAGACCGACTAGAAGGCGAACTGGAAATAGAGGCAAAATGAGCAAGGCTCAATTATCTTCCTCTCTTTCGTCTTTCATGCATGGTCTATACGTCCTAGTACCGGGTAGGATTTAAAAGTGCCGCATATGTGCACAATATGCACCTACGCGGCATTGACACGACGTCAAAATGTAAGGGGGGAAAAAAGGTGAGGCGAAGCGTTGTCGAGCGGGCAGAAAGCCGGAAGCGAGGCGAGGGAGGCGAGGGAGAAGGTTGAATTACATCACCGTCAGAGGACAAAAAAGCATCGAGCCTAATTTCGTGCACCTTCTCTCTCGGTTCACCCCACGACGTTCGTACAGCCCCTTCGGAACAGCCACCTAGACGACCGACACCATCCCACGGCTTTCCGTTCGGGAATTAGCCTTTTAAATTGGCTCACCTACACCGACCGTTACTGCCCTCCCTACCGGCGACTCGCAGCTTTTTAGTGAATCGAGGGGGATGAATGCTCTCTTTCTTCCCTCCCTGCTTTCTCGCCGCCCTTTCCCCCACCCTCGATTCGCAATTATTTGTATGAAAGTTGGAGAATTTGCCGGTGAGCCGCGTTTCGCAAACTGTCTTGCGACAATGAACGGTGGCGAAATTTGGACGGCGATCGGGCAACTTTGTCGTCGCTATTTGTCGGGCAAAGCCAATTACGAGCGTGCTCTGGCCAAGTTCGGAGAAGGAGGACCGTTATTCTCCATCAGAGTCAGCGTGACTGTCCTTCCAGCTGTCAATGGAACTGAATGCTCCTTGTTAAAGCGTGTCGCGTTACGAGCCATCATGGCTTATAATTAATGGATGGATAGAAAGGAACGATTCGCGCCTCTGTCGGAGAACGGAGCCTCTCGAAAGGGAGGGGATGCTAGCGAGGGAGGAAATCGGAAAGAACTACTCGACTATCCCATTTCCTCGGCAAACGATTCCAAGTGTCATTTGCGATGGGCAAGAATAGCGGGCCACTTTGACTGTGGCACACGCCCGGGCCACCGCCGGAAGTTGGGGCTAATGTGTTTGATCAGGTCCCCGGGTCAGCGGTTCGCGAGAATTCGATATCCGCTCCGGATACTTTTCTCACGTCGGGTGCCCGTAATCGAGCACTAGCTCAGTGCTACCCAGACCATATCAGACCAGATCAGACCAGATCAGACCAGACTAGACGAAGAAGGGAAATTGCACTGTACGGATTTCTCAAGCCGGATCGATGAACGACGAGACGTTGTCAGCGATGGATGCCCGACAGGCGGTGACTGTCGCCGATAGAGGGATTGAAATCCATGTTGAAAGTCGATCGCCAGGTTGGCAACAGGCCTAACGCCGCTCACGGAGGATCGTCCGTTGGCGGATGAGTAAGACCGCGACGAGCATTCGCCCATTTCTCCCGACGTTCTATAACTTCGCATACCACTGTCTTTATTGCACTCGTGGGAAAAGCGCGCCATCCATAGATCACTGGCGCAATATTGCGCAAAACGCGAGCCAGCCTCCCGGCCTCTCTCTCTCCGCCTCTCTCCGCCTCTCCCGTTCTTTCTCTCCGGAGTCTAGCACGCGTCCCTCCTTTCGAAATTTCCTCTTACGGTTTCTCCCTCTTTCTTCTCCCCACTTGCCCCCCCCCCCACCTCTTCCCCTCTATTCCTACCTCCCATTCGCCCGCTCGTGGGAGTAGCTACATTCAATGTCCCGGCCATATCTCAGCTCCGGGAGACACTTTAATGAAAAATCATACCGCGAATGCACGTACCGCCGGGTATAGCCCGATATTTCAGCCGGAATGAGATTTTAGACGGGAATAAATAAGGAGTTAGAGGATCCGCCTACGTGAAAGCGGAGCGAGTCGATCGACTCTCCTCTCCTCTCCTCTCCTCTCCTCTCCCTTTTCTCTTCTTCCTGGCTTTTCGTCAGCTCGCACTCTGTCTTTCCGTTACACGTCGGAATTTTGCAATTCCAGTGGAACGGCAGTCGGCGTTCAACGATCCCGAAACGGAGGGAGAATTATTTCCGAGAGCGAACGGACCGACCGAGTGCGAACGAGAAACAGCGTGGAGCCGAAATTTCGGAAGGAAGCGAACATTTCCGTGTCCGGTGTAATTTCTGATCAATTGTCGATGGGAAATCAGTTTCCGCCGTTTGCCCGTGACGGTCATTTTTTCCAAGTTGGGACTCCGTGTATGCATGTACGACTGTATGTTAGTACGGACGCGCCTCCCGCGTCTCATTATGCGCTCGTATTATTACTGCGGCCGTCGCTGGGTCGCTTTCCAATTTTCCCCTGGGCCCCGACGGTAAGAGGGGCGCAGAGAGGGGCGCAGGGAGCGTCGGTTGGGGCAAGGGGGGATAAAAAAGTTGGCTTATCGGTAGGCGATAATCCGAATTCCCGTGGGAGAGACGGGACATCGGTTGGGCACGGTGGGCGTGTGCGCTCGACTCGCGGATTAGGGAACATATTTCGTAATCCAGGCCAGATACGATCCGCGCTACGAATCGGCAACGCTTCTCCATTCCAAGGGTTAGCCGCCCGAAGAGAGATACGAGTTATTATTACAAAGATCCTCATGTATCTCAATGACCTATCGCTTCGCACGGGACTTAAGAATTAATGGACTTCGGCCATCCCGCCCGCTCGCGTGTCCCTTTTTTCCTTCCCTCGGCGTACATACGCACCAATACAAGCACACGCTCGCACGCACCCGTAACCCACGACTCCTTACTTCCACTTATGCCAATTCTCGCTTCTCACCGATGACATTTGCCGAATCTGTCTTTTCTTTCACCGGACTGACGGACAGGTACTCATCGAAATTGGTCATATTGTTAGGTACCTAATTTTGAGAGAGACTCGCGCGTGCATGCTTGAAAAGTATAATTTTCGATCCGGAAAGAGGCGAAATCCCTGTTAAAGACTCGCACCCACCGCAAAAAGGGGCTTGCCACTGCTCCGACAATACCCGCTATGAACTGCGTTAACTTATTATTACGAGGATTCTCATGTATCTCAATGACGCATCGCTTCGCACGGGACTTAAGGTTTAATGGACTCCGTTCCTTCCCTTCCACAGAGAATACACCCCTCTTTTACTTTTGCCACAGTTCTGCCCTCTTCCCTCCCGCCTCTTTCGCCCTTCTGCCATCCCACACGCGTCGCGGCTCTCTTTTACTTTAATGTCAATAACTAGATATTCGTATGCATGTATGAATCCACCTATATCTACGGAAGCCGGAAATGCAATAATTGTTCGCTTCATTCTTTTCCAAATATTTCGTGTCGAGAGTTACGCGAGACAAATTTTGTTGCAAGCATAAAAAAAAAGTTGCCTCGTATCATAGAGAAAAGGTGAAAGGAGAAGCGAGCGGGGAATAGATCAGCTAGACGGTTGTCTTAATTAACGAGATTTTAAAAATGTGATGGCACGTTCAATCCTGCCCGACTAACTTCAGCTCGGAGAGTAATTCTATTAGGCAGTGGCGTACCATCGTAAAGGGTTGCGCGCCCGCGCTCTGCTCGACTTTACCGGAGTAACTGAGTGAGTGAGCGAGAGAGAGAGAGAGAGAGAGAGAGAGAGAGAGAGTGAGAGAAGGGGGTAGGAGTGGTAGGTGCGGGGAAGGCAGAGGAATGGAGAAGCTCGAGTGAGAGAGGTGGTTGTCGTCGGTGGCAGGGGTGTAGTGCCCCCTGGGGCACCCTCACGCTAACTGGCTGCGACTGTGGCACGGACCCCTTTACGATTCCGACTTAATTTATGTATCATCCGAGAGTTAAGTAATTTCTCCTCACGACGTATCTCCGTCCTGCTGCTCGAGCGAATTTCTTATCCTCTCTCTCGCTCCCTCTCTCTCTCCAAAATTCTCTTCTGCCAAAATTGGTCAACGTCATTTGCATCGAATAATCCATTAGTCGACCGAATCGAATCGTCGGTTAAAGAGACTGTTGATCTTACATAAAGGTACTGATTCGTGGTTGGTGCCCCTTTTCAGCCGAGATGTCGGATTGGGAGTACGGATCGAAGACATGGATAGAGGTAGGAGAAATGGAGAAGCTCGCTTGAGATTTGGGAAGAATTGAGGGACGCGAAGGTTAAGGATGGCCGGGGTGCCGCGTCCGCTAATTAAAACGCGAGAAAGTTTCGCGGCGGCCCCGAGGAAACGAGTTTAAATCTGTTTCAGACCAGTTTCCAACGAGCGGTGCCTTAGTGGCTCCCCCGTGGACCGTTTCCGCCGTGACTGCACCCCCAGCACTTTATTACGAGTCTAATCTGTCTCGGCGCGAAGCCCTGCCGGCGCTTTCGGACTCGAAAGCAGCCGGACTGGGGGCAGCTATTTAACCCCGAAGCTAATTGCGTACTTTCGACTTTCTCGACGAAAGAAAAGACCGAGAGAGGAGCGGAGAGATATATCGACTTACCCCGGACAGTCATTTCTTTACTTTCCATCATCCGCTCCTCCAATCCGCTCCACCGATCCGCCCTCGTTACTAATGAACTCGGTAAAAATGAAGTCGCTTCGAATTCGAGCGGCACAAAGGAAAAGAAGCAGTGCAAGACTAATATACGGTATTCCCGTTACCGATGACGAGATGAAGAGGAGGCAAGGTCGACGTATCGGGGTTCACCTGCCGAATTAAGTTATTTGGGGCGGAACCGTACCGTCCCTTAAATGATTTAGACGCACGATCGGGACAGCCGAGCAAAAGAGAAGAGAAGATGGAAGGAAGGAGGAAGAAGGAGAAGGTAGGTGGGTATAGCAGCGATAGGGGGATGGAAGGGGATAAAAAAATTGGCGATCTCTGGAGGTACGGTCGATAGATAGCACGAGACATGTGGTGGACGCGCGCTGTAACGGAGCAGAACTTTGGAGTCCGCCACAACGGATACGCTCGACGCCTGTTACACACTCTAATTGCATCTTACACCAATGAGCAACGTATTACCGGGTAATATATTACCCCAAATTATAGGTGATAACCGAGCGGGACATTACGATCGCCACTTTTGACCAGATGGGTCGGGTCGGGCTGTCGGGTCGAGTCTGTCTGTTTGTCGGTCGGACGGTCGGTCGGTCGGTCGGTCGGTCGGTCGGTCTCTCAGTTACTCGCTCACTTTTCAGTGGCCGGTCACGTTGCGGCATATGGGAACCCATAAATATCGGTCAACTTCCTATTCTCCTTTGATTTCTCCTCGTACCTCTTGCACACGCAGTAGAATCGGACACGTTCCCGCTTCCATCTCTGTCCTCCGTTAACGCAATACTGGGAAGAGAGACTTTATCTCGCACTGATTATACCGGAAATCTAATTTCGAACGAGCTTAAGGTTGCCTCTCATTATTGTGGAAGCCAGCGCGGTCACATTGGCGTATGTAGCTCGCATGTTTGCGTGGGTGTGCGTAGAAGAGGGGTAGAAAGAGAGAGGACGCACACAGTCTCCCCTCTCACTGTTCTACTCGCACGCCCGTACAGCGCCGCTAACTTCGTTAATGTATAATCCAGGCTGGTTCCCCGGGGCTGCGTTGGCGTGATATAAAATCAGTAAGCTTTAGTAAATTTCGTTTAAACAATCCAGTAAACAATTTTCCGGCGCTGTGCACGGCAAAGTAACGGCACCCAAGTGGCAGTTGCGCACCTGCACCGCTTCTATCTCGCGTTGCGTTTACCCCTATCGTTGGCACGCCCTATATAGACTCGAACCTCTGACCGTCTAGCTCTTCATCTCTCTACTCCTCTCGCGCCGTTCTCACCTCGCCGCGTAAACGTCTTATCGGTACTTAGATCCACTCTCTGAAACGTTCTTCGCGACAAAAGACATTCAGAGACAAAGACGGAAGGTGGCAGAGGTGGAGTGGCATTCGGCGGGATGACGGCATACATTTTTCCCGATTTTTCCCGATTTTCCCGATGCGAGGAATAATTCTCGTCCGACAGGGAAGCCGGGACGCCAATAGCCAATGGTAAAATCGTTCGTAGCTTAAAATTCGGAGGGTGGAAAAAAGTGCACAAATCATCGAGCTCGCTCTCGGGGCGACGTATCGAACGGGACCATAAATCGCAAATCAAAACGTGTCAAACGGCACTGGCGCGAAATTAAAAGTGACGGGCGCGCGCATCTACGGCTGTGTTGAGGTTTGCGATGCAGAGCGCGGGGAGTGTATGAGAGGGCCATACAGGGATATAGAGAGGCATACAGAGGCATCGGCACGCATCCAGACGCATCGGCACGCACGCAGCACGCATGCAGCACCCGGAACACAAAGCACGTATATCGCCACAGCGAAAACCGCTCCGCCATAATTGTGAGTTACGGTGATCACGCCGGCATTTATTTATTCGCCACCGCTGCCGTTATTTATGACGAAAATGCATCAGCGCTTATATCTGGCCCGGGCCGTGCGGCATGTCTCGATATATTTTACGGTATCGATGACGCGTCGATATTTCATCGAAAAATTTGAAAATGTAACTACTCACTCAGCCCTCCCAGCCACCAGCCTTCCTCTATCCCTCTCACTTTTTTTTCCCCAACGAGCTGCATCTTGTCAAATGGCCCGTCCTATAAACAAAATTAGAATCGGCAACCCTCGTTAGCGAATCTTCGAACCGTCTTTTATCTTTTCAACTTTCTCTTCGGACGTTACGCTAACGTAACGGACGCCTTTTCTCTACGATTCCGTATCCTCAATTTTTTGTTTGAGATCCAACTGTTTTAGGCGTGAAACGCCGTACAGTAATATTTAATATGAAGGAATTATGATTACTCTATTCGCGAGGGAGGCATTCGAGAAAGTTTAAGGATGACGAAAAAGGTGGTGAAGTAGGAACTGCTTGGCGAGTAAATTTTTCATTTTTCGAAGCCTCCTTCAGAGCGCCGATCGTTGAACGGCTCTTACGGAGTTCCCTTGACCTTTTACTGTCTTGAGGTCACGCCCTTCCTCTTTCCAAGACAAAAGGGTTCGAAACCCTTTAACGAGGAAAGTTTTGCCAGAAACGAGGCACTTGGAAATTTTCGAGGGTCGCTTTAAATATCCAAAAGCAGGAGTCCTCCCGCCCGTTTCTCTCCCTCTCTCGGAGATACGTAGACAGCTCCATTCTGTTCCTCCTCGACGCCATGATGGTTCTAATTTAACGCTAGCTAACGGGAGCGGAGCTGGGCGGGGTGTAATCCACCCTCTAACACACATTCGGACTAACGATGGACTGTTTCGGGACAACGAATAAACAAAAAAAGCGCCGATCCTCCATCAGGTTGATTGGCAGGGCGCCGGAGGAATTGCGACGTGGATTTTTGAAAATAGAGTCCGGAGCGGCGCGACGCTTCCTCCCCTCCGACGCCTCGTCCCTCTCTCCCTCTCTCTGACTCGCTCGCTCGACTTTACAATTTTTCGACGTTCCCTACGGAGCACGTTGTTAGAGAGAAAATAATGCCTAAACTGACTGCAATTACCCGGGTGTGCGCCCGGATAAATTTGTGAAATTTTATTTGCGCCCGAAAGCCCAATTATAAATCGTCCGGTCTCGACGGGGGTTTCAACGAATCGTTCGCTATATCAAGTTATACGCTTGGAAATATTGAGCATAGGCGAATATTGTCGTTCGGTCGGTCGATGGGGGATAAATTGCTCTTTCTTGGATAGGGGATGGCTAGCTTACAGTTCTCGCATTATATAGAAGGGCATGGCCGGTATAGGGAAGGTGTCGGAGAACGTGTACAAAAGGTGTATAGGAGGTGTGCAGCGCGAGTGAGCGGACGAACGTACGGGGTTGCGTTCGCTAATCCCTATACGCTGCCGCGCTCCAGGCCAGATTCGAAATTCCATTTCGCGACTACCGAGGCGGAAGGTACGCGTACGTGTCCGGCAATAATGAAAATTTTCAAATTTCACGCTCGATTATCCGCCGTCACTGTGGCCCGCTCGCCATTTGGCGCGTTTAAAATCGGCATGTCGAACAATGATGCGCCACCCTTCCGCGCCACCCTCCCACCCTCTCCTCTCCTCATCCTCCGCCACCTCCCCGAAAATCGAGCCTCCACCGCTGTCCACGCGAACTTCGCATCCGATTTAAGGAGAGTTAATGCCGTCGTTTCGACGCCTATAAATTTTAACAACGCAATCTGCCATCTTTATTTCGCAACGCGCCTCTCTCATCAATCTTTCAATTAGACACGTTCGCTCGTTTCTTTATCCGCTTTATAGTTACGTTCGCTCACTTTTTGTGTCTCTCGACCGAAGATGAGATTTCTGATGAAAATTAATATTATGCGCCGGTGGAGATCGATCGAAACGAACGACGGGAGAACAGATTTGCCGATAGGTGAATCTTGGAATTTTGACGTTCGATCAGTTGCCATTTGGCGCGTTTAGAGCTGCATCGACGATGATAGAAAAGGAGGGAAAGAGGGAGGCGGAGGGAGGTAGGTATAATCTGGCAGCTCGAATCAAGTCGTACCTACTCGGGGTCCGAATTATCTTGCGGCGCATCGTCGCAGTCTGGCGAATGGACAGATGGTGCGCCGCCTCGGCAAGGAGCAACGACAGGTTGGTCCTGGGCACCGGCAGCATTTCGTGGTTCATTTGCGGTACCCAGGGGTGCCATCTATTATCGAGGGTCCGCCCGTTACATCCGAACTTTCCTCTCTCCATCGCTCTCTCCTTCGCCCTTCGGCATACCTACTGCCGCCAGCATCCCTCGCTTGCATGTCGCGGACCTACTCTTTCAGGGGGTTGTTTACACGGTGCAGGCGGCTCGATTTAATTCGGTGATGATTTTTTAACGAGTACCAACTACGCGCTCTGACACTTTGCCACTCGACCCTTCTGATTTATCGTATTATCGTATTCCCTCTCCCTCCTCCCGCTTCTTATTCCTCGAGCGAAACATTGGCTCCGTCTAATCGGGTCGCAGTACCTCGGTACAGCGAGTGCCGTCTCGACGATCCTCTTCCTCACCTTTTCTTCGCCTATCAGCTATCCCTACCTGCCTACCTCCCTTTCATCCGTATCCTACGGAGCGGGCAGCTCATTCGCTCGTACGTTCGCGCAGACAATCGCCGGACGAGCCCTTCTTCCTCTCCTTTCGGAGGGGCCTCTTTTTATGCGCCTTCCTTTCTCGCGCTCTTACCGTCGCCTCCGTCACTGCTGATGCCGCTGATGCCGCCGCCACCACCACCACCACCACCACCACCACCATCATCACAACCGCCTACGGGCCTTTCATTAATCTCGCGTCTCTCAATTTATTTTTGCCTCTTGTTAGGTGCGAGGTCCAGCTTCTCGGATGGTTACGTCTCACTCAAGAAGAAGGCGCGATCTCGTGCTGTGTGATAATGAAAAGAAGAGGAAGAGAGGAGGAAGAGAGGAGGAAGTTTGCCAGAAGAAGAGAGCCCTTTCTTCTCTTCCCTCCTCTTCTCCTCTCGATCTCGGCGGTAGAAGGTTGACGGGCGCTGCTCATTCTGCCGTCAACGGCAGCGCTCAGCATTTTCATTTTCATTCGATCCTCATGAAATTTCTATTCTTCCGGAGCCGACGACATGGAAACACGATGCCGTATGGGTTGGGAGTTGGGGAGAGGTTCGTAATTAAGGTCCGATCAACGAAAGCAGCCGTAACGCGATGTGGCGACCGATCAAAAACAGTCTCCTTATCCGTTCGATCGATCTTTCCGACTTGGTTGGCTGCCGCTACTCGTCCCACAGGACCGAAAAAGGGGAGAATTCGACGAAGCGCTGACGTGTCCCGATCTGACGACTCCCGACAGGGACGTGTTCTATCCTCTATCCTACCGGTGCTAACTCATTGTTCCATCGACCCCTCTCTCGGCGACATCCTTCGGGGCAGCGCGATGCTGGCTGCCTCGGCGCCTACTTTGACGCTTGCTTTGACGCTTGCTTTGACGCCTGCTTTGACGCTTGCTTTAGGGCCTCCTATGAGGCCTGATTTGAGGGCCGCTTCGAGACCCGCTTCGAGGCCCGCTTTCACGATATCTCCGATCGCACCGCTGTTACGTTTACGGACGCATGTTGCCCCAAACATCCTAATGATCGTCCCGATAGTTACAGACTGTTAACAGCGATGATTCTTCTCCCCCGCCCATTGTCACCGTTCGTCCAGACTGCCATTACGTTGGCAAAAGAAATATTCGTCGGCGGATGATCAATCTGAGGATTGTTTTTCTCCCGAAACAATCTGGCAACCCTCCCCGCTCGAGACAATTCTTTGGCGAAAGAGAAGAACGACACGCTAACGATGCGATCGCAACGACTCGTGTTATTCGATTCCCCAGGTCTCGTGGGGTCCCAAATGCATTTGCGGGTGACCAGGAGTCGATCCGATTCCGCTGACAAAACGATCTTTCCCCGCGGCTCCTTTGTCATTTCCGGCAGTCCCAATCGAAACGATTCGCTGTCGACGCTCGTCGCCCGTAATTCCGTCTTCCTCTCGATCGATTCTCAAACGACATTCTAAGAGGCATAGGACCGACTTTGTCGTTAGAGTCTGTGCGATTTAAAAGGAATGAGCTGGCAATTAATAACCGGTCGGGCAACTGGAGCACATGTCGAGGTAGATATACAAGAGTGAAAAAGTGTCGGAAAAAGTGTCGGAAAGAGGGAGCGCGGAGGTATTAATTGGCGGGCGGCAAAATGAGCGAGAGAATCTCTACGTCGACGTTCTGGATATTCCATTTCCAGCTCGTTGCTCGCTGCCGCGGTGATATAAATGCTAATTCGTGACGGGCATCTCCGATCGAGACCGGAGGAATCCGTACCTAATTTTCCTGCTGCCAAGGGATTCACCGCGGCTAGAGACAGCCCGCCTCCTCATCCTCATCCCCATCCCTACCCCCTCGCTCGCGGAAATACGAGTAACACGTTCCACTTTTCGTTCAAACTTTGACGTACGCGGCGCGTGCACCGCTTTAATTGCATCCTCCACCGTCTACGATACGATCGTTGTAATTTCCTCGGATCAAATTTCACCAAATTCATTCACCCTTTTGAGGAGGGTTGTCCCACGGCTGACGTCATCGCTGTCGTTCCTTTCCACTCTCGCGAATTAGCTTTTTCGCAGGCGGGATTACTGAACAAAAATTATGTTGCAGACACCTTAGCGAAACGACAGAGTGAAAGATTTCTGGCTGGCAATTAAGTTTCTGCGTCGTCGGCGTGAATCGCGGCTACATCGACAGTGTAGAAGAATCGGTACACGATCGTTAATTGCAGCTCTCAGTAAGGGGAGGTGATTTAGGGCTCATTGTGAAGGCGTACGATTGTACGGATAGGAGGTTAACGGAAAAGAGACGTACGCGCATCACTGGGAATATCAGTTATCGCCATCAGGGTTGACGTGTCGCATTTCTCGCGCCCATCGTTATCCACGGATAAAGGAGGCAATTAAGCGCATCGTCATTGTGCGCGAGCCTACACGCCTCTACACGCCTATAGACGCCTATAGCCGCCTGTACACGCTCGAGATTCAAAAGTAGCCGGCCACGCGATGTCGCGAAAAGAGGACAATGTAGTCGGTCGCGTACATTCTCCGTTCCTCGGCACTGCCCGACAGTCTAAACACGACTCGCCTCTCGTTACCGGCACATTTGTCCTCGCTAATTAATAAGCCCATCCGCTGCTCCCTTTCTTTCGAGCCGACTCCCATTATTCGCCGATGGCAGTCTCTTTCGGTTGGAGGTCTCTTTCGAGAGACGAAATCCTCTTCTTACAATTCTCTCTGCTCCGCCGTCCGCAGGATTGCCGGCGAGATTAGCGGCGCGATTAGAGGCGAGATTAGCGCGTTTAGCGACTGGTAACGGATTGGCCGTGTTGGGCGGGCATTAGCGTTAAAACTGAGCGACGATTCAGGATGGAAAACGATCCCCCTGACAATTTGGCGCCTCGGCTCTGCTGCCCCGCTAGCGCTGGGAGTGGGCTAAAGGGGTTTGCGCGGCTCAACTGGCGGCAAGTAACATGTAAGAGGGTGGGGAGAGGGGGTATGCGGAAACGGAAGGTTGGCGGAAACTGAAAAATCAAGAGGCGCCGCCCGCTCTTGGCGGAATGGTCCGCTGGTGGGGATAATAACCTGAAATTAGCAGCTAATGTGGATCGATGTGCACCGTCGACGTCGCGGCTCGCCTCTTTTAAGAGCGATAATAAAAAGGAAACGATTTCGCCTTGGTGGCTCGAGGCGAGAGTGGCGAGGCGAGAGTGGCGCGAGCGGCGAAACGAAGAGAGAGGAGGGTTGCGTCGGGTGCCTGCCAGAGGGTTGCAACCTTCGGTAGGGTGCTCGACGGTGGAAGTGTCCGGCGAGCGCACCGCAAAAGGATGGAGGAAGATAGCAGTCCTCGGTACAATAGAGGGTGAGAGGGGCTTCGTCGAGGGAAGGAGAGAGACGCGGGAAGGAACACCCTCGCACGCGAGGATAGGAGGGAAAGAGAGGAAAGTAGCGGGAACCGAGCAGGAAGAGGCGTTTCCAACGAGCGCAACGAGACTTCTTGGTCGGACTTTCGCCCCGCCTACGCCTCAACGCCGCCGACCCCCACTGCCGCCTCTCGAGAGAGGGTAGCTCCCCACCGGTTGCCTTCGATTGCACGCCGACATTGCCGGAGAGCCGACATTGCCGGAGAGTCGACATTGCCACCGCCACCACCACCACCACCACCACCACCACCACCACCACCACCACCACCACTACCGCCACTCGAGAGTGAGTTACTCCGAGGGAGAGGGAGAGAGAGAGTGAGAAGAAACGCCAGTCTCTCTGACACTCGTAGTCATGGTGACCGACGAAAAGCGTCGCCCGGGATTGTTCGAAACAATTATCTGGCGCTCAATTCCACTCGTGCTACCTACCCCTACACGTTTCCCACTCCCTCTCTCTCTCTCCCTCTCTCTCTCTCCCTCGCTTTCCCTCTTTCACCTCCCATTCGGGGAACGTCGGATTTTCTCGGTGTGGCGAGAACGCTTAGGAGCAGTCGCGGTCACAAATCGTTTCCGCGAATAAAAATCAGCCGCTGACGTTGCTCTTACGGCACTTCCGGCACCCAATTGTTTCTAACGTCACCTATGAGATTACATTTTTAGCGGGATGATGCTGCCCCGCGCAACCTTGAGCCTCCTCCTTCGAGACGGCTGCAACCGCGGTCATCGAGGTGCGAGGAAAAATATGAAAAACGATGTATCTCCGGTATAATCTCCACTTTGCGTCGCGCGGAAAGCATAAATATTTTTCGCATCCGCCCACCCTGCTACCCTCCGCTGTATTTCGCCCGAGCTTTATTTTGTCACATTCTGGAGGGATCCAGGCTCAGTATGTAAGAGTTCGCGTGGTTAAGGGTACCACGATTCGAGCAAATGTGTTTCACGCTTCGCTAAGCGACGGCACGATTGGAGATCAGAAAGATGTACGGCACCGAGCGAGTGCCTCCTTCGAATATAAAACCTTATGTACAACCAAAATGAAAAATTCCCTACCTTCGCGAAAGCGAGAACGACTCGGTGGCAACGAAATTTCCCATTTGTCGTCAAACGGAGGAAAGCCGTATCCTGTCGGCAATTAAAATAATCGAATCAATTCTACCGATTGACAAAGAAATATTATTCGCGAAGGAAGTATGTAGATGAAACTCAAGTTATTCGCGGTGGACTAGCTGTCTTTCAGTTCTCGTGCCTATCCCATTCCCTTCCAGCTTTGCCTTTTCCCTGTCTCCTTACGTAGTCGGCAAGGCTGTGCGAAGGATGCGAAGCTGATCTTTCCACCCATGGCTGACTGCTAAGCGGAGATTTTCTGAGAGGACTGTATGTGAGGGCTCTGTTATTTTCGCGTACATCCAGATATCGTTTCCGCATCACGTCTATGCTATTCGCCTCGGTTCACGTGGAAATAAATATGTTCCCCTTATCGTTCCTGCCCAACCGATCAAGGGGCAACGATTCCTGAAGCTTTGAAGCACCGAACGGGGGATACGCTTTACAATGCCTCACTCTCTGTCCCTGATAATGCATGCATCGACATAGTTTCCTATCGCGCC
This sequence comes from Anoplius nigerrimus, assembly GCA_914767735.1. Lineage (NCBI taxonomy): Eukaryota > Metazoa > Arthropoda > Insecta > Hymenoptera > Pompilidae > Anoplius > Anoplius nigerrimus. The sequence goes on from OU612090.1 coordinate 10,193,440, forward strand.
AAGGAAGAATCAGTCGAGCGGGGTGCGGTTAAACTGTCGATATCGATGGTTTACCACTTTTATAACGACTCGTAAGAGTACCTCTACGCGCTCTCCGCTTTAGCTGGCCGAAGATTTCGATCGTTTCGAAAATTGTCCTCGAACAATGGACCTCAAATTTTCTGCCTGGAGGGAAAGATCGCGCCTGCGCAAAGATGCGCAAAGATGCGCAAAGACGAGCAAAGGGCAATTAGCTGAATGAGCGCGGAAGAACGCCTTCGTCGAATGATTCGACAGTCGATGGCAGGAGGCTGCACTCTGGCCAGAGCATCAATAACGTCTAATCACCCTGGCGCAGAACCGATCCTGCTTCGGAGCTCCGGTGCAATTTCGTCCTCTAAGCGTTCGCCACAAATCACACCCCGACGCGATTCGGGAACCCCCCATTCGACATTTAAACTCGCCCGGATTATGGAGCCCAGCCTCGTGCGCGACCGATAATTAATCGCCCTCTATCCATTTTACGACCGGTTGCCTAAGCACACCCACCCGAAACTCCCGCAAAAATCAAAAAATTATTTACATTATTGCTTTTAACGTATTCGCGACAATACCACCTTTCATCTTACTTATTTTACCGAATCCGAATATTCTGTTCTTCTTCAGAAAATTAAATAAAATACTATCTAGATCATACTGCTTGTACGCTCGCCCGAGACTTGCCTGTGTTATTCTGTGGGTCTGAAACTTAAATTTTCTTGTTACTAACTTATGCGAGTTTTATAATTGTTTAGCCATAATATTCATACTGTATCACTCTCACCCGGCTGTGTCCGTATGAATTTATCATTGCCGCATTGTTTTACACAAACGTGCGTTATACATCACCCCCAAAGTCGTATGGCGAATGTATGCAAGCTTTTGGAGTATGTTTGACCTCCTTTTTCTCTCCTACTCCAGGCTTTTATCATACTTTCATACTATTTTACATTATGTTACACTATTTTACGTTGTTTCATGTAATAATTGACGGAGATTTTCGCTTTTTGGAGGATTTTAGCCCATAGAAGCGCGTCTTAGCCCCAGTTTTGACCACGTTTGATAGTCGCATCCTTCTAATATGGGACTGAGCGACCAATGAAGGGTACTTTGGCACTATTTGGACCTATTGAAAGGTGGAACCTTCAAAATCGTCGAAAAACGCGAACAAATTTTAGGTCTTAGATTGGATTTTTAACTATCCTATCCCATAGATTTTAACTCGCCCTGAAAGTGGGTCGCGCGCAAAGTTCCGAATTCTCAATAGTTTCGAAGATACAGCTATTTTTCGAGGTCGAAAAAAAATTTTTTGAAAGATCGACTTTCGACGATAGTCCTATCTTAAAGTACGCGTCGAAAGCGCTTTGCCGATTTCGAGTCGGCGCTCTACCGTGCTCACTCAAGCGTGCTTTTTTCTCAATTTCTGAATTCTGTACCTGGGATCGAGCCCGGGACCGCTGCCTTATGAGCCAAGTACTCTACTAATTAAATGCGAGTTCTAGAGTCGTTTAGCGTACATATTCTTACCGAGCGATTCTTACAGAACTTGGTATTACGATATTTTCATTACTACTCTACGGATGCGTTGTTCCAAATGAAAAACATCGTAAACAAGCCGATCGTTAAAATTCGATAATAGGTAGAGAGAACGATAGTAGGTATAAGTGAACATAGACGGTTATTTTATTAATGAGAACTCGCATCCAGGAAATATTTTGCGCCATATCAATGCGCGAAAGCTGCTTTCCGAGAAACGTACGTGGAAGTGGCGATTAGCCGCGGTAAAAAGGATGGGCACCTTCACGAATGGACTCGCATTACTGGGAAAGCGCGGCTGTAATGTCTGTCCGTAAGTTAATTTCGGACGTTTTATGGCGTGAAAAAGAAGGATGGGAGTTGGGAAGTGCGCGTTGCGCGAGGCCGAATTGTCCGAGCTGCCGTCATAATTCTCTCTTAAGCGGTGTGCCGGAAGTAACAACGAAATAATGACGATGAAATAACGACGGAAATGGCCCTTCCAGATAAATATCCAGAGAGAAAGGTGAGCGAGTGAGGTTACAGTTGGAAGTGGAGGAGGAAGTAGAGTGAAAAGAAAATTGGTCGTTCGCGTCGTTTACTCTATGAATGAATATCGAGCACGATCGAAGAGAAATGTATAAAGTGTTGCGGTGCATTAATTAAGGTCGAAGCATCAAGGGGGGGGGGGGAGGGGGGGTAAAACTGAGAGTGTACTTTTATCGCATAGTTTTATCGCGTATCGGGAGATAAATTTGGACAATGTATTTCGGCGGTGGGTGGTATTTCGGGGTGCGAACAATGAGCTGAGCGGAGGAGGGTGAGTGGGTGGAAACAGGTAGCTGATAGGGGTGGGCGGTTTCGAAACGCAAACCGTACCCTATTGCTATGCGAAATCGTGTCGCAGATTAATTGTAACTGCGTCGCGGGCAGCGATTTGCCTAATTAATTCGGTTACTAATGGCTGCCATCGCGTCCTCGAGTTGGTGCGTATCGAAGGCCCGCTAGCCTAGCAACAGCGAGCGGGCAACGAGACTGAATCGGGATTGGATCGGATCGGATCGAAATTCAAAGCCGTTTCGCGAGAAACGGTGAGGAATGATGGTGGGCGCGCACGCGCGCACGCGCCCTCATCCTAGAATTAAATCGTCGGAAAAGTCGGTCGACGGGACGGCAGCGGCAGTTCCTCTGCGACTCGATTAATTTCCATCGATCGCCGCCACTTCGAGTCTCTCAATCGTTTCCCCGCTCAATTAATGACGGAAAACTACTCTCATTTATAGTCTCTCTGCTCTGACCGTTTCCTCTCAACTTACGAGTACCTTCCTCTCAACTTACGAGTACCTTCCTCTCAACGTCCCACCCCACGTCTCGATCGGAATCTACAATTGTTTACGATTCCGATAATATCCATTCCGATATGAGCCGAGATCGATGTCGATGTGAGAAAATCAGTCGGAGATTAGAAGAAAGAAGTTAATTTTCGCCTCTTTCGCCTCTTTCGCCTCATTCGCTGTTAAACCCCCCTCGTCCTCGAGGAATGAGAGGCACGGCGATAATGGATTTTTCACAGTCTAACCGCGGGGTGGCCAAGAAGTCGGCGAGCAATCCATCGGACGGTCCGCGTCGTTCGACACAGTAACGGGGGAACAATTATGTTGGTAAGAAAAGGGACAAATGGAGCGTCGGGGCAAGAGGCCTTTTAAAAAGGAGAGAAAGTGTAAGAATGAAGCCGGTCACCTGGGAAGGAGTGAATCGATGCCTCGGGAGTATTCCTCCCTGAAAGGAACCTGCTCCGATCAAAAGATATCGGCACCCTGGAAGCTCCGCTCTCTTCTTCTTCTTCTTCTTCTCCTGCTGCTGCTGCTGCTGCTTGTGCTGCTGCTGCCTCTGATGCTTCCTTCGCCTCCTCCTACTCCCGTTGAAGGAAGTCTGCCGAAAGACCGGGAGCCGTGACAAAAGATCCCGTGGCTAGATATCGAGGGTCAATTCGTTTTTCCCACTGACCGAAATAGCCGAATCGTCGATCGGAGAAGCGGCGAGGATCGCTGAGGAAGGATTTTGTAGAGAGCGAACGATCATTTCCAGCTCGCGATAGATGTCAGGTGAAGAGTATCGACGGTTCGAGCGACGATTATCCAAATGAGAGTTGGAGGGGACGGAAACGTGGGTGCGCCCCATAATAGCCCGGTCCGGAAAAATTAAAATAACGACTTGATTTATCGGGCAAGTTCTCACGGTCGCTGGAACGAAAAAGTTTTCCCCTGGAAAAAAAGGGCGAGACGGAAGATGAGGAAACGAAGAGGGCGGCACTTCGCTCCTCATCGTCCTTCGTTGCCAGCGAGAAAGGAACTCGGTTCTCTCACTCTTTCTCTCCGTCGCGCACACACACAGACGCACACTCGGTTACTCTCTCCAAAATACTCTCCCTCCTTCGTTCGCTCTCTCGCTCAGCCAGTCGCGCCGTTCTTTATTCAAAGTTGTAATAACGTTTGGCAGATGTTTCTGATATAGTGGCGAAGCTCAGGGCCGCTTTATTCCGCGAACTTTTATCGAGTCAATTTAAGTTGCGACCAGGGAGTACAGGAGCCCTCTCTTCTCTTTCCCTCTCCCTCTCCCACTCCCTCTGCCTCTTGGCTCACTTCTCCTTCTTCTTCTCCTTGCAAAGCTATCTCCTTCTTTCCCACCTAAACTTTGTATATTCATTCTCCTGTAGCAATCCCGTCCGTTACTCCCCCTTTCTTGGCCGCTCCTTCTGGCCAAATTTGCGGAGAATATGAGCCCCCCCCCCCCCCCCACCCCCTCGTCGCTTAAATTAGAAATCTCGCGAGGTGAAAAGATCTAAGCGAATCACCACTCGAACAAGAACTATTGTTCCGGAGAGAGACTAGAAGCTGTTCTTTATCGTCTTTCCAAGTCTGCCTAACAGCATATATCTATGTATATCCCCGTGTGACCTGTGTCATGTAGATAGACACATTCTACATTCTTACGCGCATCCCAACGGGATAGGCAAATATATTGAGCTTAACGTTGCAGATGTAACTTTATTTCAGCTCACGTGCGAATCCAATCCAGACATGATTTTCCATTTCAAATGAAGCGTATATCAAAAGTTGAGCCATCTCATCCATATCAATAGAAGAAGGTATCGTCTCGTTTCTGAATTACAGAATTTCTCAGTCAACTATACGGGCACCAGCTACACCGTCACCCCTAGAAACTTGCCGGGAATACTTACCTTCTTAATTAGATGACGCCGTTAGCTTAGCAAGTGTAGTATAATTGCAAAGTAACTGGTAATACACTGTTGGCACATATAGCTACCGGACAGCACCTGGCTTGTTAAATGAGGAATAAGTTGAGCACGATGTTTCCGAATGCTCGGCGCTAGCGTGCTATACCTTACGACATAATTCATGCCGCACGGTACTTAATGCTTATTTCGTGTTAATTTTATCAATCAATCATGCTTGTATGCTTCGCCCCCACACGCTGTACGATAAGAGAATGATAATGCCATTGTCGACAGTAAATCCTTTATCAAAATTGTATCACCATTCGACAGAAACGACACCCTCTCTATACGCTACTACACACGCATACGCAAACAATTCCTGTAAAGAGAATGAGATAGTAAAATGCAGCGTCTCACACATACATGTACATAAGCAAATAACTGAGGCAGTAACTACAAAGAGTAACCAACTAGTTGAATAAGATTGGCACAACAAGATGTAAGTAAAGATCGGTGTTAAGAGTTCAATTGCGTAAGAATAAGATGAAAAATGAGCTCACCCACGATGTGTGCAGGACGCGTACTCCACCTAGCAGATATTCAACCAATTCTGTGCAAGAAAGGAAATGATCTCGCACTCAGCCGTGCGAGTGAAGGTGGAAGATGTATGTGACGACGCCCTTTCGACGTGGTACGCCAGCACAATGTTTGGGTAAAGGTACGATAACTTGCCTTCCGCACGGATTTGCATAAAACTTTGCAGGAACATCAATTTTTGCATACAAATAAGATCTGTAAAAGCCAAAAAGGCCGCTCGCGTCTAATTAAAAAGTTATTAAACGTTATAGGTTATTATAAAACCTGCCTTACCGGCAGCGCGAACGCTATCTGCGCATGCGCACGGTGAAGTTTGCAATATTGTTTTAGCGAAGGCTAGGTGTAGGCTAGGCTTCCCTTTCATAACATTTAAGGGTTTTCAATCAAACAGAGGTTTGAGAGTTGGTTTAGGTCTAGATTTCTTTCAGCCAAATCTCACTTTTCGTTTTATTCCTATGGCTAGGTGTGGGCAAGGCTTCCCTTTCATAATGTCTAAGGGTTTTCAATCAAAAAATGGTTTGAGAGTTGGTTTAGGTCTAGATTTCTTTCAGCCAAATCTCACTTTCCGTTTTATTTCTATGGCTAGGTGTGGGCAAGGCTTCCCTTTCATAATGTTTAAGGGTTTTCAATCAAACAATGGTTTGAGAGTTGGTTTAGGTCTAGATTTCTTTCAGCCAAATCTTACTTTTCGTTTTATTTCTATGGCTAGGTGTGGGCTAGGCTTCCCTTTCATAATATTTAAGGATTTTCAATCAAAAAATGGTTTGAGAGTTGGTTTAGGTCTAGATTTCTTTCAGCCAAATCTTACTTTTCGTTTTATTTCTATGGCTAGGTGTGGGCAAGGCTTTCCTTTCATAATGTTTAAGAGTTTTCAATTAAACAATGGTTTGAGAGTAGGTTCGGGTTATATTTTAATAGCAAAAGTGCAGCAACATCATTTCTATCGACAAAAGCACTACAAAAGGGAAGCCTAGCCCACACCTAGCCATAGAAATAAAACGAAAAGTAAGATTTGGCTGAAAGAAATCTAGACCTAAACCAACTCGCAAACCATTTTTTGATTGAAAAACCTTAAATATTATGAAAGGGAAGCCTTGCCCACACCTAGCCTTCGCCAATTCAATATTATTTCATTTCAAATACACGCGAATTACCTGCAAACTTCGCCGTGCGCATGCGCAGATAGCGTTCGCGCTGCCGGTAAGGCAGGATTTATAATAAACTTTAACGTTTAATAACTTTTTAATTAGACGCGAGCGGCCTTTTTGAAAGTTTTATGCAAATCCGTGCGGAAGGCAAGTTATCGTACCTTTACCCAATGTTTTTATCACTGGAAAATATGCAGTACCGACACTCCGTAAAATAGATACGATAAAGTCGCATCGGGAAGGTACAAAAATCATGGAGACTGGAGAACGATGCGAATGCTTCAATCAGTTACCGTTAGGTCGCGCAGGGCGGGTGTCAGTGTAGCGGACTCCCTAAGGTATTCCCTAGGCTCGGTATTAGCCACTGTTAGCCACACAACTAATTTATATTCATCGGCAGAAAAGGCTTTAGAAATTTCGAGGATGCAGACAATTGTCCTTCTTCACGCTTCCAGATCTTTTCTTTTATTAAAAACAAGAGACGGTGCGTCTCCACTCTATACAACATTTGTTATTCCTATAATTATTTATATCCTAGTTCTTCTTCTTCTTCTCTTCGGTTTTGGATATACAGATATCCTAGTTCATTCCTAGTTAAACGACCCGCGATTTCCTCGGACTTCAGCTCATACCAGGGCCTGGTCACTCCCCCTCTAAAACGTGGTACCGTCTGTAGTACCGCTCCGGCGGCGGATCTTTAAGATGTCGCGGCAGTAGCTCAATTGCTATTGGCTGAATTTTTGCGGGTGCCATGACATATTTGATATATATCTGAATCATCGCCTGTTGTCGCCTGTCGATTGTTTACATTCTTGTTGCAAGTGTGAGGAGGCAACTGGAAATTTAGTGCGCATTAGTGGAAAATTCTACGTTTTGTGCATTTTTGAAGTGTGTGGGCGAGCAAGTGCGAGCCATGAGTTTTTGCGAGTGCTGCCTGCTTGGATGCCGTTCAATGAGGGATAAGGTGCCAGTGCACTCTTTTCCGAATCATCCTGCCAGGTTCGAGTTATGGAAGGCTGCAGTGTATTCGGAAAAAATCGGGAGTCTGAGTAGCAATGATCTAAGGAGAAGGATTGTTTGCTACTGACATTTTTAAGAAGAATACTCTACATCGTGGGATAAGCACAAAGGAGGCTAAAATGCAATGTTGTGGCAACATTACATTTACCAGAAGCTGTCAGCATATCTCCAGAGGAAACAAACGTATGTCACTTTCATCCAATGCTACAATACGTCTATAAGAATCTTATATATTATTCCAAAATGTAATATATATTGATTTGCATAATCAGATAATAGAAACCATGCAGCCCTCTTGTTCTTACGAGGTGCAACATTGGGACAGAACCAACTGGGCACATATTTCTGTACGTGCTTCCACAACAGAAGTAAAGGTTTGTAACAATTATTTTAAAACAAAGTGTGTGTTGTACCTTCATGGTGTCATGCAAAATCTAATCGGTTTTCTCTTATACAACCAGATATCAGGAGATGTGCAGCTATCCCGGTCATATAACATGGAAAGTGACCAAAGTTATCTACAATGCATTGGTGCAATAAATAATATAAAACATATATATATATATACGTTCGTTTGTGCATCTTTTTATGAATATAGATTTGATTTCACAACAATTATATACTGTTATTCTTGGTATGAAAAGTACCCGTTTTACTACATAAGTTTATATTTGCCGATGCACTGTAGATTTGTTCTGGTAAAACGATTCTAAGTATTCAAGTGTACCAAATGTTTAAAGGTTTAAATAATATTTGTTGTTCTCTTTCGGATTTAAGTAATTTCTGCTAGAGAACAATAAATATTATTTAAACTTTTAAACTTTTGGTACACTTGAATACTTAGAATCGTTTTACCAGAACAAATCTACAGTGCATCCACTTTTTGGAGCACTGCAACCTGGGGTTTTTGAGGGCGATCCTAGTCACAAATTTAGTTCATCTAGTGGGTTTTTCGCATTGATGGCGCGGCGGTACGTACCACGTTTTACAAGAGGGGAGTGACCAGGCCCTGGCTCATACTCTAATTGGTGGGACGCTCGGCCAATGGCATCGCTGCGGTGGCTAGTGACGAGCGGAGCGCCAAATCAGCATTGACTAACAATAAGTGGTTCTTAGGAATTCCTCGTCGGTACTTGATGTTACCACAGACGAGATAGGGATAGACATTGCACCTCATGGGACTTCGTGTCCACGCTGAAAAATACACACAGCGCAAAAATATCGCGCAATTCGGAGCGCACTCTATGCTTTATGACGGTCAATCGTAGAACTAAACCGAGCACATAGAGTGTCGTTGCCTTACAATTTTGGGTTCAACTGGTAACGTTGGACGTGACACGAAAATGGTAAAGGGGCTCCAGAGCCCCCCGAGCGTGTGACAAAATTTTGCCCAGCATGCAATGTCTATCCCTATCTCGTCTGTGCTGCTATTCATGGCGCGAATTGATATTAAATTTATTGATTGATATTTATTTATGTTATAATGTCAGAAATACTATGTAAGTAAATGTTCTCCGTATTTAATGAAATTGTATTTTAAAAGCAACTTTACTGAAGAGAAATTCAAAAGAAATAGTTATGCATGAAACTTTGCAATTTGAACGGTTTGAATTCAGCGCTTCTAGAGTGCATCATCTATTAATTTCTAACCGGCTTGGGCAGTTTGGTCAAAACGCCGACACGATGAGATCGAGAGAGGTGAGCTCCACATTTAAAACAATTTCTTGCTATATATTTGTCTCATTACCGTAAAAATTTGTGTAAATCGTATGAATTGGGTTACGCGAATAGTGGGTTTACAAGTTTTTAGATGGTAATTACAATTTAATACAAGTATTTAACTTTAATTACAGATACAGTAGTAGTAGTTGGTCAGACGTAATTTGCAGTTTTTACATAATTTTTAGAAGGTTTCCAAACATTTAATGTACAACTTATGACCTAGAGTCACAGCCGCAATTAATTAGTACTAAACATCGAATATATTCAATCTGCATTAGATCTTAAAAGTAATCGCATTTTGTCATGTTGTGGTTATAAACGAAGGGTGCTCAATCTTGCAGGTTGAGATATTTGAATTGATCGAAACGATGGATAGATCTCTGCCTGTGATTGGTCGTTGTAGTAAGGACAACGCTGATTGGACGAGACAGTTTCGACAAGAAGACAGTGTCACGGCCGACATCGAAAATGGTGAGCTCCCACATTTTTCACAATTTATTGTTAAATATTTAAGTGCCCAACGTTATATCTGTGCCAGACTTGTGATTTTATGAGCGGTTCACATAGTGAACTACTTAGGTGTCTTGGCTGGATATTATATATTAATCGAAATATTCGACTCTGGTTATAGGAACACCCAGTGGCTCGCAAAATCAAACGTAAACATGACCTTGTGCCAGGATTTTTCGCAATTCTACGCAGTTTGCGGTGAGTTTAAGCTTATCGAGTACTTTAACTTTGTGTATTTATTGTAATAACGTGTAGTTATAATCTTATCTGAAATCTTATGACATATTTAAGTCATGGAAAGTGATATTGTGGTTTCCCGTTTCTTGAGTGTTGAAATCGTATGCGGTTCGTTTGCGCGGCGTTTGCTATTCAAATATGGCGTTGGTAAATCTAACAGGTTAATAATTATTTGTCGTAAATTATTATCTTTAGTAATAATTGTGCTTTAACTATCCAATATACGACGTTCTCTGCATGTGTCTAGTGTAAAATTGTGCTCCAAAAGTAATTAAGTATATAACAATCGCGGAAAAATCGTATATCAATGTAATTATGAAAAATATAATATATGATTAATGATAGGTAAAATATAATTATATATATTTAATAGAAATAAGGTGTTCGGATATTAAACCAAAGGTAAAATATTCGTATTGTTAATAATTGAAACGATTAAACTAGCATATTAGAAAAATTATAAAATATAGGAGAATCTGTAAAATCTGTGTTCAGGTATAGAAAATCTTGTCCATCTGAGCATAACGAAGCACGCAAGCGCGCAACATCGGCTCGTGCTCACTTCGTAGCAAGTGCGCGCGACTTAGCACCGAAGAATTTTGGGAAGGTCAAAGTGTCCTACAATCACGCGACGTATTCAGTCTTGTTTTAACCATCGAGGTAATCACATCAACTGTCACCAAAGTGTTGGATTCTATAATTCTCTCAGTGCCAAACTGAAGTAATCTGAATGTGATAATTAATAGTGAATAGAAGCAATGCTTATTATTCCTGGCTGCTGATATGTAATATTCTTAGTGAAATTAATATTAACAGTTCTTTCAAGTACGAGTTTTGACATTGTCCAGTGACACTATATTCTGACAGTGACTTTAAACAATTATGTTCACTTTTTATTTTAATACCCTTATTAATTAAGAGTGCCAGTGGTGTTTTTTAAGGCAGTCATGGATATTTAAAGTGAATATTAATAGTGAATAGAAACAGTGTTCATACACTAAGGATATTGACATTTAATTATAATTCTGATAACGCACATGGATATTAATAGTGCTTACAATGACAATTTTGGCAATATGTAATGATATTACAGTGTGACAGTTATCTTGAAGAATTAGTTTCTTCCATTGTTTTTAGTATTGTTGTTAATGCAAAATACTTATTGCGTGCAGTGTGGTTAAGACTTTATAGAGAATATAATATTTTATTTTCATTTTAGGTATGCAAAGTGACAGTGGATGATGAGGGTACATGTATACAGTTACACCTGCCTGGCTTTTGCTCGGGCAACAATTGTTTCTGCTTCTATGGGGAGATGTACTCCATTTACTTATGCGTACATCATATACTTCCATTATTTTGGTGAGTAATATATTTTTTTATTGCAAAACTATTTTTTATTATACCATCTCATTTTACATAAATGTTCACATGCATTTCTCTACAGTCCTTGGTTAATGATGCTCATCTATTCAACCTTGATTTAGTAAAACATATCCTTTCTTTTCATACAGTCTATTACACTTCTACATTATTTCAATTATTTCACAAATTTCACATGCCTTGTTCCTGCATTATTTCCTTTACCGACAGTGCATAAATTAATCATGCATTATAAATCGTCTGTCGATAATTAAACATGAATAATAAGGGCACCACTCGCAGTTACCTCCACGTGGTGTGTACCGGACACTGTTATCCTCCAATCAGATTTTTTTTTTATTATTATTTTTATCCGAATGGAGGATCACAGTGACGAAAGGCTGCGACTCGCGTTTTCTTTTTTTCCTTTTTGTATTACCCAATGATATGTTCTCTTAGTAATTTTCAATTCAACTTCGTCAATCGTAGTCATTTTCATATTAGATTCCATAATCACGTCAGCATTCGCAGTAACGATAATAAAAAGTCTTTTCTTTCAGCAACTTTGCGACCCCTCGTCGGTCTTTAGAGTCACGCGAGTGTAGCTTTTTAACGAATAGTTCGTCGCGAAGTAGAGTCTGTGTCGGAAATAAATGATTCGATTTCGAACGTAAGCCTCCATCCGCGAATGTCGAGGCACGCGCGCGGTTCGGTGATCTCCATCCGCGAATGTTGAGATCCGCGACAATCGTTTGACTTCCAGCGCACCTGTTGAAGTCCCGCGCGTTCGCGTCGACAGTTTCCGCCCGCGTGCGTTGAGACTCGCGAAATAGAATAATTCTTTTTTTTTTATTTGCGATTGCGAGCAATGCAATCTTAGAGTCAATTTGATCTCAAGTCCGCACTTTACCCCAAGCCGCACAGGCTTTGTTAGCTTCATCCCCTTGCAATGAAAAGTAAAGTCACGCGAAGTAGAGTCAGTGCTTGCTCGCCGTTAAAAGCCCCCACGGTCGTATTATTATAAACGGGTCGCGTTAGAGTCAGTGTTTGCTCGCCGTAATACTTCTTTTTCCTTTACATTATTATAATATATAATTCGGCCGCGAAGTCGGGTACCGAAACGCATATACCGCGATCGCGAAATATTATAGTAGAGTCAGTGTTGTTGCGGCGGAATGAAGTAATTCGGTCGCGAATTGCAGATATAACTTTTTCGATCGCGAATAGAGTCTTGTACGCCGCTAATATTATATTCGGTCGCGAATTGCAGATATAACTTTTTCGATCGCGAATAGAGTCTTGTACGCCGCTAATATTATATTCGGTCGCGATATTCGAACCATAGGTCGGGCGTATCGCGTAGTAGAGTCAGTGCTTCAAGAAGACGCTGGTCCTGCTTGCCTGATGCTGCTCAGAAGTCCATGATGTCCCAGATGTGGCCTTGCGATGTGATGGGTTTTGGGTCCAGAGTCTACCATTCACAATCCACAAGACCACGGCCAGGATCGATGACCAGGATTGACGACCAGGATCCACGACCAGGACCCACAACCAACATCCCACAGTTCAGAACTCCAGAATCAACTTGAGGGTCTATGGAACTGAGGGTCAAGGATCCATCGATGCAGCGTGTTCCTGTGGTATGCTTGACCAGTCGGTGAGTCAATTTTTAAGTCCCTCGAGCCACCCATCATGTCGTAGGATGATTGGTCCGAAGCGACACGGGTGGCTCGTTGTAATTATTCTTCTTGAATAAATGACGAGCATAGTGACCGCGAGTAGATTCTTCGCTAAACTTAGCGAAAAGTCTACTCGTCAATTTTTGTTAGGGGACATTTTCATGTGTATGTATTAGCTCAGGATAGGCCTCCCTTGCTCAATTTATGTAGAAAATATTTGCTCGCGGTCGCGTTTTACATATTTGCTCGCAGTCGCATTTGAAATATTTGATTTGATAAAGTATCGCGCGTGTTAGTAGCTTTCATGAGTTAGTGTCAAATGTTGCTTTAATAATCGCTTAATTGCGATTATTAAATCAATGTTACCGTCGAAGTAGAGTCAATGCGTTCGTATTTATGAACGTTCCGTTTGCGATCGTATATTAGATTTCAATGAGCAAGATGGCATTTCGCGACGAGTAGATCCTATCATACAGCGAGATTATATGTCATCATTTTGTGATGTAGAGTATTCGCACGTATGATAGGATCGCTCGAGGATTTCTTGCATGCCCAGTATATATTAAAAGTCGAGTCATTTGCTATTAAAGAGTCGAGTCATTTTGGTATTAGAAAGTCGAGTCATTTTACATTTTTTAAGAAATAAGACAGTAGAGTCATTAGCCCGCTTAACTATTATATACATTAGATATTACTAATCTTAGCTCAGGATGTTTTCAGCTTCACAAGGTTTGTACACTTTTTTTGGCCGTACTCATGTCACTAAGGCCTGTAATCATGCATGCGCCCAGGTGCGGCATGCATGGTTCAGGCCGGTGAGTACGGTTTAGTTAAGGCGTAGTTTCGGCGATTATAACGTATTAATGACTGCCGACGTACATGCCATGGTATGAATGCGTAGTGTTTGTGGCATGTACGTCGGGTAGAGCACTTAATAATGACCATTGCTTTATATCGAAATCCGTCTTTATTTTATCATTTATCATTCACTATTTTACTGCGTAATACAATACGCTGATATGATGTCTACCAAGGCATCATATCATTTTCTTTCTTTGTAATTACTTAAATATAAATATCTGTACGACACTTGGTCGTACAGATCGATGAAATAAGTAGAGTCACGCGTCCGCGATAGTATGCTCAGTCATTATGCGTTATAATCGATTTCAGCATTGGTACGTACCTAGTTTGTAAGTGTATGGTGTGATTTTGAGCTCGGGTGTCGGAGTACGTCCCGGGACGTACTCCCTAGGGTTAGGCTCATTTTGCACCCGGGCGGTTGAATGAGAACCGTGGAGTGATTGTGTTGGTGTGCTTGCTTTGCTCTTTTTAAATATAGGTTGTTAGGTAGGCAGGTAGCATACTTTCTCGGGATGGTGTGATGTGTTAATTATAAGTAGGTAGGGCCAGCGGATGGCTATTACTTTTCTCTCTCTTTCGTTCTCCCTTAATTTCGCGTCAAGTAATAGCCTTTACCTGGGTTTCATTTGGCAGTTGCAACCGAAAATTTGCTCGCGTTATCTCACTTCCGTATAAAAATCAAATAGTAATAATATATTTATTATTCTTTCATCTTTATATCCTCATATTACACCGCGATTCGTTATTAACTTCCGTAAATGCTGTTACAAGCATAGTTAGTAGAGAATGGTTGCAACTGCCATTTGCTAGTATTAAGAGTAGTCTTAGTATTAAGTAGAAATACGTATACATTGCACACCGAAGTAACACCTCATTGCACTGAGGAGCGAGTATGATTTCATACGAAAGCATATAGTATCATGCTATGCGTATGAAGTCATACTCCTCATAGCACTACCGAGGTGTACTTCATTGCACACGTGAAATACGTATTTCGATCTGTTCGGGAGATTCGGTTAAATGTGCACGCGTACGAGCGGTTGAAATTAATTTTTTAATTCTACGGTATAAAGTACTATCCTTCAGATAATACTTTATAAACCGGAATTAATGAATTAATTTCAGCAGTGCCTGCGTGCTAGCCCTTGCTCGCGAAACTTTCACTTCATGTTAATTGACCGTAAAAACGTAGTGTTCGATAGACAAATAACAGCGTTTACATTGACGCGAGCACAGACGAACGCATAAGCGAATTGTTTTTGTATTTTATATAATTACAATTTCTCGCTACTTTGCGTTCGTACGAGTGTTCGAATCAATGTAAAACTGATATTTGTTCAAATCTCCCGAACAGAAGGGGCGATATGCTAAAGCATGCCCGAAGAAAGAAGTGGCTAATTTAATAGCTGAAGCGGCCCGGAGAAGAGGGCTTTCGCCGTGGGACTAGATAGGTCACTATGCTCGTCATTACAAATTTCATTCTATATATGTCGTTTAAATATGTCCCGAAATTAATTCTCCTAATGATTGAGTTACGACTTATATTCCTTCGGAATTGAGTCGCAACTAATTGTCGTTCGGGAATTAATTTCTGCTTCCTGGTACCCTTTTCCTTTATTTCCTGCCAAATTTTATTCCACGGAATAAATTCATTTAATTTAAGTTGCATTTTGTATTCGTGGTATGTTGCTTGCGAATGCTGACGTGATATATAACGAAAATTGTCATGTTTCGCAATATTTTGCATTATATTTAAAATCTACTCAATTCTCGGGATCTTTATCGTATTTGATAAACGCAGTGAACATATCATTGGGTATTTAAGTAGAGTCATGTTTTAAAATTTGATAAATTCAAAGAGTATATTAGACTCAATATCAAAATGTTACTAACCCGTTTCTTTCAGCAATACTAATCTAGTCTGCTTTCTGTTGCAGGGTTCACACATCATTCATAATTTTAGATATTCGAATTATAATCTTTCATTTACCTATCATTGTTTAGGTACTTGTAAGACGTATAATCGAATATTTAAAATTGCTTTTGCAATTTATGTGTCTAATTTCATATTTATTCCTTTCAGGTATATTAATTTGTTCTGCTTTATGTTTTAGATTGATATTTTCAATTCATTCATTTCAAGAGATGACTTCTGCAAAGGCTGTAAGTATTGATATCTTTATACAATATAGAATTCATTTAATTTTTTCTTTTACGTTTACGATGTACCTAATTTGGAATTTTCTCCTTTCAGCGATACTAATCTAGTCTGCTTTCTGTTGCAGGGTTCACACATCATTCCTAATTTTAGATATTCGAATTATAATCTTTCATTTACCTATCATTGTATAGGTACTTGTAAGACGTGTAATCGAATATTTAAAATCGCTTTTGCAATTTATGTGTCTAATTTCATATTTATTCCTTTCAGGTATATTAATTTGTTCTGCTTTATGTTTTAGATTGATATTTTCAATTCATTCATTTCAAGAGATTACTTCTGCAAAGGCTGTAAGTATTGATATCTTTATACAATATAGAATTCATTTAATTTTTTCTTTTACGTTTACGATGTACCTAATTTGGAATTTTCTCCTTTCAGCGATACTAATCTAGTCTGCTTTCTGTTGCAGGGTTCACACATCGTTCATAATTTTAGATATTCGAATTATAATCTTTCATTTACCTATCATTGTATAGGTACTTGTAAGACGTATAATCGAATATTTAAAATCGCTTTTGTAATTTATGTGTCTAATTTAATATTTATTCCTTTCAGGTATATTAATTCGTTCTGCTTTATGTTTTAGATTGATATTTTCAATTCATTCATTTCAAGAGATGACTTTTGCAAAGGCTGTAAGTATTGATATCTTTATACAATATAGAATTCATTTAATTTTTTCTTTTACGTTTACGATGTACCTAATTTGGAATTTTCTCCTTTCAGCGATACTAATCTAGTCTGCTTTCTGTTGCAGGGTTCACACATCATTCATAATTTTAGATATTCGAATTATAATCTTTCATTTACCTATCATTGTATAGGTACTTGTAAGACGTATAATCGAATATTTAAAATTGCTTTTGCAATTTATGTGTCTAATTTAATATTTATTCCTTTCAGGTATATTAATTCGTTCTGCTTTATGTTTTAGATTGATATTTTCAATTCATTCATTTCAAGAGATGACTTCTGCAAAGGCTGTAAGCGTTGATATCTTTATACAGTCATATAATTCATTTAATTTTTTCTTTTTCGTTTACGATGCACCTAATTTGGAATTTTCTCCTTTCAGCGATACTAATCTGGTCTGCTTTCTGTTGCAGGGTTCACACATCATTCATGATTTTAGATATTCGAATTATAATCTTTCATTTACCTATCATTGTATAGGTACTTGTAAGACGTATAATCGAATTTTTAAAATCGCTTTTGCAATTTATGTGTCTAATTTAATATTTATTCCTTTCAGGTATATTAATTCGTTCTGCTTTATGTTTTAGATTGATATTTTCAATTCATTCATTTCAAGAGATGACTTCTGCAAAGGCTGTAAGCGTTGATATCTTTATACAGTCATATAATTCATTTAAGTTCGTCTTATTCGTTTACGATGTACCTAATTTGGAATTTTCCCCTTTCAGCGACACTAATCTTGTCTGCTTTCTGTTGCAGGAGTTACACATCATTTCCATGATATAATTAATTATTTTAGATATTCGATTTATAATATTTTAATCACCAATACTTTTGTAGGTATTTATAAGAAGTATACTCGGATATCTAAATCAAGTTTCGTTATTAATAATGTGTCTAGTTTCGCCTTTTTTCAGTATTACTAATCTGTTCTACTGTCTGTTGCAGGATCTATGGATCTCCGTTGCAAGATCATCTTGTCGACAGTATTTTAAATATGCGATCTATTATCTTTTATTTGCCTACCATTGAATAGATACATGTAGCATATCTAATATTGATTTTTTAATCTATAATGTGTTTTATTTAGCATTGATTTCTATGCAAATAGATTGATCCGACCTAATTTATGTTTCAGTAAGAACATTATGAACGCACAGATATAACTGTGTGACTGTCTGTCCAGAGAATATTAATCAAACCTGTTATTTGTTACAGATTTAACGACTCTTTTGCAGAGAAGGTGCGAAGTTTTTGTTTCAGATAATTTGTATGCTGCTGCATTTCCTTAGACATATATAATAATGTATTAACAATTTATTTTTTCTGTTTGTTTTAGTTTAGACTTTATTCTTCCGATTATTTTTGATCGTTTTCTTTGTGCACTATTACTTTTTCTTATTTTTAATGTCAGCTTTTTCGCTGCTGTTAAATGATGAACCACATCATTTCTTTATTAAATTAAATTGTTTTAAGTATCGATGGGTATTGTGTTCAATGTTTTATTTTACTTTGAATCTGACATTGTATAACAGACATTATTTGACTGCAAATTCTGTTTGATTTATTAATGATAAACCATAACATTGTTTCCACATTTATTTCAGATGCATTCTTCGTAACAGTAATTCACATCGTTTCTTTAGTTGTAATACCCATTGCTTTATAGATACTTAGGAATCTTCAACACATCAGTCAAGATTAATTCGTAGATTGTATGAAGCTTATAGTATTAAGACTTTAATAATAAGAGTAGATAATGTAGATTATACTCAAGTACAATGTAAGTTTTGTCGTGATCATTATCATTATCATTTCCATTTACATCACGATCATTATTCTTAGATTTCTACAGGGCAATAGACAGGCTTCTCCTGTCTATTGTTCTTCGCGGGTAGGTAAAGTATGATTCCAAATTATACATTTATCGAAGACATTTTTCTGGCCAAAAAATTAATTCGATAAGTGATAATTTGGGATCTGTGTTTGAAATGGATGGGTGGTTGGGATCGTTTTGGTGTTCGGGTGGGTCACGGATTGCAGCCACCTCCACGTGGTGTGACCTGGACACTGTTATCCTTGAATCAGATATTATTATCCGAATCAAGGATCACAGTGACTAAGTGCTGCAAATCGGGTTGCTTTTTACTTTTTCGGTTGATCATTCGCTCGGAGATCAAAATCAAACTAATATTCTATAGGTACTCTGATGGCATTGACGCTTTCCTATGGCAATGAGGAACGAATGCATATTTGACATCAGTTTATGTTATTTTATCCCAGTATTTTGCATTATTTCAGACATTCTCAGAGATTAAACAGGTGTGGTGGTTTCTGGGGAATATTTAAAATTTCTTTGACTGATTTTTACCTTTTCTATGGCAATGAGAGGCCAAAATAGCATGATAGGACATTGTCTTGTGGTATTCTATGTGGATATATTGCATTATTGCCAGAATTTTCGCGAATTAACTTTTCAAACTGGACGCGATAATTATTTTCGCGTAACTATGTCACAGACGAGATAGGGATAGACATTACACCTAATCGGACTTCGTGTCGACGCTGAAAAATCCCGACAGCGCAAAAATATCGCGCAATTCGGAGCGCACTCTATGCTTTATGACGGTCAATCGTAGAACTAAATCGAACACATAGATTGTCGTTGCCCGTTGCCCCACAATTTTGCGTTCAACCGGTAACGTTAGACGTGACACGAAAATGGTAAGGGGGCTCTAGAGCCCCATGAGCGTGTGACAAAATTTTGCCCAGCATGCAGTGTCTATCCCTATCTCGTCTGTGCTAGAACCTCGGAATTCTTCCGTGCCGACAGAGCATTTGGGCCCTTTTGAGCCCCCTAACGTGCCCGAAATTTTACCCAGGGTTAGCGGTCTTTAAGTATATCTCGTCGGTGGTCTTTAAGTATATCTCGTCGGTGATACTTCCTCAATGACTTCGTCAATAGTTTCAGTCGGTAGATCTTTCGTTCAGCTGTCGATAAGTAGGGTGTAAAATGAACAAATGAATAAACTCTTATGAAATGAAGATTTTTTTTTCGAAATTCGTATTCGCGAAATCCTGTCATAATTTTAAAACACAGTTGTACTTGGCAATAGACTAACGCTCCCAAGACATTCTTTAGAGTCGCAAAGGTTGTCTCGTTACACGAGCTCCGACTGCTCGTGAAACAGAAGGAACGGTGAATGGGAATCTATATTGCATTTCTTGCATACCAGAGGCGTGATAGCGCGGTTGGTCCCATTATCGGACTCCGACCAGAAGCAAATAGTCTTTGCGATGGAAAGAGCGTAATGCAGTGTGTACGGGTTGCGCACGGCTTGTGCACGGGCTGTGCCCCCGACCGTAAGGAATGCACCTCCGACGTGAAATTCTAATTACTCCGCTCCTTCCATTTGCGCCAATTTGTACATCGAATATTCGCACTCGTTCATGCGTACCGAATATTGCTCATACTCACTACGGTACACGCTCAATTTGCAAGCCATATCTTCTACGAAATCATAATGAATTGACGTCCTCGCTCTTCCTCTCTCATCCCTATTCCTTTCCGCACATGATCTTTTACCGATTATACATTCGTATTTATGGATATTGACTGGACGACATGATGAATTCGAAACAGCGGTAAATCTACGCAGCGACAGATTAGTGCGACAGATTAGTGGGAGAAATTAGTGCGAGCAGGGGCTCTGTAACAATCCAATTACATGATGCTTTCACCGGGAAGGCTCGTTTCGCGATCGAGCGACGGAACTTTCTTAACTGTCGGACAAACCCTATGGCCCATTGGCTTTTACTCGTTTTCGTGAACCCGTTCAATTTCGTTAGCACGTGGTTGGCAAACGGTAACGAAGATGGAAAAAGGCCGGGGCGGGATGGAGGGAGCCGGTTTCTGCGAAAGTGAGTAGGAGCCGTGGCGCGTAAAAGAGAAGCGAGGAGACCCGAGGAGACCCCATTCGAGCGGTGGGTCCCGTACGGGGACAATGGCCGCCGATTAGATGACCTCTTTGGGGGTCCCTGCGCCAGCGTTCTCCGATGGGGCGCGCATATTTGGGGGAGACTCAGGTAGTACACACCGGCATGCACCTGCGCACACCTGCACGCTCATGCGACAGACATAAGGATTTACATTTCGCTCCCTGAAAGAGGTACCTGTACAATCGGTACATTCGATGCTCGCACCTTCGCTCCACTCATTTCCTTCGCTGCTAACGCGTATCGGTGGACGTTTAGCTGGACGTCGATTTATTGCAGCGGCAATGAATTCGACGGAGAAAGAGGTGGGAAGACGAGATTGGGAGTTGGCAAAAATGTGAAGAATCCCGATAGAAGGGGGTGAAAGTGTATGGGTGACTCGTGTAAGGATAGATTCAGCATCGAGTCTGGCCGGTGTAACGAGGGTAACGGTACAGCAGCGGAGCGTACGGTGGCGCCGTACGATGGCGGTTCGAACTAAAATCCTCTTAGGCGAGGTCGAGCGACCGCATACCACGAGACGGAATCGCGTCGAGGAGGCAGTCGTCGGTGTCCGATCGTCTGACAAGTTTCGAAGTCGATTCGTGAGGCGGAACGGTCCGCTCGAACGGAGCAGCGAGCAGAGAGGGCAGAATCTCCTCGTCTCCATTTTGAAGGGCGTGAAATGTGCATTGTGATACCGGAAGGAGAGAATTGTGATTAAGGATTGTCCAAGCTGCCGGTGATACCGCCGTCCCCGTCCTCACTTTCTTTCTCTATCCAGTGTGCGAGGTGAACCTTCGATATTCCCACCGCCGTCTAGTCCGCCTCTTCCTCCTCTTTCCATACTACTCTCTCACGCTAGCCCGACTCCCCGTCCCTCTTCAACTACCTGTGCTTCGCTCAGAGATCCGCACGAGGATCTCGAGGTGATCGCGTGCACTCTCCGTCTCGAATTTACTCGTGCCGGAGAACCGAATTATCCAGCCACTTTTCAGCGTCGGGAGGATCTCAGTGTCGGAGGCTGATCGCAAGGGGCGACAGAGCCCGGCAGGCGTTAACAGTGTCCGAGAGAGGAGAGGAGATCCGGCATTGGCGGCAGATTGTTTGCCGCGACGAGTAAGTGAAAAGCCAGCTTACTATGAGAGTCCATGTTGCCATCGGAGACATCGATGCCTGGTGGTCAGTGCTCGCACGCGATGGATACCATTCTGACCCCCCCCCCCCCCCCTTTCGCGACAAATACTTCCTCGGCTACAGCTGACACTCTCATCTTATTCAGCCGTGCCCTCTCGACCCTCTCAATTCGATCTGATTTGACCGGGATTCTTTCGACGATCGTCGTGCGCGTAGGAATAGGCGAGGAGAGAGAAGGTAAACGGAGAGAAGAACGGTTACGCTCCTTCGCTTGGTACGGCCGATCGGTTTTAAAATGGCGCGATGCACTCTCAAATCGGCACCAAGACGGACATCGTTTCACCTCTTTTCTCCGGGGAGATCCATTAAAGTGACGACGAATCGTCTAATCGTTTAATCCGCCGTCCCATCAGAGCGAATGCGGTAGGTCAGAGTGTACTTAATCGGCGGAGCAGAGTCATTTCAATATTTCCCTAGCGTTGGCTCGCGAAAGTGTCGTTGAAACGGTCGTAAAGCGCGAGCGCGACTTAATATTAATTTACAACTGCAACTCCTATCTTATCTGGAGAGAAAATACAGCGTAGGCAGCGCTATTCTGTCATCGAGATCGCGAGAACGCGGAGCGAGGAGAGTGACTTTTCCTCATCGGTCATTTGTCGGCCGCTCCTAAGGATGGCTTCGAAGGATGGCTCCTAAGGATGGCACTCTCGCTATATTAAATCGGCTTTCAGCGATGCGCGCGATTAGGGGAAAGTAATGAAGGACAATGCGTGGGGCGAGCTTTCGGGTTAGCCGGCTCTCGTCGGCGAAAGGTGACGTACCGTTATTACGACCCATTCGTGTCACGTAGAGTTCGAACACGAAGAGAATCATTAGCGGCGAGAGATTTAACGCTTCGCAGCCATATAAAGGGGGCAATTGTGCCTAATGCCTGATAGGGGAAGAGGGATCGGGCGACCCGCTGCACGTAGCTTCATAAATGCGTCTTGTTTGCAAAGTGTGCGACTCTTAAACGCTGCCAATTAAATTGATAACGGTACGGTGAGGTTGCACGGACTGCCGACATCGGCATCGGCCTGACACCGACCTAGGCCCGCATAATTTATTCTTCTCGCCTGCCTAGAGAGCTGCCGCGCGGAATCGTCCGACCATTAAAAGCAGCCGATATATCGAGATCGGTCGCCTTCCGGACACTTTTCAACATGGAAATCCGATGGTAATCCGATGGTAATCGCGACTCGTCCCGTCTGCCCCGAATCGACCGAGCGAGCCACGACCGAGGAGTTTGTTATTCGAATAAACATTCTGACCCACTAGCCTAACCTGAATCTCACGGTGGCACGTGGAAAGGAGACAGGTGATACGTGAAAAGTCGCGCACTGCACGCTTTCCGCGGTAGAGAATCGAGTGACGTCCTCTGATCGACGCGCTCATCCTCTTATCTGCCTTTGTCTCACCAATTACTTTCCCCGTGCACGGAATTCTCAGTTAGAGACTCGTCGTTACGTCTCCAAATGAAATGCAATCGGTTCGGCGAACGGCGGGCAAATAACTGAAGAAACCGCGAGGCTTGCGCAATACTCGAGATTGATTAAACGGACGATGTTTCCCGATGACGTCGGCAAGAGACTGTCCTCTTCGTCGCCGTCTAGCTCCATTTTTCTAATTTCCCGTTCAACCTAAATACTGTTGATGTCTGAGTTCGGAATTGTGAAACGAGTCCTTCGTAACGCTGGATCACCGTACGAACGATCAATCTCCCCCCGCTGCCGTTTATTTCGATATGCGTACGAGAGGAGTACGATTATGAATTACATAACAGCCTTGTATCACCGCTGGCGAGCTGCTGCTTTCTCTGTCTGACCTGGATATTTGCGCGACGAAAGCCCGATTCTCGCCAGGGCAGATCGACGTTAATCTCAATAATCCACGAGTACCTGCACTTATCTCCCCCTTGTCACGTATCCTACCGTAGTCTGCGAAAATCAGTATAGCGTACACTTAGTAGCGGTGCAGTATAGCGAGCTGAGTAAAAGTACCATTGATGTCCTTCCCGTTGGCACAGAAACGGCAGGGCGCATGAGCGTGCATGAGCGTGCATGAGCGTGCGCGAAGAGATACTGGCAAGGCACACATGCGAGCGGCGGAATGCATTTCACAATCGTATGCTAATTTGGTTAGTCACCCTCGATCTCCGATGAGCAGAAGCCATTGCGCGACGCATCTCGAGTCGTGTTTAGAACTTTGTTTCGTCGAAGTGACGTAGGTCTACGGAGAAGGTACCCGTTAAGGACAGTCTCGGAACAATGGGCTTTGCAATTTGGCCTTTCGACACCGACCGATTGTTCATTGTGCCGTGCGGCAAAGTTTGTCGTCCGCTCTGCGTCTCGAGCGAGTGTCTCGACTCGGTGTCTCGACTCGGTGTCTCGACTCGGTGTCTCGACCGAGTGTCTCGAATCAGCCTCTCCGGTCGGCCCATCCAGTCAGCCTCGCGACTCTGCCGCTCGCGCGGGGAGACCGGTTCCTCTTCTCTTCTTTCCTTCTTCTGCCGCGCCGCTACGTCGCCCCTTGTCTCTCATTCTGGCACTCGGTGAAGAAATAGCGGACGAGATTTTACGACGTCGCCACGCCAATGGGACGAGATCGACTTACGCGCCTTCTGACAGATTGACTCCGGGTACACACGGACGTTTCCACACGTTTCCGCACGTTTCGCATTCCCCCCCAAATTCATTGTCTATCCATTATGCCCGCATTATGAGGCTGTACTTTGTTGCTCTCATAATTGATTATTCCCACAACTCGATCAGCCGACTAATGCGCTATAAATGTGACGCAACAGTCTGTGAATAATCGGTGACGGCAGAGGCGTTATATCAGAATCGTACGCATTGTTGCCACAAGGGAATAGAGTCCGAGTTACGACAGTTCCGCTATTTCGGAAGGCTGGACGATCGGTATCGAAGCTCCCTCGCGCGCAGGATCAGCATGCTTATCGCGAGGAAAAAATAGAGTTTGCACAATGGCAGTCAATCCATCGTTCTCTCTCTCTCTCTCTCTCTCTCTCTCTCTCTCGAATTCGCCGGCTTCTTTTTCAACTTTTTCAATGCATACTCGCCTACCTCTCTCCCTTCCATCTCATTCTGCCGAGATTCTCTTCTCCACGTCCACTTCAACGATTTACTCTAAAACGTCCGTAGTGCATTCACGGGATCCGCATTCCGATTCTCTGAATAAACTTTCAAGGTCGAGTCACCTCGACGATCCTAGAATTCGTGAAGTAACCGTGAGTCGGTAAACAGCCTTATTAGCGCGGTGAATTTTTTCTCTCTTACTGTAGACCATCTTTAATCTTTCATATGAAACAGTTGTATCAACGAAACTGGATAGACAGGGAAGTTTGACACGATATATCCGTTACGTTCGGTCGGCCGGTCTCCGATTTCGCTAGAGTTCAATATGCGGTTGAAGGAACCGCGTGCAGAGCGAACGTGAGGATCGAGAGTCGGGTGGGTCAAAGTCGATAAGCGCGAAAAATGAAGTTAAACTGTGTCGTGTCACACTTTTCTTCGGGACGAGTGGACAGAGAAGAATTTTTCGCTTGTCTAGTAGGTGAGGGGGGAGTGCAGAAGCACCTCGCTTAGTACTTTCACCTAAAAATCGCCTCTTACTAATGACATATTTATGACTCTTGAAACATGAGACGGTAGCAATTTCGAGCGTAAGGAACGCAATGCTAATCTATATAATATAATTTAATAATATAGATAATAAAATATAAATAATAAATAAAAAAAAATAATATATAAATAATATAAATAAAAAAATAATAAAAAATAATAATATAATTTCTCTTTCCCTCTTAGGCGAACCGTGCAGCGGACGTGGAATTCGAGGGTGAGGGCGCGCAAAATGACGAGAGCCCTTGTAGGAAAATCGTGTTAACCCCAGATCAAGATGTACGCAGAGTGGCAGAAGGTAAGTGGACGTATCTGTGGTGCGGTCAACTTTCGAGGATGTTACCGGTGAATCGGTGAAGGTAAAAAAAGAAGTGAGTCGGCCTCAATTTTTGGATAACTCGGAATGTTTCGGGTCAGCGGGTCGGTCCCCGTCGTGTCGCGCTGAGCGTTGCACAATGTTTACGTGGTTGGCATCACTTACGGGAGAGTCTCGACTCGCTCGAGTCAATGATCTGTGCACGGGGCGCAATTGCGCTCTACGCGCGGTCAACAACTACGTGCAAACGTCTACGCATATATACATATCTACGTACGGACATACGGACATACGGCCATCGGGCAACGACGTTGCACAGAGACGGCCTCCACTTTCCAATGCCTTCGACTCGCTTCCTTCGCCGACTATTTTCCCGACAAGTATTCCTTTATCGAGTATTCGCCGCTCGACTATTCACCGTTCGCTGTCATTGCACCTGGTCATTTTCCATAGCCTGAAATTTGAGCATTGCGACACGCTTCCCGAGTAGGACGTACCGCTAGAGTTTCATTGTCAGTTCAATATTTAGACTCTCTCCGAGCTCAGTGGACAACGGTCGAAGGATATTTTTCTCGATGCTCGTCCATTAAGCATGTCATAAGAGAAGGGTCAATCTGCAATTAGCGATATCTTTCCCGTGATCGATTCGAACGCTCGCGCATTCGCGTTGAGAGATAGTCGTTGCGTTATATCATATTATCTGACCCAGATCATAGTTCCACTTCTCGATGGGCAGCCGGTAAGCTCTTTGCGGATGATGCAGCGTCGATGCGTAAAGTGAAATCGAAATTGGACACAGTGTCTAGCGAGGGAATTGGCCGTATTATATTTGCATGAGATTAGGCAGTTGATTATCTAGCGGCCGTGGCAGCGTCCGTGGCAGCGTCCGTGGCAGCGGCTGATACCGATAAAAGTGAAAATACATGTGCGAGGCGAGTCAAACGTATTTAAATGCGAAAGAGCGGAAAGTGTGTTTAATTATCTTGTAATATGCATCGTCGGTGAAAGGTTCTCGAAGCGTGTCGCGAACGGACGCCGAATTCAGTCACGATCGACTCGCCGTGGGAAAGAATAAGTAGCCTCGTTGGTCAATCTAATAAATTTCTCAGATTAATTCTAAGTGCTGTCAATATATTTGAATGGCGGGTATAGGCGGGTATAGGCGGGTATAGGCGGATAGGCTACTAAGGTAGAGGCATCTGTGGGGAGAGATCGTCTGTCCAGCGATGCACAGGTAGTCGCTCATTACAATCGCTTCCCGTTCGCGCCCCTTCTAATGCCTATATCCAGCTTGTCTTACCAGTGCCTTGCCTTGCCTTACCTTGCCTTCCTTTGGCTCGCGCACGTAGGCGTGCTCCTATTTAGCGCGCAATTTATATAAGAAGAAGAGAGGCAACGCTCGGTTCCACCCCAAAGCACTTCGATCCACTGACGGAGCTACGAGTGCAATTCCGTGGGCTTCGTGCTTTCCCGGATTAAGAGAAATTGCCAGTTGCATCGACGATCGAACGATCCGCGCTGTCAACGTCGTTGACATCGACGGCCTTGAGGAGAATAGGAGAAATTGAAGGATAGTACGGCTCGTTCCAGTCTTCTGCCGCCGGCTAGGTGAATGGCGAGCGGTCAGGTCATTTAACTCGTGCTTTAATTAAAAGCATACGCCACTGCGCCCGACTGCGAAGCAATTGTTGCGGAGAAGAAGGTAGCACTAACTTCCCCAGTCCTGCATCGAACATCCTCGTGTCCGGATCGCGTTACGCTTTTCCCTCGCCGAGTCCGGCCAAGTTTCGCCGGACTACACTGTGATTCTACGCGTACTTCTTGGACTTTGACTCTTTCGATTTAATTAGCGAAGCCCACACTCGATCTATCCCGTCGAGATCGAGGCTCTCGTGATAGAAGAGGCGTGGGATAATCGATAGAAAGTGACACGCATAGCCGCTACCGAGGATTACGGCACTGGAAGGCCTTCCGCTCGATCTGCAGGCAGCAGATCGATACTGGACAGGCCGATCGGCAGAAGCGAATATTCAGCTCGCGGATATTCAGCTCGGCAGTCGCGTGCCTTTCCTCGCGGAATATATCGAGGATCGTCGCAACGTCGGAACGTCGGACCGTTAACTGATACTACGTGAGCAGTGCGGATTTTTCTGTCGGGCTCGGTGACCCAATGAGCTGACCGATAGTGTCCTCACTCTTGGTGGCCTCCTAACTTCCTTAGGGGCCGAATTTAGTATGCGAGACGACAACAACGACGACGAGGCCGACGACGACGACGAAGACGACGAAGACGACGACGACGACGACGGTGACGGCGAGGATATCGAGGACACTGGGAATAGCAAGGAGGCGGTGGAGGAAGAGGAAGACAAGCAGCGACATAAATTGCTGAACGAAATCGTGTCAAGATTCGAGAATCTAGAAGGCGTGTGACCTTCGATTTCCAATCTACCTGGGTGCAAATCGTAGCGGTCAGCTCAAACAGGATCGCGAAGAACAGGATTGCAGTGGACAGGGTTTCGAAGCGACATTGCCAATGTCGCCAGTTTGAGAGAGAATTTTTCTTCTCGCTAAAAGGCAGCGGCGGCAGCAACGGCAGCGGCAGTAGTTATAAACCCGCGCCAAAATCCGGTCCGCGGGATCGTTTCTCGCATTTCGACTTCGATGGAGTTGAAAGTGGCGCACTATTTGCAAGATCGTCGATGCAAAACTCGTACCGCCGGCAGTGAAGGCTGGTACCAGGCGCCCGGATAACAAAACGGGAACGGGTATTCCGTACGGACGAGATTAGAATTTTTCGTGGATAAGGGGGTCACGTGGTCGTATGACCGCGCCGCTGGAAAGTCGCTCTGGCTACCTTCTGCAAATAGGAAATGCAAGGAAAATCTGTGCGAATAACGGACGACGCTTCCTGTTAAGTGGACGTTGACTAATTGACCCGATTCGCGGACTGATCGGCTGTCGCGAAACAGTCGGTGAGAGAGCGTGCTCTATGGATCGGTGTCGCATTCTCGTTGTTTGCGGTGCAAGTTGAATATTGAAATATGGTACGCTGATGGAGGGAAAGATGGACGCCACCGTGGGCCGCGGCAGAAAGGCTGATCGCGGTGCCTCCCTGAGAGCGACGACCTCGAGGAATCAGTTTTCGTCACGAAACGTACGCTCCGAAGCTTTCTACGCGAGCCCCGAACCGTTATCCGTTCGACGCGCGTTGCATAATTCCGCTGGCCCAGACCCAGATACGAATTCCGCTCTGGATTCCAGCGGAACCGCGGAACAGCCTGTCGGCAAGAGATGCCTCACTTCCGCTCGGCCTCGTCCTCAGGATCGAACGGGCCGAAAGTGCAACTACTCTGGCGGCGGTCAGCGCAAATCGCTCGGCGAAACGATGTCGTCCGCACCTGCGACGATATCGCGCCGAGAGATCGTCAGACGGCAATGGGCCGATGACCGGGAGGACGAGGACGATGACGAGATCGAGGGCAAATACTCGGAAGGATACTCGGAAGGATACTCGGAAAGATACCCGGAAAAATACAGGGAAAAGTACGCGGAGACCCTCGCTTACAGGTGGCAACGGTCGCCGGACGTGAAGCTGGAGCAGCGGGAGAGGCCGCGAACATTGCCGTCGATGGGCAAGAGGTTGCACAACCAACCGGAAAAACTTGCCTCGAGCTCGCAGCTCTTTCGAAAGATCTCCAGGCAGGATATCCTTCGGAGAAGCCTCGAGCACGACGCTGGCCGAGGCTCCGCGAGAATCGATAAGCCCGAGGGATATGACGGATCGGGCACCAGCTCTTTGGGGAGGAACGTTTCGGCACCCTCTACCATGTCACGAATGGCAGCGCGTAGAGAGCAGAGGGAAGAGGAGAGGAGCCATTCGAAATCGGTCGAGGGCACTCTTCGCAGGACCTCTCTTCCGAGACCGTCGACCTTGCCGAAGATTCTTCACACCTCGAAGAGTTCGCGGCTGACCGATGACTGGGCGGAATCGAGGTCCTTCAAGGAACCGGGCAAGAAGCCGGAGCCGCCGATTTATGGACGGATACGTCGCCGGAAGAACTCGTTGCCGGCGACCGCGAGTACCGGCAATCTTCATACCTCCTCCACACCGAGCACTCTGACGAGGTACACGAAGCTGTCGCGACACTTGAGGGACCCTATGCCCGATCCTCCCTATCAGGCTAAATCGTTGCCCGACAATGATATGCGGGAGACGAGAAGAGGCACCTTCTACACTAAGCTCGATCGTCGCTCCTCAAAGTGTCCGGATGCCGCCAGAGACGATTTGATAAAAAGTGAAGCGAACACTGTGCCGCGAATGGTCTCGCGACGACGGATAATGGACAATGATAAGGACTTCGATACGGAGAAGAAGATTGCTGGAAGGGAAAAAACAGGCTCCCTCAACGTTGCCAGCAGGACGTCGACAGCTCGAAGAGCGAGTGATTCGAAGAAAAAAGATTCGCCGAACGATGCTGAGATTGATCGATCAAAGGCGAGGGTGGTGATGCCACGATTATCCAGGTTCGATTCGAAGGAACCTCGATCGTCTTCGACCTGGGGAGCGAGAGAAATGGCGACGAGATACAGATCGAAATCTCAGAGCAGATTGGCCGAACATTTTGAAGCGGAGGAAGCTCGTTCGAGTCCCAGATTGTCGACTACTTTGCCGAGTTACGTGAAGAGCGCGAAAAAGAGCTCCTTCGTTCCGAGCAGTGGGAGAGACGGCCAGAGGAAACTGTCCCGAGAATCGGGCGTATCGGCCAAATTGTCAAAGGACAGGTCGAATTACGTGAGAAAATCGGTGGCTTCCCACGTTAGGGCTTACAGCGACGCGAACAGCGCTCGATCAAATTCTCCGGCTACGACCTCCTCTATTTTTGGATTTTGCACCGGCAAAAGGAAAGTTCAGCCTGCCGCGGTTGCTGGCGGAAGGAAGACGAGCGTTGTGTCTCTGCCTAGCTGGAAGATTCGAACGGTTGGCACATATCTAACAATAAAACGCAATCTGCGTCGGGTTTATACGGCGATAAACTGATTCGATGATAACGGCGAAGCCGATCATGTCCGGCCATGTCCGGCCATGTCCGGCCGTGTCCGGCGATGTGTTAGACTCGTGCGTAATGCCGACATTCTGTTTGCTTTCAGGGTGAACTGGTGTGGTTCGACCCGGGGGTCGGACACGTTCTCCCTGGCGAAGTTTTGGAATATCATCGAGCGGCGAACGTTCTCTCCGTTCAGGCGGTAATAGCCGGCAAGGTAAGGCGTACCGTTATAACAAGAAGAGTTTCATTTACTAAATAGCCCTGCGCGCGATGAAATAACGTGAAAGTCGGAGGTGGCATTAAGACGATAAGCGCTCGAAAGAGATCGCAGAGGTATCAGTTGAACGGGCGACTTATGCAACTCTCTTTCCTTTCCTTTCGTTTCGTTTCGTTTCGTTTCGTTTCGTTTCCTCGCTCTATGTCGAACAATGCGTATTGTTTCGTCCAGGCAATCTTGTCCGTCCGTCCGGTGGCTGCTTCTTGAATGAACATGAATGCGGACCTTCGCTCGATTGCCAGTTATCGAGTTTGGCGCGACGTCTCGTAAGTGTAGGTACCGTATTTAGAGACATAGCTGGTTGGTGGGTAGGTGGGTAGGTAGGTAGAGGTAGGTAGGTAGGTAGGTAGGTAGGTAGGTAGCTAAGATCGCGCGCCAGGCATATCTTGCTCAATGAAAATATAAGAGTGACGAGGGGAGAGGTATTTGCGTGCTAGGTTAGAGCAGTTCTAGTGGACAATACGAGGTTAGCAGCCGGAGGGCGAACGAATGGCGGTAGTGATGGTGGTGGCGGTGGAGGTGGCGGCGGCGGCGGCGGCGGCGGAGGCAACCGGTTATTCTGCATTTCCTTAAAACGACGCCATCGCTCGGTCGAGGTGATCGTTCGATACTCTCCTGTCGTCACAAGTCTCCCTTCACCGCTGACCAGAGCTTCCTTTGCGTCAAAACGAAAAAGTTCCCTTGTCCGAGCCAAAAGACTATCTTTCCTACCTTTGCGGCAAAACGAACTTGAAACTGACACCGCCCCCCCCCCCCCCCTCCTCCTGCCGGAGTACGTATTCAAATGCACAGTGAGCTGGCCTCTAGAAAGTCGAATCGAATGCCGGATTATTCGAATAGCGCGCATTCTCCGTAGGATAAAGCGAAATGCTTCCGCGAAAGTGGCCTGCATTATATCGTACCAAATTACGTCCGCTCGAGGTGATAGACCGATCTATCGATCGGCGCGTGAAAGTGTATATCGAAAGTGTACGGAGGAACAGAGCGTTCGTTTTAGCATCTGACTCGAACGGTGAGCGCTGCGCTTATGCATCCAAGGACGTCGGTAATCACGATCGTTTCGAGACTTTTCGTATCGCAAAAGGTTATCCTTTGTCATTTCTCCGAGGATCGTAATTGCTCGCCCCAAGTATTGTCTAGCGGAGCTGCTATCCGCGCGGATCGAAAAGGAAACGCGTCTCGTGTCGAAGGAAGTTGACCGAATATCCAGCGGCCGTCTAGACCTCCACTTTCTCGGATGCGAGAAGGCGTTGGCAAGCTTGCGATAACAACATTGCGTTATGCCGACGGACGCGTAGATCGAGAGACGGATAAATGGTGCATTTCAGAGTTTCGATCGTTTCTGAACATAGTCTGGGATTGAATGCGCAGCGACAGCGCGTTCGCTCTCTTATGAATCATTTATTGGAGCGCGGTGCAACGTATTGTAGAAGGCGGGCACGGCGTATAAGTTCCGCTCAGCGGCGTTGATCGCCCTTGCATTTTTGCGCGATTCCCTCCTATGCGATCGGTCCAACCATTATATTGGCTCTACTTGTTGACACATTTTCCTATTCCAATAAACAGCCACCATCTCCACCCTTTCGACGTTTTATATATATATATATATACTTTATAAGTATATGATATGATAAGTATGTGGTGTACATATATCGGTTCGTTAACAAAGGGGGCACTGTTCTTCGACGTATTGTCCGACTGCATGGTTGGCAAGAGGTGTAGCTGAGCGGTGTCCCGTTATAGATGACAGCCTCCATGAGCGTAGAGTTATCCGAATGCCTCTCTCTGACCAAAGAAATTGACTTCCGCTCGATGAGAGACCCCCGACACCGATCGTTACCAATGAGATAGCAGGGATTAGTTTACTTCTCCGATGTCTGACGAAAGCGCGATTTTAAGCTGAAAAGTATTTTTCTCGAGCATAGCTCCCTGCAGTGTGCGAGTCCCGACGCCAATGGAATCGCAACTGCAAACTCAGGTAGGCCGGTATCCGGTTAAGTCTCACGTCAGTGGCTCCGCCGTCTTATGTGAACTCATACGAATCTTCCTTTTTTGTCGGATATTCGCTCGGTGGAAGTTCGCAATGAGAAAACATAGTCGGAAAAAAGTGGGGAGTGAAAAAAAGATGGGTCAGAAGGAAAGTCGCGGAGCGCGCTTTCAACGTTTTTCGCGTGAGAGGTTGGCGGAAAGGAGGGAGGAAGTAGAGACAGAGGTCAGAGCGAACTGCGCGCTATTGACCTTACCGAAGGAAGACGAGAAGCGTAATGAGCGGGGGAACCCTACTGACAGTGGAAGGTTGGAAGTGCAACGATCGTCTACCATTATCAATTGATACTTCTGTAACTCGAAACTATCAACATTCATTCCGCTCCTAATTGTGACAGCGAGCGCTTCTAGCCTTGCGAAAGTTTATGAGGACGACGATAAATTAACCGAACGATGATACGTTTCAGCCACAGGTGTTCACTCTTACCAATCTAAGTGGCGTAAAGCCAAGACAGGATTTGGGTCAGAATGGAGTCGAGGACATGATACAGTTGTCGTAAGTGCTCATGCATTCTTTTCTCCGGGTAATTGAATTGAAATTGTTTCTTTTCAAACGAACGTAAATTCGCAGTGATCTGAACGAGGCATCGTTATTATGGAACTTGAAAATTCGTTACGACAAGGAGTTGATCTACGTAAGTCGAGAAACGTAGTATGTAACTCTCTTAATTGAAAAAGTTTTGCGGATTTCTAATGTTTCCATGAAACTTCAGACGTACACAGGGAGCATCCTTGTTGCGGTCAACCCTTACAAAATGTTCGACATCTACGGTCTGGATCAGGTGAAGCTGTACGAGGGTCGAATACTTGGCACGTTAGCACCGTAAGTGTCGCAGACATTGAATATGGAATGGATACATGACTGTGCGATATGGGGTTTGAATAAGATGGAATTATATGAATCTCGAATTAATATGTGAGAAAATGTGTGCAGGCATCTGTTTGCGGTGGGGTCATCGGCGTACAGTCAGGTAACAGCCGCGAACAATGCCAGTGCCAATCAAGTTGTCGTCATATCCGGGGAGTCAGGCTCCGGAAAAACGGAGTCGACGAAGCTCGTAATGCAGTACCTGGCCGCTGTAAATCGTGCACCAAACAACCTGGTCACCGAGCAGATCTTAGAAGCTACGCCTCTATTAGAAAGCTTTGGAAATGCCAAGACGCCGAGGAACGACAATAGCAGTCGTTTCGGCAAATATTTGGAAGTTCATTTCAGAGAGTGAGTAATTAAGAATGACTCTCTTATATTTTCCAAATGATTACTTTCACCTTAGTACATATTTTCATCGTTTAGCGGAGTCATTGTGGGTGGAAGAATAACACAGTACCTCCTAGAAAAGAGTAGAATAGTTACACAGGCGTCGGAAGAGAGGAATTATCATGTCTTCTACGAACTCCTTGCAGGATTGGATCAGCAGTTAAGAGACAAGTATGGTCTCCTTACGCCAGACAAATATTTTTACTTAAATCAGGTCAGTTAGGATATTTCGATGCGCACACATCTTTTCGAGTATGTAAGGATAACGTCATGGAACATTAATTTGCAGGGAGGAAATTGCGAAATAGACGGTAAAAATGATACTCAAGACTTCAAGGCATTATTATCGGCGATGCAAGTGTTGGGCTTCACGTCCGAGGAGCAGGACACGATTTTCAAAATTCTCTCTAGCGTCTTGCATCTGGGCAACGTATACTTCCACAGGAAACAGATGAGACACGGTCAAGAAGGTGTCGAAGTTGGCTCTGATGCCGAAATTCGTTGGGCTGCACATCTTTTACAAGTGAACGCTGACGGAATCATTCGAGCTCTAACTACGAAGACAACGGTACTAGTTCGCTGGCTCATTAATTCTCGCCGATACTCACCGAGTACGGCATAGATA
The DNA here is from genome assembly GCA_914767735.1 of Anoplius nigerrimus. Taxonomy (NCBI): domain Eukaryota; kingdom Metazoa; phylum Arthropoda; class Insecta; order Hymenoptera; family Pompilidae; genus Anoplius; species Anoplius nigerrimus. The sequence goes on from OU612090.1 coordinate 10,228,632, forward strand.
ATGTATGGAAATATTTTAGGAAGCGAGAAACGAAAGGGTGTTCACCGCATTGAACATTGATCAAGCTCTGGACGCAAGAGATGCATTTGCGAAAGCGTTGTACAGTTCGCTCTTCTCTTGGCTAGTAGCGCGCGTCAATCATATCGTCTACAAAGGGACGAAACAAACCGCGGCCATTTCGATTCTCGACATTTTCGGTTTCGAGAACTTTACGGAGAACAGTTTTGAGCAGCTGTGCATCAATTATGCCAATGAGAATCTTCAATTTTATTTCAACAAGCATATCTTTAAGCTTGAGCAGCAGGAATATGCGAAGGAAAAGATTGAATGGGCTACCATTAATTATACTGTGAGTATCGTAGTCTATCCTTCAATCTATCGTGGATTTCCTTCGACTGTTCAATTATGTAATTATTATCTTTTCGTTTGACTCATTGTTGACAGGACAATTTGCCGGTTATTCATCTGATCGCGAAGAAACCTGTTGGCATTCTTCACCTGTTGGACGACGAGAGCAACTTTCCCAAAGCGACAGATCTATCCTTTCTCGAAAAATGTCATTACAATCATGCCTTGAGTGAACTGTACTCGAGGCCCAGAATGAATTCAGCTGAGTTTGCGATAAAGCATTACGCCGGTCAAGTCTGGTATAATGTTGACGGTTTTCTCGATAAGAATAGAGACACTCTGAGGCCGGACGTCGTCGAATTGCTCATCAGTAGCAAAATTTCGGTGAGATTATAGTTCACATTGCAGGGTCTCCCTGCCTCAAATGGGCCCTTCAGCTGATTCAAAAGATATATTGATTTCTCCTAGATGGTTAGCAAGATGTTTCAACACATAAGAACCACCCACGAGGCCAATAAGACTGTCAATAAGCCAAACGGCAGATTCGTCACTATGAAACCAAGGACGCCTACAGTCTCAGCAAGATTCCATGATAGTCTTCAACAACTGTTGGATTCTATGTCTCAGTGAGTGTCAGTGTAATTTACGAGTTACATGACTCTAACGACAGTGACTAATGATAAATTTCGAAAGCTCAGGTGCAATCCTTGGTTCGTGCGGTGCATTAAGCCAAATACGGAAAAAGCTCCGATGAAGTTCGACATGCCTTGCGTACTCGAACAATTAAGATACACAGGAATGCTAGAGACGATTCGGATTCGAAAGACTGGTTATCCGGTTCGCCTTCTCTTCGGACACTTTGTCGATCGATACAGATATCTAGTACCAACGCATTTGCCAAGAGGAGCACCCAACAAGGAACTTTGTCGTCTAATTCTACTGAAGGCAGCGCCTAAAGAGGCGCAATCACAGTACCAGCTAGGCTTAACGAGAGTCTTCTTACGAGAATCCTTGGAAAGGACTCTCGAGTATAATAGGGCATTAATTTTGGAAAGGGCAGCTATCACTGTTCAAAGGTTAGATTTTCGAATTTTCCGTGTCAGTTCCGGTCATCTTTCGCGTTTTACGCAAATGACAAAATTCTCTGAGCAGATATACGAGAGGCTTTCTAGCCAGGAGAAGATTCGTCAATATTGCCCGAAGTACCATCTTCATCCAAGCTGTTTACCGCGGTTATCGCGAGAGGAAGAAGTACAAGGATCTGAAGAGGGGTGTACTCATGGCGCAGAAACTGTACAGAGGTAAAAAGGAGCGCGAAAAGTTCGCGGTACTTAAGGAAGAAATGGCAAAGAGAGCTGAAATCGAGAGAGCGAGTAAGGAGCGTGCGAAAGCGAAGCAGCAGAGGGAAGAACAGGAGAGGGCGTCCAGGGCAGTCGCCGGTGTCAATCATCTTGAGATTCCTGCTGAACTGGCCTTTATTTACAGCAAACTCGACGGTAACGTCTATCGAAAGCTCTTCCCGCAATCAGAATCAATGATTAGCTTCACGGCTTCATTCTATTTTTATTCTCTTCAGACTGGCAGCCAACGCATACTGAAAGAAATCTTCTCAAAGTTGTCGGCCAAGTTATTCCACTCCCAATGACCTACAATTTACCATCGGACATCGATCAACATCAGTTCTCCAAATTTACTAATATTTATTTCAAGAGTCACATATTTGGAATGAAGCGTGAGCCGATCAAAACACCGTTTTTAGCCAAAGCTCGGGATCAGGATTACACCGATTCATTGATGATCTTCAAGATGATTCTCCGCTTCATGAATGAGAACAATTTGAGCGGCAAACGTGAGCAAGCGCTCGGCGATTACATCGTGAACAAGGGGATCGTTAATGAGAAATTAAGGGACGAGATTTTGTGTCAGTTGGCCAATCAAACATGGAAAAACGAGAATGACGCCAACAAGGAAAGAGGATGGCTGTTGCTCTCAAATTGTTTGTCAGCCTTTCAGCCGAGCAGTACACTTTACAAATATCTTTTAAAGTAAGTTATATACTTTCGGAACAGCGCTTTGAAATGATTAGAAATTTCAGACTATTGCTTTCACATTAGGTACGTATCCGATCACGCCTACGACGGATACAAAGCTTACTGCCAGCGGAAACTTTTGCAAGGCGAGAGAACGATGTTTCGCATAATCAGTAATAATCAGCAAATCGCTCGTCAGGTCCCACGGAATTATCCACCCTGCGTCTTAGAATGGAGAGCGAATAGAAATAGGGTGAACATGGCATTGAACGTTGGCTTCTACGACGGTGAGACAACGACGTGTGCAATCGATTCCTGGACAACGTGCGAGGAGCTGGCCAATCTTGCTGTCCAGAATCACGGCGTTGAAAATACTGGCTGGACGATAACGCTGTGGAATCAACTTGACGGGCCTGACGCTATCGCCACTGAGACAAACGGATTTGAGTACATTCTCGATTTAATATCGGAAATGGAATTAGCTCCGGCATTCCCCGCCGCGAAGCACATGTTCCTCGAGCAGAGGAAAAACAGTTTTCCACCGATCAAGAAGCGAGAGGTAAGAGACATTTCTTTTTTGTCAGCGACACAATGATCAGAGTTGACTGTAAACGTACCGTCTCGATGTACCAGCACGCTCAGGTAATTCGCGAACTGGAACACGAAATGGAGCCACCCGTTCTGAAGACCTTCCAGCCGCTGGAGAGGAAAGCACCGGCGAAGACTGTGGATAAGCCCGTTGAGCCGGATATTCAATCGCCGAGACGACCGGCAGTTCCGCCGCCACAGCCTCCGGTCGCTAAACCGCCGGTGAGTCTACGAAATTCCAATCTCCACTTCCCCTCCGAACGGTGAGTGTACACGGATTCAATTAATCGAATTCTCTCAGGTGAGGAAACAATCCCACGAAGCCATTTTGGAGACGACCGCAGAGTCGGGTCTCTCGCGGAAGTCGGCGTTGAACGACCGATACTTTGAAAAGGAGAAGCAACGCAGCAGAAGTCTTGACAATTTGCTCAATCCAGACGTGGCGCCGGCACCGAACAAACTTGCCAACTTGGGGCTCTCCTCCTCGAAGTTGAACGAGCGATATCATAGCCTCGAAAGAATTGGCGAGGCCCCCGCCGTGAGTAACGTAGAGTACATGACGAGAAACGAGATAACCCAGGAAAGGAAGTACAGCAGAATTACGAGGACGACCGAGCCGAACATCGTCGAGGAGGAAGATCTTACCATTGACTTTGAATATCCTGACATTCAGTCGGTCAGTCAGACTGGCCGATCGGAGGACGACAAGAGCAGTTACATCAGGTCGCAGACTAGATTTATCAAGTCCCAGTATCCCGGTAAATTGACATCCGTTCCATCTTACCGTGTTATCATAACGTGTTCTGATCGTTTGTCTAACATCATTGTTCCTTGGTGGCCAATCAGGTAAACGAGCGATACCGGGCAGCCAGTCTAGCAGAGCTTACATCGAGAAGAGCGAGTACGGTGTCAAATCGTCAGCGATGTCTGATACGAGTGAAGCTCCGTCTCTTGCCTCCCATGTGAGGCGAGTGAGAGTGCCTAGTCAAGCGTCGGACGTCGATCAATTCTTGGACGAACTCTTTATGCCCGTACTGGACGGTAATTTGGACGAGTTGTCCGATGCCAGAAGTCTGGCAGCGAGTATCAAAGGTGGGACCAGCAGGGAGGGTGAGGAGAGAGTGTGGAGCAAAAATGTTGAGACCGTGGAAGACTTTGTTGGCTCTGTGAATGAAAGGATCGTCTGTCCGACGATCAGTGGGGAGGAATTGTCGAGGAAAATAAAGGGAGGTGGCAATATGGACATTCCGAATCAGAACGCGGCGTTCAACTTCAGCCCGATGGCGCCGGGCATGATGTCCCCGCCGATGATGATGCCGATGTTCAGTCCGCCACAGCAAGTGCCACCGGCTCAAAACGCGAACGTCAACATGGGAGCTGGATTTATGCCAATTCCAATTTATAGCATGCAAGGCTTGAGCCTGCCTCAGTATCCGAACTCGCCGCCGAGTCAGAACAACGATATGGCAGCTTATCAGCAGAACCTGCAGAGGGCCTTTCTCCAAAGCGCAATGGCGCAAAACATTCAGATCCAGCAGCAATTGCTGGCGCAGAATCAGGCGCTGCAACAGTTGCTCGTCCAAAGTCCGCAAAACTCCGGCCAACAACCGGTAAGCGAACAAACATTTCGATGCGATTCCTTCGACGTGATGGAAAATAATATTTACCGTCCGATCCTACGCTTACAATCAAGCTTTTTTTATTCTCTTTTGCCGTAACCGCGAATTCTTTGTTCCGCGGGCGCGACTACTTTCCGCGAACCGTTCCATCATCTCGATCTATCGCTAATTAACCGAGTGGGAGGGTACGGCTACTAAAATCTGTACAAAGATCTAATGAGGGGCACGTACCTTGCATATTGCGAGCAGAGCGTGGAAAGAGCGTACATATCGCGGACTGGTCTCGAGGATAGCAGACTTATTACATGTACATAGATAGGGTAACTGTACTTCTGCCGATTCCGGAATTGCGGGGAGAAAAATGTCTGTTCGCGTACGAGAGAAAGTGGGCGGGCTCGATATATCGAACCGGTCCGCAATGTGTTAAGGTCGGCTAATATTATTTGTCGCTATTGGCGATCGATAGTTATAGATATATTGGAATATATGTGTACAGAGCGAGAGAGAGAGCGAGAGAGAGGGAGAGGGGGGGAGTGGTAAAAAGAGTGCTAATTTTCACTGAATCACGAATCATATAACTATTACTAACTCGGTCACTGCGATCGTATCACTGACTCGGTCGTCGCCGATCGTCGTCCGATTCTGCGGCACGAACAACGATAAGGATAGCACATCCGTTATTGGCGGACGATCCTGTCGGTTGTCTGAGCCGCGCCGCGGCATGGGTGTGTGTTTCCAGGGCACGGTGTTACCCGCGGGCCCCTCCAGCATGAATCTTGTCCCCCCAGCCCCCGAAAACGATGCCCAAATCGGTGCCCAAATCGGTGCCCAAATCGGTGCCCAAATCGGGCCCAATGATTCTGTCGGACGCTACTCAAAGGTATCTACCGATTTCACAAATAACAAAGTAGAAGTCCGAGCTCCGAGGCCTCGATCAATGTCTCTCAGTAACGAATGAAGCATGCTTCGCAACCTACCGAGCTCAACTTCCCTCGACCGCGTTCGCTTCCGTCAGTGCCTTTTCGACACGACCTCACTGCCTTTTCGACACGACTGTACAGTATTCTGCCATTGTTATCGACCACAATTTTAGATCCGATTCTCGTTCCACACCAAGATTCCCTGTCGTTCCCTCAGGTATCCTTCCGCGAGCCCGAAGACGGCGAACTTTGGTCGACGGAAAAGCGGACAGCGCCCGTTTCTCAATCCACACCGAACTCGGTTCAGCGTCAGGAGACTGTCACGATCAAGGCGCAGATCCATCGATCGCAGAGTCCGCCACGAAAGAATTCCGAGATCACGAGAAAAACGAGCGTCGACTACGCCGCAAGAAAGGTGAGCGTCGAGCGAAAGTCGCAGCTCGACAGGAAGTCATCGTCGGGCGCCAGCGAGCTCAAAAGGACAAGTTCGAACAAGAGCAACGTTCAAAGCAATTTCACCAATGTCCTAAGCGAATTGAAGAATAGGAAGAGTAGCGTCGACAGTAATTTGTCCAACTCTAGCAATAAGGGCGGCGTACCACCGCCGCCGCCTATGCCACCTCCATTAGAGTCTCACGATCCCTCGGAGTCGAGACCTTTCTTGGATCCCTACGGTCGGGCAAAAACTGTACGCATTGGAAAGTGGAGGTATACGATCATTCAATTTTTTTCCTATCCGCTCATTCTTCTACTGGACGCTGCTTTATATACTTATGTCTTCTTCGCTGTTCCAAGGTGGCCACCGCCAAGTGATTCTAACGAAGCACAGGGGCAAGACAGCTTCATAGAATTTAAAATGCGCCAGCAGCAGCAACATAGGAAAATAACGCCACAGTACCAAGAATATCATCAGCAGGGTGACATGGAGCAGGCTACTGAAGGTGGAGTGGAATGGGAAGAATTCGAGATTGAAAATATCGTAGGTGAAGAGAGGGCAATGTTGATTCATTCGACCACTACAGTTACCTCCAGAGCGGAGAATGGATATAAGGAGGAGGAAAAGGATAAGGAAAAGGAAAAGAAGAAGAAGAAGTCAAAGTACGTAAGATTCGAAAGATATGTCCCGGCTTGACGCGTTTGCCTTTATTAATGATATTTTCCTGTTCAGGTCTAGCCTGGAAATTGGAGCTCAAAGGCCGTCGCCAGGTAGCATTGGAAAATTAAAGCTTAGCTCAGAAATGAGGCAGAGACTGGAGAAGGTGACGGCTAATCATAGCGTGCGGTCGACGAAAACAACGGAGAAGCCGGCATTGCCCCGTGAAGATGGAAAAGTCAAAAGATTGGAAGATAATAGGAAGCTTTTACTCGAACAGCAGCTCGGTAATATTATATTTCATTAAAAAATTGATAACTTTCGGAGCTGAAGAAATGTTCCCCCATTGAGACAGATTACTTATATTTATTTGAAAGGCGGAAGATGGGACGATTACGCATCGACTGCCGATGACACCCAGAGCGTTACGTCGAAGGGAACGACGGACATGATGACGCAAGCTCAAGTTGTTCGAACGCAAATTGAGCGAATGGAGAGGCCTGTACCGCCGCCCCCACCTGTCACGCCACCCCAACCACCGAGTCCTAGAGCCGGAAGCATGTACAGCAACAGGTACGGCCGACCGCTATTTTTTCTACCCAGCAGAAAACTCTACCCTGAGAAAAATTCATTCAAAACTCTCTTCAACCCTCTTCTTACAGTCAATCAGGCGTGCCACAGCCCAGGTCACCGCCAGCTCCGATTGAGCCGAAAACACGCGACTCCTTCAGAACGTCGCCGGATTCGGACGCCTTCGATCACTTCCCGAAAAATCAGCGCGACATGTTCAGTCAAAGCAGAGACATCTTCGCTTCTCAGCAGCATATGCGCGACTCCCACGAGTACCGAGGCGACTTTGACAAGTCTCGCAGCCAGGAGCAAAAGGCAAAGGACTTTTACGGGAAGGACAGCACCGACATGGCGAGCTCGGCGAGAGACAGGAGCTCGGACTTTGATTCTCGTCGTGACATGAATTCCGATATATTCGATCCGAAGTATGCCCGCGACATGTTCGAAAATACGAGTACTAAGCGCGACCCGTTCGGCATGACGAGGGACGTGTCTCCTAAATCCAGGGACAGCTTCGGAATGCCGTCACCTCGAGACTTCGGAGTGGTCCCCAATACCAGGGAGTCCTTCGCCGCCGCTCGGCAAAGTTTCAAGAAATTGGATCGCGAAGTCGACAGAAGGTCGAGCGTGGCGTCTACTCACCGTACCGACAAAATGGAAAGAATCGAGATCGAGGAATGGCCGGAGTTTCTCAAGCCGGTTCTTCCCCCTGTCGATAAGCCAGAAATCGAGAAAGTCCAGGAGGTAGTTAATACCAAGCTATATCCTCCAACGTCAATGGCTCATTTCACGTACAATCGAGTAACGTGGACGCTGAGGGTGAAGAAGGAGGTATTCGCCCCGAATGAGACGTTGAACAGCCCTCTCGCCCTTCACTTAGTCTTCTGTCAAGTCGCCTACGACGTTCTGGCCACGTCGAGCATTAAAATCACTAAAGAGGATCGGCAAAACATGCTCAAGATGCTCGACAACTACGGAGTCACTCTGGACAATCTCCAAAGTACCCAACATAAGATTACAATAAAGAAAAATATAGTTGACATGGCGAAGCAATGGCCACTTTATTTCGCCAGGATATTCCCTGTTTCCGTAAGTATTGTCAGGCAAAGTTCTTATTACAGTAATGGTCGGATTTCCAAGGTTAATGCTACGGCGTTATCGTTGTCATTGGACAGATCGGACCACAGCATCCGGATACTCAGCACGTGGCGGTTTCACATCACGGGCTGCGATTGATCAAGCGTACGGCGAGCGGCGATTTGGTAATTCTCGAGACCCTCCCACTCGAGGACATTGTGTCCGTCAGTTCGGCAAGGTCCGGCGTCTGCGTTCTGCAAATTTCATCGGGCGTCCGGCTGCCGCTGCATACGAATCGAGCGCCGCAGCTGGCAGATATGATCGGCAAATACATCAGACTGGTAAGTGAAAACGATTCGTTCAAACGAATTTTGATGGATGCATAAATTTCTCTTACGTGAGTGAAAGGTTCGCCAAGAGCGTTTGTCGATGGATCCCGTCGCGGATAGAGATTTCTCATGGCATTAAGAATCGGACATAATTAATGTTCGCGATCGATAACGGGTGTCTATTCGAGGCGGGAAGAGAGCCTCTCGCGATATTAGAACATAACGGACAGGATGTGAAATTCTTCTCTTTACGAAAGGCTCTGCTCGAAGGCATTATAGCCGCGCTATTCTCGTCTGGCGCTGCACGCCTATGTAACACCGACGTGATCGTCGAAGGTCGCTAAGATCCGCGCCGCTCTTGCGCAATTAATCGTCCGCGTACTGTCGGATTAAGTAACATCCAGTCAGCCTCAATGACCGACTACAGTACAGCGAGCGAAAAAAATGCCACCATAACGCGCGTAGGTACAGGAAAACGAGCCTACCATTTTTCATCAACCGCCATCGCCTGACGCAATCACCGATCGAATAATCGGCGTAATTCCGCAAATCGAGATGAACATCCTCGTGGGATAAATGTAGGCGAGTCGATTGGTCTTACCGCTATCTCAAAGCAGCCCTCGATCTTCCGAACCCGATGCCATCGAACGATATTCCAGAATAGATGAATTTCGCTGCTGGCGTGAAAAAAGATTGCGTTGCGTTCTGCCATCCGGTCGGAAGGAAGAATGGTATGGCGATCGATGGCTTAAGGCACTATGATGGGGATGGTAGGAGGTGGGAAGGGGCGGGAAGGGAAGGGAAGGGAAGGCCTGGCAAGGTAAGGTAAACATTCTTGCGTGACGTTTGCGTGCCTCGGTGGGGAAAGAGAGAGAGAGAGACTGAGCGAGAGAGCGCGATCGTCTCTGGTATATAGATATATAGAAGTTACGTAGAAGAAGGAGGCGAAGGAAAAAGGGGAATGAAATGGGGGAAGAAAAAGAGGGAGGAAGGAGGCGTTGGCCAGCACATATGACCACTGACTGGAAAGGCAATTTACACTAGCCGTTGACCCGGGCGGTTGGTTGCCTCGCCGAGTTACGTTGCCTGCCACCGCCGCGTATCGTGCCGTTAGAATTTCAACGCCGATGCTCCCTAATTAGTCCTCCGGGAATGATCATCCGTCGCAGGAAGCTTCTATCTATCCTCATCGTTGACGTGCCGTTAATTCGTCAGAGACAGTTAGGGAAGACGAGCGCCATTTCACTTACTTTTCCTTCCACTCTGACCGATCCATCTGCTAGATCCTTATTTTTCTTTTTCCTCGAATAAATGCAACGCTTTCTCCGCGAGTTTGCAAAATCTCGAGGTCATTAACGCGATACGTTACAATCGGAGTAGGAAAAGCCGACGGAATATTATTGCGAGCAAAGTTTTTCTCAGTATGTTTAGCGCTTTCCCCGCGGCTGAATACTGGGAAGATCGGCAAACGTTCGCCGTGAGAGATGACTATCGCGGCGTCGTGATGTTCGCGATCGCTCCTTTCCACGGAGATTTTCGAGGGCACGTGAATGACTGGCCAGCGAGCCTGGCGGGCATAATTAAATTCATTAGATTCTTCATTACCGCCGGCTCGGATCGCGCCTCGAACGCTGAGAATGAGCATTTAATTGAGCTTCGTTACCGAGGCGGCCGAAATGCCACACCGTTTCAAGATTCGTTTTCATCTATCGCCGTCGTTTCATCTTTAGTCTCGCGGCTGTTTGTCGCCTCTCAGTCCCATCTCTCGAAAGAATGCTTCTCTCGAAAGAATGCTTCTCTCGAAAGAATGCTTCTCTCGAAAGAATGCTGGGTGGAGGTCGGCGTCGATTGCGAGAAGGCTCGGATGCAACCGCCGCTCTTTATCCGAAATGCAAAAAGGCTCGTCGCGCAAAGATGCGGCCCACAATTGTACCGATTCGGAGTGCGTGAGAGATTGAATGTCTTTGAAGGCGGCCTGGCCTCTCTTCCGTTTTCTTCCCTCGCGGCCGACCATTGTGGGAAGAAGATAGCGCGCACGTTTCCTGTCGCATTTCGTCATCCCGTGCACGACCAAACCTGCCATCCACTACCTATACATACCTACATCATTTATGCCGTTTTGCGCCTCTCGTACGGCCGCTGCGTCGCACTTACCTCACTTTCACAATTGAACTTGTCTGCGAACGAATCTTCCTCGGAGCCCGGACCCGCGCCACTTGGCAAGACTGAATGTTGCATCGAAGACATCAATTATTCCTGTTAACTGTAAATGAAATGATAAGGCCGAATTTGAAAGCGGCCGCGCGCTTGACATGCATAATTATGGGTGGTCGGCGGTCGCGATCAAGTTTGGACGGGTCAAAGGAGGTCAGGCTATTAGCCGACCTGGCGAGCCGATATCCAGTTCCACTTGACGTCGCCGCGTTGAAATCCTCCGATTTCACTCCTTTGTCAATGTCAGCCCGATTAAGAGGGATTCCGTCAATTCCGCCCGAGGCGGCAATCATTGAATATCAATTGGATTCCAGGCTCGGGTAGACATAAAGTTTCGTCGGAATGAGTATGGGCGATTAACTTTGCTGGAAATGAGTGAGTATACCGTTACTATGTATTCCAGTCACGGTGCAGTCGGCGTTCGACGATAAATTAATCTAAAAGGAGCGAACGTGCCGAGCATAAAAGTGCATATACTGTAATGAGTGTAACGAGTCGTCCATTTATAATGGTGTCCGAGCTGCCGCTCCGTTACAGCTTTTTCATTCAGCCGAGGTAATTACATTTCTATCTTCGCAGAGGCGCGAATGATTAACCACCGCGAAGGTCTCTGCCGTGATTTCGACTAGGAGCAACCGAACGACAAACGTCAATTTTTATCGCGAATTCGCAAATACAGCGAATCATTTTCCGAAGAAGCCCTCGAAAGTAGTCTGTACGAGAGGCGCGCAAGGCCTTAACGTTAGCGAGAAAGGCAACGTTATAGGCAGCTGGTAGCAAGCGCGATCGCCGGAAGCCGGTTGAATTGCTAATGAATGCACCGGATAGCTATTATTTCTCCTCTGCCATAAGATCGAAACTCTCCTGCGGCGCAGTAAGCGCAGGTCTTCCATTTTGGCAGTTCATTCATACCATCCCTATATAGATCGATAGATAAATTGATAAAGCAATTTTCAAGATATTGAAGAGTCAACAGTAATTTTGGTTGCATTACGCGACATTTCTACGCGATTGGCGCGAATAGAATACAGGGTGCCGGTGATGAAACCTAAACTGGCACGGCTCTGCGAGTCCATTGGAATCCCTAATCACGGTGCGTTGCCTAGGAAAGAAAAATTCTTGGCTGGCACGCGCGTAACTTATTTTTTCCTTATTGTGCGCTGGCACGCGGTAGGTGCTTGTTCGCGAAGCAGTCCGTTACGTCACCGCTCTCGACAACGAGAGCACGAAAAAGGAGCTGCCGAAGGAAAATAATTTCGATTTCACCATAGATTGCGCAGACTGCGACAGCCGTACAAGTACGTCTGGCAGGACCAAAGAAAGAGACGTCGCTAATGAAAAATGTCGCCTAGACGCCGAGTTAAGGAAATTTTTCTACGATCGCTTAGCTGACCGGTCTTTCCTGTCACAGGGAAAACCTTTTATAGACTGGCGTCGATCTTCTGGAAATCATTTCGACCCGATCAACTTCCCTTTTTCACTCTTTCATTTTCCCTATTTTCGAGCATGAGAGGGAGAGAGAGGTTTATGGGAACAAGGCAAGGATCAGATTAGTTTTGAGAAATTTCAACCCGAGAAGAGCGTGAAAGTTCGGAAGCATCGTTCGAACGGAAGCGTTATCTAGTTTCGCGTCTGGATCGTAAAATATCAGTAGTAGTAGTAGTAGTCTTTACGAGCTAGCCAATCTAGTGCCATTGTCACGAGCCTTTCATAAAGTTTAGATAGACATCGATTAAGGTTGAGCAATGATCTATTAGCTGGCTTTTGATCAGGACGCAGGACGTTGAATGAAAATAATTGAAAATGGTAGCGACAGGCAGGGTTCTTTGTGAATTGTTTTTGTACCTCGCGGTTTCATCGCGGTTTCTAAATCATCAATGATTCGAATCTTGGCTTCGGTCGGAGTAATAAGAGAAGAGGGAGATGAGGAAGGGTCGGAAGGTCGCGTACGTGGAAACGTGGGAACTTGGCTGAAGGCTCATCCTCCCCCCCCCCCCCCCCCCCATAGTGGCGGAAAAGGAAGAGAGTGATTTTTCAGAAGATGCAAATTAACCGGAGAAATGAAGACGTTTCGAGTGGCATGCGCCAGGATCTACGAGAGTGCGTGAAAGGGGAAGGAAATAGGTATGATCGAGGAGGGTGGGAGAGCGGCCGGGGCGACGGAGAAAATTGTACAAGAGCGATGTGCCATGTTCTATCTGCGATGCACTATCCGCGATGCGCTGTTCGCGATGCACGCCGTGCATTAAAACGGTACATCAAAAGGTAGTTTGACTCGACTTAGCTGCGACTCAAACGAGGAGAGAAAGGACGGCGGTGCGGGGTCAGTTGAGAATAAGAAAGAAAAAGTGCCTTTGCACATCGAGTCGGGCAGGACAATTACGTCGCTAATTAGCATAGCAACGGCATGGCGACTGTCCCTGTGGCATGGAATTAGACGCGTCGCAGACTCCCGTCGCTATATAATTTAGTGGTTATTTAGAAATAGCGCCTCCTTCTTTTCGGGCAACCGCAGCGTAGCGTGCCGCAGCGCAGCATGCCGCACCGTGAGCATGCCGCACCGTGAACATGCCGCACCGTGAGCATGCCGCACCGTAAGCATGCCGCACCGTAAGCATTCCGCATGGTAAGCACACCGCGCCGAAAACGCGACGTCTCCTTTCACCTTACGTAAATTTGCACGCTTGTGCGAGCAGAAAGTCAGGTCAGTCGGAGCGGCGTACGAGTCTCACGCTGCTTTTCGGTAGGCGGAAGCGTGAGACAGCCTTAAGGGCAGACAACCGGGAAAGCATCCCCATATAGGCATTGTGGATCGGACCCTTTTTAGCCTCCTTTTTCGGCTCCGAAAGTTAATCGTCCGCTTCCGGCGGACGGCGGTGGGTACTTTGCACCTGCATCGTTCCTCCCCTCTACGCGTCAACCTCACGCTCAACCTGACCGCCTCTCCTTTGTGTCAACGGTGCTACCAAACTGACGACCAACGAATCTCCGACTTCCTTTACACAGGATGTAAGCCCACCGTCACTTACCATTGCATTTACCCTACCGCGAGCGGACAATGCGCACCCTCGAACGGCACTCAGAGCGTAAACTGCAACTCCGATTCTCACTTTACAAAACTTGTCTTCCGTTTTTCCGTGAACCGGCGTGCAATAAGAAAATACGGTAGACCACGTAGGCGTGAGACTGACCTTCCCGTAGGTCGATTTCGAATTCTGCGCGCGCCTCGTTCTCATCGAACGGAAAAATTACAATAATCCGTTGGATAATGAACTATCACTTCCGACTTTTTCCTCCCCCATCCGGTACCGATTTCTATTTCATTGCGGCTCTCCGTCCGCATTGTTGCTCGCAAAGAATCGTTCGCGTAGCTGCAGGCCGGTTTCTCTTTCCCCCTCACATCATCAATTCCCACCTCTCCTCCTTACCTCTCCCGCGAAAAGTTCTAACTCGAGAGGAGTCTAATTTTCGTAGAACGCTGCCTTTTTAATTGATATTTATCGCTCGAGACACAGTTTCCTTCCTTTTCCCTTTCGTTGTCGTCCCAATCCCTCTTGGCCAATTCCATCCAGTTCCCCTCTCGCTTATTAGCGGCCTACTAACGGCCATTACCCGGCTGTCGCCCCAATGGAAACTTATGACGATCCTTTCCTACGATTGCTACGATTTCTACGACTCTCGCGCGCCACCGTCCCACCTTCCGTTTATCGCTCATCGCACATTACCTTCAAAAAGCACTTCCATTGTCTCCCGACAAACACTCCAATGTCAGTTCATGCTTCTGTCGAGAAGTGAATGCCACCTAAGGGGAGAGTGGCCGAAGTCTCGTGGAAAATCTAAGACAGATCGACGCATCGCAGTTGTTCGCAAATCATACGATATCGATGGAAAGTGTCGTACTGTTAATTGCCGGTAAGCGAGCAAGCGAGCAAGCAACTTTCTCGCATCGGTAAGCCGCGATCCCGATAATCCGGTATTTTGCATGCCTTCCATCATGCTTCTCTAATAGCTGATAAATTAGCTGCCTCGCGATATACTTCAAATTTTAGTTCATCTATTTCTGAACGTTCTCAGATTTCACCCTTCTCCCCGGTTCGACTGCCGCTCGATTTGAAATCGTAACGATCGTCGGTACGAAGCTAACTGGAGGCTACTGAGTCGCACTCTAGGAAGCATCGTGTCCCACGATTTGGTACCGGTACGCTGTAAATCGCCTTGAAAGAATCTTGAAAACTAATTAGCGCCTACGACAGGCAGCGTAGCTATGAACCTAGTACCTACTTAGTTAGCGCGAGAAGCGCCGCATCGTTTATTAATCGACAC
The DNA here is from genome assembly GCA_914767735.1 of Anoplius nigerrimus. Lineage (NCBI taxonomy): Eukaryota > Metazoa > Arthropoda > Insecta > Hymenoptera > Pompilidae > Anoplius > Anoplius nigerrimus. The sequence goes on from OU612090.1 coordinate 10,243,743, forward strand.
AGGTTTACGCGTATAATCGCAATTTAAATCGCACGATGGTAACTGCGACGTAACCTCCGCTAATTGCGGTGAATATTCCTCGACGCGTTGTAACTCTTTGCGGAAACAAGATAGCTTTTACGTCGTTCGCTTGGAATAGAAAAGCTGATTGGGATGTGGTTTTGGAAAATAATATGAAAATGAGCGGGGAGAGAGAGAGAGAGGGAGCTCGAAAGATAATGATGTCGAATAAAATAATCGAGGGCATCTTTCACTCGATGAACCGCACCCTGATCTGTCAAAGAATTTCCGGCAATGGGGATCTCGGGAAAACATTGAGAGCGTCCGTAGGAAAGGCGAGAGACGAAGGAGACGAAGACTGGCAGGACCGGTAGCAAGTGCGTTTCGTTCCGCAAACGAAAACCGATTATAGGTATTGGTCGACGATATGTATATGTATGTCCCGGTGGCGGAGCGTACACCGCTCGAACTGAAGGATGACCAGGCTGTCGTGAAAACGCTCCCTTCCTACCGGGTAGGAGTCGGTCCGAGTCGAAGTTGATCGGAAACGGACGGTGAGTCAGAGAGCGGGAGAGTTTAACGCGTGGTAAGAGGCTCGGCCATTGGTGGGGCTACTAGCATCTAAAGTGAGTATTGTACGAGTGGAGCAGAGGTGTGCAGAGGTGTGCAGAGGTGTAGAGAGCGAAGTAGTGCGGTGGAAGGGGCTCGACCCAGATATCAGTCTTTCGACGGCACCGGGCAACGTCAGAGCACGAGCGAGCTCGGAGAATCGAGAGAATACGGACGGTAGGAAATCTTCGGTCGGAAAGGCCTCCGCCGTTCCTCAGTTCCGTCAGTGCGACTCTATCGGCTGATGCGCCACCAGCCGCGCATTCATTCATCTCGCCGAAGGGACATTTATAGCGCGATGAGTGTCAGTGAACGAAAGACTCAATGATATCGGAGTGAAGGAGTGCGGAAACGGTTAGATTTTCGGTCAATTTTTTTCTCGAATTCACCGTGCGCAGCTAGGAGAGGATGAGGATTATAATAGCGTCACACTTTGCCGAGCTAAGGGGGAGCTAATCGGAGGAGGCGGCGCAGAGAGCGATTATTTATTCTTTCGCGGCTAATTCGCCTCGCTGCTCCGTTATTCGCCCGTTCCGCGTCTTCTCACCAAGTTCAACGCCGTGCAATTTACAATACCCTCGCGCTACCCACGATTCTCAACATAGTTTCATTCGAGCGGATTCTCGGCTGTCAATGCAGGAAGCACGGTGGGCGGACAGTAGCCGAAATTCTTCCGCTTCGAAGCTTCCACGACCGAGACATCCGCTGTTAACGTTCGCACGCCGTCGCCGGAATCAGTTCGACAAATAATATCGCGCCAAAATTTCATTTCCCGATTGCCGATCGTCCGATAGATTATCCCGATGCGCGTAGAGCGGTTGTTAATGAGGAACGTTTAGTAACGCCGTCGCGTAACAGTAACCATGGTATCATGCGGATGTATTACGGAGCGGACATCTAATTAATAGTGCGTGACATGAGATAAAACCGTAAAGTACGAAAATGCGATACGTTTCACGGAGGGTAATCACTCGAACGTACTATAAGACGTCGTTCGAACGTAATTAAATGCCTCGTGAGAAAGGGATACCGTTTGACTCGAACAACGTAGTCTTGGGAATGCACAGATATTGTTATGCGGATCCTCAATAGTACAGTATGGATACATTTTAAGTGACTGGCTAATACGTAGGCGAATAATACGAATAATACGGCGAATAGGCCGGCTGTCAGGCTCCCGATAACAGATCGTACAGTTGCGTCCCTGTCCGTCAAATTGCCTCTCGAAAATTACCTTCCGACTCGATCGGCGAGCAGCGATACCGTTGTTGACGCGTACGAAAGCCATTCCGTACTTTGCATTCCGATCGACGATCGATGAACGTTGCGGGCGAATATGTGAGATCGGTGATAAAAGTTGCGGGACAACAATCGGCGAATGAGGGGCGACGGTGTCGTAATGAATTGGTTTCTCTGGCGGTCCGCAGCCGTCTCATGACGAAATCGCGCGGTATGCGTGTCGTGATACTGAATTACGACTCGCCCTCGACTTGTTTACTTCGCCGAGCTATAGTCGAGAGGAAGGCCCGCGCACCGCTGGGAAACAGGAATCCCTCAATATAATACCTGCTCGGCATCTTCAATATAACAACGGTCGTCCTCTTTCCAAGCTTAGATAAAAAAAGGGATGATTGCAGACCTAAAAAGAGGGATGACGCATCGGGTAACCAGTTTTTCTCGACACTTGCCTTTCTATTGACTCGGGATGAGACGGGAACAATCGGTCGATTCTGATCTTTCGTTACGTAATAGACTCGGCGAACACCCTGTCTACTTGGCGACGATTAGTTGGACGTTGAAATAATAATAATGTTCCTCGATTGCACATACAATGTTCGCACCCCTGGTATTCATAGTTGACGACGACCGGTAACTTGAATTGTCTGTCACTTCTCGATCCGTTTCGTAGCCGGTCTATGCGTAACACTTGCATCTGTTGGCCTTCACGCCCTACGAGTGTCAGTATAACGTATACGTTCGAGTATCGGCGGTGTAAATGGATATCGAAAGGTCTTCATTAAGTGAGTCAGGTTAGAGAGGATCAGCTTTCGGGAAATGTGAAGGGGTCAGGGCGGATCCGAGGGAGCCTAAAGAGGCACGGTGAACAATTCGGTTCTGCTGTCAAGCAAGAGGTCTAAATTACGGTGTAGCGTGGCTGGTGTTGTTTTCCAGGAAAGCAGCGTTGCTTTCTCATTGGGGCGCTGCGTAGAGTTTGTTAGCGCGAGATAATTATAATTAAAAGTCGACATTGTTCTTGGCAGAGAGTGGTAGGCTCCCACGGGAGGAGTGAGTCTCATCGTCGTGCGGTTCCTTCTCACGAATAGACGAAAGGAGAGGCTCCTCCTTCCGTGATCTACATCCTCGATGCCGGCGAGTCATCGTTGGCTTCACTCTTTGCCCCTCGCCGTTCTCGCATTTACATAAGAGATTCGAGTGACTTGGCGAAATTTTGACACCGTACGGCGTAAACTATTTTGACCCCTTATTAGCTTCGCGAAGCCACGTGTTACGGGGAGTTCGAGGCCGCGATTGGCGTTATCGTAATGAGAACGCGGCCGAGCGAAGACGCTTCTCGTTTCGGGTCAGTTTCGGGCGAGTTTCGGGCGAGTTTCGGGCCAGTTTCGGTCCCAACTCGATCCGCGTAATTTGGGTCGAAGAGATTTCTCGGCTCGTTCTTCTCCTCGAGCTCTGCCCCGCTCGCAGTCACAAATCGATCTATGCTTCCCGGCTCCCATGGTTTCTTACCACCTCTTATGTTAATCCGATTCAACTAGGAACGCTGTCCATTGTGTATTCGATGGAAATGCCCTGATCATGAATACAATTCAATTTTCATTGACACGATCGAAGAAACGAAGGCCGCAGTTATTCTCACGATTTGTTAGAGAGGCGTATTCTTCCATTGATGGTATGAGTATGAGGTCTAACGTTAAAGGGCGCAGCTGTGAATTTAGCCTGACAGCAGGCTAGAAGCCCGCCGTTACCGTTTTCTTTGCCATCTGTTATTCCATACGGGCGCCACACTCGTTAGTCTTTCGCTCTAGCTCTCGGCCAGAAGTAACGACATCGATCGTTCACCTAACGAAAAATCGTTCATCCTCTCCGCTTCGAATGTGCACCGCCGTCGAGCTAATGCACGCGATGCATTCGAGAAAAATCTTAATAGTAGTGATGTGATAAGTACAGGGCAAACCGGGGCGAAGAAGAGAACGTTCGATTGCGTTTAACATTGAAGCCGTAGGAAAGATGTCGTTATCGAAGGACGGTGCGTCAAAGGTGGAGAAGAACTCGTAGCGCGAAGTGAAAGATGGTGAAACGTTGGCGGAACATTGATGAATTGGGGAAAACAGAGGTGGGAAGGTGAAGAAGAGATCGTGAAAAAATGGAGAGGGACAGGGAAGTTTCGGATTCGGAGGCAGCGTACTTCCGGCGATTGTCGAGCAATTGGGCCGATGTGCCGACGACCTTGAGGAGGCGGCAGAAGCATAGACCGGAGATCATGAGCCAATTGACGGACTTCTCGGAATCGTCGGAGAACGAGTTCCGAAAGCTCGAGCCGCCGATGTCGCTGACGAGCGTTCAGCGGATCGTCCGCAGATCGGAATTCCTGCGAAAATTGGAGGCTAGCGAGACGAGCGCGCCGATCGGTAGGTTCGATCGGAGATCGACGCCCGATCGATCGTTCACCGGGATCGAGGAGGATTACAGGAAGCATTACGATGATCACGAGACGCGGCTCGGCCAGCGGAGAAAGAGCGTCGGCAATTTGGCCAATCGATTCGACTTGAAGAGTCTGTCGGACGAGGATAGGAAAACGAATTCCCCCGACAGTCTTCTGGTCAAGTCCTCGGAATCCGACTTGAGCAGCGACGAGTACGGGCACACCGACGACTCCGGAGCCTTCTTGGAGAAAGCTTCGAACGAGCGAATTCCGAAGTCCGAGCATCGAAGCCGATTCATTAAATTCTTCGCGAAGGACGACTGCAAGAGGCAGAGGAAGAAGCTCGACGAGAAACAGATGCACTCGGTCGACGTTAATAAGAATAACGTGAAGCAGCCACCGAAGTCCATCGAATCGAGCAAAAAAGATTCGAAGAAGGAATCGCAGTTTGCGCAGCAAAAGTTTGAATACGAGAACATACCGAGAATCGATGTCTCGAAGCTCGATCAAAAGTCCCATTTCGGGCAAACGGGAGCGAGGACAGGGTCGGGAAATTGTACTGAACGTTCGCAGCCGACGATTGAACAGCTGCGAATGGAGGAAGGGTGTCAGTTGCGAAATACGAGGAACACGAGTGGCAGTCCGCACTCTCCGCTCGGATTTGCCAGAAGCTACGATGAGGCGAACAAGTATCGAGCGCCGTCGCCGAACCGACAACGGAGTAGCGAGGAGCTTCGATTGGAGGGCCTGATTCAAGATTTCTATGACAGCGAGCAGATTAGCGGGCGGCCTTCCGCTAATGGGGATCGCAAGCTCTCCAAGATGGAAACGATCACCGAGGAGAATCCCGACGGCAGTAAGCTCAGTGTCAGGGAGATCCTCAAGAGATTCGAGGAGCTGAGGACCCAGAGCGAGATGCAGGTCGAGGAGAAGTCGAACGACAGGACGCTCACCACTATTCAGGAAACCTTGAAGAAACTCGACGAGAAGGTCAAGAGCTACCAGGTCACCATTCTGATTGAACTCGTGTCCTCGATTGAGCCTAACGATGTCGCGCGTCTTTTCGTTCGATCGACAATTTCTACTTACTTCTTCTCCCACTAGCCCCAGCTTCCTAGACCCTAATATCAGCCCCCCCATAATCATCCCTCGACCGTTTAATTTTCACTTAAGTACGTCCGTGTCGCCATTGTGCTTGGAAACGAAAGAGGTGCATAGTCTCGACGTTACCTCAGCGTGCTAATTAGCTTGTCTGCGCACCGACTCTTGCGGCTTTCGAGCAATTCCATTTTTTCACTGCGCCGTCATTGACGCGCCTCTCTCACATTTGAGAATGAGTATATTCGGCCAAGCGGTACGTTCGTTTGCCGGATATCGAGCGTACCGCTTCTCCGACGCATTGGGGGCAATAAGAGTTTTACGTACCTCTGGCTAATATCTCATCGCGAAACGATAAACGCTCGAACGCAAATCTCTAAACCAGTTTAGCCGGCTGTCACGCGGAATGGGGGACACGACGAAGGAAAGGAAGAGAAGCTTCGCGCAGCTTCCGATTCTCCCTTTGCCTTTTCGCCACTTCGCGCGAGAAATGTGAGACGTGCGAAGCGCGCTTATCCCGCTAGACGGGCAAAATAAGCTGCTGGAAAGGAATGTCTGCCATTGCGTCGGGTATCCGCGTAACTGTATTGGCAGGTTGCTCGAAAGTTGCCCGCCTCAAAGTGCCCGGCACCCGGGCCAACAACATTGTTCGGGCCTACTTAGCTACCGATAGGCCGACCGACCGATCGATCGATCGATCGACCGATTACGCGGCAAAATAAGAGTGCACCTCTTCGTCGTTTGCCAGATCGTTCCGGTGAAACTAGATCGATTCATGATATTTTTATTTGCGAAAGTTCTCCTTAATATCCTCGACGAGTATGTTTAGCCTCGATCCAATGGCGAGAGGACGATTTTATGTCGCTACAAAATTGCAAAGTGACAGCGTTAAGCAGATTTTCGGTATAACGGGCGACAGATTCTTTTCTCAATCGCGGAACGGAAGTATCGGGGCGCAAACTCGCGCGCGCAGATCCGAGGATACATCTCGCGGACCTTCCACGTCCAACTTCTTGCTACCGCGCAACTGTTGCGTCTCGATGCATTAACGATTATGTAGGTCAGGGTCGACATCTGCTTATCCTACTCGCTCGGATGTATTCAGCTCTTGTCAGCGGGTTCTTCGCCGGTATCGTTATACCGGGTGGATACGATCGAGTTAATACCGGGAGGAATGTCGATGACCGTTTATACTACTGGGCGCATGCGAATTGGCGTATGTACTGATGGGTTAGCAGAAAAGGTCCGATTAAATGGGCAAACCGAGGCTCGTATTTTTTCTTCTCGGCAGGCGGAGGCTAACATAGGGGGGGGCGGGGTGGTAATGATCTTGCCACTAGGAGGCTAATATCGATTCTTAGTCGGCATATGTCCGCATACCGTGACTCGGATGCCGGGACTCGGACTCGGGTTGAGAAACCAGTTTTCCCGCGTGAGAGATCGATCGACGAGTCGTACGTATCCGCGCCCGATAGGATCGGTGAAAAGGAGGAAGAGGAAACGGAAAGAGAAAATGAACGAAACGAAGTAGAGGTCGTACTAGCGCCTCGGTCAGCCTCGAAATCAGGCCAATCTCGATCTACACGCGAGAGGTTTGCGCCCGAGGAATCTGAACGGCACATCTACAAGAACCGTCTGCATCTTCACAATCCTAAAGACGGCTATCTTTAGTAGCGTTCATCGTCGTTGCCTTTCCCTCGGCTATCAATTCCGACGCTAGGAACTCATTAGGCAGAATTAATGAAAATTTCATTAACTCCCATTAAACCACCATCGCCAGACTATTCTCCACCGGAAACATGTATTTCTTTCACGGTTACAGATCGATCAGAAGCCATCGTTGCAGAAAGGAAATCACCAAGAGAATCACGTGTCGCAGATCAGTAAGACGATACAGTCGCAGGCGAATCAGGCGACGTCGAATCACGTACAAGCGCAGCACGGTCAATCCAACAGTCACCACGCATTGACGAATCACGAGAATCACGTGACAGTCGGACGAGTGCCAAATCACGTGTCGGCCGCGAATCAAGCCAACTATCAGAAGAGCCAGCAGAATCAGCAGAGCCAGCGTCTCAGTCCTAATCAGGAATGGCGGCAGCCGGAAGACAACGGTGCCGGACTTCAGGACGAGGGAATCTACGAGAGTGGCCCGCTCGTCAACGATGGCAAGCACTCGTTGCTGCAATACGCCATGCTCAACTTCCGGCAGAGCACGGAAAAGTAAGTAAGCTCGGAGAGTCGTGTCGAGCATCTCGAATTGGCGGCTACGAGGAACGGCTGCTGCCGCTCCTCGACAACGCAAACATACTTTAAATGCATCGACACTCGCGTAGGCGTGCGTGCGCCTAGGCATTGCTTTTCTTTGAAGCCCGTCCTCTAGGGCGAAAAAAAGTTGTTCGCGGAATTCGCGGAATGGGTGGCACTCGAGCGTACGTACCAACCTGCCTATCGACGCATTCTGTCGGGAAGGAGAAAAACTTAGCACTTTCACGGGAAAAATGTCACCGATCCCGATTGACCGGAGAGAAAGAGTTTCTCGGTAGAGGCTGATCGTAATTAAAGGGAAATTGACGCGGAATAATAATGATTCGGCTTACGCAAGAGGGGCGCGAGGAACCGTGTTGAGAAAGCATAACGCGCACTCTTCCCCGATATCATCGGGTAACAGTCCTGGCGAGTGGTACCAACCATTTTTTTTCCCGCGCACTTATTCATTTCACCGCGAACCACTGTCCCGAGTGAATCCGCGGCGCGAGATCGTAACTGCACTTCCACGAATGGCAGCCCGACTCGCCGGAGAAGGCAATTTCCCACTAGGGAGTCCGCTTTTCACCTCGCTTGCCGATCAATTTCAACAGTTTACCGTAACTCGCCCGAGACATTTTCTTCTCCTCCCCATTTCAATCTACCTTGCACCGTCGTCACGTCATCTCCTCGGCTTTCAGATTCGAAATGCTCAAGACGGCTGACGGTTCCATAAGCGGATCGTTAAAGGTCATTGAGTCACTGAAGAGCAAAAAGAAGAACAAGAAGAACAAAGGCCAGCAGGACGGAGCCGAGTGGACATGGAAGGAACAAGTGGACCTCGTCAAATACTCTCAGGTGCCGATAGAGCAAAGTCTACTGAGGCTGGACGCTGAAATGAGCGCTCTAGCCGTCAAATGCTTCCTCTGTCTCATGAGATACATGGGTGATCAGCCACTGCCACCCGATATGAGCGAGGTCAAGTGCGTTTATACCATTCTCAAGGTGAGTTGCTCTCTTAACAATTAATCAGCCGCACCTTCTCCAATCAGATACTGAATACATTCTATTCTATGAATATCGTATTTCTCTAGCACTGTCACAAGTACGAATTGTTACGAGATGAAGTCTACTGTCAGCTGATGAAGCAGACTACCAATAACAAAAGTCCAAATCCGGATAGTTGTCAGCGCGGTTGGCGCTTATTCAGCATCGTTGCAGCTTACTTCAGCTGCAGCGAAGGACTGAGACCTTACCTGACCAAGTACCTTGAAACGGCGGCGTACGATAAAAGGAGAGCATATCACGGGACGGCGTCGGTTTGTCTGCAGAATCTCAGGAAAACAGTGAAGTACGGAGGACGCAAGAATGAGCCGAGCGTAGAAGAAATCATGGCGATCAGTGCGGGTAGAAATGCCAAGAGGCAAATTTATAAGTTGCCAGGTGGCACAGAGAGGGTGATCAATACGAAATGTACGACGGTTGTTCAAGATGTCATCGAAGAAATGTGTAATATAATATCGGTCAGGCATCTAAATGAGACAGATGAATTCTCCTTATACTGCATCGTTGACGGCGATGCTTTCACTATGCCACTGGCTAGAGACGAATACGTTCTCGACGTGACGACTGCACTTCACAAGAATCATCAGACCTTCTACTTACTATTCTACAGGTATTCCACCCTTCCTCTTTTTATATCACACTCGCTCATTCTTTTCGAATAAGGGGATATGTAGTCTACATGTTCTCCTTGTACGACACTTATACGATTATTTTATAATTGATACATCATTTATGTATCATTTTATGCACATTTGTGGTACAAAATTTGCGGTATGTATAACGAAAAGAGCAAATGCCAACACATTGTATAAACCGTATAATATTCATATGATAGCTCCAATAGATAAGTGAGGAAAATTTAGAGTAGCGCTTTAATTGGTCGAAGAATGAATATTAGGGAATTTCTGTGGTTGAGGTGAGAAGCAAAATAAAATATAGTAAAAAATAAGGGTAAAAAATATTCACAAAAATCACAGCCGGAGCCTGCTAAGTATAATAGTTTCGGAGATGGGCGCCAAAAATGTGTGAAAAATTGTAGAAAAATAGACCTTTTTGACGGCTGGATCGTAGATCGCGTTGTATGACGTTAACATAGAAGTTAAATGGCAATGAAACTGACAAAATATTAAGATATATGTTTTTAATTGTGCAGATCAGTTTGGTATTATCCTCTCAGACTGGATGCTCCACTGTACGTGGAAGTCGTCTTCAACCAAATCGCTCCTGATTATTTAGAGGGTCAACTATTGGTCCTGCCCGGTGAACATTTACCTCAAGATATAATAGTAAGTTCGAACATAGTGAAGGCTGATGAGAAAAATCGTGTCGGATGTTCTGGTATAAGTGAAAACAATTTGTGTTACAGTATGACATGGCCCAAATTGCGGCCCTCCTACACAGAGCTGCCGATATGACGCACGAGCCGGCAACGAAGGAAATCAAATACTTGCTGCCAAAGCCAGCGCTTAGCTTGAGAGAACCTAGGCCACAACAATGGTCAAATATGGTCCAGCAAGCCTGGAACAACGTAATGCATAGTTCAGCGGCAGCGTGTAAAGCTCAAGTGCTCGGTAAATTCTCTAATTCTCTTATCGTACACCCGTCAAGACGAAATGACAAGACGCCGTCGACTTGAATCGAACATTTTTCTGCTACAGAAATTCTATCGAAGTGGCCATTATTTGGATCAAGTTTCTTTGCGGTGAAGAGAGTGCCCGAGGGTAAGGAGAAAGGTGGGGAACAAATATTGGCGCTAAATCGTCACGGAGTACACTTTATCGATCTGGTAACGCACGTAAGTATGATTTACGAAATGGGATTGGACTGGAAAGTTTGAGAGATTATTCTTGTAAAAATAACGAATGTCCAATGCCAGGAGACACTGTATCATTACCCATACTCGGAGGTGATCTCGACGCGGAGGGTAAAGTCGGAGGAAGGTACTCTCTACCTGGACATGAAGTGCGGCAACCTGATGCAGCAGCACATTACGAGGCTTCAAACGGATCAAGCTCACGAGATTCCGCGCCTGATGAGGCAGTACATAACGATGGAGCAGAGAGCGAATAACACTCAGGGCGCAGGCATTGGATTTGGCATGAGATAAGAGAGGCCATTCGGTTAAGTTATATTGTCGACGATATCGCGATACCTCAAAGCGTAGGTGGTTCCTGATGCGCATCCCGCATCGGCAGTGCGACGCCGTCTCCTTCGTGACCTCGGACACGGCAAGATGCTCTATACAGTACGCACGAAAACACGAAGGAGGACAAATGCTCAAATATCTAAGCGATTATCCCTCGACCCTGTACATACGCGTGTAGAGAGACGTTTAGACGAAGGAAGCAGGACATGGCATCGTGAGAGGACGAGAGGACGAGAGCTCTGATTAAAGGAGGATCTCCTAACCTTCTCTGTCGGGGGAGGTACGGGGGGAGGTCCTCGTTTAATTCGCGGGAGTCGTCAGACACGAGAAACAGGGCTCGTCGATACTCTCAAATCATTTCTCTGATTCATCTGGCGCGTACTACGTTCGTTCTCTTTTTCATCCACACCCTCCCCTCCTCTCCTTCTTTCATTCCCGCCCTCACGCCTCCAATCTTCCTCAAGTACTCGAGGATGTCGCTGTTAACGGCGTTTGCGAGCGTTTATTTATGAAAATTTTAACGAAAAAGAAACGAGACGGTACGCGGAAAAATGTACTGTAAATCCGCCTCCAAGATGATATTAACAGCTTAATCTCAACGTTTATATTTTTATTTTCATGGAAACTAATAAATCTGCGATTATATATTATCGCATGGAAGCATTATTGTTATTAATAATTGTACCTATGCATATAGATGTACGATGAGAAGGAAGAAGTTAACTTTATATTAAATGTTTGTACGTATAATTGGAAAGAGTTGTTTAATTAGAATTAATTAGTATAGTAAACGAAACAATCTCAAGGGAATCCCTATGGTAGGTGAGGATCAGGGAGTAGATTTAGCATTGTATGGCCATTTGCTGGCGGTGTGTTTCACGAATCCAGGATCCGTAGGCGAAGATGGCGTTCTCGACGGAGTTTGCGTGCCAGTGCTCGTCTTCCTTAGAACGTCGAAGCATTCTTCCAGCATTTCGATCTCGTCCTTCATAGCTTCTACTCCTTTGCGAAAACCTTTGGGCGCAGGTGGCACGTTGAACGAAACGTCCCGAGACTTTTTCAAGATGCCAGGCGATGCTCCTCGCATCCTTATCGGCACATTATCGTACTGACTGGCGTCCGAGTATCTTGATTAAGAATTTTACAATTGTATAATGCTAATCGTTATCGCGGTGAGACTATTATTTTCGCATTTCAATAATTCGAACGACCGTGTTACCTATATCCGTCAATCGTGTCCTCTACATCATGCTCAACTCTCATAATTTTAATTCCGGGGTTTACCATTTTTGGAACAATGTGTCCCGTCCTTCCTTCGATATCGGTGGGGAAGCGAGGTGTGTCCACTTCGTCGACAGGACGCTGATAGATGTCCTGCGTCGTGTAAGTGATTCTCCGATCGTCGTAGTCGCGCGAACTCTTTTGAAGCGCCTCACTTTCTCGCATCTGCGAATCTCTCAGAGCTCGACCGTTCTCGAAGTTTTCCTTGTATTCTCTCAATTCTCTTTCGGCGTGCGGCAAGGACTGACTTCTCGGACGATCCTGTTCGGGCTCGGCGGATTGATTCGACCGTTGCTCCCTCCCACGACCTCTGTCATCCATTTTCTCAAAAGCGTTATTAATGTTTCCATTTCCTCGAAGGTCAGGCGTCGTTCCGCCCGACATTACCGTCTTCGACGATTCCTTCTCCGTCGTCAGCGTGGTCACTTGCTTAGCTGTGAAAAAAGATGGATCCTTGACACAGAGCCTCAAGTATCTTTGCGCACGAGACTGCGGAAGAAGGCATAATCTCCATAATTACCATTGTCTTTGCCGATGTACGGCTGAAGACCGGTTTCACTTTTCTTTCTCGGTTGCGTCATAAGGAGATCGGCAATGAAGACCAGAGCTGTCACCAGACAGAGTGCGCCGAGGACGGCTGCATTGTCGATTAAGTCTTCGGGCACACTTTCGATCGATGCTAACGATAGAGCGCCGACGATACCGAAAAGAATGACGCCGAGGCCCAAAAAGAAAAGCTCCTGGAAAGACGGAGAGTAAAATGTGAGAATTCGTTCTCCCAGTTCGCAGAGTAGATGGATTCTAGGAAGCTCGCTCGAGCCCAACCCGAGTGAATCATTAAATAAGTTACAGATGCATAGACATTACGTGTCTCGTTAATGGTCTTCCGCCAAGGATATTGTTACGTGCCCCGTGGAATGAAGTCGACTGCGAGGACATTATCAGCCTTGGCTCTTCGACCCAATGACAGTGACAGGGCCCGAGCACGCTCAATGCACGCGCCGACAATTTTCTCACGATCTCGGCTACGACACGCTCTATTTTTATCGCCAAACCCTCTTGTTAACAAACGCCTTCTGAATCAATTAGAAAATCCTGAGAATCGCATTGAGACCGCGCGATTTATCCTTCGGAGCTTCGCGGAGAGGGATTACGCTTATTTTGGGCCGTGTATTTTCCCAGCGAGGGTAGGTGGGGGGGGGGGGGGGGCCAGAAATGAGCGGAAATCGCGGTTGGTGCCCAAATGGGAGAAGGAGGTAGGAAAGTGACGGAAAGGCTCTAAGCGGCACGAAAATGCTGAGGAAAGGACATGGCAATTGCGAAGAGTCTATTATATTACCGTTTTTCTTCCTCTGAGTTCTCCGGTCGCCGCCGCGATCAAAAGTCCTGCTGTTATGATGACGTAACCGCCACAGGTCGCGGTCGCGAGAGCAGCGCCTAACCAACAAGGATCGAACTCAATTTCACATTTGGTCTCACTTCTTTCTTTCCTTCGCCAAATGATTCGATGATTTCACTTTTACCTATTGTTCCCCACGTGACGTTGTTCAGAAGGGACCACTCTCTGCTACGGTTTCGCAGATAGTGAAACACTCTTCGACTCTCATCGTCAGTCACTCGAAGGGCCACCACGCATGCAATGCACAAAAGCTGAAATAATAATGTTACTCGTTAACGTAATAGCAACGGCTCCAAAACGTTTGATTGTCTGACGCTGTTGCATTGTCTACTCATTATTTATCATACTACTTGGCGATTTATCACGAGAATACAGAGAAAATCCAGCATTACGTACCACCTCGATGACCCTTATAAACACTTTACGGTTCCACATGTTGAAAATGTGAATATTTGAAGGGTGAATAACTGACACAAAATCCTTGGCGAAAAAGTAAAACTTCTGATCCACGCACAATTCTGAAGAGATTTAATACTATAATCCTTTAGGCGCGCATTGTCGATCGGATAGAAATGTCAGGCGAGTCGAATTTGGGGAAATGGAATAAACGGGACAGCATAATGTGGAAGTTGTAAAAATTCGATTGGCGTCGGAGGCGTTGGCTAGCGGGAAGGAAAATAGGCGGAGACCGGTTGAGCTAGAGAGGTTTTGAATCGAGGCGCGCCCGAACGACGACTGAAGAGATTAGCGAATGTGCATGTTGCCCATACCATGTGCGGCCCATATTACGCGTCCGTAGCGTCGTCTCACGCAATAAGGCCCCTGCTGCAGGTCCTCCGACAACAACGCCATTATCGCTCGACGCACTGGCGCGGCACGGTGTGAATTTTCCTGATAGCCGCACCATGGAAAAGACAGCCCGGACAATGCCTTGAACCCGTTTGATAAAGATTCATTCAACTGCGACCGGTTAAAACTCCGTCTACCTGTAACAGAATATATCCGACTATCGGAGCAAGTGTTTATCACGCGGATCTCTTTTTATCTGACGATGATTCGTCATTTAAATGCAGGGTGATTCATATGCGAAATGAAAATTAAAGATGATACGTAGGTAGCGAGAATATTTCCGGTTCGTTCGAAGAAGTCGCTTGCACTTTTCTTTCCGCATCCAGAGAATGAGAAAATGGCCATTACAGAGTACGTTTCGGGAATCTTTGGATTATATCTGTTGAGAAGCTGTCGCGGACAGCGGAATTCGACGGTCGGTCCACGAAAAATACTATTACTTTGTTGGGTTATACATATTCTCGAAAGTGTAAGAATGTTACGGTCCGTACGATCGGCTGAAAGAGCAGCCGAGTAAGGATGCGGTGACGGAAAGTTTGTCATCTCGCTCGATTCTCGCATATTTCGTGAAAACACGATCGCCTCGAGCACGCCACGAGCAGGAACGTAACAAGCCGAGTCGAAAAGTCTGGCTCTGTCGCAATAAAAGTCGGAAACAATATTTGCACTTTCATTTGATTGTCCCGTGAGCCGTTGAAAATGAGGGTACTCCCCTCCAGCGGAAAGGTCGATCGTATTCGGCGGAGGACGCCAGGGCGAAATTTGTCCAATGACATTCCTGAACTGTTTGCTGCGCATCGTCTATCAGCGACAGTCTTTCTTGCGCCCTATTTAAAGACAGGAGGAGTTGGGCAGGAGCAGGCAGGAGTCGGTGTCCGCCTCGTTGATCGATTCAATCGTTTGCTTTGGACGGCCATTGTCTAGAGATATTCTAAATCAAATAAATCGAGGTAAGAACTTGTTATTTCTAATGGCGTGCTGCGACGCTCGTCAGACGTAATATGCTTTTGTTTGGCACGTTATCATTATTGTGCCGCGAGGTAAAAGGCAGTGTCGTTGTTAACGTACAGATGAAAGTGGTCAGATCGAATACGAGGGCGGATACGAAATATCCAATAGTACAAATAAATGGACAGAGACGTCTTGGGCCGCCGTCGGACTGGACTGGACCTCCGCCAGGGCTCAACTGCGAAATATTCATCGGACGGATACCGCGGCACATCGACGAGAGCGGTATCTATTCGGTATTTCGCCGTGCCGGCAGAATCTACGAGATCCGATTGATGATGGAGTACAACGAGATCAATCGTGGATACTGCTTCGTCATGTACACCAAACCGGAATACGCAAGACGCGCTATTAACGAACTCGATCACTACGAATTCATTTCCGGCAGGAAGATCGGCGTCGTAGCGAGCGTTAATAATTGCCGATTGCGTATCTATGAGCTGCCGCCGAACATTCGCACGGAGACGGTTGTCACGGTACGTATTAGTAAACTATTATTTTGCCTCCGTAGTCTCACTTTCCTCATTCCGTTGCAGCGTATATTTGACCTGGCGGAGGATGTCGACAAAGTTGCAGTGTACAAGACGGCCGATGAGACAGTCAATTTTGCTCTAATCTCCTTCAAGAATCACAGAAGTACGGCTCTGAGCAAACGAAAGCTGGCCGATCCAAATTTAACGATCTTCGAAGGTGCCGCCGTCAATTTTGCCTGGGTTCATCCGACATTCAATCCATGGTACAACTTACAGATAAAGGTAAGCTTGCACAATCGTCCTCGGTCGTTTAAGTGAGTAAGTTAGAGAGGAGAGGGAGAGAGAGAGAGAGAGAGAGACAGAGAGAGAGAAGGAAAAAGTTGAAGGGGAGGCATAAGCATGTGAGTGAGTCAGTGGGAAACATTCGTTCTGTGATTGTTTATGATTTTCCATTCGTGTATGGAAGAACAATAGCGTCTGTCACTTCTGGTCTCATGTTAAAATGGAACGTGGGTACTTTCGCCTTGTTCTCTTCCACGATAGGACGCATCGTCGAAATACCGATTCCCCTTGCTTCAAAATCCTTCGCAAAAAGATATGACGTTTCTCTTTACATGCCGTTCAACGTATATCAGGTAGAATGATTTTAGAAAAAAAAATGTGAAAGAAATCTGAGTTAGAAGATTTAACAATTCGTAAGCGTAACTTTTGCAAGATATTGTTGCTAACAATTAGGAAATTTTTCGCTGCATGCGGGTACGTTACACGATGATAAGAGCGAAACTGCTTTCCCAATGGAGTACTACGCAGAGAGTAGTACAGTTCAGAGTTGGCAGAGGGCGCTCGTCTTTCATCGGTCGTTCATTGAAGACATTTTGTAGTATGAGAACACTTGGTCTCGATCAGCTGATCGCGTCGGTTCATTCTGCTTTCTCTATCTCGCGTCCCCCGATTCACTTCACGCCCGCGAAAATCTGTGCAACATGAGCGAGTCCAAAGTGCAAGACAGTGTCTTTAGTGACTACAGAAGTCCCTTAGCTACTCGATATGCATCGAAGGAAATGCGCTTCAACTTCAGCGAGCAGCACAAATTCAGCACGTGGCGCCGACTGTGGATCTACCTTGCCAAGGCTGAAATGGTTCGTTCAAAAATTGATCGTAACGGGCTTCTTATCGTAACTGGATATTGAACGTTTTACCGACTCATGCTCAATCGGTATTATTGCATGCTTTTAAACAAAATCCCTCTAACACTTTTAACATTATTTTCATCGAGCAACGGAAATTTTTAATGATGGAGCAGATAATCACGTCTTTCTAACTTTCGGTAACGGTTCTGTTATTTGCGAAATGATCGTCGCGAGCCTGTTTGTCAGTTAAAAATGACCTTGTATCCCCGTCTTATCGTTACTTGCGCAAAGTTTTTAGCTAATAAACGTTCACAAAGTTTCGAATTGCGAGATTGTATTTGCATGGCTGTAATCTGTTTACGAAATGAGACCTCAAATTGCGGCATACTACTCAGGGTTATCAAGGGGTACATAACAAAATTTTACTCCAAACAATTTACAGCAAAGGATAACACATATATGTATATCAGTAAGTGATTCTCTCTCTCTCTCTCTCTCTCTCTTTTTCTCTGTTTACGTTTGTTATAAAGTAATTAATATCTTTACCCAATTCTTATGTGGCCATCGCATGTTTTTCCCTTGTTACATATTTAATACAGCTCGAAGAAATTGGTACTTGCGACGGATACGGCACCGTTAAGATAATAAGGACGATAATGACGGAAATTTGTCGGTGCTGTCAGCAACTGTTCAGTACGCCGCACAAGAGCAATTGGCAGAAAAAGTATAACGGATACGACGCAATTCAAGGCAGTACCGGGATAGGAAACAAATGTATGCGCGTGAATAGAAATGAAGTTCGGCATGCGGAGAACCGCAGCCCTGCTGGCATCGTCTCTACTCCGCGAAAATGGAAAAAGAGTCACCTATTTCAAAGATGTGACGATGAAAATCTAAAAGTTAAGAATAGCTTAGAATCAGACCAAAGTCCCAACGAATATCAATTATCCGATACTCAGCCGATTTTACGTGCTTCCGAGCTTGGTTGGAATGATGGCGCAGCCAAATTAATGACTAATCCCAATGTTAATGATCTTTATAAACTGGCCGAATTAAGTATTGATCCTTGTTACTCGATGAAATATTTAAACGATTACTGCGACTCCGTGCAAAACGGCGGGTACTTTTATAACGAACAAGTATATCGCGATGACTATTACGCTGTAGGTAGAAATACGCCGGCAGCCTTGAATACGTTCACACCCGTTGAACAAATCACGACAGAGGGACATCGTAACGATCAAGTTCACTTGCCTAATCGATGTTTTTATAATGAATCAACTGAACAGTTCTATTCGTCCAGAGATAATCAGGACACTTCTACTATGTTTTCCGAGAAGTCAATTTTAAACGGTGGTCTAAGAGATTGCACGAACATGTCTACAAACTTTACACAGAACTCGCGGGACCTTCCATCGTTTCATGATGAGATGAAGCATACATTTGATAATAATCTCGGTTACGATCTCTTTTGTCTTAAGCCGGAAAACGGTCAGGTATATCACACCGAACAATCTCGGAACAAGTGAGTTAAAATACCCGAGAATCTTTTTAGTATTATTCGTATTTCGTCTCCTTTCTACGTTCACTTGCCAGAAAGATAACCAGACATCTATCCTAATGATAAGTTCAAGAATCGATTACGTATCTCTATTATTGCTTTAAAATCCTGTGCCTTTAACGTGCCATATTAATCATACGTTTTTATAAGCAAATGACGAAAAAACTGATCGCACACGCCTTTCTATGCATATATTTTATATAGATGATGCATCCGTATAATACAGAACTTCCGACAATGTATCGATTATTCTCAGACGTTCTTATAATTTTAATTGCGGAATATCAAGTGATATATTAGTCTCGTTCTCCTATTTACATTGCTATATCGTAAATGTAACAATCGACATTTGAGTTTGTACTGAAATAAATATTGTAAAACATATGTTGCTTATCGCGGCGTAAGGGGTAGGATCTTCTTCCTTTGCGCGCCTCTCTTCGTATCCTTCGCAGATTCGGAGGATTTTCAAGGCTCTCAGTAACCGTAGAGGAAAATGACGATAACGTCGAGGAGATAGAGAATTGAGCAGGCGGCTGACAGTGCCATCGTTACAATGAGCGTCCAGCCCTCGTCGTGCGACTCTCTCATGTAGTTGAACAGAACGCCGAATGTCGCTATCAAAAATAGAACCGTTCCTACCACCCCGAAGAGGAACATCTGCAAGGAAGGGTTGTTAAATTTGACGGGTTAGCGGGAAGAGGAAGGGGAGAAGGAGGCCAAGAGTGTGACAATGTCAAACCGGAGTGTCAGGAATGGGATCCCCTCCGAACTGGCTTATAATGTCGATCAAAGCGATGAATAGGAAGCTTCCGTATAAGAGCGTAAGAAGAGCCCCTTCGACATGCTCGTAAGGAGATTTCCTGGAGATGGTGTAGATGGTCAGAGCGAACAAAAGTGTCACCAGTAACTGAGCCATAAGCAAAAGTCTACTTTCTGTATCTGCATGAACATTTGACCGCTCCGATTCACTTACGAATTGGACGATACGAATTGGCTTTGCCAGCGGCACTATGTATTCTTCGCCGGTAGCAGAAATCGATGTCGGGACACCTGGACCGAAGCTGTACGATGGACCGATCATGATAAAAATCTATTTTATCTCACACCTCCCTCCCCGCGGGATTCCTCGAACTAACCATTCATGAACCGTGAACTTGCCGTCGGATGTCGAATCGATTCTCTACTCTAGGGATAATCGATCGTGATAGGTACATTTATTTATAAACGATATACAAATATTCTTACGTTAAAATACGATTATCGTGCTGCTCTAACGTATAATTCTACCGATTAAAAAATGGACGGAATCATGGTCGTATGTATGTTCGATTGTAAGGCGCCGTTCGCTGTGAACTATTGTGAATTATCGAACGATAAGTTGTACTTTAGGTGAGACGTATATGTAGCACAAGTAGCTATAATATATTAGCTAGGAGAAAATACTGGCTTCTCTACGTCGAGCGCTTATTGCTCGAACTGACGCCAAACTATATTCTATCCACTACACTATAATACACTTTACTTCATAGACTTTGGGCCATAGCGTTGTACATATGTGCATAAACTTCATATCTACGAATCCCTGCTCGCACGTAATTCCGTATGTGGCCGAATTGTATCCGAATGTTACATCCGTAAATGTCGATCTTTTCTTTGTCGAGTTGATTAATTTTTACTTAGAACACATTCGGTGGAAGCGGGGGTTATCATGGATCTTCGTAGAAGAGTCTTCCTCAATGTACCGACCTAGTCGAGTACCTTATGATGAGGAAGACTTCTATCGTAAAAGTGACCGCATTGGCGAACGTGAATACGCATGCTGATATCATCATGTCCATGTACTGCTTGCTCGGATAGACCTCGTTGTTCTGCACGTGGTACGAGGGTCCATGGATTTTCCTCCAGTTGTGAACGATCAAGCTGCCTGCCACGATATGCATGAGTGCCCCCACCGACGAAAAGAGAATAAGCTGAAAAAGCGGAGAAGATTTTTATCGCGACCGTTCTAGCGACTGACATGATTTACTGACACCGTAATTTACTGATATTTGCCCGAATTTACAGTCTATGGAGCCAACTGAAGCTCTTATTAAGAATTATCGGTTCTGTAGGCGCAACGTAACAATAGCTTCGAGACGAGAGAGGGAAAAGAGCGTTCTTCTTGCAATAAATGTCTCTGATTATCGGATTGGCTGTAACAAATGACCGTAACGAATAGCCGTCGCACGCGATCCGTCGCGCCTTCCTTACAATGACAGCTCTCTCCTTCCGACCTGCGTACGTACATACCCATCCGATTGACGGCTAGTTAGGATACGCAGTCACACACACATACAATCCTTTCGTAAAGCGGCGCACCTCGGTCTTCACCCAAAATGAGAGTGGCCCACTCTCTCATACAAACGAAAGGTGTGTAAATAGAAGTCTGGCAGAACGCAAAAATGTTGTGAAAAATGTCTGAAGGCTACGTATGCGTCTACTGATGTTGAAAGATACGGTTACGTAATTATAAACATAATTATCGTCGATCATAGTCCTTCGACGGGGGACTAACGCTGCATTCGCAGGTGTCCAATATTACAACGCTCTGTTTGTCGCGTCAAAGTATTATGTACACATAGTTACATTCCGAGGTTCCCCGGCAGAAATATCGAGGGACACACGACAATGGCTTACTTACGTAATTGACGCGGAAGAGCAATAGTGTCAATTACTGAGCAGTGAATCAGCATTGGTTGCCGTTAGGCGTGCACGCAGCTTTCAAATTAAAAGGAGGGACACGTAATCGGTAAACAATGCCGGTGCTATGCTCGTCCGATCGATAATTAAAATAAAATTATGTTAGGATTCCTTTGGTCAGGGAAAGAATATTGACAATACTGAAACTAGGCAGAAAAATTCGACGTCTTTAGGGAGTACGTCGCACGTTGTGCCTTTCAATTACAACACTGGGGGTATAATCTATTAAAGTTGCACCAATATGAGAGAGCGATGTAAGTAATACGAGGGCCTTGATGCGCTCGCTAATTATCGTATACGCCGTTGCCTCGGTAATGACTCAGCTGTGCAAATGGGCTAGGCTTCTCTTATCTTTCCCACTCTCGCGTACAGTTAACTTCTCGAAAGTCAACTCGGCGGAATCCGATCAAAATCAGAGACTGTCAGAAGTAAATCTGACATGCGTCTATGCAGGTGCCCACTCGTTATTCATATGCACCTTTTTATGATTTTCGAAAAATGGCAAAAGGGAATATTACTACTAGAAAAATAGGAGAGTTGAATACTCACCGTTCTCTTTGGTATACGGTCGCCAAGCACGTGGCTTATGAGGAACAATGTATTGATGAGAATGTATCCAGCTACGGTCACGTAAATTGTCGCTGCATCATCCAATTTCATACGGGGCTTGTTGAAAACTTTTTGAAATGAATTCAGAGGATCGACGAGCAGACCGATCGCAAAGATAGACAGTACCTATTGGAATGAGAGCAAAGACGTGTATATTTGCCTGTTAGATTCGCATCTTCGGAGATGTTCTACTCTTTACTTACAACTTCGATCGTTTTCACGATCATGGGGATATGCGTGGCAACTCGTCCGCGCTTTGGCACATCCTCGCTCACTTGACTTTCTTCCGCCATCCTGACCCTTCGATGCTTGCCTCTACCGTCGCCCAGTTTGAACGATTTCCAATTTAGCCAGAACGACGCGCGATTCTGTTTTTCACCCCTGAGGATACTCCCTCATCAGAATTGTCGAGCCTGTAACGTGCAACGGGCGATAAGAATCAGCTCGAGAGGGGAGCCTTAATTGCCGAACAATTTCAGAGTCGTCCTGCCGACTGAACGTTCACTCTTTCCACGCGCACTGCAAGAACGGGAAATTCTATAAATTCGATAAGGAGTTCGATAAGGAATTCGATAAGTAATCCGATAAGGTTTCTCCGGCGGCGGTGACGCTCCTTCTCGTAGGAGCGAGCACGTGGGACGAAGGAGTGAAAGTAAGATCAGTAGTAGCGTAGAATAGCGGCCGATGCAATTAACTCATTCAGCTTGTCCGTCATTCATTCGCCGAATCAATCTTCGTACCTTCGTTCACTGAAAACACTGAGTAGTGGTCGCACGTGACTCGTTCCACTATCGCGGGCACATCTCACGCGACGCGGCGCGTACCGTCGTCAAGGAAAGCAGCGCCAAAATTAGATGGATTAGCTTGGCTCGGCCGGCAAGCGTCCCTCCTCGATGATGGTCTAATATCGGTCGACGTCCTCCTCGAGATCGGCAAAGTACGAAAGTTTGCCCAACGCTGAGAGAGTTAAGCTCCGCTCGATGCAGCGGTGTAGCATAAACTGGAAGCAACTGGAAGGCAAAGTGCGAAGGCGAGTTGCGCGTAAGCTGCGCAGCTAAACTTCGAGCAGCCTATATGTGCCTATATGCCAGTGACGATGCCAGTGACGATGCCAGTGACGATGCTGCTGCCGCTGCCACTGCCGCTGCCACTGCCACTACCGCTGCCACTGCCGCTGCCACTGCCGCTGCCACTGCCGCTGCCGCTGTCGGCTCTACGCAGCTCTACGTAGGAATCGTGTCGCGTCCGCTTTACGTCCGATTGTGTCACGGCGAAACTACCGGGTGACACAGGATAAATGGCGACTCTATTGCGCCTTCTTTTAGGTATCGCGAGAACCGTTCTCATTCGCGATAAGCCGCACCCTTTCGAGCACTTTCAAGGGACCTGTGTCATACGCAACGACGAGCTGCCTTTTCGAGTCAATGCCTTTTAAATGGCGTACATTGGGGCGGGACACGTGTTTGTCGAAGTTTCGCGTGACTCACCGCGTACAGTGTTGGAAGAGCGTAGTATGTAGAAGCGTAGTAAGTAACCGAGTACGTACGTGCGAAGCTACGCACGTGTAAATCCTTTTGCGGGCGGGCCACTATGTCAGCTTCATTAAACATAGACGAAACGAAATAGGATTGGCTCGGTCAGGGCGTATTTTACGCTCGCAGCAATGTACACGTATGTGGCTATCTTGCAGGAAAGGAGAGCGAGGTGAATCATTTCTGGTAAACGACTCTAAGTACTCTAAGCTACGAGCCGGTCGAACAGTTCCTCGCATGTGCTACTCTCCTCGGAGCTATTCTCTCTCTTTCTCTCTCCCCCCTCTCTCACTAATAACGACGATAATTTTCTAGTCGCCCTCGACGAGAAACATCGAGGCTGCTCGAAGAGTACTCGATAGCTGGCTCCTAAGGAGGCAAAGCGCAAAGCACTGCTTTGCGCCAATCGGTTATGTATCGATAGTCGGTCTCGGTGCTTTGCCTCTTTCGAGTACACGATGTATACTGCGAGTACATCTATCGAATTAGGTTCTGCAACCAAGATACTACGTCATGCCGATCCTTATTAGGCGGAAGCGAGGTTAACTTTTTGTACGTGTAATTGATAATAGAATTACGCATAGGATGCGTGTGGGTAATTGCAAGTTGGCAGATAGGCTTGCAGCTAGGCTCGCAGATGCGCTCCGATGCATTCTAGCAGAGGAAAGAGATCGTACGGCTGAGCGATCAATGGGCGCGGCTCGATCTTCATCGAGCAAGATCGTTGCGTGCTCTTCCGATCGACCTTGGTCAATACGACAATTCCTCTACTGTTAGAATGTATGAAATGAGAAAAGCGCGATGGACATCCTGAGCTGGAGAAGATTTCGATACGGGAGTGGAATGAGGAAATACGAACGCAACTCCCATCGGTCTTCACTCTCGTTAGCTCCATTGCAGTTGAAGTAGAGTCTGCAGAAGGACGCGTCATACGAGCCGAACTTGTTTTATGGACTGAAAGGGCGACTATCGTATTACTCTCTTGCACGCGCATATGCTCCCATTACACTCCTTATAATTATGACTGGACGAGCGTTCAAAAATATACGGTAAAAAGCACGTTCGCGTGAACGATGCAAGGTCAACGCGTGCCTACTTAATACGTCTGACGTCGCGTCGTCCATAAATTAGGAACAAATAAATTGCACCACACAGGATTTGCCCGTCTGTTCGTTTCTTCGTTGCATTCGGTAGAGTTTGTAATATTTTGCTTGCCGATAAATTTGCCGGTGTCCTACAGGTGGTTAGGAGACAAATATCTTGGTTGATATCGTGTGTTCTTAGTGTGAGTCGGTTCAGGAGGAATCGAGTGGGAAAATGCGTAAGGGATTGTGTTCGGTCGAAGTTGTAATCGGCGCGATCTAATTTAAAGGGAATAAAGAGTCTCGCTGGCGGTTCAGTTAATTCTAGGTGTCATCGATCGTTCGTTTCCATAGAGGAACGGCACTGGACATAGGGAGTAGGGTACGGTTGACCTTGTCGGAAGCAGATCGTCGTCGTATTGATCTGCAGCAGGTACGACACAGCTCGCTTCTCCTCGCTCGCACTCACGTAGGCGTAGCGGACGATATCAGGGTCGATCAAAGTTTCAAAGTGGACCGATTAAAAATTCAAATCACTCCCCACTGAATTATTTCTCAGCTCTATGGTCGGTCAGTGCGTATCTGAGCTATGACCAATAATAAACTTTTATGTATTTCTTAGCCTCTCTCTCTCTCTCTTTGTCTTTGCTCGCATTGCGCCCATCGCTCCCCTTTCCTCATTCACTTTCCAGCGGTCGGCCAACTCCGACTGCAAAGGTCAAATTAGCCACGACAGTCGTAATTAGCGTGATTACGTATCCGGATCGTGGGTGTGCGATTGTACCGGTCATCCACGACGAGCACGAGGTCAAGTAGACTAATTGATGCACATGAGCCGGTCAGTCTGTGAGGGCGGTGAAATGGATCAACGTCTCTTCCGAATAATTTTATTTTTCCTCTGTTTACTAATTTCATCCTTGGAGCTAAGTATCCGCTGACGTCCTTTCACGGGCCTCTTGCCAATGAATATATATTATGACGAGCAACGATCCAACGTGGAAAAAGCAAGCGATAGCCAGCATCAACTCATGTCCACTATAAATGCAATGTAAGCCTATCAGTAGATGTTAATCGAGTGGTGAAGTTTGACGTCAGGCATTTGGTCAGTACCCAAAATCCCGGTCACCGTCTTCGTAAGTCTCGACCATCCATTCAACCCATGTGATGAATTGAAACAATCCGCATGCACCGCTTCCAAGAACACCAGCGACTGACACGCAGACTTCCTAAAATTCGAAATCCGCTTGAACTGGAAAATCTATAGGATCTGATGATATACTCACGATAAACACATGCGGTTTGTCGGCATACAAGGCAAAAATTTGTGCGGAATGGATGAGCAGGTAGCCCGGTAGAAAAGCCGGCATCATAATTGCAAGAAATTCCGCTCCGAAATATGGCTCACTTGGCGACAGATATATCACAGAAGCAACAATACACGCCGACTGTTCGAAACCAATAAAGATATATACGAATTGCATTTAACGAATCACCTATTAGAATTTAGAGATTTATTCCTTTTCTTTACCAGTGAGATTACATTCGCTATAAATAAATGCTTCTCAGTGTTTGGTCCATAGTTAAGGGGAAGATTGACAAGTGGAATTGGTACATTTCTCATAGCTAATTAGAAAGAAATCCGAAGCGAGACAAAATTGATCCAAATGCTTCATACGTGAAGTCGGCTGACATACGTTTACGATATATATTGGTTTGACACACTTGAAAAAGTAAACAATACAAACCAATTTGTAGTAGGGAATCAAATAAATACTCGGGAAGAATTAAATGTACATTTTTATTTAATTCAGGATCATAAATCATTTTCATCCTCGTCGGTGGCTGTGACTGCCTCATTTTCTACTTCCTCCTTCTCCAAATATACTTTATAGATGACATCGGATATCATTAAGAAGGAACCCACTGTGTGAGAAGAAGTATATAATTTTCCTTTATTGCGGATAAAGTGATGCCTACCGATGAAAATAATTCCGAGCTCAAACTCGCTGTCCCGCGTTTCGCAGCCCTCTGGAATAATGGCAAGCGATCGCATTAAGCCTGCCATACCTCCTATACAGTAGAGAATTGCGCCGATCGTAAGGAATGTAAATTCCTGAGGAAATAAACTAGTGTAGTAAAAATCGATCGACTCCCATTATTCTTTCATACTAACTAGTATCTGACGTTCCCTCTTAAACACGTATGCTAGAGAGAGTGACGCAAAAATAACTGCGTAGGTCATCGAATCGATGCTGTAAATTATCCAGAGCCATCTTGGTACCGTGTACTCCTCGTGTTGTGACAAAATTGCAATAGATACGCATGCCAAGACCTAAAAACGATATGTATCTATGTCAGGAACGGGCAGTTGGAAATTTCGCAAAGGCTTCATAATATCGATCGCACCAGTAGGATTATTTTCAGTACGAAACTATAATTCTTTAGTAAACCAACAACGTAACTGGGCATGTATTTGAAGTACGCCACTTATTTAGAATAACCTGAAATATGTTGCTTGCGAGGATAAAAGAACGATATCTGATAGAATTCAGTCAGTTTATTATAAAAAAGGAAGTACAATTTGCGCGTTGATCAGTCCTATAAATATCC
This sequence comes from Anoplius nigerrimus, assembly GCA_914767735.1. Taxonomy (NCBI): domain Eukaryota; kingdom Metazoa; phylum Arthropoda; class Insecta; order Hymenoptera; family Pompilidae; genus Anoplius; species Anoplius nigerrimus. The sequence continues at coordinate 10,270,842 of OU612090.1, forward strand.
GTAATCGACCACACGGTTATGCCGGTAATCGCTTAACTATCCGTTATATGAATGGAGAATGGGAAAATAAAATAAAAAATCATTTTAAACCGCATGACGTCTGTAATGATGAGGTAACGGTCAGAGATCCGATGATCATGCAAGGTAGACAGAAGGAAGCTGCTGTTTGGTCCAGTTTTTCAGTTCAATTCTTCTTTGGCATAATGAAGGAAGCTCAGTATCAAGTCCATAAGATATGCAGCGCCTTCCAAAACGCATAACGATCCAACGGCCAGTCCAATCTACGAGGAGACATTTTCTTTTCTTTATTCGTGCGATGGACGTTGCGTAGACAGTCTTAAGGGAATACTTGTAAGTGGAGCAGATGAAATGGCGAAGTGATTACCTGTCTCTCCGTTGCCTCATATGCAAAGTGATGTTCCGGCTGATAACCGTGCCAATAATGAAGAGCCGTTCCGCCCACCGCAATGAACATGAACATTCCGACGAAGTTCATGATAATTTCGACGAGAGTCTTCTTGTGGCTCGTCGTACCGAAGCAATAACTCAAAAGTACGACGCTGGTGTAAATGAAATAGCCGACGAAGACGCCGGAGGCCACAATTTCAGCGTCCGGATTCTTTTCTTCATTGAGGTTCCATGTACCGCCGACACCCAAAAATTCTCCTCCATATCCGGTTCGATATAGTATGATGATTATTAAGTTGATTATCTAAACAGAATGAATGAATAATTGTTGGGAGGGGGGGGGGGCATAGCTCTCGGCAAAAGTAGTACACTCAGAACATTTTCGCCGCGCTGTCGTATCGTTTTACAAACAATACCCGTTATCGGCAGCACGATAAGGGCCCCAGTGAATCACGATCTTTCGGAGGAATGTCTTTTAAATGACTGTATCCCGCAGCAATCCAATACTATTTTAATCGCCTCGATCGGTGAAGCAATGGTCCTTTTCCCAATTCTAGCACCCCCGAATTATGCCACTGATTATATGAAAAATAATGAAAGCGTTTAAGCGATTATTTGTCACAGTCCCTGCAAATTCCGTTTATCGATTTTCCGGCGATCTGTCCATTCATTGTGATATTGCACGCTTTCTTCCTGACACTGTTATCCCACCGTTTGTTACAAATATGAGGAGCACAGATTAAAACGCACACGCGGTTGTCGATGAAATAAAATTTGATATCGATTTCTCACCAATTTAAGAACTTTAATTGCTATACTGGCAATCGTTTGTAAAGACACCATTGTTATGTCTCTTTCCGCGTCTACGGCCGCTTCGTGAAAAATCACCGAACAAAATGGATATTAACGCGCTGCCGGCCGTTTTCTCGCCAGTACCAAGCCCGTTTTATCTAATCAGGTAAAGCGCTATCCGTTCGAAAGGGGGATAAGGAACGAGAAAGGCACCTGCTCATGCGCTATGTTATCGCAATGGGACCATTTCAAACGACGACGATACTATCCTCAAAGACAAATTTCACCCATTTTAACCATCGGTCGATCGAGTCGATTATCAACTAATTTTTATGGCGCGTCATCGGTCGAAATCGAATGCTCGAATCTACTTCTTATTGCAGGAACTGGGTTTGACCATCACGTCGGAGCAAATCGCCGAAATGGAAGCCCATGTGAATGACATTGACTTTGCGGCTGTTGCGGAGGAAGAAAAGGCAACGAGACACGATGTGATGGCGCACGTTCACGTTTTCGGCAGTCAATGTCCGAAAGCTGCACCGATCATTCATCTTGGCGCGACAAGCTGCTACGTCGGAGATAATACGGTGAGTACGCCCTTTGCAGAAACGATTGCCCCATCCTCAATCTATTAATCTCACTCCCACAGGATTTGCTGATACTGCGTCAAGGATTCGATATTTTGCTACCAAAATTGGCGAGTGTTGTATCGTCGTTGGCACAGTTTGCGAAGGAATATCATTCTCTACCCACGCTGGGCTTCACTCATCTTCAGCCAGCTCAGTTGACGACCGTAGGGAAGAGAGCTTCCCTTTGGCTTCACGAGCTTATCATGGACGAGAGGGCCCTTCGTCGTGCGCGAGATGATCTCAAGTTTCGCGGAGTGAAGGGCACAACTGGAACGCAGGCATCCTTCCTTCAGCTCTTCAACGGTATACTATTTTACATTATCCTTACGGATCTCGCATTTCAACCTCTAGCTTTTCTAATCCTTTCACCCCACTTCCCTTCGAATAGGCAATTCTGAGAAAGTTAAGCAGCTAGACGCGTTGGTAACGAAAATGGCTGGATTCGAGAAACATTATGCCGTGACTGGACAAACGTACAGCAGGAAAGTTGACGTGGAGTGCTTGAACGCTCTCAGCTCCCTAGGCGCTACTGTTCATAAGGTTCGTAGGTACGACTATTCCTAATGTACGAGAAAATTAATTGCTATGCGATAATCTAGATTTGCACCGATATAAGGCTGCTGGCCAATATGAAAGAGATTGAGGAACCGTTCGAGAAAACGCAAATTGGATCTAGTGCCATGCCTTACAAGAGGAACCCGATGCGTTCGGAGAGAAGTTGCAGCATAGCTCGTCACTTGATGACTCTGGCGAACAATGCGCTCCAAACTGCGGCCACTCAGTGGATGGAGAGAACTCTTGACGATTCGGCAATTCGCAGGATCACTCTTTCCGAAGCCTTCTTATCGGCCGACGTAATCCTGATGACACTTCAGAATATTGCCGACGGACTCGTCGTTTACCCGAAGGTTATAGCGAGACACGTTGCTCAAGAGCTGCCTTTTATGTCGGCGGAAAACGTTATAATGGCGATGGTGAAGGCTGGCGGTGACCGACAGGTAGGAAATAATTATTCACACATTTCTAGACCAATGTTCAATTAAATCGTTTGATTTCCTTTTTTCCTTTTTAATTATTGCTCTTTTAATAGGTCTGTCATGAAAAAATCCGTGTGCTCTCCCAAGAAGCTGGCGCTCAGGTAAAGCAGCACGGATTGGACAATGATCTGGTGAATAGGATCAAGAAGGATCCGTACTTTAAACCGATCCTGGGACAGTTGGATCAACTTCTTGATCCATCGACGTTCGTCGGTAGAGCTCCCGAGCAAGTTATCGAGTTTCTCGAGGCCGAAGTATACCCTGTCCTCGAGAACTATAAAGGATCTATAGGTGGAACTGTCGAACTCAATATCTAGGTCTCTTGCCAGGAGAATATTTCCTACTTGTATCATACTGTTATCTTTTCTTCGCTCTTCGTTGTCTTGGCTTTTTACAAGAAATATCGAAAATATACACGCAGATTCATGTTTCTATGATAATTTTAACATATTTGACCTTCAAACAATATTTCATACAGGAAGGCAGAGCACGCTGTTCACGGTTATGCGCACGCTTTCTCTTACGATTAATTGTTACTCGCCACTCTAATTTTTTTCCCTTACGACATCTGCTGCAATTTCGCACTTTAACGATCTTTCGAAACTTCTCTTCAACGTAAGTGCTGTGATAGCGGTAGAATAGAAAGATGGAAGTGCTTGAGCGTGCTGCGGCTGAGAGTATTTACAGGTCAGCGGAAGAGCAGAGTGCCGAGGAGGAGAAATAGGAGAACATAGATTAGAGTTAAGGTCAAGTTAATAAAAACGCTTTTGGCAGACCGCAGTGACAAGTGAGTATAAAGTGTATCGACGAACATTGTAAAGCGATCTTGGGATAATAAAAGTAACAACAACGATCCAATGGGAGATAGTCTAGTAACGGTAACAGTAGTAGGATCATCACAGTGTCGTAGAAAGGAGTGATTTACAGCACCCGATGTAAAGGTTGGACAGTATCGAGACGTACGTTTGAGCTAGTGTCAGTAGGTGGGAGGCGTAGACTAGAAATATAGAAGGGTGTAGAAAAAATGGACAATTTTCCGCGAAATCATTCGTTTTGTACTGAGTCGTTGCCATTTTTTCCTGACCCTCGACAAATTTTTTCGATCTCGATAAACATTCGATAGACAGGTAAAATATTAGCATAGATTTAGGAAACAGTTGATTGCATTAAAAATAGCGGAGACGAGCAAGAAGAGGCGCATATAGATGCTAGATAGGTAGCAGAGAAGTCATAGAAGTAAATTTTTACAGTGATAGAAATGCGATAGTAAGAATGAAATATGAGAGTAGAAAGAGGAAAGGGGAAGAAGAAGAAAGATGTAGATGAAGAGTAGAGATGAAGAGAGAAGAAGAACAGATGAAGCATGCGAAAGAATGTTCGAGCGAAGAAGGATAGTGACACAGAGAGAAGAGAGAAGAGAGAGAGAGAGAGAGAGAGAGAAAGAAAGAAAACAAGAGAAAAAAATTAAAAATATATCGAGTAAGTAAAGAGAAAAGTCAAGTGAGTGGAATACGTAAGATGCGTCTACGTAGAAAGACTAGAAATAGAATGTATGGAAACAAGATATGACCAAGCACCGCGTATTGAAAAATAGCGCCAAACGAAGAGCTGAGAACATTTTAGAATTGGAAAAAATAGAGTATGTACAGAATAGGTGTAATAAGTGTCCTTGAAAGATATTGAGAGAATAATTAGTTATGTAACCAGACGTAGAATTTTCGTAATCTAATACTGAAAGGTAAATAATAGAGATAGGTACGTAAGAAACAGATATAGCTTTAGAACGAGAGCGAGAGGAAGAGAGTGACAGAGAGAGAGAGAGAGAGAGAGAGAGAGAGAGAGAGAAAGTAAGAGAAAGAAAGGACAGAGACAGAAACAGAGAATGTATATACAGTGAGTATGAAAAGTTTAGATTGGCACAGATAGAGAAAGTTAAGAAGTAGACTAGAAGGAAGTAGACTAATAAAGTTAATAAAAGATTCGAAAATTATGAAGAGGAAATGGAAGTAGTCGAAAAAAAGAGAATGAGGCGTCACGTTGTCGCGTGAGTGCCGCGATGCAGGGAACGTAGATCCGTCTAGATAAGAGTAGAAAGTAGTCGGTTGTCGATAGGGCAGCGATTTCATTGATGCATGACAATGTCTACGGTCAGTAAGATCTCTTCAAGCCATTATTCAAACCGATAATGAACGGACAAATGAAATCGCTTGGCACTTGAGAAGAAGTAAAGAAAGTGCTATCACAGAACGTTAGGTTCGTTGAGAAGGTCCACTATACTCTGACGGACAATAACACCAGTAATTTTTTTAGGCCAAATTCTCGTCCCGTTGCAATTGACATGCTGTGCTTCGCAATGTTCTCGAAGCGTGGAATATCCAATTTCTCGTCTCCGGGTTCTTATGTGATGTAATCGAACGGTGGATGATATTCGGATCCTCGGTAATTGTATTGGTTTGTTGGCGGTACGCCGGCAAATTACTTCTTGGCTATTCTGTAACCGGAGAAGGTAGCTCCGTCGGAGATTTTTCCGGAATCAACGAAAACGGCAACCTGATCGCCAGTTTCCATGTCCAGTAATACGACGTTCGATCCGCCTCCGGGCCCGACGCTGACTACGGGTAGCCAATTCGCCGAGTTGCTCAATTTTCTCTTCAGTGTTAAGCGCAGACTGGCATTGCCGTAGCCAGCGAAGCTAAATTGATACAAGCCAGGGCAACGGGTGACAAAAATTCCAGTTTCACCAACGTAACCGGCGCCTTTGTTCACCAGCGTGGAAGATAAAAGTAATTTGCCGTCCTGCAAAATAATGATAGTATTTTTTCTTCGGACATAACGGTTAAACGATTGTAATGGACAGAGGATGAGGCTGAACTTACTGTGACGGAGCCTTCGGTGGCAGAAAAGGCGACGACCGCACAGTCGGCTAGATTTTCCAATTTTAATGGGCTGCCAGACGTGACCGGTGAATTTGGAGGATCTGGCCGGGCTGCTTCGGCCAATACGGCCGCTGCCAATACCAGCACTGGCCACACCACCCTGAAAATTAATTACGTCCGTTCAAAACCATTTGTCAGAGTTGTCGGGGGGGGGCAAGAGTCGGACAACTCGCTCTTATGCAAGTGCAAGTGACGCGGAGGTGCATCGACAATTTTTGCAACTTTATCTGTCGCTTGTTTCTACGTAATCGCGGCGAGCGCGTTAAGTCGCCGAGTACGCAACTATACTCTCGAAAGTTCAACCGGTTCGCGACTTTCACTGCTCGGGGCAACCTCTCTCACTCGCCTAATCTTTCCCTCCACGCTTCATTCATCTGCCCTTTCACGAGCATTGCTACTCCGTCAACCTTTTCGCCGATAAGAGAAGGTAATAAAAACTGATCGCTGTTCAATGACAACCGTCATCGCGAAAGTTTCATCAGCAAATTAATTACTCCTTGTCTTGGACGCGGTGTTATTTGTTTCTTCTCGCTATCAATATTCCTTGTCATATCGGACACAGACTTTTAAAGGCAAAGACCCAAGTGAAACGTGTGGGAAAAAAATGAATGTTGATTAGAACGGACAGAGGATTGCTTTTCACTGCAGTCAATGAATTAGGCCCGACACGGGTCATAGCGTGTTAGGATACTCGACTTTCTACTCAATCGGTAGAAAGTCAGCACAGTGACAGTTGCAGTCGTAATCTTTTTTTCGTAACCGAGTTCTATCACCATTTCCCGTCCACGTGTCACTGGATTTCTGTGGGCTATTTGATTAGAAGGATATATTGTATAATTTCATTGCTAGAAAATGCTATCGTTGAAGGCGAACATGTATTGGTGAAAAGAATAGCTGCGACGTATCTGCTGCTATAATTAGCAGCTGACATTACGCGCAACATGTCGAACAGTACCCGATAACGTGTACGTGGCGTTCAATTTAATGAATTCAAATTCCTTCTTTACCCACGGATTACACACATACGTACAATTCCAATTTTTCCACTTTTCTCAACTAGCGTAACTATCAGCCGATCAGCAGGCTGACAGGAAGTTTTCCAAGGTTACTGCATTGATATTCGCGGTCACAGAGCAATTCTCATTATAAGGATCGTAAACTCGTTTTTCTATTCATTCTGCGTACAATTATTTATGAATATGAGAGCGTAAGAGCGTCAAGCGGAAAGTCACTTTTAATTGCAATACTGATCGTTGAATAATAACTGCGCGCTTCTGCGTAAACAGACGTTGTACTCCAGATCAAACGCAGCTGCTCTATTACGTAATGATCGGTGCATACGAGATGCAAAATACTGTCATGAGGCAATTTAATATTCTTCGAGAGACCATTAGTTTTCAACGTATGATTCAATTCTGTCACCGAGTAGTAATGTCATGTAAGCGTCTTAACAGTAGGTACAGTCAATTGAGATTCGTAAAGTGGCTGTACGAATGTCACAGCCGATCTATTATGGGCGGCAAAGGAACTATTGATAGGATTATGAATAAATTGGAGTGTGAAGCGTGATGCGGATGAAGAACGGACAGTTTGTCCATGGTGCGGCAAAGTTGCTGATCGACTTACATGATGGTAAAGAGCGGTGTGGCAGCTCGGAGCTTGCCCGGCTCGTGCTGGTACTCGCCGGTGTTCGGTGTGCCAGGTAAGTTGTGCCAGGTAAGTTGAGCCAGGTGCTCGATCCGTTGCGCCTTTATATTACCTTCCTAGCCCGAACTACTCGCGTTCTTTCCTCTCTGCCTCTTCCTCGCTCCTGCTACCGTATCGTGAGCGAGCGAGGCCCCTTTCTCTCTTTCTTCCCGACTCTTTACTGACACTGCTAGATAGTGACAGTCTACTGACCACCTCCACGCGCTAACAACTTTCTGACGCGTGTCCTTCCTTCCCTCCTTCCATCGGAGTACAGAGAGAGAGAGAAGGAGAAAATGTGGCCACTGATCAAAAGGAAACAGTGGACAAGCGGAGCTGACCCGCAGCAGGTACATTTTCCTTTAATTAACTATTAATATTTTCTCTTCGAAGACTAGGCTCTTCAATTTTTAGGTTTGAGACAATTTCGTTGCTCGTGTATGCATTGGGCGTAGAATCTAAAGAGGGAGTGGCTGCGAGAGTGTCGGCCGTAATTGTAACTGCGAATCGTTGGAAGCGGTTAAGTGCAAATGCACATCGCGAACGGTAAGTGGCTCTCCTTACTCGTACATCGCACGCGAATGAGAATCAGTTTTCTCTGCTCCTGATCTTGACGGATAAGATCAGCCCCGATGCCAACTGGGTTCTTACTTCGCGCCGACCAAAAGTATAACATTGTTCTTAGGTTAGTTGGCGAAAATTTGCAAATAATCGTTTAACAGGATTCGTAGTACTGGTTCTAGCATAGTTAGCGCGTCATGCGTATCGGCAGCGGCGGGCGACAAATGGAGAAAGAGAGAGAGAGAGAGAGAGACTTTTTCATTTGTAAAGGTCAGCGTCGCGCAGGTTCGGCTGTGCACCCGTTCGTAATCAGGATTTTCGAAAGTACTTTCGTTGATCGTGTAGGCGAGTTCGACTGTCGCCGTCCGGCAAATTAATCGTACCCGAGCAACGAATATGCTCGCAATTTGCGCCCGTTGTCTGTAATCGGCCGATAGCTTATATCTATCCCTATCCTTTCCCAATAAATCGTACGCGGGAACGCTTGCGCAACGATTCGACAGTGCGCGCGGTAAATTCATCGAAGGCATTGTACCGGGACTGAAATAAATAGCAGTGGAAAATAAAATCTTTCTTCCACGTAAGCGAGCTATACGAGTAATTCGTTTAATTCGAGAGAAGAGCTTACGATCGGAGACAGAGGAAAGGTAGAAATTTGTCCGGTAATGTGGTAAATCGATTCCGGCTGAGCGATCGCTGAAGCGGAAAGTGGAGAAAAAAGATATGACAAAGGAGCGGGGACAGGAGGTCGAGGTCCACTTCCTACTTCCTCGGTTTTAATTGCCTCTACACTTACCGTTGACAAACGCCGTCCCTCGTTGAATCGGTTGGAGCAAATCCAACGATCTTCTCCAAAGATCAAATAATCCTCTTCGGTGCTCGGGTGGAAAGTGACCGCACCTTCGCTATTTGGAACAAACGAAAGTTTAGCCCCAAGCCAAGTCCCTCGTTGGACTCGTTATCATGCCTATTTCCGCCGCAGGAGCCCGACCTACCAAATTACGCTGCCATTCCGTTCATGCGCAGAATGTCACTTTTTATTGCTCCTGACATACCCCGGCAACGATTATGCTCCATCACAATTATTTCCATCGCCCATACAGGATTTTTCACTTTTTCTCTCTAAGAGAATTGACTCCAACAGCGATATTACATTAATAATCAATCTTACATTTATTCAATCAATGTTTCAATTACAAAGTTAAGTACCCATAATAAAATGGCACGATAATCGAAGTTCTAACTTATATTGAAAGAGAAAAACATTTATTAATATTCCTTATCGGTACGAGTAAGAGTGTGGACGGGTAGGATACGGATTCCTGTAATTTTTCTTAACTGCTAACGATAACAAGCGATAAATAAATAATAATCGTGCCGAGTAGTGACGCACAGAAAAGGACCGAGTGAGGAGCAGAGATAGGAACAGAATGAACACAGGATTAAGGTAAGCTAGTTGCGGATCGGAAAGAATAGATTAGAATTATTTGAATACGGTCACCTTCGGCGGTGGCAATGCGAAGAGAATCCGGAAAGTGAAGTAGGTGTAAAGGTAAGTGGATACGCGCTAATGGCGCAAAGCGTGTTGGAACCCGTTGCGTAGATCGCCTTCCATGTATGTACAAAGATTATGGAAAATTATGCGCTCACGCGGAACGCAACGAGTGCAGTGAAGACAATTTCGAACGAAGGAAAACTTTCACCGAACCGTTCCCTTTTCATTTCCGTCGATTGATCAGCTGCCTGCAAGGGATGGACGGAACCCGTTATATACAATTTTGGAAGAGGGTTATTTACATTGGTCTCTCAACGACGTCGAATCGTTCGCGCCATCGACTTCTCGCGATCTGATCTCGTGATTCGGATCGACGAGCAGAGAATGGACTTTCACCGCGGGTGACAGTGTGCGTTCGCGATACTCTCCTACCTCGCTCGCCTTGAAATTTATTTCTCCTCTGTCCTCATCCTCCTCCCCCACCGTCTCCATTTCCTTCAACCATTTTCGCGGCTTCGTTTTCTGTGTCAAGGAAAATTCGAAATCTAATAGGTAGTATTTTTCCGGAACTTGCCGAAGAATTGGTAGGATCGTAGAATAGATTTTTAACGCTCTCTAGAGAGACGGTGAAAAATAGATGAGAAGGAAATCTAATTTTATGACGGATCAGACGTTTTAATAGATTTTGCGCGTATCGATCGGCTATAGGCGCGATCGCTTTCACGGGAGGTATCGCGAGTGACGGTCGTCATTAAATTTCTCCACGCTCGCGTAGACGCGACAGAGACGATGGCGGTACGAGAACGTCGTTTCGAGACGAGTCCAGTTCGATGAAGTCATCTTCGATGCCTAAACTAATAGGTTGTCGTCCTGGCAAGCGGGACCCTTGCTCGGCCAATTGCATGCGCCTGCGCCGTTGTCGAAGGTCAGATGTACGGGGCAGTTGAATACGTGCAAGGTGAACTTCTTCTTCCATTCGTCCCAGTGGCAGGCGTAGAACTTGTTGCAGAAGTTCGGATGCCTGAAGAGACCCGGTCTCGCGCAATCGCTGACGCCCTCGAGAACTTCATCGGAGTCTCGATAGCCTCCAGGACCATAACGATCGAAGGACGCACCCTGTCCGCCGATCAAATTAGCTGGGGAAACGCCACCGATGAAACTCTTGCCAGACCTCTGCCCAGTATGGAAGGCAACGTTGCTCTTGAAATTGGTAGCAGGCGAGACTGTTGACGATCCGCGAGGCAAGTAGGTGCTAGACGGGACTCTATCGGTGTATCCTTTTCCAGTGGCACCGGCGATCAGCGGAACAGTCGACGCTTGCCCGCCACCGATCCTCAAGGTACTGCCAACCGATCTGTCATTCGATTCATAATCATAGTCCGATCCTTCGTTTTCCAAATCGACGTAGACGTCCGACTCATCGTAATTGGCAAGGTCCACTTTACCCCTGTTAGACTCTATTAATTTCTTGCCCGGTCCTCTTATATTCGCGAAAGGATCTGACTTGCAGGTGCACTCTGCTCCGAGTTTGCCTAACAGAAGCGGATGAAGGTCACTCCATTTGACGATTACCTTGCCTTTGCCATCGCCGATAATCGACTTTGTTGTCACTTCGTAAGACGGTGTCGAAGATACTCCACCGTATACTCCGGTATAAGTGCTGCCTACCGGTGACTTCTGTATTACCGTGGATCCTCTGCCGCCGTATTGGCTAACAGCGGTGCTGGAAGTTTGCGTTTTCCCGAAGCCACTGGCCGTCGTTTCGAACTGTCCGAACGACGAGCTGCCAAATGAAGAGGACGCTTTCCCGGATGAGAATCCACCGATCGCTCCTGTCGTTACCGTCTGATCGGATCCGGTGTAAGTATCGTAAGCGGTGGGAGTATATTTAACAGTTCCTCTCGACGTTCCTTGGTAATTAGTAACCAATTTCTCGACCTCGTCTCTCGAGATGCCCACGTTAGTCGGGGAGCCACCGGATATTCCACTGCCCAGCCCGTGAGTAGACTGCGACTGACCGGAGTAGCCTTGCTCGGTGTAAGATACGTCGGAAGTGTCGTACGATCCTGAATAGCCCTTTGAGCTGACTGTTACGACGGTGGGACGTGCAGTGGATTGATAAGTGACGCCTGCTCCGGAATATGGCTTCTTATAGGTCACGCCAACAGCTGGACTTATCGTTGAACCAAAGGGTCTAGCCGTACTGGTCGGTAAGTACTGTACCTATAAATAAAGAATATAATTATCGCATGCGAAGATTGCACGTCAGTGATAAAGGGATGAAGGTATATACCTCAGACTTGAGGGTGACTGTAGGTTGCTCGTAAGTGGACACAGATACTGACGGTCCGTACGGCCTTCCCGAGCCAGATAAGATGCTCGGTCTATAAGTAGTGACTGGAATGTCATCGTGATCGATCCCGATTCCCTGGAAGGTCGCTCCTGCATTCAGAGTCGTCTGTACTTGGCTAATCGATCCAGTTCGGTAACCACCGTCTTTGTACGTAAAGGATTCGCCGCTCAGAGTAACCGGACTAGCTGACGGTGAAACCACGGTCTTGTATCCATTGTCAAGTATCGGGTGCACTGTCGAGATCGACACTGGAACCTTCGCTGCTTCGAAGACGGTCGCCTTGTAGGTTTCTAGAGGCCCAGTGACGTACGAAATTGGGGAAGCGGTGGAACTGATCGTCTTACTGAATCCAGTCGGGAATCTTGACGAGGTACTTCCCCTATAACCTGTCTGTACCGTTGTTGGCTTGTTGTAGACTTCGACGTTCAGAATGGGCGCCGGTGTGGTTCCAATGAAAACGCCGTTGCTTGAAGGTGGAGCTGCCGTTGGAACTGATGGAACTCCTGTTTCGAATGGGATCTTCGGTTTCGGGTAAGTGTATCCCGTGGACTGAGAGGATCCCTGCGTTACTCTCGACGAGTCCACACGCCCGTAGCTCGGAGCCTGAGTTGAACTGAAGGTCGTAGTTGTTCTTGAGAATCCAGCTTGTCCTACGTTTCCGGAGAACGCTTTCTCTCCGATGTTATCGGGATTGAGGGTTGGCTTCGGTCCAGTACTGATCACGTAACTTCCGCTGCCGCCAAGTGTAGCGGTTGTATATCCTGTCTTCGTCGGGCCAGTTTTGGTAAAACCACTGGGAGTGAAGGAAGATCCTCCTTGAATGTTCGTTCTCTCAGTTTGAGTACGAACACCGGAGGCGGTCGTGCCGAGAACAGCACCGGCGCTTCCTTCCGGTCGTCCGACCGGCGCGATTGTCTCCGGAATTACGCCGATCGATGGTCTGTAATCTGGTAAATCATTTTCAGTGTATTTGCTGGTAACGTATCCATTGTTAAATCTGATCGTTCCGCGACCACCGTTGTCGTGATACTCGTTCGTCTGATATCCCGTACTCGGAGCAGGCGTTACCGGTACGCTACCTATCTTGGTTGTTCCTAAAAATACATTATAATAGCATATCATCCAAATTCGTCTCAAGATTAAGGGTAGGAGAAATTTTGCAAGCTGTAATTATATTGAATACCTCTGTAGGATGTGAATCCGCCACCCAGAGTTCCTGAACTTCCGCGATGGCTACTCGTGCTGGACCCAGTATAGACCTGAGTTCCGACAGAGCCACCCACTACTGATCCAGGTTGTACGCCGCTTCCCAAGGTCACTCCCGGCGCAACTGAGCCTGTTAAAAGGATTCCTGGACTCTGGCTGCCTTTCAGCGTGAAGCCAGGCTGAGACACTCCTTGCAGAGTGACTCCAGGGCTCGCAGATCCGTAGACAACTGTTCCTGGACTTGCGGAACCGGTGTAAATTGTTTTAGATCCGCCGTCAAGTACGAAACCAGGTGTGCCACTTTCCGTTTGCACATATCCCGGTCGGCCAGTGCCAGTAATTATAGCCCCTTGATCTACAGATCCGGAGAGGACTGTTCCACCGGAGCTACTCGTTGTGATCAGCGTGCCGGAGCTGGAATCGTCAGTGATGATCCCTCCTTGTACACTGTTTCCAGTTATAATTCCACCTGCTGGCCCCACTCCGCCGAATCCAGATTGTCCAAGGCCTCCCTGATAGCTCGGTCCGGTAGGAAGTCCAGGGACAAATGTAATATTCAATCCTTCTTGACCTGCCTGTTCTCTACCATATCCTCCTGTCAATCCTACACCTTGATAAGTCGGTCCTGTTGTGACACTGCCGGAATATACCCTTCCTCCGTGTCCTCCGATCACAGTATTTGTGCCGGAAGCATAAGTTGTGCCTACAGACTGTCCATGGTCGATGGTATATCCACTGCTACCGAATCCTCCCGATGACAAAGACGTTTTGCTGGTTGCATATCCAGTTTCTGGGCTGCTGGGAATGTAGCTGACACTTGGGACTTGATTATCTACAGTAATTCCATCTGCAAATAATTTGAAACCGGCTTAAATTTTATGCAAATTCTTGTCTATGATCGTTGCTCCGTATATTATGTACTTACTTTGTCCATTAAGCGGCGGAACTTTGCCGTATCCCGTTGTTTCGGTCTTTCCTGAGCCGCTGACCGAGCCACTTCCAGAAGGTATGCTTGCGGAGGGGAAACCAGTTCCGATTGGACGACTTGAAGCATAAATTGGTACACTTGGCTTTTCGGAACCAATTGGAACGGTATAACCAGACCCAGTTGACGATTTAATTCCACCTCCGCTCTGCGTACCAACAGTGGAATATCCTGACTTCGACACCCCAATACCACCTGATGCAGTTTGTGAAGTGTATCCTCCAGTAGGTAATCCGATTGACCCACCACTGACGCCGGATATTCGCTGTTTTCCATCGTAACCTGAATACTCTCCTGTAGAAATTCCTACTGTCGATCCAGTATATTTCGTTCCGAAGGACCCGCCGGAAGATGATCCTGCGTATCCAGATGCACTGCTACCCGCTTGTTGCCCACTGACTGATCCTCCATAAGCTGTGCTCGATGATCCTGCATATCCGGTGCTGCCAGAATGGCCGTCAGTTGTGTATATGTTACCTGATGATCCCGCGTATCCCGATCCAATAGAACCCTGCTGACCTCCGCTTGTATATACGCTGCCAGATGATCCTGCGTAGATTGATCCCGTAGTACCTGCATGATCTGCGCTTGTGAATACTGCGTTGGACGATCCTGCGTGTCCTGATGCGGTAGCACCGCTTGTATAAACATTTCCGGATGCTCCGGAATATCCGGAACCAGTCGTTCCTACGTGCGCACCACCAACGGATCCTGAATGATCGGTTCCAATGTTACTGAGACCGATTCCACCGGCTCCAGTTGAATGTCCCGAAATTGTTGTGCCAAATTGAATGCCACCAGCGCCTCCGGAATACCCTGTCTCAATTGTACTAACGTGGGAGCCATGAGCATCTCCTGAATATCCTGTTCCTGTAGTGTCAACCCGAATTGCGCCTGTGCTTCCTGAATATCCCGATCCTGTACTACCAATGTGGGATCCATCTGCACCGCCTGAGTATCCTGATCCTGTAGTACCAATGTGGGCTCCACCTGCACCGCCTGAGTATCCTGATCCTGTACTACCAATGTGCGCTCCACCTGCACTGCCTGAGTATCCTGATCCTGTAGTACCAATGTGGGATCCACCTGCACCGCCTGAGTATCCTGATCCTGTACTATCGATGTGGGCTCCACCTACACCGCCTGAGTATCCTGATCCTGTACTACCAATGTGGGCTCCACCTGCACCGCCTGAGTATCCTGATCCTGTACTACCGATGTGGGCTCCACCTGCACCGCCTGAGTATACTGATCCTGTGCTACCAATGTGGGATTCACCTGCACCGCCTGAGTATCCTGATCCTGTACTACCAATGTGGGCTCCACCTGCACCGCCTGAGTATCCTGATCCTGTACTACCAATGTGGGCTCCACCTGCACCGCCTGAGTATCCTGATCCTGTACTACCGATGTGGTCTTCAGCTGCCCCTCCCGAGTATCCTGATCCTGCAGTACCAACGTGGGCTCCGCCTACACCGCCTGAGTATCCTGATCCTGTACTACCGATGTGAGCTTCACCTACACCGCCGGAATATCCTGAACCTGCAGTGCTAATGTGAGCACCGCTTGAACCTCGTGAGTATCCTGATCCAGTACTACCGATCTGTGCTCCGCCTGAACCGCCTGAGTATCCTGATCCTGTACTACCGATCTGAGAACCACCTGCACCGACTGAATATCCCGATCCTGTACTACCGATCTGAGAACCACCTGCACCGACTGAATATCCTGATCCCGTACTGTCGATGTGGGCACCACCTGCACCACCCGAATATCCTGAAGCAACAGTGCCAATGTGAGCACCGCCTGCACCTCCTGAATATGCCCCACCCGCCGACTGTGCCTTAGTAGACCCGTAAGCCACACCAGCTGGACCCGAGTGTCCTCCGCCAGTGTAACTAACTCCGCTATTGGTCGTATACGCAATACCAGCTGAAGTGTGTCCGCCACCTCCGTATTGCGTCTTCGTGTATTCCGACGTCTCGTATCCCTCTACGTTCCATGGCCATTCGCAGACCAGTCTGTCTTCATCGAAGACCAAACCGTACGGGCAACGGAATTCATAGGCCATTAACTTAGGCTGACCTGTTACGAGAATAGAATTAATTTTCTGATTTTTTCTGTGGAAATAGAAAAACTATTTTCCGTGAACGTACCCAAATCGATACAAGCGAAGAACCAACGGCCATCCTGTGGATCCGCGTAGTATCCTGGCTTGTCAGGGCATTCGAATCTCATTCGCGCAACTGGGGCAATTTCACTGCTGCCAGGACACGGCGATCCTTCCGGTAGCGTATGCGGCCAGACGCAGACTTCCGTTCGTTCGTCGAACGACAAGCCAGCTGGGCAATCGAATTCGAAAACGGAATAGTTTTCGACTCCCTGATTGAATTTGACGCAACGATAGAATCTGTTGCAGCTCTTCGGATGGACGAAGTATCCTTGTTGCGGGCAGGAGAATTCTGTCTGTGTACTTTCGCGTACTGCTCGTATGTGTCCTTCGGTGTCCACCACTCGAACGATTCGGAAGTCCGACGATTTTACGTGATTGGAGTATGCAATTTGAGATTGTTGCTATAACATAAATTTATAGTCACAATGTGAGCGGGATAGGCGTAGAATTTCAAGTTCAGTAGTGCAGATAATAGTAGTAGTAGTAATCGAAAAAGATCGGACGGTGAGTTGCGCGATCAAGGAGGTGCTGCCATCTAGCGGCGAAAATGAAAACTAACGACGCTTCTCAGCTATAAAATGAGCGAAGCGATATGATCTCAATGCTATTTATCGAATTTTCTTATTTTCGTCGAGTTCAAGGTGGTATACGCTTTAATATTATGTCTTTATTTACATGTAAGTCATCCTCTAGCGAAGACAAGACGGCTTCTCTCGATTTTCTCTTAAAGTTCGTAAAGGAATGATGAACTTCGTGAGCGAGTGGCTTGCCGCAATCTGTTTGCAAGTCATTTTCCACATTTTTAACGCCTATTCCTGCCAGGTCACGAACCATCACGTATTTGCCCTGAACAATTTCATTAAAGAGATGAGTAAACCTTTTGACAAAGATAATATTTGTGCCCGAATTCCTCGCCGACGTACCTTTATTCCCGTGGAAATATTATCCTCAAAAGCGATCCAGGTCTTATCTTTGAAAGCGTAAGGTGCAGTAAGGTCTTCGTCTCGTTCGACAGTCCATTCACCATTGCTCATAGAGTCGCAGAGCTGAATATAGAATGAATTGAGCAATGACATCAGATGGTAAGATTCGATAAGAGAATTGTCGAGTGATGCGCTGTTCCTACCTCCTTTCGATTAATAACTGCCGGTTCTCTCTCCTTTGTCGGTGATCTCGGCGCATTCTCCTCTTCGTTGGTCAACGTGAATTTGTATCCACTTGCCGGCATGGAGACCAAAATCTTTCGCTTCGGTGCACCTAAACCGCTTATCAAGTCGACCAAACTATCCGTATTGAGCATGTCGAAGAGGCCTATTAAACGCGACGGATGGAACGTATGGTAGACTTCGTCGTCGTCGACGAGATAATCCGTAGAAATGGTGAACAGATCGACGTATCTGGTGAGCAAAAATATTGCGTAAGAGAATTACATTTCTCCGACGCGAATTACTAAAGCAAATGGCAGATCTCTAAGCCCCTAAGTTACGAAACGAAGATCCAAACAATGGATATGGAGCACGTATCGAGTCGCGCTATCGAGTTGTCCTTGAGGTTACTTCGAAACACCATTGAATTCAACTTCATTCATATTCAGAGTGCTAGACCATTCGCCCTAATCTCATCCATATTCAGCTGAATGCTACGAATAGTTCGATGGCTTTCAAGGCGCGTAGCGCATCATTCGCAAATAAAAAATTCATCTGGTGCACATTACTGGCAAACAGCATTCCATCGCTCGTATTAGCGGTATTGCTTAGACAACTAGCCCAAGGATAGACAGGTTCATCGCGCTTAGAACTACACCTTAGGTAGCGTGTCAATTGTACGCGGCAAATGCCGTTAGTATTTTCCAATTGCCACGCTTTTTTTTATAATCTCAATTTAGCGAAATTCTATTTCCATAAAGGTAGAATTGAATCTTACTTGGATAACTCCTTCAAATCAAATTGCTTCGCGATCTCAGCCGATTTGGTGGGCAGAGCCAGAAATATTCTCTTATCAGTCGACTTTCGCACCATCTCGTCTTTCAAACCTTTCACAAAGTTAAAGAGACGATCCTTCGAACCAGCTGTTACATTTAATTCCACTCCGTCAACCTGAAATGGATATACAGATTGTTCCATTATGGCGATGTAGCGGTGACATTTATTTTACATTGATCATCGGCTGCGTGCGATGGAAAATCATTTTGAAAATAGTGGGGGAAAGTACGTAGCTGAAAGGGATTATAAGTTTGAATAAATGTCTGTCAGTGGTCGTTGGCACAGAACAGAGCTTTTCCGTTGGTACAGTGCGCGCAGAACGCTGACCGGCGCGATACTTTCATCCCACAACAGTTTCACTACCATTATCACAGACGGGCCCAAACATGGTGATAGCCGGACTCGCCGGTACATTAATCTCCCGGCAAATACGGCCAGCGTCATTCGCAGAGCTCTCCGGACGGTTGATACAACTGTCAGAAAGTAGCTCTGCATGTAAGATGCGTACGAGCCATGTAGTCATCAACATAATTTCTTGGATAAGGAATAAAGTTATTCGAGCGATTACCTCTTTGAGAATATTCGCTAGGCGAGCGGAAGTGTCTTGGCGCATGGTGGCCGAAGTCTTCAGGCTGCCCGTGGGATCGGCAACGGACACTACTACTTGCAGGGCGGGATAAATATCCTTCAGCGTCTTCCGCAGGTTCTTCACATCTAAGGAGACGAAAAACATGAGACTCCGCCGTGAGAAGCGTATACGTTTAAAAGTGTGTCAGGTGTTGCTACTTCCTTAAAAGTAGAAAGAGTTTACCATTAGCGTCAAGGCCAGCCGCGATACTTAATCACGATTAAAAAATTGACGAACGTCACTCTCGATTATCCTCGTTTCACGGCTCGTCATTCAAATGGTAAATGACCGTGTGCCATTTTGGCAAAGGTATCGCGAGGAGGCTCGCAACAAAGGCATGACAAATTATTTTGCCCGGATTGCCTTTAAATGAAAAATAATTTAATGATGTCAAGCGTGGCTCGCTGAAAAGATAGACTGTAGCAGCTGCCTCTCGGATTCATTAATCCTGTTTTTTTCGAGACCTGCTCCTACGCGCGCGATATGATAATCGGATTTGTCGAATGTGAGTTCCAAATGAGAAGGATTACGTCTTGGTTTTCTGCCAAATAATTGCAGTTCGCAGAACATGCAGTGCAGCGTGGTCGCGTATAGGCGAGGTCGGAAGGTTAGCTGATCGTATCTGGTAGAAAGGGAATGGGGTAATTTCGTTTTAACTGATCATAAGAATCTTGGAACGTGCGCGTGCCATAGTCGGCATTACCGGAAGAAAGTGAAGTTTTTCATAAACGACTCATACGCGAACAGCTTAACTGTAATAGGATTAATTCGAAGTAGATATATATTTGAAATTATAGGGCGCGGGGGGGGGGGGGGGGGGGGGGCGATGAGCGGTAAGACCTTGCTCCAAATTTCACTTTCACGAATCTACGGTGAGCCGCACATCCTGTCACGAAAATACGATAGCGTTAGCCGGACCGGGGAAAGTGATATTTTATTCTGGATCATCCGTGAGAACAACTTTCGAGGTTTCGGGCCACACCCATGGCGGGCCAGCGGTGCACCCACGTGGCGGATCAATTTCGGGCACGCGATCGAAAGAAGTCGAAAGACGCACCGATCTCTCGACGCACCGGAATATCAACAACTAATCCGCTAATCTCTCTTGCAGAAGGGAATCTAACGGTGCCTTCCTTGAATGGGCCCTTTCGCAACGAGACGAGATCGCACTTACGCAGACGAGGAGGAGAGTAGCTTAATACTCGGGGGGGGGGAAGGAGGAGTCCGGGAGGAACTCGTTTTCGCGCTATTATGTCACGGACGCGGCAAACGTGTTTCTCCCTTTTGGCCGAATCCTCGTTGCACTTGCGGACCCCACCCCACCCCACCCCTCCCCCATACTCGCCACTGGCCAGTCGCCACTCGCCGCTGCCTCGCTCTCTCATCTTCCTCGAGCCGCGCTTCCCAGAGAGGCGCGCGCGGCACGCAGAGGGAATATCGAATTTCACCCCGTGACCTACCGTCGTCACGAGTGGACACCGCATTTCGCAGGAGAGGACAAGGGCATCAGAGAAATACGAGAGAATTACGAGAGTAATAATGCGAGGAGTAAGAATACGAGGCGCGACGCGTAACGAATCGGCAGACGGGCGCCTGGCTTTCGAAACGGGCCCTTCCATCGGTGGGCAGACCCGAAATTCCTCCTTGCATTACCTTACACGCCTTTCTCCCCCGCCTTCCTCCCCCGCCGTCCAACCCACCCGCGAACATGTAAATTTTCGGCCGATTCGCGACTCGACGAAGAGTCGCCAATCTCTCGAGGCTGTATCGGCTCACGTTGAGAACGATTGGCCCCAACGGTGTCCCGTCGATACGAACTAGCTGAGCAGACGTATATGAATATTTAATCAGTCCCCCTGACATGAATTTCGAATTCGTGAACGGCTCTTTCGTCGATCCAGATTGCGATCTTATTTTGACGATCGTGCGAAAGGGATCAATGAACCGGTGGGGGAGGAAGGGCGAAGGTTACGAGACGGGATCAATCTACGCTGGCGAAGAAAGAGTTATACGATATTGCGTAATCCTCGCCACGCTGCCTGCCGTGAAACGAATCGTTGTTTATTGCCGTCTCTCTGACGTCGTCAACCGCGTAGCGCCTCTCGGCGGCCAATTTTTATTTCGTTCACTCTATCATGTGAGTATAAAGAAAATAAATTGCCGTATTTATGTAGGCATTAGCGTGTAATGTGATAAGAGGGAAGGATGGAAAAAGTTTGTTAGAGGCTGTATTGCGAAAAAGATAATTACTCAGAAATGGACACAACTCGTTTTTCCAGCAGGTGGTAAGAGAACGTTCGACAGCGAAAATCTACGGAATTAATGTGCGCTCGTGTGTTGCCTCACAGAGATCCGATTCGCACGCTTATTACCGGCGCTGCTCGTTACGATCAGCAAAAATGGCAGTTTCACCCTCGGGCAACCTTTGTACAGTCTGAGCCGTACCACCTAAGATGTATGACGTACTGACTACTTACCGGAAGACGTGATGTTTCGCAGATCGTGACCTTGATGCACCAGAGTGGTACATCTACACACCGTATCGGTCAGCTGGTCCAGATCGTTCGTCGATGTGTAGCAGACAACTTCTCTGCCAGGAGACTGCCTCTGCTTCGGACATTCTGTCGGGAAGGACAAGGCAAGAAAATGCGGAATTCCATTGATCAACTCAAGTTCGGAGGCATGAGAAAAGGCGCGCTACCAAAAGAAGCTTCGATCTCGAAGGAGGATCCGTCTTGGACGCACGATTGATGATGCCGTTAACATTATTACGCGTACGAAGCAAGCGCGGCTATAACGGTCGTTTACATACTCGCGCATTAATGCCGCTCTCGGTGCGCGGCGAGATAAAATAAAAAGGAAAAGATATACGAAGAAGTGATAGGTGTTGAAAAGCAGTCGGTTCGATAGCGGCGCGTAATTGGCGGTGCCGGATATTAATTGCCGCGCGGCTTCTTCGAAAATTTCTTATTTATAACCGTACGAGAGAGAAGATGATCGCGTAATTGAATGACGTAAATGGTGCCGTCCTTGCGGAGCCGGTTTGCTCCAGATGTCAGTGTGGCGCAATGCAACCTTAAAGGACAGAACGTTCCCGATAGATGCGACACCCAGTAGATTCATTCCCGCCTCACTCCTCGAGGGCAACTTCACTCGCGCCGCTCTTCATTCATCACTTTCGCATGAACTTACTTGTGGCGGATGTTAGGGCAGCGAGCCCTAGGAGTACTCCGAGGATGAAGGGTGCTCCCGTCATCCTGTCAGCCGGAGAATTTGCTTGTTGCGGGCCAGCGGCAGCAGCGGTTCCCTGTCGAGGCGGTGACTGCGACACTATCCAAGCCCGAGATCGGCGTTCATCGATACCGGATCGAGCCCGGTCGGTCCTTTAGCGCTGTAGACAATCACTAAAGGAAAGTCTTTCTTTCACCCGGTCTTTCGAACTACCGGCTACCGTCTAGCCTGCCTTCGCCGCGAAGGTAAGAGTTACGAAGTCCGAGGTTCGAAGGTGGCGATGCGTGCTTCCTTCGAGTTCGAGCGCGCGGTTCGTACTGAACCCTCGGAGGACTCGTGCTCTCTTACTTACCAAACCCTACCGATCGGCCGGATGGACCAAGGCTCTGGCGAGCACGAGGCTGATCGAGAGGGAGAGGAGGAGCCGGACAGAGGCCACCCGCCGGATCAAACGATCGCGTTTCTTCGATCCTCGCCGAACCGGACTGGCCCAGATCGGTAGACTTTCCGTGTTACACGTACGTGTAGGCGCCCGGTTAAATATAGCTAATCTGCCCGAGCTGTCTCCGAACGGACGGATTTCCAGCATGATTTCTGCCCAAAGATCGCGAGCGTGTCAATTAGCACCCAATTCCGTTGGCCGGACGATAAGCGAAAGTAATTGCTCGGCTGAAAGTGTTGCTCGCTCCTGACGCGAGAAGTGAATCGAGAAATTAATTGTCCGTAAAGGAGCGAGGCTGAATGAGGGTCTCTCGCTCGTCCGAGAAGACATTGCGCTTAGATGCTTTGCTACGATGGTTCACCACGATACCTACCAGATTCCCCCGCATCAGTCCAACGCACCGGCATCATTTACCCGACCGCAGCTAGCAACCGACTCGTTAAATTTAACTCGATTTTCGAAGCGGTAAACCGCCTACCCACCGCTCCATCCTCTAACGCTCCAGCGTAGATTAGTCCTGACTTCCTTAAAGGATTCTACCTACGATTCTCTTGAATGGAGAGTTAGCGGCGACGACGGTTGCACCATACGCGGCGTCTTCAGCGATACGATTCCTGAATGAACGGCGCGATAAATGGAGTGCACTCGATCGGCACTCGATCGGCACTCGATCGGCTAATCTCGTCACGTTGCGCTCCACTCGATCTATAGGTATATATGTAGGTATGTATGTACCTGGACCGTGACCGCTGGATTCTCTTGAAGAGCAGGCAGCGTGAACGCTGAAATCGAACTAGCGCGAATCGTCTTGTCAAGTTGAATCGTCTCTCTTTCTCGACGACACTCTTCCTTCCCATCCTTACCACTGCCGCCAAGACTGCCGCTGGCACTGACACTAACGCTTACGCTGACAGTGCCACGCACGTGTTTACTCGGCTGTCCGGTACCGAGGATAACTCACTGTCGCTGGATTAATCATTGACGTATGCTAATCTCGCCCTGATCTTCGCTGTCTCGCAGCTCCGGCGCTCCATTGTTACGTCACGAAAAGTTTCGATTCCCCTTATCGTGCCGGTGCGTCTGCTCATCTCGCGGCATTCCTTTTATTCTCGACTATCTGCAAAATTGCACCGTACGATTCTTCTAAACGATCGCTCGTGGCTGCGAGCCAGCCATCAGCCTGACCGTGATATAACGATTCTGCACATCCTACCGGAGTCTCGTAATGACGATTATTGTCTGTGAAATTCGCTGATAAGCATACAAATAGGCATGAAACCAAAGGCACGTCGCCATCCTAGTCACAGCATACTCGTACGTGAATACGACGATGGGCGATTTATATCCCGTCGAATTTTTTTCCTATTAATTTTCCATACTGACGTTTATTCGATGAAATGCATAAAAAGGGAAAATAGAAAAGGAGTAGGAAATCTCTATTGCGAACATTGTGTCAACATTTCTGCGACGGTCGCCTCGAGACAAGTATACCCTCTCAGTGCCGAGCGTGGAGTGGAAGGTGTCAAGAGGATCCCGACGCGTCACTTTTAATGCAAGTTCTGAGCGGTTGATGGACGCAATAGGCACAATGTCGTGAGACATTGTCGTCATCGGGAAGTCGTCATGATGAGAAAAGCTTCTGACGAAAGAGAACGAAAGGGATCGGTCGTTCGATCGAGATCTCGTTTCTAAATAGTCCATGATCTCATTGGATTAGCCAATGAAACGATCTACTAAACGTATCAGAGGTAAGCAGAGTAGTCATGCCGATTCGATCACGGTGCATTGACCATTGTCATGGGTGGAAATAGTACATTAATCTCCTTGCCTACGGAGCAAATCAGGTGAGGTGAATTTTTGTCGTTGGAGCAAAAGGCGGATGATGGGATGAATCATCGTTCGATGAGACCGTGTCAGCTGGCTACTCGGAGCTGTTTCGCGTTACTAGCTGACGATCGTCTTGCAGATTGCGTCAGTGGCGAGAATAAGCAACAAAGCGAGCAGCCTCGCCTCCGCGTGCTCGCCTCTATCGCCTCCTGTCCCACTGCGCGTACCTACAAACTTGTCGGTGATGATCGAACGACTTTGACACCTCCTGGAAGCACTGAACTACGCGGAAGTTGCATATCAATATTCGCATTATTATCCGTCAAAGAATTACGGATAATGACTAGGGGTCTAATGGGCAAGTATACGAATGCCAAGAGGCGAAACTATTTTATTCGATGATTATACACCTGACAGACGTAAGAGCGCGATCGTTATGGGGAATTAAGGTTGGCATTTGACAAAGGAGGAAAGGGGAGGGGGCAGGTTCGGAAGAAAGGAGAAAACGTTATGTCCGTTGGGAACGCTCCGGGATCAAACGGTCGGTCAGTGGTCGGATAGTCGAACGAGAGGGGAGGAGAAGTGGTGCGTCTATCATTCGGACGCTCGGGGCGATCTGGTGCAATTGCAGTACGCAGCTAGTAGTACGCAGTCACTGGTAGGCAGCAACTAGTACGCAGCAACTAGTACGCACCGCGCACTGCGCAGTGGACACTCGCGGCAGGCATTACCGAGGGAAAGGAACCTTTTAGAAAATTACACCGGCTCGTAAAAAAGGTGGCGGCCACTTGAAAAGGAGACACTGCTCGCTTGTGGGCGTAGCCAGGCTTTTGCAACGACGATGCCTGTCATAGATTTTCACGGAACGCACAGCCCCTGCTCGCTAATATTTTCCACCGCGCATCGGCTCACGCGATTCAAAATCGTACTTTTCATACCGGTCCAGAGACCGAACGCGCAATACGTCTTTCCTACTAATTCTTAGACCTTCCCATTTTTTTTTTCTTCTTCCCCGATACATGTGGCATTTGCAAAGTAGAAGCGCGCGCATACGCGTTATTAGATACCGGGATAATGCCTATATTTAGAATCCGTGCTCGTACGCACGTTGTCGACCGCCGTAAACATTATAGAAATAATCGATTTTATCTTACAACAATGTGCATTTCGCTGATCTTAAGTGAAAAAAATTGTCGATCATATCGAGAGATTTCATAATGCCGATTTATTTAAATTACCTGGCATCTGCGTTAACGCACCTTACGCAATAGCGGATGTAACCTAAGTATAACATAATCGAGCACTTCAAACTCATATGAAGCTGGTAACCTTGTCATCCTGATTTACATATCGTTTGGCCTTCGACCTTTTACACAATGGCCAACGGCGAATTTATGTCCAAAAGGAGGTAAAGTCTAATTGACTCACCGCAAGGACGTGAAATAAAATAGCCGGGTGTATTTTCGGCGATGGAAATGGTTTTCGAGCGTGGATGCGCCGCTATAGAACAATGGTTTCCGGCCAGTCGTGGGAAACTCATTTTCCCTTCGTCGGATGTTTCGAGGTGTAAATCATGAAAGTTCCTACGTTGCCGACGTTTGCGCGGTTTTGACGTTCTCACACTTGTGATCGCGACGTGACGGACGATAGGAGAGTGACTGAGAGAGAAAGAGAGAGAGAGAGAGGGGGAGAGAGAATCGGCAGTCCTTCTAGGCGTAAGGCACGCAAAGATGAAACAGTACAATGTCATTGCGCTTCTGTAATTGCAGCGTTGCGAGAGACAACTACGATGGCGTGTCGCACCTGTTGAAAGTCCATAGCTTTCCATTTACGGATCACTAGGCGACAATTTTCCATGAACTCGCTCAATTATGTAATCCCCCGTAAGCTCTGTAATTGTTCGCAGCGGCTTTTTTTTTTGGTAGGGCCTAGGGGCAAATTAATACCTCTGCGAATTCATGTTCACCTTTTTTTTTTTACTGACGTCTAACGGGGCAGAGTTATTAGCGTTCTTCTGTTTGAGTTTATGCAATAGCTGGGGGACTATGACAGTTTTGCAGAGAGCCTCGGGTAAATCCGCGGGCGATTCTCGGCGGGTGCAGCTGGTAAATGTCGATCGATCGCCGGGAGAATGTAAAGACCCTAAGGTATAACGTTCAATTACAATCTACGCAAGTTATATGTTAAAAGTGTGTCCGCCATTCGGTCGTTGGACTGAAGCGGCAGCTAGAAGGTAGAGCGAAGACAATATCGAGAGTGGCACGCGTCAGGTAACTAGACGAGCGTTGCTCTGCTTACGTTTCTGGCAAGTGGAATCATGACGTGTCCGTTCGATCCTGATCCGAAAGTGTCTGGCAGGAGGAGAGAGCTTATTTGCATTCGATAACGAGAGAAACAGAGGAGCGGAACAGGATCTTAGAGCGCGAAGCGGCCGTTGCGCTGCTAGCGGATAATTTTCATCGATGAAAAGTTTAAAAATACGCCCTCTTATCTCGGTGTCGCTGCCAAGGCCAAGAATTTGCCGAGACTCTTTACGAAACGATCCCATTAGCTGGCGATGGATTGAAACGTCAGATAAATTCGCACGTTGAAACGCACTTATTCGCGAATCCTTGGGGCGTCCAGCGTCCGACGTCCGGCGTCGCGAAAGTCGGCTCTGAGCCGTCCGCCATTGCTTTACCCTTCGTCGCCCTCGATACGCATGTTTTATTTCGTTCGAAAGGGAGCCAGGCGGCGAAAAGGAGATGAATTTTCAAAGCTACGTATTCGTCGAGGCTGACTCACTCTCGGTCTCACTCTCAGTCTCACTCTCAGTCAGCGAGCAAATGAATGATTAACTCGTTGAGGATATCGAGTCCTCCAGCACCCTCGCCGATCCCTCGCCGACCCCGACTCGCATTGTCAAGGCCCCGACGATTCTCCCTCCCACCGATTCTCTCACGTAACCTGACAAGAATGTTACAGGATAATTTATCGCGCGTCTGCTTAGCAAGCATTAAGCCCGATGTTCATGCACGGATAGTCGAGGAATCGGCGACGATAATGGGCCAAACGCCATTCCGCTTCTCTCTAATCGCTAACCGGTCTTGAACATTTATCAATCGTAATTTAGGAATAGCCTATGCTAGCCTAGGCTAATGGACTTCCGATGAACTGCGACGCTTCTGTGAAGCGGACTGAGCAATACGGCAGTCGGCTTGAGCAACTGTTTCGCCGAGTCTCAAAATGTTTCGTTGCGTTCAAAGAGTCTCCTAGCTGTTAAGGAGTTCCTTTTTTCCGATCGGTCGATCTTATAGATTTTACACGTTATTCCAGTATCGAATTCTGGGGTAACCGCCTAGGGACACCGAATGCAACGATTCTCTGCGGTACACAAGATCGAAGGACGAAGTTACGAAATGACCTGCGTGCATTGCCTTGTAACGTATAGGCGCGATGTAATATCGGAGAAAAATCCGGATTGCTCACCGTGCCACGACGAGGAATTTCTTCTTCGCCACATTAATTTCTTCCGGGTGAAGAAAGCCATAATACCGGACGAACTTTCTAGATTAACGAAGAATGCGAAACACTTGAAGGATTCCCCTTTTCCCCCATGATCAGCGATGATCATCTTTCAACAACGATTGCATTACGTAGACGAGCGATGCAGAATAAAGTTCTTTATACATGCAGAGTCGAGCATTTAGCAGGTGCCAGCAACGTTTTCAAACGTAATACAGTTTACTCGAGAGTAGCTGTCGGTTCTTTCCGCTTGCCATTCCTTTTAAATAAAGGCTCGTTAATCGGCATCATTAGCACTTTTCTCTCGCGACTTTTTGTCAAACATCTAATGTCTACATACATGGGTCATGCCGCTGGCCAGACTCGGTGCACGTATCGGTGCGTGTCTCGGTGCGTGTCTAGGTGCGTGTCTCGGTGCGTGTCTCGGTGCGTGTCTCGGTGCGTGTACTGCTGCACGTATCGGCGGACGGAATGTTAATTGTCCAAATTTCACTGGATGCCCTCGCCCCGTTCAATCGGTGGCTCATTCTTGAATGATGGAGCCGAATGCCTGGAACGATTTTACGTAATCGTTCCCGCGCTCGGAGTCGCGAAAGCATTTCGCCTCTTTTGCGTGTTAACGAAGAACACGCCTTAAAGTCCGGTACGGGGCCGACGAGTGGGTGAAATGTCTGTCCTTAAGCGTGTCCAGGTTCGCCGCTGCTTTCTCCGGAATTGCATCATCATAAGAGTCGAAGCGAGCGAGAATAGCCCGCTCTCCGAATGGGATCACACGGACTCGCTGCGCCACCTGACCGGATCAATTTTAGCTTCGATCGTCGCAAATCAATGATAGCGAAACTGTTCCCGAGATCGGGCGTTCCTCGGGAACTCTTGTCTCGATCCCACATTTCATCTCTCTTCTGCCGAATCGATGAAGTCATTGTTCGATCAGCATCTCCTGCCAATCTCGACGCACAGGTGCGCCGGATTATTATTTAAATGAGCTCGTCCCGCGTTCGCCCGATTGAATTTATCCCGATCGACTACCGATCCATTAGCGGCTGCCTTTCTTTTTTTCCCCTTCGGGTGAAAGTCAGTCGACGAATGAAAACGATATCTTATTCGGGCAACAGCCAGGGGGTTCGAAATCGATCGGCGCTCCATTCTTATCTGATCCGGACAATAGCGGAGCGGAACTTGAGCGACGAAAGGCGTAGAAAGGTTCCGAGTCCGGATCGGAAAAGTAGCGGATCTAACCTGATGATACTCTGCTCTCGTGTTCAGCTAGGCATTCGAGTATGCGAATCACCTCCCCCGTCCAGCCCCGATATTGCGACAAATGCCATGGCTAGCTGTTACGTCGGCGATTGAACTGTGTCGCGGCTGGTAATCGAGTAACAAGTGGAGAGACACACGTCATGCCGGTTCGCGACAGACTTAGGATTGGCCAGTGGTGGCTGCCCGCTTAACGGAACGAGTCTAATTGATACTGTCGCAACGAGCGGCTCCGGAACAAAAACGGGATGAAAATAAAAAGCAACGCGGAAAGAGTCCAGTTTTCGAGCGTTCCGATCTCGGAGCAGGAAAGAAAGTGGTCCGGTGACGTCATATAAAGTAGTTAGAATGCGGAGAATGACACGGGGAGCGGGCGCGACCTTTTCTGCAGGGAGGCCACCTACAATGATACAAAGTTTGCCGGTGCGTCAACGGATCGAGTGCTCGACTCATTGCCGGAATTTCCCGACGATTATATAGACTTTCACGGAGTATTAGGCGTCTGTGAAAGTAGCTGAGAATTAAGCGACAGTTGCGGGGAAAAATGCAGCTTACCTACGTCGTTCGCCCGACTATCCTGGTGGTATCCTGCTATCCTGAATGGATCGATTTTCGTACCTTTCACCCTTTGTTCCCGTGCTTCTAAGTAATTGTGCACCTTGCAGTTGGCCGTCATGCACGGACAGTCGCCACGGTCAATCGGCACGCTCCGTCGGGCACCACTGTCAACCAGTTCATTTTTTCCATTCTTCGAGAATGCTCTGCCTGACACCCAAGCGGAAGTGAAAGGTTAAGGTTTCTATGCGATTGAGGAAAGGCGTAGGAAAGGTGACTGCCTTCTTCAGCACTCGAGGGCATTGCTCTGTCTGTGTACCTAGCCGTCGTACGTCATCGTTATACAATGGCGAATAGAGATTGATTTGCGTAATCGGCCTTAACGAGCGAATTGACGAGGGTAAGAGAGAATTTTGCGTGGCAATAGAAATTTGAGTAAACGGCCCGTTGTCCGGGTTAGCTCGATACGTTTCCTTTTACCGCGGGACATGAGCCAACCTATGGCCGCGGGCAGTCTCGGCGAAAGTAATAGTTCCTTCCAATTTGCTCGAGGCAATCAAGACAAGCGTTACACCCCCGTGTACCACTATTTTCCACGTGACGCACGTGTGCCTCTATTCCACCTCTGTTCCACCTCTGTTCCACTTCTATCCGAACTCTTTTCTACCTTTGTTCCACCTCTCCACGAAATCTGTACCGCGTCTATTCTACAGCCTATACCATTCTTTCCGCAGGATCGGTGCGATAACTATCTAACGCTAAATATGATAACATCTGCCGTCATGACGAATTCTACGTGCAGCTGCAGTTTGAACGTACCGAGCTCGGGGCAGCGTGTACCCAGCATGTACATTGCCCCCAAGCCACGAACCCATTGCGGACAAAAAAATAGTCAAGGTATGAAAGTAAAGGGAACGTTCGAGATTGCAATACAAGATAGGCGATTTATTTCGCAGGTGAACCGTTGCGAATTTTCCGATTATTTTTTTGACTCTGCGTCAACTTGTCAATATCGTACTTGACGTCGACACTTTCGAATCGAAACGTTTCGCGGCTTTCTCGCGAAAGATATCATTTCCGTCGATGACTTATTCGGTTATCATGGGGCGTCATCGCCTGGCAAACTGGGACATCTCGCCTGGCTGTTCATCGCGACAAAGGTAGCATCAAAGGTCAGTACCGATCCTCAGTACCAATGGCCAGTACCAATGGCCAGTACCAATGGCCAGTACCAATGGCCAGTACCAAAGGCGGACAAAGTCTCTTTCGCCTCACTGCATAGAATTGCTCGCGGACAGAATTTCAGGAACGATTCGTATCTGTCCCTTATCCGGCTGTCAATCTGTCACTGCTGTCCCATGGCGCCTCGTGCCGTTCCGTTCGAACAAATGTGCCGACTAAGATTCTTCTGCGAAGGACTTTGCCGCTTACTTCGCGCTCCGCCACTTGCGAAAGCCATAGTTTCAAGGGTGAGAATCGGAGTTCGCCTTTTTGCTCCTGGCAGGATGAGCTCGGGCAAAGACGGAAATCGGAGCCAATTAAGAGGCGCACTCGGATGTCGTAAAGGGTAAAGAGGGGCATTTCACTTTCTCAGCTAAATTTCGTCCCGTTCAGCTCGACCTTGCCCCGAACTCAATCACTTTCCATCTTCATTTTCCTCTCCTCCGCTAATTGCTAATAATCAATGCAAGGTCATGACAATAAGAACAGGTTCGGCGGACGATCGGCAGGACGCGCTCTCTGACGCAATCTCTCGCCGGATCTTCGGTCTTCCTGACGCAATTAATGGCGTGAAAATGAATATCGACTCTCCCGACTTTGGCGTGCGAGAGATCGAATTGTTCGCGGCAGGACATATAGGATCACGGCTCGGAAGAAGGTCGGTGACATTTCTGCGGGGATTACGCATAATCTCATTGTCTGCCGACATCGTCGCCTCGGTTCGTAAGGAGAGTCAATGCCAGCGCGAGAGACGCGATGGGAGTCCGGCCTAATTGGAATTTTGAAATGATCGCTCCCGAATCCATTTGGATGGCAGATACCGGCTGGCATTGTATTGTTCGCCTCCTCCCGAGATGAAATCCGGCCTTATCAGCGAATCTAATGGCGCGCCACCGCGACTCCCTGTCGTTGAGTTGACGAAAGTTCCACCGAGCACACTGAATCGATTAAGTAACAGGCATGCCTCGAAAATGGCACAGCGAGATCGAGGTCACTCGACTAAATCCGACCGTAACTCGGCCAACGTCTACCACATCCCCATGGCTCTAAGATAGTTTCGTCCCATTATCTTATCTATAGGCGACTACCACCTAGTCTCTTGCCAGTCTCTCGTGAGTCTCTGGCGATCTATGACCTCTTCCAAGTCTATTATGCAGCTCACCGATTCGCCCTGCATACTGTATCGTGCGTGTCCACATGCCGATCGTTCAGTTATCTTTTCGAGGTCGTCTGCGGAAAGAAGACGACCTTGTCGATTTGACAATGTCGATCCAGTCTTGGGCACCGAACGATTGTCCAATTGACGCACGTTTAAGGAATTCGGAGCCAGAAAAGAGAAGAAATTACGGACACTCGACGAAGAAAAGTATACGTTCTATCAATCGCTTTCATTGAATCAGGTTACGCAACGGATAAAATTGGGCATAGACGTAGATAGCGTTCACCTGTCACTTTCCAGCGTACGTTTATTATGCGAATTTTTGGCGCTCCGTATGTATCTATCCGAGAAAGGAGGAACGTAGCGAATTGCTCGAACGGTGATTGATCGGTGACTGATATGAGTGATTAGAGGCGAGAAACTGAAATCGATCTTGTCTCGTAAGGGATATGCGGGTCGTTCATTAGCTGGTAGAAAGTTTTGCTTGAAAATTAGCGTTCCTTGCGCTGTCTACCTACCTGACTACCTAGCTACCTACCTACCTACTAGGCAGCCATTGCGGGCAATGCGTTGCGTCGTTTTAATTGCTCCTCTCGGCTAAAAGGGCGACACCTTTTACGCGCTTGTTGCGCCTGCTTTAAAAGTTCTGCGATCACTGCTAAAAGTGTGTCGAAACATGCTCTGGTCCACCCACAACGAGTTAATCATGTCAAGGACTTATCGAGCCTTCTCTCCGACTCACATATATCCTCTTAACCCCATGGACGCCATTCGATCAATTTTATTCACCGCTTAATTCAATTACCGAGCGGGACAGGAGGGAATATTAAGAATGAGTGCTGCGGCTTTAAAGTTGGAACCGAGAGAAATAGATGCTGTTGCGTTTTGTTGGAGTCTCCTACGTTTGACGTGGAAGCAGCGTGTGTGCCGTAACAATGAGCTGTCAGGCGAGCTCCAGCCATTTCGCAATCCCGTAACCAGGTGAAAATAATTGTGATCGACGTGCGACCGATTTGAGCTGAGCACGATATAAGTTTCATTTTGTCCCGAGGGCAGCCGTTTCTAGTTACACGTATGCCACCGACATCGAGCGACTCCGCTTGACCGACTCTCCGAACGGTTCCGTGAAACGCATGAACCTGCAAAACGCTCACTGCACCTCCTTCGCCGATGACCGTTCAAGACTACGCTTGAGAAACACCGAAACTTTCGTCATCGACTCAACATCCCGCTCAGTCTTTTCCTCTAATCATCGGTGTGAATCAGCCGACGTGCACGCCACTCCGGGAAAGCTAAAATTATCCACCTTTCGACGCGGATCAAGCGATCATTTCTTTCTTTCATTACGCGGAAAATATCCAACCTGACCAATGAGGTTTATTGCCCCGCTATCTTGTAACCGGATATCGACGCTCTTTTCATTATCTGCCTCGCGCTCATTCTTTCCTAACATTTTCAATATCCGCATTCCAATCATTTTATCATCGAATTACCGAGATTCCCGCGAATCAAGGAAAATGAACATCTTCCTTCTTCTTCAAAAATTTCGAATTCTCCACAATGTATTGCATGCTTGTGTATTGCAATTTAATATAACTGAAGGTATAATCAGATAGTGTCCATCCAGCGCTTCTGGATCGACCTAAGCCACATTTGCTCTGGATATTCGGGATGTCGAGCCTACTGATTCTTATAATACGATACTCGTACTATTATTTTACAGAAAAATCGCAAACGGAGCCTTCTAAGTGCAATAGTTTCGGAGATATGACGAGAAATAGGCGAAAAAGTGGTGAAATATAGCCATTTTCAGAGCCGTAACGCATATAGCCACTTCAGGCGACATAATTACTATATAGTTAAAAATAAGGATGAAAAACATTCACAAAAATCGCAACCGGAGCCTCTAAGTGCAATAATTTCTGAGATAGGGGCAAAAATATGGAAAAAAGTGGGTAAAAATCGGTATTTTATCAGCTGGTTTCCATCAATACATTTCCAATTATGTTGCCAGTGTCAGAATATTATGAAAAATGGACTCTGATGAAACGATATACCCCTGTCCAATATCTGAGTTATTCCGATACTTTGTGACAGAGGGATGAAAATGGTACAAGGTACAGTGGCGTACTCTCGTTAAGTGTAGAGGAAGAGAATGGTTCAC
Organism: Anoplius nigerrimus; assembly: GCA_914767735.1. NCBI lineage: Eukaryota > Metazoa > Arthropoda > Insecta > Hymenoptera > Pompilidae > Anoplius > Anoplius nigerrimus. The sequence goes on from OU612090.1 coordinate 10,305,073, forward strand.
AGCGATAGTTAAAAGGCAGAGTCCTGCCAGCTGTTCTGTTACGTAGCAACTGGCATAGCCGAGAAGCATATTTTCCGACGATAGATACCTTATCTGCGGTCGCTGAAATAGGCATTTTCGTTCTCTTACCGTGCGTCGGTGGGGGCGTCGCCAGCGACGGCGACGGCGACGGCGACGCTATAGCGACGACGACGCCACAGCGATGCCGACGCCGGGCGTCGTGGCTGCGTGGCGCGAGAGTCGAATTCTAAGGTTTCGGCTCGGTAGAGGGAAGGGATTGGTGCGCAGGCCCGAATTTTCGCCGTCTACACGAGGAAAGCAATTGGAATCGCGGTCAGTTCTCTGGTGGCCGGTTTAAGAAGGACTGCCACGAGGAGCGGATTCCCTTTTTACGAGAAACAGACACGCGCCTGCGCCGACAGACACGCACACACCGCGACGGTGAAAATCATCTGAGAGCACGAGTTACGACGTCACGGGAGGCTCCGTTTCTCGACGATGTCGTACTGCACGCGAATACTTGGTGCACAGGTAGGCAGGCATCCATTGCTCCGGCGAATACTGTGTCATCTTGAAATTTAGCCGGATCACTCTCGCTTCATTCGAGAGCAGCTTCATTTTTCAACCGCGTCCGTCACTGACCTGCTTCGCAGAGGTCAATCGTGACGTTTTGGCTACCCTACCTTTTGCGTATCTCAGATCCCAATCGTTCGAACTCTGATGTCGAACATTCTCTACCGCAATTTATTCGCCATTTTCAATTAATCAGATACAACTGCTCCGACCGCATCGAAGAGCAGTTGAAATGAAAAATGTTCAATGAAAACTTTGTGGCTTTCATATTATGACTTAAAGAAATATTAAGGTGGAGAAATTGTCCTAATTTTTAAATAATTCGAGAGCACAGTAGAATAAATCGAATTTTCTCTCTTAAAATGATAATGACTTTTGTCCGGTAAGTCAGTAAAAATTTCCGTGATCGTGACCTTTTCCCGAGACGCAGATTATTAGTTACGTGATTCTGTGTATTTCTATAAATTCGGTTAGCCTATAAAGATGTTTCTGCAGGTTACATAATCGATCTGAGATGTGCATACATATATCGTGCAGAGTTTTCGTCGGTGTTATAGGTTATGTTGTGAGCAGTTATCTGCGCAGGTTCACGGCGCGTGTTCACCCCGCGGGTTCATGACAACGGCGCGAAAAGAATCGACTGCTTTGAATCGTACCGAGAATCGACCGAACTGGCCAAAATGTAATGAGCGATTACTTCGCGCCGGATAAATTCTCATCTTGCGCGAGAAAGTGTATCCTTCGATAAGAGATGGAATTTTATCGGTGATAAGTGCGCCCGGTTCTCCTGACAGGTCCAATCCGGAATGGCAAAGTTCAAAACCGCGGTATTTATGCGCGGTCGGGCTCGGATTTGTAAATGAGGCTTGCGCGAAGATCGCTGCCATTGCACGAGCTAAACAGTTACGTAATTATTGCAAACAGATTGCTTTATCTATCAGACAAATATGGATGATAACCGAGGAATTCGAAAATAATATTGAATTTAGGGCAGGTGGTTAAGAAGATCCGTCGGTCGATTCAGACAGATTTTACATTTGTAACGTTGATACGATAAACTTGGCAATGACTCGATTGATGCCTTCTATTAATAGAGTGATAACCAGTGTGTCAGAAGAGTCCGATTTCTCTACTTTACGCCTACGCGGCGGGACGGCGGGACGGCGGGTGCGATCCGGACTCTGACAATAGATGTGGCCCGATGGAATTGATACAATTTTCAAGTTATACAAACATTCTTTCCAGCGTCTAGCGGCCTGCGCGGCTGATATCCAGCAAAGATGCTTCAGTGTCAGTCCCCTCAGCTTTGCCGCCGCAAAGGTGGCAATGTCAAAATTCGACAAAACGAGCTATCTCCCGTACGATAAGTTGGAGGACAACCTTAAGGTCGTCAAGAAACGGTATTGCGCAAGAAAATCTCTCTCTCACGTAAATCGGCGAAACTCAGGAGAATCGAGACTAATACGATCATTAACCGTTGCAGTCTGAACCGGCCACTGACTCTGTCCGAAAAGGTCTTGTATTCCCATCTCGATGACCCGCAGAATCAAGAAATCACCCGTGGCACCAGCTACCTCCGACTTCGTCCTGACCGCGTTGCCATGCAGGATGCCACCGCGCAGATGGCTATGTTACAGTTCATCAGCTCCGGTAACTAAAATCATCCGGCTTACTCATTTCAAACGTTCACCGGAGTCAAAGTGAACTGAAATACAGTGTCCCTTTTCTAACATTTATCCAGGTCTGCCGAAAGTGGCCGTCCCATCCACCATCCACTGCGATCACTTGATCGAGGCTCAGATCGGCGGCGTGCAGGATCTGAAACGGGCTAAGGACATCAACTCGGAAGTGTACAATTTCTTGAAGACGGCCGGTGCCAAATACGGCGTCGGCTTCTGGAATCCCGGCTCCGGCATCATCCATCAAATCCTCTTGGAGAACTACGCCTTCCCCGGACTGTTGATGGTCGGCACAGACTCTCATACCCCGAACGGCGGCGGCCTGGGCTGCCTCTGCATCGGTGTGGGTGGTGCTGACGCCGTTGACGTAATGGCAAACATACCCTGGGAATTGAAATGCCCGAAAGTGATCGGTGTCAAGCTGACGGGCGAGCTGAAAGGCTGGACTAGCCCGAAGGATATCATCCTGAAGGTCGCTGGCATTCTCACTGTGAAAGGCGGTACCGGAGCGATCGTCGAGTACTTCGGCCCGGGCGTAGACAGCATCAGCTGCACGGGAATGGCGACAATTTGCAACATGGGGGCTGAAATCGGTGCTACCACTTCCATCTTCCCTTACAACTATCGCATGCAAGATTATCTCAAGGCGACCGGACGATCGGAGGTCGCCGGAGCGGCCGACCAGCACAAGGAAGCTCTTCTTACCGCCGACTCGAACGCCAAGTACGATCAAGTAATCGAACTGGATCTGTCCACTCTGGAGCCACACGTGAACGGACCTTTCACGCCGGACCTCGCTCATCCCATTTCGAAATTGGGTAAATAACTGCCGCGAACGTTGACCCCATTGCGCTTCGATCCAAATCGATACTAACTCAATCATGCCGTAATCAGGCAACGCTGCCAAGCAGAATGGATGGCCGAACGAAATCAAGGTCGGCCTCATCGGTTCCTGCACAAACAGTTCCTACGAGGATATGGGCCGATGCGCGAACATTGCGAAGCAGGCTTTGAAACACGGACTGAAAGCGAAGTCTGCCTTCAACGTGACACCTGGATCGGAGCAAATTCGTGCCACCATCGAGCGCGACGGAATTGTAAGTATTCGATCGACGAACAATATAGGAAAGCGATCGATGAAATATGTAGTGCCGAATCGTTAGGGCCGATCTCTGGCGCTGATTTGGTGCCAAATGTTCGCGAACGCGACTGTTGTCCGAGCGAAGCCAAGTCTTAATCCGGATCGATGTTATATCGTGGGTGAAAATTGCGGAACACTTTGTAATACTTTGCCATACTTTGTCAACAGGCGCAAACGCTTCGCGAATTCGGCGGCACCGTCTTGGCCAATGCCTGCGGCCCGTGCATCGGCCAGTGGGATCGTCAGGACATTAAGAAGGGCGACAAGAACACCATTGTCACCTCGTACAATCGTAACTTCACCGGAAGGAACGACGCCAACCCGGCTACGCATGCCTTCGTTACCAGTCCCGAGCTCGTCACAGCGCTTTCCATTGCCGGACGATTGGACTTCAACCCGGTTACCGACTCCCTAAAGGGCAAGGACGGCAAGGAATTCAAGCTTGATGACCCGTTCGGTGAGCGACAATCTTTTTCACCTCGACTCCCATCCTCTGTCAAGATGAAACATGAGACACGGAAATTAGCGCGACAGGCAGATAGAGTGTGTCGGGTTTCATTTAATACTCGAGATAAGTGTCTCTGCCAAGATCAACTTGACGGTACGCGGCGCAGACCACTTTGTCGCGCTGACGTCTTTATCAGCTGATTTAATTCTCGGTATAAGTCCTCGTACGACACAGGCTCTTATCTTAATACATTGTTCTCCGATTCTCCGGTAGGCGATGAACTCCCGAGCCGTGGATTCGACGCTGGCCAGGACACCTACGACGCACCGCCCTCCGACGGCTCCAAGGTCAAGGTCGACGTTGACCCCAAGAGTCAGAGACTGCAATTGCTCGAACCGTTCGACAAATGGGACGGCAAGGATCTCACCGACATGACCGTTTTGATCAAGGTCAAGGGAAAATGTACCACCGATCATATCTCGGCCGCTGGACCCTGGCTTAAATATCGCGGACACTTGGACAACATTTCGAACAACATGTTCATTGGGTGAGTGACCGAGTGAATAGGAATTGATAGTTGGACTCAATATGGGGACAGTGTCGATAATGAGAAAATCTGCCGTGCAGCGCGGTCAATTCTGAGAACGGCGAGATGAACAAGATCAAGAACCAGCTTACCGGCGATTGGGGAGCGGTACCTGACGTTGCCCGAGACTACAAGAAGAAGGGCGTTAGGTGGGTGGCAGTAGGTGACGAGAACTACGGCGAGGGTTCGTCTCGCGAGCACGCTGCTCTCGAGCCCCGACATCTCGGCGGTCGTGCCATCATCGTAAAGAGCTTTGCCCGAATCCACGAAACGAATCTGAAGAAGCAAGGTCTCCTACCACTGACCTTTGCCAACGCCAGCGACTACGATAAGATTCAACCTACCGATAAGATTAGTCTCCTCGGTCTCAAAGATCTGGCACCTGGCAAGGTGAGTTAATCCCGACAGACTGATCTCTTCGATCAATTATTTCGTCATACTCTATGCTCCATTCTTTTCCTTTCAGCCGGTTAAAGCAGAAATCAAGCACAAAGACGGAAAAGTCGACAGTATAATGCTAAATCACACGTTGAACGACCAGCAAATCACCTGGTTCAAGGCTGGCTCAGCCTTGAATCGCATGAAGGAAATTGCATCCGGGAAGTAGAGACGGTTCAGTGCCAAAAAGGTTGAGATCGTCACCGTTCGTAGTGACGCTCAGGAACCACCCTGTAGCAGCAGAGCGAGGTCACCTTCCGTGCTTCTTTTTCTAGTAATACCCCCTTCGCCCAGTCAGGCAGTAATTCTGGCTGAACCTGTAACAATGCAAACCTCGTTAATGTAGAAACACGACCGTGAACGGTATTGGGCCGGAAGTACTTTCATACTTGTACGTTTCGATACAACTGATAAGGGCTGAGACGGAACATCTCGTAGCGTCCTGAGACTGATAGTTTCGGGTAAAATTTGTACATTTCGTTTTTTTTTCCTTTCCTTCCCTCTTCTTTTTTTTGTCGTTCATACGTTCGTAGCGAATAAGTAATCGTTTAACATCGGATACTACAATGTGGCGTCGATCGAGCTCCGTCGACCGGTAAAAATGGACGATTCTGCGTTGACGCGAATGGAATGTCAATGTCGTGCCAACGTGTTCATTTTTAAATCCTGTACAGCCTGACGCTGGTACGTGCTATGGCACGCTGTTTCGTCAACGAGAATCCGCTCGTTTTAGCCGCGCTACACCGCGCGTTTATTATGTACATACTGTTCGCAGAGTTAAACGAATTTCTAGTTACTGACTGATTTGAAAAATCATGTAAGCTGTCGCTATGCGGGCGGCAAGAATAAATAAAGCAACGGAAATCGAGAATGCATGGTATGTACTCATTCGTTTCTATGCGCATACGGAAAGTTAGTGCCAATAATTCAAAGAGTTATGAATGTTTCCTGTCGATTTAGTCAACGGATAATCAATTCTTATACCGTTGAATATGTACAGGATCATTTCTAACGATGTGCAACGTAAATTACGCGTTTATTGCTCAGCCATGAATATTGAGTAGTGGTCAATAATTGTTGCGGTTGAATGGAACATTGATATACATACAATGTGCGGACACAGCGCATGCTATAGTTGGAACTGCGCATGTCATGTTTCCATGACAACGCATGTGGCACAACAGAATGCGTTTCAGGCGTGCACCTGCTCTTCAGTTACCTGCAAGTTAACCACAACTTTCCTTTGTTGCCTCGCTTGTAATGTCCGACGACGATGAATTCTTTTTGTGCGCAACCGGCTCGATCGAATACGCCGAATTTTACGAGGGTGCCAACGATGTTTACTGTAAATACGGATATCATTTTGGTCAGGAGTGGGCAGTGGCTGCGGTAAGTGAGATTTCCGTTAACTGTCGACCAGCTTGAACGAGTCGAGTCGTTGCTTGCGTCAGGGTATCGAGGAGGGGCTCACTCAAATATGTAAGCGCGGCAGTGATCCACGGGCTCTTATCGTCTGGAACTTCCCTCTGGAGATTTCGTTCAAGAGCACGAGCCCCCATGGATGTAAGAACGTTCAAACAGGTTAAAATCGATCAGTGTTCACGACGGTAATCTTTATAGGGCCTCAGCTGATATTGGCCGTCTATGGTTTAAATGCATTTGGACACGATGTCATCAGAGGCTACGGTGTCTGCCATTTGCCATTCCAATCCGGTCATCATGAGAAAAGGTACTTTCAATTTCGAATCTCGTACGCATCGAACAAGATTATCACAGTGTGGTAACCAACCGCGCAACGTTGAACCTTATAGAGTTCCAGTCTACATACCGGAATCGTCGTCGACGCTTCAGCAAGTAACAGCCTGGTTTACCGGAAGAAGGCCCGAACTAATTGATCCAGCAATTTTAGCCGCCGGTGCTGGAAGAGAACGTAAGTAGAGAGTAAATTTTGCCAACATATAGGATAAGAGCAGGCTAACAGCTTCCGTGAAACTTTTAGTGACTCGAATGAGTGTACAGGGTGCTATTATCGTGACGTTCAACGTTATGCTGAAAAATTTTTTTAAAGCCGGCTACGATAATGGGGAGAAACGATCGAAATAAACGTGAAAACATAATCCCTCTAATGTACATCATCCTACCCTCATCCTTAATCCTGTTGCATTTTAAGAGATAGGTGCACACTCAGCATAATGATCTCTCTACATAACTATAACAAATGAAGTTGACTGAAGATTACGAAATGTCGTCGGTGATCTATTTCCGGTCATTTTCGTAAGTATTGGAAAGATACCAGGAGGTAAGAGAATATTCTATCCGCTCTCTAGGAGTTAAACTGATAGAAATTTGGTGTGGATAGTTGGAGCGTACTTTCGAAACAAATGCCAATACGGCAATAGACTCTCCCGAAGCTAACTTCTATGGAAAGGGGTAAGCGAATCAATCTGCCCCCACGCAATTCTCTATTTGACCAGTATTCTTCTTGCTGCGCCGAGCCAATCATACCAATACCGTACGTTTAGACACAACCGCCAGCAGAAGATCGCAACACTTACTCGGTTAAAAATTGAATGCGCGCTGATTGAAGGGGGTGAGCGATTCGAAGACCGTGGCAAGTCGCCAATATTTAATACTTTTATCGAGCTGATATGTTTCTTTAAGTTCATTAAAAGAAAAATAATAACACTTGTCCCGATCTGTCTTGACAGAATACCTTTATTCAAAGAACATTCGATTCGTGGCAACGTTTTAATATTTTTAACAATATGTATATAAACAGTGCATTGTCCGCCATAAATTATTATCGCATCCACCGGGATTGTTTTTAAGTAAATTAAGGATCGTATCAGAGCACTTATTAGCCCCGTGCTCTTCGGCAAATTGCCAATTGTCGTCTGCGAAGATTCTATCGCCTGCGCCATGAACTCAATTGACCGATACCTAATTTTCTCAGATATGTCCCCTCATAAATCTTCTTTTCACGTAAGTCACATTTTGGTTCGTAAACTCATTTATATCTTTCATGATTGAAATTACATTGAAACAATAATTAAGTATGAACTTGTGTGTATCCAAGGACCCGCCTATGGAAGCAATAAATGGTGGTGCGTATTCGTTTGAAGCTACGCCTAACTTTATTCTAGAATACTGACCGGCTCTTTCGAATGTGAGGAACAAAATTTAGCGTAGCGTCGTTTTCTCATGACACAGTCGTCATGAGGTCCTCGACGTATTCGGACTTGACGATAATAATATTATTAATAATAACAATAATAACAAAAAAGAACAAGAAGAAAAATACGTTAGGAAGTTTTCTTTGCAAACATTTAAAACGCATGCTGCCCTATGTTTAGCTTGTTCGACTAGACTCAATTTGGGAAAGGGCACTCCCAAAATCTTATCTATCCGCATAGGTAATGTCGTTCGTGTTGCCCGGCGGAGCGCCTACGGATTCGACATGTTTGATGTTTGGAAAGACGCTTAGGAATTCGAATATAACTCCGTTCGACCATCCAAAGCCCTCTTGAACCTCGTATTCGCCTCCACCGCCAGGTTGTCCCGGAAGAGTGGCATCATACTGCAGTCAAAATAAAGTTCAACTATGAGTATACAATGGAAAACGATTATAAATACGGCTAAATAAATAAATAAATAAATAAAAACGGCTATAGCCCCACTGATGAGTCCGCCAGTAGATCCAGGACGAAACGAAAATTTTTGTTTCATTAATGTTTGAATTAGTTTTGATCGCCACAGCGCCGTGTGCCCCAACCCCATATTTTAACGATTATGCTCTACACAGTGTGTAAAACACAATCTAGAACCATATACATCGAGATTGGAAACGTTTCCTGCCCCTTACATTGGTCAGACTTGATGCCACGCTCCATGTCACGGGAATCTGAGGTATTCATGACTGTTAAGTAGGATATAACCGGATCGAGAACAGGATCGAATTATTACTGCCCTTAGTTAGATTCGCCGTCGGGATGATTTACGACGTACGTCGACCTTGCGGTCTCGGCGTCAGCCACGAATCTCTAACAATAGTATAGGTAAAGTGAGCTAAGGGAGAAGCAGGGAGTATGTGATCGGCAATTAAATTCGAAGTTTATTGCGCTAACGATAAGGCGATTAAGGCACGAAAGGAAAAGTTTGAAATAAATATTTGAAGGAAATAAATATTTGCGCCCTCTTCTGTAGAGCGGGAGTGTCAAATTGAAAGGCACTCGGTACTTGGAGTTGACATATTTGTGTTGGGTTGCGTGCGACGGTCTCGTTCGGAAGCGTTATTTAAGCTTTTTAATCTCGAAGCGGAAGCAGTTTATACCTTCCTACGTCGCGATATTTTCTTGGAGTGGATTGAGCTGTGCAGGCACGGACAGGCTCGCTCGTAAAAATGGAAAGGAGTCGGTCGCCTCGGTGGAAAATGCAGGGGCGAGCGAGCGAGATAGAGACTCATTTTTAGCCACCCACCGTATCTATCCTTTCCCCCCCTCTCTCTCGCCGGACATTCATCCTACTAGGATTGCGGCTCGAGCCGGCAGCGACGAGCTTTCGCCTCGTGCAACGCGTTCGCTAAATTCTTCTCGTAATTTAATTTTTCTCCGAGCTTCTCGCACCTCCGACAGTCCCCATTCTATTCTATTATCCGAGACCTCGAGCGAGACTAATACATGATATACTTCCTGCATGCTTCTCCCTGATACGATACACCGACTCCCCGGTTTCCCATTTTTCCCATTGATTTCTCACTCCTCCCTTCCGTCAGTCAGCCGTCCCCGAGGAACGGCGAGAGCAGTGCGACTGTCTTAGATCGAAAAAGAGGTTCGCTGGCGACAAAGTCTGATTGTCAGCCGTATTTACCCAGTGCCCTCCTCTCGACCTCGAGTGAGCTAGCCCGAAAGAGAATTAGGTAAAACGTTCTCTTTCAAGAGTCATTCGAGGCTCTTCCAATTAAGCTACTGGCCGGAAAGAGAGAGTGGGGCCATTCGTAAAATAGTATTCGTCTCTAGTAGGATTTTTGAACCGTATATTTGGTTGGGCAATCTCAGTGCGATAGCTTACCTTCTCAAACATTTTTCCGGTATTTTGGAAACCTATATAACACGATCTGAGCCATCTGGTGGCAAGTTTCTCCGCCATGTCGACAGCCTCTTTGACAGCGGTTCGGTGCAAGCCGAGAACTAGGAAGGATTGCAGTGGTGGCCAGGCGTTCGGGAAGTCCCACTGCTCACCAGTCTGATTCAACGAACTAGGTGTCCCACCTACGTACCAATTCCTCCATTAAATCTCATGTTTCCCGACCGAAAGTGCTATAATACGTCGTATTAGCATTGACAATTTTTGTTATTATCAAAACTCTGGCGATCATGGGGCTGATTTACGCAACGGCATAGTATGCCGTACAGAGTATTGTTCGTATATGATAAAATGTACAAGCTTCAAAGTGAATGGCTATTGAAGTGCAGGCACGCTCGAAGAAAGCAGGGAATAGAAAATGAAATTTTCGAGTGAAATATTCAGTTCGTGTTCGACTTCTCGTGTTTGCCTCGTCCGGAATTTCGATGGGTCGCCGGTCCTGCGGTCGTTGATCCAATTTATCATTCCAAATCAGATATCCGACTCTGTCGCCGCGCTCTGCCGATTCTGCCAGAGTTATGATAAATCGGAGCGAATGGAAATCTTATGTTTCGCTGCGCAAATGTGTCTCTCCAGTATTCTCGGCAGCGGTGACCAATGGGGACGGCGCGATTAAAGGGTGGTGCGCTTACGCCCGAGTAAGAGCGGCGACAAAAGGCTCCGAGTGACAAAAGTAACGCGAGTCGCTGCGGTATATAGAAAGGTATAGCTTCTATCTCTCAATTCCATTCGATTTGATTCGTCGGCGAGTAGGGAACGTATGCCGGCGACGAGGAGCCGTCGAGAGACCCCTTCCGACCCCGTTAAGAATAAAATTTACACCCTGTCGATGTAATTCACCTGCGAGTAAAGTGCAGGTAGCGCAAATGATATCCGATGGTGCGTATTATTGCATATGCCCGATAAACAACCGTCTGCCGAGTAGTTCCTATGAGGATGTATGTAGGACATTTTTTAACACTTTACCGTAGTAGCTGTCGATGCGGTTCTTCTTCAAATAGTTTACGGCCATAAGAGCATGCTTCTGCACGTTCGCCCGGTTGTAACTTCCCGTGTAGAGAGGTGCCAGGTTCGTCGGGTAAAAGGCTACGTTATGCTCATTACGTTCCATGTTGTAGTCGAGCCAGGCGCCCTCTTTTTCATTCCATAATACGTTTGCGATAGCGGACAGGAACTCGGCCGCTACGCTACGATAATACGCGGCTTTCTGGAATGAGAAGGAAAAGCTTTGTCTTCGCACCGTCTACGTCTGCCTCTCTAATTCAGGTCGCCATCCATCCAGAATTGTTGATAACGAGAAAATCATTAGGTTGATCGTGACCGATCACTTTCGACCCTCGAGGCGGCCCGCACAAATCTTGGAGAGCAATAATGTCGACTGTATATCTTAGATTTGGATAGTTTCCTTTGTCCGCGGCACTTCCGGCAGGGCGAGGGATGCGAAAGGAGGGCAAAATAACAATGTCGTTCGTAAGCGCTGTCACGTGCGCAATCAAAGAAGTATTTCATTGATTCGATACGTAGATGTACAGTGCGGAGGCTGGACGTGCGCGTGGATTTATATAAAAAGGCCGGATCTGCTCGAAGAGGGTAACAATCTTTCGAATACGTTACATAAAAAGGACTTTATCCAGAGAAGGGGACAGTATGTGGATGGGCAGGAATGGCAAGATACGATGGCAGACATACGATGGCAGAGAGGCCAGCTCCTTACAGAGCTCGGTGGGGAGACCTTATCTTCGAACGATTCGATTTCGTATACGTGATCGCACCTCGACTCACCGTACGAACGAAACAGCCTCGTTTCAGAAGGAAACGTAGGCAGCCCCGAGGCAGGTAAGCAGACAGGAAGCAAGCGGACAGGTAGCGGGCAGGTAGGAGTCAATAACTTAGGTAGAAGATTCTATCCCGATCAGCCTTCGATAATCTCGAAGAGCGGCCGTTAGAGCGAAGAGCGTCCTGCGAGGATAAGAACGGAGGGAAGTGTCGAGGAAGTTGTCGAGAGGGCTAGTTCGAGGGTGAGGGGTTTTGGAAACTTACGGCGAGATTCCCTAAAGTGGTGTGGAAGCCGGCGAGTAGACGAGCGTTCAGTTCTATGAGAGCGTTCAACTCGACAGGTATGATATTCCTCGTGGCTATATCCAAATGACTGAAGGTAGATCTATTGGGTGAGGATATGGACCATCTATTGGAGAAGTCCCAGCCACTCTCGGCGGCCGCTTTGAGATCCTCGTAGAAGGTCCCGCGCCGCTCTTTGGGGAGCATCTCTGCCCACAGGTAATCCTCCCTTTAGCAATGGGAAGGTTCACTATCTTTAGTGTCGTTTCTCCTCCTTCGAGCTAAGCTCGAGTATTTTAAGCCGAATAGTTTCCCAATTCGATTTAGTATCGCATAAATAGGGAGGCGAGCAATTTATCCGAGCCCCTGAATTTCGAAAGCATAAATGGAAGATTTTCAGGTTAGGGCGCGATTGCAATAAAACAATTCCCTCGCGGGAGAGTCTCTCCTCTCGAATGTGACGAAAGACGGCGAGACGGGAAGAGGGATGATGGTGAGAAGGTGCGCCACCAGCAACACCGAATCCCAGGAGATTCCGGGCGATCCCCTTTATTTGACATCCGTCAGGGTCGCTGATTCTGATTGGGCTTTTGGAAACCGCGCAATCTGGCGAGCTACGATTGTGTTTGTTTCGTATCGAATCTCCCGGGTTCCTCTACGTTCTCCTTCTTCTCTATTTTTTTTTCTCATGTACCGAATTTTCATCCGCGTATCTCTTCCCAGGCCCTGACATTATTGATCGATCGGCCAAAAAGGAATAGGAATGCGAGATACGCAAAGGGAGCGGAGTGCGAGCCAAGGAGAGAAAACTGGAATGAATGGAGGTATCAAAAGTTTAGTGAAATCGATCAGCGAGTTGAATCGTGTCACGAGGATTCTTCCTTTTTCATCGTGTTACCTTTCAGTTTCTCGCTCGAAGCGTCCCTGCGACCGCAGTAAACAACCGTGAAGAAGCGGCGAAAAAGCGAGCGAAAAGATGGAAAGACGGAGAGACGGAAAAAGGAGGCGCTTAATTGATTATCGCCAAGTTTGTCAGGCTAAGCAGATAACGCGGAGACGTCAAAAGGAATGGTAGGGCATTAAAGTAATTAGTCGCCATTATGGAAGGGTGAATGGCGAGGCAGGACACCGTCGTTTTCTGCCACTTTCCGGATCTTTCAGGGAATAATGGCTCGTCGCGCGAGAATCCCTTCAATTGGATTAACATTGAGCTCGCTGAGGAAGCGTTGCATTTAGCTGAACGAAGAATACGAGCTTTCCTCTTGCATTCGATTGACAATGTCTCTGAGCCGAGGAAAATTCTCCGCGAACGGTGCCACGAACTCGGGTTACCAGTTTCCGCGACTGGCCCCATACTTTATTCTCTGCGAACGTGCCAGAGTGAAAAATAACGTTACCGCGTTAAAGGGTAATGCCGTGGAAAATAAATGAGAGCTCGAAACCTTCATTGCTCATGCGCTGTGATGTATAGAAAATATCCTTTCTATCTACTGACGTTTTACGTTTCAGGACCAAAAGTTATCGCGTACCGATTATCGCAGTACCATTGTGAAAGAAATCCAAAGACGGTGGGAGAGGGAGAAAATTGAAGTTTGGCAAAGTGCAGAATCTGGGTGATCATGAATAGATGAGCATTCGAATAAAGTAATGTGAACTGAATGAGAAGAATCTACAGGGACGAATGACGGTGTCGCTGGCGTGAGAAAATGGAGGTGGGCAAATAGAGAAGGAGCGATCGATCGAAAAGTAGTCGGATATCCTGAGCGGTAATCTGATCATTGTTCGGAAATGATATTGTAGGTGCCTCTCGATAAGCCGAGAAAATTCGGTGCGCAAACTAGCATCGCGATGCGATGAGAAGTCGAACAGTCGCGAAAGGACGAAGACAATAAATACACGGCCGCGAGGTGACAATAAATTTGCACCGGCCTGCAGTTCGATCGGCAATCATTATCCAGGCGCTCAGTACCACCGCGACAGGTATGTACGTATTGTAAATAGTGTGTATTAACACGTTCGTCGCCATGTCACCCGTACTTGGGTGACGGTCCCTGTGGCTATGTCTTCCGGATGACGCTCTCCTTCGTTCAATTGAAACAGGATTTTGTAGGTAGTTTACAATAATTTCCTTTTGTATCACAATAATGACAGATATGAAATAGACAGATTGGAAATATTAACAAATGGAAATATGACACTCTCTTTCGTTCAATTGAACCAGGATTTTTCTAGGTAGTTTACAAGAATTTCATTTGTCATCCGGGAAACATAGCCACAGGGGCTACATCCAAGTACGACTTTTGGGCGTTCAACGTGTTATAATAAATTCGATGTGCGAACACCTTAGTCTGCCTACGACCGACTACTATCGCGAATTCTTCACTACAATATAGGGTTATAATTGATCGTTGGTAACATGCCTGTAACTTTCCGGTCTTGGGTATGGGCTGTTAACGGCGTAACGGGCCATCGTGTAAGTTTTCCCGTTTCTCTGTACGTTGACCGTTCTCTGCTGTAGCCAGAAGGCAAACTCCTTCTCGAGTGTGCCGATATTCTTCCTCAAATAAGCGTAGTCCTTGGTGAACTCCAAGTACTTGTGGACCTGTGGACACGTGGCTCATTCAATGAATTCTCTGCAACCAGAAGCGTTTCTCCCATAGCAGGGCGCTTCGCTGGAACAGTTCCTGACGAACAGTAATATCCTGTCCTACGAGCGAACATGAAAGGCACATTACCGTTCTCCGCATACGCCTTTTGCATCTCTCGCGGAAAGAATTGAGAAGCAGAGCAAATTTCCCAATTCATTAACTCTTTCAGTTCGTACGCTCGAGCAGGAGATTCGTTTCACTTTACTTTGCGAATGATAATATCTTTTCATTACCTAATTAAGGCGTAATAACGCTTATTAGAGGTGAAAGTTGCTCGGTTAATGGAGTCGAAGATTCGTGTAAGGTACGGCAAATACGTTCTCATCAAGCTAGTTGGAAACTTTTAATGCCAATTAGGAGAGATTTATAATGTCGGTCGGTTCGATCCGCGGGAGGGGAGGTTGTATTTACCTCTCGATAAATTTTTCACCGGCGCCAATCGATTTATCCGAAAGACAGCGTCATAAGGAAAATCAGGCTTGACCTACCATCGACATTAACATGGGCGGCTGACTTCTCATAAGATAGTAAACTCGACCACCGTTCGGGATGAATCCGTATCTCTCCACCATCGACAGGAAATTGTCTATCATGCCCCTGGCAGTATCGTTCATGCCAGTTAACAATAGACCTTTGATCACCCAATAGCTGTCCCAGTAGTAAAATTCTGCGGAAAAGAGAGGCCTTTTTTTTTTTTTTAGTTTTTCCTACCGTTTCCCGACCATCCCGCTATCTTTCGACTGGGCGTGACAGGAATTAACGGGTCCCCCTGCCCCCTCCCCCTCCTGGTGAGGGTTACCGGCTCGACATGATCGGATAGAATTTAGCCGATACCGACCTCTGAACCGTCCCCCAGGAACGATGAATCCATTTTGAACGTAGATGAGACTATGCCTGTTGGGATTGAGGGCGACGTCGTCGTTCACCTTCCGCGCCAGCTTCATCCAGATATTGTTCAGTTGGCCTGCCCACTCGCGAAACTGCGGATCCTCGATTCGCTTCAGTAGCGGTGGATTTTTCTGCCAATCCGGCAACGTCCACGGATGGATCTCGTCCTCCAGGGCGAAATTTTCAGCCACATATTGCGCCAGTTGTGCGCGCGTCGGCTTGTTATTCGTTCTCTGCATCAGCGCATTGAAGCTGCCGGGACAGACGGCAGTTAATCACGGTTGCAAAACTGATTCGAAATTCCTCGATTTTTTTTGTTATTCGCCCTTTTGTCTTTTCCTCTCCCGTCGTTCGATATTGCACGGGGCAAAAATTGTCCGAACGGGGCGAGCGTGCCCGCGGCAATTATTTGCACCGCGCAAAGAGCTGCCACGTAATATAGAGGAATAATCTGCGAGCCCTTGGCCGGGGCGCGAACTGTTCAAAGGGAACAATTCCACGCCCACCTTCATTTCGCCCCGCTACCTTTATCCTATTTCCGCGAAGGGAGGAAAAAAGTGGCGGAGAAGGACGTCAATTAATTAACATCGTCAGGGCTGACGGTAAATAAAAGCCAGCTACGGTATCGATCTCCCACCGTCAACCTACGACCTCGCGAGGAACCTTTCCGCGAACTGAAACAGCGCGACTTATCGTTAGGCGAGTCGCCGCGTGCATTACGATTTCGAGGAGCGCAACGACTGCCATTCCCACCCTCAGATTTACGACCGACGGTTAACTTTATCCCTCCTCACGGTTCCTCCTTCGGTTTCGTCCGCGTCCTCGTCGTCGTCGTTTACGCGTTCCTCAATCTGAAAGAAAGTCACGGACCCGACTTCGTCTGGAATCCGGCACGTTAGACAGTCAGTTCACTGAAAGATGGAAAGTGAAACCGTGTCGATGTCGTAAAAGGCGTCCCGCAAATGTCACCGCGACAAACGTCAGTATAGAAATACATATGTATTCGCCTTCGAACGCGGTTCCTCGCGTCGTTCGAGCTTTAATCCACTTCTGCGTGGCAAACAATTTTAAGTGGGCCGCATTAGTCCCTGGAGGTCTCGGTAAAATGACTCGGTGGATTAAAGTGGGATGACTATTGGGACAGGGCTGATTTAAAAACACGCGCGACCCCGTGAGATCGTTTAAGCTCCACCGTAAATTGCCGCTTTCTTTATCTCCCTGACCGTTGTCGGTTCTGGATAGAGAGTCGGAAGAAAGTCGGTCGGGTGAGGAACGCGCGAGAGAAATAAGACGCCATTCTCCGTTTTTGTCACTGGCGCGAGCTCGCAAAATTCGACGTCCTGAGCGCATTCTCCGCCATTGCTAAAAGAACTAACAGTTTGGCGAAGCGTAAAAATAATGTCTCTCTAGGCATTGTTTGGGAGGTGGCGGTTGGAATATTTTTTCGATTTTTTCCACATCGCTGCATTTGACAAGTGGAGTAATGCTGGTTTCGCAGCACGGTTCTCTTCTATTTATGATCGGCTCCGCGCTTTCCTCTCGTTCGGCGAGACGAGCCAATTATCGACACGCTTGCGTTAATCGGAAAAAATATCGGCTTCGCGGGTGAAAATGTTATTATTGTCGGAGGAGTGAGAACGGGGAGGATTCGAGTGGAGCGTCTAAAGAGTCGAATTGGCGAAGACTTACTTGGCAAGCGTGACATCAGGATCGTGCAGTTGATAATGATCGACGAAAGTCTTACTGTCGTTGAATATCTCCGCCAACTGGACCTTCTCTAGGAGTGGACCTCTGCAGTAGATCTCGCTGTAAGTCGAATATCGTGATGTAAAACTCTTGGCTGAGAATATAGATCGGCGAACGATCGATCTCATAGCCCGGAAGAGTATCCTGCGTTATCTCTTACGATTGCAGAACATGCAATCGTTTGCACTTGCCGGTTCACGCCATTCCTTACGATATGCTATCTCATCGATTGCTCGATATGTGTCGCATCGACGCCTCGAATTGTTAAAGAACTGCCTTCAAGCGATTAGTCACAATGCGAGTGGTCGTATAATACGTAATGCTAAAAAATGAGAGGGCTGTTCACTCGCATCGTTACAATCAATTTTGAGCGAGTCGTAACGTTTATAGGATGCGGGCGTCGTCATAATATTTAATGTCTTGAAAACGGTTAATCTGATCGAATTCAGAGGAACACAGAGACTCCTCGAAAAGTTCGCATCGAAGGGGGGCCAACAGCTATACCCGAATAAAAAGAAATTTGTTTCTCCCAATATGCCTAATAGATTTGCTACGTCAGCGTCTCGTGGGAAAAAAATAGATTGTGGAGGAAAAAAGGGTCGGGCGTAATTGATCAGTGGCAGAGTAAGAAAGAAAGTGGGCCATGCTCTAAGGGAAGCTTATACGGAAATATTTAATGGACAATAAGGTAATGCATTTTTGGTAAGATCCGTGGGTGGGCGAGATAGCGGTGACGCATCACGTACGAGGTGTATACCTCGAGGATGCTCCGGAGGGACACGGTTCGCTCCCAAGGTGGTTGGGGAGAGGAAAATTTATTGGCCAGGCGAGCGTCGCGCTCTCCTGACGGGGCGTCGAATAAAAGGACGTATAAAGACGCCATGCGAACCGGATAAAGGCCTTCGACGGAGAAAATACGGCAAGTTCCATTCGTAGGTTCGTTCCTTCGTTCGATCGGTGACTCTCGGACCGTTTGAGAGAATGTCGCTTGCGCTCGATACGTCCCTAAATAAGCTATGAGCCTTTGCATTTTGACACCGAGAACGTCGCCGGCTCGCTGGAAAAATTCCCGATCCTTTATTCGAACGTAGCATTACATTACCGCCGCGCTCCTAACCGTCCATCGAAGCTAATGGTAGGTACAAAAATGGAAGACACCCTCTTTGTCTCGCGTAACCTCGTTGCATCGTCAAAGACAAATTAGAAAATCCTTTTCCTCTAACAGCACCTTTGATGGCATTTCGATCGTTCCATCGCGTCGGTTAACGTTCCCTGCATCTAACGACCGAACGGTGCTAAGTGATGCTATCGCTATGGTCAGGGAAATTTGAGGAAAAGATACAGCGGCGGTTTCGGCTGGGTCAAAAGGAAGATGTCGAAGATTGCAAAGGGGGCGAAAGTTTCACTAATTTGAAGAAGGCGTCGCTGCGCCATTAAGGCGGCGCAAAGATTGGCTCAGTCTAGAGGACATCTTGTAAGAAATACGTGCCGAGGGTTAGGCGCGATAAAATAAATCGTCGACTTACGAGGATTGGGGTGGTTTCCTTAGTATAAAACAGAGGAGCCAACCACCCCCAGAACGCTCGTTTCTTTAGCACTTCGTGGACACTACAAATGCCTCTCGGAGTCTCCGAAAGTTGAAACACTGAATTTTTCCCCGACCGCCCCCTACTCTCCCTTCTCATCGCACAGTTACTTTCAAACCGATGAATGATCTATTTTATCAAAAATTTTGCTCTCACCGAGCTCGTTGAGTAAAATTGTTTCTAGGAAAGCGAAGGTGAAGGACCCTCTCAGTTAATATCGCAAATATCAAACATTCTCGCGCGATCGATCGATTATCCGGAAATATGTTAATGAAGGTTTAATTTTTTTCGACTCTGGCATAGTTCTCATTCGTTAAGTCGCCGCTGTCCCAGCTCAAATATAAATTTCCAACTTTCCCGAAAGTCTCGAAGTGCTCTCACTTTCGATCGGCCCTCGCGTTGATTGCTAATTACCGGTCATTATCGCGTTAATTATTAAGGGCGGGTTCATTAAAAAAATGTCGACTCGCGAACCTGTACAGGTACTCGAATTTCTGAAGCGGTTCAGGGTGATGACGGAAAACGGAGGCTTTATCAGTGATCCTCCTGACCGAATTTGTTCGAAAGTTGGCGCGACTGAGGTTGGATTACTGGGGCTTCGTCCGGCTGAATATTCAAAATTTAATGACCAGGATGACGGCCGCAATAATTATGGCAGCAGCGGGCTCTGCCCGTATAACATATCTGGCCCTTTTGTCATTATCACTAATCGAGAGTTCAGGTTTCCATCGGAAACGGATATCGAGGATGAGAATTCATCGGATTTCGGGCGACGTTCGCCCGGCCACAGAGTTGTGTTGTTTCTCCTCTCCTCTCCTACCCTATCCTATCCTATCCTACCCTATTCTGGCCTTTCATCACCGAGGGGACTGCACAATGTCGCCGAGTGCAGAATTTACCGACAAATTTATGCGTGCAACCAACTTGTCGCTCGTATAAAGTCTCCCTCTCAGAAGGCAGTACTCGCTTCTTTCATCTCATTCCTCATTAAGCAACTACCTCATAAAGGTTAATTCATCTTTCAATTTCCCCTTTGCCTTTCTTCATTTTCATTTCAATTGCTATATCTCTAAGAGAGTAGAACAGTATCCAATTCTTTCATCAATGCTTCGCCGTTAATGTCAAGACAGTCAAGAAAGCAAGAGCTTTTACTGTTTCTCAAAAATCTTTTTCTCGGACAACTCACTAAATCGATCTAATCAACCTAACTTTGCCCGTCGTATTTGTCGCTGAAACGGTATCTTTCACGTTTCACTTGGCAAATAAATGCCAAAACGAATTGCTTTTGGAATGCCGCTGCTGCCAGTCTTGCTTAAATCAATTTAGTAAATTGTGGAGGAGTATTCTTTTCTATTTTTGCGACTACTGATACACGCGACTACTGTAATAATTTGTTTTTACAAATGCGTTGAATCACTGCACAACACGCACATTCGCTTTTTGAAACCCTAATACCAGAGAGAAATTCCTTCATATCATCTTGCGGAATAGAGAAGTTTCGTAACGCTTCTCATTACGCAGAGGTTTTATTCCTCCTCTCCGTTTTTTCCATTCTTCCCTCATTTCTTGCGAGGAAAGTATCTTCGTGTTATTTTCATGAACTCGGCTTGAATTCAGAGATCGCCATGTTCTCGCCATAGTATAAGCAAGTATAAGCAAGGAGTATGAAAGGGAGAGGGATAAATAGATAGATAAAGAGGATGAGCGGGGGATGGTTGAGACGATGGCAAAGGTCGGTAAGAAAAGATGTTGTAAGGCAGAAGGATTCTGAGAGCGGGAGCGAGATCAATGTTCATGAAAGTTTTCTGCAATTTGACGCCGACGAAAGTTCAGTAACTCCGAGCGCGATTAATGTTTATAAGGGCTGAATTGGCGCCGCGAACAATTTTCGTCCGACATCCTGCGAACTGAAAACTTCCGCCGAGTGTTTCTTCCCCGATACCCTCGAACCTCGCTGACAATGAGACACGACCGACTTCCCGAAACTTTGCCTCAAATTTTCCAGACGACAAACTTTTTCATCGTGAGCTCTTCGTACACGATGCTTCGTTAGCACATCTTTCCTGTTAAATATATTCTCTGGCAAGTCAATGGAAGGTAAATTGAAGGTTTCATGAAAATACATGGTCAGGTCTATCCGCGTCTTCACCTGATAGGAGCCCGATAATAATCTGCCAAAACGATCGTCAACCTCATACTTGGACTTTTCAACTCTCGTTTGCCAAACCTT
Source organism: Anoplius nigerrimus (assembly GCA_914767735.1). NCBI lineage: Eukaryota > Metazoa > Arthropoda > Insecta > Hymenoptera > Pompilidae > Anoplius > Anoplius nigerrimus. The sequence continues at coordinate 10,326,236 of OU612090.1, forward strand.
TTTGCTGTCGAAACCTTACTACGCTTTTCGAGAACGGCGAATGAATTCTGAGGAACGATCTTGTCGGTCATCAAGAAGGAAGAGGAATGAATGGAATGGAATAAGAAAGAGAACTAGGAGAGGAAAGTTTCGCCTGTAAAATAACCCGTAAAGTACGGCGGTTCGGCGATGATTATTTCTCTGTGAACGGAGTGAACCCACCGAAACCATTTGGCCATTTTATGACGTACATTAAACGAGGCGCGTTTATCCAACGGTGGATGGATACTCGGTGTGAGCTTCCATCCCCTTCCATCCCCTTCCATCCCCTTCCATCCCCTTCCATCCCATTCTATTTAAGCAGAATCATTTTTATCGGGAAACCATTGTCTTTCAATTTCTTTCCTCTCCTTTTTTCTCACCTTTATAAAACTGTCCCATTCGGTGTCTTAGGGAAACTGGCAAAGGTCTGGCTTTATTGATTTCTCGATCGTCAGAGCAGGGCGTAAACTGTGGGATCGTAAAGCTATCAAAGAGCGGTTCAACCATAAACCGCGAAATGGACTAGCTAAGACGGGCCATTCATTCATGTAATTGAAATCCTTTTAAGCGCCAGGCCTGCTAGGCGAGATAAAATAGGCGATAATCGCCCGAAGCCAGATATAATGTCCCATTTGCGTTCTGCCGATCTCTCGCCGGCTGATAACGCGACCTTGAACTCGAAAGATAGTGATACCGTGAGATTCTTTCTTTGTCAACTGTGTCATCAGTCAACGGTAGGTGGCATGCACCCCTCGATACTAGACTATATCTTTCGCAAGACAATAAAGGTGGCAAAGATAATGTTTACTGTCCGATTAGGTACGTGGTAGGTCATTCAAATTATGGAGCGGCACATGAGTCTGGCAAAGATAATGTTTACTGTCCGATCAGGTACGTGGTAGGTCATTCAAATTATGGAGCGGCACAAGAGTCTGGCAAAGATAATGTTTACTGTCCGATCAGGTACGTGGTAGGTCATTCAAATTATGGAGCGGCACACGAGTCCGGCAAAACAGTATCTCTTTCGGCTGATACTGCGCTGGTGAAAGTCCAGTGAAGCCGATCGAAATTGGATCCTCCGAATGAAGTACCTTGTCCTTCCGTGCCGAGGCGTATCGCTCATTTTGCGTGAGATTGAACTATTCCGAAGGTTTGACGGGCCAATTGAGGAGCAGTGACGGCGCACGGCCACGTACTTGCTTCCTATCTACAAGACCTCGACTTTCTTTACTCTCATCCCTTCGCCGCCCTTAGCTAGCCCAGCGTAGTCGCCAGAGGGAAGAAATCATTGCGCCAGCGAAGCGTACGCGCCTTTTTATCAAGCTACTAAACTTCTTCGTCGTAGACGTTAATTACAGAGCACAGGGGGTCCTTTTATCGTTCGCCAGAGATGCCGAAAGTTTGATGCGACAAATATGAACACGCAGCCGGTGAGAAGTGCGTGAGCAGGCCACGTTAAAGTAAGTAGCGATAAGAGAAAGTGCAGAAATAGGGCAGTGTGCTTCCATCAGATAAAGAGAGCGCTGCATTCGCTGAATATACAGCCTGCGCTGTGCCCTCCTACTGTCGTTAAATCCGGAGAAGAGGAAAAGTGAGACGATAACCGATAAAGAGCGCTGCATAATCTTCAGCGGTGGGACTCTGGAAATTTTCTCCTTCGTCTCGCAGGGACAAACATGGATGAGGCAAGGTCGGTGCCATTAATTTATTACACGTCTCCAGCTTCGTCTTTTTACGGCCTTATCCTCGATCCACCTTTTATGGCATGCCGACAGTGTCAAATTGATTCGTCGTAATAAATGGTGCCCACCATCCCCTCGTGGCTTTGCAATAAAACGTCTTCCATCCCGTTTTCCGCCCTTTTCCCGCCCCCCTTCCCGCCCATCACGCGTGTACACATGTCACGAGCATTTCCCCGTCACGTTTCTTGCTCCCCCGGCGAGGCGTTCTCGCCTTATCGTCTTTCGAAGATACCTTTCCCGATGGAAAATTATTTCTCTGCCTTCGAGACCGCCCTCGCGCCGATCGCTGAAAACTTTCCACTAATCACGGTTTATATGACGTTATCCGTCAACTTAATCGTTCTACCGAGTAAGACTCTGCCGTTGGCTCCTCTGTCATTTTGGCGCAAACCCAGATTATTTGATGGCCTTTCTATTTCACACATTGATTGCCAGACTGTCGATACGGACTGGTCATCGTCGTCGTTTAAAGTCGATGGAACGGAATCGAGCGCCGAAGATTACAAATTTGTCTTCCGACTATCCGAAGTTACGGAGAGCGTGCTAACAGTTTTTGGCAGAGGCGAGAGTTGAAAATTTATAACATCTGCGCAAACTGACCGCACGTTCTTGCCCCCATGACGTTTTGCTCCAAATTCCAAGACGGTCTAACAGCATCTTGGCTTTATCTTCGACTGTATTTCATCGCGTGGCATAGATCGCGAGTTCTTGGCCATCGAGAATTTACGATCCATTGGCAAAGTGTGCTCTCGTTGCAAAAGAGTTTTTGCCCTGACGTTAGAATGACCGGTCGTGCGCCGCGCAGATTCGAGTGCTTCCGGCTTTGCTCGACCGACCGCCGATCCCGGAAAGAACCGCTCGAAAGGTGAAGCAAAAATCCCTCCGATGGGATTCACATTTTTTATTTATTCAAAACTTTGAACTGCTTCATAGGAAAAACCGTATAGGAGGAATCTCTACCCAGCTGACCCTTCATCCCTGATTTTTTTTCAGAGCTTTCATTCTCTCCCTCTGTCTCTCCCTCTGTCGAGCTCCCCTTCTGCTCGAGTGACTTTTTCTTCTGTCCAAGCTCTCCTCCACTCTTTTTTCTCTTAGCGAGGACCGATGGATCGGCCCTCCCTCACCTCCGGGTCATCTCAACGAGCTTCTCGGCGCAATGATCGGACGGCCGTTCTTTCACGTCGTTCGAAGAAAAATCACCGGGGCAAAAGTTTCCTAGAGAAAGTTACTTGTCGCTGGGTGAAATTTGGCGGGTCGATGTAAAAAAAGAGGTATCCTGATTTAGTCCGCCCTCGGGAGAGGACGTAAACGGATAAAGAGGCAGCTTCGAGAAAGGAGGGTGAAGCGGCGGCGATAAAAACGGGGCTGAGGGGGGAGGGTTGGACAGGTGGAAACATGAAAATACCGAGTGCGAGAGTGCGAGTGCGACAGAACGAAAGCAAGAGAGAGAGAGAGAGAGAGTCGCTGCATATACTCCCTCTCGCATTATGCAAACGCGTTTTAGGAAATCCAATCAGGTCCCAGCACGTGTCCGCTTTTAACAGGCGAGCGAATTTACCGCCTCTAACTCAGCGGGTCGTTTGAGTTCGGCATTGACGAGCAGTGCGAGGACCGCGAGGACCGTTCCTCTTCCTGAAAAACGCTCAAATTCAGCAATAAACATAGTTTACCGCTTAGCGATCTGACAGAAGGCACTAGCCTCCGTGATTGGCGAGGGTTAAATGAGGAGTGAGGGAGGGCCGAGCGAACTCTAAATTAGCTTGGAAAGGACTGTAACCGGTCACTGGCATCGGCACTATCTGACCAAACTGATCGATGAAGGGGCGCGAGACACTCGAGACTTCTTCCATTCGCCAGCGACGGAAGCCGTAAATACTCCTTTTGCGGAAATGTTTAACTTGGCGCCAATTAGCCTCGCCCTAGTAAAATTCATTAGGACTCCCATTATCGTCATAGAGTTGAGTAAGAGAACGATTTAAGCGGGGCCACTCTACGGGCTGGAGGAGCCAATTAAAATGGACGCATCAACGGGGCGCGAGTAAAAGTTGAGCAATTGATTTAGCTTATTTTCATCCATCAGCTTGCGCAGGAGAGTGATTAGTTTGCGGACGACAGTGGCGCGTTGTCGATAAGCGACGTTCGCAGCGTACTGCTAGTTCGTTTCAGCAACAACAGCAATAGCAGCAGTAGCAGCTGCAGCTTTCACCAAGGAGCTGGAGCTGATAATATTCAACGATAGGAACCGCCGTACGTATAACCTTCTCTCATAACCGCATCCGGCTACTCGATACGATGCACGTGACGTTGACCGTGTGAGAATTGATAATAGAGATATCGGGCCTTTCGTTATTTCTGCGATGTTAAATTGCCGCGACTACGAGAGGCGGCGGTACGATAACATGAGCAGACGAGCGATGAAACGACGTACTATTATATACCGTCGTGGAATATAAAATGCCGCGAGCATTTCATCCAATTGCCGTGAACGTCTGGCATTCCTATCAAAAGACTCGAATTGCTAAGAGTTCTTGTCACGAGGATGAATTATGCCAAGAATTCGGGCTACATCTGATACGATGGGATGCGTTGCCCAGGCCAGTATCCGGGATAGGAAAAGATATTGCAACCTGAGACTCGTATGCGTTTAACGCGGAATGGCGATTTGAGTTATGAGCAAAATATTTCCGATTGCGTCAATGATGTCATTCATTATCGAAGAGCGATAAAATCTGCCAGGCACAGCTCTGGAATGCAGGCAAAGGTAGGATAGTTGTAGAGATTACAGGATGTGACGGTCGGTGCCGAAGCCTGTGTGTCACCCGGTAGTCAGACTTTAGTGGAAATAATGTGAACGTTCAACGTTATAAGTATACGTCAATTGTTATAAAGGGGAGAAAATGGCGCTTCGGTTATCGTTGAGCAATATGTTTGCCAATTTTCACGATAGGCAATACCTGATGCACTTCATTGGCTATTAAAGGAATGAAATTGCCACTGGGGTCACGGTAATTTTCGGAATAATAAGCTAGCCCACCGATTTAACGTGTGGCTCAAAACTAATCTCGAGGGAAAATTGAGAGCATGGGCGGGAATAAACGGAATTCGACTTCGTCATCGAAAGGGAGTGCGGCTGGTCGGCATATAGCGTGCTTTCAAGGATCCCGCATGAGTTTCCCTCGGAATCAGAAATCGTCAATTGTCCCTACAGGATGTTGACCCTGAAAGTTTCGATCGGAAGATCGAATCATCTCGCATTACGATCGGAAGGGGACTTAATTAGTTGGGAAGACGGTCGACCGACGAGTGCAACGAGCCGATAAAATGAACCGCGCCGAGAGAATGACAGTGGTACCGGCGATTGAGATGATCGGAAGGAGAGTAAAAGGTGGCGAATAGGAGGCAAGTTTGAAGAGCCGTCAATCGGGGCGGGTCAAAGTTCGAAGAGGCTGTCCCCTTGGCAATCCCCTTGACTCGAGTGCTCATCGACGGCGTGCGGCCATATTTAATTAATCCCGGAGCATTGTCCCACTTTCACTCACCTATCGCAGAGGTCAACGGCGTCCTTGGGCACTCGATCGATGCAGGCAGCGTCCGTCAAGCTAATCGCGACAGACGCGACCACCAGCATGAATCCCACTGTCATCTTGCGAAACGTCAACCCAATTCGATCTGTCAAACCTCGAAAGCTCGTCGTCGGAACTTTGCCCTCTCCGGCCGCGCAGTCTCCGGACGTAAGTCACCGGATGTAAGTTTCCGGATGTTAGCCTCCGGTATCTAATCCGCTGCCTCTCGCTGCCGGCGACGTTAGCTGCTTCTCTTCCGTTGTTTACTTGCGAGCAGACTCCCTGTCGCTTCCTTCGAGAGTCGGCTATCGAATAAAAAGCGCGTCACGTTAACGTGCCAGAGGCAACTTTGCGGAATATGGGTGATTACCGATTGGCTCGCGGATCATCGGCTGACGGAAGGAACGAACGGCTCGCGCGACACTGACACAACTCGACGGTCCAAGTTAGATAAGGCGGAGGCCGGAGGATGGTGAGAGAGAAAAGGCAACAAAGTCCGCGGACGAGCTCTAACCGTTTCAGGACTCGCGATCGGTTATATTCCCGATGAATTGATATGGGGAGCGAAGCTCACTGGTCGCCGCTGAGACACTCCTCCGCGATGATTGGCCACTGATTACCGGGACCGTTCAGGGAAGGGATACGGCTGGTGTTCAGTATTTAATATTTCATGAATCTTCATTAGGAATTCTCGCATGAGACTGTACTCGCCCGTTTCCTCGCACGCACTTCACTCGATAACACTCCTATGCTTCGCGGAGGAGCATTTGCATGTTCTGATATCATTTTTTTTTCTCCATTGTAATAGCCGCCGGGGTTAAACGGTAATCAAATTGCCTATCGCCACTATGCGTTTCTTCATAAATGTAATTCTTACGTTATGCGATTTTCTCGGCGCATGCATTGTTACACCGCTGCGACGTGCGATTGGATAGTTGGCTTATCAATTGATTGCTGACTAATGCCACTTTCATCCTCTGACGATGTTCTTTTCTCTCTGCGATTTGTTAAATGTATGTCGCACCTTCTCGCTGACATCCCGTTCGTCCGCATACCGGTGAAATTTCCATCAAATTAGGCCACGTTATACGATGAATGAGAACAATGCCAAATATTGCCCGCGAAAGCTGGGTGGGTCTCCGGCGAATAATGCAAGAGTGATGCCCGCTCGTTGTTAGAGATGAAGCGGAATATTTGTACCGTACAACACCTCGCGATCACTTTAACTATCTCTACCGAATGGCATTAAAATAAAAACTGACAAACTACTGAGAACTTCCCGCGTTATATCTATTTATCCGATAATTACATATCGGATCGACTGGAATTCCATCAATTGAAAACATTTCCATTACAGATAAGGAGCTAACCAAGAAAGTAGGCGCTAAAAGTGGAGAGGGGAAAGCAGAAGCGGTTGTATAACAGGATCGAATCCGAAGAGCGCACAAGTGGAAAAGTCCCATTCTCTGGGCGACGTGTCGAACGGAATGGAACGGGAAACGATAACCGGACTGGCAGAGAGGAACGATGCGCTGATAATCGCTGCCATTCTATCGGACTGCTTACAAATTCAGAGTGAACGTGATGTTTCGTGGAACGTTTCGAGAAAGCTACGTTTAGTGGCTGACGAGTGACAAAGAAGCGTACTCGAACGTGACACTGAATCGGTCGAGACTCGGAAGGCAGAGTAACGTCGGTCGATTCGGACCTCTGTAAATAGCCGTAGAGGACAGAGAAGCATGTCGCAATTGAAATATCCCCAGGCGCACCGTACACAGGACAGATACATACCTAATTGATTTGCTACGCCCGGAGAATCAATTTCACCCCGTAGACCGAACATCACGGGGCTAGTTGCATCAACGAGACTTTGCTACGTTTCGGCCGAGTTTGCTAATCCGCAGGAGTATTCTCACTTTTCCAGCGCGTTAAGCGGAAAGGTGCGATTATACCGAGGTGGCAGTCGTTTCCGCGACTTTGTCAACTTTACGTTACAACCGGAGCGCACGATAAATATTTCAGGCCAGCTCGGAAATTTATGTAATCCAGGTTGGAAGCCCCTTTGCTTATCTTGGCCAGGGATGCGCGGGAATGTCGGTCTAAAACTTCTGCGGCGAATATGACGCTAGCCTCGAGTCGACTAGACGAGCAATAGAAACAGCTGATCCGATGAAGAACAGATTTGAAAAGTTCCGAAGCAAACAGTGGCTGTTTGCTCGGGAAATCGGCATCAGTCGCCGTTCAGTCTGCTTTCGAAATGTTTTCTACGGAAGACGGGAGTCGTTTGACGTCTTACCTATTTCTCGGTCTACGATATGGTTCCTACCGGCGTTTCCTAGTATCGTTACATACATTCAAACTGATACTGGGATCATTTCCTGCCCGTTCGAATGGAAGAGGAGGACGCTGTTGGGTATGGCATGAAAAAGAGAGCTAATAGGGGAAATGCTAGATGAATAATAGGTGACGGTTTCTCGGTGGCAAAAATGGTAGGTTGCCGGGAGGTGGTCATGCGGCATTATTCGACCTCGCACAAGGCTAACTCCTCGTTCGCTGTAATTAACGAACTTGTTTCGCTCGCCTTCGTAAGGATTTATCAATTAGCGGACTGCGCCTGGATTAACCGCGAAACTGCATTCAGCCGGTGTCACGTAGGGATACGCGTTAAAATTTGAACATCGCTGCATGCGCTAAGCTCGCTGTAAATTTATGTCGACACAGGACGCGGACGATAATTGCGTCTCGTCGCCTTTCTCCCACTCTCGGCAAGCTGCAATATTAATAAGAACGCATACGCGGCTCCGCCGACAACCACGTTATTCCTTACTTTTCGCACAGAAAAAACTTGGAAAACGATTAGACTCGGTCAGAAACTTTCCTGCGGTGGGGCTGAATTTAATCGCGACTGCTTTAGCCGCTTGACGATGATGAAGAAAAATTGAATTTGCAGGAGTCGCAATTCGCGGGAGTTTACATTTTAGGTAGGAAAAGGCGAGTCGTGTAAAATAAATGCGAACACTGGCTGGCAAGCGTGTGCATATCAAGAAGTAGTGGCGGCGGCGTGCATGAGTTTAATTTAATGTTCCTACATTCCTACCTGCTTTTCCCCGGCGCAGAGTCCCTTCGTCCTTCATAATTGTAGCATTCTGACTAAATTAGCCACAGTTCACTTCGAATTATTCGCAGCGTTTGCGCACGGCATTCTCCCGGAATTTGCGACATATTTCTAAGGTATCATTGTCTCTCCGGTGTCGCTTGCGCGTGAAAGTTAGCAACTTCCGGTCCGGATGAGCTCTGACGTAGGCGGGCATACGGCGTGTAGGAGGGCATACGCTTTTGGGATTTCGGCGACCCTCCTGAGCTCCGATAATGTCCTCGGCCTTTCGAGATTATCCTCGCCTCTCCGGGCCAGGCTCATCCGAAAGTTCGCCGCTCCTTTCATACCTATATAAGGCACTTACCGCGACGAAACTGTCGTTACGTCGATTGCTCTACGATGGATCACTAGAGCTCGCTGTAGAGATCGATAGGCCAGCGACACGCGGAAATACTTGTTAACTAATAAATGGACCGCAGCATCGATCATCGATATATTTATCTGCCTCGAAATTATTTCGTGCTCGGATGCCGTCCGAAAAGTGAACCTGTGTCAAACTCGCGAGGCTGAAAATGAATGGCGTCCGTAAACGGATTAACCGTGTACCCATTAGGCTAATGGATCCAATATTTCCCATGCACGCGCTGATCAGTCACCGGGCAGGATATCCAGCGAGATATCCGCACGAATGCAACGTCGCGCTCGATTCCCTCCAAATTACCTCGGCTTATCTTTCCTCACTTCGGTCAGCTAACCCTAATCGGAAACGAAGCTACACCTGACAAATTCTACCGGAAGCCGGCGGTTCAAAGAATTCCACTCCGCCCGGGAAGATTTAATTTTGCCACTTGAGAAAGTAAGTAGCGGTTGATCGTCTAGACGGCCAAGTCGGAGCGAGCGTACGCAGAATCGATTATACTCGGACTCAGCTTCATTCAGCTCCGTATTCAGTCACAATTGCCACTCCATTAGCCGGCTATTACTCGATGTCGGAGCGATTGCGAGTAGTGCCCAATTAATTTCATCCGGCGGCACTCTTAGGCGCGAAGGCGATAAATGTGGAAAAAAGCCGTTGACTTTCGGTGCTTTCGTCCTTCGAAAAAAGGCCTACAGTCCGGTCCTTATACTTTTTTATCGCTGCCTAATCGATTGGGCTCAATCGGTGAACAGCTTTCCAGAGAAAGGAGGAAAATGTCGCCGAGGAGGCAGCTATCAATTGAGCGCATAATAAGAAGATGAAGAAGAAGTGGAATAAAGGCCGGTCGTCCGTACCGTTGCTTGCGGCCCGCTTTTCTGTTTTGTCGCAAATGAAGCAAATCTTTTTCTACCTCGGCTCTCCGCTATCCTCAGCTTACGCGAGCCACCTAATTAATTACGTTGCGTTTCTTCTTTTATGCTTAGCGTTGCGGTGCACGAAAAAAGCACGTAGCCGGTCCAACGCTCAATTTTCATACAGGCCCATTCACCGCTCTGTACTTTTATATCGCGAGTTCTTTCAAAGCTCTAAGAATAGACAAGTATAAGCACAATGTACGCCGAAACTGCGTCTAATAGAGAAAACGAACTAAGCGACAAGAGGTATTGATATTTGGACAAGGTACTCGTCTCGTCTATCGAGCAGACGTCCCTATTCAATTGTCGATCCCCTTAATTATTTTTCCGCGATAGACAAACACTTGGCGCTAAATACTACGCTTTGCTTTTACGCGGAAAAAGAGTCTCACGATAGATAAGGCTGCCAAATGAATAGGCATGAGTAACCAGGATTTCGATAACAAGTTCCACATGTTTCACATAATTTTCCGCGTCTCGGCAATAAATCACTAAACGTGCCTCGTGACGATAGCTTGCGCGAAATAAAGGGAGATAGGCATTCCGCATTCGGAACGACTCGATGCCTATAATAGGTGAGAGCCGTCTGCCGATTTGAAAAAGGGAAAGGCGTTGGAGGGTGGGACCGTTAATCCGGGCGGTAACTTTTCCAATTAAAGCCGATCCGTCCCAGCAGGTTCAAGAATCGCTAGGCAATCGAGCGTGCGGCGATAAATTCGGCTGGAAAGCGGCGGGTCCTCGGAATGCGAGGCACGTAACTCGTAAAATGACAGGATCTCGGCTAAAGGGGAGCCCCGCACCGTATGAACACTCTCGAAGGAAGCCGGGGTGGCGAGGATACGAGAGCAAACACAAGCGGCAAAAATCGGAAGCCAGACAGAGGAACAACAAGGCGCTATCCAGCCACCCACTCTGCGCGCTCGATTCTTCGGCGCGAGAGAATAAAAAAGGGGGATGTTCCTGGCCACGCAATTAGGAGGTGCCTCCTCCAGCCTCCATCTTCCAGCCACCGGCCTCGCGATCGTCGCTGAGACGGCGGCTTATCGGATCGCAATTACTCTCGACAAGGTCACGGCCATTGCGCTTCATTCAATTTTCAGGAGTTTAAAGAGGCGAGGGGTCGGCAAAGTTCGGCGAGCGAAGGCAAACTGACTCGTAATCGTTCGAATTCCAATTTTCATGTCCCTTAATGGGGACCGTCCGTCGACCTTGGCTTCACTCTCGCTGAGACGAGAGTATCGGACGTCCAGGGCATCCGAACGTTTTCGCAACCGGGAAAACGGCGCGCTAAATTACGGCGGACCGAAGGGGGTTGCGGATTAGAAGATACACTCATTAAAAGTAGAGCTCGTCATTATGACGGCAGAGAGAAATTGAAGGAGACTTATTAGAATTAAGTTCGCCTCAACGGGGAAGGATGTCGTTCCGCGATGCGATCTGCCGAGTGGAATTAATTACTTATGATGCTTTCAACAGTTAGAAACGACGTAGGAAAACGAAGGCATTTCAGTTGACGCGTGTCGAATCGATTAGAAGCCTTTCAGCGAGACCAATCTTCATTTCGTTCTAGTGTGGCAAGCCCGGAGCCGAGTATCAAATCATTTCCCAACGATCTCTCAATTATCGAAGCGACACTTGGAGCAAACGTGTACAGATTACGTCACCGAAGAAACGCTTTACGCCACCGGAGATAGGGGAGAATAGTTTTAGAAGTATAACGTGCAACGGTAGAAAGGAAGGGAAGAAGAAAACGATGCCAACGACAGTTTGACTATAAAGTGGCTCTATGTCGGGAAGATAATGTCGCCGTGTCTTGTTACATGACGAATTTGCCAAGGAGACTTATTCTGTCCGAAGAGTTCTTCATTTGCCTAAGTTAATCTTCTCCTCGCTAAGTCATTCGTTTCTGCCGGCAGCGGGGAGAAAAGTGAAAATGTCAGAGGCAGAGAGGCGAGGAAAGTTCCCCGAAAGAGAAGGACCTCGTGCGTTAGGTCGATATTGCTCGGTCGAAAGGAGGGGTAGAAGTATAATTTACTCGAACAAGAGCCGAAAGTGCTCCAGCTTCGGTTAACAGGGTCAATATCGTGGGTGCCGCGGCGAGTCTGGGATAGAGGAGTAGGCCGAAATCAAAGTGAGTAAAAGAAGCAATAAAGCGAGGATAAGTAGGGTAAATGGTAAAGTTTAGGTAAGCGAGACACCGTGGAAACAATACTCGTCCAGTGTGAGAACGATCAGGATGAAAATATTAACGAGCATCGAGACTCCGCCGAGCGAACTAAGCGAACGTGGTGCTCATGAAATTAATATAACGTGATCTGATACCTTAATTCCGAAATGCTTCCCTCCGGCCGGAGGACTGACCTTTTTCTCATCTATATAGGTATAGGGCGAAAGTTTGAGGGAGAGTTTGGACGCGGCGCGTCTGAAAATCGCGAGAGCGATTTATCCTCTTTTCGCGGTAGAGGTGCACCATGCTGCATCCAATCTATCACTGCTCCGCTAACTCAATCCTGTACGCTATCAGACATTGGCAACAGGATCGGCTCAGTGTCACCGACTAAAGGCGAACATCGATATCCAATTTAACTGCGCGTGCTACTGACTTTCTGCTAGCATCGCCTACCTATGGAAGTTGGATATAGAAGAATTTTCTTCGATATTCTCCCTAGGCCGAATTTGGCCTCGGCGAAGGCCACGTGTGCGGATCGACGTACTAATACACTTTCGCTAGCTGGATAGCCCGCTTTGACGAACAACGATAGCAGCTAGGGCAGCGAGGGCAGCGAGGGCAGCGAGGGCAGCAGCACGCATTCCGTTTGGCCACGTCACGCATCCTTCGATACCTACTCCGACATGGGCCACGTGATCGATTACCATCGTGCGAGTTTTCGGGGGAATTTCGAGCTAATCGAGCCCGGGGAAAGCCCGCCAGCTTTCGAGATCGGCCTCGAAGATGTGCTTTTCTCACTGGTATGCTTAGCAGGACTGACGGAAGGGAGGGTTTTGTCGCAAGGTCAGAGATTTATTACTTTCGAAACAGAGCCGACTAATCGCGTATTCCTACGGGAACCTTCGCCAGGATTTCGCCTCAGTCGAAATTGAAAGAGCGGTTAATCGCTCGACAATTAATTTCAACCCTGGCTACCCCCTTCGCTACTATTTCGCGAGGATTATCCTTACCGTCAGAATATTCGCACGCGTGTGTGTGTGTGTGTGTGTGAGCGAAAGAGATAGACAGCATGAAGGAGTGTTGAGCCTCTGCCGTGCATGACAAGTGTATAGAGTGGGTGGTAAAAAACGGAGAGGGCAGGCATGCGAAAGAAGTGTATGAGAATGTGGTGGGCAAGATGAAAAGGGATGAAAGTGGAAAAAAGACGGGGTCGCCTCAGTGGTTCGGAGTTTTGCCTCTGAATGTACGCGGAAGCGATGAGGAGGCGAGTGAAAGAGGGTCGGACTCGCTTTTCGAGAGGGATCGAGAGGGTGGCAGAACGCTCGCTCCCTTGCTTCCGATCGGCCAGATCATTGCCCATATCCCGATAGGTCAAAAACTGCAGCCGATGCATCTAACGATACTCGAGCACCGGGTACAATTTTTCCCCTTTCGTTGAAAACACTTACCAGGATTTTGATATCCTTCATAATTAATTGTTTGTCGATTCAACAACCTTTCCGTTCAATTGTGAGCTCTGTCGGAAAAAATTGGGGCGCACTGCGGGGCTGAATAGTCACCGCTGCCACGATTGGCACGTTCCAATTGAACGCTCTGTTCCCTCTATTGCAGAATATTTTCAATAACGATTCAGCGGCCAATGCAGTTTTGCGACTGCCGGCTTCAAACAGACTCAGCTCGAAACGAACGGTACATCGTTCGCCGGCGTAATCCCTGCCTTTTAAGTAATCTACTCCTCTGTCGTAGCTATGTTCCCGAAATTGCTCCCAGTTCGCAGCGCGCGACAGAGAATTCGACAAATTGTCGTTATACTCAAACGTCCGAGCGAAAAATAAAAAAAAAATCGCCCGTGCATTGGCAAATTGAAATCTGTGTTCCGTCGAAAGAGTGAGCCGAAACTAATCCCCGACGTTCGGGAAATAAATCCATTCTAATGTAGTCACCCAGTGGCCCCAGGCTGCAATGTTTCGCAGGAAAATTAAACTTCCAGTCAACGGTCAGTCCACATTGCTTTCGCGCAATTTTCTGTCTAGACTTATTTTTCACCTTACGCCTGAATTCGAACAATTTTTCTCATTACGTGAACCAATAGTACAACAAGTGTACTAGACATGTTGAATTAATAATATGGATATGTACCATGCAACCTCCTCATTCTGACAATAATAGATCGCGTTAAATTCACTACTACCGCTGATTAACCTTCTATAATTGATTTAGCAAACCGTGGGCATGTTCTGTCGCGGAATCATTGCTTCATTACGCATGTAACCTGCTGAATCTAAATTAAAGCAGAGTTCACAGTATACGGCCGACAGACTGCCCGTTCAGGCAGCACATTTTTCTAACTACAGCGTTAACTGCGTGTAATGACTCGGGGGAAAGTTATAATAGTTCGCGGGGGATAAATGGCGTTATAGAAACTTAAAACGAGCTATGGGGTTACCTTTAGCAGATTTTTCCTTTCAAAATTAACGATGCTGTGCTCTCGGCTGACAGTGCAAACCGTGTTGCCGAAATGCGTGCGACAGCGAGACAACAAAGGGGACATCATAAATTAAACTTGAATGCAAGGGTCGTATGTGCTTTTGCTTCGAATACCCTTCAGCGGTGAGGGATGCATCATAACTCATTCTACAATCTTCTTTATACTTTTTGCGGTTCCTAAAGGAATATCACGCGTCCGAAAAAACCATTTCTTTTTCAATAGCGAAACTAGCGCAATCCGACTGAATAGGTGAAAGAGTAAACTTTGCTTTTTCGGTATTGATTAAAATATAAAGATTAGAAGCTCGTAGAGAGTTTGGATAAACGCCAAATTAATTCTCAAGGATTTTTCCATGTACTAATGATCGGACAAGGGCCCTTGCCGATTTCTTAGCCTTGCCGTATTTTTCAGCAAAAATCGAAAGTCGGCAGATCGGAATCTCTTTTTGCTATCTCGTAGGGGGTCAAAAATTAGTTATAGGGCCGTTTGCCATTGGTCAAAATTGGCATTAGTTTCGGAGTTACAACCGATTTTCTAAAACCGAGAAAATGGTAAGGGGTTAGCCTTGCCGTTTTTTTCAGCCAAAAAATGAAAGTCGCCGGATCGGATTCTCCTTTTGCTATCTTGTAGAGGGTCAAAAGTAAGTCACCAAACCGTTTGCCGTTTCTTGATATTTGCCTTATTTTCGGAGTTACAGCTACCAGAAGATTGACTAAAAACTCGATAAATGATGCAGCACGTAATATTGGTCTTACTTAGCCGCTTCGATAGGAAAAGTGTTAATCGTTTCAAGACAGTTTTAAGTGTGTTGCTTATATACCTTTGCGACTATATTAACATCAAATTATTAAGTTAATTATTATATAAGAAATTATACGTATGGATGTATGTGGTCTGAGTAGTATGTATGTAGCGTGTATGCAAAAAGTACAACAATTGTATGGGAATTAGATTATGACTATGTAAGAAACATTTTTTACTGTATACTATTTTTCCTTACAATATATGTATTAAACGAAACTCTGTGTTCTCTAATTACTTAGTTATAAGATCCCATATATCCAATGTCCCTCGCCGAAACCATGCCTTTTGCCGTCGTAAAAAAATTCACCAACTTCGATAAAATCTCAAGGGACCACATATAAATGCTATGGCAGAAGAAGGCAAGCGACTCTTCTATTCATTTCGCATCGTAAAGAATTCCATTTTGATAGGGAACGCCATGAGAATAGCGAGAAATCATAAAATATACGATGGGTCGAAATCTCGGTTAGAACTGGATCAGCGAAGCGTGAAAAATCCAAAAAATTGTCGAAATCTCGATTAGGCCTTGTTCAGTCAAGCGTGAAAAATCCGAAATTTTTAAAGTCCCGGTTAGGACTGGATCAGTCAAGCGTGAAATTTCGCAAATTTTTTAGAAATGTCGAAAATCTGACCGAGTATCAGGAACATAGAAGTACCGAAGAGGTGGCACAGCGAAACTCAGCGTGTTCAGTCAAGCGTGACGATCGAACTTTTCGCAGTTTTACCCAAAATTGGACGATTTAACAGGAACATAGAAGTAGCGAAGAGGTGGCACCGCGAAACTCGGCGTGTTCAGTCAAGCGTGACGATCGAACTTTTCGCAGTTTTACCCAAAATTGGACGATTTAACAGGAACATAGAAGTACCGAAGAGGTGGCACTGCGAAACTCGGCGTGTTCAGTCAAGCGTGACGATCAACGTTTTCAGAATCTTACCCAAATTTCTCTACTTCTCTATGTTCCAACTTTCCTTTCTCGTTCGTTTTACATATTCTATGGACTTCCCATAGACTATTTGTAATTCTGATTGTTTTTACTGACACTGAGCGTGTAGCTTATGGTTTCCTTATGGTTTTCTTATGGTTTTTGCTGGTATTCTCATTTACCTAACTTAAAATTAATTCCTATCATTTTCAATGGGTTTCCTATGGCGTTTCTTCGCTTGTAGTATTTTTTAACAATACATACCGTATATTTTATGGACTTTATGGCTTCCCCTAAGTTCTGATGGTGTCTAGTTATCTTGTCATTCTCGAAGTATTGTTTTATGGATCTTGAACTTCCCGAAATGAACAACGATGGACTTATATCTATTGTAAACGACGATGGGGAATAGGTGGGTAAGGAAAGTAATCGTTAAACGCTAATTTTGGTTTAATTTCTGGTATATTGTAAAACCATTTAATAATATACATTTCATTTTTCTTAACAAAAGATCTTTAAACTAAATATAATATTCTTACGTTCTCGCACGCTTGTACAATTCAAAGTAAGTATGCAAAAGTGTATCTGTCGTACGCAGTACATCAGTCGTATATAATAATCGAATATAAAACTATTAATTATTGTATCTTATGAATAGTATCACTGATGTACTATAATAACGCTTATATCACTGCTCATTTCATTCACTTTGGTGCAGTTGATTAAACTCCATTGCATTGCTCAATGTACACGCATACAGTCTGCTTTTTGATGTCAGAAGCTGGCAGTGTGGTTGATTGAATTCTCATGCCCGAATCCATCTGCAAATTCAAAGAACAAATTTATTAATAAGGAAAAAGACTTCTATTTCACAGTGAGGGTTATAACTTAGTTCCGAGAGATTTAGCATGTGACAATTTATACGAAATTTACAATTGAATTCCATCCTGTATATCTATTCCATTTTGATAAATCATATACGTTTTATGCGAGGCATTCTATTTTGTAATTATCAGAAATATGAAACATTATGATTGATTGACTACAATGTATCTAAAGTGTACCTGTTTTGTGCCGCTCAGAATTTTACATGGAAATCAAATGGGGCGGTCGCCGGCATCAAGACTCTCGTAACTTCCTTACGCCTCCTACTTTCCTACTGCGTTTCACAGCCAGAGGTAAGCGGGTAACATGACTAGGCAAGAAGTCCGTCCATACGAGGCGTAGGCTGTGTACGACTTCTTGCCTAGTCCTGTTACCCGCTTACCTCTGGCTGCGAAAATCAGTAGGAAAGTAGAAGAGGCAAGGAAGTTATAAGGGTGTTGACGTCGTCGGCCGCCCCATTTGATCACTGTGTGAAATTCTGGGTAGCGCAAAACACGTATACTTTAGATACGATAATTAAGACATTAGACATTTTTTTTAAGGATCGAATTTCTCCGATGGTCCTATAATAAAGTACGCGTCAAAGACTTCAAGAAAGTGTATGATTATTATAGGTTTTGATCGCTAGTTTGAAAGTTGTAGGTGATTCTCTAAAATCGAGAAAATGGTTCGGCCAAAAATTGAAAGTCAGCGGATCGGATCGCCCCTTTGCTATGTCGTAGGGGGTGAAAAATTAGTCAGACAGCCGTTTGCCGTTGGTCAAAATTCGCATCAGTTTCGAAGTTACAGTCAAAAAACCATCGAAAA
This sequence comes from Anoplius nigerrimus, assembly GCA_914767735.1. Taxonomy (NCBI): domain Eukaryota; kingdom Metazoa; phylum Arthropoda; class Insecta; order Hymenoptera; family Pompilidae; genus Anoplius; species Anoplius nigerrimus. The sequence continues at coordinate 10,344,068 of OU612090.1, forward strand.
AATGAGTGTCGAAAAATGTGTAATAATTAAAAGTCTTCCGATCGACTTGTGCTTGTGCATACTGAAAGAGAATCAAAAGAGGATCACAAAAATCGCAACCGGAGCCTTCTAAGTGCAATAGCTTCGGAGATATTATAGAAAATCCATAGATATCGACCGAAAATTGAATATTTCCCCTATTTCGTTCAATATAGCCTATTTCAGCAAAATTTCTACTGTATCGTTTCATTAAAACGTCGATTGTACGCAACTGATCAATGAGAATTATGCAAGTCTGAACTAGCCGAGCGTAATGGAACGTCATAGATGACGAAAATTGATTTTAATCAGCGCTGCGCTCGGCATGAGAGCCTTCATCTGGCGATATACTTTTTCCGAGCTGCTTTCTAGATCGGCACGCAGCCAAGGGATTTATGCAAATCTGAAGACGCGAGAGCGACGCTAATGAAATTGGTAATTAATTCGCGCAATATGCAAGCGAGTTGACCCATGGTAGCGTGGCAAGACAAACACCGAGCGTACAGCCTTCCGTAAAACGGTCTCCGGAAGGTTCATCTTCGAAGCTGTCAGATTCAATATACTCTACCTCCCAGAGATTTCTCCACCTCCACACTCTCCCTAAACCTTCTTACTGTCCGTAACGCTAACAAGATAAAAGGGATTTCGACGAATATATTCTTCTCGTTTGTCATTAATTTTTCTCCCGTCCTGTTTCACAAGAGGCTTAGAAGAGTCAGGAGGGAAACGCGAGCAAGAGAAGATTGAAAGAGCGAGTGCATCGAACATGGTAGGAAGACGATTTAGATAGCGGTGCGGGAGAGGGCGATATTCGGTTAATGAACGGATTCTAATTTGACAGGTAAGCGGGAATGAAAATGATCTTGGCTAGGTGCAGAGTCTGTGAAATTGTCCCATTCGATATTGCGCACGGTAGTCGTACTCGCGTAGGTTGGCATTCATTCGTTCAGAATCTGGTCTCATCGGCAAAGTTAAAACCTTCTTCTCTCTCTCTCTCTCTCTCTCTCTCTCTCTCTCTCTCTCTCTATTCGCGTACGCTGTGCGGATAAGACCGAACGCAGCACTTTTCGCGGAACTCGAAGTAGAAGAGGATAGTTTCGGCTCGGCGAATGTATCACTGTTCTCGCTTAAGCCGAAACGGGATAAAATACGGAGAGAATAAGTCGGGTGCAATTGATGAGATCGGAGCCATTATTCCGATGGCAATATCGGTGAATGGTAAGGACTGTTTACTCCTCGTAACGTAAGGAAAGTTTGGAACCGGTTGAAGGTGCAATCGATATGGCTTCGTCGAGGGTTGCATCGTGAAATGCAAGCGAGACGCAAGCGAAGGGTACGGGATCGCACGAAGCGAGATAAGAAAGGGAAGAAACAGCGATTCTCAAGAAGATGCCGGCGAACAGCGAACATTTGCATTTGGAAAAATCGGTGGACCGGAATAAAGTTGCGAGTGCATGGGACGCGGGTCCAAAATTTGATTTCACCCTCCGAGATGAAAATTGTGAATGGAAGGGTAAGCCGTTATAATCTTTCCGAGTGTTCCCGATTTGGTTTCGTTCGGAGGCTATGGAACAATGGGTCAGAGTTGGTAACAGAGTCTGAGTCCGGAGAGTGGTAAGGGAGGGCGTCGGAAGTCAATGGAAGTTTCCTCCACGTCTCGGACTCAACTTTTTACTCTGACAAACAAATGACTCCCATTGTCTGCTTGTGCTGGGAGCGTCAACGGCAGGCTCGCAGGGTTTCGTTGTATCGCATCAACTACCGGGTGCGTCTGAGGTTCTTCCTAGCCAGCGATGGGCAAGAAGCAGTGGGAAAGTTTGCCTAACAAAGCAATCCGGCTGTAAGCTGCCGAGAGATGGCCAATTGCGATTTGACACTTTGGCGAGCGTAACCGCTCCCCATGGAAATTCCCATACAAATCGCTCCGACTCGAAGCCTATTACGAATTCGCGTCCGCATTATGCGACGTCCCTCTCCTCCTATCGGAATACGATATTCTTATTTCTCTCTCTGAAATATATTCGGGAGGATCGACGCATTATTCATTCTTCCTTTCTCCCTTCCTTCCTCTTTCCTCTCCTCTTCCCTCTCGCGCCTCGTCCCGTATACGAAGAGCATTACGCTTTCCATTAAATTGTAGGCTGCCTCGGGAGTGACGACACAGCGGAAATCTCCTCGAGACACAGCTGGATCGTCTTTCATCGCTACTAATCCGAAGTAAGAATTTACTCTCGACGAAGGATATCCGAAATAGACCCTAAGCACGATCAGGTTATAATTATGTCTCTTCTACCTGGAAGCCGTTCAAAGCCAAAGTGAGGCCGCACGTGCAACTATTTTACAACTGGGCCATGGAAGTTGGATTACATGCAGGACGCATAGGACAATTTGGAACGCGACCAAGACGGTACTTGGCCGATGTCGCGTCCTATCAGATTGCCATGTAAAACTGCAGTAGCGTGAAAAATCTCATTCAATTCAGACTGGAACGAACAATTGATAAAACAAGCATCACGCGTTCCCTTTTAATAACGAAGTATGTATTTGTGAACGAGGTCTCTCAATATTTTACCAAGTCTTCTTCTCTGTTATAAAGGGTGCAAACGTAATAAAACGATTCCTATGCATTGATACGCTGTCAGAAATCCTCGAATCTGTATGGAAAAAATATTGTTCCGAAATTGGAGGATAACTGAATTTTAACGAATGCGGCGGCACTGAATGAAATTTTATTTGCGGCCCGCTAATAACAGTCGTTGATCTTTGGGAAATCCCGGACAAAATGGAAGTGTAACGCGTTACGATGCAACGATAATCCGGGCCGGTCGATTGCGCTTAATCCGGATAACATCGGAATTGGCGCGTTTTTGCCCTTCGACGCGATATCCGCTAATGCGACTCATTATTAATTACGACCACTGAACCAAATTACGGCAAACAATACTTTGACGAACGATGCGAGCCCAATGTAGAATGACGATTCTGCCAAATTTCCATGGACACAGCAGCGGCACGTCGAACAATCGGCTTGAGTCAATAACGATGGAGAAAATGGAGGGAAGGCGAGTTGCGAAACAACAAATCTCCCGACATCCCTCCTTCGACATCGATTTCATCAATTACGACCCTTCTGCCGTCCGCCGCCATTTATTTCCCCCCAAACCTTATCAAGCCTCTCCCATAATTAGCAATCTTTCGCTACGAGAGACGAGAAGAGAACGGCACACGCCCGATCGGGAAATATCGTTAAATGGGATAAACTATCTCACCTCGGCTGCCGATTTCATTCCGCAAAATTGAACTCAAAGGGAGGAAATTGAATTTCCCGGGGATCTGGCGGTAAAGTTGAGCCCCGGGCTTGTCAATATGCGACGTCACGTCTTCTAAACCGGCGATTAAGCTTCGCATCGGCATAATCTCGTGTTTAAGAGCGGCGCCAGCGGCAGGGCGTGTCGAAAATGTTGGACCACTTTGCGAGCCGGAAATGTTTGTCGAACGATGGGCGTCTCGCCTTCTTACTTTCGTCCCACCGCGATCCACATCGCACGACGGTGGAAGACGGAATTTGATTTTGGAACCTGTCGGCCCCGACACCGAGCTGACCATGCACTGATCAGAATGAGAATGGCGCAGGGACGCTTTTTATCTGGACGCGAGAACGGGCTAATTAAACTCTGTCGAGATGAAGGAGGAGGGGGGGGGGGTGCATTGAACAAGCCGCGCCGTGGAATCTTTCAGTTTGACAGGATCTGGCAATGTTCCAGGGGGGAAAAAGGGTGCATTGTTGCCCCGTCAGATTAGCTTGCCGGGCAAACTTATGTCTGCTGGTGGACTTATCGCGAGCACCGACCCGCAGAAACATGCGTCATTGAGGCGCGTAGTAGTCGAGGTCGTTCTGCGGAAGAAAAAAGGAAAATTAGAAGAGAATTAGTGACGTATTCGTACACGGATCTAATAATCTTTCTTGCGGACTTACTGGATTTAGTCCCAGCTTCATCATTTTATCTAATATTGCTGAATATTTTTTGTAACATTTTATCAAAATTGCCTTTGCTTCAAAGTGAATGGTATAGGGGGCATTCCGGGAAATGTTTTTCATTACATAGCCTGTCACGGTGCTCCATACTCACTGTTGGATTATTCGTAAAAAAACGGCAGTCTCGGGAGAAGAAAAGAGCAGCGTCGCCTTTAGTGAAAGAGCAGTTCCCCTTGACGCGGTCAGGTAGCGAAGGACGCGAGGTAACAATTTCCACTGAACGGTCTCGATATTGCGTGACTTTTTTCCCTCAGCCGCGGAACCGACTTCGCGTTTTCACCGGGTATGGGAGACTTATCAATTACCGGCAATCGTGTTGTGAGAAAATGTCTCGGTCTTTACATTCTGCGTACTTGTCTCAAACATTTTTTCCATTATTAGGTCAGTTCATAAAATATGAAGTGCAGAATAGCGAACAGGTGTGGCTGATCGAATAGGGGGCGATGTAAATACAAAGTGGCGTCGCAGGTAATTTACCGTTGCGATGCGGTGGGTGACGTGGTGGGTGATTTGCGAGGGAGGAAGGGAGGGCAAAGCTTTTGAAGAGAAATCGGTGAGCGAAGAATGAAAGTGTCAGCTTTGCGCGGATACTCGCCTCGCAGTCACGTTTCCGCCATCGTCGGGAGATGGACTTCTTCGAGAATCGTTATTACAACCTCAATCGGAAGCTCCTCCTTTTGATTGGCCAGTGGCCTTATCAGAGTAAATGGCAAAGATTCGCTGTCGCACTGCTCATCTTCGTCATACTTGCGATTATGGTACTCGTTCAGGTACGCTCGATGCGACGCAAGGATAGAGCCGTTACGCGATTCCTTTTAGTTTTTGAAATTCGTAGAAGTTTGGAGGAGTGTGCAGACTGCCTTGGAAATTCTACAGACTCTCGTGCCCACTCTGATGTTCGTCGTCAACTATTGCAACTACGTGTTCAATTCGAAAAAAGTGATATACGCGAGTTCCCTTTTCGATCGATGAGAAATATGTTGAACACTGTGCGACTATTACGGTTGAACTGATGAACTGCACGTTCGCAGATGGGAATATTGCTGAACGATATCAAGCAAGACTGGAGCTTATTGACGGCAGGATCGGAAACAGAGATATTGCAAAAGTATGGGGAGGGCGGAAGGTTGTATACTTTATCGTTTATCAGTAAGATTAATATTTTGGTAGTAAAACGTAGGCGTGGTATCGCCCTACCGATCTCGACGATATTGCATTTTACATCGCCTTCTTTCAGTAATATTTTATTCGGTTGGATGTGGCTTCATCGTGGTCACAAATGCGCCTTACATACAAAATATTGTGTTCGGACTCAACGTGACTCAGTCATACGAGATGCCGATAAACGCAGAATTTTTCACATTGAATGAGAAATGCTTTTACGGGCTATTGATCTTTTTATACTTTGATATATTTCTGGGATGTCATATTGTAGCGGCCGCAGTGACGTTGTTCAACATTTACGTGCAACATGCTTGCGGGTTGTACACCATTATCGGGTATAAAGGGAATTGTTGGAAAAATCGAACATACAGAGGAGGGAGTATGAAGGTTTATTTTATTTTCAGATATCAGCTAACTCATGTATTCGATTCGGTGACTTACGAAATTGATACAGAGAGCGGACATAATCAACTGTACAAGAAAATTGTCGATATTATACAATTGCATCAACGGACGATCAGGTTAGTACGATAGCATAACTTTACAAGTGCATTGAGAGCTTTACAAGCATATAATAAATATACTTCTTAAAGATTTGTCTCGATCGTTAATTCTTGTTACGCGAGCACTTACCTAATTCAACTGGCATTTCTCATCGTGCTTCTCAGTATCGATATCTATCAAGTAAGCATGCTTCATTAGTCTCGCTCGAGGTAGAAGCTATCACGCCTATCATTCGTTGTTCAGATATTTCAGGCACTCAAGTCGCCAGATGAGTTCGGCAAACTGGTCATTTATTTACTCTACGTTTGCGCCGCTCTCTCGGCAGTGGCCATTGTCTGCGTTGCCGGACAGGACATGATCAACCACAGCGACGAGGTGTTCCAGAACGCGTAAAGACATTCTGTTATGCCGTCTGAAAGCCAGATGGAAAAACCGGGCATGAAAATAATTTCATATTTCAGATACGCAACGCAATGGTTCCGATTTCCAATAAAGTCTCAGAAACTGATGCTGCAGCTAATGACAAGAACGATAAGACCGACTCCTATAGCAGTCCTTCAGTCATATCCAGCGTCTATGGAATTGTTCGATACGGTAAGCGTTACCTTCGAAATCCGATTTGCCGAGAGGCAAGAAGAGCGCAAGCGGGGCTAGAAATCTATTCTGTTAAAGGCGCTACAAGCAACGATGTCTTACTTCATGGCGCTCTACTCACTCTAATCATCGGTGGCACACGTCGAGAGTGTGAATGCAAAGTAGTATGATCGATAGTATTAATTGTGCGTATAAGCGCAATGTACCGGTCTGACGTCGTGCTTCTCAAATAAAAAGTCTGCTTCTGTAGTACTAAGAGATAAATGATTTCCACGCGAGCGTTCAGGAAATCTGTGGCTTCGCTTCGACAACGCACGAGCGCAGAAGTAAAGAGAACGTAAGCGGACGAGCATTCGAGTCTATGAATATGCAACCTGCCGCTAGTCCGGAAAAGCCCGCGGATTCTTAGACAGCTGCACCTACAGAAGGAGAATAAGCTTTGCTCTCCGATAGAACGCATCCCTTTCCTTAAGCGATTACGAACGTTTCAAAACAAAGAACGGTTCAGAAGCGTTGCCCACAAAATTGATTATACGAATTACTTCGACTAATTAACTCGATATCGATATCGAATCATTCGGAATAAAATGATGGTCAGCTCCATGATACGATTGGAGATGGCAACGCTGACCGCGTCCTAATTTCATGCTGTCGCAAATGAACTGTCACCTATATATTATATGCATATTGAATTATATAGGTATTCGACAGTCGAACAGAATTCTAATTTACGGTGGCGACGGTCCCAATAATTCTCGGCAATTATTTCCGGAAGCTTCGGTCTAACAGAAATATTGTCCCATCTTCGTTTCAATCTGACTGATTTCGCCTTCTTAATATCTGCGAAGGGCGGCGTCGCTCGGTCGAATAGCCTTCCGGTATCCGGCGCGATCGAACGATCGATCGCAGAGTTAAAATTGGCGAATCAAGGGAAGGATGGGCAAACTAGGTTCCGGCCGAACGAGGAGCGAAGAAATAACCCGATAAATTGAGAGGCGTCTCCGTTGATTTATGAAGAAAACTCGATGTAGCCTGAAAGGGGGAAGCCGTAGGGGGGATGCAAAAATGATTTCGGGACAGTCATCGTGCAAGCTCCTGACAAAGTCGGGAAGTCGGGAAGTCCAGGCTCAGGGGTGAAGGGACGCGAGGGAAGAATGACAAAAAGGAGAGTGAAGCCATCGACGATCGAAGAGAGGGCAACTAACGAGCGTCGTTCAGAAAACGAGAGCCAAAACGAGAAGGCGCATTAAAGGACCGTAAATTATTCCTTTATAGCCCCCCCCCCCCTCCCCTTCCTCAATGCCTGCCGCGGCCGTAAACCTGGACGATCCTTTAAATAGTACGGGAGCTTTGCTGCGACACCTTGCTCACACCCAGTGCCCGACTTCTCCTGTCCTCCCAAAGTCTCTTATCTTCGAGAAAGATTTCGAAAAAGAGAGCGGCGTACGACCGCTCACCTTTGCCCTTCGACTATCAACCCCTAAATCACTCTTTATCCAGAAAATTTGACGCTATCCTTGCTCTCATCCAGCCCGATCGTTAACGATACGCTCGCGTCCGAACTGTTATCAGAAATTAATTTGGTTATACAGCCCGCTCGTTCGTTACGCATAGGCAGGATTAATTATTAACTTTATCGCCGGCTTTATAACGGCCAGTGACAAAATTAATCCCTGCCTGTTTTTTTTTATAACAAATCTTATGGGCTTTCGCATGCCAGACTAGACACGTACGTTACACCTGCCGCTCTCTCCTTTGTTTGTTTTATCCGTCCTGTTAGGATCGAACTTCTCGGCTGGAATTCGAGCGACAGTAACGATACATTGGCTTTACAGGCGCATTGCCAAGTTCCGGGCATTGTTTCCTTCCGCGACGACGTCGACATGACGACATGACGACGGCATTGTTCGGCCAACGTTAGTCTGACGACGTCCTTAAGAACGACCGAGGAGAACGATAGCAGATAGATAGGGTTAAGCGGGGGGACAGTTTTCTTCACGATCAGTAAGCGGCGTGAAAGAGAAAAATTGACGTTGCACGTTCTCTCGGGGGAGGGTATAGCACGCGGCTGCAAACTTTGGACAGTCCGATACGGGGCTAGAGAACTTCTTTCATTTTCTTCGCATCCAACACTTCACGCGCGAACACACTCGAGGCCGAGTAAGTTGAATCTATGTGCGAAACCGATTGACGATCCATCTTACTCATTGGATCCTGCGAGCAACTTTAAAGGCCACCGTTGTAGCTTCTTTCAGTTAGGCGACACCGTCTATAGTGTCTCCTGCTATTTCTTCGAAAAAACTATTGAATCTGATTTCACTGTCCTGTTCGGTATAACGACGTTAGTAGACTAGCTATAAAAAGAGAATAGATATTCGCACTGGACACGAAAGATGTAAAGAAACGAAGAATGAATGACATCCTCTTTGCAGAAGTTGCGAAAAGCACAGTGACGGTCGATCGGTAAAAGAAAGGTAACGATGATCCACAGCCGATATTTATGAGAAGGCAGGGAGAGAATTGAAATGGGCAGGAAGTGCAATGGAATGGGAAATTTGATGCACACAGGGTATTTTGTTGGAAATCGGTATGCGAGGCAGGCGACATTCGTCCTTCCCTGGCATTAAAAGGGGAGGAGGAAAAGGAGGAGAGGCGGTTGGGTCGTAGGACGGGACATGCTCCAGATGGTTTCGCATGACAATCTCTGACGCATTGTCGCCATAACAGAAGGATGCGATGGCTGCCTCCCCGTGTATCCCTCGACTGGCACGAATTGAAAATGACATCGGCGCTCGAGCGATTTCCTTTTCCGAAGCGCACCGCATTCTATTTGCCGAGCGAACGGAATCAAATTCCTCGACACGCTTATCGGCAAGTTGTTTCGCGGCTCTTACCGAACGATCGGCCAAATCGTGGCGTTATCCGCGGCACCGCGTGGAGAGTCCAAGTGCGAAAATTAATTTTGCCGCCGGCTCAAATGGGCCGATGCACTTTCGCCGAGTGCTTTCCTCGACAGTCCTTACGAGCGCTCTTCTTCCTCCTTTCGCTGGCCAACCTCGGCTGAGAGGCTCGCGATATTTTGCGATCGATTTAAAATCGACGCCGGCAGAAATTTCCTCATTATTCTCGGAGCAATTTCTCATTGGCGCTAGTGATTAAAAGGAAAGGCAGAGTGAGAAGGTTTGAAAGAGGGGAGAAGGGAGGGGGGGGAGTGAGGGTGAAAGAGGAGGGTCGTAGGAAATAGAGGGACGGGTGAGGCGTCGCGTGCTTTGAAAGTCGAAGGCCGCTCTCGGAATTTTCATTATCGCCCGTCATCTGGCCGGCACTTTTTCCAGAAGGTCGCCGGGTGGAAAGGCCGGAAATGCGGCGCCACGCGTTTTAATCACAATCTGTCCGTGGCATTTGCCCCCCCCCCCCCCCCTCTCCTTCTTTTGACAATCGCGACGCCTGATATCTTATCGGGACCGATCGCAGAGTGCCTTTCGCGCGACACCTTACCACACCTTTCCGATGAATCGACAAACTCTCTCGCCTCGAAGATATCTCATAAATTGTCCGAGTCAAATATTCACGGGCAATTTTTCTAATTAGGCAGAGAGTAGATTGGATGAACCTTTGAGGTCGGTGAAGGGGTAAGACGTCTTCCCGGATGACTAACGCGGACAGCTCGACTCAACTCCTGCGGCACGTTCCACTTCTAATTAACATCGACCCCGGTCAATACCAGCCTGATCCATCACCGAAGATGAAACGGGAGATATATTTTTCTACTGCGACTCTGCATTATTGAATAGCCATCTATCGGGCTCTAGCCAATGTTACAGGTCATCTCTTCCTCGCGCCGAGATCAGATAGAATCGTATATAGCCCTGGCAAATAATCAGGCCGAACAATCTGAGATCGTTGCAAAAGCGGGAAGGGATACCTACCTACTTTGAAGTTCGGCGTAGAACGAAGCTGGGAGGGGGAAACTCGAGAAGGATTCGATTCCGATGTGCGGCTCCTTTGAAAGTGGGGAAGAACTTTTGGCGAAATTTCGCGAACCGATTCGATCCGGTGGGCGACTATACCGGATTAGAAGACGCTCCGGTCCGTGGGTCCCTTTTGTAGCCGGGGAATGCTCGAGTGATAGTCCGGTATGCGAATCAGTTCCGAATGAACTAGGGCGCAGACTACTCTTCCCATAGTACGAGTCCTACGATGGATTCCCAAAGCGTGTGCACGCTCACGCGTACACGCTCGATTAAACCTATCCGACTTAAGTTGCGAACCTTGCGAACCTCGCCAACCTTGCGACGGTCAAACTAAATTTCTCCCTTACCTTTCCTTCGAAGATACACTAGCTCGCAGGAAAGGAGTTTACGAAGGAGCTGGCATGAAGCGCTGCGATGGCGAATTTTATCTGTTTCGAAAGCGAAGCACCGATTCGCAGCGCGATACGAATCCAGTTATCATTCATGCGATTAGAAGTGTCAGCGAAATGCGACGAAAATGGAACGGTTTCCTCTCGTAAATGAAAATTAGCGTAGAAGCGATGCTTTCGACGGTAGAAAGAGAGAAAAGCCTTGATGAGCTCTCGGAACAATGGCCCGCGGTATACAATAAGACAATGCTCGCCGAACGGTTTACATTAATGGAAAGCTTTGTACGGTACACTCAGACTAATGTGATTTTGCATGGGCACGGTATCAGGGGTTGCGAAATGACGTTTGGTTTCGGCGGGCATAATCAAGAGAATCGGCTGGCGGCAGGCTCGAAAAGGGAATTTCCCGTTTAAACAAACCCATTCTACGAAGAATGCCGGGCGAGGAGAAAATCATTTTCAAATCCTTTCGCTCGCTCCTCCCTCAGATTTACCTTTTGCCTCCTGATACCACGGTCCATTGCCGGTAGTATAGGACCAAATTTCGTTTGGGAGAGTCTCCTGTTTACGCCTCCTGGGAGTCGGAAAACGTCGTTATCGAGTTCTCCCGTCCCGGGAATTGATTTAGCACGCTCGACTCGCGCTCACTCGAATCGAGACAAAGATCGCAGGAGCCGTCAGAAGAGATCGACCTAACGGAGCTCGGTTTAACGATCATCCCATTTAGTCACTCAGCGTTTCGACGTTTCTGACCTCTGTGTGCCGAGCAATTAAGAGATGGCAGACGTTCTCGAGGACGAGACAATTGTATCGAGACGAGAAAGTTAACGTCCGAACCCTGTCCACTTTTTTTTTTTTTTGCATTTCACGGATTCGCCCGAGTACGTGGCTCGTAACACGACGTTCGTATAGGGTGAAAGTCGCTTAGTCCCTATTAAACTTTTACGAACTCGAACCTCGTACTTCCGGACACGGTCGCGAATTATTTTTTAATTAAACGCGAAGGGTGGATTTGGACCGCTCTTCCGCGGACAAGGGATTAATGCATTTTTCCCCGGCAAGAACGAGGTGGCTCAGCGAAATGGCATTAGGGATAAGCTGGATTAATCTTGTAACTCTTTTCGAAAGCGTGAAGCTCGCGAATAGCGGAAAGCCTTTCCAACCGCCGGAATAGTTTCAACATTCTTGCGATAAGAATTAATGCCGCCGACTTGACGATTCGCAGAAGCGTTAGTTGTAATCGGTGACATGGAGACGTATCGATCGAACAGGAATTGATAAGGAGAGTCAAGTATAGCTTCATGGTAGAGTGATCGAGTACCTTATCCCCCTCCCCCCCTCCCGGTTACGTACGCTCGCATTCTCAATATAACAATTCTCGTAACTAGCTACGACGAATCCTCCAGGACCTTTGCGGAAGAAGATAGATTGCAAAGGAGCTCGAAATAAGAGCACGGAAGAAATGGCGGAACTCGCCTTGACTCTCAATATGTCTCAACAATTTCCCAACGGTAACGAATCCATTTTGTAGCTGCATTCCGGGGAGGGAAAAACTTTTAACTCGCCGAAAGTGAACTTTTGCAAATTTTATCGCCGCCGGCGTAGCGAGTCCGTTTTTTTCTTCCCTTGTCACGTCGGTGAGATTGGATTACACCGGTTGAGGGAAGAACTTAAACGGACGGATGCGTGTCGGTGTGCGTGCGTGGTACGGAGGAGAATTTTGTGAACATGAAGAAGCCAAATTGCCCGACACCGTAGGTAAGCCCACGACAAGACGACGCAACACGATTCCTCGGGATAAATCATCCCTTAAGCTTCTATTACCGAAAAAAATATCCCTCGAGGTGCAGGGTGGGGCGAGAAAAGAGACAAAGAGGGAGAGAGAGAGAGAGAGAGAGAGAGAGAAAGAGAGATAACAGGAGAGGGAAAGCCACGTTATTGGCGGTTTACGCGTGTCAGATTTATCATGACTTTCATTTGTTTCCTTCGAAGAATTCATCCTCAGCTTCGCTGTCACAGACTATTTTTTTCTCCCCACCGAAAACGATCTTTTCCCTTAAAGAACGTATTTTTCCAGCTTTAAATTTCAACGCTTACGCGATAATGAACGAGGGCTGGCAGTTCTTTTTTTACGAAATAGCAAGGGGTAGTGACGGTGTACGAACGGGAATAAAATTGAACGATGAGAAAGTGAAATAGAGTCATGGAACCGATTTGAGGCAGGACGTTGTAGTAGCATGGAGAGAAAGAATTTTTCTTTACCTTGCGGCAATTTTAATAAAGTCTCAATATCGCGATATTGCGATAGGTAATACATCTCTCTCGGTAGATGTCGAAAAGTAGTTTATGCGTCAAGAGAATCTTCGGATCACCGGAATACGGCTACCAAATATCATTCAAGAGAGATTCAGCGAATTGAATATTTTCACCGAGTATCAATATTCAGAGCGCGGCGAGAATCTGCATGCGAGCTCGCGAGCATGGAAGCTCGCAAGCATAGAAGCTCGCAAGCGTAGAAGCAGGCGAGCAAGCAGGTAGGCATCGTCTCGCCCGGAAGCATCGAAAATATTAAAGCAGGAATAGGAGCAACTCGTGCCGAATAAATTTCTGCCCAGCTTCAGCCACGAAAATGTGGCAGCGCCGATATTCGTGAAACTGTATTTTTTCCATCCTAACTAACGATGTTCGAGACTGCTTGTTCAGTCGTTGCTTTTCCCATTCTCGCGCGACATCGGTGGACATTCGCGGAGCGCGTTGATTTTTCAACCTGCCGGCAAATTGGTCAGTTCAAAGCGTTCCGAACGGAGGAGTAAACAATCTGGTTGCGCGGCGGCCGCGCGTGGGAATATTGTTGAAACTGTGTAATGTAACTGTGTAAACTATGGGTCACGTGAAAGCGTTAAAGGTGGATGGCAAGTTAAGGGGAAACTCGAAGTTGGATTATGGGTAGGAGGAGCGGTATGGGACTATTCGAGAGCCGTACTCGATCGACATGGGAATTTTATCAGATCGCAATGTCGTACACGTGAGGAAAGATAAAAACATCTTATTGCCTTCACGTAAGAGAGCAGGTAGGGCCGTTATTGAAGCAACTTGGCTGAACATAATTCTCCTGCGGCTTCCTTCGAGTATGAGTGGGCGTTTCGAGAACGATTTCAAGGATTTGCCGCGACGCTTCTCTTCCTATTCGGACCATTCTGGCGACCGATTTTTTGAAGCCCGACGCGAGCTGAATAAATTATACTCGCAGCGAGCCGGTGACAATCGGCGGAGTCAATATTTCGCCCGTCGTGCAAAAGCTTTCAGGATCTAATTAAAGATCACCGTCTAGAGCGTATTGTTCCGCGGATGAGATTACACACTCGTTATCCATTAAAACTCGTGATCCGTTCACCTTCTCAATTTCATATTTATACGATCCCGAACTGGCACGGATTCCTCTGTAAACGCTTCGTCCACATATTCGCGCATGACCAACACAGCGACTGGAACGAGACAAACTGGCGGATACAGACTGAATCTGGCATTCTTTCCTCTCCTCGTTGCCTCGGGGTGTAATTTAATCGAAAACGTCACCGCGTCGTCTGTCCCTTCTGCTCTCTTTCATTTCGTGACGTGCAATGTCATAATAAGCCTTGATTAAAATCGTGAGGTGATTAAAACCGCGCTCTTGTCCAAAAAGTTGTCTACGGTCCACGTGGCCCTACGATCAGCTCTCTCTCTCTCTCTCTCTCTCTCTCTCTTTACAAGAAAAAGACATTGCCATCTTTTGTGCTTACGGTAAAGAAAGGAACCGCGATAAAAATCACGGTACGTCACACGGCGCTGTCAGGTTAATCATTCTAATTATAAAGTTAGTGCGATTCGATTACGATAGAACTTGCCGAGTTGTAACAGCTTATCGTAGGTTGTAAGTGCGGCATTAGGTGGGCGCAACGTCAGGCGATGGGAGGTAGAGGATGGGAGGTAGCGGATGGTCGACAGGGGATGGAGGGGGTGAGGTCTCTCTCGAAATTATGCAAAGGGAGTTTCGTCAATATAGCCTGAGTGCTTGTTCGAGCCGCGCCAGTGAGACTTAATAGCGGAGTTCGTAATCCAACGTAACTTAGTGTATATAACGTTTTATGTCTATTAGCCGCTGGCTTTATGGACGTCGATTCGCCAAAGGTAGGCAAAGACTCGATGCCCTTGCATCCATTTCGGTGTTTCGCTCGCTAAGTGTTGAGGCATGTCACGTGCTCGGCCGCCCACCCCCAGAATCATCCCACCATTTGCCTGCCTCGCCCATCTAACAAAGCCTTCCTACCATCTATCAGATATTTCCGAGAAGAGCACTCTCGAGTCACTTTTTATTAATAGTAGCATATATCGATTTGACGGAACGACTATTTGTTTCCCCGAATCGTTGTCGATCCCGTCCAATTACGATTCCACGATTCGTCGATGGCCGTGATTTATCGGAATACTCGCTTTTATTTCGAGTGACCGTCCGCGATTGGATCTCTCGGAGAGGTCGTAAAGGAAAGCGACGCTTACGTTCGAATTACTGCCCGTTCACGTACGCTGGCCGTACGAAAAAAAAAACGAAGGCGCATCCAGCAGGTGCGATACATTTCCTTTCCCCAATTCTCCGCAATACTCATTCCAGCAACTCAACGAAATTAATCGAGGAAGAAACGATTATAATATTTTCTTACGTAAAATGGAAACCCGCGAGCTGGCTTGGATAAGCCACTGTCACGATTGTGGGTTCCATCGACGATATTTATCCTATGAAATGGGACGTCTACTGTCCGCAATGTCGCTGGGAAATGTACACTTTAAGAGAGTGAATAATTCCCACCGGAGAATTCAGGCTAGGCGACAAGTTTGACAGCGTATAACGTGTCAGACTCCTAACACGATGCGAATATTCAAAATACTTTGATGCGGGGCGTTCAGATCCATTTGCGGAGTTAAGGTGCCAAATTGACAGAATATGCGGCATCGCGTGACAGTCGAGTCACTGGGACGAAAGCAGCCGACGACAGACGCGAACAAGTTTATCGCAAATCGTATAAGACCGCCAAAGGCAATTTACTGACTTTATTCCGTGTTTCCATTATGTGGGTCAGTCGGAAAGTTGGAAGCGGTGAGCGTTGTTAGGGATTAACACTGCTTAAAATTCGGCTCCCGTCACCGCTGCCATCGCTGCCACGGACTCCGCTATCGTTGCAAGCGAAACGTCCGCGAACCGAAACTTAAAGCTTAGCTTCGACAATAGACCGAGCTGAATGGAAGCAAAACTTTTGACGAGTCTCTCTTTTAAATTCCGCCCCCCCAGTGAGAATAATACTGCCGGAAGTTCGAAACACTTGGTCCACTTTACTGTAGACATTCGTTTATAGAGAGTGCGCGAGAGTGCAAGAAAATGAATGTCTGCAATTTCTTAGAGCGTAGAAAGGGATTGAAGGGCGAGCGGTTAGGGAAGATTTGAGGATAGTGCGTGCGATTATAATTAATGCGCTTAGAAGGTGTAGGACATCGAGAGCGGAGAGAAGCAAAATTTCTCTTTGCCCCCGACACTCGTCCGGGGTAGCCGTTGAAAGCGAGGAGGGGGTTCACGCTCCTGTCTAAGGGTTCTCAAGCGGGAATTGATTCGTCGGCAAGAGGGCGCGAGCAGAGTAAAGGCTGACTGGAAACGATCTTGAAGGAATCACCGTCCGACGGCAAGGAAAAACGAGGCTGGCGCGGAGAAAGGATGGCTAATCCTCTGAAAATTCTTTTTGACGCCAGAGATGTAACTGCGTTCTGCGATACTGCGATAATGAGGTAATGGGAAACGCGGCCGGAGATAATGCGCATTTGTTCGTCCGCGGCTGCACGCAAATGAGGGGAAAAGGATGAACGATACATAAAGAGGAGGGAATTGGACGAAATTAGCTGGTAAGCTCGGTTAAATGTTACGGTTCGAAATGGCGGCTTATCAAAAGAAATGATTATCCGCGTTCACGTTCACCTTTCACCGTCGGATGGGCACACAACGAAACGCTTCAGCCGAATATAATCTCCGGCGAGAGTAAATATCGTCGAGCTGTGCCGGTAAATGAGGCTTTAATGGACTTTTCAAAATTGCCAGAGTGATTATTTAAAAAAGTATAATTTCTACAAGGTTGACGTTTGAAACGACGTCGGACGCGATCTCAGAGTCGAATAAAATAAAATGAATGGGTCGTTCGATGAATTCGGCGGTGATTTATTTGAAATTGGGTGAGAGTCGAATGGCCGAAACTGGACCGATACTGGGCCGATACTGGGCTAATACTGGGGCGAGGCTGGATTGCAATATAGTTTAATCGGCGGTCTCGTAACGGGAGTAAAACAGATCTGGTGGATTCCGGGCAGGTTCCGGGTGAGAGCTGCTGCCGCGGCCTCTTGGTTAAAACGACAGATATTCCTCGCGCCTGTGGGGGCTAATCTCATTGGACGGAGAGGATCGATAAATATGGGGCGCCCAACGGGGCCGAACGATAAATATGTTGGTACAGCTCGACGCTAGAGAAACGTAGGCGATAGCTAGATATAATCCAGTGGACGAAAATGGCTATCCCCTCCTCCCCCTACGGCTGAAATCGTGGCGATTCGAATTGCAGACCGCTCCGTTGGCCGACGCGAAGGCCGATGCGGAGGCCGCAGTAGTAACGGCACGCCATAAATCAGACATCCAACATTCTCCTAATTTACAATTAATCTTCGCCCCTCGCATCTTCGGCAAAGCGTCAGGTTAGAATCTAGTCTGCCAATTCGACACGCGCGCACCCTCTTCGTCTTCAATTTGCCGGCAAAAAAAAAGGGAGCTGGCCTCGGTGGCTTCCCCGTCATTTCGGATGCTAAATCCGGGGCAAGATAAAGGAGCGGGCGCGTACTCCGGACATTTTTGGTAGTGAAATCAAATTGACTAATCCTCTGGGATTTGCATGAAAAGAAATGTCGGTGGCTTAGGGGAGTGGAAACGGCGCGCGGAATAGGTTCGCGGCAAAGTTTATCGTGGAAAGCGCAACGTGGAATTAGCGTTCGAGGCAAGCGTGTCCCCTTTCTGCTCATCGTTCCGGCACGAATTCATCGACGCGTGTGCCCCTGAGATGGATCAATTTCCATATCTCCGTGCTGGCAATCCCAGCAGGAGGAGAAGGTGATATTGGCTTGCGAGTAATTTCGAATTCTGGGCGACGTGCGAAGGGACGTGCGATAGGGAAGTGCGTCCTGGCCAGTTCTGACCGATTCTCACCTACATTCCCTCGCCTTGTCTTCCGTTAACAGAGAACGATCTCTTATATCATCGATCATTTCTGTCGCAAACGAGAAATGCGGTTCCAACGATTAGCAGTGATACCGGTTAAACGAGACGAACTACCCGGCAGCTACATTACTGGGCTACGGGATTCTCGAAGCAATTTCTAAAGTATTTAGCTTTGCGAGCGATATGCAATTAAGTTGCGTCAATGAGGAGGATGGGTAGCGACCTCTCTCTGTCTCCCTCCTCTATTAAAAGGAGGAGTCAGCCTCTTATCTGTGCGGGGTCCGTGCAGTCACGTGCCTCGAAGCCCGCCGAGGAAAATTCTCGCAATCCGATGGCACTCCGGCGTGCGGGCTGGCGATTTCTATCAGGATAATTTTCCGAGCTTCGCTCGCTCTCTCACGGTACGATTAACCGGATCGAATTGAGCTGACATTTACGAACGGGCTCGGCGGCGAAGAAGCGCGCATAATTTCGGCGAACAAATTGCCGGGCTGATCCGAGCGTGTACCGTCATCAGTTTCCGTATCATGGAATTAATAACGGCCACCGGATCGTGACCAGCGATGTAATTTTGCCGGCGAGTGCGTTTTCTCCATTAGCCTGGCCGCGCCAGCCAGCGGCAGCCAGCGTCACCCGGCGTCACCCGGCGTCACCCAGCGTCAGCCAGCGTCGCCCAGCTCGAAGCGCTACCTTTAACGTGCGGTGCACGCAGCCAATCGATTTCACCGATATTTATCGCGCGAAGCGCTACGTTTACCGCCAAATACACGCCATCCCATTCGATCGACGATCTTTCCTATCGCGTCCAGTTTACCCCCGTCTCCCATTTCGACATGTACACTTCCACCGAATACCTCCGCATCAAATTCGTAACCCGCCGAATTCATCATAGTCGCGCGTCCCTCCGCTAATTGGACTTTCCACTTTCATTTCCATCTTTCGCCGACAAAGCGGACTGACAGTTTGTTGGATTATTTCGCGATTAATACCTTCGGCCTCGTTGACGGCGAACATGTTTAATCGAGTGCTGCGCCCTCTTTAATTAGCCTCAGCCGCGCGCTCATTCGTTGGGAAGGCGCTGAAATGGCCGCCATTTTCCCCCGACGATAATGCAAGGGTGCATTAGGCAAGCAGAAAAAAGTGGTGGACGCAAGTTGCCGGGTGTCCCCGAGGTGCTCGATGCAGCTGCCTTGACGGACATTTTAAATGCAGCCGGCAAGGTGAAGCCGTCTCTAGGCTGGACGAGCGTGCGTTGTCGGAATTTTTGAGTCTACCGTGGAAAACGTTGCGTCGCCAGAGCGGCGAAGGGAGGGAAGGGAGGCATTGACGTGTAACGCGGATGCATTTCGACGATGCGAAAAACACTCCAGCTGGGAGACTGACAACGAGTCTCGTTTGTCTACGGGGGTTGCGGCCCGATAACAGCGTCAGTATGACAACGGGTTGCCAGCCAGGACGACACTTACGCATCAGCAGGGTCGACCGTTAATTACCGTTGACGCACGCGTTCGACCGGCGTTCTTTTTTAATTTGCCGAGCGAACGAACTGGCAACAGTAGACTGATCTGAAGTAGTTTTTAAAAATGTCTACCTTCTTTGCTCGTCGAGACAAATCCTAATCCGCATACGCAACGGTTGAAATTTTGAAAGCATTTACGGAGGGTAGACTGTAATGAAGTTACAGGCATAATTGTCGGAAAGTAAACGGATAGGTAGAGCGATAATTAGGAAAATCGTCCGACGTAAAATCGTAATGGAAACTCCGGTGGAAATTGGGGTGGGAGCGGGCTAATTACAGTTGTGCACCGACGTACGAAAAGGCTTTCGGGTGTTAACGTATAATGCGTAGGTACCGTTTAACCGATAACCGAACGGTCAGTGCATAAGTGTCCCTTCCTGCAATAGGCAACAACGATCGCGTTAACGAGCTTTGTAATTAATTGTGCGCGACTCGAACCTCGACAAGGGCAAAATCAATTCCTGTACCAGTAGGGATCTCTTTCCCATTGCCCTTTCGAGAATTGGGAGAGGGCCGATGTCTCGACACTGACTGTCGCACACATACGAAAGAAAGCTCTGGTGCCGCTTATCGCGCGATAATCTCACGCTACTAATTATCTGCCGTCGTCTATCTTTTTATTCAGCTCAGACACTGCAAAGGTATGGCCCATTATTTAACACATTTCCCCCAGCGTCCAGCTGTCAAAATCTTAAACGCTCCGCGTAGGCTGACTTTGACTCGCTTTGCTTCGCGTCTACCTTTTAAATGCAGCTACGTCGGTTATAATTAAAGGCATATCGAGCCGCGCCGGTCTTAGGCTTCGTTAGCGTACGATGCCGCGAACCTGACTGAGTTCCGACGGAAAGCGTACTCCTTTCAAGGACCGACAAGCTACGAGTAAGGACTCGTTCTCCTCTCGAGGAAAATTAATATGATACCGGATCGCAAGGCATCTCCTACGTAGAACTTTGTCAAACTTCGACTCTCCAGTGTTCGCGATCATAGGTATAGTATTTCCATTATATTCGCAATGTTTATCTTTGCGGCGCGACCGATAAAAATAACAGGCCAGACTGAGGTGAAGAGGAAGAAAAAGGAAGGTCGGAAGAAAGCGAAGGTATTGAGAGAGGAGTGAAGGTGGTGGCGCGGGAGGGTGCGGGGTAGAAAGATAGACTAATTTCACGGCACTTACTTACTCTCCCCGAGGCAAACTAATTGCGCGAAGGGCTCGGGGAATTGGGAATTTTTTGGACGACGGCACCCTCCGCCATCCAGCCCGTCTGCTCGTCTGCTCGTCTGCTCGTCTGCTCGTCTGCTCGTTCCACCGATCGTCGAGACGACACCACTTGCGGCGATCACGTTAGTTTAACGAGTTTCACCTAACCCGGCCGAGTATTACCAAAAAATGCCGAAACCTCTTTTACCAATGGAATCTCGAGAGCGGCGCTAACATTCTTTCAGCCTTTCCTCCGGCAAAATGTTTGCAGTATGCAGGCATAAGCGAGCCTGAGTTCGAAATAAAGAGGTTGCTTCTGGAATTTTCATTAAACGATCTGAGCGGCGCATGTGCCTCTGATTTGCGAGCTACCCTCAAGAAGGGCGACAGCTGAATAAACGCGGCCCAGCCCGCCAACCTTCGATATTAAACCTTTCGGCGCTCGTTTTTTCCGACCTATTAATTAAAACGGCAGGAAAACTCTGTGCGCCCCGAGTGTCGACTGGCTCCACATGGCCCACCTCGAGCCGAGGGTTCAAATCAATTTGCTAATTAGCGCGGATCGAACAAAGAGGGTGGGAAGAATGACAGTGGGGAAATATTTCGCAGACGAGGTAAAACCTCTTGCCAAACTTTCACTCCTACGACGCGGACCTTTCTTTTATTTCCCTCCTGGCATCTAATAATATTTCGATTATGCTTTTACTGTCGCCGTTCCGCAGACGGATTTTACCCCGACAACCCATATTTCGACGTATATTTTGACATATATCGAGCGTGTGGCGGTGATGAATAGGGATCAATTTTATGGAATGCCAGGAGGTCAAGTAATGGGTATACGGGGTGGAACGTTAAGCGAGTAAAGGATAGGTGGACGAACGTATGGACTCAAGAGAGGAAAATCATGGCAATTAGTCACTCTGGCCGTGATAAATCTAATTGGGCAATATTTCGACCTCACCGGCGTCGTAAATAACGCTCGGCGGCGGACACTTCGCAGAGAGGCAAAAAATGGCATCGGTGGAAAGAGGTGGAACGTTATCGGACCGATTGGAGGGATGGCGAGAGGGTGGAAGGGAGGGGGGGGGGGGGACAGAAATGCTCGATAGGTTGCGTCGCACGTCGATATGTTCGTCGCGTAGGTGGAGGAATCGCGGCAAAGGACAGGCCGACTTACGATCAGCTTTTACGCTTTCAATTCCTTTCCATTCCGCGATTCCTAACAAAGCGAGCGCACGACAGATCATGCTTTACTATCAGCGCACCGAACGGCATTGCACGAAACGGCCGTGCCGAACGGCAAACGGCGGATGCTGCCTCTCCTCCCTAGTCGAGAAAACCGACTAGGAACTTTTTATAACTCCGAATCCTTTCGATGGCGTGACAATAAACGACTGTTCTTGTCTGCGCTGGAAAAGTTTGAGCTCGCCCTGCCGAGCTAGGCTCAGCCCGGTAAGACATTCCGTCCCTCCACACTTTTTACGTCTTTCCGCTTGACGGGGAAATTGCGAAAAAAGCTGAGTACAAAAGCCCCGGAGGCGCGGAAGCTCGCTGATCGGGAGAAAAAGTTGCGGGGAGGAAGGAGCAGGTGCGGTGAAAAAGGTGAGGTGAACCGTATAAGGATTTAAAAGGGCAATGAACTGTCGTTAATAGTTTGACGGGCAATACACAGAGCGGCGCGATACAGTTTATGTCCATTGCCGCGGATACCTTTTTACGGGAGCGAGTACGAGGAATCGTTGCGGAAAGACTTTATGGATCCGGCAATACGAGCCGTTGGCAAAATAAACGCTGCTCCGTAGCGGTGAAATTTCGAGCGGGCAAATAAGCAAACAGCGCGCGAAAGAGGAGTGTGAGCGTCGAGCGAATTACTCGCAGGCGAACCGATACGGAGAAAGATGTCGACACGCGAATCATTCTCAGCCAATTTCTTACGTCCTCCGCGCAACGATAATTGTATCGATATGCGAACAGGTCGACGCTATCGGCGGAATGCCATTGATGCCCTTTCAAGTACGCGTAACCTTAAGCGACGATGCTATCCGTATGCTCTGGCAAACGGTAGCAATCGTAAAAGCCTTTACAGACAGGTTCGTACGCCCCGCGATATTAGATCGGATATAGGTGGAGTTGAAGGACGCTTTGCGCAGACACATGCAAATCCTTCGAGAAAAATTGTTGTCTACTTTTGACGAAGGAAAGACGATCGTTCAACGAGATTCTCGACGAGAACGTCTCGTCTGCTCCGCATAGGCGGGGGGGCAGATCTGCCATTATGAAAAATGCTGTATCACAGATAGCGTAATACCCAGATTTACGCGGACGGAGAAACGTCTATAAAGAAGCGAGGGCGATCGTTCGTAGAAGATTAATGCCGAAGGCAGCACTGCGCGACCGAGCTTCCGCGAACGAGATGAGGAAGCTGAAGAAGCTGAAGAAGCTGAAGAAGCGTCGATAGTGAAAAGGGAAGAGAGTAACTCGCCGCTTAAGAGGAAAGAATCAGGGCGGTGAAACATTATGGTCGCCACCCGGTATTATCAGGAGGAAGTCCCTAGCATCATTTACCCTGGCGTAGCCGACATTTCTACCTCATATCCGACTTCCTATCCTCTTGCCTTCCCTGAAGCGAGAGTGAAAAGACGAAATGACGCGCCGAATGAAAATTCTCATTTCTTCGCCATGTTCCCGCGTCTTCTGTTACCCAATTTTCACCGACGTTGGGAAACAAGATCTTGGTCTAGTTAATTCGTCTATCGGACGCTCACGTAGGTGTCCTAAGACAACTTTGGGCGCAAGCTTTCTTTTCGTTTTGAGTTAACAACGTTGAGATCGATGCTCATCTCCATTTTCCGGCTCTTTGCTCAACACTGTCGCAGCCATGTTGGCTTCGACGATCTTTCAACGATCGTTCAAATATTTTTTTACAACAGGCCACAAGCGGTACAAGCAAGTTTCCTTAATGCAAGCTGCTGCGATCAACGTGAGAGAGACGGTATCCGTGAGAAAATTGCTTAACGTGTCTTGACTACCTGATCAACATCCTGCTATCCTCGAAAGAATGTCTAGAGTTAACGCGGCAAAGGAATACTTTCGAAGCGTTTAATATTTGCCTGCTGCAATAACTTTCGCCGAAGATTATTTAATATTAGCGGGAAGGAAAGCGCCGCTGCTGCGCGTCTCGAACGACACATTATGAAAACTGGGAAGATTCTCATTTAGGGGCTTCGTAGGGGCCAGATGTCGTTGTCTCGGGGAAAAATGAGATGACGCAGTTCGCGAGGGCACTCAGATAAGAGCAGAGCCGATTTTTCATTGCAATTTTCTGCCGCCACCCGATCTCAGAATTTTCCCCCCCGACTTCTCAATTATTATTAAATGTAAAAGGCAAGGGAGCCCACGTATACCGTGCAAACAGTGATGGAACGAAGAACTGCGAAGAGTTCGTCAATTATTTCCAGACTTTGCAGAGCGAATCCGAGTATAATACAATGTAATTCTGTATGTAGTATCAGATTTGAGACGAAATAATGAGACTAGGGTCGAGCAGTTCGAGGAGCGGCGAAAATAATTTGAAATCCTAACTGGAGGGCCAATAAATATGTACCGCTCGAGCTGAGCGTCAGCGATATTCATATCGTTTACAGAGGCCGCGCGAAGAGCAAGCAAGATCCCTTCATTTTCTCGACTTGTCCGGCAAACAAGACAGTCGCCTGACCTCGTATAAACCATGTCCGCTCTGCCAATAAACGTCAATCGCGATGACACGGAGCAAACAGCGAGCTGGAAGTGCCGAATACTGGCATGGGTGTTACACGGGTGGATGGAGCGAAACGCAATAGCCTTTTCTCTCTTCTCCGTTTAGAATTCGCCAATTAGCGAATGCGAGCTGCGTAAAAAGTGCTTTTACACGCGTCGCTCGAGAGAATGGCGCTCGTTTGCCAGCCATTTCGAGAGGCTCGAAAGTGTTGGCTATCAAAACTTTTTCATACGCGCACGGACACTACCGCCGACGGTTGATAACGAACGGATCTAAGCCGCACTCGCCTTCCGGCACGCTTCCACTCAGTCCTATTCTTCGACAGCATTGACGAATCTGCGCCGTGTTTGAACCGTTCTATCGGTCGGGGATGAAAGAGAAGAGATTTCTCACCGAATGCGATTTCGCATCGAAAGGGGAGTACGGATAGGTTGCTGAAAGTAGCAAAAGTTCGGAAGCTGGAAAAGCAGCTGACGTCGTCCATAATTCAGTTGTTCGCACCGTCGACGGAGTCGCTCGGACAAATGAAGAGAAAAGGCGATGTTTTGGGTAATACCAGGAGTAAATACCTCGGGTGACGAACTCGGGTGACGAACTCGGATTGGCTGGAAGTAGGTTGTTTGTCTGATGGAGGGGATTGAGGCGGAAAAGGATGAACGGAAAGCTCTTGTTTCCCAGTCGTTCTTACCTCGGGCGCTTCACTTTCGCCGGCCGACTAATGCAATGCATATTAAATTCCGTGCGAGCCTCGGCACTGTCGGCACACTGCCGGTTCTTCATCGAGGTCCGCTTTCACGGTTTCACGGTTCCAAGGCAGCGCAATTACCGGTGCATACGCGATGACGCTAGCTGACGATGCAACACGCTTGTCCCACATTTTGAGCTTACATTTTGAGCCCATTTCGATGCGGCGTGCAGAGACACCTCCCCAACGACGACACCGACTACTTTTCGCCGACTACTTTTCCTCCGACTACTCTCTCGCCTGAGAATCTCGAGGCTAACTACCGCTTCCTCCCCCTCTCACTTTTTGTCTTCCCTCTTTTATTCCTCTCCGCGAGTAATTGCTCTCAGACTCAAGTAGAACGGAAAGCTGTTACTCTCGGCTAATATGCGCGGTGGCCTCTTAATACCGAAAGGCCATGCCGAACGATACGAGTTCAACTTTTGCATCCGCAGCGGGCGCATAATTTTAACATCGTAACCTCCGATCGTAACGTATACTCCTCTAGCCAGAACCGTAACGTAATAACTGTTTCAAGCTGTTGCCACCCCTCCTCGCTGGCTACTAACTTTGATCATTGTTAAACTCGCAGAGGCAATCGACCGATACTGCTTGGCTAATAAAACAGCCTGATTAGCCCGAGGATAATTACCGGGGCGGTAAAAAAAAAAAGAATTGGTATAGAAAGGGAAACGGCGTCGTGGCGTTTGCATAAAATGGAGAATTACATTCCGTGAGCGGTTGAGCGGAAAATAAATTCACAGCCCGGTAAAAGTGGAGTGGCGCCGCGAGATAGGAAGGGAAAATTTGAAGAGAGAGGAAGGAAACCGAATCTCATTCTGGGCTGCAGGAATGAAATCGTTAAAGTGCCGAGCAGATATAAAGGCGTCAATCTTGGTTCTGGATTCCAGGTTCTGGGTTTGGCGAGCGGTGGGAGGCCTTCTTCTCCTAACCCCCCGCGACGTCATCCGGTCTATATTCGCCGCCGAGTTAAGTGGTTCATGCAACGTGCTCCCGCATATGTACGAGTCGAAAATTTACAAGGTTCCCATTTCCGCAAAAAAATCCCGTAACCGCAAAGCTTTTAGGTATCGTCCGCTACCCTCCCCGAGCCTCACCCCCCGCGGTGCAAGACCCTCTGGCAGTGAGCACTTAGCATAGTTAACGCGTCTCTCCTAACGCGGCCAATAAATTCTCTTCGCGAGCCAGGAACATTAATGCGAAACATTCCTCCCAAATGCGCTCCAACTATTCGTTTGACGCTCGTACGCCTGACAATTGGCAAAATGATGTGACCGCGCGACGAGCCAAGAGAACGAGCCGGATGCAAATTATCCCGCGCTCCAATCGTCTTCCTCGGAACTCGCAATTCCATGCCAGAATCTTCCTCTCAATCATCCTCTTTGCATTACAATTGGACCTGAGGTTAGAATAACAGATTGACCGCATGGCACAAAACTTATGATGGGGAGAAACTTCTTGCGTGGGAGAAATTTTCCAGGACGAAACGAAAATTTTTTATTTAATCAGTAGTCTTTTATAGAGTGATCCTAAAATAACGCCTATAGCCCCAAAATTTATATGTTGAAATTTTCGAATGGCAGGAGAGTGGGGTCTATCATTCAATCGACATGAGTCGCATCGTACTAGTAATATGAACCTATAGCTGGGGAAAAGAGTCGTTGCTCTTCCTTCCTGCGAATGCGCGCTTGTTGCTTTCCCGTCTCCCTCGAGAGGAGACCATTGTTTCCCGCCTCTCATTTCCCGCTCTATCCCACCTCTTTCCTCTTCCTTCTATCCACCGCCTCACGGCCGCCTCTCCTTTCATCCTCTCCCCCTGTCCCATATAACGACAAAGTTCATCGATCCTCCAACAAAAGGGAAACGTCCTCCGCAGCGGGGCGCGCAGGGACATTCTTCCTTGCGACGGAAAAATGCTTCCGGGCATTTCAACCTTTCTCCCTTTCTTTATACCCCGCGACGCTACGCTCGTTATTATTGTCCTCCCTCGCCCCACGCTTTTTCGGGCCATCATGACAACGCACCGAAAACGCTCATCCTGCGTCCCTATCCGCCGTCCCTATCCTTTTCACATCGAGAGGCGGGCCAGTTGTCGTCGTCTCAGATTTTCTACCCATTCTCAGGGTTATTTATTAAGCGTCGCCTAAGTATACATCGAGATACGCGTATAAGTTTACCGACCCTCGGCTTTGCCACGGCGATGGCATCTAAAATTGCTCGAGATTATGCTCTCGTATTTCCTGAACCCGTAGTTACGAGACGCCTAATGTTTCTTTCGCCTTCTCCTCCTTCTAATAGCACCTCTCATTACATCCCTCTTCTGCCCCTCCACGTATCACTTTCTTCTATTCATTTTTCAACTCCCTCCCGCCAATTATTATCATCGGCAACCGGAGCCTTCCAAGTACAATAGTTTCGGAGATATGGCCAAAAATATGTCAAAAATTGGCGAAAAATATATTATCGAAAAATCAATAACCGAATTATTCTGCCATGGCGTGATAGAGGGATGAATAAGCTTTAAAAAAATCGCAACCGGAGCTTTCTAAGTGCAATAGTTTAGGAGTTATAGCCATAAAAGTGAGAAAAAATGATGAAAAATGAACTTTTTCCCCGCTGGACCACATACGAGTTGTTCTGACTGTGTTATTCTTTTATGGGGTGGAAGGGTTACTTGTTTAAAATAGGAGTTCACCAGCAGATCATGCCAACATTAATATCGCAAAACAGTGGTCAGCTCGCATCTCGAATTTCTCGAACTTTAATCGTCCACCGGTCTGCAAACAGTAAGGGAGGCACAAGAGATGTTTCGAAAATTTACTGCGGACGTATGCAGATAATTCCGGAAACAAATGCGGTGGCGCAGCGTTGAATATCCCGGCGCGGGCGGATTTTAGCGTCGATCGTGAAAATATATTGATACTCGTTACCGCGATAGTAATCCGAGCGCATACATAATCGCAAGTATCGACGCGCCGGGGAGTACTTTTCATTATGGGAAATTTCCGTTGCCGATACCGAGGATTATACACTGATTTACGGTTCACGAGACACCTTTCACATTCTCATGGTCATGGTTCGAGCATCTGGAAAGGGACTTCCCAGGCTCTACGCAGCGCAGAATGCGCAAGATTTTTAGAAAAGAATATTAATATCGTTACCAAGTCGAATGACGTTCGTCGGGTCAGAGGTTGCGTCAGTTTCTTCTGGCTTACTCTCATCCACTTTAAGAGAAATCGTCGTCGGTGCTGAGTGTTCCATCGGTCGGCAGCTTTAAAAGTGGAAGCGACCCCTACCGAAGTCGTGACACGGTCCGCGAACATGAACAGCCTCCGAGAACATTTCATCTGTGTTCAGCAAATAGAAGCAAGAGAAGCGGAAAAAAAAAGTATGAGGAGGAAGAGGAGAGGCTGGAATCGGAAAGTTTTACGCATCGCTCGTCGTTGTTAAAGCGATTATCAGAGAGTCGACTCTTTCGAGCGATCGATTTCGGCCCTGTTCTTATTTCCAGGACATTAACTTCCTCGACATCGGGTTGCGCTCTCGGTTTTCTTAGCAGCAGCGATCATTAGCTCGACTCTTTGTATCTTCTTGCGTAAGTGTCACCTCGATCAATTGACAGGCACGAAAATCGAAGGCAGGTCGCGCGAACTCAAATATTTCCGGAATTGTTCCATTAATTCGTAGAACGAGTCCATTGGGACTATAGTTGGCAGATGGTTGAATATTACGCCCGCGGCCGTTCGGCGAAATCTTGATCCGGATAAAGAACAAAGGGGAGGGAAAGTAAAGAAATGGAGGTAAGTGTAAATGTAGGGGTTGTATGGAAGGAGGCGCGATCACTTGCCAACTGGTCGTTTCAACTGATCTTTATTGGTACACTTTACACAGTGCTGGTCTTTCGGGACGATCTTCCGGCGAGTCCTGAGTCTCCTCAAACCGTAAAGCCTCGAGTCGTACGATAAGCGGCGACATTGCCGGAAAATAGTCCCAGGATACAGAGTTTTCCTTTCCCATTTTGCCGCGACGTCGTCGTTGCCATTCATTCCTTCAATTCCTACCTCCCGCTTCCAACCTCCATCTTCCGTCGGCCTTTCGTCCATTCTCTATCTCTCGATAATGAGCTCCCTCTCGACTTCTCGGTAAAGAAATAACTACCGGACATACGGTCCGACGTATGGTGCGAAAAGGTAGGGACGGAAAAAAGAGGTTTTCGAGAGTCGGATGTTGAGGTCGAGCTGGGCGGAAGAGGCAGGTGGGCTCTTCTGCCGTGATCCGCGCACTCGAGCTAGGAAGAGACGGCAAAGACGATTCGTTTCAGCCCCGATCCTCCCCCCTCCTATCTTGGCCAAACGTTGCCCAGTCAACAACAATAGTCTTAATCTACGGCACCTTTATATTCAATCGAGATATTTGCTGTTGCTTAATTGTTTAACTTTTTACAAGCGCTATGTACACAGTTTATGCAGGGGTGGCGTTAATGACGGAACGATCTCGTGCCACTGCTCGCTTGCCAATATATTTGCCTGTATATTGCCAATTAAGGAGATCGGCGAGAACAGTCGTCAAGGCTGTTGCAGATTGTTCGACTATCGTCCCGAGTAAATCCGTCTCGTCCCGTCGAACTAATAGAAGGCTAGGGCGAGAGCTAGATAGCCTGCCCTCGTCGCGGTCTAATCAGGACTTTGATCACTTTTAACTGTCATCAGGCGAGCGCGGTCTAACTCGATCAATTAAGGGCACTGAGTCCTCTCCATTCGCGTTTCCCCCGCGGCCGGAAGAGAGGTATCTCATTGAGCCGAGTGGCGCGAATCGCTCCGAAATATCGCACCCATAAATTTCGCACACGATTATCCTTCCTATGGCGAGATCCCTGTCTGCCTCCTCGGTGACGTACGTAGACGGTGACGTCATTTTACATAGAAAAATTATATTCGCGAGAGCCGCTCATCCGAATCTTCGCCCGCCGAGGAATGCGCTACCTGCAACAAAAATATGCGAAAGAAGGAGTTAATAGCTTGCGGGGCGGCACGAAATTAATGAGGAAACGCAGCGGATTCCGCTGACAATCGGAAGATAATTAAAGCATCAGCCGCAGCGGCGAGTAATTTCAAAAGTGTCAAAGTTGGAGGCGCGTGCTAGGAGAGAGAGAGAGAGAGAGGGAGGGGGAAGGAAAGCAAAAGGTGAAAGGAAGAAAGCGCGGAAATGAATTCTTTTAAATTCGCCCCGTAGAATCTGTCGGCGGCGTGCTATTTCGAAATGTCGGAGAATTGGAGCAGGCGCTGTTCTTAAAGGTTAGTCGGTAAGTACGGGCAAAAGTAGGGAGGAAGGCTGGATGATGGGCACACAGATCGATGAGGAGAAGACAGGGCAGAGAGTATGGTTGGAGAGTATGGTTGGAGAGTATGGTTGAAGAGTATGGTTGAAGAGTATGGTTGGATGAGCGGCCTGGAAAGGAGAAAGCTGCGTGCGCCTAGAGAGGATGAAGCTGACGGCTCTTAAACACTCATTCGTCGGATCTTTATCGCGCCTTTTTTTTTTCAAAGTATACCTCGACTAGAGGATGAGCGTCTCGCGAGCTGCTCCCGCGATAAAATTAACATGAAAGTCTATTCTCCCTGTCGAGCGGCAGATAACGGCGGATCGATATAGCGAAAAGTGCACGGATAAGGAAAATGACTGAGACGGAAGAAGCGGACTGAATGGAAATCCGCTATACGAGCACAATTAAAAAGCCTCGTTTACTCGGAATAGCATATCGTCCGGGAAAAAAAGGTAAAGAACATTTGTGCGAATAAAACTGTCGCTCTCCAGATGAGCCGATCGACAAGGGTGTAAGCGGATCGCGAAGCGAGCCGACAAAGCAAACAGCCAGGGAGAGGAAGGTGCTCATCTATTCCGGTCAATGATAAAAACAATCGAGTTGCGCAGTTCGAAAGTCCACGGATCCGATCGATCTGCCATTGTATCCCCGTTAACGAAATAAGGTACGCTGCGCGAGAAATAATCCGGAGTACAATTCGTGGGGAGACTGATAACCCTGCTGTCGAAGATTCGTCGTACCAATCGAGATAAGATGGGAGCCGCGAGGACTCAGGCTGACAGGTTGGCAAACTCAGGCCGCGACAAAGCTCCCTCGCGACAAAATTCGAACGTCCTCGCTGGCAGCCTGTCCCGAATAATGGAACGTCTAACAGATGAGAAGGAAGCATTAAATTCGCGCCCTCCCGCGAACCTCGCTTACGCCGCCTTCAGGAACATAAGGCCGTCGCGAGCGACGCCTTTGCAAGCGACGCCTGACGATGAAGGCGTCACAAAGAACGCCTGATCCATTCTCGGGCCCACGACATTTCTGACAACAAGCATTTTCCATTAGCCGCGGAGACACTGCGACAGGCAGCTCGACGGTCCACTAAAATGTTAATTCGACGCAAATTCGTTTACTCTTTTCATCCCCAGTCCTATCCTACCCGATGAGGATCCCTCGGGCTGGCGAGAACGAAACGGTAAGACGAAAATTCCATTAGATCGTGCGAGGCTGGATTTCAATTGTGGTCTCTCCGGCGCTGAGTCCTTTGCCGAGTAAAAAGGAATCTGCTGAAATCCTTTATGAGCGCTCGAGGCTCGAAGGACGGCCGACGTCGCTCCTCGCCTCTTTAATATGGCTTTCATATGGAGGAGAAGAGGCGTGCAGCGTGCATTTGCAAACATACCAAAGCAATACCGCGATCCATCGTTCCACCTTCAACGCCCTCGTTAGCGTCTACTCGAGCATTCTGGATATGTAAAGGATGGGCGAGAGTATGCGTAGGGGCGCGGGGGCGTGTCGGTGAATCTATGTTCGGCGTACCAGCCATAGAGACGTACGCCTGTTTGCAGACGCAATACGCTAAATCCACAGGTAATAGTCTCCTGAGCCTTCCTACTTCGATCGCCTTCGAGCATCGTCGACGGATACTTAACGTGCTCGCCTCCCGATTAAATCCTCCTCAGCAAGATTGTTAGCAACTAATTTACGCTAATCGCCTTCTTACGTTCCGATCGAGCGTCGCATCAGATTTCGTACGGATTCTTCTCGTTTATCATCTCTTTATAAAATTCCGATAGGCAGAAGATAGAATGTCGGGGCAGCATCTGCGTCGAACGTTTTGCACGGAAAATCGATCCTTAGAGACGGGATGATTAATGCGATTTATTGCGTAACATCTTGGGTTGACGTCTGAACGATAGTCAGGGTATAACCCGTTTCCCATCCCGTAGATTAGATAATAGATGTAGGAAGAGTCTACGCTCGGGAAAAAAATCAATCGCGCTGATACATTAGGAAGACCTTCTGAGATATGTCCCTCTTCGATGGAGGGGCGGTTATAAGGAAAGTGTCGGATGAGTGGAAAGGGTGAGACGCGCGTCCGGTGATTCGTTATGTCGCCGAGACGTATGACAGTAATTGGAAAGTGACAGATACACAGTCCGGTAATGGTCAGCGTCGAGGCTCGGAAGATAGATGCAAGAAAATTTGCATAAGACGTCCCGAGCACGTTATCGCCTCGCCGCACACTATTCCTTTACGTAATCGGTACATCGCGTTATTTACATAATCCTTGTGCGCCAAATGACGCCTCGGACAATTGACTGTTCGGTCGATTGACTATCGTGCGAAATTCCACGGAAACGCGCTCCCTCTGCCAGAGACTGTCCCATGCCGGGTCAGCGTTCAATCAAGTGTTATACACATGTGCTTCCCTTAAGACGTATTGATTGGCCAGCACTAATGCCATTCAGGATTATTAAGTGCGACTTAGGAATGCCGACAATAGATAAGCAAGACGTCGGATTAATGGACAGGCCGACGTTGTCCGATCTAAAACTTTTCGTGGGATTTATGGATGTTGAGGAAGAACAGGGTCGCTTTACGGAAAGGAATCGATTTGCCAGGAGAAATTGATGGCCGATGCAATAGAGTTCTGAATTGAATTTACGTTTGCATCGATGCGTCCGCGAAATGCGTTCGCGAAATGCATCGAACTGATTAAGATGTGTTTGCGTAAGTGAAGGAGGCTATTTTCATGGCGCCGGATCGCCGGACGTAAGCGGCGCGGCGGAAGGAGAAGCCGCCCTTTCAGGGAATAATCTGCAGGAGACAACGAGTGTCGCTTTACATTCCATTTCCATTAGATTCGTATTGCAATCAAGCGGCGCGACCGATCACCGCGTCTCTAAGCTTTACGTAAACCACCGGACACGTTTAATTGCCGGTATACAAACTTTACTCAGCATCCCGCTCGATCCTCCCCAAAATTTCGGCCGGGTTAGCACTGCGGTTCGCACTCGGTTAGTTCTCAGCTTGGGATGAATGTAAGTATCGAGACTCGCTCGAGAAATAGTCGAATGAATGTTGAGCTAAATGATCTAGGCGTCGAGTGTCAAGTACGATAACCGCAGGATAATATATCTGATACGCGAATCGGATCAAAGGCTAAATAAAATAAATCATAAAATTCCGAGAGACTGTAGCTGCACGCAGGATAACGGAAGTGCGCACTTAAGAGAGTAAAGAAAGTGGAAGGAAGCTGGGCGCGAGTAAGGAGGTGAGAGACTGGGCTGCAGCGACAGAGGGATGAAAAAGTAAAAAAAAAATGACGCAGTTCGCTGACATTTTTAGCGTTAATTAACTGCAACGTAGGAGGAGAGAAACATGAGCTGGTAAGCTCTTGTTTAACGAGCGTCGACGGTGTTGCTTCCTGTTTGTTCGCTCACAATCAGTGGATGATGAAAGCGGGAGATGACGCAAAATCATGAAAGTAACCCAATAGCGATGGCCGTGCTTGAGTGGATCGTCCGATGGCTCGGCGAAACGGTTAATTGAATTCCCCTTCGCGCCAATCACCCTTGGAATGCGTCGCGTTTTGTTTGCCCACCCGAGCGAGGCCGCATTCGCTCAGAATTGACCACGGAAATCGAAGAATCCTGATCGCTCGTTCTCCTAAAACTCTCCCCATCTTCCGAGATCGATCCGATTCTTCGAATGTTCCTCCCTTTCATTACCCTCCCGCCTACTATTTTTACTCTTCCCATCGTCCACTATTTCTATTCTCCCATCGTCAATAGCGCGGAGATGAAAGTTGACAAATTTCGATAGAACGATCGTTTCCGAGCAAACGAGAGTGGAGGAAGAGTCGGGACCTGCCCAAATGTAGGAATACTGTTAGTGAGAGGAGAGTGGCGGTTGGATTTGCCCGTAAGACCGGAAACGTTGTCGAGAGCCGCGTTTTGCATATTTCGCGAGAGCCGACATGCGAATCGGGAGGCGAAAGGAGCGCAATCGAGCTGGAAGGGAAAAAGAAGCACGGTTAACGGGGCGTGAAAATATCGTCGTGCTAATGTGAGTGCCGCCTAGACGGCGCAAGATGAGAAGACGGAGGAGAAGAAGGAGGAGAAGGAGGAGGAGTAGGGGAAGGAGAAGGGAAAATTTCGTCAAATCCGGGGCAAGGGTAAGAACGTATGCAAAGTGGTCGTGTCTCAGTGCGATGTCCCGAGAGTTGAGGGAAGATTGTGTCAGCTGAATATCAGGGCTTGGTAATTATCTTAGTTATTGGGACAGTGTGACTGCCGCTGTCATACCGTTAAACTTCATTTCCCCCTACGATTCGACACGCGCGTCACTTAATATACTGCCGGAAGATGGAATCGTGTACGATTCGAGCTCGGCGCTCAACTTCTGACAGCGTTGAGCGAAGCAATTTTTTGCCTGATCGATGGAGGAAACGTTTAATAGGAGCACTAATGTGAAACTCTCTGTAACGGCAGACGCATCAATTATGCACCGCGGTAAATTATAGAGCGAAGCTTAAGCGAAATGGAAATAATGCCAGGGACGGTTTTAATACAAGCGACCGACGTCAATTAGGCGACAATGTAATTTATTACCGAATGCAGATGCGAGCGGGCGCTGAAAATGTAGATCTACCGGCGCTGGAGCTGGCGCATAATTTCGCGGAAAATTATTCTCCCGTAAAAGTCGACTACCCTAGTGTAAACACGGCTCGAATTTATGTCGTCTACATGGTGCGTCGTAGGCAATTCATTGTGAAAAGCTCGGCCGCGCAGAGAAGATATGGAAATGATGCCGGGATAAAAATGACCTCGGCATTTTATTGCAACGCTTTATATCGCTTTATATCGCTCGCCGAGTTAGGCGAAGGACGCGGGACACATCCGTAGCGATCCAGAAACGTGTCCGCCCCCGGTTAATGAGCCCGACTCTCCCATCGAATTTGACGGGCGCCGAATTGCGGGAAATCAGCGAGTCGCGCGGAGAACGCCTACGCGGATTTCAGCGTCAGAGTGTCAAAGAGGCGCCGTAGACCAATTGATATCGAAACCCAACATTTTACACAGTTCGAAAGTTCATTTCCGATATTGCGCAATTTGCCATATTTACCGATCCCACCTCCCGTCCCGTGCTCTCAGCTATTTGCTAGCGCGCGATTGAATTTTCAACTCTGATCAGAACGCGCAACAGGCCCCATTTTCCAACTATCCCTCCATCGAAGTACTATTTCCCCCAATCGCTTCCATTCTTCGAAAGCCGTATTCCCGACCGCTCCAGGCTTCGCGTGAAAAAAGAAAGTCAAATGTCAGCGATGTACCAGGATCGTTCGCGTACCCTCCTATTAGATTCCGAAATGCGATCGTACTTTATTAAGGGCAGTCGAGAAGGACGTGAGTCATGTTCGGAGAGAAGAGAGTAAAGCTTTTAAAAGGACTGGCCGTTATTGTGTCGGCGAGCACGCTGACGGCTGGGGAAAGAATACGACGTAAAAGGCGCCTTGCTTGCCCAAAAGCAGTCGGCGGAGTTTTTTTCCGCGAAAAAGATGGAAATATAATCGCGTTCCAGTTTCCCGCTGTGGCGCCGATGGACAATGCTGGGAAGACAAGTTTCGCGCCGCGGCGCGTAAAGGTAATCGCGGCGGAGGAACAACAAACGCTCGCCGCTCCGTTTATTGTTGCACTCGGTGCACTCCTCGATTCAACAAACTTCTCTCCCGACGCCACAAATGAGCCGTAAAAACCGTAAAAAGGTGGATCTATTTATTTTAGAGAGAGCGTCGGCGAGCGTTCCGCCAGCAGAGGCACTGAAGGTTCGTCCGGACATTTGCTTTTTTCTCGACCTACTCCCGTCTGCTCTCAGGAGCGTACAACAGATATTTTCTCACTATTTTACTATTCTCACTACGGCTGCTGATTGATGGCTTATGACCGCGGGAACTGTTTGCAATATACGTGGACGATTTACGATATTAAGGCGAGTGCGCCGTCGGTACTTGGGCTTCATCCCTTCGTCAGGCAAAACTGATCCGACGAAAGCAGCAGGAGAGGAGAGGAGAGGGTAGGTGCGGAAGAACGGTTGCAGGACGTAAGCCGAAGGTTATATTGAAATTTAGCAGCGTCGGACAAGTTAACGAAAGTTTATGCGCGCGAGACAAGGGTTGGACCTAATTTCATCTCTCCCTTAATCTGGCCAGCGTAAGAGATATTACTCGCAGCCAATGTAGCTGCGCGGTGGATAGGGAGGTGGATGGCTCGTTTGTCACTGCGTCCTCCTTTCCGCTCTCGAAAAATTCGAATCGCGACTCGTAACGTTAGTCGCGCTCTTTCGAACGATTTTCAAATTGTCCCGAAAAACACAGCGTCGCTGTATCCATACGTTTTAATTAAATCTCCGCTGTGGACGAACACTGTGTACTCAGGAGAGGGGGCAAAAAAGTGTGGACAAAGTTGCAGGGAACGAAGGCGAACAAAAAAAACAAAAAAAAAGAGGGGGTGTGCAGCGCGTTAATTACAGCGCGGACTCATTTCTGCGTACCGTATCCAGGGGTAGGATGCATAGATAATGGGCGCGCATTCGTCGTACGTACGTCGAAGCGCATTGGGTAGGAAAAAAATCAAGTTTCTCGCGAATTCAATTATCCGAATAAATTGGACGTCGATGCAGAGACGGGCAATTACCGATTCGACGTACGGCTGCTGCTCGGCACAATTTGCAAGTAACGTTCGTACAGGGTCTCTGTGCCTGAAGAGAGAGAAAAAAAAAAGAGCGGCGAACGACAGGGGGATGAAAAGGAAAAAAAGGCGGTCAACTGGCAGTATCGCTCTTTCGCATCAGGTACGCGGGCGGATTAATAAAAAAAAAAGTTATGATTCCGCGATGCGGTCGATGGGCAAGTTTATTGCGGAGGCAGCGGGCGCGGAAAACGACGACGCTCCGATGGACAAAGGTAGTCCGGAATTTACAGGCGCATAACTCGAGAGAGCGGGGATGTTTTACAGTGGGGAGAAAGAACTGGGCGTAAAGCGGGAAATCTTTCGCGAGGACGTGCATCCGATTCCCTCTCGCTGCCGCATACCGGGGAGGGTGCCGGTAATAAATGTGCCCATAATTATGAAAGTGGCCTAAGTCAAGATTTAATAATAAAAATAAATTACATTGAATAAATTTAGTGTAAACAAATGTGGTGTGAAATAACTGATAAACTCATTTTTTTTTAAATCCTGACTTAGACCACTTTCATAATTATGGGCACAAATGTAGGTTGTAATCGGCTTGGGCCACTTTTGCGCCCGTCTCTCGAACCTTCGCCGGACGGACGGCTCAGGTGCACACACATCGGCCCGTACCATTACCGCAACCCTGCCAATTCGATTACGAGCCCTAACGACGCCAATTACGCGACGATAAAGTGAAATTCAACGTGAATCGGGGAGCATATCGAGATAACGAGCGATCAAGACGTAACGGAGGTTAACAACCGACGCCATGTAGGACGGCGAGCGTCGTACGGGTCAGAGTGTGGTTAATACTGACTCTATTATGCGCTCGGCCATGTCACGTCTAAGGCCTTGTCCTTCCAACTCGCTACGCGATACGCATGACAATTGATCCGTCCCTACAGACATCGCGTCCAGAACATAGAGCTTCTCGCCCCGTAATCGACAGTACGTGCAAATCCGATCGAGGCTGTTGATTGTTGGGCAATCGGAAGACACGATGGAAAAGAAGATCGATCCCGAGTTCCTGTAGGGTGAGGGGACTCTCTCGTCGTCAAATCGGAACATCATTCTGCGAGCCACTCGAGATGTTAGCGGTCAAGTCGAACTTCTGCAGGCACATTGCGGCCGCACCGATAACAACCGATATAAATCGGAGCCCGATGGGGAACTCGAGATCTGATATTGGCGAGCAATAAATTTTTCAATATCAAAATTTCCCAGACAAAGGGCTCTCGATGTTTATCGGAAACTTATCGGATACGTATCGGAGCGGTCGTCAACGCTCGTTGAGAAATCCATTTCGCCGCTCCCGTTAAAAATGTCCCTCATAAGTAGAACGACCGAAACTGGGCTGCGAGCGTAAAATCACAATGGACGGTATTCCTTGAGAAGGAAGGTAGCAGCGCGTAAAGACCACATCGTTTGCCGAAAATTAATGCAAACGACTCTGCCGTTATGCGCGAGATTCTTTATTATCGAGACGTTATGCGCGAGATTCTTGATTATCGAGACGTTATGCGCGAGATTCTTTATTATCGAGACGTAAAACTCTCCGCCTCCGACTCTATATTTGTCTGCCGGCGTGGCGAACTTCGGCAGAAGCGATTACGTACATACCGCGTCGAGTCTCTTTGCCGACTTGCTCAAACTTTCAGCGGAAGCATTCGAGTGAATGCGCCGGAAGTTCGAGAGGCAGCTGGAAAATGAAACGAGCTCCGTCGAAGTAAAGAGCTGATTAGAATCCGCGGCATCGACGCCTCGGTAATTAGTAGATATTCCGAAAGATTTATGAGTTTCGGATGAACGGAGCGATCAGCGAATCGTTCGCCGAGTGGAACTGGTTGCGGTGGCGAGGTTGCCCATCGACGAGTCGAGACGTTAAAAAGTTTCCTTCAAAGATCTTAACGCGACGAGCGCGTCCTCGTCTCCCAATGGATTCAGAGGCAATTGTCCCCGTCTGCCGTGGCGAACCGTTCATGCACTTTCAGATGCAAAAGCAGTTGCCCCCCACTGCCCCCTCCGCGCTCGCTGACTGGAACTAGCTCGAGCTGCTTTCCGATACGAGCCGCTTCAACGACCCGTCCTATTTTCCAGTTCTTTCACTTGGCCAGAGATAAGTGTGAGCCAGTCGCCATTCGGATCAGCCATTTTGTCGGACCGCGACGGAAAACAAAGCCGAGCGCGGCCTATGCCGCTCGAAATATTCCTAAGGTAGCTCTAAACACCCGAGAAGGAGATGGCAGGGCATTGGCTAAGAAAACAACTGAGAGAGGAAAGTTTTGCCGGCTACGCGAAGTGTTGCCGGCGAAAGTCGGGGGCGTCATTTGGCAAAAAGAGAAAAAGGCTGAAAGTTGGAGGAAAGTAATATCGTCATTTCTTTTCTGCGAGCACTCATGGCTCCGGCACTCCTCCTCTCTTCTTTTCCTTTTGCCCCATAGCTCGGCAATGGGTAATGCTCGGCCAGGAGTCGACATTAACACTGCGCGTACCTTGACCGTCGAGACCGTCTCGCTTTTGACTCTCTGCCCATTCCTCCATTTGCACCTCCACTCGCTCAACTCCCTGCCCATTTTTCCCAAGCAAATGGTATTACCCTCATTCCTCGGCATACACCTGCCACTTTTTATCAATTCGGAGCTTTTACATTTTTTACACGGCCATCCCCTATCTCCGCCCGGCGGAACGTCTGAGGGTAGTAATGGAGGAGAGCAGGAGAACGAAGAGCGGAGAGCGAGCTCCACTTAAAGATCGAAAGATGTTAACTGTACGGAATCGACGTAGAATTTCGCCGACGTCGCGACGCCGCACTTTCAAGCGAGTCCCACGTCCGCCCGACGCCATTCCTATTCGTTATTACCGCCTCTACCCATCCCGGGACTCTAATGTAAATCCAATATTTCGAGTCGTCGTCGCTATTCCATGCAACCGCGAAGTATCAAGCGAAGTATCAAGCGAAGTATCAAGCGAAGGAGAGAGCGTGGGCGAACGGAATCAACCCCCATGAGACCATCGTTTGATCCTCGAAATCCGCTGAGCTCGCCCTCACGACGGCCACTACCTACGCAACCTTCCCTACCTTCCCTACCATTCGAAAAACTACTACTCCACCTACTCGAGTTCATGCACAGTTCAGCCAGAGCCCGAAACAATCATCCTTAGTCACGGCGGTAATGTCTTTTGAATTGCCATTGTTTAAATGCTCGAAATTAAACCCCTCTGCCAATGGCCTTGATTAAACCGTGCTCCCTCTTTACAAATGTAATTCCGAGGGGTCCCTCGTAATTATCGCTAATTACCGCCGGCGGAATTGTTTTCCGATATTTTTTGACAGGTTCAATTTATCGGTCCCGAGGGAAATAAAAGGGAAGATCGGGTAGGGAGAAGCGAAAGGTCGGCATCGAACCGCAGGGCGGGTATAACGGTTGAGGGCAACTTAAATGATATATATGATAAACGAAATTGCGAATGAAACAGCGGTATCGGTACGTTTTCGGGCGAGGAGGCTAACGTCGACGCGGTTTATTTCGCGCGATATCGGACAAACATTCGGACGTATTGGGAATCTATGCGGTAAACTTTAATCGAACGGCGCTTCCCCGCTGGCTATAATTGAAATTTTTGTTCAACGCTGAAAGGGGGCAAAAAGTTGATATCCGCGGAGGGCGCGGCGAGTAGCGCGAATCCCGGCAGAGTCGAGATCGGAAGATTCGAGTCTGGGAAGGATATTGTTGGGAAGGCAGGGCATTATTTACGCGGCGTGAAACGAGACCCGAGCCAAACGCAGTACGTTCCCGACGATTTCCGCCCCGCTCAATATTTCACCGCCCCTCCGTTCGATCGGGTCTCTTAATTAAAACTTACTTCCGCCGCACCGAGGGGTAATGCGCGTCTCAATTTATCGCCGCTTCGAATGGACGCCTCTCTCGAAAGAGTCAGAAACGATTCTACGACAAATTAGAAACGTATCCTGTTATGACCGTAGAAGCTTTTTATCCTCCCCATCTAAATTCTGGGAAACACGGGACACACTGGCGCCAGCCCAGTTTTCTCTCGCTGGGAAAATGTCATTTTTAACGCGCTTATAAATAATTCTGTCCAGGGACCGATGGGGTCTGAAACGCTAGGGAGCGGCGAACGTGTCGGATAAAACAAAAGGGGGGTTCATGATAAAGGGAGATACGGAATTAAAACATTGATTCGACCGTACCTGGTAGTTGACGAGGCCGTCTTGATCACATTCTCGGTAGGGGCAGAGTATAATGAGCAGAGAATAATGAAAGAGAGTGTGACGATGATCGTCGGAGGAGAAGGCGAGGTAACTAAATGAGTACCGCCTTTATCAGCAATTCCTGCGAGCTGGGACGAAACTCTTCGGTGTTTCATATATGGAGGCAAGTGGCCGATAAACGAGCGAAAGTGGAAAAGTCGGTGGAACGTGGAGCTGTAGCGGAAAAGTTGATGTCTCGGAGGACCGGTAAACTGCGAGAACGTTAGAGCGGTATGCCGATGTGGAAAGTCGGGAGGGGGGGAATCCGCTTCACAAATATCAGTGGCCTTCTTAAATACCGAACGAGCGACCGCTGTGCACGCTACTCCCTTGCCGAAAGCGGAACGGAAGTCGTTCGATAGTTACCCGATTATCGAGTCACGGAAGGACTGTGACAAAACCCGAAGTGGAAACAGTGGAAATTGATCGGGCGACCAAAACAACACGGCATCAATATGAAACCGACGGTGTCTAGCAAAATAATTAATTTGCAAAGGTTGCACTAAAATACATCCCCCTACATTAACCGATGAGTAAAATGTGACTAGAGTAGAAATACCGACGTGAGTTTTGCTCATTATAATTAATAAGCCGAGGGGGCACGGAACGTTCTACTTTCCCGATTAAATATTATATTAGCTGAAATAGTTTCGCGGAGTAATGAGAGTATTATATCAAAAGTGGTCTTATTTTTCCGTCAGACGAGGATGAGAAACGGGCGGCAAATATGTCTTGAGCCACGCAACGGTTGGCCCACTGCCAAGTTAGTACTGTCTCACACTTCCGGCGACGGTCAGACTAGAAGCCCAGTGAAAAAGTTTCGTTGTAGGAAGTTGCTGTAAGACGGTGAAAACCAATAGGCAGACGTCTTCTTCGTTGCGGAGGCCACGTTCCAAATTCAGAGGGTAACGTACACTGCTTCCAGAATATTCAGAAACGGATGCGACTGGAACGTTTCCACGAACTGGCTCCGTAAATCATGAACAACGAGCAGCAGCAGCAGCAGTAGAAGGAGGGGGGACTAGAACGATGTGCAATGAACCGAGCTTTCTTCATCTGTAAATCGATTCCTAATTCTTGCAGTCCAAAGTGTTGGCTTGAAAGCATTTCGACTGAACGACCGCACGTAATTCAATGCCGTATCGCCCCGGGGGCCATTTATAAATTAAACTCGCACGAATAACGCTGCTGTCGGCATTGGCGTTACGAAAATAACTGGACATAAATTAAAACGATCGCAGCAACGACCTACGGGGAGAGCTATTTATTTTCGTCATCCTATCTTCTTCCAAACGATCGTGAGCGAGCATTGCTCCGAGGGGATGGATCAAAGGAATTTTCGTTCCATTTTTCCGTAATGCTCGCCCGCTAAAATCTCTTAAGCTTTCATCGAGTAAGATCGTTCCGAGCGTGATGATCTGTGAAATTAGTCACCGGCATCGCTTAGCGATGTCGACAGTTACGATCAGAGTTTTCATTGAGTCGTCGAATGATGTACTATATAATGGCCGCTCCTCTTTTTTTTTCGTCAATAATAAAATGCGTAAGTGGAGACAGGAAGAGACGTTGAGCGAATTAGCGGCATTCAAGCCTGGTTCCACCCCTGCATAGCTGAGCTTATCCCACTGCCTTGCGGAATCAAAAGCAGGCTTTCAGAGATCGACAAGGTATCAGAAATCTTCGCCCCCTATTGAACCCTCTTTTCAGCGAGGAATCAAGAAACGTTTCCCGCCGCTCCTTCACATTCCTTCCTCGCACCCCTCATCGATCACCGGACATGCCTGTCCCAATTCGTGACGAAAAAATTTTCCTTTGCGTAACGCTACCTCGAGAATGCTAGTCAGTGGTCTATATTCGAAACACATCGATTCTACGATTCAGCCGAGATGAAGAAACGTTCGGAACGGCTAGTCGGCCGATTTTCTCTCTATCTTCTCAGAATCTCTTTTGTGAGAAAGAAAGATTCGCGCGAATTACCGATGTACTCTCGCGATCCAATCAAGTAGCTATCGACGTGCGAAGAGGGGAAAAGAGATTGACGAGACAAGAAAGATAGGAGTAGGAACATTTCGAAAGAGTTCCATCTTTTCGTCTAG
This sequence comes from Anoplius nigerrimus, assembly GCA_914767735.1. Taxonomy (NCBI): domain Eukaryota; kingdom Metazoa; phylum Arthropoda; class Insecta; order Hymenoptera; family Pompilidae; genus Anoplius; species Anoplius nigerrimus. The sequence goes on from OU612090.1 coordinate 10,387,659, forward strand.
GTTCCATTCGCAGCCTCTTTATCGTTTCCTCACCTGCTTTGCTCAACAAGCTTATCTCTATCCAGGACATCTGGCTATCGGATAGCGTCATTTCTTCCACAGAGAAAGTGAGATTTCTCGACAGCCTAGACCTCATCCTGTTCTTATCCTTTGGCAAGGAATATTCTGAAGAAGATAGCGAGGAGATGGTACGTGAAATGGATCGATCATTGTCTTTCAGTGGCCCTCGCACAGCCACTCTCTCCCCCTTTCGACTCCCTCTTGCTTAGGGGAAAACAGATGTCGCGTGTATTCTTTGAAATCCCTACCCACCTATCCACTCCGTCCGCATGCGCAGGCACATACAAAATACATCGAAATCCACGTACAGTCGGATGGAAAAGGAAAAGTTCGCTGGAACTGTATACGTAGAGTACGTAGGCCGGTCGTTAACTTTCAAGGGCAAGAAGGAGGACCTTGACTCGGTCATTGGGTACCTTCTAATCGGGCGAAGCCGTATTTCAATTTGGCAATGGGGCGCCAATTGGAGGATCCACGGAAAGTTGACTCTGATGTCGCGTGATTCGACGGTAAAGTAAGATTTATTACATGGCCGTTGGCGTGGCCGGGCCTAATTTATCGGTCGACATTAGGGAGGCGAAACAGGATGTTAGAGATAGGCGCAGCCAGGGCGGGAGGATTTAGGGGTGCTAAGGCCAGCTAAAGAGGTGGATATACGTTATGAGGGATTTCGGGGCTCAGCGCGCAGCCTGATAATGTTAATCGTACTCCGTCGGGGCAGCCTGCCGCTTATGGCCTACGAAATAGAGGAAAACAGAAGGCTCCGTTACAAAGCGAGTCATGTATCATCCGTGGCTCGGTATCAACGCCATCTCCGGGGCATCTGCGGGGCATCTCGAGGGCGACAACGAGACTGTCACATTTTGCCGAGAAAAGATCGGAATACAGATGGGCGAGGGTTAGACGGCACTTGGCGAAGTCTCGACTCTCCGAAACGTATGAGCGCATAGCGGCTCAAACTTCGAATCACGCGGACGGGCCTCGGAATTCCTACAAAGGGATTTATGTGCTTGCCCCCCCTCCCTAATCCGAACCGCAAGGCACATCTCTTCGGCCTGATCCAGAGAATCTCATTACAGCGGGCGAAAGAGTGATTATTTTACGCTCAGCCAATATCTCGTGGAATGAACGTTCAATTATTCCAGTGTGCTCGTCTAGGAAACAGAGACAATTATTCTGGGCAGGAAATTGGCGCAGTGGAAATTCTGTTAACGCTCAGTGATCAGGTGTGGATCGTAATCAGTAGGAGGCGAGTCAGTGGATCGTCGTTGGGGGTGGGATTCTCGTAGAGAGCTCGTAACCACTGACCATTGTCGTAGTGGTACGACAGTGGCATGACTATGGTTACAGTAGTGGCACAGCAGTGGCACACCGGTGGTACATCAGTGGAATAGCGGTGGAATAGCAGTGGACGAGAAAGGAGGCGACAGTGTGGCGATGCCTCGCCGGACTTGGGACAACCACTTCTGACAGTGGCGGTGCCACACACTGGCAAACGCATTCTGACCAGTGACGCGATGACAATGCCGGCATGCCTCTTGTAGATTAGACCGCCCGTGATCGGAGAGAAGCGAAACGATACGTTACGTACGCGATAGGATTACATGGAGCGAGAAAGGAAAGGCCGCTTCGACCGTTCGGGATAAATTTGTAACTCCATTTTACACTTTCTTTTCGCGCAGCTCTGCGACCGTTTCGGCCCGTTGATTAGCACGGCTCTCTCGCCCCGACCCCATCCCTCTCTGAAGAGTCACTCAAGATCTCCACGGACAGCGAAACAAAACATGGAGCCCGACTCACTCGACATTTTCCTCTCGTGCGAACAAAGGAAATTTGCGCAGGTTCGCTTGATTAAAGCTGCCCTGCGCTTCGCGAACTTCTCGCCTAACTTTGCTGCGAGTGTGCTGCGAGTGTGCTGCGAGTGTGCTGCGAGAATGTTTCGCCACTTTGTCCACTCTGACGGAAGATCGAATCGATAAGAGCTCGTATCCGTAACGGAAAAAAAAGGGTAAAAGAAGCGAGTGGCTCGGATAGGTTGCAATTGGCGGGAGGATCGAGAGGCGTATTCAAACGGCGAATGATTAGAGGAGCCCGCCATGAACGGACAGCTCGCGAAAGGATATTTCGTAAGTTACATAGCTATTGGGGAATACGAGGACGGGCACAGTACCGAGCGCGTGGCTCGTTCGGTTTCAAGTGCTTTGATATCCGTGTCCACTTGCCCGAAATGTCGGGTGCAAACGGGCATACGGTCGCAAACGCGACACCGGTTACGAGCGGACTGAGTAATTCCGATTGGCCAGCCAGCTTCGGGCGGCATCCGTTTTTCCCTCGAAAGGGCCCCCCGTATTCTCTCCGAAATTCCACCGAGACGAACTTTCCCGATACCGACGCCACCGTCGTTTTTCCACCTGCGCTACACCTTCATTTGTCTAAACTTCCCCTCATTAATTCCTGTCGGATACTAGCTACGCGTTTTAACGCGCTTAACGCCTTTTCCTTATATCCGTCGAAAATGTAACCGTTTCTCGCACATTAGAAATTACTCCCCGCTAAAGTCACGACGGAGGAAATTTGCTTCGGTAAAGCATGAAAAATACTCGACCCTAGCCGTAACACTGTTCGGTATACTCGGCAGTGGGACGATAAATTTCTCCTCCGCGAATAAGGGACCGACTTTTGCCAAGTTCGCCAAATAACGTCGGGATAGGGCTGATCTGTCGACGGGCATCCGTTGCTCGAACGTGGGTGGCTTAAAAGAGGAAGGAGACGGGCCTGGGAAAAAGAAAAGAAATCCAGTGTCTGCCGAAGGAAAGAATATACGAAAATAGGTTGAAAGCCGAATAAAGTGAAGCCATTGGGTAGGCAGGGGAGGATAATTTGCCAGAGAACCCCCGACCCTTTGACCGTCACGCTCCCTCCTTCATTTTCCTATCACCCCGAACGGGAAGAGAGTTGCACTTTGGGCCGCAACCGGCTAATTGAGTCGACAAAGTTTACCGCCTCTCGCACCCTCCGTCCATCTGCATACCCTAATGAAAAAAGTTTTTTAACGAGGGGCACAACTAGCCAAGGCAGGCTTCGCGAAAGTGAACGACGATCTAGAGGAGGTCCGGTCACGTCGATGTATCTCGAGGCTCAAGGTCTTCCTTCGCGATAACGCGCTTGTTTGCGGCACGGCCACCGTAAGTGGCTAATTTATTTTACATGGACCACGGAAAGCTAGGATCCTTTTGCCTGAAAGGCATTAAAGTGTTGCCCTTTCAAATGCGCCGAACCCTCCCGCTCTAAGTAGCCACGCGCGAAGCTGGCCCGAAACCTAAGTAGAGGGTTGCGCGTAAAGGCAGAAAGATGAAAGAGGACTTCGGACTCTTCGCTCTCGGACATCTCATTGAGTAGGTATCCGCGAAACGGCCTCGATGACGGAATTGAAGCGGCCTGCCGCGCTCTCGATTTATTTGGACAGCATAGAATGGCAAGTGGGTCGATAAAATCAACCCGGGGGGCAGACGGTAAAGGGTGGGTGGGAGGGAGGGTGGATGGGAACGAGTTGAAGCGCGGTAAATAACTGGAGCTTACTGTATATTCATTTGGCCATAACGCACATGATGGGGGGATGAGCAAAGGGTGATTTGCAAGGCAAAGTGAGTGAGAACTTTTCTGCCCGTGAATGAGGAACGGTCCGGGCGGTGCCGGCGGCGCCGGTAGGGATTACCAAATTTTTCCACTTCATATGGAAGGAGGATGGGGGGAGGATGGCAGGGTAGTAGTAGCGTGTGGCTAGGACGACTAGCGTCGTCTATGCCACTCCGGAATGTATAATGGATTCGCCTAGCAGGGAGAATTCATAAAGCGGATCGCACACGACGTTGCCCTGAAGGGCTGAGAGGACCGAGTTCCGATGAAAAGGGCAAGAGGAGACGTTCGAGTTACGAGAGATTGGCGAATGACGTTTCGCAAACGAGGATTGTTAGACGTGTGCAACGAAATTTCGGGCCATTCTCGCGCGCGGAACCGTCTTCCGGATCCAGCGCGCGCGCGCGCGCGTACATGAATATGTAAATGCATGTCACGATGCCTTAAGAATTGCCCTACCTTACCGGGTAGGGCAACGCGCGTTACGATTTTCGAACTAACGTTATTACGACAGCTGTGCATACGGAGAGGCTTTCGCTCGAGGTCGTGTCGGGAAACGAACGATTTTCACTGCAAATATGTACATTTCATTAAACCCGTGCGCTAAGGTTACTACTACGACACCCCTTCCTTTCGAATCAGCGCAATAATGTTTTGCCGAGCCCCAGATATCGACTACCATTGATTTTCGATATTTTTCCAATCGTCGGCCATAGTTTCCTTCGCAGTCCCGATCGCAGCTTGCAGGACACACGACTAGTCGAAGCGTACAATACGACAATCTTTGCCCTCGAACGAGTTCATTCCTGCATCTCGAGAGACACGAGATAATTGGAATGAGTGTCGCATCGATTCCTTCAAATAAATTTATCCATTCTCCCGGAAATCTAATAAAAATCCGACGATTTTCACCCTGTTTCCCGTTAATCCCCGATGCATCACTGGCTCTGCATAACAATTTCAAATAGTCCAGAGGGACGTTTCTATCGGAAACACCGGTATAAGGGCGAGCTGTGCTTTTTTCGCGACACAGCTTTCTTTTTTAATCAGCGCGGCACTTCCGGTCGTTCTATCTTCAATCCTGTGTCGGGTGGTAATTAAAATTTCTATTGCAGTCGACGAAAGTAGGAAATAAAAATATGGAAGCGTCATTACTTTGCGCGGCAGTCAATATGTTAATGTACTGGCAGCAGGCTGCGCCTTAGAGTTGCGGGAGTGGCTGACGCAAAGGGTAGGAAAGGGTAGGAAAGGATAGGAAAGAGGAGGGAAGAGGAGGAAAGGGGAGGATCGAGCGAGAGCGAACGATAGTGAAATCCAGCTCTTCGAAATTCGCATTCCCCCGAGGAAAAGTTGGCTCGTCGGATAGAGCATCACCGTCGGCAAATTTTTTACGTGACGCGCCGCTGGCCGTACCGCTTCTCCTGCCCTCTCTCATTTCAGCGAAATGATCATCATTCAGTCAGCGAAGAAAATGAGATACTAAAGTTGAGGAGATGTGGGAATTTTTGAGTCACTCGCAAGGGCGGGGGTGAGTCGGGGGGTGGAAATGTGAGGCGATACCGTTGACAGGGATCAGCAATCGGATTTTGAGGACGCAGCAGGTGGCGGGAGTCATCGGGAGATGAAACGATGCGAGAGATGGAGAAGGCAAGAAACGGCAGACGGTGCGTCACCAAAATTCTTTCAGACTGTCGAAAAATAAAGTGTCGCGATACCCTGCTTCCCTTCGCTCCATTGACATCCGAATTCAAGCTCCGCATCTCTTTATTTCTCTCCCTCTCGATCTTAGACTGGACGACCCTGTCTCTCCCTTTCCCGACGCGACACGATATTCATCCTGAGGTCGAATGGTTACGGACCTTGGCATGAACATAAATCACATGCGCACACACACTGACACGATGGGAAACTGTTCCCGAAGGCCTTCCAGACTGGAAGGGTAACTGGAAGACTGAGAGACGAACGAACGAGCGAACGACGAAAATGATGTTATTCTTCGAACGATGTCAGCAGGAATAATTATGCGAAAGAGTACAACGGATGGTATTTGCCGGTTTAATTCAATAGAGTCACGTTCAATAGTGGGAACAGAAATGTATCCGGTCGGATCGACGATGGAGTTGAGCAGAACAAATTTGGAATATAGCTACGCCCCAGACAGATTCGCGAGATCACGGAAAGGAGATACTGTAACTGACACTGGAAAGGATATCAGGTAAAGAGAAAAGGATTGAGGAGGGGCGCCGTCGGTGAGGAAAGAAAATTGACTTTTCGAAGGATATATCCGAGCCGCCGGAGGGCATTTATCCTTTGCTTATCCCTAAAAGCACATTTTCCTCCGTCGCCGAGAAATGTTTCGGATTAACGACGTGCTTCCGGCGAGGCGAGTCTATCGGTCCGTTGGCAAGAAAAATCGCTTGTACGTAAGAAATCTGGTATTGGCCCTTTCCTTGCTTGCTGACCGCCTCGATCGGACTCTCTCGAACACTGTCCTCCGAGGGATCGATCGATACAATTACAGGATTTGTGCAAACCGCTCGTTATAGACGGCAAACAGGGCTCTACCTCCATTGTAAATTCTCCATCATGTCCGATCCCTAGGAGGATAGTGTCGCCGGCATTGTTTGGAGAGAGAGTCGCAGATCATGCGATCGCGTAGTAAACTCGGTTGCTATGCCGTCGTTAGGCGCTCGAAGGGACAAAAACTCGCACCCTTATCATTCAGGAATATTTTTCTAATTTAACGCGCCGAGCGATATCGAGCTTTTTTTTGCGCAGTCCGCATTATAGCGGCATTGAAACGAATACCGGAGACGGTCCATAAATCAAGCCAGTTTGTCACGCATCTTTTTACTCGGCTGAAATCATGTCCCGCAACGAGCCGTGCTACTGAGCTAGGCGAGGGAGGGAGAGGGAGGGAGAGAGAGAGAGAGAGAAGGAGAGAGAATAAAGCCCTAACTAGATTCATGACATCTCGCTGTGTCGCTCGGAGATTAATAGTCCAGCATGCCGAGGTAACGACACCTGTAGAGTTTTACCCGACGGAAACTCGCAATACCAGCAATGTTCCGTCGCGATAAAATTCCTAATACTCGTTAGAGTTCGAGGACCGTAAAGGGTGTAACGTCCGTGCGTTTCGCCGCAGTAAAATAGGTATTCGCCGAAAGGGGTTCTGCAGTGCTAAAATTGGCGGGAGCGAAATGATCAGATCATGATACGTGGCCGTAAAAGGGGTTTCGGTGAAAAATGGTTTGCGGTGACTTGCGACGTTTCTACGATAAATAGGTTGCCAGCTACCATCCCAACCAGGAGAAGCGTCGATCAAACGCGGTTGCATGCTAATGGGGAAATTGGCCTGAAATTCCCATAGCGCGACCGTTCTCTAACCGATAATGCTCCGTGTCATAGGGAGTCCTTTAATCTCGCGCCTAATTAGGACGCCTCGTTAATAGTACTTATCGCGGGAGTAATTACGAAGAAGAGCAATTGGGAAGATTCGCAGCGGTCGAGGATCCGAGTAGCATGGACACAGGTAGATGTAGTGGCCTATTAATACGTTGGAAGTGAAAACGGGGAGGAAAGTGCAGAGAGGGTAGCGAGGGTTGCTTTCGAAATCAGAGGACTGTCGGGTAAAATGGGGCGATGGGAGGGAGAAAGGTATGTTTCGATGCGCCGTACATCTGCCCGATGGGATGGAAAATGTGGGAAATCGCACTTTCAGCGAGAAACGGGAAGCGTAATTTAGAGGAGAAAAGGATGGTTGAGTACTGAGCCGCACTATCGCACTATCCCCAGTACTATTACCTCTACTGTTCCTAGAGCTACAGCCGATACACGCAACGTAATTCCGCTTGTTCCCGCTCCTTCTCCATTGACTATTACAGAAACTTTACCTATCCCTGTACTAAATCTGTCGCGTCAAGGAGTCGGGAGAGTTAAAATATTGTACGCTGTGAGCAAAGTTTTAGTAGGCGAAGGATTTTCGGCAAGATTTTCGGATACTTTGGGAGAAAATACACAAGCAGCCTTGAAAACTAAAGTTTCGCGGACGGTATCAAGACATAACGAAGATCATCCTGTGTTCCGCTAGGAAAGCGGATAGGTTAGTTTGAGAAAAACATTTAGAGGCCGCAGAGATGAGAGATTTGAAAGAGTGCCGTTTCAGAGAAATACAGACGCGCGAATCCAGTGGAAGTCGGCGAAAGAGGGTGTGAACGGAAATAAGCAGCTTACCTAGAGGATGTCACCGGTACTGGCGGCTCTGGTCGTCTTCGTCGGCGGTCCGAGTCGACTGGCGTCCGGGCGTGGCTTGCAGTAGATGATTTTTCGGAAGGCCTTCCGAAAGTTGTCGCTGAGGAAGGCATACAGAATAGGATTGACGCAGCTGTTGGTGTAAGCCAGAACGTGACTGGCTATCTGCACCATTATCGTTGCCGACGTTAGCGGATAGACATCGAGCGACTTCGTTACAAGTATCACCTGCGAACACAATTCATCCGGAGGCAAGGTGAGAAATCTTTACGTCATCCCCTTAATTCTAGCTATCAAGCCCACTCTTGTCCTCGCTCAGGAGCTTCCGATCGTTCTCTCTTTTTCGAGTGTCCGCCTCTCGCTTTACATCCGCACTTAAAGTTACCGGCGACGAATTTAATTAGAAGCCCTTTGCCACTCGTTGCGAGTTAAATTAGTTAGCGGAATTCGTTGTGACGCGAGATGAAGCGCAATTAAATGCGCGGCATGAGAAGGCGAGATTCATCCGTGAATCACGTAACCAACGAGCAGGACCGAGGAATGCAAAGTATGCCAAGTGAGAGAGGGATGAAGAAGGAAGGAGGGTAGGAGGGGAGGGCAGTCGGGACAATAAAGATCCTTCGAAATGAAGCCGTCTAATCTCCGGTGGGAGGACAAGCGGTTGAGAATCCTTCGAAGGCGTGAGGCCGCACCAAAATTCGAACAACATCCCGAGTCACACGCTCTCCGAATCTAAAATCGTGGCTGAAGGAATGATGGGAGAGAGAAAGTACCCTTCGAGGTCCTCTCGATTTTCGTTAAGCGCCGACCACGATACAGCAGCCTGGGGAGCGTTCACATTACGTACTCTACTCTCTCATCCGTGCTACCTGCCGCGCATTTTTATACATTTAATCGCACGCTAGTTTATAACACGGAGCGGACCGTCTGCGTGCCGTGGATACATAGATCGCGTGATCCAAACGATTCTTTCCCTCCGCTGAGTAAATCGTTTCGCTCGAATATCATCTGGCTGGTAAAAATGTTTCTGCGCAAAATTGCTGTCGGAGTAACGACGCACGAAGCGTACCTTTAATTGTGCGCTGACCGTACGTCTACCACCGCGAGGATCTCCGTGGCAGGCATCATAAAAAGTAACGTAGCAGAGCGGCATGCAGCCGACGTGAAAAAAGACGCAGAAAGGGTTTCTGCTCGACTCATAAATATTGAAGGCAACCGTTCACTCCTTGGAAAGACTGTGATAGCCCGGTCTAGTGACGAACCGCTTAGGCTTTATGTGCCTTCGAATCGAGACGCAGAAAAAAGATACATATATCTTTCGCAACAGTGCCGGAATATCGAATTGGTAAGTGTTCGAGAACGATCCGCCCGTGGCTGCGAAGCAGAAACGCAGAATATCTCCCGGCATTTCAACTACTTAGCAAAATGGCAGAACGACGAGGGCAGTATATCGTCCGTGCTCTTTCGAACGGGAAAAGAAATACAATATACGTGATGGGAATGCAAGACGGAAAGCGGGTGGAGAGAGATGAAGCGGACGCAGTTGAAATGACCAAGAAGCGAGCGGGATCTAAATTGAAGCTAGCTGCTAATTTGCGCGGAAGCGAAGTGCCGGGAAACACTGCTGTACCTCGACTGCCGTGTCGAACCGCAATGTTTGTCACGTTTGTTTATCAGCGTGGCGAGGCTCTTCGAAAACTGAACCCTTCAATCCCTCAATCGAACCGGCGCGATTTGATGTCGCGAACAACGCATTTCGGCCGGCAGAGCGACGCGCGATTCACCATAAATTTCCATTATTACATAACGACCTCGCCTGGAGCGTCAGCGAGTCTTTTACTCCCTCCTCTCCTCTCCTCTCCTCTCCGCTCCTCTCCTCGCCACTCCGCGTTTCTCTACTATTTCTCTGAATGGCTCGGCGATAAAGGTGAGACAATCGGGGGAGCGGAACGGCGAAGGTAGCTTTATTAGGAATAAAGGTGGTAGCGGCTTACCTGTATAGGACACCAGCAAAAGGCGAAAACTCCTACGACGACGAGGACGAGCCTCGTAACTCGTCTTCTCCCCCGACGACTCTCCGCACTGACACGTGCTCCGCGCCACAGTCTGACGAGCATGCAAACGTAGAAGACGCATATCAACGTCAGAGGCAGTACGTAGCTCGTCAGGAAGAAGAACATCTGGAAGAAGGTCCAGTCGTACTGCGGCAGGATACGGCAGGCCGTCTGCTTCTCCGCCGCCGACTCGTCCTCCTCCTGGAACACCAAGTGAATCTACGTACATAAGCGACCGACCGTCGAGCCCGTCCTCAGGGATTGGCGCTCCATTAGAGAAGACAAGAGAGGAGAGGAGAGGAGAGGAGAAGAAAGCCGATGGGACGCTGTCGCGGATGCGCAATAAATGTGTTGGCTCGGCGACGGCAGCTTAAACCGCTCGCAATCCCGCATTACGCGTGTAAGCGCGCATTCAGCGCACCGGATTCACGTTAATAGGAACAATGGAGCGAGTTCAGGTGTCGGGATGGAAATGCGAAGGGGCAGAATCTGGGGATAATTGAGAGCGCCTCGTTTAACCCGGGAGGGAGTGAGCGAATTTTTCGAATTAGGCATCTCTGATTTCTCCTTCAATTATCGCTCGAGTTAGGCGACGGAGGCTATTAGGTCGAGAACACTTGGGAAAATTAGCGGAACGTTTGTACGAGATCGATTAGGGGATCTTTCGTGTCCGCGTCATTAGTGGGAAGAGTGTCGCGTATGCCAGGAGGTAGCTCGGGAGGACGATTAGCGATTCCATGCATCGTTTAATCATGCCCGGCACTTATTCCGCGAACGTGTCGCTCGCCAATTATTTTCTCGGCATCGAAATTAATTTCCGCGCGATATCCCAGACACTTTATGTACCGACGTCGGTTAATATGGGAATGCCGCGGGCATATATAATGCACGTCTACGGGATACACATTTTTCGCATTCATTACAGTATTACGGGAATCTCGTTATAGGGCAGAATTTTATAACAGCTGCAGCCGACGCGGTCTATATCGGTACAATTGCCCTCCGATAATTCGATTCGGAAATAAAACGGGATTATCCCGTCGGCTATCGTCTCCGTGTTATCAAGGCTAGGGTGAGAATAAAAAATTCAATGAGGCGATTAATCAGACGAGCTAATGGAACGAAAAGTTTGAAGCGCGAGAAAAGTCGGCTGAGGGAAAAAAAAGTTGTAGGACAAGCGACGGAGCAAAGTTTAATTGAAGTTTGACGAGGAGAAGGCAGCGAATCACGACAGGCGGGTTGGCGGAGAGTGGGGAGAGGGAGAGAGAGAGGGAGAGAGAGAGAGAGAGAGAGAGAGAAGGCGGCCTGACAATTACACGTAAGTGACTTACCTCGCCGTGAATGATGAGCGCGGGTGTTGATACCGTGAATATGACCGCCCACGCGATGCAAATTGCTAAGATGGCGTGGTTCTCCGTTCGCCACGACATCGAAGTAATTGGATGGACCACCGCCAGGTACCTGGAACAATATCGACATACCTCTGAGCGTCAAACTCCGCTGCTCCGCATCCATCTCAAAAAGCATTTGCCATCTTAGACATAGAACGGAAACGATTATGTGACAGAACGCTACCGGCTCTACCCATTTTTACGATCGGGAAACAACGCGCGGTACGCCGTTCGCCATAAACTTTTTTTACGACCCTCGATCGTACACGCACACCTCCTGTACCTACATATAAAGAACTTCCTATGCTACCCATGCTGCTCTACCGGCTCCGAGATGTTTCGCGAGTACATTTCGATTCATGAAAACCATCCGCCAATGCAACAGAGACGCGTATGAAAGATCCTCGGCAAAAACCATCCTTTTCTTTCATGCTCTGCACGAACCTGGACTTTTCGCTCAACAACGAAGAACTCTATTAACTAATGCACGTTATTGTACGAAAGTTATACGATTATTTTTATTTATTTATACTTGATACATGTTTGCCGTTACGATAATATGGCAGAAAGAAGAGATAGCATTTTTTTAGAAATATTGCGTCGCGAAATTTCTGCGTACGATCATTTTCCTAGTTTGATCGAATATAGGTGAAAGAATTGCTGAAAAATGCATAAGGTAGAGACTCGGGAAAAGTTGATTAAAAAATAGGAGTTTATAAGCGTTTGTTTCAGTGTGATCGACATTGTTGAATGGATGTATAGGGTATAGATTGGGTCGTGGCTGTCTGGGATACTGAGAGGAGGCGTCATGTGTTCCTGACATGAAAGTGAATGTGTTAAACTGTATGTTCGAGGGTCCAGATTCGCTTGGCTGGGGAGCTTGACAGAGCAACCGGTGCTCCGCGAATTAGTCGATACCAAACGCCATGCGATCGACTTTCGATTAATCCTAAATCAAACCCATGGCGTGAGATTCGGTTCCACGGGTGAGTCGACACGTTAAAGCGTCTCTGTTTTACGCTACGCTGCGCCCCCGTGCAAAAAAAAAAAGAATGGTCCACCCTGAGAGTAGCTCACATTTCCAGTGATATTCCTCTCTGCGATATGTCGCTGCGGGTGTGTGTGGGAAATGGCAAAGGTCCTCCCAGAGGTAATAAAAAATGAACGCGGCAGTCAGCTCCGGCATAAGTCTCTCCCTTGCCGGACCTTATTAAAATCTATGCTCGGAGGCTGGAACGAATCGAAGTTCTTTGGGAAGCCTGGCCTGCCGGTTATTACGCGTGAATTCGTATTTACGCGCGATCTTCAGAGGCCGGAAATTGATTCAACTTTCGCCAAGTCGCAATCCGATTTTATAACGTTCGCGCAAGAGCTTTACGGAGATGGAGCGCGAAAAATATTATATAATCTTGACGCCCTCGAGGTAACCGTGGCCGGATCCCCCATAGACGATACGCAAGCTAATCTTGCTTTACGAACGGCTAGATTGAAGGAAGCTTTGGTGAAAATTATTTTACTACCCCCCCCCCCCCCCTCCGCCGCCGAACAATCAAATATTAGTTCTACCGAAATTACTTTCGATCGGTGTACTTTGGCCGAAGTTTCTCGTCGGGCATCAGCGACGCTGAGCGGCCCGGTTTATTGTGATGCCGCAAATTACGAGAATCTAATTAATTTGCTGCCATCCCAGTATATTACGATTGTCAACTGAACCCCCTGTGTCGTATTACAATTGCGTTATAATTGCGTTCACAGTTGACACGTGGCGCGAGCACAGCGGCTATCAGCGCCGATGCGAGCGGATGTTTTCCAAGTCTAATTTTATCAGCCTCCTTCAAGTTGAGCGTGCGAACGGCGTTTTCGTACTTTGCACCGGCGTACGCGTCGATCCCAATTGATTATGCGCCGTTAGAAGTCAATACCTCTACAGGGAACATTTTTCACACTTTATTTCTCATTTTCCCCGCTGTACTCGCTTCCCTCGCGTACTCAGTCGATTGCAACGTCGTTCCCACCCCCACCGTCGTTAGCCACGATAAATGTCTGTTAGAAAATATTTCTACGATACGAACCAATGTCCATATCCGTCGATTCGGAAGAAGCGAAATCGAGAATGGGACTGAGTGGCTGGAAGTTGGAGTGGTCCACTGACAAGGGCAGCCCTGCTACCGGTAGTGCTACTGACAGTGCCGCTGGCAATGCTACCGGTACGTGAGAGGCGAACGAAAACTGCACCTGCTATGTATCAATTGGCGCCATCGAATGGACACGGTGTCAGCTGTGTACGATTTCAAAGGCTGTCCCGGTCGCAGAATACGAGTTCATGACTATTGACGTTTCGTAGTGTTCGGGGAAAATTGGAAGAGGGAGGGAGTGAGGGAGAGAAATGGGAAGAAAGTGTGACATCTGACACTGGCTGACATTGGCATTCTTGCAGTGATTCGAATAATTTTTGTTCGCACTCTCGGTAAGAGTGCACACATATCAGAGCGGTATCATAAATGGGGTAAATGAGTCAAAACTTACCTGTCGAGGCTCATGAGGACGAGGGTGTAGACACTGGCGTAGGCAGTGACGATGATTAGATACTGGACAACCTTGCACCAGATATTCCCGAATGGCCAGAAGGGGAGAACGAAGTCGGTAGCCGTGAACGGTATGCAAAATATGACGAAGAGCAGATCGGCGACCGCAAGGTTTATGATGAGGATATTGGTGGTCGATCTCATTCCAGGATTGGCCGCGACGACGACGACGACCAGGGAATTGCCGACGAGGCCCAGGATGCCGATCATGCCGAAGAAAACGGGCACCACTACCACGACAATTTGCTCGACCAGATGCCGGTCAAAGCCCGGGTCGAACTCCGTCGAGTTAGTCGCGTTCGTCTCGTTCGACATTGCGCCGCTCCACGTCATTTCCATCCTGTTATTCTGGAACTGGAGCCGTTCCCGGCTTCGTCACGTTCTCGCCCCCTAACGCGCTGCAACAAGCAGAGATTGTTTTTTCGATCATTAGAGGGAGATCGATGTCGGTCAGCTGCCGAAATCGAACGTACGATTCCGCGAATCGGTGCCACGCCGCTGCCCGAATTATTTGCACAGAACAACGCCCCCGCCCTTCCGTGCTTCTGGATAATCAGATCTGCCAGTTAGCGAGGAGCGTGTAATCAAACAGTCCTGAAGCACGAGAGCGCCGCTAACAGCGCCGCTAAAAGCACCGCTAAAAGCGCCGCCTTAAAGTTATCCAGAGCCCGAACGGAATTGGGCCAAGAATCTTGCCAAAGTTACCCCCACAACTCCATTGTACGTCAAAATATCCGAGACCTAGTTTGTCCAGACATTTAGACACATCCTAATCTCTAACCGTTGTGCGCTACTTCTCAGGCAGGATTATCGGTTCAAGGACAACGAATGAAAATTGGATGAAAAAATTTGATAAAAATCGTTTCGGTTAGGCGAGCTTACGGTAAAAGTCAAGGGATTAATGCCGAGCATCGGCAAGCCAGGGGGTAAAAGGGTGGATGGGTGGCAGAGAGGAAGCGTCAAAAAGCAACAGACCGGCTTGCCGCGGTATCAAATTTTTTCCGGCAAACGCGGATGATCGCGCTCGCGGCTCATGCTCGCTCGCCTCAAATTTAATACGCCATATTTACACTCGAGTAAGCCGCATCCGCTTCCTCGCACCCTCTACCTCGCTGCACCTGCCCATTGCGGCCCATTACTTTCGACGAAAAATAGACGCAGTTTATTCCGTAATAACGTTAACAGAGGGGCAACAATTTATAGTTCGCCGCTGGTAAGGAGAAATGATGCGACACGAAATCTAAGTCAATAGAGGGTTACGCCGCCAGAGGAAAAGTCGATGGAAGGTGGTGCGATGAGCGGGGAAACTGGCATAAGGAGGATAATTTTAATTCGAGGACCCTCGACGAGTCTCTCTCCCCTAGCTTCCGGCAAAATGGCGCGTACGCAAGGACGGCCACGGAACTATGTTGTGCCGTGCCGTGCCGTACCGTGCCGTGTCTGCGATTGAAATTGTACAATCCCGAGGTGAAGGAAATTCATAGCTGACCTCGGGATTGGCACGTGCACCCGGTGAGCTGCAATATTCAGGGAAAAGCGACTCTGCCGTTCAATAAATGGCAAACTCTGATAACGGAACTGGGGAGGAGTTCGCCCTGATCGCGAGTCGACAGCGAATATAACAAACTGCAGACTGCACATTCGGGATATTGGATGAAGCCGATGGCCAAACTAGGAAAAGGAATGATTAGCGGAGAGCGGTCCGGTAGGGAAATGAAACCAGCTGACGTTCGTCGGTGGCCACTGTCTACCAATGGGAAGATTATGTCATGATTTCTGCGTCGAACCCCTTGCCGTTAGCACTGTTCCGTCAGTTATTCCGGCCATCAGACTGTTAACAGCCTTCACGCGGTAACGAACAGAAATTTCCAGGGATATACGCTGGCACGTACGTTGCGCACGCAGTATTAGCGAGCGCATATTCGACTCGATGCCGTCCGGTTTCGGAGGACGTTACGTCCACCGTTACATCCACCGTTACGTCCACCGTCACATCGCCTCCTCTTTGAGTTTTGGTCTCCTGCATCTCTGAAATTCCAACCGCCGGACCTGCGTTATTCGAATTTCGCGAGAATGCGTGTTGCACTCTATCGATCGCGGCGAATATACTTCTACTGCGAACGTATCTAGTCCCGTGCGCATCAGGTTTTCGAGATACATATTCCGTCAATAATGAGAATTGACGTGCAGAGCGCGGCGGGATATAATCGGTTCGCAGTGCAAGTTCCACGTGCCTCGAATAGTTTGAAGCCGATCGAGCACAAGCTACTGTCGGAAGTGTTGGTCTGCTTTTAATGGGATCGAGAGGCATCCACTGCCGAGCCGAAATGACGAAACGATTCTCAGAGGGTTCTCTTAACAGTTCGGTGGCACCTTCTCGAAATTCGGGTCACGTTCGAAACACGTGCGATCTCACGTCCTCTACTCGACAGCCGGCACGCCGACGCACGCGAGTGCCTGGCTTACCGTTCTTAATGTCCAATTACAGGAGAGTAAGTGATAACGATGTGACTAATGAAATTTCCGCGCACCCTCCTTTAAGGCAGGTAGCGATATACACCCTGCCACCCGCTGGGAACTCGCCGGATACAGTCTACGAAAAAAAGGTTGACCGCTAAACTTCCCTTCTTAATACCCCGTCGTTATCGTTAATGTAACTTTAACTGTGGCTCCGAAACGTGGGTCGTAAGTCGGCAATTTACGTATTTTTTCCAAATCTCGTTCGTTCATTCGTTCGTCCCTTAACGCTCCCGCGAGCGGAACGAAACTCGAGATCGATCGAATTAAATTGGCGGTCGTGACAATATGATTTTCGAAATGCCGCCGGCAAATGAAAAAGCCGATCGAATCGCTTTTATCCGAAACCATCGTCGCGCTCCACTTTTCATCTGAGCGCATAAAGTGAAAGCGAGGGATCTATCCGCGTGAAATCAAGCCTCATAAATATTGACAAAGCTGTGCCACAGGGGCGCGCGTTCGGTAGACGCAGGGGTAGCGGTATACGAGAACTCATTCGAGGATCGGCCGGAGTTTAATAGATCAATCGAAAGAGAATTAATTGCAGGCTCGTTGCTCGAACGTCATAAATTGTGGCACCCGCGAGGTTTCATGAATCAAGGATGATTAATACGGAGTCGAGAGCGAGGCTTTTCGGAACGTGACTTGGTAAATAGGTAGGTATAGCGAGGAGACGATAAGGAATGTCTTGCGCGAAATGTTTAATTACCTTGAATGGCCGTCTCGCGGCCGTCCCTTAGACTTTGCTCCTACGGCGCGTCGCCGGGAAATTGAGGATGAAAAATCGACGCGTGATTCGTTGGGCCAACACTGATTGCCGCTGGAATCGCTCGCTGATAAAATATCTCCCGAACACCGTCGACGCACCACTCCTGTCGACTTGCCTCTTGGTAGGTCGAGTTGAGAAGCATGATCAATCGTCGATCGCACATTCACGATCTTGCACTCGCTATTAGCACTATCCTGACGACGCCGACGCGAGGATCGAGGAAGGGCCGAAAGGGATTAACGTAAACCGCCATCGTAGCTTTTTCACAAGCCCGTTGGAGCTGGATGCATGCCCCTCGAACTTGTTGCGCGGAGTGGGGCGAAATTAATGTTTCGAACAATTTCCTCAACCCTTTCAAAGAGCCGGAGAACTACATTAATGACTGGCCGCGAACAACGAAAGTTGGAAAACTGGAGAACGGAGGGATAAAAGGTAAATCACTGCCAGCGGCAAATCAGTTGATTAATAGGGAAAAGCCGAGAGCCCTTTGTTGTAACGTCGGTGGGGAAATAAGCGGAGACAAAGGAAAGTTGGGGATAAAGGAGGAAAGAAAGTCGCGCACGACGCGGACAAATTGTCTCCTGTTCGAAATTACATCTCTCACTATGAATGCCTACATTTTCGTGATTAACCGTCTACGAACGAAATGAAACTTTCGATTCTCGCGGATGTGTCGCAGATGACAGACTTTGACGAGGTGTCCGCTCCGAGAAAAAGTCGTCGAGATGCACCGGATCGCGCTGCCGAGAAGTATACTTCGCTACTGAGAGCTTTCGCCCGCCGGACGCGTTGCACGCATCTGCGAAAGCTCGAATGGGTATCCGTCGAGAAGGAACGCAACTCACGACGGATGCGGCACGACGGATGCGGCTCAACGGATGCGGCACGACTGTGCGTCCCGTCCAAATGGCTGAGCCGAACAACTTTCCTTTCCATATTCCGGATTCGAAGTACCCGAAAACGACAGAGATTGACCTCTGCCTCGCCATCTATGCGAAATTGGATCAAGTTTGTCGTCTATCTGCTTAACCCCACTGCATCGTTACCATGGACCGACCATACACTGGCGACGTCTGGTAAGTTGCCTTTCGTTCTTGGGAGTACTGACACCGTGGAAAATCAGACGTTACCAATCTCAGAGGGAGCTATGCGTAGCAACTTTCGTGGACAGTGTCGGAAAGCTGACGAGAATGGATAAAATAGTTCGTCAGGAGAAAATACTGACTATAGGTTAATATAACGATACCGACAATGGACAAAGCAGTTTATTAACGAGAAAATACCAACTATTCATATACTTCGACCACAAAACATATCGACAACGATAGTAGACAAAGTAGCCTGTCGGAGGAAACTTACCGACTGCAAACATGTTGGCGGGTTGTTTTACGTTATTCGATACTTGGATTCGATCTGGTATAGTTATGCTTAAAATCGTTGTTTCCTATTTTACGAGAGTATCGCGTGTGACGCATCGCATGATAGAGTTGTATGCTGAACGCTGCAAGCCGAAATTTGAAAATTCCCGCTGCCTACGTTCGATACAAATTTACTAATTGCTTTACTTCATTCCAATTAAATTTAACAATTAAGGTATAGCAAACATGTACAAATTCGAGAATACAATGAAGCGCCAAATAAAACAACATGATTCAGGGAAAAGTTGGGGCGTGATGTTTGATTACAGAGAATTAAATGTGCTAATAAAAAAAAGTCTATGTTTTATAACATTGCCCCGTTCCATACGTCTGAATGTCCTGATCCCCAGAGACTCCATACTGAATCTCTGAGCACTCTCAAACTGTCAAAAGATAAGTAAGATTGATATGATCTCGAGCAATAGAAAGTTAAAAGTACCACTAAACCGACTGCTCGACAATTGACAATAAGTCGATGGAGAAGAAGTTAAAATCTGTGCGAAATTACCCTTGTCGGGGTAGTTCCTTGAAAGGAGGGAGCCAGAGGTATTACAAGGTGAGGGGCAAATTTCATGGAGGTAGCTTGCTTTATACCTCGTATTTCCCGCAATCTGCAGGAGTAGCAAGTGCAATAAACGGCACGTTCGACCGTTCTCTGAACTTTGTACTATGCTTACCAGTTTTTCGCCCCGGCCCCACGGCATCGCTCGTCCATTTTCTCCGCCGGCTATTCAGCAAGTATAACGTGTCGCCGTCGTCTCTACTCCTTCCCAATTTTACGAGCCAATCGTAAAAGGTACAGCCGCCGCTGCCACTGCCGTTGCCACTGCCGTTGCCATTGCCTGTTCCCACCTTGGGAATTGGCCGTGGCGGAACTCTCTCCTGAGAATTTATCAAAGTCTCGACTATTCGGCTATTCGGCAAAATAGGCGGCGTAGATCCCATTACCGATAAAGTTGTTCGATAAATATTCGCGGACAAACGGTAATTGAAAGCGGAAAGGGATGGGAGCAGCTAATAAACTAGTCGAAATAAGATAAAAATGAGAGGTGGCTCGATCGAGAGCAGGGCTCCCTTTCCAATAATAGCCCCGAGGCAAACGCAACTTCCGCGTGCGGAGGGTGGCTGGAAGTGACGTTGTGTGCACTTTTTCATCGCCGTTCGCGGAGAGTTAATTCGCCACTCCTCCTTTTATGGCGGCAATAAGTGCCGAGAAGATGAACAGACGGGGTTGCCGGCGGTCAATAAAAAAAGGGGTGCCGGCAGTTACTGTCCCCGGACGAAGAGGGGCCACTCAATAATTTCGGCGTGGCCATACCTACGGGAAAATATTATTCCGAAATATTCGGCGCCACGTTAGGCGCGTAAGATAGTTTGCTGGCCAGGCGGGTTAACGTATTTCGAAGATGGAGGGAGGATACGAGGCACGAACTTCGATATTGAACGTTTTACCGAGCACGAATACATGAGAGCCAGTAATTTCGCCGCTGCGCGCGCATTATCCATAAATTTGGAGGGACGGGGGAGGCGTGCGAGCGCCAATGGGAAAAATTTTAATTACTTCGCGCTTACTCGAGGAGTCACGATATCGTGGTACGCTCGCCTCGCTAGAGAATGAACCTTAACAGCTCTTCAAGGACCGACTCCGACCCACCCCTCTGCCCCTTGCCCACGTCGCCACTACGTTTAAAAGTTGATAATCGGCTCCGACGAAACGTACCCTCGGGTCTACAAATTTCGATCGAATGACTTTGGGGGCTGGGCCATCGTTTTGCACCTTAACCTTTAATCATAATGCCCCGTTTAACGCGAGGCGGGATTAGAAGTAATCCTAGTAGACCATCCCTAACGATGTTCCGCGAGACTATCTCCTGCAGCTAACTGTCTCGACGGAATAATTAGCTTACCATTACTATTGTATGGTGTACACGTTAAAACAGCAGGATGGCTAAAAGCTCTTGGCGGGGAAGGTAGGCGAATAAGAGGCTTATCATAATTACACTGACTGTAGTGAAAAGTTTTGTATTTCGACTTTCCCTGAATTGATTGCAAGGTACTGAGGTGCTACATTGTCATGGTATAACTACTCGCATTAATTAATCTAATATGTCGCACACCTAATTGACGCGCCATTACCTAAGACATTCCTGCTGACAATGCACTTAACAAACTAATTGAAATTAGATCGACTAGGGCAGACTTCCTACGCGACTAAGTATGCTTTCCAGTTACCCTGTCAACGATCGCTTGAGTCAACACTCTTTCGGCCATACTACGTGCGAAGTTTGTTAATTGATCGCCAATGCCCGGTTTTTTTGTTTCGGGTGGATAATTTTGATTATGTCCTGGAGGATAATAGCCACCTTGGGGATAACCTTGTTGGGGATTACGCCCCTGCGGATATTGATTGCCATAAGGATTGTTGGGATATCCAGCTGGCGCAGGATATCCTTGCGGAGAATAGCCTCCTCTCGATGGATATCCACCTTGAGAAGGATATCCGCCCTGGGAAGGATAACCGCTCTGGGAAGGATAGCCACCCTGGGAAGGATAGCCACCCTGAGAAGGATAACCGCCCTGAGAAGGATATCCGCCCTGAGAAGGATAACCGCTCTGAGAAGGATATCCGGTTTGAGACGGATATCCAGAGTTCACAGTACTCGCACCCGTTTTTCGCGCAGTTTCCTCATTTACACCGCCCCGAGAACTGCTAGGATACCCCGAGGAAGGATAACCTGAACCTCCTGGATAACCAGAGGAACTCGGGTATCCTGAACTTCCGCGAGAAGGATATCCCGAAGAAGAGCCAGAAGGATAACCGGAACTGCCAGAGGAAGGGTAACCAGAACTACCGCTCGAAGGATAGCCAGAATTGCTGGGATAGCCAGAATTGGTGGGATAGCCTGTGTTACCGGTTGAAGGGTAGCCTGATCCACGCGAGGGATAACCGGAGCTACTGCTCGATGGATAGCCGGAACTGCCGCTGGAAGGATAACCGGAGCTACCGGCGGACGGATAGCCGGAGCCTCCGCTGGTGGGATATCCTGAACTTCCGCCTGAAGGGTATCCAGAGGATCCGGTTGGATAGCCGGAGCCTCCGCTGGTGGGATATCCACCGCTCGAAGGATAACCGGACCCCGCTGGATAGCCGGATGATGATGGACGAGTCCTGGAGGATGTGTCATGTGTTTTGACTCCTTCTCCAGCTACGGATGTATCCGGCACGTTCTGGTCAGTGTTGGCATGACGCTTCGGCACAATCCTGTACTCGCCCTCGTCATACTCTGCGAACAATTCGTTACCTACCTCCTAATTGATGGGAAGTGTTAACCGGAGGACAATGCCCCATGCCATGCCGAGTCCAATTTATGCTCCATGTCCGCTTCTGGCGCACACGGCGAGGAAGTTATTAGGAAGCGATGCTTGATGCGTGTACGTCGCCGACAATATGAATACCTTTCGTCGTGCTATGCCGTGTCGTAAAGGTCCGCACGATGTACAGAGTTAGCAATGGCGAATCTTCGCGCAGCTCGTATCATAGACTGCACATTAGATGGTTAGTCGCTGTCGGCCTTCGGGATGACGTTGTTAATTGTTCGCGGAATAAGAATCGCCTCCGTTACAGTGATATCGTCCGGCACAGCGTGTAACGCCGACGATCGCATGTCATTAGTAACCAGTGCCGCATCATGCAATGTATTCTTGCCTAACTTGTCAGTATAATAGCTCCGGGAGTAGCCTTGCAATTGCCCAATTGTGCAGTCCTTTGTTCGACACAGGGAATTTCGGAAGGAGCGGGTAAATTTCGGGTTCGCAAATCTTAGAACTATGCGTATATATTTATATATTGCGAAACCATACAAGTTAAGTACAGGCTAAGTACGTGTCCTTCCTTATGAAAGGGAGAACTTGTTCGTCATGGCACCGTGACGGGGCTGGAGCCGCAGCTATCTCGTCGTAGATAGCTTTATTTTATATAGGTAGACCATCCGTGAAGGGCAATAAAATTGCAGATGGGAAAATGGCCGATTCAAGCGAGTGTTCCATTCGCGGCCATTTCCGTGTAATGAATCTGAATCGCGCTACCGCTGCGCTCTGAATACCGCTTTCCACTAATCTCATTCCTAAGAATTTGCATTCAGCGCGTGTCGCAATGATAATTCGAATCTTTTACTTGCGTATCGCTTTGCGAGCGAGATCCCGATGACAATCGGGAATACAAATCGTTTGTCCCTTGCCTAATATTTATATCGTCAAAGTCTAGCAAAAATAATATTTCGATAACTGCGATCCGTGCCCATCAAAAATATTAGTCTAAAGGATAATAAGTATATAGAGTAGCATCCTCTTTAGGATACAAGCTCAGAGAGTTGTTAGAATATTCCCAGCTGACTATCAGATAAATCGAGTAGGTGACATGGTTAAAGTTATGCATTGTAAATTGGTCGTGGAAATCGGTCATGAATCCTCGTCGGGAAAGTTTGGCTCGACGATTTCTTAACCGGAAAAGGTCCACACCCTATTTCCCTGACTGTCGACCGACGTGTGGGTGTCGTAGTAGCCAGTTCCGCCCGGGCGAGTTCCAGTTCTAACAGTGGGCTGCGGATTTAGCGACCTTCGACGATAGTCATCACCTCCGTAGACGCGGTTCCTCACCGATCCGTCGCCGATACCGTTTCTGTAACCTGTTCGTCCGTTGACCCTGCCGATGGACGAGGATCTTGGCGGAGGCGTAGGTGGCGTAGGATACTCCCTGCGCCTCGTATCCGGATAAGGCACTCTTTGACCGGTTCTCCGACCTATTTTCAAATCGTACCACGCTTCAGAATGGGCCAAGCTCCGCTCCGCGTTTAGTTTTCGGAATATTCGGTTTCGAAATGCTGTTATGCCCAGGGTTCGATCGCATCCGCTTATTGAATACCTCCTGCAGTCCAGTTTCATTCTTAACAGGCTTTCGTTAAAGTGACATGCCGATAGAACAGCGTGCGATGCAAACGGGCAACCGCCACTCGTTCCGAGTCCCCCACTTCAGTGCGATACTATTACACGGCATTCTGCTTTCATTGCGGGAATGGCTCTTAAATCATTGATCGACTCGCTAGCACCTACGCGTAGCTACGCTTCAATTTTCCACCGAACATGCCCCCGTACGAATCTACCTACTTGACGCACTAAACTTAACAAATCAGCTCCTACGTCAGCCGCATATGCTGAAAATCGGACGTATGCAGAGAGCTATGACAGTTACGTATTTCTCCAACAATATTTATTATACAAATCACAATGTGTTAGTGAGACATGACTTCGTCACACTATATGACGTTTATAATTTTAGTTCAGGACGGTAGGATAATTAAAGTATTTCTGTACAGCGTAAGAATAATAAGAAATAAAAGCATTGGCGTTAGTTGAAAGATAATTTGTTGATATAAAAGGACTGTTCCAATTTGCAGTGGATGTTAATCGTGTTTGCTTAATGCGTCGCAGCCATGACCTATAGCGTACTGAACTGTCGATCTTTTGGCCAGTAGATAAGGGGTGTGAGGGGTCATCGCGATAGCGCACAGTTACGAACTCGCTTGACGACTATACTTTGAAAGATACGAGTGGCAACGGAACGAGTCGTGCGCGACGTCAATGCCGTGAAACAATGATCGCAGCTCCAAATTAAATGATCTTTATTCACATTTAACAACCAGTAGAGCGATATATATATTATGACTCTTATAGTCGTATGTACATGTATGTATTAATCGAGCGTAAATTAGAGGCCATTCAAAGTGATGTCATAAATCAATTTTCGCCACGTGCGTCGATACCTTGCAAAATAATATCCACCGCGGGCGTTATAAATTACTCAATTTGTCGGACGGTAAATAGAAGAGCTTTTTTACGTAAAGATAAAGACCCGTGTAGAAATCCGAGACACGTTTCGACGGTCACACTAGAGCTAATCACTCGTAATCAGGTACGAAATGCTAGATTCGGAAGTGACAGTCCTCCGTCTTCCCCAAGAAATGTTGGGAAAGCTCAATTATCGCTACTCCTCCCGCATTCGTCAGGACGTATAAAAATACACAATTCTAAAAGCGTGCAAAATTGAACGACACGCTTCAAATGTACATTGTTACCGAAATAGAAGACACACTTTCAGGACGACGAAGAAGCGTCTCTCGCCAAACGTCTCGCAGACGTTTTTCCGTATAAACAGAAATTGATTAATGCAATCGAATACTACGCCGAAAGAGGCTTCGATGATCTGAGAAAGGGTAGTGATAAGAGAAGAAAGGAACTCGATCACGTTCGCGCGGGCGACAGTAGCGAATGCAGAAGGAGGCCGAATGCAAGGAGAAGGACGGAGGCAGACGCAGGAGACGCCCCGTTCTTGCGATGGCCAGTGTTAGTATTATAATTATACCCCCGAGCATTCTGATTAGGATAATTCTGGGGATAAGTCTGATAGGGTGGGTACTGTCCGACGGGATATCTCTGCCCGCTGGGATGCTGCGGATAGCCGCCAGACTGTGGATACGAAGACTGAGGATAGCCGGGGTACTGCTGAGGAGGATATCCCGAGTTCTGTGGATATCCCGAGCTTTGGGGATATCCGCTCTGGCCAGGCATCGGTATTCTGTCGTGCGTCGGGTACGGCGGATATCCAAGATCTGGTTGGCGGACGCCGGCCTGGTTTGTCGCCTGGTTGGTCGCCGGGTAGGGGGGATATCCACTGTTGGACCTCGAGCCGGTGTTGCTTGGATAGGGTGGGTAGCCGTTGTTGCCGCCCGTGTTGGTCTGATGATATCCGCCGCCATACTGCGGCGGGAGCGGATCATCCGGCAGGGCTGGCGCGTTGGCGTTCGCGTACGGATTTTTATGCGAGCCCGGCTGACTGTTACTCTTTTCATCCCCCTCTACCTTCTGCCCATTCACGTAAGACACGCCCGCGGATTCGTACCCTGAAAAGATCGTGCCGCACACCTTCTTTTCTTCAGGGGCTTTCTTCCCGAGGGCTCGCGCGGGACTTAGGGAGGTTCGCGCCTTTGTCATATTCCGAGGACTATTGTCGGCGGTGCTCTCTCCTTTTCGGAGTCTACCGCACACTCCTTACCGTCAAAACGTTTCCCCAAGAGCCGACCTTCTACTCGCGTTATCCCTTCTAACCCCCCCTGCCGTCTATCGAAGATATCAGTCGGCTTACTCTTAAAGACCTTATGATCGTTGCCAAAATTATTCCCCGCGAGCACCTCGGACAGTCGGTCGGGATACTGTGCAATCTTGGAGAAAGCATGGAACCGCCGACTATGATGCGTCGGAATCATGCCGCATGCGATGACTAATCTAACTCCCTACCGGTTGCCATAACCGTCCGGTGCAGACAAAGCGCAACCTATGCTTGCGCACTATTAGCCGTATACGGTGCATCGCAGTTGCGCAAACTCAAGCGTATGTATATTGCTGGCACAAAACTTCAGTTGGCAACTTCATCTAGCCGCGGCGCGAAATTCTCGGTAAATAGATGCAGAGATAACGCTTTACGTAACGCGGTCGGAAGTTAAAGAAAATATAAATATTTTGAAGCCAGCTGAAGAGTGCCAGCGAAAGCAGTTAAAGCAGTTAAATCTTGGTTAAGCCGGGTAATGCAGTCTCGGTTAGTTTGTGCTTCGCTATCCTCCGAGGATGACGGAGGTGCAATTTAGTCAGGTGACATCGATAAATGATGAAGAAACGCAGGATGCAAAGTAGAAGCAAATTGGCAGATAGATGCAAAAGGTGGGTAAAGTCAGGGGAAGGGAGGGAAGCAGGATGGGAGAGTGGTGAAGGAAGTGGCCGAAGAGGTGACCGAAGGGGGTGACTGAGGGTCGTTCGCTGTGGTCGACTCGCGGAAGGGGATGATAAAAAATGTACAATATAAAAGGGGCGTCCACTTTACAGATTACTTCTGCCGCGGTTACGGTTACATTCTTTTTTCCTCTCGCAGGTCAGCTGAAACTTTGACGTTCGAGGGGTATTTCTCCAAAATCCTGTAATGCTTGCCGGGTATATGCCCCTATATGTATATAGGTGCACGTATATGTGTTTGTGCTCGGGGAACGGCGATAATGGAAAGGACGTGTTCGCGAAAGTTGTGCGATGAAAGGGGGTGGTGAGGGTGGAAAAGGTGATCTGCTTTACAGGCTTAGGGATTCGAAAACTCTCATATAGCCGGCACCTTACACGCCGCGCGGAAATTTTCACCGGGCGTTAAACCTTTCCGCGACGGCTTACGAAATTAGTTAATTTGTGATCAAACCCCCTAATGCCGTACTTCCGAGGGCGAACTCGCGAATCTCGGCCAGCTCACGATTTACCAGATTAACCGCTGCAAAGAGGGAATACCTAAGCGGAGCCTGCTGGAATTGTTCGAAAGATTCCCGAAAAACGAACAATGCATGTACGAACAAATTATCCGTGCAAATACATCGAAATCTCCCACCGCTGAATTTGCAAAAAATGTCCTTCACAAAATGACGATAGTCAGCGTAACCTTACAATTCGCGTCGCCTCCACTATCCTAATCAGATCTTTAAAGTCGCGCCTATTCTCACACTGAGACATTGGATTTTAAATGCAGTCTCCCCGGAGGATATCCATAAACGATCATAGAGGGAACCATTTTCCCAAACACCGCGATGCCATGCAGCAGCTACACAGCCGTTATCGTAAAAGCCAGCACCATTGTGGGAACGAGAAGATCATCCGCGGACTATAGCGGCCTCAATTCCTTCTTTTCGCCGGACGACCACGGTAAACGTAAAACGTTCGCGAGTCGCACACTCAATTCGTCGAACAACCTTTGTCGGCCATTGCCAATCTTTGCCCTCTGACCGAACGGCGAGATTGCGAAGGAACGTCACTCAATTCCACCTGTCGCGACACTCGTTAATTTCAATTTTCGGACTTGTGCGAGCCGGTGCAGCAAAATGCCAGAAAGCGTTGCGGAGGGGGGAGGAGGTGGGGGGGGGGGGGGACAAACGTAACTTTTGCCTCTAATCCATCTTTTCCGGCGTCAGAGACAAAGGTGGAAGCGGAGACAAAGGTGGAAGAAGAACCATGAAGAGAATAAGACTCATTGTCGAGTTCGCCGTCGGCGATGGGAGAAAATGGGAAGGACGGACGATAGGCAATGACATTAATGTCTCAGCTGACGTGCTATCGAGAAGTATACAGTGCTAAAACGTTCTCACTTCATCTCGGAACGACGATCGCGTGCCAAAATTCTCTTCGGAAAATGTACGAAGATCGAAGCCTGATACGTTAAATAAGAAGCAATGCTCTCGCGGATAGGACGAAAATTTATTGATTAGATGGAAAACGTGCTTTAACGCAATCTTCTCGCTTTTCGGAAGGAGAAGCCTGTCAGACACCGGCTGAAGCCTGTTCGTGTTGGTTTCGTTGTTCTATCGATCGGACAAACGCGTGTATTTTGTGTGCACGACGATTCGTGTCAGAACTGCATGCCTCTTTTCACTGATCTCTCCCTCTCTGGCCGAGCGATGTATCCGTGGCTAGAAAGGGAGGGAGAGGGATGGATGTAGAAGGGGAGGGAGACAGGGGTGTGGGAGGAGAACATCGATTTGAAGCGGTTCCCCTCGCCTTTGCAGTGCTCGACACAACCAAGCGGACAAACAAGCGACGATCGTGACGAAATGGCGGGAAAAGAAGAATTCGTAAGACTCACCGGTGCCAGTGGTTTTTTGCACACAAGTCGGCGACCCGTTCTCGCTCCTGCAGTACTCGTTCTGCTGGCAAACGATGCTCGCGCAGCCCACTTCTGAAATGAGAAATGCACCCTCCGTTACACGCAACTCATTATCCGCGCTTAGGTATCGAGTTTCAAAACGGCACCGCTTCGTCAGCGAGTACGATCCTCCGGAATCGAGGTCGAGACACATCTTGCGTCGACATGCGCCGAAATATCTCCGCAGGATTTATAAAATTAATTTCACTGTGCGCCGCTAATCCCAAGTGATCCGGTCTCGATCCGTTAATTATTTAGCGAGCGTGCTGCAATCGCGGATGTATTTCCCGGTCGTGCGAAAGCGGCATTAATGAATTATGCGTTCGTACGCGCGCGATAGATTCATGGGCACGCCAAAGTCGGTCGGGACGAAAAAATAAAAAATATTCAATGGACAGCGCGTCAGAAGGTGCGCCTGATTAAAGGTCGCTGCTCGTATCGAAGGAGCTTTACAGCGAAGTTTTCTCAAAATTAGCCTGTACGCAAAAAGGAACGACGGGAGAAAAAGTAGCGGGACCGTTCTA
Organism: Anoplius nigerrimus; assembly: GCA_914767735.1. Classification (NCBI taxonomy): domain Eukaryota; kingdom Metazoa; phylum Arthropoda; class Insecta; order Hymenoptera; family Pompilidae; genus Anoplius; species Anoplius nigerrimus. The sequence goes on from OU612090.1 coordinate 10,416,642, forward strand.
TGTGTCCCCGATGGAGCGTAAATGGAGGTTCTAAGGTGGATAGTATTTGCGGAGAGGTCAACGACATCGTCACTTACCGGCGGCGTTCGCTTTCTTGCATGTGGGATAACGTCCGCAGTTATCGCGGGAGTATACGGAGCAGGGATCCTCGGCCATGACGCATACCTCGTTGCTGAGGCACCCGATATCCTTGCATGTCCTTCCATATTCTGAAACATTCGTACAGGCACCGAGGCTTTAAACTCGAGAATCCGATAGTCTCGCGCCGGGGCGCTGCTTTGAGATTTCAATTGGTTCACATGAGGAATCACGGCCAATTTAGATACCCTTTGTCATTCTGCTGCATATTCTCTCCCTCTCTCTCTCTCTCTCTCTCTCTCACTCGCTAGCTCGATCTCGTTTGAGAAATACTTGGTAGACGGAGAATTCTACGTTCTCCCACGGACGATAGGCACACACATCCCTTACTAGTCTCCATCCTCGGCCTAACGCCACTAATCATAACTGTATTTGAGCGCCCGCCTCGCCATCCCTATGTAACCCCATCGATTCTCAATTATAGGAGCGGCAGTGGCAGAGTGTGAGAGTACGGGAGTACGAGAAGGTAAGTGAGGGAAGGAGAGAGAGAGAGAGAGAGAGAGAGAGAGAGAGAGAGTGAGAGAGAAGGAAGGTGGTTAGTTAACGCCCAGCCTCCTAGTACCCATAATCACCGGTGAGAGGTAAAGAGGGGGCAAGGGGCGAGAGGGGGATGTAGGGCAGAAAAAAGAGAGAGGGAGAATCATTAACTGAGTTTCGCTCGTCGTACCGTTTCGCCCACTCACCGATGCAACGGTGTATGCGGGATAAATACGTGCACTCGCCTCCCTCTCCCTCTCTCCTATCTACTCGTCTATGTGCGGGAGGCTCTCGAGAGTCGGTACTTCCGAGACAAGTGCGGGACCTTAAAGTTTTAGAGAAGCCACTCCTCTCACCTAATGAAGTTGCCGATTTTCTAATTACGAAATGCCGAAACCGCGCAAGATGAATCGGCTCGGTTAACTGAGGCATCCTCGAGGGAATGTCGTCGGCGAGAGAGAATCCTACCAAAATGAGACGTCGTCGACGGAATACGAAGAGAGCGCACTGAATATGCTCGAAGGATATTCTTCCGAAGGGAGACTTCCTTCCGTCCTTCCTACGTTATACGACTGGACAATAAAGGTCAATGGGGCGCCGGGAGCGTGCAGGGCTTTGCATTAAGTCGGACGCGATAGCCGCCATTCCGGGGGTAGTCAAGTACAAAGTCAATTTACATTTTGGGTAACAATTTGTCTCTTGACCTATGCCCGATAATAACTTTATCGATTTTCAATTATCGAGGAGGTTACTGACCCGCCCTCATAGTACCTTTAATCATCCCTGAGTAAGTGAGAATCATTAGGCAAGTCTGCGATGGCGACATTGAAGAGCGTGAGGAGTTAAGTAATGCTCCAGGGCTATTGGCAGAAGTAAGTAATTGCGAGGAGTAATTAACGGGCCGGTGGACGGCTTAAATTCCCGACTAAGTGAGCGTCGAAAAAAATGGAGAAAGAGCTTTCCGACATGCTGGCGGTCGTGGCTGCGGTGGTAGTGGTTTTCGCGGTTATATATTGGCCGCGGTATTGGTGGGTGGTGCACGCGCAACGTGAGACACTGTAAGATCGTAAGGAAGGACGCAGGACGAAATAAAAGTCCGACGCAATATCAAGGTAAGAGGGTAACTTCGGAAGCACCTTCAATTTCTAACGCTTCCGGAACGAGTTTATTGACTTTTTCATTGTCGGCGGGGTAGGCTGTAAAGGGCAGTTTTTCAACTGCGACGTCGGCAAGTTTTATGAGCGACGGATAATTATTCGGCAAACTTTTGATTACGTTAAGAAGCGCGGTCGGTCGGCTCGTCTGCGGACAAGCTACCGCCGCATGCCAAACGCACCGCGCTCGCAAAACTGAGAAGGACGTCAGCCTTCTCGTTATCCCTTACACCCTTCCTTTACGCCGTTTCCTTACACCCCTCCCTTACCGCTCCGCTAATAATTCCGTTGGCCGTAAACTGGGAATAAAGTGGCCGAGGAATGGCCACGAAGGACAATAAAAGTGAGAAGGCCTCGCCGGAGGCTAATTTGCCCGACGATTAAGGCCGGTTACGTCGTCCTGACGACGAAAGTCGGAGGCGACAGATTGACCGTGCCGATTCGTCCGCATTGAAAACATAGTGTCGCCATAATTGCAGTGGACATACGCGGTGATCCCGATTGAGACGATTAACGAAACGTGGCCCCTCTTCTCGGTACGGTCCATGCGAATCTTCTGAATGTCCGCGGTCTAAGCGACGTCTCGATTACGTAAAAGCGCTCCTTAAAGGCCGCTCCTGTAGCGAGCGTAAATTGGCCGAGCAACGGGAATCGATAATCGCATCGCGCAGGAAGTGCAAAGCAGTCGCGAGGCAACTCGAAACGACGTTCCGCGGTTTTCACGCCGGAAGTACCTACCTCCCGCCATCCGGACTCGATGCCCGATAGACCGCTCTTTTTTTTCACCCAAATAAGGATGAACGCGGTATACACCGTATCCGGGTGTGATCTAAAACTGTGCCGACCTCAGGATCGAGAGCGAAAACTTCTTTCGTCGTTAACTTCCAACGCCTAATGATACGGACAATCGTTTATTCTCTTATACTTTCTTTCGCTACCCTTTTCCGTAACGAAACGATGTTCCGGCCTAAGATTTCATTATTAGCAAGAAAATGTAATAAAATTCTGTGACGTGCGCGGTCATCATGGGAGAGAATGTAGAAATACTGAATCGTACACTGTTTGTATGATAGCTCCAAAAGATAAGTGAAGAAAAATTATAGTAGCGCTCTAAATGGTCGAAGAATGAGTATTGGGGAATTTCTGTGGTCGAAGTGAGGAGCAAAATAATATATAGACCCTCGATGAGTGGTATGCGGTTCATGTTGACACTGCTCATGCCTTGACTTTGCCTTCTCCCGCGAGCGCTTTGCCGATTTCGAGTCGGCGCTCTACCGTGCTCACTCAAGCGTGCTTTTTTCTTAATTTCTCTGCCGAGACGGAAATCGAACTCGAGTCCACTGCCTTATGAGCCAAGTACTCTACTAACTAACCCACCCACCCGCCTTGCGAGTCTTAGAGTAGTTTATCGTACATATTCTTACCGGACCACTCTTATTCGACTATATCAACACCGTCTTTTCACATTTATCATCTTTTACGCCTACTTGCGTGACTTTCTTTATACTTTCGCAATATTTCCCATTACTTTACACTACTTTACATTGTCATATTCAATAATGATTGGTTATTTGGGCGTTTCGAGATGTTTCAACTAACAAAGCGGCAATTCAACCCCAATTTGGAGTATGCTTGATCACTTTGTCTTTCTTGGTCTTGACTTTCTTCATAGTTTTACACCATTTTATGTTAGCTTACGCTATTTTACGCGGTTATATGTCATAATTGATGGCGATTATCGCCTTTTGGGGGGTTTTAGGCCCACAAACACGCGTCTCAGCCCATGTTTTAAGTACATTTGAACACCGTATCCTCCTAATATGCGACTGAGCGAGCAATGGAGGGTACTTTGGGACTATTTGGACCTATTGGTGATAGAACCTTCAAAATTGTCGAAAAACGCGAAAAAATGTTTGGTCTTAGATTCGATTTTTAATTACCGCAATAGAGTGAAAAAGGAGCAAAAGAGCTTTCCAAAAATCGCAACCCGAGCCTGCTAGGTGCAATAGCTTCGGAGATACAATCAAAAATATGTGGAAAAAATGAGGAAAAATGGACATTTACACGGTCAGTCGACGCGTTAAAGAGCGGGTCGATTAAAATTGCACGGCGCAAAGGATGGGCGAGGTTCTGTGAATATAGTAGAGTCTAGTCGGTCATGGAAGATTTTGCCAGAGCACAAACGTTAGGTAAACGAAATTAATTGCTCTTATTGATGGAAGGAACTTGATCTTCCCATGATACCCTGACGCTTCGTGCGTTATATTCGCGCCGTGTACATTCTAACGGCGCAGTATCTTCTCAGATAACAATGTATATTGTGGCACGGGAGCACATCTATCTGGCAACGCAGCTGACCACTGAGATACATCTGCATGTTGCGGGAGATGGCTAGCAAACGGAGAGCTTATCGTGCTTAAGACAACCTATAAAACATACTTTATACGGAGTCGTTATCATAGTAAGCCCTGCACCGAATATCCTGTTGCCGGAAGGCACGTTACCAGTTTCTTAATCAAATATTGATAGCGCGAAGCTGGTTCAATTCTCTGGTCTTCATCGATCTCGGCGTATATGTACGTACGCGAGTATCGCTGCTACGACTGACAGGAATAACGACGACAATGTGCTAACGTTTACGCGCATATCAATCGAACAATTAGAATACGACTTTTTTGGGTTATGGGAAGGAAGGAAGAAACTGTAATTGCTCGATCAAGAATTCATGGGAATTCCATCGATTTCCGTGGGTGCGGCTAGGAAACGTTCGTTGAATAAATTCTCTTATCGCGACTCCCGCGGGCACTCAAAATTCCTGAGAAGGTGTCAAAGGGTCAGGGAATATCCTGGCAAAGGTCTCCTTTGGCAGACATTCGGAAATCTGATCGTCTATCAAGGTGACGAAGTTCGCGCATAATCACTCGGCAATCTCGAGGCCTGGCATCGACTTGGCCATAAACCATGCCGATTGTTTCCCTCTCTGTTGGGTGGCCGAGTCTAGTCTCGGGAGGAAACGGAACAGATAGAGTAAAGCCCTCGGGCTCGAGCGAACGAGCCGCTAATTGGACCGACCAATCAGTCCGCTGATCGTATTAAAGACGTTTCGCCTTTTAAATCGTTTCGTATCGCGGTTTACCCTTTCCGATATAACGAGATTAGAAGACGGAAAGAGGAAGGAGAAATGAAGGACGCGGAATTACGTACGCAGAATTACATACGCAGATTTCTCAGTTGGTCAATAGACGTAGTAGAGAATGATAACGATGTTTATATTGTAACTTATCGATAAATGATATTGCGTACTCACTCGAGTAAGATGCAGCATCCGGTACGTTGCTGACGAGGAACAGTGTCCCCAGCAGGACACTGGCTGCTTTCACGCTAATCATCCTCTGAAACAGAAAAGGAATTCATTCGCTATGCAACGCGCGTGACAAATTCGAACGGGAACATGCTCCCGAACAAGACGTAATCTGGACATATCAAAGACGGCGAGTATTCCCGGAAGAATGTGGCATCGAATCTCGGAAATGCCTGAGACCTAACGCAGTATCGTTGAACCGAGTGCAAAGATCTCGAACACTCGATATTTCCTATTCGGCCTGCGAGCCATGTGACCCTTGAAAACCGCTCGACAACGTGTTCTCTCAAATGCATAAATATAAAGCACGCATGATCTGTCCATGGAGAAGGATATTACAGCGCAGACAGTGCGTCAGGAAACATGAGTATTCGCGATGGAATGCGTATATACAGCAGACATCGATTTCACGTGACGTTGTCTACTAGCTCGGTTGAAAAAATGCGAATCAGATTCTGAACGTTCCATGAAAAAACCGGAAATGTCTCTCTTCGTTGTTTCCAACTTTTCTCTCTCTTTATTATTCCTCATTCCATGATGCGATGATGCAATGATAAACGCGCGATAAAACGTGTGCGTAAAAGACAAAATCGATCTGTGACTTCCTCACACGGCTAATGACGTTTCTTCGAAAGGAAACAGAAATGTAAAATATTCGTGCCATTAGACTACTCCGAGCTAACAAAACGGAAATTTTCTTCCCCCAACAAATATAGCTAATCCTTCCACCCTCGTAGTAAATGTACCGACATAGATACTCGGAATTAGTAGCCGAGAGATAAATGACTAATACCGCATCAATCGTCCAGTTAAGACCCTACCTAGAATTGACTTTGCCTCACTCGAGAACAATTGCCACGTATCGAGCTTGTCATTTACAGAGAATAATAAAGATACTGCGTCGGCAAACGTGGCAAGAGGAAAAACGTAATTAAGTACAAAGTAAATCGACGATAATTGCAAGGCGTTGCACAACGGAAGACAATATGTCGACGATAAGTAAAATTGGATATGGGGGTCAGTGGTGCAGTAAACAAATGAATAGGGACAGAGAGTCTGTTCGAGGATGGATGAAACGAAAAGTAGGAGGAAGTGCCTCGGAGCAAACTTGAAAGAAGTTGGAGGGAAGTAAAGGACAATCGGTGGCGCAGGACGAAACAAATGCGATATGTTCGGTAGAAAAGACGAAACGGTAGTAAAAGTAGAAATGAAGAAAGGCAGAAGATATAAAACGGCGCGCGCGCGCGCGCGGCAGACTGTTTTGGAGCGGAGAAACCTCGCTTACGTTTCTATCCTTGGCTCTGACGCACATAACCTCACTTAGGCGAGATTCGTACGTAACCGACGTCTGAGCGCGCAGAGGCGCGTAGAATCGCGTTCATCATCCTACTCGTTTATTCTTAATCGTTCTCAAGTCATTCGAATGGCTTCCTATGACATTGAGACTACGGAGAACTGCCCGACCTCGACACACGCGCACGAAACCAATGACGACGCGAACAACTACGTCTCGCCGATGAAACGTGCAGCGGCTGAGATTTCACTGGGATTTCACTGGATTCCGCTACGCAGCAATCTAGAAAGTACGCCGCGAGAAATGTCGACGACGGACGAGCTAAGCCCGAGCCTAATTAAGAAATATTCGGCCAACGAAAAGATGCCTTACCTCTGTCTTTGTTGATCGCTATAGGACGACCTCTTCCACTTCGAAGTCACTGCGACACTAAAGCTGCGGCGACATACAGTATGGTTCTGTCTGACGTTCGCAACGAGTCTGAGCGAGAGGAAGGAAGGCGCCAGAAAAGGAAGGTCAGAGCTCGTCAGTGGTATGAGTGGGGAAGGAGACAGAGAACGTCATACGTCCGCTGAACGTAGAAGCGAGAAGCTCGTAACGTTGACCGTCCGTGCATTCGGAGCGCTGTGTGCGTCTCCTCTACTATCGCGTCCCTTCGCAAAACATGGCATCCATCGCAACGTCACAGGAAAGAGAGAGAGGGAACGTGTGAGGGGAAGAGAGACCGCGTTACAGCGCGGCGAATTTGACGAGAGTAGAATTAACCCTTTCCTTACGGCAGTCCGCTCCGCTGGAGTGACGCCACTGAACGGGTCACCGCGCCGCGAAGTGTGCACTTTGCTCGTCAGTAGTCTTCGATATTCGGACTAACGTTTTTCAACGCCACTTTGTCATTGATTTGTATGTACACTTTTTTAAGAGCTACATAACAACTGTTTCATCGTATTATAGGAAAAACATGAAAATGAGTATGTATATTGTATGAATATTCAGTTATTTACATATTTACAAATTTTGCTATTATATTATTATAAGTAAAAATACAATTTGGGGTACTTAGACATTAAATTATAATTTTTAGTAATTTAATTGAGAACGATAAATTCTAAAACAAGGGTCGACGCAGAGACCTACATTACAATTTTGGCATTCGTATCTAGACTCGCGTCTTTTGTCATTGGCGCTGCAGACAACGCACCTTCTCTTTCGGTTTTTCCCAGCTGGTACATAGAGTGAAGGAAAATGTCGCTCTACTATAGGCTGCACCCGTACACATAGGTCGTCGCGCGGCCGCCGCCTATAGTCGGCACCCGTACACACAGGTCGTCGCGCGGCCGCCGCCTATAGTCGGCACCCGTACGCACAGGTCGTCGCGCGGCCGCCGCCTATAGGCGGCACCCGTAATGAAAGGGTTAAAAGGTGTATCCTCGTGCGAAATCAACTGGCCAGGAACTTGCTTCCTTTGCGGAAGTCAGGTATTTATAGCGTTTACATGTGTTTCGTCGCTTTAATGCGGCCGTACCTTAACGAGTAATTGGAGTGCTTCGATGTTATTAAGCAGCGACCCTAGCAATACGCCCCGACGCTCACATTACGTCCTGCCTCGCGTTACACTTGGTCGCCGATCAATTATCGCCGGGACATACATCATTTTCCGTTCCTCGGAGACGCGCAACGTGTAGACCGTGCTCGCTATGAATGTATTTCGTCGTGGACCGAGGATGGGACACGAGATGAAAGTGAGCACTCTCGCGGAATCAACACACGTAACGCTTTCAAAGAAAGGGAGACAGGTATTTACAGTTTTTATGTTCCTGCGCTTCTTTCCCGCGTTGCGCCCGTAAATTGGAGTGCTTTGAGAATATTCAAAGTATATCCCTCCTCGTTATAACTTTGACAAAACTGAGGTTAATTAAGGAGTTTAAACTCTACAGCGTCGTAAGTATCAATTGAGGATGAGTACGATTGTTTTGTGATCCAAAAAGAAATTAACTAGCCAACGAATTAAGCTCTCAGACGTACTGAGCCTGAACCGAGGAACGGCGGTAATATACGCGAATGGTTACCGCCTGCGAAATCTGTAGAATCCGATACATAAAATGGAATATAAATGATATTGCGTCACGGTATTTATCGGGATGTTAATTCAAAGAAAAATTACGATCTCTACAGAGAGCCGGACTGACGACGAATTCTCCATCGACCGTCCTGTTTGATTAATTAGACTAAGTGCAACGACATAGGTGGAATTTGTCGTCCGCCTGTTCGCCGTGTAACAGGAGCAGTTCGTATTACACGGTATGTTATCAGTAGGATCAGTCGATCATTCAGCAGTCCACCTATCGAATATTCCCGGCTGCTCTCAAAATGTAACGCGCACCGCTCGCAAAAGAGGGTGTCGCGTATCGCTTCGCGAGAAAGATGGCAGTAGCTCGCAGAGCGAGGGCAGGGTAAATAAATAGGCGAGGTACGAAGCGCGGCATGAAACGTGGTATGAAGCGAGGTAAGTAACGTGATCGAGGTGAAAGCTTTGACAACGTTCCAAACATACCGCTCTCGTATGGATTTTTGCGCGCAATGTCTCTGGAAGCGGACCGATCGGGATCTCTCGTCCAGCTTCTTTTACTCCGCTGCCGTTCCGCGGAATATTCGATCCCGAGATCGCGCAGTCAGTGGAAAGGGAGTGAGGTCCCGAAAAGGCGTCAGGCGCATATATCATTTCTCCGGCGTCGCGCACCCACTTCGTGTTCTTCGATTTATCGTCCGCTTCTACTCTCGTTCCGCTCAATCCTTCGCAGCAAACGTCCTTCCAACGAGTGCAGATCCGAGTGAGGATCCTGGTGAGCCAGGCAGCCAACCTTTCGGCGGAGATGGGACGGAGAGGGAAGGAGAGGGAAGGAGGGGAGGATCGGAGAGTTTCGCCATCGAACCAAAGTGTCGAGACGCTTCTGGCTCATGAAGGATTACCGAACATCAGCTTCTCGCCGTAACTTCGAATCCGTGACACCCTGTCCGATCTGACGCGCTATCCCCGTGAAATTTCCCCTCGAATTCGCATCCTAAGGTAAGAGAAAGGACGGAGAATGAGAGAGAGGATGAGAGAGGGGAGAGTGGATCGAGGTGAGAGCACGTCCGAGTCGTTCGATCCGAACGAATCGGCGGACCTTCGCCTCCATCCTGCCGCATCATTTGACGGACGCACGGCCGCGTGCTCCTTCCCCCCTTCGTCCCTGCGTCCCTTCGTCCTTTCGTCTTTTCGGCTGTGCCACGCCAGCGGCGTTTGCCGCTCAGGAATCGATGGATCGGTAAATCGTCGGATCGGTGAATCGTCGAGACATTCGAGACACACACATCTGCCCTTTGCGGCGAAAGGTTTCCCCTCGCACAATAGTCCGCCCGCCATTGTACTACGCCGAATGTAGACCGTGCCGGCAGGTACGGTCCGCAACTGAAGCTTCGAGTGCAGCGAATTTAAATGTATGCTTTCACTCGACCGGAAGGTTAAAATCGTAGCGGACCGCGTTGCTCGCCTATATCCTTCCCGCAATAGATTTCGAAGAGAGGGAAATCGGTTGACATAGCAATTTACCGGTAGGACAAAAACGTTGACAGAGTGGATGCGCCGTTTATGCCTTTTATCAGGCGGAAAGTGGAGGGAAAAAAAAGATGCGCGACCCCAGCAGCGGCGGAGCGAAGAATCTTTGATGCTCCGAGACATTTTCCGGAGCAGATTTTCCTCTGGCAAGTCGACACCCAGCTTCTACTTTGCATGCCGTGTCTTACCTCGCTGCTCGTGCGCCGCGGTAAAAAAGCTTCCGCGGAATACGTTGGATTTAAATGTCTCGTTCCGCTGGCCCGAAACGTCCTTGAACACAAAAGACTCCTTACTCTGCCAGCGGAGGTTCGGCCCGCTTATCCGGATCGCGAGAGACATCGTGGCCCATTATTTGTGTACGGAGCGTCGGGCGAATCGATGAGGAAGCGAAGGTTCCTCCTAACTTTGACCTTTAACTGTTTATCACGTTTACTTGTCACGTTGCCACGCTATCTTCTATTGCGCCGTTCCGGCTTCGCAATTTGTCGTCGAGATCGGGGACGGAATGAGGAAGAGTTTTTTCAATCGCAGCCGAAGGATCTTTGACCCTCGATCGAGATTCGTTAGCGAGCTGAATAACTGAGCGTAACTCAGATAAACGATAAAGCACGGAGAAATGGCGATAGTTCCTTCCCGCTGGCCTCTGGCCTCTGATGTCGAGCGTGTTTTCACTCCGCTCGTTCTTCACTTACCAGCGGAACATTCTCCATCGCCGCGGACTACAATGAATCTTCCGGTTTAGCTCGTTCCGTCCTGCTGGAACATCCGGAGACGACAACTCGCGAACTGCGCCTTTCTCGAGAAAACAAGCTCCGCTGCTTACATCATGCAGGACGCTCAGGCACGCCAGCTACCCGGAACATTCATTTACCGCGACAAAGATGTTCCAAAAAATCATTTCTTCCCTTTAGGTATCGCTGATCGCTCCGGCTGGCACGGATGCTCATCCCTCGGCAATTTCGACGAAGTACTCTTTTCAGAGGGGTAGAGGTGACAAAATGTTTGAATTTGAAAATTTGTCAGGTCATCCTCATCGTTCATCCGGACATTCGGATTGGTTCGGTACAATGTAATCTTGCTTGCTCTCTCCTGTAGGAAAAGCGGCGAGTGTCGTTCGCTGGAGCCTACGCGGGAGGGTAGCGAGAGGGTAGCGAGAGGGTAGCGGGTGGGTAGCGTGAGAGTAGCGTGAGAGTGTCGGCAGAAGCACTTACCGTCCTTCTCGTCCTCGTCAGCGGAGTAGGCAGTCCCCTCGAGCGAAGCACGTGTCGGCCCGTTTCGTTCGTAGCGCGAAAGATCCGGCATCTCTCGGTGCTCTCTCGATGGAAGGATGTTCGATCTGGAGACTGCGCAGATGTCCTCTCGTACCGCCGTCGGGTATGGAAGGGGTGTGGAAGGGGTACTAGGAAGGGGTTGAGGCCAGCATCCCATGCTTTTGCACGATGAGACGGGAGCGGTGGTGATGTTGCTGGTATTGGTGGTGGTGGTAATGGTGGTGGTGGTGGTTGGGCTTCGACGTCATCGTCGTCGTATTCCCTTTCCCTATCCCTTCCTCTCTCTTTCTTTCTCTCATCCGTTCTTTCGCTCTTTCTGCGAACCGTGGCTGGTAGTCAAAGGTACGTGTGCGTTTTCTACATGTGTATGAGGGCGCGCACACGTTGACGGTGGCACCCTCATCACCGGTAGAACAGTACCGCCACCGTCGCCACCATCGCCGTAGCCGCCGTAGCCGCCGCGGCCGCCGCGGCCGCCGCCGCTGCCGACGCCGACGCCGACGCCGCCGCCGCCGTCGTTCCTCGCAACAGTGTGCATGTCTGGTGCGCGGCCGATGCGACGGGCGTCGACCGGCAGTCGAATTCACTGCCTCGGCCGGTCAGGTTCAAGCCCCTTTCCAGGAGCGCGCCCCGTCTCTCAATCCTTCCTCCTCGTCCTCCTCCTCCTCCCCTCGTCCTGGGAGAGAAGGAGGTCCGCGCGCGCCTACCCGTACCCAGTTGGCAGGGAGAACTTTCGGAGAACTCGCATCAGCGGGAGTCGTTCTCCGACTTGGACCGGAGAAAGGTGCGCGATCGAGCTCCGTCATTACCTTTTTTTTTTTCAAAGTTGAGCTTAACGGTGGAGAGGACGGAGCTATTGCGAATGTCGGAGCGAGAACGATACTCGGCGATAGTCGCCGATCGCTGCTCTGCGGAAGGTGAAAGATAGGGAAAGATCGGGCGAGAGCCGATCGCCGCGCGCGCGCGCGCCAAGAAAGGATCGTACCTTCAGTAGGCAGTAGGTCTGTTACTTCGAGTGCTGCTACTACTTCAACCTCCACCGCCTCTTCACTGCGTCCTGCGCTGCACGATCATCGGCGAACAACCTGCTGCGATCGTCTCGTCCCGGTCTCCTCGAATTCACATCTTGAAGGTACGTTCGAACCAACTCTCCCAATTTAAACTAGAAATGACTTCGGCAACTTTCAACTTTACGCAAGAAAGCTCGCTTTATTTGTCGTTAGCCGTGTCTTGAACTCGTTAGAAAATAGAAGCGTGCAGTTCTTGAACATGTTAGCTAATGGGTGGTAGATATAAGGTCCGTAAGTCGATCGGTTGATCAGCAGCGAGGGAATCGCTTCCGCCAAGTATGAATCGCAGCTCAGAGCTTTGTTTTCCTTCCGCATATTCGCTCGCTCGCGAGACATGAATTTCTCCTGCCGCGACTTCCTATTGAAAGATGTCGAATCGCGGGGAAATATTCTACGGACAGTTCCGCCACCTTCTCTTTTTGTCCCGCCGGAGGCGGAGTATGTCGACATGTTCCGTCGACAGTGTTTCGTCGAACAAACGCGCGTCGCCTTCAATGTTCTGCAAAGGTTGCCGTGGACAGGGAGGAGAGAGAAGCGCGAAAGTTGGAATATCTTGACGGGACCGTCTCGACGGGATTGAGATACCTTGCAGGTGTGGTGGAGGAGGCGAAACAATTGCTCATTCACTTTTTTTTTCGTAAAGGTTGCCGTTTAAAAGATAGCGGCTGAGTGCGGCTCGCTTGTCGCGTATTTCTCGAGGATCGCAGATTTCCCGGGTTCGCTTACTCGTTTTCCGTGCTGTTCGGCGTGAAATGTGGTTTAATTGCATTGTGCGAATTATACGAGGGAGAGCGTGTCGAGAAGCTTTTCTTTCGGATGCGGCTAAGTAAATACGGTTAGTGCTGCCTGGAGAATACAAGGGGTGGCTCGGACGTGCGCGAAGCGGCATAAACAAATTAAACTTTGCATAATTTTGAATGAAAAACAGGAGACGGGCCCTTTGCGTCTCTGTATTCGTCGAAGCGCAGTACTCTCGGAACTACGCCAGGTAGGTGGGTGGTAGTTCGCAGGGAAGGCGACCTTTTTAATCAGCACTTATATCGTTGCCTCATTGAACGATACGCGCGAAATGACCGAGAGTTTGCCTAGGTGGCCTTAGGTTTATCCATTAGATGATGCTAATTAATGATGCGCCATGGTCGACCGTGAATGAAAACTCACCATGGGATAAAGTGTACATTTAATCAATCAAAAAATGGTCAGTGGTCACTGGTATGCGACACATCTACATACGGGAGCTCTTTTCATTAAAGCATAGTACTGGCAAATAAAACGACATCTGTCAGCAAACATTTCTTAAATTACGGGTACAAGGGGTGGGTGCATCTCGCGTGGATGCGCGGCGTCTGCAGCGGGCGCAGGGAGCAAAAAAAGTCTATCCCATTTGTATTCATAGGGGGTAGAAGCGAGGCACTGCGCAGCCTGGCCGGCCTTGCTTTTTCGAAAGGGGCTTCTCGTTGACATCGGTGCGTTCTTATATCGAGTTCATTTTTGCAAAGGGTAATAGAGACTGGCGGCGGTTGAAAAGGTAAAGGCTTAATCGCGGAGTGTCGCATGTGCCGAGCAGAGCTTTGAGCTCGGTCAGCTGACTTGCGAACTGGCAGCTTAGCCACCCGTCAACCCCCCCGTCAACCCCCCGTCAAAATCATTTCTACCCGAGCAATCCAATCAATGGGCTCTTTCACGCGGCTGTCGGTCGGTCTTCTTTCACCTCGGGCTACCCCATTGAGGGTGAGTCGGGTTCGAGGGTGAAGAAAAATTCGCTTTGCGCGGCTGCATCTCCGGGGACACTTTCCGCCGGCAACCTCGTTGCCGACTGGCGCGGCAAGTTAGGGTGGCGAATAGAAATTGGGCGGGGGAGGCGAATTGATGCGCGTACGCCGCATCGAGATGTCCCGATTGAAAAAGTTTTGCGGAGCATAGGCGACGATATGCGCGACATACGATCGTTGGGACGAATCTAACCGTGACGGGGCCAATAAAACCAATGATCCGCACACTTTTCTACGCGAGCGACTACCCTACGCGTCGCTACCCCTACCACCGAACTACTCTCACGCCCGAAACCGAGTACCTCTATCTCGCCACCTTTTTCTCTCATTTAATGTGGCAAGTATTAAATTATTCCCGCTCAACGAGAAAAGAGAAATGAGAGACGCATGCTGCGCATTCGCGATAAACGGACAAATGTTGAATTCGGCGGCCAGCTTGAGCGTGAATGGCCGCTCGGTGGGCCGAGGTTGCGGAGACAAGGGTGGTACGATGCCAAGAGACAGAGACGGGCCGAATATTCGGAGGCCATTCATTTCGCGAGTTAAACGCCCGCCGACGATTCTGAAAAAGTTCAACTGTCACGACGCATCTCCGCCAGCGCCATTTGTCCCGAAAAATGCAACGATCCATCCGTCGACTGCCATTGTGTTGCCCGCGTGTTATTCGCCGGACCGGGGGGAAAATTGTAAAATTCTCGCCTCCCAATAACACTTGATATTTTTTTCCCTCTACCCTCTGGCCGTCCCGTTCTGGCCAACCGCCTCCTCGACCAGGCTGACCACCCTTCGACCACCCTTCGACCACCCGCTGGTCATTCTCGACCACTACCCTCAGTTCGACTGACTCGATATTAAAGTTCCTCTATGGACACGCGATATTTGCCACTGGCAACGTTTAACGGGAAACACTCTAAACGGAGGAAAGCGAGCCAATATTTATATTTATGTATATTAAAAAAAAGGAATGAGTGTCGCGTAAAACGGGATGAAGAGGGATACGTTGAAAGCAGTGAGAAATGAATTTCATGGAACGACAGGAGCGAACGCGTTCGGCCTAATCAGACCGCTCTCAAAATTACTTCTTTTTCATTTCGTTCCAGACTTCCGCGTACGGTGCGACCATTCAGTCGCAATCAAAGCTTTATATAAAACGCAACGCGTAATTGACCTGCCCAATTAAGGGAGCTGTCGCCAGTGAGTAGCATCAACCCTCCCGATATTCGTTTCGAGTGTATGAAAAATAGTTTCTGATAGACCGTTCCGATAATTCGTTGCTTGACGAGCGATAGGCAGTTGGCAAACTGACCGCGTCGTCTGGCCAGGTTGGGCGGAAGGACAGACAGGGAAGACAGAGTTGGAGGGCCGAATTTCTGCAAGGTCGTCGCGCCGACTACCTTGTGAGCGATCGAAATTTCCCCGAATAAATCGCCGATCCGGATCAAAGAGCATTTCGGAGTAGTAGGGCAAAGGTAAACTGAACGTCGATTGGCAAAGACGAGAGAAAAAAGGCGCCGAGTGGCCGAGTCGTGAGCGCAGTTCGAGAATTGATACTCTGTATTTCGAGTGGCTGTTAACGGACTTTGCCGGCCGAGCGCGAGGATGTTTCGTAATTCGAGCGCGTGCCTTCGGGATGTGAGACGAATGCCGAGCCGAGACCTTTTTCTTATACTCCTTCTTCTCCTCCCCCTTCTCCTCCATCCCCTCCTCACTCTCCTGCCGTGTCTCCGATAACGAAGCCCGATTTATCTTCCCTCGACCGAGAACAATTTCACGGTATGTCAGGAAATTTTTATCACCCCATTCTCCCATTATTCTACTAGAGGCAGTCTGCGATATTAAGACTGTCGTTCGATTCTGTCATTTCGTCAACTTTCTCGGAAGGCAAAGTTTGCGCAACGCAAGCTCCTGGTACGCTCGGAGAGCAGGCGCATCGAGCCAGAAATGTTTTCGCATTCGAAGGTACGTCGCTTGATATTCGTTCCCGAGCCAAGTTCCGACGTTTCGACGTTTTTCGACATTTTTTCGACATTTGCCGACATTTTACGACATTTATCGACACCGAAGTGCAACGGCTGTTTCACCGACGCCAATTGTCTTGGCGCGCTTTCGCGAAACGTCGAATCAATACTCATCCCCTTCGCATTCCCGATAATTATTGCCTCAGATAATTTCCGCGCATCGGCGCATACACTTTTTTTCTGAGAGCGGTCTCCATTCAAATCTGTCATTGCTCCGGCCCCTCCGCCCCCGCTGGGAAATCCTCACCTTCGACTCGGTCAATTTTTATCCAAACTTTGATATCTTGATGGGTTCGGCGTCGAGCCTCGATGCGATTCTCTCGGTGCTCAACTCCCTCCCCTTTGGGGAATCCTCCGCATTACGCGGAGACAATTTTTGTCCGACCTTTTCCGACGGGGGTTACTTTGGTCCTGCGACACGATTTGCTTATGTTGTTCCTCGCCGTCTCCCGCGGGAGAGCGACCGTGGCGGAACGATCCAATTTTTATTGTCACCGACTTCCTTCCCGCGCATTTCCTATCGGTGAATATCGCGCCCCGATAAATGGCTATACTCCATTCTTGCCCGTTCGCGGGTAGGCGCTCCAAACTTAACCGCGCTCGGATATCATAAAATTTTACCTGACAGGGCTACGGCGAACTCCGGCCAGGAGGTACCCATTCGCGCGCTAATAAGCAAGGCAAGAGTAACAAACGTAAGAATCCTAATTACTTCGTTTTTCGTCGCCAGGCAGCAGCTGCGGCCAGCAGTAGTGGTAGTAGAAGTAGTAGTAGTGGTAGTACTAGTAGTAGCAGTAGTAGTAGTAGTTCGCTTTCTGGAGACCGTAGGGCGCAACAACGCTTTCAAACATTTACCTGGGAGGACTGTGTAATTGGCCATGTGTGCCGTCGTTAGCTCTGTGTGCAACTGTGTGTGTGTTAGCTGTTCCTCCGGTTACACCTACATCCATAGTCCGTGCATTCCCGTATGAATGGCAGTGTGAATTCTGGCCCACCCAGTCCGGTGAAAATCACAGACCGCAGTCCTCGTTACGCGGAAAAGTTATTTGCACCCTCAAAATTACAGTGGGCCGTCGCCGGTGCGAAAACTGGCCGCCATTTTTCACCCTTTCCTTTTTTTGCCCTTGCCCTTTTTTCCGCGAGCACCGCACCGCACCTCGCCACGCCGCAACAGGACGTTCCGCACCGTTCGTATACCGAGAGAGCGGTGCAGAGGAAACGACACATGCCGCTCTAGACTTGAAAAGTTCCCTCCAACCTAACCGCTTCTCCTCTCCTCTCCTCTCCTCTTCTCTCTATCGCTGTTTGCTCTGCTTCGAGCTAGCCGAGCAAACGACCGAGAACCAATGAACCGTCCCCAACGTACGCCTGTTTCTTCCCATTTCTCCCCTCTCCATTTCTTATTCGATTTCTCCTCTCTGCTTCCTTCTTCCTCTTTTTTCACCCTACCTTCCGTAACTAATCCCATGCCGAGGTTCGCGTGCACGCCCGCTTCCTCCACACCTGCGCCGAGCGAACGGATTATTTCGGAAAATATCTAATAAATCGATGCCTAATAAAAGTATGCCTGATAAGACTACACGGTGAATATTCTGAGGAGAGACGATGAGGTTGCCGAGACGATTTTGCCCGGTGCACCGTCGGCGTTCCCATTAATCGACGTTGAACTACGGAGCAAAACGAATTATCTCGCCCTCGTGAATTCAGAGGCGGATTCGCGCATATCGAATTCTCCTTCTCCGGACGTAACACCCTCCCTTGTCGCTCTATCTCCTCCTTTTCCTCGCTCCCTTCCCCCGCCTCCTCCCTTGCTTCTCCAAACTCGAAACCCAACCGCCCAACCACCCGACCAACCGACCACCCGGCCACCCTGCCACCACCCTCCTCTTCCCGCGGCGTAATCAACAGTATTATTTACAAGGACGAAATCAGCGCGAAGACGACGATCTCTTTGAGAAATACACGCAGCACAGAGTGTTCAGGCTTTCCTCTCTCTTGCCGAGCGTCTGTGATCATCGCCACGGGTGGCGACGCCTCATCATCAGCCAAGATTCCGGGCTTAGCTCTATCTCCGCGTAGAAATAATCACATTCCCTACCTACCTCCAGTACCTACCCGGCACCTACCCGGCACCTACCCTACCTCGCCCGTTCGCCGACCTAAAGCCGGATGCCGATCGACGCGGCAATTTATCTTCCGATCGCGATACTCTTTCGCCATTCAGCGATATAACCTTGTAGCGCGTGCTTTATGGATCCAGACGACGTCGGTGCCATGCCACAGTTTCGACCGTAGCCAAATTTAGTCATAAAACAATCTTTCTCCCCTTAATGGTCGTAGAGTCGAAAAAAGCGGGCATCCATTCTTTCTCTTGAGCTGCCCATCGATTTCGAGTGCGAGTTCCGGAGCGCGACGCAATGGGTGGAGAGGAATGAAAGGATTAAAGAAGTCGAATAGCAAAGCGTGAAATTAGGAGGAAAAAGAGGGCGACGTGGCCTTCCTTTCTAAATCCATACGCAATCTTATCTCGGGGAAGACGAGCGAGGCAGGAGACTCTTTTCTTCGAGGGAGGGTGGCAGTTGCGAATTGCCGCTCGACGATTCTCCCAGGGCGGAAGTTGGCAAAGGGCGAGGGCTAGGATCGTAGTCGGGAGGAGAGGATGGACCTAGCGTTGGCCTTCGCATCGTCCTTCGCATCGTGCTTCGCATCGGGCTTCGCATCGGCAGTCGTTGGCGTTTAACGTGCAGTGTCACCCCTTGGACAGATAACATCTGCATAACAGTGACGGTTTATTTTGCGCCGTCATTTCGCTTACCGTCGGCCGTAACGTCCCTCCACCGTTCCTCGGCGCCATTATTTTTATTCGAGTTGCCCTCTCTCGCCGGCGAATGTCCGTTGATAGCGGAAACCGAGCGCGCGACGATAGAAACGAACCTAGAGCGCCCAGACGCGAACACTGTTTATCCCCGGCTAAATCCCATGAGAACAATTACCAGGAATTACATGCCAAGTTTCTTCTCTCTCTCTCCCCCTCTCTCCCTTTCTCTCCTCCTCTCATCCTACGATACAGATAACCATTTCATATCCAGCGGCAAGTGACAAAAGTATCGAATGTATTTTTGCTGAATATTACAGTTACCGATCTCGAGTCTGTATTCGGTGCGGATGAAAGTACCGATGGCTCGCGTGGAGGCTATAAAATTTAACTGTTTGAATAGACGGTGATAAAAAGAGAGGTTGGAGCCAAGAGAGAGAGAGAGAGAGAGAGAGAGAAGGGAGAAGGGGTGATGCCATAATGTTTCTCACGCACCGCCCGATGGGTAGCTTTTTATTCCGGCAACGACTTTGCAGACTCGCGCCCCCCCCCGTTATATCCATTAATGCCTTTTCGATACGCGTTGTCGCAGTGCGGATCATCTGTATTTCCCAGCCTCCCGGCTCTCGATCTCTCGGCGTCGATCTCGCGCCGTCGATCTCGCGCCGTCGATCTCTCGACGTCGCGCGGCAAAAATGTGCCCCGCACGTATTCCGACTAGCTGGAAACCGTCTGCCGATGGTTCTGCATACAGAGCGAGCTGCGGGCGGCCGACCGTTAGAGTCTGGGGAACGTACCGAGGGAACGAACCGAGTTTCCGCCCGCCTACCACCACCCACCTCCCCACCCACCTTTCTTAACCTTCCTCCTGGCAGCCGGTAAATCACTCTGGAAAATCGAGGCTGCGCCGATCGCCGCCGAAACGTCTTACGTGGCGAAATTCAACGCTTCCGATGAGAAAGTGTTCCGGCCGATGTCGAGAGGACGCGCGCCTTAACTACCCTCCTCGACCCTCCACAGGCTGGAGAGATGCTGATCCCGTTAGATGCCGCTGGCAAAAAAATTGCTAGAAGCGTATTCGCTGGGAGGTGGAAAAAAAAGTGTTGGAATTGACGGAGGCAGAGGAGAGAAGCGATCGGGCGTTATTTTTCATTTGTTTCATCTGGCCGGCCCGTTCCGCGTTCCGAGCAATGGCTCGTGGTCTCCGCGGAGCTGAACCGAGCCATATCTTGCAAAACTAATTTAAGTTCACCCCCCCCCCCCGCCCTCCTCTACCGAAACTTACGAGTCTCCACGTGGGAACGACACAGTGTGCGAGCGACCGTGTTTCGCTCGATTTATGTTATATTCCTAATTGCTTATTGTACTCTCTTAATTGCGGGTGATACGGCGAAAACAGGCGTAGTTTTCATCTACTGGCAAGAGTTATAATTATCTCGTAGCAAAGTTCCAGCTGAGCCCGCGCAGCGTCGCAATTGCGCGAATGCGCGTAATTACGTGCCGCGAATTGTTTTTGGGCCAGAGATCTCAATAGAGATGGCTTAGAAGTTGCTTGACAATGATCGCCGCTTTAATTGCGCCGTAATCCGCGACCGACGACCGAACACTTTTTTCCCGCTACCGCTGACTTGGCGGAATTGAAACTGGCGATATTATTTCCCCCTGGCAACGCAATCGGAGCTGCGAGACTGATATTAATGCACTTTCCCATTCTCCCCTCCCCACCTCCTATTAATGTACGCTGGGCTGAAGCGATAAAAATCCGTAATTTCCCGCCCTTTGTCCCCGAAAGTTCCTTTCAAATGGCGGCGAACGTTCGCTCTTAGCTCGCAACTTAGAATCGGCTCTCAAATCCAATAGCGTTTCATTTCGAAAACGCGCGTTAGCCTGCCTCTGCGTAGCAAGGCGTAATATCCGAACTGGCCAGGCAGGCAGCGCCGTCGAATGGAATAATCTTTTTCTTTTCACTTTTCGAGCGCGCCCTGCAGAACAATGGTGTTTCAATCCGGCAGGCTATCCAGCCAGCCGTCGATTATACGTCCACTGTCCTTTTCTCTCGCTCTCTCTCTCTCTCTCTCTCTCTCTCTCTCTCTCTCTCTCTCGCTCGCTCTCGTTTCTGCCATTGGCTCACACACGCTGCTCGGAGCGCACACGTGTTCTCGCGCAGCGCGCTTCGTTTTTCTCACCTCGGCCTATTGAATTTCAATTTATTAAAATGTGCCAGGGCCTTTTCAGTCTCTCCGTCCTCCAACTACGCGGACGGTTCGAAGGCAGAGGCGACGACGCCCTCCAGCCATTCGTTTATCCTTAGATGAGTGGATCCTTTTAATCTTTCTAGCCGCCGATTATTCCCACTGAAGCTGTTCTGTTTCCGTCGGACGTTCTCGCGGGCGGGGACAGAAGCGGAGCCGAGCGTTGAATTTCAATTTATTAAAATGCCAAGGACCTCTCGGAGGAGTTCCGGGACGGATCCTTTTTAATGTCGCCGCTTCTCTTCCTTCTTTATATCGGGCCCCGGAAGCTGGCACGAAGCTTCGGGAGGAGAACGTGGCCAGGCCGGCCGAATGTCTGAATATAAACAGCGACGCTTTACAATTCATGACCGTGGAAGGATTCTCTCTCCTTCTCTTTCCATCTCTTCCCATCTCTTTCCATCTCTTTCCTTCTCCTTCGCGTCGACAGTAGTTCTCTCGCTATCAAGATCTCCAGCAGTCGCGTAACCGCTCCTTCCACAGCTTCCTGGCTCCTCTTTTTCGCGAGAATAACACCCTTCTACGTGAGGACGCACATGATTATCAAGCAGACGACAGGCCCTTACCGGCAGCCCTTGGCTGACCGAGGCCTCGAGAACGCAACCGAAAAGTGCCTCCTCGAGGCTCCCTCCGAATCCGCCGGTCGGTAATAATACTAACAACCTGCCTTCCTTTTTCCCCCAAGAAAGCCGGCCACCGTGCCTTTTCGAGGACAACGGTAATGACGATACCATTTCAATTTGATCCTACGCTTTCGTCCCTGTCCTCCTTCCTTTCGACGCAACCGCACGTTACATGACCGGTATGACCGATCATTAAAATGGTATTCGACGTTTAATCGGCATTTAATCGTCGCCAAAGGCAACGACCAATGTCACTCGGCGTCCCATTAAAGCGACATAAATTACTGGGGCGGGTCGGGAAGCGAATTTGTCGAAAGTGTTGTGCGAACAAAAGGTAGAAAGGAGTGGCTGCCATTGTCGAGAGAACATCTCTCGGGCGAGATGTCAGGAGAATCAGCGGCAGACGGCAACGAGTGGACTCTACTCGATCGTCGATCGAAGTCACGATACGTCGACTGACACGATCCTCGCTTTCGAATAAACTACGCTCCGCGTCGCGGGGGCGAAAAAAGAGAAGGAGGAAAAAACAGAAGAGCCATGATATGAGCCTACCTCGTGAAACGATCGACCGCGAAATAAAAGCTTGGCATCGCGCCGAGCTCTCAATTTCCCATAAAAGGAAAAAAGAGAGAGAGAGAGAGAGAAGGAAGCAATGGGAGAAAATAGGGGAGGGCCGCGGGGAGAAAACGCAAAGTGGTCGCCGGAGCAGGAGCAAAATGGCGAAAAAACCGTCCTCCCCGCCAATTAAACGGTCGTGAAATAAAAATAACGACGTCAAATGGGAATTGGGATCTCTGCATTAGCGAGTTATTGCGTCCAGCTCGGCACGTCACGTTGCCGGTCGCACATATTTAACGAATGAAATTTATGGAAAAATCATCCCCCAACGGTAGATGCCCCTTCGTCCGCTCTATCGAGTCTAAAGCTACGGAGGCAGCGTTTAAAAGTTATCCGATTAACGAGTGCGGCGTTTGCGCACGCGCCAACTGCGATTAATAATCATTTCGAATCGAGAACAATGCGTTATTACGCTACGCAGAATTCGGTTCCTCCGATCGGCACACCGTGCATTCGCGTTTTTAATGGCTCAGTTAATACATTCGTCGGATCGGCTTATATATTCAGCAAGTGCTGGACGATACAAAAACGATTCATTGATTCCTGATCTGATTCGCACTCTCCGATGGACATCGATCTCTCGTTGTTTCCGAAACAACAATGGCGAATCGTTTAATGGAAGGCCCAGTTCCATGAGGCAGCTTCTTCGTACGCGAAGAAAGGAGCGTGAAAGGTGTCGATGGTTTTCGATCGCCTAGCCGAGGAAGAGACGTTCTCCGCTTTCTTTGGGGAAAAATCAATTTCGCTGACGTGGCCCGTAATCCGATTAATTAAAACCCGGTTCCATAGAGAGGTCACCGAGTGCTGAAAGAGACGGCGCGGGAGAGATCGCGCTGCCAGATTGGCGAGCTAGTAAAAAGCAAACTCTCGTAGGAACAAATGTGTGTTAAACTCCGGCGAATAAAACAACGTGCTCGCTGGAATAGAATCTATTCGGCGATTACGAATCTCCTGAGTCCACTTTGCGCCCGAATCTCTTCTCTGCCCTTTTTTCCTTCCTCTCTCTCTCTCTCTCTCTCTCTCTCTCTCTCTCTTTCCCTCACTCTCTCCTCCTCCCGCGGAAACAATGCCTGCCTTTGCAAAATGTACCCGGGCCAGCTAATTTCCCGAGGATAAAAGGAACATGAGATATTAAACTTATGGAATGTCGGTGCCGAATAGCTGAACGCTATCGGTAATGAAAACGTGGCTGGCTGATACTATCGCGACGAATTAATGCGAGCGTAGCCCGGAAGAGCGCTTTCCACCGTTTATATACGATGTATTCTGAGAATTTCGAATTCCAAGAGCACGGCGACAATGACAGAGACAGAGAGAAAGGGGAATAGCCATTTCGCTTTGGAATGACCCCGATATTTATCACACTCTGCGCTTTCTCGTAATTCCTCCGTTAAAGCACTGTATTACGGCTTCGCGGAAAATAGTGAGTTTTGGCCAAAGCACAGCTTCGCAGTCGATGCTCCCCCGCTATTGTCCGAATTTCCATATAATGAATTCTTGACGAGATACGCGATTATCGAGGACTCTTGAGACCCTTATTGCGGTCAGAATTTGACCGTTCGACTTTTGGCGACAATTTTCTCGTGTCGAGGGTAAGAGAATGTTGTTCACTCCTCTCTCTCTCTCTCTCTTTCTCTCCCTCGTCGATGCGCTCATCTACCTGTCGGGTAGATGCAGAACATCTCTCCACATAACTTGTCTCGGTGCGCCGCCCAAATTGGCTCGAGGTCGAAGTGCTTAAGTACTATTTAATTTGGGAAGGCAGCTTGCGTCCAAAAGGATCTCTCGGCGGAAATTTACTCTTCGCAATCCGCGCATAGCGCGCGCAGATGAAAGCACGCACTCGGCAAGTGGCGCGAAGAACTTTAATTTGAATCTCAAAGACGAAGCCCTCGCCTCTACCCGACAGTATTGATGTCCCGTTCGGATGACGAGCTGCTCACTCCTAGAGCCTTCAGCCTCTAGCTCAACCTTTCATCCTTTCCGCCACTACGCCCCTTCGTCCTACCGACCTCTCGATTCGCCATCACAGAATTTTTCTACCGAATCGAACTTCATCAAACTTTTACATTTCCATGTCTGCGCCGCTATAGCTCACCCAACGCGAATCGTAACTTGACGAGCGTGTGGGAACGCAATGTAGAAGTAAAATTAGGAAAACGAAGTATGATGGGTTGAGAGAAAGTTGGTTGTGGCTCCGCTGAGGAGAGAGAGAGAGAGAGAGAGAGAAATGGAATGCCGATCGGTAAGATCTCGAAAGATTCTTGATCGTCCAATAAGGGCAGAATCGTCGAGGAAGTTTCGACGACGCGCTTCTTCGATACGCGATTCGAATCTCCTTACGGCCATC
Organism: Anoplius nigerrimus; assembly: GCA_914767735.1. Classification (NCBI taxonomy): domain Eukaryota; kingdom Metazoa; phylum Arthropoda; class Insecta; order Hymenoptera; family Pompilidae; genus Anoplius; species Anoplius nigerrimus. The sequence continues at coordinate 10,441,450 of OU612090.1, forward strand.
GCAACTAGAGGTGGATCGGTACCAGCTAGTCCTGCCCCTTTCACCCCCTTCCCCCTCGGCCTTTGATCATTCCTCACGTACTGGCAGCACTCGAACCCTCGCTCCCCCCTCCAGCCTCTACCTTCGACCTTTTCCTTGGACCCACCGGATACCCGCCGCTCTCCTCAATACCTTCTCCGTGCCTTCGCTTCCGAGTACTTGAGACTGTTCGACGGGAAAATCATTTCCACCGGACCCACCCCCCAATCTCACAAAGCCGAGGCTCGCTATTTTATTTTATACGACGCGCCGGAATGTCGACATTATTGCGCGAACAATCGTTTGAGAGAAAATCGTGAATTTCGGAGCGGGGCCGAGAGGTGGAAGTTTGCGGGCGTCCTTTGTCCCCTTGCACCGCTCTCTCTCCATACTCTCGTCTCGAGCGATTCCTTGGCGATTTACTCTGGCAGAGTTTCGGGATGCGACAGACAAAGTTTATCGATACAGCCCTCGCTGCGGCATCGAAGAGTCGAACTGCCGCAGCCGAGGAACAAACTATTACCGGCACCGCCAGCGTCGCTAGAAGCTAAAGGCCAGACAGAGAGAGAGAGAGAGGAAATGAAAGAAAAGCGTACGCTTAAACCGTGGAACGATTCACGAGCGAAAATCTTGAGTCGTGGCCTTCGCTCGGAAAAGTTGGTAGCGCGAAGTGGCGCAGGGATCAATGATATCGGCTGCGGCCAATATTTCCCGAAGGTGCAACACGCCCGAACACCGCCAGAATATTTATTCCTCCCGGTGGGATACTTTTTTTCCCGGAGGCAGGGTGCGTGAGTTCGCCGGCATCGATCGGACGTTCGCGGTTCGTTATAAGGCACCCTGGATAACGAAGCAACGAGGCGCGGTAATAACGGCAGCGGTGCATCTCTCCCGTAAACTGATCCCTTCCTTCATCAAGCTCGCGAATCATCCTGGTGCCACGAAAAGAAAGCCGGACCGCGTTACCGCCCCATCTCGAGCCTAATACGGATTTCTCCTTTCTCGCGTTAAGGGTGCCTTTCGAACACGGCCCTTATTTACACCTTCTCCGTGGCCCATTATCACCGACAGATCGAGTCGAGGATCGGGAATAGATTCAGGTCGAGATTCTTACGGTCGAGGTTCTCGAAAGGTTAATTTACGTTTGCCGGTAATAGTCCGATTTAATGAGCGAGCGCGATGGCGTAGGGCAGCCATTACTTTTTCTTTCAAGTTCGCCCCGAGACGGGACAATGCCTTGGGAGTCAGCGACTAATATACACGAAAGCTGGCAGCCCCTCTCTCTCTCTCTCTCTCTCTCTCTTCTCTCTCTACGGCACGTCGCCCATCCGAAGAAAGAGTGTCTTGCACCGTTTATAGCGAGCGTCGTTTCAAATTGCGAAAGTTTCGCATCTCGCGAGGAAACTTTTCTACATCCCCGGATGACTAACGCACGATAAAGCGGTAAAACGACGCTCCCCCCCCCCCCTCCTCCTCCCCCCTCTCCAGGGCGGCCGACATGCCTCTATTTTTTCAAGCCCTCGCCCCGCTCTACCTCTTTTTTCGTCACGCCATCCCTCCGGAGCCACTCTCTTTGCCGACAGTACGCAAGACACGCCTCGCAATAGGACAATTATTTATGGCGCCGCGTAAGTCACGTGCGAGTGACGCACCGAATACATCCGTATATCTGTACATACATCGTTGCCCGGCATCGCTATTTCGTTTAACAAATCGTCCGCATGAAGAATGATACCTGGGGTTATCGAATGTTTCTGCTCTATCCATCTCGCCCTCTCTCGCCCTCTCTCGCCCTCTCCCGCCCTCTCTCGCTCACGTTGGCCCTTGCGAGCCATAGGCGCGTTCCTCCCCGGAATGATATATTTTTCCAACAAATCATACTCCCCCGGCGTGGAAGCGTTCTGCGCGATTTGCCATTGAAGCTGAGATTTCGTCCTGTTCCCTCGTATTCGTTCGCTCGTTCGCGTTCGCTCGCTCATTGTTCGACTCATCGAAGTCAAATTGCGAGGGGGCGCGAAATGTCGAGAATTGTGCGCCAGCCCCCGAAGGCATATTAAATTCCGTAACGGAGACGTATTTTCGCCCCCTCCTGCAATCGCATTACCTTGCCTCCGTTGACAATTCTCTTTGTTAACGACGACGACGATTACGACTACGATTACGGCTACGACTACCACTGCCGCGACGACGACTACCGTGACAGCGGCAGCGACGGTGGCGGGAACTTTATAGCCGGGGCCAAAGTTAAATTCAGACGCGCCGAGTCACGGAAAGAATTCGCTCTTTCTTACCGGCTAAATTGCGTCAATGTTCGGATTTCGCGTTAATTGTTCCGTTCCTACGAATCGGCCAGAGGGTGGAACCCTCCCCTTGGCTTTACGATCATTTTAATCGCGCTGCACCGGTCGTCCACCGGCCCGACTCTGTTAATATCAGCGGGCAGTGGGGCTCGTAAATCACGAAGTTGGCAATTCGTTCGGTCGAGCGATTCGTCAAAAACGGAACAAAAAAAAAGAAGGAAAAGGCTCGTTTTTACCGGTTCGGGGGAGGGAAGGAACATCGCGTCGAAAGCCGGTGCTCCCGCGAATCGTTTGACAGTGAGGCGCGAACGGCAAGAACAGCCGAGCAGAGCGGTGCCATGGCTAGAGGGTAGAGGGAGGGTGGGTAGACGGGGTAGAGGGGGTAGTAGCTGGCTCGGGAATGGGTCGCGGCCCGGAGGGGCTGAGGGGCTGCATGGAAATGGAGGACGAGAGTGTGCCTTTGCAAATCGGATCGTAATTGCGGCTCCGGTTCCGTGCTCCATTAAAGGGACATGAATTACAGAACGCGCCACCACCCCCCCTTCGCCCGTAATTTGCCCGACCATTGGCAAATATTTAATCGTCGCTAATAACAATAGCGAGAAGAAAAACCCAACCCCCTCCCGATGGCGATCGAGATTTTTTATCGTTTAATTTTTTGCGGCCTGGTATCGACTGAACGCTTGCCACCCTCCGAAGCGAGCGTTAACGATTCGACCATTAATAAAGCCTCTTTGTAGAACCGACAAATTCGAAGGCTTATGAAATAAGTTCCACAATGGACAGCCACTCGACGGGAGCTATTCTGCGCGAGTGAGGGAAGGTTGTCCCAGTCAGATTAAAAACTTTGCACCGATAGACTTCAATTATTCGTCAGGATCGATTGGCAATATTAGACAAGCTCATTGTTGGGGTAAATTTGCCGGCGCCGAGTGAAAATTCATTTTGAGCAGAACGGACGGCGCTTGGCCTTTTTTGCTGAAAGGAGTTTAACAACGGGCGGAGGCATAGGGTGAGAAGGGGAGAGGGGGGATGGTCGCGTTAATATTTTAATCACCTGTTGAGCGGATCGGCCGCGAGTCTCGCCACGCGCGCTGCCCAACATACGATAACGTCCTTATTAACGGCGCGCCAACAGAATTTGTCTGCTCACCGTAGGGAAAACAATGTTGTCGCGTGACGTCAGTCTTTCGAGAGAACGCCGGCCGGAGGTCGATAGTACGGCACACAGTGCTCGCCTTGGTATCAATTGCCGGACAATGGAATAAGAGGATGCAACTCGGTGTAGTTCATCGTAGCGATGGAAAATTATTACTCCGTCTCTGGCCTTGGGAAATGAATAACGCTATCGGACTCGGCAGTCGCTATCGGACGCGGCCGCAGTCGATGCTTTGATAAAATCGTTCCCGAACTTGGAGCGAGAGTTTCGCGTGGGAGGGAAACTATTTGGCAAATCGGTTTACCGAGCGACTGTACGTCGGCGGGCTATCCGCGTGTAAATCAGCCATTAACTTGGCGACAATAATTGCTCCTCTGAAGCGTCCTACCCGCAGAGGCGGTCCGCGGTGAAGTCGGGCTTCGAGCTTCATTGCGAATCGCGGCAATCGTCCTTCCTCTCTGTCGCTCGTGCTCCTTTCTGGCACGCTCGCGTTCGCCCGTGTTCGCTCATTGGCGCGATAGAGCAGGTACGCGTGTTAATTACACACCGTGACACGGCGTAGACCGTGTGCAGGAGGATCCGTCGAGTGCGTTCCTCTTCACTCCAGGCACTCCCTGCCCTACCTGACTATCCTCCTGACTATCCACCTGACTATCCACCTGACTATCATAATAGCCGGCCCTCGCCCGAAAATCGTCCCTCCGCTGACTGTCACGCCGAAAATTCGTCGATCCCATTATTATTCGACGTATTGTCGCTCAGCGACGTTTCCCGATAATTGCCGCCTCCTCCTCGCTGAGAAAGGATGTAGAGAATGACATTTGCCGGGTAAAACTCGGCAGCCCGCTCGATTAGAGGAGTCGATGTGCCGAGATACGGCTCTTCTCTCTTTACGACCGGTTCGTCCAATTGTGCCCTCGTCCTTTCGCCGAGGACAAAAACAGAGAGAAAGAAAGAGAGAGAAAGAGAGAGGTGCGCTCTCACGTTAATTATACGCGCCAAGAGAGCCGGACGAAGGCGACTAATAAGCCAGACGAAATAGTGGCGATGATGAAAGAAACGATAAGCTGGGCGAGGATGGTGGCGCGGATAAGCGCGTGGAGATTCAGGCGGACCCTACTTACTCTGCCGGCTCAAGGTGCGAGGGAGTCAGATTTACGCTGGCCTCGTGTCTCGGGGCCGAATAACGATGGCATTGACAAGGAACGAGGGCTGCCCAATGAAGGTGAGATCAGCGTGCGCAGCGAGATGTAGCGTACGCTACAGTTGCGTTTATTAAAATACAGCGGGCGTCGTTAGGAAACTTTGCGGTAGGAAACAATGGTAGGTGCACTCGTAACTGATATTGCGATTGGAAGGAAGGAAGGAAGGAAGGAAGGAAGGAAGAAAGGAAGGAAGAATGAAAGGAAGGAAGGAAGGAAGGAAGGAAGGAAAAAGGGTTGGAAAAGTTGGCGATGAAGAGCGGGGCACTTGGCGGAGCAGACAGCGTTTTCCGCGCAGAAATTAAGTAACCGTGTACTCTGGCCCTGTTCAACTTTCATCCGGGGTAATTCCACGGGTAATACGGAACGGTTTGAGAAGGCGACGGCTCGAGGCAGGCCGAGCGAGCATCAACCTTCTCTTCTCTCCTCTCACCTCTCTCCTTTCCGCCGATCGACTTTTCCCGCAGTCGAATCGAATGCCGAGCTCGCGAATCCCGATAATCCTCGCAGGATAAAAGTCGGGAGGGGGTCAAGAGGGCGGCCGCCCCCGTACGGTAATTCCGAGTGAAAAGTCGCGATTCAGGCTTATTGCGAAATTTATAGAGGGTCGGTGGCGAGGACGTGATTTAATGCTGGAAATTAATAGAAATGCTGGGACACGATTAACACGGTGCAGCATAGAGACAGAAATAGAAAGAGAGAGAGAGAGAGAGAGGGAGAGAGAAGAGAGTCGTATCAGACTAAGAGAAATCGATCCTGCGGGATCAGCCCTTTCTTTATGCTCTCCTTCCTCGGGATATAGCCATTCCAGAGCTACTAGAAATTCTCTAGAGAATTTTCGCAACATTTTCGGCCCCGCAAAGATCAGGAGCGGCGTAGAGCGAGTCGGTGCGAGTCGGGGGTGGATGTATAGGGGAAGGGCGGTTAGTTCGGGCGCAGTCTTCGTGCGAGGAACTTCACAGCGGTTTGCTCGAATGTTTCGACCGGCAGTCGAAAGGAGCCCCGAAGCCCGGATCCTGATAATCCTGACGGGATAAACGTCCGAGTCGAGGGAGGAAGGAACTGGGTGGTAATACCCGGACGGAAAGTCAGGAGCGAAACTTTCTACCGAGACGCAGAGTGAGAAGATCGCAAGGCGCGCGCCCGCTTTAATGCTTTGCCGAAGAGAGTCCGGAGCATCACCTTGCACTCTCAACAAAGCCCTGATGCAACCCGGATTCTAATTCCCTCCGATAACCTACCCTCGCGCTACTTAATCAGTCGAACTTGGACGCCCGGCGAGAATGTCACATCCCAGACTTACCCCTTGGCTCACGATTCTATTCTGGAAAAGCTTCTGGGAAGGGTAGAAAGTCTTTCTTTTCTTTCTCGAAGAGGCACGGAATTGAGACTAAACTCGTTTCAAATATTTGCTCATCCGTTATCCGTCGAACAAACGATATCGATTCGATTTTTGAATACATACTCTACGATCCGGGAGGGACAATTTAATAATTCTAGCGGCAGTCTCCTCTGACAAACAGAGAGTGAAAGGAAATTGAATAGGCGGCTCGGCCGAAAGTTTGATCCTCCGTGATTTCATGCATATTGCGAGGAGGCCCTACTACCCCGCACCCACCCCTACCCTACCATCTCGCCCCGAAACTTCCATTCTTTTCTCTCGATTGGCTTCCACCGCAATCGAGTCGAACGCACCGGCCGCCCGCCCGGATTTCGATAATCCTTATCGAATAAGAAACTTTGACTCGGGAAAGGTAAATCCGAGTAAGTAATTTCTCGCGAGTCACTGTCCGAGGATGGAGCTCGGGGCTGGAAAAAAGAGGAAGTTTCGGTGTTCGAGGTCGATTTGTCGATCGAGAATGCGGAAAACATCGGCTTTCGGAAGGACAAACAAGTAAAGTGGGCGAGAAGGGAAGAGTTTTGGTTGAGTGAAGCGGAGGTGGGAGGGTGAATGGAGGGCGAAGGGGAGGGTGGAGAGTAAGGGTAGAGAGTGGGGTTCAGCAGAGAATGCACATTAAAGGAAAGAAGCAGCCGGCTGAATTTATTCCCGCGTACTTTCTACGTCGGTAGGTTGGCTGGCCAGGTTGACTGGGGAGGTTGGCTCGGGAAGGTTGACTGGGATAGGTTGACTGGGACGGGGCCCGGCGTTAATGGACGTACTCCAGCGCATTTGCCTTCGTCGTCCCTCTTAACGGACTTTTAATTTCAAAGTACGCTGCGCGCAACCCGCGGAGGGTACTCTTTTTGACACTTCTCGTGAAAGTAGGTGACGTTGCGCGAACGAGTAGGCGACAAACAGAACTCGACACTCTCAAACATCGTTAGGCAGAGGCCGTTCTTCGCGCGAGCGCCGACGGGAGAATCAGGTCGGAAACTGTAACGAAGACTGACTTTTTCAAAATCGCTCTTCCACCGACCATTTCCTCCCCGCACGCTCCGAGCTCAGGCCATGTTATTTCGCTTTATTAGGTTATCCTATTTCTCCGGAGTCGAGAGAGCTCGACCGTGGGCGACATGGCCAAGAATTATAGACACTTTTCCATCGCGCATTTCGTTAATCCCCTAATCGCTAATTGAATCACGCCCTCGTGGCCCAGCCCAAGCTCCGCTGTATAGAAATTGAACTTTTAATCCAGCTCCGGTATAAATTCCACCAAGTTCGTATTAGCGTAATCCGCGAGCTCGCCACGGAGGCCCTCTCCTCTCTGACTCGCTACTTTTCATTCGGCATTACCGAATCAGTTTCTCCTTTCCGAGTTCGTGACCCCTCCTCCAGCTAACCCCTCTTCCTCATCTTCCTTGAGTCCGGAGCCTTTCGTCTCGTTAAAATGATCGGTGCGCACGCTCTCGAATATTCAATTTTCACGCTGACGAACATGCGAGCGTACACAGGCAGGAAGTAGTGGGAACCAGGCGTGGAATATCGGGTGCAGCAATATCGATGCATCGAACGGTGACTGATCTTGGACGATCCGAACGTTAGCTCATTATCAACGTACGCGCACGCTTAATGATACCCAGTGCATAGGATAAAACAATAGTAGATGGCCAGGCATACTTGTAATGGAATGCGCGCAGCTGCCGCTCCGGCATAATATTACATTCCAGTAGACGTGCATACTGAATATTCTATGAATGATAGATATGCAGATATCCACGAGGTATTCATAAGGCGGACGTGCTGTTCTCTATATACATATGTACGTGTATAGATATATATTTATATATACATAAAGACACACAGGGATATAGAGGCAGATATACACATGCCGATATGCATCGAATATATCGTATGCCTAGCAGTCGATTAATAGAAGTTGTCTCATATTGAAATTGACCACTGCCAAATAATTGCGTTAAACGATTTGACAGTCCAGTAGCGTCTGCTCGTGTTATATTATATATCGAGATCGCTATTTAAGCGGCACACGGCGTCAAGTTCATAAATCTAACGACGTTCTGACGCTTTCTGTTCCAGAATTCCGGAGGTCTCGCCGTCGAGTTGTCCCCAAAATTAAGGGGCTAAAGTTCGAGTCAGGAAGTTCTCCGGCGCGAGGTGCTGTAGTAGGCGGGTGGCATGCTGCATTCAGCCACCCCTTCGATCCCATCAAACATTCAGCGGCCGGCGCGTCCGTACCGAATGAAAAGTACTCCCGTTCAAATCCCCTCGACTTCCTTTCGAACTTCCGGCTGAAACGCGCTCCTCCGCTTCCTACCGTCATATTTTCGAGATACCCCTCGGAGCCGCGTACACGCAAACTCGCCCGATGAATAGTAGAAACGGCGAACGGTTAGCTTCGCAGTATTTTTCGCTCGGCTCGCGATTATATCGGCTCGCAGAGGATAAATTTCTGCTACGGTCAAGTGGACGATCGGGACTCGAAATCGAACCCGGCCCCGCTTAAGTCCCTCCTCCATTTGCCCGCTCCATTTTTCGCTTCTCTTTATCCCTATCCTCGACGACCCATCCCTCCTGTCGAAGGACCTCTGCAACCCTCGCGACCCCTCGCAATTGCCGAACTCGGAAGCGGGCGAAATCGAAGAGGACTTTTGCTAAAATTAAGCGGACGTCGCTTCCTTTGTTCGCGCCCAAGCGAAGAGGCAGGAAGATCCCATTTGCGAGGCCGCATCCCGTAATAGACCGAAAAAGCCGCGGTACGGACGTGCACTTTGCCGGCCTAAAAGATTGGTGGCACTTGGAGGAGAGACCGCAGAATAGGAAGGCAGGAGGCAGGGGGGAGGGAAAGAGGGTCTGCGGCGAGGAAGAGGGAGGTTCGTGGGAGGTTCGAGGGGATGCCCCCATGACAAGAGGGCGGCAGGTGGTGATGTCTTGTTGCTGCTGGTGCTGCGAGGGCCTGGAAGGGACGAGCGGTGCCGGCGCGGCTAGTTCGAGTGTCGTCCTCGGTGCTAACGGGGGGGGTGCCTCGGCCAGTACGGGGGTGGTAGACCAGAACGGTACGGCCGGCAGTGGTCTTGGCTTCGCGTCCAGTTTGTCGGCGATGCTCTCGCTGATCGTCGTCACCGTGGCCATCAGTACCGGCGAGTGGCTTCTCACCGAGGAGAAACTCCCGAAAACGTCATCGAACGCCTCCGTCGAGCCGGACAGCAAAGTCACTTACAGCGGTCTCTGGCGTGTCTGCGTCGCCATAAGTGAGTCACCCTTTTCTTTTTCTTTTTCTTCTTCTCTTTCTCTCTCATTCTTCGCCACCTTGTCCCCTGCCTCATCCCCCACCCCTTTGATCCATCGAGCCGAGGACATTGTGCCGATTCCAATTGCGAGGTGACGAGTGGCCATTAAGGAAGTTCATAGAAATCGGCCCCGCACAAAGGGGGCGACGATGGAAATTGAAAAACTCCCCGGTCCTTCGAGGGGTAAATTGCTCCTCGGAAGATCAGCCAGCCGCTGTGTGTAGCTTTCGCGAAAGTGCATTCGAGCCGCCTCAAACGAGCTAAATTGTATCCGAGGAAATCTAATTCGGTGCCATTTGAGCTTTGTACTGCATCGCGAACCGTGTCAAAGGATGGGCAGCCTCTCATCTAACGGCGAGAGAGACCCGTAGCGGTTACACACCTACGACACACGTGTCCCTCACTTATCCTCCAAGATTAGAGCTATCCTCCTACACCTTTCCCTACTACGTCGCTCTGTCCCTGCGAAAGGACAGAATACAGCATCCGCCGAGAGTGGCGCCGCGAACAACTTGTTGTCACGTGACTGTCGACTTAACGAGAGACAACGCTTTTAGCTTCTCTATCATAGTTAGCCAAAGGAAAGTTTGTCAGCTGCGATTCGAAACGTTCCTTAAATTTAATTAATAATCGATCGTAAATTAACTGCCAACGAATAAGTATTGGGAAATGTCTATGGTTGAGGTGAGGAGCAAAATAATATATAGACCTTTTGCCAAAAACCGATGGTCGACGGATCGGATCGCCCTTTAGCTACCTGGTAGGGGGTCAAAAAAAACTCAGAGAGCCGTTTTCCGTTGGTCGAAATTCGCATTAGTTTCGGAGTTACAGCCAAAAAACCATCGGAAAAATGGAGGTTGAAAAATGGGTAAAAATTGAAAGTCTTTCCCTCGACTTGTGGACATGCATACTGAAAGAGAATCGAAAGAGGATCACAAAAATCGCAACCGGAGCCTTCTTAGTGCAATAGTTTCAGAGATATGGGTAAAAATGTGTCAAAAAATGACGAAAAATGGACATTCCCCCGATTAGGCGGTATAAGACTGTCTAATAGCTGAATTGTTCTGCTATGATGTAATAGAGGGATGAAAAAGCTTCAAAAAAAATCGCAACCGGAGCCTCCTAAGTGCAATAGTTTCGGAGATAGAATGAAAAATGTGTCAAAGGAGAGAAAAACGCTTTCAGGCTCTTTATCATAGTTAGCCAAAGGAAAGTTTGCCAGCTGCGATTCGAAACGTTCGTTAAATTTTCTACCCACCCTTCGCGACTTGTTTAAACTTGTGAAGTAAAGGGCGAAACGTCCCTCTCCCTTTTTTCTTCCTTTCGAACGCCAAGCGTAATAGCCGTTTTGACTTGTGGCCTCGCTTCTTTTTGGCGAAGCTAACCCCGGCCTCGTTTCAAAAGCGGACAACTTTGCCGAAGCGGAGTTTAGTACCGATCAGTCGACTTTCCCAATGAGGCAGCGCTGTTTCCCAACTTTTTCACTACGCCCGCCCTTTCCGCCGATGCGACAGAGTTTTCTGTAAAGCAATCCCGTCACAGAGCGAATCTCGATGCGAGAATTCCACCTTTCGAGGGTGAACAGATGGCTGTTGCGCAACTTTCCTCCAAAGTAGTGGAAAAATTGACAGGGCGGCCTGTTCTTACTCTACTCTGTAGGGAGGTAATACCAGTATTATGAGGAGTGAGAGAGAGGGTCGCTCTCCCTCTCTAGGACAATATTAGCTGGAGAAATTTCACGTTTGGGCAAACAGTCGTTGCATGGGCGGCGAATTGCCACTTCGGAATTCTCGCTCGAAATTGTCGCGACCTTGCGACTTCTGGTATCAGCCTCTCCATCCGGAGGGTGCGTTCACGGCACCCTCGCGAGAATGAGGTTGCGAAAATCTCGAGTGGATTTAGCCCGGGAGTGCCTCATCCCCCTCCCAACCCTCAGACAGCGGAGAGAGAACGCATTTGCCGGCAGGCTAATATTCGTAAAGAGTCGTCGAGCTCTCAGTCGAAATACCTAACGAAAGAGCCTGATCGGATTAAAGGGGCTGTTTTGATCGAGCGGAAGGCCAATTGACGCCTTTTACGCCTGCTTAACAAATCCCACCAGCGCTTAATCCCCCGCACGTCTGAGCGAATAAATAAAGCTCTCCTAGACATTCATGGATCTACGGATTTATAACTGTCAGGCGAGGTACCTATCTGCGTGCCTGCAGCCAACCAAACGAATTCGCAGGCGAGCCTCTCGATAGGCACTATATAGGTATACCTACATGCGAATGTACACCTAAACAGAAAGGAGAGCAGTCGAGATCGACCGATCTTAGCTCGAGTACGTCATCCGTCAGATCTTTGATTCTTAACCGGAGAAAGAGCCTTGAATCGATCGAGAAGTGGAGAGAGGAAGTGAGACAAAGCGATGGCAAAGGATGAAAGCGACAGAGTCGGATGGCAACAATTGGCTGGAACGGATAGAGTAGGTGTCGGCGATGATTGAATGAAACGGTGCCTGCGTAACTGGAAGAAACGTTTCTGTCCTCGGCAGTCGCACGATATAGGTATATCGACTCGATGCCGAATGAGATAATGTCGGACGAACGATTCTTTCGTCGGGATGGAAAACAATCGGACTCCATTGGGGACGATGCATTACGATATTGCGCGGCGACATTACGGCATCGATAATGCTCCGATATGCGAACGATGCTTCATCGTTGTCTACGAGTGATCATCGGGCATTACCGAGGAACCGTTCCTTCCACTCCCATCGAGGAATAACGACTTTTCGTCCACTCGACTCGGACCACTTCATCCATCCTTCTAATCGCATCTTCCGAGATTAAAGAACTCTGCCTCTCTGCCGGATCGATCGTAAATCTACGTTTCGACTAGAACGTCTTTCCGCCGGGTTAAGCTCGATCGTTGATCGCCAAAGTGGAAATCGTTATCAACGTTAAACGTGAAAAGGATTTAGCAGAATGAAAGCTCCACTCGACGGAATTTATCCTTCTCATCTACATAGTCTAATAATAAAAGAGAGTAGGCAAAGCTCGGCGCAGTTCAGCTATGAGAGAATTGTTGTTTGACGTAATTCATGTCTCCAGGCCCCTCTCGAGGCTCGCGGCCGATTCTTCTCTTTCCAACTTCTCTCTCTCTCCCACCTATTACCGGAGCCGGCTTTGCAAAGTTTTCGAGAGAGAGAGAGAGAGAGAGAAAGAGAGAGCGGATCGCTACGCTAGACGGAGAATGAGAGGAGATTTGCCGACGAGCCGGAAGCGGAGGGCATTTAGTCGGCAATATTCCTAAAGCATTGTCAAATTCCACTTGGCCTCCCCGAGCGGAGAAGTGGCGCTCTCTCGGACGAGGATTGCCGGATCGGAACTGGGAGTAAATAGAGCGAAGATTCATAGTCGGCCGTAGTAACGAAGTACGTACACAGGAACAATGCGTAATTTCGCGTTGCGCTTTGAAGGAAGGGCTGAGCTTTCGGATAAATCACCGATGGAGTGGAAGAGCGTAGGCTGGCATCATCCTCCTGCCCATAGGCAGATATGTAGCTCCGAGCCTCGGCACTTCTCTTCGGCATCTCTGTTCGGCATCGTCATCGTCGGGACGCCGCTTTGTCGAAGGAGAGGGTAACGAACGAAGAGCGGATACAATGAGGCATCGTGTCTAAGCATAGCGCCTATTGTCGCTTAGACACAATGACTAATTTCCCTTTGAGAGTTTGCCGGAGCGCGCAACAAATTGTTGATGAAGACGGGGGTGAAGGTGTAAGTAGGCATGAATCCGCGAAATTACGTCTCGCCGAGAGTGAAACAGAGAGAGAGAGAGAGAGAAACAGAGACAGGCATTGTCCGAGAAACAGAGACAGGCATTGTCCGAGAAAACAATGCGAGCGAAGAAATTGCATCTGCAATGAGTGGAGCTCCTTCCCTTGAACACTTTACATTTTTCTCCTAAATAACGGAACGGGGGAAAGGTGGCATAGGGGAAACTAGCGTCAAATTTTGCCCAGGCAGCGTAAAGCAAGCGCCGTTAGGAGGACGTACGGCTAGGAGAAATAGCTGCTCGCGACCATTTGCAAAGCTGTCCCTAGAGTTTCCGTCGGGGCGACACTAACTGGCATTCGGTCATTAATACAAGTTGCAGCCTCCATGAATCCGTCCGCGAAGCCAATTCCACGATGGAAGTCCGTAACGTGCCTCGAATTTCGTATGATGCCGTTCCTGCCCTCCTCGGTCCTAGCTGCCGCCATTTCTGTTTCTCGATGTTGAGAGATTTTCCACTGTCGACGAATTTAGGGAAACTCATTCGACTGGATTTCGCCATCCCTCGAGATGGCATTTAGCCGGTAATATTAGGAAAGCGTTGTCGGATTCCGGTCTCGGCCTCTGCCTCTGCCACCGCCTGACGTTGCCACTGGATGGGAATGGCGTTAGGGTGGATGTCGTCAGGGTGGATGTCGTCGAGGGGATGGCATTGGGCGATGGAAAGTCGGTTCTCAGCTGGGAGGAAGCGGAGGGTAAGGCAGCGGAGGAGGACGGCGGCGAGGAGGACGGCACAGTAGGTCGGAAATGACTCGTTAGCCAGGGCACCGGAAACCACTCTCCTTCTGCTACCGCCATCAGGCATTCCCAGTCCGCGCCTATGACGACCGATGCCCCTTGGCTACGCCTGCAGTTCAAAAATAAAGCGAGAAAAATGAAGAAGTGAAATGGGGAATCGGCGGCAGCGAAGGACGAAGCTACCGCGTATAACTTCTTATCGCACACAAATTTCTCCCACCACGTACATTCCCTCTCTCTCTCTATCTTGTCGGCTTTCATTCTTCTGGCGGGCTTCCTCTTGAGAGATGCCCTTTTTCAAATTCTCAGACGTTGTCTCTGACTTTATCGTCTCGCGATTGTCCGAATGAATCGGCGCGTGACTAAAATGTGGGCCGATGGACGGATAAATAGCTGGGACCCGCTCACTTTTAATGGGCCACTTCTCCGACAAAGAGTCCCGCTGACGTTTCAAAGAATGGGGGGGGAAAGAAACTTTCGGCGAAGGCCATGTTTTATTAACAGCACTCCGTCGACCGCTGTAACTGGCTAAGCGACTTAAACCCTCTGCCTCGCTCGATATTTCCATTGATGAAAATATATATCTATTCAGCCATAAATACTTCTCATTATGTTCTCTCTTTTTGTTTTCATTGCTTCACCTTTTCTTGCTCCCTTCCTCTGCAGCTTCATATTATGTAGAGGAAACGGCACTCGCGACAGCTTTTATACGTCTGATTCGGTGGTAATTGCACAATGCCCAAACAAATCGACGGTGAGAGACTTCGTTTACCCCTAGATGCAATTTCGTTCCAATCGAGGAACTTTCCGTTAATGGATTCACTTAACTCCCACCGATTTTGACTCATGACTCAACCAACCGCGCTCGTATTCAGCCATTGTCTAGACGTAGCTGCACAGTCCCGTGGGAGGATGAAACAAGTTTCGAGAGGACGATTTATTCCTTTAACTTATTACCATCGCCAATCGATCGATCCTTAACATGTATTACATTACTTTACGTTGTCGTATATTATTATATTGCGACATTTGTTTTCTTTTCATCGGTTCGGTTAATGTTCGCACATTTTGTAGGATTATTCAATGTAGATATTTTTACTGTGTGACACTTTCTCGACTACCCTTACATGAATCTAAGCTTACTGCATTCAGTTACGTATGTTTGAATCATGTATGTGAATTTTTATGACACGTAGTGGGTGAGTGCCAATATTGGTCATGATGTAAAAGCTGCTTAAGTAGCTTACGCTATTAGTATGTACATGGGAAATCCAAATACCATACATTGTGCATCCCGGAGCTGGGAAAACATAATATAGTCAAAGTTATAATAAATAAGTGAGGGAAATTTTAAGTAACGCTGTAAATAGCCGGAGAATGAATATTGGGGAATTTCTATGGTCAAAATGAGGAGCAATATAATATATGGACCCGATATGGCCGAGCCTTCTAAGTGCAATAGTTTCGGAGATAGAGCAAAAAATGTGGGAGAAATCGTTGTAAAATTGACCTTTTAACTCCTGGATCGTATATACCGTTCTATGGCCAATTAATTTCTCAAATAAACAAGGATTTACCTCGTATGAACAAAAACCGTAATTCGAATGTGCATATCGTGGCAATAATACCAGATAAGTGACAAAGGATAGGTGAGAAAATAATAACCGTTGCAGATTTAGTTGGCTGCGCTACGAACAATACCATAGCGCACGTACGCTCTTATTAATTGCGGTATCATTATGTTGCGGAACGTCTATGTATCCGGTTACGGTTCTCCGAAGCTTTTGTATTGTAGGTAATGCCGCGGTCAATGCATAAAACGTAACAAAGAGCGACAAATACGTTGCCATTGTTACACCGGCGATGGAAATGTTGCTTTTTGATACGGTACACTTTACGAACCTATACTGTCTGGTGCATACCGAGAACGTACAGTTATTACATTCCGCAACAGGAGAATGCACTTTGCCGATAGAGTCGTAGTTGCCGCTCTTTGTGCATCGGGATGTATTAAGTGCGATAGACGACTTTGCGGAAACATTTTTTCTCTATCTTCGCGGAAAGAATGGAATGTCATAGGAGAAGGGAAAAAATTTATTTAAGCCGTTCCTTCCCATTGTCGATAATGTACATATATTAATTTACAATTGTGTGGAAATAGCGATGAAAAGCTTGAGAAGGCACTGGTAAGGTGGTAAATGTTTAGAAGATACTTTGCGTTTTGAATAACTCCCGCTTTTCACAAAATCATGAACGAGGGTAGGACAACCCCATCGGACTTCATCCCTCATCGAGCGATTTCTCATTCCGTACTGGGTGTACATGAAACTGCGCAGGGTTAGATTTTCGGTAGCGGAAGCCGGATGTGACGGCGAGGGGAGTGCAAGGGCGGGGGGGGGGGGGGGAGGCGGAGTATTACGGAAATCTTTCGACGGGAAATTCTTCGGCAGGATTCGCTGTACATTTCCGACAGATTTTTTTGCGGAAGAGCCCGTCATCTGACGGGCCGCAACAATTTTCGAGACACCCTGTAAATATGTGGGCAAAGGGATGGGCAGGGGAGGAGTGGGGGGAGGGGATGGTAGGAAGGAAAGAGGAGGGATGGGGAATCGGGTTGGCAAGCGTGGAACAGTCATTTCCGGTTCGTGCCGGAAGTCGGCCGTATTGCCTCCCTTCGACGTTCGAGAATCGATATTCCAGAATCGTTGCTGACGAGCAGCGGGAGAAAGAAATAACAAAATAACGTGGTGAAGCGACGAGTCTGGCATAAAGGACGGCTGTGACGGGTTAAAAATTGAGGGGCAGGTATAAACTGCGGGAGGGTGTAGACCGCAATGAGAGTCTATGCAGATCGGAGAGTCTGCGAGTCATTGACGCCGAGAAAGAGAGATAGAGAGAAAGAGAGAAGGTGAGTGAGAAATGTATCGAAATTCTCGAGAAGTTCGCCACGGCTAGGCAAAGTAAATAGGATCGGACTTTCCGGAGTGCAATTATTCTTGGCGACAGTCTTTTTCGCGACAGGAGAACGACTCCCGCGAGGTGGAGGAGGGTGAGGAGGGGGTTGGTGGAAGCAAGAGAAGGAGGAGAGGGAGGAGAGGGAGGATGAGAGGAGCGGAATTTTGGCCGTTAGCCCCGAGGGTACTTCCGCGTTCACGGTCGAACGAGCAAAGTTGGTGGTAGTCGAGGCCTCGAAGAATACGATCGGACCGAAGTCTGGGATGAAGCCAGCGGCGTCTAATTCGCGTAGCAGCCGAAGAGGAGGAAGGCAGGGGGAGGGAGGGAGGGAGGGAGGGAGGGAGGGAGCTCCGCTTGGGGGGCGAATTTCTGGCCCACCCGTGTACCCCCGGGGTGACATTATTTAACGTTAGGCCAGCTAATTGTTACAAACGGCGACGTGTTTACGAAGGCAACACGGCGGCGGCGGCGGCGGCGGCGGCGGCGGTCTCCTCCCTCGCAAAGGCCATTACGCCATTAAACATGGGCCAACTGCATTTGTCACCGCTCAACTTTCGAACTAACGTCAAGTTATAAGCCGTAATGTCAGTGCGTAATAGGCGCGTCGGATATTCCACGCACCTTTTTTTCTCGCCCCCTCGCCTGGCAGGGCAGTTTAAATGAAATTTCGTCATTCTCCCCAAATTGGCACCGCTCAAGCTGGACATTGTACGTCGAAACGTTACTTCATCCCGCGGAGCACTCTTTTTTTTTTTTTTTTGGTCGCTGAACGAGCGGGCGCGAATTGCTCTGTCGTTTAGCGGAAAAATCGTGGCGCATTGTGCGTGCGCTAACGACGAGACCGTGCGACGCACGTGCCAGGGTAGGTGGGAGAAAAAAAGAGGTCGGGCGGGGGCGAAGAGGAAAGGTAACATTTAATTTCTTCCCCCCGCAGCGATCTCTCTTTTTGCTCGAAAAATATTCGTCATCCGCGTCTGGCATCTCGGCGACTCAAACTGTCCGGAGAGAATTGAATGGGATTTTTCAGCCGGTGCGGTTGGCGCGACGAAAAATGACGATTCCTTCCCTCATCGGGCGTAACTGTATCTACTCGCAGCGTGGGAAGTGGGTGTACATGGGCAATTGGCATGGGTAAGGCATGAAACGGCATGAAACGGCATGAAACGGCCTCGATTTTTCCTCCGCATCTTACGGGCATCGTATGTCCGCGAATCCGACAGTCGTCCCACCCCTCCGTCCTCCCCTCAGGAGAAGGAATCCATAAAGCGTGTAATAATGATTCGCCGCGAAAAGGAGTAGATGGCAGGCTCCCAAGAACGTGCAACTTGCCGAAATTCGATGCGAATCAGCTCGCGAAACTGGGACAAAGAAAAAGTTGGTCGTGGAACTCGACGCAAGCTGATAATTCGGATTGATCGCCGTCTCGATCTTGGCACAAGGTGCTGACCGCGATCGTGGGAGGCTGTCAAAGTCATTGGGGGGAAATGGGCGGAAACGCTTTGACGACGAAGCGTGGCTAAAAGTCTATATCCGTGCAAATGAAATAGCGAACGGTTCGTCTGACGAATCGGAATTTTGAGAGGATAGCTCAGGCACGTGACAGGCCGAGCTGGGGTGGTGGGGTGGGGCTGGAGGCCGAAATCGGATGAAATGCAGAGAGTTCGGTCGGCGGACGCGTGGGAGGAGTTGATCGCGGCGTGTTTGGAGCGCAATCTTTGGGGAAGCTGGCGCGTAGAGGGGAGAGAAAATTTGGTCCCGCGGAAGAGCGAGCTTGCGGAGCGCGCTGGGAAAAATCTCATTTCTCCGGGCGAAATATGGCTGAACACGTGACGGCTAAGAGGGAAATCTAAATGCGCCGTCCATTTTCCCCTCGACGGCAATGTCCCTTTGGTGAAAAATAATCTTGCCGGAATTTTCGGGGGGCGACACGGTAGGGAACCGCCTGCTTTTCTTTCGCCGACAGCCTACAGCCGAGGAGAGGAGAATTCTTTCGAATATTCCCAGCCTCTAATATCGACGCTAACGCGAAATGAAAATCTCAAGAGCGAGACAAGTTTCCCATAGACGTGGGCGAGTGCTTAGTCTTTGAAGGACAAACCGCTGATTCCTCCGACGAGAGCGCACCTTCCGCCGAAGGCAAAAGGAGAGTAGAGAACGAAAGACTGTGACGGTGGGTTAGGGCGAAATTGAAGGAGAGGGAAAGAGGTATGTACTCGAATCGATGGAGAAACTCGCGAGCCAGCCGAGTAACTTTAATCAAGCCGGCTGAAACGTCATCCCAATTAGCTGAGACAGCGGCGGAGACGCGGCTGCCGCTGCCGCTTTAACAATTTCGAGCGCGTAACCAATTATCCCCGGATGGAAAGGGAGCTCGTCGATGCCCATATAGGCCATCGGATTCGATCGAACCGAGCTCGTCTCGAAAAGTGCTGAAATATCGTCCATGGCGGATTTCGCGTGCGGTCAATTTTTCGTTACACGCGCCCACGCGAGCCTCTCTTGATTTTATCCGAAATAGCCGGCCAAAAAGAACAGGTAGGACACATTTCGCAGCCCATTTTCGGTGTGGCCAATTGTTTTATCGGACAGAACCGAAAGCGATGTTTGCCTGCCCTACGTGGCTACGCTTGATTTTACGCTCGAAAAAGCAGATATGGCGCGATGAGTGGGGAACAAAAATTATAAGGATGCCAAGCTTATTTTAATTTCCAATCTCTCGCCCTCGCTCTACCTAGGGGGTGGGAGGCCGTAGGGTAGTCTTCCGAGAATGGGCGAGAGGTGAGAATATTGCTTTGCGCAAGATGAACGGGCGCGCGTTGTCACTCGAATCGTCGAGTTACGAAATGGAACGGGGGCGGCCGGGGAGCGGGAAAGAGGGAAGAGGGAAGAGGGAAGAGGGAATGAGGATGCGAGACGCATTCGAAATTCACTTAACGAGCCCGCCATCCAGCCAGTGCGACGCACCTACCCCGCGCTAACCAAACACCCTGAATATCTGGTAAGCGAATTCTAAACGCGAGGCGAGATATCTCGAAGAGGACGAGGACGGAGCGGAGGACAGAGTGGAGGATCGAGTGGAGGGGTAGTAGCCGGAGAACGAGTCTGCCGAAGCGCCGTTAACAAGCGCCCTTAAAATTAACAGACGGCATCGATTTCTTCCCCCCCGGCGCGTCGGATCTCTAGCAGCGATCAAGCAATTTAGCTCTCGCGCTGCGAATACATTCATTTTGCCCGCCCTCGCCGCCTTTATGAGACCGAGCTCTCTTTCATGCAGCTCGCCTAATTATATGAAATTGTCAAAGGGGGGTAATGCAGAGTCATTAGGTATGCCGGCCTCATAGAAATGCACAAGGTATTAATGTTTTTTCATCCTCCTCTCCTTTTTCTCTCTACCTTAACGAATATCGGCGTTACCGAGCTGCGAGATGTAGGTGTATATTTCGTAGCTGATGGTACGCTTGTTTCTCTCGGTCGCGAGAGGTGCGAGATGCAGTGGAAGCGGTAGTGGGAGAAGGTAGTGGGAGAAGGTAGTGGGAGAGGCAGTGGAAGAGGCAGAGCGAGAGGCAGACAGGCTCTGGGCGAGGCGAGTAGCCATAGATGAGGGTAAGCGTAAAATCCATGAGCGTAGAATGCGGCGTATAGAGAGTATGGCCGTATAGAGAGTAGTTGGAGGGAGGGGAGGGGGGGGGGGGTAGCGGGGAGCTGCAGGGGTGGATGCGCGTATGCGGATGCCAGCTGGTCAACCGTGAAATGACATCTTTGCGCGCGCCCGCGCTAGTTAGCCGCGCTCAAAGTTCATAGGTCACAGGATGCCAGCGTCCTTTGCTACCCTCGTTTCAATTAAACTCGAACCTGAAAACGAGATGAAAGGGACACTATTCCGCGCCGAATCCGGAAGCGGGATGAATTCACGCCTGGAACGAGGCATACAAATTACTTCCGTTAGTCGGTCTCAATCCGCTGTTCCGCTGCAGCGAGGTAGACTATACAGTCTACTTTGTAACGGACGCCTTTTCTTCCCCCCTTTTCCGCCCCCTTTTCTTCCCCCCTTCCTTTCATATCTCGGCTGCTATTTATTCGCGCCGGACAAAGGGCCGCTCAGTGCCGATTATCGCCGATATTAAATCCTCATTATCTTCCGCGAGGCGTTTCCGGCCTCGAGCCAATTATCGATCGGCGCGCGCCTTTCATCGGAGGAACTCTCGTCACCTGTCCAACGATAGCGACCTCGATGTCAAAGGTGTCTCGAATCAGCGATGCAAAACATTGAGGCAGAGCGGTGGGGCGACGTCGCCGCAGATCATGTAACGCGTCCCGTCCTAACGGTCGACGTAATTTTGACGTCGCGCCAAAAAGCTCCAATCCCAGCCAGCCAGCCAGACATGGCCATGCAACCCTTCCCCCCCCCCCCCCCCCCCCCCTCACCCTCCCTCTTTACGCTATCGCGACGCAACAAACACTCGTATATCATGACCATTTACAAAAGATTAAAATCCCTCCGCCATGGCCGGGGGGAGGCGAGCGAATTGACTCTTTGTTCGCCGGCTTTAAATCACGCGAAATCGCGTCAAAGGACGTCATCGACTCGTCGTCCTCATCAATCTCTGATAGTCGAAAGAGATTTGCAAACGAATTTTCCGACTGGGCGAATATATTTATTTTCTTTCTCCCGTTGCCCCGGCGCGGCCCGTTTTTTTTTGTTTTAAATGACGTGATGAAACCCCCTTTCAGGCATGGCCGGCCAGAGTTTTATGGAGAAAAAATTCATTAGGATTACACGTTAACGCGTAGGCGAGCCGTTTTCATTAAGCGAGATAGGCGAGCATGGATACCGGTAGTTGGCCTGGCCACCGTAATGGTAATTACGAGACCGGTGATATTAGTAATACTAATACCGGACAGGTCGTGACTTTATGCTTGACAAAACGCGGGAGGGTAAGGGAGGGGGTGGATGGTAGGTGAAATCCCACAGTGGATATCGAGCCGTGAATGTCCCACCGCGAATATCTCGCTATGTCCGTCACCGCAAAAGAGAATTGGGATGACGATGGACCGGGAGAGATCAGTTAGGGTAGAGACGGAGAAGTAGGATATAGGTATCATGAGCCCAAAGGGGACCAGGGTGGACTAGGCACACGCGAGGTTCGAATTTCACGTTACTAGCTTGCGCTACGCTGGCCAAGGACTTTGCATAATTCCCTGAGTGAAAAAATATTTCTGCCCATCGTGCTCCGCAGGCTCCCGTAATGGGGTAAATTCGACGGAATTAGGTGAAATCGCGATGGGGCGGGAGTCCGTCGAATATTCGGGGTGCAACATGGAGCTGCAACATCGAGCTTCAAAATCGAGGCTCAGCGTCGAGCACTTGATAGCCGCGGTGGTCCGGCCATATTCCTAAAATTAGAAGGCAGCCGACTGTGGGCGAGAGCGTATTGAAGCTATCCCGCTGCACATACGTTCCTACCGTCCTACCAATCCTAGCATCCTACCATCCCACCACCCCATATGGGGTGGAGAAGCGCACGAGGTCGAATAGGCGCCCTCTCTCGTAAATATTATCACTGGGCCCACAGGAAAACAGATTTCGCAAACCGGAGAGAGTCCGGATCGCTGCCATTTTGGGCGTGATCAATTTTACGGAGAACCGAGTGCCAATATTTGCCCGTCGAAGCACTGTCGTCGTTTCGATCTGTAAATAATTTTCCCCGATCACTTTCGCACCATTTTCATTGCATTTTCGCTGCCCGCTCACCCCTTCGGCGGGGTTAGGGGCAACAGGATTAAATGGAGATTTATCAACGGTACAGCGGCGGACAGTGTTTCCTAGCCTCTGTCCACATTGTGTTCCTTTAGTCGGATATGTTACCGCGGACGATTATTTTTGTAATTCGTCCGCTCGTTGATGGACGAAAGAAAGCGATGTTCCTTTAACCGGATATGTTACCGCGGACGATTATTTTTGTAATTCGTCCGCTCGTTGATGGACGAAAAAAAGCGATGTCAAGAGGCAGAGGATACAAACCTCAGTCTATGATTCTCCATAGAAAACTCCAAACAAATTGACACAATAAATATCCTACTCATATAGCCGAGCATTGTCACCTCTCATGCGCGCACACACGCATGAAAGGACGTGCGTGACAGTCCGCGGCGACTGTAAACGAAACTTTCACTCTACCGTATTGGCCACTTCGATCTCTATGAATGACTCGTTCACATGCCTTTTTCCTTCTTTCCCCCTTCGGGACCAATCAGTTCCGCCACCCGTACGAAAATGGAATCATTCCAGCTGCCGGAAAATTCGACGCGTCAGTTCTCATGGCGCGGTGAATGAAGGCGGCTAGGAGGGACAAGGGGGGAGGTGAACGAATAGAAAACAGAATGAGCAAAACGAATAACGAGGATGAGACGGAAAAGTGAATATTCACCGACCACTGCGGTCGGCGGAACGCAAACAGGGGTGGAGAGGCTGGGGAGTCTCCCTTCTTTATTTGCCAAATACTAACACCGCGTAGGCATTGATTTATTTTGGTAGCTCGATCACTTGAGACCAGATTTCTAATCGAATGTAATTGATTTGTTTTCAGGCTCGCGGATGGAGTACGAGTGCTCGAGCATCGACTATTTTCCGAACGAGGAGTACAGTCCCGACCCGAGCGACTCGACAATGGCGATACCATGTGAGTAAGCTCTCGGGAGGGAAAAGTGGAGGAAAGGCGAAAAGTTCCCATTAGCTTCCGATAACTGATATCGGCGGAGTGGGGCTGCGCCGGTAGTTTCGAGAGGACAGAAAGTGAAAAATAATAGAATTATCCGAGGTGCAGGATAAATGATGCGCGTGGGGGAATGCGAAAGACATAAAGAGAGAGGAGAGAGAGAGAGAAAAAGAGAGAGAGGGGGGGAGGAAGGTTGGGCTGGAAAAGTTAAACTGTTCCACGGAAGGGGTGGGCGAGCTCGTCTTTTCACGTTCCAGCCATTCATGCAACATTCATGCAACATTCATACCGCGGGCATTAAGCGCGACCCTTTTTTGCATCAAGTTCAGGTTGACGCTCTCGTTTAATTTAAAGGTAAATCGAATCGCGGTCTTGACCAATATAGGAGAGAGGAGGTGGGGGCCGCGAAGCGGGGCGAGGATGAGGAGGAAGTGGGATGGGGAGAAATTGGTCGATACCGGTTTAAATTAACTTGCCGTCGGTTCGCCAGCGTCAAACGACGCGAACGAATTACAAGCGAATTGCGGCACGTATTAGCAGCGCGGGGGTGGCCATCGGAAGGCGAGATAAAGGCAAGAAGAGCTTCTGGAAGGAGGATTCCATTTTAGTTGAACTCGAGGCGTTGTTTCGGACAACAACGGTGGATGGGAAAAGAAAAAAAAGGTGGCGGATAAACGGAAAAACGGGAGTTGGGTTAATAGAGCGCGAGAAAGAGACACGGCTTTCGAGTCGAAGAGATGGAGGGAGATGGAGGGAGATGGAGGAAGGTAGAAGGGGTGAGTGAGAGAAATGGAAGAGGACGATGTCCTTGATTAGGTGTCGTCCGTTTTGCAGCGGAAGGGATCGTGACACTGCCTCGACGACGCTGACGCCGACGCCGACGACAACGGAAAACGACAAGCAACGACGCCCCCGACTACAACGACGACAAAGTTCGCCGGAGCGGAGAGAGAATACTCCGGCCTGAAAATACTACCGATGATGAACGTCCGCCCCCGTTTCACGCCGCTGCCACGAGGCAAACGCACCGAAGTTGGCGCGGCTACGCCGTGAGCGGAGAGAGAGATAGGGAGAAAGATGGCCGGGAAGATGGGCAGAAAGATGGAGAGAGCGCGGTTTATTAAACCTCGGGATATGTCTCGGGGATGGAACGTGCGAGGGCGTTTGTTAAAACTGAATAAAAATACGAGACTGCGCTCAACTGTACGGCAGCCATACTGATAGCGCCGCGCCATTGACGGTACGGGCTGATAGATTAATAGCGCCACACGTACGACGTATAAATCTTCGTAGACCTACGTCTCGCAGGATCTCATTTCCATGGGGTAGCGTAGCGGCCCTTCCACCCCTTCCACCCCTTCTTTTTTCGCCCTGCCGTGGGAGAAGGGAACGGAGGGCGAGGCGGTAGTGGATAAAGATAAAAAGAAAGAGATAAAAAGGGAGAGAGAAAGATCAGCCCCGGAACGGACAGTCTAGCTCTCTTACCGGTCGTAGATCAGCGATATTAAGCGCCTCGATGTTAATTAAAGCGCCGGGTTTATTGCGAGAGAGATACTGCTGATTTTCGTGCCCGTCCCCTATTTATTTCATTTTCCTGCCCAGCTCGCCAGCACGGTCAGCCAAGAGTCGACTACAATGCGATGCTGGGGGAAAAAAGCGGAAGGGAGATCGGGGCGCGCAAAATGTAGGAAAGCGTAGGACGTTGGATGCGGATGAAGATTTAGCGGTGCAGCTTTATTACAAGTCGAGCTTGTAATGGGTCAATTTTTCGTTCGCGCAGTTACCCACCCCGTTAACACGCCGAGTTGGCCACATCCTGCTCTTCGCACGCATCCAGCGAGCTGTGTACGTACTGCGCCGACAGCGAAGCTTGGCACGGAGCTTCGGTAAGCCCGGCAAAGCCGTTGAAGGGAAGGCGCGAGAGCTTTTAAGCGCAGAACGGTAGGCTCGCATTGCTTAGACGCGATAATGCCCGATGACGGCGAGCCAATAATGCGGCTGCCGCCCGTCCAATTTTATCAGCGATAAGGATACTTTACGAAGGGCGTGAGAGCGCCGTTAAGAGCGGAGCTTCTTTATAAAATAGCGCTCCTCGCTGTTTTCGAAAAAAAATCCCATCAGCGGCCCCGTCTCGCGCGGCCAACGGTGAAAAGTTTCATAATTCCTCTAGGTGAAAATAATTTCTTTCGGCGAGCGGATGAGGCAGGGTACATGAAGCAGGGTAGATGAAAGCCAGGGTGCATGATGCAGGGTGCATCGAAGTAAGGTGAACGGAGAGAAAGAGCGAGAGAGAGAGAGAGGAAAATTGAGCGTCCCCAGGGACGTTAAAATAATTTGGCTATGCATTGGATTCCCGGGCGGGCTTTCGATGAATGTAAATAGCTCGTTAAGCTGGCCAATGGCTTTCGGCGGTTTTACATTGAGCTTCTTCTCGCTTCCAGACGCAGTCACAAAGTCGGCCATGTTTTTCTTCACGGCCACGTCGCTGCTGGTAATCGCCGAAGTTTGTTACTTCGCCGCTCATATTACCCATCCGAGGCACCGACTCTGCGTGTTCGTCGCGGGCGTGGTCTTCATAGTTTCCGGTGAGCGATCGAGTTACCCAGGGAAAATGGCCAGCGATGGCCCACTTTTCCTACACCCCGGAGCAATTTTCGCGAATGCGCAACGTGCAGCGAATTTCATAATCAGATTGTAACGTCGGCGTGAACTCTGGAAAATGCATCGCGACGGCTGCCCTTGCCGGCCCTTTATTGCCGGCAGGAGGAAACCAGCTGCCGGGCAAATCCTTACGAAATTGGCCGCTAACCGAATCGATCGCCCTCTATCGCCCTCTATCGTCCCTCTATCGCCCTCTATCGCTGGCCATTTCGTTCTAATGACTAGGAAACATCGTTAAAATTGCCGGATAATGAGCACTTTGCGCTCGACTCGGATGAAACGAACGAACGAACAAACGACCGAACGAACGAACGAACGACGCATTCGATATCATATTCGCTGGCATCGTTACGCTCGATACCGATTACATTTTAAATCACTTGCCCGCTTCATTGGGCGCGGGACAAATTGGCTAGCTGGCCAGAGAGAGAGCGATAATGGCGAAAGGAATAAGACGAATCCCTTTTCATTCCAGGATTACTGATGCTCGTCGGGATGGTGATGTATATATCTGTGTTCAAGGCTGAGGTCGGCAGCAAACTTAGACCTAGATCGTCATTTCAGGTCAGTTGAATCGGCTTTCGAAAGGAATAAGCTTAGGACGGAATGATAGTTTCGTGAGTTATCACCGTCGCGAGCGGTGGCGGCAAGTAGTGCGGCTCGGCCATAAATCAGACACGTTGAAATTTCTCGCCGGAGCACTTGAAAATGATAAAATTTGCTCCTGTTCTTGTATCCTTATCTCAATGCGGTAATGGATGAAGCGCTCGGTGTGGCCAGATGAGGGCCAGTCAGAGAGAGGGAGAGAGAGAGAGAGGGAGAGAGTACGGGAGGATTTGAGCAAAAAGGTTTTACCGACGTAAATCGCGTCCTGATTTCTCCGATGTTTCGCTTCGGTTCCGCTGTCGTCCGATAAAAGATAGATCGACGCCTATTTATCGTGCGCGGCAAAGGAAAAAGGAATAAAGAAAATAAAAGAGAATCTTCTCCCTTGGGAGCGTAACGGGCTTTTAACGAGTGGCATTTTTTTTTTTTTGCTTGGCCGCAATGAGTGCGAGGATACCGGAAGACGACACATCGCGTTGCGATCTTGCAATTTTCAGGGACCACCGTTCAAGTACAGGTACGGCTTCTCCTTTTTGCTGTACGTCAGCGGCTTCATCACGACCGAGGTGGCTGGCACTTACGCCATCTTCTTGTACATCTCCTGGCATCAGAGGGAGCTGGTGCGCAAGGACTCGGGGCGGAAAAATTACGGGGTTGGTAGTATCAGCTTCTTTCCTATGCCGTCGGCGCAGCCTCCTTCCTTCCACGCTGTAAGTTAAACAGTAAAAAAGAATCGGCCGGGATCGGTTTATCCCGGCTAAGAAGACGAGTAGAACCGATCTCGTTAAGGCAGATTAGCGGATGAGTATTTTCAAACAATAACTACTCTCGAAGCGCTGACACTCGCTTCCTAATTAGCCTCTCTCGCGATCCCTCCGATCTCGTTAGTCCATTCTCTTTTTCGTCTTAACTTCGATCTAGTTACCCCGACCACGTTCCCACCTTTTTCTTTTCCACTCTTCTTTTCTGCCTACCGCTCAGACGGAAAGCGTTGCTCGAGCGACGTTACATCGGGAAGCGTCAATTTCATTTTCGACGAGCACTGTCAGCGAATTAACGGGGGCAAAATGCTTTACGGCGCCGTTTGCCAGCGAAATTTTTGGCCCGCCGGGGCGAGAAAGAAAGAGAGAGAGAGAAAAGGAGAGAGAGAGAGAAGCAAAGCTAGGAGAGAATTTTATATTCAGCCGAGCTTTCCTGAGGAACGAGCGGATCGGCAAACGCGTCAGGCTCGATCCTTCACTCAAGCTCGATGAGTGTGCACTTTTCGCTCGTCATAGACACTTTTCGAAAGACTATTTTCCCGGTAAATTGATGAGGCCGGCAAAAAGTAGGCGAGGCCGTAAGAGAGCGGCGCAAAGGTAGAGATATGGATTTTCCTCTCATGGTTCGCGCCGTCAGGGTGTCTACCATCTGGAGAACCATCACGTGCAACATTCGAATCACGCGGCCATGGGACACGGTAGCTTCCTGTGCGAGAGGCACCAGAAAAGATACTTCTTTGGGAGGGATTCCGTAGATCACGTCGACTTCGACGAGTTCCTGCCGCCCCCGCCGAATCTCGACTACCACGACTACCCGAGGCAATTTCCCCGGGATCTCACCGCGCAAACGGTAAGGGAAAGAATCGCATTTCAATGAAAATCCCCCCCTTTCACTTGTCTGCCTGCCGCGCGTCCACTCTTTTTTAATTTCCCCCACCTGGGCCGAGGGAGCGCGCGCGCGCGAGTCCGCCTCCGGATTTATTGAATTTTTCTCCCGAATTACACGCATCGTCCGAAACGCCACTCGCGCCTAGATGGGAACCGCATTCGATCCATTTTCACGGGGCTCGTTCATGATAGGCCGGAAGGGGTGAGTGCTTTTATAATGGAAAATCTCGTCCGGCCGCGATACCGATGCAAATAATCGTTACCGGTTAACGTCGAAAGTTTGACTCATTGTTCGCGCCAAACTGTCTTTAACCCTTGGAGTACGGCAAATATAATTTCTTATAATTCTGAATTATACGACTGACTAAATATGACTTTTATTATTTTCTCCCGTTTTATACATTTTTGCCAAGTATTTGCAACCATGAAACAACAGGAACGAAAAACAAATGGTTTCAGAATTCCGTACTCTAAGGATTAATTAAATTTACGTCCTGAAACTTTCGTCACCCCCTTGCGTTAGCCGCGATACCAACGCGCAATTTTGATTGGGTACAGTCCGGAATGACGGAAGGGATGTCGAACTGTTTGCCGAAAACGGCTTCTAGGTGAGCACGACGGCGGACGTCCTGCAGGAGGAGGAGGAGGAGGAGGAGGAAGAGGAGGGGTACAGTCCGAGCGTGCAGCATGAATTCGTGACCTTCGACCTCGAGGAGCCGGTACCACCCCCGCCCCCGGTACGAAGCACCGAGTGGGCCTTCGACACGCTCAGGCGAACGACTCCCGTCTGATACAGCGTCAGGTATCACCCTCTCTCACTTTAATCCTCCTTCGTTCACATCTCACCCCCTCCCACCCCCACCCCTGCCCGTTCTCTGGCCCTGCTTATGGCTGTCACTCGCCAAGAAGCGACACCTCGATTATTCGGTAGCAGCCGATTCCGCCCGATCCCGATCCAATTAGCGAGAATAATTGAGCTTTCGAAGCATTGTTCCGCTCGGCTCCGGGCCACACGGCGGAGTAGTGGGGAGTAGTGGGGAGTAGAATGGATGAAAGGAGAAGAGGGGAGCTCGGAGGAGAGAGAGACAGCCATTAGCGGCCTTCCCTTTCACTGGGCTGCCTCTGCATCGTGGTCAGAGGAAAACAAACGCCATCCGGATGGTGCCGCTATCTTGAACCGTCTTATCATACGACGTCCCTTCGTTGAGCCTCGTGTCGTCAATCAGCTGTCATGTTCGATAATCGATTCCGACCCCCTTCACTTGGCCCAGATGAATAATTCATTAAGAGTCGGTAGAAAGCCGGTTGCCCCTTGATAGCAGGAGAATTTTTCGCCTAGATACGCGAGGCTGGTGCAGAGTGTCGAGAGCGACGGGGATGATGATGAAGATGACGACGCCGACGACGAGAATGACAACAACAATGACAACGGTCATCGCGGCAGAGATGAGAAAGTTGACGCTTTTCCGAGTGCAGGCGAGGAAGAGTCCATCAAGATTGACGTCGATCAACTTTGAAACTGTTCAGCCCCCGATAATCCCTTCTCGAGAAATAGCAGATCGATCATCCGAAATCCTCTGAAATGCGAAAAGCTGCCGGACTAGGAGAGAGAGAGAGAGAGAGAAGAGAGAAGTCTCTCAAAATTCCATTAGCCCAGCTGTTTCGCGATTTGGAACACGTCCTCTCGACGACAGGCGCCACCCGATCGTGCCGCCCCTCCCCCAGGTGAAACAGGACGACGATCGATTTTAAGGATCGATTTGAAGAATCGAGTTCGTCCAAGTGCGTGCTAAAGGAAGTAGCCGTTACCGAAGACGGATAAAGACTATCGAAAGCTCAACGACTGCCAGCATTTACCGCCAGTGCGCCGATCGTACTTTAGCGAATCGTAATCGTCTACGTTTCGCGAGGAACCCGTCCTTTTTAGCAGCGAGAACGCCGACAAATAAAGTAGACTTAGCAGATCGAGATACTGAGATTCGCGTCGGGTCTTTTCTCGCCGACGCCCGGGTGCTAACTCTTAACGCTGCTAACGCTCCCTCGATCTCTCGATATCGACTCGAGATGTATATATACCGCCGCTGGAAGATCGAACCTATCGACACACACATGACAGAAAGCCATGACAGAAAATGGCGCCGACCGTTGGCCAACATTCGACAACGGAGGATATCGCGACGAAACGCTCACCGGCATCTTTTTAAGGAAAGATTACGAACGCTAGAGGCGAAACGGCACGAATCGTAAGACTAAGAAAACAACTGCCAAAGGTCGCTACCACTTTAGAGAGTTCGTCGATTAGGTATGCGAATTAAATTTTAAGTGGCAGTGACGCGACACTTCGACGCTAATTACGGCGGACTGTTGAGCCGCGTACTTTTCTACGAGAGCGCGAGCACTGTTAGGTAATAGAATATTTTTGCATGATTATTCAGCGACAGTGCCGAGCCTGGTTCGACTTTGTAATTTTGCTTTTTTTACGCCCGCCGGGAGAGGCTTTGTCGGGCTCCGATAATGGACGGACTTAAGACGGCCCGACGAGTTCGCAAGCAGATTTCGTTTTAGATGACGGCGTCGCTGGTCAGACGTCGGATCGCCATCGTGATTTCAGAACGACAACGCCGGCAGCCATGACGGCGGCAACCGTCGCGGCGGCAACCATGACGGCGGCAAGCATGACTGCGACGACGCCGACGCCGACACCGAAGAGAGAGAGAGAAAGAAACGTCGCCATTGTTCATAAATATAATGTATGTTCGATTAGCGCGTAATGTAAATTTACCGTTTATGTCCTCGATGATGATAAGCTTGTCCAAACTTTACAATTTGTACAATAAAGTTACGTGAAACCGATGATTTCTCTGCTCGCCCATGAAGATCGACGACGCCGGATGACGGGGCCTAACTTGTACGTGAGTATGCTTTATTTCGATTTGTGGAAAAGAGCGATCGTACACTTAGGACTTTATATTACATTACGTTAGATTACATTGACAATGCCTGGTGCGTATGTACATGCTGAAGTAAAATGTCTTTTAACGTGTAAGGGCGGCGCGCGCATGGACAACCATTGACACTTAACGTAAAGAGCGAAAGGATGAAGGAACTTTCAACAGAGGCATCCCTCTCACTCACTCTTTCACTCTCCTTTCAACTTCGCTACGTCACCCGAAAGGTCTATAGGGTAGAACAGAAAAAGCTTCAATCTCATTGTCAATCGATCAATTTGATCCTCCCACTTTTCCTCAAATTTTCCTCGATTCACAGACAGGATGAGGGATGATATATTCTACGTACTCTTTCTCGACTATCTCATCGTTTCTACAGGGGGTCCGATAAAAAGTGTGCTGGTCCCAATTTATTTGTATCGAGCACGTATGCCGATTTCATTACGAGGTAGAAAAATATCGATCTCGATTCGCGTGAGAGCGGCCGTTCCGTGAAATGTTGAGGAAAACTGGAGAGCGTTCTGATGCTCGCACACACAAACACACGGACACACACACGCACACACATATCCATTCTCTCGTGGGAAATATCCTTTAAAGAGCGTAGTCCGTAAAGAGCTGCACAGTGGACGGATCGCTCGCAGAAGTCGCCTAGAGGTCGCCCGGAAGTCACCTTGAAGTAACATCTCGCCTTTGACGAACGAAGAGAGAGTAGGTCGTTAGAAAGACTTTGGAGAAGAATGATTCATTCCTGGATCCGCACTTCGCTCCTTCTGCCACTGTGCAGCCAATCTGTGCTGGGCTCTCACGATACTCTCAATGTCCGATCTGATCGCGACCTTGACGATCAGCGTCCGATGATGGTCGGCTCGTCGGCCATTGCGATCTCATCGTTCGGCGCTTTGTCTCTCTTCCTCTTGCGCGAGAAGATCATGAAGACGAAGCCGGAGACCAGGTTGCAGAGAAAGACGATCCAAGCGAGTACCAGAGAATAATCGAACCTCGCAGTTGCGTCCTTCGGGAAGGTCGCCGTGACGTACTTGCTCTCGAACTCGATGGAGGAAAGCAGTACCTGGATGACCACCATGTTGCATGCCGCTGAAACGATTAGATTTATTAGAGTAGACGAAGGGGAAGGCAGGAAGGGAGGTAGGAGGATAGGATCAGAGGAATCTGGGCTTCCTAATTTATCATCCTACCGTGGCTAAGGCATACAGATAATAGTAATTCTAGCCTTAAATCGCGATAGCGGGAGAGCTTTAACCGTAGTTAAGCCGAAGGCGTGGTCGGAATGAAGATTTATCGGTTGGGCGGTTTCATTCGGAAAAGGTCGTTGACACAGGACGCGGAGAATAGTATTGATATATCGCATTGTGTCGCGCGTTACATTATTTGGTGAGCTATTCGGCGGCGTCGGTGTAGCCGGTCTGAAAGGGTGGCGAGTTGGGGTTTCATTGAATAATTGGCGAGTTGATCGAATGTAAAATGTTCCTTCGTACGCGTTCGGCGTGAATGAGACCTTAAGCGGAGATAATCCTGGCCGGTTGTCGAGGCATAGATTCATCGGTTTCACGGGCGACCCTCTGATATTTAGTGAAAGCGGGAGGGTATCTCGTCGTCGGGTATAGTGTTCCGTGGCGTCACTATGAATTTACATCCTGCCGACCGCTTCGGCCTGGACGCGACAGATCTTCGAGATTACGGATAATGGATTCTGGTCGATCGCCGGGCGAGATACGTTTAGCGAAAATGGGGCTGAAATTTGCCGGTCGGGCTTCCCTTCTATTCCTTGTTTCATCGATTGACGGTACCGCCCAGCTGCGTAGAGTGAGCTCGCTCCGCGATTTCGAGAGATGGGATGGGCGCGGTGTACCAATTTGATTAATTACCAGTGATGAAATGTATTCCTCCGGCGAGCCGCTTGAACATGTAGCGCGGATTGCGGAAGGTGTAGATGGAAAAACAGAAGCCCATTATCATAACGAACATGCTGATCACGGCGAAGGAGACCTCGGTCCTCGAGTAATCTGTTGACAATCAAAGTTTCACGTGTCAGGCGCGCCTCGCCGCTTGCCAATTTTGCTAAGCGGTCGTTTTAGCAGGGATTCGCATCGGTTGGATCGGCCCCCTATTAATAGATCGAAAGCCGATACTGCCAATTGCAGGCTCCGACTGCCGCGATGACTCGTCAATTATTTATACGATCGGTGCCAAGGAAAATGCAACAACGTCCCTTCTCGCGAATCGGCACGGTCGAATCGGTACGGTCGAATGCGTACGGTCGAATCGGTTTATCGATCGGCGAAACGAGAGAGAGAGAGAGAGATAGAGAGAGAGAGAGAGAGAGAGAGAGAGAGAGAGAGAGAGAGAGAGAGAGACAGAGAAGCCGCGCGAAACGGCCCTCGCCGTCGTTCGCGATCTATTATTGAGCGAAGCTGCGAATTTAACGATGCCGCGGGCGGCTACGAGTTGCCAAACGATTTACAGGTTATGCATCCAAACATGCCGCTGGGACGCGAAATTACTCCAATGACGTTTATCGCTCAACGTTAACAATAGCGGCTGACCGACTCCTGTTTCGATGCTGGCCGTTCTATAGATACGCATTTACTACTCACTGAGCATGGTACGGTTGACTCCCGGATCCTCCAAGATCTTTGCCTCCGAGGGGAACATGTCGTGGTACTTGCACTCGGCTGAAAATCAGAAAAAATCTGAGGTCAGGACGTGCTGCGCGAGGTTTGCGAGAGCGTAGCGAAACTCCGAGAGCAACGGCTAGAGCAACGGCTGGAGCAACGACTAGAGCAACGGCTAGAGCAACGGCGGGACAAAGTGGATGAAAACGAACAAGCCCGCCGCAATGAAAATTCATTATACGTACTGCGTGCGCGAGACTTTAATCACGGACAAACAAGCGAGATGATACCGCCGCGCGGATGAGAAAACTGAGACCTCGGGGATCGTCGGGGATCCAGAAACTTTTGCCGGATGAAAATGGAGGGGCTTGCGCGCAAAAAAGAAAGAGTAGAGAAGAAAAGTATGTAATCCCTTTAGGTGCCTACTCCGGGAATCGAGGTAGGTGAAAATTGATTTTTTAATCGGTCGTAATTGCGCGACGCCGTAGCCGCGGGCCATAATCTTCCTGATCTCGGCTTCGTCTTCATTAAATTAACGGGCTGAAATTCCGGCCCGCTCTAAATCAGTACGGATTACAAAACTGGCTTTGCCGGCTAACGGCCGACATACGTTAAAACAATGGCACTATTTCAAAAGGCGCGTAGCCGGCCCATTCTCGGTGCCAACTAAGTTGGTGGAATAACGGCTATTGTCGTGTGCCAGGGCAAAATGAGCGAGTGGTGGTGGGGTCCCGAGGGGCGGGAGGGGCAGGGGGGGAAGGCGAGAAGGAAGGGAAAACGACGACTGGCGGAATAACCGCTAGGGATCGAGACGCTGGCAAACATTGTTCGAGTCGAATCTCGAGTGTGGAGTCCTACATCGAAAGAGGATTCCGTTTTCTCTCCGCGAACATCGCCACCTCAAACTTCTACTTTCGAATTTTCACGCTTTCCCCTCCCTCCGCCCACCCTCCCCTCTTCTCTAACATGCGCTTTGCACAATTACACCCCGAAATTTTGAGCGAGGCGCAATTTAACTTGAATTCCGGGCAGCGGCCGGGCGAACACAGGTAACTCAATTGGATCTCACGATCCGTCCCGCACACTTCGAGATTACTTAACTGCCGCGATTACGATGCCCGAGCGCGAACGACGAGATTCATAACGGGCCGCGTAATGAAGTCATCTGTAAGCTCGCTCGGCGAGACTCCCACCGGCTGTCTCTCGATTGAATTAGAGACATTAGAGACGTGGCGACGACTTCGCGAGCGAAGCTGATTTATGAAGCGGATTTATGAAGCCGCGAATAAATGGCGAGCCACGAGGCATTCCGTCGCGACGCTTCTCTATCCGATATCCCGACGATATTTCGTCGGCATTATTTCTACGGCATTATCTCGTCGGCATTATCTCGACGGTATCCGCGGGGTGACGCAGGTGCGCGAATGCGCCGACAATTAAATCCCCGACGGGAACCTGCGGCGCGATTGTCTCTCTCCGCACGTGTTTACCTACCATCTCGCGAGTGTTCTCGGCTAAATAAACGAGCGGCCAGAAATAAATTAGACCGAGAGACTCTCGCCGTTCCACCCCTCACCCGCCCTCCCCGCCTTCCTTCGTCTCTCATTTCTTTCCTCCTTTTTCCGCCGTCGCCGTACACGCTGTGGCAGCCACTCTTTTTCCTCCCCCACCGAGGCTGGGAAACGCTTCCCCCCGTGGCAATTAATCGCCTATTGATTGCTGATTAATTGACGATTAATCGGCCGATTAATTGGCGGTTAATTAGTAACCGATTGCTCCACGCCGCCCTCCAGTGTCGTTCGACCGCGCGAGTGGGAAAATAGGGTGTGATAAGCCGGGGGAATCTTGAGGGTGAATGTTGACGGTGAATGTTGAGGGTGAATCCTCGTACTAGAGAGACACACCTCTCGATGGAGGAAGGTGAAATGAGAGCCGCACGAGTCGGCCCCTATCAATTATGGAGAATGCACTCACAGTAGGAGACCATGCTGGTGGAATTGCTGGTTTCCGGTACCCTGCCGGTGAGGCAGCCCCTCCACAGGCCCATGTGCTTGTAGAGCAATCTTCTGCCGGGCTTGCCCGAGTCTCCCAAGGGCACACCTTCCGGATCCAGCGACTCAACGATGAACCAATGATCGGTCCCAATGGCGACCGCCCATATGCAGACCGAGAGACCTACGAGAGCAGTGCAGCCGAAAAGAATTCTCCTCTCAAATATCACCTGCGAAGTGGATCATCTCATATACACGGTTCACGTTCATGCCTACTATCTTGTTACGGATTTCGGGATTTCGGCGGGAATCAGATTTTCGATATCGTAAGCCGGCCGAGCGACAGCCCATAGCGGACAGCGCGGATCACACCTTTTCCGTATAATTTTCGCCGAGCGGAAAATTCGAGCGAGCGGAAAATTTAGCGGGGCCCATGAAGCTCGCACGAGCTACGGAGACAATCGAATTAAGGGGAAGAATTGGATTACCCCGCCCGGGAGCCCCGTCTAACGTTTGGCTGTTTGTTACGGAAAATCCTCTAAAGTCGGGAAAGGGTATATACGGGTTAAGGCCGAGTTACTCGCCGTCTCACGCTCACATTTCGGGAGATAATCGAAAATGCCCCATTAAAGTTGCATGAAGGCTCCGTCTGCCATTTTTCACGTAGCTGCCGGCCAAAAGGAACGTTAAAGCTTCCCCGAGCGTTTCGGAAGTGCAACTTTAAGGCATCGGCGCGTCGCAACTGACCCGGGTCAACTGCTGGAAAAGCAACGCATCCTCCTACGCGTAATTCCCCTCTCGTCAGGCGAAAAAGAGAAACGTGCCGTTTACGCGTGGCTTCTGACAGCCGGTAAGCGGATATGGGTCAAGACAGTGAGGGAATGACTCTGTTCTCTCGCGTCGGCGAAAAAAAAGTGTCGTAAGCGTGCGACCGCCTTTCCATGTTTCGAATCTAATCTCATAGCCCGTTTCGAGGCCCGTTTCGAAGCTCGTTTCGAAGCTCGTTTCGAAGTCGCGTTCCGAAAAGCTCGTTTCGAGGCTTGTGAGGGCGTCGGGACATTGGCCAAAGGGTTGCGCGCCTTAGACGCTC
The DNA here is from genome assembly GCA_914767735.1 of Anoplius nigerrimus. NCBI lineage: Eukaryota > Metazoa > Arthropoda > Insecta > Hymenoptera > Pompilidae > Anoplius > Anoplius nigerrimus. The sequence goes on from OU612090.1 coordinate 10,478,629, forward strand.
GCTCGGTCGCGTACTTGTTTCTCGTACACGTCTGACATTCGCTCGGACATTTGTCTATTTCACAAGACGCACCTTGGAAGCGAGACATCGCGGCCGTGTCAAAGCGAGAAATGTGCCTCTCTGAGAATATCGCGGAAAATATTTCGCCGGCGCGTCGACGAGGCCGACGGCGGCCGACGTCGGCCGACGGCGCGGCTCAATTTCCGGGGCTCGACGGCTTTTTTTTTTTTTGCCCCGCGCGGGATTAGGGGCGAATTTGACGGGGCAGTGATATACGGCCGTTATTTCTGATTACGGTGGACGAGGCTCTGCGGGTGCAGCGGTAGCAATAGTGATAGCAGCAGCAGCAGCAGCAGCGGTAGAAGCAGTGGAAGCTGTGGAAGCAGTGGAAGCAGTGGAAGCAGTGGTAGGGGCGTGCTATGTCGGCGGATAGCGACACGTGACAAAATATTGAAGCGAACGGGCGGCGGGAATTTGGGTCGGGCTCTCGGCGAAGGAGACAAATTCCGCGGCGGCGAAACGAGCCGGAGCCGGCCAGGACGGAAGGTGAGCGAGAGCTTTGCGCACAATTTCGCCCCCTTCCATCCCGTGTCCGATTATTCCTTAGCCCGACACTTGCCGCCCACCGACAGAGGCTCGTACCTGGCTGTACAGATCCTTCACGCGATTCTCCATCCTGACGGGCTTTCCTTCCTCTTGGCGGATAAAGTAATTGGCGGCAGCCAATCGATAGCGATACCGAAAGCGATAACGGTCCGCTAGTCTGGCAAGGCAACTTCCTCCAACGATTCCGATCGACGTGTCGCCAGCGGCCCTATTGTTCGTTCATACGTGACTCCTACCTTTCGCCGCTTTATTGCGCACCGCGGCCACGGCAGTTCGCTCATTAAGCGGCGAGAGCGGAGGAAAGCGGGAACGAGCCAGAATTCTCACTTATTTCAGGCCGAGCGAATTCACTGCATCGCGCACTGACCACTTCGCGAAATGTATTTCGGGTTTATTCCTCGATAACGACAGCGCGACATAGATGGTCCCACTCCGCCTCTTCCTCTTCTTCTCTCTCTTCTTTTTCTTCCTTTTCTTCCTTTTCTTCCTTTTCCTCTCGTTCTCCCCTCCTCTGTTCCGGCGTTCTTCGACGAAGCGGTTCGAGAAGAATGATCTTTTGCCCTCGCGGAGCGTCTCTCCTCTCCTCTCCTCGGCAAATTCTCAAAGATATCGTCCCTCTCTCTCCCTTTCTCGCACGCAGTTGTTTTCTCAGTTCGGAGCCCCTTCCACTCTCCGTCCCGGTCTCGCCGCCACTGGGCTTTTGTTTTCCGAAGCACTTGTTCAACCGCCTTGTTATATTCTCAACGAGTTATACTTCCCTTGGGCAAGAACGTTCATGGTCTTTTTAACGGTTGCCCCATCCTGTCACCTCGGCCTCTTGCCGCCCACCCCCCACTCCCACTCTCTCCCTCTATGCCCCTCTCTTTTTCACTCTCCCGTTCTCTCTCTCTATCCGTCCGACTAACGATATTCCGCCGGCGACGACATAATTGTGTCAGAATGTAAATGCAGAATAATTTCCCTCTTCGGGGCCCAACCTTCTCGCCCCTTCCTCGTCAGTCTCCAGCTTGACGCGATGGCAACGTCGTTACGAAGTTTCAGCGGTGTTCGCGATTACCCGGCTTCTCCTCCAGCCTTTCACCCCCTTCTTCCTCCCCGTCTCTCTCCCTTCTTCCTTCTCTCTGCCTCCAACTCTCCTTCCGACTTTTCTCCGGCAAACCGAGCTCTCGCCGTCCACCTGAAATCGAAACGCAAAACTTTAAGGGACCTCGGTCACAAATGAAATGCCAGTATAAACCTTTTAATCTCCGCCAATTATTTTCGGATGAAAAGTTTATTTTGGTCGGAGGCGGAGGGAAAGGTTGCCTCGGTGGGAGGGGTGGGAGACGAAAGAAAAATTATTCTCGACAGCGATCGTCTATCAGACTCTCGCCGCTGGGTGCGCGGAATCTTGGGGAAATAAAGAGCCAGATTGAAGTGAGAAAAATTGATGGAAAGACGACGCTGTCCGCGGCCGCGCCGGTTCATAGATCATCGACGGCCGTACGGTGGCTGAAAAATCGATGGGACCGTGTCGAGTGTCAAGCCCGCCGAGAAGGATCGATATAGGCCCCAGTTAAAAGAGAGCAGAGTAGAGCAGAGTAGAGCAGAGTAGAGCAGAGTAGAGGAGAGCAAGCGGTAGCAGTGGCTCGGAATGCCAGTCTGAAATAATCTGGCAAACGCGGCGGCGTTTTGTGTTGAAACACGGTGTCATAATTTCATTCGTCTCGCGCCGATCGCAAGGCTGCGAGACATCAACGTCTAGCGGACCGTTGATGCCAAGTGAAATAGTGCCTTATGCCAAAGAGCCAGGCGAGGGTCCTCCTGCCATTAGCACAATGGGAGAGTAATTTAACCCACCCCGCCGGCGAGGCGGCACTTAAATATACGTCGCTCGCAGCCAGGCACTTCCTCGGGTGCCGCTTTCTCACCCTAAGAATATTTCCGATTCTGCCTCCGAACCTGATTGACGAGCGCGATCCTAAAACGTCCGAACTTTACGGCGAACGACGGTCGCCCGTTAGACGGCGACAGTTCGACAAGAGACGAGGCGTTAGTAAACCTCGAGAATATAAAGTGCAAGATTCACGGTCACGCGCCGCCGATATGACACAAGATTCAATTTTAAGCGAGGAGGCCAGCCCGTTAAAGATCGCAGTTAAAGACCGCGGACAGAATGCTCTTGACAGGAATAAATGATGTCCCACTTTCTTCCTGCCACGATTCTCGGCGGCGGCGGCGGCGGCGCATCGGGGCGATAAATAAAAAGTGAGAATATTAGATATTAGAAGAAGTACAGCTGTCGCGGTTAACCTGTACCTTGCTCCCGGTTTATTGCCCTTAACGCCGCTGGCAGAAAACCAAACTGCACGGAGCGTAGCCGCGCTATCTCGATAGAGGATTGCTACTGCGACATCTACTGCGACAGCTACTGGGACAGCTACCGGGACAGCTACAGCGACCGCTGCCGGCATCCTAGTTACAAATTTCGACGAATTACGAGCGAAATTATTTGCTCCCCATCGCTGATGTACGCTCGCCCGCAAATTTATAGCCGTCCCTGGCCCAACCGGATCCACGATCCATAGAGTCGAACCGATTGACGTATCGCCGGGAATATCGAGATCGATGGATGAACAAATCCAACCCCCCCCCCCTCCCCTCCCCGAACTAGCCGTGCCTGCGGATACGCAGATGAACGAACATATTGATCCTTGGCGAATATACAATATCCGGTGAATGGCGAATTAATCGCCTATGTACGAACAATGCTGTCTCGCGCTGCTTTCGCCAGATTGCGTGACGGATTAGTTGAGCTCGATAATGCGTAATTACGCACGCGATAATCAACGATACGTGATCGCGTCCTGCGCTCTGAGTCTGTCTCCTCTCCTCGTGGATGATCAATGTCTCGCTGCAGCGATCGATATCGGTCGGCCAGAAGAGCAGTCGGCGAGTTTCCTCCTAATTAAGTTGAACAGCGGACTCGGTGGCCATGCCGACAGGCTCACTGTCAGTTCCTTCTCAACATCCAAGAATCCAGACTCATAATTCTTGCCCGCCCCGCGCCGCACCCTTTGTCGTCTCTCCCGCCGAGTGTCTATTTTCACGGTGGGCATAACTCGAGTCCCACAAATATCGAGAAGCACCTAGCGTCGTGCGGCGCTCCTTGCCCACGCGAGACGGAAGGTAGGGGAGAAGGTAAGGAGAAGGTAGGGGAGAAGGTAGGGAGAGAAAGTTAACGACGCTTTGGCAGAAACGCAAAACAGAGCTCGACACGTTGGACGCCTCTGCCTCCTATCGGCGTATACGTCCACCGCCCACGTAAACATGTCTGCGGACCGTGGGAAATTGAGAATTTTCCCCGCAACGATGCCCGCCAACCGTGAACGTACTAATGCGCGCGTTACCGAATCGATAATCAATGCCTCCCGCCAAATATTAACTCTGGAGCGTTTCGGTGTAACGAGACCTGCATAGCCGGTCATTATACGCCGAGCCCCTATCCATTGTTACAGTATAATTACCGCGGCCGAACATCGTCGAACTATAACTAAATTACAAAATTTCCCTCCCCGAACCCCTTTCAATTTCCATCACATCGAAGTTAGTCAAAGACAGCGGTCGTTCTTCGCCACCGGCCGATCGGCCGTTCGATAATCAGAATGTCGGCTGAAGGGTTGGCTGCCTGTGGAAGACGAGAAGAATTTTCGCCGGAGGTGTCGATTCGAGCGGAAGAGCTCGTCCCAGGCTGATAAGAGGAGCGGAAACTATTTCGCGCTATTAGTCTGGCATGTCGTCGTACGTCGCGTTAGCTAATAATCTGGCACGCCTCTCGGGAACAAAGCCGCCGAACGGGAGAACTGAAATACGCCATCTATTCGACGCTTTGCATCGGCGTCGCGAGGCTGTCTTAATACTTCGGGTAATTTTGGATGCGCGTTGCCGCTCGTCTATCGACACCCTGTACGGCGAGCGCTGACACGAAGACAGCGGCAGGGGCAAGTCGTTAGAGGGAAACGAGTAAGAGAGAGTGAGAAAGAGTAAACGAAAAATAAAAAGGAGAGAAAAATAGAAGAAATGTTAAAAGATCTCTTGGACCGTCCTTCGAAGATAAATAATCGATGACTTTCAGACATCCTTGCCTGATCGCGTGCACTCGAAATACAGCTTGCATTTCGATTACGTGGCTGAAGCGTTTTTCGCTGCCTTCGGAGAGTAACTTTGGCGAATCGCAATTAGACACGCATATTACGAGGAGTTATTACGCGCACGGGAGTCGGATTAGAAGGTGGGTGGGCTAAAAGAGAGTTTCGTGATCGAGTATCGAGTCGGTTCGAGTATCGAGGTACGCTTTCGCGTAGTTGAAGGGTGGGAAGGGGTGGGAAGGGGTCTCATTTGCGGAACGAGGCCTTTTCGTGCCGGAGAGGGTGGCTCGGCATGGATTTATTCAAATGGAACCGGTTATTGCGTAATTAGTGCCGTGAATGCATGAAGGATCAAACGACATAATTTCCATCCCCGCCCCGCGAGGCCGCGCGACCCCGAAAGTTTCGAGTAGGCGAGCATGTCGTATACGTTTCTCGTTAAAGATTCGTCAACCGATACAGACCGCGTTACGTAATGAGTGGACTTTTCTACCCCGAAAAGCTCCTACGTTTTTCTTCTTCTACTCTCTTGTTTTTCTTCGCCTGCCACTGACAGGTGCACCGATCGGCCGGGCCAAATTACGTCAGAACCGCCCCGAGACGGACACGTGGACGTTGATGCGGAAGTGACAGTCGAATAATTATTCGATCGACAGAGCAATTACAGCGGGGGTTGAACAATATAGCCATGATTCCGAAGTGCCAAGTCATAAAGGGTTACCCGTTCGAGCTGGCGGAATTGTTGGCATTTGGCCTTGTTCGGGGTAGGGCACTTTTCTGCTTTCATATCGCCGTAATGAAGCCGAGTTCTTTTCCGCGGAATTGAAGGCAGCCAACTCGGGCCTTTATTCCTTTGATAAGAAGGGTGGTGGCAGCAGCAGCAGCAGCAGCAGCAGCGGCGGCGGTGGTGGCAGCATTAGAAGCGTCGGTGTCGACGGCGGCGTCGACGGCGGCAAGATGCAGGGCTGACCCGGTGGGCTTGTTTATTTTCAACCCACCCTCTCCCGTCCCCATTACTTTAACATCGACGAGGCGACGAACGCCAGAAGCGACCGATGCCCAGAGACTAAAGACGAGTTAAACTGCCTGTCAAGTTTTCCCATCCGAAGGAAATCCAGTTAATTGCCCGGCAACTTCGCCAGATTACACAGATTCAACTTTGCAGATAAGTCGATTATCCCGCTTTATTGCGTTCCACGCTTCGCGAATTATTTTTTTCAGGGCCGATCGATGCGTCGCTCACGGCTCGTCCGACCGTGAGCTAAACGATTTACGTTAGTGGCTGACTTTACATTCATCTCATCGATAGCGTCGCCTGCCGGTCGTACGCAATTAACGCACGCTCGAGATCACCGCTGAGACTCGCTACCTTTTTTCTTCCTTCCTCCTTTTTTCCCGCTTACCCTTTCAGCCGAAGTGTGAGTGGCGCAATACGTCCCAGACAGAGAGGGAGGGTGCGAACGATATCGTAAAGCGAGGAGACTACCTACCTTCCTAGATTGCACCCCCAACCCTCTCCTCCACCACCCTACACTGTTCTCTCTTCCGAAAGTTCCTATCGGGACAAAGTTTCGAGTGGGAGCCGAGGTTATTCGGCTCGAGAGTGGCAACGATTTGGCCAAAACGATAATTGGCCGGATTAGCCGTTAACCGGCCTAATGCTATCGTAGGCAGGATCTCGATTGAAGGTAGGGATAGTCGTTCCAATTAACGAAGACGTCCGATGGCCGAGCGGCCATTCCTCGACACCGTTCTCGACACCGTACTCGGCACCGTTCTCGACTGACGTCAATACGCTCGGCATTGTTTTATTCGTTTACGCTCGCCGCGTGCCACGACAGGCGGTTTATTTAGCCACCGCTGCAGCTGCAGCGGCAGCCACCGTGCATGGAGTTATAAACGCTGACAAAACCATGGCGGCACGCTTGTCATTTGGAGAAAGCCGCCCGGGCGACACCCACTGCCTGGCTATTTTAGACTCTTCCCTCTCTGTCCCTCTCTGTCCCTCCCTCTCTCTCTCTCTCTCTGCTTATCTCTGTCTCTTTCTCGCCACCTCGCTCGCGATCTTTCCGCGCCTTTTCCGTCTCTGATTTAAGGCATCTCGCGCGTATATGCGGAAGAAGAGCGAAACGCTTTGTCCTCTCCGATTAGGGGAGGGGGTATTATTGTGCGAAGAAGAAGTCGAGTAATGCCGAGAAGTGAAAGTGCTGCCTCGCGTACTCTTCGGCAACTATTTTCAAGACGAGCTCGACAGGCAGCTATCTTCTCTTTGCAACGACATCGCTGTCAACGTCCGCCCTGGCAATAAATTAACGGCGATGGGGTCGGCCCCCGATAAATCAACTTCTGCTACAGCGAAATTTGGCTCCGTTCGACGCGCGCTAAACCGCCAACGCGGTTATGCCGGCCTAGTAATAAATGTCGGGTAATAAAGCAATTTCTCAATACAGCGTGTAATTGCAGAAATTTCCACTGGAGCGTAACCGACAGAGCGTAGCCCGGCAGAGTAACCGACAACTCGACCGTCGTCAAACACGTTTTCGTTGGGCGCCAAAAGAGTTTAATATATCACATTGACAATTCTTTGCCACAATGACGAAAGCTAGGTATTTGGAGAATTTCGAAAATGGAATGGGCTTTTCGGGATTATTTCGTCAACAATTGTGCCAGAAACAATTGATGAGTCGACGTTGCGTAAAAATATCCGGCTTGGCAGATCGGTCACAATCTATTTCCGCTCTTTATCCCGCGGAATTGGTAGTGATGGCAGTCAGTCTGATAAAACGTATCGCCGATCATCGTAGTTGACACCATTCGAGGGAACATAAATCAAAGAGACGCCTGATGGCAAAAGGAAGAAACGTCGCTGCAGTGAATAAAGATGTCATTATTATGACATTATTAACTGGCACTCGATGGCCCCCACTCGCGAGAGAATAAATAGTCTATGGAGTCGTAGGAGTTATATTGCCTAGGGGGGAGAACCTCCTGATTTTATGAGATATGAGTCTGTGAGTTCGATGGTGTCGCGATTGCCGATGGACGTCGAAGCTGGATATAGCCTCGGGATTATATCGTTCAGGATTAATAACTGACGTGGGATAACGACAAATTTGAACAGTCTGAAAGATGCGGACGCGATCGATTTCAGGGATCAGAACGTAAATAGTCTTGATGAGGGAACATGTCATTAGGTGGCTTGGTTCGTCCCAAGTTAGGCAAGGGAGCTTACCCAATGATCATCTCCCATCGGAATTAAAGACTCAGGGCTATGTAATTATAATTAAAATACGGCGAATCGTGTGTAGGGAACTTATTGATCGATCGCTTAATTAGCTTCCCAGGGAGTCGACCATTCTGCATATTAAAATAACAAAGGAGATGATACAGTTGAACTGGTAGAGAGGTAAGGTTTGAAAAGAGTGGTAGCACGGAAGTAAAGGGTCGAAGGCATAGATGTGTGAGTAGGAAAATAATTGAGAAGGAAGAGGACGATGCGACAGAGCCGAAGTGTCGGGAAAGAAAAAGGAAGGGATAGGCTGGAAAGCAGGGAAATTCGGCCGGTGCATCGGGAGCTTCACGTTTCCCGTGAACTTTGCATTGGAAGCGTTACGGCGCCGAAAACCGGAAGGGTAAGAAGATTACGAGCAGTCGTTGATTTCCAGATGCTATTCTCGCACGCCCCCCAACCAAGACAAAACGGAAACACGGCGATGCTCTCGCGCGCGCCGATCCCAAATAGAACTAACCCAAAATCTGACGTTTGTTTGCACGGCCCAGAATTAGCATCAGAGATAATAATCCCTCCGACAAAGCGACCACTGTCCGCGCCTCGATTCGCGCGCATCTTGTCACGCGGTAAACAGATGCGGGATAACGAGCCACAACGACTGTCATCGGACGGAATTCGCTAATAAGAACTACCAGAGGCCTGTCAGTCTCGTGAATCGATTCCGCGAGACCTTGCCACGCGACGAAACACTTTATTGCATCGAAGCGGCGGGAATCGGGTTGCTCGCGGGTAGGGAAAAAATAATCCCGCGAGAGCTGCTTCCCGAATAACCCACGTGGCTCGTCTCAAACGTCTAAAATTATTCTTCGAGCACGCCCCCTCGTCTTCTCGCGGCTCCCGTCGATCAGCTGAAATTGACACTTGCCCTGCTCTAATAACTCCGCGCCGATCCTCACCGCCGCTGACATAATGTGTCGCGTTATGCGACAAGGGATTCTTTTTCATCCCGCCCCGAGTAGTAGCCGCAACGAGCGTGTTTCGAGACGCCGAGCCTTCGAGACGGCCTACGATCGATACAACTCATTTCCCGTAAATTGAGACGACAGGCTAAGGCCAACGCGCTTTTAACGCTCGCTACGACACTGACAAATCCCTTTACCTTCGATTCACCATCTGCACTCCCTACTGCTTCACGGAATATGGACTGTCGACCCTCTGCCGCACCTAATCAGCGCTAAATATCTAACCGTTATCAGCCTGTGGGCCAATGTCATCTTTTCATTCATTCTTTCGTCATATCTAGGAAATTATACACTTAGGAGGCTCCGATTGCGATTTTTCGAAAGCTTTTTTGTTCCTCTATCGTAGAATGGCAGTATAATTCGACCATTAAACATCGTGTACCGACCAGCCAAGAAAAAGCCCATTTTTGGTCATTTTTTGACACAATTTTGACTGTATCTCTGAAACTATTGCACTTAGAAGGCTCGGATTGCGATTTTTGTGATTCCCTTTCGATTCTCTTTCAGTATGCATGTCCACAAGTCGATCGAAAGACTTTTAATTTTTCCCCATTTCTCGATCCAAATAGGGTTTGAATTGTCGCTTTGTTAGTGAAAACACCTCAAAAATCCCAAATAACCGACAATGATTGGATGTAACAATGTAAAGTAGTGTAAAGTAATGGGACATAATGCAAAAGTATCAAGAAAGTCTCGGAAGTAGGCGTAAAAGATCATAGATATGAAAAGACGACGTTGATATAGTCGAGTAAGAGTCGCGCGGTAAGAATATGTACTGTAAAGGACTCTAGAACTCGCATTAATTAGTAGAGTACTTGGCTCATAAGGCAGCGGACCCGGGTTCGATTCCCGACTCGGTACAGAAATTCAGAAAAAAGTACGTTTGAGTGAGCACGGCAGAGCGCAGACTCGAAATCGGCAAGCGCTCTCGGCGCGAAGGGCAAAAACGCGCGACGTCAACACGCACCACATACCACGCATATCGGGTCTACATATTATTTTGCTCCTCACCTCAACCACAGAAATTCCCCAATACTCATTCTTCGACCATTTAGTGCGTTGCTTCAAATTTTCCTCACTTATCTATCAGAGCTTACATACAAATAGTATATGGTTTATACAACATCTTAACATTTTCTCTTTTGGCCATACCGTGTACTTAACAATAGGTATATACGTTCCCGATTGCAGCCATCGAGAATATCTAGCCATCACTACAGCTATATTATGTTTTGCGAGTTGTCGCGAGAACCGTTGCAAAGTACTTTATTACCCCGTTTGAACTGTAACAGCCTATCGTAGACCTTTGCAACTTTCCTGAGCAAAGTTGTGTTAGCCGACGAGGCGGCAGAAAAATAGAGTAACGGGTTCGTCGTAAAAATATATGTTCAATTCAGGTTGAGAGATAAGGTGAAAGTAGGCAAACTTTGAAAGAAATAATATCGGTGCGATCGCTGACTATGTGCCCCTTGGAAATCCGTTGGTAAACGAATGCGTTAACCGGTATCCGAATGCGGTAGCGGGTAATATTCGGGCTATTCGTCGAATTGTAAGGCCGGGCCTGGGATGGGCTCGCTTACGGGCAGTTAACCGGTGTGTAAAGTCTGAAGATTGCCGAGCGGCTTCGTCGCCGGGAACGAAAATAGTTTCGCGCGAGCACCTACCACCGGCGGCTGTATTTTTAAATAATTCCTCGACGACCTAGGGCAATTACGCGGCATATCATTCGACGAAGGCAGGGAGGAGAAGGAAGCGGCGAGGATCGGCAAACAGAAGCCATCCGAATTCCGGCCGCTTGTCCTCCGACGTTCGAATTCGCGAGAGTCGGGCGAGTCGGGAGAGTCGAGCGCGGATGAGTTATGCTCGGGGTGGAGCGACGATTAATTCAACGGATAAGAGAGCGTTTGCCGAGAGCATTTGCCGACAGCATTTGCCGAGGGAAGTTGGCAACGATGGACGGAGGAAGGAAATTCTCGTCGGCACATCAAAGCGCGGGGAGGCAATTTTTACGCGACTGAGAAATTTCGATCGAGATAGCGGCGGAGAGCGCGAGCTCGTAAATGTTGGAAGCCACCTCCCTACCTCCCTCCCTCCTCCTTTACCCCGTTATCGGTAGCCAGTGGCGAAGATGGTCCTCCGGGCGATTTTGATAAACGACCGCTCGTAAAGAGGCGGCCGTGAATGTCGAGTCTCGACTCGTCGATATAAATAGGCCGTTGGGTCGCCGAGATGACATCGAGGCCTGAGACTCGGCCGACGGGACGTCCGCGACATCCGACTAAAACAATACGGCCTCTGTTTTTTAAACAGACCTCTGTATCCATTAGCCGGCCCGATCCCACAATCCTATTTTTTTTTTTCCCACCTACCTTCTACGTCTCAGCAGTTCTACGTCCCGACGGTAAACAGAGCGCGTGCTGATAACGACGATTGATATCGTTGCGAGATTCCCGCTGGTAAGAATGCATTTCAGGGCTTCTGCTATCCTTAACATCGTCATCCTTTTCCTTATCTCACACGACGACTAATGCGAGCGCGATTATCTGTCGCGCAAATCTCTCTCGTATTGACGAGTCGGAGAGAAAAATGTTCTTTTCACTCGTTATTCCATTTGAGACGCATACGGTTGAATGCTGAGGCTGTCTGTATCCGGTTGATTACCGGCATCCTACTGGAGGCTATTTGCGGAACGTGTTTCTAATACGGACCGTACCAATAGAGAGAAACTTAAACGAGGACGCGCTATTCTCTCCTAATTAAAAGTCGTCTTCCCTGCGCGTACCGTTCAATACTTGTAATAATTATAATAATCGGAATAATAATATTAATAATGATAATAATGACATTAATGGAAAGAAAGAGGAAGAGGTCGGAGAGAGTGAAAGAGGGGAGGGGAGAAAAAGCAGCTGTCCATGTACGCGACTTTTTCCTTGCACCTCGATCAATAAACATGATCTAGTAGGGGTAGCAGGGGGTGTGGGCGAAAGTAATTGAAACGTCAATATTTGCAGAAGGGCGCGTCAACCTCGGTTCAAAGCGCACCGGGCTAAATCGTAACGTTTTCGGAACTAGGCGCTTCTTCCTTTTTTCCTCCCTCCCCTCGCTCCCCCCTCGCTCCCCCCGGGGCTGGGGAAAGTGGTCCAACGATTGTACTCCTCATCCCGGGCGTGTTTGAAACTTTTAATGAAACACCGTGGAAGTTGCGGCGGTTCAAAGTTCGGGCTTCATTTCACCCTCGCGCCCGTAAAACCGCCGCGTCCACACTCGACCCGCCGACGAAATGTTCCACTTTTATCGCCGGGAGGGTTCACAATGGAGTATGCTCGGGCAAAAAATATGGCAAATTCTCCGTCCGACTCGCCGTTAGAGAATCGGGAGGAATATTTGAAGGCTCTCGCTATCGGCGTATTTAATTAAAGAGAGCCTTCAACCCCCGAGCCAACCCCCACTCATCCCCCAGTCGCGTTCCCGTGCTGCGTGCATTCCCCGAGCTCTCTTTATCCGCCGCTTTATTTCTCATCTCCGGTGTAAAATTGTCACCGAGCTTACGGCGGTCGTTAGCGCTTCCTCGGCAGCTTTATTTCTTCGGACGCTTGCGCCCTCCGGACAACAAACCGTCCGCGACGATCTAATGGCGGTGTAAAGACTTTACGAGCCTTCGAAGGAAGCTCGCTTACCGGCGAGCCACGGATATACAGCCGTAGACCGGCTGCGCAGTGGGCCAGGGCCATCGACGTATGCCAGAGACGGCGTGAGATCGTTTCGTTTTTCTATCAATCCTCTTTCGGGCAGAGAGGAATAAACCGCTCGCAGCTAATATTCCGTCCGACGATAACGGTAAAGGGACGCGTGAGTGGCACCGAACGTAAAAGAAATTGAGCGTTGCGTGCGCGAGCGGCGGGCAGGTGGCATCGATCCTTCGAGAAAAAGTACGAAGAACGTCATCCCCACGGTCCGTCCGATACCTTCGGCAACCTCCTGACCCCGCAGCGTTTCAATCTATCCCTCTGCCAGCGGTATCAATACAACGCGCGCGCCCTGATCCCATTTCTCCGGTTACCAGATACAGCCTCTTCTTCGGAAAATGAGATTTACCGCCGAGCTACGAGGGATCGGACTCACTGGCATGACCTTGACAGCCCGGAGGCACAGAGAGCCGGCACCCTCGTCCCTTTCTGCCAACGTTTCGCCCTTTCGATGTACCGGTGCGGAGTCTGCTGGCTCGTCCATATGTACTTTCTCTGCCTCTCTCTCTCTCTCTCTCTCTCTCTCTCTCTTCCTCTTCCTCTTTCGTACTCTCTCTTACTCCCTCTTACTCCCTCTTACTCCCTCGCGCTTCCCAGCAATCGATCACCGGTTGCACTACATACGGCCTATCCTCGTTTCCCGTACTTGAACGGCTCGCTGCATCGATAGAAATCGTGTCAGTGCCACCGCTGCCCACTCCCCATCATTATTATTGTTATTGTTATCGATCCAGAGCGAAGCGACAGGTGTCACACTCCTCAGATTCCGCCCACTCTTCTCCTCCCCGCCACTTCCTCCTTCTCGAATACTATACAACCTTGCGATGCGGCGCAATTTATTCTTTTGTCCCGACTCGAAACGCACAATCTTCTTTAAAGTGAAATAAAGAGAGAAGCGGGAGAAGATGGCTATAGTTTATTAGCCAGAACTGTACAGTGGCTCGCCAAGAGTGGCGGTAACGTCAAGTCAGGTGGAAAGTCGTTTCTCCGAGCCAGAATGCGTGCAGCCAATGTTCTGCGAATGTGCAGGCCGGTTCAAAGGTAGGAAACCCTTCCGGAACCCTCGTCAAAGTCGTTTCGGGGCAAGATAGGGCAGCTTCGGTAAAAGGGATATATTCCGGCATACCCTATGATAGGGCAGTGCACGCATACGCTCAGAATGCAGAAGGGGTTGAATTTCCGAAGCCACCCCTGCGGTTAATTTCCCCCAGAGTCGACTACCCCCGCGTTTGACACGCGAAACTGTTATTCGCCGTGACGAGGATGCTAATTATAAAAAGTAATACCTCACGCGGGAGACATGCAAACCCTCACTTTTCCTTCCGGAAAGTTGATAGGGAAGTTGATAGGGAGGTTGATAGATATGCACCGTAATGCATGGCGTGAAAGGCGTCGCGAGGGATTATTTTGAGGAAGAGGTGCGCGTATACGGCGAATATACTGCAGCACTGGGGATAATTTAATTATCCGAGAGAACAACGGAGGAGGACGATGCGTCCTCGCAAACTGGATCGTAAGAGGATTAAGGTCTCATTAAACGGAGATTCTCGCCTTCCAGCGCGATCAGCTGATTCCTGAATGGAGCCCCTCTCTCTCCCTCCCTCCCATTCCTCTTCCTTCCCCTCCAGCCATCCCTCTGTCCCTCTCGCGCCCATTGTATCGCCGTCCACGTTTTCCTTCCTCCCGCCGAATCTATGACAGCGTCTCATTGTCCGATCTTTGCAAGCTGGCTCTCTCGTTAATTGAAGAGCTCGCCTACCGAAAGGAACAAAGAGATCGATTTTTGCTACTCTCGCGAAAACGTTAAATACCTCGAGCGATCCCGCTCTGTCAGCCACCTGCACCTTACGTCAGGACAAAATCTTTGAGAGGCTCGAAACAAGATCGCGTTCCAACGAACGACTGAAATTTGCTGAACGGACAGACTCTGCCGGCTTAATCAGTCGCGTAACAGTCGATCGGACTAATTGCTGGAACGCCGTGGCCACTGGGGGCTGCCTCTATCAATTTTGGCAGAGAGTCAAAACGAGCTCGAAACGCCGAGATGGTTTCGTAGACGAAATTCGAGAGCGTCGGGACGCCTCGTCAGTTCCGATGAAGACATTGCCGATCCCGCTAACGCTCCACTGGCAGCGCAGTATTAACGTCAGTAGCGGCGAACAGAAAAATGATACCCTCAAAGGTGAGAGCGCACGGCATGTTTCCCCTTTGCCTCATCTCTAATTCTAGCAAAATATTTGCCGAGCTCGCTGTTGCGCGTCGCAAAGTTCATAAAAGCACGATGAAGTCGCGGGCTTTTCTTGCCAGAAAGGCAGCGGCCGCAGTCGCATAGAACGCAGCGTGCAAGAAACAAATTCCGCCTCCTCCAGCTTGGCGCTTTCCCTCGTTATGCACGCACACTAAAACGAACCTGCAACCTTCTACTCGCTTCGAACAATCACTCTCCAGGAAACTTGCCGATGCGCGCAACGTTCGAACCGATCGTTTCGGAATAAATATTCGTCCGAGCTGATGCGGCCGCGAGATAATCGAATTGCGGCCGCCAGTAGGAAATAGCAGAATCACATACCTGTTGACCGTCCGTCCGCCCACCCGATCGCGTTCGTATACGCGCAATGATCACGCGCGTGTGACTGCTGGTACGGGTTAAAAAAAGGCGAGGTGCCGAAAGAAAAGAGAGAGACTAAAAGATGGAAGAGAGAGAGAGAGAATGAGAGCGAAGGAAGAACTCACTCAACAAGTCCGTTGCGATGTTTATATCGGCGGCGAAGCACGTGCTCGATATTCCAGCGTGTTCTCACTAGCACGGGACGAAGCTCCTCGTTCCTCGCTTAGGACTTACCTGAGGGGGTAGCTGCCGCTATTGCGCAGGTGGCGCAGGTGGCGGAGGTGGAGGTGGCTGGAGGTTGCGGAGGTGTGTCGCTCGTGTGGCACACTCGGTGCTCGCAAGAGTGGAAGCCGCGGCGGCTAGGCGCGATTGAGAGCGGCCTTTGTCGAATGCCGTTGTTAAATAGGCGAGGGCGTTCGCGAGTGGGTGTCGTGAATGCCGACAGAACCGAGCGCGTCGACCGCCGGTCTGACACTGATCGCACACTGACTACTTGCTCGTTCGCCTGCCTCGCGATGGAGGGGAACCTTCGACGTAAGGGGAATCGCCGCAGAGAGAGCATAGAGTGAGAGCGAGAGGGAAAGAGGGACAGACAGAGGGAGAGAGAGAGAGCAGCGAGAAAGGGAATGCATAAAGACAGTGGGAATGGGTCCGTCGTACGAAGGATCCTAAATATGCCTGCGATTGAACACGCTTTCTCACCTTTATAATATGTCATAAATGCACCCTGTAATATTGCCGTGCGTTCGTCTTAATTATCAGACGCAATATGTACGAATAAAGGAATGCACGCTCGGGAATTAGAGTTTTGCAGAGATTGACAGGTGCGAGTATATTTCATTTTATGGCTATGCGAGTGTGAATATTGAGACAGGCGCAATTTTACACCGAACTGATTGATTCGAAAGCAGCGCAGGTTCGCATCGGGGGTGGTCGAGGGTGTCGTTGTGTACGTAGTGCAATTAGATGGGGCCGGATGAGAATTGAATTTTCCGACTAAAACGTTCGTAGAACGAACATGATAGCTCGTGAGAGGAGGGTCGGTCGGGAGACGGGATAATTTATTGACGCGACAAGTTATACCGGACGGACAGTGACAGGCGAGTGTCAGAAGCGTTCAATCGCGGGTCAAATGGCCGCCGAAAATAAACTGTGCTCGACGTCGAGTAGTCGAGATGGCAGAACTGCAACATCATTAAATTTCGCGCGTCTAATGTTAGATTAGACGGACGGTCGGTGAGACGTCGCGGACGGCCGGAGGGCGGTAGCTCGCACAAAGGATCATCTGGCACGGATTATTCAGAGAGGAAGCGATGTCCGTCCGGCCGCTGGAAGGCTAAGGGAAGGACAGAGGCTAGCTTGAGAGGCTTCTCGACTCCTCGGCAGCCGGCTTTCGTCGTCGGCGTTTCGGCGTGTCAGGAGATTTGTTTGCCCAGCAATCCGTCGCCAGCGCCCAACATTAGGCAATGAAGCGGTTTTTTTCAAAGAACGAGTCAGGCTCACAACTAATGCCCTCTGTCCAATGTACGAGAGGGAAAGGGAGGGTGGGGAGGATGGAGAAGTAATTCTGGATCTGGCCTGGCGAACGGTCGTGGCAGCGAGCGTAAGTAATATGTATCCGACGTCTAGACTCGAAGCGAAGGAGGATCCTTCGGTCGAACGGATGGTGGGCATTCCAATATGTCTCGGCGACGTGTTTGAACGTTGCTCTCTTCGCGTTTGCCCGTAGTTCTTACCCAGGGCACGAATGACGGCTCGCTTTGCCGCGCTCTGCTCGCCAAGATGGCTGGAAAAATGAGGACGATATAGCCGACGATACCGTCCAAAGAAATAGCCTGCCTGAAAGAATAATTCTCTCTCGGCAATCGGCCAAGACTCAACCCTTACACTTGCCGTAGCTGACACCCAGCTCCAGGAGGAAGGTGAGGAGAGCGGCGCAGCATCCCACCACCGGGATCCTGATCAGCTTTCGATGTAGGGTCCGCATCTCGCGCAATTCCTCCTTCAGAGGGAATTCCTGATTGGCTGGCTTGTCGATGAGACGGGCGAAGAAGTCCGTGTAAAATTTCTGTCGGATGCCAGACGCTTCCAAGCTATAGACGATGTCGCTTATCAGCGACTTGTAAGGGGAATTTTGCGTGAGCATATAGCCAACCGGCGGTACCCAGAAGACGAGTTTGGTGAACTTGATAGGAGGTTCTCCTTTGTACATGTGTCTGTAATAAAAGACCGAGGCCATGGATTCCTCGATGAAGCAGCTTATGTTTCGGTACTTCATCATGTATTTCGGGCAATCCAAAATCTTTTCGAACACTATGGCTCTGTCTCTGAGCTGGCCCAGTACATCGTCTCTGTTAGCCAGGATCAGTCGATAGACCATCAGGCTCATGGCGGGTGTTAGATTCGAGCTGTTCAACTCTTCGAAGGTGTTATAGGTCTTTTCTCGGTCGGGCTTCAAGCCGATCTTGGTGAGTTCGACGAATACGTTTGAGAAAAATGTCGATGCCGCGACAAGGAGAACGTAGAAAAGGATCCTCTCGGCATTTTTTACCGGCAATCTTGGCATGGAAATGGAGGCCATTGTCCCGACGATCCTTATCGGGTCCCAGATCCGGCGGTCGAATTGAAGGATGACCGAGGTCAGCCAGAAAACCAAGACTACCGTAACGCTCACCGCGTTCGCCATCAGCAGACGATGCATGTCTTGATTGTCGGTCTCGTACATCACCGGTATCGTCACGATCCATCTGTGAGAATTGCAGAAAACGTACGGAAGATAAATCGCAGCTTATTAAATTGACCGTTTCTAACGTACTCTAGCGCGACCTAGTCTAGTCAGCTAATAAATCGAAATGAACGATGGGAGTGCATGGCAATAGACCGTAACATTGTACTATCGGTTATTCTAAATACCTCTCGAAGTGGGTCACTCTCGTGTGTCCGACTAAGTAGTGAGCTTCGGACACAGCGAACGGTACAGTGGTTATCAGCATCTCTACAACCCCATTTTGTATGCTTCCGATATCGCCGACAATCGTGTTATTTTCCACCTTTATATGCACCTCCTCCGTATGCCTTACGTACGGTAGCATCGTAAAGTTCATCTTACTCATGATGATTTTCAGTATGTGAGAATCCGGACCATGATGTACGCGAGGATATCCATATTTGTCTCTCAGCACAATGGAATGAGCGGGCCTCGATATCACATCAACCGTTATAGGATAACCATGAAGGTCATCCAACTTATTGGGAAACCATTCGACTTCCTTGAAGTACGGCTGTCTGAAGTAATGTTTGTTAAACGGATTGTACCGATGAACTGTTAGCAACGATCGATCTCGGCCGGACACTTCGAGAATCGTCGTGTCCAGAAGTTTGTCGGACCAGGCGTACTTCAGAAAGGGTAGCATATTGTTGTTCAGTGTCTTCAGGACAATTATAACGAAGATCTTGAGACTGTACTCGTTGAGAATGGTGGAACGGGTGATTTGCATGATGGTCTTGGTCTGAAAATAGTCCGGCGTCGTTTTCGATATATACAGATGTATCAGCAGAGTGCGTTTCGTTCCGCGTATCGATACGTTTGTCCGCTGGAAGACCCAGGGATCTCTGAAGATGACGCTGGTCGGATGATTCCTCGCGATTGTTCTCGACACTTCGTCGACGATGCTTTCCTTCATGTCGAAGGGATTGTAGATCGTCAGGATCACGTCGAAGGGATCGGTCACTCGAAGAACGTCCGCCAAGATCTTGCGTATTGACAGTGGATTGACTTTAGAAAAATCTTTAAAATTGTATTGTACCGATTGACTCACTAAAGCAATCAACATCCAAAGGATCCTCATGGCTTGATACAAGTCAAGATTGCAGTCTGGTCGAGGCAGAAGTGCGTCGCCGAATGATGCGACCACATTGATGACAGGGACTCTTGAGAATGTCCGTTGAAAAGTCCATGGCAGCGCCGGGCTGCCAAAGTGCAGCCATTAACGCGATAGCAATCAAATTGCGGGACATTGCGTCTAATGAATTAGACGGACGACTGGCAACGTTATTCGAAATCAATAGCGCCGTTTGTCGTTCGTCTCTCCGCTAATTGCCTCCCCCCTCCTCGGCCATTGGCGATAATTGAATCGATGTACCGAAGTTGCGCTAACGCTATCGCTTTAAATGCAGCGCACTGATTGGCCGGAAATTAAGCGACTCCCGCTTTGTTGTCCGAACATTTGGCCGGCGGCGAGTTAAGGTGAGGGCTGTTCGACAATCGATATCAATAATCGTAGTTGCGCGCTCGTGCGCCTCATCGTCTTATCAGAAATCGCGTTCGGTCAATTAGACTAAAGTACGACAGTTTAAATGCAAGAGACACACTGTCTTTCCATCGGCAAATGCGCCGCACTCATTTCTACTTCGATTACTTCTCCGACCGTCCGCGCCGTTCGAAGCAATATTTTCCATATCCATAAACGATGAAACGGTTGCAGCGCGTCAAATTACGATGGGAGCAGTTTAAGCGGCTGTTAAATTGCCGAAGTGATTATTGCGGATTTCACGGACAGTGAGTCAAAGCGTGCGTGCGTAGCCGCGTGCGTGCGCGCTCGTTACACTGGAAATGTAGAGAGATTATTAAAGCGAAATGTAATCAGTCAATGTGAAATGGCTGTACGGTCAATCGCCGGACGAATTTTCGACATTTCGATCGGCAACGATTCCATAGCACTTCCGCGACGAACGCCATCACCGATAATGAGTATACGGACAATAGAAGATGGGCAGGTATGTAGTCGGAGGAGGAGGTCTCCTCCAGTGGTACGTAAGTGGCGTTTGTGAACTTTCTCCAGGTGAAGAAAAAATCTCTGCTCCAAACGCCGGGCAAGCCACTCTCGACGATTCTCAGTAAAATCGGATTCATGTAATCGACGTACGGAGAGTTGACGGGGAAAAATAAATTAAACGGCAGGGGCGATGTGCAGAAAGGCGTCATCTTGGTATTTTGTTCACCGTTCATTGCGATAGCCAACTCGGCGTTTGATTCTAGTACCTGGCACGTCACGTTTCGATAAAGACGTATCTGATCCATGCAATCGAATGGGCGGGCGACATTGTTGTCTTTTTGTCCGAAATATTTCATGTACGATACATCTCCCTTTATTTCTTTTAACGTATCGTTGTAATATGCATTGAAAAAAATCGCTGTTAGTCCACTCTTCCGTATGTCATCGATATTCTCGATGTTCAATTCCGGAGTGGAGAGAACTGAGGCAGAGACGAGCTCTGCATAAAATATGGACGTGTAACGAGTGGAAGCGGCGATCAAAGAGATAAAGATGATTTTTTCTATAAGCCTGTCTGGATCTTTCGTTAGGCCAATTCCCATCATTAAGCCAAATATGTTTACAGGGTGCCTAAGGTACACCGGGAACTTCATCGTTATAGAACATAAATAGAAAATAACGATGACGAGAGCGCCGATAAGTAGAGTTAGCACCACTTTCCAAGGCGTTATGCCTGTTGGATTAGTGCGAATCCGTGGCATTATCAGACAGATCCTATTTTGCACTACCGCGCTACTCAGTTTTGCACTGTTCAGATAGAACTTTACCGTGCCCATAGCAAATTTCATGTCGATCGGAGCGTCTTCGGGAATTCCGCCGATTTTACTATCCCGACGCATAAACTCCTCATTTACGACAATCGTAAAATTTAGTACCTTCGACATTGCTTCAAGTGAAAAGCCAACGAAGCCCTTGAGATCATAAGGGCAACTTGTGTTCTCCTTGCCACTGGATTTCACCATCCGTGTGTAAGGCGCATTGCTATTATAATTGATTACAAACGGGTAGCCGTTCATGTCACGTAACTTGTCTGGAAAGTAATCAATTCCTTCTTGATACGACTGTACGGTTGTGATTTCGGTGAACGGATTGTATACATGGACTTTAATCGAATGAGGCTCCGATTTTAGATCTGGCGTCACCAACTCAACGATAGTGAAGTGCAAGTATCGCATGTTCCACATTTTCTCAAAGACCGTCGTAAAATTTTCACCCTCACCGTCGCCGCTCGTAATGAGAATCATAATAAACTTGACTTCATGATTCCGCATCGTCGTACTTCTTATTGCGCTGCTCAAATTGTACAGATAATCTTCGTCGGGAAGTTTCCACGCGTCGCAGACATGGAAGAAAATTGTTCGCGAAGAAGAAACTACATCCACTGATTCGAACAGGTCGGCAACCTCTGTTGTAAACATTCTGGTGGGTCGAATTTCTTGAACACTCTGCGACACTTTTTCTACGATCTTCGTAGCGTAGGCATCTTGCGGATGATCAGACACTAAAACGGTAACGTCGTGTGGATTTTCATTCAGTATAACATCTTGAAGAGCAGATTTCAACAGAGGCAGATCGGTCCAATCAGTTTCATGTAACGGATAGGCATTCGCCGAAATAAAAATGTAAAGTAAAAATTCGTACCGAGTAAAAATGCGGAAGAGAGCCATGACTCGAAATATACCGACCGAACTATCGGAATAAACATATTGTCTGACATTTGCCGTTATTTAAAGGGAACGTACGCGCGCAGATAGCGGTCGGAAAATTGCAAGCACCACTTATTCATGCGCAGTAAATTACTTTTGCAGTAAAGTTATTATAGTTTATGTGCGTGTTCCCTCGACCGCCAGTTGAAAACGTACACCCTCATGGCAGCGCTATTTTATGCACGAGCAAGCATACATCCCCTCGTCAAAGCTGAAGGTTGGATTAAATCTGAAATTATTTCTACAGAGAAATTGCCGCGCATTCGCGGGACAAACACTTTTCCCGGAATTATCTCCGTTTACGACAGCGATAAACGATTAACTCGAGAAAGAAAATGAGGATGGGTGTTAGGCAGACACCGAATAAAATTTGAACCGGTATCTTGCCTATGCCTGTAACTGGTTCGGGCAGTTCTTCGGTGATTGGCATTCTATTCTTTGCTGCCCAACCGCGTAAATAGTCTCTCAGCCATTTCTGCCATAGATCGGTTTCTACGATGCGCATCATGGCAATGTTTATCTTATCGACGTAGGGCGATCCCTTCCGAAGTAAGTATACGACCGGATACCTTTCCGAGCAGAACTTGCTCACTTTCATAACGGAACGCCCGTATCGACGTATTTCCATGTAAGCCTTCGTCTCCTC
The DNA here is from genome assembly GCA_914767735.1 of Anoplius nigerrimus. Lineage (NCBI taxonomy): Eukaryota > Metazoa > Arthropoda > Insecta > Hymenoptera > Pompilidae > Anoplius > Anoplius nigerrimus. Next base: position 10,501,157 of record OU612090.1, read on the forward strand.
CATGAAGCATGTAACATTCCGATAGTGAATAAGCCGATTCATACATGTCTCCTTGTCGACTTCCGAGCTCTTGAACACTCTGCCTCGTAAAGCCGTTGGCAGTTCGGTATTTTCGACGACGTAAACGTCGTAGAACAGATCCGTGAACACTGCGTTTAGTCCGGATTTATCCAAGTCCTCGAGATCCTTTATGTCTAATTCGGTTTCGTGGCTAATAGCGGACATTACCATCTGCGCGTAAAACATCGAGGTGTATCGTGTTGACGCTATTACCTAGAATTAAATTGTTTTCAGGCCGAGAGTTAATTTTGGTAAGCGCAGCTGTATTCGTCGCGACGTACCAAGGACATAAAAATGATCTTCTCGACGAATCTGGTAGGACTCCTTGCTAGAGGGATACTCAAGATGACGCTAATAATAGTAAGTGGCTGTCGAAGGTGAGATTCGAATTTTAACATTGTCGAGCAGAGCCAGAAGATGGCAACGATCGTTACTCCTACGAATGCAGTGACAATCATCTTCCAGGGTGCGAATATCGTCATCTTCGTCAAAGTCGTTGGCAATACAAGGCACAGCCTTCCTTGAATTACGGGAAACGTATGTGCAAACTTGAGGGGAGAAGCTCTTATCAGAAACAGGCTGTACATAATTTCGATTTTGCTGCTATTCTGATTAGTTTGTAAGTGCTGAACGGTATTCCGAGAATTTTCGTCGACGACAATTTTAAAGTTCATCATTTTCGCTATACTGTTGAAAACGTGACCGCTAGTACTACCTAGGTTATATCGACCGTCAGAATCTTTTTCACTCACATCGTAAGGTGGATTATGATTGTTATTTATTGTCAACTTATACCCGTGCATATTTTTTAATTTATCCGGAAACCAAGTCACATTCGGGGAGTAAATTTCTTGCGCGTAAACCTCCAAGAAAGGATTATACTGATGAACATTCATCACCGTGCCATCGAATTCCGTAGCAACAAGCTCCAAGACTGTCATGTCCAAAATCAAGAAGTTCCACATATGTCGGAACAGTGGCTCAAAGTTTGCACTTTCATTTCCCGAACCGAACACAAATAAAACTTTTGGCGTATGATCTTCGTACGTCAGCATTCTCGTAACTTGATGAATTATGTCAAGATGATCATTGATTTGATCACTTTGGTTTGGGCAAACGTGGATTAACAACGTGCGGCCAGTCGCTAATTTTGTTATTGGGAATTGTACAGAAATGTCCACTGTTACAAGACGAACTGGTACGAATGTAATGACACTCTCAGATGTCACTTCCAATAATCGATCCGACGTTTGAGAGCTTTCATGAGCGACCAGAATTACATCATGAATTTTTGCAGTCCTCAGAATATCTTGCATCACTGTCCTTAAGGTAAATCCGTTCCGTTCACTGATATCTTCGCGAAGATCAGCGTTGGTCGAACAAATCATGAACAGAATTTTGACGACAGCCATTTTAATAAAATGCGTGCTGTTCTATCGGTTTAAAAAACACTAAATTCGTTGGCAGCGCGATTGTTAATCCCGTTTGAACGTACATCTGGTAATCGAATGACGAAGGCGGACGACACACGGTGCTTTTTAAGCGAACCCGTGTCCTTCTATCGAACGAGCTGTCATCATCGAATATTATTTTGGCGTCAGCAGTGTCTATGGGCAGACCGATTATATCGGGTACCCTGTCAAGGGGTAGGATTTGTTATTCCATGTCTCTGCGAATTCAAGGCTGAATCAAATCGATACATTATACTCCGGACAGGTCGGTACGTTTTTTTAGAGCTCCCCCCTCCATATTTGCCTGCTGTCCACTAAAAATAATGTGTACCGCGTGGACGGAATTTCATTTATTTACACATTTATTCCCGCGGATACACAATTATCGTATCCGCAGGTTCGTTATGCTGGAATGTCACAAGTGTCTTACAAAATTCAATCGAACAGTGAAAACTGCCACTCAGGCTATCACTAATATTCGGACGGAAACGGTAACGATAACGGTAAATATTATATAAAAAAGAAAAAGACACGTCTCTAAAAAGAAAGATGTAGAACGATATAATGAAAGGAGTACTTCTTGAAGAGCAGTCATCGGTAAATGCTTATTCGGCAAGTCTCTATTCGATCTAATACCTAAGCGAGACTAGAAAGAGGCAGGTGAGAATGGAAGCGAGGCGACTGACTAAATGCAAGGAGAATCCGTTCGATTGGCCGCAGACGTCGAGCCTGCAGGTCGATCCAACGTCGTCGTATTTGTTCTTCAGGAATTCCCAGTCGCAGAGGCCGACTTCGCAGCCGTCGAGCAAGATCGGCTTTTCGGCCAAGTAAAACATCACTTTGTTCGGCTGTCTATTGTCGCTGCATCTGAGGAGACAAGGTTAAATGTGTAGAGCGTAGGCGTAAACGGGGCCGACAAACGATGTCGTCGCCATTCTTTTCGCCCGGCAAATTGTGGATGTCCGATAGGCGTAAAATCGTTCGAACGCTTACTTGTAGAATACTGCGACGAAATTGGCCGCGAACGAGGAGATAAAGGACGTCCGCCACTGGCGCTTGGCCAGCTCATCGTAGTTAAAGGCTGTCAGCTGCATGTAATCCTCGGCGATGCCCATCGTCGTCAGAAGATTCAGGAGACTAACGACATCGGTGAAGTAGAATATTCCGCGCGGCTCGTCCGTCGCCTCTCCCTTTGACATTTTCCTGTAAATTTCGTTCAATTTATCTCGATTACTGCTGCCCGTTTACCCCCTTCGCCCGTTATTGCCCTCCCTAGCGCTCACCCGAAGTGCTCCATCATATCTCGCATGAGCGGACAGCCGAGGCGGGCGTTTAAGTGTCGTCCGTATCCGGCGTAATAGTAATAGCGAAGGTCTTCGCGGTATTCGAGAATTCGTAGCTCCTCTTTGCTGAAGATCGCGCACCACGGGGAGAGCTGAGTGACGGACCATGCCTTCTCGTACCGGCACATGTCGTACATCGTCGAAATCGAGTCTACGAAGGAATCGTCATCGCCGGTTACGTATACCGAATATCTTACGCGGTACATTTGTTATTCAATTATTAACCTGCGGAAATATTGTACAAGAATCCGAGACGACGGCTGACGTTGTGAACGAGATTCTCGAAAAGGGGGCCAGTGTCAAATTGCGTAACTTCCTCGATCTCTGATGCATTGTTCTGTCCTTGATCCCACATGTTACAGAACTTGTATGTCTGTAAACGTGAAATTTTCACTCGTGCGACATCGTGAAGGTACTCGTCAACGCGGGAAGTAATATGGGACTTACGGAAAGTAGCGTGTCGTTTATCGAGCCTTGTTCGGGAAGTACAGCGTGTCTGCTGCCAAAGAGTCCTTCCATAAAGGCCTCCATACTCGGCCGTGCGTTGGCAGTCTTGAACTGAAAGAAGCGTACGGCTGAACTGCTTTGAACGACGACAGATGAAATTACGAGCTCGCGAAGGGTACCTTGTAATTTCTGGGCGATATGTACATAGGCTCGGGCTGCAATAGCTCCGGGAAGTTGCTTTGCAATCGTCTGGCGAGCAATTTCATGTCCTCCACGCCCTGCGGTGTCAAAACTTCCGCCGCGCTCGACGTCAGGTGCGGATCCGGCTTCCATCTCTTCAAATTTTCCAAGTCTCTGTTACACATGTGCCCGTCTGCAAGAAGTTCATTTCCGTAGGATCGATCGGCAGCCTGTCAAGGTAGCTCGACGCTCGGACAAGAAAAAGGGACTCACTGCCACGATTCTCGTGATTGTGAAGCACGTGGTGCTGAAGTTCCAGCAGGCTGGACTCGCTAATTTCGTTTGCGGCCGGATAACGAGTACCGTGAACTGCTAGCATCCATACCTGCTGCGGTTGACAGTCTGCAAAGGGGATTCCGCGCTAATTGCACCGAGCCTCTCTACCGAACCCATTGAAGGGTGACCCAGTCGTCGTACTCACTAAACACCGTCTGAAAGCGTGACTTCCCGCTGCGAACGAAATGGTAGGCAGTCTTCGTGGCGAAGTTCAGGTACGGCTCGTCCTCGTCGGCGAAACAGAAATCAACGTCGCGCCCTTCTATTCGCAGCGCCATCAGGCACAGCAACATCGCTGACAAATAGTAATGCATCTTCGTGGCAGCTGCTCGTTCTCAATCTATAAATGGAGAATCTCGTTCCGATAACTGAGCTCGTACGTCAGGAAGCGCTCCGAACGAACGTAACGAGTAACCTTCGCTTTTGTCTCAACGCGTAATCGTTCAATCGGAATTGTGTAATATGTGCGGACGCATCTTGACTTTCACAAGAGCGCGTATGAATTTATCCTTGGCCTTCGCTCCGCGGATTCGATGTGAACGGATCGAAACGATGCCTACTTCGGACGGTGTCTATCAAGCATTAGCCTTTTTCGATACTATCCTGAAAGCCGAGTGGACCTCTTACTATCTTTTCCTCCCTCGTCTATTTCTTTATCTAAAGAAATGCAACGGTCTTTCGATCCTTTTGTTCAAAGCGACTGCTAGTCTCCTTGTCGAGATCCTTACGTAAGAACACTGAATCGCGCCGGCAATTTTTCCATCATTTCAAATATTCCTGCGTCTCGCTTTGGCGAGGACACGCTAACGTATATTATGCATCCGCTTACGTAACAAACGAGGCGCGTTTGCCGTGCAATTTTTACACTCCCGCAAAAAGTGACATCAGCGCGACAAAATGTAGATTTACACCATCGCGGCTAATCGATGCACTAACTGGAGTCTACTTTGGTCGCACCTAGGTTGACTGTACGTCAACGCGGAGGAAAAGCGTAAAGCGAAACCTACAGCTTACCTCCTCATCTCAGTTAAAACATTCTTAGGCTTAGGCGCGGGCCAATGTAGCCGAACGCGCAAACAGAACTCGATCTGCTGACTAGTCAAATGTTCTTAGAGTCGATACCACGCCCTCCCACGACCGATAATGCGCGACACGCTACCGATTCGCTAGTTTTATTTGCCTTGAACTGATAGTACAAATTGAATTCGCAGACAGACATCATTGGCAATTCGACGTTACAGTAACTTTCTAGAATCTTCTAATAGCACGGGAGAAAAATGTATCGCGCTGGCTATTGGTCAGCTCTAATGCCGTGCAAGCAGAGAATAGGCAGTTTAGCGACAGTAGTAATTGACTTCGTCCGAGCCGCCTTTAAAGACATCTTTCGGTCCGGCTACGTGTGTTTGCCCTACTTAGCGCTAATTTCGCGTCTTCGCATGGTCAGCAGACGGAGTCTACGCCCTGTTAGACTCCAGCGTTAAATCCATTCTGACAATGCCGGCTGTCGATCGATTAAGCCGTGTACAACGATAATTAATTTCATTTACACGGGTCCGCGTGTAGTCGAACGGTTCTATCGCTTTCCATAACATGGCAATTGGTTTCGTCGATCGAATACAAAGTACTTTTCGCATGCGTGATTCTGTACGAGTAGTTATACCAAGCGCTCACATTTTCAACCGATGCCGCCAGGGCAAAAAGCGTGAAACTATCTATGGCCGAAGATATGCGGATTTTCGATTAATGTAATCCGTATCGCATGATGCATTAATTGCGCGAGGCAGTAAATATATGTAAGCAACGTTGCGCGTGCGTATATTTGTAGACGTACATTGTGCGTACACAGGGGCCAGGCGTCAATATGCAGCGGAAATAGAACAGCAACGTCACGGTCACCGAACCTTCCTGCTGCTCTCGAACAAACATTTACCCAACTGCGGGCATTGCTTATGGAGATCGAAACGCGAGGCTCAGCGTCAAACATTGAAAATTGACGGCGCGGGGACATATTCCTATCTCGAGTATCATCCAATTAACGGGGAATCCGTATTCGGTATTATTACACGCTTCGGGCGCGATTTCTCCGAATTACAAAACAAGTACAATGATGATTCGAACGATTATCCGCGCGTGAGGTGGAAAACCGCGTCATCGTTTATAATCGAACTATGAAGGTTGCTCATAGTCATTATATCGGATCAGTATATGTGTTTTCGAGAAACCGTAAATTCGAAAGACAGATTCTGCGAACGCAGTGACAGTCGGTACTATTCGAGGTAGCGAAAGAGAGAAAGAGAGAGAGAGAGAGAGACGCATAGAACGGAAGTAGGACAACGACGTCACGCTCGTTGATCCTTGTCGCTACCATTGGAGCGTAATTTTCGTCGAAGCGAGAAATACGATGTTGCGATAGCGGCGCGAACTGCAATCGCGGAAGATCGCTCGAGATAGACGTACGGTCTGGGTGCCGGAAAAGGTAGTAGGAGAAAGCGCACTTAACGGTGGTCACACACGAGTTTTCCTCCGCTGTGGTTCCCCCCTTCTTCCGGAGCCTCCTCGACCACGATGGCATCGACCACTTTCCTTCCTTCCTCCGCTCAGCCTCCTTCCTTCCAGCTCAGCCGATCAACGATCCACCTCCGAGCAGATTCACTTTTCTTACCGGGACGCTGCGTAAATTCTCAATTAGCGGAGCGGTACTCCGTGCCGATCCCGTTAACATAATACACCATTCACAAGTCCCGTACGAAATACTGATTCGGCCGGCCTTAACGAACGTGACATTAGGTTCCGCGACGCGCAATCTCTGGGACCTCAACCGGTAGAGCAGGATGGAAACTGATGAGTGCGAGGTCGTGTCAAACGTGATGTCGGCGTGTGTCGACGTGCGTCGGCGTGTGTCGGCGTGTGTCGGCTTGTGTCAAGCTGCCGGTTCGTTCGGCAGCCTCTCGCTGCGGTGGCTCGTGTGGCACTGGCTTAAGGTCGACAGGCATCGTTGCCTCGAGCATAAACTATGCAACTGGCGTACAGTTACAGCAACACAATCTCTTTACGTCTTACAAGCGTTAAGGCCTCTAATCGGGCCCGGTTACACGGACTGCCTTCAGTCTCATTCCATCGAACACTTCGATTCCGTTCGGTAGCGTACGGAGCGGCACAAGTAGACCGCTAAATTAATTCCGTCACAGTCGTCTTGATAACGATGGCTAGACTTGCTTTTCCTTTTTTCAACTGCCTCCCTGACCTAAAAAAATCGCCGAGAGCGTACCGAGTCTAAGGCTTAGTCCTTGAAGGAGTTGTAAGACCGGTAAGCACGGTGAATAATGACTTACGGACCGATAGGACAGGATCGGGCTGAAAATTCGGGGTAACGTTGGATGTCGGCTAGATCAGAGACTAATTGAGATCCCGAAGGATGTCGATAGGATAGTGGCAAAACGTTGTGTCCGCAGATCGGTCTGCAGATCGGTCTGCAGATCGGGCTGCAGATCGGTCCGCAGATCGGTCCGGTGATGGATGAGAAAGGAAAAAAGGAGTAGCCTCGGTGCTCTTTCAGGGTGCCGTCAATGTCACCTGTTGATCTCTTGTGCCACGACCCGTGTCGAGGTGCTCTCGCCTGGACAGGGCGCCCCCGTCGATGTGAGGAGGGTAATAAGTGGGTTAAATCGGTCACGTACCCGGCAGCCACGTATCATGAAATATTCAAAGCCAACGCACCGAACGAATCGAATCCTTGTTCCTGCATCGATCCGCTCCCGTCCTTCCTCAAACTCTGTTCTGCGCACTCGAACATTACGACCGGTAAGAAACCTCGGAGCATTCGTAATGCTCCCCGACTAATAGAACTCGAGGACGCTCCCTTCGAGTTCCTGTAACTTCGAATGACATTGCATTACGAATGACAGTCAGTACACCTTCCTTAATGCATAATCTATCCGAAGAATAGTAAGCCTGCGTCACGCTCCTGATGCGTTTTGCGTCCACGTGACTGATGTAATTGAACAAATGACTAATATATCGAATATTTGAAACACTCCTTGTCGAGGTAGCTGCGAGGGGAGGGAAGTAAATTTGGCGAGCGATTTTTCGCGTTAGCGAAGCAGTGACTCCAACAGCGTTGATCAGAAAAATGAAACGCAGGGTACGGTGGACATCGGCGAGCGAAAAGATAATTATCGAGGAACACGTCCCGGGCCGCAATAAGCACGGAAGCCAATGCTCGCTCGAGCTGGGAGTTAAACGAGCGTACAGGTAATGCCACCTGTTGATTTGAAGTTGCCGTTTCAGCGTCGATCGGACACGCTCCCGTCGGCTACAATCCGCACGCGAGTCGAACACCACGGAAAGTAGGCATGTCCGTCGTAAAATTTTGCCCTTTACTACTGACGCTTTTCAGCCGTTATGTCACTCGCTCCTGCCTACCGATATGCTTTTTTTTTTAAACAGCAGCCTACCGGTGCGTGCGTGCGCTGAAATTTGTCACGTGTAATCGGGAACAGCTGAACGTGACTTCTGAATCAACGCAACACTTTTTTTCGTCAACTATCACAGTCGCTCCTGAAGTCGAGCGCCAAGGTGATAACAGAGAGAAAATATGCGAACGCTATCGTCGTCAGATATTCCATCTATCAATTTGCAAGATTACCAATAAAATTCTGCATCTGCATCGTTAGCGTTTATTCATGAACCCGTCTCTAATCTTACGCTTCTATCTGGAAAATAGAAGGACAATATCGACGTACACGTCGTTATAAGCGCTCTATCGGTTGCATTACGTATTTTAATGAGTTGCACGCATAACATTATGCTTGTTCGCAAAAGTTTGAGAGTCAGCTATTGAGTAGTATTGCTGGCGCCGACCGTGAACATAGTCTATATTCGGAGGTCGTCAACTGGATATTAAAAACAAGGTATGATAAATTTCGTCCCGGTAACCCACATTGGGTCAGTGATAAGCGCGAGTTATGGCATACACATAATTGTTTGTTTTTTTCGCCGCAATCAGCAGCTATTAAGCGTGTCAGGAAAAGACGCGACACAGAAGCAATTTTCCCCATTGCGTTCGCACTCATTGTTTGTAGAAAAGTTTAACTTTGTAATCGCAACCACTTTTAGTTTCCTGCTCTCGTCAAAAATAGATGTCTTTCCGCAGTAAAGTTATGCCTGCGTTGTCATCGACAATATAAAAACATAAAATCTTTGTAGAGGATCTTCCATAGATCAGACTGATTGCAAAACTGGTCGGTGTTAATCTTTCAATATCGCGTTTGTTTCTAATCAGTGTACTAATTTTTATGATAGCGTCACTTGTCTAACGTTCGCCCTGACATGTGTAAAGCGTTATGATTAACGACTAATTAGCTAATCGTGAAGCTTCAATCAGTTTTCATCATCGCCTGAAGGTATTACGAAATGCAGAAACATTACAGTTTGAACTTCCTTGGCTGCTAACGCTCAGTCGACTCTCGGTTTTCAAAGTTGAAGCACACGACCGATGCGGAAATGCTGTGTGCGCTGATTATTCTCGCCTGTCTGACAACCACAATCGTTTCGCGCGAAATTGATTACTGCTATGCAAACGAGGGAAAACCATACGTTCTAACGGCAACCAAAACGCCATATCAATTTGTCCATGGCGGCAGCCAGGGTCAGGAGATTGTGCCCGGTAGGTAGAGAAATCGATTTATCTGCCGCAAATTATTTTACACACTCCCTGACTTTCTGTCATAATACGTAGACTGTGAACCTATACAAACCTGGGTGTTGTCTCGGCATGGCACACGTTTGCCAGCTAAGGATGAGATCGAAGGCATGATGAAGCTGTCACAATTTCGGGACGACATTGTTAAAAATCATGAAGCTGGCCGTAAGTAAAATTCTTTTTACGCGAGTCTGATACGATTGTATCAGGACACAAAGTCTAATGAGTACTGTCAATTGTTTAGGCGGTCGCCTCTGTGATCCCGATTTGGATAAGCTAAAGAAATGGAAGTTGGCTCCTAATATCAAGAAGGAGAATGCAAAGTATCTAACCGAACAAGGTGAGATGGATTTAAGTCTTCTCGGTGAACGCTTGCGGAGTAATTACCCGGAACTACTTCAACCGAATCCGGCGGACGTGACAGCCAAAAATTACAAGGTACGTCAGAAAGTCAAGGTGCTATGAATCTCTTTACTACGTTCACAACTACGTGAAATAACAGCATTATAGTTCGCTTTTCATCTTGCTTTGGTTGCTGGTTAACATTATCTCGACTACGTTAATATGAATTTAAAAGGTATCTGATTAGCTTACGCTTTTGTTATGTACAGGGAAAATCATATACACACTGCAAGCTAACGAAATCATATATTCTCTGCGATTAAAGGGATCTACAGCCTGCATGTTTTTATTATTAGATACTTATACGATTATTTTATAATTTATACATGATTGCTACCTGGTTTTATGCATATTTATGACAATCGGTCACCGTTTTGAGACAGTTAGTCAAAGGTAGCGCACTTTAGCGCCCATTTAGACTATGTGTGATGGGCGTAGGGCATACCGAGGTCGATAAAACTTAACTGGGAGTATCTAGAAGCTGAACAAATGTAGTCTAACTCAAGTTATGATCAGATGGCGTCAATCTAGCGCTTCTGGCGTAACCTAGGCAACATTTATTGCGCACCTGCGGGATGTTAGGCCCACCTATTCTTATTGTACGATACTCATACCATCATTTCATAGTTGATACGTGTTTGTTATGTAATTTTATGCATATTTATGGCATGTAATTGCCTTTTTGAGCATTTTTCGGAGTGAAAAAAAAATTTTTTGAAAGATCGACTTTCGCCGATAGTCCTATCTTAAAGTACGCGTCGAAAGCTTCAAGAAAATGTATGATTATCGTAGGTTTTGATCGCGCGTTCAAAAGTTACAGGCGATTTAAAAAATCGCGAATTTTCTAAGGGGTACCCCTTCTCATTTTTGCGAAAAATCGAAGGTCGGCAGATCAGATCGCCCTTTTGCCACCTAGTAGGGGGTCAAAAATAACTCACAGAGCCGTTTCCCGTTGGTCGAAATTCGCATTTATTTCGGAGTTACAGCCAAAAAACCATCGAAAGAATGGGGGTCGTAAAATGGGTATAAAATAAAAGTTTTCCGATCAACTTGTGACTATGCATACTGAAAGAGGATCGAACGAGGATCACAAAAATCCCGATCCGAGCCTTCTAAGTGTAATAGTTTCAAAATTACAGTTAAATATATGCGAAAAAAGAGTGAAACATGACCAATTTGGCAGCTGAATCATATATGTCTTTCTATGGGAGAGCTATTGAGCAATTGCATGGAGCAATTACAATAGAAGTTTACAAATATTGTAACCAGGGCCTTCTACATAAGGTAGTTGCGGAAATATTGGGAGAAAATATATGGTTAAACAGTGTAGTCGGCAGAGACATTTGACTGTAGCACAGACTGTGCATATTTTTGGTAATTCCTCTTTGTTGATAGTTTCGGTCAACCGACACGGAACGGACCATCAAGAGCATGACATCATTTATTAAAGGTGTTTTTGGCAGCCCATCGGCCATTAACTTTACGGAAGTTGTCCCGCTTGAACGTGACATGCTACTGAAAGTAAATAAATTTTCGGTTTTACGTTCAGTCTAACTTTATTACTCATCGTTTGGCAAAGTGATTAATCGCTTGGCAATTGCAGGCTTACGGAACGTGCAAACCTTGGCGAGAGTTGGTCAATCCAACTGCTAAGAAGAAAGTGGACGAGCTCATGAACGGAACAGAATACGCGGGAATGATTGCGAGCGTCAGTCAACGGCTTGGCTTTCTAAACAACGTTACCTTATGTATGTCAGGCCTAAAGGATTTAACATGAGAGGGCCTGTACGATCCATGTTCTATTTTCAGATGACATTAATCTTCTATACCAGGCGTGTCGGTTTGAAAACGCTTTTTTGGCCTACAATCTGTCTCTTTCGCCGTGGTGCGCCGTTTTCAACGAGGACGAAATGCGCCTGCTGGAATACGAGGAGGATCTTTTCAAATACTATTATGGAGGCTACGGAGGTAAACTGAGCAAGGACGTTGGCTGCTTGCCCTTGCAGGACTTGTACAATCGTTTCGAGTAAGACTATATCTGCGTCTTATTAAAGTTGAACTCTCTTCAGTCTATACCACACAACGCGTTCTTGACATTCGACAGAGCACTGGAACAGTCGACCCGCGCAGATAATCCACGAGGTGTGTTCTATTTTGCTCACGCAACGACTGTAGAATTATTCTTCGTGAGCATGGGACTGTACAAAGATACAGAACCACTTGCACCTGATAACTTTCGAACGATGGCCAATAGAAATTGGAGAACGTCATATATGACACCCTTTGCAATGAACGTTGCTGCCACATTCTACAAGTATGTTTCTAACGTCGCGTAAACGGTCGCATTGACAATTCCCTGCACGCCAATTTCTATTTCAGGTGTAATTCGTCGGATTCCGAGCACAAGGTTGTATTCAGAGCAAAGGAAAAACGCTTATTTTTAGAGGACTGCGAAAACGGTGTCTGTAACTGGCAGTACATCAAGAACAGAATACGGTCAACTGCATTGAATTGTAATTTAGATTTTTGTACGGCCAGTGGAGCGGCAACATTGTACAAAGAAACCATTATGCGTTCCTTTTTGTACATATTCTTAATTTCACTTGTAATTAAACAGACCCAATGAATCTTCTATTCGAAAGAGATCTCTATTATTGATAAAGTGGAAGGCGTGCCATAAATGTATTTATTCATAATAGACACCAAGAACACAACAATAAGCGTAAAATGTTTGAGCTTTGAATGAAAATGTTGAATAATTGTCTCTATCGGCATCCCACAGGAAACCCAAAGACGTTTCGACCGACTGACTGCCATTTTCAATTATTGTTACGACCACGATAATTTTGTATCTGAAATTACATTTGTTTTGAAGTTAATCAGTTTTACATGTATGTTTATTGATTAATAAATATATTTATCGTCATAAATAACAGACACCTGTCAAAGTTTAATTTTTGAATTCGTTTGCGAATTTCCATGGCAATTGTGGAGCACAAATTTGGACACTGTGCTGCGTCATATGTGACATCGTCAAGATTATTAATCATTACTGTCTTTATAATTTTATCCACTTGGTCGATTTTAAACGGACTTCTTGATTCTAAGCGATACGTATTTTGGTACTTAACAACCTGTAAGCAACGTTTTTAAACCGAGTACAATGTCACACATTATATCAGCCTACCTCGCTTTCATTTTCATATGGCTTATCCATAACATCTGTAGAGTAAGGCATTCTTTCGCCTTTTAATTCTAAAGGTATCACACAATGTTTACTATACCACTTGTATTACACAACGAACAAATGTCCGACTTAATAGAACGATCTACTGTAGCAATGGTAAAAGACGCGAACATGTCAGTCGCTAAGATACCAAACAAACCTCTGCTAGAATCGATAGTGGGAAAGTAAGAGAACGTAAGTAAAACAGTAAAGCAAAATTAAGGTTTTTCCTTCCTTCCATATGCATTATTCAAACCTACTATATCACTTAAATGAATTAAAAGATCGCATTATTAACTCTATTGCGAAAGGGATAATTAATTCTGCTGTTTACATCAATTGAATCAAAGCATAATTGGCGCGCAATTACGGCAACATATCGACACATTATTGAATAATTTACAAGTAAAATGAATCAAGTGTTAAAAATGCTGGATAATCATGACCTGAATAATGTAAAATCTGATGAAAATTTGACGATGATCAGCTAATGTTTACATCTATGATGATGTGTTTATTAAAGCACTTGACAGGTCACGTAGTCGGTAGCAGTGTTTGGGCGCGCTTTAGTAGAGGCAAACGACACCGGGCAAGACTAGGTTGCCCTCCGTTCGGCGCGTAACGATGTTCGAAAGCATCAAAACACGATCGTGACGGACTACGTGAGGTACGTTTAAGCGTTCCATTTTCATTCCACGAGGCCTAAACTAACTAATATTCACGTCCTACTGCTCTCCGAACTAATAATCAAGTCTACTGGCCAAGACCGCGAAAGGACTATTTCCTCGTAACGTTCGTTTCGAAATATTTCGCGAAGTATCATTTGCAAAGAGATCGAACTCAATTTCGCCGGGCGAATTTCAACTATCTTGTACATATTCTTTAAAAGGCATTATATCATCGTTTCTCCAAATTTAATGACGTATTTTTAACGTAAAACGATATCTGTTCTCTCAATTTGGCGACAACGTGTATGTGCGAAATGTTACGAAAACGTGCCTTTTGCAACACCCGTTAGTCTTGCGTTGTTGCCCGGCGCGGAACTTTTGCCGCTCGCGGATACTCTAATTATTCATAGTAATTTCGCGTAAATCGGATCTATAACCGGTTTAACATGATCCGCACGGTGCGTAGACAAATTGTACACGTTATCTCAGTTCGAAAGTTTGTAAATGTCGCAATAATTGTGAAAAAGTAAATCAGCATCCAACGGCAGTTTCATCTTGAAGACGACCACCCCCCTCACTCCTTGCGACGCCGATTTCAACCGACTGCGAAATGTACGTATTTTCCACATATTTTCCAGAATGACGAACGTACAACAATCGCTGGACAGTATTTGCCTCATTGTCCAGTTGAACAATGGTCTGTCGAATTGTATCTTAATAAATATCATTATATTGCAGACATTGACCGGCGCCTTCTAGAATAGTCTATCTCTCATCGACACATTGAAAAGCCGTTGGCGGTGGGTGAGTCTATTATAATCATGTACCGTGCATGCTCGTCTTTTGTCAAAATTTAAATAATTTCGAACGATTACGCATGTCCAATGGGAATTTTTTATTGATCGTCGTAGTAATGTGTGAGACTAAACATAATTTCGCTGAATAATAATTTACGAGCGGTCGAAATATTGAACGGGGAGAAATTAACGAACGCAAAGTCGAAGCATCAAATAGAGATGCATAATTATCATATTTATTTCATTGTACATTTCTCACAATTCGTTATGCGATACCGAACAATTTTTCCATGTTCGTTATTCTGTTAAGACAGATTTCCAATAAGTTTTCCAGTAATAATAGCCACATCTTTACTAGAAATAACATCAATTGTCTTAAACACAATGTGAATTATTGCATTGCTTAAATATACATCTGTAGGTTTATGTAAGAATGCAATATTCACATGGAACAAATAGTATTCTCTGCAGTTCATACGAACAGAACATCTTATTAAAATCAACATTAAAAGTCTGACTAGCACAATATAATATACATCGACTTAATGTTAAAACTATAAGTGGCATAAGTTTTGTCTTATGATGACTTTCTGTTGAACTAAAACGTCATGCACGTTTATACAGTGGAATGTATAAATATTCAGTCATAAAATCATAGACTATAAAGTTATCTTTTGTCTTTCAGCAAAAGATACCTATTGAGATCTATTTCCCACAAATACGTCAATTGCACATTTAGATATATTAGAAAATCAAATAACTTAAGTACACTGATCACATAGCTTAAAAAGAAAGATGAAAGCATGTCTTCACAGGAGACCGTAGTAGACACAAAATATTTGTAATACCATAGGTACCTAATTTTATCTCAAAGGATAAAGGAATTTGTACCATAGTACATGTACTGAATTTCATATCCTTTTGTGCTACTTACTGGTATATAACGAGATCCATTAGCATTTATAAAGGCAAAGCTTACTATGATACCTGAGATTTTCCTCTTTGGAAATCAAGTAACAAACAGTCATGATAACAAAAAGTCTATGATGAAACAGACTTGCCTGTTTCAATGCATAGATATAAGCTCTACATTCACAACTCTATGACAACAATTCTACTTCAGCTTGAATATTTTGCCGTGCCTGTTCTTCAAACATACTGCGAAATTCCATTGTTGCAAAGATGTTAGGTATTTGCAAAAAATTTTGCAGCACCTGTAATAAACATTTTAATTACAACCGTGACAAGATACAATTAATTGTAGAAAAAACATTAATATACCTTTAATCTCAACGCTGTATACATAGGTTCACTCAGAAATGAATATTCTCCTCTGATTTGTTCCCTGTACTCTGCATAACACTCTGGATTTGATCCTAATACAGCCATGTCCAAATCCAAAAAATAATGCACATCCTCTTCACCAAAGGCTCCTCCTACTTTATGAGCATCAGTACTGTGAGTAGTTGCTACTTTAAGAAGCAGACAAGCTCCTTCTCTCACAGAGTTATCCTAGCAGATAAAATTTATATCACAGTAATGTTTGCATTCCATTTAATTTTGTTACCCATTCCATGTGGTGATTACATTGAATACGTACTGCGGAAAGACCAGCTTCATCCGCAAATTTGTTAAAGTGATCTAGGTTTTTATTCTCTCCATCCAATGCTTTAGGATCGTACTCAAAACTTAGAAAAAAAAAAAGAAATTCTTATTCAATGCTATTCCAATATTTTTTTTATAAAGTACTTACTTTTGAAAAAATAGAGCAAGTAGGACAGCTTGAGGATTTTTTAAGGCAGATTTTATATTGTGCAAATGTTCCAACTTCTTATTTAAAGAATCCAAGTTATGATAGGTTCTCTTCTCTTCTGAATAGGCTTCCACAATTTGGGCATACCAAGAGTCACAAACTGCCTGATCTAATTCCTCTGTTGCTTCTTTCCAATTATCCTCAAGTGTTGCCATTTTTTATACCTTCTATAATATAATTAAATATACATCAAACCCTTTATGTACACCATATATAATAGTATCACTCCCGCGCAGAGTTGTATTATCGCAGGACCTACTTACTGTTTCAAGGATACAATGCATAAAAGGGCAACAAACAATGTAAAAATGAAAAACGGTTAGTCACACCCGTTAAGATTTAATTACCGATACATAGTTGTTGATATTAATTACGGACTAACGGGACAACCGCACATTCGTCGTATGCCTGATAAAATAAAGCTTCACTCAACTTATTGATCGCAAAGGAATAGCGTGTTATCAGCGATAGAAAGTGCGACTTAACTGACTGTACCCAAGATCGTTTTGTGGTATAACTTTATGTCGGTAAAACTAGAAAAACTGTTTTCTTCAGCAAAACAAAATCAGCAATATTTATATAAATAATCTGTCCTTCTTCGTAAACATTGACTTGAACGCTATTTAAAAATTGGGTAAAGGTATAGAAAGCAGTCCTCATCACCGATTTGCGTGAAACTTTGCAGAAACATCAATTTTTGCATAAAAATAAGATCTGTAAAAGCCAAAAAGCGCGGACTCGTCTAATTAAAAAGTTATTAAGCGTTAAAGTTTAGTTATAAATTCTGCCTTACCGGCAGCAAGAACGCTATCTGCGCATGCGCACTGATGTCTGCGCATGCGCTCTGAGGTCTGCGCATGCGCACGGACAAGTTTGCAGGTAAAGTGCGCGTATTTGAAATGAAATAATATTGAATTGGCGAAGGCTAGGTGTGGGCAAGGCTTTCCCTTTCATAAGATTTAAGGGTTTTCAATCAAAAAATGGTTTGAGAGTTGGTTTAGGTCTAGACTTCTTTCAGCCAAATCTCACTTTTCGTTTTATTTCTATGGCTAGGTGTGGGCAAGGCTTTCCTTTCATAATGTTTAATGGTTTTCAATCAAACAATGGTTTGAGAGTTGGTTTAGGTCTAGATTTCTTTCAGCCAAATCTTACTTTTTGTATTATTTAAGGGCTGGGTGTAGGCTAGGCTTCCCTTTTGTAGTGCTTTTGTCGATAGAAATGATGTTGCTGCACTTTTGCTATTAAGATATAACCCGAAACTACTCTCAAACCATTGTTTAATTGAAAAGAAAACTCTTATACATTATGAAAGGGAAGCCTTGCCCACACCTAGCCATAGAAATAAAACGAAAAGTGAGATTTGGCTGAAAGAAATCTAGACCTAAACCAACTCTCAAACCATTTTTTGGTTGAAAACCCTTAAATATTATGAAAGGGAAGCCTTGCCCACACCTAGCCTTCGCCAATTCAATATTATTTCATTTCAAATACGCGCACTTTATTTGCAAACTTGTCCGTGCGCATGCGCAGACATCCGTGCGCATGCGCAGATAGCGTTCGCGCTGCCGGTAAGGCAGGTTTTATAACAAACTTTAACGCTTAATAACTTTTTAATTAGACGGGTCCGCGCTTTTTGGCTTTTACAGATCTTATTTTTATGCAAAAATGTACCATTACACGGAGTTTCATGCAAATCGGTGATGAGGACTGCTTTCTATACCTTTACCAAAAATTGCATGCCCTGTCGGTATCTGATGTTTTTGCTGTCGATCGCAACGCCGACTATCTGAGCACAGCTGACTGCTGGTTCTGTCATAGACACTCCGCAAATTCATAGAATAGACTTTTTTTTTAAATCCTAAATTGCCATGAAATACAGAAATAAAGGTATTTATATATAATCCATTTAAAATAATTGTTTCAAATATTCACTACTGTGTACACAATATTCTATTTCAGAACAAACTACATTTTCAAATACAATTTCGTTGTTTTATGTACTCATTGTTACTATATTCTCTCTTGCACTGTTTTTATATGGGTTTCTTCCCTATAAACAGTATGACAAAAGAATAGCAACAATAACAGATGTACCTGAGTTTATTGGTAATGTAAGGTACGTTAACAAGTGCTTTTTGTAAAGGCTAAAGATATTGATATAAGTCATTTACATTTTAGAGTTAAATCTGATATATTGTATAAACCAGTGGTACACAAAATAGTGATCATGGTTATTGATGCCTTGAGATATGACTTTGTTGCTGGGCCAATAGGGCTAACTGCCATGCCTTCAATAAATGCATTCATAGCAAATTCATCGTCTTGTCTATATAAAGTCAATGTTCAGACACCAACAGTTACAATGCCTAGATTAAAGGTAATGTGATCAAAAACACCTATGTCACATGATATAATCAAATATATAACTGAAAACTTAATAATAATATGATGCCAGGCTATTACCACTGGTACAGTCCCTAGCTTTATCGATTTGGCATTTAATCTCCAAAGTAAGCCAATAAACACAGATAATATATTATTGCAAGCAAAACGGCATGGTCACAAATTAATATTTTATGGTGATGATACATGGATTAATTTGTTTCCAAATATGTTTGAACGATATGATGGAACTTCATCCTTTTATGTCAATGATTTTACAGAGGTATGTTTGTAATGTTTGTTTCTTTGTGGTTTTGTCAATGCTGAAGAAACCAATCTTTAATTTAGGTGGATAATAATGTAACAAGACATTTAGATAGAGAATTGAATAATAATGACTGGTCAATTATGATATTACATTTTAACGGTCTTGATCATATTGGTCATGTGATGGGGCCACATCATTCGTTAATTAAAACAAAACTTAAGGAAATGGATGACATTGCTGCCAAAATTGCAGCAAAAGTTGTTAACTGGGTAAGATTATTAATATTTCTCACATATTTCCCAAAGTGGTTGGTGCTAAAATTTCAATAATTTCTTTAGAATCAAAATGGGGAACCATCATTATTTATGATATTTGGGGATCATGGTATGAAAGACACTGGTGGACATGGTGGTGCAACTATTCAGGAAACAAGTGTACCTTTAGTTAGTATTGGAACAAATTGTTCCAGGGTGGATAAAGAACCAAAAGAGATAGAACAAATAGATATTACACCAACATTAGCTGTTATGTTGGGAGTGCCAATACCCTTTGCTAATCTTGGCACAATATGTTTAGATATAGCCCATCCACTGGCTATATCCAGAAAATTATTTATATTACACTATAATGCAAAACAGCTTCTACAACATTTTAAAAATGTTGCAGATTATAAATCCTCCAGTAAGGTTTCAATTTATATCTAGCATTTTCAAGAATTATGCTTTAAATAGATGTTGCATTACAGAGGCTTATCACAAATACTTGGATGCAGTAAAGTTACATGTTGCTTGGCTCCAAGCTAGTAGTCATCCAAATGACATGGTTGATGATATTGTACTTACATATCTTGTTGCTTTAAAGGAAATGAGAGAAACTCTTGTTAACAATATGGAAAGTTATGATATCCCTGTAATGGTTACAGCAACAATTTTTTTATTCCATGTAAGGCTTAAAAATAATGATAACAGTTGATCAAATAAGTGTTTAATACTAATAACAAATAATTTGTAGATATTATGGATATTGAATAGTACCAGCTGTTTCTCAGCCTCATTGAAAAAGACTGCTGTTTTTGCTACAGTAAACATCATTTTATGGCTTGCAATAGTATATCAGTCTGAAAATACAGTTTTGTTTCGTAATAATATATACAGCTTAATCCTAATAACATTGATAGCTGCAGTATTTCTTATAGATTGTCATTTAATTGCAAGTAGAAGACTGTGGTGTAACGAAATCTTGAAGTCTATCGAAAGAGTGACAATTCTCTCCATATTACCTATAGGTGCTCTCATCCATGCCATAAGTTTTTTTGGTAGTAGCTTTATTGAGGAAGAACACCAAACTTGGTATTTCTTTTGGGGAACATTAGTAGTTACATTCCTGCTTAACGATAGTAGTATGGGTTTGATAAACAATTGGCAAGGTAATAAATCAAATGCCAAAACTTGTATCAAATTATTTTTTATATTATTGGGGCACAGAGTATTTCGTCAGTTAAACAGTACCGGTGACAAATTTGCACATCTTCCCGATATTTCTGGATGGCTCGAAGGACAAGAAATTCCAATAGCTATGAGTTTCCTAGTACTACTGGGTAAGAAATTTAATCAGTACAGCACCATGTACACAAATGAGCTATACCGTGTCTTTTCCTTTCATCTCCAGCTCTATTATCGTTAATTTGGATTGGCTATGTGTCAGAGGACGTACGATATAAGCGCGGTTCTCTAATATTTAATACAGCATTAGGTGTTTGTATTTATTTACGTCACATAGCAAACAAATCTGTGATCGGTATTCCATGGTACCCACCTTCAAGGTAATGTACTTGATAAGATGTTTGAACATCTGGAAAGATCTTTTCCGATCAAAACGTTTGTTTTGCAGGGGACTATATGAAGTGCAAACGTTTTGGACCATTTTATTAATCGTCTTTGCATATTACCTATATCGTTTAAAAATAGTATTCAGAGACAAAAAAGAAGATGTCTTCAATCATATATTATTTTACATGATATATGGGTGGGTTGCAGTATCGGCTGTACTTCAACGACCATACAATATAATTTTGTTGCCAGCACAGATTGCAGTGACTTATACAATTACTGCATTTCTAAAAAATAATGAAAGACTCAAGAATCATGCTTTTTTGCATGTCATGATTGGGAACACATTTTATTTTTATCAGGTACATACTGTTTGTTAAATTGTCAAGTCCTTTGAATGCATTGCCAATATAAAAAATTTCTTTTAGGGAAACTCGAATAGTCTTGCCACTGTTGATATAACATCAGGGTATGTAGGTATGGATTCTCATAAACCATTCGTGGGAGGTCTTCTTGTAATCATCTGTTGTATCTCTGCATGTATGCTGAGTTATTTGATGTTTATATATTCTGTGTCATTAGATGAACTTCGCGGTAGCAAAGTAATATCGGCTAACGCAGCGTATTTGACATACAGATTATTACCAGTAACTGTTTGTACTATAATCGTCACAATCCAAAGACATCATTTGTTTATATGGTCTGTTTTTTCGCCAAAGTTACTGTACGAAGTAGCACATGTTCTAATAGTATGTATTGTGATACTCATTACCTCAACTCTTAACAGAATACAATGCTGTTTATTATAGTAGTTACCATAGTTGAAATGTACTAATAATTGGTTCAATAGTATACGTTTTGACAATTGATAAATTAAATTTTATTTGTCAAGAAACTTAACTTACTACAAGTATATGTACAAAAGATTGTTACAAAATGCTTTGGTTTCAAAACATAAAAGAATTATTGTCTGTTATTAAAATGATTGCCACGTTCAAGTATGTCGTACTATTGTATGATTCTGAAATGTTGTATACAAGAAGTAAATGAATGCCTAAAACCAGATGTACAAAGGAAAATTAATCTCTATACAATAGTTTCTATGCATTAGTCGTAAGTATCTGCTTAATTTTTAGGTCAGTTTACGATCTGATACGAGAGTGCTTACAGGTTGTAGTTACCGCTGATATTAAATTACTTTCAATAGGAACACAACAAATTTGCAAGGATCCATTAATGTATCCATAGATGTTGTAGAGAATAGATATTAATGGAAAATTGAAATAGTAACAGCAATTGCACCGTGCTTATCAATTTCATAATATAACATTTGTGACAGAGTACGCACGTACAACCTATGATTAACTGTTAATACTAAAAGGTGCAATCTACACCACGTACAACGTTAACCTCATAGACAATTGAATATATATGAACGCACTAATTTTACTAAAACATTTTCGAAGATGGGACAAGACTGAAAATACGTTAATATTACATCGGAGAGGGATGCGATTAAAATTCGATGCACCACAGAGATTGCGTATAAATTGTTTAACAAGTTAAGAATACCTACTCCCAGGTATTTAAGCTCATAAACGATTCTGCATATAGCAGCATACGTTGCTGTAAAATATAAAATTCAACGTTGCCGTATACCATATAAAAATATGAATACTTTGATATTTACTTCTTGAACCCGTTATCTATGCTTTACAGACATTTTGTAAATACGTCTTTACAGGTATATGGCAAGCTTATATATTTACTCTCCCCTCATACGCGCACTTCTTGTAGGTAGTTTCTTAAACTAAACTATACACCGCACGCGTACGATCTACGACGCATAACTTACAACGTAAAAATAAATTATGAGCGTTAATATTAGTCTGTGCGTTATTTTATGCACTAAAGTCTCGTCAGTTCTGTAAAATTCACAGTCACAGAAGGAACAAAATATGTAACAAATTCTGGGCTGCATTATGCAGATGTTGAGTATTACGATAATAACAGCTAATAGTGACTGCGTTCAATTCGAATGATCACCATTTGGCAACATTTGGCATTAAAACTTAAGTACTTCGGCCATTAAAAACTTCTGAAAGAAGTCTAAAAAAAATAATTTAAAAAGGCGAATTCATACCGAGCTTTGTACCAAATTCAAGTCGTGCCCTTTTCTGATACCGAACGTTAACTCTGGAATAAAATTAGTTTCATTATTGTATGACACAACAGCATAAATGGCGCAAAATACTCACTTAATTTCCTGCCATTTTACAATCTCGTTAATTGCAAAAATCAGGGGAAGAGAAAGTAAAAAGAAGAGTGGAAGATGAATGGGAAATCTATCAATCTTTTGCCCCTCGTCTTTCCAAAACTTACAGAATACAGTTCCTGAGAACGCTGCTTGTGCGCACAATCTGTCGAATGACACAGCAATTAGATCATATCGTGCATTCCGAAACTAAATATAAAATAAAATACTCACACTATAAATGCACTTAGAAACCAAACGCAATTGTTCACAGAATTCTTCTTCCAAATAGAGTACTCTCTATGTACAAAACTTATCGATATAGTGACTAAAAAGAATGTAGGAGGTACAGTTGTCATATCCAATTTGTCCCGTAATAATAATGATTAAATGATATTTACCAAAGTGTAAAACCAATATTGCCAATGCAAAATGCTGCACAACTAATATTACGTTTGGTTTTTCCCCCCATCCTCCCCAAGACGATTGTCCTTGTACATCAGGATATACGTATAAGCATGTTGCTTCTGTCTTTATATAAATCTGACAGAGTGTTAGTAATGACATACATTGGGACAAGACAACCGTAATGATGGTGGGCAGAAATTTACTACCGTAACACCATAAGACAAACAATGCAACCTGAAAAACGACAAATTGTAAATATATTTATTATAAGAAATATATACGAATATACGAATATAAAAAAGAGTTGAAACGATTACCTGTCCATTAACTATACACTGATTTTTGCCTGTTGCCCTTTGCATAATGGTAGGATCCATTGGAGTGGCTATCATGGATATTGATAACATTGGAATGATTAAACAACATAACCATATCACTTGTTCGACCGAAAACAATGGTGGTAATAAGAGAAATCCTGACACAGCCTGTGTGAAGGAAAGTGTTACAGTGCAGCAAAGCCAAAATTGAACACAATTCCACAGGCACGTCATATAATGACGAGCTTCCATGACCAGATGGAAAATGGCAATTGGATCCTCCCGTTTAACGCTTAAAGAGCACGCTACAGAATTTAAGGCTCGACTTAGATCAACCGGTGAAGGTCCTTGGCCGTCGCGTGTTTGAGTGAGAACAGGAACTCTTTGACATACTTGCGGATACAATGGTTCTACTGCCACTCTATAATAAAAGTCATCTTCGTCGTTTCGATTGCATATATAAATTGAATTTATTAATCTATGTTATTTATCTTACCCGGCATCAGCCTGCATAAAAATTGGCATGTTCTCTGCATTAGCAGACGAACCCAAGACGCAAACAACCTCTCCGTAATCTTGCATTATGTGTAACATTTCACGCGTGACAGCAGTATTACAATCAGTAAATAACGAGACGAGCAGCGGTACGTTGTCTATTAACTCAATATGTGGTCGTATCTTGTCGATGCCTCTGGGTAACTTTGCCTAAATACACAAAAAAATCAATGACAATTAACAGATTGTAACTTCTCGAATTGTGGAATAAGGTCAATCTCATTGAAATACCCTGTTCGATAAATCAAAATTAACAGGTGCACTTTGCTCTGTGCTATCCGTAAGGCAACTTAACGATCTCCAAGCTTCCTGCCCAGATCCTAGGTCGACACTTTGCACTAAAACACTATCTTCGCTCCTCACTGTATCTTGTTCCCTACAAACAATTCGTCAAATCAATATTCAAGATCTAGCATTAAGTACAGAAAACACAGAGCATGACACAATGCAGACGAGAACCAAGAAACGTTATACATAACGTATGAGCAAACTTAGACGGTTATAAAACTAAACTACAAAAAATTATGTGATGCATCGAATCGTCAGGTCTGACGGAAACCAAACAAAATAGAAATAATTACAAAAATGTTGAGTGCCCCGGAGCTGTCATCCTTCGCGATAGATGATTTAGACTGGCATGCAAAATCATAATAATCATTATATATTCGACAATTGAGAATCAAAGAGGAAGAAACAGAAATGTAAGATTACAAACCTATGACTCATGGCACTCTTAACTTGAGATGGTCCCGTGTTGTTCCATTCGGTTGTTTCATCGTCGAATTTGACAGTCGAGAAATCGGTGTTGATTGCACTAGGTGCCGACATACTCATGGCACGGCTGTTGTCCAAATTGGTGCTACAATGAAAGCTGGATGATATAAAGGGAACGTGGACATGTGCAACTCGCACCCATGCAGATTGTTGTTGTAACTCAAACACATCAACGTAGCACGAATAATAAAAGCAGCATAGATGTACATGTACACATGCATTCAAATCTGCATGATGACACCCTGTGTGTCACGTGTACGCGTGTAAAACTTTGTAAAGCAAAGCGTCTCCTTCTATTTAATTGAACGAACACATGATGCCGATAGAAATGCGCACCTAAGGTGCGGTCATAACACGATGTAATGACCAATGTATTAGTGTAAGTGCGATAAGAGTCCAATATGTAACATACCGAGGAGAGACACGATTAAGCAAGTGGCTGGCCTCATCCATGCAGGAGAAATTATGCTGATGAGATTGGGTGGAGGGTGTGGGTGAGGACATGGCTGCTGCCTGGCTCACCCACCAACCCACTGGACTCTCGGACCTAATATCGGTGTGTTAGTTACATACATATAATTTCATGTACTCAAGGTACAGCGAGTAACGATAATATGCGGTGTCCTCACTTATTTGGACAAGTGTGAATTTATCGGCTGTGAGTGAATGTGATTAAACGCTGTACTCTGTATGGTGTAAGCCATGAATTCACGTATAATAGTTGAATGAAATTAGTGAACATATACTGGGCTGTAAGAGGCAACTGTCAAATTATTGGACAAAGAAGAATTTTGAACCAATTGGTTAACCAAACTGAAATTGCATTTTATAGCCCAATGTCTCGAGATATCTAAACACTGACTGAAGATAATTAGCAGAAACCGTAGCTAAAGAACACTTATGCTAAAACGAACCTACGAAAACGTACGTGTTACGTCATGAACTCAAAGAATTAATTGAGAAGAATTATTAAAATTTGCGATAACAATTATTTGGGTGAAAACGTTAACGAAAGGTGTAACCACCAAATGAGCATGCAAATCAATAATAGTATTGAAAGAAAAGGTATAGACAAACATATACGATGGGGGCATGTGTGGATATCTCTTCAGCCATTGCTGTCTCCTGTAACGTACATGCATATCTTACATTCACATTCAATGTTATAAGCGATGACTAGTCAAATGTTCATTATCGGTTATTGTTTATCACAAACGAACAGTAGATTAGAAAAAAGACACTAAGAGATTTAAACGTTCAACTGGAAAAAGATACATAAAGGTAGAACACCATCGATGTTTTATCAGTGTGAGATTTTGTGCTGATTCTGTTCACGGTTATCAAATGTAATTATGTATTTGTGGTCAATAAGTTTATTGTCCGACATGAGGACATGCCCCAAACTTTATACCAGATTAACAAAAAAGCAAAGAAAGCAAAGCAAATATGTCTATACAGTTTGTATCATTTATATTGGAATAAATTGATATACCTAGCACGTTCGCTCAACAGCGATATGTGACAATTCCATCCACTTTCCAATCCCATCTTCTCCGAGAAGACACGAGATCGTAGCTCATTTTCCTTGCTAAAATGTACGAATCTTATGCAGGCCCTTTCCAGTTGCTCGATCAATTGTACCTGGTAATATTAATTAAAATAATATGTCAGTAAATTAATCATAGTGAAACGAAATGTAAGTATATAGCAAATAGACCGCACCATGTCTGTTTGAGCCTGATACTGCATTGTCACCATTCCAATAAACACTTGATTGCACTGTAGATCAAAACAACTATCTACATCATTTACATCGTCATCCTTGTTTTCGTTGCATAGTAAAGAATCTGAAATAGATTCGTGTTAACGTAAGACAGACACAGACTAGCACTAGCTGTACCTACCGGTTGAATGAAATTGTCCAAGTATTCCTTTTACCCTTGGATCGAGTACATTTCTGAAATCCCAAGGTAAAGGTGTTGGACTTCTGTGCGGCGTATATAGATGCTTGCTATCGGCTGGAAGTTCTAAGTATATTTTAGACATTTTACTACTGACACCCCGTGTCAGTGGCCTATATGCAAATGCGGTACAGTAGGAAGTTAAACTTGTTCTTTGGTAAAAGTCTTGCACCTTTTTCCTAAAATGTGAAATGCGTATAAACGGATATTCGGTTTAAAAGAAAAATGCACCTATAAGGGTATCTATACCTATCAGACGTTGAAAGCGGACAGAGGTCATGACCATCCCAAAATTCTATGCAGGAGTCCAAAATTATGTCAGCTGTTCCCTGTGTTAATAACTGCAAACCGCCGCCACTTCGTTCCTTGACTACAACAGCAACCATGTGTGGAAATGGAAACTTCAGTTTTGTCGCAATGCTTAAGGACCGTGCAAATTTTATATCCCTTCTGACCATTTCTGGTTGCTACAAGGTAGACAAAGAAATTAGACATTTAATATATTTTCATAATTTCAAAGTGTGAATGGAAAACTGACCACGTGACGAAACGTAGATAATTGTTGCTCTAACTGAAATATATTTTGAGCCTGATCCTGAAAGCCAATCTGCTTCGCCAACTCGCACAAGCACCTGTTCAAACATTGATGCACATATTTGTATAACACGCACTCGTATAAAGATGCGACAGAAAAGATGAGAGACTTAATGAATTGGCCCCAATTTAATCAACATAAGAGAACAGTCAAACTCTACAAATATATGTCCATTCACCAGTACAGATTATCTACAAAATACGGAGAATACATATAAAGAAATTGTGCTTCGACTGACCACATCTGTCCAAGGCTCCCTGATTCTTCGACTAAATAGACCTGCCTCGAATTTTGCATTGTATCTTTTGCTTCATACCCACTTTTATCTTCGATAGAGTTGCCCTGGTAGCTGACAAATTTGTATAGTCAACGTTACTGTTAATTACAGTGATCACCGTTTATTTTGGCTTTCAATGTTTTAATGTCTGTTCGAAGATTGGGGGAAACGAAGTTAAGCAAGCAAACAGAGCTAATACGTCAAAAACGGGCACAATGTGTGA
This sequence comes from Anoplius nigerrimus, assembly GCA_914767735.1. Classification (NCBI taxonomy): domain Eukaryota; kingdom Metazoa; phylum Arthropoda; class Insecta; order Hymenoptera; family Pompilidae; genus Anoplius; species Anoplius nigerrimus. The sequence goes on from OU612090.1 coordinate 10,529,424, forward strand.
GTGCATTCGTACAAACATAGAGCACTTACCGTCTATTTGTAACGGGGACAAGATTTTCGTTGTACAGTGCCTCACATGTTACGTGGCAGCAAAATTGCATGTAGTGCTCTTGCGTATCCATATTACACGTATTGAGTAAAATAGCTAAACCCAAAGGCTTCAGGGAATTTAAATGTTGCCTCCATGAATGGTCGTCGAATTGCAGACGAAATGGTAAAGCATGATCATGCGTCAAATCTAATACTTCGGCCGTGGAATGTGACATATCTAAAAAGATTAACAAACTTAGTGCAACACGAAGAAACCTTTCGACTCACACTTATATGATTTTTACCGTGCTGTACATAAGATGTTCTATTCGAGTCTTGTTTACTAGCTTCTCCTTGATAAGTTGCTTCGGGTCGTTCTAAACTGGTAGTGCTGCAAAAATTGATATCGTAATAGATATTTGCCTAACAGCAGTGGCATAACTTATTTTCTCAAGTTATTAAACCTTGAAGTCGGTGATAAGGTGCTAGAATTACGTAGGAAGAACACTTTCTCTGCCGTAGGATTGGGCCATGAAAGTATACCTTTCTTATCAACGCAACACAACGCCTAAAATCACAATATATCAGTATGTTCGATCATTTAAGTATTTGGAAAGTCATTATACATTTTGCAAATCCACATACCGTTACAGAACCCAAAACGTGTAGAATACTTGCTGACCGCGACATCATGTGTTCCTTACCGCGTAAAATATTAAAAAAATACTCTTTAAGTTCTAACCAGTTGTACACAACTTCAGGGTGACTGCGGCCAGAAAAGTCCGTATCTTCAAAGGGATCTGCAAACTGTTAGTTGTTATTTGTAATAATTCAAAAAAAGGGCTTTCAAAACATTTTGTTTGTGGTTATTAACCTGAAGTTTTTTCGATGATTGATACAATTTAAAAAGTGCCTTGAAACGCGCCATTCCAAAACAGTTTAAAAACATCCAACATGTTGGAAAAACTAAGGGCAGTAGTGGTAGTGTGACCGCGACCGGTTGAAGTAAAAATATTTCGGACCAGTGACCCGTACCAAAATATTCCGACAAGTAGAGATATCGAAATAAATTAACAACCAAAACAACGATTAGGAGAATAGGATAAGCTAACTGTTCAATGCAACAAATCATCACGAGATGACGTTTGCGATTGTGATACGTGACTGGTCTGTCGAGAGCTTGATCTAGAGCAAGCCTAAGATTCATTAAATAGGGAGTCTCTTGCAACTTATATATTTTATTTTTTAATGGAACTCGCGCCTGTGGTGTCGAAAAAATATCGTGTGCGCTATGAACTGGCGGACTGTAGACTTCTCTTGCATGTAAAACTGGTGCTTCAGGATCCTGTAATATTATTCAAGTATGTTAACACATTTAAAGTTAGAATTTTAATTCCAGTGCATTTCACAGATTATTAGAATCTCACATTATAAGGTATACAATATCCAGGAGCCTGTTGACCAGGCTTCATTACAATAATATCTCCTGCTACCAGCAATGCCCATGGCAAATTAACTATTGTGCCATCGCGATATGTCCATTGAAGTGTAAGACAAGGAGACAAAGGGCTGCATAAGTGGGGGTAATTTTCTGGATTCCATTGACAAACTGTCTCAGCAACTATATCACCAACAGTAATAGGTTATTTCTATACTGCCAGTTGTTGCTACAATTAATTACATACCTTCCAGTTGCTTGATTAAAATTTTAACTCTGTTAGGAATCTCAGTATGCCGTAATCTGTTATCTGATACGACTAAAATAAAATTCAAAATCACTAGACAGCAGACTATCAGTCCTTCATAGGGCAGTGTTGAATACCTGTAAGAGCAGATTAATAATTTTCTTTATTGCATGATAATTCGCATTTTTATCATTTTTCCGGTTCCATACCATGTTTCGTTAATTGTGAAGTATGCTATAATAAGTGTTATAGCATTAACGAGCAGTGCAAGAGCTGAAGTCCAACATAATGTTGTATATTGACTACGGTGGTGTAAAGCATCCTTCAACCAAGCCTTGTATCTTCTACACACAAAAACAAAGTTATTTTCCGCAGGGTTTACATTACATAAACTTTACTAACAAGTCATTACTTGTTCCTTTTACATTCTGCTTCATATTCTTGTAAAACATGTTTCACATCACGGCGTAATGTTCCCAAAGCTATTGTTGTGGTTAATCCCAAATTATCTTTAAGTTTAGGGTTGTCATCTGTAGGTTTTGCTTTCTTTTCTTTGGTCTGTTCATTATCCATTTCCTATAAGAAAACATGTTTTTCCAAATAAGTTATTCATCAACTTGCATCATGTTTACTTTAGCTTACTACGCGACGATGCATACTCTAACACACTTCTATTGCTAAACATAACTATTGCGTCAAATTTAAACATTACGACGCAAAGGGAATCAAAACAAACATGCTAAGGTTAGAGTAGATCGGGTTTCAATGAATAGTAACGCAAATTACCATTTTTTATTGTTCACGTTACGTTCGCAAATTTTACTGAAGCTTCGAGAATCAATTTTGTTTTATGAAGCAACAGGCTCTGCGAATTCTCATAATGGGCATAACCTGACCCAATTTTAGCTGAACGCATAGTTCACATGGTTCACATCATACCACACAGAGCTCACACGTAGTATTGAATGTACTGTATGATGTAGGTACTCATACACTTCTAATACATTTCAATAGTTTATATTGGATTTAAAGCGTTATCGTTAATGTTAGACCTGAGCCAGCCGGAGAAGTCTTTCTCTTCGCGCCGTACTAAACTACCAATCATTCGCCTTATATATATCGTCTTTTGGTCTTTTTACCGCGACTGGCTATAAGTTACACTCTCATCTCTCAGATCACGTAACTCACACACTCCATCTCTCATTTGGCAAATTTGTGCGATATTAAAGAAATCCATAGTTTCAGTACGACAGTAGTTAACCAAACAGAACATCACTAGTAAACTACTGTTTACTACGTCGTTTGTATAATTTTTTGTAGACGCAATGCTTCGACTAGAATCATATACACTCAGTAGGCAATCAAAGTAATACAACACAGAAGCCGTATGTGAATGGTTCAGTTCTACAACCGACACACATATCTGAACCACGTGTTCGGCCTAGGGACTATATTATTTCCTATACGTCAAAAAATTATACAGCTGTCGCATCTCTATTTCCCACAGTAACAAAATAAGTACGATCTCTCGGCGAACGATATACTGAAAAACCTGTTCTTCGTAAAATGTCGCTGCCACTGCAAACTGTGACGCTCTTGTGAAGTCAAAAAAAGACATCGCCGATATTTTGCTACAAGTGCACAATGACACCCGTAAAGAATAGTGAAAGACTCCCAGAGGTTTTGGAACTCTTTCTGTTGCCTAATTACAACGTTGTCTCCACGACTTACCTTGACCTGCTCTTGACACACATCGCCGATCATACGAAAGATTGTAAGAAAATAAGCGTCTTTAGGTAGTTTAACACTGATTCATACAATTATGATCTGATATAGCATAATCCATTTGTACATCTCATGCAGGTTCCGCACATGATAATGAATACACTGAGGTATTTCAACAATGGGTATTAAAAGCAATTAACACCTGGAACTGTGAGAATATTCCATCTCAATCTGTAGCCATTTTTGCACTGAAGTTGGTAGGGTTACTTGCTCGCCATGAATTACGATTCCAGTACTGGTATTACCAAGATGTGTACCGGAAACTATATAACATTCTCAACCTTTCCAATGATGATTTACCCGCATCTATTAAAATGGCCTACATAACCATGTTATCAGACTTGATTAATCATAGGAGTGGTAGACAGTGGATTATTGAATCTGGTGAGATTAATTGTCATTTCAGTCAGAGAAATTATGTGCATATGAAATAGATATGTGAGTTAACCGTCCATGTGTTTAGGTGCTTGGAGGGATGTAGTAAAGGGTGCACAAATGCATCATACAATGTACATAACACGTGAGAGTCAAAAGTTCTTATGGACTCTGCTCTTGCATGAACAACAAAACGTAAACCTTTGCAAGGAAATTATCTTGGCTATTGCTGCTCCATTAATGACAAACACTTTTGATGCGCAAGTCCACCAAGCTCTGGAAGAAACATATTTGGACCAGAATAGAATGCTTTGCGCAACTTTAGATTTATTAAATAATATTTTAGAGCATACTTTGTTTGTTAGCTTGGATAACACAATTCCTGATTTATTCGAAGAGTTGGTCAATTTAGAAATACGGGTAAAAGCTCTTTTTGAAGCATGCATTAGTACCAGATTTTTACAACACGTTCACAAGCTGTTATTGTTGACTTTTTTCATAAAATTAAAAAAGGGTGCTATTGCTGGTTCAGATGTGATTGACTCAGAGGTTTGGCAGAAGTTCCGATATGGCTTGTGTTATATTTCAATGATGCTTTTGTCAAAAAAATATATAATAGAGATAGTAAAAACAAATAAACTTGCAATGGTATACTGGAAAAAACTTCATGCATTGCGTCAGTTTACATTACCAGAACAATACAAGTTTGAACATCAGACAATATGTTTAATGGTATGTATATTTCATGACCATTGGCAATTCTTTCTTCGTTGGTATTTTTGTCTAGTGGTCCTGTCATTGACTTTTTATTGTGTGACAGGTATTGCCATTGTGTGTATGCATAAAGAAAGATTATGTAAATCACGACTTATTTGACATGTTCCTCAACAAAATTTTCGAAGTAACCTGCACTACTGTTCAAAGACTGGCATATAACATAAGAGATGTAATATGGAAAGGTGATCTGCCCCTCGAACAAATTTGTAAAGTATCGATCGATATGCTTTTGGAAATAATGGACATAATGGACAGGGTATGTAACTAGAAACGTGCATGCGGTCTCCGTAATTTGAGTTACCTAACGGAACACTTTCCATGCGCAGGATGTAGCGGTAATAACGTTTCAAACCCTCTGTCATGTGCTGAAAAATTATATGCCAGAAGTAAAAGATGGCTCAAAAAAATGTATGTCGGTAGAATCAAACAGTACAGCGTCTGTAGATCATCAAAGGAAGCCAGTATACAGGTCCATATTAGAAGGCGATCCGATAGTCGATAATCCCATTCTATTGGCATCCCTTCTGAATGGACTTGCAGTTATGACAGAAAAATTCAAACTAAAATGGCAGGAATGCGTGGAAACTATATGTATGCTATCTCTAGCACAGGGCATTTTAAATCACCCAGGCATATTACCAACGGTGAGACAACGCTATACGCGATGAGAAGTCGAGCATTACAATAAATAATTTCATCTTTTGTAGATCAGCGTAAAAGCGCTAAAAGTTTGCAAATTGGCCATTCATAATTTCATGCCGCCAAATTTGGCGTTACTCGTGGACTCTGATAGTCACATGAATGACATAGGTCCGACACTTTACAAACGATTGCATGATCCAAATTGGGAAGTTAGGGATAGCGCTCTTGAAGTATTAAACACAATTGCTAACATTTCTGAATACAGTAAGTAATATTCCGATATTAGATTAACCAACGATAAAAATGTCACAGCTAAAATTGATAAGGCACGTTTATTGATTGTTAGAGTATCCAGCATTCCAAGATTTTCTATTAGCAAATCAGTTCTTGCAATTAGCCGTCCAGATTGCTACGGGAGATGGGGAAAGTTATGTTCGAGCGTCTAGTTTAACATTTATTTCAACCACATTACGGATCAATAAGTTGTGGGCTGAGAAACTGTCCCACCTAGATTTACCAGAAATGGCAATCAATTTACTTAATAATGAAAGCGAAGCTATAGTTCGACGAGAAGCCGTAGTTCTTATCAAAGAATTATATGTATACAGAAAATGGCCGTGAGTAAAGCAAAACGTTTATTTGCCAATGAATTATACTGGCCAGCGTACTCTCGCTCATACTGATTGTTATTCTCCTTAAAGAAAAACTACTATCGACGCGATGTCTAAGGCAATGTCAGTGGCAGCAGTTTTCGATTTACATTGGGAGGTCAAGACAAATGCTTTAGAGTATTGGAAACACTTCATAAAGACTCACCTCACAGATCAAGGTATGCTCGATGGGTCATTTCCAAATGTAACATTTTCCAAAGAGCACAGAAAGATTGTTGCTCTAAATGAGACCGAAATAAAACGGCGACTTAATAAAGCCCTCGATGAACTGGCACGACAAAGTTGCTTAGGGGTGAGTAATTGAAAACAAAAGATAAGGCATTATAACTGAACAGCTCGAGATTATGGTATAAATTGCAGGTACTTTTGGTCACATTAGAGGACGACAGTGACTTTGAAGTATGCAGGACTTCAGCAGCGATAATCAATACTTTAAAAAGCTTCCTGCTGAAGTATAAACTAGATGAGCCTATGCCTCAGACACCGTTGCCTAAAGATAGTGCTACAATGGATACTCCATACGTAAAAGATGCCGACAGCGTTTCTGTATCATGTTCCGAACGAATGAAAAATGATTCATGCAATGTGATCGATGAAATCGTTGATGCAAATGATGCCAATCTTTTAGCTTCGATTTATAATAGTTCCATGAAAATGGACGGTGATAAAAAGAGTTCGGAAAAGAAAACCCTTGAGTACATATCGTGCGTTACGAGAGAAGATTTCCTACAGACAGTTTTTCATACTGATATCGATGCACAAATAGAAGAAAAAAGTAGTTGGTTACAGACGTATACTACCAGCTTTGAGTCCATTTTGGATGATATATTGACGATGCACAAGCAAGGTGACATTAATTCAATGGACTGTTATTAAGAACATAATTTTAACGAAGAGTGCCTTATAGTTTCCATATACGTTAATACATCTTGTCGTAAGGTTCGCTCGTACATGTACATAGATATTATTTTCGTGTAATCATACAATTTTTATAAAATATATATATTGTGAAACCTGTGTTGATGTGTGAATCAGAAAGAAAAATGTAAAAAATTTTGATTACAAAGAAACACAACAGAATCAGGACAAAAATAATACATTCTCTTTAATATTGTACATGCATAGAAATACCAGAAATCTGATAACAACTTAGATCTGCAAACTTATTGGCATTAATAATTATTACAAGTTAGATACCTATTGTAGTACAAAATTATGAAATAAGTAACAGTTTAAACTAAATATCTCCATAAAATATATACAGAAAACATATATTAGATATTTTTTTCTGATGTAAACATAAAAATAAATATAATGATTTAATTTTTTAACAGTTTTGTTTAAACTATTATTATAGTCTTTGGCAAATATATATATGTGATCACAAAATACGTGGTAAGTGAAGTGAAAAATAATTTTCAGTGTTATTTACAGGATATTATCTGTAGTAACTGGCCTACTAATAGCTTGATCATCGGTTCTATCAACACATGTTGATGTTGAACTAGTCTGCCCTAACGGTGTTTCAGTATTTAGGTGCACTGTGTTATTGTTTTGCAGGGCAGTTGCATTATTAAAGTCTTCACTGATTGCATTGCATAACATTTCAATGGTTCCACCAGTTGCAATATTTATGGGTTGAACACTGCCACTTTCTTCAATTGACTTACCAACAATGATACCTGAGCCAATTTCTTTGCTTAAGCAAACATTCTCTTTGTTACTATTACCTTCGTTAGTATGTATTTTTGGTCTTCCCTTATTCTTACGTGTCTGAGACTTTTTATTAGTTAAATCATTGCACAAACCGGTAACACATTGTAGAAAATCGTCTTCAGTTATTGCAATATTTTTACTCAACTCACGTTCCCATGTTTTAAATTCTTCAGTCTCTGCAATATCTATTTTTGGTGGGCCAGAAGTGGATAATTCTTTGGTGGTACCTGTGTCTTGTTTATTAGTTAGTTCAACAAGATCTCTGAAATTACTTTTATAAGCTGTGGAATTGCAAATAGTGCTATATATATCAGGGCTAGTACAATCAGTAACAAAATGATCAATAGATAAAGGAACGCATCTGAAACCTCGTAAAGTAATAATAGCGTTCGAAAGTTCCTCTATGGTATGATTCTCTGTGTGATGAGAGTGCAAGTAATTTATCGAAGTAACGCATATCTGACAAACAATACATTGATAGACAACCGGTGCCATCCTGTTGACAGTTTCCTTGAATTTTATCTGCATGCAATGATATTATATTGTTACGTACGTATATATGGGAGGAAATGATGAAAACAAAAAATTCGCCGGCATCCAACTAACCTGTTGATTCTGCGTGTAATAACGTGTACTTGATCAAAAACTCTGCGTAAACGATAGTCGCGTAATGATTTCCTATTTTAATTGCGGGCTGAAAGTTGTATTGTTTGGGAACTATTGAACTGATTGACTTTACGCATCGGCACACCTTAGCGACAATAGTTGAATGGACGCGGATCACGTGTACGCCATGCCGGTTCTGCAGCGTGTGACAATTTCCAAGAAAAGCAAAGTGCCGTGAGACGAATAATTACCTCGGAACGGACGTCGCCACAGTCATTTAATCTGCGGCAGCGCAAACCTCTGCCGTCACTATAAGTGATATTAGGAATAAAAATAGACAATGGAATATATGGCCGCCGATCGGCACCTAAAAGTACGTCTCTCGCTGTTCTAGCAGCGATGATGAATTCAATTTAGCCGGCAAACTACGCAACGCATACAAATAACGAGCAGAAGGGTAAAATTGTATAAGGGCCCAACGTTAAATCTTTCGATTGAAAATGATTAAATATCTTTTGATGAAAGATGAATATGATAGCGCTCGAATGCATAGAGATTGATGTCAGTCGATCAGCTCGCGATGTTCGGTCTGGCTAAATGTCGTACTTAATTTTAGCCGGTCCCAAAACTTGACCCCTGGCTCGGACTCGGTGGCTGCAGACGGTCTAGCGCGTCCGCATTCCGAAATTTGCGCGCCGACGATAAATCGCCGGGCCGCTGATTGGCGGATAATCGAATGCAAGCCAATGGGAGGGCACGGTTTCGCGCCGAAAAGTTCGCGTTGCATCGCCAGAGTAGATCGACGCAAGCGCCGTTCGCCGGTTTTCGGCCTGTCTCTTCACCCGTGAATCGGCGCCCGAGCTTTTCAGTAGCGCGCCAGACTTTCCATGAGAATGTTGCCAGTTCGCGAGTCGCGAGAGTGAACACTGATTCGCAGCGTTTCCTTATCGGCATTAACACCGGCATCTACTCCGGCATCAACTCCGGCATAACAACCGGAATTACGAACGGAATTATCAAAGGAATTATCAGCGGCACCGAGGCCAGATCGCTGTCGACCAGGAAAGATCTGTGTGCATGAGAGACTTCTGTGCGCGCGGAAATGTCTTTCTACTTCCACGGAAAGCCCGGATTCCGCGACAGACTCTTGGAGGAGATTAAACAGCACTTTGACGATGATAACTCCTCCTTCTTCGAGCCGAGTACCCGATCAAGGAATCCTTTTGAGAGACATACCGGCTTCTCAAGAGTGAGTTCGGATATACTTAATGATTTTCCCCCTCGCAACTTTCAAATCCTCATTTCTATCCTGCTTTGCACCTACACCTTTCGATTCAGAATGCATGAAGACACATCGGGAATTCGAGTGCCGAGAGTTTCCTATGGTGGAAAAGGCGAGAAAATTGGAATCTGGAGCAGTTTAAAAGCCCCATTGTCAGACGTCTCCGTGTATTTATAGATTTCTCACAGTGGGATCAGTATCGTACGGTCGACGTGAACTTCTCGCTTCTTTCTCGCGACACTCGTTGCAGGACCCGACATCCCGTTGTAACTGAATTTCTTTATTTATAGTATGCGTCCCAATTTCTACATCGTTCCACCCGCACGCACATTCGCTTTCCTTCCCTTGTGCTTGCCGGTTATTCTCGTCGCAACGACCATATTTTCACGGGGATGAACAAAAAGTGAGAGGTCAAAAATGGGAACTCAAGTTCCGATATCGGAAGGATCTAGAAAAGATAGATAGACGCGCACGAGAAAAATTGGCAGCTATTAGCCAACTCATTCGTACTGAATTTCGGTCGAGACAATAGCACGTGCCAAGTAATTGTATCGAAGAACCGTCGCTGTCAATCATATTGTCGCAACGATCGAGCAATTTACATCGTCAACGTCATTCGATCTCGTCTAATTTCTCTAGACACATCTATTACTCGTGCACGTATCACCGATCCATCTATTGTCTATGCCAATCAGTATTCACCCTACGGCTTGCAAACCTTCCTATCATCCTAGTAACATTAAGTCTTTGCCTTCGTATAACTGCCATTGATGTTCTCAACATGTCTCACTAGGACACTGCACGGCCTTTTTTCCCCGGAAAATCCAGTCGTAACTTACACACGTTTGTTTTGAATTCCGACACCTTGAGAGTGAATGGTACGTTTCGATTCTTTCGAAATCGCGTGAGAACAACATTTGTCCGCGACTCGAATTCTCAGACAGTTTTCTGTACGCCCAACTAACTGATCCTATCTGTCGGCTCTTTCGTTATCGGATAAGCTGTTATGCGATGTGGGGGCGAAAACGCAAATCTACGAAGCGGCTTTATCGGGAGAAAGAGCTTCGGAGATTGTAGCTCGATACCTTAATTAGCTCGTTGCTCGATAAAGCGAGCTAAACACGGAGTAGGCTAATTTATTGCGAGAGTAAAGCTGTTCGCACTTGATGAGCTGTCCGCCGAATGGCGAAAGCTCGCCCCCATTCTTAATGAACCTCGTAAAAGTAGAAAGAGGCTCGACGAATTACTCTAGTCAAAGATTCGACGGTTTCATTCTCTGGCCACTACCAAGGGGGATAAAGTGTCCCCCTGCTCGAGGACAAGATGAAATCCGGAAGGATCGCTATCCGGTTCGCATTCACTGCCGTTTGTCCCGAGCAATCAGTGGCATCGCGATAAAATGAAGGAGGAAGGAGAAAAGTGGAAGAATCCTCGAAGGAGTCTGACTATCCACGGCGGAGATAATATTGTCTCCCGATTCCGTACGACATAGACGCGGCGACGAGCTCTAAGCATATCGTGACGTAGGCCGAATCGATAAAATATATATACAGCCTTATCGTTCGGGCAAAATCGGACCTCATTGTCGGCCATGAACGATGATTAAGCTTAATACTAATGCCGTCGACGTTAGCGTAATTTCCGCCGAAGCTTTTTCATTCGTCCTTCCGAGCGTTATTCGTGGAATAGGAGGGAAAGGTTTTTCCGGGGGGGTGACGTGTGATTACGAAAGATCGATAGCTGGCCGTGGCGAGATTAACCCCTTCGTACTTTGGTCCGAACACGTGGCACGTATTGCGACGATAGCGGACAATGGGCAAAGACTTTCTCGCGCGAGACTTCGCATTTGTTGTCTTCAACCCCGCTAGACATTCTCTCCTTAATCGCTTCCGTACTTCGATCCGCTCATCGAGACGAAAGGTTAACGAGCTAATAAAAATCGTAATCTCCAATGGGTCCACGCCTGATTGACTTCCCGCTTACGAGACTCTCGTCCTTGGTCGAGAGAACCAGTTCGTCGAACTCGATTTGCTTATCGTGCTCTCTCGATTTCCATGTGACCGATCGGTGACAAAAAGTGGCACGACTTTCGCGGTTCGCCACTTCGGACACGTGCTTCGCGACTTAAAATACACGCGCACTCCGCGAGGCTTCCCTTTATGCTTTCCTGGCACGACCCGATCGGACTAACGACCGTACCTTTACGAGCGCTAAATATTAAGAAACTCAAGACGCTCGGCGAATATATCAGCTCGAACGTAGTAATTGAAGAATGCAAGAGAACGCGGACAATGGAAATGGAAGAAGCGAGTGGGAAAGGTCCCTGAAGAGGCTGTGGGATACGCAGTAGAATATGGCAGTAGAACGTTATGCGCTATTAAAGCCACCCCAAGTGCATTAAGCAGCCCTTCGGCAGCGTGATTGGGGCAAGCTCGGTTCGCCGGTTGAAATGAGATCAATATGGCGAACCGGTGGGCACTTGGAAAAGTTTGGCCGTAGAGGGGTCGGAGGAGGAGGCTGCTAGACGAGTCGCCCGGCAAACGCGAGAGGGGACCCAGAAATAACGTGTTTGTTGCTAAATGCCCGCCGGCTGATGACTTACCACTTACTTTGCTCGCCGGCAAAGTACCATCGACGGCACCCCTGCGTTCCGCGCGCGAAGAAAGAGTCAGCGGCTCAAACTTTTAAGCCAAAGTGCACTGGGCGCTCCTTTCTTCTTCTTCTCACGCCGACACTCTCGCCAACGCGCTCTCCGACACGCTCGTCGAATGGAATCATTTTTACGGATGGCACTTTTACGATGTCGCGGAGGACCAGGGACTTCGAAGTCGCACCGTTCTAATGCAGGGGATGATTTTCAAGTGGTGAAAGAGGCGTTCGGGATATGCCGATATAATTCTGCGATCTCCGTCGGCAAAGAGGCAGTGTGCGGTTCTTAGCTCGGCGAAGCTTGAGGAACATTCTCGACGACTGCGGGATCTCTCAAAATAACCGCCATTGATTCTCTCACCATTCCAGAGTAACAGCTTCAATCCAACCTAATCCTTTACACGATAGGTGACACCTCGCGATACCGAGGCATTGGAGAAAAATTAGACAGGAAAATTGCATTTTGCTGACTGTTCGACAATGATAATATTAAGACTAAATGCGTGACACCGCGTTCCGGTGCTAGCCGAGAATTAGCGTGACTCAGAAGGAAGCACCTGATAATTCAATCTTCCTCTATCGTGACCGGAGACATTAGCCGACGCTCCTTTCTCTCGCGTGTTACGTCAGACAGATACGGATTGTCGAACATCAGGAGATTTGGGAAAAGAATTCGGTCAGTAAGGCGAAATCAATTTCCTGCCTTGATACCGAGGCTTTTGCTTAATGGCGAATGACTCGGTGCACGCCATTTCGCGAGACACACCCCCATAGAACCGAAAAGAAATAATGAAACGTCACGTGAGACGTCAGTCGATCTTAGCTTAGCAATCGATATGTTAAAGTGGCCTCCGCTACGGTATCCTCAATTCCATGTCTGGACCAATATTTACCCTCGAAAGAATATTGCCACCCTTCGATGAGTTAGGTACTCCCTTCATCTCTTCGATTCGAATGCACCCCCTCGACATGTCGTCTTATCGCGAATACGTCGATATTCCGCTAAGTGCTGAACGATCGAAGTTCCAGAAGATTTGCTCATCATAGTTGAACACTTCCCACGCGAACTCAGGCCGAGACGAGTGCGCATTTTATGCCTCGAGCTTAGTTCACTCATTCTTCATGCTAATTCACAAGTCTACTCGCCGTATGACTCACGGCTCGTTGTAATTCATCGCACGGCATCTGGAAAGTGCTCTCTTTCTCCGTTCTCGGAAGTGCAGCGCTCACCCTTCATTATGTGCTCCCTCCGTGTAATTTTCGTGATCGTCATACCCGGATCAACGACATTCCATGAGACGTTCGTGTCCCTTATGGATTCTAACGGGGTAGAAACTTTCCTCCCCCCACCCCTAAATTCTTTAAAAGCGATGCCGCCCGAAAGGGATCGACATGTTAATCTTGACCAGAAATGAAACTGGAGGCTGGATCCTTGGCCAGCTGTAACACTTATATGGCGAAGAACCAAGCCGGCCAAGGATCGTTCTGTCTCCTTGGCTGAAAAAAGCGCGCGAATTCAGGGGAAAAATAGTCGATCGCGCGACACGTGACGACTAACCGTATGGACAGGTTGCCATGTCAGAGGCGAGGAAGAAATTAGGCTCTCCGATACTCTTAATGCTAGGCTCGTAAGATATACTGGGAGCGGCGGGTTTAGTAGCGCTGTTCGTCAGCTGATAAAAGAGGTCGTAAGACCAATGGACTTCTCTACCTGCTATCGCTTATGCATAAAACGTTCTCGACACTTCACAGCGCCGTGACACGCCTCGCTCCTACGACTAGTTGACAGCCAAAAAAGCCCGAGACAAAGCGCTCTCTCCTGTTGCCAAAATGTCACGCTCAATTGTAACGAATCGGATTATAGAATGTAGAGACCGAAATTGTCGTCGCAGTTTTCTCGGTGCAAGCCGATGCGTAATTAGCGGCATCCCGCTAATTCGATGTCGTTCGAGCGATGCACGTCCGGAACTTCGTCGTTCGTCCTTCGTTTTGGCTTCCATGCCGGCCAGCTGTTTCGCGATTATGTTGCCGAAGTCAGCTGGTTATGACACGTTTCTCGCGACGCTCTTCACATCGGAGAGGGAACACTATAGCCGTGTTACTCCGTCCGAAGAGGTGTGTCGTGACTTTTGGCCATACGGCGATTCGTTTTCGCCAAACGATCCTCGCTCCCGCAAGCTCGACATAGTCCGCATCTTCGAAAATCGTAAAACATAGTTAACTCGGCTGACGCTGACGCGGCAGTGCTCCAAGCCCGAAGCCCGAAATTTATTCGCATTCGCGCGCAAAGATTGATACCACCTTACTTTCCGACCCGGTTTCCCCTTACGCAACGAAAGAAAATATATAAATAACGTGGGCGTAGCGGGAGGCCAAGTGCAATGGAGAATAGCGTAAGTGCAGAAAACTTAGTGCTCAAAATTTGACAAAGTTATTGCAAGTCCGATACACGGTCCCGATGAACATTTTGGCTAAATAGAACATGGTCGGTGGAAAAGTGTAGGTCAAATTTCATGTATTTTTAGCGTCTGAACTTTAGAGACGGAATTTCACTTTTACTAGGCTTTCACATAGCCGCACCCTCGTATATCCGTTACGGGCGACCTGAAGATGTCAAGGCCACTTTGTTCCACATCTTTCAATTACTAACCATACATTTTTCTCCTAATCGTTGCAATCGTGCCACAGGAGCGGCTAAAATGACACCTCAATCATGAGACTCGTGAAATCGGTATTCCGCATAAAAGCCAGTAAGAATTTATTAATTCCTGCTCGAGCGCGAAGAGTACGTTGACGCGCGAGAAAATTGGTACGAGACTCGTCTTTTTCCACTTTTCCTTTCACCTAGTGCGCACGAGACGTCGCGTGCGCGCATCGGCTCTCTTGCGCACTTTTGAGGCAGGAATGCCTGTGTGCGCTGGCTACGAGCGTGCTCGCTGGTGCTCGCCGAGTCAAAGGAGGATGGCGGAGGGGAAGGTGGAGGGGAAGGAAGAGGAGAATCGGCCTCAGAGCCTGCATTATGCGGTCGCGGCCTCCCGATGACGTCACGCAACGCGAGAGTGCCTCCGCTCGCCGAGAGACCTCCTCGGCTTTCATGCGCTCCTAGCACCGCTATCGATCACCGTAGATCATCGATCGTCATTATCGATGATCCTGCGACTCGTCGAGACACGTGGGCCACTCTCGAGGATCGAGATCGAGGATCGTGAGAGCGGCGCTCCAACTTTCCGGCTGTCAGGAGTCGCCTGCCGGCTCGTGATAGATCGATAGATCGATTCGGATTCGACGTCGATTCGATGCAAATCGGCCATGGGACACTGTGGCAACCTCGTCAGGGATCCTTCCCTTCTGCAAACGCTGCAATCCCTAGATTATTTTCGAGAGCGTTCCTGATCTTTTGAAGGATCGGTTCGAACGAATCAGTCGCGAATCAGTTGCGAATTGGCTGGGAGTGTAGAGTTGCATAAGTGATCGAGTCCAACCAATGGTATGACTCGGTTGAAGCTTCGTACCGTTAGATGGAGTCACCGTGACGTTAGGTGTAGCGTAATTCGCCACTATTACTTCTATGGGCAGAAAGGAGGCGCCGGCAAGGATGCGATCTTCAAGACAAAAGAAAGTCTGTGATATAAATATATTCTTTATTTTACTTCACGTCAGTGCGCTTCAACGTTTTCACTATGAGTGACCAAGGAACTTCTTTTGAAACATCTGAACGTCGTTCCCGCTGGGTGGCGCGCATGTCGCTTCTCTCCGCGTGCTCCCACAGCTACCCCCCTTCTAAAATCTTTATTATCTTTGGTACAGTCTTTGTTTGAACTTAAACGTTATTAGATAGTATCTATAATTAACATGTAACAATAACAATGCAAAAATATAACACATATATACAAAAATAAAATATATATCTATCTTACTAAACTTATACCTATGGCTTGTGAAATCATGTTCACGTATTGCCTGGAAGGGTGACAGTCTTTTTGGCTCTGGTGTATGTTTTTGGTTCGCTGTTGATTGTCGTTTCTCCTATTGCCTCTGTATATGCTGGTTTTAATCGTTCTATGTGGACATTTGTTGGTTTTCCTTTTACGTCAATTTTGAATGTATACTCGTTGATCCTTTTAATGATTTGGTATGGTCCTTGATATGGTGACTCTAGAGGCTTTTTTACAGTATCGTCTCTCAAGAATACATGTGTACATGTGTACAATGATTTGTGCACAAAAGGTTTCTGTTTCCGGTGGTGTGCTGTTGGAACTGATTTGACGTTACGAATATGTTCTCTATATTTTTCCAGGAAAAATTGTGGATCGTTAGTGTCATGGTCCTCTATAAAATATTCGCCTGGCAGTCTTAGCGTCTCGCCATAGAGCATCTCAGCTGCTGTTGTCTTCAGATCTTCTTTATAACTGCATCTAAGACCTAATAGTACTGCTGGTAAGGCTTCCACCCAGTTGTCTGTTTGTCTGCACTTGATTGCTGTCTTGAGGGATCTATGCCAACGTTCGACCATTCCGTTTGCTGCAGGATGATATGCAGTTGTTCGTGTTCTAGTGCTGCCTATCAGTTTAGTTAGAGCGTTGAACAGCTGGGATTCGAACTGCGTTCCCTGGTCTGTCGTGATTGTGCGTGGTGCACCGAATCTTGCAATCCATGTAGAGAAGAATGCGGTTGCTACTCTGTCGGCTGATATGTCTTGTAGTGGTACTGCCTCAGGCCATCGCGTAAATCGGTCTATCATTGTTAAACAATATGAATAGTCTCTGATTTTTGGTAGTGGGCCTATGATGTCCATGTGAATATGGTTGAAACGTTCTTTAGGTATATCGATGTGAAGTGGTACTGTTTGTATGTGACGTTGAATTTTGTTTTTCTGGCAACTTATGCAAGTTTTGCACCAGTTCTTTATGTCACTGTTCATCCTAGGCCAGATAAAGTTTTTTGCTATTAGTTTTTGTGTACTTCTTCCGCTTGGGTGCGCTAAATTATGTACTGCTGCAAAGATTCTGCGTCTTAGTTTTTCTGGCACATAGGGCCTTATGGTGTTTGTTGTTAGGTCGCAGTATAATTGTGATTGTGTATTGTCCATTTGAATTTTATGTAGTGTCCATCTTGGGTTCTCCGTTTCCATGATACTTTTTAATTCGTTGTCTGTGGCTTGTTCTTGCAGGAGTTCTTCGGTTGTTACAATGGTTGGAAGTTCTATTGTTTCGATTCGAGACAGTGTATCTGCAATCTGGTTTTCCTCTCCTGTAATATGTTGTATATTTGTGCTGAACTGGCCTATGTAATCTAGCTGGCGTGCTCGTCTCGGTGACGCTTTATCTGATTTTTGGTTGAACGCTTCGGTTAGTGGCTTGTGGTCGGTCCTGATGATGAGTTCTCTGCCTTCCACAATATGTTTGAAAAATGTTATGCTTTTATAAATTGCTAGCAGCTCTCTGTCGTAAGTGCTGTATCTTGCTTGTGTTTCGTCTAACTTGCGTGAGAAAAATCCAAGTGGTTCCCATGTTTGTTTGTTCTCCTGTTCTATGACTGCGCCGATTGCTGTGTCCGATGCGTCAGTTGTCAGTCGGAGTTTGGCGCTGTCTCTCGGAAAACGTAGTAATGGAACGTCTGCGATTTGTTTCCTGCATTCTATGAATGCGTTTTCCGCTTCCGTTGTCCATTCGATTGGCCTTGTGTCTCTTTTCTTGGATCCCGTGATGCATGCGTGTAATGGTGCTTGAATTTTGGCTGCCTGTGGAATGAATAATCTATAGAAATTAATAATGCCTAGGAATTTCCTTAGTTCTGCTACTGTTTTCGGTTTTGGGTAGTTTTTGACGGCATCGACCCTTTCTGTCAGTGGTGCTATTCCTTGTGGAGAGATTGTGTGTCCCAAATACCGAACTGTCTTCTCAGCGAAAGTGCATTTTTCCGTGTTGATTGTTAAGCCGTTTGTTTCCAGTCGTTTTAGCACTGTTGTTAGGTGTTTCTCATGTTCTGTTTCGTTTTCTGACGCTATCAGGATGTCGTCTATGTAACACATGCAGAAATCCAGTCCCCGTAGGACTGTGTCCATCAGTCGTTGGAATGTTTGGGCAGCGTTGCACAACCCAAACGGCATTACTAAGTATTCGTACAGCCCAAACGGTGTTATCACTGCTGTTTTTTCTCTGTCTTCTTGCGCTAACGGAATTTGGTGGTATGCTCTGTTTAGATCAATGACCGAATATATTTTTGTATTATGTAACTTATTGCTGAAATCATGGATGTGTGGAACCGGGTATCTATCTGGTTGAGTGATTTTGTTTAATCTGCGATAGTCCCCACATGGCCTCCATTCCCCTGTTTTCTTCTTTACCAGGTGGATTGGGCTTGCCCATTGGCTCTTGGATGGTTGTACTATCCCTTGCTGCAGCATGTTTTCGAATTCGGCTTTGGCAGCTTTTAATTTTTCTGCTGTGAGCCTACGGGCTTTTTCTGCTACTGGTGGGCCATGTGTGACTATATGGTGTTTTACTCCATGGTTGGGCATTTTGTTTATGGTTGATTTTGTGACGTTTTTAAAGTTTTTCAATATGGCCCAACTCTTGTGATTCCTGTTAAGTGTTCTTATTGTTGGAGTGTCGTCATTTAGAATTTGTCCTATTACATGGAGTAGTGTGTGACCATCGATTAGTCTCTGATTCCTAATGTCGACTAACAAGTAAAAATAGGCCAAAAAATCCGCACCGATTATTGCCTTTGGTACCTTGGTTGTTGTGAATCTCCATGTAAAATTTCGCCTCAACCCCAGACTAACAGTGATTAGTTTTTCTCCATATGTGTCTATGGTTGTGCCGTTAGCCGCATATAATGTGAGTGAGTGGTCCTTGGACCTTTTCTCCTGAGGGTTTACTGGGACTATTGAGATGTCTGCACCTGTATCTATTAAAAATTGAATGCCTGTCAGGTTGTCCGTTATAGTTAGGCGGCTTTTGGGTTTTCCGTCGTCCACCGCTTCGATGAACGACGGGGCGATTAGTTTTCCTGATCCTTCCGTGGTTGCTGATTTGGATTTGCCGCTGTCCATGTGCACGGTTGTTTACACTTCCAAGCCTGTGATCCGAATTTGCTGTGGAAATAACACAGGCCAGGCTTGGATCGGCTTTTCGATCGTGATTGTGGTCCTCTTCTGTTTTGCCATTGTGTTTGGCTACGACCGCGATCGCGCCTACTGATAATTGCTTCCAGTTGGCCGATTCGCTCGGTCAACGTCGCGATCTCATTGTGTCCTGAGGCTGCGCCATCATGGCTGCTTGATGCCGGTTGGTGCGCTATGGCGGCCATTTCGATATGGCTTGTGCGTTCATGCGATCTGTCCGCTAATTTTGCCATCTTTTCTATCTCCACGCCGTCAACCAATGCCAGAGTTTCTTGCAGCCTCTCTGGTAACCGTTGCAACCACAGTGTTTGCAGTAATGACGCACTTACATTCTGTCCTGCTAGATACTGCATTTCGCGAAGCAGTTCCGACGGTTTTTTTTCCTTTAATTCTATCCCCGTTAATAATTGCCGCAACTGTGCCTCTTCGCTTGTTGCTAGGCGCGAGATCAATGCCTTTTTTACGTCCGTGTAGGAATCCGCGGACGGCTCTGCTGCGATTACGTCGGCGATTACTTTCATGATCGGCGTCTCAAGATGCCGTAATACCGCGGAACATTTGATGGCGTCTGTTTTTACGTTATACGCCGCGAACTCCCGCTCTACCATCGCGAACCATAGTTTTGGTTCGTCTTTCCAAAACATAGGCAGCTTAATGCTGCGGAATTCGTTTACCTCCATTGTGGTTGCGGGTTTTTCAGTCTTCTGTGTGGCCGCTGCTTTTGTCTCGCTTCGAGTTTCTGGCATTCTTGCTCGTACGCGTACTTTATTGAAAAAATTTTTTTCTTTTACTCCTTCCTTGTCCCGGGTTTCGGCACCAATGTAGCGTAATTCGCCACTATTACTTCTATGGGCAGAAAGGAGGCGCCGGCAAGGATGCGATCTTCAAGACAAAAGAAAGTCTGTGATATAAATATATTCTTTATTTTACTTCACGTCAGTGCGCTTCAACGTTTTCACTATGAGTGACCAAGGAACTTCTTTTGAAACATCTGAACGTCGTTCCCGCTGGGTGGCGCGCATGTCGCTTCTCTCCGCGTGCTCCCACATAGGATCGGACAGATCGAAGGAGCCTCTTCCATAAATCCATGTGATTGCAACAATCGTCAGCGGGCTTCTATAATAAGCCGAATAGAAGGCACCTGCTGCTGATAATCGACGAGGCACCCTTGCTAAAATTATACAGGACATTGCTCCCACTTATTTACTGTCATGCTAACGTGGCGCGTACATCGCGAACGTACGACGCCTAATTTCACCGCGGGTGATCTCATAATACAATTCCTTCCTAATAAGTTCGGAGGCCTTACGTAGTCCGGTGTCAACGAACCAGAACGAATTCAATATTCCCATCAGACGTGAGTCTGCCCCCTTCCTCGCGCTGCATCCTTCGCTGTTGCATAGTCGTCAAACCTCGCGAAGCCTGTGAAAACAAGCTTCGTTATACACACTTTCTCCGCTCTGACATCATGGGCAATAACGTCATTTCCTGTTAACCTGGCTCGTCGGCTTTCTTCGGAAAAGGTCAATTTCTACGTTCGAATCTCATTAGCCAGCCTGCTTCGAGCAGCCGTAGTACTTGTCCATCTTTGATGCTGAGCCGTCCGCTTTCCTCGAAATCTTCGGTAGACCTAACCCAGACTGCCTTTCATCCGAATTGTCTTAGAAGAGGCGCTGGCTCTTTTAATTCGTGCTCGAGTAATGAGTGTCCGACTAGGCAGCAGCTTCGCGATTCGCAGAAGTGTTGCGCAAGTCGTCTCTCGACTCTCTTCACGTCCTCTGCCCCCGGCTCGCCGAGGAAATCATTCATCATCTTTCGCGCGGGTGTCTTCCTTCCCAACGTTGAAACGTTGGGGAACGTTAGGGAACGTTGTCGCGAACTAGATCGCGCGAATGAAACTGATAGGCGAGATGCACTTCGTTCGAAGGACTCGAAACAAGTCGGCTCTCATCGCTAATTGGGTGCAGCTTGCGTTCATTCAAGAACGGAATGCACGGCACGCATCACGTTGGCCGAACTCTGCACCGCGCCGCACAGTAACTGCATTGCACTCTGCGACGCGGCATTCGATTCTCTATATCACCTGACGACTCACGATTATTTCCATTGGGCAGGGTAGGTTAGAGGCAGGCGCGTTTTATCGATAGCCTGCTAATGTTGAGGCTTGAAATTTGCATTTTGCAAAGTGAAGGTAAAGGCTACGTAGCTGAATGATGGATGGGCAAGGGAAGACAGTGTTCGCGGTGCGTCTAAAGGCTAGGTGGTCGTATAGCGTTCGTATAGCGTTCGTATAGCATTCTAATAGCATTCTAATAGCATCGGTATAGCAAAGCGCAAGAGCAGTCCTTCCTCGAATCTCACGGTGGCCGCTGACGAGGCACCGATCTATTGACTTCCAATTCATTGCATAACCTGATCTAGTAGGGGGACACCGCGTGAGTCATCTTCCGAACGATCAGGAGTGCAGCGCGCACAATATATCAGCGCATCGACGTGCCCATTCAAGCGCAACATACTTTTCCGCCCTCTGTACGGATAAACAAGAAGTTTGGCGAGCCTACGGAGCGAGGAAAACCTTAGGCCGTCCTTCGCAGTGGCAACACTTTCGGCTGCGTTCCGTGAATCTTTCGCTCATTCTTCCGGTGAGTCTAGTGACGAGTAATTTCCACCTAAACGAAATAGACTGCACCCGCGACGTTTCGTAAGTCGATGCACAGCCTCGAGAGATCCTCGACTAGATTCACATTCCGAGCGAGTGATCATTGCACGCCCAGGTTCTAATTCGAAGTAGGAATTTTCGTTAATTGACGGCGCAACAGGTTTACGTAGACGCGCAAGATTTTATGACGAGCATTTCCTTTCGCTTGCCGATTGAACTTCACGCGCATCTCCCGATAAAGCTAAAAGACGCGATGACGGATGTGACGAGAAGTGTTCCAGTAACTACACACGGCTCGCAATTGGCAGCAGTTAATTATGTAATGCTAGGACAATCGGCCGGCCGCAATTAACCGATTTATCAGCTGCTCGAGTAATTGCTCGATACGTCCCGTATGCTGGCCAGATTTATCTCTTTGGGGGCTTACTAATTGTATACCGCAACGGAGAACGCGTAACGGGAATCATTGTCATACTCGTTCCGGCGTTTCCTTAACTGCGAGTCGGAAGTCCCGTACAGGCTCGAAGGGCGTTTCAAAGCCGTGTATTAGATTGTGAAACCTTGTTCCTAGTGCACTTGGCTTCTATCCAGTCTTCGCGCAGAACCTAGAAGCATCTATATCGCGTTATGGCCTAAAGGCACGGATGTTATGAAAGTATATAGCTGGAAATGTATCCTATTCGACCACACGAAATATGAACAAAGCGTGTCTCATGTGCTACGTCTGCATTTTTTAAGTGCACGTGTCTGCAACATGTTTTCGGCCAACGTCAGTATATAGGGTTCATAATATCTAAGTTTCATGACGGTCATCGATCAGATTCGTGACATAGCAAGATTCTCAAAATAAAGAATGTCGAGTATCGTGTGTGTTTAGCATGCGCTACTCAACGACAAGTACAGGAGACTTGGCCCTTTGCCAAGATCCAATCTTATGAGTAATATTCAATGGCGGAGTTTATAGTTCAGTGGCGATATGGCCGCGAAATTCGGGCCAATCAAAGGAGCGATCGTACGTACCTAGTGCACGAGATTACCGTTAATTGTGCCTCGGCCTGAAATAAGCGGTGATTAATTGCATCTACTACCGATGAGTGACGTGTAGTAAATGTTGCCTGACTATTATCGGGCAGAACAGTAGATACACGCAATGCGTACACTCTGCACCTACTTTTACAATTTCCAATTAATCATAAACCGAATTGAATGCCAACAAAACTTTTTTGGGCTGCCGTAGTCGCTTGAGGAAAACGGATAAACGTCACGCATTTGTGTACGACTTGGCATTATTATGCCGAGCCGAGGTAAACGCACGATGATCCGCTTACTCGGCAGTCCTAACTCATCGCGATCTAAATGCAAAGTCTCCGAAGAACGCTAAAGAAGATTTTAACGCTCTTCGAACGAGGAAGTAAGTTCCGAACAATGACGATTTTTTTTCTTCACGTGGCAGTTTTCCAGAGAACGTTCGAGCACTCGCCATAGCATTCTAGTTGGCACGATCCGTCGTTCCGATCATCTAACCAGTTTCGATCTTCTCCGAACGTAACGTCCGCCTATCGCCGGCACGATCAAATAGATTCGCCATTGCATCATGGCCAATTGACGCTATTGTCTCTTTCGGGAACGAGGGGTCCTCTCCGACGGAGCAATGAATCAAATTCTAAAATTAGCAATGGAGAAAAAAAAAAGGCGAACCGCTCTATTTGCGAATCCCGATCGAGACTGCCGCTCTTTTGTCGAAGTGATAACGATCTATTTTTAATGCCGACGCGTCGCGACGGTCATTGACAAATGGCCGAGAACCAAGGTAACCGTGTACTTTTTCGGTGGAAAAGTACACGAAGGGTGCTTCGCGCCGGCTATAAAAGGATGTAGGTAAACAAGTCAGGAGTGCAACCTTGCCGGGGAGAAGGACGGGATGGCTGAAAAAGTAATGGGAAAAGAATGGTTCATCGGGACCGGTCGCAATGTCGGCGGTCGGTATCGAAAATTGTCGACGCGACGAGGAAGAGGAGGAGGGGGAGGAAGAGGAAGGGGGCAACGAAAAAACGAGAAGGATGCAGGGATAATCGTCGGAAAACGTCGGTTCGGTAAAGAAGGTGCCGGAACGTTCTAGCACTCTCTGGCAGTCTCGATCTGCCGTCTTGGGTCTGCGCGCGTGCGCTCTCGGGCCGGCTAGCTGGTCACGTGGTCCGCAGCCCACACACAAATATATTTAAGTTGCCCTTCCACGGCGCGGACTGACAGTTTCACTATCGACCTGACAACGGACGCGTCACACTGTGCGTTATATCGGCTTTCCTATGCGCACCGCTTAGTGCCCTATTACCAGAAGATTCGTAACACTGCGAAACGGTGTGCCGACCCCAACACGGACAGTGCAGAAGAAGTGAAAAGACAATTGTCGAAGAGGCAGAAAACGGAGTGACACTTACGTAACCGTGAAGAGAAGACTGCAGCGTTCAAGAAAAAATTGAGAGGCCAGAGACAGTCGGAAGCGTGGGAGAAGGAGAGAAATAGAGAGAGACAAACAGAAAAACGGAGAGATAAAGAGAGAGAGAGAAGAAAAGTACGTACGTGCTAAGTGTGTCCATATCTAGAGAGCGAGCGAAAGAGAGAAAGCGAGAGAGAGAGAGTGTGTGTGAAAGAGGAGGAGAATCGGGCAAAGAACGTGACTTGGGGTAATTGAGAAAATTCCTTAACGCGAAAGTGCGCCTGCAAATTTTGTTTTCCCTCAAACCTTTACGTTTTACGTCGCATATTCCGTTAACACTTGCCCAAGCACTGCGAGGCTTTAGTGAAGCTTTTTCTTGGCTGTCGTTTTTCGTGAAGCAACCAACAAAAAAAAAATCCGCCACCCATCCCCCTTAACCCGCGAAGCTTCGACTCGCGTCAAAAGGGGCGACGTAATTTTCTAACCTACCCCGGCAGGCGTGTAGGAGAGCAACTAATTTGCCCGAGAGAGAGAGAGAGAGACGGAGAAAGAGTGAGAGAGGGAGAAGAGAAACGTACATAGAGAAACAGCGAGAGAAAGGGAGCAAGAGGGCGACGTAGGAGAAAGTCGCTCGTTGAGAGATCTCGAAAAAAGGACACACGACGTATCCGAAAACAGGCACGGGCCAGAAAGGAGTCCAGAAAATGGACTCGCCTGTCATCGTCGACACAGCATCCAAATTTGGACGAGGGATCGATCTGGACCGCTCGTTCCCTGTAAGTGGTGTCTTTTTTTTTTTTTCATTCTCCCCATTTGACGGATCGTGTCCTCGTGCCAGAGCGAACGTGTCTCGAACATTTTTAGCGGTCGCGCGAGCTAGTCGTCAATTTTCTACATTGCGATATTTCGCTGATAAGAGCTGTTTATACGTTGCCAGAACTGTTATCGATAAAGATCATTGATCACCGCTATATATAAACATTGCCTATATATGAGCAGAAATCGGCATATCAGGCATGTCGTGAATATAAGGCCGGCTCGTACTAAGGTGGGGGTAAGGGAGAATTTGGAGACGCAATGAGAAATTACAGTGAGGGAAGGTTATGCGGAGAGCATTGCAGCGCCTCTGGAGGGAAGGAAGAGGGGAGGGGGGATGACTGGTTTAAGGTTATTCGGGAAGTTTCTTCCTCTTTCGATCGCTCCCCTCAGCTGTACATATATACATAATAGAGCCTATCGCTACCGGAGCAATATTAACATTTTCGAACGCGCCTCTCACCACTTATTAACACTGCTTCCTCGGCTGTTGTGATCTCTAACGTGTTTATAACACCAGCTCGCGATACAACGTTCGCTCGAAGAGCGTACGCGTGGCCAAATGTTTAACGTACGGTAAAGTATAGACGCTCGTCCTGCACGGACGCGAATATTTTTGCATTAAGCTTCCGACTATTTTCAATTCGTGGCTCTCCACTCCCGTGTAATATCGGTTCCCGCCGACCTTCCATCCGAATTCTACGAGATCGCGCGAAAGTTGAAAATAGCATACGCGTGGAATGACGTGTTTTTCCTTGCTTTGTGGCAAACGGCGTGTACGAAAGTCGTTCGCGAAAGGCCGAGACTTTGATCGATAGGTTCCCGCAAAATTTGGTAGCGGGAAACGATCGAGGCGTGGAAGCGTCTCGATCCTTCTCGCCGTACGACGCGACGCGACGCGACGGTGTACGCGACGCCGGCGTCCTCGTGGCCGTCTGCGACGCGTCACCTTTTCGGCTCTTTGCGCCTCGACCATATATGGCGCGTGAACGAACATGTGTGCGTGTGTTGTCGCTTTTCGTCGGCGAGGGGAAGGGAAGGGAAGGACTGGGATGGAATGAGAATGAGAGGCTGTTGTTTGAGGAGATAATTCGTCGAAGCGAAAATGGTCGATTCCGCGCCACTCTCGGCTGTGTCTCAGGTGGTAGCTCGCGTCGGCCAGTTCCCGACGTCAGAGAGAACGATAACGCGTTATTTTCGCTCGTGATCTAACTCCGCGCGGACTCCGTTTGCTTTTTCGTGCGAAAAAATGGCGAACCGGTTCCCGATAAACAGCGTGCGCCGCTCGATTTACGATCGATGACGATTTTATCGCTCCCGCTCAAGTGACAGATGTCACGTGGGCGTCTTATCCTTGCAGGAAGGAGACCTCTTTGCGTCGGGAATTGTTACGAGTCGGGTACGAGATCGACTCGTTGAGTTCTAGCCGACAGGCGGCGGATAACGTTCGGTGCGTGAAAAATGATCGAAGGTTACTTCTGGCGACGTTCGATCATCTTTCACGCGACTTCCGCCAAATTAGAGACGCGAACGAATATTATCCGCGAGCAGGAACAGGGCCGGCACTCAGTGTGCGCCGCACGTGCAGAACGTGTAAATTGCCGAGTCAGCGACAGGTGTCGTACGCTTTTTGTATCCTCGGATCTCGAATTGACAAGGGGTAAAATTTCGGCAACGCGGCGACTTGACGAGAGAAACGAGCCGGCAACGTGGTGCCAAAAATAGGGAACTCCGATTATTGAGCGTTCGGTGGGTGCGTTTCTCCTCTCTTTTTCTTACTTTTGCCTTCGTCTCCGTCTGTCGCCATCTTCATCCGCGGCGGACGCACATAAGAGTCCGTCCGAAAAACTCTACCTTTTCCGCCTCACCTTGGCTCGGCGATTCAGGGAACTCGGAGAATCGATCCCGGCATTACACAGTCGGTGCTATTGTATCCATAGGATTGCATAACTCCTTTACAAGGGAGATGCATTACACATGCGAGGCTCTTACAATCGAATGGTAACCACTATAACCGCGTGCGCCCGGTCATAACTATAAATATCCATTGAGAGAGTGCGCGATATGCGAGTTCAGTGACGCATCCTCTCGTGGGATGTCTAGGTGCAAAACGGGTTCCGTTCAACGGGTTCGACTCCTTAAGGAAGCGTTCGACGTGCATCGAGTCCAGCGGGAAGGCGTCCGAGTCAAAAATCTTCGATCGCTTCCTTCTTCGTCCTCTCCCCTCGCCTGTTGCACGGCAAATTTCATCTCCGCCGAATCCTGAAGTTCGGAAGGTCAGACGTTTATCCTTTCGCCACCCACGTTCTTCGGGGGGGAGATTAAGGAAATGTTGCTTCGCGCGGTGCAACAGTGGTTACGTTATTCCGCATTAAAAGGAAACTCGGGCTCTCTGATATCTATTATACATCTGCCGAGCGGCATTCCTCGGATACCTTGCCTTTTATGGAACTTTCGTGATTTCATTCTTTTCATCAACACTGTTCCGCGTACATATGACGCGAAATACACGTGGGCAAGATAGACTTAATTAATTACAGTGAAACGAACACGCACACTATCGTATGCATACAGCGTGTGGAAGCTGCAGCTGCGAAAACATATCGATCGAATGTGTAGAGGCGCAAGGGAGAGTACTGAAGCGTGGATGATTTCGAAACTTATTGCTTAGAGACTCTTGTCCAATGGTCTTTTCATTATTGAATTTGATATGGGAATTCTCAGGGATTCTAGAAGCTTCGGGATGGTAAAAGGATGCAACTCGAGGTGCTAGATGAGAATAAGGTTAAGGGATTAAGGTGGGAATGGGGGGGGGGAGAAAAGTGGTGATCATCGCGGCGCGAAGCCGTAAAGTCGGTAAACTGGGTGAATGTCACTGCGACTTTGGCATAACGATCATCGAGACTGGAGAACTGGGTCAGGGCTCTCTCAAGTCTTCTCGCGCACACATCGAGTATGGCGCTCGATACTCCTCGCTTGTTTCCTGATTTGTTCCTTCGCTCGGCGTACACTTTATCCGAGAAAGTGGAACTCCGACGGATTTAAAGGCTGACTCATTTCAAAGGGGACCGAAAACGAACTTGGTCGCGACGAGTAAACTGCTTCCAGCGAACCGTTTACCTTCCACTTGTCGCATCTCTGTTCAACAGTTGTCGAGTAATCAGCCTGATACATCCGCGGTCCTTTCGCGATACATTCAGGTGGATGCGGTTCGATCTTTTGTACGCTGCGTGCAATGTCTGGCTATTTTCATCCCTCCCTTGACGTACGCCGTGCGTAATTTCCACCGATACCGGAAGTTCAGCTCTCCATTTAAGACGCCTTCCAGCGCCTTCCAGCGCCCTGTGTCATGTATTTCGAGCCATCGGAGTCACGATTTTCGCTTTGTTCAGTCGTATCCTTAAATGGAAATTAAATCCACCGACCAGCTTTCATGCTAATGATCTCCGCTGAGTTTCTTCCCTTTGCGATTGAACGAAAACTGTTCGGACTTTGCTCGAGACGACGCTATCTTCGCTGAATCTCGCACATTTATCTTGTCGTCTGGGCATCGTATAAAAAAACATAGCGATGCACGATCTGGAATTCGATGGCGTGGGCGCTGACACGCGTAGAGAGACGATAAAAGCGCAAGGAGAGTTTCGTATCGAGCACAGCCCGAAAAATGTCCATTTTTCATTCTTTTCTACCACATTCTTGACTGTACGTCCGGAACTATTGCACCTAGTGTAGTGAATTGTCGCTTTATCAGTGAAAACACCTGAGAAAGCTCAAATAACCAACAATTATTGGATATGACAATGTAAAGTAGTTTAAAGTAATGGGAAATAATGCAAAAGTATGAAGAAAGTCTCGGAAGTAGGCGTAAATATCTTAAATGTGAAAATACGGCGTTGAAATAAACGCGTAAGAATCGCCCGGTAAGAATATGTACGCTAAACGACTCTACAACTGGCAAGGCGGGTGGGTGGGTCAGTTAGTAAGCAATGGACTCATATGCAAAGGGTTTGATCCCCGGTACAGAATTGAAAAATTAAGGAAAAGCACGCTTGAGTGAGCACGGCAGAGCGCCGACTCAAAATCGGCAAGCGCTCGAGGGCAAAAACGCGCGACGTCAACACAGACCACGTACCACGTATATCGGGTCTATATATTATTTTGCTCCTCACCTCACCACAGAATTTCCCCAATACTCATTCTTCGACCATTTAGAGCGTTACTTAAAATTTTCCTCACTTCATTTTTGCTATATTTTTTGATATGGCAAGCGCATTAAAGTCAATGTACCAGCTCTACAGTATCGGCACTATATTATCAGACTGAAACTCCAACAAGTTTAATTCAATAGCCGTCTGGGACAGTTGGTCGATGCGATAAGTTAACAATGAAACACTGTACAAACTCCGCAACAATCCTTTCACCGCGTAAAGGAGATGAAAGCGTTTCTAACTTTCCAGACACATCCACGCTCCCGACCCTGTACCGTACGAGAATATCGCATGAAAATTGTTGTTCTCGGAGCGCCCAATATATATCCACCGACGATTATTAAAGTCCGTGATTTTTCAATTTATTGCCAGCGTTCGTCTGCCGGTGCAACTATATATAGTCGACCGTGACGTAAAGTCCGTAATGCATGGCGTCACACGTTGGACACCCACGCGCGTAAATAGGTGTAAAGCTGCGTATCATAACACGACGACACGCACGTACACTCTCAATGATGTAGATACCTGCGGTGAACTTCGTGACGGCAACAAGAGGCTTCTTTTCCATCGCGAGGAAGCTTTCCGCGAAAAAGATTCTGACAAACATGTTGAGGCATACTTGAAATACTTGCTCGTCTTTAACGGCAATAGATAACACACGCGTCCCGTACGACTAGTTATACGCCGAGAAACATTAACACTCTCGGTCCGATATTAGGGACTGGGCTTTGGCACGAGCTTCGCATTCGCTAGATAATAAAATGTTCGTCAGGAAATTCCAGTCGGAATAAGCACGTACTAAATGTATTCTTAGTTCGTATTAAGCGTGCTAGCGCTGTGTTCCGTGTGCTGTGTGCTGTGTGCTGTGTGCCATGTGTCTAACCCCTTCCGCTTCGTTTGCACAAAGCTTCATGTTTCATCCCCATACTCCGTCCCGTCACTTGCATGCTTTATAATCGCACTTAACGTTTGAATTTGTGAAGCTCCCCTAACAGCTCGCCACCTTTCGACTAACACGGTGCACCAGGATTCTTAACCACTAATTCCGTCAAAGCACCCAGTACCTGTACCCAGAAGTCCACAGCCGTCTGTCCACCGTCACCTTGTGCTGTCTCGAATCCGTAGGCTAACGGCAAATGAACTAAACTGAAGATGTATTATCGCAGGGCTTCCCATTCGACGACGAGGGTTTCGGTCGGCGCAGCACCGACATTCGCTCCCACTTGGACGACTTGGCATCTCGACATCCCGAGTTCGCCGAGCAGCTGATTGGACCGCCCTGGGGGAACATACCCTTCCACGGAAGCCTTCGCAATCGACGCCGCGGTTCCGGTAGCTCGGGCTACCAGGGCCACCCTGACGAAGACGCCCGTTCGCAGACGAGCGGAAGCAGTGCGGCCAGCGCGGCCAGCGGGGCCAGCGGCGTCAGCTCCCACGGGGACAACGGTGTCCAGGACAACGGGCACCTTCGCACGGACGCAGGACGAAATCCGATTCCGCAGTACGGACTGAGGAACACGGTGGACATCGGCCAGCAGCGACACAACATGGAGAACCCTGACAAGGCCAGAAATCAGAGATCCATGTCTGCGCCTCCGGAAAACAGACAGCAGTCTCCCACCAATCAGCAGCAAGGGCCACAGGAGCAGCAGCACCAGCAACAGCCCCAGGGCCAACAGAGATTCGTCTCGAGAGTAGACATCACACCGCAGCACAATCAACAGCAGCAGCAGCCACAGCAACAGCCGCAACAACAGCAGCAGCCTAAGACACAACCTCAAGCCCAGACTCAGCAGAAGCCACAGAGCCAAGGCAACGTCAGACATATTCCTATATTCGTGGAGGGCCGAGACGAGCCCGTCATCTCCAGAGATGTCAACGACTCGGCTGCAAACTTCCCAAGGCAGCCATCGCCACCGCAATTCCACACTACGTCGCCTCACTTCCAAAGGCCATCGGCGTTCAATCAGCAGCACTATGGCAGACAGTGGCCGCCCACCTTCGGCGATCCGTTCTATCAGCCACACAGCCCGTTCGATCAATCGCCGACGAGACGCTCGCAACAGAATTACCAGCCTCCCTATCAGCAGACTCAGCCTCATACGCATCAGTCGAGACCGCACGAGAGATATCAGAGGCCGCAGCGACACGAGGAGCACCCTCATCAGCGGAAAGCACAGCAACAGACTCCACCGCCTCAGCAGCATCAGGAGCAGCACCAGGAGCAGCCCCAGCAACAGGAACCACAGCCAGAGCCACCTAAACCAAAGCAAATTGTACCGAAGGAACCTCTCGAAAGGGTCGCTTTGATTCAGAAGGACATCGATGCTCTGGCCGAACAGGTCAAGGCGTACACTGGCAAATCCAGACAGGAGAAACAGTACATATATTTGGATGAGATGCTGACGCGTGAGCTGATCAAGTTGGACGACATTGAGACTGAAGGCAGAGAGAACGTTAGACAAGCGCGTAAGAATGCCATAAAGACTATTCAGGAGACGATAAGCCTGCTGGAATCGAAGGTTCCTGTTCCCGGGCAGCAGCAACAGATGGTGGTGGAGGAAACGACCAACAACGAAGCTGAACAACAGCCTCAAGATGCTAAGCCGGAGGACAAGATGGAGGTCGATGAGAAAGAGGCACAAGGTGCAGAACCGATTCCACTGCCTCCAGCACCCTCGTCTCCGACGAAAGCGGCTCCAGCTACCGTCGAAGATCAGCCTTCGACGGATCAAGCTGCCGTTCAAAATGCTGATGGCCAACAGCAAATGGAACCTGCACCAGCGGCCGAACAACAGCCGCCTGAACTGACCGTTCAGCAGGAACAAGTGACTCAGCAAGATCCCCAAGTCGTGGCCAATGCAGCGCCGGCTGCTGTTCCCGAAGCTTCGATGGAAGTTGACCCACATTCTCCGCCGAGCGAACAGAAAGATAAGCAACAGGAGCAAGAGAAAGTGAACGAGGACAAGAAGGAAGTAGAGAGCACTCCGGTTCAGGAAGAACAGAAGGCGCAGTCAGAACAGAAAATGGAGGTGGATGAACAGACGACTCAGTCACCGAAGTCGCCGAGAAGAATGAAGAAGACGAAGAAGCAGACGCCGGTATCCGATCAGGCGATACCTCTGCCAGCTCCAGAGGAGAGCAACGAGACGAACGCCAAGTAGAGATATACGGAGGGAACCGGGAGAACGAATACGCGATGATCTTCGTCGCTCGTATTTTCAGACTTGCGGCGAGGCGGTGAAAATGCGAGGGGTGCCGAGGGTTACAAAAGATGCAATATCGGTATTCGCACTTTCATCGGAAAGCAGAGTGGCACTTAACTGCGTCCTTTTTGACGTTCTCGAGTTTCATTGAGCCGAAAGGCATTATAATTATAGCGTGTCTTTCGATGTACGCGCTAAGTCTAACGCCAATCCTAGTTGGCTACGATCTCGAACTCCGCGTAGGAGTTTCGTCGTCGAGAAATGAGCCTAACCGATATTGCATCAGCTTGCATGAGCAGCGTTCGAAACGTGGCAGCTTCGACGGCAAGAAACGTCGATTGCTCACTGGCGCCTTCCTTTCAGAGGACGACGACTCTGATCGTTCCACTTCTCTTTACTCCTTTTTCTTTCTTCTTCTTCTTCTTCTCTTTCCTATCATTTTTTTTTCCTTCTTAAAATCGTGGTACCAGGTCCAGAGGCCCTCAATCGTCAGTCGTGGATCGTCGACGGTTGAACGTCGTATGCGCACAATCGTTCATCAGTAAAGGAGCAGCATCTTTCTTTCTTCCTTCCTTCCTTTACTTATCATCTCGGCCGTCATGCGTTTAATAATGCGATCGTTGTTCTCCGAGTATCGTGAGAGATCCTTCCATTGGGATCTCCTAGCCTTTTCCACGGGCTAACATTTTTTTTACACGCAACACGCTTGATGTGACTGGACGCGAAGAGACGTACGAGCGGGTATCGACAAAAGTAGACAGATGTATACAGCACTTTTTTGTCAGGCTTTTCCTATTGCATAGAGATATATCTGCAAGTATGCGTACGTAGTTTGATACAGAGTAAATATGCAGCATATTCGCATACGGATGAACACCGATCGGAATGATGGCGTCGTTATATCCGAATGCATCGGAATTAGTCAGACTAGTACAAGAGTTCGAGCCTTTTTACTTTATAGGAAGAAAGTAATCGGAGCTATATGCTTCGGGAGATGGAGAATGTTAAATACGCAGAACGTCTAATGAAAGATCATTTGGCATTACAGCGCGCGATGTTAATAATTAATACTACCATTACGGCTATTACGATTATCACTATTACTATTATTATTATTATTATTAATATTATTACGATTATTATAATTATTATTATTATTATTATTTATAATTTATTGTAGCGCGATCTCACTGCGCTAATTATGGTGTCACCGACAAACCGTGCGTGTGTATACGAACCATGTACATATTAGGATTGTATGTGTTCGTCTTCTCGATACTTTACATCCTGTTCATTGATCAAAGATCGTGCAGCGCTGTTCATTGAACACTGTCAATGGTGGGACAAAGAGGGGCTGCACTGTTTTAAGGTTCCTTGTTCAGGGTGATACTCATTACTTTTGCCTTCTTTTTTCTTTTTGTTTCCTCACCTCTTCTGTATGATGTTACGTATCCGTAGCGATAAACGTGCTTTCAGCCAGAAATTTTGTATCTTTTTCTGAGAACGTATGAAAGACTGAATGTGTGTAACTACGTGTGAGCGAGCGTATGAGCGAATATATGAGGACACTGGAGAAAACGAGCGAGCAACTGTGGTAGTATGAAAGATGGAGAGAGAGAGAGAGAGAGCAGGAATAAAATCTGGAGTATGCTGTACAAAAACAACGAAAGTGTAATTATTTTATGAACAAGCGCATTCAATGAAACTATATAGATACTACGATCTTTTCCTCCTCCCGTCCTAATAGGTGGGTAAACATTCCTTTAGGTTTTTTGCAGTAACTTGATTTCTCGTTAGACAAGTAGAATAACGCGTATGTCTGTAGGATGGTATACTCATGGAAAAGTATTCATTGCGATGGTACCAATGACCTGCGAGTAACAACATCCGCCGAGCGCAGCACGATTTCCATCCACTGCCAAATTCTCGTTGGTCGTCTCGATTGTTTGCATTCGAGGCACAGTGGCAACCCTGTGATACGCATTCCGCTCGGTGCTACTGCGTCACAGCAATGGTACAACATTCCTTTCGCGATACAAATCCTATTATTCGAAATCATTGATTTTACGTTAGAGAAGGGGTGAAACTCTAGTAGTGGTCGTTCCGATAAATACGCCGCAGGCAACTTATTTCACCGTACTCCTTATTATTACACCGCGCTTAATGTCGCTTAATAAATTGGCAAAGATTCGACGAATAAATTCGGTTACTCAAATTTCAGTGCCGATAATCCTTAAATCGCAGGTGACAAATTGAAGAGTATCGCGAGGATTAGTCAGAATTGCGGAAAACGATAGCCGATCCGTTGGAAGCCAATCCGAACGTTCATCGTGCTATTCGAAAACTTGGCACGGAGGCGTCTCAACGGGGAGGCCCTAAAAATAGATGGCAATGCTTAGACTGTTAGGAGCGAGAGCGCGTTTTTGCGTCGCGACGCCGAGAGGCGACCGTCGCTGGGGAATCCCGTTTCGCATGCTTACGGTTGTCATCCCCAATGTCCAAAAATTACTTGAGGAATTCGCTAAACTCTCCTAACTTCCTCTCTTCTTTTTATTCACTCCCCCAACTTAAACGTCCTTTATATTTCATCGGTCTGGATCATTTGAATGGTCGCAAGATCATGCAAAAAGATCTTTATTCTAAAAATACCCCTCGACGAGAAAAACAAAATGTATCGTGTACATTTTTCGTCGTACCGACTGTAAAGATTTATTCTCGGTTATACGTGAGAACTGCGTAAATCTAACGACAAAAACACGATGTCTTCATTGGTAAGGACGAATAAAGTTCACAGTTTTCTTTACGGACAGTTTTATTTACAAATAAAGCTGAATTGTCTTTGTTAAAATTCGTAATAGTATGCTTTGTGATTTATATTATACGTTACGATGTCGGGTTTTATATGGGACTAGAATATCATAATTAAGCTCGGGGAAAGTTATCAGCAATAGAAATAAAGATCACTGTGATATAAATCAAATGATGGACTAAGCCGACACACTGACCGCTCGGCAAATATTGAAGAGTGCAAGTAAGCGATAGTAAGGATAAACGTAATTAGACAGAATGTTAAATTAGATAAAAATCGTTCTGCCTACCTAAAGCTAAAAAATTCTGTTCCTTATAAAAGAGTACAGATACTCCATATCCAAATAGATGAATTACTATGTACAGCGCAGCACCAAGCATGCTATATGCATTAATCGCGTTTTAAATAGATTTCACATTATAGAATACGTGACGTGTACAAGATTCGAAACATCTCGCAAAAAGCAATCGCAGTCGTAGGTATCGCTTGTTCTTACCCATCTATGCCGACTGATAATTTCTGCAGCCACATTCGTGCTGTATGTGCATATGAATGAATGCATATTGTGCATTGCAAGCGACTCTTTCGAAATTGATTCTACAAACCGACGATGCGATATCAAAAATTTGTTACCGTGCCCAACACCTCGGTGACAAACATTGGAATGTTTTCCGAAAGTCAGCCTCAATCAGGGCTCAATTGAGATTCAGATTTGTACGGAACGCGTTTATGATTTTCCATTTCGTCGTGGTTCTCTTCGAAGCACGTGGGACAGTAAAGATCGCCAGTACATCCGAGACATTTGGATAGATTGTTTCTTCGATCGCACATCACACAACTTGGCTTGTGGTCTTCTTCGTCGCTGGCCTGCATGGGCTATAAAGCAAATAAAAAAAATAGCAACGCTTCAAGGGTATACGAGTTATAAAAAAATTCCTTGCTTACATCGCATTCTACATCTTCTAATTCATCCACCTCACCGCATTGATTTTCGAGCGCGGCTTCGGCCAAGGCCTTCTTAATCATTTTTTTCGTGACAGCATCTTCGTCGTAATCATCGTCCTCATCGCGTTTTCGTTCAACTTTGCTTTCTCCACGGAGCACTCTCAATCTTTCTTCAATTTCGTTGCATGGATCATTTTCAGATTTCAATTGCAATCTTTCTAAATACTCTTGCATTAAGTCATTGGCCTTCTGCTGGTCTGTTCTAGTATCAACCTGATGTATCTATAAAGTCAATTGTTTTAAATGCCTGCAAAGCAACCAACATGGTTTTTACTACATACATTCACTTTTTTAGTAGCAGAGTCCGGATCTTGATCCCTCAACAGTGCCAGTCTTCTCATTAATTCCTCAACACTTGGTGGTGATACATTTGCATCTTCTCCTTTCAATTTCCTGAGCCTGTCTACTATTTCCTGATCTGCAGGATCCAAGCCTGTCTTGAATTGATCCCAATGACTCGTATGCTTGTATACTACTATGGGTGGTTTTGTTGGATTTTCAAGATTCTGTACTCTAAATACATACATCAGTTAATTTATCAATATTAAGAAATATGAAATAATTTTATACAATCTGTATGTTTAATATTTACTTCATGTCAACATCAACCGGTGCTAGGTCGGCTACTCCATCGAGATCTGGTGTTTCAGGTGAACACTGCAGTGAATTCTTTAATTTATTATAACATCTACCACAAATTTTGGCTTTTCCAGTATCGGGTAGATTGCACTTATATTTCAAACACCTGCTGCAGTATGAAAAACCACAATTTGGACAAGCATTCTGTAAAATAAATAATATGAATCATAATAAGAAATTATTGCCTTTACTTACAAGTATTGACAGTAGATGACAACCTAACCAATAAAAAAAAATTATAAGCCACAGACTTACAACTTACTTCTTTTGTAAAAAACGAAAATTTCGTTTGACAAGTATTGCACGACATCACTATGGCGTGCTCTTTTATTGACACAAAATAATTACAATTACTTTAGTTGTTTGCAGCAATATTTAACTGACAAACGATGTTATAGGTTATCACCTCCACTCTTGTACCAATAGAAGGAATGTTTACGCAACAACAATATAATAAGTTCACGATAAACAAGATTACAAAAAAGATTTGCTCCAATTGATGACGAGAATACCGAAAATTTAGACGAAAACAAAACGACTTAGTATTTTCAGATTATTCAAGAATGTTTAATTATTGGACTAGTTGACATTGCGTTCCCCACCTTATCGACGTGTCAGTCTGACGCGAAATTTCAGGCACGCGCAGAATTCATTCTGTTCAGCGCGTACATCAATTTAATATTTCTTTGCAATACTTTGCTTTGTTTTCATTGTTCAGAAAGTAATTGACAGATTTGAACAACTACTTCAGCAAAGTTTTGCCTACGAATAGTATATACTTTGTGGAGATCTGTCAGATTGAGTAATCATGTCCCGTATTTTGGGAGACACAATTTATAAAGAAGCAATTCGACAGAAGAAGCACAACGGTATTACGCATCCTATAATATTGAATATTGCACACAATGTTTCGACTTTGCGTTCTATTGCCTGTTCGTTATTAATTTTTGATTTGTGCGCCTTAGTAAGTGTTAGAAAAATGTTATTGGCTTTCTTTAAATTTATACGTCCTATTGTGGAAAAGGCATGCTTAATCGGTCTTGGTGCCGGTAAGTTTTTCTGCGTATCATAACCATGTTTACCATGCAAACTATTTACTACGGCAGTAATAACTTTACTAGGTTTATTGCTGGCGTATATTTATGTGCGCGTACAATGCCCCCCCTTTCCATACACGCCTGTGAGTTATACGGAAAACCTGAAATTGATTAAAAATGAGATACTCGGGGTTGCCGATAATTCAAGGCCGGATAATTCGGCCCTGGAACAGGAGATCGCTCTACTCAGGAGCAAAACTTTTAGTCTCGATATGAGCATACGAAGAATGGTGTGTATTTCTTCAAGTTAATAAACACTGCGGGGAGAAACAAATATTAACACTACACATTTTCCGCAGAAAATGCAATTTCGGAGCTGCCAAGCGCGCGCGCAAACAGGTAGTTGCAATATTTTTTGTTGTGTATCACCGACATTTCCGTTTGCATTAAAATACTTATCCTCTTGTCAGAGGAGGAATTGCCAGATTTTGCGTCGGAAGCTGCTGGCGGATCTGTAATCGATACGCCGGATACGGAAACGTACACTAGCTCTAGAAAGCCAGAAATTACCCTTCTCGGGATTCCCATCTGGAAGACAAACTATTTTACGCCACGCAAAGTTATACAGCCATGGACCGAAGCAGGAGAATGCTGGGCATTTCACGGGTCCAGTGGAAAAATTGTTATAGAATTAGCCCATGTGATTTTAATCAGCCGCATAACGCTGGAACACATTCCAGCGTCAGCATCTTTAACAGGAGTTATAGATTCTGCACCGAGACAGTTCACCCTCTTTGGGCAATTTAAAGATGGGTTTGTCAAATTGGATTCATTTACGTACAACATAGACGGTTTACCGTCACAAACGTTTCCAATAAGAGTGAGTATTTATATGGCAGATTGGACGATTTATACAAGCCGTAATATGCACTCTTCTTACAGTCGGAGTTGAGAGACACTCCTTTTAAGAGAGTCATGTTAGAAGTACAATCAAATTGGGGTAATCCCGATTACACGTGCATTTACCGACTCAAGGTTCGTGGACGAATCTATGACCACCCAAATAATGTGGTTCCGGCAAAACCAAAAGATGAATTATGAAAACCTTCTTTGCACGTGGATTTGTAGTATGTAAGTTCTCAATGTGATTTAAGTATAAGTTCTCAATTTGTAACTCTTAGCTCATATGTTTGTACATTCTTAAGTATAAGAATATATGTTTTCAATTTGTATGCCCGGATTATGTTTTCGCATATCTGACAGAAGACAGAGCGATATAAATGTACACAAACAAAGACTGTATTTTAAATCACTTTATTACAATCGCTGTACAAAGTGTTGTCTGGTTTGTGAAAGTCCTAAAAATGGATGAAGTTACCATTTTTCGGTAGAGGCGGCTCCCCAGCTTTGGGCAGCAACAGCCGGAGTACTTGCAGACCATTCTTCCGGAGTCTGTGGAAAGGTCACAATTGTATACCGTTTTGTCATTTTTAAGAGTAGAATAGATATTTATAAGACAATGCAGTACATTCACCTGGGCAGCCCAGTCACCGCCAGCTTGGAACGGCGGTGCAGCAGCGGTCGCCGGTGGAACAGCAGCTGCTGCTGGAGCTTCATCATCAGCCCAGTTCTCGGTGGCAACGGGAGCGGGATCTTCGTTCACCCATCCAGGTTCAGCGGGAGCAGCAGGCTCAACAGGTCCAGTCAACTCTTTGTGTGGAACAATTTCCTTTGCTGCTTGTTCCTCCTTTTCAGCCTGCAATCCATTCAAAATCAAACATCTATTTCCGCTCCCCCGCGTCATTTGTTGACGTTGTGCTGATTAACTCAGAAAAGATTAAGCCATTAAGTAACGTCAACAACTATTTTATCTGGTCCTAACTTTCTCATCATCTTAACAATCACAAAACATAATTTAAAGAAAATACAAGAGTATAAGAATGTACTAACTTCTTCTGGGTCTCTGTAGAAGAAGAGATCGACCACAACATCCCATTTGGTTTCACGTGGGATGGATCCTCTTAATCGGAGGACTTCCCTTGCGAGAAGCCACCACATCAGACCAATGCTGTGCAAACTCTTTGTGTTGCATGGAATCGCGATGTCCACAAAACGAAGTGGAGAATCAGCATTACAGAAAGCAATGACAGGAATGTTTACATAACTAGCTTCTGTAATTGGTTGATGG
Organism: Anoplius nigerrimus; assembly: GCA_914767735.1. Lineage (NCBI taxonomy): Eukaryota > Metazoa > Arthropoda > Insecta > Hymenoptera > Pompilidae > Anoplius > Anoplius nigerrimus. The sequence continues at coordinate 10,569,774 of OU612090.1, forward strand.
TCAGTGGATGGGTCTGTGACGATAAGCAGACGTGGTTCTCTGTATGCAGCCTGAAATCAGTACAAATCATTAAATAATCAATCCGCAATCACAGTGGCAGTTTCCAGTATCAGATGAAATAAAAATCAGAAAAGATTAAGCCAAATAAAATTCAACAAATATTTGTTCTGCAATGTTTTTTCATCATAACATCGTAATAGGATGAGAGTGCAAGTGTAATAATTGTCAGTGTAAAGTGCAAGTGTTGTAATTACCTGAATCTGATTAGTGAATGCACCTGGAGTAAAACGGCCAGCAATAGGTGTAGCTCCAGTGTGAGCTGCGAATTTGAGGACAGCTCTTTGGCCGGTTTGACGGCAACTGATGACAAACACCTCGCTTGGGTGTTCAATAGCCACAATGGCACGGGCAGCAAGCAACAGCTTTTCCCATGTGTGACGCAAATTTATGATGTTCACACCTAAAATTTCATGTTTTTCAGGACTATGCTTTTACAGGTATTTCAACAAGTAAGCTGGATATACGTACCATCTACTCTTTTTTTGTAGATGTACTGTTCCATCTGAAAGTTGACGTTCTCTGCCCCAATGTGGGTGCATGCAGCCAACATTTTCGTAACGTCATCCTCTTTGAGGGCCAACACATCTAGACCTCCTGACATCTTAACGTTTTGGTTGAATTACGAGTCAACCTGCAACCAGTTAAGGGAAACATTCTTCAGTCATACTCGAGAGTATTATACGAGAAACAAAAGTACGATAAATTATCAGATTGCCAACTGGGAATAAATCAGTTGGAGTACCCCTCAATTATATCCCCACAATCAAGTTTGAAACTATAGCGTCCCCTAATTGGAAACCCATTATGTTATGCGAAACCTGAACGTACCATGCTTGACCCCATATCCAATCAGCGACAAGCTTATCGAAACATGCTCAGTAACATATCCAACTGTATGGTACATTAACCCATAATAGGTTATATCACAGTAGTCTATCCCATATTCTACAGTAGTACTACCACGTGGTTCGGTTTTTTTTTTTGCAGTAATTTTGCACGTAAAGCTTCATATGAAATAGCAGAACTATTTTATTCGAATGCAATTTCGAACAAGCCGCGAATTTCAACTTAACACAAGGTCCATGCCCAAGCCGCCCACAAACATGTGCCACGTGCGGTAAACGCCGTGTGTACATATCATTTTAAGAACACTATTATTATGGGTAGAACAAAAGTGGTCAGTACTTTGCATGCTGCCTGTGTTCTACTACGATATAATACCAATTTTAATTGTCTGAATTTGTTATTATGTCAAAAATAAATGAAAAATTTTCAGGAGCTCTTACGTTTCACAATGCCATTAGGAGACTTCCAACCGGAAAGGACATCGGCCATCGCGTACATTCTACAGGCGGAGGCAGCGACATCCCACTTATACTTATATTTTTTGAATTTAAAGAATTGTATATATTAATGTATAATTGCGTATAATAAAGTTTGGGATAAAATATCTTACGTTCCTTTATTATAAACGTGGTTTTTTTAATACTAAATTTCATCTATTTATGTTATACTATTGTCATGGACGGAAGTTTTCGTACAGCCAGCGAAGTTTGAATTTCCGTGACAGTATAACACAATCGTATGCAACATACGCCTGTATTTCCAATTAAGAAGTTAGTTTTTACGCTTTACAGTAATATCCTGATAGTATTATTCGGTAGAGAAATGCATGATGTAATAAAACGTTTAAATTACAGTGCACAGTCTTTCACGTTTTTTCGATTTTTTGCGAGTGATTATTATTTAATAATCAACTAATTTGCATGCTATGGTATGAAATTAGTTGATGCGTGGTGGGTGAAAGAAATTTGTATTTAAGACATTTTTACGATGTCATTGACATTTGTACAAATAATTATGCTACGATAAGCATAACCTACCAACTCTGCCCATAACCTTCATACGTCCACCTGAATCGTATTAAAAGAAACACACAATGTTTATAAACCTGTGTTGACATTTATATGGTTAACAATGTTTCCTGCTAACCATAAGACTATTTTTGTCTTGGATCATACTCCATATTTTGGGATATCCACTGAATGTCCTCTGGAGTTTGATTTTTTAAAGAGCCGTGGACAAAATTTGATACCATTGGCACCAGTTTGTAAATCACTATGGACAACGAGCGTGGAAGCATCATTGGAGTACTGCAGGATAGTATGGGATTTATTTCCCACAGGCAAATTGGTACAGTAAATACTAAATATTTAAGAGCAGTGTACAAAAGGAATATTTCACAGCATAATGTTTATTTTAGATAAGGTTTGTGGTAACGGACCGTGCTGCATATGTTCTGAACTCATGGAGTCCATTGCAGCAGAACTTGAATCATGTTGGTATCTTCCTTGCATGCATACAAAAAATGTTTATAGAAAACTACATGGTAATATATTTTAGATAATGAATGGCACAGCCATTCTTGGAGTACCGACCAAAACTCCAGAACCAGGAGAGGATTATTCTGTGATACATGGTTTAAGAGTAGCAATAGAAACGCTCAATGAATGTTCCGAAATACAACATGAGAAGAGAACTTCACTTACAGAAAATGCTAATAAATTGGTAAACAGAGGTAGAGTAATTTGTATTACCAGTGCGAGAGACAATAGTAATATGAAAAGTTTGGAAAACATATTTTTAAATGAATTGACCCAGGAGAACAAAACAGCGCTAGCCTCAGATAAGTAAGTGAATATATTTTCAAGTGAACCTATCTGGCTGCCGTGCATTGATCAGCTTGTACTATTTCAGTTTAATACCCATAGATTATTGTCATCTTGTGATTCTTAATATTTTCCCGAATAACATAGAATCTCAAGTCACAAGTCAAGGACCAAGAGAAGTATATTCTTCAATAAAAAATTTGTTACACCGTCGAACAATGTTGAATGAAGCTAATTTGGAAAATATCGGCGTTACAGGTTTCGCCGCTGTTAACTGTAGAGGTGCACTCGATAAAGGCACCTGCCTTACATTCGAAATTGTCGCATCTTATTTTATCGCACTACGACCTTGCTAGTACAACCGTAACAGGTATTCCAATGAAAGAGGAGCAAAACGCAAGTTCGTCGGCAAATTATGATGTGGAAATTTTCCACTCGTCAGCCGCACACTCTGCTATTTTAAAAGGGAACCCTCAAGATTCGGCGTTAATAAAAACGTTCCGAAGGTTCGAAGAGGGTTCAGAATACGAAACTGTTACTCTAAAATGGTGTACACCGCGCGGTTGCAGTGCTTCGGAAATGCAGAATTGCACTGCAATGCACAGAATAACTCCAGTAGATGTAAATAGTAGACCGTCCTCGTGCTTAATCAATTTCTTATTGAACGGTAGATCCGTGATGTTAGAAATGGCTAGAAAGAGTGGTGGAAAGACTATTTCACACTTGCTTGCAGCGCATGGTGGTGAGATTTTTATTCACACCCTGTCTACAGCAAGAAGTGTTCTAGAAGATCCACCTTCTATAAGCGAAGGTTGTGGAGGACGTGTAACAGACTACAGAATAACTGTAAGTCGTGCATCAGCAAAAAAATGCTTACGATGTTGTATCGTGTGCTGATTTGAAATCATTATTTCTATAGGATTTCGGCAGCCTGATGCGAAATAATGTATTGGTGCCTTTAAAACGTAGTACGATCAGTAACGGAGAGGGACCGGTCGACAAAATGAGAAGCAGATTAGAACGCCATACGAAATATTGGCCAATTACCATTTCTAGCACGCTGATGTTTAACTTGAAACAGGTACGCTAGAAATTGTGCGTCGATGATATTGTTCCCATTTTGAATGATAACCGATCGGTTTTCTTCGAGTACAGCTCGTCGATCCAATACCCGATATAATGACAAAAGAAGAAATCACGGCGGAAGAAGTTTTGCAATGTAAACAGGTGATATTCAGTCTACTTCAGCTGGAGGCAAAACACGAAGCTCTCCCTTTACCAAGTATCGGGGGTGGTCGGGGTGGAAAAGGTGGTGTTCGTAGAGAGGAACACTACCGTCTCCTTTGGGGAGAATTAGAAACATTTTTAAAATACCACGCAAATAATTCTGCAAATCACGGTGAAGTGCTAAACTGTCTCCTCGAAGTACGAAGCAAAGATGACAAGGACAAGGTGGAACTAGATCAGGCGTTGCGTGAACTTGATGGGTATGGATCTATTCGTAGTCAAGTCTATTCATATGAAGATGCAAAAAATATCGATACAGCTATTCCCTGCACCGCATTACGAAGCTACGTTTAACCAACAGTTTCGGAAAAGAGGACGGCACTGCTAGGGCAAGTGTAATCCGAGCAACGACCGATTCGCCAATGTCTCCGCCGCCGAGTACGTCAATGTCCTTGGGCAAACAGCTTCACAAGGGGGGTATCTACGCGCCCAAGAGTCTTTTAGACATATGGCTGCAACGTAGCGCACCGAAGGAGAAGAAACCGGACTTCCACGGAAGACTTAACGCTGATGGACCCAAGGCAAAGTTATATCCCAATCTGAAGGAACCGGGTCGCGAACCGCGCGAGACAATTCTTGAAGGATAAAGGTGAGCTCAAATATCACGTATTCGCAATTGCTGCGTTCAAGTTTAGCAAGATTTGTTTAGTCAACGTTTCGACGGCGTAATAAAAAGTGAGAGTGAGAGAGAGGGACAGTGACCGCCGCGGGATCCGCGACTCTCGCGAAAGTGTATCAGTGGTACATTTCTCTGAGTGCCCATCTGCCTGATGCTCCCCCCTCGACGCCCCCCGGCCTCCCTCGACCTCCCTCGACGTCCCTCGACGTCCTTCGTCCCACGCCGTTTTATAGCCGACAACACCGTCTGCCGACTGTCTGTCGGAGCCACCGGCGATACGTTGAACTCTATCGAAACTGTAGCATCACTTCTCCTCTCGCTCTTCCTATCTAACTGTCTTCTCTCTCTCTCGCGCCTACACCTACACGCACGCAGACACGGGCACACGTAGAGGAAGAGTAGCAGACCCCTCTCCCGCGGGCGGAATTCCGTGCCCGCTAATCGATGGAAGGAAGGAGGAAGGTATACTGCACATAATATAATGCGAGCACGAGCCGGGGGAAAAGAGGCAGAGAGACAGACTGAGAGAAAGAGAAAGAGAGGGAGAGGGAGAGAGCGAGAGAGACGTCGCACGTGGAGGAGGTGGAGGAGGAGGAGGAGGTGGAGAAGAGGGGTTAGGGAGTACAAGTGCGTGACGTAACGGTTCATTCATCCCGAGACAGACGATATTCCGGTCAATGGTATACATATACACAGGCGCGTGCGAGTTCATATATGGCGATGATGCGTGTGTGCGCTTATTGCGCGCGCGAGGGCACGCGTGCGACACGCACACATTTACGCGAACCGTCTCGCTTTGGTTTGCCTTCTCGTCCTTCCTTCGGGCACCCGGCGTTTGCTCTCTTTAGCCGATGGGTCCACGTGCTTTGCGCGAGACCGCTTGCCGGCATCACGTTGACGAGGTGCAAGAGTTGCAGCCCCGGCCATGTGAGCCTCCGATACTCTACCTCTACTAGCCTCTGCCGCTATCTGTGTCACGCGTCATTTCGCTTTATTCTCCGATCGTCCCGATCCTCGCCAACGGGCCTTCATCGGTAGACACCTTCCGCGTTCAGCTAATCAACCCGATTGCCTTCGCTTCGACAAATTTCCATTCGTCAGCGATACGAACGTAAAATGTCAGCCACGTCAAGACCCTCTTGGCATGACTCCACATTGTACACGGTCATATTTGACCAAACTATGCTCTTAGCCAGCTATTTGGCTGTTTAAACGTCATCGTCAAATGTATACTGTTGAACGTGAACCTTTGCAGGCAAGATAGTATACTCGACGACGAGCGATTACTGTTGTCGGGCTATTTGCATCGTAAACAGTCGTAAGAAGCCGGTCATTTCGATTCTTACCGGACGGCCAGGCGGTGAAATCATTTCGAACCGGTAATTGTCTCGCGTTCGCGTCACCGCGGTTATGCCGGTCGCTCGTAAAGCGGGCATAAAGCCGACGGCATTGATTGGCGCCCAAAGGTTAAGTATCGGTGCTGCGAGGAGAGAAATCGCGATCGCGCTGAACTTGGGAGCGATTCGGGAGTGTAAATCGGCCGGTCGGGCATGCCGACGGGACGGCATTATTTATAGCGGGCCGCACGTCGGCGTGGTAGAAAAACAAATTGGATAGGAAGCGTTTTTATTGATCGGGGTCTATAGCCAGCCAGCGCAGCACCGCGTGCAGGTGGCGGCGGCAGCATGGACAAGAGAGAGGCGCACCGTTTATAATTTACCTCGACGCTTATCTACGCCGAATATCGACCGACCCGCGGGAAGGGTCACTGAACGAGAGGGAGAGAGGGATGGAGGTAGGAGAGGAGGGGAGGGAGAGCGCGCGCGCGAGAGAGAGAGAGAGAGAGACAAGGGCGAAATATCTGCTCCTACGACGAGCGAGCAAGCGGACATTAATCAAACCGGCGCATAATGAATCCTCGCGGACGGGCTATAAAATAGGCACGAGCCCGAAGTCCTGACTATCTTGACGAATAATTGCTGCGAACAAGTTGCGCCGGGCTTCTTCGACTTCGTCTCCACTCCCTCGCAGGCTCTGTGCCTGCCTTCGCGCCAGCTGTTTCTCGATCAGTCAGGAAGTCGTAGCATTTCCGCTTACCGGTGGCTACATGCTCGACAGTGCCTGAACTTAACCTGCGAAACGTCTCTCATGAATACCTCGTCTCTGTCCTCTTTCGTACATTCTTCGTCCCATGGCATTCGCAATTGCGATCGCATCCACTTCGGTCTTCATTGCGTAGAGTCGAAAAAGCGTCCCTTCTCATTAGGGCAATTTCGTGTTGCCGCTTTTAACGAGCACATTGAGCTGTACGCAGTCGTTTCAGCCGGCAGGTACTCGCTTCCGAATGAAAGTGGTAAAGTCTGCAATTTGACGGATAATTCTGATGGGGGCAATTTTGTAGTCATAATTTTTGGGATGATTTTCGGATGGCTCTCCGATGGTTGTCGCACGGTGCTCGGATGGCATTTTGAGAGTGGAAAGGATCGTCGGCAAGCGTGGTCTCTTCTGGCGGCGGATAGGATACGCCCCGGGGGCACGTGTGCGCGCGCTTGGAAGGAGCGAGAGGGCAGGCTAGGAATGAGAGAGCGAGCCTCTTGCCGGAAGACACATCGATAATGCATGGCACCATCGATTCTTGGTACATATCGCCCGGCTCGTCGAGTGGATATCGATCGGCAGGCGAGAAGCAGTCGGCTTCAGTTCGCGGGGCCCTCTATAATTCATCGCCGTTCTTCTTCCTGGCCTTTGTGCTATGCGCGCCTCCGGACACGCGGCCCATCATAGAGTAGGTCTCTCGAGTCTTCTCCTCTTCCCTCTCCTTTCTCTCTCTCTCCTTTCTCTCTCCTTTTTCTCTCCTTCTTTACGCGAACAGTCATCCCGCGATCCTCCCTTTCCTCCGATTTTCCTCGCACCGTATCCACCTCTCCTTTCGAATTCCTATTTTATTTTCGGACTAGCCGTTGCATTTGCCGCGTACACTCTTTTAACTTTTGACTGAGCAAGTTGGCGAGATTGAGGGGAAAGATGATTGAAACTGACGTTCGCTTTAACACGGATACGGTATGGTTTGAAGTGTTAGCTCGAGGAACAAAGCAATTTTTGGCACGGCATTAAATTCATTTATTTGAGGAATTTTTGCGGATTCAGTCCTCTATAAATGACTACAGTTTGTCGGGCGAAGGAAATAATTGAAGGGGAGAAAAAAGCGGAGACGCACTTGAGGGACGATGTCGGTATTTGGCTCCCGCGCGCGTTCTACGACGAAACGAATTCGGATGCTTCCTCTCGCGCCGTTTCGCGGAGTAGACTCTGAAGCGGAGTCTGGCTCTCCAGAGCCAGGCAAGGGATATTTCCCTGAGCCGTTTGCTCCGCTCAAACGGCCCTCGGAACTTTTAATGTCAAACGTGAGGGAAAACGGTGAAATCAGAATGAAGATACGTTAGTAGATTGTCTCGTATTGCCGTCCGTGGAAAAGCCGGTTCAGGAGAAAAAGCGTGGCGCCGCCGGTAGTCGAGGTTGAAGGAGAGCGAGAAGGACAAGGAGAAGAGAGGGCAGGGGAGCGAGGGAAAAATAATCTCCCAGCGGGATTTTCGACCCTCGCCTCGGCTTGCTCGCCTCGGCTCGCTTGCCTCGCACCAGGGGTAGGTAGAAAGCCCGGGTGTTCGTTAACGTTGGGAGACTTTGAAAAACGCCCCGCCGCCGCCGGGAGCGGAGAGACCATTCGCTATAGAATATGAGGGCAAAAATATAAGTTCGTCGAAACGTTCCCTATCTTGGCAGCAGAGCTGTTGGAATCGAAGATAAAGTGCGCGATAGACGGTGGGCGTAACAGGGCAAGTGAAAAACGATGAGGACTGTAGTATGACAATCGATAAAACATAAATCGAGCTCCGATAACCAATCGGCAGTGAAGAAAAAGAGGAAACTAATCGCGCAAAATAGCGAAGAGCGGAGAGAGGGGGTAGCGACGGGTGAAGAGGGTTCGTGGCAGCTGGCCTCGACATAGAGAGACGGGCAAGCAGGCAGAGAGGCAGGCAGGGAGGCAGGCAGGAAAGCGTGCAGGAACAGAGGCAAGCGAGCAAGCTGGTAGGTAGGCAAGCAGGCAGGCAGGCAGGCAGGCAAGCAGGCGGGCAGGCAGGCAGGCAGACGGGAAGCATTGAAAGGGGACGACAAAGGGACACTCCTGACCCTCGAGGGGCCTTGCCGGAAAACGAGTCCTGCCAGCGTTTTCCGCTTTCTCAATGGAATTCGTTAGGATGGTCGGTGAAAAATTCACGAAGTCCCCTCTCTTTCGGCAACGAGACGACGAAATCGCTTGAGACTGTCGGGAGATGATGAAACGTGCGCGAATAAATCGACGAGTTGGGGAGCGTTTCCTCCCTCCCTTTTTCACTGACATCTCAAATTTGCCGTCGCCCGCGAATATCCATCCGTCTTACGGAAGGGAGGTGAACAATTGAATCGTATTAATTCGAATCGCCGCCGTTACGTCCGTAGGCCATTCTTGCCGGCGGAATGTAGCGGCTCTGATTACTACGTGACTCTAACAATGTGAGCACTGCCGTAAAGGCCTTTATTGAATTTTAACCTCTCGTCGTTCGGCGAAGAAGGGAGATAAAGTACTCGCCTCTGCTCCGCCGACTAATACGATCGAGCAGTTCCGCGCGAACGGCACAACCGTACTCGCATGTCAAGTGTAGCGGCTCGTAATTATCGCAGGTGTAACTGTACGCCCACGGGCCAATAAGGGGGGGACTGCAATTAACGCACGCTACGGCACGTTCCGCGGCCGAAGGTATAACTATTTGCGATCCTTAAGTCCTGTCCAATTTCATCGGCAATTTGTCGCGCTCAGGATAATTGCTGCCGGATGTATAAGCGCGAGGCGTATTTCGCGCCTCGAGGAAGCCCGCCTTCCGTTAGCTTCTGGGTTAGCTAGTGCGGAGTGCTGTAACGCGCGAGTAATGGTGCCGGGCGAAATAATGGGAAGGAGGAGCCTCGCGGTGTCGTTAACAGTTTGCCGTGTCGCCTCTTCTATTATTCACCGTGATATTATCGACGGTTACTCGCACGCGAAAACTTAGGGCCGACCGGGTCCCTTTCAAACACAGTGCGCGCGCGCGCGCTCGAAAAATCGTTTGGTGCCCTCTGGGAATAGTAGGGGCACACTCGCCCTTCGAGTCAACAGGTCCTCTCCCAGGACCTTCCTCGACTTTATACGTCCTCTAAATTTGGAATTTAATGCATCTCTCGCAACGTTCAGCCAACGCTAACAAACGATGTTTATCATTTTGTCACTTTCAGATGGCCATTGATCGAACTGTACAGCGTTCCACGAGTTCGCAGGACATTATCTTCGGATTAGTATACAGGCGACATTAGACGTTAAGCGATTAACTATCATTAAGAGCTACTTTTTACCTTGCTGTAAGTAATAAAGATATAATCGCATTCTTTTAAGCACCTGCGTCGAAGCCTATGGCATTTCAGTCTGGCCCGTTACGATCCCATTACCTTCATCGTAGGTAGATTAATTGAGAATTCTCCGTTAGCGTTTTGGAGTACCGTCGCACAACGCATTCGGGAGTCGTTTTATCAGGGGGGGTATTTTTCATTGTGACAGATGTGTCACAATTGCTGATAAGATGCGCCGTTTTAATATTTAACCCACGTCCCGTTATCAGCGCTGACTCGCAATCGAGCCATCAGTACGCGCATTCAAAACAGAGGCTGCGACATTATCAGCGGTTATCAGGCGGCATATACCGCCTTAAGCGTGCATCTCTCGCATTCCATAAATTCGCCGACGGCAACCCACTGCCAAATCTCGCGTTAACCGCCTGAAAGACGATCGCGATACATGCAGCCCTGTCGTGCATTGCCCTTCGGAAAGTGTAGACGACGCGCCGCTCGCATCGATAGTGAAAGCTCGAAAGCTCGAGAGAACGAAATGTAAAGAATTACAGGAACCGGGACAAGAAGTCGACGGCGGAGAGAGTGCATACAAAGGTACCGGGTTACGGGGCTGCTGCAGGGGTGTGTGGAGGGAGGAAGGAAGAGTTGCAATAGCAAGAGCAGGAGCAGTGCCACTGCCAGTAGTAGTAAAAGCAGCTTCAGATCAGTCGCGGGTGTCGGAGAAAGGGTGGCGTCCCTCTCTCTCTTCATCTCCCTTCGTCCGCAAACGCCTCCCCCTCCCCCCTCCCCCATTCTATCTCTCTCTCTCACTCTCTCTCTCTTCAATTCCCTCTCCTCCCCCTCCTGCCATGGTAACGTCGTAGAGCACGTGCTCGCGCTACGTCACCGCGTGTTTACAGAGAGATACCTATAGCACTCTCGTGACCTTGTGTTTTGTATATATCATCCTGCTCCTCCGCCCCCGCGGCCCCGGGAATACCCCTGTCTCCCCCTTCTCTCCCCCTCCTCGCCCCCCCGCTCGCCTCCCTCGACCCCCGGCCCTCCTCTTTCTACTTCACCTCCTTCTCCTCCTCCTCCTCATCCTCCTCCTCCTCGCGGGGAGGCAACCAGTTGTTCCGTCTGTGACGTAACGGGGTATCACACGACCTGTCGTCGGTGCTTTGTTGTATCCCGTCCGACTCTCTCTCTCTCTCTCTCTCTCCCTCTATTTCTCTCGCACTCCCATTCTCTCTCTCCCTCCCACATTCTCCTCTCTGTTCCGTATTTCTCTCTTTCGCCCTGCCTCCCTTCACCTCCCTTCGTCTCCCTTCGCCTCCCCCCTCCTCCTCCTCCGCCCCTTTGCCTCCCGCCCTCTATCTCTGTTTCTCGCTGTTCAGTTCAATCTCCCTCCCTCTTTCCTTCGCGTGAAATTCTGTCTTTCTCCCTTCAGCTGAAACCGACCACTCCCTCCTACCCTTCTACCTACTACTCCTCCACCTCCTCATACTCCTCATCCTCCTGCCGTAGCCACTGTAGGGAATCCCTCTCTTCCCTCCTTCTCCCTCTCGCACCTAACTCGCAACTCTGTCCGTTCGTACACGTGTGCACGTGCTTCGTGGGCGTACACCGGACAGATTTGATGCTGCGACGTCCTGTCATTTCATAGTGCTCGGCCCGAGTCTCATAGACGAATCTTCTCTCCGCCGCAGGATTCGTTGTCGCGCGAGTGACATCGAATGTCTATAGCGTTCAGTTTACGTTCACGCTAGATTTGGCACCAGCAAAAAAAAATTCAATTATCACGATAAGGTAAACATGTCATTGAGTATCTCACTCGCTGCTTCACATTTCTGAAAGTAAGCGTAGTGGCAATCTCGCGTGTCGTACGGAAAGTAAACAGTAAGCGTCTGGGAGAAAATAAAGCTTGCAGCACTTTTGATGCTCGCCAAGCCGACAGCATCTAGGGTGAATATTGTACGTATGCACTCATTCGCATCCTCTTTGAGCGAGAGAGAGAGAGAGAGTTGGGGGGTAGGTGGGGGGGCAGAGTGCGTTCGCGCAAGCCGTACGTGTATGTGGTCGTCTATGTCGAGGAGGAAGGGACAGGTAGGTGGAAAGAGAGAGAAAGACTGTTTAAACGGGCGAACACCATCGCCTCGAAGGTCGTGCCAGACGTTACTGGGTCACTAGGACGACCGTGATGCACATCGTCGTCCTGTCCCTTTCATCCGAAGAGATTCGATTCATCCTTTCTTCCCCTATCCCCGCGATAGAGAACAGCTGTCGGGTTCTGTATACCGTATACGGTATACGGGTTGCCGACGATAAGATCGCTCATTCTTAAAATCACTGGCACGTCCAAAGGATTATTGTCAGAGATATAAGTCGGAGGTGATGTCTTGCTAAAATAGTTTGTACGTTTTTGATAGCGTCGCGAATGCAGCGCTCTCGGAGGAAACGCTCGCGCAGAGTGCACTCTCGAAGATGATACCGTTGGCAGAGTACGCGTGCGGGACGTGCTCGGGACGAGCTAATCACGCTTCTAGATGTGGGACATGACGACGATAGGGCAATCGCTCGCCAGTAGGAAAAAGAGTACACGCCGACGGGCGGATAGTACTGGGTCACTGGAGCGACCGAGATTTACTATCCCTTTCGTTTGGCAAACGTTCTACGCCGTACCCCCGACCAGAAATAGGCCGTATATCATTAATGCGTTCGCGTGAAAGTTTTCGAAAAGTCGCTCCGTGACTGTGCGCGGCCTACGGACGGGCTGTGCACACATTCCGTGCCGTTCGTTCAACAGAGAAGCAAAGGGAAGAGTATCCTCAAGGGTTCATGGCCCAGCGCGACATACAGATAACTCTTGTTCGGCGAAAATGGTGTCCGTCTATATCCGCTCATCCTATCTTGGAAAGAAGTGAGCGTGCGAGGCCGGCATCCGGTCAATCGGATGACGTCACATGGCCCCTGTTAATGATTAAGGGTGGCCGGATGACATTCTATCGTCCTAGAATTGGGAATAACGGTGCGGCAAGGTTACTTTTGGCCTTAATTTTAGAATTGCCCGCGCCGAAATAAGTCGCCCGCCATGTGAGCGACCCATCTTTTCACGTCAAGCGCCAACGTCGTGACGAGACCGAAATAATCGTGATGCACGCGCCGGGTTTAGCGCATCGAACGTCGCCTTTGACTCAAAAGGGCAAGAAAATCTCATCCGCGACTCTCGTAAGGAGCGGAATGAAAAATTTGTCTCTTCTCGCGATAGGAGTACAGTGTTCTTCTACGGTGCGAAGCGAGATAAAATTTCGCGGGAGAAAGTCGGAAAGACGAAGGAGCGTTACACTTTCACTCGAACGTACATGCGTGCGCCTCGGCACGCTGTGCTCGCCTCCGATTCTTTGAAAAGAACTTTCGCGCGCAAAAGAATTCGCGACTAGCGGTATTCCGTGAACAACTTTCGAACGGAGGAATAGCAGCTTAAAATCTAAAGGGATGAGGGAGGGAGGATGAGGGGTGAATTGAAGAAAACGACAATTTGAGATTCGTGTACTTTTATTTACCTTTTAAATAATCATCCACTACAGCAATATTCACTCTGATAATTACGATCGTCCATTCTCAACCGGCAAGCGACGATCTGGCCGTCGTCTAAAGTGATCGCTCATTAATCATAAGCATAATTTTCGCTCACTGTTCATCGCCGTCATCAACGCCACATTTATCGTCATCGTAGTCGTCAATAATCATCAACTATCGCAATTAAGATCGTCGCAAACGTCGTTTTGCGTTTGTCTACCATTCTCTATACGTACTTCTCTTATTCCACTTAAAAACCGCACGACAGTTCATTAATTTATTCCCGGCATCGTCGGTGCCACCCTAATTATCGAGTACCCGCGAAGAAAAGTGTTTCTCAATGGGCTGCTTCTCATATTATCGACTTTTAATTCTTACTCCCACCTCCTCCCCTCTCTCCCGCTCCCACCCTCTCATCTCTTCTTTTTTTTTTATGCATTTTTGTCAATTCACAATTCGTTTCGCTTTAAGACCGTTCACCCCCGTAACCTTTCCCTCTCGTTTTAAGGCCATAAGTGAAGTGTATGTATAATTTGTAATATCCAGCGCTAGATAAGTGTTTATTACTTTACGTTTAATATAAATTGTTCCGGAATCCTATGACGATGAGGTACGATTATCCAGCGTAATCTCACTCTTATTCTTCATTTTTTTCTCCTCCTGTGCCGTTCGCTCTTTCGTTTGTTCGTTCGTTCGTTCGTTCGTTCGTTCGTTATCGAAATAATCGGGTATCTCAATCGTCTACTTTCTCGGTCTGGTCTTCCGTTATCTTTCGTCGATCTTATGCGCGTGCGCCTCTTATCACTCACGTTATCACTCGTGGCAGTGCAACGGTACGACGCTAGTTCAGGCTAATTACTTATTAGATATCGTAAACGCTTCTCGAACTATCAATCCTTCTTCTCCCTCTTCGCACACTCAGCAAAATTGTTCGTCTCTCGACGCAGCGACGCAGCTCGCATCTCGTAATCCCAGACGTATTTTGAAACATTGCCCGGTACAAACGTTTCGGACAGTGTCCCGAGTCTGGTACTCTTTGCAAGTCTTTAAAAAGTGCGGACCGAATGCCCTAAAGAGACGATTCATCCTAGCAACGATTCGGCACTCGTATACGTCTGCAATCATCATTTATACATTACGATTCCGACATTGCCCGTTTTCCCTCCCACCCTCCCTCTCTCCCCTCTCTTTGCCTGCCCTCTTCTCGTTTAGTTCATAGTCGCGCATTTAAGTCACTACAGTTGTAAACGTCAGATAAAATATAAAAAATAGCAATGTTTTGACACCGTAAGCACTAGGGTGAACGTGAACGAGTTTTGTAGTCTTTGTTTCCGCTCGCATTATGTTTCATTGAGATTTTCGCTTCTTCCGTGTCCGATCGCGAGTCTCTTCTCGACTCGAGCAAAATTTCAAAGTTCGACTTTCACAGGAGCGTTTACATGCGTGTGCGCGCGTACGGCCTATACCGTACGTGTCAACCTATATACATGTGCGCGTACCCAATATACTTATATACATATATATCGATACGGTCCTATGGACACATATGTGTACTCGTACATATCCGTCTATATAGCCAGCTACGCACATGCGTATGCGCGTGCTCACACGCATGTATGTATCTCCCTGCCCCTCTTTTCATCGCTACCGATTCGCGCCTTTCCTCCCTTAATCCGATTTTCGATTATTTCCCTTCGTTCGATCGGTGTTAGATCAGTGTCGCCCTAACGGGAACCTCGAACGGTCCAGATCGCGTCCACATATCTGGCGACAAGGTGAAACGCCGCTTTAAACATGCACGTACCCGTCTATAGCCCGAACGTACGCGCTCTGTTTACATAGCTATGCATATAGGATCGTATTCGCTCGAAACTACGGGTCCAAACAGTTTCGTCTCTTTATGGAAAACTTAACGATCGAAACGGGAGCGACGGGAACGAAAATATTTGGACGCCTATTGTGGAGTTGCCGGTTCGAGTGGCGTTAATTCCCCTGGCGAACGACTCTCTCAGTCGAGCGCGGATATTTCGGCCGAACGGATCGCACGATAAGTACAATGCATCCGAAACTCAGTCGCGGAGTGAAAACTAACGTCACTCAAGTCGAGTTCGATGTGCGACGTATTCGAAGTCCAGCCTCTCGATGATGTTAGCAAAGAAGAAAGAGAGAGGAAGGTGACTGAACCCGATGAAAAATAGGGCGAAATACGACGCGACGTTTCGGGAGTGGAAACCTTCGAATACGCCCCACACACGTACGTGACTCTCGGTAGATGCATACGGTCTACGGAGTGTCAGTTCCATTCTACGTTGACTGTGTCCTTACGAGGTCAATGTCGATAACGAGTATCTCGAGTGTAGCTGGTATATCGTAACGCCTGTTGTCTGTCATCCAATCCTTTCGTTTTCATCCTTCGGATAATGATACACGTACGATATACATATGCATATGTGTAATATATATACACACATACGACGCTAATAATAATATATATATATACATATGTATATATATTACCGATATCATCAGATATAACATATAACATTATATATATTATATTTGATATAATATATTTCATGTATACATCTTACATATATGATTCATATACAAATATACATACATGTGTATACGGCGAGGTGTGTATATATACATCGCGCGGACTCGATCCCTTCGCCGAGCGCATTTTGTAGAAATGTCGGTGTGGCTCGATTAGTAAAAAATTCTCTCACGTCTCTGTGGAAAGTGTTTACGAATAGCGGTATGTTGGGTCGGCGTTCTTAAGGAAATTATTCGTGGCTCTTGGGCACCCATCCGCTTTTGTCGAGCGAGATACATCTCGAACAACATCCCGTGGCTTACGAATAAATAGCGAGCTATTTCACCGAGTTACTCGACTCGTCTACTCGTCTACTCGTCGCGGGGGAGTTTTAACTGCCGCTTCCACCGTTCACGTCTCTCGCCGAACTTATAATATAATCGCTTCTCTCTAACGAGACTCGTCCTTCCTTTCTGCCTTCTCTCTCTCTCTCTCTCTCTCTCTCCCTCTCTGACACACACGCACGCACACAGCACAGGCACACACTTTTTCTCTTCCTCTCGGCCTTTGTCTCAACGCCACTATCACGGTCTAATTATTCGCTGCGTTATGCGAGCAAAAATTTGCCAAAGTCGACATTTCAGAGGGAGAAAAGTGGCACTCGAGAATGGGGCAAAACGTTATATCGACCTGACAATGATAATAATAATAGTAATAACAACAACAATAATAATAGTAGTAATAGTAGTAATAATAGTAATGAAGGTAACGGACTCCTGCGGTTTGGCGGCGTTGGCAAGAGAGTCCTTTGTCTCGAAGGCGTCTTTAAATAATTCCGTTCAATGGTAATGCTAGAAAGTCGCGCCGCGTCGAAGGGTGAGAATAGATCAGTCGCTGTCGTCGTGTTAACGTTTTTCAAATAATTTATTTCAACTTGTTGCGCAAAACGTGTGACATTGCGCTACTTTACAATCGTGCCGAGTGATTACAGTTTACCGGTGGTAGGGAGGAGAACGAAAGAGGCGCTAATGTACAATGTATGAAAGAGAGTATATGGGGAGGGATGACGAGGGTGGGCGTTGGGATAGGAGGGAGAGAGAGAGAGAAGAGGAGCCCGGAACTCTGCGGGTGCGCCAAGGACCGTTCCTTCCTTCCATCTGTACGGAATCGGTGAGTCGAATGCGCGATCCATCGGAATCGATGCATCCTCCGCGACACCGCTGACAATAACAGTAAATGGCAGTAATAACAGTAATCCCGAACGATTGCAGGTAATAGTAACGACGATAGTGGCTATTAGTAATAATAATGATAATCATGGTGGCGGTAAGAGAAGTAGCTGTAACGAGCGTAATAGTAATCGTAACATCGGGCCTGGGCAACGGCCATTTCCATTGGGCGGCGAGATAAAGAGTCGAGGGAAAATAATGTAGAGGATATTAGAATTCAGAGATACGCCTGTGTAGCTTGTTCAACCAGAGCTAATCGCTTTATTTCACGTCTTTCGATTAAAGGAAACATCGGATTTGTACCTTCTAGAGGAAAGGTCGTAATCGTCATCTTTCGAAGGCCTACCTATACTGTACGTAGAGACGGGAAGGACGATTTACATACCCAGCAGCTTTGCGCGGCAGTAATGATCGTTCGACACTTCTCGCCATCCAACGTCGACGATCCGACGATCGATCGTCGGCTAAAACTTTTTGGCGCGAATCAAATGACGAATCAGCGGGGGGGGGGGGGGGGGGAGAGATGAGATCTTGATAGTTCAAGTGCGAGAGCTTTAAAAATAGACTATATCTCTGTCCTCTTGACTCGTCGAAGACATCCTCGCTACGGAATATTTTTCTCCCTTCGGCATCGACGCATGCGAGAGAGGGAAAGTAAGGGACTGAAAGCGGTGAGAGTTTCTTCTTTTTTTTTTCCGGAGGAAGAATCAAGAGAATTTGTTACCCGTGGAGAGAGAGAGAGAGAGAGAGAGAGAGAGAAGGGAAGAAGCGCTGCTGATGGATTCGGGATAAAAGAGCTTTGAAAGAAAGGCAAGTGAAAAACAAAGGTGTTCCGGGCACGTGAATAGTAAGGGAAAGGTAGGCTAAAGGAGAGAGAGAGAGAGAGAGAGAGAAAAAGTGGACAAGGAGGAAGGACTCGGGTTCGTATATAATATGCACGCGAGATTTTCTCGTAAAAAAAAAGAAACCAAAAGAAACGCAAAGACAGAAAAACGAAAAGTTAGTGGAATGTCTGTAATTACGTGTGTGAGAATAATAGTTCACTACGCGTAAAAGAGAATCATTGGAAAAGAACAAACAACTCGCTACAATTATCCGTTATGTTTATAAGATAATAAAAACTATTTTCTTCCGCCGTTTCGTAATAGTGATAATTAATAATATTAATTAATAATAATAATAATTAATGATAATTGTAATAATAATAATAATAATAATAATTAATAATTATTAATAATAATAATAACGACGATGATCAATGTCATCATCATCATCATCATCGTCTTCGTCCGTACATATAAGTCGTTATCAACGTGATCGATCGTTTGAATAGTCACATCGGCATCACGCACAAGTTACTAATTATTCTTCTAGTCAGCTTCGCACGTCGCCGCCATTAGTAAAATCGTATTTGCAACTTTTTTTCTCTCGTAGCTTCTCATGGCCTACCGTTGTCGATCGTCCATGATTCGCGCGCACACACATTGGACTAAGGATCGATATTGCTCTGTCCACTTTACTTTATTCACTTCTTCCTTCGCCGACGGAATAAATTAGTCGCTAAATAAATATAACGGTTTCGCTACGTGGGGGAGGTCTGGGATTACAGTAAGGTTACTCTTCTTTGCTTGCTGTACTTGGGGGTGTGAACGTGTGTCTGTGTGCGTGTGTGTGTGTGTTATGTATATGTCTCGGTGACAGGATAGATAAGTGTGTATGTGTGTGTTGAAACGATTGGTTACGCGTGTCTGTCTGTCTGTTCTGTAGAGACGCGAATATTAGTCATCGACGTTTCATCCTACATCGTCCGTTAACTTTTCTTTACTTATTCTCTTAATATCGTACACGCTCGATTTTCACGTGATTTTCTTCTTTCCATCTCCTATTTCATGATTTTTTGTTCATTTTCCTCCGCGCTCCACCTAGACGGGGATGGCGCAACGACGCGCCCCCTCCCTCTCTTTGTCGCTCTATTATTTCATTACTTATTATATAGTTCGCGTTAAAAGTGCTTGGGCGCAGCTGACGAGAATTCGCTGCCTTTCCTCGTGTTAATTATAATAGGTCAAACGCTAAGCAGCTTGGCCACAGTGTTCTAAATTACAAATATATATATTTATATAATATGTATATTTATAAAATTTGAATGAACGCTCTCGATCAAGCTATAGTGTTCTCTACACCTCTCTCGCCTTTTCTCTCTCTCTCTCTCTCTCTCTCTCTCTTTCTCTCTACCTTTCACTCACTCACTCATTCTACACTGCTCAGAAATTCTCTCGTCACACTTCTCCTTACGTGTATGTGTATGTATGTGCTGTCATTTTAATTTTTTTTCCATTTTATTATTATTTCCATCCTCGTTCTCCCGCCATTCTTTAATCGTTAATGCAAAAATACTAGTTAAATCCCTGTACATAAGAGTCGTGTTTTCTTTTTCTTCTTCTCATTTCAGTGTCGGTAGGTTATGCCGTCACTTTCCTGTCTCATTATTATATTCTCGGTTTTTCATCATGATGGACTCAGAAGCGTTACTTTTATTTCTCTCTAAAGTTTTACTTACAAGGTATTTGGTTTTTCTCCATGCATCACTCTGACATGCAGTTTTCATTTTGGGTATATAAATTATGGTAATGATTCGGTATTCGGTATTATAATTATCGTAATTATTATTAATATTAATATTATCATTATACTCCGTGTACCGTCGTTTTTCTTTTTTTTTCTTCATTTTTTTGTCATTTTTTTTTGTCAGATGGTCACGGACCTCATTGCTCGATCTTTTTGGCGCGCATTAATTCTCTTCTCCCTTG
The DNA here is from genome assembly GCA_914767735.1 of Anoplius nigerrimus. Taxonomy (NCBI): domain Eukaryota; kingdom Metazoa; phylum Arthropoda; class Insecta; order Hymenoptera; family Pompilidae; genus Anoplius; species Anoplius nigerrimus. Next base: position 10,589,957 of record OU612090.1, read on the forward strand.
ACCTCTCCCTGCCTTTCTCTCCTTCTCTTTCTCTCTTTTTGCGTGTCTCACCCTTTCTCCTCACTCTCTCTCTCTATCTTTTTTCTTTCTCTCTCTCTCTCCCCCTCTCTCAGATATCACCTCCGTACGCAAGGAGGAAAGCAATAATAAGCGTGTCTGCTAAAATACGGGCTCCGGAACGGACAGTACTTGGGATCGTCACGCTCGCTGTTGCGTAACGCAAAAAGAAGAGAGAGAGAGACAGAGAGAGAGGGAGGGAGGGAGAGAGGAAAAGGTATTTGGGGAAAAAGAGATGGTAAAGGGGAGTGACAAGAGAGCTTGAGAGAGACAGGGTGGGAATAGAGAGAAAGAGAGGAGGGAAATCGAAGGAACGTATTCTTCCTTCGACAATCCATCCGGTTTGCCTTGCCATTCGTGAAAAGGTTTCTTACGCGAGCGAAACCCTTCGGACGAAAGAACATAAATGCCGAACACGGGTTGCGCGGATTGTAAGAACGAAATATGCGGAGAATGCTAGTAACGAGACAACTGAAAGTAAGCGGATGGGCTGTTTAACGATTGCCACCCCCGCGATCTTTTCTATCTCCATCCCTTATCCCTTCTCCGTTTAGCCGGACACAGTGTGAGGTACCAACGCGCAGTGGCGGAAAAACTGAGGGAAATAAAAACGATTCCAGGCGAAGAGAGGTAGCGAGAGAATGGCGTGTTGTGAAGTGTGCTTGTGTGAAGGACGATCGAAACGTGAATCACCCGCGATACAGATGGGAAACGTAAGGCTGAACAACTTCTTTACATACATATGACACTTAAAATCTACCGGATGTATGATGACGAGAACAGTTTTCTTCCTGCCAGTGGCACGTCTCGGTGTACATGACGAAACGATAGAGAGGAGTACAAAGAGTGAAAAAAGGATTGGGAGTTCTTGACACGGGAGAAGGTAAAGAATGAGTGAGAGTGAGAGAGAGTGAGAGTGAAAGAGAGAGAGAGAGAGAAGGAATGAAGGATCGAAACGACGATCGGTCGTGACGCGGAGCAAAGACACTACTCTTATCCGCGAGCGAAGGATGAAACGTTCCGAATGGAAAGAAGTTCCCCTTTTTGGCGGATCGTTAGCGTCTCGGCGCGATGAGGGTAAGATGTTCTTAGAAGCGCCTCGCCGCGATGAGGGTGAGATTGGCGGTCGACGCGAAGGTGCTGACAAGATCGTTGCCTCCGGTATCAGCACCATTGCTGCTTCCGTTTCCGGTTCCGCTGGTCATAGTCGTCGTCGGCGTCGTCGTCGTCGTCGTCGGCGTCGTCGTCGTCGTCGTCGTCATAGTAGTCGTCGTCATCGTCATCATCATCTTGGTGGTGGTGGTGGTGTTGATGGTGTTGGTAGCGCGCGGTCTGCTACTGGTGGGTCACTTCTTGCTCTTCTTGGTGGGCGGCCCTTGGGCATCCTGCGAGTCCTCGGTGTCCTCGCTATCGGTCGGCCGTGGCGTGTTGTTGCTGTCCTCGTTGTCGTTCGTCGCGAGGGAGTCGTTCGTGTCCTCGCTGGCAACAGCGACGGTAATGGGTGTGGCCGGCTTGTCCATCGAGTCCTCGGTGAAGGAGGTCGTCGTGCTGTTCTCGTCGATCGCTGCCGGATCGATTATGCCGCTGGACTCCTTGCCGTTGGCCATCACCATCACGGCGACCTCCTGATTGCTGTCGTCCGACGGCTCTGTCGCCTCGCCGTTGCTCGGCGGGTGCGAGTTTCCGTTCTCTGTCGAGCCGGGAATTCCGTCGAGGAGCTCTGGCTTCAGTTCGGATGCCACGTAGTGCGTCCACAGTGCCAGCTCCACCCTGTGCGGACTCCAGGTCTTGCCGTTTGATGCTATAATCGGGACAGAGCTCGGTTCTTCAGTGGTCTTTTTGTATGAGCCATCGGGGATCGCTATTTCCATGAGAATTGTAGAGATACCAACGATTATATATCTTACTTTTATCGCACACTCGTTTCGTTTTGCCTAACTACGAGATGAAAGAGGGTAATGCGGGCTTATCGGTTCACACTGCCTAAATGGGATGGGATATCGAAGAATGTTGCCGAGGCTAATCAGATTTCTAACGAGCGAGGCATTGCTCGGCCAGAGGATTGATGGGCGTTGTGTGTACCGATAGAATTTCTAGACTCTAAGAGGAGCTACCGGGCAAATGGATCGATGGGCGTGTTGATGAGATTTCGAAAGTTCCTGTGCACGCCCGGTGGAAGACCTAAATATAGCCCTATCGTTGGCATGCGAATACGTATATTCCGTCGGATTCCAAGTTCAATGAAATTCGCCTACGTTGAAAGGAGAGTGTCAAGGTTCTTTCAACATTTCTACACGCGGATTATATAGTTACGCATGCGTAATTTCGTACTCGTACGTGCCGCGAATCAAGTTGCCGAGTTACGACTAAATTTGAATTTTGCCCGGAGATTAGCATCGGCGATTAGGCCGGCTCAATTGAGACCGCGATATTTTCTGAATAAAAAAAGAACGCTCCTTCGGACGCGACTTAAATCGCAAGAAATCCCGAACAAACGGACCAACGAGGCAGATCTTAGGATCGTGGAATTTCGCGCGGCGTTTAAAAAATAATAGGAAGCTTGCCTCAGCGTGAAAAGAACGATTCTCGGAAGGAGATTGCTCGACGTTATTGCAAAGAAATGGCCGCATTCTGCCCGGTAGAGGCGAGGCAAATCAACGCCTCCCAACTTTCAAACAGTTAGGGTTTTAATGCCGCAATCTTATCGCCGGCTTCTCACACAAAGGTATAAAATTACAAAGCTACAATACTTTTTGCGTTACGGGCGCGACATACTTTACGCTTCCGTTGCGCGGAGAGACGCGTACGCGTTGCTACGGCGAGAGAACGATTTGAATCTTCCAGACGCAAAAGCCCGCAAGAAGGGTAAGAAGAGAAGAAAGCGGAGGAAACGGAAGAAGTAGAGAGATTTCGTCCGGATGGGCGGAAAGTTGCAACTTACTCTGTTTATTCAACCTCTCGACGGTGTTTTGAATGTGCTGGACAAAGTTGAGGTACTCCTTGGTGGTATAGTCTATGCCCTCGATCTCCGGTATTGCCATGAGGCACTCGTCGGCCATGAACGGTGCATTTTCCGGCGACGCTGCCGCTAATAGAGCCGACGCCATGGTGGTACCGACACCCTTCAGATTTGAGAGGGCGGTGATCGCCTGTTCGAGATTTGGAAGCTTCTTGAATGCCTTCTTCGTCTCCGCCATCACTGCTCGCGGCGTGTTCACCTTTACCAGGTAGGACAGCTGCGGATAGAACTTGCCGCGCTGAAAGCAGAAGCGAGTCCCGTCCCTTCACATCTATCACGGCCGATAACTTTGAAGCGCGAATAACGAGACGAGTGACCTCCTCGCGCCACCTCCTCGCGCCACCTCTTCGCGCCGCGCACCGATTCGAATATCTTTATGGCGAACTAACGAGTCAGAGCGACTACTCGACCGTAAGGGAAGTATCGCGGTAAGAACTTTTACGACGGAGTTCGCTTATACGTCCGTCGGCGGCGCGGCGCGGAAGGTATTGCCTCGCTAAACTTGTATGCCGGAAGTGCAGCTGTACTCACAATTTGTTTCCACTTCATCGTTTGCACCAGTTCCTCGTGATTGAGATGCGCGTCCTTGCCGCGCGACTTGATCTTCTTCGGAAGCTCATTCTGGTACCTGCGAAAGTAAAGGAAGGCTAGGCCTTAGCGGAGAGACGCAAAGAAGTCGAAGAAGAGAAGATAGATGGAGAAGAGAGTCGTGCAGGGCACGCAAGATCACGGCTACGTGCTCGGAGCGAAAAGTGACGCAATTGCGGCCAAGCAGAATGCGGGAATCTGATTAAAAATACTGGTGGCAGGCAAGGGACCGGCAGGCAACGGGCTGCTGGTGGCGAGAGGAGCAAGAAGAAGGATTTCTTCCTACTCCTTCCCCCTCCTTCCCCCTCGGGGGCGCGCCTCCTCTTCTCTCGATGCCAGTGGGACACGCATCGGCGCAAAAGGAGTTTTCCACGTGAGAAACTCTCGTTACCGGATGCCCGTGTCTGATACCCATGTCTGATACCCATGTCTGATACTCATGTCGCGAGCGCGCGCTTTACCATTTTTTCCCTTCTTTCTTCACGGCATTGAGCTCTCGGGTAAAATTGCCGATTACGAGGAGGCATTAACGCCTATTACGATTAATGAATATTTAACGCACGCCAGAGCCGGTATTACAGTCCCTCGGCATTATATTGCGGTATGTTAACGTAACGTCGACCGTAAGAGCCGATTTAAATGTGGTTCCGTGGATCGGCGAGTGCGAGTGTGTAACCTATCGAGCGTTCTCTCGAACGTCCTCCCGTCCCTCCTCCCGCGCGTTCAAGGGAGTTCGGTCAGCTCGAGCGGGTAATGTGTGGCAAGCGGTGATTATTATGCGACGCTAAATGCTTTAATTAGCGCGACATAATCGTGTTAACGTCCTTGCCCGGCCAACATTACCGAAAGTCGGCTCGAGCGCAGAAGAGTCAGTTTCTCTCACCCTCTCTCTCTCTCTCTCTCTCTCTCTCTCTCTCTCTCTCTCCCTCGCTAAACGTTCGAAGAAGTTGAGAGCGGGGACACACAGCGTCGACACGTTGAAGCTAGAGAAACGTAAAACTTTGCGACGTTACGGAAGTTTCGAACCCTCCACTCCCACCCCGAGAGTCGGGAACATGTAGATGGAAGAAGTGCGGACGTTACGGAAGCTGGCGCAACGTAAAGCTATAAGAAAGGTAGGCGTCTGGGAAAAGTATCGAGCCCCTTTCCTCGCTCTCCTTACTCGACCATTTACTCGCGACGTTCTCCCATTACCTCGCTCATTGACACTCGACAACTTTTCTTTATTCCCCCGCCGCGAGGCCATCCGCCGAAGAGAACGACGGATGAAGCGTCGGGCGAGCTCGCTCGTAGTCGCGGACCGACGGCCGTCGCGGACTCCTTTTATTGTGCTTTCGGAGATCGCGCGCGCGGATCAGCTGTTTGACTAGGGACTCTAGGCGAGTTAGTAGCCGGCTGTTATATCTACCGCTCATCCGGCTGCCTTTCTCATCGGGCGGCACGCAACTACACGCCACTACACGCCACTACACGCGGCACGCTACACGCGGCGCCCACATTTCTCGACGATTCGACCCTCGCCGCCCCCTTCTCTCCCTCTTCTTCTCCCTCGTCGTCGCTCGCGAATTTCGCGACTAGGAGGAGAGGAAGAGTGCGGCGGAGAGGATCGTGACGGTCTCGTAAGCGTGAGACATAATCCGCGTTTTAAGACGTGCGGCTCGTAGCGATTGTGTCAAGGTTGCTTTTGTAGACGGTGTGCGTTCCTGTGGCTGGAGATGTGTATGTGTATGTGTGTGTGTGTGTGTCTGTTGCTGCAGTAGTAGCTGGCTGCCGGAGCGCCACTCAAAATGGAGTCGCGCGCGATCCTTCCTTGCGCTCTCCTCAAAAGGTGCGCTTTCGCGAAAACGGACCAAACTCTGTCGTGGGCAAAAGGTTTTTTTTTTTGCTTCTGCATTTTCGTACCGTCGACTCGGAATAGACCGGTCACCTTATCGCCGGCCTGGATTTCGGAAAATAGCGGAGGAATCGCGCATTCTTTCGAGACAAAAATATGCTACCGCTCAGCTCAAGCTTGACCGATGGAAATGAAGGCGGATGACATTGACATTGCGCTCCCGTGGTCGCGCGGTGAAATTCTTTTACGAGAATCGAATAAGACCTCGCGGCTTCGAAGAAGAGGAGAAGGAACGCTTGAATGAAATCCGATAACCGCTGGAATGATAGAGTACCCGGCGACATATTAAGAAATCCAAACTTTACCGATACACAATCGTTCCGGCGCTGGATGTCAATTATTTTTGGAAAATTAAACCGTGTACTTTTCCTTTCTCGCTCAAGGTCTCTCTCTCTCTCTATATTTTGCCGACTCTTCCACAAAATTGACTTTTATCGCTGAAACGGGAACAAAAAAAGAATTGGACGGTGCAAATCCGACGATTTTAGTGGCGTCAGATTTTATTGAAAGCCGAAAGGGAGTATGAAAAAAACAACTGTCAAATGTTGACTGAGCAGTGGACGTGTTTATTTTCCGAAAAGTGATTGGCTTAAAATCGTATATTGCGAATGGATACGATTGACCATCTCTTGTCTCTTTTTCACTCTTTGTACTTTGCTCGTTCAGTAATAGCGGAACAGCACGTTTTCGAGCCTTTTTTTTTTTTGTAAGCTTTTTTGCACACAAACAGAATCTTGGACGCAATACAGAGGGTGTGCGGTCAGTGCACCGTGGCTGAAATAGTTGTCGATTAAACGAGATCAGAGCGCAAAGTGAATGCGAAAGACAGACGGAGGGAACGAGAAAAAGGGAGGAATAAACAGGGCTGTTAGTTGGAGAAGGAGGGCCACAAACACAGAGAGAGAGAGAGAGAAAAGAATTGACGGATGGCCGTAGGAATGTCGATATTCGATTACGGACCATTTGACCCAAATATTTTTATCGGTTTAACGAACTCATGAATCAGCAAAATGTTTTTCTCTGCGCGCCGATTGCGCCAATTACCGATAGAATGGAATTTTGGAAATGGTCGACCCTGGTCTATCTATATTTCATTCCCGGGTTAACGTTTTTATACCGATTAACAATTCGCCTCATGCCGCTCGATTGCATCACTCCGATTAAAAGAGGGGAAAAAGGGGAGGGGGAAAAAAAGAGGGAGCCAGCTAAAGGACAATTACGATTTTAATAACACAGTGAATTACATGCGCCGCGACCGATAGCGCGATAACGCGAGCTGAGGATGAAAAAATAGCGAAACGAGTCGCGTAGAGGATGCTGAGGGGGAGAAGAGTGTAATTAAAATGTCAAGAGACAAATAGTTTGTCCGCTTCGCGGAGGATCTAATTCTTCGGTCGGTCGGAGAATTAAATAGTCGATGCCCGTGCGGACAGCGAGAGCTGGCCTTCGACGATATTTTCACGCGTCCCGGTGAAAAGGATCTCTCCGAGCCGCGCTCCCGCTGCCCGCCGTTTCAGTTTAGTCCAATCCCAGGGACAGTCGCGGGAAAAGCTGTCCCGATCGTAAACAAACGTCAATGAGAATGAACACAACGGCACAGCGTCCGTTTTGGACAACGGTATGCTCACCGTCGGGGGTCAGAATTCTACCATTTCTACACCCCAGAGTTAACGTCTGCCAGCAAAATATGATCGAGAAGCACACCCTGCGGATTACCAAAATTTTTTCTGTAGCCTGATCAGCGGCAGTCCGTGGGAAATATCGTCGGTAAGAATTGTAAGTTGAAGAATCGGCAGAGAATAAGGATCTGAGAATGATCGTCGAGAGTCCGAGCAGACGGCGATCGGATTTTCAGAGGAAACCTCTCGGCGTTGGTAATGGCGCCAGTGAAAGAGGCAACGGCCATCGCTTTCACGGCGTCACACACGAGCGGCCTTCTCCGGCGAACTCCGTCATTCGATACCGTTTAACGAACCTTTCTCCACTCTTGTTTTCGTGCCTTCTTGCCAAACGGCGCGGACGCTTCTTTTTTAACTGTCGCGCTGCCGACCTCGCCGAGTTTTGTTGTGAGCGGGAAATTGGCGTCGGGGGAGGTCACCGGGGAATCCGTTAAGTTCGATATTCGAGTTCAATGTTTGTCTTCCGTCTCGCGGAAAGTCTTAACGCGGAACCGGCTGACTCTGTAGGCCACCTTTGTTAATATTAAACCCGCGAATTCGACAAGTACGACATCGAGTTGACAAAGTCTGACTGCGAGGCGTGCTGGGGGATTTCTTGAGATTGAGACTGTGTCGCCCGAGGCATTCTGAAGGAAATATCAGTTTGAAATTAGAGCGAGTACGCGGATTCGAATTGCCCCCGTTCGTCGTTCCTCGTTCGTCGTTCGACGTTCGTGACGACGTCGTTTTCCACCGTACGGGCTCGGGCTTCAATTCCGCCGGCGTCACGTCTGCCTTAATTAATTAAAGGCAGGTTAGAGCCTCGTTAAGGTTCGCGCTAAAGCGCCCTTCAGTCTTTCCGATAGCCGATGGACCGACATCGACCTACGATAATGACAATAATGATAATCGTATTAAAAATTTACTTCCTCTCCGCTTTGCGTCGCTTTTACGATTTTCGCTATTAAAATGCTACGCCGTCGAAGGAAGGAACGCGGCGAATTTATGAACAATATTCTTGGTATTTCGTAAATGAGTCTGTTCGAACGTTATCTCAAAATATGCCGGCTCTAACTTGCGAACTAGCGATATCGACAAATTCGTAATAAACATGAGCGTGCTTGCTGGCTTCACACGCCAAAATGCAAATATTAATTGCGGCAAGCATATGGCATCTCGGATGATAGAAAGAAACGGTTGAAAAGTAAATTGCAACGATATGACGATACGCCGGTCGCCCTCTGCTAAGCCCTGCTTATAAGTTCTGCTAGCTGGCGCACGTGCTAGAAGGAGAAATCACGATGCAAAGACAAGTAACGTCCCAGCCACGTGACGCGGCGCGCCTCTTCAATCGCGTCGGCTGCATGGCAAAGTAACGAGACACTTGCCAACATTTTCTACCCCATAACTCGCCAAATCCAACACTATGCGTTCACTTCACCTGAAATTATGACTTCCGCCACGTTTCCAACACCACAGATGGCCAACCGTACTTTCCGCGCAAGCAATTGTGAGTCAAAGTCAACCGAACGATCGTATTGGACTCGCGAGGTACGGAAACTATTTGCAAGGGACCTGAACGGATCTCAATCATCCCCGATTCGAAGACGGGTGCGCCGAGGGTTCACTTCCGCCCTGCCCGGGGTGGCATAATGAAAGAAGAGAGAGAAAAGGTATGCAGCTCAAGGAACGACGACCGTAGCGGACATGCCGTATAAACGGAGAGTGGTTCCCGGTACGGTCTAGTTGTTTGTCCCATCGAATCTATCTAGCTGTCGACCCGCTGCGTGTCCTGACCGTCCCGGTCACCGTCATCGGACGCGATAAGTGTTTCCTCGAGAGTGTAGCAGACGAAAACAGTGGAGGACAGCAGGCAGCTAGGCTGCCTGGCAGGCAGGCCGACGGCAAACGATACGACGACGACGACGAAGACAACGAAGACAACGAAGACGACACGACACACAACTGGCGCGCCGCACACGGGTTCATTGTCCCGGTGCGGTGTGCTACGCGCCCGTGGAAGCCCCTCGTCGAAAAGGAGAGGGCTCCCGTTGCCGTCTGTCTATTCGGTGGTAATATAACGCGCCGTGGCATGTATCCACTCTCCGTCTCTCTCCGTCGTGGCCGTCGCTCCCGATGCCGTTTCGAAGGGGGAACAGGAGCAACAGTAGCAGGAACGGTTGCAGGAACGGTTGCAGCGACAGCGCCGGCGGTACCGGCGGCACCAGCAACACCAGCAAGACCAGCAGCAGCAGCAGCAGGAAGCAGCGGCACCGCCAGCACCAGCACCAGCACCAGCAGAGCAGCAGCGGAGGTGGAGCGCTCGGCTCGCTGGACTGGCTGGCGCGCGCATTATAGTCTAACCAGGCGAACTTACCAATTGTCCAACTTGATCAACTCCTCCGGCTTTTTCGTCTTCCGATCGGCTTTCAGTCTGAGCGCCTGTGGGTAGAGCTTCAGTACATGCTCGAACTGATTCGCGGTGCCCTCCGCGAAGAAAGTCGCTGTGTCTTTCACGGAAGCCATTGTGATAACTGAGCTTCTCGGAACGGCCGTTGGGGAGCAGCACAGGCGAGGCTCCGTGCACTACACACCCGTCTCCGTCTCCGTCTCCTTCTCCTTCCCCGTCTCGCTCCCCTAGGCAAACTCTCTCTCTCGCACCTTCCTCCTTCTCCTCCGCCGCCGCCGCCGCTCGCTCTCCCCCTCTTTCTTTGTCTTTCTCCTGGGCAGCGGTCTCTCTTGCGCGAAGGCGACGATCGTTGCTCTCTTCCTCGCTCTCGCTCCCTGGCGACTCTCTATCGCGCCGTCTCGCTCTCCTGGCACACACAGGCACCCTCCTCACCGCGCGCGAGTGCTGCCCGCCGAGAGGACCACGCGAGAAATCCTATTTTACCCTCTGCCTCGTTCGAATTCTCTCGGTTTCACCGACGGCGGTGATACGCGACGCACGCGTGGGAGACGCGCTCGAAACTGTGCACACACTATCGACTAGAACGTTGACGACACCACGCGCGTCAGCGGACTCGCTGTTAGTCTCTCTTAGTCGCGCACCGTCTCGCTCTTTCAGCTTCGTTTCACTGCTGCTTCTCCTCTCTTTCTCTATATATCTTTCCCTCTCGGCCTCCTTCGTCTCTCTCCAGCTCTCTTTCTCTCTCTCTCTCTCTTTCTCTCCTCTCTCTCTCTCTCTTTCCACTCTCTCGCCCTCTTTCTGTCTCTCTCTTCTCTCGCTCTCTCTGGCTGTCTCTTTCTCTCGCTCCTCTTCTGTCCTGGGTATAGGCTGGCTCTCGGTCTCACTCTCTCGGTATCTCTCCTCTGGGTGTCGATCGTTGCTCGCTCCAGAAATTGTCCGAAGGTACACCTCTCTTCCCTTTGGAACGGTTCTTCGATAACGTCAACGTCCGCCGAATGGTATTTTTCACCCTCGGTGCGCACTGGCTCGGCGAGGACGTTGTTCACGGGCCGACTGTACGTAGGGTAGAGCGCCGCGAAGTCTCATGCGTACACACTCTCGTCAGGGAAAATCACCGTGGTTACACGCCGAGAGCTCGCCTTCGGACCTCGTTCGACTGTCCCGGGTGGGGAGCGCGACTTGACGTCGCCAATAGGGAGCAGCACCGCTCGGCGTGTTTCTGCCTTCTCTCTTCTCCCCTTGCGCACGCTCGCCGCCGCCTCTCTCTCCCTCCCTCTCTACCCTCCCACCCTATCCCTATCAGCCCTACTCCTCCTCTTGTCACGTCCTTCCACCACTACCGTGTACCACCACCACCGCTGCCGCCGCCACTCTGCCTCCACTACTACCACTGACAGCACCACCCCACTACCACCCTTATTATTTGTATCGAAAATTTTGGCCGTTGCGCGCGTCACGGGTACGTACGATGGATTATAGGATCGAAAGCGGGCGGCGTTAACTCTCCAATTCGGCGTGTCAGTAAAGTCGACGGTATTGAAATTGAACGGGCGGCCACGGCGACGGCAACGGCGACGGCGGAATCGGGATCGCGAAGAGAGGTGGCCGTTTGCGTTAGCGGCAGAGAGGAGAAAGGAGCCTTTCGAAGCGTACGGCGGTATCTCTCGCCGCTCGAAAGCACCGTATTTCCTTCCTCCTTTTTTTCCCTCGCTCTCTCAACGAAAGAGCGCGGTGAGGCCTCGCAGGAACACGCGTGTGCCGATCCCCCGCCGGATGTTCAACACGGAGAGCACCGCTCTCCCCCTCCTAACCCCCCAATAGCTCCCCACACCTCCCTACCCGACAGAGAACGCACACTCTGCCGATAATCTCGCGCGTCAGCCCGACCGAGAGAGATTGCGAGCGGAGAGAGACTGAGAGGGCAAATTGAGCCTCCACGCACACACCGACGACTATCTCGCGGGACAAGTGCGCGCGCCCTCTTACGCATACAGTGATACCCTCCGCGTGGGTGTGAGAGAGAGAGAGAGAGTAAAGTAGAAGCGCGTACTTCGATCGTGCGCGGCAAGATTATAGAGGCGCCCGGTCCGTCAGAGGGTACGTACCCCTGTCGCCCTAGCTGCCGCTTCTCGGACTCTATTTACTGAACGATCTAGGTACCGAGCAGCGGAAGGGTACCGCTTCGGGACAGGAGAAAACTCGAAGCTACGCGGTCCCATCGACGGGCGAGTCAACAAGGACGGCTGACGGCGATATGTTTGCGCGGAGGAGCCTCTTTTTCCCTCCCGAGAAACGGCCTCGGCATACGCTCTCACGTTAGTAGTTGTCGTCGTCGTCCCCGTCGTCGTCGTCGTCGTCGTCGTCGTCGTCGTTATACGTCCGCCTCCGCAAGACTCACCGACGTCTACTCTAGTCGGTCGTGTGTGTGCGTAATCGTCCGTCCCTGTCATTCTCCTCCCCTCCCGCATCGTGAAGGTCTGTCGGTCGTGTCGCTCTCGGTATATCCTCGCCACTTTCTCTCTCTCTCTCTCTCTCTCTCTCTCTCTCTCTCTCTCTCTCTCTCTCTCTCTCTCGATCTCAGGGTAAAAGGCTGTGCGCGTCGCATGCAACACAGACAGAACACACGGGAGCGGGAATGTATAGAGGCAACAGTCTGGTGAGCGTGCTCGTTCGCATTCGCTCGCTCGGCAGAGGAGAGCGCGCGCAACGCGAGCGAAAGAGCGGGCGGAATCAAGTCCGAAGGCTTCGCTCACTTCGAAAAACGGGAACACGGAGTGCGCGACGGCGAGAGAGGCTAGGCATTGGCGAGGATCGGCGAGCGGTGCCGAGCGGAGCCAATCGCTCGTCGCTCCTCGCTCGCCGCTCGCCTCCGATTCTATGTGGTGCGCTGAGGATAGTGAGCTGCCCGACCGAGTGAGGGCAGCGGCTTCGCCTGGCTTCTGCCTTCCCCTCACCGCCCCTCTCCTTCCTCCCCCCCTCCTGCCTACTCTCCGGCACCGTCGATGCCAATACTCTCCTCTCGCCCCGTCGACCTCTCGCCTCTCTCGCTCCATCCTTTTTCGCGCCGTGCCATTGGCGGAGAAACGACTAGGACGACAGGATCCCGTACCTTTATTACGTATACTTGGCGCCGAAATATTCGCACACCCCGGAGCAAGCCCAGTGGGCCGCTTTCTCCCGGCGACGTGCGGCGACGTGCGGCGACGCGACCCTTCTTCTTCGGCTCCCACGAGTCGGAGAGTCGGAGAGCGAGTCGGCGAGTCGGCGGGCAGGCCGACGCTCGATATTCTCCTCCTCGTGGAGGCGCGTACCGTTCGCTCGATCGCGCTGGGTCGTCCGACTGGAAATCGATGCTAACGCCGGGGTAGAGGCGCGTCACCGCCGCTGCTGTGCCCCGTATCTGCCCGTATCCCGTGTAGAGCTCTACACCACTCTACACTCGCGCTCGGCCGCGATTGTGTGCGCCCCTTTACGCGAGCGCGCACCGCCTACCAGCCGGCGCGCGCTGCCCCGCACTGCCTTCTGCCTGTGTGTACGTTCCCTCGTGCAGCGAAAGCACACAGCCTCACAACACACGAGCGGCGATCGTTGTGCGAGCCCCTTTACCGCCGCCGTGTGCGTTCCTTTACGTAAACGCTCGCCACCGCTCGCTTATTTACGTGAGCGCGCCCTCGCTTTGCCATTTTCGCGAGTACACACCGAGTCCCTCGCAGGCTCTGTTGTGCGCTCTCCTTTATGCGAGCGCGCAAGCTGAGCCGCTTCCCGAAGACGCGACGATCGCGGAATATACGCTCTCAATGTCAATGCGAGGCCGGTACGAAGTACGTTTTCGATGCTGGAGCGCTATTGTGCAAGCTCCTTTAGGCTCGCAGGAGGCTTCATCATTGCTCGTGCGAGACGGCTACGCGGTGGGCTCGGAGGAAGCCAGGCTACGAGCGCTTCTATGATTTTACGATGATGAGCAGAATTTTCGAGAAAGAAACGGCTGGGAAAAAGTCTGCTGGCTGGCAGCTACGAGTCGCAGTAGCATAACTGCGATATTAGTCGTACCGGAGGCGAGAGGCGGAGTCAAGGATAAGTCGAGGGAATGAGATGACGCGATTCCCGTCGAGGAATGCGGAGCGTAGAGAAGTTGCCGGCCGAGGCTGCCTTTCGAATGCTACGCCACTGACAGTCACGTACACGCGTTTCTCCGCAGTGTGCTGCCGTATGGAGTACGGCTGGCACTCCACCGCGCTCTATCTGCCCGCCGCGCCGCTCTCTACGGTTGTGTGCGAACCTTTACGTGAGCAGGCCGCCCTCTCGCTCCCTCTCCCTTCTATTCGTCCGTGCTACATGGGCACGTCACCGTCCGCTTGCGTACAGGACGGAAAGGGGGACGGAGACGGAGCGAGCGAGCGTGAGAGAGTAAGAGAGTGGGAAAGGGAGAGAGGAGGAGAAGGGGGAGAGAGAGGACGCCGTCAACCCTCGTGCCATGGGCTTTTTCAAAATGATGGTACACTCCGAAGTGCGCTCACTGGAACCGAACCAGTGATCCAAACAAAATTGATCCGAGTGAAACGGATAGCTCGAACTGCGCAGAATAATACCTTGTAGCGAATTTCGTTCGAACCATATGCTGCGAGGAAACGTGAACAATTTTCGAAAGCTAATCTTCAACGATCTGAATTGACATGGCAATAGGGAGAATGAGGATGAGACATTTCATTTTTGTTTTTGTAACGCTCGCAGAGGAAGATCGCGAGGCGGATGGACTCGGTGCCGTTGCGAAACGAGCGATTTCACAATTTTTGTAAACAGGATGGCATGGCGCCGCGACGTAACGGCGCGCAATAAAGTCCCGCGCGCTTACGAGCTCGTCGGATTTGAATTGGAAAATGCGGCCTTCGTGCGATTCCGAAAACGCCCCGCGAAGGCGAGTGGGAGGGAGCGTCAGCGCGGGAATTACGGGACATCAATTTTCAAAGTTTCTTATCGGCAGCGCGCGACTGCCAGCCGAGCGGCTTTCCCGCCCTCGCCGACTGTTTTTCCGAGGAAAGCGTCTCTTCCGGCGGGAGAAGTGGGCAGCGAAGCTAGAAAAATTTTGGCCTCACGCACGTGCAGGGGCTGGCCCGCCAAGAGTATACTCCCTGCATCGAAAGAAGCTTCATATTTCGTAGAAAACGTAAGCGCCTATGCCTTGGCAGAAGCGCGCGCCGCTCTAGGCCGCCTACAATGGCGTATGCTGGCATATAATCAGGCGCGAGAGTGTGTGGGAGAAGCGCGCGATAGCGACGTCGGTGTGTATCGGTGTGTATTGTGTATCATCGTGAGATCTCGCTTCGTTGGCCAAGCCAGCATTGGCCAAGCCAGCGTTGGCCTCTACCACCACCAGGCATCGCGTCGCACGGTCTGGCACTATGGCACTACCACCGAGAGCGCAACGATCGGCCCACTACCAACGTCGGCTTCACCACCACCGCCACTGGCATCGTCGCCACTGCCATCCAAGCCACTACCATCCAAGCCACTAGCATCCAAGCCGCCACCACCACCGCTCTTACCTACTACTAGCCAGCCAGCCTGTTCGCTGACTAGCTAGCTAGCAAGCTCCGACGTACTCGTGGAAAGTGCCGAGCGAGCGCTTGCGCTTCGGTAACTTTCCATTGTCGTCGTTCCTGGCCGGGTAAAAACGATCAAACTTGCGGAGACTTCGCTTTCAGGAATTGACGGATCGTCAATCCCGTCAGGATTGATCGGAGAAGTCTCGGATCGTTTGCGAGAGAAGGGACATTACCGATGTCGATATCTGCGCTTGTTTTGATAAGTGGCCGCGCGAGGTCTGCGCTTTTTCGCTCGCTAACGAACCCGATGCATATCTAAATTACGTTTGCGCTCCTCGGAATGACGCATATGCCGGCGAGCGCGAGGAATAATACAGACCGACGCCTTCGAGCTTAATAAATGTTTTTCGCGCTTCGCAATTATTTAATCGGGAGGGGGGCGCGTGCGCGCGCGATCCTACACGTTTGTCACGATAAGGCGCGCGCCAACGATGTGAGCAACGGCGGCAGAAGCAGAAGTGGAAGCAACAGCAGCAACAAGAGCGCAGGTGTTCCGCTCGGCGACGCGGATCTTCCCGAAATCGTGAACGAGCCCAAGGCTCGTAAGGCTCGTAGGGCTCGCAAGGCTCGAGAGGCGAGTTTGAAAGTTTCGCCAGGTATACGGGCAACGGGGATCGGACAATGGCTCAGGTAGACGAAATCCTGATATATTAGGGGTTAACCCTAACTGGAATCTACCTCTGCGGGCATGTCGTAGTCTCGTCGCTGCAGAGTATTTACAGTGAAAATAATAGAGAGCCCGTCCCCTTCGCGTCTCAAATAATCCCACCTTAATTGAGCGGACGGGGCTTCGCGGGAAATGGAAATAAAAGTGGAAATGGCGAACTAGGCCAGGCGAGAGCTTTTTCTCGCGCCGCGGGCCTCTCGATTTTCCGAGGCAAATTCGTAGCGAGGGAGTAATTGCTGCGGGGCTATCCGCAGGGGAATATAGGTTCGCAGTGGAGGAACGATCGGGCTCGGCACGATGGGCTGGCACGATCGGCCTGCTGCGATCGGCTGCCGCGATCGTCCAACCCCCTGGGCCCGCGACGGATAAGTTACGGGTAAAGTTACGCTCTGGAAAAGGGGCTAACGAGGAGGGGGTTTCGGCCGAGATCTACGGAACGCGCTCTCCTCGGAGCGCTCTACTCGAGGAGGGGATCGCGAGAGGGAGAGAGTTCTCATTCTACATATAGAAGCGGCGGCAGTCCTCTTTCACCGCAAGTTCCTTCGGCTCCGGCCGGCTACATGCGGTTAAGAGCGGTCAGCAGGATTTTTCTCCCAGGACGCGGGCGACTGTCGTCATTGTTCGTTAGGTAAAATTCTCCTCACAGCGACGGTCATCCTTCTGGCCGAGTAGGATGTTCGTCGGCGAGAAATAGACGCTGAGCCATCGAGTAGAGTAGAGTAGAGAAGGGAAGATTGAAGAAGGGAAGAGAAGAGAAGAGACGAGACGAGAGTAGTTCGCATGGCGGGGAGTCCGGTTTTCCTCTCCACTCGGCGTGGCTTTAGCGAGCAACCGAACCGGGGACAGGCTGGGACAGGCGGCCATAAGCCGCGCAATATGGCCGTCGACTGGCCGTCGACTCACCGTCGACTCACCGTTATGCGCTCAGCCATCGGCGGAGCCCTCGTGCCCCCTATACAAAAGAGAGAGGCCCGACCCCCTCTGTCCCTCGGGCGTTTGAAATTCAACCCCGGCACTGTCAGACCGCCCGCTTCGGCCGCTTCAGCCGCCGAAGCCGCCGAAGCCGCTTCGGCCGAACCTGGCGATGCCGGTGAAGCGGGCGATGCTGGTCTGCGATGCTGGCGAAGCGGCCGATGCGGCTGGCCAGGGTTGCCAGATCGCGTTGCCAACGACGCGCGCGGTTGCACGTCGCACCCGTTATCGATGCGCGCCGCACGCCCGGACAATAACCTAACCTCAAATTCAGCTCGGCACAGCTCGGCACCGGAGACGGCCAGGAGCGAAACGCTGAGCGCCACTGAGCGCAACTCTGAGCGTTATCAGCGCGACCGCGAACCGCAGACTGACCGTTCTCCAAATTGGAACAGACTTTTCGAATCCTTTCCAGCGCTAATAGAGCGCGACGTTATTGATCATGACGATTCCCCTATCCTGCCCGCCCCACTTCCCATTTTCACGCACTCAACATTACGAGTGCACTCTAATTCCAATTTCATTCTTCTTGCCTTTCTCTGCTTCCTAACTCGATTGTTATCCGTCACCGTTATTCTTCCGATCGAGCCAATCTTCTAATCGAACATATCCGATAGTTACCGATCTGTGTACGTTAATTATGAGGGGGATATAGTTTAGAAGCGTTGTTACGCCAATGCAAAAGTGATACACAAACGCGGCGCTGCGTACATCGCGCATGTACCGAGTTCGTCCTGTAATCTCTCTACACTTTCCTGTTGACCGTTTCCAAAGAGTGACCCGCAGCCTGCTAATTATTTGTCGGCCAGCAACAGGTCACACTCTCCTTCTCGCGTCTACCTTCTACCCGGAAATTCGTGCGCGCGATTGGAATGTCAATATTGTTGACGGCACATGTCGTTTACTACAATGTCGTACACTCAATTTTCGATATTCAACGTATCCGTCTCGATGAAAAGCGTTGAAGCAGAGGCGAAGGCAGAGGCAGAAGCAGTTTGCGGAGAAGTGCAAAGGCCGAGTGCAAGGCACACGTCGGTGGGCAAAATTGATGTCCGCTCTACTCGACAAGTATCGCGTAACTGCTTCCTCCGTAAGTCGCATGCCAGCCGGGGAGTATTACGGCTTTCGATGTGAACACGTGTTCCCGATGTCTATACGACATTGTCGTGAGATGGCATGTGGGCCACCGCTTACACAGACACGGACACGTACTCACTGGCAGTGGGCCGTGTGTACGATCGCAACATAAGGTGTGCCGCGCTGGCTCGATCCTCGGTGAGGGGCACGGGAATGATCGAGCTCCGCTTTATCGTGGGCCAATCCGAGCACTGTGACCTTGAGCAGCTCTAGGGAGAGAGATATATTTAGCTGTGAGCGGAGCCTGCTGCTGCTGCTGCTGTTCACTGCTCACTGCTCACTACTGCTTCTACTGCTTCTGCCGCTGTTTCTACCTACCTCTTCTTCTCTCTCTCTCTCTCTCTCTCTACTTCTCTGGAGTGCAGTAGAGTCATCGCGCTAGATAATAGCTAGCCGCCCCAGCAAAGGGAACATGCCCCGAAGAAGTCGCGCGCGGGGCTTTCGATTAATCAGGTTCGCAGCGCGAATTTTCGTGCTCTGCTTTCGATTTCGATTCTGTTCAGCTTCCATTTCGCTTCCAGAGTCCGGTACCGCCATAAAGACGATACGGATCGTCGGATCACCGAAACGGGGATCAGTGCGCAATCGCGCAAATTCAACGATTTCGAAAGTTCAAAATGGCCGCCGGACGTCGAGTAGGGGGTTGACATCATCCGAGGCGGACGGTGTCTGCCGGCTCGCCGTAATATTTGGCGAACGTCAAGTTTTTCGATGAAATTTATCGCTTCCACCGGTTGTAATTAATTGAATTTTGATGAAATCACTTTTTCGCCGGGTACGCGCCGCTGCTCATCGGCCATTAACGCGGGCTACCAATCTCAGTTAATAACGGCTGCCTTCATCCTGACATTTTCGCACTGCAATTTTCTCATGTCAATTTAATATCGCGCTCTCGCACGCATTCAGGCGTGGTCCACCCATAATGTCGGCGACATTAGCGCAAATTCGCAGCGCGCGGCTAATGAGTATCGTTTCATCAAAATCTTTGCCCGGCGCGGCAGCTTACGCCCCGTCGGAACACTCTGCCTAGAGCCGTGCCGTGCCGCTACCTCCGCCGTACCATTAATAACGAGGGAGTTTAGCGCGGGCAAATTTAGAGAGGGTGCCGCGAGTGCCGCCCCTATGGAAATATTTTTGCAAAACTTCCCGTCGGCGCTCACCACACTTTTCTTCCGCCCTCATCTTGCCAGAGAAAAAAAAGCCCGACTGGAAATCATAGCGCTCTGACTGGATTTATCCATGTTTACGGACACTGGAATTATACGTCTACACACTCTGGTTCTCTCAAATATTTGTACTGTCAGTCATTCGTAGCTGACACAGCAGTTAAGGTGTTAATAGCGGATTCATCGGCTGAATCAGCGGTCGGATACTTTGTTATATAAGCTGACGAGATCTTCGACGATTGCCCCTTTATAGATTCGTTTCTTATTGTCGCTTTTTTGCAGTCGAGAGCGGTCGGCGCTGTCGCGAATAGTTGGAAGACGATGACGAGTCAGAGACCAGTTCTCCTTGGTTCTTCCGAGACAGTCGGTCGACGGTGCGCAGAGTCCGCGGTTCGATGGTGCAATTCCCTGCTGGCCACGTGGTGACGTCCGCGGGGAAAGGGCACGGCATGAGTAAGGTTTCCGTGGAAAATTGAGCGAAGGGTGACACGGAGGAGCGAGTCGGTTGCGGCGAAGACGCGCGCCACTCTTCTCGCTAAGCGTTCGGCCTGACGCTTATTCCGGTTGGACATTGTACTCGCGCTTACTCGTCCCAATTTCCGCGAAGCTACCGAGCGTTACGAGGCAATTGGGTATTCCCAAATTATAGTCGGCTACTTCCGCCACCTATCTCCGTCGTTAATCTACAGGACGCTCCACAACTCGGTGCGACCGAGTTCAATGTAAATTCTATTTCAAGGGGTCACGTATAAATTAACCGCTCGCTCTGGCCGCCCATTGCCATTTGAATAATGATCCGATCGCGTAACGGTATGCCGTCGATTTCCATGACCTTTGGAAAAATGACATGCAAGGGCGAAAGTGGGCACGGGATAGAAGTTTCCTCTGTTGCGCCGCAGAGAATACATATCTATTATCCGCCCGCGCGTTCGATCGATTTCGCAAGAATATCGAAGCGATCGGAAGAGTTTCGCTGGCGCGAGTCCGATCGCCGGGGCAGGGAAAGGAAAAACAGGGAAAGTGGGAATGAGAGGGAATCGTGAGGTACGTTTTTATCGGTCAGCCAGGTACGGCCCTGACACGGCGAAGGGGACTTCGAAGAGATCGATATCTCGAGTTCCCCATCGCGCGAGCGCTGGCGAACCTCATCAAATTTTCAAATTTAACCCGACCGTACAATTTTATTATATTTTATGATTGTCGGCCTTCGGTAAGGCAACGTTTCGACGATAAGGTGAGATCGCGGCTCAACACGCCTAACGCTTTGCCCGTTCCACACGACTAACGCACGAACGCTCACGGATCACATGTCGTTGACCAGTGACTAATCGGAATGCGGAGTCTGCTATGAGTGGTCTGAAGAGCCGTGAATCAGTTGCCGGGGACCCCACACGAAGAACCGCTTTCGACGATCTTGCCATCGGTGTAAGGTCGCATGTGCGAGCCACCGCGGTACTTCCACCGGATCTATTTACACGGGACCAATAGTTTGATGCAACAGGCGAGCAGAGATTTCACTCTCTTACAACACGGAGAGAGAGAGAGAGAGACGGAAGGAATGAGCAGAGAAAGAAGGAGAGCTAGCAAGAGAGGGAGAGAGAGAGAGAGAGAGCGAGCGAGGAAGGGTGTGAGAGGGTGAGGAAGGGAGGGAGGAGTTGATGGAGAGTGAATGAGAAAGAGAGGAATAGAAGGAGACGAAGGTAGCGAACCTTTGGGGGAGAGAGATGATGATAGAGAGAGGCTCTCCGTGAGAGTGAGAGTGTCGGGCATGCCGACAGAGAGACCGAAGCCGCAGATAGAGTCAGATAGATAGACACCAAGATCGAAGAAACGAGCGAGACGGGGCAACTACCAGCCGGTGCGGTATTCCTTTCAGTGTGATTGTCATTCATGCATTGTGAATCAGGGACTTTATTTTTAGAAGCGTCTGAATGAAAGTGGAGTACCCCGTAGTAGTAGTATAATGTCGGTGGCGAGAGAGACGTAGTAGGAGGATGGCGGATGAGGAGGAGGAGGAGGAGGAGGAGAAGGGGGAGTAGGAGGAGGTGGAGAAGGGGGGGCAGAGAGAGAGAGAGAGAGGAGAGAGTGAGAGAGTAACGTAGGGGAGTAGCGGGAGGAGGGAGTGAGGGGGGTGAAGGGAATGAGGAAGACGTTCCACCGATCTGTGAGTAAATCGTAGTACGTCCTCACACACGTGCTTTCTCTCTCTCCCTCTTCTCGTCCAGCTCCTGCTGCCCCTCGCCGCCCTTCCATCAGCCCCTCTCTCCCACTCTCTCTCTCTTTTTCTCTGTCTCTCTCTCTGGCTACCCCCCTGCGTCGCCCCTTGCATCGCACATTGCATCGCCCTTTGGTTTGCCCCCTGCACTGCGTTGGGCCGCGAGCACACACTCCGGCACACAGACGCGAGCGAGACAGGGCCAACGACAGGGCGGACCATGCGACGCACGCAGCTCGACACGCACACAATGCAGAGGGAGAGAGAGAGAGAGAGATAGACAGAGAGAGCTGGAGAACGCACGTGCGCGCAAGGGAGGACGGTGTCGCCGTTTACCTATACCCCTGCCACGAGACAGATCCGTTAGAGGGATGGATGCTGAGTCGGATGCGAGCGATAAAGCTGGACCGATTCGGGCGATACGCGCTACTTTCGGCGCGCTACCTTACGGCCAAACTAAATCTCATAGGTACCATTACACCGAATTACCGAGCAGATAGGGATATTACACGTGCCTGCAGCGTGTTGTATCTGTCTTCGTTAAGGGGTAAGGGTGGCCGGTGAGAAATGAATATGGGCGCGGGGGGTTGATACTGGCAGGAAGTCTCGTGGCAGTGGCTACGGTAGCGGTAGGTAGTAGTATGATAACGTCGAGGTAAATGGAGCCGCGACGGTATTGGTAATAGCGCCAATAACGAAGGGGGAGGAGTGGGAAAAAGAGCAGCAGTGTAGTAGTAGTAGCAGTAGCAGTAGCAGTAGTAATAGTAGGGGTAGAAGGAGGAGGACGGTTGCGGAAACAAGGAGACGCCGATGGAGCGAAGAAGGAAACGGTAGAAGGAGAAGGAGCGAACACAGAATGCATATACGTAGATGTTGGTCGGTGCGCGTGCGGTAAAAAGGTAGAAACACAGCTAAACGGGCGGGATCGGGAGAAGGAGGGAAGATATTCACGTGACACGCATACGTCCGCAAGTTGCATGCGGAGCGATGCACACGTATATAGGCACGTGAGTGACGATCCAATAAGTAGTTGGATCATTGACACCGACTGCGCGGCCGGCTTTCAGCGTCGCTCGTACTACGATGTGTTTACAGTTTAATTCGAGATACTCGAAATGCCACGTGTGCACGTTAGATTTGTACTACCGGCGATAAACGGGCGTGCCGTTAGACGGAGTGAGTTAGAGAGGGAGAGGGAGAGAAATAGAAGGAGGGAAGAGGCGAGAAAGAGAGAGAGAGAGAGGAAAGCCGGCAGAGGGAAGGAAGGCGAGGGAGAAGGACGGAGCGAGTACGACAGACGGTTTGACGGACTGCTTCGCGAAATGAGTCACTGCAGTTGTGTTTACTCCTCCTCATCCCCCTCCTCCTCCTCCTCCTCCTCCTCCTCCTCTCGGTGAGCGCTTCTACCCCACCTCACCCTGCACTCCTCATACCCGTCAAGGTCCAACTATGTGCCGTTATCTGAATTGGATTATCAAAGCGAACGACCTTGACCCAGGACGACGCTTATCGCGCTTGTAAACAAACACTGTGTACACGTCACGTGTCCTGCAACGTAACTCTCGTGGACGCGGCCCGGCACGTAGTAAGTGAATGCGTCGGCCTCTCCGTGTGCGAGGGAGTCGTTGTGCGCGTTTGTTGCTCCCGATACATGCACGTCCGGGAGAGAAGAGGATTCAGTAAGGTCGTGGCTCCACCTAATTGCACCGACGGTCAACGTGCGCGAACCATTGTCGCGCCAAATTTCCCGTCTTCTCTCTGAACGTACGATTCGGCCTGTCGCGAGAGGGCTACGAAGCGAGCGCCCCTAATTGCTTCGTTGGAAAACCGTCAGTAATTTGAAATTATTCAATCTGCGACTGTTAACATTTTCGAATGAAACTGCTGATCCCGTGACGGTCCAAGATCAATAAATAAATGTAGGCTTCGTTCGACAGATGTGATAATTAGTCCGCATAATTTGCAACCCCAAAACCTGACCTCGTTCGTAATTGGTGCTTCGCGAACGTAAAAGATTTGCTACTAGCCTTTATTGTATCATTTGTGCAACGCAGAGGGCACGAATTAGCCTTAAGAGGGCAGATGGATATAGGCTGGGGAGTAATTACGTACCGAGTCGTCGTTTCATCGACAGTAAAATCTGATCGATCTGGCTGCGAATACTGTGTCATCCCTTCCTTTCCAGCCGCACCGTCACGATCCCCTCCACCCTCCCCAACACCGTACAAATTGATTTCATAATTCCCGTAATACCGCCCGCTCGCTTTCCGTTTGTCGGGAAAATATTTCGACACTGGAAATTAGGCGGGTGCGCTCAATTTCTCTCCGTCCTGTTCGCCTCTAAATTGAGAGAGGAGAGTACGCCGTTCGTTAGCACAAAGTACGGAACTGAGAATTCATTATCTTCTCTAAAAGCGTTCGAAAGAAAAGGAAACGACGGAAGCTCAGTCTAATTAATGGCTCGCTTGAATATTAATACCGAAAAACCGCTATTTTTATTTATGTCCTTTCTGACATTTAATAAAGTTACCTGCAAACCGTGAGAATCCAATAGTCTCTAACGAAACTCAATTGTACTCGATTGATATGACGCCTGGGAAAAAAGATATAATTTAAAGCGAATTAAACGGTCGTACGGTGGTGGGAATTAATTGGTTTGGTGGGCGACATGGCGTAATATTAGAAGCCTTAAATACCGAGTTGCCGCCGAGCGAGGAGTTTAAGCGAGAAGCGTTGAATGTGCAGCTACCGTTCTATAGGAGGGCAGGAGAATGTAATCGATATGCTATAAATGAAAATTCTCTTGCCGACCGCGCGTGGATGTTGCACTTCCCTATAAAATATTTGAAACGGATCTCGGGGCAGCGAGCATTTCGTATCGGCCTCTGCCTTCGCTGGCTGACTCCGCTCGCATGACGAATTCGGAGTAATAAGAAAACGGTCGTAGCACTCGCGCTCGTCATCGGGGGCGTAATAGATCGTGACCTATCTGAACGTTCGAGACAATGGACACTTGTCACGTTGTACGCTCGGCCCGATTAGTTCTTTAAACGTGCCGCGAGTCTATTATCGTCCGGAGACCATTGTCCGCCATCCATTTTGAAACTGTTCCGCGCGGTATCGAGTCACCCGAGCTGCGACGGACGCGAAGTTAGCTCGCGCGACATTAATTGTACGGACCCGTATTGAGCAGAAGATTCGATTCGGCGAGGAAGAAATATCGGCATGGACCGGGCTGGGCTATCCGTACTGCCATCTGATCGCGAAACAAGTATGAAGACTGGCAGAGGGAGAGCTGAAATCGAGATACACGAGGGATCGAGTTGCCGGTTCTCGTATTCCGTATTCTGGTTTCTCCACGGGCGGACGGGTTGAGATCTCAAATAGAATCTCATTGGCCACCGTACGTAAACGTTATCTCGCGCGCATTGTCCAGATTCGACGTGGGACGAGTCCCCGAAGAACACGGGATCATGGATGTTACATCAAAGAATTGTGGCTCCTATGCTCTTTGCAAGCTACGCCGGACGAGCCTGGTGCACGGGAGTAGGACTCGAATGGACTCGGACAGCTAAGTAGCTTCGTACGGGATGGGACGGATCGAGGTGAGTTCGAGAAGTATTCGAAGAGAGAGGCCGACGGAAATTGCCGGCGAGCATCGTACGAATACGCATTTAGGCGGAGAACGACTCGAAGCTCGTTCGCTCGATGATAAGATAAACCGTCTTAGATTGTCCCCACTGCTAAAACGGCCCAAAAACGACCTGCGTCCCGTTCGGCTGTAGTCGGCACCTTTCGACGACACGGGCGAAAAATTTGGCCCCGCACCCTTCTCGCAATTTTTACGAGCACTGCAGAAAGATTGGCCCATAACGGGGTTCTAAAACTGCGTTTAGAGCCGAACGCGTCATATATATATATATTCGTATAGTCGATTTGCCTCGGCCCGGGAGCGCGATAAAGCAACGTTTTGCAGCGTAATCTCGGCGCATCGTGAAAACAAATTGCTGACGCTTGACACGGGGCTCCGCCTCTGACACGTGCGCAAGGCGTCCTCGCAGAAATGTCTTTCAAAATCGCCACCGAGCTATAAAGCCTCATGGCGAATCGCACGAAAGCTCTCGTCGTCGGATCGTCGCTAATTATCGACCAAATAAGGACGGCCGGCTTCCGGCTCATCGACAGGCTCATTGGCGCATTGCCGTTCGAAGCGGCGGACTGTCGGAACGGCAAGATTCGACGTGTCAGCTTCGAGGTGTCAGCTTCTACGTGTCAGCTTCGATGTGTCAGCTTCGATGTGTCAGGTGCCACACGTGCGCATTGCGTCCCGGTGCGTACTCGCACCCCGCGAGTGCCACGATCTTGGCCAGTAATTATGGCCGGACCGAAGGAAGCCAGAAAGAAGGAGCGAGTGGAGGGAGGAGCTCAATTCTGCAGTTTCGCTCTTCTTATCTGGCCGACCTCTCCGCGTAGAAGTCAACCGTATTATCTCTCCCTATTACTTCGTTCGACGGCGAACTCGAGGCGGACAAAATAACCACGATCCTCATCATGGACCCTCACAATTCGTCGCCCCAAAACGACGATGCTCTATTTATTCCTTTCTGACTTTTACTCGCTCGTTTCAGACGCCTCGTTCAGTATTGATGCATTTCATCGTTGAGGAAGTAGAAGTGAGAAGGGGATAAAAACTGATATGATAGCAATATTAGCTTTTATCAAAGATAGGAATTGGGAATAATATATGAAGTGAGCAGGGCGTGAGGCTCGTTAGGAGAATCAGAGCAAGGAACTCAGGAGAAGTCTACGCTCCCGAATGGTCGTTGCCTCGCGCGATCAGACTTTGGATTATAGCCTCGCGCATTCGCGACGAGGATGCCATGCTCGCGCTAATGAACCGGCATGCCTTTAAGTCCGCCATACACTTTGCACTTTTTTCGAAGATCCCACCTCCCTCTCTCCAACGAACGCATCCCGACCTGCAGCGTAGACGGAGCACGTTTGGGAAAGCCGGTTATCAAAATAATTAGCGAGCGTAGTTCATTTACTAGCCTGCTTTAATGCATCTGCCGGCCATAAAGTAACGAGTACGAAATCTTTTACGGTCCTAGCCGGGAACGTTCCTGAGCGTCGCGACGTACGATGCTCCTACGACGCAAGGTGCGCGGTTGACAATAATTAAGCATTAAAAAATTAAAGGACGCCGAAGGACTCGGACGGTAATTAGAAATTAAGCGCTGCCCGAATTGCCAACGACCTCGCTTAATTGACAGTCAAGTAGATTATACGTACGTCCTCCGGGATTTTCTTAGTCTGACCTTTAGGCAACTTTGCGCTTAATAATGCAACGAACTCCGGACCGTGCATGGTAATTCGAGACTATCGGTCAAAATCCAAGGTGCGCGTCCACCTGGGAAAGTGGAGTCAGTCAGTCAGTCAATGACACGCACGTGGGGGAGAGACTGTGAGAAAAGAGCCAAGTTGTATAGCGGTCTTTATGGTGTTTTTATTCCCTTACGTCACCGAATATCCATCGGGCGCCTCGTCCGGTGGCCTCGACATGCGCGACTGCCACGACCTCTGCCGCTCGATGCACCAAGCCAGCTACCAGCCAGCCAGCTACGAGCCAGCTAGGCCAGGCTGACGTGTTTTTGCTCCTGATAAAGATTGACGCAAAAGTTAGCCAGGAAACAGCGTTTATGCCGAGCCACGACGGAGTCCAACGAGCTTCGACGACAAATCTCTCTAACTAGGGGTTGACAAGGCAGGGCTAACGTACGGCGCCCGCGTCAATACGGACCCGTTACGATCCGCGTCCGCCACGGGCCAGAGGGAATAATAATTAACGAACCGGACGGCCGGATAGATGAAAAGGGCGGCTGTCGAGGAATGCGCGGAGTTGCACGGCAATTTGACTGCGAGACTCGATTCTAGCTTAACCATTGCCGGCGCTTAACAGCTGCCCGTTATGCTTGAAACTAATTAATGTCGGATGGAAGCGTCGTTAGACGTCCGATCAATTCGACATCGGCCCTTCTATTGTTCGCGCGTGGGAACACGGTGGGACGTTGGTTGTTGGACGGAGAGCGGACGGTGGAATATTATTCGGTTTTCGAGAGTGGAACGGTAGGAGGGTCTGGACACGGTCAAAGGCGACGGGTACGATTCTACGAGGATATACTCTGCGCGCAGGTTCTTTTCTTACGGGCTCTACTCCTCTCGGCAGTGCCGTTGCACCTGCCCGGAGTTGCTTCGCCTCCGCAGGTGCTTAGGAAAGCAAGGGACGTGTTCACCAATACGCGCGCAATCAGGAAAGTTGCCGAGTTCGTAAGTTTCGACTCGGCACTGCCTGCTTTTCACGCCTTTCATTAAACCTAGCCTTTCGGAATTGACTTCCATGCCACGAGGTCTGATACGAGCGACGTTTATGCCGTCTCATCGCTGTCATCGCTACACTCGTTTGTATGGGATTCCGATTTCTGGCTACTCTTACGTTACGTGCAGGAAACGACGTTTTTAAACAATCGGTCTCTCGTGTTACGTATGAGCGTTCCAATGTTATTGACGGGCATGAGCGTTGTCGTTCGGCCGCATGTTTCTCGGAGCTACATTTAACCGGCTCTCGTGAACTCCTGTCAAGAGGCAAAAACACCTGTTACTGAGTTCCGTAAACACGAGGCAGTCCGTTTATTTTCGTGCGAAGACGTTGGGGTTATTATTCATTGTCAGAGTACAGACCTCTGACTTACCGAATAGTGTGCGCGGACTGCCTCCAGGTGGCAGCACCTACCGGCGACCAAACTCTACTTCCAAACAGAATGAATACCTACTTTATCAGTTCCCCAAACGCTGCACCAATAATGCAAAGGTGAAATAGCAATTAACTATGCAATCCCCTCTACGCCAGAACAATGTTGCGGCAACAACATCAACTATCAGTTTTCTTTAGTGGATAAACAGGACGTAAGGGGTATAGTTATCGGGTTACGTAATCGGCTCGTTACGAGGAAATCAATTGCGTCTTCTGTGAAATGAACGCCTACCATACAATGCTATTTCCGATTACACCGGTAGATCAGGATATTTCTTTTACACGAAATCACGAGCGAGGTGTCCCTATGCGGACGTACTAAGCTGGACTCAGCTGGACTGAAAATACGCTATGAATGGCAAAGTCGGCAATACGCTTGGGTTTACACCTCGATCCGTTTCTCCTGGCCTTTGCGTCACGGAATGACGTCAACGGGTGATCTTGACGCTCGCTCCCGATTAACGTTCCGATCGGCCGAAGTTGTAATGTCTCCGTATGACGCGGCTGGACGCGGCTGGACGCGGCCCGATCGGACTCGTACACGTGCTCCGATCAGGGCCTATCGGATTGTCCCGTTCCGGCTCTCGCCGACACGTGCCGCAAATCGTATCGCATTAAGTTCATCTCGCCGGTATGCGCCTCGATGGGGAGTAATGAGCCCGAAAGAGCCCTCCTTAGTTCGACTATTTAGGCCCCATTAGTCGGCGGCAGACTGAACGGCAAACTGAACGGCAGTGACAATAAACTTGGTACAGGTGTATTTCTTTGACAGCCGCCACCTAACGCGATTGTGCCAAATATGCAGATCGACGCCGCGAGGCTGCCGACCGTTTTTCCCGAAAGGCTTTGGATCGCGATCGTCATACGAATGTGTCGATTACAGGCCGATCTATGCCCGTATCTCGGGCGAGGGTTCCGTCACGGGATATTTCTAGGCCTTTGACACGCGCGTGGCGCCATTCGGCGGGGCCTACATTCCCATCTTCGGCATTCCGAGCCGTCGCTTGTTTTCGGCGGGATTCAAATTGCAACCGAGGCAGACGGGCCGCTAGCGTGTAATAGAAATCTATTTCTCGTGTTTTCACGCCCACGCCGTTCAGGCTCAAGGTATAAGGCGAGGCACGTGCATCAGGCCGGCACCCAACTTCTCCCTCTCTCTCCCTCTCTCTCCCTCTCTTTCTCCTTCTCTTTCTCCAACCTCTCGCTCTCCCGTGGCAATTGACCAAGAGGCCGTGAGTCATTGGCGATACACGTCCGAACGCGTCTTCGAGAAAATCGGTCGAATCATCGGATTCCTGTTCCGGTTCCCGAAGAGAGCTCGCTGTACTCGCTCGGGACAGCCGCGTTATGCGCGCGTCGTGCCAGAAGCGACACGCCGAAGGAGGAAATAGACCGACGAGCGCGATCTTCCCAGAAAGTTTGTCACACCCAACTTTTCCTTTAACACGTGGGCTGCCACGTACGACGCTAGATTTTAGACGTCGGTTCAAAACAGAAAGCACGATGCCTAGCACTTTCCAGAGTAAGTTTCCTCTCAACGCGAAGTACTATTTATGCATGTTTCTAATATTACTGCGATTTCGTTACACAGTGATTGATGGATGACAGGACGGTCAATAGAAGGCAACTTTCGAGAAGGGAAATGTACATAATCCGTCCTTTCGGTAAAGTTCTCAGTTCTAGGCTGCAGTCAGGTATTTTCGGCCTCCTCCCTCCCCCTCTCCCAGCGTCGCACGTCAGGTTCCGTCGGCGAAATGATCGGTAATGATTTTTCTGACAATGGCCTGTTTCGGTCGTCGAGCGAACCGGCGTGCCCAGGAGCGTCGGACGAGGAGAGCCTGAAAACCTTGGGAGGAGTTCAGGGCTATTGTCTGGCAGGGCCTTCGCCTCTTCCCTCTCCCTTTGATAGCGAGGAGAGCCTTTCATCTCCCGGGGAGTGCGTCCGGGGGAAGAAGGCTTCTGTGCGCGGCACACGAGAGGGCCGCGCACGTCTTCAGGGCTCCTGAAGGGGTTACCCGCCTTGAAGAAGCGAGCTGAGACCTAGCCACTGACACTGTGTTCCTCGCTCGAAATTGCATTTTCGTCGAGTGCTCGACCCTCAGACACTTCGCGACGTTCCCTCTCCATCTGCCCCCCTCTCTCCTTCCTTCCTTCCTTCCTTCCTTCCTTCCTCGCAGGAGGAACTAATCGGGACGAGGAATCGTCAGGAATCGCGTAGAATCGTCGATTCGACGGAATTCGACGCAACAGGGCTCGACGAGGGGGGGCGCAATTTAATTGTTTCACGTTAATGGCCGCATCACCTGTGTAATTACCGGTACTAGCTGCGCCTGGCGTGAGGCGCGCGCGACGTAACGGTTATGATAATGGAAACGGTAATGGTAATGACACATGGAAATAACGCGTAACAAAGACCCTTGGGAGGAAATCGCGGCTAGGGCAAAGAATTCGATTTGCACGCGCTGTTCCTCTCGTTGTGCCGGCTCGGCAGCGATTTGAGTCTCATGCGAGTCGAAAGAGCCTTCGGGACGTGGCGGGAGGGAGCCTTGGTTATGCAGCCTTCACGCCTCGCGAACGAGTGCAGAACACGTAACGTCAACGCGCAAGAAACTGTTTCTCATCTACGTATCGTTCGTCGCGCCGGCTGGATATATAAGTTAGTGAGTCTGTAGACCCCCTTCTGCCTGCCGCTCGCTGACCAAGCTTTACGGATTATACAGTGAGGAGACCTTACGTGGCTAATCGACCCACCGAGTGCGGCGATGCTCATTAAGCCCGGCGATTGACGATTAGCGAGAACGAGCGCGTTTCCTATCAATTGGAAAAGCTATGACGTATATAGTGCTGGCTGTTGCGTATAGCGCTGCTCTGCGTTGATAAGCAGACGGATCGGGAGATATTTTATTTTCATTAGCCACTTCCTTCCGGATAAGGCCGCGAGCACTTATCAGCGCTAAGCCTGCCCTACGCATTACGTCCGTGACGCAGAAGACTATTTCATACTTTTTTTCATTATTTTCCATAGGTTCCATTGTGCTCGGCGAAGGGAGCCGATAATTATCCGCATCGTCTCTCTCCGTCTCGCGCGCCCGATTCAATGGCAAAATATTTGGGGCCGATTTTTTATTGTATACCTGCCGGAAGCAGCGCGCCTACAATGCTCGTAAATCCTCAGCAGGAAGTGGACGCGCGAGTTATTCATGAATTCGCCGGCGAACCGAATGAGAATTCCAGTCACGGGATATCGAGGTGTTCGCCGAGTCACGAGACCTTAGAAAATTTGAATCAAAGGTCTTTCGACCCCGGGACTCTCTTGAAATTTCTCTTCGGCGCCGATAAATGCCGGGCGAGAGTCGGGGTGAGGTAGATTTAAAAGGGCGCCGATTCGATCGACGGCCGAGGGCCGATGAAAATCCCGAGATGGTTGCGGAGGGGGCAGATAAAGGCGATCGCTGGCGATTGGCAGCGATTGGCAGCGATCCGGCGACGCGAAGCAGTCGACGACTTCCTTTGCCGAGCAAATTGCGCACTAGATTGCATTTAATTGGAAGTTCATTTGTAAGGCGCCCCTGTATGAGCTCTTTCATCGCTCCAGTTGTACAAAGGTAATTCAATTTCCGCGCTAACATTGCGCGCAGAGGCCGTGTATTACTACGCGTCACAGTTCGTGTCCGCGAGTACTTTCCCGAAAACATCGATCCGCGCCGGTGCAGCGGAGAGACAATAACCCAAATAAACAATGCACCGACGTTCCGCACCTTACATAAGCCGGAACGCCGTCACGAGCTTCGTGTCGTTTGCGTGACGAGCCGATCACGAATGCGTCGGGAGGATCGCTCTCCCGCCTGTCTGCCGAGTCGAACTTCGAATCGAGAAGCACATTTAAAAGGACCGAAGATCGCTACATTTAAAAGGACAAAGAACCTAATGAACTCGACGTTACAGCGTTCAAGTGAATTTGAGAGAACGGTGCAGAGTATGAATATGTACGCGAAGCCTGTGCCGCGAGTCCGTCGATCGAATGAGTCCTTATTGGTGATATTGGCCGAACGATAGTCGTCGTCTGCCGGGCAGCGACTCTTCTCCGTTGAGTGTCGACGATCCAATAACAAATCGCGGCCAAGCCAATGGTATGCGTTTTCACGGTACGATAGGATGTGTCACTGGAAGATTACCAAACAGATTCTCTGACCGATATCGGCATGTACGGTCGGATGGCATTGAAATTGTTTCGGGAAATAGAGAACGTTTTGCAAACGGCGGTCGACGTCGGCCGACGTCGCTCGATTTTCCGCTTATCCTACGCTCCTCGTCCTGAACGAAGCGCGCCGGGGGAAAGGAAGAAAACTGAAAAAGTCCGGTGCACGTCGTCGGACTGTTCTAACCTGCTTTCACCCGGCTGTTTCTGTTTACAAGGCACGCGATTGCCGTCCGATTTGCCGTCCGATTGGCGTCCGTCTATCGGGCAGCTTCCAAGCCGATCACTTTTCCCTCCGCTTTTCCATTTTCGCACACCGACGCCGCCGCCGGGTTGCTCTCTCGGAATTCCCGTATTTCCATCCGTCTCTCCATCCGTCTCTCGCGGTCCCTCCCTCTTCCTCGTCTTTCACACTTGCCTCCTACGCAGCGACTTACGAGGGCGAACAATACAGGACGTTCCAAAAGTCTAGGATGTCCGTAAGGGGGTGTGTCGGACGAAAGTGAACTTGGAACTTTCTGCTCGCATTCGGAATTTCGTCTCTCAGTCCTTATCGATATGAGTCCTAGGCGTCGAGTGGCCCGCGCGCACACGGACGCACATACACACGCACCGCATTTCCTTCGAGATAGACGGAAGCATGAGAGATACCTTGACCTAGCTTATTGTTATATAATTTTTGCCAATTTTATTGTAAGAGTAATGGAAAGGCAAAGCTGTGCATTGAACTTTTGTAGCTGCCTGTAGGGCATAAAACGAGTAGACATCTCGATTTAGGCCCGGCCCGTGCCATTTTCCAAATTCTAATCCCCGTCTATTGAACTTGTCCTCAATTCGGCGGGTGACGCGCGTTCGGCATTTAACAATCGCAAAACTTGATCCGGGTACGACGGCGTCGAATTTAGCTAAATCCAAACCGTTATGTGCCGATATATAGTCAATACAAGTCGGGTTAGCAACACTGTTGCGCCGCGCGAGATAGCGTTGCAAACTCATCGCCTGTACAAACATATAACTCAGCCCGATCATATGGCCGCACATCCTTCTGCAGTTTGGTTCAATGCCTCTGAACGACGCATCGCACGAACAAACGTTAAACATTGCGCCTATTACTCTCCTTAGAATTATGTAAATACAGCTGCTCGCATTGCGATAGAACAAATGAGACACGAGTCCGTCCCTATGCCAGACTCTCATTCCGATGTCCTTACACTCGTGACAAAGGATGCATTCAAATTCGATGCCCAGAAGCGAGCTTTTTCAGGGCATATAATCCTTGCAATCTTCCGACGTAAAAACGAGTCGGTCGGGAAAAAATATTAAGGTAAAATGATAAGGCGAGTTCCGTGGACAGAAAGATTTACCGGGAAGAATAATTTTGACTCTGCTCGACGTTGGATTCCAAAAGATTTGGAGATGCGAGTGTGCGTCTCGCAAAATTGCGACATGATCACGCACTCTGCAATCTCGTGAAAATACAAAATGGCGACCGTCCAATCGACGCAGAGGAAGATGCGCACCGCACGCGAACCATTTACTGCGCCAGTAGAAAGTAGTTCTTCGATCGGTGCACATCGCCAATAAGAAAACGGTGCGGCTCACACGTGTTGCGTAAAAGTTGCTGGCCAGTCGATACAGAGGCTCGAAAGTGGCGAAATTCTTAGGAATTTCGGCGTACGCGAGAGTACCGAAAAAAATCCACTAGCCGAGGGAATAAAACCCGACGTCACTGTGCGCGCGGGTTACTGCGCATCGGTGGACCGAAACTCGAAGTGGACCAGTGGGAGAGCCAAGA
Source organism: Anoplius nigerrimus (assembly GCA_914767735.1). Lineage (NCBI taxonomy): Eukaryota > Metazoa > Arthropoda > Insecta > Hymenoptera > Pompilidae > Anoplius > Anoplius nigerrimus. The sequence goes on from OU612090.1 coordinate 10,624,147, forward strand.
GTGTAATGCCTGATAAGACGAGCGATGGACAGCCGTGAGAGTGCGTGATCGTCCACCATCGGTTTTTGACAGTTCGGCGACGTAGACTCTTACTCGAAAGGTGTCTGAACGGACAGCGAAGCCGATCAGGCCAGCGGCACGGAGCTCGAGACCTTCCTTCGTGGAAGGAGACCGCTGCTTTCCTCGTAAAATGTGTACCCCGAGGTGCGACTAGCAGTACTCGTCTAACGCATTTGGCTCTCGAAGTGCCGTTCGAGGGAAAAATCGGCGCAACGAAGAGAACTCGATAGTGTTCCGGCGGTGGCGGAGGCGTCCTGTGCCACTCTCCGTCTACGTTGGCCTACGTCTACTACGTGATTGTGTGTCCCGTCGTCGTTCCTCTCGTGCGCGTGTCTCTGCTGCCCTGCGTCCGAAGCGTATACACACGGAGGCACGGTACGGTGTACGCGGTTACGTACGTGTGTGTCCGGGGTAGAGCACCTACGTGTCTCTCGTTCGGTACGAGAGCCGACAATAATCCTGGCCAGGAGAAGTTCGTCGGTGAACGAAATAAATAAGAGCGGATTCCAGACTGGTGGCCGCCTTTTTTTCCCCCCAGTGGCGGACAAAGGTGGCTGGTGGCCGCCTCGAAGACTGGTCCCTGTGATATAGCTACCTCTGTCTCTCTCTCCCTCTCGTACTCGTCCCTCTCCCTCTCTCTCTCCAACTGTCTCTCCTCTCTCTCTTTCTCTTTACTTGCGCCCTCGAGGGAAGAAGAAGAAGAAGAAGAATGGAGGCGATAGCGAAGCACGACTTCACCGCGACCGCCGAGGATGAGCTTAGCTTTCGCAGGAGTCAAATCCTCAAGGTTCGTAATTTACTCCCGAACGCTCCGGCTACCGTGCAATAAATTTGCCACGCTGGTACGATTTCTGAGACAAATTTTTTATGAGTTCGTCGATCCCTACGACGGTTCACAGAAGATGATGCTCCGATGAGCGAATGCTCGATCTATGTCCTTCTATGTCTATTGACGACGTCGCCTTCTTTCGGCTCCTCTGTGCAACAGAGCTTTTCTCACTTTTGTGGCAATTAAAGCAATCCGAGGACGCGATTCTGTTACACAGATCTTCGTTCTCCTTATATTTGATGTTCTGAACGATTACCGAAGAACGTCTTGTTTCATTTATTCCTCACTGCAGTGCAAATTGTTCGCCCAATTTATTTGCAACTCCAAATTAAATGGTCTCGTCAGAGACAGATTAGGGAAACTTTCTCATGTAAATGTGTGCGATACAAATGCTGTTACAGCTGGTTTAGGATAACATTGAGCAAGTGCTTAGCTTCCTGTTTTATTAACATTTTTTGTACTGCCCTACATTGTGCGAAACCCATTAATTTCCACACTGTCTACATTTTTATTCTGTAAACAAGTATTAGAACTTTCTTTCAAGTATGCGTATTACTGAAAGAACGCATGTTGCCTAGAACTTCATCAAACTAAAATCGAAGGATGAGAATTGTATTACAGTTTCTTCGATTCTTATGTACCGTTTGAGAAGAATAGAAGATTTCTGCAGGCATATCTAGTAGTAATGCCACAGCTATTTTCTGCCTAGGCAAACATCTATTTATACTTCATTCCAAAATAATTTTACTGATCTATCGTCTGTGTGGTGGGACCATTTACTAGGGCCATTCACAGAGTCAATAAGCAACCGTGTGTGAGGAAAGTAAGGTTTTACAGCAACTCCAATTCTTTGCAGATTCTTAATATGGAAGATGATATGAACTGGTACAGAGCAGAGTTAGATTCCAGGGAAGGACTCATTCCAAGCAATTACATAGAAATGAAAAATCATGAGTATGTCACTTTCTTCTGCTAGTTTAACGACATATGACACTGGGAGTTGGCACAGAGAATATCTTTGCACGTTATATTTTCTAGCTGGTACTATGGCAGGATAACAAGAGCAGACGCTGAAAGGCTATTAATGAATAAACACGAAGGTGCCTTTCTAATCAGAATCAGTGAAAGTTCTCCTGGTGATTTTTCGTTGTCAGTCAAGTGAGTATGTCATGTCAGTCAAATAAGAGAATCTACTGTCACTGTCACTATGAATTTCAATGTCATGGCTATTAATCATCTCCTCAGATGCTCGGATGGCGTGCAACACTTCAAAGTATTGAGAGACGCCCAAGGGAAATTCTTTCTGTGGGTTGTCAAATTTAACAGTCTTAACGAATTAGTAGAGTACCACCGTACGGCGTCGGTGTCCCGTTCGCAAGACGTTAAACTACGCGACATGATTCCAGAAGAGGTAAGATACTTTCGTGCATACCTTTCGCGCACGTCGTACAAAAGATTCGCGTCGCCGGGAATTAATGGACAGTGCAGTCGTAACAAACTTGCAAGCCGTCTGAAACCTGTTTTTTAACCGGCTATGATTCACAGTCGCGGTCGCGAATAGTAGCGTATCCTTCTATCAAGTCCGTCAATTGCGGCAAATGTAAATTGAAGATAAACGATGTTACGTTTCCTGGTGAGATTGCCCGATTCGCAGGATAGTTGTGTTTTCAACATAACTACAGAATTGTTTTCCTTCGGAAGATTTCCGTGTAACGATTGCGCGGGTAAGCGACGCGTTACGATAAAGAGAGACACACACAGACACACGTCTACTCTTCGATTTCAGTGCTTGGTACAGGCCCTGTACGACTTTGCGCCGCAAGAACCGGGCGAGCTAGAGTTCAGACGAGGGGATGTAATTACCGTCACAGATCGCACGGATCAGCATTGGTGGGTCGGAGAAATTGGAAACAGACGAGGACTCTTTCCATCCACCTACGTTACTCCATATCACTCCTAGGTAAGATAAAAGCCTATTGTTCGCCCCGACGCTGACGGGTATATCAAGTTTGTTGGTCGCTGAGTGGGAAATAATACCGTTCTAGGCCTCTACGACGCACAGAGAGGTCAGAGCCACCGGCCACCTTATCCCACCACCATCGCATACAGGATTAGACTCACCGTGGAATTAATCAATAATATTTTACAATCTTCACCCATTGAGTGGGCTACTAGGATGTACTGGTGGTCCAGGACGAAAAAAGTTTTCTTATCATAGGTTGATCTACCAATTAACACCCGACAGCGTTTCATTGATCCCATTGAGAATTCTTCTTCTCTTCCTATCCACGGCGATGAGAGCAAGCGTAGAGTTCCTCGATGTAGCACACGGCCAGGGTAGTGTTCTATATTAATTCGAACGTCGTTGGATAGATTGATCGAATACTCTCCGTGGGACCTGGTGTTCGTTGCTAATCGTTTGAAGTTAACATTTACAGATGTCGCGTGTGTGTGCGTGTCCGTGTGCGTGTGCGTGTGCGTGTGCCTGTGCGTGAGCGTACGATGAAGCTTCACTTCAAGGTATTCTTTGATTCTTACTCTCTTCTCTGTCACCCTTCTGCCCCTCTCACACCCCCCCCCCCATGCCCCTCGCGAGCTTTTTTTTTAAAACTACGGACAGTTCCATTGTATACCGTGCAATAGCTACTACTCAAATACGTTTGATTTTTGTAACGATCGCGCATCGACATATGATAAATGGAACTTCGAATGCTGCTTAGTAGTTCTTGGTAGTCCATTGATGGCGTGTACATCACAGATTAATGTTAATCATGTGGAAGCATGTTCATTAGCCATATTAAAGCGGTAATCGAATACTGTCCTTGACAGTAGTGACATGTTAGCAAACTGAGATCGCATAAACTTTGTATTTTTCAATACAGATACGCTATTCGAGAAATGGGACCTTGGTGATAAAAGGGCCTAGTAAGCCACTCACATAAGAAATATGAGAATTTTATATAGATATAGCATTAAAGCGCGTCGCCTTTTGGCATTCGACGAATACCATTATGCCTCTATGTTGTGGATATTTTTACAAAATATTTGGGGAAGAAAGTATTCTTCTTGACGAATCGCGGGTCAGATGCGTATATACATATTCTATATATCGGATATACTTGCTGCTGCATACGATATGTAGTGCTGTAAATTCTCGCACCCCCGTACGGATGGGGGTACCGCACTTGCACGAGTAAATTTTGACAAAAAGTTTATGAAACATTGACCGCCGAGGTAATGCTAGCCCGTTTAAGCCGCGTCACGCTTCAATTTTTCCACAGGCCTGCGTGTGTAGCATTATGGAGAAGTTTGTTTTCCACTTACTATCGTTTTTTTTTCACTTTTCTTTCTTTCTTTCTTTGACGCGTCGTAAACCTTGCGGATAATCGTTTGTATCGCTTTTCGTTAGTAGAAACTCTTTGGCAACGATACGGCAAACATTCAAGGGTTTTTCTACCAATACAATTAGGAGTGTCTAATGCGTAGTATTGAGATTCAAATACAACGATCGACTGATTTATTTCAACTAGGGTGTGCACGAACCACCGGGGTTCGATGCAACGCGGACAAAGAAAGTAATAGATCCCAATTGCAAAATATTGACTCGTCGCTGTTTTGTATTTTCTGAACCATATTATCGTTTGCTATGTTATTCGGTAGTTCAATGCATTTCTATGAAAAAAGATGCCAAAACGCGATACGACAATAGAGAACATGGCCATGTGTATTAGATTTTATTTTCGAGTACCGACCCTCGCGTGACCTTTACTGCAGGACTTGTAACCCTGAAGAAGCAAGAACTTTATGTATATTTTTTGAAAATTTTCTCTCCTCTATTCATTTCGGCAAGTCTTGCTTTTTTTATTCCTGTGTAAACATTGAAAATTCATAGCCTTACTATGTAATTATTATTATTATTATTATTATTAATTATTATTATTATTATTATTATTAATTATTATTGCGTTATGTTACATTTTATTAATAACAATATATTTCATTAATCGTACCCGCATGCTTATTTTTTTACATGTGCCCATAAACCATTATTCCCCCGTATTGTAACAAAAGCCTCACGCAACATTGTAATTGATAACTTTTGCGCAATTTACATAATGCTTTACAAGAGATACGTAATATCTCACGAAGTTCATGCTGTATGCTTTACACTGAGATGACTGAAATAATAGACTTTCCGTTGCATTTATCCAAGAATGATACGTAAATGTGCGGTGATTCTTACTTAAAAAGACTGTTATACATTTGATTTACGAATGATGTATCAAAATATCGGTACGCACGTTGTATAATAAAAGATATCACGATCATTTAACTTGTGCATTTACAACGATTCTTTTGTATATCATTTTATAAGGTGTCGAGTTCGATTACGCAGGCGTTCAAATTAAAATTAATAATATTAGCTATACGAGGAATTTATTAGATTTGCGAACGTAAGGCAAGCACGAACTAGTACATCTCTTTTTGTGTAGCTAACATTTACGGGAATGATAAATGTACTCTAGATACAATCTGGACTTATGAAGTTAAGAGTAGCAGATTCAGCTTACATGTAACATAGAACTAACGTTGTACTTAAAACGAGACACGCGTCTCTCTTTCGTCGTTCCATTTCGAAGAGCCTACCAAAATGGAGTTTTGGATCAAAATGGTCGGCGTGTGCGTTAGTTTAAACAAAAATAGTAGACCTCTCGACCTCCCTTAAACATGCAATAAAGCGATCACTCCCACATATTATGTCTACAGGCTGCTTTAATTAGACCTGGAATTGAGTTGTCGAACGACAACCGCATACCACGATACTTCTGGACCAAGAAAAATGTATTATAACGAGCTATAATAAAGAAATTGTTTGCATAAGATTTTTGCCACCTACGTCCGCGATAAACCTTCTTTTCGTTATTTTCCTCGCTAAGTTTGCATCTGCGCAAGAGATTGTGTCGCTCGATTGAGAAATGCATTAAACGATCAGATCGTTGAGCGGAGAGAATGTTAAGCGTTATTTACTGCCTGGTGTATAGTTACTACTTTAGTATCAAACGGTTATTATTGTACACTTATTAAATACGACAGTAGTACAATAAAGTGCTATTTTGAAAAACATATCCTGAGTATGTACTCTTGTATATTTGTAAAATACCGCTTTTATTTATCTTACAATGTACTTAGAAAAACTATGAAATACAATTGAAAAAAATATGGGCTGAGTGGTTTTTAACATACAAGCCTATAGGAAATATACCTCCCTGCTGTTTCAGATGGCCTAATAATTTTTACAACTTGTCCTCTCTTCAAACCAAAGTACCGAGCCACAGGGTCACCCACCTGTATGCGCATTAGTTGATTTTCTTTCAATTTGTACCTTGTTAATAATTCCTCTTTCTCATCTGGAGTTAGAACAATATGCTCTGGTACCAGCTCATGTTCAGTTATATTTATAAGCAATTCCGACTCCAAAAACTGTTCCAGGATATATTTTGGAGCCATATCAACAAGAGATTGTTTAGCGGAAGGTGTCATTCCTTGTTGGACAACAATAATTGCTCTATGATAAGAAAATAAAACTTTGTAATGATCGCACAGAACACATTGTCTGGTTGAAGCAGTACCAAATGGAATAAATATATTCTACCTATGAATTTTCTCTTCCTGCATACGTTGACAGTATGTTTTTATGGTCTTAATACCAATTTTTGGTTCATCGGGAAAGAAGACAAATAACTGGTCAGTAGGATCGTCATTGTGAGCGACGAGGACAATTAAGTCACTTCGAGCAGGCCTTTTTTCACTAGGCTTATCGCCAAATTGCTCTTTAAATTGTTCTAATGTCTGATCCAATTCGTCCTGTGTAACTAAGTAACCTCTATCGTGACACAACTGCATGACAGTTTTTCTAATTCGCCACAATTTATATGTTTCCGCTTCGTCATCCATTGTATCAATAAAATCACGTTAATTATCACAAAACTTTTGTATGAGACGTTCTTCTCGTACTAATAGAAAAATATTTTTCGCGGTAATAGTCGCTGTTTGTAAAACGTGTGCTTAACCAACGACGCTACACGGGGTTATACTACCTAACCAATCAGACAGTATCACACAACTGCCCCCTTTGTATGTACATTGTAGTTAATCAATGATACGCTTCATATTCCTCATATCTTTAAATCTAAAATAGAATGCCTCCCATAAAACTTGTATGGCTTATGAAAAAGAATAGATATACACGATGGAATTAATTGGTAATTTTTATATGAATTGTCCCCCGCTCAATTCCTCGATACCAGCTTATAAACCTCTCCGTAAAATCATTCTAAATCAGTCGGAGAATTACAATTGCGCTAGCGACTATTATTCCTGAGTAGCGACGCAAATACGATTTATATAATTTTGTAACGATTTAAATAGTGATAAAGCCACCTCTTGCATTAATTTCCTTTTTTATCAACAAGAGTAACATCGTACCATCAGTCCACAACCTTAATTTACCCAACGGCTTAATAATTTTGAGTTTTGCCGCCGGCTCTTGCTGGCAAACTCGGGAACACTGTCGAGAACTAAGTGAGTTCTAACTGTGACGTAGAGATGGCGCCACGTGTACTGCCCGGGAGGTGCTGCCACCGGCGGCGAAGCCGTGAACTGCATCGAGAGCCGAGTGAGTTCCGACTCTGTCGTAGAGATGGCGCGACATGTACTGCCCGGGAGGTGCTGCCACCGGCGGCGAAGCCGTGAACTGCATCGAGAGCCGAGTGAGTTCCGACTCTGTCGTAGAGATGGCGCGACATGTACTGCCCGGGAGGTGCTGCCCCTGGTGGCCCTCTGGCGAACTGCTTTGGTCAATATATGGAGCGGCTTGAGACGAATCCGTAGAGATGGCGCAACGTGTACTGCCCGGGAGGTGCTGCCCTCAGTGGCCTACTTATTAACTGTTTTGGGTACTACGTAGAGCAGGTTCAGACAATTCCGTAGAGATTGAAAATATATCGGGGGTTTGCCGTTTTTTTCAACCAAAAATCGAATGTCGGCGGATCGGATTCTCCTTTTGCTATCTTGTAGGGGATCAAAAATAAGTCACGGGCCGTTTGCCGTTGGTCAAAATTCGCATAAATTTCGGAGTTACAGCCGATTTCCTAAAATCGAGAAAATGGTAAGGGGTTAGCCTTGCCGTTTTTTTCAGCCAAAAAATGAAAGTCGGCGGATCGGATTCTCCTTTTGCTATCTCGTAGGGGATCAAAACTATGTCAGAGAACCGTTTGTCGTTGGTGAAAATTCGAATTAGTTTCGGAGTTAGAGCCAAAAAACGGTAGGGCGATAGAGGATCGAAAGGAGATGATGAAAATCGCAAGCCGTGCTTCCTAGTCTTGACGTCGAATGCCGAATTTTGATGGGTAAGATTAATATTCAATAATTATTATGTCATATACTATTTTTCTTGATAATAATTGGGTTCTTTTTATTTTTTACAGTACGTGTACCAAAAGAAGCAAAATTCCGTTCACTGTTGGCTTCCTTACTTACATTGCGGCACGTTATAATGGTCTTACTTACAATTAGTCGCTTCCACAGCAAAAGTGTTGATCTTTTCAAGACAGTTTTTAGTGTGTTACTTATTTACCTTTGTGCCTATATTAATATTAAATTATTAGAGACAATTATTATATAAGAAATTGTACGTATGTATGTATGTGAGCTGAGTATGCTGTATGTAGCGTGTATGCTAAAAGTACAACAATTGTATGGGGATTAGATTATAACTGTGTAAGAAACATTTTTTACTGTATACTATTTTTCCTTACAATATATGTATTAAACGAAATTCTGTGTTCTCTGATTACTTAGTTATAAGATCCCATATATCCAATATCCCTCGCCGAAACCATGCCTTTTTCCGATGTAACAAATTTCCCCAACTTCGATGAAATCTTATGGGATCACATGGAAATGCGATGGGAAAAGAAGGCAAGCGACTCTTATATTCATCTCATATCGTGGAGAATTCCATTTTGATAGAAAACACTATGGGAATAGCGAGAAATCATCAAATATACGATGAGGCGAAAAATGTTAAAGTCTCGGTTAGGACTGGAATCAGTCAAGCGTTAAAATGTCGAAAATCTGACCAAGTAACAGGAACATAGAAGTGTCGAAGAGGTGGCACAGCGAAACTTGGCGTGTTCAGTCAAGCGTGACGACTAAGAATTTCAGATTTTGCCCAAAATCAGACTAGTTAATAGGAACATAGGAGTACCGAGGAGGTGGCACAGCGAAACTCCGCGTGTTTAGTCAAGCGTGACGAGCGAACTTTTCGAAATTTTACCCAAAATCGGACGATTTAACAGGAACATAGGAGTACCGAAGAGGTGGCACTGCGAAACTCGGCGTGTTCAGTCAAGCGTGACGATTAACATTTTCAGAATCTTGCCCAATTCTCTATGTTCCAATTTTCCTTTCTCGTTCGTTTTACGTATTCTATAGACTTCCCATAGGATATTTGCAATTCTGATTGCTTTTACTGACACTGTACGTGTAGCTTATGGTTTCCTTATGATGTACTTATGGTTTTTGCTAGTATTCTTATCTATCTAACTTAAAATTAATTCCTATCATTTTTAACGGGTTTCCTATGGCGTTTGTGCGCTTGTAGTATTCTTTAACAATACTTACCATATATATTATGGACTTTATGGCTTCCCCTGTGTTCTGATGGTGTCTGATTATCTTGCCATTCTCGAACTATTGTTTTGTGGATCTTGAACTTCCCGAAATTAACAACGATGGACTTATAACTATTGTAAACGACAATGGGGAATAGGTGGGTTAGGATAGTAATCGTTGAACGCTAATTTTGGTTTAATTTCTGGTATATTGTAAAACCATTGAATAATATACATTCATTTTCCTTAATAAAAGGTATGTACACTAAATATAGTATTCCTACGTTCTCGCACGCTTGTACAATTCAAAGTAAGTATGCAAAAGTATATCTATCGTACGCAGTACATCAGTCGTATATAATAATCGAATATAATACTATAAATTATTGTATCTTATGAATAGCATCACTGACATACTGTAATAACGCTTATATCACTTTCCATTTCGATCACTTTGGTGCGGTTGATTATACTGCATTGCATTGCTCAGTGTACACGCATACAGTCTGATAATTGGTGCCAGAAGCTGGCAGCGTGGTAGATTGAATTCCCATGCATAAATCCATCTGCAAATTCAAAGAAGAAATTTATCAATAAAGAAAAAAGTTTTTATTTTACAGTTGATCAAAATTCGCATTAGTTTCGGAGTTACAGCCAAAAGACCATCGAGAAAAAAACCTTGAAAACAATTTTTTTTAAAGATCGACTTTCGCCGATAGTCCTATCTTAAAGTACGCATCGAGAGCTTCAAGAAAATGTGTGATTATCAAAGGTTTTGATGTCTGCTTCGAAAGTTACAGGCGATTCTCTAAAATCGAGAAAAACGGTACTTCCAGCTATTGGAAGCTGGCAGTTAGTAACCAATTTTTGCGCGTTCTGGACAGGTGCCGACATCTATACCAGACTAGCTGAACTATAAGCATAAGTATAAGTATGTCTGGTTGCATTCGCGAGGGCATTGCGAAAGTCATAAATTACCGTGGCTTAAAATTCAAACGATTTAATACACCGAATTAATAGTTGTCATTGTCAAGTTTGTTTGCATGAAATGTGCAGTTTGGATCGAGCTGCATTAATCTCTTTCCGATGGAATCAATAGAAAGTGATATACTGCGGTTGTTGGTAATGACGTCAAAGGAATTTCACGCTCGCACGGGTAACGGTGCCATTGATGATCGCACTTTCCGATAAGAACTCATCATTATGTACACGGCATCTCTGTGACTCTGACGATGGAATCAAGATAAAGAACGCCTGGGAGACAGATAGCGATCGAAACGATAATGCCAATGATTAGCGGACGATACCGAGGTTTGCCTTTTGACTTTTGCATTTTTATTACCCCGTTCCGGAACTTCCATGATAAATAGCAATTGTTGTGCAACTCGTTCCGCGACGAAATTGGAAATTGGAAGTTACTCTCGCTTTTTAGCGACGCTCTAGACTGCGAGAACTTTCCCTACGTCGCCTCGCGATTACTCCCGAGTATGATGCTTTTAAAAGACAGGTGTGAATGAAATGGGGTTTCCTGGGCTCGGGTCAACTTTCTTTTTCATACAAAATTGCCCCGTTTTGTTAGCGCCACGTGGGACAATTAATCCGACCGTAACCGAAACCACTGACCTCGTTAACTCTTCACTGTTCAGCGTCCGACGCTTAAGCGGCAAAATTAACATATTAAATACGTTGGCGAGAGTCTGACATTATTTGTCTAGTGAGGCACTGCGCTCGCGACAGTGCGAGTGCACTTTCCTCTCCGATTTTTGTCGGACATTCCTTTATCTGTCGAGATACACTTAGACACGCTCGGATCAATCAGTTTAACCGTATCGACGCTGCCAACCATTACTTAGGCCTGATTTAATGACGTGACTGGAATTCCCAGTGAAACTGTGGCCCGCGTAGACGCGTGCATAGACTGGCGGCCGTCAAAAAATCTTGTCAGGATGGCGAGACGGGTTACGAGGGCAATCGTCGGACGAATCTATTTTTTGCCCCGACCAAAACTTGTTTCATTCTCTCCGAAGGATAACACTCATATTCAGCCTGGTCTAATACCCCCATTCGCGTTCGTAAAATGGCAGCTCACGGAACATTAATTAATCGTAACTGCGATCAGCTTTGAGTACGTTTCGCGTTATAGCTTCCGAAATATGAGAAATTGCCGCTGCCATTCATGTCGCTGCTTACAATTGCTTCCCGTGATTACAGCTGACAACCGAGTTGAACTGACTTTTATTTAGGCGGAAATATTATGCGTCATGCTATAGTACGCGAAAAGATCGTTTCGGCTTCCCCGTTTCAATAGAACGTCATGAATTATTCATCCATTAATCAGATGTATATCAACCGAAAAATGCACAAAGGTATTCTTGCCGTCGCACTAAATTTCGGTTTGACAAAAATATTATTGTTAATTCCAGTTCGCTTCTGCCGTCTGATCGATGCGGTTAATGTTGAGACACCCGTTGACATGTATTTGGCATAGAGAAGTATTATTTTCTTTTTGATTGCCTGGTTCTGAAAGGAGCTTAGATCGTTCCGATTCGTTCGGTCATGGCTCTTGCGCTCCACCAACTATTTGACCCGCCCTCCTTACCAGCTCAAGATTAAATCTACCTCCATACTCTCGCTATATAATATTCGTTAGACCACTTTGACATGGAATTACGGTTACCACATCGTTTTAACCGTATCTACATAGTGTATGAGAGTTTTTTTATGACATTTAGCCGTCTGAAACAACAGTTTACGTAAACGTGAAACTTCTTCTGTCGGCTTATCCTTCTTATTTGCCACACAGGATGTGGAAATAGTTTACAAGGGGTGAATTAAGAACTATGAAAAATATATTTTAGCTCTACGTATGAATCCAGATGTTTCCTATAATCATAGGGCAGTGTTTGACAATTCAAATCTGTATGTCATGGAAGAGAATGAAGAAAGCTTTCAAAAAATCGCAGCCCGAGTTTTCTGAGTACAATAGTTACCGAGATACGAGGACGAATATATTAAAAAGATGGGGAATAACGAAGAATTTGAGAATGAGCTCGGTACAGCGCATCTTGGTCACACTATTACACTATAGAACGGAAGTCAGACATAAATGGTTTCGAAAAACCGCAGACGGACTCTTACAACATTAATCATTTTTAAAATATGGTCGAGAGTGGATAGAAAACGGCAAAGATCAGACATTATTTTTAAGTGAAACGCGTTGCGTCACTATTTACCAGTCTCATCTATCAGTTCATTCCGGAAAATTCATTGGCATTTACGATCAAAGTTGGTATAACCTTATAATTGTATTAAATAAAATGAAGCACACTCGACTGACAATACTGCAGACACAAACCTTTCCTGCCAAGTTATCTGCGTCAGACATTGAAAAGACTCTGAACCGACGTACGCTTCAGAGAGTCATTGTTAATCTCTTTTTATACTCCTTGAACAATATTATTCAGCCGGCAGCGGTGCAATGTTATTTGATCTGGCGAGGAGAGTGCAAACGTTTAATTATGCGAGATACGAGAGGCAAACTAACGATCCGTCTCCTTTGCCGGAGCCCGAGTCAGGGTTGGAATGATCGATTCAAGGGCTGCCAACGTTTCCTGCTTCGGACGCGAATTCGTCATGACGCGTTCAGTTCCGCGCCTGCCCATTTTCACTTCCTCCTCCGACAGGATTACCAGGAAGCCCTACGCTCCCGAGACACGCACGTTTGGCATCGGCGCAAAACTAGTTCGACTTGACACACATACGGGTGCAATATGGAATGCAAAGTCGCGGCAGAAAGATTCATTTCTGATAGATCCTTCCGCTTGAGATGCACGGCCGTCACTCGTAGAAGGAGAAGGTTTAACGAACCACGCTAATTTTGCCTGACCTCCTTAGCAAGGATGAACGTAAATTGCACAGGTGCCCCGCGCGTCGGCCGACTACTTTACTTCACTTTAGGGCGATGCAAAAAGTGAGTGCGACGCGAAGAATGGGGCCGCCGACTGCCAAGAGAAGGAGAGCCGTTCATCGATCTGGATCTCTTGGATCTACCGGTGGAAGTTTAGCTTCTAAACGCTGACGCGGAGAGAAATACTAAGTGAATCCCACGCCCGGTCTCGGTAGACCCCTCGAGAGACTCCTCGAGAGACTCGCATAGTTAATAGGGACGTCTGTATTCAAGGTGGTCTCCTGGCCGGGAGAGCAGTAGCTCCAGTTGCGCAACACTTTCACGAGGTTACCGGAGATACGTGAGCACGCATCCTGCTGCTCGCGAAGCCAAAATCCTCTCACCGAGAGTGCAGTCAAAAATTGAGCGACCTTCGAAACAGATGCGCACAAGATTTTAGAAAATCGCCTGTAACTTTCAAACCGGCAATCAAAACCCTATGATAATCATACATTTTCTTGAAGCCTTCGACGCGTACTTTACGATAGGACTATCGGCGAAAGCGGATCTTTAAAAAAAAATTCTTTAGGTATCAATGGTCGGCCAAGGCCCGATTGAGCAAGCCGATCGTTTTTTGGCTGTAACTCCGAAACTATTGCAGTTAGAAGGCTCCGCCTGCGATTTTTGTGATCCTCTTTCGATCCTCTTCGACCGTGTATAAGCGCAAGTCGATCCGCCGACTTTCGATTTTTGGCTGTGAGAGACACGTGTGCGCGCATCGCGCGGCTCGCGAAGCCAAAATCTTCAGGCTGAAAGTGCAGTCAAAGGTAAGGAGGAGGAAATTGAGCGACCTTCGAAACAGATGCGCACCAGTCGGGAGGTACTCGGACCGGAGTGAAAGTAAAGTCGCGAGCCGACAGAATCCGACTCTAACTGGATGCTGCCTTTAATTGAGGCTGCGAGCCGACAAATTTGCGAAATGTCTCGATGCCGAGGCGACGTTTCCTTCCGGCCTCCGGCGACAATTGTCTCAACTTGCCAGAACGGTTTACCTTATCGCTGGTAGCTCTTCCGCTCTTCCTCTCTCCCTCTCTCCTTCTCTTCCTCTCTTCCTCTCTCCTACTATTCCTCTCTTCCTTCTCGGGAGGGGAGAGGACGAAGGCGCGCGTCATCTTTCCTCGACTATGATCTCATAAATTACACGGCAGAGTTCCCTTGAGGAAATAATAAGCGCACGTCTCCACCGGGTGTGCCCGACGCAACGAGTGACGCGTTCCCTGCCCGAGTGCTGCCCAGTCCTTCGCTAAATGTCATCATATTTTTTAAGCACGACCGCCGTCTTAACGTATTCGGCCGCTCGCATAATGCTGCGCGCCATTTATATGTCATTTATAAATAATGCAGTCGTTTCCGTGGAAGCGGTAAAGCGAAGTCGCTAATCAGCTCCGATGATAGGGCAGTTAAAGTGGAAGCGGACGCGCTCTCGAATTCTCGGACGAAATCGAAAGAGATGACGAGAGGCTGTTCGCCGAAGCCGTCCTACCAGGAAGTCGAGTAAGGCCAAGGTAAGGTCTTGTCAGGCGTCTCGTTTGTCCCGATGTCCCTGATGGGGGCCATTGGCCACCTTCGGTCTGCACATTTGACGCGCTGGCAGGTCGCGTCATCGCTCGTGCAGGGAGTTCCTTCCTCGCCGTTCGCGTCTCGCCGAGAATCCTTCGAGGATCGGGCGTGAGCCGAGTGCCAATTCCGACAATGACACCGACGGGCCTTATCTTTGAGGTCAACTCGGGGGAATCACGGCGCGGACATCCCATGCAATCCCAAAGACCTGGCCAAGAATATTCGGCAAACCTGAACCTGACGTGCGTCGACTCGCGAAGGAAGCTTTATGGGCTCAGGAAATGTGGTAAAAAAGGCAAACTGCAGGAGAGACGGCTGGGGAAAAAGTCCGAAAGTTTGCTCAGGCTGGCGCGGCGGAACGTCGAGACGTGACTCTGCGTTCGTCGCTCCGTTCCTCCGTGACCACAACAAATTTGACCCCGTTCCTCGTGGGCGCGCGAAAAAGTCGAAAGATCTGCTCCCTGAGCTATAACAATGGAATTGGGGTATCGGGGAACGGTGAAGGAACGGGTTGGGTTTCCTAGATCGCTGGATCTCGGAGGCGGAGATAGTTTCGCAGACGGACGCGGAGGCCCGTTTTCCCCTCTTCCTCTCGATCCAGTTCGATTCGTCGCGTCCCCTCCGGTCGCGGACGTAGAGTTGGACTATCCCTACTTCGACCGGCCACCTTCGTGACAGGTCTACAGAAACGATCGTGATCCAGTCAGTGGTTGTTTGGAGCTCAGGTAGGCCGCCAGTGCTCGATCCGACATTCGTCATAGATGTCATATCGGCGCGTGTCAGAGACTATTGCGCGCCTCTCAACTCGAGCATCAGCTATTCGTGGATCGCCACCTCGTTGCCGAAGGATACCGGAGTCGCTGAACCGTCCGCGGGTCGAAGAATGGGAAAGGTAGGCAGCCGTCTTCTCTCCGAAAAATTATGTAACAGACGGATTCACCGTCTCTGGTCTGCCAATCGCTTTGCCTTGGCCTCTTTCCTTCGAATTTACGGATTAACGACGATATTAAAGAGGGCACGGATTTTCGAAGGCTCCGCTGGATTCAGAGCTGAAATTCGACTGTGATTCTCGGTGGAATGTTACGTGTTGCTTCTATCGCTGGTACTCGTGCGAGGCCGTCGTATATTACAATGGCTTTAGAACCTCTCGACTCGCTAATCCCTGAAACATTATCCCAGGAGCGTTCTCGCAATTAGCCAGCAGCTCGCGTTATCGCGTGTCCCTAATCACGGGCCTAATGTCCACCGTCTAAATGGATCCGGCACGTGACAAGTTGATGCAAGTCTCGCGACGACAATGCACTTAACGCCCACGCGAATCTCAGACGGAACGGTCGGACGATATTTCTCTTTATTGACTCGTTCCGACGCGCTTCAATTAAATATCGCGCGAGCGCGCGCGTGTGCGACAATAACTCCCATTCTCGTCCCGGTTATGCCTTCGCGACTTAACGGTATCTGTCACTTTCCCTCCGGCGGACGACAGAGGGAAAAAAAAAAACAGTGCGGCACGAACAGAATTTCAATTCGAGCAGCGTCGAGGTCCGCGCGTTCGCTCCGTTAGTTTCATTGTCCTCTAATGAGATGCGCGCCAGAACGAAGCCACCTTTGAGTCGGCGGAATTTTTTTCCCTCAAAGCATCGAATCTATCGTCTAACTCGTGCAGGCTTAACATTTTCTCTCGAACGGATCGTTGACCAGAGTAAAATTGAGATTTTACCGCGAGCAGCCTTTTCTCTCGCCATTTTGGGATCATAACGACAAAACTAGTCAAACGACTCGAAATTAGTGGCATACCGAAATTTGTGCGCGACTTGAGCTGTTGACCGAAACGAACGGACGTCGACGATTAAATTCATCGTGACGGGTTAAACGGGTGAATATTCCTGTTTCGCACCAAATTCCTCTTTCCGATCCTGGCACGAGAGAGTGCCGATGCAGACATATGATATAGACCTTGTGCAACGCGATCTAGAAGCGCACCTGTTGACACTGCCGCTCTCGACGTCGTGGGAGGAACAAAGTTAACTAATCACTTTCACCTTTTACCGCCTCGCGATAATGGCGAAACTTTGCTCCGAAACTCTGCACAAAGTGGACGAACGGTGCACTTACCGACCTTGGCACGGAGCGTAGGAAGCCACCTCTACGCCGATTAGAACCGTTCCGCTCGAAGCTCCTAGACTAGAAACTTAATCGCGGAATTGGTGTCCCGTTTGATTAGCTGAATCAATAATCCATCAATAATAATCGATCGACGTCGGAGCAGAATCTTCTCGCCCGACGGATCGTAGAGAATCGGCAAGTGTCAAGTTAATGCACATTGGCCAAGCGAGAGCTTGAATGTCAGCTTCCGTTTGCTCAATCAGACGCGCTTAGCCCTACTTCCGTTTACAGAGCGAACGGATCGGATTGGATCAGAACGGATCGGATCGGATCGGATCGGATCGGATCGGGATCCCGGCCATCCGTTTCCCTTTACCGGAGAGAGCCACCTTGCATTCGCGCGCAAGTTGGAGTTTCCCTCCAGCGAACGAATCCCATCGGCGTACTCCGTTGCGCAACATTGTTTCCACCGGCGACGATCGTAATCGCGGACAGTCAGACATGTCACGCAGGATGAATCGTTATCCTTGATTCCTTTCTCCGCTGTGGAACTACGCCGACCGAGCTCCGAGCTACTCCTCTCCTTTACGTTTCCTCACTGACAAACTTGTAAATATCAAAGCGCGCCAGCGCTCGTCGGATTACATCGAAGCGCGGCAAACGGTACGAATAATATAGTTACGCCGCGACTCGAACGTGTCAAGGATATCCTACTTGCAGCATCTACCGTCTATCAGTACGTGTGTACCGGCATGCCGACCGATATCGAGGCAGATTTGAACGTCGCTTGCCCAAGAGCCCGTAAGCGTTTCTCTCCGCTCGATCCCTGAATTCGCATTCAGGACACAACTAGGACGAGGTCCTGGCAGCCTACCTATTACGGTTCCCACTATCGAAACTGACGAATTCGGTATCCTGGACGACCTGCATCGGCACGCATCTGCATGCGGCCGCGCATACGGAGCTCGACGAGCAGACACCATTATGCCATTGACCTTGCATTATTCATGCACCTCGATTGTGCGAATGAGGAAGTTGCACAACGTTCGAAAGCACGCGCGCGCCCGTTAAAGGGATTAAGAGAGGAGCGGAGAAGTTTGAGAAGTTGCGTGCGATTTGACGGAGAAGCCGGTTTGCGTCTCTCTCCCTATCCTCCCCTCTCTCTCTCTCTCTCTCTCTCTCTTTCTGTCTCTCCCCCTCTCTCACCCTCTCTCTCCCTCTCCCTGTCGAACGTTCACGATGGCGGAGTTACGTAACGATCGAGAGTGTGTCGATCGGTGTGATGCGGGTGCCCTTCTATCCGCGTTCGTTTTTCTTCTTTCCGATCGAAAGAAAGATTCAGCCGAGACGAAAGATAGGCCGCCGCTCGAACCTCTAGCCCCGGTGTGAGAAAGTGAGAAAGTGAGAACCTACGAAGAACAATCACCGTCGCGGTCGGCGTGACGCAACGATATTTCCGCGGGGAGGGAAAGAAGAAAAAACGACAATTCGATCGAGAAAGTCCGTCGTCGCTTTCGTACGATTTTACGATTTTCTTTCTCTCTCTCTCTCTCTCTCTCTCTCTCGCTCTGACTTTCTTCGAACCTTCGCTGTTACTCGCGATCGTGAGCGAACGTGGGGAAAACGTTTTGTTTACAAATGAATTGGAATGGAAGCGCGTGGCCCGGTGCAAGCTCGAAAGGGAACAAGCAATTTGGTGACTCAACCCGTACGGCTCGGTCACGATACCTTTGGCATTGACATGTAGTTGATTCGGAGAACGGTGCCTTCGCGCCCGCGATCGATGAATAAGTCATGAACGCTCAATTAGGAATACTTAATACGCGCTGCTCCGTGTGACATAATCCGCAGCCGACGCTACCTAAGCCCAGGCCACGATTATTACGCCGCTGCCCGCCAGTTTTATTATAAGAATCGGCCCGTTACACTTGCGCGCCTCCGGGAACAAAATTACATCGAAAAGTCTGCGTGTCGTTTCGGTCCCATGAATAATTGATGAGCGCCGTCGTCGGAGAGGCTAAGAGCATCGCTCGCGCTTCGTCTGAGCAAATGTTTGGACACGAGGGCAGTATCGAAATGATCAAAAATTTCATTGCTCCCATCTAAAAATATATATACATATAAATATGGATTTAGGTTTAGGTATATATCTGAGCAAATGTTTGGACACGAGGGCAGTATAGAAATTATCAAAAATTTTATTGCTCCCATCTAAATATATATATATATATATATAGATATAATATATAGATGTATACATATCATACTATATATATATATATATATATATATATATTTAGATTATGTATATACATATCGGTGAGCTCAATTAGATATCGTCGTCTCGGACGGAAACTTTGTTGTGCGAGACGGGCGGGGAAAGTCGGGGGACGGATGCGGTGGAAGAAGGAGGTGGGAGAAAGAGGTGGAAAATGAGGTGACATCCGGAAGCCGGTGAGGGCGTCTGGTTGTCTGGGAGAGCCGACCGTAACCACCGGTATTACGTCTGACATTAGAAATGATTGTGGAGCTGCTAAACCGGCTTCTTCGTACGTGATAGAACGCAGTAATCGCACCGGGCTCGCAGGCGGTCCGATAAAATGCCTCAAGAAAGTACTCGTACATGAGTGCCGATGGAGTCCCATGAAATAACGCCTCCCATTAAACTTCGGACGGCCGATCGTAGTAATAATTGTCGCACGTAAATTCCTCCCTCCCGTCGGCCGAGTACGATTCTCGAGCGAATCTAATTTTTCGAGCGACGAAAGAGGGGAGGCTGGCGGTTCGGAGAGGGGGGGGGGGGGGGTCAAGGAATTTAATTATCGCTCGGCGCATTTCCCAGTCGGGCAAGGGCGGGACGAGAGACGAATATTCGTTCGAACAATTATGCGGCACAGAATGCCGCGGGGGAAGAATGTAATACAATGGCGCGGTAAGGTCGTAGGTGAGGCAAGAGAGGGTCGCGGCGTTCTTCGGCAAAGCGTTAGGAGGATAATAGACGCGATTAGGCCGCGAAAGGCAACTCGCTGAACACACGACGCGTCTACACGCCGACACGCGTGTTACCAACCGCAACAGTCCTATATGCCTCCCTCCATTCAATTGGCTGAGAACTGCCTCCATTGTTTCGCGGTTCCTCGAGCGGAACAATTTTTTTTCCCGTCCCCGACGATCGTCTCGCGGACAGTTAAGCTGAAATAATTGGTGTGGCTCGCTTTTTTCTTTGCTCGGAAATCGCTTCTTTGCGCGCAATTTGCCGACGCCGATGCCCGGTTACTCCGGACGGCGTACGTCCGTCCGGCTACGAAAGACAATGGGAACGTGTTTATTACGTAGTCGACTCGCGGATGCAACTCCGTGCACGTGCGCAGAGTTCACGGCACAATTTACAGAAGCGTCACGTGTCGTTACGGGGCGTTAGAAAGCGTCCTTGTCATCGGCAGCACCTGAGCAGACCTTTTTCTCTCCCGGGATAGTACCTAGCTCGTTAAATTACGTCCGCGTCCTCGATCGCTATGGCGTCTCTATTTCGGAAGGTGGAACCGTATCTGATTGGCGGCCGGCGGTCGCACTCTGTTACAGGAAGGGAAGCAGAATCCTGCGTTCATCGGCGACGATGGCCGCGAGAACGATCTGCGGAAGGCGAGCAAGGCCGGAGCCGAAGGCAAGGATAACGAAGCGTTCGCCTTCGATTATGGGGTTCAGGACACGAGGAAGGTCCCTCTGTCGCTGTCGCTGCCGGAAGAAATGGTAAATTGAATGGCTCGAGGCCGGGAAGATGTGGGCAGAGGTGGAGAGAGGTGGAGAGAGGTGGAGAGAGGTGGAGAGATGCGAGGAGTGGGATTACGTATTTACGTGAATTATTGCAGTCGATCGCCGATCAGGGCCATCCCGAAAGGGCGACGTGGGGCAATAGCCTCGAGTTCCTCATGTCCTGCATCGCCATGTCCATCGGCCTCGGGAACGTTTGGCGATTTCCGTTCACGGCCTACGAGAACGGCGGCGGCGCCTTCTTGATACCTTACATAATCGTCCTCTTCGTCGTCGGCAAGCCATTTTATTATCTGGAAATGATAATGGGTCAGTTCACGAGCAGATCCTCCGTGAAAATGTGGTCGGCAGGTGGGTCCTCTTGATCTTTGCTTTGGGAGAGACGGCAAGGGAAAGATGGAAAGGATGAAAGGAACGAAAGGCTAACTGACCTTTGCCCAATTCGACAGTACCCGCTTTTCGAGGCGTCGGCTGGGCTCAAATGTTCTCCATGATAGCGGTCGGTACTTATTACTGCTCCTTGATGTCCGTCACCCTCTACTATTTGATCGGAAGCTTTCAATCGCAACTGCCTTGGTCGACCTGCCTCCCGGAGTGGGGCGACACCTGCGTAGATTCGAGAAAATCGGAAAATGGGAATATCACCGTCGGCGCGGCCAGAAGAAGTTCAGCGGAGCTATACTTTACGTGAGTAACCCTTGTTTTCGAACCGCACCTGACTTACGTCGTACGCGTGCATAATCAGTCTGTTCCGAGATTGTTTACGTTCCGCAATGACGCGGCAGGTAGTTTATCGGCTATTAGCGAATCTCTATACAGCAGCGAGTCTGACTGTATCCAGGCAATTAGACATGACATTTACGTCCAATGTGTTACATCCTCTCCCTTTCGAAACACGTTCATCATTATCGGGCGTAATTTCCAATGACACGGACGATCACGGCGAGTCTCATTAAGATTTATGAATTACATATTGTGCGGATATGAGAAAACTTGGAACGCAATCGTATGTCCTTACCCGCTCCTATGTGAGCTTCGCAATCCGATTGGCAAAATAACTTGCGATTAAGGTGGGGCTTATTGAGCGAGCGTAAGCATAAATCGTGGCAACACAGGAAGACGGTACTGAAGGAGAAAGCGGACATCAACGATGGCCTAGGACTGCCAGATTGGAGGCTGACACTTTGCCTCCTGGTCGCCTGGGGTTGCATCGCCGCAGTGTTGGCGCGCGGTGTCAAGAGTTCCGGCAAGGCAGCCTACTTCCTGGCCATATTCCCGTACATCATCATGCTCTCGCTGCTGGTCAGAGCCGTCACCCTCGAGGGTGCCGTGAACGGCATCATCTTCTTCGTCAAGCCCAACTGGGAGAAGCTGTTCGAGCCGAAAGTCTGGTACGCTGCTGTCACACAGTGCTTCTTTTCGCTGTCGGTCTGCTTCGGTGGCGTCGTCATGTACTCCTCCTACAACGACTTTAAACACAATATCTACAGGTTATTCTTTGCATTTCTCATTCTCTCCAACCTTCATCCTCCCACGATCGTCCTTACGCCTAGCGAACGGGGTGTGGACGAAGGTGATCCGGTTCTCGGCTCGCCAGGATGCTAATGACGCTCTTATCTTGTCGCAGAGACGTGATAGTCGTCACCACGCTGGACACCTTTACCAGCATGATGGCCGGATTGACGATATTCGGGATACTTGGCAATCTGGCCCACGAAATGGGAACGGACGATATCACGAACGTGGTGAGAGGCGGCACTGGGCTGGCGTTCGTCTCTTATCCGGACGCGATCGCCAAGTTCACTGTTCTCCCGCAGGTGAGGACAGTCACTTTCCACGATTATTTTTTTTCCGCTTCTCTTTCCCATTCTTTTTCCCATTCTTTTTCCCATTCTTTTTCCGCTCCTATTCGACGCCGGTCGAATACTCTCACGCCATTGGCGTTGGACTGACGACATCGGGCTCGTTATCCCGTCATTCCGATCTGGTCAATTGAGTAAAAAGAACAGTCGCACACCTTTCCTCGCGCACTCAAGGCGATCGACTTTTTCACACCGATCGAATTACGCTACTCTTTTCCCGAGAAAAACGTGCGAGAATTCGATGGCAGCGCGAATAGGTCTGTCGATCCCGCCTGTCGGCTAATCTAATTAATCCGTTATCCGCTATCGTCGACCGTTCTACGTTATAGAGAAGCGGCACTTGACAGTCGTTAGTTTCGCTACCGGGAATATCGCGTGATAAGACGATAAGCTTGCCGAGATAGTTGTGTTGTCGCAGTTGATTGAACCGTACCTTAAACGTAAGCGTATACGGTGCGAGTCAAAAAGTATACTATTGTTTCAGTTGTTCTCCGTTCTCTTCTTCCTGATGCTCTACGTCCTCGGGATTGGCAGTGCCATTGCTCTCGCCGGGGGTATAATCAGTATCATTAGCGACCAATTTCCGACGTGGAAGCATTGGCACGTCGTGGTTGGCACGGCTCTCTTCGGCTTCTGCGTCGGCACTGTTTACTGTACGCCGGTAAGTGAAAGAAATGTAAATAAGAATGACGGGCTCATTCAACGTGTCATTCAGCGTCTCATTCATCTTCGCCTTTCAGGGTGGACAATTCGTGCTAGGACTCGTCGATTATTACGCTGGTTCGTTCATCGTTTTCGTCCTAGCGACGTTAGAGGTGACCGGCGTGTTCTGGGTGTACGGATTAGAAAATTTCTTGGACGACGTCGAATACATGCTGGAGAGGAGACCGTCCATTTATTGGCGGCTTTGCTGGGCCATCGTGACACCCGTCTTACTCGCTGCGATTCTTATCTATACAATTATTAGCCTTACGCCACTGACTTATGCCGGAATTTATTATCCGCAAAGCGCATACGGTAATTCAATCGCCGCAAGTCCTTCTAATCTCTCCTGACTCAGCCTCGCCTACTATTTTACGTTCTAATTGTTTCCAGCCGCTGGATGGACGCTTCTGGCGTTCGGTGCGCTCCAGATTCCCTTCTGGATGACGTATACAATAATAACGAAGAAGCACTTAGGCATGCCTGAAGTGAGTAGTTCAGACTCGTTTCTACAAACTCAACATTTCTGCAGAGACTGTTTTAACGTTGAATATTCTGTCTCCAGATGATCAAGAATGCCTTCAGGCCATCGACGGAGTGGGGTCCAAAGAATCCCAGGGAGCTGGCTTCCTGGCGAGAATTTAAGGAGACGATGCGGAAAAAGCGTGAGAAGCGCAGCTGCTCGCGCATCAAGCAATTCATCTACATCATCCTCTGCTGGGAGGACAAGCTCGTCTAACGAGAGGGAGAATTCGTTGAAAGTAACATTTCGCGTCAATTCGATTCCTCCGCTCCGGAGGAATAAGCAATTGGGAATCGGATGTTGTCAACGATCAGCGAGATCAGGTAATCGAAGTCCGCTGATCGCTGGGAAGATCCTTCCGTAACTTGCCGTCCTTGTATATAGTTCGTACCTGCGTAGACCGTAGCCTCTTAGCACGTTTAACTTAATTGCCAGCGAGAACAATTGTCGCGACACCGTAGATTTCAGTATTAGTACTTGATAGAATGAATGATATGAGACGAGTGATTGAACGAGTGAGAGCCATGAGAGAGAACCAGTCGAGAAAGTGACAAGGAGGAAGAGAATTTCTGTGATCAATTTCTGCATTCTTTCCGCTTCGCGACGAACAAAACGAAACTAACTGCTGAGACGATGAGAGCTACTATTACTGTCAGTAGAGTCAGCTGCACCGTTTATCTCGAGTGCCGATGCATGTCACGACTATGTGACTATATGCCGATCCACTATCGTCAAAGTACTTCAGCTCTATTTATTTATTAACGGCTCGCATGCCGTTATCGAATAGGCGTATATTGCTATTGTTCGGCGTACGAGTCTGCGCGAGCGCGAAAGGCGTAAGCGTTCGTTAGCGTCTTTTTTTTTTTTAACGAGCATAAACGTAAAAACGTGACTCAGACGGAATTGCGTGAGCGAGCAATGGGCGGTTTAACCTTCCTAGAATTTCATGAGATCCGTCCTGTGTTCCGTGAGATGATCTCAGACAATTCCCCATCACGTTAGTTCCGGTCATAATCCGCCATAGTTGATGTAGTTCCAGTCTTCTGCTAATCCCTCTTCCTCGCCCCGTTCATCGGGTACGTCGATAATGTCTTCCACGTCCTTTCGTAAGGAGAACATTTTTGGCCGTTCAAACGTATTCGATTATTACACAATCCATCCGCCGCGTCGCGCGGATGCGCGATGAGCGAATAAAGAGACGTATCGAAAGAATAAATCGCATCGTTTTACCCTCATCTTGAGCCTCTCCCTCTCGATCCTCAGCTCCAAGTCCAGCTCCCGTTGCCTGGCATTCCGCTCCTCGCATATCTTTTACGCAAAAATTCATCTTAACTCCACACGCCTCCACCCTTATATAGGTACGTTACTCGGCACCGTCTAGCAAACCATTGACGAACTTTGTAATTCAGCAACCAGTGGCCGAGGTACTCTACCGGATCGAACGGTTTCTTCATCACGATCTCGCGCAGCGCATCCTTCAGCGCTCGTCTGAAGTAGCTCTTCAGGTACAGACTCTCAGGGGACAGATATTCGTCCGACTCTGCGGAGACGCAGGAGACGCTGCTTTCGCTCGGGCCCAGCATGTCACGCTCGGCTAGCAAGCTCTTCATCAACTCCTCGATCTCCTCATCGGTGAAGCCTAACGCCCGCAACAGTCTGAAATTAATTGGCCGCCCCGTAATTGGCAAACTGTTGCAACGCGTCGTTCGATCGTCGTTTCTCCAATCTGGCGTCTCCGCACTTAAAACTAAAAAGGGGCCTAGGTCGATTCGACGGTCTCGATCGACACGTCTGTATTCACGCTTCGTTTCGCGGCCTACCTTTGTCGTCGTCTCACCTGATGTATTCATCCGTCAGCCCGTTGGCCAGCAGCTCCTTAATGAGACTTTCGCTGAGGCCTTTAGCCCGCAAAAGTTGGCTGAACGTCTTTCGCGGCGCTGCTTTTTCACCGAGTTTCTCCGCTCCCCCCTCCCCCTCCCCGTCCTCCTTCCGCTTGCCTCTCATCATCGCCTTTGAGATCATGTCGCCGCTGATCTTCAGCTCCTTCAACGTTCGAAGGCCTTCTTCGCTCACCTCGTCTTTGCCCTCGCGCAGCGTGTCCAAGTCCGATCGCTTCATGCCCGTCTTCTTCAGCGTGCTGTCCAGCTTCTCTCTCGTCTTCTCATCCTGCTCGCCATCGGCGACCAGTGAAATCGAGGAGAGCAAAAGCTCTCGCAACTCTGCCTTCGTGTAGGCGCCCGTAACGGTTACACGATCGCCGACCTTCTCCACCAACACGTTCTCCAGCTTCCCAACTCTCCCCGTGCAAGCACCTTTCTTCATCATCGTTTGCCTATTTAAGTTGGTTAATGGACTATTGCGCGTCAACCGGCAATTTTACGCGACCTCGTCGGCCTGAAGTTGCTAAATGGTCAATTGTCTCGAGGCGCCAGATCAATACGATTCGGTCACTGTACGACTATCAACGGAAACTTCGGCAAGGTGTCATTGGACGAAAGTGTTCCAGTAATCTTGAGATACGATCGAACGTACGCCGGCTCTCGTACATTGTCTTCTGTGTTAAATGCACGTGTTATCTTATTGACAGTGAACGCCGCCTGTTTCGCGCGTAATCTGTCGCGTCAGGCCGTATAGGAAAGCGGTAAAACACGGGGCCACTCCTCCTCTCGCCTTAGTCCTTCATGGATCACCCATCCGGTAGTCTAACAAGTGTCTCCGCTAAAATGTCGACTCGGTCGGACCGGCTGCGCGCAACGTGATCGAATTTAAATTCTTTTATCAGTCAAAGCAAAGAGTACGCGAGTAATCGACGCGTGTATCGGACGAAATTTTAAAATACCGTTCTCCCCGCACATCAATTGTTAAGGGACAATTGGCTTATGACAGCTAACACGGCGTTGTATATAGCGTGAATTTTTTCTTCTTTCGGCTCTTTGTACTTCACGCTGGCATTGAAGACGCTTGGCACATGAACAAAACGGTACGCATTACTATATTTTTTTTTACTGCTTAGACAACGGTTGCGAAATAGTCTCGCTGTGTATTTGGAAAAATTTGCCCAGCTGGCTACTGGAAACTAGTCGTTATAACACGAATTCCAACCGAAGCCACGTATCGCATAGTTCCGATCCGCGTTCGATTAAGCGGCAATCGTGCTTCAAGAATGAGTCGTTTATCTGCTAATTCGCTTCAAATCTAATCGACGTAAATCGTTTGAGCAGCTTCGGTGAGTCAGGGGCACGCAAGGTATAGGTTTCTAAATCCTTTGACGACTATTATTCTCCCAGTGGCCTCAATAGGCGTTCAGATACGAATCGCGTTTCGATCGCGGTACGATCGGGTCCGATGGGGTAGGCAGGCAATGATAAAAGGCGACGGTGCTATAAAGATAACGCCATTGGTACGCCGGTTACCGCGACGTGTGGCAATACGATCCTATTACCCATAAAAAAATGCGGCGAGAAAATTCGCCACGCCCACGCAAAGGTTTTGCGCGACGAGCGCGGAACAGAAGAGTCCCGCTTACGTAATACGCGATGCAAGCACTCGCTTGTACGTCGATATGATCCGAACCGTTTTCCCGGCCGCGTAATTATGTAAAGCTTTTTCTGTCGTTCGCAGTCGGAAACGGCAGGGAATGGCATCGCGAACGAGGCCTTCGCCATCGACGAGACGCCGGCGAGCAGCGCTGTCAATATATCCGTCACTTCCGGGAAAGAGGAGCAGGTAAACCATTTTTTTTGCGCTCGCAATAGTCGCACGGGACTTCCCACGGCTACGAATGAGAAACTCGCTTACGATCGCAGAGCACCGAGCATCGTCAACAATGGGGAAGCGACAAGGAGTTTTTGCTGTCATGTGTGGCAATGTCGGTGGGACTCGGGAACATTTGGAGGTTTCCGTTCACCGCCTACGAAAACGGGGGTGGCGCCTTTCTCATCCCTTACATTCTGATTCTGCTGGTAATCGGGAAGCCGATCTACTTGCTCGAAATGGTGCTGGGCCAATTTTCGAGTCAGTCGGCCATCAAAATTTGGAACCTGTCACCTGCCTTCCGAGGTACGGTATTCTTCTGCTCGTCGGTCGTGCATTTGACTGATGGTGAGTCATGCCTTGTGTCTAGGTATCGGAATAGCACAGTTCATACCTCTGGTAGCGCTTGCCTCCTACTACTGCTCTCTAATGGCACTGACGATCTTCTACCTCGTCTCGAGTTTCCAATCGGAGCTGCCCTGGGGCAAGTGTCGGAAGGAATGGGGTGAATTCTGTGTAGACTCTCAGGCGGGAAGTGTCTCGCCGAACGTTTCGGCGAACTCCAACTATTCGAGCTCGGCAGAATTATTCTTTTAGTAAGTTTCAAGCTATCGTTGTTCTCTCGTTTATAAGCCACCTCTTGTAAGAATGGTGGAGAATGTAAGGATTACGTAGTAGGGAGGTTCTTCGCGAGACGGCAGACATCAACGATGGAATCGGACTTCCCGACTGGCGTCTGACAATCTGCCTCTTCGTAAGTTGGGTCACTGTGTTCATCATAGTGTTGCGTGGCGTCAGGAGTTCCGGGAAAGCCGCTTACTTCCTGGCTATATTTCCTTATGTCGTACTCATCATACTGCTCGGAAAAGCTGTCACGCTCGAAGGTGCCGGCAACGGCATTCTGTACTTCATTACGCCGGAGTGGGAAAAGCTGTGGACTGCCAAAGTCTGGTACAATGCCGTTGCGCAATGTTTCTTCTCGCTGACAGTTTGCTTCGGTGCCGTTGTCATGTTCGCCTCCCACAACAAGTTCGATCATGACATTTACAGGTAAGTGAGTCGCGATCGACACAGCAAGGATTGCAGCTAAAAAATGTTCTGATACAAAACGCAATTCTGGTAGAGATGCCATGATCGTGACGACTCTCGACACGTTCACGAGCTTATTGGCCGGATGTACAATATTTGGAATCCTTGGGAATCTCAGCCATGTCCTTGGCCAAGAAGATGTGGGAGCGGTCGTACGAGGTGGCACTGGACTGGCATTTATATCTTACCCGGAGACAATAGTTAAATTTCCTTGGGTTCCGCAGCTGTTCGCCGTTCTATTCTTCGTCATGATATTCGTCCTCGGAATAGGAAGCGAAGTCGGACTCGTCTCCAGCATCATATCTATCGTCAGCGATCAGTTCCCTTCTTGGAAGCAGTGGCACATCACCGTCGGCGTCTGCTGCATAGAATTCCTGATCGGACTAATTTACGTCACGCCGGTAATTGATTGAAATTTCATGCAGTTACTCCGTGCGATGTGACAAATGTGATATTTAACAGGGTGGCCAATTCATGGTGACATTCGTCGACTTCTACGCGACATCATTTATCGCCTTGGTGCCAGCTGCATTCGAAATGATCGCTATTAGCTGGGGCTACGGCATCAATAATTTCCTAAACGACATCGAATTTATGATAAAGAGGAGATTGTCTATATTCTGGAAAATCTGCTGGTGCATCCTGACGCCAGGAATCATACTAGTCATATTTATTTATAGTATGGTCAATCTAAACTTGCTGACGTACAATGGAATATATTATCCCGACGCGGCGTACAGTGAGTAGCAAATTTTTCATTGCAAATGTTATCTTTAGTCAAAAAAGTATTTCTAATTTTTTTAATTCTACTCACAGTCATTGGGTGGATCCTTTTCTCCATCGCTGTGGTTCAGATTCCTTTATGGATTTGCATAGCTATGTACAAGAAGAGGAAATTGCCATTCCAAGAGGTAAGCAAAAAAAAAAAATATTGCCAGAATTGAAGCTAATTCTGATACTGACAATTATTTTATGTGATAGATGATATTTGGAGCGTTCGAACCATCGAAGAAGTGGGGACCTATGAACAGTGAAATTCGAAGGCAGTGGATCGAATTTAAGGACTATCGGAAGAAACTTCAACAGGAAGAAGATCAGAACGGAGGATGGTTCAACCGTGTATTCCGTTGATTCAGAAATTTCGTAAATTCAAGACTGTATGGAAACCTTTACAGGATCGATTAGCTAACGTATTAAGAACTTAATAGATTAGCTATTCGATGCGAGAACCCCGATTAGTCGCCTTTTACGACAAGCAGGGGATGCTATGGGTGTATTCTTAGCCCCGACCCATAGGGGGTGCAAGTGTCAGCATTCTAGTCTGTGGAATATTTACCGCTAACCTTGTCCGCTTCGAAGTAACGCACGTGGAACATAATTTACGCAGATTCACCCGATGTAGATGATCATATTTCATAATTGAATCGATACGATATCATTTATCATGGATATCATAATAATATGACGCAATTAATAAGCTCATCGATTAAATCAATGCACATAAGCACCGAGACAGCATGACTAATTGTGAATATGCTTATCGGATAGAAGTAAAGTGTAAAGTCTGTAAAAAAGAAAATACTAAAAATAAAGTCTGTACATATCGATAACACGAGCGAAGAATAAGACGAGTCGTTGAATGATAGTCCCATCCCTAATTTCTATTTCCGACAAAAAAGGTGAAAATTCTAGGATATTCAAGATGTCAGGCTACGATCAAATATCAAAGTTGCTATCATCTTATCGTCGGAGCTCGAGGGGGAGGCAGAGTGTCGCTGTCGATTATATAAAAGCATACCCGCGATAACGGCCGTGTCAATTGGCACGAAAATTCGTTAGAAGCGTTAACCACTTGTGTTGTCCGCAAGATAACATTCGTTTAAGGAAGATCTGCTCTTCCGCTTCGTTGCGCGCGATTCTATTTTTCCGTAATCTGGAATCTTGAAAAACATGCAACAGGAAACGGTGAGTGAGCGTGCAAGTGTGTGTGTGTGGGTAGAGACGTGACCGTGTGTGTTTTATGAACTCTGCGCGGGTGAAAATGGAAATGAAGCTGACGGAACTCGTCTTACCGTACTTTACGACGCTCTGTCGAACGAGAGTGCAACGAAAAATGCAACTCGCGTAATCGGGCACGCAAAGAATGGAGGGGAACAGATTAAATTATCGCTCCACGTACAATTTACCTTTAACTGCCATATTTGCCACGGATCGTTGTCCTTCGCCCGAGGACACGCCACCTTGATTACTTAATTGGTTACTTTCCAATTGCGAAGATCGAAATCGCGGCGGTTGGAAATTCTCGAGTTAGAATACAATAGCCGCGACAATCAGTCGCGTATTTTGACCCAAGGATAGTAACTCCTAGCGTCGAGTAATAAACATTTCAGAAACGAAAAGATATCCGACCGATGACGCTCGATATCGTAAGCGCCCGGGGTTCAACGAAGGAAAAAAGCTTCTTCTCCTCTCTTCGCGCCAGAAATCCGTTTACGATGCCGACGATAAACGGCCGATAACAATAAGCGGAATACATACAGAGTCGGCGGCAAACTATTGCGGAAGGACTCGGGCGTCGAAAAAACAACGGGTTGCGATCGGGGTAGATATAATTAGACCTTTGATTCTTCGGCAGAAAAATGAAGGGCAGAAAGGCTACGATAATCAGGCTTACGAGCAAGACGACCTTGCCGTCAGGAGAAGGTCGAGCTGCTGCACGGACCCGAAGAAATCGATTGTGCGAGACTTGGAGCAAGGAGAGGCTGAGAAACATGCGACCTGGGGCAACAGCATCGAATTTTTGATGTCTTGCATCGCAGTCTCCGTGGGATTCGGGAATATCTGGAGATTTCCCTTCACCGCTTACAACAATGGAGGGGGAGCGTTTCTCATCCCTTACATTATCCTCCTCTTTCTGGTAGGGAAGCCATTTTACTTCCTCGAGATGATCATCGGACAGTTCTCCGGCAGCTCGTCCACCAAAGTGTGGACTTTGTCGCCGGCCTTCGGCGGTGAGTAAAGTAATCGAATTGCAATGTTGCATCATTATCGTCAGCCTTTTTTTCTCCAATGTTCTCACTGATTAGGTGTTGGATGGGCACAATTCTTCTCGACCGTTGCACTCGTCACTTACTACAGCTCCTTGATGTCTCTGACGCTCTATTACCTGATCGCATCGTTTTCCGCTGAGCTGCCCTGGGGAAAGTGTCAGCCTGAATGGGGGGAGAACTGTATGAATTCGGACAACAAAGTAACCGACGAATCATTGAATGCGAGTTTCTTCAGGGCCGCCCCGCACATGAGCAGTTCAGCTGAACTTTTCTTCACGTACGTTTTCCACGCGTTGCTCAGAGAACATGGAGAAGATTGAATTTAATTTATGCTGAGAAATAACGTAAGATCCGAACGATTACAGGAAAGTCGTGTTACACGAGAAGGAAAGTATCGACGACGGCATTGGCTTTCCAGACTGGAAACTGACCCTCTGCCTGCTCGGGAGCTGGATAGCAATTTGCTTGGTGCTATCGCAGGGTGTGAAGAGTTCGGGGAAAGCGTCCTACTTCCTGGCAATCTTCCCTTACGTCGTCCTGATAACCTTACTGATCCGTGCCGTGACGCTGGAAGGTGCGGCCAAGGGAATTCTCTTCTTCATAACGCCAAAATGGTCAAAGTTACTGGACCCGACGGTCTGGTACGCTGCCGTCACTCAATGCTTCTTCTCTCTCTCCGTCTGTTTCGGCGCCATCATCACCTACTCCTCTCACAACGACTTCAAGCACAACATCTACAGGTAGGACATACGATCCTTCTCTACGTTTCCCTATTATGTAATTTTATAATTAATTAAAATTACGCTTTGGCGCCTCTTACACCCAAGTTTACCCAACGACCGCACGACATGTGCTCGGAATGCGTTTGAATCCTGTTTGAAGTGCGCGATAACTGCGATTACATGCGAGCGCAGTTATACATTTGTTTAGAAGAGTGCAGATAGCGTTGCAATTTCTGCCCGCATCGACACTTTGGAAAATGATATCGGATTATTACTATCATTTTTTCCACGTGTCTACTTTAGAGATGCTATGATCGTGACCACGTTGGACACGGTGACAAGCTTAATCGCTGGCTGTACGATTTTTGGCATTCTGGGGAATCTCGCGCACGAAATGGGCGTCGATGAGATCGACACTGTTGTCAGATCCGACGCGGGCCTCGCCTTTGTATCTTACCCGGATGCTATCGCGAAGTTTACCTTTGTCCCGCAGGTAAGAGAATTCTACGCAACAGCGGATTCGGATTACGGGAGTAAATAATTTTTTTCACTGTGCACAGCTCTTTGCCTTCCTCTTCTTCATCATGATGTTCGTCCTGGGCGTTGGCAGCGGGGTTGGCATGACGTCCAGCATTGTGACGGTCGTAAACGAACTGTATCCTAAGCTGAAAACTTGGCAAGTCGTCATACCAGCATCCGTCGTCGGATTCTGTCTGGGCACTGCTTACATTACGCCGGTGAGTAAATTGAAGATGGAGCAAGATGACGCAATAGATATCAGTAAAAGAATGAAACTGAACGCAACGCGTAATAGGCCTACTAATCAAATTGATCGTTGAATTAGATAAGGTAGGGTTGGGGGTCCTTGTTCAAGAACAAACACTCGACTTCTCCTAATCAATCGGATCTAGACCGATGGCAGCGAACCATCGCCACACTTTCAACGTTTGCGTCGCAATTATTATAAACAAACGGGCTCGTTATTTTTGGGGAAGAGATAAAAAAATTGTAAACAATTCGTAAGTGGCAATTTTTTTAATTACGATATTGTCGAGTGTATCGAAATTAAGAGTGGATATTCTAATTGCCCAATGGTATCTCATTACTGACCGAATTTACTGAAAACCGAGATAGCATTCCTCAAACGGATCAGTATCACTAATTTTCGTCTACTCATTTAGTAGACACCTATTCCTATCGCATTTAAATAACACGGACTGTCCGCTGCGTATCGATACGTATCGTTTCCGGTTTGATTAAATGAGTGTAACATTCATTTGGAACGTGATTATAAGGAAAATGATTACTCATTGTACAGGGTGGCCAATTCGTTCTCACCTTAGTGGATTACTATGGGACATCCTTCGTTGTATTCATCCTGGCGTCCTTCGAAATAATTGGCGTGGTATGGGTGTACGGTAAGTTCTTCGAAATTATTGTAAAATACCGAGACAAGGCCTGAAACAGTGTTCATTAAATATACGCGCAAATTAAAGGTTTGGAAAACTTTTTGGATGACATCGAATTCATGTTGGACATGAAGCCAAGTATTTACTGGAGGTTATGCTGGTTCATCGTAACGCCAGTTCTGCTGATAGCAATATTCTTCTACATGGTGATCACGCTCCAACCGCTGACTTACAGTGGACGACCCTTCCCATCCGTTGCACACGCTGCCGGATGGATAATTCTATGTCTAGGCGTTGGACAAATTCCACTTTGGATGGGCATAGCAGTGTGGAAAAAGAAACGATATCCTACGATGCAGGTACAGTTTTCATTTTGAACAAGAAAAACTACCGCTAAATGAGTAGCAGCGACAGCCCTTAATTTATTTTTGATACAGATGATTAGACGAGCCTTCCGACCAGCATCGAATTGGGGTCCACGAAATGTGGAGCATAGGAAGCAGTGGCAGGCATTCAAGGAAGAGAAGGCTAAGCAGAAGAAACTGAGAACTCAACCTGCTTGGATACAAACACTCTACATTCTATTTAACATGGAACCGAAGTAAACAGTATAATGGATCCATATGTATACTTGTGAACGTAACAAAGTGACTGAGTGCGGTGTATACAAAGTACAATGATATTCTAATTCTTAGGCATATGACAAATTTTAGCTACCTTTAGGCTAAAGTGAATTTTCCTTTACGATTGCGCACTTACAATGGAAAATATTTATTAAAAGACTAGCTATAATACAATATATAACGGTGAGAAAGTCAGTTATCGTCCGATCGTTTATCGGTCAGTCAAAATTGATAAATGTACAGTGGGAAAAAGACTGAAGCGTAGATCGGACGATAAACCGACTGTATTAATACTGTTCTCCCCAATCTCTGCAATACACCGAGGAACGTATCGTCCGCTGCTTCCAGGAATTTGTTGTTAACACAGTTGGAAACTATTTCGCGCAGCGAATTTATGTGTTAACCATGTCCAAAGATCACAGTCAATAGCTTCGAGCGTTTCGTTTGTTCGCCAGCTTCCAATCTTCTGAGCCTCTTTGATTCCTTGAAGTCCTTCCACTCCTTGTACTTTTTCGGATCCTTCGGACCCCAGTCGTCCCTTGGCTTCAATATCTAATCACGCAGAGTACGACAAAATGACAGGTCTTCCCTTCCATCGTACTTACTTATATATAACCATGACGATTGAGGAATAATTGCTACTAAGATTTGTAAATAAATAAAGCATTTCTATGAAGATACAGCAATAAATACTTACATCCAAGCATGGTTTGTCTTTATTCTGCCACCTGGTAACAATTATCCAAATGGGAAGCTGGATCACTCCTAGGACTAGCAAAATCCAGCCTGCAGCTGTGAAAGCAAAATAAATATTTGTTCCTAAATTTGGGATTTGAGGCTCTCGCGGCCATTATTACTGAAAGTATTAGTTCCTAAACATTGTCATATAATCCACTGCAAAACGTAAAACTTAGCATAGCCGTACCATAGGCCGAAGTTGGATAATATTCATCGTTGTACATTAAGGGCTCCATGCTGAACAGAAAATAAATCAGAATCGTAAAGAGAGTCAACGGAGTGAGTAGACCCCAACAGAATCGCCAGTAGAAGGAAGGTCGTATTCCGACCATGAACTCTATGTCGTCCATAAAGTTGTCAACGCCGTAAACCCAGGATATGGCGATCACCTCGAAGCACGCGAGGAAGACAATGATGAAAGTCCCGCCGAAGTAATCGACCAAGTTGAGAATGTATTGTCCCCCCTGCGGGTAAGAACGTAATAAAACAATTGGGATATTGAGCAGATAGGCATCTACATAGGTCGCATAATGGACTGTTGTCCTATCGGTGTAGAGATTGAGCGACGCGTGACGTTGGTACACCGTCGATAATTACACGAATAATAACAAGGCAAATACGGCTATCGACTACGAATCAATAACGCGCCAATTGTAAATATGTATCGGAACAGGGACGTAATCTGTATTCGCAGCAAATTAATACGGAAAACTTTACCGGCGTACAGTAGGTGATGCCCACGAGAAATCCTGCGAAGCAGACACCCGCGGCCACTTTCCACTGCTTCAGACCGGGAAACTGATCCTTGATGACGCTCATCACCACGCTGGTAAATGCGACCGATGTGCCGATTCCCAATACGAACAGCATTAGGAAAAAGAGGACGGCGAACAGTTGCGGTATGACATCGAACTTGGCCAAGGCTTCGGGATAAGAGATGAAGGCCAGGCCGGTTCCCGCACGGACGACAGTTTCGATGTCATCGCTGCCTAATTCGTGTGCCAGATTGCCCAGGATTCCAAAAATCGTCGCTCCTGCCATCAGGCTGGTGAACAGATCCATCGTCGTAACGATCGTACAGTCTCTGCAACGAGAGTCAGTCCAAGTATTTTGGCTTCGAAGCGATAAGGATTATTGTCTTTCTGTGAAAACAGGAGATGTGACGTTTCTTACCTTGACACTTTATGGTCAAAGTTGTTATAGGAGGAGTACATGGTCACGCCTCCGAAGCAAACACCGAGAGAGAAGAAGGACTGTGTGACGGCGGCGTACCAAACGGCTGGATCAAAGATCTTGTTCCAGGTTGGCTTGAACAGAAAGATAATCCCGTCCACGGCTCCCTCGAGGGTGACGGCTCTTACTAGAAGACTGATCATTATTAGGTAGGGGAAGATAGCCAAGAAGTAAGCTGCTTTTCCTGTACTTTGAACTCCCTTGGCGATGACTGCGAAAACAGCGACCCAGCTGACAAGGAGGGCAAGGACTAATTGCCAGGATGGAGTCCCTAGACCGTTCTCAATGCTCGTTTCGTCGAGAACCGCTTTCCTACGAATAATTTCAATTCTATATTCGATTCTAACGGCTGATTAAGAAGCGTTGCTACTGATAAAGCGACAATTACAGGAAGTACATCTCGGCCGAGCTGCTTCTAGTCCCGTTCTTCATTTCGTTCGCGGCTGCTCTGCTGTCGAAGCAGGTGTCACCCCATTCCGGCTGACAGGTGGCCCACGGGAGCGGAGATTGAAAGCTGGTTACCATGTAGTGAACTGTCAAGGCCATCAGCGCGCAATAATAGGTCACCACGGAAAAGACTGCCACTGTTACGCCATATCCGATTCCTATTCGAGTAAGTACGAAATTCAAGGATTATGAGTTGTTCTTGCGTACTGTGACTGCGTAAATTATTAAAATGGTAACCTTTGAACGCCGGCGATACGGACCAGATCTCGATGCAAGATCTGCTGGTAAACTGTCCCAGTATCATTTCCATGTAATAGAAAGGCTTTCCTACGACGAATAGCACGATGACGTACGGTATGAGGAACGCGCCACCGCCATTTTCGTACGCGGTGTATGGAAATCTCCACACATTTCCCAGTCCAACCGAGAATGCAACGCACGACATGAGGAACTCAATCCCATTTCCCCATTGAGCCCTCTCCTCTTTCGATTCCGTGCTTGTCGGCTGCCTGAGCTGTCAGTGAATGGCAACGGTCGTTAGACTCGTAAGGTATAAGGATCAGTGATTAACCCTTAGAGTGCCGAGTGGGGTCCTACAGGGACCCCAGAAAGCATATTTCCTTAATAACTTTGTAAACAATTTTTTGTAATTTTTCATATTCCATGTACTTGCTCACTTTCATCGTCAAGTATTGTGGATGATATGTCTATTCTGAAAACATTACTGTTATTTTGTTTTTAACTCTAAACGTACTGGGGTCTCCAGGACATCCCATACCGCTATTAGTGTCCACCCATTTCTCGCGCAATAAATCGGCAGATAACGCCAACCAAGTCGGGTTCCTCGCATTTTTTCACGTTAAAATGTCGAATGTTCATCAGCACTGATCATAGAAGAGAAGTAATAGAAAAAACTGTACGTTGCCTGGACCATGACGACGAATGAATTGTATCGAATGTCTTGATGTATTAATTTTTTTGTGAGAAGAATAAAATTTAATTTTATATTTTCATACCGTAAATATGTCAATAAATACATATATTAAACATCTCCATTTTTCGTTATCAATTCTACCATTTTTTTAAGTGGGGCCCCTCGAGGACCCCACGTCGTTATTAGTGTTGCCGAAAAGTATACGGCACTCTAAGGGTTAAGATTAGCGTTTAAAGACGCGGGCGCCTAATCTTCAAATCAGTTTCCATTATGGCCGAGAATAACTGTCGCAAGGTCTTCGGAGCCGTTTGCACGGCCTTTCGCGCGTGCGAGGAAACGAAGGATCGTTCAATGTCGAGGTTAACAGCCGTGAGGTAACGCGGAGAACTTGAAACGACGCTAAGCCGTCCGCGTCCTTTCGCTTTTCCGCTTTGGCTAGGTGGGGCTGGGCAAGGCCACCCACGCGGCAATTGCAAAATTCAGTGACATATATAACATTCTCCGTATCGAGACCGATCGCGATGAAATTAGGTTAGAAACGGCGCTGGGACTTACCCCGTTCTCCAGCTCGCTTCCGGTGCCGGAAATGACGGACAGCTTGAAGGTGCCGGGTACTCCTTCGGTGTCGACGGCATTGTTCTGCAACGAGTCGCAGATCTTAGATTCGTCGGCTGCTTAGACAGCCAAAAACTACGAGAGCTTATCGCAAAGACTTCAGTTATCTTTGCGGTCGAGCTTCAGAGACAATTGGCATCCTAACGTAGCTTAATGTCGTTGAACCGAAACGCGTTATAACTTGACTCTACCAGCTCGAACCGAAATAATTGGCCGTTCGGTCATCGCAATCTTGGGAAACAGAAATCTTCGAAACTAACTGCGTAACAGCGCAATGCGATGCCTATACAAAGTTCGACGCGATCTGACCGATCGATATTGGCGATAGTGAATCTTCCTGTACTCGAAATTACGCGAACGGGCCACGATAATCGGTACTTTACCAGCACTATCTGAGCTCCGGAATCGGAATTTCCCTTATCGAATATTTCCTGCCTCATCCGCGCATCCTCTCGCTGGATTCGTTCAGCCCATCAGACTCTTACGGGCAGAATACTTTGGAAGCAGCAACGCTACTCCAAGTCCGTGAAAGGTAAATTTACGTAACGTGTCGAGCGATAGATTGGATTCATTCTGTCATTTTCTTACTCGAGACGCAGACATACGCAATAAAGATGTAATGAAATACTGTTACGATAACATTCCCGTGTAAGTGATCAATGCTTCGCGACCGACGCCAATCACTTTTGAACCGAGCAAATATTACCCGCGAACGCAATTAGCGTATATTTTCGAACGTGACAATTTATAGCAGCTGGGAGATGCGAGGCACATGTACGGGAACGTGAACGGCTTTCCGCAATCAAACGGAGAGGAACTTGTCAGTTAACACAGGTGTAACCGGATAACGCGGAATGGATCGAGGATCGGAGCGAGCGAGCAGCGGCGAGATTGAAAGGAGTTTACGACTGTCATTTAGATTAGCCCGGGTCGCGCTTAAGTCCAATTTACGATTTTCGCCTTTATTTCGAAAGTCGATTCTCAGGGCGTTAACGCGTGTACACATCTTGGGCAAGCCTTCTTTCTCGCTGTCACTAATGCGCGATTCGCCAGCTTCAGACACACGTTCATTATCCTGACCTACACTTAACTATCCTTAGATCCAGTTAAAGTGCACAAAAAATCGGCGAATATAAGCGGATGACTTAATGGCGAGGTAAATAATTGTTTAACCGTCTAGGATCCGAGGATAAAAGTAATGCTTATCGGAAGAGGAATGGTTGACGAACCTTTGTGAGCCTCATGCTCCCACGTGGCGCTCGACACGTGGTGACTGTCACCTCTCAGTTTCTGTCAACGATCGCCTGGCAACTCCAGTACTGCACGTCCTGTTTAGACGGCAGTCTTCGAAAGACTGTTCAAACTGATTCACGCGCTATTATTTCACTCGTTCGCCAGTTCGTATACGTGCGAGGCAATCAGTCGGTGTGTCGACGTGTGCGACGCTTTAACATATTACTTTTTTTGTGGGGATGACTTTTCCGTCGCACATCGCTTAAAGACGTTTTTAACGAACTGCTAGGCGTCTCGGTTAGAGTCTCATCGTCGACTAGCGTTCAACTAAGGCAATATGCAGATTCAGGTTGCGCTCGCGAATTTAGCGTGCCGGTATCGACGATGTCGCGTATAATCGACCGGAATCAGGTTCTATTCCGCGGGGCGCGAGCTTGTGTTACTCAATGTCAATTATTTAATGCGATCATTTTACATGAGACTGTTGCGCCTAGTTCCGCAACGACGTTATTCTCTCTCTCTCTCTTCAATACCCTGACTGCAGCTACACATTTCGGGGAAGTAGGGGTAAATGGGAGAGTTTCGACATTTTTTTTCGTGGAACAAGTGACGACGCACTTTCAGTACTCGACGAAATAGAACTGCTCAAGGTTTACGAACCAGTTGTCCTTTTATCAGGGATCAGCGTTGAGGAAAGTAAACGCGTCGTGCAGTATTTCTCATTTCGTTTCGTCAAATAATTGCAGACAGATAATGACCGCTCGATCACCAATTGCAAAACTGATGAAATTGCCGGGGAAGATTGAGGATGCAATAAAGGCATGCAGCAAGGACAATAAAACTTAAGTCCTGTGCAAAGAGCTTGCGGACATGTCTCAATGACGAGGCATGCACGAAATTCGTGACGATCGGGAGGCAAGAGGGAGTAGGAGAATTATACGATCGGTGACGGATTGGTAGGTTCGTAGGTATATTCCTCTCGTCGTCGGTAGACAATGTGCACATGTGGATAGACGGCGGTATGTAAATACCCGCCGTCTTTCGGTATTTCGCCGGAATTTAGTAAGGCAAATATTAACAGGCCTGAAAGCTCAGACACGCGCGACAGCCGTGCGTCTTCCCTTTTGTTTTGTTTTGTTCCTTTTCCGCGCGAGTGACACTATCGAAATTCCGATCTATTATGTGACGTCTTTCCGCGCGATGCGTAACCAATTTTCTCGGGCTCTCGCCCACATTTTTCCCGATGACTAACGCTTTAAATGACAAACATTACGGATGGATGTTTCGTATTGTCGTTATAATTGCAATAATTACGCTGTCTTTATCGCGCGACGTCCGATGCATCATTCACCGCGCAATCCTCGCCGTCATCTGCAATTCTAAGCAACCGATACATGCTTGAAAAATAATAAATCTTAATCCCACAATATTACCCGTACGCATTTCGCAATTCGATACTTAAGCGTACACCTTATGTAAGATAGCTGGCCGCAATCGGCCACTGGATTTACAATTAGCCGACTGTACATCTATTTAAAAATCTTTATTTTTCTCGTAGCTGGCGCGATAGTTATAAACTAGAATACTGTCAGTCGATAAGATAAATCTTACGGACATCTCGCGTGTCAGTCTATTTCTTAACTCGTTAGTGCATAAATATTTTAACAGATATACGGAGACACTTGCGGGGATTAGGGGTAAGAAGGTGATTAATCTATATTTGATATCGTTCTCAACTACCTAAAGAACAACTCGACCAGTCCGCCTCGCGAGCGGAACTGCTTCTCCGAAACGAACTCGTCCCATTCTTGCCGTATTTTCATGTCCTTTGGGCCCCACTTCTCTTTACTCGGACGGAAGGCCATCTTAATTCTCTGCAATAAAAACAAAATGTGCCAGTGAATTCGGGACGAAGTTTACGCGTTACGTGAGAGGCTTACTTACTTCGACGAAAGAGTCCGATTTACTGACGACAAGTTTGTAAATTATCCATCCTACGATCTCGGCAATTCCCAATGCCAGCAGGCACCATCCGATAGCTGTAGAGACAGACTTGCAAAGTATTCCGGACAATGCCTCCCTAAACTTTGTCAGGGCTTTTTCGTCATCCACTTACCGTAAGCGTAATCTGGAAATCGCATGCCATCGTACGTCGGAGGCACATAAGTGGCGATCGTGTAAACCAGAATGACGATCATCAGCAACGGTGTGACCAGAAGCCAGCAGAGTCGCCAATAAAATCCAGGCCTAGTTCCAAGCATAAACTCGACGTCGTTCAAGAAATTCCTCAGCCCGTAAATCCAGAAGACGGTTATCATCTCGAGAACTCCCACGATTATGGCGACGAACGTGCCGCCGTAATAATCGACCAGAGTAACGAACCATTGGCCTCCCTAAAAGGTATACTCATCACTGCCCACTCTCGTTACACTGCAAGGTGGCTCGACTTACAGGTGTGATGTAAACGAGACTGACGAAGTATCCGATGACCGATACCAGAAGGACTAGAACCCACTGTTTGACGTGAGGCAGATGATCGTGGAGGATACTGAAAACTGCGCCGCACAGAGCAACAGCGCTTCCGGTGCCAAGGACGAACATCATGATGAAGAAGAGGACTGCGAAGAGCTGAGGAACGACAGTGAATCGTGAGAGTGCATCGGGATAAGAGATGAAGGCCAGGCCTGTCCCGCCTCGAACCACTTTCGATATGTCGGAGGCACCCATCTCGTGTGCCAAATTGCCAAGAATTCCGAAAATCGTGCAGCCTGCCATTAGGCTCGTGAAGGTGTCCAGCGTAGTCACTATCATCACGTCTCTGCAATTTTCCCGGTAAGTACGAGTTAAACGTCGCTATTCGCTTCCGGTTCAGCGTCACGTTCGTCGGGAATGTCTACCTGTCTACTCTGTGGCCGAAGTTGTTGTACGACGAGTACGTGAGAATTGGTCCGAAGCACACTGATAGCGAGAAGAAGCATTGCGTGATGGCGGAGTACCAGACGGTGGGTTCCCAGAGCTTGTCCCATTTCGGAGTGACGAAGAACAGGATCCCATCGACGGCGCCGTCAAGGGTAACGGCCCTGATCAGGAGAGCCAACATGACGATGTAAGGGAAGATGGCCAGGAAGTAGGCTGCCTTGCCGGTGCTCCTCACTCCTCCGGAAAGGACGCCGAAGATGCAGGCCCAGCTCAGGAACAGAGCTATGGCGAGTTGCCATGAAGGAAGTCCGATTCCGTGCTCTATCGAGTCGTACTCCTTCAACACTATCCTCCTATAGAAAACAACTGAATATACCGCGTCCCGACAAATGGCAAAATTCAATATCCATATTTTCAACTAAGTCAGATTTTATCTTTATTATGTTTTACTTATTTTTTTCTAAGACCTTATATGTATGATTTATGGGATTATTTATTGTTTTTTTAATGGTAAATAATGGAATTTGAACTCGATCGGCCTACCTGAAGTATAATTCTGCCGAGCTACGCATACTCTCGTTATTGGCCATGGATTCGTTGGTACCGTTATTGCTTATCGCGTCTATGCAGTGTCCTTCCCATTCATCGCGACAGACCGACCAAGGAAGCTCGGATTGAAAACTCGCGGCAAGGTAGAAGAGAGTCAAGGCCATCAGAGAGCAGTAGTAAGAAACGACGCAGAACGCGGCGAACGCCTGTCCGTATCCGAGTCCTGCGAGTATTTCTCCATTGAAATAAGTATAATACATTCAGGTATGAAAGTGGTTTCATTATCGAATGAAATCGAGTATCGGGTCTGTTCACCTTTCATGGCCGGCGCCAGTGCCCAGGTCTTCATGCATGACTTGTTCGTGAATTGGCCAAGGAGGCCCTCCAGGAAGTAAAACGGTTTCCCAACCAGCAGGAGAACGATGATGTAAGGTATCAAAAAAGCGCCGCCCCCGTTCTCATAGGCTGTGAACGGAAATCGCCAAACGTTTCCCAGGCCGACGGAAGTGGCTATGCAGGCCATCAGGAACTCCAATCCTCCTCCCCATTCCGCCCTTTCGGCCGCTTTCTCCGGTGCAGCGCCCTTTAATCGTAATCATCGAAATCCTTATCGACTCCGAGCGATGATAGGTTACGATTACTATTACTACGTATAGGATATCTAGGATACATCTACGATAGGATAACTACGTAGTTAGACTCATTTCAAGCTAAAAACGTTAAATGCGTTCATCCTCATCTTCGACTTCCTCTCGACGTACGTTCGGGCTCGAC
This sequence comes from Anoplius nigerrimus, assembly GCA_914767735.1. Lineage (NCBI taxonomy): Eukaryota > Metazoa > Arthropoda > Insecta > Hymenoptera > Pompilidae > Anoplius > Anoplius nigerrimus. The sequence goes on from OU612090.1 coordinate 10,668,269, forward strand.
TGGTTACGGATTAATTGTGCCTAAGTATAGCCGCGCCGATTATGCGATTCTGGCCACAGGGATTAAATCCGCAACTAATCAGACGCGCGGAGAGTACACAGAGAGAAGTCTGACGAAGATAAGGGAAGGCCTGCGTCTTAAGGTCGCTAAGCCGAAACGAGTCCTGACGTGCGTGTCTGCGCGAGCGGTTCAATTGTCGGCGGAATACTTTACGATAAAGGTAAGCCGCGAGATGATAAGCCGTACCGTGCCGACAGGATCGGGAATCTTTCGCTGTCCGTCGAAGCTGTCACCGCCTTTCTCGGAATCGGCGATTCTGTCCGCCTTCGTCTCGGCTGATAGATTCTCCAATTGGAAACCGTCGTTGGTGTAACCGTTTCGCTTCTGAAAAGCAAGACCTTTTTAAATGTTGCGGTGCGATCTCTAAAAAGTCGGGGCTAGAGCAACGGCGATCATTACATAAACACCACTTTCTAAATTCTCCATCGCGTCGGCTAAAAGTTAATTGCGCTGAACGATTGTAACAAGAATTCGAAGCTCCACCCGGAAACGAACTATTTGGTCACTTGTAGAAAAAGCACTGTAACGCGTACAACAAAGTTCTCAGTTTCATTATTTGAACGATTCGAAAAGACACTGATCGCGCTGCACTGATTGTCCGCATATTCCACCCGAAGCTTCGGCCGACTGTCTGTCAAGGATTAGGATCCTTCTCACGGAACATGTCACGATGGATCATCGATGAGAAGACGATGCTAGACAACTGCCTCGCACTCTTCGACTGGATACAGTCAGATGCCGTTATTCCCGACTCCGGACTTTCCTCGTGCAAGGAAAACCGACGATTACGGCCGCAAATATTCCCCGATGACGTCGACTAAATTGCATTAGGGAGAATGTAAGGCAAAAATTGACGTGGTCGGCACACTCCTTTACGGTTCTTCCCGCGAGATCGAGGCTCGGCTAGCCTTCGATAGTTTTCCGTGCCGGATCGGACGTAAATCAATCGCAGGAATATTCTCATGCAAATCTCTATGACGTGCTCATAGTATTTCGAAACTGGCACGTGACCGTGAATAATCATCCCCGGCGTGTCGCGAGGTACCACGACCGAACTCCGATGAGGTGCGAGAGGAAATAAAGCGGAATGCGCGGAGAAGCGGCGGCTTTTACGCGCAATCGCGATTAGATACGAACGGAGCAAAACCTTCTCATTTATCCTTCGTACCGCTTCTCGTTACCGATCCGAAAGATACCGATTCGACCGGATCGGCTCGCGCACACGCGCCGGTACCTGTCAGCGAGAACGTTCTGCTCCCAGAAATCTGTTCTGAGCCGGACAGCTCGCGAAGAGACGAAACTACTCTCCTCGTTGTTGGTACGATTGGCTTGAGAGATGAACGACGTGCGCTGCGCCGATTACAGTGTTTGCTCGGATGCGTCTTGTCAGACGAAGGAAAAAAGTTCTCTCAATTACTGTCGTCGATCACATTGTTACCGATGCACTTCACCTTGCCGGTGAAGCTTCCATTCATTTGGATCAGCTAACAAATTTATCAGGAGTAGCAGACGATCTCTGACGCTACCTGATGTCGCGCATTGTTTGCTCCAATTCGTTTTCCGTACATTAATTACGTATCGTCTGCCTTTCACGCGTCAATGAGCCGTTAATTTGATAAATTAGCTGTGAGCGCTGTCGGTGAGAGATCATTGATCGACGTTTGTTCACAATATTTTGCCTCGTGTTAATCATTCTTGTCTGGGTGGGTCCGTAGCGATTTCATTGTTAACTCTTAGGGTAAGGCGGAATTTGTTTTAGGCTATCGGCGATTATTGCGAATCGTATGGAAGTCGCGTTAAGACTTCTTTATCGGGTTAAACGAGACTAGGTCAAAATCATAAACTCATAAAGCTGGAACGGCTTAGCGTAACATTGATGACACGAGGATAAGGTTTCGGCCGTCAAGGAAGATTTCAGGCGAAGAACACCACTGCACGAATGATTTCTACTTTTCCCGGGAAGCGACTAGATTCATAAATAAAAGAGGCGAGTATTGTGGAAGTTTGACTTTAAAGAAGACGCAGGAAGACGAATGAATGGAATAATTAGCTAAGGAGATAATTGCAAAAGCAGCTGACTTCCGTGGGTAACGATGTTATCGCGTTAAAACGTTTCTTCCCACGTTTCGCTCTTATCTGGTAAACCTTGTTCTTTTCTACTTGCATCCTTGCAGTCCGATAATCCGACTAATTCGAGAATTTTGCAGCTACCTAAGAGACCGAAGCGCGGCAAATATTGAAGCTGCGCGACGAACGTCTCATAATTTGCTAATTGCGCGGTGTGCAAAGGAAATGTTCGGCTTCGGTAAGACAAGTATGCCTTCCGAAAAACGATAAGTCGCATAACGAGCTCATTTGCGAAGAATGCGTGACAGATGCTGTGCATGTGGCACGAACTTCTGACGCACTCCTACGAATTGATATTGCCCATTAGCGAGAAAAGGCGACACAGCTGTGAACATTTTCGTATTTCTCAGCGCAAAGTATTTCCGCCCCCGAATTTTCCAGGAAGGAAACTTGACAGTGACTCACCGACACTATTTGGGCGCGCTTAAGTTATGCGAGTTTGCAAATCAATTCTTGAAATAGCTGATTAAGTGCAGGGCGGTCTGATAACTGCACTTCGCAGATTCGTGCCAAATTATCGGGAAATGACACTTCTGTACCTGCGGATACCCAGTTAGTGAGTAAGACGCTAATTTTTGACCGCGGACTACAGACTTGATAAGCTCAAGTGGTGTGATAACACACGCGCGGAAAAGAAACTTCAACATTTTTACAGACTGGTATGTGTTGAAAACCGTGAATGTAACAACAAAATACGGCAATATTACTTCTTCCTAAACTATTATCGCTACATAATTAACGGTAATTGTGAGAGACTAGGCCCCGCTTTAGTAGTGTTAGTGATACCTACCGTATTTACACTTTCCACATACATTTTTCGCCATATCTCGGAAAGTATTGCACTTAGAAAGTTCTGGTTAGGATTTTTCAGCGGCTTTTTTATCGCTCTATCGTAATCCACCGAAATAATTTGGTCATAAAACATCGTGTACCGACCAGTCGAGAGAAAATCAGGTGCCAGAGGGATGAGGTGGTCAAACATACTCCAAAATGGGGTTGAATTGTCGCTTTGTTAGTTAAAACGTCTCAAAAACCCCAAATAACCACCAATTATTGGATATGATAATGTAAAGTAGTTTAAAGTAATTTGAAATAATGCAAAAGTATGAAGAAAGTCTCGGGTGTAGGCGTAAAGTATCCTAAATGTGAAAAGCCGGAGTTAAAATAAACGCGTAAGAATCCCCCGGTAAGAATATGTACGCTAAACGACTCTACGACTCGCAAGGCGGGTGGGTGGGTTGGTTAGTAGAGTACTTGGCTCATATGCGAAGGGACCCGGGCTCGATCCCTGGTACAGAATTGAGAAATTAAGAAAAAGAACGCTCGAGTGAGCACGGCAGAGCGCCGACTCGAAATCGGTAAACGCTCGATGGCAAAAACGCGCGACGTCAACACGGACCACGTACCACGTATATCGGGTCTACATATTATTTTGCTCCTCACCTCAACCATAGAAATTCTACAATACTCATTATTTAGCCATTTAGAGCGCTATTTTACATTTTTCTCACTTATCTATTGAAGTTAGCATACGCCCATGTTGATACGTTTAGTAAATTATTTCCCCTATGAGCTCGTAACTCCGACACTAATATATTTTCCAAGTTTCTTAATACGATACATTATCGTAATGTATGTCGGGACCCCATGTAACGAATAGAAAAGATAAACCAAAGAAGAATTTTCCATTTATGGAATTCATGGAATTACATAATTGCGCACCTTATGAATACTGGCTATTGTACGAACAATAAAATCTAATCTAGATCCATTCTCTTTGAGATACAATTGCTGTCTTCTCATTGTTGGATAATCGGTATTCTGCATGTCCTTAGGATACGGCTAAACGTTCCTGATTACAATTATATAACGCGAATTGTTCGTACAATATCTGACGTCATTTAATTACCCAGTGTTTCAATAGGCTGGCAGAAATGACAGTCAACTTGTTGCTTTGCCATTTTCTGACAGATTCACGGTAATTCGTCGAGTTTAGGGTAACAGTTCAGTCATGAAGTAAAGGGAATTGAAGCTGAGCGCAATTTATTTGGCAAAAGACAAGTATCTAATGACTAAAGATGATTGACCTAATTAGCATATTATATGCTGTACAGTTGCTGTTTGATGTCATAGACTGTCAACAAATTTTCGCTGCTTTGAAAGTACGTTTGATTACTTAACCTTAGCAAGGTGTAAAACACAAATTCTGACGTAACTATTATTTGCAAAAAGTGCCTATTTCTCAATAAATTCTCATGGTTTGCCGATGCGAGTGTCAGTTTCGACGACATGGATTCGAAGATACACGGAGCTACATCTCCTAAGCACATTAACAGCGACATTCTAACTCTACTGACAATATGTGGATTGATATTTGCTCTTGCAATTGTATCCGCAACTTGTTCGAATGGCGACATCGATTTTACGTTAAACGATATTGACACGTAAGTACAATGACACAGGCCAGTCGTCATTGTACCAATCCACTTTTCCTGTCGACAGAAATACTACGGATGTACTGGACAATAGGAATCTTTCGCTTTCTGGACCAAGTTTTGTTTTATCAAATTTACTAAATGGCAATGAAGAATTATTAAGTTCTGGAAGATGTTGCAAATGTCCCCTTTTAGAAAAAGACTTTCCCTCTCCGCCCGATTCCACACACACAGCCAGCACTCAAATCGTCTCGATTCCGAATTCCCAATTGAGTGCAAACGCATCGCAACATTCACAAAAAACTCAAACAAGCGAACGTTTTCTTCAGAAACTGGATAATTCGCACGAGTGGGTCATTAGATACACTAGAAGTGGGCACGTGTATGGAAGGTACCCATTGTAGATCTAACTTGACATTACAAAACATATCCGAGATTCCCTAGTTCCGTGCCTAATGAAATCAAACCACTTCTGTTTTTACGAGATCACCAAGTATATGAATTACTCTGATCAATTTTTCTGCATCAACAACCTCGACTCTTGACTGATCATAATGTAGAACGCTCTCCAAGGTAACATTTACCTAATGAATTTATAATCTATTGCGACTCCATACGGTGCAGAACGAATGATGAATTGATTTTATTTCACCTTTTACAAACAGCCACGCCGAAAAAATATCATGAATACTAAACGTAGCAATTTTTTTGGTGATTAACTTATTTTAAATGCAATTATACTCTTCGCGAAAAAAATCATCTTACTCCAATGTATTATTTTAGTTGATTTATAGTTTTAGATGCACTTTATCTTTTCTACGATGTACAAAAATGTTTTGTAAATAAAAATGTACTTCTTATTAGTTAAAAAACTGTGAATTTTTTGACTTACGACAGATTCATGTGTCGCGTGTACGTTATCATAAGGAGCAATAAGGGAAATACATGGTTTACACACGCTTTATCTGGCAAAAGTCATAAATTTATTACTCAGATCGTGTATTCACTGTATCGACGGCAATAAAGATATAACAAATGTGATAAGTAAGTTTTTCTAAGGCAACACAGAATTAAATGAAAAAACGCATCTTAATGGAATACGCGTTACATTTCTCGATCTACCGTTTAATCCAACCAGAAGAAAGTTTCAGTTGAAATATGTTCAACATTATTTTATTAAACACTTTCTTCATAGAAAAAAAAATACATCTTCGTACCGTTGAGGACAACCTGAATTTCAAATGAATATAATACATTGACTTCAGCATTCCGTGGACGATACTTACCCACCTTTTTCAATTACCTAATGAAGGTTGCACAAACTATAACAAATATTATGCAAAACATGGTATATATACAAGTTTAAAAATATAAAACAAAGTATTGTAAAGTTAAACATTTCAATATAGAAAATAATTTTGTACGTAAATGATTTAATTCTACGACCGGCAGAAATCGATCGAACCACTGTCATGGCAACCGGCACACAACAAGCTCTGTACGTTGTCCAATAGTCGAACAGTACAAATCTACTACAAGAATGTTGTAGTTTGTAAAAATACAAAGGGTACGAACGAACATCGCGCGAACGTTAAAACAATCCTGTTACCTAAAATCACGTTGGACTATCAGCTGTCATAAAGAATGGACCTAAAAGACAGTAGTGAAGATGAGGAAACACAAAATATATCGGCATTCAGTAAGTTTGACGAAAGTATCGAGGTTCGAAATGCTGAGGAGATTAAAAGTCCTGTGACCCAACGTCCGTCGACCTCACGAAGACCCAGGACCGGCACCAGCGGAGAATCGTCGAAAGCCTATGATTCGAATCAACGTATGAAACACGAATTCCGAAGGTAACAGCATAAATAAATTGCAACGAGCATTAAAGTATTGGCAAGCATCATATTTCCTTTCTTGGCTGTAGGTATTCTGGTCAAGATGATACTTTTGGGAAATCGCTTGGAATGGGAAGCGATCCATCAGACAGCGAGGAAACCGATGATGACGATATTCAGGGCACTGACACGGCCAAATCTGTTGAGCTATATGATCCAAAAGAATTTGAGGATCTTAAAGTTTCAATGGAAGTAAAAGAACTCTTTCAAAACATTATGAGGTAGAGTAAAAAAAATCATACATACAAATGTTTTGTAACATTCTCCATTTTGCTGTAAATCATTGTTTTTACCTAGGTACACTCCACAAAAAATAGAATTAAACTACAAACTTATACCATTCATCCCAGACTACATACCGGCAGTTGGAGATGTGGATGCCTTCATAAAGATACCTAGACCAGATGGTATGGAGGATAAAGTAGGACTGTCTGTTTTGGATGAACCTTGTGCCAGTCAATCAGATCCTGCTGTTCTGCACCTACAACTGAGAAGTCAATGCAAGAGTGCAACAGCATCCAGACAAGCAGTGGTGAAGAGAATAGAAGATGCTGAAAAAAACTCAAAAGCTATTGAGAAATGGATTGAAGATATTAATCAAATCCACAGGAGTAAACATCAACCTTCCTTGCAGTTGGCAAAACCAATGCCAGATATTGACAGCCTTATGCAACAATGGCCACCTGAAGTAGAGGAGAAATTAAACGAAGCTCAGTTGGATTTCTCAAATATTGACTGTGACTTGCCACAATTAGTCGATCTAATATGTAATCTTGTTGATATTCCATCGCAGACGGGTGCCAGATTCGAAGCTCTGCATACTTTGTTCACTTTGTATCTAGAAGTTAGGGATGTCAGAGTTCAGCAAGTTTAATGAGTTATCTTTCTGTAATAAAACAAAGAAGAATCAGCAACAGTAATCATTAGTACATGCAATGCATTTGTCAAGAGAGTGCAGGCAGACTATTAATACAGTTTTTGTTATTTGTAATCTTATGTAATGTATGTTGGATACAGCAATGATACCTCTGTGCACAATTACCACATAGAATTCCGTTTATGGTAAGCTGTAAAATAATCAATGAAAATTTAACGATAAAAACATATAACCAGATAACTTCCATGATCCCTAACCTTTGGATAAGGTTTCTGTAACATTCCTTATTAATTGCAAATTAATTACCCGAATTATCATTTCCTCTCAGCTGACGGTAAAAAGAGAACATTCATATTTTTTATTTTTACAATAAAAGTCAAAATACCCGTAAAATCAGCACCTAATCTTGGTTTTGACCTCTGGTCATCGAGAGTGACGGGCACGCAAGATAACGGGACTGCAGACGCCTGCGTCGCTCAGAAATATCTTGTGCGCATGCACTTCCGGAATTGCGTTATGAATCACAGCGTCAATCACGTGGTGCCCAATTTGTATTATTTATCTTATACGCACGCTTTGTCAGTATGCTGTAATATCGCGGAGTCAGACAGTGAGGTTGCAGTCAGTAGATAGTATCATAGATTCAGTGAACGGAAAGATGTGATTGGAAAACTTCTTCTCGAAAGAGAGTGCAACATGACAGAATCCACGGCCCACGTCAATGTGTCAATAAACGATAGCGTCAATGATGAGGTTGACAGTTGCACCAACGACAATGGTGACGACCAGGAAAGGTTGCTAAAACCAAGGAACAATTTTGCATCATACTCAAACGAAGATATTAACGTTAGATTTCGTGTAAGTAATCCAACATCCATGCTGTATCAGAAGGAGGCCTATATTAGTGCTGTTACTGTCACTTTGTTGATCAGCCTTGCAAAGCCTTTGTTCTATTGGACCTAACCTTATGTACATCTGACATCTGATACATGCGCGTCTATACATAATTGATCCGCAATCATTGTTTGACCTTCTACCATTGATGATATCAAAAATATTGTCATGCTTATGTATTTACAAAATACCTTGTCTAAAAACAGAATTCACATTACAATGGCTATGCTACACCCCAGAGTATCATGGAAAGTTTATCCAATAGGCAATCAAGAAGACTTAATACTGTGGAACTCAGGCCTGGAGCAACAAATTTTTTATCTACTAATTATGAGGTGAATATATCAATTTGCCATAGATTTATACATTGTCAATTAATATATAAACTGTATAGTACAGTTCATATAATCTAACTTGGAACTGATATACTTTGATAGATGTAGTATCTTATCTACTTAGTCATATAGTAAATATATTGGCTTACTCAGACTATTTTTTCCAGAGCCTTGATTATGACCCATGTGAAAATAATCTACTGCAAGATGAGGAGAGAAAAAAAGGATATAAATTTGTAGTAAAAAAAAACTTTGCAAGATGGTTTATATTCCTTTTAATAGGAATATGTACAGCTCTCATTGCTAGCTTTGTAGATATATCTATAGAAGAATTATCAAATGTAAAATATGACGCTCTGAAAAAATGTATCCTTTTGCAATAGATTAATGCATTTAACACACGTCAATATCTGAAAAAATCTTACATCTGGCAATAGATATGGATGAATGTGTAGGACACAAATGTTTGTGGGTACCATATATATTATGGTTAGTCTTAAACATAGTACCAGTTTTTATAGGGGCATTTCTAGTATCCTATATTGAACCCGTCGCTGCAGGCAGTGGAATTCCTCAAGTAAAGTGTTATCTAAATGGAATTAAAGTACCCAGAGTTGTTCGTATTAAAACATTAGCAGTTAAGACAATAGGAGTTATTGGAACAGTTGTTGGAGGATTAGCAGGTGGAAAGGTATTTAAAGTTTCTTCCATTTACAAGGTAACGAAATGTTATCTAAAAAGTCGTCTGCTTTTGTTATCAAGGAAGGACCAATGATACATTCAGGAGCTGTAGTTGCTGCAGGAATATCCCAAGGCAAAAGTACCACATTCAAAAAAGATTTGAGGATATTCAAGTATTTTCGAGAAGACCATGAAAAGAGAGATTTTGTATCCGGAGGCGCAGCTTGCGGCGTTTCCGCTGCATTCGGTGCACCTATCGGTAATTATGCGACTATGATAAACAAAAACTGGAAAAGCTATATAAATTAATGATTTTCAGGTGGTGTCCTGTTCAGTATAGAAGAGGGTACCAGTTTCTTTAATCAAAGTCTTACGTGGAGGACATTCTTTGCTAGTATGATCACGACATTTACGTTAAACATTGTTTTAAGCACGTACCATGGGCGTCCTGGAGATCTTTCTTACCCAGGACTGTTAAATTTGGGTAAATTTGAAACAGTCCCCTACCAAATCTACGAGATACCTTTGTTTATGATGGTGGGAGTAATAGGGGGATTACTGGGCGCACTGTGGAATTACATTAATTATAAAATCACGTGTTTCCGATTACGATACATAAAGCAACGATGGTTAAAAGTAGTGGAAGCCTTGTTGGTAGCGATTATGAGCGCGACAATGGGTTTCCTAATGATCTATCTTCTGGATGACTGCAAACCATTAGGGAAAGACCCGACTAAATTCCCTGTACAAATGTATTGCAAAGAAGGAGAATATAATGCAGTTGCATCGTTATGGTTTCAAACACCAGAAAGTAGCGTACGGTCATTATTTCATGATCCAAAAGGTATAATGCGTATACGCATAGTAGTGAACTTAATGAATGCGATATTAATTCTTCTTTTTTCAGGTTCGCACAACGATATAACTTTGGCCATTTTCGTTGTCTTATATTTCTGTCTCGCAGTCTGTACATTTGGGCTTTCCATGTCCAGTGGCCTTTTCATTCCATCTCTTCTAATTGGATCTGCTTGGGGTAGGCTGATTGGATCAGGACTCTCAAAACTCTGGCCTGACAGTGTAGGCATACTTATACATAGAATCGATATATATAATAAGAACTGCTCTTCTATTTTACTCTTCCTTGATTAGGTTATCATGGATCCTGGAAAGTATGCATTGCTAGGAGCGGCAGCGCAATTGGGTGGTGTAGTCAGGATGACCATTAGTTTAACTGCAATTCTCATTGAAGCAACTCAGGGAATATCCTTTGGTCTACCCGTTATAATAGTTCTTATAATGGCTAAATGGGTCGGCGATTTCTTTAACGAAGTGCGTAAACAAACTCTGTGCAAAGCGATGTCTGCACTACAATTACATAACTTGTTTAATTTTGTAGGGAATATACGATATCCATACGCAAATGGCAGGGATACCACTACTACCATGGGAAGCACCACCATTATCAAATAATATCTATGCCAGTGAAATAATGAGCCATCCTGTGGTAACACTAAAAACTATTGAAAATGTGGGACATATAGTTGAACTCTTAAAATGTGTTTCATTCAATGGATTTCCTGTTGTCGATCCACCAAGTAGTGATGAGGTAATCTACATCGCAAATAGGAAACATTAAAAACGTATATTATCACTTCCGCCTTATGTCAGATGGAAATTCGATGCTACGGAAGATTCAGAGGTCTCATACTGCGCTCGCAATTGATAGTATTACTTCAAAACAAAATCTTTAATGAGTATTCCGTATATTGGGAAAAAACAATGAGCATAAAGATGTTCCGCAACGAATATCCGAGGTATCCGACCATTGACCAAGTTTCAGTTACGGACGAAGAAAAGACATTTATGATGGATCTAAGACCATTCATGAATCCTTCTCCTTATACATTGCAACATGTAAGTATTTTTTGTTCATTAATTTACCTTAATTCTAAAAGGCCTCGCATTAAATGTCTGAAAAATTACTTCGCAGTCCGCTACACTGCCACGATGCTTCCGACTATTCAGAGCTCTAGGACTTCGTCACTTGCCTATTGTAAACGACACAAATGAGGTACATTTTACGAAATATTATTTAAACATTGAAATTAATTTATGGAAACTATTACATTTATCTACCTATTCCAGGTGGTTGGGATGGTCACGCGGAAAGATGTAGCTCGATACAGAATATGGAAACATAGGGGAAGAATGGGGCTAGACGAACTTTTAATTACTGACAAAATTTAACCAAATTTAATGTTTAATTATCACAAATTGTTTATAGCTCATATACATTACATAGATTCTAATTTTTTATACAATTGTTCATTGAAATTTTAGTGTTGTAATATGTAGCCACAAGGTGGCATACTTGAATTTCAGTTGACAAAAGTGTGCAACACCAAAGAAAATACAAAATTGACCAATAATTATCAATATATATGAGAATGAAAATGTTAGTTCAGTCTGCAATAGTTTCTGGAAAAGTCAGTTATTAACAAACAATTCCCAGCCAAGCCATGACCACAGTTTGAAAAACAGGTATACTGGAACAATGACCAACAAGACCAAGAAGTAATATTCATATGATGAGAGATACATACTAGAATATCCTGTTTTGCAGACTATCCTGTCCAGTAACTCTAATAACTTACAAAATGTATTAGTAACTGCAAGTTTAGGTACAACTGTAACCTGAAACAAGGGAAAGAAGATTTATTGAGCAATATATTTCTCTATGTTATTGTTGTATGAAAGTGAAATGCCAAAACCTCTTCGTACAAAGAATATATTATTGTAAAATACAAATTTTGTAAGATTGCAATTCAAAATAATCAACGATGACACGATTGACGTTGGCGCGAATGACAACGAGCGCAGATCGGTAAGAAACGTCGTCAATTAATTGCACGTTTCTATTTTGGGAATGCATCACCTTGAGACGTACGACTACGTGCATACGCAAAAGGTGATGATGCCTATCTCTTTCTAATCTCCAATAAATCGAGACCTTAGAATTTTTTCGCTAATCCGTGCCAGTGAAAACAGTGCGATTCTTTGATCTTACCGTTTGTTCATTCTAGTTTCATTGTCTCTACCGTTCGCCGCCACGTTTGATACGGTCAACTTAATAACGGCATGAAGTGGCTTGTTTTTGGCTAACGATGTGTTGGAAAATGGGCTGCCAATGTCTCACATTTTCACTGGGAATGCGTATAATTCGGCAGTAGTACGACGTCACGAGCAGCAGACCGCCATTGCGATGGCTTCGAGTGAACAAAGATGGCGCTGTATGTGACACAAGAAACGGCGGGAGATATCAATCAAATTTGGTAAAGAACTGCGTTAAACGTGTATAACTTTGCTACTTTCACGTTGTATGATTAAATGAGTTATATTTAGACAGCGGATGCAAGTATAATTATAAATAAAAGACATCGACGGAAAATGAATGGTCACAGACCGTGGACCAATAACCAAAAGTCAAGAAAAACCGACGAAAATAGGAACACGCTTAAGGAGCGAAGGAAAAATGTACGGAAACCGTTGCCGCGACCACATGAAACTGAGGAGGAAGCTATTATTCGAAGATATCACGACGCTCAGAGGATGGCAAGATTTCGAGCAAAGAGGAAGAAAGCTTTGGAAGAAGCGAAGGCCTTGCAAGCCGCTCAGCTAGCGCAACTCGCTGTTATTTCAGAACTCAAAAGAAGAAACATTACCTTTCAAATTTCAAATGCCGCAATTAAAAGACCTAACCACGATCAACGCACAGAAGATCATATCTTTGAAAATTCCCAGTCCATTGTTCCGTCTATTCCTGGGCAGAGCAAATATTCGCAATTGTTGTCAGTAATTGAGGAAATTGGGAAAGATATTAAACTTAGTTACGCGGGCAGTCGATCTTCCGTTGAAAGACTGAAAGCAGGTATTACACAAGCAAAAATGCTAGTCAAAGACTGTCTGTTGGAAACCAAACTTAATTCAAAACAATGACTAAACATGTGCCACATGAAGTTTGTTGCATTGCAAATAAAGTTCTATCAATATAAAGTTAATAATTTCAAAATATACTATATTTCTAAGATGTACTAGAATTAATTAGGTAGGTTTGTTTATTGTTAAAAATAAAACGTATAGTGTGTTAGTATGCAATGTACAATGCAAATGCATTTTGAATGTATAACCAGCATCTCCAATTCCTACAACACATGAATTTGCATGTCGAAAGAATCCGGTTTTTTGTTGTTGTTAATTATCTTACCCTCAACCACGCGAATGATTTGCATAAAATGTAGAATCGCCTACACGAGGCGTCTTATAAGACAGCCAATCGGTTAGCCGAGGTCACTGTCAGTCTCTTTTTCTCATTCCGAATTAAAGTATTCCCTGTCAATATTTCCTCGTTCCTCGAAGAAAGCGTGTAGTCAAAGATTTTCGTCGACGGAAGTTGAATTCGCGGTTTCGACAATGGAGAGCGTGTGAAAATGTCATCCCTACAGACGATCGATGACAGGCGGTGGGAAAGAAGTTGACGAGTACTGGCATAGTTTCGAGGGTCCCTCCTTAGTCGAAGTAGACGCTATGTATTTTAAGACGCGGTCGGCTGCGGTCAATAGTTTCGCGGTCTCTCAGGTCGTACACCTGTCCGTCGTGAAGTTGCAGACGGGAGTAGGAAGGGGTTATGGTCAATAAACGCAACCACGTCACACGCAGCCTATCGGCGACCCCGCTTGGCCCCTTAAAGTGGCTCCGAACGAAAATCTTACATGTCGGCCGATATCGCTTTTGTGCGTTTGTCTGCGGGATATCTTGAGAAAATCGGGACCGATCGCCCTATTGACTGCACCCACGGATCGTGTTTGTCGCAAGGAAGATACGGATGTGAAATGGTTCCCGTGCACCGCGCACTTTGGCCACACGGTGGGTTGAACGCTCGTTTCAGTGGATTGACCGAATTGCGTCCGCCATTGTTGTGATTGGTGAACGTTCCAGAGAAGACGGCGTTCTTAGCTCGTCGCGCATGCGCCGTGAATGATGCTTGACGACGCTCTTCTTTCGAATTTTGGGAGCACACACACAGTAAAGTGCGCGCGCTCGCGCGCCGACATACGCGCCTTCACACATGTACACATACATGCCTATCTTTCGAAAACGCTATTCGTCGCTTTATTTTTGCGCACGTGCTGAAAAGAATTTAAGACCCATCGTTCGTTGGCCGGGCGAAAGTGAGAAATGGATATGTACCGTAAATCATTCCTAGATATGCTGTGGGAAACAATGTGGTTAACGCATGTCTTTTATCATTTTTTACAAATTCACGGTAAATTTATTCTTACATGTGCTAAACGTACTATGACAGTCCGTCGTTGCAAACTTTTTATCAGGAGTATTCGCCTTTCTAAATTTTTGTAGTATCTGTGGAAAAAAATGTACTAAAACATGTGCACCAATGTGTATTAATGAACTATTATTTATTATACGAATGCATAATGTTTATATATTTATAAGGATGCATGTTTCTGTTGCAGGTAAAATGTAATACTGACATAAGAAGTGCCAGGGTGACATGTGGGGATATTGATCTACTACAAGGAGTAACATTCATAGAATAGGATAGTAAACAAACAAAGTTGGCTGGAAGCTTATGCCCAGCATATATTATATCCAGAACTATTCATTCAAATTTTATAAAAATGATATCCAATATAGATGACTATGTTGATACCTTGCCCAGCACCGTGGCATGCCCAAGGCAAAGAAAAAATCTTACCTGCAGAAGGTAAGGGAAATGCGTGAATATAGACGACAAAGACTAATGTCAGAAACAGCGGAAGAACGTGCTTTAAGACTGTATACAGCTGCGGAGAGGATGAAGAACGCCAGGGCAAAGGAAACAGAAGAACAGGCAGCGTTAAGAAGAATGCAAGAGGCTCAAAGAATGGCAAGACATCGTGCCAAAAAGAAGCGTTGTCTTGATGAAAACCTGGCCAGAGAAATCTCTAAAATTGCTGAGTTATCGAAAATGCCAGATGCAGCTACCTTAGCACAAATGTCAGAAATGAATATGAACAAAATATCGGCTGAATTGAAGCAAATGATGGAACGTGGTAAGGTGCCTGAACACATAGTCCAAATGGCTCAGCTTGCAGAGTTTAGCAAAATGACAGAACTGAACAAGATGTCCCAGGACATGGCAAAGAGGTACGAAATGGAAAAAATGGCAGAGTACGCCAAAACTACCGAGTACATGAAAATGCAGGAAATTGCCAAGATGTCAGAAATAGCAAAAATGAATGAAATGGTGAAATTGTCAGAAATGGCTAAATACAATGACATTACAAAAATCAATGAAATTGCCAAAATGAATGAGATGATGAAGATGTCACAAATGGCAAAGATCAATGAGGTTCAGAGAATGAACGAAATAGCTAAGCTTAATGAAATGGTCAAAATGACAGAGATGGCAAAGTACAATAATGACATTACAAAGTTAAATGAGATTGCACAGATAAATGAAATGGCTAAGGAAATTGCCAAAATAAATGAAAAGACAAAAATGAATGAAATGATAAAGATGGCAAACATTCAAAATGACATCACTAAGATGCCTGAATACTCTAAAATGGCAGAGATGGCAAAGCTTACTGAATTAGCGAAGCTAAATGAAATAACGATAACTAAATTGAACGATCCACCGCCACCAAAAGTTACCGAAATTCCTCGAATTCCCGAACCTGTGATTACTGTGCCAAATCCGAGGAACCTGCAAAATGTCCAAACTGTTCAAGTAGCACAGGCTAGCCCATCCAGTACAATAAACTTTCCTAGCGTACCTGGTCAAGGAAAATACGCTCAGTTGCTGGTGATTATCGAAGAACTCGGAAGAGATATTCGTCTTTCGTACGCGGGTAGCCGTAGCGCAGCCGAACGTCTCAAGATGGGTATACAACACGCAAGAATATTGGTGCGAGAGTGTTTGTTAGAGACAGAACACAATGCGCGGCAATGATCTGTTGATGCTCCTTAGCTATTAGATTTTTAGCAGATTATTTTACGAAATAACGCTGTGTACACAATGTATAAGGTACGGCAGTATATTTTAAGAAAAGTGTCTTAGCGTCTGCGATCACGTGCAAACGCATAAAATATCTGCTGTTATGTATATTATGCCGTCTTGCCGGCTATAAGCTTAGTGTCGCCATAATGGTGACCTAAAAAAAACACTATAATGGGCTGCTTATTTCAAAGTAACAATGAGATGAAGTACTTGTAATGTACTCCTGTAATATGTTATTTTCTTTTTGGAAGGAAAATTTTGAGCCAAAGGTATTTAGGCTTAAAGAGTATGCTTCTGGATCGGTTCCTTCCAGTTGTAATTATACTAATAATCATTTCCAGGCAATGTACACTCTTGTGAATGCCTCGGCGTTACTGCGTTTATTACAAAGTATCATATTGATTATGGTTAAGTAGGAGAAGATTGGGGTTGGGACTTCCGTTTTTTGTTAGACAGAGCTCAAAGTATATGTCTTTGTTGGGTTCAGAAAGAAAGTGAAAAAAATCGATTAATGCTCTTTACGTTTGATTATGTTACAACATAGGATGTAGGGGAAAACCGTGTAGGCAGGGAAAATTTTTACACACAAAAATCTTCATTTATATTTTATAAAAAAAAATATATATATATATATCACCCTTGGTTAATACGATGGGTACACACTAATTACATATAGTATACGTACGAAAGAAAAATTGATCAAACAAAACGTACCTATGGAAAGTATAGCCACTGAATACAACTGATTATAAGGTCTTGCAGAATAAAAGAATCAGTTTTCTAAATTACCCGTTTTCATTATACCTCTACCTTGCGACAGTGTGAAACAACAATTCTGTAAGTATAACAGTTTTTAGTTGAGATGTCATGCATGTATGCTAATAATATTCGTTCTTGAAAAATTGGTTTATAAAAAAATTAGATCGCATGTATCCATGCAACATTGAGCCGATGCGCGGTCACGTTTGAATTCATAACAATCAATTAAAATTTAAATTAATCAACTGTGGTCAAATACTCGAAGGGGTATGAATTAAGTTTTGCCAAATTTGTGTGTTAATCTACTAAAAAAGTTTCTTTGATAATGTAGAAATAATTAAAGTACTATGACAGCATTGTTCGGCCGAAGCGTGCCGCATAAACGCCACCCCAGTTTATGAGTGCGGTGCAGCGCGTGTAGTTCAGAGTAACTGTGGTAAGATATCACAGTTAACTCGTTTTAGGTATTTAGACTCATAAACGATTATTTAATTAGTATTTATTTACATTCTGCATCCGCGTATTTCAAACCAGTCAATCACACAAGGTACGTAATCAAGATAAAGAAAAGAAAAATTGTATACTCAAACATCGAAGTTGTATAGGTTACATCCACTTGTCCTTTACGATGTTATTGAGTCAATATTGTGTTTACGAGAACTTGGACGTATTATTTCGATGTTTACTAGGGTTCATTATAAATAATAGGAAGATGGAAGAAGAACGCGGAAATGTTGAAGTACCAACAAAAGTTACAGAACCGTTGTTGAATGTTCCGAATCCAAGAGCTTTTCAACAAAGCGTGGTTCCTTCTGTACCTGGTCAATCGAAATATATTCAACTACTTAATGTCATAGAAGAACTTGGGCGCGACATACGACCTACATATGCTGGCAGTCGTACCTCAGTGGAGAGAATTAAGCGTGGCATTGTCCATGCACGTATTCTAGTCAGGGAATGTCTAGTTGAAACTGAAAAAAGCGCTCGTCAATAATGCTACATGATTTTTTGCTGTGCGAACAAAGTAACAGCAAAGAAGAGTTCATCAAGTGGATTATTTCAGTATCATTATCATAGACACATTTCAGAGTATACTTATTATGAGAGAGTACTAATGAGAAAAGTCATGTACTTTATATTTATCCAAACGATAGTAGATATTGTTCATGTCATTGTAATAGCATTTTATCTACCTCAAATTTTGACCAAGTTAAATTATTGCTTTGTGAGCAATAATTCAACTGAGAATTACAATGATATTACAATGTATTATAGTACAAGTAGAAAAACTATACCTGGTTTAAAAGAATCTCATTTTATTTGATGTAGTAGGTCGATGCTTCAGTGGAATTTTGTACTCTTTTAGTTTCGGATTTCATATATTTAATTATAATTAAACCAAAGACGTATGCATTACATACTTCCAACGTATTTGAAGATAGATGGAATATTTTAGGTTAATTAGAATGATCAAATTTTAAAGTGAAATCTGTACCTTATACATCAGTATACTTGATCAACCAGCAGTGACTCATACGTGAAGCTCAAATACTGCACTGCCAAAGATATTTATTATGAAAGGAGTTTCTGTATTTTATTGTGAAAACAATAGGTATACTAGCTGCAAGATAATGCAGATTTTTTATATGACTGAGATAGACAATTTGTTATTGTCCTTTGAACTGTACTTATTATTAGATAGAAAGATTGATGCATTCCGTAACGTGATAATGATGTGACACAATACCTTCAAAGAATACAGTGCACTTTAGGTTTTACAATATGCACATGGCCTTACTACATAATAGTTGCAGTATAAGCCTTCTTCAAGCTGAATCTGTTGTTTGAACACATAGTTAAATCTAATGCAATGTAATATATCAACACGAATGTGTGTATAGTATGAATATGATGCTAAGTATGACAAGTTCCTAACTATTTTAATGATGTTTTGCTCACAGTAAATATTAAATGTTAATAGTGATAAGACTAAAGACCAATGAATACATATTGTAAAGACTATTCGTAATACAATCTTTATGTACAAATAATACTGCTGGCATTAGATCATAGAGATGTAGACATCTATATATAAAATAACATGCGTTGTATTATGAGGCACTGTTCTTTGTACAACTTTAGTTATTTTTTTACAATGTCTTACAATCCAGCCACAGTACAGTTAAATTGCAAGTGAACATATTTTTGTGTCTACACTAATAGTTATAGTACCGTAAATTTGAATAATTTATATTAGTAACTTATTGTACCACTTAAATTCCAAATAAACATTTTTCTATTTAAAAATGTAATGTGAGGCTGTTTTTTATAAATAAATTTACCCCATTACATGAGACCCAATTATTTCTTCTGTTCCAGGCTACAATAGAACATTCATGGATATGATCCATACCTTGCATACATTTGACACAGAATTTTCTGCAGATTCTATTGAATGGTGCCCTATAGAACCATTCAGAGATATATTAGTTTGCGGAACTTATCAATTATCACAGGATGAAGATGATAAGTCTGCAGCTACATCAAAAATTTCAAAACGTTTGGGAAGAATTTACTTAATGCAGGTTCTTCAAAATGGCCAGTTAAATTTATTACAACAGATTGAAACATCAGCTGTCTTGGATATGAAATGGGCACACAGAAAACAGAATAATAAAGTAATTTTAGGGGTTGTCAATTCAATAGGATATTTACAACTATATGAGTTGACAAAAATGGACAAGGAAGCTTTGGAATTTATAGATGAAGTAAGAGTAAACAACTCTGAAGAAGAAGTGCTGGCTCTATCTTTAGATTGGTCTACAGGAAACATATTCTCTAACACTGAATGTAGCTTAAAGATTGCTGTGAGTGATTCTAAAGGCTTTGAAACATTATTTCAATTGGAAAATGGAAAGTTACATAAAGTTATGACCTGGCATGCCCATGAGTTTGAAGGATGGATTGTAGCATTTGATTATTGGGATACCAATATATTATACACAGGTAATAAATATTGTAATTAATATGGATTATATAAAACTATGGAAGATAATTTGAAAAAGGTGGGGACGATTGTAAATTTCGGCGCTTTGACACGAGAGTGGAGCAAATTACAGCTACGAATAAATGTCACAACTCCGGTGTTACCAGCATCCACAGCAATGCTTCCAAACAATACTGTCTAGCCTCAGGGAGGTATGTTATTATGATACACGGAAGAGCGTCTGTTTATTTTGTCGGTTGTGTCATTGAAACTGTTTTAGCTATGACGAACATCTCAGAATATGGGATACCAGAAATCTCAAACGTCCGCTATCGGAAACCAATCTCGGAGGTGGCATTTGGCGTTTAAAATGGGACCCATTCGAGCATCGGTACTTATTTGCTGCCTGCATGTACGGCGGATTTCGTATAATTGACTGCGTCAACGAAGATTCACCGTCAATAATCGCAGAATATAATGAACATGAAAGTATTTCTTATGGCTGTGACTGGTGTTATCTGACGAACGAAGATATTGTTGACAAACAGCTATTAGATGCAAAGAATGTTCGCTTATTAGGTACCTGTTCATTCTACGATCACGTACTGAAAATTTCTAAGTTTTATAACGCAGACGATTAATACGTTTATTAAAACATTAATACGTTGAACGCGCTGTCAGTTGAAATAATTTGAATACCCCGCTGATGTCAGTTACACCCGCACCACGTCGAGGAGCGTTGAAAGTCGGTCGCAAGATGGCGCTGACGCGGAAGCGCGATCCGCATTTCGCCGCGGCCAGTTCGATAAAAATCAGTCGTTCGCAGGGGGCTGTTTTGGCGTGGTGTCTGTGCTGTGATATCCGTGACGAATTCGTGCGTGTACCCACGGTGAATTGTCAGTGATCAATTGCGGTGAGTACTGTTGCAAATATCATAGCGTGCGTGAGCCTCTTGAGGCTCTCTCGTCTGGACAGGCTGCGTATCGTTCTTTTTATCTGACGCGAGAGAGGAAAGACAGGATCAGCTGCAGGCCGTGCTCATCCTGTCCCCGTAGAGTGACCCAGAAACGATTTGGCGCGTATCCTCGCGAAATTGGCGCGTCGCTAGATACCGATTGAATCGAAGGAGGAGCTCCCTCGCAGGACGATAGAGATACGTCGGAGGCCAAGGTTAGAATTTACACATACATGGCTGAACCTCTCGCTCGCTCTCCTCTCGAAGCTCTCGCTAGCGAGGGAGAGGGCCCGTCGTCATCTCGTTCCTTCTCGCATTGTCAGCGCAGGAGTTCAATTGGACGTGAGGCATAATCGAGTTTTAAGTCCGTCGACGTTTGCAGTCAACGGGTCGTTAGGCAAATTCGTTCGCGAGTGACCGATTCGCCAGCGATTTTCATCTCTTGCCCCACTCGTACGGCTCTCCTGGAAACTGACTGACAAGGGAACATAGGCAACCCGGAAATTCAAAAAAATATGAGCTTTTGCACACATGTAGTGTGAACCATCCCTAACACGAAAATATTTTTTTTACGTGCTGAACCCCACATGGAAGGGAGAAATCACCCCTTGAAAAAATGTTGAAATTTTAGTTTTCATGAAATATCTCCTAAACGGTAAGAGATATCGAAAAAAAGTTAAATTAAAAGTTAAATAGTTCGATAGCATCTGCAAAACTGTGTAATCAATTTTTGAATTTTTTTATTTTTTTATGAAAAACAACCCCCACCCCCATCCCCGTTTCAAATATTTGTTTTTTTTGTTCCGCAATAAGACACCTCTGAACAACCTCTTTTCACACCTGTAAGCGATTTTTGCGTTAGAATTTTTTTGGGGGGTTGTAAAGGCGAAAAACTGCCGACAGTAACAAGGAGAGGACCAGAAGTATGGGTCACCGATTTTGTTGAAATTTGGCACAGACCTTCTTTAGCCGAAAATATTGGACACGTGTTTTGCCAAAAGTGGCACTTCTCCCCCATTTTTGAAAAAATTGAAGTCAAAAATCAAAATATTTCGATCGACCTGAAATTTTAGATACACGTTTAGAATTGAAAAATACACAATACGTACTATTTTATTTTGCAAAATATGAATGTTAACAAATGATATAGACGTTAAGTACTCTGTAGTTTATATGGTTTATATCGAACCGTGCTAGCCGAGTTGGTAAAGCGTCTGACTACAAGTCTCATGGTGGAGAGTTCGAATCTCGGTTTTGCCGTTTTGCACGTATATTTTTTTTTCGCGTTTTTTTTATGTATTTTTGTCGTTTTATACTTGCATGCATAAAATTATAATAATATTTCATTTATTTAATAATACTAATGTTATATTCAATACTGGGTTAGGTTGGATACACGTTATATATTGGAAATGGTAGGGATAAGACATATTCGGAGACAACAATAAAAAATACATCTTCATTGTACTATTCGAGACACATGACGAATACTGTTTATTTACAGTTAAAATTATACAATGTAATTAGAGCAATAATGATACTCTTCATAGAAATGTTTTAAACACAGATACTGTCCGCACCACGCACATCGTATAAACGCTACCTGTTCGCAAATACTACATGTATGTGCATACTTCTCACTCTTAAAATAACAGAAATCTACAGGATTTTCGAACTCGTCCGGATGCGTTTCTAAATATCCGCTTTTAAACCAAGCGTATTGGAAAAGATTCCTAAATCTGGGTGATGAGAGTTGGTTGTGAGTTAACGATTGTAATTTGATTATATTATTACGAACATGTAAATTGATATTTTCTTCTAGAAGAATGACATTATCCGAAAATGTCCGCACAAAATTTTTCCAAATTCGGAAACCAAACACATCCAGAGGTTGAATCATGCCCGTCGTCTTTTTTGGAATGACTTTAAATGTAACCTCTTTGTCTTCTGGAATCAATTGATTCAACTGATCTGGACAGTGTCCCGACCACGAATCGAGTAATAGAATGGATTTTGGACCAGTATTTGCCAGATATACTTGGCTGAACCAAGTTCTAAAATGGTTTGACGTAAGTTTTCCTGACGACGAGGCCTCGACAAAAATATTTCAGTATATTCTGTATAATTTTATCAGTATTCGTCATGTGTCTCGAATAGTACAATGAAGATGTATTTTTTATTGTTGTCTCCGAATATGTCTTATCCCTACCATTTCCAATATATAACGTGTATCCAACCTAACCCAGTATTGAATATAACATTAGTATTATTAAATAAATGAAATATTATTATAATTTTATGCATGCAAGTTTAAAAAGACAAAAATACATAAAAAAAAAACGCGAAAAAAAAATATACGTGCAAAACGGCAAAACCGAGATTCGAACTCTCCACCATGAGACTTGTAGTCAGACGCTTTACCAACTCGGCTAGCACGGTTCGATATAAACCATATAAACTACAGAGTACTTAACGTCTATATCATTTGTTAACATTCATATTTTGCAAAATAAAATAGTACGTATTGTGTATTTTTCAATTCTAAACGTGTATCTAAAATTTCAGGTCGATCGAAAAATTTTGATTTTTGACCTCAATTTTTTCAAAAATGGGGGAGAAGTGCCACTTTTGGCAAAACACGTGTCCAATATTTTCGGCTAAAGAAGGTCTGTGCCAAATTTCAACAAAATCGGTGACCCACACTACTGGTCCTCTCCTTGTTACTGTCGGCAGTTTTTCGCCTTTACAACCCCCCAAAAAAATTCTAACGCAAAAATTGCTTACAGGTGTGAAAAGAGGTTGTTCAGAGGTGTCTTATTGCGGAACAAAAAAAACAAATATTTGAAACGGGGATGGGGGTGGGGGTTGTTTTTTATAAAAAAATAAAAAAATTCAAAAATTGATTACACAGTTTTGCAGATGCTATCGAACGATTTAATTTTTAATTTAACTTTTTTTCGATATCTCTTACCGTTTCGGAGATATTTCATGAAAACGAAAATTTCAATATTTTTTCAAGGGGTGATTTCTCCCTTCCATGTGGGGTTCAGCACGTAAAAAAAATATTTTCGTGTTAGGGATGGTTCACACTACATGTGTGCAAAAGCTCATATTTTTTTGAATTTCCGGGTTGCCTATGTTCCCTTGTGAGTATCATTGTGTACGTCCTTGGTACGCGCACGAGAGTCGGTATACGATACAGTAATTGACGGACTACGGTTGACGCTCTCGAAATTGACTATTCATTCGCGGGGGATCGTTCTATAAAATGCCGGTTACCTTCGACAATGAGTAACTAGATGAATTGCGAGGGACGCTTCTTTCCTATTGATGCCACTGGCACTCCGCGAACAACAAGATGTACGTACCACTTGCTCCGATCCCCGAGGCGGTAAAATACATCTCCTGTTACTTGCACAGCGATCGTCCTGCAAAATGTATCCTTAAAAAAAGAGTCTGCAGACGTAACGACGCGACAAACTCGCGGTTTACCTATACCGCGTAAAACTGGGTGGGGTTTCATAGAAACCGAGATGAGTATTTAATCGTTTCAATGTCGATTTGTGGCATTAATAGTGGCCAATGCGATAATATACACTGTACACATTGTGAACTCGCCGGGAACGAAGTCTAGACGTCATAAACTTCATAATACCGTCACTGTTCCATAGCCTATGCGTTGCTGAGATTATCGTTCTTATCCGTTTGTAGGCAGCAATTAATCTGCTCGGTTCTATGTAAAAAAAAAAAGTGTCCAATCTTAATGTTCCACTTTTAATTTTATCCTGCCAACCGAGCTAGGATCCCAGTGGCTTGCATGCCAATTATTTCCATAGTTTTTCCTATTGCTAGCTGATAGCGTCTCTAATGGTGTAGCTGTTTGTTGCACGTAAGTCTGTCGCGCAGATTACTTACTTTTTCTTCGACATATCCACGCCTCTGCAAACTTGTACCGTGTTGGAACGTGTTTCCTGGACACGAACGATCCTTACGATTACGCGAACACGATTATACTCATGGCGAACGGTATATTGTGCTATGCAAAACGACCCAATTGTACACGACTGAGTTTGCTTGATGGATTGATAAAAGTGAACGAGCAGTTGTGTACGCTGACTACCGATCGTACCTCATTGTCCGTCATTATTGAATAGTTAATATGCCGAGCAAACAGCGGCACTTGTTGTTGGGATAATTCTCTCGTGATGTTCCGAGCGGGCTGCAAAAAATGTATCACCAGAGCGCACAACCTATATTCAATGCATCAGCGTAGCAACAAAGATCCGGATGCCAATTACAATTACTAAACCGAACCCAGATATTCGAATAACACTCGTTCATGACTCTCAATTGAAATCACCCTTGCCATTGCGGAAGAATGACTTTTTTCCACCCATAGAATTTTTTTAACCACCCCTCGACTTGTTTGCGCATTAACTTCACGACTGTCATCGGGTTGAATGACGTCATTCCGTCGTTAGGGCGTTGTCCAGGGTAAATTTTCATATATTCCATCGTCGTACCCAATGAATTTGAATTCTAATCGTTCGTGCATCAGCGCGTGTTACCCGCGATTAGAATGCCCACCCCTGTTCGGAGGGAGGGGTCGGGTTTTGAGCTTAGCAGGAGAATTCGTAAAAATTGCGCCAACCCAGTGTGTATAAATCCGTTGCACACATGTGCACGCACGTACTCATGCGTGTGCGTCGTGTAGAGTTTAATCGATCTTGGCCTGTACCAACGCCGTTATCACATGAAAACGAAACGGTGCCGCGCGGAGGTCGGTGAAGTAACAAAAACCATGTCACAGACCTAGTTGGCATATTGTTGTACGAATCGGGGTGAAAGGCATGGACAGGATTTGGAGCAAAGACCGCGATCGAATCTCTGATCGACCCTTGTTTACCGTGAAAGATACTCAGGATATGCTTTCATTTTTCCGCGCGTGATCTGCGATCTCCAAAATCTTTACGAAGCAATTACGAGCCGTCAGATTATGCACATGACAAGACAATGTATTCCGGCGTAATATAATGTATTTGGGCCAGGCTGTGCATCATCCCCGACCCGACATTTATTCAGCGCATCGCCGATGCTTCGACGATAGTAACGCAATATCTCTCCGAAATAGGTCTGGATTTGACGACAAATTTCTGCTCCGATTCACACGCTCGATCCTCGCACGCCCACGTGCCCCTCGATCGATCTCCGATAAGACTTATTAAATCCGGAACTCATTTCGTTATCCAGCCTCTCAAAACAGGTGGCTCAAACGACACGACATCGTAACTGATATATGATGAATGATATAGTGAGAATGGTCCGTTCATGAGCAAGTAAACGAACGCATTAAAAGATTGATCCCAGACATTGTTCGCAGCGTCAGAAAAATTGCTTTATCAGCCTTGAGTCATCCCGTAGTAATAATAAAGTTACCCGACGCATCTGGCACAATATCTAGGCAGGGCGGGCGGGGGGGAAAGGTTGGCATCCTGTTTCGCATCCTTCAATTTACAGCGTCCTTTTTTGCTTGCCACTCAGTCTCCCGACTCTCCGCGGGTTGCAGTGTCCGGTTGGTATCAGCCATTTTCCTCCTCGTTCGCTCCGATTAGATTATCGTACTCTTCCTTCTTCCTCCATAAAACTTGGGAGGAAAAAGAGAAAAATCCGAACGTCGATGTCAAAAATGGGTCCGAAAATAATTCGTGGGATTATAATATCAGGCGAGGGTACGTGAGACAACGGACGTCATCCAGGCCGGACATTAAACGTCAGCAATGCGCGCCACGTGTGTGGTAAGCGTGACACGTGTGTTCATGACGTTTGTTCTCGAGCGATACGCTTGGCCTCCCGGAGATCCCAACTTGGTCTCAAGTCAGTCTCAAGAAAATTTGCGACGCGATCCGTTACGACGCGGACAAGCGATGTTTAACGTAATTCCATAGAATTCGGGGGAACGGAAAAAGGTTCGTGGAAGGTTTGCGCCAAGGTTCGCCGTTTGAACTTGTGCAGAATTAATAACGTCGCGACGCAAAGAAGAAGAGGGTCTGGCGTGCCAGGCCGATGCGAGCCGATGCGAGTCGAAGTCAGTGGCTCAAACGTGCTCTGGATGCATCCGGATGCATCTGCATTTTGAGACAGCCTCGCGACACGGCCGTGAGGGAAGAAGACGAGAGCCGAGTCCCTCGGGAGTCGACCGTATAACCTTTAGAATTTATTCCGGAATTACGGTGCACGCCCTCGTCTCATATCGGGTTCCTGCGGTCGGAATTCATTTCTGGGCCTCCCGCTCTCGGATCACGTCGTATTTGCCTTCACAAATACCTACACGCTTTCCTCGGTACCTTCTTCTTTCTCCCCTTTTCCTCTTTCGGACACGTGAAAATGCACTCGCTCCTTTTGAGTCGCTCGTCGAACATTCTGTGCCCGCGTTAGGCGTCCTCTTGTTCGGTTTCCTTTGCCAGGGAGTCGATAGTCTCATATTCGTACAGTCTGAAAATGATACACCACACGTACAGTCGGTGTTCCGTAAGAAGGTTCGACGAAAGGGGCTTTGGTAGGAGCTCTGTATGGAGTGGAAAAAAGGTTCCTATCGTCTCCTCATCATTGTCCTGCGTCGAAATCGTCCAGCTGCATCTGGGACTGTTTTGAAACTGTACGGAAACCTGGGAATTCGCACCTGCCGCCCATTCGAGCAGCTGCGTTTCCGTCTTAATCGCAGGGAATAATTTAATACTCTATGCGTATTAATTGGAACGGTTTGTCTCTTACCAAGACGAGAAATCTCGACTCTCATCAGAAGATAAGCCGAAAGTTTGGCCACATTTACAGTGTAACTCTGTTAGACTGACAAGTGAAAATTTGGCTGTTCGATCAACGACATGAGATCCTCCATGCTCGTGAGTCAAGAGCAACACGGTACACGACTCGTATACCGCATCCGCAGCCTTCTCATCGCGAGCCAGAGAACAACTTGGACCGTTCAGTTTAACGGTCGGCTGGAACTTGAAGGGTTTCCGATTTACGGCCGCCTTAAGCGGCTTTGCTCGGTGCCAGAATTTCGGCGCGCCTCCAGTCAGGCTCGTGTAATTCGTGTATCAAGGAATCGCATCCTCGGCATCCTCCTCTTCATCGACCTCTCCGTCCTCCTCTTCGCGCCAGCGCGTCCGTTTTTAGGCCTCCAACCTCTCCAACCCGGAGGCAATATAATTCCGAGGAGAAAAATATGTACGGCGTTTTTACGAAGGAGGGGGGAAGGGATCGGTGTCAAGGACGGGGAAAAGGGTGGGGTGTCGGGGCGGCAAACAGCTATCGATCAAACTGCCAATCATCCCTTCGCCGCTTGCCGGGGGTCCGTCGGCGGAGTCGCCAGTTTATTCGATCAACTTGTTGCCCACGGCGATCGTGCGAGCGCGAACGGAACGTCTGGACGGCCGTTATTGCATACCCGGGGGATTTTTCGGCGCTGTTAACGTCCCTCCTCCATAATGCTCGGCCACGATTGTCCGGTGGCATCGCCGAAGCCATTAAAATTGCTTCTTGGCCCTGTATCGGACTCCCCGCATATCATTTGTAACACGAACTCTCTCGTATCGCGAACATTCTGCTCGAATTCGATCGAACGTACATACAGTACATACAGTACGTACAATACAGCTTCGAGCTATTCGACATTGTCGACGAGCAAACATTCGGGACACGGGTTAGGATCGTCGGACGATTAATAGAATAAAAGTAGTGGAACGCTTTAGAGGGGAACAGTTCTGTCTACGGCAGAAGATTTGATTGAAGCCAACGGCGTATCTCTCCTCGAGATTTTCTCCCGCGCAGAGGCGGCCTGCTCCAGATTCCTCTGACGTTTTCAAAAATAGTCTCCGATACACGCTCGAGATGCACTTTTGCATCGCGCATCGGGGTCACGTGCACGCACAGGCCGAGTCGATTCTCGGCAGAGGCAGGGGGACGAAAGACGAATGAACGAGAGGAGAGGAGAGGAGAGGAGAGTGAGGAGCATTCACGACTCACGTGAATGCAGCTAACCGGGCGTTCATAGACGAGCGATCTAGGAGACAGCCGGGTAAACGAGCTGCACGCTATATCACGTGTCACTGACTTCCAATTGGATCGAAGATTCCCTCCCGCTTAATCGGGCGCGAGCGAAATAACGTCTCGCCGAATCTTGCCCGCTAATAAGAGACGCTCCATTCTAATTTCCCCAACCGAGGCCATTGATCCCTCTCGGACCTGCGGCTACGAGCGCGTAGGAAACTCGCGGCCGAACGGTGGGAAGCGTTTATGGTCGACCAGCTCGGAAAATAGACGCACGCCAGACCTAACTCAGACCGATAGAAATCCATTATATCTGTGGCCGTCGATACGAAATTTTGCCCGAGGACCGATGACTCCGCAGAATCCAGCTCCCGCGCAGCTCCGATTGGGAACATAACCCGATCGGAACCGAGGCAGGCGTCCCTTGTCCGTGATTGCTTTCCGGATCATCCGAGTGCCGAGAGAATCGTCGACGAAACATTTCCGTCGCACAGCTTCAACGGACGCTCAATTATCGCACCTTCGCCGGAGAAGCGCGATGCACTTTGGATATTAAAACGGGCGGCCGTCTTGCCCGCGGCGCGAAAAGCGTCGGAGTGTGAAACGAGGAGGACCCCGACGGGCTCTGAATTTTAAGGGGAACTCGAAGCGACGCGCCGACTGATCAAAGAAAGGATGTTCCACTTGTCGCAAAATGCGCCGGCGTTTCTCTCCGCATCGGGGGAGCCTCAAGATTTTACGTTCTCACATAAATTTCGGACGCGCTTCCTGCCCGGCCGGCGAGCGAAATGGATTTAGAAACTCGTCGCGATGTGTGTCGCGCTTCGGCTGACATTTTTGCGCTTGAACTTTGCCGATTGTCGGAAATGCCATTGGCATCGAACGAGGGTGAAGAATGAAGGGGGAAGGGGAAGAGGACCTCCACAGTGTCGGCGTCGGTACACGGAGACGGATTAAAGCCTAACTGCATAATGGCCGTCTGCTGCCGGAACGGAGGGGAAGGGGTTCTGCTGAGGGGAGCTGTCACGCGACTCTTTGATACGACCACAGCAGACAGTCGCCATTTGGGGAAGGAATGATCGATCCTTTTCCGTTCGGCTCGCCAAAATTGAAGCGAGCCGTAATGCGAATTCCGTCGGAACCGCACTCGGGCGAGTGACAACGGTCGAAGCTGACGTTGAGAGAAGCTAGCTGCGCAGTAGGTAGAAACAGACGGAGGACGCGAAGTAAACCGAGCGACGTTTGGCCGAGGGAACAAGCTTTCCCGGACACCCCACGTCACCCTCACACGAGAGACCACCCCTGCTGATACCCCGAGACCGTACAATCTAGCGTAATTCAGAAGAGCTCGTCGGGCGGTGTAGCTTTTAGCCCGGAGGGAGTGGCATTGTTACACCCGTCTGTGTAACGTGTTTCGCAAGCGTTGCACGCGTGCGAGCGTGCGTCTCTCCCAACTCCGTCCAACTCCGCTGCAGACTGACTTTTTCTCTCACAATCTCTGCCCGTTCGCGCGTCCGACGGCAAAGCTATCAAATGACCCATTAAGCCTTATTGTAATATCCTGTTGGCCGGAGGCGGCTATCAGCGAATTAGCTACCATTCAACCGGCAGTTCCGTGCATCGATCGATGCCCAATCCCAGTGCCGTCTACGCGCTTCGAATCTGTCGAAGATTCATTCGGAACTGCCCGAATGGATATGATCATCCGGCAGATGCAGTCTAGACGACTAGAGTGTAGACGGTCTCCGGAGAGGCGTACAGGTGCGCACACCTACGCGTGCGATCACGTTCACAGTTGCAGGCGGGATAATGGGCCTGTAACAACGTAACGGAACACTATACGTTCGCTGGCAAGCTGCACGCCGTTCGGAGCGCGTGTGCTTCCCGGTGAAAGACAGAACAAGACGGAACGAGACGGAACAAGACGTGCGTACGATGAACTGAGACGGGAGACTGCGATGGCGGAAGAGGGGCAGGGGAGGAGAGCGATCATAATGACAGAAGGCCAGAATGGGAGTGGCAAAAATGGGAGAACGATACGAGAGGAACTGAGAGGAATCTGAGAGAGGATCAGACTGGCTGGATTTAAGTGTCGCCTCTCGCGTTGCCGGATCCTGTTCGTTAGTCCATCCAACAATGTGATATTTCTACCGGACGGGAGACCGCCACGTTCGGATTGCCTTTGTGTCGCTGCCGGTTATTTTATTTGCCCAGCCGCCCACCTACCGCCGCTGATACACTCCTCGCACGTTAACCCATTCAGCCCCCCCCGATTACTTTTAATCCTCACGGCGCAGGAAACTTTCCATTCTTATCCGTTCTTATCCCGTTGCTCGTCAGGCGTCGCGTTATTGGATCTCCGCAAACGACGTTAGAGGCGTAATCCAGATCGTTTGCGCTTATAACGCGATTAAATCGTAAGGCGGAATCGTGCGCCATTACTTTCAATGAACCCCCCCGGCTGATTACTGAACCCGCTCTCGCGGCTAAACAGTTTTCCCAGAGCGGAAGCCGAACGCTGCCTGCCTCCGCCTAATTAATTCCGTCCCATCCAGTTGATACAACGTTGCTGGGGGGAAAAAAAGATAAAGATTGTATTTTATATTATTTTATATTATTTTATATTATTTTATATTATTTTATATTATTTTCTTGGTGGGCGCGATGAGGATCTCGGGAAGTACATTTCGTCCGTGGGGAGGGTTAATTTGAAGGACTCGGGATCGATGACGCGCGTTAGGATCGTATGACTTTCCACCTTCCTGCGAGCTAATCTTCTCGAGGACGCTGGCACGTCGGGGGCCGCTGCTGGGAATCGGAGCTCGATACAAGGGGGTAAAGGATGAAGCGGGATACTCACACTCAAACACGTTCCAGTACTTACTGGCCCGCGGGGGTGGTTGTAAGGAGCGCGGGAACAGGGTCGAACGATGTTTTTTTCGAGGGCCGCTCGCCTCGGCCATCCCGATGACGTCACACGATGTGAACGATCTTCGTCGACCGATACCCGAGCTCCCCTGCTCGCTGAAAACTTTAAATGGCGAAGTTCACCAGTTTCCCAGGTCGTCAGACCTTTGCATCTTGCGTATGTATGACTGGGAACCGTTTTCCTACCCGGCCGTCTCCCTTTTCCGACCGGCTAACTCTCGTCCTTGTTCTTACCTCGAGGAAAGTTCAATGCAGATGCTCGTAGTCGCTTACGTGAAATTTTCACTACCGCCTTATGATAAATACGTTTACCGTTCTTTCTTTCATTATCATGGAACGTCCGGGTAATAATTGTAAAAAGAGAAAATGTCAAGATATTGTATAAACCGTATATTATTCGTATGCTAACTCCAACAGATAACTGCGGGAAATTTTAAATAACGCTGTAAATGGCCAAAGAATGAGTATTGGGGAATTTCTGCGGTTGAGATGAGGAGCAAAATAATATATAGACCCGATATGCGTCGTACGCGGTTCGTGTTGACAGTGCTGGTGCCTTGTTTTTGCCCTCGAGCGCTTTTGTCGATTTCGAGTCTGCGCATTACCGTGCTCACTCAAGCGTGTCTTTTTCTCAATTTCTGTACCGAGACGGGAATCGAACCTGGGTCCGCTGCCTTATGAGGCAAGTACTCTACTAACTAGCCCACCCACCCGCCTTGCGAGTCGTAGAGTCGTTTACCGTACGTATTCTTACCGGGCGACTCTTACTCGACTATGTGAACGCCGTCTTTTGATTTCTATGATCATTTACGCCTACCTATGATATTTTCTTCATACTTTTACGTTACTTGACGGTAGTTTATATTGTGATACGAATTATTCCACTATGCTACGACAGAGGAATAAAACAGTTTTTGAATAATCGTAACCTAAACCTTCTAAGTGCAATAGTCCCGGAGATATGACCAAAAAATATAAGAAAAATATGATGTCTGTTACGAGTGCTATTGAAATGGAGCTGGTCTTCCACACGTACCGTTAATTGTATTGCGATCACGGTCTAGAAGGAACATACTTTACCGTAGTACACTCCGAAAAATCGCAACCTAAACCTTCTAAGTGCAATAGTCCCGGAGATAATGTCCAAAAATATAAGAAAAAGATTATGTCTGTTACGAGTGCTATTGAAATGGAGCTGGTCTTCCACACGTACCGTTAATTGTATTGCGATCACGGTCTAGAAGGAACATATTTTTACCGTAGTACACTCCTGCACTCGCGCTCTTCAACGTGTATTACTGACAATGAGATGCCGGTCGATGCGTTGATGGCGCCGTGGTTGGAAAATGACGAGTTCGCCCGGCGAGATGAGGTGGCTTCGCGACTCTTCTTTCTCCACATCCATTCTGCAAGACTTATCGCGCACCTTTCCCGAAGCGACAACTGGCGCGTACGTGTCTGAAGTGGTTATCAGCCGTACTCAACCGTAGCGGGAGCCATCGTGATTTTCTCCAATAGTCTCATCGTTCACCTCTGAGCTCCTCTCCCCCACCTCCCCTCCTCCTCGTTCGTCATGGCATATGAAAGGCAGGCAACCGGTGAAAAAGGTTTGAGAAAATGAGAGGGGAAAGATATTTCAGCGCAAACCTCGAAAAAAGGAGGCGATAGTCCGCCGGCGTGTCTTGATATACGCTGCGGTTGACGGAGAAGGAAATTTGTCTGAAGGGACAACTTCGCCGTGGAGTTCGTTGACCTTTCGCGTGCCGTTCGGCGATAGAAACGTATCACGTTTATTCGGCAAAGATAGCGTCGCTTTTTCTACCATCAACTCCTCCCTCCACTGTCCTCCATTATTCCGCCTTCCGCAAGGTCCGCAAAATCTAAGAGAGACTCCGAGGAAATGAGGGACACACCCACGCTAGGCTCTATTGTTCGACAAAACAAAACAGAAACTGGGAAAGAAGGTCTCGCGACTGTAATGCCCCCCCTCGAAGGAAAGTTTGCGGATTACGTCAGATCGACTATGATAACGAACTAAATAGTAATTGTTGCAGCGCCATTAACTATCGACCGTTCGACTTTCCGAAGGGTTCTAGTCCACTGTATGTCGCCAAGATCGGTCCAAGATAAATCTTTTCACGGTTAGTAAACGGACTCGAAAGCTCTTATTACCCGTAACGAGGATCTGTCATACGATTTTCACGATTTCCACTCGCGTGATTTCCGCGCAATCAAAATGTCTCGCGGTTCGTTTCGCGGACTCGTCCTGCAGTCCTCGTTCCCTTCGATAATACCGGACAGTCCTAGCTTGCAACGAGCGCGGCTGTGCCAGATAGGCAGAGGAGTCGTTATTGGAAATATTCCCCCCCTCCTACCCCTCCTCAGCCGCCAGCCGCCGCCTCCTTCGGACGCATTCACTATTGAGGCTGACCCGCATTCGGCTTATACTACTTGCCCACTCCCGTCTTCTTTTTTACCGAACCCTCTACAAAGACAGAGTCCTATTTATCCGCGGCACAGACTCGTCTAAGAGAGCCACGACGATCTCTGATAAGTGCACGCCCCGTGCATTTTCCAGACGTCACAGTTGATCCAATTGATTCTGCCGCGTTCGTTCCCGAAGACAACACGTTCTGCTCTGAGGGAGATCGGTCTCGCACGTAATTAACTCCTTTATCGGGCAACGTTTTAAAACTAGGTGAAATACCGGTCGACGACGGTGGCGTTCAATTTAATCCCGTCGTGATCAACTGCGGCAAGAGGGTGGGCGTCCGCCGTTTCTGGGCGACGCGGCGATCAATCCGTTAACGACCGCGACGACAAAGAATCCGGAGGCTGGCAAATAACTGTCGGCGGGTCCAGATGGTAGTCTCGCCTCTGGAAAATCGTCCTCCTTTCTCACTCTCTACTCCCCCTGACGATGACGTTCGTGCGCGCTGACCTACATAATACAAGGTGTGCAACTCAAATAAGAATAGTGGATCTTTTTCCATTTATCGATCGTGACTTTGGAAAAAGAACGATTGAAGGTAGGAAAGGTGGTTGCGAGCGGCGAATGTCAGGATTGAAAGGGCTGTTCCAAATTAATTTTTGACTGACTGGCCGGCAGTGGCGCGCGGTTAGTTTTTAGCCGGCACACCCCGTATGTCGCGGATTCTTCTCGTGGCCCGAATTTTACTTCCACAATTCTCTCTTTGATGCCGAAGTCATGCGGCGAAAGAAACGCAGCCTCTGCCGGGGCGGGTATCGTACGAGTGGTGCTTCATATTGCGGCCTGCAAACTGCAATTTTTATATCCCCTCCCACGTCCGTCCGCGCGTTCGTTACGGATTTCGCTCGGATTTCTTCCGCCTGGCCTTTTTTCGCTCCGAGCGAGAATGATCGTCGCTCGCCTGCAACGGTTAATCCATAGGAAAATTCATGGGTGAGCCGACGGGCGCTTCTCAAGGTAAAGATTTTCAATGATAAGTGCAGGTCGGGGAGATGGGCGGCGTTTGAAGAGTCGGGAGGTTACGAGTGAAAAGTGGAGGAGAGACAGCACGTTGCAGCACGCAGAAGACTGTTGGGGTCTCTGACTAACCTGCTGCCTATCTCTGGCCAGCATGTCGCACACGACACTCTTCAGGAGAGCATCCGTGCACACGAGCCCATCCTCCACACGCTCATCTCCCTGCACGCCTCCCTGCACGCCTTCCTGCACGCCAAGAGTTCGTTACGAGTGCGTATTGTGTGTCGCGAGCGGCGGCAGAGTCTCATCTCCCGGCGAACTTCCATCCGTAAATCAGGCGAGAAAGTCTCGACGCTGCAAACTTTGCATGGGAAATCGAATTTTGCATCTCCGCGCTCCTCGGAGCGAAGATTTTTACGCTCCTCCACGGCCCGTTGACTCGGCCGGCACTCGCAACCTACTCCGCATTACGTTAGATCATTGTTACACGGCGCGCTTATCGTATCGGTCGCTCGTGCCTCGCCAGGAAATTCCGTTCACGCTTTCTACATCCGGTCCCGCGGCTTCGAAGCTTCTCTTTCCTCGCTTCGCTCTCCTCGCTTCTCAATTTTGCGAATCGCGGGGCCCGACTCGTCGCTCGTCGCGAACGTTTTAAGGTTACGAGAGCTTCGCGAGCCACCCCCTAACTGGGTCAAAAGTCGAAGCGCGACTACTCGCCAAACTAATCGCAGCACGTTCGACCGCTCCTAAATATTCCTCCTCGGCGTGTGCGCGCGTGTTACGCGCGAGAAGCTTCGCGAAATCGTCGCGCCAATTCGTTCGTATCGAGAGCGGCTCTCTCTTTTCGGAAATGCGTGACGGATTCTCGTCTGCTGTTCGTCCGCTTGTCTACTCGTCCCTTCGTTCCTCCCTTGGGAATACATGACGCCCCAGAGACGTCAGAGATGCACTATCCGAGCTTCCGTCTGGCAAGGGTGCGATCTCGGCGAAAGAGGGGAGGCAAGCGAGAAAGGGTTAGGTTGGAAGTAAGAATAGGAAGTAAATCAAGCGCAGAACGTGGGCAGACTCCGATAGGAAGAATAATAGAATGGTACCGAGAACCGGAACCGATGCCTTTTCCTCCACTCTCCCGCATATGTAACTTCGATTGTGTCTCCGAACGCTGGGATTATCGATTCTCGGTCTGGCCGCGCATCGATAAGGCCGGAAACACGAACACCTGCGTCTAACGTCCGCCAAAGACGCTACGAGTTCCGACTCGCCGATCGTCAGCG
The DNA here is from genome assembly GCA_914767735.1 of Anoplius nigerrimus. Classification (NCBI taxonomy): domain Eukaryota; kingdom Metazoa; phylum Arthropoda; class Insecta; order Hymenoptera; family Pompilidae; genus Anoplius; species Anoplius nigerrimus. Next base: position 10,705,035 of record OU612090.1, read on the forward strand.
CCGATAGAGCTCGGAATTTTCCCGACATTCCGACTAGCTGGCGCGAGACGACGCACGTCCGTAATTATTCCTTTCACACAATGTGTCTTCATTCATCGTACGGAGGCCGACGGCTTTCTAGCTCTGCTCGCCCTAAGGCCCTCCCCCCCAACGAGCCTTCGAGCGATTTCGTTTCTCGCGCGAGAAATTATTAAATGCCGCGTCGCGGTGAGAATGAGCGACGGGCTTTTTCGCTAGAGTAGAAAACTGGGTTGGATGGTCCGTCTTCGTTAGCGAAACGCGCCGGCTAATTAATAGGTGCGAACCGCCGAGCGTTCTGTCTCGCGAGACGTATCGGCGCGCTTTCCACGTAGCCGAAGCTTGTGGAAGGATAGGGTGACGAATATTTAACTAACCAAGTTTGAATCGGCATTCTTCGTGTCCTTACGCTAATTGCTCAATCCGGCTTCTATTCTTTGCCTATCCATCGTCCGTTCAGTTTCGATGCCTGAGGACCGTTAACAACTATCAATTTCTAAACATTAGCCGTGCGCTTTCCACCTAGCCGAAGCTTGTGGAAGGATAGGGTGACAAACATTTAACTAACTAAGTTCAAATCGGCATTCTTCGTATCCTTACGCTAATTGCTCATTCCGGCTTCTATTCTTCGCCTATCCATCGTCCGTTCAGTTTCGATGCCTGAGGACCGTTAACAACTATCAATTTCCAAACATTAGCCGTGCGCTTTCCACCTAGCCGAAGCTCGTGGAAGGATAGGGTGACGAATATTTAACTGACCAAGTTCAAATCGGCATTCTTCGTATCCTTACGCTAATTGCTCAATCCGGCTTCTATTCTTCGCCTATCCATCGTTCGTTCCGTTTCGATACCTGACCAGGACCGTTAACAACTATCAATTTCTAAACATTAGCCGTGCGCTTTCCACCTAGCCGAAGCTCGTGGAAGGATAGGGTGACGAATATTTAACTAACCAAGTTCAAATCGGCATTCTTCGTATCCTTACGCTAATTGCTCAATCCGGCTTCTATTCTTTGCCTATCCATCGTCCGTTCAGTTTCGATGCCTGACCAGGACCGTTAACAACTATCAATTTCCAAACATTAGCCGTGCACTCTCTTCGCATATGTATGCCGAACCGTGGACATTCCTCGTAGATCTACGTACCTCGAGAGCCGAGTAGGTTCGCGGAGTGAATAAATTGTATCTCGAGGTTCGATTCCTTATCTCAGGAACCTCGCCCTCTATCATATGCGCATTACTTATCGGTTAGGATTCGACGACAATGCGTCGGTGCGTCTCAATGCGCCTCATTAAACGAAGACGGGGCACACTTATTCAGATTATTTCCAGCTTTGAGAGGCGGTCGCGGGAAACGCGCTAGATGAAACTTGGTAGGCTGCCAGTATCGAACATTGTTCCAGGCGGTCGAGGGAGGAGAGGGAGGGTGCGGCCATTTTTCTTGGCATCGGGGAGAAGGAATCGCTCAGCGGTAATTACGGACACGTAATTACGATGCGTGCGTCTGTGTGTCGTGCATGAGACACGCTCGAGAAGTATTGGGACATACCCGTAACCGCGTCGACTCGTTAAATCCCGAAAGAAAACAAATCACTTAGGCGACAGTTAACCGCATTCTGGGCGGCTCGAGATCGTCCGCGCGATAAAGAGCGATGAGCGAAGAAGAATCGACAGTGTCTTTTGCGGAAGAGAAGAATTGCCTCGCGAAATATTCCCGGCACTTGCGCGGCGACCGACGAGAGTTTAACTCATTGTCGAGAATATATTTGTCGTGTACCTGTCGACCCATTTTTTTGCCGCTCTCTCTCTAGGACCACGCTTTCAGCCCTGTCTTTTCGCTCTTTTGTCGAATATTTATATCTGCTCAGGCATTCGCCGAGGCGAAAGAAGAAAGGGAAGAATGAAAAAGGGGTATTTGACACATTAAAACGCCCTGTGTTCCTCAACCTATTTTCGGCCGCATTCGACTACATATTTTTATCTCGTATTACGTATTAAAGCATTGGTCGATTGCGGAAGTGAAAATGAGAGAACTCGTGTGACTGTTAAAAATGCTTGAGACGTCCTGTTGACAGAGGCGCGCTTGACAAGGAGCGGAATGCCCAGAATGTTAATCGCTTAATAGGACATAATCAGTTAATGGAACTCTTGCATTCAACGGAGAGAGCACCGTACACGCCCCAAATGATTACGTTCATTACGCGCTCATCTACACCCATCGCCTATTTTTAACGCTCGATCGACGCCGCCGTCGCCCTAACGCTGCCATGTGACAAATCCGGGAAGAAACACTTCCGACATTACAGTACTGCCATGGAATTCTGCCCCTCCTCCCTCCCCTCTTTTTTACAATGTTTTTTCCATTGAAATTCATTAATTCGCACGCGAGACATTGTCCCTGGCAATAGGTTCATTCCGTGCGCCGATGTACACAATTAAAAAGGACAGTATAATTACGGTTCCACCCTGCCGCTGGCCGATCGATTCAGCCCACTTTGAAAAGTACAACGAGACAATGCCTCTTGGCTTTTCACACAACGCGTGACGGACTTATTAAGGCAGCCTCATTGAAAGCGACCCCTCGCCACGAAGTGTTCCCACGCTCGCTCGCGACGAGTTCGATCATTTTCTCGCGCGCCCAACGCACAACTACACAGCCCACCCGGTACAATGATCGCTCTGCGTCCTGTCAGGCCCCATGATCGGTGGCCAGGCCCCGTGGCCGATCATCGAGTCAGCCATCGAAGCGTGTACCATCCTGAGTCCAGACCTCGAAGCTTAAAAGTCTGCCCACGTAGACGGTGTTCAAACATTAAGTAGAAATCTGAGATTAACATGATTAACACGTTCGTCGCCCCGTCACCCGTACTTGTGTGACAGTTATATTTCCCCGGGGGCACCGTCACCCGTACTTGGATGACGGCCCCTGCGGCTATGTTACCCGGATGACACTCTCCTTCGTTCAATTGAAACAGGATTTTGTAGGTAGTTTACAATAATTTCATTTGTATCACAATAATGACGGCTACACATATACAAAATAAACAAATTGGGAATATTAAAAACTTGAAATATGACAAATAAATTTGAAATAGAATACAACAAAATAAATATAAATAAACATGAAATAAATAAAAAATATATAAAAGTATAAAGAATGCAATGAAATAAAATTAATATAAATAAACATAAAATAAATAAAAAATATATAAAAGTATAAAGAATGCAATGAAATAAAATTAATATAAATAAACAAATTGGAAATATTAAAAACTTGAAATATGACAAATAAATTTGAAATAGAATACAACAAAATAAATATAAATAAACATGAACATGTACACTGTAATAAATCGAAGGTTCAACGACGACGACGTTATGCGATCGACGGCTATATTGCATCGTATCGCTCTTGCGGCTTATCGCGCCGCTTACGCTCCGAGCCTGAAATTTGGGCCCCCGGAGAAACTATACCGATTCACGCCGGGCGATGAACGTGTTAAGATGTAGCGAAGGACATTTACAATACATACTTTGGTGTCGTTGAACATAAATCGCGGAGTGGCAAAGGAGGGAATAAGATGCGAGTGGCGAGCGGCGAGAGCAATTTCATAGACAAAGGCACGATTCGTTTGCAGCCTGGAATGATAAATGGTGGCGACAAGCAGCATGGTGTATGAGGAGATAGTCGGTGTACGGGGCAGCTGACCCCAGCCGCCGCGGACGCTTTTCACGCGCGAGATGCCCCACAACCTGAACTCCGCTTCCGCCAACACTGCTAACACGGGACCCAACCAGCAGGCCTACCCTCAGCAACAGCCTTACCAACGACCCAACGGAGATGGACTCCAGCCCGAGGTATGCCTTCTTCCATCTCTATCTGTCTCTCTCTCGTCTATTTGTCTTCTTCTTTAGTTTAAATTTACGGAGCCCTTGTTAGGGTTGACATTTTTATCTATCTTTTTTTTTTCAATTTCCTCTACATGTTTCGACACCTCTCGGTGTCCTCGCCAGGAGTCTATAAATTCTTTAATATATTACTAAACTATTTGTAATTACTGTCCTTTAAACCTAAAAATGTCAGTACATATGCAGATAAGAATTTAAGTGAATGGAGAATAAAATTATTTTATCTATATTTCATTGTCATTTTGCGGTTATTTTATAAGGAAATTAAACACAGGGTTGAAACAAGACATATATGCAATATATATATGTATATGCAAATTAGTATACACATGTCTTCTTGTGGGAGCAGTTTGAAGCCTGCATTTGATCGGTGACTTTGATCTAAGAGTTTGACCTGAGAGTTTGTCGGTGAACAGAAGGAGCCGGTCGAGTTCGACACCTCCCACCTCCGCGGTGCCCCCGCGGAGGTGGAGACTCTGGTGCACAACATCAAGGAGGTCGCCCAGCAGTTTCTCTATCACTGGCGAACATTCCCCATCGTCCTGCCGCCACCCCTGTCCACCTCGACGGAGGGCGAGGACACGCTCGCGCGCAAAAAGCATCATCTGAGGGACCTCTTCGTCGCGCCCAGCTTCGACGAATTGGACGCGGTGGCGGTCGACAGCAAAGGAGAGCCGAGAAGACTGACGAACAAACAGCTGGAGAGCATCAGGGAACGGGGGTAAGTGACGGCGAGTCAGGCCGGCCGAGGATCACATAATATCATTTTTCGATTCTTAGCTCATTCGCAATTACACAATCGCGGTAGTTAGTGAGTACAGAGAGTCGGGGGGGAGGGAAAGAGCGTGAGAGTGTGAGAGAGAGAGAGAGAGCGTAGAGAACCGAGGCTTAGCTGTCGTTTCTTTGGTATCATAGACTCTAGATAGTTAGAACTTTCTTTGCGCACATACTTCTCGAGTGTCCGAACATCCGTGCGTTACGGATGTGTGTGTACTGTCTATCAACGTTCGTCAACGTCGTAAGCTTGTCTCTGATCGCGCAGCACATTTTTTTCTTTCTACATCGAATAAAGGTTTCGAACAGTCACCGTACCGTAGTAGGACTGCTAGCGCATACGCTAACGTTCGTAAGTGGGCACTTACTCCGGTACCTATCGATCACTTTGCCGTCAAATTATTGCACAGTACAGAGTTTCTCAAGCGAAATCCTGCAAAAATGGAACCTTATCGGATCTCTGGAAAAAAGATCGTCCGACGGAATCTTCGTACTCACTCTCTGATAATCGGCGAGAGTCAAAGCAGGCATGCCTGGGATGGTAAAACGTGATTCGCCAAAGATCAGTCTCAGACGGATTAATAGCATACGTTGCTGATACCTGTGTGCCTCCAATGTCTGATATATTATTGTAACGATTTCTGTAAAGCTTGCACAAGGATAAGTACGGAAAGCCGAAGAAGCTGAATGTCACTCAGTTGGAGAGCATTCGGAGATGCGGGTACGTCACGCACAAGCGAATATTAATATCTATTAAACATAAAAAAAAAAAAACAAGCCATTGACTAAGCGATAATGGATCCTGTTGTACAGATTTCATACCACGAAGCTGAATTCGCTCATCCACGCTGTTCTTTGTCGGGAATAAAATAAATTATAAGAGACCATCAAATCTTTTTCCTTTAACCAAACGGGATTGTGTGACATGTATAAATATTGTACCATTGTGTTCGTCGTTTTTCCAGCATGTTTCTACACATTTTTTAGCAGCACCGCTATTAATACTCGCTAAGTATATTGGTTATTCATTCTAGAGTTCATCAGCCAGTAAGAATTCTACTGATACTGCGTAACATTAAGCCGTGGCTTTTAACAGAAAAATGTGGGTTGATCTAAAGATTCTCTATCCAGATTCTTCGTTCTAAGAGCGGAAAAAATCCCTTCGAATAGAAATTACATTTTCATTTTCTGATGAGTTTGCGGAATTTGGGTAGAGATATTTTAGCCACCCTTCACTTAGCACCACTCGCATGCACTGTAAATTATACCTTTGGGATTCTAATTACATTAATGATTGTTTAATACGGTGTGGGGTGTACCGCCTATCTATGACCTTAGGAGACGCTTACACTATACAATAGTGGAACATACTATATACACAGCTTTCGGTTCATACCAGCAATAGGCCAGTAGGCTTTTTATGTCATAGCAAGCAGTATACACGGTTAGTTGAGTGAACTATTTAAAACAGTCTGTTGAATCTAAACCCCAGGAAGGATGCACATACTGTTTTATCAGTTGTTGGTGCGGAATTCTCTGCCTCTAATCCTTCATGCACACATTGTTCAGAATAATTTGGCGGTCAGTACGATTGTAATGTTTGAAATTCGTACATGAATACCCCAATTATTTTGAGCATTCCTCTGGGTCACGAATTCTCCGTAATTCGACGGGAAAGCAAATATTGCGTGCCGAGCGGAAAATTCACATTGCCAAATTGATTTGCAGGGAGTTCGAGGTGGATTCCATTAACTTTTCCGGTCAGACTCACCGCTGGAGGCTGAGCGCGCTTCTTCAGCGTGGCAGGGACAGAAGACGGGACGCGCTGTTGAGAGATCTGGCACTGGCAACGAGATTTCTCGTGGTAACGGCGAAAGCGAGGTTGGTGTCTCATTGTTTCAGCGTGTCCCAATCTCTGAAGGCCCTGTTAACAGGTCTACTCCGGCTACTGGGTAAGCCTTCAGCAATCAGTTACGCAGTCGTTATTCCGGGTCATAATGCAAATTACCTGCTGCTACATAATCGTCTTTCCTTGCAGATATTATAATCGGAGTGCCGTCGTTGCAAGCACACAATCTAGATGCCAAAATTAGAGAGGAACGATGCCGCTACTTGGTGGCAGAACTGGTGTGCAAGGTAACGATTTTCATTGCTATCGATCTTAACGAACCGGATCGCATCTAAACTTCTGCGACCGACAGCCCGAGTACGAAGACTCGTTGGAACTGCTTTGCGGGTTCGTACGGAAGCAACTTCGAAGAGCGACCACTGAGAAGTTCGAGGTGGAACGGGAGTCATCGCAGCTATTGCCCGTTCCCGTTCCGTTTGTCTTCGGCACCCCCGGCGGTACGGCGGTCGATCTTAGATTATTCAGCAGAGACATCATCAGGAAGGCCCTGCCGACCTTGGTTGCGATCCTGGAGAGAGAGACGCGAGGCTGGTTTCTTCATTTTAGAGAAAGACTGATATCGGAACTGAGAGCGCAGAAAAAGCCGGACGAGGAGATAGAGCGTGTAAGAAATGTTCCTGTTTTCTGCGAACGAGTATACCGACCGCCCGTCAAATATTATCTGACTCGTTGTAGGAGGTTAACGAGGCGGTCATGAGAGAATATCTGCAGAGAGTCTACTCGAACATACTGTCGCATCCCGACATACTCGCACTCGGCGATGGAATTGCTCAACTCCTAGTTCAACAAGCGCAATCGGTCGTATTAATGCATCGAGCAGTAGAGAACGTCCAACGAAAATTGACGCAGACTAAGGATAACCTGCGGAAGCACATAGAGAGCGAGCATCCGGTTTTATCGAGAATCGAGCCCTGGATGCGGGACCGCATGAGGGAGGCCGAGGAACGTTTCATCGACGAATGCGAATGGAGCGCGCACGAGGAAGCTCTCACTCTCTGCAGTCATCAGAACTTGCAGCAGACTGTGTATTTTCTTAATCGCGATCTCACCTTCATGAAGGAGGTACGTTTCTGATTATTGTAATATTTGGAGAAGGAAACCGTTACGCGTACTTAACTACGTTTCTCATTAGAGGGAGCCTGTCTTGTTAAAAGAATTACGCAATGTCAAAACACCAACGAGGAGCTTTCAATGGCCGACGCAAATATGGCTTCCAAAGAACTGGATAATCAGACGCAATTTCCAGGGACAATCCGAAATAATTCCAACGGTGTTAAGTAATACTCCAACGTCCATTACCACACCTCGGGCTGATCCGAGTCAGCCGGTGTTTTTAGTTGAGAGAGAAATTGTACATACAACTACGACTAGGTAATCTACCGTATCTACATACTAATTTCGAGCGATTTAGATATAATTATTAACCTCCCGAATTATCCAAAGATGGCCTATGTGGCGCTGGATAAACTACATAGCCAGAACATGGTGTTGGACTTGGAACGCAATGTTTTTGCTGGGCGTAGCAGTACCCTGGTGCAGTCCAGTTTCCATCCGAGCTTTACTCCTCGTCCAACCGTTCACGCCAGATTTAGAGCTGAGTCAGCTCAACGGAACATTATTTCCCAGAAAGTCATCGCAGATGCCCAGCCTTTGTTCGCGACTGGTTGCACTCTGGAGAAACATCAGTAAAAGTCGGACACACTTTGAAACTGAGCCAGACACAGGTTTGTCAGGATACCAATGCCTATTTGTCTGAACAAATTTCTATCCTTATACGGCAAAATCATTCTTCGTTCAGGATTCATCGGCAAGGGAATGACAAGACACTTGAACAGATTGTGGAATTACGGTGCCAAAGGGCTCCTAGGAACACTGGTGATATTGTTCATGTTCCCCGTAGTGTGTATACTTGCAAGCCTTGGATCACTCATCATTGCGCTCACTGCGGTTTTATGGATGCCGTTAGTCACTTTAACGTTACACGTATTCATGGCTCTCATAATGGACCTGGACAGTCCCGAACCAAGTCGAAATCGATATTTAGTCGTTATGGAGGCACTAGTTTGGAACATAGGCGTTCAAGGATGCTTGCAACCGATAGCTGCGTTATTCGTGGCCCTCGTCTTATGCCCCATTATCTCTTTTGTGATACTTACCGGTTCGAAACAATGTTTATACGCTTTTTCAACTAGCCATCATTGAATTTTCGACACTAACGTAATATTTCTCTTTCAGTCGCTGTGATACGATATTGGGTCAGAGTATTTTGGGACACAGTCATGTTTCATTTGGTAATAAAGAACAGAGGTCGCATTCCTGCCAGTGATAGCTTCGTCGTTAAACGAATCGCAGGTCCGGGGCTAGCATCGGATTATTATTATCAAATAAGACCGGAACAAGCATTAGCCGCATTTGAGGCTAAATTAGAACTAGACGAATTGCTAGCCTTCCAGCAAGAAACGGAGAGACTGATCACACAGCCTCAACGAGATTTCACACAATTCGTAGAAGCTTGCTTCGGCCCTTTTGCTGCTAGCCTTGCCAAAACAAAGGATCCTTACAAATCTCTTGAGAAGGAGGCCAGGGACTTGGTGGCCGTCTTGTACGAGAAACTAGATCGGCGTAGAAAGAATTTGCAAACGGGTCTTGGGGTGGCAGTTAGGAGCAAAATAAAGCTTGCGACATTTGACTTGAAAGTCGTTATACAGCAAGGAGCATTGATGCTGGAACGTCTTTATCCATCGCATGTGTTTGCAAGACTGTCATGCAACGAAGAAGACTTTTGGGAAAACAAAGGCTTAGGCGTGGGCGACTGGGCTGGCCTAGCCGGCTTAATGTACGCCGATATATTTAGCCTAGACTTTCTCCAACCATTGGACGACACCGATACGAAATTCAGATTGGAACCGCATCCAGGTGTAGATTTGTCTAGGTACACCGACATGGTACACAGCACCGAATTGGGCGGCATCAACGGTCCGGACTTATTAGGTGCCGTGTATGCTCCACGGGGGAATATTCAAGTTCACAGTCCATATCTAGAAGTATCAGCTTTCAATCCACGAGCCAAACAAGCCAATAGCAGTAGGAAGTCCGACAAACGATGGTAATATTTTCGATATTGCTGAGCGGGCTCCGAATGTCAGAGGTCACAGTACATAAATATGTTCCTTTGCAGTGATACCGGAGGTCTTCTAGCATCTACGAAAATCAGAAGGCGCACAATGTCGAGCAACGGTAGCGTAGAAGCACGCTGGCAGCCGTGGAAACGTCAAATTCGTCCCTACAGCGCAGAGAAATTAGTGATACCTCTTCCCATTCCACATCCGGCTCACATAGCGGTCACCATTCACAATCGTGACTCCGAGGATCCGATTCCTCTGGATTCGGACTTATGCCAGAACATTCTTCGCGCCATCGAGGAATCGCCAGGCGAGATGGCCACGGAATGTGTGAGTCGATATCGAGGTGGCGGAGATTCCAGTTTCGACTCCGTAGCTTCTCAGTCGTCAGTCTCCATCGAAACGGGATTGGACAAGGAGAACGAGACGCAGGAAGCGAGCAGTAACGAGAAGGACGGAGAGACCTATCATTGGACGCTCTCGAATTGGGGTGGCGGCATGACAAGGAAGAGAAATAACTCCGGTTCTATAAAAGTTGACCTGGCATCGCCGGAAGACGTCACGTTGGACACTGACACTACCAGGGTAATGTTCAGTACCTACGGGACGACCGTGTAATTGGTCGGTAAACATTCTTTCGCCAGGTAAATCGCGGCCGCAATCTATGGCACACAGCACTCAAAGAGTTGATCAAACAAGCGATTTATAAAAATTGAATGCATAACGTACTAATTTGCATTCACGTATTTATTACGTCCGTTTTTCGTCGAATGGGCGTCATTCGAAACTGAGTCTATATACAAAACACTCTCCATTTTATTAAATACTTAATGACTAGCGACGATATTGGCATGCAGTGTATTGCGACAGAACCGTAAAAGAATGTTTTTCTTTAAATAAGGCTCTTGTCCTGATCTCAAACGTTTTATCGATATGTCTTAAAAAGATAACAATATTTTTGTGCGTGTAGGCTTTAAATGGAAAGATATACTGAGTATGCATGATTATCGTGTACGAATAAAAAAAAGGTAGATTTAACGTTTAATCAAAAGTAAGTTCATGCGTGGAGGAGGCGGAACGAATCTATCAAATAGAACAGTTTACGGCAGAATTCAGTTCAGGAATTAGTAGCAAGGTTTCGATTAAGATAAAGTTATGAGCAAATGTTGTTTCTTAACGCAAGAGAAATAATGCACTCGTTTGCTTAAATCTATGTACAATAACGTCACGTACGTTGCCTAGTAAAAGCTGTGGAAGTAAACCGTCTTTTTCACTGCGGAAAAAATTACTTGGCGTTCGTTTCCCGTAACATTTAATTTACTGCAGCACAATTATATATTTGGCCGCAAATTATGCGGGCTCAAACTGTTTACGTAAGAGGATGAAAAAGTTCAATGCAAGAAACTCACACAAAGTCTGGGATGTCATTGCAGACCTGCATTTCAACGAATGCGATTGCTTAACAAAAAGGGATGTTCAGAATTCTAATACGTCAACCAATCAATGCCAGTTATAAAGTTCGTTTTTGGAACTGTGTTATACACAAATGACATTCGTATTACTATATTGTATATAGATAGGTAATTGTATAAATAAACTTGTTAATGATATTTCAGACATTTCCTTGTTATTTACGCTGCACTGAGCAAGATTTCAGTATATATATATACGTATAATATATACGTATATACATATAAATATATATATATATATAAAGCGTATGCCCTATTTTAACGTTATCATAATGTGTTCATAATGGAATCATAAAGATGTATGCGTACTACGAGAGCTTGTTTCAAAGTTAGTCGATGTTGTTAATCAATACCCACATTAGCGTAGCTTTTATGATTCCGAAGTACACATGTTATCGCATCGTATTGATTCCATCATGAATTTACGTGCACCACGTACATCATTGATTACTATGGATGAAAATAAGAACATGAAGGTACAATTTGCTCACGGTATAGTTAACAACATTGCTAGTCGAAGAGGTCAATATCATTTCATCGATAAGATACATCTTCATCCATGGTTCAGTGGCGTCGAAGAAAGAACATTTTACGATACCGGTGTTACGAGGCATTGTAGATAGAGTACAAAATTAATGATGCAAAGTAACGTGCGAGCAGTCAAGTGTTTGCAGCACGATCTGCAATAGCAATTTCATCCGATCCTTACGATATCATAATCTGGCACGTACTACCGATAATTGTAACCAATATTTAACTATGAAATGTCCAATTCCAAACTACGATATATTCAGCTAATCTTAACCGCTAGATCAGACGAATAAAATTATACACTAAATCATTTTTCATATAACGTACTTATCTATATTTCAAAGAGAGAAACGCAATGCAGGTGTAAACGTTACATAAAGTAGAATTAGTCTCGACTGTTAGCAAATCTCTCGTTCTGCCATTGTCCACGGTAATTTCTTATTTTCTATCCACTTAAGTTTGTTAAATACTTCAACTAGCCAAGCAGTCTGTAGACGAAATGACAACATCCCAAGACTGTTGCACTTTACTACTCCATCCAAATAATGAAAGAATCGAACGAATACTGTAATGATCATGGAGCCGATTGATGCTTGCAGAATATCCATCCACGCATATTAAATATGTATAGGGATCTGAGTATGCTTGATATAGAGGGGAGCAATGAAGATGCGTTTAACGGCAGTATCTTGCTAAGCAATAACAGATCAAAATGCTGTAGCGATCGATGCAAGGAAGAAATGAAATAGAGCTAAAGCACGTTATAAGTGCACGAAAATTGGAGCTCGTTTACGGTGAAAAATATTATAACTCTATGAGTTCGAGAGCTTTAATCCTTCTTTTTATCTAGCGATATATCTTTCATGTCCATAATGGGATACAAGAGCAGTTCATGCCTCATATAGTGGTCGTACTATGTAAGACGTGCACGAGAAGCCCCACGTATAAAAAGTGTGTTTAGACGAACATTGATTAATGGTCCAAAGTAACGTCATCGATATATTTCATGTAACATGTAATTCATCCCCCTTCTTTTTTATTTAGATTTCAGTGCCCATTTTGCATTAAGGAAATGTACAAAAACGAGATGATCATATATTCGAAATATACTTGCATAATATATCGTAGCGCTATCGCTTTTTCTAGATTTTACTGATTCTATACATCGCGTAATTGTGAAGATGCAAAATATCATTACGTACTTCATCCTGAAATATTTAATTTGCATTTTACATTTGTTAAACGGTAATAAATCTAATGCCAACACTCTACGTTATCTTAATTTTTCTCTTTGTAAAGCTTTCAAAGACGATGCTAACGAGATCACGGCAAATAAAGTGACAATTAATTTATATCGCCTAAACGATTATTTGTTCGCAATAAAGCTAAATTATCTTAGCAAAGCGTTTTCTCACCAGCGCGTAAATTGCTTCCCATTTTTTTCTGAAATACCGTGTTCAAATAGACGCATAGAAACGTTGAGACGCCACGAGATTTCATTGGTCGGTAGCGACCAATGAGCGCCTCTGTTATTTTCAACCAATGCGCACGCGTATTACGTCTCAGCTTTGAAGTAAAATCTTGTTGTGCACCCCGCTACGTAAATTTCGTGGTTTTCGTCCAAAATTTGGAGGAAAGCCGGTTGGAAGTGCTGGATTTTATTGAATGAACTTGCGGACCGGCTTTCAACGATCAAGTTAAACTTGCAGGTAACATAATAAAAGCATTTTCATGCGAAAACAATTGGATTTAACACGCATAATTCAATTCATAGTTCATGTGCAGGAGGAAAGGTGGTGTTAAACGTTGCAGGCGTTATGCGTCGAAATAGCAATGTCGAAACGTGGTTAAGTGCTAAAATTTGCGAGGCTGACCACACTCAATGCAGGTATCTAAACACGTAATCCAAGTACCGCAAAAGTAAGGGAGAAAGCGATAAGTCGATATGATTCATTCACATAATCTACGCGTATACGCATCTAGTGACTAATCACGCGCAGAAGCAAGGTTACGAGTGTGGCCACCAGATCCGAATCTGATGTAGTGTAACATCACTGGTCAAACCGAGTAACTCGATTGTTTCTCACAGTGACGTGTACGAAAGTGAAAGTTATCGAAATGCGTCGTCGCTGAAGGATGAGAAGACAATTAAAAAGTTACTAATGGGAATCCGATCTTACGGTGAATCGGACGAGAGTGAAAGCGTGCCGATAAATCTTCATTTGGAAACTACGTTCAATCGAAAAGCCCCTTTTTTTATATCATTTCTTTCTATTGATGTTACACCAGGTGAAGTCGCCAATTGATTGGACAGTGTGCACGTGCCCGAGAGCACGTACCACGAACTTTCCAGTTAAGATACATCGGAAACGGACGCCTTACGAGACGTAGGCACAACGTGATAGGCGAACAGTCACGCCGACCGGAGGATTAACTCATCATTATTCATACAGTGTACTCTGTCTCGATGTGACATTAATCTCTCGTAATCGTGGTCAGTTTAAAGTGCCCAGCGGGAAGGAAGCTTTTGTAGGAAGGGTCACGCGCAGTGTCTTTCGACGGTGAGCAAAAGGCTGTGGTGAGAAAAGGCTGCGGTGAGACACACCGCCGGGGCGTTCACCGTTAAAGGCTCTGTCACACGTTGCTGCCTGCCTCTCCGCACGGGCAACGTTCGAGAAAAGAATCATCCCATCGCACGAGAGTCGTACTCGTGTCAGTGCAGCGTAAAAATACGATATACTCGACAGTGAGGAGCGAAGGAGCAGACTCTCTCGATCGAGAGGAGAAAAATCGACCGCTCGATCGACTCACCGAGCTCTCGATACTCGGGTGAAAAGGATCGCGAAAAGAAATCCCACGCGAAATGGCCCCATCGCATCGATGTAGGCTGCCTTCGTCGAGAAGCACCGCCAAGGGACAGAGTTAAGGGGGTGTCCGGAAATCGACTCGCCGCGCCGAAGATCGATTCGCCACCCTTCGGCGGCAGGGGTGCGGAGGTGTGCCGGGTACTCTTAACGGTGCATGTTTACGTCCTGGACCAAAACATCAATGACCTTGAAAGTGGAGCGGTCACGTGACGGGAGTCGGAGGACGTCGATTGGCGGGCTGAGACGCATATAATGTGTATTGCGCCGTGCGCGCCCTGCGTCCCGACGCATTCCGTGCCTGATAGGCGACAGCGGGCTGCTGTAGAAGAGCGGGGAGTGAAGGGCGTGCTTGTGAAAGAGGAAACGCGAGGGCGCGTTAGCGGTGGAGGGAGCGAGAGAGATAGACGAGAGAGTAAAGCGGTGGTGGTGGTGGCGGCGACGGCGACGGCGACGACGACCACGACGGGGACGGCGGCGTCGACGGGAACGACAATAACAATAACAGGAACGGACACTGAGAGAACCGCGGCAACAACAACAAGGACAATAACGACAGCGACGACGACGACGTCGACAGCGACTGCGGCGGCAGAGACAGCGACAGCTACAGCGGCGGCGGCGGCGACGACGACGACGACAGCGGTGGTGGTAGTGGTGGCGGCGGCGGAGGAGACGGAGACGGTCTCGACGACGACGGCGACTACGACCGCGACGACGACCGCGACGGCGACGACGACAACGACAACGACCAAGACGTTTGTGACGACGAGTGGTGTAGTGCCGTTCGCCCGTACGTCCGTGTGTGTGCGCGCGCGTTGGTCGCCTGTGTTGTCCAAGATGAAGTCCGACTCTAAACCTTTGTTGACAGCTCAGGCGGAAAAGGCGAATCATTACACGTAAGTAGCGCCCGCCGGGCCGGTCGCGTGCTACGTGAGAGAGAGAAGTGAAAGATAAAGATCGGCAGCCCAGAAAAGTGCGTGACCCAAAGTGGTGTGCGAACAGTGTGCGTGGGATAATATAATCGAGGGAGAGAAAGAGAGAGAGGAGTGAGGGGGCGAGAGGGAAAAAGAGAGAGAGAGAGAGTACCGAATAAGATAAATAGGGGCAAAAAAAAATGTCGAATCGAATAAAGTAACGAGACAAAACGGCGTATGTATGTTGGCACGCGCATACATATGTAGAGACATATACGTGTATAGCGTGAAAAGTAAAAAAGCGGAAAGAAAGAGAACGGGAAGAAAGAACCGCGGCGAGCCAGCGCGGCAATATCGACGCGCGCGTCATAAAAAAAACGCAACGAAATAATGTGTAGCTCTGTGGATTCGCATTCCAGATACTTGAAGGAATTTCGCGTCGAACAATGTCCCCTCTTTATACAGCGCAAATGCACACAGCACCGACCCTTCACGTGCTTCAACTGGCACTTTATGAACCAGCGGAGACGGAGGCCGGTGAGAAAGAGGGACCGCACCTTCAACTATAGCGCTGACAATTATTGCAGCAAGTACGACGAAACCACCGGCATATGCCCCGACGGAGATGAGTAAGTTTTTTTTTTCCTCGCCTCTTCTCCACCGCTTGCTTGCCCTCTGTCAGCCACATTTTCCTCGCCTCTCTTTATTTTTATTTTTATGTTTTTACCCTCAAACTTTCTCAGCTCCCTGCGCGTATGCACTTCTATCCGGTCGTAAGACCGATATTTTTTTCTCCTCTCCCCCGTAAACGGTTACATGGATTTATTCACATTGTCGTCGTGTCGCTGCAAAACGTCTCCCTCCTGCATCTTGCCACAGTACAAGTAGCAATCTATGTTGCCCGCTGGTCTGCGTGCCTTTCTCCGCATATATATTCCGACGCTTCTTGCCCGCTTATGTAGAACATTGAAAAACTAATGAGAACTCTTTCCATCCAATGCAACTCGTTTGCCATGCTAATGGTGTGGGTGATCCTGTCGTTTCCGCTACTATGGAGACAGACGTTGGTGTGTGCATTTTCCTTCGACTAACGAGAACGGACAGATTGTGCGAAAGGGAGAGACGACGATGCATCGTATACCTGCCTGACAATGTATCAATTTTGCACAGTACAGTTACGTTCAATGCCTCATTGGAAGTAGAATCCAAACACAAGGCACTGTGTGTGTTCAGTCCGACGAGAACCTATGCTTTCTCCTTCTCTGTTCCATCGTCTCTCTGCGTCGGTAAATCGCTTATGTCGGGTAGAGCCCTGAAGTTAGCGCAGAGTGGACGATAAAGACGCACGGAAGATAGTGGATGTCCTATGTTTTCGGGAAAGATCGTACTCGAGCGTTCTGTCTTCTAATAAGAAGTAATTATTAATTACATTTCACCGTGCGGCCCAAGGGGCTCGCAAACACTGACGGGAACGTAACCGTAGTTTAGAATTCAAACATTCCCTGCATTGTAAATTTACGCTGTCCGATTATAACAATTATTTATGGACTTTTCTCATCGATCTCCCCGACAAACGTATAGTAATGCCCACCGGTGACAGGAATATACGCCTAGCCGGCATTGTAAACAGAATACTGATACAAAAAAAAAATCCGTTTTAAGCGCGCGTATCGCGAGATCGGAAGCATAATCGTTTCCATCGTCGCGATAAATATGTTTTGTTACTTCTCGCGGGGCCGACAACCTCCTCCTGGGCACTCCTCGTGCATTTCGCGTGTGCACGTTATATTATACTCGTACGGTCACGTTCTCTTTTACAGCCTACAAATTGCAACGCAGGTACTGGCGTAATTCTGAAACTTGTTGGACTCTCATCGCAGCCGATAGCTGCGTTCACCGTGTAAATATTGGAGCGGTATATCTTGCCATAAATATTAACATCGTTTCACTCGACATTGTCTCATTCCGATACACGCCGAATGCAGTAGGATGACATAGATATTACCTCGCATATTGATCGAATATATATGTGTTAAATAATTTGAGGAGAGAAACATGTGAGGAACGATGCATTTTTACTTACACGCTCGCCTGCTGTGCGAGCGCACGAGGGAAACCACTCTCCTTTTCTTTGTGTCGTTGACACGCGTGTTTCCGCGATACGTAATATGGCATCTGCGTGGCGATGCGCAACGATGTAACTTCTGTCGCTTCGAAAATAGCCCGTGCACAGCGAAAATGCGATTGAACCGGACACATTGTTTCTCGCTTTTCTTCTTTTTTGGTCGGATTTCTTTCGCTACAATGTGCGAATCCGTGGGCACGCTGTCCTTGCGTTACGAATGAATTTTTATGCACGCATTGTCGTTGACCTTGATACGTATAGGCCGTATTAAAAAAAACCTACAAAAAGGCGGAGAGGGGTATGGCCAGGCGAACGGTAGTGTTGCCTGTAATGCGAAAGCGTGATTGTGTTGCACTATTTAATTGGTGGTCTCTTCAAAAATAACCGCTCATCGTCATTCTTGTCCTTTCTTTTCTAAAATTGAAGTTACACCAGGTACACATACACACATTGGCTAAGAGCGCTGTTTCTTAGGGATCCTCTTACATGATATGTCATGTAGCACTGTTTGACGTAATTATTTGCAACTTGTTGAATAGCAATATTGTCAACAAGATTATTTTACATTATTCAACCGGAAATTTCAATTCCGTGTATACTATGTCTAAACTCCTGATATATTCCACATTGTGATAATTATGTTTTAGAGTTTAATTTCTGCTATAATGTCAGGGAGTATTTTCCGAGATATATCTGAACACAGGTTTCAAGTTCTGTCTTTTGTAGTAGCTTGAATAGTTTCAGGTCAATCAGATGCAGATGTTTACTTGGCTCGTGGGAGTGCACTTAAGCTTCATGAACATTTCTTTTTTGTTACTTTTACCATTGTAAGAGCAAAGAGAAAACGCTTCAGCAGCAAAAAAGAGTTCCATTGCTGTAACGAGGGAGAAACTCGAGACTGCAACAACTAATGTTTATGTTGTCGAATGAATAGGATATATACTTTTAATTTGTAGTTTTACCTCTGTTGAGAGATTTTTCAAACATTTATTTATGATGGAGAAGGGAAAAGCAGCAAAACTTGAAAAATAAAACAGTGTAACTGCTTGGACTGTATAGGAACATGATATCGCTATTGTATACGACCAAACAAGAGCTGTTTATTTTGAAAGAGCTGGTCGTGCTTCATCTGTTACCATCTCTTTATTGCAAACACTATGAGTTTCTTGAAACAATTAAATTTTCGGTCGTAAGAATTATGCGAACGTAAGCTTTCATGGCTGTGCCCCCATGTGTCGCTTGCTGTATAGACTACTGTGTATTACAAGTTGGATGCCTTTCAATGCTGCAACAATGTAGGCTACGAAGAAATACGATGCTCAGGCCATTGTGTTTCTTTCGAGTATGAACCGCGTTTGATATCCGTCCTACGACGTTAGATGGATAGATAAGTCCATTTTCTTTAGGTTCACAAATTCCTTTCATTTCTTTTTTTGGTCATTAGCAAAGAGAAACCTAATAAAGTACTCTGTAAAGATTCTCCCATTTTGAAAAGTTTATAAAACTTTTTGTATTCCAATCCGAATGACATTAAGAATCGTAAGGGAAGCGTTGACATTTTTTCTTGTCGAATAGTATTTTTGTAGGTATTTTGATGTGATGTTGCTAAACAGAAAAGACCGCGGTACGTACTTTTGTACCAACGGGGAAAACATTTGCTGCTGCTTTTCCCTCCAAAATGCCGACCGTTTCAGAGTTCCCAAACAAAGGAGACTACCAATATTGATTTTCTCTTACTTGGCACGGTGGTAGCAAAGAACTAGGAGGTATCCTCTCGTTGCTACATTACCGTACAATATATCGTTATCGTTCAATGCCAAAAGATTCGGTCTTTACACATAAAATTAATGCATGATGCAAGGTCTACAAATGTACCTGTGTACAAATCTTCCACCTTTATGGCCAATGTCTGATACAGTATCTATAAATGACATAGTTAACTATTATCAATAATATATTAGTCTAGAAAAAAAATATAAAAAATGGTATGATTTGCTAATTAAAATAAACAAATACAGATACAATTATTTGTAATTGCTATTGAGTGATTATCTCTTTGAATGCTACATTCTATCGCTTGCAATAGACCTAGTGTGCTAAATGTATATAACAGTATTTATAGCAACAAAATTGCTTTATATGCGTCTCTCTTTTTGTGAACTACTGCGTTCTATCTTACAAACAAGTAACATTTGATGATAGAATCTTATTGGGGGAACATTTCTTACCTTTGAACTTCATCTTCTATCTTGCACTTAACGCTTATTCAATCTTTAAACGTATGATTGTACTCAACAAGTTTTGTTGTTCTTTTTTGTAACAGGTGTCCATTTCTTCATCGCACTGCAGGAGATACAGAGCGACGTTACCATCTACGCTATTACAAAACATGTATGTGTGTTCATGACACTGACACACGTGGATTTTGTGTGAAGAATGGACCACACTGTGCCTTCGCACATGGCAATCATGACCTCCGGCCTCCAGTATATGATATCAAGGAAATACAAGCGTTGGAAAATCCTGACTCTGACCCCAACTCATCCTCAAATGGACCAAATATTCTTGACAAGGAACGGAACTTGATGAACGAGGACCCTAAGTGGCAGGATACCAATTATGTACTCAGCAATTACAAAACAGAACATTGCAAAAGACCACCAAGATTGTGTCGTCAAGGTTATGCTTGTCCACAATATCACAACAGCAAGGACAAAAGGCGTAGTCCCCGCAAGTACAAATATCGGTAAGCAGAGCATACATTTCATGCCTGCACGCTAGTTTACATCAGTTACCAGTTTTCACAGTAGAAACGAACAATTGTGTTGACGTCCTTTTTTTAAGATCAACACCTTGTCCAAATGTGAAACATGCAGAAGAATGGGGTGAACCCGGCAATTGTGAACAGGGAGATGCATGTACATACTGTCACACTCGTACAGAGCAACAGTTTCATCCAGAAATATACAAGTCCACCAAGTGCAATGATGTACAGCAGGCTGGTTACTGCCCACGTGGAGTCTTCTGTGCATTTGCGCATGTTGACCGTGAGTGTACCCTCATCAATCGTACGTAAGACTTATTATATTCTTATGCAAGCTTATAATATTGTGGCACAATGATTTGATCAATCTAAACTTTCGCGATAACGTTGGCTCTTTTAAAAAAAAAAAAAAAAACATACTCGTATTTGTGCACATTTGGCAATCTTATATGGCACGCGTAGATTTTTGATAACTGATACATTTAGTCATCAAAATTATTTCTCAAAATTGATATATTCGGACGTTGGTATGGTGTGCTGATGGAGCAGTGTTGCCAACAGAAGAAATGAGCTTGGCGAGGGACATGGCTGTACCTATAGATTGCGGTACAAACTTAGCTGATATACTGAATAATGCACTACCACCTGACAAGCGCGGTCATGAAAAGGATAAACCCCTTAGCGACAGCAGTGTAAGTTTATTAACTCATGATGCATATATAAGAGAACGTTGAAAGATGACATTGAATTAATTTAATAAACTTGTTCAATATCCCTTATGACGAAATAAATTTCTAGAATGGAAGTGGTGAAGTTTCTGAGTCTGCGAGTACCAGTAGTCTCGGTAGCAATAGCTCACATAGCAAAGCGCCTGGTGCTCAACTGCACAATTCTAATTCAAACAACACCATGAACAGTGCAGCGCAACAGAAGCTTACGAGTATACTTTATAATCCCAATTCGCTTATTCAAGTCGTAAGTTTACTCCTTTTCTCTTGGCGAGAAAAATCTGTCACAATGTATCATACGTTATCCTTACATAATTATATTCTGAACAGGGTGAGATACGGAAACAAGTGGTTGCAATTGATAGTGATCCTCTCTTAACGAAAGCAGAAAAAGCGCAACAAAAGCAAAGTCTCTACATAACTTACAACCTAAATGGGACATTAGGCAGTCATTCGTTGGCAACGACTGTGTCACCCTTGTCCAGTTCGTTCTATCCAAATGATACGGTTGAATCTGTAGTAGGCAAGTGCAATTGTAATCATGTCTATCGTTTGGCATACGTATCGCAATTGTACGAACCACAATCTCTTTCAGGAAATGCATTAGATGAGTTACATTTAGACGATCCACTAAATTTGGTAGAGTCGATTCATCGGGATACCAATTCGCCCATTAGCAATTCAATATCGGCAGGGTTAGCTAGCTCCGGATTACTCGGTAGTTCGGCACCGGTAAATATTCCCGGAATGGCCGAACGTTCAGTACTCACCAATTTCTCACCATCGACGTCTAGCCCACTTCAATTACAGTCAGCTGGCTTTCTTACCGGGTCCAGATTCTCTCACCAGGACTCTATGGAATCGGTAAGCGTATCGGTCGTGTCTGCATTGAAAATAATTACAATGTTAGACATGAGAAAGTATTATTTTAACCGCTCATTGTTTTTTCGTTGATTGCAGACAATGCCATTTATGAACCAAGTGTCAGATCCATTTAGCAATCACATTTCGCAACTTAGCAGCTCAGCTTCTAAGCTTAGTGGATTCAATAGTAGTTTATTTGATTTTGCAAGTCAAGGAATGTCGCCATCTCGTACACAACCTCTCCCAGCATCTCCATTGGTTAACGCATTCTCCATTAGTCCAAGTAATACTGGATCTTTGTCTGAGGTTAGATCCTTTGCATAGGACGATAACGAATGACCGTGTCAAAATACGTATACGCGAAAGAAGCTATAAATAAACTTCTTTCTTAGGTACAGAGGCTTAGAGAAGAATTAACTTCGAGCCGTGCTCAACTGGCGACATGGGACGAACGTATTAATCAGGCTCGTGCAGCATGTGCAGCGTGGCAATTGGAAAGTGAGGAAGCAAAAAGGAAAGCGAGTATTGCGGAGCAGCAGAGAGATGAGGTATGCATATGTGCGCTTAGAGGAAATTGTGAAGTCTGCCCGAATGCGGCAAATATTGTTCTTAACCGTATATTTTTCTTGTCTGTGCAGGCCTTACTGCAGGTGAAAGCATTGAAAGTTGAGAATGAAGCATCCAGTGGTGGGCCATATCTTCACACATTGAGAAGAACAAGCGAACTCAGATCGTTATCGATAGCTACGTTAAAATCAATTCAGTCGCAACTTCGTTCGGATCTTGAAGAAGTGGAAAAGGTAAAGCAAAGTTACCATTCCGGCCTAAATAGCTGGTATCTACAGCGATTTTCAAACCGTTATGCTTAAAAGTTTATGAAGCTAATGTTAAATCAATTTCGACCTAAATCTGACTCCTCTGCTGATGTTGAATAATCTGACTGTAGGCTTTTAAATAGCCACGCGTTATGCGAGTGGTTGGGTTTCGTGGACATTGTAGGTAGCTTAGTTGTTGCCGTTTGCAGGTGCTGTACAGAGAAACGGCAACAAAGTGCATGGTTTGCGAGGAACAAAATCGCACTGTTACCCTATCAGCTTGTAACCACTACGTGGTCTGCTCGAAGTGCGCTCCAAATCAGCGCGAGTGCCCGTACTGCCAGACTCCGGTTGTCTCCACGAGTTAGGTCCGAAATTCTTTCGCTAGAATCCCATTATTGTTATATTTCCACTTCCTGTCAGTACCATAGGCATGAAAGCATTGTCCGAATGATACCCTTACGTGAGTAAACAAAAAGTGGCGAAATGGAAGTATACAAGAAATACTTGTGACGCCCGTGGGATATGAAAATATAATCGTGGCTCTGTATTGTTGTTGGGAGTCAAGAACGTGGATGTGATACAATACTCGCACATAGTCTGTTCAACTTTTCACATATTCATGTCGACCATTCTTTCCTGCTACAGCCTTATCATACACGTACTCACACTACAAATGACTACACCCATTCAGACACTTATACATCATATATATATATCACATCCAGCGTTGAAATATTAACGATTCTCTCTCTATATTATCGATTTATAAACTATAAATCCTTTATTTCGTACAAAGTTAATGATATGTTACTACTAGGGTGCTGGCTGATGTATAATTAGCGTTTCTAACATGAGTATATGGGTGTCTGCCAGTTGAAAAATATTTAAGGCATAAAACAATGTAAATCACACGCTGACGATGAAGATGAAGAATGACGATGGACAAAGTTTTGGGACCTCAAAAGTATATATTTGTTTAAAAACGATAACTTATATAAACGCAACAAAAAATGTTCCATCTACGATATCAGTGGGGATAATATTTCTCGATGCGGAGTTACCGAACGTATGTCACGGAAAATGATATTTCTATTACATTTACAATTATCTATTTAAATAGGATTTTTCAATTGACCCGTACTGAAGGTAATATTACAAGTATTAACAAATTTTATATTTTCGGTTGAGAAAGTAATGTTGATAAATATTGTATAAGACGCATATGGTTTCTAGATTTTATATATGAAATAGTAAGATTGCTCATTATTATGAAAAGTATAACAGTTGGACATATTAAATATTAGCTTAACTACATATTAATGGAAAACATTTCAGTGCTGCTTTCTAACGAAAATGCAAATGACGTTGGTTTACAGCTTTATACAAGGCTGACTGTGTGTCTATTTCTTAGTTTCTTACATTTTTTCGGATGTCATATCCAAATTATTTACGATTGATATTGACATTTTTATACGTTAGATACATCGAAGAATTACGATAGTCAATAGTTTCAATTTTTAATACGCTTTCATCTTTGTACGTTTTTTCCAATTTTTCTTTTCTCTCTTCTCTCTTTCTCACTCTATGTGTGTGTGCGTGCGTGTGTGTATGTGTCTCTGCGTGCGTGCGCACGCCCACGCGTGTGTGTGTGATGGCAACTAGTGTGTAATGTAGTGAGTATATATTTCAAGCTTTCTTGATACTGAAGAAAGTATCTTTAGAATTTAAGCACATTTAGTCTAAATATTAACATAAATATTTGCTATAAAATTCAACACTAAACTAGTTAGTGTGCAAGATAGTGATCAAGATGATCTTCAACATGCATTAGTTTGTTAAACTAAATGCACTCAGTTTATGTTGTAAGTTTTTACATTTTAGGTATAAGCAAAATATTAGCAGTACACTAGGATTTTTCAATTTAATCAAAAGGTAATGCATATTTATGATGTGAAAATAAATAAGTCGTGACATACGTTTGGCAGCACTTGCGGCATGTTTTATTAATATATGGAACACATGCCAGATACATTTCTCCAAAGGGGATCTGTAGACAGCATCTATATACCGGCTCTATGAACTTTTCCTTTTTAAAGTTACAGTTGTTAATCTCTTAAAAGAAATAACTATACATTCATTATGAAAAATAAATATTGCCTAAGGTATAAATGACTAGAATAGATAGGACGTCATTATCAAATTTTTTCCTCATAGGCATAAAGTGTTACAATAACCAATTTTAAAGACTATTATTATTTAATGTTTGCAGTTATGAAGAAAAAATTATTTTAAATATATAATACCCTGCACAAATTACACTGCAAGAGGTGAAAGAACTTTCTTTTATCATCACTTAGTTTATATTTCTTTTTAAACATGTTATATGTTTTTTTTTTCCTTGTATCTCAACAACTAGCGCTTGATCTTATGGAATTCATTGAATAGGAAGGGTATTATAGCAGACTTTACTTAATTACTTAACTATTTAACACACATAATCGAACTAATTGTTGTTTCATTTTTTTTTCCTTCCCTTCAATTATCTTCATAGCTTAGTATCAAAACGTGAGGCCAAAAAAGAAAGAAATGTTTTTATTAGGTCAGTTTTTATTACAGATTATTAATATTAAAATATTATAGATGTTGCTAAAAAATACAATTTTTCTATTATGGTATAAACGGTCTAACTATTTAAAAGTGGCGTAGGACGTAAGAAAAGGGTATTGTAAAACATTATTTTACCATCTGTACACAATTAAAGACTGCATTGATGATCTTTAAAGAGGATTTGAGGAAGGAAGCAAAATATCTTTGTGCCCGTGGTGTATGTTCTGTATTACAACATATTTTATGTGATAAATGAGCGAAGGCTTTTATTTTCTTCGAGACCGTATATGCCATAAAGTCATTTTCAAAGTACTATTTAGGATTTAATCAATTTAGCACTATGATAATGCATTTTCCATTGTGTTTACTTGATGCATTCTTTATAAGTATATAGGTTTACGTAGCAAGAGTGCTTCTATTGTCAGTTGTGTGCTTTTAACGCATTTTATCTCGTACGAGGTATTCATATTTTGTCACAATTCAATTATTGATATTAACGCAAGTTACTGTGTTGCCATTACAGCAGGTAGCGAGTTGTATTGCATATTCAGTACATTCTGTCCAATGATGTAATAGCTGAGTGAATTAATGAATGTTCGCGATTTTGAACCCTATTGACAGTGTACTTATAAAGAATGCTGACTTTATCAGCTTTGCGTGATCACAAATTTTGTTCACTCTTCAAGGTGCATGTACTAGCCTGACATAAAATTAATAAAAAATCATCTTTTGATTTTCCCATCAGTGGCATATAGAACATTGCTTTTTAACGAAATTAGACGTCCATGGAAATAAGATGTGTTTAACGCGATATATACGATGAATGAAATTGTGATCACGTCGGGTTTAAAGAACTAGGTGAGATTCCTGAACAATATAATTATAAACATTATAAACAATTACAATATATACTATTTTACTTATGCCAATAACATGATTAAAATATTATTAATTGAAAAAACATAAATTATTGTGAAAGCAACAAATTAGCTACAAAATAGGGTAATAGGAGAGTAACAAAATGAATGATTAGCTAATATTGCGTACTAATGAAAAAAGAAGAACACAGTTGAATATTTATATACCACTGCCCCCGTTGTTGGTTTCAGTGATTTTCTCCTCTTTCTGAATGTGTATAACTCGGATATCGACACGAGCAAAGATGCGAGTATGTGAAATGAAGGAATATGTTTTGAGATTGGGAAAGGGTATTTGCCTATTTAAAGGAGAGGAGTTTTTGTTTAAAAAGGAAAACGAGAAAAAAACGCGTTCAGAACGTTACAGATATTTATTTATGTAAAACCCTAAAAATTCGTCTACTTTTATATAAAGAAAATATTGCCTGACAATATTGGAACTCTGTGTAAGTCGCTTGAACGATATATTTTCTAATCTCACAATTTATTCTGAATATCTGTTTCTACTTAACACTTCTGTGTTAAGAATTCTGTGACACAAACTAGTCAAAACGGATATGTTCATTTTGACTGCACAAGGAAAACCAACAATAGGGCAGACCAAATTGAACAGTATATTTTTGACATGTTACAATAATGCAAAATACAAGTTTGCGTGCGCTGATCTGTGGAAAATAATTCTTCCATGCTTTGAGGAGTAGAAATGAACGATCGGGGAAATATGTACTGTAGCTGTGACGTATTTTTTTCAAGATTGCCTACTCTCATTTGATCGTTAAAAATGTCACGTTGAATCTGTGACCAGAAAGATTGACCTCGGGCACGAATGAAGAATTATTTGCACGTCAGGCAGGAAATTTAATACATAATCATTAGACTACTGTACAATAATAAATTACGTAAAGAAGAAAATAGTTATATGTACGTCTATTAAAGAAAAAAATGAAAATTTGCTGATCATTTATATTACAATTTATATATCTAAAGGAAATACTTGCTATAAACCTGTACTACCTTTAATCACGTGTAGTTTTGATATTTGTCTAACACGTTTGTTAGATAGTGGCAGTGCTGATGCTGAAATCCCGTTTAATGAGTACTCTGAAAGCATTTTGTCGAAAAACAATGAAATGTATTCTTGTTCGGAAAAAAAAGAGAGTGATGATCGCCGTAGACGCGAGATTAGAGACACTGGACGGATCATTACGATTGTACGAAAATGCCGTGCACACATTGACACGATACCAATCCAAATCAGTATGACGCAGTAATGTATTGTAACTTCGATCTTGAAAACATGTAACGAAAATACGAGGTCACAAATCGCTGCGAAAGTTCTGTTCAAAGAGTAGAGAGGAAATCTTCGACTCTCCTTGACATATGAGAAACATAAATATAGATTATCAGATGACAATGGCAGTGATTTGTATCCTCGTATTCTCGCCGATTCGAGTCGTGCATTACGAACTCATCCGATTTCGCCGATCAAAAACAGTCATCGAGGCATCACATGATTTCGTTCAGTCCTCGTCCGATCGTTAAAATATACTGACACGTATGAGAAATGAGAAACGGCATGGAAGTGCGCACGAATGCAAAACTCTTTGCAGTACCATTTGTAAGCAGCGCCATTTTCACACAGGTTTATGAAAGTAATAAAGTTGCGTTCTGCGAGATGAGAATGTGATCTGTTGATGTTTCTAATTTCTATCGATAATTCTGCATTACCTGTCAGTTACGAGAAAGGATATCCATTTCGTTCGCGCTTCTCGAAATTGGTGGGAAGAAAGGAGGCTGGTTGGTCGCAAACAGCTATCCGAGCATAGTCGGATTTCATATTGGAAATGCAGGATTACGTAGAAATGCCCGTTAAAATATTTCACTATTTTTGCAATATTACAACAACACCGTCTTCCGGTACAATAATGTTTGCATAGCCTAAAGCGTGTAGTGATCAATTTGTGAAAAGATAAAGAACAAAAAGGATGGAGTGAAAAATGGAAAAAAAGGCACAAAAAAGAGAACTTATAAAATTAACATGTAAGCTTAAACGTATATAGTCGTCGCTCTTAAAATGCAAAACGAACAAATTCAGAGGCACTCGACACAACAGATGAGAAAAGAAAAAATATATTCATACTTGCGTAGCTTGTGGTTTTAAAAAGCAATGTGCTGCTGTATATTACGATAATTGGTATTTTACTCAAGGGAAAGTATTGTACGAATGAACGAAAATATACTATACGTTGTCATGAATTATATGATAATTTCAAGAGAGAATTATAGGAATCGACTAAACGATTTTCTAACATCAATTCTCTTCTATGCAATCTTTGTGTCGTGCTCGTACTTGGCCGGCGGTCCAATTTTAAAAAATATGAAATTACGTTGAAACTTAAAGAGAGCGATAGTCTGTCTTTCGCTCGTACAATGCAATCTATTTTTCCAGACGCCTGAATCATGAGTTACAATGCGATTTGTTGAGAAGAAAAAATTGAAGAACACTTCAGACTTGCATTGATACTCGTTCAAGTGTCTGACATTTAGAGGGGTGGTCATGTGGTAACAATATTCACTTATTTACGATAAATGTCTGTGATCCGATAGTCTTACTCGTAGTCAGCGCGCACCGTGTACTCTCTTTCCATTTATTTTTTGCCAACAGAAAGAAAATTCTTTAGAAACGAAAACTATAATAACGGTAGAAAGATAAAGAAGCCTACGAAGCGAGCGCATTACACGTTTAACTAGAAGATTTCGTCAACCGTCAAACGAAGACGCGTACTGTTTGACATTAAAAAGAAAATTAACTATATTACACCATTTACTCATCTCTGGGCATCGGGACAGTTAATGAAATTAATCTCGAAAGCAGTGTCGTTTTCACGGAAATGTCTCTGTATAATACAAGTGCATCGAAACATGACCCCCCCTTACATGAAATCTCGGTACGCAATAGTAATTAATTGTACAAGTTAATTGTTGTGAGATAATAAACAATAGACTATAACGAATTTTTAGATTTTCAAAATGGTCTGTCGTTCTGGTTGTGGTTACTTTCTACGTGTGCATTTTATATAAACTATTATTAATTCTCGAAACTCATATCATCACTACTTTTTGTAATAATCCGGATTTTGTACGTTTTTAAAAATTCTCAATGCGAATTAACCGCGTCGCAATATTTGTAAAAGACTCACTGTAATTCCGACTATTGACCACTATGTGCATTGGTATACGATGTCTAGAGCGCTTATCACAGGAAACAATGGCAAAATGTGTGCAAATGAACGTGGCGATGTGACAAACGCATAGAGCATAATGTATAAGCATCTTTAGAAGTCGACATTCGTAGCATTTGTTAGTAGGCGGCATTGTGTATATCTAGAGAGTGACGGATTTCCCTGCGAGCATCGACGAATTTCGTTTCAAACAGAAATATGAAACTGATCAATTTGATATGCCCTCGTGCAGCGTTGCTGGACGTTAACTAGAATTCTATTAGTCCTAACTTTCCTGAAACGATAAAATGAGACATATGAAAGAAAGGGAAATTCGGCCGACGCTAGTCACCTAACTCACCTTTATTGTGGCGCTCTACGTTATTGTTTCGTTTTTGAATATTCGCACAGAGTTGAGCGCGTTGTTCTCGAATGACCTTCGAATCTCGCCAGGATATATTAGACGAACTTTTCGTGCGAGAAACGTATCAATAGAACCTCATATGTGTCTGAGAGGAGAACGCGTGATACTTTACCGAAAACGATGAAATTTGGTACTGAAATTATTGATGAAATGGGATTAACGATAATTGGCGCAATGACATCTCAAGGAAGATGCTTAGAAGAGCGAAATTATAATCGATAGAATTCTATTGCGTTTTACTCCCTCAGAGATAATGTTTGAATGACTCATTTCGGAATTTGAACAACTCTCATTGATACGAATAATTCACAAACGAATTCACCTGCTCCCGTAAGTTCTGAACATGTCTACTACTTGTCTATATTAGATATTAAGCGCATACGAGAATGGACTGAATCTTTTTCTAATAGCAATTACTCGGAGACAAGCGCAAAATGAGTGGGAAACAAAACGAAATTAAATTAATGGAATCGTCTGGTTCGGACATTGTCGATTATATTCGAGAAAACGTCAGGAATTTGTCGTATGCAAAGTACAAAATTTCATTATAGATTTGCGCTATTGTCGTGCCCTGCCAAAAGGAAAAGAACCACGTCAATCTTTGGAAATCAATGACGCGACTCCTTGTCTCTGCATGATATCACAGAAATGATTTGAATGATTTTCACATCTTGTCGCATACCGAAAAAAAAGACTTATAACAAGTGCAGCAAGATCCTTTGTTATTAACGAATGTAGCAAATTCTAATAAATGTCAGTACAAATTGAATAATAAAGGGGAAAAACCATCATTTGAGTGGAGATAGTATTAACAACTTGTATTTTTGGCAAATGCAGATTTAAAGGAAAGAAATACTGAAATAGTATAGTAGCTATATAGCAAGTAAATAAATTTCGTTCTAATATTTTTTCGATGACTGAAAGTTTATATAATATTAATAATAATAATAATAACGATAATGGATAATATATTAATAATACCGATAATAATTATCTTACGGTGTACGTAATTTGTAGGACGAATGTTCATTATTGCTTCTTATGCTATCATTAGGTAGTGTATTATAAAAATGAATATTGTAAATCAATAAATTCAATCAATTGAAAAAAAAATCATCAAATGACTATGTACTTTACCATCCCATCTATTTTACTTCCTTCCATTTACCTCGATTCATATTAGGCCCATTATTTTGTACGATTTTATACGATTTCAAGTGTGCTGAAAAAAGGACGCAAACATTTACAGCTCAGGAATTCTCCTTCAAAACAAAGGAATACTCGAAGAAGACTTCAGATTGAGAGAAGAAATTCAATGCATGATATCAACACTCAAGCATCAGGCTTACATTGTAGAAATTAACATTAAATGGCTTACGATTAATTTTCCATCAACATCAATCGTTATTTATCCAGAATGACGTATACATTGTCGAATTTAGAATCGATTTTCGTCACAGGTTCTAGCTTTTACAACGTCAGTAGCAATTTGAAAAGCAGAAGTTCTGGAAATATCTGCCAGGCGACAGCACGATCTAGTCTAACTAAACAACCGTGACTCATAAATACAACATTAGTAGCAATTTCCCGCTGACGAAACATATTGATTTCCTTTCAAAAATTTCCCTAATAGTTCCAGACCTTTTTCTGCAAGCATTGAATGTTTATTGTTCCAATTTGATTGTTAATTTATCCAATAGATTAAATGGCATGTCGCATGGGCATATTAATTACTCATTGGCAATCGTAAACACACTATAGAATAAAAGATTTGCGTATCAGCTGTAATGTTATAAACGCTCTTTCTGATTGGTTGAAATTGCAAATAACAGTGCACAACGTTATGAAATTCCAACCAATGCTAGCGTCTGTCCCTTACACCTCGAGTCTGGTTCAACCAATCCTGTTGTACCCGATGATGCCAGTAGCAGATAAAATCTCACGCTTGCGCAGATTTATCCTCTGACGATTGGCTACCTTTAGGGCGGAAAATTTAAAAATTTAACAGAAATATTAACAATAGAAATTACACGTTTACCTACGTATAATGCGTAAAAATACTCAGTATGTCTAGAAGTTCATTCTTACTGGAGTTGTTTGTAGTGTCAACTAGTTTTTGTATGAATCTTTGGTTTTATAAGGTTGTAAAACAAAAAACATTCCGGGGCAATGGGGATTCGAAATGATGGGTATTTGACTCTTGTCTGAGAAAAGCCGTTTTTCCAGAACTGCCCAAATTTCGAGTTTACGAGACATTACATTCCGGAATTATTGTTATCATTTAAACAGACGGTCTACGAATAATTTTTACCCATTTTTAACAACATATCATCATTTATGCGCAAGGAATTACAAATTAATGCGATGACAATCGATGAAAATTGTTCAAACCCATCGCGCAGCGGATAACCAATCACAGTCCGTTGCAACTGCGCAGGTGCATAAATTTCCTTCGTCTGGCATCCCTGCTCACGGAAGAAACCGGGTTTCTATACAAAACGAACTGCTGTGGTAGTGAAACGCAACGCCTGAATAACTGCTCCAGGACACCGGATATCTTGTACGTATATGTTGTTTATACCGAGCTTATTATATCGTCAATCGACAGCGGACGTTTTACGTCATAATTTTCCATACAATCTGATACCGTGTTTTCCCATTTAACGTGAAGCGATGAGTCAATTGGTTTTCCCGTCATCTTTTCTTGGCACCAAAGAATGGCATGTACGCCATTCGCCATTTTGTTTATTGTCTTCACTTTTGGAGGGAAACTACTTCCTGTATTATGTCGTGATAAACTTTTTATCTAATGTAACTTAGTGTAATCGCACGCGCGCACGTGTGACATTGTTGTGAATGTTATTTATAGAGATTATACAGTAAGTTAAATTTTTTGTTCCGTCTACACTATGATAATTGACGCGACGCTCTCGCGTGTATTTCTTACACGACATATGAGACATATCCGTACAACTGCGTGTATTATATGAATTTACTATAGAATTACTTAACAATATTAGGAAACATGGCTCGTACGAAGCAAACGGCTCGTAAATCAACTGGTGGAAAGGCGCCCAGGAAGCAACTGGCAACAAAAGCAGCACGTAAGAGTGCACCATCAACTGGTGGAGTAAAAAAACCACATCGTTACAGGTACATGGATTAAAATGTCATTCTAGCAATTGTCTGTTCAATATTCAACGTTTTCCTGTACACATTCAGTAGATACTTCATTTATATTTCTCACTGTTTTTATTTATTTTTAGGCCTGGCACAGTCGCACTCAGAGAAATCAGAAGATATCAAAAGTCTACTGAATTGCTTATCAGAAAATTGCCATTCCAACGCCTGGTTCGTGAAATTGCACAGGATTTCAAAACAGATTTACGTTTCCAAAGTGCTGCCATTGGTGCACTCCAGGAAGCCTCTGAAGCATACTTGGTCGGATTGTTTGAAGATACAAACTTGTGCGCAATTCATGCCAAGCGTGTAACGATTATGCCCAAGGATATCCAGTTGGCAAGAAGAATCCGTGGAGAACGTGCGTAAAGCACTGGAAACAATGACACTCAGCGATATCGCAAATCTTTCCAATGCATTACTTTCTCATGTCTTCGAATAGTTTACTTTCGAATCATTAAAAAGAGCATTATTAGAGTTCAGTTCTTCCCACAAATGTCGACTGTAGTATGACACTGCCAAGCACTTATAAGTGGTACAATTTAAGAGTTATAACGAAAAGGCCACGACTTTTCATTGGATTAGTAGGTTTACGAATACTTGTATGTTTAGGACTTAGAAACATTTGCTCTCTACATCCTCATCTCAGTGCCCACACACTCGTGTGGGGATCCGAAAAGAGGTAATAAATGTACGTGCGAACGACATGGAAATTAACTTACATGAGAAAAGGACAAAGAGAGAAAATGTGAGCCTTATGATCTAAGGAATAGATATTTGTCTAATACATGTAACATGACTAAGACGTTAATAAATTTGTAACCTAAGATAGCATGCTGCATAAACGATAATACAGACATTTTCGACACGATTTTTCACGTTTGACTTCATTGTAAAATTGACCGATTTTCGTCTCTACTTTTCCGTGACTGTAGACTCGCTATGCAACATTAACGAAATATGAAAAATTACAAAGTATGCAAGCATCCCAATGAATTTTGCTTTCCATATCATTTGTCACTCTAGAATAATATAAGCAGTAGAACCTGCGTCGCATTTATCATTTACACATGTCAATTGATAATTTAATATTGGAATTATGAAATCACAAGTCTGTTACAAGGTAGTAAACACTGTAGATGTAGTGATACTAGTAAATGTAGCAATAGCGACTGCGATAGTATTAACGATGATGATATTGTAATAACAATATGTAATAATACGTTTCATTTGGAATAACTGAGGGAACGAAATTTCCATTGATGAAAACGACTTTCATACACATATAAAGAACAATTGCCCGGATAATATATGAAAGACTATTTTTTCATCCGATAATTAAAACTACATTGTTTTTAAGTACTTTGATTGAAATGTAACTTTGGACGATTAAACTTCGATACACGAATATTTATACCAGTTGCGCATTTCTTTGATCATGTAAACATCTGTCAACGTACCTAATGGTAATGGTACCGGTTGTGGTATTTATAAAAACTACGTCATCGGCTGACACAAATTTGATGAAGCTTTCTCACAATGACTCAATGGAAAAGTGTTGAAGATGATGCAGTATTTCCGGGAATATAAATTCCTGCTTTGATAAGATTCACACGTAGCAATTTTTCATTGTGCATTTTTAACTCAAGTAATATATTGGAAAATTACGTCAGCACATCTTTGTCATCTATTGCGACTTTTCTTATTGATTAAAGCGAATTTTGAGGAAAATATAGAAATCCCCCGATTTGCTTATGATTTCAATGTCCTACTGGAGCACTGAACGATACTTATATGATTATTTTACACTTAACATATGATTTGTGTATCATTTTACGTATATCTACGGCATTTATTGACCTTTTTGAGCTATTTAGCCAACCATAGCGCATATTAGGCCCAGTTTAGACCCGTTCAACGGGTATTTAGCCTATGTATTTCTACTGTCTGATACTTATACCACTATTTTATGATTGAATGATGATTGTGACGTTATTTTATATGCATTTGTGAATTTTGAGGTGATTTAGATAATAACCCATTTTGAGCCCAATTTGAACCATGTCTGATGGCCGTATCCTTATAGTATGACATTGAGCGACCAATGGAGGGTACTTTGGCCCTATTTGGACCTATTGGAAGGTGATAGGATTTTTAACTACCCAATCCCATAGATTTTAACTCGCCCTGAAAGTTGGTCGCAAGCAAAGTTCCGAATTCCTAATAGTTTCGAAGATACAGCTATTTTTAGAGGTCAAAAAAAATTTTTTTGAAAGATCGACTTTTGCCGATAGTCCTATCTTAAGGGACGCGTCGAAAGCTTCAAGAAAATGTATAATCATCATAGGTTTTGATAGCGCGTTCAAAAGTTACAGGCGATTTAAAAAATCGAATTTTTCTAAGGGGTACCCCTTCTTATTTTTGCCAAAAATCGAAGGCCGGAGGATCGGATCGCCCTTTTGCTACCTAGTAGGGGGTCAAAAATAACTCAGGGAGCCGTTTCCCGTTGGTCGAAATTCGCATTAGTTTCGGAGTTACAGCCAAAAAACTATCGAAACAATGGGGGTCGAAAAATGGGTAAAAAATAAAAGTCTGCCGATCGACTTGTGGTTATGCATACTGACAGAAAATCGAACAAGGATCACAAAAATCGCAACCCGAGCCCTCTAAGAGCATTAGTTTCGGAGTTATAGTCAAAAGAGTGCTAAAAAAACGCCGAAAAATGGACATTACGCCGATTAAGCGGTATACAACTGTCCAATAACTTAATTATTCTGTCATGGTGTCATAGAGGGATGAAAAAGCTTAAAAAAAAAGCGCAACCGGAACCTAAGTGCAATAGTTTTGGAATTAGAGCCAAAAATGTGTGAAAAAACGCTGAAAAATTTACTTTTTTGGACTTGTACCCTATATGAAGGCCTTTAGCTATGTTAAATTCAAATTTTTTGAAAGAGGGGTAAAAAAGAATTAATAGAATCGCAATCCGAACCTTCTAGGTGCAGTAGTTTCGGAGATATCATTAAAATTAAACCCAAAATTGGTGGATATAAACGCTATTTCTAAGCAGTAAGATAAGCGGTTTATGTTTATCTCCTGTTATCATCCATTGTCATCGAATTTGCAGGTAGTCACTATCGGTAGTCGTGAAAAAAAAAATGAATCTATAGATTTTAATTTCGTAAATTGGTCGTTTAATATGCTGATGTAGAAATATTAGAGCAAAGATTCGCATTTGGAACAGTGCACAAACACTTTCCCTAGTTGGAAAGTCCGTGAAAAGCGCCACACATCTATAGCGTGCGCACGAAATATTGTTCGGGCGGTGTTCAATCGACTCAGAGCTGTAAATTTTCCATGAATAGCAAAAACTGAGGCAAGTATTGTACATGCGCACTCCTCATTTCACGTTCGCCCATCACATCCGCTATATATAGTAAACTTACAATTATAAGTCTCCGTCGTTTGCGTACTCGGACAAATGTGTAAATATTAATGTACAATTAACGTTATGAATCATCAACATTAATTATAGCAATGCGACAGGTATAATTGTCGTCAGATGTACAGTCATATATCAGGTTAAATCTCCGCACGAAACTTCTGCCTCCCTTCCATTTTTCATTTGCCGGACTAACGTTTCTTCAACGCAGCTGAATACGCTGAATGAAGAAAGGCGTGCAAGGTAGTAAACGGATGAAGTAAAATAGGGCAAACTCATTCAGCAGACACGCTATGGAGTTCGATTTCGAGGAAACGTCTGCGCCACCGCGATCCAACAAAGCCGTATTTTCACGTCATCCCATTGAACCTTCCGCCACATTCTCTATAGACGACAGAACGCTATCGAACGAAAATTCTCGTTCCAAGCGATTAGCCACGAAAACCGTATTTCAAAGAATTATAGTAAACGTCAGGACAACGGCGCCAAGATTGCTCTCCCATTGATCGACGCATCTTAAAAAACGCATGAGAAGACTCGTAATTATTTTCATCTCGGATGTCGTCCTCGTTATAATACGCGTTATAATACGGGTGACTTATGCAATGTCCGTGAAAATTGACGAAATTCGTAGTCGGTAAGCGGAAAGGAAGGTATATCTAGGACGGCGAGTGCGGTGACCAGATGCGAGATACCGGCGGAGCATCGTCGCATTGTCTATAACGGGTCGGAGTGCGCGAGATCCCGGCAAGAACGGGCAGCGTAGCGAGGATAGGAAGCATAGGGAAGCATAGGAAGGCATATGAAGGCATAGGCGCATTCGAGCGAAGCGTCAACGACAATACGCAGAGTGCGGTCTCTGACCATCCTCGAGCGGCGGCCGACGGACGTCGTACGCAATTGACAGGGCAACACGGTCTACGGCTCTAGGCGCATATAGAACTCCGGGCCAATGGCGTTTCTGAAATTGCGAGCTTCGCCCGCTGTCTGCCGTGCGATTGGATGCACTGGCACCGCGGGCTTACGTGCCTCTCGCGATTTAATTTCTAGGGGGGGTAGGGACAAGGGAGCCGTGACTCGGGAGAGCGTCCACTGCCATCGAAGTATAAGGAAACGGATAGTGCTAGCTCGCACCTCTCGTAGAATATTTCCCCACGAAGGGTACGTAAGTACGCGCGAAATAAGTGGCCCGAGTTATCTGTGTACATCGACAATTTGACGGGACGTGCGCCCCAAAAAACGCGCGTGTCTCAGCGTTCGGAAAACATTGGACGAACTCGACGTTACACGGGCAAGCCCGACATATCTGCCTGGGTAGTGTACCTCCATTTTGTGATTGACGTTTATGGAGGGAATCGCCAGGCACACTCGGGGACGCCCGACTTGTTTTCCCACCGCGGCTATATGCCGATTCGTCGGCTTCGATATCGTCCTCGTGACCCGCGATCGGCAAGATAACGCGATTCGGAAGTGCTCGCCCGTCGCGGAAATGGCAGGAATCGGCGGTGAATCAAGGGCCTGACATTATTTTTCATTGACAAGCGTGTGTTTTTTTCTGCCGACGCGAGAGCGAGAGGAGTTTGCGCATTGCGCAATGCGTAAGCGTTCCTCGGTGCGCGGTTCCTCCGAGCAAACAGCAGCGGATTCTTCCCCCACCACTGAAAACAAACCACCACCTCTCCTCATGTTCTCGATATCCCCACCTAGTCCTTTGTGTATTTCTATCTCTGCCACCCGCCACCCCGTTTCGTTGCCCCGTTCGCGTAGGTAGATTTTTGTTAGACGAATTTAAAAAACGGCGTACTCTATGCAACCCGGCGAATCGTTTCCTTTTTATGCACTTAATGTAGGACAATCTATTCTATGCTAAAAGGATTTTCTTTTCTTACGTTGAAGTCTTCTTCTGTTGGAGGACACCTTTTGGTGGAGCGCAACCTGTCAAATTGTTTAGGAGATCCTGGCGCATACACTGAAGCCTATCCATTCTGGCAAAGCAACACTAGACTTTTCAGCACTAATTCGTTCCCTATCATTGTAGCGTAAAGAACCATGGCTCGTACAAAGCAGACAGCCCGTAAATCAACTGGAGGAAAAGCTCCTCGCAAACAGTTAGCCACAAAGGCGGCACGTAAAAGTGCCCCTTCAACTGGTGGTGTCAAGAAGCCACATCGTTACAGGTATACAAAGCACCCAGAATGACGTTATCCTTCTAGGAATGATATCCAAAATGACTTTGGACATTTCTTATCTAGGCCAGGTACAGTCGCCCTTCGAGAAATCAGAAGATACCAGAAATCAACAGAGTTGCTCATCAGGAAATTGCCCTTTCAACGATTGGTTCGTGAAATTGCGCAGGATTTCAAAACCGACTTGCGTTTCCAAAGTGCTGCGATCGGAGCACTCCAGGAAGCTTCTGAAGCATACTTGGTCGGATTGTTTGAAGATACAAACTTGTGCGCCATCCACGCCAAGCGCGTCACGATTATGCCGAAGGATATCCAGCTAGCACGACGAATTCGTGGCGAACGTGCTTAAGGAGTAGCGCACCACTCTCATACATACCGTTTACTACTATTATTATTAATTATTATTATTATTAATTATTACAATTCGTAATTATTGTGGATGAAGAATTTTCATTCCAGGCTATATATAAATATATATGTTATTATGTTGTATCCCATAGAGAATTGTGCAAACTGTGAAACTAACCATTTTTTCCATAGTATCGAAACCAAGGATATATGTTAAATGGGTAATTTAATTGAGAAAGAAATCTGTGAAATATTATCCTCAATTCTTGGACATAACATCATAACATAAATAATTTTGTATCATAACCGAAATTGTGCAAATGCTATGCGGATGCTGCACACCAGGTAACGTTATGATTGGAATCACTGTTCTTAAAAAGCATACCACACGAAGTTTAGCAGCAGTTCGCCACGTAGACGCCCAAAATATGTTGTTAATTTCGTTTTTGTGCAGCTTTAGTACAATGATCTATTGTAAACATCAGCTTTCTTTCTCATTGAGTGCTTATTGTTTACGATTCACCCTTTCTACAGATATCACGGTCATCATGAACATTATGCGCAAAAAAAATGTGTGCACTAGCGATTAAGATGTTCCCCTTGTAGCAATCCAACGTAGTGATTGTAAAATTAGATTCTTTAGTTACATGAATATTATATAAATTAAATTACCCAAGTATTCACTGTCCATGTAAAGAAAAGAGAAAAATCATTTCGTAAATAAATCTTCTAAATTCTATTTTGTGCATGTTTTTATTTTTAGATTATAATAGCCTACCTTTTCCAGGACTGATGATTTTTATTCTTCGTTTGTTGGTCATATGTGAGGCACTTACATAACGGACTTTTAATATGCATTTATTGAAACATGATTGTAGAGAACAATTAATGACAGTTTCGTCGATGACACATATCAGAGACTGATATTTTTTGCTGGTGTTAAATAATGTAAATTAACAGCGCCTAAGTACACTAATGCGTGGCTTTATATTTCTGCATTACATTGTTTATATAAATATGGGACAATTACCTGCCATAATACATGAAGAAAAAGAGCGCGGAGGAAAACGTTTACCCTTAAATATCCTGACACTTTCCAACATACTTTCAAGTACAAAAATCAGTCCATTTTGTAAAAATATAATTGTTTGGATTAGGAATTAAAAGACCAGCGGGCAATTTATCTAT
Source organism: Anoplius nigerrimus (assembly GCA_914767735.1). NCBI lineage: Eukaryota > Metazoa > Arthropoda > Insecta > Hymenoptera > Pompilidae > Anoplius > Anoplius nigerrimus. The sequence continues at coordinate 10,745,360 of OU612090.1, forward strand.
GCTATACATATATACGTATCTAAATCACTAAAAGCTTTCCCTTTTCAATGCCTGCGATCTCAGTAAGAAGTAACATTTTCTGATTGACTAAAGTATCAAGCTGCGTTACGCAATATTCGTCCGAACGTAAATGACAGTTTAAGAATTTGGTAGTTTTGTCATCCTAATAAAATAATTACAAATTAATATATGTATATTTACACCTGTAGTCAGACACATCGACTATGATCTATGATCTATGATCAGGTATTGATAGAGAGAAGATAAAACTTACATAGACATGAGAGACGGACAATTGATTCGTGAAAATAAGTGAAGATATTGCCGTGAGTTTATAAAGTCTGCTACGTTGTCGTTATGCGCATGGAGAGAAGAAACTTTATTTTAAGCAAAGATTCCACCAAGATGTTCTATTATACAAATATGCGAGCGAAGGTATGGCTTAACAATTGCATCTCGCGTCGGAGTGTAATATTTACCAAACACTAAATATGCTTTACTACCGATAGCCACGTTGATATTTAGCCAGACTTTTGTAATAAAATATATTCTTTAGCTCTGATAGAAAACGGAGCAAATAAAAGTTCCACTTACGAATATTAATAGATAGTGTGGTATCTAGAACCGTAAAATGCTAATTTCCTCTAGCAAGTGTCTTGTCAAGTTGCAGTAAAAAATATTACATACTGATTCTCTAAACGTTATTATGCAGACGGCTCTTATTACATTGGGTATGATAGCAGCACTCGCATCACATGATGAATTTACAGTAATATAAGACGAATTTTCTGTTTCAAAACAGTCAAAACGACTAGGTGTGGTTGCACGTTGTTCTGATTTAATGACCGTTGCGACGTTATCCATCGCTTAAAAATTGAATGTAGTGGTTGTTTCCTGATGCAGGGTCTCTCATTTGTCGTTTAGTCCTAATTAAACAAACGCATTATTTCTTGTAGTGATTGATTAGAAAATTTGAACTACACTCGTTTTAATTTTGGACTAAGTCAGACGATGATACACGCGAAAGTAATGAACATAATAAAAATAGCCAAGCAGGATGTGTATTATTACCTGTGCGCCGAGTTAAATGTTCATCGTGTATTTAACATCTATTCGTTAATAATCTTAACATAGATTGAGCCACGAACTAAATCTTATCAGTTACAATATGCTGCTGTGTCAATTGAAACGGTACAATTTTTAACGTTTAAACTGTCTACAGACGAACGGACAATGTCTATATAATATATTCTTGTAAGATGATAATGATGCAATTGCACAAGCCTGATTCTCTTAAAATCTAAATACATACATTATTTACAGACGTTGCTACATTCGCGCCATACTATAGCTAATGTCCATAACACATATTGCCATGGTTATTATGTGCGAAGTCAAACGATTTTGTACTTTGGTAGATTATTATATGTTATATTCTCTACATACTAGAAATATTTTGAGTGTTAGTAATGGAAAAAACAGCGACGAATTTCGATAACAGAGATTTCAGTTATTTCTCGTGTTAGGTATTATACTCTTTTGTAATTGGTGGCCCAATCCATTTTATCTATAAAGCTCTATACTAAAACAACGGAACATGTATCCTTAAACTCTAGACGATTTGCAACAGATTAAACAATAAAGAAATAAGCGGCGGAGATTCCTACAAAATGATGAATCGTCTGAAAATAATAATTCGGGATACTAGTAACTAAGGAAAATGTACGTATTGTGTTTGTGCCAATCAATCGCACACATTGTGTTCCATTTAGCATTGAATTTGAAAATATTTAGAAATTATCGGGTCGTGCGATGGAAGTGTAACAAACGGTACAAGATATAAGCATACAAATTGTCAAATAACACCAAACAGATACTACGATTGACGCACTAAGAACGTAATTACAGCTATCTCACGCTTAGTTCTATCTACGTAATATGAGTGGGCCAACGTGAAGGAACGATTGTCAAGAAATGAGCATTTGGTCACTTCACGTGATTACCATATAAAATTATGTATTTGTAATTCTTTTAGATGCCATTGGATGCAGCTCGTGTTAAATTTAAGAAGGTGGAGACCAGAGAGTTTCATTCGGTGGAATGAATCAAGGAAAGTCTCAGCACACGTTTACCATACGTTCAGAATTAATCTGGACGAATGTTAATCGAATGCGTATTTACGGAACTACTCTTGCAAAGAGACTGACAGTCTCGTTAAACATAAATTCACACAAAAATCTATAAAACAGAGATAGTCAAAAACTTTTACTACACATAAACATATGCTCTATGTATCAAGGCAAGCACTAAGGAGAGAAGAAACACAACCAGCATATTATACATGTAAGTACGATTCACATTACCAGTTCCATATACCATCGATACTTTACATTCTCTTTTCTTGGGTCGTAACGAAACCCGTGAAGAATGATGTCACGAAGTTATACATCAATGTGATTTATTCAGAATGGACGATACTTTCTAGGTATATGGTACTTGTTACTGTTTCATTGTGGTTGCATACGTCACGAATACGACAATACAATTCTGCATGTTTAAGACGAGGTTGCAACGTTACCTGTATACATCACGCATAGCTTGATCCTCCCGCGATGCGGTTCTCCGGGAGTTTAATTTATTCTCCAATGCCTGTGCAAAAGGATTTACATAAATATGATATAGTTACAATCACGTAATATATCTATGATCTTATTTTAACTTGCAAGTGCTCGTAGCGTGCGAACCCTTAACTGAATGGTGGCTATGTGCCCCATTAATGCAGTCTTAGAAGCACAATTATAATGTTTCGTGAACACTGGCAGGTCAAAATAATGTATATAAAGTATAAGCAGTAAGAAGAAATTCAAGGCATACTTCGATCAAATTTGTTTGCAGGAGGCAAATACAATATACACAGGGCCAGAGTATTGGTAAACCATGCATGTTTAATTGCTGTAGAAAAATCTGAGAGGAAGTCATTTACATGGAGTAGAAGCTCAAAGTCGTTCATGTAGCGTGTTGGAAAACTGACGAAGCGAAAACCAATGAAAAATATAAAGAAGAAAACGAAATAAACACCTGCATTGTAAGAAGATGAAAAATAATTTAACGATGAGGTATCATGAAGACTGCAATCAGCATTTGGCCGACCTAGGTTGCTGCCTTATACACTGTGTAGGCGCATGAATCTGAACCGATGGTAAATCATTGGACGGAGTGGTGTTTGTTTTTTTTCCACCAGGGCAAGTGCATCTTACCCTCCTACAGTCCATGCAGACCCACCTGTCAAGCTACCAAAATACCATCTACATCACGCGGAATACCGATACCAGGACTGAATAATGAATATACAACCGCGCTTACATGTCCTAAGTCTCGCAAATGTGAACGTAGACAGCATGTTCTAACAAGTAAATATACATGCGCAGACTGTGTAATTTAACAAAAAAATTTCACTTGGCGGAGTAAATATCACATTCAACGGTTACATACTATGTTGTAATAAGTATCTACGAAAATATACAATATGTATACAAGCCATGCTTTAAGCTTCGGAAACACATAGTGGAAGAAATATTTATACTACAAAAACACGAAATATGCAATGGTGATGTTTAGGTAATTGGTTTTACTCACCCCAACTTTTCGCATGAGGTCACCGATCATGTTCATCGCCAATATTCTTGTACACGATGCCAACGGTGGATTCATGTTATTATTATTGTTGCTGATCACACCTCCCACTACTCCGTTTCCAACTAATTGCAAATAAGGGCAGAAATAAATTACTACATGAATACGTATCATGACGAATCACAAACATTTCTGGATAACTTATAAACGTTCGAAAAATTCTCTGCAGGCAATGATTGTGCAAAAAATCATTTTAATGTTAAAGTAAGTGTAACAATAACATGCATAGAAGTGAAAACAGTGTGGTGGAATGATTTGTAGGGTATTAGGGTTGTAAGGATAATATAATAAAGGTCATATAATAGACCAAATACGCCAGAAGGTAAATTAGTAAGAAAATAATCAAATTAAATTCGCACACACTTATTATCGAATCTATTTTACAGCGAATAGATTCATTCAATTTTCAAACATATTATATTACATTTCTTTATATTATATTACACACATATATGTTCGTCTGAAATTTTCACCAAAATATTTTGGCTCGATTGCGCTCGTCTTTAACTCAACGAAAAACTTTGTTATTTAATTACTTTCGGCAACTTCGAAGATCGCGCTTTAGTTCCAAAAGAAAATATGCATGAGGATTTACGTAGAGCATTGTGTATCTTACTTTTTATCGATGGAGATGTTGCATTACTTGAGCCTAAGGTTTGCGAGGGTAACGGAGTTGTCGGAGACGTATGTGATTCCAATTCAACCTGTAACTTATTACTATCGACAAGATTACGAACTCTATCAGCAGATTTGTCATTGTCGGGTTGATGTCGTTCTTGAACTTGAATCTCTTGTTTCAAATCTGAAAATGATTGTTTTCATTACTTCTTTATTGCCTTAATATTAATAATTAAAACAAAGAGAGAAAGAAAATTCTTCTGTTCTATCTACCTCTGATTTCGTCCATTAATCGCTGTACTATCACTTTTAATTCTTCTTTTTCGTCAAGTTCGGACTCGAGTAAGGCATTTTTCTCTATCGCTAAATTGAATTTCGCTTCTATCTCCTCCACTGTCACCCTGCTTATCCTGTAACATTATAGCTTACAGATACCTGTTCTCTGCACATTAGTCTATATATCCCTTATGTTACTGTGAAACAAAACAATTGTCCCATACCTGTTGGCCCTCTCCAAGTCATCATTTTTCTGCTCTAATGCCCTAATGTATGAACAATTATTTTCATGCTGAAGTTGTACATCCTGTGCTTGTGTTTGAAACATGGCACAATCTGCAGCCTGCTGATCTAATCTTGTTCGTAGTTGCTCTATTTCAGTAGCAAGTCTGCTATTTCTTTGCCTTAATTCTTTGTTAGCTTTTTCTGCTTGTTCTAAGGATGATTCTAGCTCCTTTTCCAGTATTTGCGAATTTTCCTGGAATTCCTCGAATTCTCGTTCAATATCTTCCTTCCTGCAAGATGAAATTTCAATATACTTGTATAAAAGCATATCATATTACAAATTTCAAAGATTTAGAATAAAAGTTACCTCTGATACATTTGATGTGCAATATCCATCCAATATTGAATAGCCTCATCCTTTGACACGAATTTTGGGGGATCAATATCCATCATTTTTACAATGGACATTGTGCTATCAGATTGTGAATTTCAGCTTAGAACAATTTTGGGCTACTCTATGTAGTTTCACGAAGATAATACATTGACATTCTGAAAAATGAAATATAAGATTGTTTAATACATTAGTTAACGAAAAGGTCACCTTGATATTTCCGTTGTGTATAGTCTTATAAAATCGCATAAAAGACATTGAGAAACCAAAACTTGTATACTATTAGTAAAGCCACAAACTAACATCAGAAGGAGGCCAATTGAAAATATGGCACTGTATCATTCCCAAATATTCAAATAGCACACTTTGATCATATAATCAAAACATCCAACAATTTTGTACACAGAACAGGCTGTTATACACTGCTTTCATAATTCTGACAATGTCACACTACCTGATGCTTCATTTTCATTTCTCAATACGACGAACAGGCACAGAAATAAATGGAAGATACGAAATGCAGAGAGCAATAACAAGACGCAGCGAATGCGGAACGTACCATATTAGAATTCGGGAAACAGACACGAATCTAACGGGGACATCCGTACGAAATTTCCAAACAAAGTCAGCGCGAGAAGATTCGACGATAACCACGAATTGGGGGCGTTTCGTGTAAGACGCACAAGTGTCTAGGACCTTGAGAAAGCGTTGCTGCAGGTGAAACGTAGCGCGGTAGACGCATGTGACATAAATGTCATTACCATGTAATTATGAGTCACTGGTTAAAGACGGTAAACGGCGGAGACAAAAGGAAATGCCGTGCAGCGTCAAAAGTTTCGTACGCCCGCAATGGTCTATCCTGCAGTCCGCGAAACGGAATGTTGGTCGCACTTTTTACCGTCGAGTTTCGCCTCACTGAATGGCTCGCCACGACGGGGCACGTCGAGCGAACCGTTACGCCTTACGATAATGATTTTGAATCCCACGATAGAGAGTATGTATGTTTACCAATCGCAAAATGGCAGACGTACAAAACCAATGACCGAGCAACGGTGCAGCAGCATACGGAGGTGGCGTGTTCGCAAGATCGAACTACCGATCGGACACGAAACACAAACGAGACGAAAAATGCTATTCTTTACGTGAATTTCGCTATGCGGTGATTCGCCTATCACCGCAGTGGTAATTGAAGAAGCCCGGCCCAGCATGTAGAAATTTCATTGGTGATTCATAATAAAGTACTAACACACGCAGCGAGTCAAAAAATGATGGTCAATACGTATATGCATTACTGTATAAGCTGTCCTTGTCATCATGAAAACTTGAGAAATACTCATGAAATTTGTATGCACTTTGGCAGCGAATAATAGATGATCAAGGAATCATTTTCCTATTTTGCCAACACGATTGAATTTAATTATCAAAGTCAAATTTTTACGATTACACTATTTAATCGCTAGTACTTTTACTTAATCATTAATCCTGATTAATATAACTTGTGTGTGTCAACGTCGGCGTTCATATGTCAAATTATATATTAACCTTTTATAGTTCATGTCAAATTATGGTCACAAATACCGTTTTATATTATCTATGTAAGACAAGTACATCTAACGCAATCTAACGTGCACAAATACGATTTTTGATAAAACGTACACTGCAGTCAGAGGTTAGATGCATACGGGAAAAAACTATTATATTGTATGCGAGATTACCTCAGTTCCTGAAGCTTCTTTTATTGAAGATAAGACTGCTCATTAGTTCCAACGTACCGAAAACGATATAATCCGAGTAATTCAGTTACAAATAAACCACATAAGCTACATACATACAGGCACGCGTCAGATCCATCCGCAAGTACGATTCTTACAATCTCGCATTTTCCGACCGGCAAGCTGCCACGGTAAGGTTGAATTTTCTAGTTTCTGAATAAGGTCACATAACAATGCATAAAATTGCAGGTTGTTTTCCGCCTAATGTTCAAATTGTTTCGATTTTTTAAAGTGTATACAAATTAAAAATCATGAAATTGCTGTATTTGACAAAATATAAATTTTATATTATACTTATTCACGTAAAGGAATGTGCAATACACATATACATTGGCCCGTATTCTCTTATTAATTCCAAAGCGTAGACCTATAACTTTGAATACAGTGATAATTATAGATTTGGGAAGGGGATCAGTAGTGAGTAGCATAAAGACAGTTGTATAGTCATTTTTCTTTTATTTCCACCCATACTCTGCTTACAAAGCATTTATTACTGAGTAGTGGCAGATGCAGGTGCAGCCGTGGCAGCTTGGGCTTGTTCTTCCCGAATGCGATCCTTTTTAAGGTGACCCATGAACGAAGCCTTATCAGCCGCAGTTTGGAAGCGACCATGTCCAAATTTGGAGCTGGTATCGATGAACTTGAGATTAATCTTCTCAAGTGCAGCACGTTTCGTATGCACAAGCAGTGACTGTAATAAAGACATAGCATATTTATCCCGTATTTGTTTCACCACGAACAATTTGTTTGTATGGAAAAACTTATCAGGCCTATCATTAAATATCATCTTTATCATAATTGTCACATTTGGCTCATGACTGTTTACATCATATAATTGATTTTCTTATGCAAACAATGTGTATTCAGAGTTGACAAGTAGCTTACCTTACGAAGAGTAATCACACGCTTCTTTGGTCCAATACAACATCCCTTAATCATAATGAAGTCGTTATTCACTTCACCGTAATGGGGGAAACCACCCATTGGCGTGATGGTTTTCTCGGTAAGGTCGTACTCAGTGGAAGCATTGTTCTTCACAACCTGAAATAACAATTAGAAATTGACAAAAAGCTAACACACGAAATATGTTAATAAACTAGTTCCATTCAAATTACATGAAGTTTCTAATAAATTTGTAGCTTACGTGGGAGGCTCAATAATGAGCAGAAGGCTACTTTTACCGAGTACTATGTGTAAGCCCATACGTACTATATGCCTTCTATAACGAATGCCCCGAAACTTTATTGAAAAAAATTTCGCGGCAGGGGAGAAGGCACAAATCTAAACCACAATAACAATGAACACGATTTGTTGATGTTTACCTTGCCATCTTTCGTGTGGATGCCTTGACCAATCCTGTAGATTTTCTTGTTCATTTCTGTACGATGATGGTAACCTTTTTGACCGGCACGGGCAACCGTGAAGGAAACTCGACTTGGATGCCAGGCACCAATACAGGCAACTTTCCTCAAACCCTTGTGTGTTTTGCGTGGTAGTTTCTTTGTATGCCAACGCGAGGTGACACCTTTCAAGAATTTTTACAATGTAATCAGTTGTCTTTAAAATTCGAGGAGAAATTACTGCCCTAATTATTAAGTTATTAAATGATAGTATTATAGCAAAGGACTTCAGAAGGAAGGCAGCATGTGTATTATCGTCAGTATTATCGGACACCATAACATGCGTTTCATCACGTAGTCCACAATGATGTAAAATTTTTAAGATAACTAATGCATTGGTCACATATGTAGCATACCTTTGTATCCCTTTCCTTTTGTAACACCGATCAGGTCGATCATCTCATCGGGAGAGAAAACATTGTTGATCGGCACAGGTTGTTCCAGATGATCACGGGCCCACTGAACTTTCTGCTCAATTGTTCCACCATTCAATTGGATTTCCATAATATGAGCCTTCTTTTGTCGTTGCCTCAACAATTTCATCTGTTATGTTACAACAGTTGTTAGTGAATTCATGTTGAATATATTAAACATAATAAAGACATTTTGTTCTGTACTGTACCTGTGTATGAGCAATGATGCGAACAACTTTGCAGTATTTTACGATTTTCTTGAGATCCTTCTCAATGGATTTGCGTCCCAGATTATCCTGCCATTTCTTGGATGCCTTTGTAAATGCCTTCTTCTTGCTCTTGTACCTGAACAAAATTGTCCCTGTAACGTGCCAGTCTCTTCATGTAGAGCGGAGACTAGACACTCTATTGGAGTAGCCATAAAAGGACCAATTGTCATTTGGCCATTTCCAATTAGATACTCTCATCCAATGAGCGGAGAGCTAAATTTATGTGATTTTAGAAACCGTTCATAATACTAGCAATACTATTATAAAACTTTCATAAATCAACAAAGTGTTATAAAAGCTTACTGTATGCAAATTAAATGTGGAATTCTAAAATCATAATCAATGTCTGCTTACCAGTTTTTGTAGAAACGTCTGCGGCAATCTTCCGAAAGATGTTCACCCCAAACTGTAGTCAGAGCACGCAGACCATGTGGAGTCTCAATATAACCAACCACACCGACAACCATCATGGGTGGAGTTTCCAAAATGGTGACTGCCTCAACAATCTCCTTCTTATTAACCTCTGTAAAAATAAATTTTATCTTAGAAACAATGTTCATTAAGACAAAAAAGGGAGAAAGTTAAGTGAAAATGTGTATTCGACATGGCTTGTCTCAGTGGTCACTGCCCAATGGACTGCAAAGAGTTTATGGAATATGCCGTACCCCCCAAGCACTTCTGCATAAAACAGAGGCGGGATGTTGATCTCCGACACGGCGATTAAGAACATACCGCACAATATCAAACGGCTCTTACATCGCAGCCATAATTCGACTAACGCTAATAAGCATTTATCAAATTGCGGCCTCGTGTCGATTATTAAGTAAAGTTTAGAAAAGCACTCACTTGACCCTGGTCTGTCTGCTTCTCTTACAACGTGCGTCATACCAGCCTTATAACCGAGGAAAGCGGTTAAATGTACAGGCTTGTTAGGATCATCCTTTGGAAAAGCCTTTACTTTTCCACGATGCCTTTGAGACCTTTTCTTGGGGTAGAACCCCATGGATCCATGACGGGGCGCACTGAACTTCCTGTGCGACTAAAAGAAGTGAACGCGTTAAATACCAGATAGATCATAATAAATTTAATAGTTTATTCTCATTATTATTTAGTCAGACCGCCCTAGGAAATTATCTTTCATCGTTATTCAGTTTAAACCATAAACAAGATATACCTATTCATCATCCAGACGCACACGTGGTTATTTTTAGAGATAATCGAAACAATGTACAACCTATTACATTTATCAAGATATGTATGTACAAGGAGATAATAAATATTGCAGAATAAACAAAAACAAAGTTACGTTGTACAAAATCAATCAATTACATATTCAAAATAAACTACGATGCCGTAAACATTTATGGATACAAAACAGCTTAAGAGAATAACGTATGTACTCACCATCTTGCAAGGAGGAAAATGGAGGATGCGTTGCAACAAGCTTCCTTTTATATGCTAGGTGCCACTGCTGACAACATCATCCCAACGGAAAACATAAAGTCCCTATATTTGTATTGTTGATGGTTATTCTTCGATAAAAACTTTAATGCAATTTAAAAATTTGTATTAAATAAAAAGACATGTAATATATATCTTGTTGAACAATTACTCCAACGTAAATTGAGCGCAAATACATATTTCTCTCTTTCGACAAAATGTAACGTTACAGTATGTAGATGGCGCATATGAAATGGATAGGTACCCTTTTTTAATGGCGGCTTAGAAAGAGGATAGTGCAATTGAAAGCAGAAAGACAGTGCACTATTTGAAAATAAATCGTTAGACTTCCGTGAAAAATTTGATTTTTCTTTCGACATCAATGGATAGCCCAAAAGGAATTTTTATGCCATTCATCAATTATGTTGGCGGTATAATAGATTCTTCGGCTTCGTATGTACGAGGTATTACCTAATCATTCGGTTGGTTATGTTTTAAGATAGTTAATTGGTATTATAACTTTAATATTTTTGATCGGTGACTATTGCATTTTACATCATATAGACAAGGTTACCCCGCATCAGAAACATTATCCATGGTACCATCAGAAATTTCGTCGTGTCCCAACTATAGACGAATGTTATACGAATGATCTGGTTTGTATGACGGAAGCCAACTCTCAGTTTCAGCGTGACAAGTAAATGATTTATTTTGTATGCATTAAAACACAAAGTAATACGTTACGATTTTGTTACACATATGCATATAAATATATAATTGATAATAGGATGGTCGATGATGCAATCCTGATTATATTAAGAGAGCGTATTGACGAGTGTCGTGTATATTATGGTTATGAGGAGAAAGACAGATTTTGTGGTGATATAATAGAAGATTATAAGGAAGCAGCTGGAAACTGGTTTTGCAAATGTATATTAATATTTCATCCAATAATACTAAATTCTATAGTTCATGACTTATATGTACATGGAAGTTGTTTTAAAATTACAGATGGCGATCTTCCACCAGGTCCTGCTGCTAAAGATGCTTTAATGAAACAAAAACACCGCATGGTTTGGGAAAGAAGGCATGGGAAAATAGGTTCCGGGGTGAAAATAGAGGAGTGAGAAGTGTCAGACAATTGTCATCTTAGTTTACCTTAACGGAAACCAAAGTACTGTTTGTTATACAGGTACTAAGGTGGTTCCATTGTACATACTTTGCACCACAACTAGAGTAATAAAAAGTAAGGAACAGAAAATGTACTTACATGTTTTTATTGACAGTATACCATGTAGATATTTACAAAATTTACAAGGAATAATACCGGTTTTATAAATCTGTGTTCCGCGAATGCCATTGAAATTGCAAAGAATTACTTATATACCAAAATTGGAAAAACACAAGTATTGTCCCTCAATTAATCATGATTTATTTATTTTTATTTAATTGTATAGCGTAAAAAAACACCTTACTCTTATTGTACATGAGTATCAAAGTAATTTATTAAATACTTGCTAAGATAACTTCAGTGATTATTTATACTTTACAATTTGTTGCGTATTTGTTATTAAAATAAAATTTTGCACGATTACATTTATTGAGGGGGTTTACTAGTTTAGTTTCTTCCCTTTTTCATTCTCTACAAACCAGTTTATCTATTCATTAGTCGAAACTTGAATTACATTCACATTTATATATAGGGTTTCATGTAGATAAATTAGTGGTTGATCAGGTATGTTACAAGACGTTTAAAAAAGTAAATAAGTAAAGATTTACATATGATGTACAAAATTTGGCTGTTCAAGATTGACTAATAGAACGTGTAAGCTGGTACCTCAATTTTCCGACGATTACAAAGTACAGTAGCCTTGGTTCTTACAAAATAAATACATAACACATAGGAAAGTAATTTCGTATAACAGAATAAATTAATAGAACTTTACTTAGCGATGGCAGAATAGTAGGTAGTCTCACATTTGCCCAGCACTGATGCATGACACGTGTCAACCACAATACGGCGACTATCGGTAAATCACTTTTTCTCGTATTAAAACGTCATCAGTGTTATCTACATGTATTTTTTAATCGTAATATAGTTAAGCAATGTATCGAATTCGGGACACGCCATACGGAATGGCAATTGTATCGTGACGTCTTTCGTGTGTACCTACAATGCCATTGTTTATCATAAAATCTTGGCTTCGAGACCTTTTCACATATTTAGCATTAATAAAATATTTACGAGTATTAAAAGAAACTATGAGATCATAAAGCTTATACTACATATAAATTGAAGAGAGCGTATATCCGTAATTGTTTGGCTGAATTTACGTATTCAGAATAATCACAACCTGTTCCAGATTCTCCGTTGTGACAGTTAATCTATGTCTTTTCTATTGTAAAATATGACAGTTATCACCATTTACGGACAAATTAGTCTCCTTTCATATTAAAATTTCATTTAGTTTTATGTACGTTGTTACATTGTTTCCTCTTTTTTTTTGTCTTTTCCCTTTATTAATTTAATTTTTTTTTATTTTAATACCTATATACTACACGTATAAACGTTTTCACTATTAAAATGACTTTTTTTGACAAAAGGGTATGACACTCTACAAGATCATACCGTTTCTTTTTTCAAAAATTTCGCAACAATCGTGCCGTTGTAATATATAATTATAAAATCATATATTAGACTATAAAAAATTTCCTGACTGCAGTGAAGAAATGCGAACATTAATAAAAGAAACGATGACTGTACATTAAGAACTGCCTGGTTGAATCCTCATTAGCACATACAAAAAATATCTGATAAGATTGTTTTCATCTATACAATATTCTAAATAAATTAGTAGATTTGTGCCAATCCAAAGTAGTTAAAAAAGAATCATTGTCATCTCCAAGCTGCCTTTTAATACTAGTACTACCACAATTTCCAAACCCTTTCACCTATTCTATATCACAGTATGAAAAAATGCCACATGGTTTTTACATGCAATACCAGAAGTAGATGCCACTTGGTACATCTGCCGCGTATGTATCCGGATACATTTGTGTCTAAAGAACGTGGGTGTGAAACGTTTGCTTGTTCACAAAACTTTGCACGTTTAAAAAATAGCTTCCGCCGTATCTCTTTAACAAGTCGAATAGACATTGAATTTTTATACAACAAAATCGCGAAAAATTTGTTTACGATGAGCGATGGATTTTACCTACCAATGAGAAAAGAGTGCACACACAACTGATCCATTTAGTGGCAGCCTACCGAGACGCTAAAAATTCTTTTCCATTCTCGTTGCGAATTCCATGAAATAATGCTGGTTGTACTTTCATTAGAATTTTTGCCTTCGAATAGTTGGCATACATTTATTAGAAACCATGATGATTCTACGTGCTTCGATATATTTGTTTAGGACTCAATCGGCTGGTTGAATTGGGCAGCGAGTCTACGTTTTCCTGTGAATACTGAAACGAATAGGGCATTCTCTGGTATTTGAAACAGAATCTATGTAGGAACGACATAATAAGTAAGAACGGAACACTTTTCTCCGCGAGTATTTAATTACTCACAGGGCTTAGTGGGAGTGTTGCGAATTTTGTCTTTTTCTTCGCCTTTAATGGTGCTGCTATTTCCAGCATCCGTAAGCTCATTGCCTTCCACTGAATTATTGTTAATCTTTTGTACGTCTTGCGAACTCTTGCCGGACGCTCCACTGTCCGGGGCGGAACCCTTCTTCGGAGTTAGCGACAATGATGGAAGTGGTAATTCTGAGGGATGCGGTGCGACAACTAAATTTCGCTTCGTCGAAAAGAAAGGTGAGGTACGGGGATTGAGGGGATTAGCAGCAGCAGGTAATAGGTTTTTCGTTGGGGACAGCAAGTTTGAAGTACTATCGCCAGATGCAATTTGATTCCAAGAAGGTAATGTCAGAGGTGGTACCTAACGGAACAAGGCATTTAGACCGTGGGGGAACTTCAATTTTTGCAACCTTCTCAGAATGACAATACTTTACCTTCACGTTCGTATGTTCATCTTGCGAGTATGTAAACATAGATTGTGACATCCAAACTAAGGATTTCCAGTGATCGCCTCTGCGTTCTTCATCCTAAAGAGAACAGGGGTAGCGTTAATAAGTCATTGCAATTTGTTGTCGTCAGAACTCTATGTTCATTTTGATATTTAATGTCAACCCACCTCCGGTGGAGAGTCTGGCTTTGGTGGTGGAGGCGGAAAACCATGTAACAGGATCGGTGTACGAATCAAGTTCTTGAGGAACGTATCACCGCCAGTTTCCATTAACGACCAATTGCTCGACTGCTCGTCTGAACCGGTCAACGACTTCCAGTGTTGATCGGTTTCCTTGGACCAGAAATTGTTGTCACCCTTCTGTTTCCAGGCGTTCTCCGCATCAGCCATCTGTCCACCACTCCACTTTGCACATTCGTCAAACGTGCTTGAAGTATTGGACATGTTTACCCGGCAAGAGGAATCGCTGGCGGTTGATTCGTTGCTAGAGTCTGAATCGTGATAGGATGGCCTTGAGGCGTACGCTGGAGGCAAAGCCAGACCGACCGCTGCATCGTTGCAAACGGTTAATACGATCAAAAGTAAAGAACAATATTTCTGCTTCATCGATATAACTGACATAATAACGTAATTCACATACCGGATAATTTCTTATTAAGATAAATTAGCTTTCGCCTACGCTTTGAGTCTCTTATCATTACGGTGCACGGTAATGCTTGTAAAAGAGCAATCGGCGTTGGGAAACCGTATTGGGCGGCTCGGCAAGGCGTTCCCATAACTTTTAAGTATGCCGACTCGAATTGAGAGAGCTTCAATGTGCCACCGCAATGTATCATCACGCGATAAAGATTGCAAGCGAAGCATTGCAACGGCGTTAACTCGATATATGGTTCACCATTCACCACCGTGAACTGAAAACAAATGTTTCGTAGTATATGCAGAACAATGATCGATCTCCACATGCGTTTGTATAATCAAAATTTACCTGAACAACACTCGGTAAGTCTTTCTTTAGTTCTTCGACGTTGCATGGTTTAAAGTAATACTGTGTGTACAGTTCTTTGAACTCCTTAAATGGCATTTTATAGTCGCGCTGAGTCATTAACAATCGACGACATTGAAGGCCAAGCTCATGTAGATGAGACCTATCTGTTGAGACAATGGCAGGACCTGTTGCTAAATCAATAATCTGAAAGTGATAGAAAATCGTGACTTTTTATACACCAAACACTTTTCTATATAGATCCTCGTGACGATCTCTTACTTTAACGGTATCGTCAAGTTTCTTCATGAGCTGCAACATGCTGCTGCAAGCAAACGCTTCTGGATGTAATGCGTAACCAAATTCTCGTAGAAAATGTTGCGCGATGTTTGATATACTAATGCCACCTCTCGATCGTGAGATCAAAGTAGTTATTTGTTCTCCAAGAACGCGAAGTCCTTCTTTTTCCGTCAAAGATATCTGTCTCTCGCCTCCGTTGACGTCTTCAATTTTCACAACGTTCGGTATCGCTTCAAATAACTCAATTAACTTTGTGAATCCATAGTCTGATACACGACACTGATGACCAAAGTGATGATGATAGGAGGGCACAAACTTGTTGAACAACATCTTACATTGCGGAGCATGTCTTAACAGCTCAACCACCTAGGATTGAAACGTAAAATTAAATCGATTGAAAGAAATACATTTTTGTCTATAAAAAGAATGATAAAAAATACGTACTTCTACGGCAAACTGTTTAGTGCGTTCGACCTCTTCGGGTGTCTGTTCACGTTTAGGTATAGCAATCATTTTGTCATTTTCATTGATACTTGTTACAACAACCGTATTCTCAGATACCTCGCACAAAATATCTTCGATCTCACACACTCCATAATCAACAATATCCCATGCTTTAGTTATCACTTTTCCGTAGATGCTCGGAAATTCCGACAGCGCAATCTGTTTACTAGCTTTAGATTTTAATACTCTTAACAAATCTGACGTGAAACGTCTAACTTGCGCACGATGAGAAAGAGTTACAACTCGTTTGTCGCCTTCACCCATTACTTGCACCGTATTTCGCAAAGCTTCGAGCAAATCTATCAGCTTGGTAAAACCGTAATCGGCAACCCTGCACTGTCGGCCAAAGTGATGATGGTAAGCCGGGATAAATCTGTTAAACGGCATTTGACAATGAGGCGCTGTCTTCAAGAGATCGACAAGCTCACGGCTGAATAATGCCAATTGGTTTGCAAGCGGAGGACTCACACATTTACTTTCTGAAAACATATCCGTGAAAGAACAAGCTAAGCGTATTGTTAACTTCAGCAATGCGATATAGTTGGCGAATCATACCTTCATGTGTCTCGTCTTGGGCTTTGTTTCTTGTTGCTATCAGATACTTCACACTGCCGATTCCTTGCTTGAGTTCAATGGAAGGTATGCATGAAACTAGATGCTCTAAAGGAACACCGTTTTCAACTACTTGCAGCTGTTCTTTAAATTCAGCTTCGTAGCAAAATGGTAGACTAGGTAACGGCAACGTTCCGTTATGCGTTGACAGCAATTTGTGAATACGAGGGCACAGTACTTTCAATGAAATTTTCACATTGGGTAAGGAAGCCATTTCTTGTTCCGCCCAACCTTTGTCTGTCCAAGGTTTCACGGTATGAATAGTACAGTATGGTAATTCAAATTGTCCTTCCTAAAGATATATTCTTTGTTAACGATTCAGTAACATAATGTTCTTTCATTGTAGATTGGGAGGGAGCAATCAGCAATTCGCTTTGGGGAATAATCACAGATTCAACAATGAACGGAATATAGACTCTACATTCATTGTTAAATTCAGACTCGGCTAATGTATATTCATCACATATGAAACATAGGAAATTGAAATGCTACGTAATGAAATAGGTCGAACATACCTGGGTACTATTATTAAAACACGGCGACGGCGTGTTCCTGTGATCCGGATTAAGGGAGACCATTCGGCCGCCAGGATCCTCGGTAATGATACAAACATCTTTCATTTTGTACAATTCCGATATACTGATGGATATCATGAAGCGACTTTCGTACATTTCGCGGAACTTGAAGAGAGGTAGCTTGTGGCCGGGTACTTCGCGCAGCAACATTACAATTTGTGCGCGAACGAGTTGCGGATTTGGTCCACCCGTATGTGCATACGATATTAGAATACGCTTATAGCCGACTTTGCGACGATGCAACTGAGAAATGGCGTACTGCGCGTCTGGCAGTGATGGGACTTTAACGCTGGCCGCAAAATTTCCGTCGGACTGCATGAAGACCGATACGTGCAAAACTGCCACGTGCTCCATGAAGACGGAGGATAGAATGCGCTTCAACTCTTTCGGTTCTATGTGCTGATCCAGATTAGTCACTTGCAATTCGATTGGAGTATATGTTCCGTTACTGACATTGTTTCCGTTGCGGTTACTTATCGGATTAAAGAATTTCTCCACTTCCTCGTTTTCGGGGTCGCTTGGATGGAATGACGAGGAGTGGTTGTGTTGATTGACCACATGCAACATATTATTGTCGTACGGCGATGGTGTTCTATGAATTGAGGGTGGCTGTTGATTCTGTCCATTTCTTTGAGTCCGCTCCCTTCCTTGAGCCTCGTACATGGGAGACGGACTGCGGCGTTTAAAATTGTTGGACTGCGAATGGACATTCCCGTTATAATTCAACGGGGCTGGCAAATTAAAGGATTGCCGCGTTCCAGACCATTCCGAAGTATGCGAGAACGAAGTATGCGTTCCCCTAATTCGCCTGAGTCCTTCCGGCGTTCGAGCACCTGCTCCGTTTGTGCCATTACTATTGTCCCGAGCCTGCGGGACGTGAATTCGTTTGGCAGGTACTTTTTTGTCGATCTGAATAATTAAATTCATTGAGTACACGTTAATGAAGCAGACAATGAGTAAAAAAACAGTGATTCTGAGATAAACGATATATACTTTATATTGTTCTTCCCATACATGACCAATTTGTTGGGTACCGGGACCAACTGGCCAGATTATTTGGGGAGACTGAACTCTAGTGAGTTCATTGTATGTTCTGTTGAAAGTTACATCATTATTCGAGTATGGCCTTCCAACAAATATCGGTGGTGGCTGAATCATTCTGTAAATATCATAAACAAAATGGTTAATAAAGAGCTTCTCAGATAAATAATGCTTGTTAAATCCAGTGGAACGTCAGATAAGATCAAAGCTTCTATATTCATAACTCGAATCTGCAGGGACATGTGAATATCTACCTGCGACTCAAGAGCTCCTTTTCTCGGTTTAATCATTCGAAGAGTGTATTATCGCAATAAAATTATATTTCGCGTAAAAGTTAATAATGCATACCCTGGAGGCGCGCTAACAGCAGCGCAATGGACGCCAGCCCAATTTGAATATGGACCAACCACCGATGATGAGGATTGGTAATGCGGTACTTGTAGGGTTCTCGCACCCACTATCGAAGCACTTGCGCTGTACATTTGTTTCGAAGAACTACCTACAATTTCAGACTCGCTCACTGCTCGATTGCGAGTTGCACTATTCCCTATAATGACAAATTGGGTCACTTTCTCCTTTTAAAGGATATATATACACACATACATATTATAAATAAAATCGCAGTAATATTCTACCTTGAGTTTTGTTAAAATAATTTGCCTTTTCTTTGTAAAACCTCACAGATATCTTTGAATCTAGAACAAGTTCTCCATCCATACGCTTTTGGGCCCTGTAGAAAAAGTCACATTGTTATTGTACAAATCAAACTAGCAATAAGAGTAAGGTTTAACTGTATAGAATAGTGAGGTCTATTTGTACATGACCTTGCAAGTACACAAACACGGCATGTATGATCCTATAACGTTTTCAAGGATAATTTAATCACATCAGAATATAATAAATAAATTCACTATTGTTAAATGGAACAATTCACATATAGAATGTTATTATTTAACTACGGCAATGTAGATATTCCTAATAGCTTACCGTGTACAAAAGTCAAAAAACTGAATCGTACTAACATAACGGTACGACTGTATAACATAATAAATAATAGCACGTATTATTTTAAATAGTAGATAATATACTTTACACGATATTCACTGTATATTAGACTAATGGAATATATTAAACGACAATTACTATAGATATTATTATAGAGACGCGATATTCGTTGTTTGCCCGATGTTCGTTACATTGCAACGTGCGGTTCAAATTGCTCCTATTTATGCCCTTCCCCCCACCATCTGACCACTCAATGTACACATTTTTTTCAATTCATACCAATCCAGTAATGATTCAGTTACTGTGAACTAATATTTTGCTTAAAGGAAAAGCGGGTTATTCAAATCATACATATATGCATACATACAGAAAACATAAGGTTGTACCTGTCTGCTGAACTTTGGGACGCAAAGCGTATAATGGCAGTATTAGATTGTACTTCTATTACACGCCCCCCACAATTTTCGGACAACTGCTTAAGACGACGCTTAATAAGGAAAACATCCTTATCATCAGGAAGATTACTAACTAGTAGGTCACATGACTCAATAACCTGAAACGTGCACAATTAACATGTTATACAAATTACTACAACAGAGTTAAGTAAACAACAAACATATACAAATATTAGCATAATTAGTCATACACAATATTCTACGTCAACAATAAACATATAAATGGACACAATTCAGTAAAAAATTAAGAATATATCAGGTTGCCATTGAAATTATTTATTATATTAATACATATTAATACTGGAGAAAAAGTATATGTCAATGAAATAAAGTGTCTATTGCAAAGTTCAATATTCTTACTGTGCTCATTGCAATGGTACACATATCCGTTTACCTTTGCAGGAGTTCTGGATGGAAGTGGTTCCATCAACTCTGTAAAATCATAGTGCTCATTAGCACAGAGTATCAATGCTTCTGAGGTATGCTTCATATGTAAAAGTATCACATGAATTTTTTTTCTATGACGTAAATCACTAAGATCAGCAGCAAAATTAATGTCCCCTGATATTAGCACTATGGCTGCTGGACTACCATGAATATCAGCAAACCTTCTGATTGACTGTTTAAGCTTTTCATCAGCTGCATTCTTACATGTTGCAGCAACATGTATTAGATTAACCTAACAAATTAAATGATTAGCTTTAAGTATGAAGTGTAATATTTACATTTTTGAGAGTCAATGTATACCTGAGCATCATTTAGTTCCTGCATCACTTGATTACTTTCCTTTTGAACATCACACACAACAATAAATTCTGCTTCTCTATATCCATTGAAAAACTTATCTCTAATAACTTGGGTTACTGCTATTGCGGATCTTCCTTTAGGAACCTAAGGCAAAAGGTAGGATGTAACAAGCGAAAGTATTTCTATGTTCATGATATACAATGTGATACTTACCCGACAATTTTCAATGTCCCAGAAAACACCGATAGGTGGTAGATATGTTGGCAAAGATGTCAAATTTACAGGACTATCATGGTGAAGAAGAGAACAATTGTATCTATAATGGCTATATAATGGAGATGCAGAAGGTTTAGGTTCTGTTTTAGGACCAGCATCACTGTTACATATTGAGTCATGTATTGTTTGAATCTTTGATATATCGGTTGCTGTAGTTTGTGTTGTTGTCACTATTGAAGATGAAACTTTCTGTGCAGCCAATAACTGTAATAACTTGTCATTAAGTCCTTCTATCTCATCTTTGTTTTCCGCACAAAGTGCATGGTAGTCTTCTGAGCCCTTGTTAGCCATGTGTGTTAAAGACATTCATGCAACATTCCAGAATACAAGCTGCAAGTAAATATAATATAAAACATTACAAAACGCAAGTTGAATATATAGTAAACATCTTATTTATATAGATCCTAGATGTACAGATAATTTTATGACTAGTAGAAATATTTTTAGCTCGTACAGTTTACTTCAGGGATGCACAGTTGTCAACAATAGTTCTCACAGAGAAATACAACAGAGAAAATGGAAAAATCTCTTTCATCTTTGAGTAATAAGGAAATTGCATTTACCGGAAAAATAACATCTAAAATCGACTAAAACAATAACGGCTGATATCTCTTTCTCTACAATCTCGCAAATGGCATAATCTTATCAGCTAGTCTAGAAAAAGAAGAATATAACTTATTTCAATAAAGCATGTAGTTGAATAGAGAAACATGAATGAAATTAACGCACATATATCAATCAAATTGTTATTCATACCGAACGTGTCAGCCCATTATAATTTAACGTTTCACGTACAAATCCGGATACGAGGACTTAAAATTTGAGAAACTAACATTAATTATCTACAGAATGTGCAGAATCTTTTACACTAACCCCACAGGGCATAAACCGACACCGTATAAATTCATGACCAAAACCTGTACACAATGGAAGCACAGCAGCGTGTGTTTCCCTGATTCCTTTTTCGTTTGTCTCCGTTGTCCTCTTACGCAGTGCGAATATGCTGAAAAACGCGCACACCAACGACACTACACAACCAACCGTCTTACACCAGGAATGAATGAATGAATCCCCAGACGTTCAAACTCAATATAGATGCACGTCGAATTTTCATTAGCCCTTACGGTGGCTGAAGGTAGAGTTACATTCCGGTTATTTCAACCTTAGGCCGTCGTTATAATGTAAACTCTTTGGGTTGAATTTAGAAACAAATAGTAGATGTCGCTATTCGATAAAAAAAATTCCAAGTATCTAGTGACGAACTCTCGTAATTCTACAACTGGACAACTTGTCATAATAAAATCTAGGGATTATATCTGTCAAGAAATATATTAGACTACGCACAAATATATTTTAGATTAATTAAAGCACCCGTTAAGTATTGATTGACACGAACAAAAATGCTGAAGCCTAAAGCTCTAACGCAAGTTCTGAGCCAAGCTAACACTGGAGGAGTTGAAAATACTTTGTAGGTTTCATCAACAAATTTCTCAAACTTTTGTAAACTTGAATGTGCTGTAAAACTATGTAAATGTATTTTGTTATTATAGGCTACTTAATAGGGATGGAGGATTATTAGCGTACAGTGGCTATGGAGATAAGGATGCAAGAGTAACTGCAGCAATCACAAGTAATATTTGGTCAGCATATGAAAAGAATGGACGTAATGCATTTAAAGAGGATGAACTGCAGTTTGTTTTAATGGAATGTGTGGTAATAATACATAATGCATAAAAACATTATCATATATATCTTTACTGATTTGCCACTGTAACAAAATATAATGGAGATATGATCTTTATAGGAAGGCAAGGTAGTAATTACGGAGGTTGCTAATTTGTTATTGTGCTTATATGCGAGAGAAAATGTAGGTTTTGGCTTACTAAGGGAAAAGGCACAAGCCTTGGCAAAATACTTGGATCAACCTTTGAAGACAATAGCCAGTATGCCATAAACACTGTGAATGCCATATCAAATTATGTCCAAAGTTATATTGAAATTCTTCTGAGTCTAATTATATTTAGATTTTATAATCTGTACTTTATTTAAATATAAATATATTTTTAATAAACTCTAATTTCATTTACAGTTGATTCCGTTATTATTATCTACTAAGGGTATCCTATTATTGTTGAATAGATGTAAGTTTAAACTTTTAACATTTCTATAAAATGATCATTAAAATGTCATTATTAACTTGTTTTTATTGATTTTCACATAAAATTGTGCTATTATACAAGAGTAATTGCATATAGATCATGTTTACATAGTTTCTTATTATACAATTAGAGTACACTTCACAAGTTAAATGCAACCAAACAAAAACAAATAATCTACTTATTAATCCCTTGTTTTGTACATTCTAAAAGAAAAGTAAATATCACTCTTAACCTGCTTGTGTACGTTTGAAATTCAGTGTATGCAAATAAATACACATATGCAAATGCATGTACAAAACATGTATGTGGCATATTTTACCTTTAATTATTTAGTTATCTATAAAGTTGAAAGAAATGCATTTGTAAGATTTCTGACCTATACTTAATTTATTCAAGAATGGATAACTTATTTTAATAGAAATATACATACTTGAGGCCTATAAGAATTGCATGATAGATTTTATGATGGTACAGTTAACTATTATATAAAAATGTTCAGTCAATGATGTAAAGTTAATTCATTTAAACTGAGGTTTGATCGCTGTAGGAACAAGTAATCAATAAGTGGACAAATTTTGTAAAAGGTTTTAGTTCCTGTTTACTCAGCAAATGTTCATATACACATAGACAAACTCAATGTCGCAGATTTTCTTCTTATTTTAAAGCTGTAATTTTTATTACTTTTAAATAAACATTTTCACAATTTAGTCCCATGTACTGAAATAACATTTTAAAAGAAAGTGTTTTGTGATATGATAAATAGGCTCCACAGAAATACAGTATAAAAGTTACTTTTTACGACTATGTTTTATAAGTTGATGAAAAAAATTCTTAATTTTTATCTTCTTGAAAAAACATTATAGAAAGCTGACCATTATTTTTCATGATCGACGTATTATAAATTCGTCACACGGTCATGTTACCATTTTTATAATTCTATACTGCCTTACAATAATTTTCACTTCATATTACTTACAGTTGTTAGTAACAAAATTTATTTTTTAATGTATATAAATACTATTCTTCATGCCTAACATGAAAAACATTGACTGGTCAATAGATTTTGAAATGTATCTATGAAAGTACAAATTCTTTCCAAGCTGCGAGTAATACAAGTGTGTAGTCATTTCCCAGTAAAAAATATTAACAATTGCCAAAATTCGTAAGATAAGTTTGAGCTATCAAATAAAATTCTATATTAATGTAAACAAACACTGTACATAAAAATAACACTATTGTTCCTAACTTTTGTGATGAACTTATACCTCAAATATTTATAAATTACATATCCTTGTTACATTTCTGTAAATTAAAGATGATTATCCTCTAAATTTCAATATAATTTGAATACAATGGTGTAAATAGCTACCCAATATCACTGATTTACTTTGCATTAATAAAATGAGAAAAAATATTTTCCTTAATGGGATACTATTCCCTGTCATATACAATCTATGCATTAACTTTACTTACAACAATTGGGTGTTACATATGATTTCAATCATTGGTACTAAATATATTGTCTACAATGCTTTCGTAGTAGGCCTTCGACAATTGACAACCTATCTCTGCTGTAAACATTGCCATGGATATCAAGAGGATCATTTCACACATACAATATATAAATCAGTGATCAAATCTGTACAATACTAGTATATTTCATAAATCGATAAAAATTAATAAAAGCACGCTTTTCTATCCACAGTTTTTTAACCACACACTAAACACCATATTTTATAATACCAGTTTCCGGATTATGAACAGAAAGTATAACTCTGAATTGAAGATACATTAAACGACAAATATTCTCTTAAAAATCTAATCTTTTGCATTTGTAAATAATTGAATTTTGTGACATTAGTAAGAAACGTGGTAAATTGCTTGCCTTAAAAACTTTTCTTTATCAATACTGTTACACATCAAAAGTCAGTTTCATTTATTTATAGCTTTTAATTTGCATTGGGTACTGAAAATTATCATGCTAGGTATATAAATATTATATTATGTTTTTTAGCGGCAGTGCGAAGGTGAGTAATTTAGGTAATCTTACAATAAAGTTACAAAAAGAAAAAGTAGAAGGATTTTGTACAGTTTCGTACAAATCAATAAACTATACACTACCAGATTTGTACCTATAGTCATTGTAGAAATTTGTATGAAAAAGATTGCCTTTGTAAATACTATTGTCCTTTAAACTATTCAATTAATCTACAAAGTAACTTTGGATACCATTAAGTAACTGCAGATATTAGTGATACATAGTTTCGACATTCATATATCTTTCTTACAGAATGTGTGTTTTTCCTAATTACTGCTAACAATATAACTCCATACATACAAGGCAATTGGACTATGGCTGCCATTATATTTAGAATCATTTCTTTTAACGGTTTCTAAAGAATCATACGTTAACAAATATGTGGCATCCTTGATTTTTAAAGTATCATGTACAATGTTGCTAAGAAATAAATATATATATACATATCCTTATTTGTGTATACGTGCAAATATACACGTATACACACATATAGATATGTTGTTTATAATGCCTTTGCACAGTACAATTTTGTTACATTATCACTATACAGGAATAAAGAAGTTGATAACAAAAAAAGTTACACTAAATATTTGTGTTAAGCTTGGGATTATAAAAGAAAAAACAAAAACAGTCTTCATCTTGTCGCTGCATGTTAGCGGTCTAATCAAAGGAAATAAGAGAGGATTGGGACGGATCTAGTGATTACATACGCGACCCCTTCTGCTGCAAAACCTAAAATGCAATTCAAGAATCCATAGTCAGAATCAATTATGTATTCCATCCACAAACTAATACTAAGATTTATTTTAAGTATACAGTTTTAAATGCTAAAACTTTGTTATTCCTGCACAGTTCAGCCTCTGCTATATTGTTGTTACTACTCTGTAGATATGATTCTTATGTATGTATAAGAACAACCAAATTTATAACAAACTAAAGCAAATTTACATGATGTAATTATTAGTACACATATGATTTAACAGTAATTAATCCCAATTATTTATACAGAAGCTTATAATAAAAAACATGATCCATTACTAACAAAAAACATATTTGAGCAAAGATCCCCATATTTAGTGAAATATCCTTTTAGCATGCAACAATAATACATGCAGGACACAGGGCAGAAAGTAACTAAACTGATGAAAGAAAAATATCTTTATTAAATGAACAGCATGCTTTACAATGATAATAATAATAATAATTAATAATAATAATAATAATAATAATAATGAGTAATAACACTAGACGTAATTGTAGTAGTAATCGTACTAACAATAATAATAGTAATGATGATGATGATGATGATGATATGAATAATAATGGTAATAGTAATAATAATAATAATAATATTAATAGTAGTAGGAGAATAGTAGCATTAGTAGTAGTACGAGTGGTAGTGGGAGTAGTAGTACGAGTAGTAGTGGGATTAATAGTGGGAGTAGTACTGGGAGTAGTAATAGGAGTAATAGTAGGTGTAGTAGTAGGAGTTGTAGTAGAAGTAGTAGTAGCAGTAGTGGTAATAATAATAATAATAATAATGATGATAATAATGATATAATTATAATACTAATAATAATAATTATAACGCTAATAATAATGTGATCTGTACAACAAATATCAGAGGCAGAACATGCTCATGCATACTTATAGCAATCCATTGCTTTCAACTGTACGTTCTAGCAAACAAAGTATTTATTTACAATTTGGAGAGAAACAACATATAAATCAAGTGTAATCTGTGGAATGGTTTTTCAAAAAAATGTAAACAGATGCAGCTTTAATTGAAACATGTTGAGTAATACATAGGTAATGTTAATTATATCTTTGGTTTTTAGTGAATTTAAATCACTCATATGTTAATATTGCAACCAAAACTACAATATGATACTAAGAAAGATTCATAATACTGATATAATCTTGTATACATTAATGTGTATGTCGTTATTAAGATGTAATAAAAGTGCGGGTATAGTAAAATACAAAATATAAAAAATTGGTCTATTCATGACCAAACCGACTGGGATATGGGTGTGAAAGATGTGATAATGGTACCTTAACACGTTCAGTAGATTCCTGTTCTTTACTGCTTAGTTGAGTGGGTCCATATTCTCGACTCACAACACACAAGAATTCTGCATGATCATCGGTGCCATAATTATATTGTGATCCTATGTTGATTAACTAATATGGACAGTAAATATCCTTAATATATTGATTGTTCCAAGTAGAAATTTTTTCATATTCTTTGAATATCAACTCGTACCTGTTCAAATTTCCAACCATCAGACATTGTAGATACCATTTGTGTTAATTCATCTTCATGGCATTGTATCACTCTATAAACATGTTTCTTTGAATCACGAGATGGTCGGGTATCCCTTAATATTATCCTTTCTTTGACTAGGCGTATTAATTCTGTTATATTATAGAACTCTGCCTCTTCTAGTACTCCTTCTTCCGTTAAATCCTTATTGATAACCAACTTGCCATGACGTAAATAATTTAAAACAGGACTGAAGTAGGTTGGATCGCGGTCTATCAAGTATGCTCCAGTTTCATCCTTTATGACAAAGAATTACTATAAAATGTGTTCCGGTAAAAATGTGTAATGCAAATTCAGAAATTAATAATTTTATTACATATGCAACTGTGAGCCAATATTCAAACGCAGCAACCATAGTACAGGTTATATAATGTAATAACAAAATGATAATTTTTAGGTTACAAAACAATTGAATGCTGATGTTTTTAAAAGGTTAAGGATAATAAATAGGTAATCGTTCGCCCGAAGGAATGGTGCAGTAAGTACAGAATAGGCACTCAGACACAAGAAAAGGATTGTTGCGTTTTATTTGACATTAAGTTGAAAGTTCGCGGCAAAATGCTGATCGTCAACTAACCCTGTCCGATATAAGGTCAGAATCCTCCTGGCACAGTCGATACAGAAAAGAGTTTGGGTCCCTGGCCAAAGTAGTTTTTGCTGTTAGGAAATACGTTCCACCGACGTTTAACCGCACCCACTGATTTTTACAACGTTTCTGAACATGATTTTCTGTCATCTCGTGCGAATTTGTATCACTAAAATCCGCCATACTTATCTTTGACGTCCAATGCATCATCGTTGCGATATCTACAGTGGGTCAGTACGCTATCTTACACTGACAAATAAAAAACTTGCACACGAAATAAATAGTTCAAACACTGTTCCTGACGCCTAACGTTAATTGTTATTTTTGTTTTAACACAACAACATTTGTCTATTGAAATATGACAATTGTAACGGATACGTTCATTTTGATTTTTGTAGTGAAGAAGACATTTTAAATCCCTGAACGGTGAAGAAGTAGC
The DNA here is from genome assembly GCA_914767735.1 of Anoplius nigerrimus. NCBI lineage: Eukaryota > Metazoa > Arthropoda > Insecta > Hymenoptera > Pompilidae > Anoplius > Anoplius nigerrimus. The sequence goes on from OU612090.1 coordinate 10,773,932, forward strand.
ACTATTAAAAAAAGCTTGCTACTAGACTTTATATATCTATCTAATTTCAATTTAGATTTTAGTAAAAAACTACTGTCGAATAAATGAATCTGATGCAGAAAGCTAAGAAGACAGTATTTTCAATGAAACGTACAAATGCTTAAAACTGTTCCGTAATTCTTCAATGGTAGACATGGTTCATAATGTCCCGCCTACATGTATTAAGCGCTTAGTGTTTCCGGTGTACCGCGCACGCGAGTACACGCGTATCGATGCACGAGAGACAAGTGAAGATAATCGGTATCACATCAAAAACGAAAGGCTTCCAATTTTGACAACAACATTTTCTACAAATTAATTGCAACGGTAAAGGACTGTCGATACGTTGACGTTGCACTCGGGTATTTTCTCCGTAATACAAGTCTTGTCTGGGTTCGAGGCTACGTATAAATTCAGCCATATTCCTAAAATTACCGGCAGTCATTGCGAAAGTCTTGTGATGTGGGGTTCTGTGTTAAACGAAGGCAGGGATTAAAAGCATCCACTTGGGCCGAGAATGCCGGTGAAAGTTGATGTAGTTCCACCACCGCCTGCGAATTCAAAGCAGCCGGGTGTCACGAAATCTCTCCTTTATAACGGCTCACGTTTTCAAGGCTCACAAAAATCCAAAGGCAATAGTTATGACGTAGAAGTAGTTTTGCAGGTTAGTTCTACATTCTGGAAATTACGCCACAACTGTAAGATCACAAACTGATTGTCTGTCAATTGAGTTGTATAGTCTATACGGTCAAATAATTATTTGCACGGCCGTTTTTTTCAGTTTTCCCATCATTTCTCAAGTCGAGTGAAAAGTGTTCCTTCCTCTGAGGCTGTCTAGTAAAAAATAACCTATTGCATATTTTTGCAACTGTGTCTGCGTCATACGTGGATATAACGATTTAATTGTTAGCGGTTATAACGTTCGCATATACGATTTAAACATAGCTTCTGCGTCAAAATAGTTCTGTAGTATCTGCCAAGCATCCTAAACATGACATTTTATATTTTGCATTATTTTGGGCTCTTCTATTCTGCCAAAGTTTACGTTTTATTTCTGTTTCCTTGTGAATACATTTTAGGATGAATGCAGATACTCCGCGGTTTTATAATAATCCTAGAAATATTTTCTACTTTCTAGCATGTGGATGAAGAAAATAGCTACTTGTGTGGCTATCTTAAAATTAAAGGTCTTACAGAAGAATTTCCTACATTGACTACATTCTTTGATGGTGAAATAATCTCCAAAAAATATCCATTTTTAACACGTAAATGGGATGCAGATGAAGATGTTGACAAAAAGCATTGGGTTTGTATTTCTTCAGGCATTATCGTGGATTTTTTGTTACATTCAAACATTTCACAGGAAAGTTTTCTTCTATTACAGAGCAAGTTTGAATCATTCTGTCAATATGCAAAGACGTTTAATTCAGACACATTTGACTACGAAGCATTGAAAGGGACAGACTTTGTGTTTATGAGGTGGAAGGAACACTTCTTGGTTCCTGATCATACCATCAAAGATATCAACGGTGCCTCCTTTGCAGGCTTTTATTATATCTGCTTCCAAAAATCGGCTGCTTCAATTGAAGGCTTCTATTACCACCGTAGTTCTGAATGGTAAATTTAGTGTACTATGTGTCTTAAGAACACATCTTTATGTTTGTGAAATAGTAATAAGTGGCAAAGAAAGTGTCTGTGTGATTTGGGATAACGCATAAATTAAAACAATAAGATGTACATTGTTCCAGGTATCAATCCCTGAATCTGAGGCATGTACCAGAACACAGTATTCAGATCTACGAGTTCAGGTGAAACCAATGCCTTTCGCTCAACTATCTCTCAAATTCACGTTTTCTCCCTCCTAGCACACAGATCTCATAAAACTCCTTGCTTATAAAACTTTGAAAACTTCTATACCAAACCTTGTCTGTTACTCTTTCTCGAGAGAAAGAGATACGCAATACGACAGTGAGAGATTATTTTAACTAACAATACGCAGCAATTTTATTAACATCCAATATACGTATGGTGCTAGCCATACTAGATATCCATCGGTATTTCTTGTTAGTAAAATTTTTAACGAAAAAAATGTTCGAATCATTGAGGTCATGAGGATTGGTGTGCCTCGACAACTAACGTGCTTGATTATAAAGCGATTAATTATACAAACGTTTATTGTAAGTTGTTTTATTGAAATAAATTAATTGATGCTTTTTGTCAATTAAAACTATTGTTGTTAATTATTTGGCATTAATGTATGCAGTTACGAAGACTGTAATGTTACTACAAGGTTGTAACTTTGGTAAATTCGGCGTTCTCAATATTGCGTAGAACATTTTTAATATCGGTTAATGATGAGAATATGTAGGAGATGCATTGTACCCTTTGGGAATCGAATGCAATGTTTTCAGACACTGACATCTTTGATATGCCTTGATTATATGTTCTAGGGTAATACATTGAAATTTTAATATTAATTAGGAAATACCTGTCCCTTAATCCTTTTAATTATTACCTCTTGCTGTATATAAGAGTGTTTATCTGTATTAATATCTTTATCCCTTCTTAATGTACAGGTCGTGTAGTCTTCTTTAATTTTCACTGAATAGGATGTTTATGAGATCTGTCTGGCTAGTTAAGAGTGATTGTATCAAAATGATTTACAAATGAATCGGTGTGAATGATGTACGATTAAAAATATGGGAGGAAAGATTACTGTATGTAGATATTTTTAATGTCATGATACCGAAGTTTCCATCTAAGAAATATTCTTTTTTAATCAGTATGTTCGATTTTCATATAGCCGAATATGCACTATATTGAAAGATGTTTGATACAAGTTGGCTGTTCATATTTGCAAAATAATCTTTGTTCTTTAATATAGTAACTAGTTAAGTATTGCGTATATTATAGACTAAAGAACGATGTCTCACTGCATCGCGCATCGTTAATGTCTGGCAGTATTGCAATTACTACATTTTCAGGAGCAGCAATCTCAGTTTTCGAATTGTTGTTCAGTGAAACGTATTGACGAACAAGCGAATCCTTTTGTCTGCATATTGTATCTATTTAAGTAGTGGTAAAGTAAGAGTGTTAACAATAGTTTAAAACTTAGAATTGTTGAGGAACGATTTGACAGCGTAGTAGTTGATAAACATAAACGTGCACAGTAAACGCTAAAAATTACAAGTTAACGAGAATTATTTTGTTGTGTTATCAGTTGTATATATTTTATATGCGTTATCGAATTTTGTATCTAATTTATGCGCTATGATGTTCAAACGAATCCTCAAATTAAGAAGTACGATGTTAACATGGTATAAGTAGATCGCAATTCATTTGAGTATAAAGTAGCAACGTAAAAAATATTTCATTACATGGCATACATAATTTAGTGACCAAAATTTGTGATACCAATCCTATTTGGTAGTGATGGTGTATAAGTTTGCCCATTTTAAAGTATTTATGTAATCTCCTAAAATCGAAACATGTCTACGTTACAATAAATGTGTAGGAAAATGATTATAGGTTTATATTTCGGTATTCATGTATGCTTTAGCGTTACCGATATGCTTAACGTGATTTTATGCAACAATTGCAATGGATAAACAAACGCATTGTAAAAGAATTATAGATGTTTATTATGTCATAGTCCCGTGGTCGCGTGCAGCACTCCATAACTGTAAATGACGGCGAGGAAACAAGAATAATAGTTTTAATTTATCTCAAACATAGAAGAAAGTAATTTATAAAATGTATAAAGGTTTTATGTAGACATCGTTCTCATGTACAATTATTCATTTTCACTTAACTTTAATAAAAATGTACAATTGGTGGTATCCATACTTTATTGCTTGGATACACAATGAAATATTTTATAAATACTAAACTTGTTAATTAGTTGTATGGGTAAAAAGTACTGCCATTTTGTTCCCTGACTTCCTACGCAAAGAGTATAGCCGAATAAGATTGTGAAGAGTGTCCCTAAAGTGAAGTTTAATTTACACGAGCTATTTGTTAGCTTATAAGAAAATAAAACGATTATCGCGTAATTTCAACTTTGTATGTGGACAGTGGGGCTAGGTAAGAAAGGGTAAAATAGCCAAAAACGTAATGTTTGATTGTTACCCTTGTACCATGACCCCACAGTCTAGATACGAAGATGAAACTTCGCAGAGTTTCGATTGAAACGTACCTTTTTTATAAGTTTAGGGCCACTTTTGAAAGTCTTATTTGGCTACACTCTTTCTTAAGAGCATTGCTTATATTTCTAACTAGTTCTTCCTTACAGCAAATAGCTGATATATTTAGATCTGGCATAATGCGTTTAGAATTTTGCACTTCACTTACCATTAAATCTAACACCTGCTGCAAGTATCTTTTTAAAAACAAACATTTGCGGCAGTACAGATTACTTCTCATATATTGAAAGGATATTAAAGTTTTTGTTACTGAGATCAGCAAATGGCTCACCTTTTTTGAATTCATACAAAAGAGTCAAAATTTTATGTTCAAATAAAATTAAATTAAAGATCCTACAATTTTGTGCTCCCACAAATCAAATGTCTGTAAAACTCCATTTTTAATTGGAAGAAATAACGCTAAAGATTCACGAATTATTTAATTTATTAGGTTACATCGTCATTGGTGTTTAAAAGTGGAACACAATATTAATAGAAGAACATTATGCTGGTATCATGACACCTTTAAAACTAGATAATTGTATGCAATAACCACAAATGTCCGTCATTTGTCGCTAATGTTAATACAAATACAGACAGATTTGATAAAATAGATTCTCTATGCAGTGCCAGTTTCTTTGTATTAGATTCATGAAAATAATATAGTACGATATATTAACACTACATAATCTTATGATAATGATCATATAAGACTTTAGATTCTTATATTTTTATTGAATAAAAGTGTTTCACTCACAGAATTTGCGCATCAAGACACAACGGACTTTTTGAAGTCAGTTTTATGCATTTTACATTTTACATGTTCCCCAAAGTCTGTATTTTTATAGCAACTGTAATTTAAATCGGCCCGTGTTGTCGTTAATTAAAGAACAAACAAAAATGGAAACATGCAGTCTTATAATTAAACATAATTGCATAAAACTGAGTAATAGATAATGCGCCACAAAACGTAACTGCTATTTTTACGAATAGTTCGGAAAAATGATAAGTTTTCTCCTATCATCAATCAAAAGGTAAGTTTTCTTTACATTGCTTGTGTTGTGAATAGTATTAGGGACGGCATATTCCATCCTACTTGTGTCGCTATAATCGTTTATATGGCCCCGTGTAAAATATTCTCATTCCACCGAAAGTTTCATCGCCTTATAATCAAATATGTACAATGTTGATGCATCGATTACTTTTATTTCAAGCTATCGCGTAACGTGCAACATCAATCATATGTTTATTAATATTATTCTCACAGACAAGTTAAGACGTCCGTGTTATGTTTGTATAAAACAATATTAATAAGTAATTTTTATATACATATATAATTTAGTTAATCACTACACAATATAAATACATCATATATCATTTCCCTGACATAAATTGATCTCCGACAAGCAAATTTGTCATAAAAATTCAAGGTCTGTTAACACATCCTTCATAGAAAAATATTGAGAAGTTAGGTTTTCACCGTCTAAACATGGTAAAACAAAATCCACCACAAATACAAGAATGTAAAATAAACAATCGGTGTGAACGGTAACACGACTGCTTAGAAAAGTAATCGCTCGCCTGTGGTAAGTGCATCTATATAATTAATCAAAAGAACCGTTGGAAAGATGACAAATTTGCAATGAAGTTTCTGGATCACTTCAGCCATACGTACGGGGATGTGCATATTACATGGTAATCTTTTATATTTACACGGTCGACCTTTTGGACAATTGTCGTAAAGCAACCGAAATCGGGAAAGTCATTGCGCCTCAAAGTCTGGCACAAGCTCTCATCTTCATGTTTTACAGTAAAACATGAAAGGAAGAACACTGATATTACGTTGCATGTTTTTTCTAAACTGCAACCTCAGCTTTACTCTCAAGATATTGTGCAAGAGTTGCGACCCACGCAACTTGCGCGGTTATGCGTTATGCATCCGGATGAACTGCCTGGAGTAATAATTACATTGTGACCGACGCCGACGAAACGGAGCTTTCGATGATGGGAGCTCATAGATCGATTACCGTTGTATCGGAGTTGAGATGTTGTTGTCATTGCATAGGACTTCAGATGCGATTTTATGGACTTGGGCAGTGGCAATTGATCAATGCCATACACCGTTGTTCTTGCTACAATGGCTCTACAGGCAAGTTCCTGAAGACTCAGCACTACACATGTACGTAAAGTATGAAATTAATTTAATACTTATTATTCCACTGTATCTTCATTGATAAAGTGCACATTACCTTTACACGACCTCCATAATCTTTCCATACCATTACGGTGCAAAGCCATACGAGAGAGTTCTGAAAAACTCTCTGTGATATTAAAGTCACAAAGTGGTGACACCTCAAAAAAAGCCATATGATTTTTATCAGCATATGTTTTAGCATCCCGCTCACCTACTTGTCTTTTAAAAGCCAAGTGAAGTCGGTTACCAACCAATACTTTTGGTATACCTGGTGCATGCTAAAATATTAAAAGACAATGCTTCAACTTCATTGACAATGTTGTGAGACATATTTAATATAGAACTCATATCAACCTCTTCAACTTCCTTTAGCCACCTGTCTATACCATCAAAGGACCATTTATTTGTAATATCATAAACTAGAAGTATACCCTGTGCTCCACGTGAATATGATCTAATAATTGTACAAAATCTCCCTTGACCAGATGTATCCCACAGCTGCAGCTTCACCCTTTTTCCATCTAACAGGATGGTTGTAGTTTTATATGCTGCACAAAAAGAAATAAGAAAGTATACGATTAATACATATACAACGTAACTGCATATTGCTTGTAATCATATTACGTACAAGCTACTGTAAGCTAAAAGAAACCAAAAATTAGACCACAAACGTTAGCATGAATGTACACTTGACTTAGAACAAAGCCTAGCCAAGCCTTGGAAGAAGGTTAAAACTGGTTCAAAATTCGAGGGAACAAAGATCAGTTTGGAAACGTGGTTCTAGCATGAGAAGACAAGGAGAATTACGTGAAAGGTAAGAAAAGACTGTACCGCTGCCGCTGCAAAAAGGTGATTCGGCAGCTCCGTCATCCAGCCCGCTAAGGATCTCCTGTTTGCCGACGTCGCTGTCACCCACGAGGAGAAACTTCAGCAGGTAATCGTACTGTTTTTCCTGACGAGGCTTTGCGGCGCTAGCCTCACCTGCAGCCATAATAATTCCACGCTGGGCAGCCTGAGCATGCTGTAATCGACTCTCTGAGCGATGAGTGCCCCTTTTGTGTTCGCCGTATTTGCAACTCCGCGAGTCGACAAACTTCTGTAGCGATACGTCTTTCGCTATCACCTTATGACGAGTAACATCAGCTGACCGCACACTCGGCTTTCCCAAAATCACTTTCCTCGCTTGATTATTCTTATTAGATCTATCACCACCGGTTGTGCTACTTTTGCACAGGACCATAACAAAACAAAACTTGATTTTATACGCGACACGATATCGTGCCGTGCAATCGTATACCTTTGAATGTGTAATTTCTTTATACTGTCTGCTGTCACGAATTTCCTGAAGGTCGAGTCTGCTCGTCAGAGAGTTGCATGAGCTATTCTAATGCAGCACAATCTTCGCGGTGTGTTCATGCGATACACGAGAACTTTTAGTTGGAAATATATCTAGCAGATGTCGGTAGCGTGCACTTTTCTCGACAGAATGGGATACGAACTTCAGCGAGGTACGACCAGGTACGACCAGGGCCTGGTCACTCCCCCTCTAAAACGTGGTAACGTCTGTAGTACCGCACCGGCGGCGCGGCATTAAGATGTCGCGGTAGTAGCTCAATTGCTATTGGCTGAATTTTTGCGGGAGCCATGACATATTTGATATATATCTGAATCATCGCCTGTTGTCGCCTGTCGATTGTTTACATTCTTGTTGCAAGTGTGAGGCAGGAGGCAACTGGAAATTTAGTGCGCATTAGTGGAAAATTCTACGTTTTTGTGCATTTTTGAAGTGTGTGGGCGAGCAAGTGCGAGCCATGAGTTTTTGCGAGTGCTGCCTGCTTGGATGCCGTTCAATGAGGGATAAGGTGCCAGTGCACCCTTTTCCGAAGGATCCTGCCAGGTTCGAGTTATGGAAGGCTGCAGTGTATTCGGAAAAAATCGGGAGTCTGAGTAGCAATGATCTAAGGAGAAGGATTGTTTGCTACTGACATTTTTAAGAAGAATACTCTACATCGTGGGATAAGCACAAAGGAGGCTAAAATGCAATGTTGTGCCAACATTACATTTACCAGAAGCTGTCAGCATATCTCCAGAGGAAACAAACGTATGTCACTTTCATCCAATGCTACAATACGTCTATAAGAATCTTATATATTATTCCAAAATGTAATATATATTGATTTGCATAATCAGATAATAGAAACCATGTAGCCCTCTTGTTCTTACGAGGTGCAACATGGGGACAGAACCAACTGGGCACATATTTCTGTACGTGCTTCCACAACAGAAGTAAAGGTTTGTAACAATTATTTTAAAACAAAGTGTGTGTTGTACCTTCATGGTGTCATGCAAAATCTAATCGGTTTTCTCTTATACAACCAGATATCAGGAGATGTGCAGCTATCCCGGTCATATAACATGGAAAGTGACAAAAGTTATCTACAATGCATTGGTGCAATAAATAATATAAAACATATATATATATATACGTTCGTTTGTGCATCTTTTTATGAATATAGATTTGATTTCACAACAATTATATACTGTTATTCTTGGTATGAAAAGTACCCGTTTTACTACATAAGTTTATATTTGCCGATGCACTGTAGATTTGTTCTGGTAAAACGATTCTAAGTATTCAAGTGTACCAAATGTTTAAAGGTTTAAATAATATTTGTTGTTCTCTTTCGGATTTAAGTAATTTCTGCTAGAGAACAATAAATATTATTTACACTTTTAAACTTTTGGTACACTTGAATACTTAGAATCGTTTTACCAGAACAAATCTACAGTGCATCAACTTTTTGAAGCACTGCAACCTAGGGTTTTCGAGCACGATCCTAGTCACAAATTTAGTTCATCTAGTGGGCTTCGCTTACTGATGGCGCGGCGGTACTTACCACGTTTTTACAAGAGGGGAGTGACCAGGCCCTGGGTACGACACGGTAAAATGAGCATTAAGGAGTCACTATTTTGTGAAAGTCATGGGCAGAGCTTGGGCACTCCCCTCTTGTAAAAAGTGCTAAGTACCGCCGCGCCATCTGTTCCCAAACTATCGCCGATAGTTCTATCGTAAAGTACGCATCGAAAGCTTCAAGAAAATGTATGAATATCGTAGGTTTTGATCGCTAGTTTGAAAGTTACAGGCGATTCTCGAAAATCGGCAAGAGCCTTTATCATTTTCTCGATTTTAGGAAATCGGCTGTAACTCCGAAAATAATGCGAATTTTGACCAATGAGAAACGGCTTTCTGACTTATTTTTTACCCTCTACGAGATAGCAAAACGACGCCAATTCCGATTTTTTGACCCAAAAAAATGGTAAGGCTAACCCCTTGCCGTTTTTTTAAGCCAAAAAATGAAAGTCGTCGGATCGGATCGCGCTTTGAGATAGTGGTAGGAGGTCAATAAAGACTCAGCCAGCCGTTTTCCGTTCTTCGATATTTCCCTTATTTTCGGAGTTACAGCTACCTAAACATTGACTTAAACCACCAAAAAATTTTTTTTAAGATCGACTTCCGCCGATAGTCCTATCCGATAGAGCGCGTCAAATGCTTCAAAAAAGTGTATGATTATCATAGGTTTCGATCTGACTTTGACCTAACTTTCTCAAAATCGATCTCATTAAGTGTTCTACGTGTTCTACGTTGCTTTTCGGTTTTTTCATTTACCATTAATGATACTTACCGTATATTTTATGGCTTCTAGCTATTCCTATGGTGTAGTTCACCAAAATGAAATATTACAACAGTGCTGCAGTTTTTTCTATGGTGTTTTACAATGAAATGGAGTTCCTTATGATTCGAAATGAATAGAACAGTTTCTGGCCTTTTGAATTGATTCTTTTACGACAGAAAAAGGTATGATTTCAGCCAGGGATATTGATTCTATGGGATCTTATGACAAAGTAATTAGAGAACACAAAATTTCGTTTAATACATATATTGTAAGGAAAAATAGTATACAGTAAAAGATGTTTCTTACATATTTATAATCTAATTTCTATACAATTGTTGTTATTTTCGCATACACGCTACATACATAATACTCAGACCACATATATACATACGTTCAATTTCTTACATAATAATTATCTTGAATAATTTAATATTAATATAGTCGCAAATTTAAATAAGTAATACACTAAAAACACAGAGATGGCGCGACATGTACTGCCCGGGAGGTGCTGCCCCCGGTGGCAAACTCATGAACACTGTCGAAATCTGAATGGGTTCCGACTGTACCGTACAGATGGCACGACGTGTACTGCCCAGGAGGTGCTGCCCCCGGTAGCGAAGTCGGTGAACTGCGTCGACAGGCGAATGAGTTCCGACTATGTCGTAGAGATGGCGCGACATGTACTGCCCGGGAGCTGCTGCCCTCGGTGCTCAACTCGTAAACTGCGTCGAGCATTATTCCTATACTTATTGCACCGACGAGGGTAAAGGTAGGTTTTATAACTATACTTTAACGCTTAATAACTTTTTAATTAGACGAGAGCGCACTTTCCGGCTTTTACAGATCTTATTTTTATGCAAAAATTGATGTTTCTGCAAAGTTTCATGGAAATTGGTGATGAGCACGTCTTTCTTTACCTTTACCCCTTTACCTAAATAAGAAGGAAGACTCAACATTTTATTATTTTTTTTTCAATTTATGTTTGCGGTACATTGAGCTTCTCTGCAATATCACATGTTGCGCTATGACGATCCGACTCGATAATGGCCTTGATATGGGTCTCATCGAGTTCAACTGGACAGCCAGATCGTTGAGCATTTTTAGTGAAAAATCACCAGAAGAAAAACTGGCAAAGCAATTTTGACACTGCCTTTCTTTCAAGGTTTCATTCCCATGTACGAGCCATAACTTTTGTTTGCGCTTGCGATGCGTTCTTGCCTTTTCGGAGATAATAGAATAAAATATGTCCGAGATGCACCTGTTGTCTTCCATTTTTAAATTGAGATAAACAGAAAACTAAAGAACCAATTGATATAATTTTTGTACTAAATTAAAGGTAGAAATGCAAAGAGGAAGAGAAAAATATAGATTAGGTGCTTTGAACGCGTTAACGAGGCAAAAAAAGTGTAAAGACCATCTATCGAGAAAATGCGCAATCAATTAGGTGGCAATCCAATAGATGAAATAAATGCTTCGACCCCCATCAGTGGCATCAGTGGCACGTGCAGAGCGAGCTTTCGGTCCAAGCTCAAGGTTACGTCCCCTTTTTCGCGAAGCATTTATCAGCGTGTCAACATGGGGACCCGGCTCGGAATCCGCGTTCATCGAATCGCGGGGGAGGCGGGAGAAAAAAAAAAGGCAGAGAGCTACGCTCGCCTCAGGCTTTTTCGCTTTCGCAGGTTTGCACGAAGCTTTGCTCGGATAAAGCGAGCGCAGCGATAACGATTCGGAATTTCCGTGCCAGTCGCCGACGAATAGAACGGGGCCGATCTTCGCGTCGGACGGATACAAATTAGTTTCGCGCCGCGAATCGGCCGTCAATCGACCCACCGATTCGATCGGGTTCGTTTTATTTTACTCTACGCTCTCGTCATTGTCGCGGAAAGAGTTCGAGTGACAATTTTTCATCGAATGAGACGGACAGTTGACCGTTATTACTGACAAACGAGTGGGATGCTAGAGAAAGATTTCGATTGCCGGTTTGTGCTCTAGTATTTATTGGTAGTGCATTCGCTGGTGTTGACAAGATTTTAGATACAGAATATGAGTACGTGCGGAGTGTGGATTGTAGTCTACCGACTTGTTCAAGTATAATTAGCGGCAGGAGAATTAAAGTATTATTGCAGACCCCTATATAAGGCGGTAGATACCTACGTCTTGTACGAACCACTTAGTTCGTACAAATGCTTTTAGATCATAAAAGAGCCGTTCACATTTCATAAAGCAATTAACTCACTTGCTAGATTTAAAGTGTCTTTAATAATTAGGCTTAAGACAGGTCATGACAACAAGTTTTATGGCCGTTGAATAATACATATTATAATATCCTTTTTAATTTATTTAACACACGTCAGTTTAACCAGAGCTTAATTGATAGTGTCTATGAACTAGAAATAACAGGTGTGTAATTCCTTTAAATGAAATCGGTTTCAATTTCGCAAGAATTAATTTTTCTACAACTTCTTTTGTCCTGAAACTTAAATTGTATAACAGTAAAACATATGACGTAAAAGTTTTGTTCAGACGCAACGAACTGAGACGGTCTTCTCGAAAAGTGTGGTCTCCCCGAAAGAGAAGCACAATGACGTTCAGTGTTTGCAATGACGTTCAAAAGTTATATTAATTATTGTAGACTAAAACGTAATAACATTGCAATGTCTGTCTCATTCTTTTACCGTGCTACCTCTTGTAGCATATTATACGAATCCATCTTATATGAACCCGTGTTATAGGGGAGGGGGGGGGGGGGGGGGGGGAGGCTATCGTACTTTCGATGTTCACACATTTCATTCTTTGCTTTACACGATCCGTCCTTTAGTCTATTGTCAGACTATTGCTGCCCAGGCAGCGAGCAGTTGAAACTCACCCCGCAGTTTCATACAAAAAGGTGTGAACGTTAGAGCCACGCCGAGGATCAGTGAACCATCATTCGTCTGCGATCAGAGTAGTCGAATTGGCGAAATGGTGATGTCGTTGAACATGTCGGCGTCGACTGAGGGTCGAGGAAAAAGGAAACTTTCGATAGGGAAATTCGTGCCGCTCTTAAGATGGCTACCCAAATACACTCGCATGCAAAGTGTCTCCGATCTGGTGGCCGGCATCACGTTAGGCCTTACGATGATACCTCAAAGTATTGCATACGCAGCATTGGCCGGACTCACAGCACAGGTACGCATCTCGTTTATTACATGAAACGCGAGAAAATTATCTTTATCGTTGAACATTTTTGCACGAGCTCATAATTATCGCAATTAAGTTCAAATGGGATTTCATACGGTATGCAACGATTAGTGGATTCTTAATATGGGTACGTACAGTTTTCTTACGTCGTGAATGTATTAGCTTGGTGACAGTTCCGTTAAGTTTCTAGATTAATTTTAGATGCAATTTGACAAGGAATGTGACATGTGAGTGGATAATTAAAATTAAATCGGAATGGACGCGGTAATTTTGTTCGATGTGAAGCTCAAATTATGTTCCACTCCCGTAATGTGTTATCAACGTTACAGTATCATATAATGTTACATTCACGCAAGTGTTACTTTGCCCAATGCAGACTTCCGTGTTACATGTCAAAATTGATATGTTTGTAGAAAAATTTGTCACCTCTGGAGTTTATGGACGCGTATAGTATTATTTACGGTCCGCTGATGTGTTCATACATATTTGTAGAACTGTTTCATTTGTATTTAAGGAATAAATTTTTCACTCACACCTGTAATCAAGAACTCATTATCTTGTCTTACGATCGAAAATGTTAACGTGCCTTTTCTGTATTGTAAGCTTCTTCAATCGTTTGTCAAATATTAATAAACCAAATAATATCTCACATGTGATATATCTCATTCAATTAAAGTTTGTTTGCTTGGCTTAAAACTTATTTTTACGCGTTTTTTTCTGAACATCTTCGTTTTCGGGGTTCAATAATGAGAAACATATGTAAAAATCGGTCTATTTTCAGTATGGCCTGTACTCGTCCTTCCTGGGCGTCTTCATTTACGTCTTCTTCGGCACAATCAAGGAAGTGTCGATCGGACCCACGTCTCTGATGGCCCTCCTGACCTTGGAATACACCAGAGACATGCCAGTGGAATTCGTCATTCTGCTATGCTTCCTGGCGGGATGCGTCGAGCTACTGATGGGCCTTCTTAATTTAGGCTCGTATCACTAATTAACATTAGAACCATCTACAACCTCTATTCACACTTCCACTTTACTTTCGAAATTGATACAAGTCAATATATGTTTAAATATACAAAACGGAAACTAATCGTATATGAATGTCACTGAGCGATAAAGAATATTTTTTAGTATAAAATTGAGTTCAAGGACACAGATAGAACGAATATGTTGAACGCGTCTGCAGGATTTATCGTCGACTTCATATCGATCCCAGTGACGTCAGGCTTCACTTCGGCGACCTCGGTCATCATCATCGTTTCCCAGCTCCAAGGGTTGTTCGGCCTTCGGTACAAGTCGTCCAACATCGTCGACAATCTCTCGAAGATGTTCAACAAGATTGGCAACCTTCGATACGGCGACCTGACACTCGGAATTTCCTGCATCGTTTGTCTTCTGATTCTTCGGGTGAGCGGATTCTTGAACTTTCGAACCGATTGTGTTCTCATGAGATTGGAATCAGCCGATAAAGGTTCGGATGAATCTAAGGTCACATCAACTTCTCAAAATTATTTATTCAGCAGACGTTTTATTCGGGAGATTTTGTTGCCGAGAGATATCATTTTGCAGCTTTTCTACGTAGTTTGTAATTATGTGACAGATATGGTATGACGAGGTGAGGATCGAAAGGATTCATTAAGTAATAATTGAAATAATTAATTCGGACCGATTTGTACGAGTAAGACAGTGAGAGTATGTTCTAAGTGATAACTTTAATGATTCGGTACAGCTGCGACGATTACTTGTAATAAAATTGGACGCTTTGAAGTCAGTTCGCTATTTTGTGTCTGAAACGATATAATGAGGGGAGGATCGTAGAGGATTCATTAAGTAATGATTGAAATAATTCATTCAGACATTTTCACGAGTAAGACAGTGAGAGTATGTTGTAATTTGTTGTTTTGTGACTGAAATAGTATAATGGGGGGGGGGGGTGTCTTATAGAATTCCTGTTTTCATTATATAATAATTGAAATAATTAACTGCAACGTTTGTAAGAGTAAAAAAGTGAGGGTATTATGTAATTGATGCGTATTCTAATGTACTTGTAAAATGTGGTGTACTTTTACAATTTATGGACTTGATAAATGTTTCGCAAATTGAGGGGAAGTTCATTACGAAGCTTGTACAAATAATACATCGGTGGATTTTGAACATTTTTGGAGTAAAGTAATGAGAGTACAGCATCGATGACGTTGGGTGTTTAAGAAACAGGATGTCTCGCATGATAAGACTGTCACATTATGTCATGAGGCTTTGTCGTTAATTACACGATATTCTGGTAACCTTTACATTTTGTTGACGTTTCTGAATATTTCGGGATTACTGATGTACGTGTCTTATCATACTTATCATCCTTGTGTTAATGGCACTTCTTGATACTTCCGTTTTCCGATCCGCGACGTCACAAAAAATGTTTCGTAATGTACAGTTTTTGAAGCCTCATTACTTTAGGTGGCACACTTTATTTCTTCGGAACAGTACAGCGGCAAGTATTCGACTAAAATGCATTAACTTATATCATTCTGTTACGGCCTGGGATACGTGGTGGGTTTTTTCTTGGGGTAGGAAGCTCCTTGTAACTTGTAATAGGTTTCCTTCACGATACTTTATTAATTATATGATAAATGGTTCGGTCGGAGCTGATGACTGAGATGTAGAATATAGAATGTCGAATGTTGGATGCTGAATGTTGAATATTGAATGCTGACTATTGAATGCCCGCTGGCGGTTACAGTCGGTCCTTAAATATGCTTAGAACTAGGTATACAAATGTATGTGTGTGTGGGTGAGTGGATATGGAGAGGGGGTAGCGTCCTCAAGGGCCCAGTCGCAGGCCTGCGGGATACAGTAGTAAAAAGGGTCTTAGGTATGGGGCTGCAGGTATGTGTTTGTACGGTAATTGTTGTAGTTAGTATAAATCTATATGTTACTTAATTAATGTTAATTGCTAGAATTATACATATGCTATCTTAATTCTATAGGGTGTGGGGTGTGGGCCGTAACACATTCTAACGTTAACATTATTCTATACTTTTTTATCCTCACATGATTTTTATTATAAAATATATTTTAATATTCCGACTTTTTTTTTAACCAAAAAATGAAAAAAAAAACAAGATACAAAAATGGCATTCTAGTAGAGGTACCATGTATCATTTATTCTGAAAGTATTACACCGGGTGTTCAATTAATGGCCTTCGATCAATATTACAAGCCTGTTTAGTACAGGTCCATAGTATATTAGTAATTGCAACTGGTTAACGTCTGGCATTGACGCGTTATATAATTAAATCATTAGGAGAACGTACATTGTAGCTTATGACATCGAAGCACATCAAATTCAATGGCACTTCTGTTTCCAGAAAGTGAAAGATATAAACTGCCATCCTCGAGCGAAGAAGATTCTCTGGTTCCTTTCAATTGGCCGAAACGCTTTGGTCGTCCTGATAACATCCGCGATAGCATTTCATCTGGACTCACGTGGCTCCTCTCCTTTCATCCTTTCAGGTTCCCTTTCTTTATTTGCTCAAAGCTTTTTTCGCTTCCAATCAATAGAGACAATAACGAAGTCGAATAAATTGCGCAAATTAAATTTTTATCTCGTTAATGTTAATAGAACTTTTGTAATCTATTGATTTTTTCTCCCTCCGTTCGCTGCTACTTCATTAGGCACTTTTGTTTACCTTGATGGATTGATATTCTTTGTTTCTTTGATAGGCAAAGTCGAGTCTGGCCTTCCGAAGGTATCCCTGCCGCCATTTTCTGCGCACGTTGGCAATGAGACGTACACTTTCATTGACATGTTCTCGCATTATGGATCTGGCGTGTTCGTCGTTCCTCTCATAGCTGTTTTAGCTAATGTGGCTATAGCTAAAGCATTCGGTAATTAAAAAGACAAAAACACAATAGACTCGAATATTGAAGTAGAGAGAAATGTGGAGTGTTGTGTGTTATGTAATATGGTATGAAACATGGTATGAAACATGGTATGTTGTAATGGTAACAAAAATGTTGGGCATGTTAACATTTGTTGTACACTATTGTGTTGCAGCAATATAAATGCAGTAATCTTATAAAAACATCTGAAGGTTTGTTTATTGGTAGGAGAGATGGAATAAAGTAATAACACTTATCTTACTCTATTAAGAAATGTAATATTCTGTTGCAATGTCAAAGAGATAAAAGAATTAAGTCCCAAATAAGTAAAGATTGTTTAACGTTGTACGAACCAATTATTTTCAAAAACGTACAAGTCCATTCTCCAAATATAGGATATCACATAATTTGTGATTAATTTAGTGTAACCTTTTTATTTATGCAACATTTAATTAAATCAAAATGTATAATACTTATGTCATTTTCAAAATTACGCGGCCCATATAATTATAACGGAATTACCAATGCATTCTGCATTCAAATGGCAACGATTTCTAACAGAACGCAATTGTACACGGCGGCTACTTTAGTTGTTGCTTATGCCATAAAGCAATCTCTCTATTAGTTCGAAGATGTCATAATTAAATAGATATTATATTCCGCACGACTGTTCACTCATTGATGTGCCGTACTGCGTCTGATTATCGTCTTTACAGCGAGCGGGGCCTCCGTGAATGCGTCTCAAGAAATGTTGACCTTGGGTCTCTGCAACATATTCGGCAGCTTCGTCTCGTCAATGCCAACCTGCGGTGCATTTACCAGAAGTGCAGTGAGCAGTGCCAGCGGCATACAGACTCCGATGGCCGGCTTGTATTCCGGTAAGACAACCTCGAGCAGCATTGTCGAACAATCAAACCGCAGGCAGCCTTTGACGTTTCCAACCTCTCCATTTCTCTAGCCGCCCCCAGTACCCTAATTCGTGCATGAAATTATCCCGACTCGATATTCCCTTCCGGAACTTCGCTACAAGTACACAAAACGTACAAAGAGCTTGTGGTCAAAGCAGTGATTTGCAAACTTCACGCTCCTATGCCCCATCAGAGAAAATTTGATTTTTCGCGCCTTCTATATATTTTAGTTGCAATTAGGTACGTTTCTCCTCATTGTTAGATATCATGGTATGAACATTAATTTTGAATAAAAAATTTGGCGCCTCCCCGTCCCCAGGTTGGAACTCGCTGAATTAAAGGATAAAAATTGTAGATGTATCAAATTGATTATGCGCGATGCCTGGGATGGAGACTGGTCTGAGGGGTGAGCTGTGCTTTTTGTGAATTTCAGGAACTATGACGTTGTTGGCCCTGAGCTTCTTGACGCCGTATTTCTATTTTATCCCACGGTCTACTCTGGCGGCAGTTTTGATTAGCGCGGTCGTCTTCATGATCGATTGGCAGATCATCAAGGTGCTGTGGGCAGGGTGCAGTTAGTATGAATACTTTGTTATATGAACCCATAATTGTTGATGGCGATTCGGTTGAACGTAAGCGACAATTACTTTCAGAAGACATTCGGTAACAAATCAAATATTTTAAATCTTTTCCTTATAACGATTATAACGAAAGAATTATATTTGAAGCCGTTTTCAATTAAAGTGAAGTATTTTTATTGAGATAAGCTTGTATTAATCTCAAGATAACTTCATCGATGTATGTTAGTCTGTCAAGGTCACTTAAAGCCGTTTCCTATCGCTTTAAATTTACCTACGCCGGTGGTGCAGGAATTGTTTTCTTTTGTCTTAAAATTGATGCCTTAACATGCTAATACAGTGATGCAAACATAGATAAGAATTGTATGCCAAACTATCCAAGAACAGAGTCAAATTTTCATCTTAATTTCAATTAATGTATAAGTAGCTCAGAAGATAATTGTGCGAGACTTCATATATTACAAACTATACGACCATCAATTATTGTACTACTTACAAATTGATTTTTTATTACATTCCATGTGTACTTCATACATTGGTATGTAAATATTTGTTTACTTTTTATTTTGCTGCTGAAATATTTTATTAAAGCTCGCACGACAACATCGAAAATGCAATTCTTTAACTGCAGTGATTTTTGGTGGTATTTACATTGATTTTCTAATGGTTACATCGCGAAAGTGCTAAAAATGATTATGTATTGATAGGAAGAGATGCGATTGCCGCAATAGTAACGTTCCTCATGTGTGTGATATTCAGCGTTGAAATTGGATTGCTCAGCGGTGCATTTTTAAACCTGGCCTTTCTGCTTAACTCATCTATCAGGCCGAAACTCGACGTGATGCATCACAAAGTGAGTGTTCATTCATTCATCTGTCGTTGCATCTTTTATGCCATTCCTAACGCTCTCATACTGAATCTTAACATGTTATTGCTATTACTGCTAAAAACTTTCAGCTACGTTAAAACCAGTAAGTACTACCGACGAGTAAAAATTACTGGTTTGATCCTACCCAATCCTACCCTAGTAATGACTTTTCCCTCGTGAGACCTTCTATTTTCCTTAAAATATTCTTTAGTACTCATTGAAATAGGTAAATTATTAATCCCCCCCATATTATAATTTCAGACACATTGTCTTTCATCATTCTGGCAATTAAATAAATATACGACTAGAATCTTCGGTAGTTCTATTATTAACGGCTCCGTGTAAACCACAATTGACGAAAATGCTTTATATTTTCTTTTGCAGACGACTTTCGATACAAAATACGCAGTCGTAAAACCTGATACAAGCCTCTTTTATGCATCGGTGGACTATCTGTACGAAAGGATAACGAATATCGCTGCTCAGATGGAAGAAGACATATACTTGATCATTGACTGCGATCGTGTTATGACAATTGACTACACAGTTGCAAAAGTATATAGAATGTTACTGTCAGTATAATTTTCTTATTTCTCACACCTTTAACTTTTTCGTCTAGGGGTTGTTTGAGAAATTGTCGAAAGAGATGAACAAGTCGACGAACCGATTATGGTTGATGCACGTTAATACGGATGTCAGAAACTCTCTGCAAATTCTCTCTGATGATAAGTGCTTGCGGTTCATTGAAAATAACAAAAGACTCGATGAAGTACTTGAAGGTATGTGGTAGAAATAATGAAGTGCAAGAATGGTGTATGTGTTATGGCAAATGTAACTAATCCAGTGATTATGTATAATTTCCGATGAATTTGATAAATATTTAAGAATTCATCACATTTACCAAATTTAGTGACGATTATACATCATTGTGGTAATATCCCCTCACGACAATTGTTTATTTGTTGAAAGAGATGGGTGATAGGGAAGACTGAAACAGAACTTTTTTTTTTAAATAATTTTGTTAATCATGCTACTCATAAAAAATGTGCAACAAAGGGAGTTATGGTGATAGAATTCTGCGTGAGCACTGGAACCATTCGATCGAGTAACTTCTATAATAATCGGCAATGAGACATAATCACCGGATTAATCACATTTACAGTAACATATGCATTATTTAGATTGCTCGCTTACGTGATTTAATGTGTTGAGTGTTATAAAGATAATTCCCCATTACGTATAATTCAACCGTGAACAAGATATAAACGTAGAATCCTTTCTATTTTCCATCTGAAGGTGTTTTCCGCTTTCGGTATTGAAAAACGTAATATTATGTAATCATTTAATTTGATTTTTTCGCGCGCACAGATTTGTCAGTAAAACAAATAGTACACAATTATTGCACACGACCCAGCATAATTAAAAAATTTATGTTACACAAAGTCTGAGTAAAACTTTGAAATACATGTACGATATTTTTATACAGCGGAGAACTCACTTGAAGGATGTTTATCGGTGAAGCCTGCTTTTGATAATGATACAGGAAATCAGTACTTAAATAACGCCAAATCAGAAGACTGCGAGGACAATAAGACTGGGATGGAACTAAAGGGACTCTTACAGGCAGATGAACAAAATGTTACGGAAACTAAACTGAGAATGCCAGAAAATACTTCCTCTCGATAGACTAAATTCTGCACGCCAAATTCTTCACCGAAGTATGTCCACCAGGAAAGCAATTTTAATTGCAAAAGGGGATATCATATTTAATGACACAATATTTAATAATATGCATAAGGAAAATCAATTTGTATATATAAGTTTATCACAGTCTGTACATTAATTTATAATACATAAAAATTTTATATAATTAAAAATACTTATACGCTTAATCTTACTTTCTAAGTTTGTACCAGCAATATTGAAGAAACATTTTTCTTCAAGCAAAATACCAACAGTTGTATCAGTTTATGTCGGATACAAAACAAAGCTACGTCAAACCGTGAATGATCATAGGTTCCCGCAGCTTATACCTTTTTGTGAGGAGCTGTAAAATATTTTTCAATTGAATTGCATGTGTTTTTTCCGTACACTTGCCTACTTTAAAAAGTAAATCATTCTGTCACGTTGAATACTATTGCACTTACTTCCCACTGATGATAGTTCAGCGACAAAACATTCTGAATATTTTCACTGTGGCGGGCAGTTGCAGCCATTTCTTTATTGCATGGCAACACAATGACTGCCCCTGATTCGTCTATAGAATATGATAAAGTTAAAGATACAATTTATTAATTGTCATAATTAGTATGTATAAAATATACATCATAGTTTAGAGTTAGATGACATTACCCTTTGTTATTTTTAAAAGGCCATCTTTTACAAGAAAAGACACATGCAACATGTTTTCAATAGTTCTACCAAAGTCAGTTGGATCTAGAATTAATTTGAAAAAGTCCAACTGTTCTTGGTTTTCCTTATAATGCGAAATAACAAGTTTTCGTATTTTTTTCACAGTATTTTCTAAGCTTTCTTCATCTTTCTCGACTGATACTATATTATCAGGACGTTTTACGTTAGTGAAAGCATCTTTTGCTGTTCGTTTCCTTTTAGCAATTTCTTTCTTTTCTAAAGGTACCAAGGTTCCTACAAAAGACAAAAAATATATTATACATATTTTTTCTAATAGTAACTTATACCTATGTAATTCATACCTAAGAGGGTTATATGTTTCCCTGTTTGATTAAACAATTTAACAATAGGAGCTTCTAAGACTGACCAATCCAAATTATCCATGGATGTGTCTGGATAATTCTGCACATAATGTTTCTGGAAATACATGTATCGGTAATTTAGTACAATATTCTTACTTTTTATGTTCATTTACTCAGTCTTGTAAAAAAATTTTCAATGAATATGCCTTTACATACAAAAAAAATTTAACAAATTTAATATATGTACTCACTAGCTTGGCAGCAAATTCTTTATAATTATACGGACTTATATCTTTTGTCAAAGCTTTTGAACAATCATGTAAAATATTCGAAGCTTCATTCATCATTCTAGAATCCAACACAATTTCTTCCTGATTATCAACTGGAAATAAAATGATGCTATAAAAATATTTGCAGTCAGGTATAAAAACGTCTATTACTTAACATCTATTAAACAAAGTAAAAACCAATACACAACAGCTATACTTTTTTCATCCAAACTGGTTTCCAAATTGATGTAGTCTGTATCTTCAACAACTTGTTGGAGCATATGTACAGTATCATTGTTAATATTTTCATCTGCAAAAATTGAAACATTTCTCTGTGAATATGAAGAGTGATGACATGTATTTATGTGAACAAAAGATTGAACGTACGAAGCTTTTGTGTCTTATTTAAGTTGTTTATCAAAACACTCTTCCGCTCTTGTGGTGATAGAGATGTAGTGCCAAGTGAATTAGAACGTGAATGATTTTCCATTTTGTTCTTGTTGTGCTTAAATTATATACAATATTAGACCCGTTCACCGGCTCTCTCTGTAAACACCAACCAACACAGACTTAACCTAAATACCACGACGTGAACTTTAATCATAGTGATAAGCGTTTTTACAAATTATTCTAAATCTAAACGAATGACAAACATTCTATTTTGTTGTACTAAGCACTAATTGCTTTCACAGGTTTACCTGTCAGCGTAGAACATTGGCAAAGACGTATGTACGTAGGACAATCACATGTATATACAAACAATAGCGCGCAGGCACGTGCAGATGGTTATGTTTCCCTAAGTTGCTCTAATGCACCCTAAGTTGACACCGCGAATGGTTTCAAGGTGTTAGTATTTTTTCTTTATGTCGCTTGAATTATCAGCTTATTTTTACTTAATTCGTGTTGACGTGCTGCTTTTGAGACGCCATTGGGATGTCCTTATTAAACAAAAAATATTAAGAAGAGTTATTACTGACAAGAATGAGCAGTTATTCAATTATGTCCACGATGTACTTCGCGGTATTTTCATTATAACCAAAATCCGTATTATTTCAATATTTGATATCTTTATCAAATTTTCACAACAATAGGACAATTGATATGTGACATAATTAGTTAAAACGGCAGATATTTTTTGGTTCCGATTTTTTTCGTTATAATCAATGTTGTGGAGTAGTTATACAACTAAAACGTGTGAAATATGTTTGTTCAGAAAATACGAGTAGAAAATGGTTCGCATAGCAAATTGAACTATGGCAGCACAGCGAACACGCAACGTATAATTATACAAGCAAAACAAAGTACAGCAAGGTTCACAGCAACAATCAAAAGCACAGCAAGGTTTAGCAGTAATACAGTAAGCAAAGTTCAAAGCAAATGCAGTAGGCAAAGCAATACCAATAGCAGGTGTAGATAGATAGCTACTCTCCGCCCATCTCCGCCCGACCGCGAGCTCCTTATATGCTTTTCGGCAGAGGGGAGGAAAGGACGCATCTACGAGTATGATTTGAAAAAGGAGCCGTTGCCTCCAACGGCCGATCCGGCTAATTGTGGCCAATTGGGAGAGTAGGTGAGGCGCAGTGAGGCGGAAGTGTGACAACAGTCAACACTGTGTCGCTTGTTTTCGGCGGCAAGCGCGCGCTAGCCCTCGCCCACCCTCGCCACCACTCACCACCACTTGCCACCACTCGCCACGCAGCGCAATCCAAATCTAGCGCGGTCACGGCGGTCTCCCAAGCGCGCGGGGAAGTGGCGCTGACGTATTCTTCCAACATGTTGACAGTACATACCAGTGCATACATACTGCCTATCCTAACACGTGTTTTTTATGCATTTGTGAAAACTGTTTATTTTTGTTACAGGTATTATTCCAAGGGTATAATCCAGGTTTAAACAATTTATTTATGCCATGTACATGATTCAATCACATGTATATATAGAGAAATGTGAATGTTTTTAGAACATTACAAAAAATCTTATTAGAAATAGCTTGTTTCCACATTTTCTGAATATTATTCATGAAGAATTTGTGAAGCAGCGGAGTTTACAGTGCTTGTTGTGACATTTCATGTGCTAAGGGAAATCTATCAAATATGAATAAGGCTCTTGACGCAGAAGAAAGGAGGTTGAAATCGTTGAAGGAGAAGAAACAAGCTTTTAGGAACAAAGAAAAATTGATACAACAAGCATTAAAAAATTTAGTAAGATTTTAATCTATAACCAAGTGCCTATTGTGTGTAACTTAAATTAATTTGTGCCATATGTTTTTATAGGATTCAAAACCTCAAAACAAAAAAGTCATATTTGATGATAATGTTACCCAAGAAGAGCTTCCACGGAAAAAACGTAAGCGTAATGCATTGTTTGAGGAGGATAGTGACAATGACAATGAAAAAATTGAGGACTACAGTGCAGACTTTGTGGATACTGGAAAATCAAAGGGTCCAAAGGATATAAGTGAAAAGGTTTGCTCTCTCTGCATTTTATTTAATTCTTTTTACTAACCATTGTTATGATACAAATAATAAACTTATAGCGCTTAAAACTGCAATTACGTTATGGAAATGATCAACGTTTTATCCTGGATGATCGTTTTGATGATGATGAAAAAGATGAACCACAAGACATACAAGAAACATATCAAGCTGCAGATAGTACTGAGTTGGATTTGCAGAAGGAGAAAGATTGGCAACTAAATATTTTAGGAGATGTTCTTGGTGCTCCAGTACAAGTTAAAAACAATAATACTGCTACAACTATCAAGTAACATAATTCTGTTAATAATTTGCTGTAGATTTCAAGGTATACATTCAACAAACGACAATGTATAATGCAGATCTTTTGTAGAAAGAATAGAATGATAAGATACGATCCGACGGAAAAGGGGCACGAGGAATACGAGATTCAACCCGAACAAAAAAAAGCTAAGTCAAAGAAAAAGACAAAGAAGGAACGTGCCGAGGAAATTGCACAGGAAGAAGCTCCTGTGGTTCCTACATCAAACGAAATTTACTATTCTGTGTCCAATAAAATCACAGATAGTTTAAAAGAACCGGGAAAATTTAGTTTATTGAACACGTTTGGAAAGAACAAACCCGAATCAAGTAATTTTTCTTTTTGCATATAAGGACTTGCATAAACAAAATTTTTAAATGTCTTAATATTTATAGGGTCAAAGGAAATTAGTGCATCTGAAATACCGCAGGAAAAGAACAAGAAATTTCACTTCCACCTAGACTCTAGCAAAGCGTTTAAATATGATTCATCGGACGATGAAGATAACGCTCAAGAACCGAATAATAGAATACAAACTGAGGAGTCAACGGATAATGGAATAAAGGACGCGGGTAATTTCTTCAAAGAGCGTGACACATTTTTCTTCTCAAAGGACGATCACAGATTCAATGGTCAGTAAAAAAAGGTAGGATGTAACGTAACATGTATACTTTATTGAAATTCAAATGTGTTATACAGATGCATTGAAGTTTTTTGACCCGAACATTGCATCCAACGAGGACTTTAAAAGTTTGAG
Source organism: Anoplius nigerrimus (assembly GCA_914767735.1). Lineage (NCBI taxonomy): Eukaryota > Metazoa > Arthropoda > Insecta > Hymenoptera > Pompilidae > Anoplius > Anoplius nigerrimus. The sequence goes on from OU612090.1 coordinate 10,799,927, forward strand.
GCGTGAATTGAAACAGATTGTGCGTGCCAAAATTCGGAACAATGCAAAGAAAAATCAGCCTTGGGGCAAAAAGCGTAAAATAAAGAAATTCTAAACATGTTCTGGCGCCCGCTATTATTAATAACGTTTGTAAGGTATGTAAATCATATATTATGTTCAATTATGACGCAATTTAAAGCATAAAAGAAATAAAGTAAATTAATCCTAACATACCTCCTGGCACACGAAATCGTACTCTACCAATATACAATTTTCAATATGAAAGTGAAAATACCTTATTAGAAAAAGGTCTGATCACTCACGTACAGCATATGCATGCTCATATACGACAGGAAATAAAGCATACGATTAACGTAACGTTCCAAAATCCCAATACATTGTCAACAGAAAATGATTCCACCTTGTGAGAAAAAAATTATAATATATGATATAAAATATTTTAAACTTATAACGGCAATGTTACTGATTGGTCAGTCTGTGCATAAAATATTTTCTCTTATTTTATTCTACGATAAATTTTCTCGAGGAACTTTAAGAAGATATCGTGTGGAAGGCCGCGTGATATTTGTTGTATGTGAGTGTTCAACAAGTTGTACGTTTCCTCTTCATATATAGAATACATGTTCGGTAGGCCTAGATCGTTATAAAGCTGCTTCACTCGTGCAATTTTTTCTACATCCTCATAGCCGTAACATTCCTGCATGGCAATGAAGAAAACATACATTTAGCAAACAGCATAAATGTGAACATCGCCATAGTATACATTAGCAGTGTATTTATAGCGTGCCTTAATACTTTCTGCTTGACACACAATGCTAATGTTTCGAATGCGGCTGCCAGTGCAGACGCACATTCGAACATTCAAGTGATTTAACGGAATTGAAATGTATGTTTAGAACTAGCGTGGTATCAAAACTTATGTACCAATTCGTGCTTATTTGCTATTTTCCAATTACGTAAGAATAAGAAATGGCAAAAGCAGTTACATTAACTTCTAATATTACTATCAAGCTGTATTTGGGATAACAGAGAGTAGTCACTAATGAAAGCATCGTTATGGAAACTATTTTGTTACCTCTAAGACCTTCCTCTGTTGTGGAGTTGCTCGTTGCAATGCAACGACGATTAGCCACGAACACTTTCCTTCTCGTATGTCAGTACCTTGTTTACCCGTTACTCCTTCATCCCCAAACACATCTAGGAAGTCATCTTGTACTTGAAAAAAGTGGCCCATCTCGAGCAAAATCGTTTTCGCTTGTCTATACATTTCCGGGTCTCTTATACCGGCCTTTGTTATCGGACGCAAAAAAATGAAAAAGAAAAAAAAAGAGTACTTTATATGTATCCAGTGGAATACTAACTCTTACTTAAGCTTTAAGGCCAAAACAAGAAAACTGAAAAATCGCCGGCAAAGTCTACTCACGAATTGCATGGCGAGAGTGACTGGCATTACGAATGAGTAATAAGCGCATTTGTATTTGACGATCGAGTTGTATCGATCCATGGTGAACAAATTCAAATCAGGTTTCTTTCCAAAGTTTGTTGACAGCAAGTCCAAGCACTGTCCCATTACAGTCTTTAAAGTCGTCTGCAAGTAAAAGTATGTAACAATGATACTTCCATATGCGCAGAATAAGGTACATTAAATGTTGTTTCATTAAGGCTGAGTCGATATAATAGTGGAAACGATTTCATAACGTATTTTGCGCAAAAAAAAGCCTTGAGCGCCGCGTGTGATACACGTGAGCGATGTGTGATTGACTCACGCGTCATTACTGATCGTTAAATAGAGTCTGATGGAGTCGCGTGCCTCGTATCATATGCATGAGATACTTCCCACCGCGTCATGAAAATTGTTATCCTACCGAGAAATTCTGGAGCGTGCCTAAAAACTCTAAACGCTTAACGTCGTATATAGTCACATAAGTAATTTGCAATTCGAACGATGAACAGAGGAAAGGAAATGCAGCTATCGCGACACACGGTATAATATCGTGTATTCTCTTAGATGAGGTAACAGTGAACATGTATACGTTTGCATTTTTTCCAGCAGTAATGCATCATTTAACTAAAAACATCTGCGAAACACTCGATAACCAATGTCGAGTTCAAAGCAACGAACGTTAGTTTTTGTGCAAGGTGTCAATTGATAATCCACCAAAAACGCTGAACACTACTGAACTCTTTGAACCGTCACACATATCTAGGCATAGACGTGTCAAGAAGTTTCACTGTCCTTAAACTTGCGTCTAATAAAAAAACAAGTTGTTGCCGTACCTCGTGAAACATTTCTACCAATTCGAGATAGCAGTCTTTGTTCTTAAAGTGCGTGCGAAGCAATTGATAAACGGCTTTATCCAAGAGGTACGCATCGTTTATAGCCGCTAAACCGATGTTGTTGTGCAGATACCAGCACGGCATGTTTCGTCGAACGGGAGATCGATCTTGGATATCGTCGAGTACTAGCAAGGACGCTTGCAGCTGTAAACAGGAAGGGTGTAAAAGGCCGGAAGCTGTACGCCGTGGCCATCCCACATCTTGGAATTATGTGCGATAACAAATCGTTGTACGAACGAACCATCTCTATGCACCATCCCAAAATCCGTGCCAAACGAATATTATCCTCGGTAAGTTCCTCGGGCCGTGCGAGTAATCTATAGGAATGTACGAGTGCCAATGCCCTACTTTTCTTCCCTCCTGGAACATTATATTGCAGCACCTGTGAAAACTTTACGATTTAATTGCGCCGCAACGACAGAGTGTACACGATAATTAATACAGTACGGTGACAATTAATTGGGAATTATCGGCTCAACCGTTCGCTGACGTGATATCTATGCCTTCCGTTGCTTTCATTGATAAAGTTAGTTATATGTATATTATATATATCATAGCTATTATTCAACTGCAATGAACATACCGTTCCAACAGAAACGCACGGTTAGAATTATTCCAATAATGCCTCGCGTAAATATATTTTTAGAACGCACATGTTTTTTGATTGTCTTCATGTATTAAGTATCGTCAGTTCAGATAATTGACAATGAATGATTTACCAGCGGCGGACGAGAGCATAATGAGCAGAGAATTTTGTAAAATACGTATTCTAACTCCGCAGGTGAAAGCAGATGAGAAAGATTTATGTAAGATTGCAAATCAATTAAACGTCACCTTAACTATCCACTTGTTAACTTCGGGAATGTCGAGGTGGCGGCCAGCATCCGTTAAATCGCGAACAACATCCGGCCAAAGGGCCATCATTTCACGACTCTCATCCTTCGTCGTGATCCAATTCGTTTGCGCCATCGATCGAACTTCTCGTATTTTGGCGTCACACGGCCTGAAGCGTAAGAAGAGAGAGAATAACATAGCGATGAAGATGTAAAGTCACTTGGGCACGCTGCAAAAATTTGAGTAACGAGTCTTACACAGTCTACGGATGCGCAATCGGTACAATGTTTGAACTATTCTCTGAGCTTAACAGGTACCGAATGCCTATGCCACCGTACAAAACGGCTATATACGGTTAGACATACATTAAAATGATAATGGAAAGGTCACGGAGGAAGCCATGTTTCGTTACTATGTGCATGTCAGATAATTATCGGGAAAGTGGGAAATTGCGGATCAGTTACGGGATTAGGATGGAGTTTCTAGGAAAAATGTTTAGCTTGCGGATTTTTGAATGTGCTGAGATTACTAGTTGGCTCGATACTGTTGGCGAATAGTATTGACGATGTTCGAGAATCGCAGCGGGCGCTGAAAATTCTGGGGGAAGCTGGCCGATTGTCATGTAAATGGCCAGATAATTTTTAACCCATTCGGTCATTTCGAAGTTCGGCATAATACGAGCTCAGTCAGAAGGTAGCATGCTTTCGGAATATGAGGTAGAAGAAGATGATGACACCGAAAAGGAAGAGTGCCTTGCAAGTAATACATAATAATACAGCTAATTTTTTACGCATCACACAACTCATCAAAGCTTTCGCCACATGTACTTACGCAAATGTCAGAGATGATGCTTTGCATTTTGTGTATCTTTACGTTTGTCTCTTAAATTCTACGTTGCCGCAAAATTGTCCGCACGTTTCGGATCACGTAGTATTTCGCTGAATAGATAGCTTTTATGAAATAATAAAATTATACTCATGGGTCACGTCGTTCGTTAATAACGTTTGGGAAGTATAAAATAAGTGGATAATACATTGAAAGCCTTTATTTTCCATCCAACCTATAAACATAGTTACATTTTTGCTGTTCAAGTAACAATTTTATACGGCGAAGAAGTGTACGAAAACAAGGTTATACCAATTAATGTACCGTTTATGTTTTGATCGATATTGCGAAGTAACAAAATACTCGAGCGCTGTACGTTAAAAACAATTTCTTTATGTCCTAGTGTCATAGCCAAACTTTTATTAGTCACGTACCAATCCTGTAATCAGTTTCGTACGAAAACAAACATGCCTAGTATTGTCACTCAACTTCTTATCATTGTTCATGAAACTGAACGTACTTAAACGTTAATTGCAAGTGTTTACCGAGCACTTATAGTCGAATAGTTTCCGTACCGGTGCTTGCACTTATTCCATTACTCATTCCCGTGGGAAGATAAGTTGACAATAGTTTCGTGTTGAAAAGGGCGCACGGCCGAAAAGTCTGGCAACGATGCCATAAGCGAATCCCTAACTGTGATCGTGAAGGCCATAACTCATCGGGGAACGCAAACTGAAATACAGTGCGACCCGTGCTTGACGAAGGAAGAATTCATTGCCATAGTTGTTAAGATGAAGCTATGAGTGGAAAGGTACGCATTTTCTTATTTCGCCTTGTTTGCCGATCTTAAAATAGTCTTGCTAGCGTCTTGCTATCGCCGTTGCAGTCTGCTCAAGCGTCATGAGAATTGCGCTTTTTCTTAGATTTATATCGGAACGAGACGCAGGGCGTGATCGTTGATTGTTAAGTAAATCGAGAATCGTATCGTTCTTCCATATCGGCCGATGACATTTGAATAATTGGAAAAATGTGTGTCGAGGCAAAGTTTATTCCGCCAATCGACATTTTACCGGTGTTCTTTTAGCAATGAGTTTGAACAAAACAGTTCTATACTCGTGCGAGCCTCGGCATTAATGTGCAGATTTTGTAATGTATAATGCAAGAATGCACATATAGAACGTTCGCATCTTCCGCGATACGGTATTTGAAACCGGTCGGTTCACGCAAAAATCTGAAAAACTTCCACCACCGATCCAGGAATATCACTGTCAGTCAGCATCGAACTGACCACAAAATTTCGTACCCAGGCCGCGTTTTCACCTCTGCAATTTCGCTCGACGATTATACGCGCGTCAACTTTCTCATTCCATACTCCTCTCATTCAAAACTTTCTACTCTCAAAATTCATCGGCGTCCTTTGCCGGACGTCCGCGGAAAACTGCGCATACCGCATGCCGGTCCTCCGATCCAATAAAGCAAAGGGAAGCATTCAATTAAGACATACCAGAGCCCCATGAAAGGCCAAGCATTCGATTCACATCCCAATACCGATCCCATAAACCGCTCGCGCGATCTAAGAATTACGAGGCCGTCCAACCGAGCAAACGAAAAGTGAGATAAAGCCCGGTGGGGTTCCGATAAAAATTTTCATTGGACTTAAATAACGGGACACGAGCGTTGTTTATGACAAATAAAGGTATGCGCGCCATTCAACTTGGCATCGTCCGCGCAAACTCACCTGGACCGTTCCTGCTGGCCATGTCGGTGGCCGAGTATACTCGCGCCAAATTCGCGATGCGCGTACCTGAGCCCCGTCGTCGTGACCTTGGCCAGCTGCGTGCCGCCGAAGGTCGCGCGCATCAGGCCTCTCCTGAGCAGCGTCGAGATCTGCCTCTGGCTGGCCGTTGACATTTTTCATCCGGTGGATCGGGACTGATCGGGACCAATTGGAACTTGCTCGCTGCCCGCTAACCTCCCAAACGTCGAACCGCGAGTTCAGCACCAACACCTAACCGCCCCCACTGTCTGCGGCACCGGCGGCGACGATCAACTATCGCGAGTGCGAGCTGAACATCGCCAGGGCGAACCAGGGCGAACCAGGGCGAACGGACCGATAGCGACGGGCCTTCGGATCGTTCTAACTCTTACGCTCACGGGTCTACCCAGGTCTACCTAGCGATCCCGGCTGTACTTCCCGCGAGAGAGACGTGCGCTCGTACGATGCACTCGAATTCCAATTTTTGCGGTGGAAACGCTCGGCGTGCTTTTATAATGCTTGCGGGCCACGTGACCGGCCGACGGGAGTGTGACGTGCGTGCGGGCGTGCGAGCCTGCATGCACACGCGTGACGCTCGCATGTGCCGTCACGCTAATTTGACGCCTTCCTAACTATCGAACATTCCTCGAAGCGGCGGCGGCGGCGGCGGGCTTCTCTTCCGGGCCGGGCTCTGTACTTACGGTGACTTAGGGCAACTTAGGGCAACTTAGGGCAACTTAGGGCAACTTAGGGCGCCGTCTTCAACGGAGATTGTTTACTCGCGAAACGTTTGCCGCTTGACGGATAGAGGAAGAGGAACAAAAGGGCGGAAGGGGAGAGAGGGAGAGAGATTGACTGGTTGGGTGGATTTTTTGCTGCGCTGCTAATCAGAGACGTGAATGTTTGGTAATGTGACACGACTTGAGGGTCAGAGGTGAAAGTATGATGGAAGTGGTATAATAGAACGTCGAGTTGAGTATTTTGGTGTTTGGATAGAGATTTTTCTTTATTTTCCTGATGATGGAACTGTGCACCTGCGATGACAGCAAAAGATGCCTTGGATCACTTTCTTTTTACAGCTGAGACCAGTTCCTTTTAATGAAGGGAAGTGTTGGAATGATTAGGTAGTGGAATTATGATTCTGATGTTATGAGTGATTTTACAAACAATGATTTATTCATAAATAAGAATTGCATATTTTAATATGATTAAGGACATGCAAAGTCACAGGAAGAAAAATTGTATTCTTTTTGCTGCAAATCGAGTATCCTTTTTTTGCTTTTTTACGGGATGCGTATTGAAACAGATAAGAGATTGAGAGATTCTTTATAAGAAATGGAATTTTTGTTGATATTAAGAAAGTGCAAGTTTCTAAAACTCGCTGTCTTATAAACAAATGTTGAATGACTATATAGATGCATTGTATACATGCAACCATATTTTTAAATATATTTACTTCATGTAATATGGAAAAGGATTGTTGGGCAACTTATATCACTTTCAACAGTTTGCTATACATTTATTCCTATGATAACAAATAATTACTACATTCATACCTTATTTTTTCATATAAACATAGTCATAATGATGTAATCATTATTTTTAGCTTTACACTAATTTTGTTTTTAAAGCACTGTCTACCTATTGTTTGAATTCCTTTTTGTTAGATGGAGCGGGTAATCTAAATTTTGCCATTTCAACTTCAGCTTCTGCAAAACTGTCTAGGTGATAACAGAAATACTCTGGATTTTTGTATTCCTTATCTTTGGATGCGCCAGGACCACCAACAGCTGAAAAATAGGTTTTATATTAGCAATACTGATCTTTACTGTGAAAGACTATATATCACACTCCACAATATATAAATAGATCAATTGTAAAATTTATGTAGTATCTTACGAGAGTTTGGTACATCAACGCAATTTTTACTTAAGCCAAGCACGTTATCGTTTATTGTAGTACCACATGAGCTTGGAGCGTTAGGTTTAGAGGTAAGCATTCGTATGCAAGTCTGATTAGCTATCTGCAAAACAACATTTTATGCATTAGAATATCATTGGGATGTACAACATTTACATGAAAGTAATTTACCCAAGTTTGACAGTGAAATAGAATAAAAATTAAACTTTACATAACCCAATCAGAATGATAATCAGAAAAGGTGCTCATCCCTTCCACATTTATTAAATTTATTAAATAATAACTACTAATGATGGCACAGCAAATTATAAAAAAATTATTTAGCAACCCCTAATATTTTGAAATTAATAAATCACATGTTTTCTCGATTACATGAGTCATATAAACCAATAATATCGGTGCGCACCTGACGTGCAATTTGTCTCGTAAGATATTGCATCTTACAGCTTTTGTACAAGATCATTGAACAAGTAGGTTCGGCGATAATTGCGAATTGTACGTATAAGAAGTGAATATGAGTATCTATCAGTAGCTATCAGTAGCTATATGTACATAAATTCTAGATACCAGAATTGACCGTTCCTGCTTTGTACGCATGAACTGGCATGAACGAAGAAAATATCACTAGAAACTGAATCGTCAACTTTTGATTGGTGCATCATTGCGAACGTCTTCCATTTCATTGGCGAGTGATGCATAAGAGCTTAAAAGGTATATCAGTTAAACTTTGTTCAGAAAAGAAAGTCCACTAGAAACGAAGGAGCATATAGCCCTTGAAACTATATAATAAATTCGGTGTCTGCATAACACTGATCTACTAGGTGAAGTTGTTACTTATACTTCTTCTGTATACTTAGTATCAATTTAACCAAACGAGTCTCGTTGAATATTCTTCCGCGGATATTACATTATAACTTATCAAGGTGTTATATGTCTCAAGAAGAATAGATATCATGGGCAGCTTATTATGTCATATTGTTTATATCTAGAGAACTAGTTACATATACAACTGTACAGAATAAAGATGACATGTTAAAAATGACAACGTTAGACCATAATGGAAATAATGTATACCAATATGTTTTATTAGGTCTGCAGTTCTAGTTACAATGTTTCTCACTTATCGATATCATGCTGAACCTGAAGGACACAATCTTAAGGATAAAATCAGTTCTCTGGTGCGACTTGGTGCAACGTTGGGGATGTTTAAATCAGCTCATGAACTCGCATTTGATCCTAACAGAACAACACGTACTACCGCACAATATGCTCAGGTTTTTCTGAAAAATATGCCATACCCGATGGCAGCTGGTTTCACATATGCCGTGACAAAGTATATATTAACTAATTCTAGAAAAGTAGATGATTCCTTGAATACTTTTCTTGCAGGTAAGCAGATTTTCTTTTATTAGTATTACAATACCAATTTTATACACAAAATGATTTTTTCGCATGTTATAAGTTTGTTTCATTTGCATTGTGAAATTACATGTTTTCATATCAATAGAGCAAATCAAATGTGTACATTACTTTTTGTGCATTTGTCCGGAAGTTGATAAAATTGCTGATAAAGTAAAATTAATATTGGTATGTCCACAAAGTTTAAAGATTGTCGATATTGCGATGATTGCATATAGTAAATGTATATGTAGTTATCCAAACTTTTGTTGAGCATTGGTTGCATTAATAGGGCAATGAAAAGTATTTATTGACCGTAATATACATTACTCGACACTTGGTTTTCAGGCGCTGCAACTGCGCCTGTAATTTATGGTTGGTGTCCCCCTGGGTTCCAGCACACCCCAAGACTTGTTGTACTATTACCAATAGTCTTAGGGAGTGCAGCTTTGATAGCAGAGTTAGGTTATACGCTTGGTACTATGTTCCAATCTAACTATCGTGGATCAACGATCAGAGGATTTGGCCAGCCACGGACTTATAGTACATACAAGCTCGAGTGATGCAGCTATATTTTAGAATTGTGTCTGCTCACAAGAATGTTAGTAAGGAATGTGTGAATAAGTGAAATGTATTGAATTACAAGAAATAACTTATGATACAATATTTATGTAGATACTTTTATTACAGTACTCTTATTGAACATATTATATTGAGATATATAATTGAAAACAAAGACACATAAAATTTGAAAACAGTGTTACAATACATTTACGTTAATGTTTCCCCTTTTGTAACCTACGGGAAGAAATTTTTACATTTGTACATCACATAAATATATAGTCTGCAGTATTGAAAAGAAAAGAAACTTACACATGCTTCAAGGTATTCAATTCTTCGCTCTAAGGTTGTAAGTTTCTCATTAAGGACTGCAATTCGTGACCTACAGGACATATCTAAAAATGGAAGTTTTGGATTAAATTTTATGTTTAAAAAGTACTGAACTTGAAACTCGATAATTATTTTTGATACATTAAATAATGCAGTGTTATCCTTATTCAGTTTTCACTTTACAGCTTAAGTTAACTCTCTACAGTGTACTTTTATTTATATAAAGTCTCTGTGAGCACTTGCAATGTCCATTATAATAAGATAGCACTTTATAAAACTGATGGGCCTTATATTAAATATTATTGCATAAATTATGTCAATTTTCCAATGACAGAAACCAAAGTCAAAACAGTATTAATAATATTGGTATTAGCTGATATATGTTGGACAAAGTATAAACACAAATGTCATATTAGTTTAATTGTAAGTAACGTGTTAAATGAACGTAAGACAAAATGTTAGTTAAAATATCGTTGATGCTTGGGAATGATGCATTATGCACAATAAGTATAATTTATTTAATACCAATTGCAACAAGGAATTTGATCAATTAAAAAAATGATAGTGTAGCATCAAGTATCAATATTAGTTTTTCTCCTACTGCATGTGATAAAACGTATGAAGTATACAAGAAAGAGTGCATGAAGATTAATGTCAGATAAAAACTGCAAATAAAAGTGCAAGATTACAGAAATAGTTGTCAATGCCACAAATTTGTAAACATTTGATTAGGTTATAAAACTATATAGTGATAATTTTACCAAAAGAATTTAAAAAATCCGTTATCTTTTTAATACTGCCAGTAATCACTTCAATGTATTCCCGATTTGCCCAATCTTGTTGAATTTGCTTTTGAATTGCCTCTCGGTGAATAGCAGCCATTGCTTCCGTGTGACAACTCGAAAATATCCCTGAAATGTGATGTGAGCCAATATGTGACAGCTTTGAACATGGGGTATTCATAACCTAGATAGGAAATCCCTAAGCAACTTTTTCGTGTTGCCAATTTTCTAAATACATCAGTTTCTGACCTCAAACTTTTATCCAACATTTCAGATTGTGTTCAAAAATACATCCTTGCTGTTCAGAAAATCAATCTTATCAATCAGTCAATCTCAGATTGAGTAATACAGGGTCTACCACTTAACGTGGAAACGCTCGCTTGCGGGAAAACGCTAAATGGCAACAGCGCTAGACTCGATACGCTCAAGAGTGTCGGCAGCGCCGGCGCACTGTCCCCGGCGGCGCGTGTATCGAGTCTAGCGCTGTTGCCATTTAGCGTTTTCTCGAAACCGAGCGTTTGCACGTTAAATGGTAGACCCTGTACAAACGTACTAGAATGCACGTGGAGGAAATTACATGTGGGTCCTTTATTTGTACTTTATTAAAAAAACGAACTTTACTATGTGGCTATTTAAACCAAAATGGCCGCTTGTGATTTATAAGAATAAGCATCCGCAGTGTTATTTTGGGATCAAAACATTTAACATGAGGCAACGAGGTAACGATGGAATTTATTATCATTTTTAATGACTATTTTATCGCAAAGAACGTACTGTTATCATGGAAAGAATATTATGCAAGGATGGGGTTGGCATGTCTTCTTTTTAAGATGAATTCAATGCATAATGTGAATATATATAAACGTCTTAACAATACAGTGTTAAATGAGTGTGTATTCCACAATCGTTTGCCTTTCTTCGAATATTGAATACTTGCAATTTTATGCATAATAAAGCATAAAATATACACTTTAATTTCTTGGAACGCGTCAGGCTGTATATCTGTTCACCATTCACAAATGTGCTTTGCTGAATATCGTGCGCTAAAATGTAACTGTATGAGCGACATTTATTTTATGTTCGAAAAGTTGTCTGCAGCATTTGAATTTAAAATTCCGAAGGTCAAGCTGCCATCTGGCGGTAATATTCTAGAACCGATGAATTATTGTAGACTTTCAATGTACGTGAAGTAGTTTATGAAATTATTTTAAGTATGTTGTGAGGAGGAAGGAGTTCTTTATGTCATCGTTCGAGAATATCACGCTTATGATTCACTTCTATTTGTTGTTTCCGTGTTTTTTTTTTAAATTAGTCAACCACCTTTTTACCGACCCTCAGCGAATAGGTTAGGCGTGGTCTTACGTTTGTTAATCGCAACTAGTCCGATAGCAAATAGATATTGTAGTAAAAACTTTAACGATAATGTTTTTCATCATTTACGTGCGATATGAATCATTTAGTTAATACAGTTAACAGTCATGTTATTGAGTACATAATAGAACTGTACAAAAAAATATATAATCAGTATCATTGAGTAAGTAATTTACGTTGTAAAGAACAGCGTGGTAAAATCACATTATAACTGCATCGATATAAATTCGAGAAATAAACTAATTTTTCTGACTGAAAGACTAATTTTCTCATATACGCTTAAGAATTTCTAATTTGTATGCTGTTATTATTATTTAATAAATGAGTTATAAAGCATGATAATTATGAATGTCTACAATCGCACTTGAATTGTTGCCATGATATTGATATTTTGGATATGTCTATTGTAAGCGATGCTAGTGGTAACAAAACAGAAAAAAGTTGCACACAGACGGATAACGAGTAGTCTTTAATGTCCGACAAATAGAATAACATAATATTTATTATTGCAATCTTAATAGATTAAACATAATTTTAACTTACATTTAGTAGTAGGTAAATCCTGGTTAGAGAGAGTACGAACAAAAATTGTCATTATACGTTATAACTGTCAATCCTGTTTAACCATAACCTTTGCACGAGTTTATAATGAACCACTCTCAGAATACACCTTACATCAAACATTACATCCAACTATCGTTGAAACCAACTCATATCTCGAAACAACAGTCAACGAATGAAATAAGAAATGACCAAAAAATCGCCATAGAGATACAAGCAATTTTATACAAACTCTAATTATCCTACAGATTTTCTCTAACCCAAAAGCCAACTCAATTAAATAAAGCATCCCATCGAAAGTCTCTGAAAAGCCTGACCCTGCCTAAGAATATAATAGGACGGGAAAAATGGTACACCCAAAACCGTTCCTGGCCCATTACTAGAATGAAAAACAGAAACTCGAGCGTCCAGTTAAGCTAACGATCGACGCGCGTCCTCTCGCCAACAAATTTACAGGCAGAGATTCATTCGCTCGTCGCGTTTCGCTCGGCGTTACAGACTCTCAGCGATTAATTGACCGTTGCCTCATTGATTTCGGACAGGCCTCGGCATCGCGATGAAGCGCAGGAGAACAGGTCAGTTACGGATACGCTGCCGTGCTTTAAATTCCAGCTGAAAATAGACGAAGTGCGCACACGGACGTCGGAAGGGAGGTCGAGTTTCGCACTCGCGCGAGAAGGATAGAAATCCACTCCTCCACCCCACCCCACCTCCCCCTCCCCTCCCCCTCTTCCTAGACTCGAGATTACGGTGGTATAGCGAACTTTAATGCCCACCGCTCATAAGTGCCCCCTCCCCGCCCCCTCCCTCGTCTCCGTGCCCCCTTCGTACACCTAATGTATCACCAGGCCAAAATCTTCTCTTAATGCACTCCGCGGATTCCATTAAGGCAGCAGCCCGCGTCTTCTTCCTCTCCTCTTCCGAGAACTATTTACGAGCGGTGCTACACGTGTTACGCGTTAAAGTATACAAGAGGAGGCGAACCGAGCGCGCCGCGTACCTAGCCTTCCCCGTCGAGCAAATCGAACTAGAACCGAAATATTCTACCCGATTCTTTCGCCATTCCATGAAGACTCCCGCCGATTCGGCGGCGTCCACGGCCGACCGGCTCGACCGGCTCGTCTCACGTAGCTACGGGAAACGAAGAGGGACACACTCCGACGTCGCTGAAAGCGAAAGCTGGGGGCGTACATTTTCAAGGACTCTCGCCACTTCTACCCACCCCCCACCCCCCTCAACCCTCTCTCTCTCTTCTCCTGCACTAGTTCTTCGCTCCTCTCGAGCGCTATCAAGGGGGGCACGCTCCAAGAAAGTGAAGCTTGGGGCGGTGGAGGGGAGGTGAGCGGGGAGGGGAGAAGGCGGCAAGCCACACACGGTGGTAGCGTAAGAAGGCGCGTCGGTAGGTGTCGGCAGGAGGTAACAAGGGTCCAGGGTGGACGCAACGACGCCGAAGACCGAAGGTGAAAGAGAGAGAGAGAGAGAGAGAGAGAGAGAGAGAGAGAGAGAGAGAGAGAGAGAGAGAGAGAGAGAGAGAGTTAGGCGGTCACTGATGAAAGGTAAACGGTGCGTACGCGCGAGCCGAACCCCCGCCAAATTGCCGTTAACGTCAATTATCTCAAACCTCTCCCACCCTCTCTTCAGCTTCTCTCCTGCCCCTCTCCAACACACCCTCTCGAACTGACGAGCCTAACTCACCTAACAGGCCGACACCGTAAGGCGTCGCGCGCCTAACGAACATCGACTGCCGTACATCGTTCCGTCCCACTCGATAATCCCTACGTCTCCCTCTCCCCTATACCCCTCCGATCCTTACTCCATTTCGAAGCTGCTCATCAAGCCGCCGAACGAAAGGATCCATCGACGCTCGTCCCTCGACGTTCGAGGCTCGGATAAAGAATTCCCGTAGCCTACCGTAGCCTCGGCGAACGGATGGCGTTCTCCCCCCTCCAGCCCTCCCCCTCCTCCTCCAGCCCTCTTGCTCGCCCGCGAAACGGGAAAACGTTTCCACACGTCCCGTAGTGGTGGGGGAAGGGGGGTGGGGGTCGACTCTATTCAAACAGGACATCGTACTTGGCGGGGGTTGCGCATGCGTGCGGCCCCGCGGCCGATGATGTTCGACGTTTTTTTCAGTCACCGGTCGACGCTGCGCCGGGCATCGTCGCACGTAGCAGCCACTCTCGGCGCACTTCTCGCACCACGTAAACCCCAAATTTATCCGTAAACCTTTTTTCGGGGGAGGAACACGGTTCGCACCGCCTGCGCGAATATCGTCGTTCGAAGCGGGTGCTCGTTCGCACGGTGTTGGGGGGGAGGAGAGAAATTGATAGATTGCTCGCGAGCGGACGTTCATGAATGTCTGGAAGAGTGTGACGTACGGGGAGAGAGATTGAGTGTGTGTGTGAGAGAGAGGAGAGAGAGAGAGAGAGAGAGAGAGAGAGAGAGAGAGAGAGAGAGAGAGAGAGAGAGAGAGAGAGAGTATGGGTGGTGTGAAAATGAGAGAACGAGTGCGCGAGGGTGTGGGGGAGGTTTGAGGAAAGAGAGTTAGAGAAAATAGAGAGAGAGAGAGAGAGAGCGTCGAGGAGAGGAGGATACGGCGAGATATGAATAAGTGAATTACGGGAAACTATGCGGATGTCCGCGCGCGGTTTCTATTCTCGATGATGAGGGCCGATTGTGTACGTTGGGCGGAAGAAATGCTCGCCGCCGCCGTTGCCGCCGCCGCCTGCGGAACTTTCACCCGGAACATCGCTTTTAGACTCTGTAACTGAAACCGTGAGGCTGCTGGCGTTTTTTTTTCTTCTTCTCTCTTTGTTTTTTCCTCTTTATCTCTCTGCCTCTCGGAGCGGTACTGACGTGCGCTCGCGATTTTCTTTAACGGGAGTCCGGCGGGGTGGGAGCGGAAACGTTTCAATTCTTCTCGCGCGGCTCATCAGCGTGGGCATCCGACGAAATTGAAGTTACTCGGACCGACAGCGGCCTTTCACGTTCGATTTTCAAATATTCTACTTCCGTAACAGTTGCATTCCAATTGTCGTATGGCAGACTCGTCACGCAGAATGAGAGCGGAGTACGATTAGATCCCGATAGAGCTCGTAGGCGAGAGGGTTAGATGGGAGAGGGTGGAGGGTGGTAAGCAGTCAGTTCAGAATCGTGAACACTCCTCTCGTCGACTAGCGCGCCTGAATGCCGTGTCGAGAATGTCCGTCAGTGTCTTAGTGATGTCCTCGCAGATAAACGGGACCGCGTGCAACGGACAGTCTGAGGATCTCGTCAGCTCGCCGACTCCGCGGATGATGCCAAAGTCGAGGATGCCGAAGGCGTCAAGTATCCTCGCTAACGCTTGACATCCCGAAAGTTGAAGACAGACGTCCGTGGCCGTGCGCGTCGAGTGGCACCGAACGAAAGGCTGGAATCAAAATCCGGCGCAGGCGAGGGGTCGGCGAAGATCGACGGCTGGCCTTGGAATTGGCCGCAAGATGCTGGATCGGGCTGGCCGCGGCAGCAGTTCACGGCTCGAATCCGCTGGCGACGCGCGCGTCGCGAGCCGAGCGACGAGTAGTGCTCGCCCTCACCAGCAGCGCTCGTCGGCCAACTTATCGGCCAACTTATCGGCCAACTTCTCGGCCAACTTCTCGGCACCGAGCCCCGCCGCCCTCTGAGGCCTCGCCGACCGTTTCCGCCTGGGAAGCGACGCGGGACAAAGGACTGTCGCTAATTGCGAGGACGTGTCGCGGGAAGCTGGGCGAACGATCCGGAGGAGCTGAGCGGGTTAATTAAGGGTGTCCTCGAGGTCGGCTCATTAACGAAGGCGGAGGAGGAGGAGGAGGAGGAGAAGGAAGAAGAAGAAGAGGGGGACGAAGAGGAAGAGGAAGAGGAAGAGGAAGAGGAGGTGGAGGTGGAAGAGGAGGTGGTGGGGTGGCTCGGGGGTGGAGGATGTGCGACGGGAGAAGAAGCGGGATTATCGGATGATCCGACGGCAGTCAGTGTTCTTCGGGGCTCATCGTCGATCGGCGGACATGTCCGGTGTGTTCTAGTGCGCGAGGGTGGGAGAGAGGGGAGGGGGCGGGGAGGCGGGGTTCCGATCAAGTGGAAATCGGGCCAGGATAACTCGTCATGAGCCGCGGCGGACAAGGGAGCGCTAACGAGAGACGTTCGACGAGCTGGCCTGACCTTGGACCGGGCTCGGATCAGTAGGGTCGCCCCGAGGGCTGTGTTGGCACGTGCCGGCGGAGTGGGATCAGTCGAAGTTTCGCCGGGTCGAGCGAGGGCCAAAGATCGCGCGAACGATGTCCATGCACTATCCGCAGGCGTATCGGTACAGATCGGCGAGCAAGGCTGGGGTGGCCGGCGAGCAGGGCTCGGACAGCGACGTGGCCGAACTGAGTGACCTTGAGGACGACGAGGACGAGGACGGGGGCAATGCGCCGGATAGCAGAGTGGTGGTGGAGAACGATGATGAGGAAGAGGACGAGGAGGACGACGATGATGACGATGACGAGGATGATGATGATGATGACGACGATGATGATGATGAGGACGATGACGAGGATGAGGACGATGGCGACGAGCTACCTTATCCCGGATTCGTGCCAGTCGCTATGCGATACCTTCAGCAGACGACAAGGCCGCGCAACTGGTGTCTGGCGCTCATCACTAATCCATATCCTTTTTTGAGCCTGATCGCTGCGAGGGGTGGATCGAGAGTGTTTGTCGGGAGGCGATCGGCAGGTTGGATTAGATGATATTTGCTCTCGCGGCTGTTGCGTGGGGTTGGTTGATAGGGGGGGGGGGTGCATGAGAGGGGTTGGGAGGCTTTAGGGGTTGGAAGTGAAGAGGTGAGTTGGGCAGAAGCGACTTCTTGCGTGTCGACTGTTTTTCTTTCTGTCTCGGGGGGGTGGTGTCTCGGGATTGCTCATTTTGTTGCGTGTCAGGCTACTGAAGGTTCTTAGCGGACTGGTCAGAGAATGCGTGGCTCGAGATGCAGAGCTTTCTGCGGGTTATTTGAATTCCGCTCGGATTGTGGCTTTTATATTGAATCTGGAATCTATGTATCTCACGTAGGAAGCTGAGTACGAATTTGACCTCAACAGCTTCCTTTATATGAAAGGAGTGGATTTTTACGTGTCTGTCGGCTGATTCTGGAATACGGTCGTTGGTAGTATATAACGAGCAATTATATATAAATCTTAGTTTGTCGAATGATCTAAAACTGAAAAAGTGTGTAACACACTATTGTTACACGCGTTCCATATGGAATTGAGCCACAATACAGTTCACAGGAGAGAAATTTGATTTAAAAAAAAGCGTTATTCTACAAAAGGATTGTATTTCCAGCTTCCTTTTGTTTCACTTTATTAAGCAGTCAAAACGCGCCGTTTTCGTGGTTTCGCCATTAGTTGCGTTCATTATTTATCGAACAGACCCGAAAACGTCAGTGATTTCAGAATTGAAAGATTAGTGTACTTCAACAATTACTATTTTACATATTTTACATAGAAGCCACATACTGTGTTTCGTCTGGAATCAACGCGGAATAAATTTCGCATAATAGAAATCGATTCTATACGCAATACATTTAACATATCTATTCGCAAGTCATAGGCTTCACACCATAATCGTATAATATGAATCGAATCTCAAAACCTAGTTGCTATCTCAAACAATGTAGCTTTTATATTCTTTCCAACCATTCTTATCAATCAGTGTGTCTAGTGTACCGTTTCACAAGTTTTGCAATCGTTTATATCTGTTATAGAATATTGAATTGCAGGCATTTTTTGATTTGTCAAAGGTTTCCTAAATGACAAAATTCATATTTGACGTTTCACCTACCATTTACAGAAATTTCGCATAATCAAATATTCACATATAAAAACGCACTATCCTCATTAAATTTACACGCAATAAATATCACAGAGCAGAAATTCAGTCTGCAAACAATGGAACTCACGCTATGGTCTGAGAATACGAACTGGGCATCAAAAAATCTTTGTCCCGCGAAATTCTTACATAGTTCTCGAGCTGTCCCTTTAATCACTCATCCACAAATTTCCACACTTCCGGCATCAGCCACCCCCATTAACCGACCGACCAATCCCAAGCACATCACGGTCAAAAATTCCAGCACCACCCCGAGATCAATATTACGAAATTTTATATAAATCCACGTATCAGCAAACGAGAAAAATTCTTGCGCGGCGGCGTTTGATCCGAATCACGTAAAATGCCGCGACCTACAAAATAATTTCAACCCCGCACATTCTTCCGGTCTCATCCCGTTAATCAGGCCTCAGTGTTCCACACTACCCGGCATTGGACCGCCCCCGTTAACGGAACGATCAATCTCCAGCTCGTCGCAGGCTCATTGGCCGCATTCGAAGAAGCGAACGCTTTCGATATTTAGCTGACGAGTAATCGCGCGCGATGCTGGAAGATACCTTAAATGGGTCATTGATTGACCTATCTCGAGGCCGGGGGTGGCCCTACAAAAGATGGATGCCACCTTTCACTGTTGCGCGCTCCTTTCTATTGGCATATCTCCTCCGGCCGCTGTCTGCCGCTGCTTGCCTGCCAGCGAGCGAACGCGCGCGCGCGCGCGCTCAGGCGACCGAGCGGCGCGGTGTGCGTGAGCGCGGCTACTGGGCGTCAGGCACACAGTGGGCCACCGGCGCACACGGACGGCGCGTGGGGCGCACGTGACTGGCGCACTTCGCGGGTGTACGTACAGGCAGACATCAGCGCGCGCGCGCAGCACGGGCCGCTCGCGGCCGTCCGCGGCCGCCCGTGCCGCCAAATTGCAGGCCTGTGCCACTGTGTGCTACAGAGCGGCGCGGGGACGCACGTGGTCGGCAGGCAAAGTTTAGTCAGCGGCCGACTCTGACTATCGGAGCAACAAGCGCCAGTGGAAAGATCCCCATTGTGCGCCGGCGGACAATGGACGACTGTGACTACTGCGAATGCGGGCCAAGCATCTCGCGATCCGACGCTGCCTTTTATTCACCTTTCGTTTCAGCGTTATCGCACGGCACCGCCGCTACCGCTGCCGCTCTCGCATCTTTGCCTTCACCGCCACCTGTCCGCGCATTTCAGGCAGGATCGAGCGCCACTTCTTCGACTCGGCTCTCGAATGCGGAGCCGAGCCTACCTCTCGGCTTGCCATCAAACCTTCGTTCGGGGAATCGAAGCATTCAGGCTCACTTTCTACTGTCGTCTGGACGTTCCGTCCATGGTTCCGTCGATTCTTTCGGCTGTTATACAGATATTGCTATATATTCTTTTCGTTTCTGCGTATGATTGTCATGGAATTGTCTCCGATACGAATAATGTCGGCTTTATGCCCTCGGTGGGCTCGTACTCGGTGGGGTTTCTCCGAAATGAGCTTGTCTCCGGATACAGTGAGAAATTGAAAAGGAAGTGAAAGAAAGGCTTGTTCGAGCGGCAGAAAGATTGTCACGTATTATTGGTGTAAGCCGTTACAGGTCGAGTCAAAAGCGTCGAAGATTGAGTCGGACAGAATGATGGGGATAACCCGCATCGAACTCACGCCATTCCAATTACACTCTTTGGCAGCTATTGACAGTACAGTATTGAGAAGCTGCGAAAGGCGGAGGCGGGCGAAATTTGGCATGAATTTTTGAACGAAGATGGGCGGCGGCGATTTCTCGTCGGAGTTTCGTGAGTTTCGATTTCTTTGTTTCTCGCGACGCGGAACTGGAACGGAGCAGAATGCGAACTCGAGGTTTTAGTTCCATAGCGGCTAGGACACTTGATAAAGACCTACTTTGTCGTGCTTCCTCCATTTCTCGGCCGTGTAATATTCGAAAATCAGTCGGCCTTTGTTGTTCCATCCCTTTCCCTTCTGCCATTCTTTCCTTTTTACTTTCTCTCTCTCTCTCTCTCTTTTTTTTTATTTCGGTGACGGGTGGCAGGAAAATGCAGTTAGCTACGGAAGGCTTTATTGGAGAATTTTTTACGTTATATTTTCAGGTATTTACGGTGTCCTTCCGTTTGCCGTTCTTTCGCATTGTTGCCGTAACCGGCTATAGGTACTTGCCGGGCAGTTATGATAAATCCTGGAATTTGGCTTACGCAGACGGCGTGTTCCGGTTATGGCTTTCGACCCCTCTCGTTTCTACGTTTATACGTTTATACGTTCATGTACGCCGTGTGACATTTCTCATTTCGCGGAACGGCGATTTACTTACGATTCTTTCTATTCTTCTCGATATGCCACGTTTTCAATGTTTATCTTATCGTATTATTGGTGAATTTACATGTAATCCTTTATGGGTAAATTTTGAGAAAAGCAATGTATCGTGCACACGTAAACAAAATTGGACAATTTAACAGTAACTTCGTACAAAGTCACGTTTTACGATTTTTAAATATTGACTAACATGAATTAGTAACTGGGGGCGTGGATTAAGTACAAAATTTGCAGAGGCTCAAATAATCGTTAACTTTCATGTGCAATCTTAATACGCGGGGATTAAAGCATATTATTTACATTGTCAATATTATAAATGAAATATATATAATAAGCAGTCGAATACGAAATTTACAAATTTTAAATCATCACAAAACGTGCGTTTAATAAAAGAATAATGTATTCGTAATCAGTCAACAGCGAGAGAAAATCATCATTGTTCCATCCGCCTACCAACAGCGCAAGAAATGAATTACAAAGAGAATGGATTAGCGTTAACTTCGTTGTCCGGATCTCTTATCCGACAGAGATTCGTGACAAACGATCGTCAACGGGGTGTCTTCTTTTTGCAAAGTCCGCCTTTCTTCGATCCCGCGTCCTTTCGTCTGCACGTCGAAATGGTCAATACCGGGGGTCGAAAACAAAGGGACACATGTTTCAATGGTCTCGGCCGTTCACGGTGCAGTTGTTGCATCTTCTCGTTCCCATTTTTCTTCCCACTTTTTTTTTTTTTTTTTTTTGCTCAGCGGCCAACGTCATACCACCTTTCCTCGGACCTTCCTTCCACTCCCGACATTACGTTCCTATCACCTCTCCCGATTCAATCTGCGGCAATCGATCAGATACACACAATAGATATAGGTCAATGCGATTATAGAGCCGGGCCGAATTCAGTCGTCCGTCATATTTCGAAATGCATTGAAATTTGTCGGGAGCCGCCGAGAGCTGCCGAGAGCGCCCGGCAGCTCTCCTTTCGTTACGATAAAACTGTACAATCGGCCTTTTTCCCTTTTCCCTTTTCGTTCGGCCTTTGTCCCTCGTAATTAGTTTCTTTGTCTTCGCCCTTCTCACGGCTCCCTCGCATTTCATTTCGGACCGTTTGTTATATTTGTCGATGGCATTCGGTTCTTTAACTCTCTCTCTCTCTCGAGCGGCGTGTCGCTTAAATTTCGATGCTTCCGTTTGACGTATCAAAGTCCGCTTCACTTCGACACTGCGTAGGTGTAATGGATGAAGGTCTGGATGGGAAGGGTGGGGAAAAGGTTAATGCGGTTATAAGCCGGGGAAAATAATTCTATGGAGAGAACCGACGAATTGCTCAAGTTTTCCCTTACCCGTTCGTTGTTATTGTTTCTTTTTTCGCATAGATTGGTCAGTTTTTTGTCGTTTAAGGGTAGATATGTGAAACATTTGAAGCCATACAAATTTGAAAATGTAGAGAAACAAAAGGAAGTTTGGAGACGCTGTCGTGTGTAAATCTTTATTCCTACATAAAAATTCTCACTGCTGTTAGAATTATTGTTCCCTGTTATAAACTTTTTCTTGCAACAGTTTGTCGATTTGTGCCCTTTATGGGTGGGTATGTTAAACGTTTGGAGCCAGCAAAGTTGAAAAGGTTGAAATGCAACAGATATTACTGTGACACCTGTCTTATTGCATCTTTATTACATCAAACAGTATGGAATGAACATTGCAATAAAACTATTTCAGTGAAGAGTTCTATTTGGCAACGTGTTCAAAAATTAATGCAACGAAAATTAGTCTATATGTCTGTGCTACACATTCACCATCTTGTCATCGGTCTGGTCAACCTCTCTACCTTCTCTGCATTTACAAATCTATTTGAAGTTCAACGCGTCGGATAGAAAAAAATGAAGAACAAGTTAAAAGTACTTCTTGCTCAAGAGTTTCGTTTATCTTTCGATTTGACGTAAAATAGGCCGAAAATACAGTATCAGTCAGTTGATATGCTCGAGGGATTTTTGATAGGGACTTATTTTGAAATGCAAGACCGCATGAAAATTTAGAATTTAATATTGCTCGTTTATTTCTATTCGTAAATTTATCCGTGTCAGATTTCCATTGCTAATTTCAAAGGCTTCTGCATATCTTCGCTACGTACCCCAGCGTCTTTTCAATGTTTCCATTAAATTTTCTGCCTCAGCATCGCTTTATCTAACAAACTTAATTCCGACATATATATATATATATATATATACTGTTACTCACGTTTATCACATTAGGCGAAATAACACACTAAGACTGTCCTTTATCCGAGAATTTCGTTCGATGGTACATTTAAATATGAATGCGGCCAGAATCTGTTGCAGTATAAATCAGTGGAACCGTGCACATGGAATTTGTAATAACGTCTTCAGCGTTTTCAATTTTTCGAATTATACCCACAATTCCGAGGTTCTTCGTATCTACATTTCTGTAACGATACTACCGGACCTTGAGAATTTCCATCAGTATTTCTGGCTCAATAACGACGATGCAAGACATAAATGCAGCACACAATTTCTTATTCACACATATCACATTAGCTAGAGCTCGCATACACCAAATTTGCATAGTAATATCTTTTAGAATATATAAAAATGTGGCATATCCGACAGATATCCAATAATGATTCTAACATTTTCATCGTTCTACATGATTCACCATTTTCATGTTATACACTTATTTTTAAAGCATTTTCTATGCGAATTTCTATTAGGAACTGATTGTCATTTGATCATCAACTTATCTGGCTCACTAAAGTCTGTTCAAGACATTAATGTAGAACACATTTGTTATTAATCCCCACCACCTTAGATAAAGCAATCTTATTTGTTCCGAGACAAATTTCTGTGATAACATATTTACATATAAATGTAATAAAAATAATTGAGAACAAATACAAACTTGTCACATACGGTAAAAGTCCAAAACGATTTTAATATTTCCACCCTTTACTTGACCTAACCTTTTTCGGGTTGCGACCTCAATTCGATGGCACTCCATACCTGAATTTCTACCAGGAAACCGTCATATCTTGCCCATGAACCAATTTACCCCATTAAACTCTCTTTAAAATATATCCTTCAAAACCATTTATTTTTTCACGCGATCTTACGTAACGAAGATCTTTGACAACACATACAGACGTGTTACATCTGACGAACGTCGAACTACTTCAACATTTTTCGGGTTTCAATCTTAATTCGATGGCACCTCACATTTGCATTTCTCTAAGATATCCATCATATTTTGCTCATCAGCCTAATTACCCCATTAAACTCTATTCAAAGTATATTCTTCAGGACCATCTACTTTCTCACCTATTCGTAACGAAGATCTTTACCAACACATGCCGACGTCTCACATATTACGAACGCCCAACGATTTCAACATTTTCATCCCCCTACTGAACCTTTTTCGGGCTGCGACCTCAATTCCATGGCACTCCATATCTACATCCACCCTTGCCCATTTCCATCAGCCTCTCCAACACCCTCGAGAGTCTCCCAAATTTCGCGCCACCTCCCGATCCGCCTCTTCCTTCCATCCGTAGATCCATGCACGTAATCGAAGGCTCGACACTCGACAGAGTGGGAGTGGGAGTGGGAGTGGGAGTGGGAGGGGCGGTAGGTGCCTGATGGAGTTATAAACCGGAGAAAAATAATCGAATGGACGAAGTAGCCGAACGAGGCAATCTTCCACGGCCTCGAATATGCACAGGCCGGAAACGGCTGTCGATCGAAACAATTTGCTCACTTGCCTCGGCCGACTGATTGTCTATTAAGTGCCGTGGAAATCAGAAACGGCATGACAGAGGAGATATGTGTTGGCACTGGGCGGTAGGCAGCGGAGAGGCTGGGGAAGGGGAAGGGGAGGGGGTGAACGATGATCGACAGGTGTGCAGAGGAAAGCGATCGCGCGTGAGTTGATAGGTGCCCCCTCGTGCCAAATGTCACTCAGCGATCGCGGATTTTAATGCCGGCATTCTACCGGGCCCTAATGTTATTTCATTTGGTGGGGCCAATTTTTGCGGGCTGCTCGCTTCGACGACGGGCTCGGTGGCAGATTCGATTTGCCAGGCTGCCTGGCTGTTCCTGGACGGCGTTGGACTACATATCTTTGTCTTAGGGTATGGATATATATGTGACAGGAAGTGGGTAATTGCGTTGGGATTGTGGAAATTTGATTTTCTTCAAGATGCTTTATGCTGACGAATTCTAGGCTGTTTTATCAGTGCTCATAATATTCAGTTTTTAAGAGGCGGTAATCTCGTACTTCGGTCATTTTATGATCTGAGGATTATATTGATGCGATTCATGTATTGCATCCTATATTGAGTTGCTGCTTAGTAACTGTATTTTTATCACATCAAATTGGTGGCAAATTCCATTAAGGCTATTACATTATCTGTCAATACTTTATAATTTAATACATTATGTGCGCCATTTTATTAACTCTAATATTAATTTATTTTTTGCGCCCTAGCAATTTCGTGCTCCGTTCATTTTATGAACAGAGGATTGTAGATTTGAAGTACAGGTCAACACTGTACAGTGTTGTGTATTATACACCATTATATTAACTCTAATATTAATTTATTTGATGAGCTCCGGCAAATTTTGTGCTCTGTGCAATTTATCACAAAAGGGTTATAGTTTGGAAGTATAGGTCAATATTATACGATATTACACAATATTGGGTATTGAATCGAATTTTTATTTTAATACCACAATTGGATGCTAAACGTCATTCAGCCCCACGGATTTTAATGCCACTATTCTATCAGCATTAATGTCCCAATTTTATGTATAGAGATAATCTTATGCTCCGTCCATTTCGTGATTAAAGCGATATCGATTGGAACTGCCAGTTCTGATTAGGCATTACGCTACTATGAAGTAATTATGTTCTAGTGTGACTTGCTAGGGAATCTGATATCAAATGTCACTCAGGGTTCACAGATTTTAATGTCACAGTTCCGACGGCATTGCATAATTTTATGCGCTTAAGGCCAATTCTAACTTGCGATCATTTTTTGACGAATGACTTACAAATTGGAAGTGCAAGTTCATACTATATCTTAAGGAGATTCAATATTTACACAAGTATTACTGATTTGAGATCATTTTGTTCTCGCCCTTCATGAGAGGGTTACAGAGTTGACACGTAAACTATAGTTTAGCATTGTAAAGGAGTAATAATTGCTTAATATAACTAGCCAAAGAAGCTAGTGTCAAATTTCAGTTAGCGGAACCAATTTCACTGATCGAGTTCCGTCAGTGCCAACCAGATTTAATTTCACGTGTCCACACAATTTTCTCTTGTGTGCTCTTCACGATGAAAGGATTATAGACTTAACACTGCAACTGTTGCCGACGCAAGCACTAATATCTATTTGAGGTACCAAAGTCCGACCTAGTTCGATATATGAAACTGCATTGCGAGAATGTCAATTCATTACTTATGTATCTTGCTGAGTGTTGAGTAAAACTGGATGGACTGAATTGGAGAAGAATTAAGTGATTGTCATAATATGAAGTCAGACCAAGTCAAATTGTCAGGCTGCTCAAAATCTTAACATGCAAACTATTTGCTTTGCATGAGTACTGATACTCATGCTATTGTCAAAAATCTACAGCGTTATTCGTATGCTTAATGCACTTCACGATATAAAGATAGTATGTTTCGAGTAAAACTCTGTTTATGTTGCACTGCGGTCCATTACGTTGGCACGAAGTAATAATTTTTTTTATCGCGACTCAATAAGTACTCCGCTGCGAAGTGTCAGTTAGGTACATAGATTCAAGCGGTTAAATTTTATGAGTACTGATGCCGTTTTATTTTATCTACGCTGCCACCCTTATGCTTTATTCATGCTTCGTAACGCTGTGCACCATACGTTTCAAGTACAAGTTCTATTTTTATTACGTGCTGATGTGTCACATTAAAAGAGCGTACTCTCTTGTCATCGTAACTTAACATATACTTAAACTCAGACTTTGTCTAATGTTCATTTTACTTGTTAAATCCGTTTAATACACACATACCCTTCAAAAAGCAAATTCTATTTTCAGTACATTCCGATATGTCACATTAACATAATTATTATTTTGTTGCTAGCTTGGTAGAAAATAAATTATAATTCCTCTTACTCGCTGCTGCAGTCATTATTTTGTAATACGATAGTTGAACAGTATATTGTGTGTAAATTTCACAGCCTCGATCGTAATTACTTTGTCACGCAACTTGACAAACGCTATAGTTTAAATTGTACCGATCCTAATGGTCGTTTATTTTACTTTTACGGCCAATTTAGTGTTTCGCACGTTTTACGGCACGCGAGTCGCACAATAAATTCTGAACGGAAATTGAGTTTAAATTCTATCGCGATACACCGCGTTAGTAGGAAGCAACTGTTAATTGTTTTTATCGTAATTTGATAGACTCTCTATCGGGAAGTGTCGGTCGGTTACACGGATTTTAATGCTTGAGCTGTGCGAACGCTAATGCCATTCCATTTCGCCCGCTCAATTCTGAATTTCTACCTCTCGCACACACACGAAACGATCCTCACGTTCGTGTTTGTATCGCTTTACGCTTCACGCTCGCGTGAAGTTGCCGTCTATTTCTTATCGGCCGAATTAATGTTCGCCGGTAAGGAACACTATCTTCGCAATCCAGGTACTCAATTTGCGGCTAGTTTCTCGATTACCGTGGCTTCGTCGAATATTTCTCTCGGCGAGAAACACGTGCTACTGATTCCGAGATAAAACTAACCTTACTTATAGCGCTGCTGCCTTCTCACGTCCTTTCATCGAGTCCGTTCCGCACGAAAGCAGTAATTATCCATTCGATCAGCGATTATGCGAAAAGGATGGAACATCCGAGTGTCTAATTTCAGAATGGTTTGTCAGAATGGTTTGTCAGAATTTTCCCTCTTCCTGAGAACGCGTCTGCTTTCGACGACATTTCTGTCATTTCGACCCGTTCTCGCTCGACACAGGGACGCTATTATTATGTAACAATCAATTTCATAGGCTGGGAAGCAGCAATTATTACTGCCAGTCGATTTAATCTGATTTAATCGGACAATGGAGTCGAAACGAAAACAGGCGAGCAAGAATGAACGGCATATCCGACAAAGATGTTTTCCCGGCCGAAACGAATCAATGGCATATTTTCGAGGCTGGAGCAATTACTTAGCCGAGAGACGCCCTCGTCTCTCGATTATTCGCCGGCGACAAAGGCGAACATTAGAAATCCATTTAGCGGACCGTCGGAGAAATACATTTTTCCGTAAAAGACGTTCTGCCCTTGTTTTCCTTCCTTCTCGCCGGTTTGAACGATTGCGTCGAGCGCGTCGAGCGACAATATCTCGCCGGAGCCAGCCGGAGCCAGCCGGAGCCTGATGTATCTACGTGCATGCACAGGCTCCTATCCTATACAGGGTGTCGCCGAAGTAGGTGGTCCAATTTCGGTAGACCGTTCCACTTTTCTTAAGTGTGGCGAAAGGTCGAATGGATGTACGATTGAGAACTTCTCTTGCGACGTATTGAAGCGTTCGCGTTCATTGAAATGCTATATGAGCGGAAGACGGAAGTAAACAGCGTTGACAGATGAAACATTTTTGGCCGAACTCAACAGTTTTTGGAATATCAGAGTATTCAAATTTTTAGCCGAATACGGGATATTGTTTTTCCTTTTGGTACCGGAATATCGATGAGAATAAATAACGTAGTGTGCGATAAAGTGTACAGTTAAGTTATAGACAAGTAATATTCTCTACAGTTTTCAGCTGTTTTATTAGGTTTAAGGATATTAAGATATGTATTGGTATAAACCGTACGTAAGATACGCGGAATGTAACGTTTTTGTAGGAATTTTGTTGGAAGTATACAAGATTTACTGTGACAAATAATCTATACTGCAAAATGTGAATATTCATTTTTTCAGTTTCTCGTGTTTTTGAAAACTATGCTTGTTTGTTAAGTTACTATCAAATTCTGTTAGTTATGAATATAGGTTACTTACAAACAATGCTTGAATTTACAAAAATTGACATTACTACTCCATGTATATCAAGTATGCATATATGTCTTCCGGTATATTTTGATCTTAGCTGTAGAAGGCTGCTTGTGTGCACATTATAAACATTGAAACTACAGATGATTTATGTTTGAACTTCCGCTTGAGCCGTCAAAGCAATCAAAATCAGTATCCGCATATTTTCTCTACGAAAATCAATGAATACATCGACAATAATGTCGAAGCTGAAAACTCATTACACCAATAGACCAAACCCTCAATTTCTACCACTTTTGGGAAATACCGTATCCGTTACGGGCAATGTTCCAGCTTAAAGGACTCCCTACACGCGCATGCACTTTAGTGTCACCCCATATAGGAACTTCAATGAACACGATCCGAAACATCAAAATTCACCATCGACTTTTGACCGACATCTTACCCGAGTTAACTAACCTAAATCTAGATTCGAACACGAAACTCCTCAAAGCCAAAATTTCTTAAAACGGACACAAATACAGAAACTCTTTACAATGAAACAATAAAACATTCGCAATACATCAGTAGAACCCACCATCCGTAACTACGCTTCAAATATTTACCGATCCCCGTATGTTCGACACACCGACTTAAAGCAATCTACTCACATCTACTAATAGTATTAGTACATCTACAAACCGATTCCGTACACGTTGCGTCTTTGATATCATTCTAACCTTACAAAGTGAATGCCAGGTCACCATAATGTACTTCGGTCGTACTGTAGTCGAGCGTACTTGGGCGTCACCCGGTGTAGGGTCGATGTATGAGTGCGTCGAGCATATCGGGGAGTCCTGAAAATGGGGAAGGCCGAAGGAAAAAGGGTGAGGGTGATGGTGAGGGTGATGGTGAGGGCGATGGTGAGGGCGATGGCGAGGGTGAGAGCGTAGGCAGGTCAGGAGGAATTGCCAGTTCGGAGGTGGGGCGTGTTTCGAGGGCGATTTAGGTCTCCAGGCTCGGCTGGCAGGATTCACCGGGTCGATCGACCGTATTGCGTGAACGCGGCAAATTTCGGCCGAGCGACACGGTGCGTCGAT
The DNA here is from genome assembly GCA_914767735.1 of Anoplius nigerrimus. Lineage (NCBI taxonomy): Eukaryota > Metazoa > Arthropoda > Insecta > Hymenoptera > Pompilidae > Anoplius > Anoplius nigerrimus. Next base: position 10,829,912 of record OU612090.1, read on the forward strand.
ATCTGCACGGAAATCGAAAAATCAAAGATTCCCACCCCTCCCACCCTTCCCTCCTTCGAACATTCGCTCGCCCACCTGCACCAACGCAGATTTCAACCTCGCGGAGTTATCGAGATTGAATCGAGGCGCCTTTGCATATAATCAGCTGTAATTACGTTTCGAATGACATTTTTTTCTCGCCGCTTCGATCAACTGAAATATTAGCCTCACCTTAGTACGCACATAATGTAATTTGACGCTTATTTGTTTTTAACCTCAAAAAGCAATACTTCAAATACAATACTTACTTCAATAGAAAAAGCATGATACGTTCCGGAAAGAGCATACATATTGGACGTTGGATTCTTTTCGCATTCGAGTTGAAGAACAACGCTGCTGAGGTTATGAAAATGATTCGTTTTGTATTGGGCGAGGATGAGAAACACATAAGACGTTCAAAAAGTGCTTCCAAAGGTTTTGTAGTGGAAATTTTAATCTCAACGATGCACAATGCAATTGATCTCCAAAAAAAGTGAAGGGCGAGGAATTAGAACAGTTGTTGGACAAAAATTCTGAACTAACGGATTGTATAAAAATAAGCATCGGATATAATATGATAAAAAGGCATTGAACGTACTCGTACGTCTAATAAACTGAACACAGGTAGCTTGAGATGTAGATCGATGCCAATAGATATCTACCTTCGATTTAAATTGAAATTTTGGCGTTAACTCACTTCTTTGGCAGTGAATTCAGTTACTGAAATGTACTTTGGGATAGGTTCGCGGATTTGTTGTGTTGGAAAGCAATAATTTTATATTGTATATCCTTCAACAATCTGCGCAGAGCTATGTTTGTATCGTGTTTAGCTTATTTTAACATCGCACTTAACGCGGGAAACCTTTTATCTCCTCTTACTCGTTAATATCCAGGAACATGTTATTCCAGGAAAACTTTCAAAATTAAGACTTTCCGCTCTTGAGGATCTTGTCAAGGCAAGATAACCTAGTTATGCGAATATATGAACATATCTTTACACTTCGAAGGATTACTATCTCTTGACTGCCTTGCTTGCACGTTACTAAACGACACGTTAGTTTCAGTTGGTCTCTCTCGTTAAACGGAACAAGTTTAGAAGAAAATCAATTGTTCTTTCCACGACCTCTCTTGTCATGATCCGCACGAACTTTTTCTTCACGACCATCTTCACGCCGTCTTTTCGCGTGCGAGTCACGAAGAGAGTTGATGATCGGCAGGTCTTCAGACTTTTGCGGCCAGGTTCAAAGACTTGTTGCTTTATTAGCGGGACACGGTGCAGGCGTGTGTAGATTCGCAGAGCTCGCCAGTTATCCGTCAATCTTTCCTGTATTTTTGGCAAGGCGCCTTTTTACTGCTCGCGGACGTGGGCTTCGGCGGGGTGGTTTATTTTAGGTTGGAAGATGTTGCCTTTTTGGAGATAACGCTCGATTTGTCCGCGGACGCTCGAAATGCGGACTGGCGTCGAGTTTAACCTTTCAGGGATTAGAACTTGTTTGTCGCAATTTAAATGTGTGAACGCAGAGTGTATTTGATGTTTGTTTGGAACGGAGAGTTTGGGGGTAGTTCATTTTCGGGGGTAACTTGACTGTGGCTTAGTGGGATGGTGCTGAGGTGGACGTTTGAGTAATTAGAAGTTTGTATGGTATTTAAATTTGCGAATTTAGGCCGATTATCGCTTGCCAATTGCGCTTCTTGGATGATGACGTTAAATTTGGGGTTTTCGTTGTTGGAACGTGTGGTTGTGTTGATTAGCATTTTCAATTGCTAGACTTGTTTTCAGCTGAAATTCTTTGAGAGTGTTTACATTTGTTGATCATAACAGTTGATACTGAATTATTGTTGCTTAATTTTCATTTTCAATGATTTTCATTGTCGCTGACATTTTATAGGGTGGATTATTTCAAATAGGTAATTTCTTTTTGTTAACATTATTTAATTAGTTATTTGGGGCTTGATACGTTGAATTGAAAGTCTGAGAAGGTAAAAGTTTAATGCTCATTGTTACTTGAAGTTGTTAATCGATTCAAGTTGTTATTTCTCTTATTGCGAGATTTCCTACGGCCATTTATTTGTGGTGGGCAGCTCTTGGTTTTTGAACAATAAAATTTGATGCGTTCGTTGAAAGTTTAAGCAGTGAGGTAATATTAAGTTTAAAATTTGTAGGTGTAGGAAAAGTTTTAAATGCTACACTCGACGTTATTTATATTTCCGAATTCAGGAGTTGATTGCTCTACAATTGTCGTTTCGCAATTTCTAAAGTTTGCAGAATAAAGATTTTCTGCTTACCGGTAATTTAGAGTTCTTTACTCGGGAAACTCATAGTTACACAGTACGTGTTACACGCGAGAGAAAGTTTGCTCATTTGAATGGCGGCAAATGTTTATAGTTCTGTTGTCGTTCAAACTCGCACGAACTACATAATAATCGAAAAAGTTTCTTAGACATTTCACAGTATGTGGTTTCAGATGTTTTCCGCAAGGTGTTGACTGATATTTCTGCAAACAGAAATGTCTCTACTCTCCGAATTCCTCTTTCTCTTTTTACTCATACAATCACAATACCAAAATTAAACCAGTAAAAGGTAATTCTTCTTAAAGACATCATTAAACACTATCAATAATCAAGTCAGCTTATGCTCGAATTTATACATTTATTATATCTTGTTTAATATTATTATTCCTCGCTAATGTTACATTAGCTTCCTCATGTGTAATTTATCAATCCGTGCCCAGTGTCGCTAACATAACAACCGCATCAATATTATATATACTAAATATACCCTATGTGTACACTTTGACATACACCCATCCCATCTTAAAGTCTGAAAGATTTACATAGCATAAACCCTACCTACAAACCATTAGGAATGAGATGAAAATCAGCGCATTCGAAGCATTGATCCGAGCATCGACTCCACCGCTTCTTAATTGCCGCTCTTTGGCGCGCAAAGTAACACACATGTTACACGTTGAACGCACAACAGATCAGCCCTGGCATCCGTCCTGAATGTGGAATCGCGCCAGGGCATCTAAACGCCGCCAGATTTGCAAGATTTACACAGATACGGCGCACGTGACAAATTGTCCTTCCAGAGCGATGACAGACAGCGTAGCGCCGATTCGAAATGCCTCGTGCACGTTTAATTTCCTCATTCCCTCCCTCCCCCCGGCACCCTGATCGATCCGCCATAGCTAATTCTTTCTCGTTCGCGTCCTCGATCGCGGACATCACCGAAAAGGCGTCCGACCGTTAGGTAAATCATGAGAAACCTTCTGCGTTATCTACTTTCCACAAACGTGCGGAGTGTGTCCGATCAATAAACGGCCGGCCTCCGACTTCTCTCTCTCTCTCTCTTTTTCTCTATTATACTCCGTTTCACTCTCTCACCCTTCCTTTATTTCTCCATGTTTTTTCCCTCTCTCACTCTCTTTTTATGTGTCTACTTTTTCCTTCTTCTACTGTCTATCCTCTTCCATTTCTCCGCTCTCTATCTCTGTCTCTCTATCCCTCTCTAACTTGCTCCGACTATCTCATCTCCATCTCTCGTGCCTCACCTCGCCCAACGGATGCCAAAGTATCCGAGCTGTCAGTCATGCAAGGGAACCGCCGCCGCCGCCGCCGCGAATCGGCAGATTCGAAGCTGAGACGCTGGCCAAGCGGAAGAGGGCGCGGGCAGTTGATCAGCCTTATCTCGGACGTATTATAGATTTGCGTCGATGGCCGCGAAGACGTGGTTACGATCGGCAGGGCGAAGGGGGTGGCAAATTCGATTGGGCAGAGTGGCGGGAATCTGCGCAGCGGATGCCGTGCGTACACTTTCGGCTCGTTCTGCCGGACGGGACGTGCATAAATTATGTTGTATTACGGCGGTTGCGAGTGGTTGCGAGTGGTTGCGAGCGCGATGGGCAAACTATTTGGCAGTGTTTGCCCGTGCCAGGTACGTTACGGCCGTATTCGGGACGCTCGGGGTGCTCGGGGCGGCCGAGGATGGCCGAAAGCGGCCGAAAATGTTTTGTCGGCGCGCAGTAGCGCGCAGCGACTGTGGCGGCCGAAAATCTATTGTCCGCGCGCGCAGCAACTGGATGCACCGTTCGGCGGACAAGTTTAACGGCGGCGATGCCACGAAATTATCGTCTTTGCGTTAAATATTTGCCCGGGCTGCGCTACGATGCGCTCGCATCATCGAGTGGCAGGAGGCATTGATTTGAAACGGGCGTACGTGCATTATCAGCGAAGGGGCGCTTTATTCGGCTAATTCGCAGATGTTGAGCTAACGTTGAATAACAGTTACGCGATTAACGTTCGCCGGAATTGCCAGGATCGTCTTTGCGGTTCGCGCACCGTTGCCGGCGTATTACGTTACGCTTCTATTATGGAGAAGGCATTCCGTATTGATTGGAATGCATCGGCGAATCGAGATTCTGCGAGAGCCGCGATGTCACGCTGATTTCTGTCGAATAGTTGCCCAGCGTACGGCCGTGTGTACGTATGTACGTACGCCGCTGTAACTTGTGAATCGCGATATGTCCGACTACTGCAATGTTGTCTGGCTCATTTGCATTTGTTGTACTCGGAATAGGGTGTTCGTTTGAGGACGCTGAAACCGTGTCGGTAACGTCGCCGTAATGAGGTTGGCATTAAATTCTGTCGCCTTTGTGAGCTACATTTGCTCGAACGCGTCTTCCCATACATTTTTGATGGATTTAAAAGCGTAGGCGCTGATTAGATTTCCTCGCAATTTTCCAGCGCATAAAGGGTGAGCCGCGCAAAGTATTACAATCTCATTTCCTGCAAAATGATTAAGGGTACCGCCAACATGCTACTTTCTCATTTATCCCCCACCCTCGCGTTAGGGATGCCGCTATTTTCTTCGAGAAAAAGCTGTGGATAAATTGCGCCTATCTATGTACAGATATTAACCACTTGATTCGCTACCCTAGTTTCACTTTCCACCTACTGCATTTAACGATTATACCACTTTCTGCGTGGGCTTTACTCATTAACTTTTCGACTACCTTATTCATGGGTCAAGCTCTTCAAACTGTTGTTACACTTCCATTGTAACGTAGGTCAGTCAAGCCCTGTACGCATTATAAAAGGTAGGTCTGCAAAAGTCGATATCTGTAATGGGGGTTTTTAAAGCTTTGAACAGTGTATTTAAAACATTTGTACATTTTTTCCGTTAGTTCCGTGTTATAACTAACGTTTCACATATCTTCCTACTCACGTCACAAAATCTTGAAAGTTGTTAAATAAAATCTAACAGTATTACAAAAAATATTTTCGAAAAGACTTTCAGTATTTGAAACAAGTTTGAATAAAATTTACATCCGAAATGGCACCTACCGCAACAACTTGTCCCATAAACAAAATGTTAATTTTACGGGGTAATAATTTTTCGCTAACTGCGCACACAATGTATAAAATCTGCGTAGTACGAACATTATTAGCACTTAACCCAGTCCAGGTACGAAAGGGTATACTCATTACAAAATCTGTGTCAACAATGGTCGTGCGAACTACGGACGTGTTGAGTTATTCGTTATGAAATTAAGATTGCGAAATGTACATACTGTCGTGGAAGGTGAAAAAGTTCAGCTCAGCTGTAGGCTCATGAAATATTTTCATTTTATAGTTTCGATCGATATGCAGGTTTAGCGTACGAGAGTCTATGCATGAGCCATTCCCAATGTGGCGTCCACTATTAGTTCGCTGATTGGCTACCTCACTTCTCGGCATTCGAACGAACCGGGATTTTTCATACAGCAGAAGATTCCCGGCAACATTTTAGACTGTTTCCCTCTTTTTGTAACGGCGCGATAGTTACGTTGAAAGTAATGAACATTGTAAAGTTGCCATACGGATCGATGATGAGAAGAATTACACACGTCATCAACAAATTAATTGTTGATTTATGATCACAGCATTTTTCATCATTTACATACTATTTTAATAAAGATTTTGGATTGAGTATCGTATACTAGAATTCGATGTCTCCCGATGAAGAATACATGTTTCACTAATGAGGGTAGCTGATCAGCTTTGACATTGAAACACGAAAGGTCACATTGGCACAGATCCTTTGCGTGAGCAGCTTCTTTGTCAAGTCCGTAGACAGAAGTTTGCAACGAAAGTTAATGCATTAAGCTACGCTCAGCATGACTTATTTTAACTTCATTTTTATTTTCTCAACATAAGTCATGAAAGTTTTGCCGTTAACTTGGGAGGCGTAACGTCTATGGAGGGTTAATAGTGTCGTGATATATACGGTGTAAAGTTAAGCTTCGAACATCTGCTCCACGCTCACATCTCATACCTACGCAAGAAAACGCGAACGATTCAATTTGAACTTCTCTGCGGACAACTTTAACGCATAAATCCCGTCCAAGGCAAAGGTCGCGATCACATTGGCCAATTATTATATGAAAGTGACGTCGTCCGAAGTAATCTTAAAGTGATTAAACGTTAAATTGCTGTTTAATTATTGTTCTATGTCGATCGATGGCGAACCATACGGTACGTTCAAATCCGTCCGATAATTAAACTTGTTCGCAAACAAAAGTGTAAAGTTAGTATGCGCGCGCGCGGTGAAAATTACTAAAATTTCAAAATAGTATACAGACTCTAATTACGTTCCCCGTTTTATATCTACTACATTCTGTACGAATGAGATCGATAATAATGGCAAAAAATTCTTTTTAGACCACTAACATTGTATACAACTGTATGAAGCTGTAAATTTGATTGGTAAACTTATATATTCACTAAATGACGTTCTAATACCCTAACATTATATTAATAGATTAGGCGTTCATGTAATGGTGGCATATACAGTAAAACGCTTTAAATCCGTGTACTGTTTACTTCGATCAAGTTACAGGTAAAATTGTTCAACAAAATTTTCTCTACAGCACGTTCTGCCAGATTAACGTTACGCGTACGATACGTGGATAAGAGTGGTAAGGAATCGAAATAATTGAAATGATTCGATCCTCTTTACCGTTTCGTTTAATCGTAATCCGCCGAAATCCGATCGATAACGAAAGTTTCGATATACCGATGGCAGAATGCCGTGTGCATAATAAGCTTTCGCTCGGTCCATTGGACGTGACGCGGGTGCCATGGACGAAAATTTCGGCGCCGGACTAAGTGTATGCGCGTAAATTAATTCTATTTTGTCCTGCGTTCAACGGTTAAGCCATTAAAATCGGCTGAACGCACGGAACGAGGCCGTTCAATTCCGGCCGTGCAATTCCTGCCGCCCGATTAAAACGCTTGCGTTTTACAGTTCTCACGGGACGTCTACCCAGAACGAACAATTCCATTCAGGTAAAATCTCCGCAATTAGTGCGTCGGCATTAAGTGAAAAGCGACGTTTCTTTCAAGACACGATCATCGGGACCGTGGCGTGCATTTTGAACATGTGTCGGCGTATGCGACACTACTTACGCATAGAATACAAATTTTTGCGCAAGGTGAGCTTATGTTGACAAGTTCACAGGACTTGGTCTTTCAATCAATGGTATACAGATATTTAACCTTTCGGTCACGAATTATTATTCTTTGATCTAAAAATCCGATTTCTTGTTTATTAAATATTTAGCCTTTTTTTAACCGTTCGGCATCATGGGAATAATTCTACCTCCCCCCATCAGGTGCAACCACATGTCGTCAAATGACAACGCGTGATTTCGAAAAATCGTCAGAGACGTTACTCTTCTCGAAAAGTTGAAAATTGGCCCGGTGGAGCTTGTCCGAATGAACATTTCGCTGGCGTTAATACGGATTTTACGGCCTCTGAGAAAGTGCACGCCTCTGACAGGATAAAAGAGTTGGAAACTCGGACAAAGTGTGCAGCGCGGAGACTATTTTGAGGAATACAATTGATTTCCCGCAGAAAGGGACGTTTCTCTCGCTTCTTTACGCAAACTCGTCAGGCTACCGTGTTAATAATCGTATTAATAACCCTACTAATAACCGTACTAATATCTTGGAACTTTTTACGCAAGCTATTCGGACGTTGCCAATTCGTTGAATTCCAATTGGGCAGATTCCTGAAGGAAGGCGCACGCCGGTCTCTTGGTATTTTCAATTTCCATTACTTCCACTTTTCCTGACTGCCCCTGCTCGCTGAGGCGTGCGGCTCGCAATATTTTCGGCACAATCAAATATCCAATCGTTTCCGCAGGTTGGCGAGGGAAATTTATGGAACGTAAACGTACCTTATCCAATTTCTCAGCATCGCGCCGCAGATGAAAGATCAATTACAATGATGTACTATCTGCGATCGAATCAAGCTATTCGCCGCGATCCAATTCGCTCGACTTTCCCAAGTCTTGTTCGAACTGAATCTTCTAATACGAGTTTAAAACGTGAAACGATCTTCGTATAGACTGTTTTACTGACAATTACTTCAAGAATGAAAGATATTGCGCAATCAATTCAGATAATGGAAGAATCGGCTATTTCTTAAAGAGTTGTAAAGTTGACAAGGAGGGCAAGTAATAATTATGAAAAATTAAAAAACGTATGTAACGACTCATATTTATGTAATTCAAGCTTAATTATGCAGGGGAAAAAAAACAAAGTTGTGACACGTAAATGTACTTTGGCCAATATTATTGTGCTGACTTATTGAGAGAACGTCAGTTACCGTTATTTCTTAAGTACGGAAGATCCTGAGATCTGTCACGATGAATGCAGGTAATCCCAGAAGGTACGGAAAGCTTATTACAGAATGCCGCAAGAAATGATCAGAGTGTCTTTATTTCGCATCGATGTTCCGCCAGTTTCATATCCTTAATTGTCCTGCACGCTGAAAGCAGAAAAATCTGTCGGTAAACCTCTGCCATAATGTTCCAGCCCGGAATCCCGGAATTCGTCACTAATCGACTTATTGAAATCGTAAAACATATCAGAATATTAATTCCGCAATAAGAATGCCGGTAGCGAAAAATCCGGAGAAGTTATGAGTGTGTCTTCGCACGGCGTCGACCCAGTTATCGCGATGATGCGCTGGCTATTTTCGAATGAGATTAAGCCATTTGTCAGGGAACCACTATCGTTCTTCAAACTCACCCTCGTCTCGAGGAGCGGGAGATAAATCATACGTTCCATAAATGCAGCTTCGGCCAACTTCGTCAACAGTGTTCTATTGAAGAAACGTCACGCCGCTATCCATGCTTAATTGTCGAAGACACTGGTCTCTGATGTTCGGCTAACTCGGCAAATTTATCGCGCGAGATGAGATTGAGAAACTTGTCAGGAAACGCGCTTCGCCCCGTTTTAACCTGGATCTGATCGCAAGGAAGCGGAAAATAAGACAAATGTTCCATAAATGCACTTTGCTAAAGGTTGTTGCAAACTTCTCCTCGAGGAATGATGGGCCACGTCTTACGCTTTAGATGCGGAAAACACTGCGGTCTCTGATGTTCAGTTTAGCCAACTGCGAGCGTATCCGAGAAAGTCGTAGTAGATCATATGAGATGGTCAGTGTGTTCATAAGGCATTTCATCCGGTTAGTTGACGTCAGATAATCTATTTTTAACAAATTTCAGTAAATCGTGGAAAATGTACTTCAGTTTGTCAGTGAAAATAAAGACTATTTCTCGATTAAATGTTTTTTAACTTGAGGAGGGGAATCTAAAGTTTTGTCGCAGAAAATTGCGGAAGCGCATGATAGAAAATCCACAAAATTTCGAGAAGTTTTAGGTGTTCCCAGATCGAATCGTTTATTGTGCCGACATGTTCCTTTTTGAAGGGGATTACATCATTTGTCATGTGAAGGCTTATTCTCTTTTTCAACACCCATTTATCACGAAATGACTTATTTCTTTTTAACTATACCATTTATCTTCAGAAATAAAGCCTGAGAATATGTTTCGTAAATGCATTTTGGGCAATTTCGTCGCATTGCGATGAAATTTTAAATATTAACATTCTTCAACTTTTGTAGATACTCCTGATGTTCAATTTGACTAAGCATATAATCAGAAAACAATTTTTGCATAAAAGATCAATCTTACGCTATTCGTCGTACAGTAAATTCTTCTTTTCTAATCTATCCGTATCCCAAAAAAAGAAATATATATATATGCTGGTTTGACATTTCTCACCCTTTTTACTTATGCTATGAGATCTGAGCTATGAGAAAGTTAAATATTATATTTTCGACACTCAAGTCTGAATGTCCTGTTTGGCTAACAACTACACAATCGGAAATGGAGAGAAATTAAAACAAGAAGTCAATCTCTGCATAAGACATTAATTTTGTCACTATTCCTTGATATCGGCTGCTTTCAAACGAAATTAAGCAATATTTAATAAATTCCGCTCCATTCCAAAGAGCAAAAAAATAAGTCAGTTCTGACATCGCTCATCCCTTTCGCTTATGCCACGAGATCTGAACAGTTTGAAAGTCAACTTTCCCGGACCCTGACGTCCTTGAGCTTAACGAACCGCACTTGCACTCGCACGTCAGAGAGAGAGTCTCAGGAAATCCGAAGAAATCATGAACGTCCTCGGAATACATCCAGCCGCTTATCGCGTCTGGGTGCCGGCTATTTTTGAAGGAGATTAAGCCATTCGTCATGGAACAATTTGCCCCGCTCTACCCCACCTTCGATCTCGAGTAGGAAAGTCGCGCTTTGTCAAGCGCGAAACGAGGGCCAGGACTGTTCTCGGGCGATAAACGAAGGGTCGGCATGTCTGGCGTGCGAAGCGAACCGATCCAGCCATGAAATATATCTCTCGAACCTTCGCGACCTCCGGGGCTCAACCCTTTTCTCCCCACCCCTTAATACGGCGGCCACTTGGTTTTCAACCCTTTCGGCGACGACCGCGCGAGTATCGAATGAGGCCGACCAATGTTTTGCCACGATTCGAGAGGATCGACGAGCAAGAGCAAGAATAAGAATAGGAATAAGAATAAGGGTAATGGAAAAAGATTAATTGAGAAACGGTAGGATACGAAGGATAACGTCGATGTGATACGAAAGGTATGATAGCGTGACAGTTCGACGTGTACGGTTCAAGGTATTTTATGTGTCAGATGAGAGTTAAATTCGATTGGGTGGAAGTGGTGTTGACATTGTCCGTTTCTGGAAATTCTTTGGACGCAGACGCATGCGATCGATTTTCACTTTGCGTGCGTCACGCTTCCGCTAATGTGCACTGCGATTCGTCCGCTTTTTTGTAAACGGCTTTTGAAGTGTAGTGTTCTACCGTTGTAGGGATCTGGATGCAGACGCATTTCATGTCAATTTTGTATGCGTCGAATGCACTTCTACACCGCTGTTGTCGACAGCAGTTACTCCAATTCCTTGTAAACTGATTTGAAGTATTGCAATCTGTTGCAGAAACTGCATAGATGTAGACGCATGCGATCGACTTTCATTCCGTATGCGTCAAACACATTTTCATTGCTTTTGTCACAGTAGCGATTCATCCGTTTTCTTATTAGTAGTTTCGAAGTTTGACTGCTCGTGCAGAGACTGCATAGACGGAAACGCATCCGATTGATTTTAGATGCGCCGAGCGCCTTTTTACTGTATTTGTAAATGACAATCCATCCGTTTCTTTTTTTTTGTCGAAGTATTGCGTTCTGATGCAGAACTTGTCTAGATGCAGACGTATGCTATCGATTTGCATTTCTTTTCTATCGCTATTGTCAACAGCAATGAACCATTTTCTTATTAACAGTTTTGAAGCACTGCATTCTTTTGCAGAAACTGCATAGACGTAAACATATGCGCTGAACGTGCATTTCTAAAGCGTTCGACACACTCTTACTGCTATTGTTAACAAAAATCCAATCATTTTCTTATAAACATAGCATTCTGGTGTAGGAATTGTCTGGATCCGATCGATTTACATCTCTCTTCCATTGCCATTGTCAACAGCAATCCAACATATAGGTTAATAAACATGATCGTCAAATTATTCTTGATTTTCACTTTGACAATTATGTGAAGTACTGTTCGCAATTTTTCTGTCCAAAAGAAAAAACATTGGCGCCTCTATCGAATCGTTAGAAGGATTCATAATTTCATCGTGTGCAGTCCGACGCGCAGGGAAAATGTCACGTTTACGTAATGACACACATAAGACCCTCGGAAGAGAAGTCGTCGAAATGAATCTCGCCGGCTTATGATTTATGAAGGTAACCGAAGGAAATCGTGCGACTCGCGGAATAAGTCGTCGTTGAGGGTAAATCTCGCGACGGATGTGTCATGGAATACGTATAGCGGAGGGGGTGGAATGGGGCTTTTTCGCTTTATTCCGATTGCATCACGGTTGCGCGGGCTATTTCGAACTGCGCTGAGTCATTTGAGAAATGCGATGCTAGATTATCTTTTACTTACGCCGCTCGGCGAGCTGCACTTACGAGCGGGGAGGAGGGTCAGGATTCTGGGTCACCGATTTTCTTCAGTTTTGCGCACAGACCTTCTTCGTACGAAAATATTGGACACGTGTTTTATCGAAGGTGGCAACCCTCCAGCTTTCTTCGAAAAATCCAAGTCAAAACACACAAGTTTTTCAGTCGCGCAGCAATTTTGCGGTTGTCAACACAGTGTTCAAAATTGTCCTCTAATTTGCATATATCTATATCTTGTTTCAATTTTAAACTAAAGAAAATTGTCTTCTAAAAGATTATTTCACATTTATTTGGTAGATAAACAATGTTTTAAAATGTATATTATGAGTAAGATGTTATAAAATTTACAAGATTTTCATCGAAGTGGAGTAGCAGAGTAACAGTGATACCTAATAGCGTTGTAATTTTACGGTCTAATGCGAAAGAACAAAATGAGCGACACACGACCCTCGTTCTCCCCTTGTTAGACGATACGGTTGAGGTTGTACTTGGATCCTTGTGTTGGTATTAGTGCAAGGCTTTCCGAATACAGATGGGGGTTGAAATATATTTTACTTTGATACGTAATTGTGACAGTTTTTAGATAAGTTGAGCATTCTTTGTTTATCGTAGAAAGTGGGGGGTCAACGAGTTTATTTGGTACCGGATCAAGGTTTTTGGCTTGATAATGCTTAATTAAGTATAACTGTTCTGCGATGATAAATCGTGATTTAAGAGAATTTTTCTGGTAGAAAATACATAGGCGCAGCTAGTGTCATAAAATGTAAATTAAATTTATTATTGAAGTATTTTCTCATAAATACCATAGTTTTATGGTCATTACATATCATCTGTGATTATTGAGTGTGTGCGACTTGCTTCTTGATAGACATTCGCGAATTAGATTGCATCCTTTATGTTGTCACAACAATGTCACGTTGAATGTCATACGCTCAGCAAACATAAGCAGTCTTCAAGACGCTAAGTATATAATTCTCAACAAGAACACCCGCAACAATAAATTTGCAATCCTTGGAAGTGTTAAGCTATAACTAGAGAGTGCAGTATGTATGTATACGTATATGTCAAACTTAACTCTTGGACAGGAAAACGGAGCCAACTTCAAGGTGTCATGGTCAAGATATTCGGTATCATATAGAACTCGGACAATTCGCTCGTTTCGCTTTCCGTTTTTTGGAGCCTGACGTTTGGAGTCAAATGTCATTTGACATGAGGACTTTATGCCAGTTTACTAGAATTAGTATACACTGTTCACGGGCTGAAGTTTGTTTCTCTTAAAATGTTTTACTATTGTAGATATGTTCAAGTAATACAAACTCAGTTAAATGTTTGTTTTTTAACAAAACAATTGCCTATAATTAGTACCTAAAAATTTTACATTGAAGCTGGCTACAATAATGTGCAAGACTTTATTTTCGTTTGTGATATTGACACATTTTAGTATGAATAAAGATAAAGAATGCTAAACAATTAATCGTTTACTTATCTCATTTGACTAAAAACAGCACAAAATGAATTGCGTCACACTGTATTAAGCAAGAGTCCATTCGTCATTTTCACATTTGACAACCTACAATTAGACAAAGCCATGTTGTTCTATGCCTGTAAGCTATCATTTTGCAGAAACTGACTTTTGCTTATCTTCCTGACAGAATTTGGATTCTCACAAAGCTGTTATTCTGGAACTGCGAGTTACTTCCTCATAAGAATTTACGAACCGTATTTCATACGTCCATTGTCATGGCAACGACATGTTGTTCTGCTTACATTTGTCTGACACGAACAGTCTTCGAGACACTGAGCATTCACGGTTCAAACGAGACAACTCGTTTCAGTAAATTTTCCGTGCTCGAAAACGTTTGGTTACAGTCAGAGAAGACAGTCTTCGTCAATTTTAATGATTGGTTAGGCACATGGATATAGAATCATGTTTGCACGACGACGCTGCTAAATATCAGATGCTACTCGAATGATCGACCTATTTCGGTGATTGTTTTTCCCAGAATTTTGTCTACTTTATTTATTGCAGCACACTTGCGACCTACATTCTGGCGGGAGTAGATTTTACTTTTTCATTCTTTCGGTGCAGCAGTTTATTTTGTTTCGCGTATGTTTAACTGACACGAACAGTTTCGAAACATTAATTATCCAACTCTTAACAAGTTCATTTGGGAATTGGTACTCAACTTTTTGAAAATGTTTAGTTGTGCGAATATAGTGGAATTTAGAACATATTAAATAAAATTCAAAGATAAAATCAATGCGGAATATTATGTATTATGTTATATTATAATGTTATAGACATTGAGCACAATTTGAGTAGTTAGCCTACAGAACGCATTCTTACAGAAATATACACACCCTATTATATTCTTCCTCTAGCAAAACCAATCACCGTCAACGAAAAATCAACCATCTCTAACCATAGTAAAATAAATCCAAAATTTCTCCTATCAGCCTCCATAAAAGCATTAAAAGCCCTCCCGAGCATTACACACCGTCATGCAATACCGAACGCACATGACCGAGGTACTCCCGTTTCAATTTCCACAATTTGCAAACATCGGAACCGCAAAAAATCACATCCTGCCTCCAGCGCCACCAAAAATCAGCAAACAAAGAAGCCAGACTGAACTCTCTGCCACGTGCTACCGCAACTCATCCCACGGAAACCCATCGAGGAAAACGTACAAATCCCACTTAACGCCTCTGCGGTCCTCTGCCAAAGAAACGTCATGTTTGCCGTACGTTCATCCGGACGCGCGAGTCGGACGCGCGAGTCGGATGCGCGTAGATAGAGTCCGGGCACGATTAATTCCCAATCCTTGAAAACGGCCACCTATAGCAACACCGCCGGGGGCTGCCTCTGCGTCAATCTTAATGATCGGACAGGCGAAACGGAGCCAATATCAAGGTGCCTCGTTAGTCGAGTGGCTTTTACTTGCGCAAGACGCGGCGTGCTGGCGGTCCGCTTCCGCCAAATTAATAATAGCATCTGGAATAGGATTTGGCAAGCGGATGTAACGCGCGGTCGTTCTTCCACGATGGGCGGCCGGAATAAATAATGTCGCGGCTATAAAGATCCCCAGGGCGTCGGCTGTCCCAGGTCGCCCCGGTCGCCATTCGACATTCTGTGCCCGTGATTAAACCGTGCTTATTCAGGGGCAATTGTAACGGGCTCGGAATTAGGCGCGTGCCTCTGCCTCTGCCTCTACTCACCGGTGCGACGCGTCTTACGGAGACAGTTGCTATTTCGAATGTGGCCGCTTGA
Organism: Anoplius nigerrimus; assembly: GCA_914767735.1. Classification (NCBI taxonomy): domain Eukaryota; kingdom Metazoa; phylum Arthropoda; class Insecta; order Hymenoptera; family Pompilidae; genus Anoplius; species Anoplius nigerrimus. The sequence goes on from OU612090.1 coordinate 10,845,577, forward strand.
CAGCTCGATGCTTCTCCCTGTATCGTCGAATATCTCTGCTCTTTGGGTCTCTCCGTTTATTGGCGTACGCGCACTCTTGCCCGATATTGGCCAGCACTTCTTTTCGCGTGCGCGCACATTTTGAGATTATGGTAACCTGATCTTGGGACAGCGGCAGATAGCGGTGTCATGCCTAGCGGCTTGATGACGGATGACGTATTCATTGTAGGGTTATGAGGCCATCAGGACGCATACGACGGAAAATTAAGGTTATGGAGCGGGTCTGGGTTACTTGAGGGCTTAAGGAAATGTTGGCATTACCGATAAGTGTGACTGATGGGAATATATTTTTATATGGGAGTTTAATTTGGAAGTGGTGTAAGTTTATTATTACAAAAAAATGAAATTTAACATAATTAGTAATTAATTCAGTGTATACTTGTTATTTATGTGTAATTTTCCAAAAATAATGGGCACTGGTTTCAAAATAAACCGTCCATATATGTATGTAATTCGGAAAAGGTCATGATAATATGTAGAGGGGATGTGTTTTGGGTTTATAATGGTTGCTGCATGTTAATTTTAGAGCCAGTTGCGGAAGTGTTCGGACATTTAAGGTACGGGATCTTAAAAATATCGCGAGGGTTGTAACTACACGTCATTACAACAAATGTGTTTATTGCTGGCTGAAGGTCGGATGCGTTTTCGATGATATTTATGAAGTAGTTGTCCTGTTTGAATATTTGCGGAAGGTCATGCTGATATGAGGATGGGGATAATTACTTTATTGTTATGAGAATGGATGGTGGGTTTAATTTTGAAGCCACTCACCACGGTGTTTGATTATTTAATGCGATTGCAAGAAATTTTAGGATATAACATAATAGTATAAACTAGAGGGTTTCGTCGTACATTGTGCTATAAATACCGATAGAAATACTTCCAATTGTCACAGTTGGACATTGATCGAAGCAGTCTTCTGTGCATCCCAGAATACTTGCAGTATGTATCGTTCACGACATGTTAGACGTAAAATTTCTTTTTGACACGTTAATCTCTTTCGTATATCACTATTTGGTGACGAGTACCTCTCGTAAGCCGAAAGGTTGTAAAGAGAAGTTCTTATAACCTATGAAACCTGAAATAAACATCCTTAAGTATCTTGTTGACTCAACGGCACCCCATACTTCCCCGCAAGTGTTTACTACATTTTCACTCATTTATTGGTCGTTATTCCCTGTAAGAACTTTCCCGCGACATGAAAGATTTGTACCCGAACATCGATGGGTAAACATCGATCCGATGACATGTCAATGTTAACGGGCTGAATAATAAATTCTTCCAGCTTCGCATTCTGCTCACTCTTTAGTGTTTTCAAGTCAAACAACATAATTTCATCGAAATCACCCAAATTCACGAACATGACATGGACTTGATTCCGAAACACACCGTGCCGCAAAGTTTTCCAATTTCATTCCACACACACACACACACATTTTCCGTGCACACAGGCATAGTCGTTGATGTCCGGCGAAAAAGAAATTACGATGAGCGAAAGCCGCCTGTCATGTTCATACATTGTCGTGCACCGTATTTTCTTCCATCGTGGCCAGTTAATAATGAATTATTCGACCGCCGTACGTAAATACATTTGCTACGAACGGCCGCAAATTGCAGTTTGAAGGTCTTGTTCACCTCGAATTAACTTACGTTTTCCATCTCCGTCCCTCGACTCATCTATATATCCGTTTCGCCTCTCCGCCTATATACTCATATATATGCACGGGGTGGCACATTCGAACCGAGACACCTCGTTATCTCGAAAACTTTATAATTCGGAAAGAAATATTTTCTTCTTCGAAAGTTTCACCATTGGCTCACCCGGAAAGCGTCATTAGAGGACTTTTAAGATAAACTTCATCTTTCTAAGTAGAATCGTATATTCTTTTCCGGGGAATCGCATCCGTGGGAAGAAATAATGCATAAATTATTGTTGCTGAATTGACCAATTTTTGCTATTTCTCTGGATATTGTTCTTCTTGACTATCTTAAGAATAAATTTCTTTAATATATTCTTTTATTCATATGTAAAAACACACAGTGGATGAGATCTAATTGTCGTTCAGGAAATAAGCTCACCTTTAAAACTACCAAGAGGCCTATCATTCGCAAGAATAAATTAAGATTTCCCTATTACGATAATAAGAAGTTTCGAATACCGTCGCTCTCTCGCTCAAAATATAATCATTCAAAACACCCAGCGAACACATTAAATTGACCTTGACATAATCTCCGAGCGACCTTTCCAAAGTCAACCTCACCGACTCACCGCCCTCCTCAAACGTTAGAATTTCCATCGGAAACATTTTTCACCCAAATTGCGAAGTTATCGACGTAACGGGGAGTCTCAAATTAAATGAACCACCCCGTACATACCCCGTATATATACGTGCAAATATATATCTAGCCATCCACTTCCCCTATCCACCTTGCTCTCCTTTTCTCACCCCCCCCCCCCCCGACCCCCTCTTCCGGCCGGCCAGTTTTTTACCGCTGTCTTCATTTCCTCTCCCAGGATCGCTTTACTACCCAATTCGACGGCGCCTACCGCTTTAATTGATATCGAGGCGTGATAAGTCGAACCAGCCATTTTTCTCGAACTCCGAGAGGCCGACGCTCTGCAAAATTTCTGCGACGCCTCAAAGTCATGCACCGACAATCTAAATATACCCGGGCACTTGTTTCACTTACATTTCCTGCCCTCTTCTGCTGGGGAGAGTGAGAGAGTGAGAGAGAGTCAAAGAGATAGAGAGAGATTGACAGAGAGAGAGTGAAAGAGAGGGCCAAAATATATGGCGTCGAGTAATTTCGTGGAATTTTTTCATGTCGTTGCGTAAGTAAACAGATGCCGTGCAATTTCTCGGCTCTGTTTAGAACTCGAGCTGCCGCGCAAGCTCCGTCGGTGCGCGGTTAGCTTATGCGCGCCATTCTTATTTATTTATTAACGGATAGTGGACTCTTCGCCGAGCGAGTGGAGATGGAAGTTAATAAAGTGCGGAAGTAATGCGGACGGTGGCGATTGTTTACGTTCCGGCGACGCGTTTTCTTGCAAATTTTTTTGTTCACGTTCCTTGTTAACGATAACGCAGGTTATGAATTTGGGAAATTTTCAAGCGAGGCTCATGGGGTTGGCTCGACATATTTCCGGTTGGCGACGGATTACTTTGGCATACGAGAATCTAGATATGTTGTATTGATCGGCGCTGATAATATGTCAAATGATATCAGTGATTATTTTATATAATTATACATTGCTGGCAATAAACTCAATTTATAGTTGAAATTATATTCTTTTGGGAGGAAAACCCGAGAATGGAGATTATTTATGCAGGAGGATGCATATTTAAAGGAAACATTTGCATTTTGGGGTGGATACGGTGTTTTTTTGAATGCAAATACTTTTGAAGCTCACGCTAGAATTTTGGAAGGTTTTATAATGGAAGTGATTAAATAGATTGAGTCATGTGATTTTCTAACTGAATTGGATGAGAATATAGCTTTGTATTAATTTAGGTTGATATTTTCATTTAGGTGACTTATTGAGCAAGGTGTTAATATATGCTGGTGCTAATGAACTCAATTTATTCTTAGAGTGTAAGTATGTATTTTTTTGTAAGGAAAGTTGGGGCATGCAATGGGATGCGCATTTAAAGTGAACATTTGCATTTCGGGGTGGATACAGAGTTTTTTTTTATGTAAATTCAATTCGAAGCTCAGATTAAAAGCTCGAAAATGTTGTAATGAAACTAATTGAGTAGCCGTTGCTTTTCTAACTGAGTTACATGAAGCTAGGGACAGTAAATCGTTTCCTTGTTTTTTTTTTTTTATCTAAATATAATCTCTTTTGACTTGCACAGATATTTCATCATTAAACTCTTCTTGCTTAGGGTGAGGCAAATTAAAATATTGGAATTTTTGGTTTTACTACATTTGATCCGATTCCGTATCATGTATTTTTAATATCGACGTATAACATTAAGGAATAACTTTCAAACGAGCTTAATTCTGAAGATGCACACCTCATTAATTACGGAATTCTTATAATTATTAAATTGCGGTAGTCAAAAACGCATAATATTCATTTTGGAACGATTGTTTACCCTGTCGGCTTTTAAACGTTTTGCCTGCTGGTTACATGGCGCAAAATAGAAAACGTTTGATTTATGTGCACAACAATTCTTTTTTGCCCGACGTTATAACCAGAACGCAGCCTCTGGCATATTGACCAACAGTTTCCAAACAATATCCATTGTTCCAATTTTTTTTCATGCATAGCATCGACCGGCGGAAACTTTTTCAGATGTTTTAAGCTAACGAGTCTAGTTTCCACTCACAAACTTTTTCAATATCACAATTACTTTCGAGCACTGCGCACTTATCGTAATATTTCTACATAATCGACGGGCTTCGCTACAAATGTAACTGTAATAAAAATACGTGGTTTAGAACAGGGTTTCGGTTTTCGAAATGCTGGAAAATATTCTGCAAATTCTGTACCCGCAACTTTCCGAGCCAAGCTTCGAGCCGGAAGAAAAATGAGAACCGCGAGCACGTACAATCGAGGTTTACGTTTCACGAAGAATCGATCAGTCGGATCACGTCAGGGAAAATCGAAAAAGCAAATATCGAAAGCGACGTTCCCCCGAAACGAGCGTCGCTTCGAATTTGTTTGGACAGCCCCGTAGAACAATAATCAGGCCCAATCAGTTTTAGCGATCGGCCGCGGCCATCTTTCGGGCGGCGGGAGGCCTAAAAAAAGATTCCCGATTGTCCAATTGAGAGCACGTTGTCGCCTGTCAGGTGTCATAATTTTCGTGCGTAATGTTGCCAGGACTGGTATCGCGATACGGCTTGATGCAAAGCCCCTCGCCAAGGAATGACGATCGATGGCATGGAGCTCACCTCTAATCAAATACATCGATCGCCGTTACCAAGTGACTATTACCGAAACAACGTTATCATGATATTCTCGGTGCGTTCGCGCAATGCAAATGAGAATTTCTCCTCAATTCGTTTGATGAGTAACTTGGCAGGCCTGCGATTTTTAGAATCGCTGGGTGGCCATTTTGAATTGTTAAAATGTATTTAGGAAAATGTATGATGCAACGTTTGGTGATGGGATGGCGTGTTTTGAAGTCATGACACTCAATATAGAATGACATTAATTTATTAGACATAGAATAGATATTAATAAGTCTAATAAACGAGTTTGTAGGTCTCCGATTTTTAGAATCGCAGGTCAGTTATTCTGAATTACTGCAATGTTTCTGGAAGGATGTATAATTCAATGGTTGGTAATAGGAATATAGTATTCAGATGTAGATTGATATTAATGACTTCTATGTTCAATAAATGCAGACTTTTGTTGGAACTGTGATTATAATAATTTTTACGGTGCATTCACATAACAAAGAAAGGAGATTCGGTATTACTTTACCTGAAGAAAGTGCTAACAAGCTTCCAATTTTTTAAATTGCAGTGTGGCCATTCTCAATTGCTGCATTGACTTTTTATGCCGTGTGTTGAAGGCATAACGTTCAGATGTAGGATAGAATTATATTAATGGATTATATCGAACCGTGAAGGTATGCCAACCTGAGTACATTTAATAACTGTCGTCCTTCATTGAAACTGTGATTATGATACTTTCCCAAAGAGAAAGAAAATTTAAGATTAATTGATCTCATAAGCAATTTAAAGGAGTTGCGATTTTTGGAATCGCAGTGCTGCCAATCTGAATTCTGCCCAATGTCTCTTAATGCAACGGTTAATGATAAGAAGGGGTGTGTTGATCGGATAACATTCAGAAATAGAATGATATTAATGAATTGTTCTACTCACTTCGAGTACATTTACCAAATATAAAGTTTTTTTTTTAGAACTGTGATTATGACGCTTTCGTGACATTTTTACAATGTGAATAAAAATTTCGAATTAATATTCTCAATAAACGAGTGAACAGACTTGCAATTATTCAAATCAAATTGCTAAAATTTTTCTGCCTGAAGATATATAATGAAAAGATTAATGACAGTGACATACAGGCTGGGAGTGTATAGTTCAATTGCAGGTTAAAATGACAGCTACATTTAATCTCCCCTATCTTCACGTCAACTTATTTATGACCTTTCCAAAGTTTATACAGATACTTCCTGAAACGGTGCAAGTGCCATAATTCTGGCGTTTTTGCACAATTTAAATGAATATTCCGCCTTAATTTGCTTAACGAGGCCATAAACGCGCCGGCCATTTTTCAAATTGCGGCTTCGCCATTCGTAATTGGCGCAATGCTTCTGCAGAAAGATACATAGTCTAACGTTTAATCGGAGAGATGTGTACACAGGAGCTCTATTATTCATGCGCGGAGTAGAATGATATGGCATTCATTTTATCGAACCTCATCTTGAAGCCCAGCTATTTATCACCTCTAAAGAGTTTACTTTCATTATTCTGACCCGATGTGCAACAATCTTTGTACCTTTGCACAGTGCAAATTTGTATTTCGTTTTAAACGTATTTAACGGGCATACTAATAAGTACATACATGTTATTTTTTCAAAATCTGAAGGTGAAGATTGATAATATAGATTATTGCAATGGTTAATTTACTAATAGTGTAACAGTTAATAATGTTCGGTAGGGATAGAGGAAATGTTTACGTAGGTGTTACGAATGATCAATGTCTTTTATCGAACCATATCGTCACACCCAGCTACTTGTGATATTTATAGAATGCATTTAGACTATTAGCTAAACAATGCTATTCCACTACCACTGCTTTCGCAGTGTGAATCGATACTCGCAATTGGTTCGTTTTTCGAAGTTAATAGTGCGCATTACATCGTAGCATAACAAGTAGCAAAGATTACAGTTCTTCTAGCCATGAATATTCAAAAAGAGGCTTAGCAAGGAATTTATGAAATTCTAAAAAAAATGCTGCTTTCATTTGACGATCTGATAGTTTAATTTTCTGAATATTTGGTCTGAACATTTTTCCAATGTTCGGTTAAATACATAAGTGACTGTTATTTGGCGTATTTACCGACTCGTTTTAATAAAACAGACAGATATTTCACCCTGAATTGTCAGTAGCTCCAGCGTTAATAACGCGTTAATTAACGACACGTATACACGGAATGTAATATTTGTGTAGATGTCGACGTGTTTTGTCACAACCGCAGCGCTACCTAGTTGTGATATTTGCCAAATTTATTTGACCACAAATTCAACCCCAATTCGTTAGACGAATACGCAAACACGTGCGTCATTTTCTATAGTCGAATGTCAACTTATAATTATTGAATCTACGCTAAATTTCGTTCGCTGTGCGTTATCATATTCTGCCATTTGCGGCTTATTCGGACTTGTGGATATGTCCGAATTCGACATCAAACCATTCCGTGAAAATGTCAACGGATGCGTGACTTTTTTGCGACTATTTCTGATAATACATGTTCGTTCCACTAATTATGAGAGTGGAGCGTGTTGAAGTGGGAAAGAAAGTGATAAAAACGATCGTAAAAAGCGGCGAACGTAAAGATAGAAGATACGTTCATGTCCTCTGAATGTTTGACTCAGACTACTTATGTAATCATCGGTGCGACTGTTGTACTACTTCTACACCGAAGATTGAACTCTCTTGCTTCAAACACGGCTGGCCGTAAATAACATCTAATTAAATACATACACATTATCATGACTACAATGTCTTATTCATCTATGCCCTTTCGCAATCATTTACTCGCTCATCCAATACAATCCTCCACGCACTCAAACAATATTTCGTATCAAGCCACGTCGGCGTCGACTTGTAACGTTCGCGTTCAAACGCCTTACTAATTTGAACTAGAGGCACGATTGATAATGCGTGTTCACCGTCACGATAAACTAGTCCAGCCAACGAACCGTAATCCAGACTTCTTAGACGTAGGAATCGTTTAATCGTCAAATTCCAGCTTTTTCCCGACACGCTCGACGTCGCTTTGCCCGTCCACGCAAACTAAATTCGATTGGGGGGGAGGGGAGGGGAGGTAATCGATTTTATTGAGAGCGAGGCGAATCGGATGTCGGCATATTTTCCTTAATTGAAAGTGTACGTGGTTCGAGCGTGTGAGCATGATGGTGATTCTACTCAACTGCATTACGCTTGGAATGTACCAGCCGTGCGTCGACGATCAGTGCGTTACGAATCGCTGTAAGATATTGCAGGTGAGTACATTCAGTATCCCCATATTCTCCTTCTTCTTCTTCTTCTTCTTCTTCTTCGTTCATGGATACACAGCCGCCCTGTCGTATTGACCATGTGCTTTTCAACGGTACTATGGGACTTCTATTGTCCTATCTTATGTCTATGGTACTGTGTGAGCTGGGGAAAGTTAGGTGGTAAAAGATTTGACTATGAGATTTATTATTTTGTCCTTTCTTGTTTCAATTATATCTGTAATGTTAAATGTGTTGTTTGTATTCGTTTCTCGTATGATTTTGATCAGCGTGCGTCTTTTATGGTCCATACGGGTGCATTCCCATAGGTTCTCCATATTCTGTTCACTCGACTTTACCCTGCATAACTGAGCTGCGAGGCGCGTTAAGAAGCATTCATACCGATTGCCAAGTCGATTCGAACTGACTGAGAGTATAATGTCATGTACGGTATTTGCGCATGGGGCTGTTGCAGGTGGTGCAAGATAGCTTGATGGGGGAAATCTTTTTGAGAATGTCATCGTGTATGTATGAATTAGGTTAGGATGGACTTAACGGATTAGGGTAAGTTAGGAGAGTATGGTCACGCGATGTAGGAGAATGAGGGGGTATTAGATAATTGTGGGGTTTGGCTTGTCGTGTTTATCAATGGTTAGTTGTGCGGTGTAGATAAAGTACCCATTAATCGAGACATTTACCGAGAGTTTGGGACATGCGATATAAACAGATGTTTCTGTGCTAAAACGCTGTCATTTTTCAAGAGTAATTTGACACAGACGATAAAAGCTTCTTATGAACTAGGTTGACATTTTAGTGGAAGAGAAAATTCCAAATATGGCATGTCTTTCTAATATCTCTAAATTTCTTAACACATCTCGCATTGAAAACCTAATTTCTAATAGGCTTTTTTATTCGGTTATGATGTTTAGTATTGTCCAGTATTGTCCAACTTTATGACAAAAGAAGTCGCGTTATATATAATATAATACATTCAAAATGGTTATTTTTTTAGAAATATTTTTTCAGTTAAAACAGTTTAAAGAAAAAAGTAATAGACTGTATATTTTTTCGATTTATATAAATTTGCGTTGTAAGAAATTGCATTGCGCGTGTTTTCTGTACTTATTATAATCTCGCAAAAATATATACGTTTATAAATACGTGACGTTAAAAGTAAAGACGATAAATAGAAACGGTTAGAGGATTAGAATAAGTACTGGAGAGGCAAAGGAATGGCTGAATTTGTTAGCTGGAAGCTGCCGAGATCTAATTTTGTAGATCGTTTTAAGCCAAATAAGATCAGTTGCGGCTTACATCAGAAATACCCTGAGGCATAAAGTTTAATCTAGGGTTAATACTAGATTACATTGGTACAAAGTGTCGATTATTGGGTACTTGATATTGATTCAAATTAATAGCATTAATCAAGAAAATTAATACCATAATTCTGTGCAATATTTGAACTTAATTATATACGTTTCTGGTTTGAATTCCGAGAGTATTTATCTGTACTCATCTAATCATGCCAAATGGTTCCAATTACATTAATTCTTTAGGATAAGGATCATTAATCAAAATAGATATTAGTCTCACGTATCAAGATAATTATAGTATTTTACGATAATTTACGTTTAAATAACAGTATTTTATACTAAGTGCAAAACGGGGTCGCACAATATTTGGGCGGCATTTTCTATTTTGAACTTGTTACATTCGCCAGCGTATATTCGTAGCAAAAATTCCCCTGTTACGCCCCGTGAAGAATTCAGTGAAATTAATTTTGCACTTAGCATGTGCACCGAAACTTCCTTCAGTGAACAAATATTTATCCAGCGTGCATTACAGTCGGGAAAAATCTTCTCGGAATCTTTGAAACTCTCATTTGAGCTGTTTGTGCCGGAAATGTTGAGAGATCGATTGATAAAGGTCAAACGTAACGCGAAAGATTCCAGTGACATTCCTTTCACTTCAACGCTTTTAGATTCCGGAAGCGAGCGAAACAAAAGTATATCGCGCAACGAATCACATTAGCGAACGAACACGCACACACACCACTTAAGTTTCCGGTTCAATTCGCAGAATTGAAGAGCTTATCTTCATAACGTCTTAAATCCGGCAAATGGCTTAATCAGAGTTGGAGAGACTTGGGTCTCTTTGATGTTTGTGCGGACTCGTCTTCATAAAGAATCTTGTTCCTCCAATTACGAGCACAAATTATTTATTATCAAATTAGTCTGTTAAGATTGAAAAAATTGCTTCTTAACGGTCACTTTCATGTAGATTCTGACAAGTTCGCCTTAAACTCTTATTTAGTACATTTATGTTCGAAGGAATATTTACTTTTCTCGGATGCCGTGAATCGCGTCTGCCAGGTAAATGTTAAAAGCACTAAAAAATCATAGTAATAATAAAGTTGTTGCTATATTTGTTGTTCAATATAATCGGAGATTGTAATAAACTACTGTTTCGCAGCGTGCTTGAAACATTCTCCGGATAAAGCAATTCTATAATGTATCGCATATTCAAATCATAATAATAATAATAATAAATTTGATGCTATACCTTTTGCTCATTACAATTAGGGATTGCAGTAGGTTTTCACCCACTATGAAACATTCTGCGGATAAAGCAATTCTGTTCGGTTAGGTACATTCAAAGGTTCAAATAGATCCCACTACGCTGTACTAAAGACCAATATCCTCCATATTTTAGCACTTCTCGAACGTGCCGCTGTAATCGCGCGCACACACATAGGTACGTAAGCGGAGGAGAGGCGTTCGAACGTGCTGGCGCGGGAAATTCTAAATTTACAACGTTATTCAATGCTCGCCTCCCGCAATATTGTGTTGATATTCATCCGCAGAAGTGCTTTCAATATTTCGACGAAAGATATTCCGGACGCACGCCCGGGCCACAAGGGGTGATATATTAGGTGCCATAAAATTTGCATCCGTTCCTGGTGCGGATTTACGACCCTTCGGGAATAAGTTATTCAATCCGTCATCGAGCATTACCCGACTCTTACGTGCCTCTAATATGAGATTCCTCGCATTCTTGCTCGTCAGATGTTCGACGACATCATCTTCGCCTTCTTCGCGCTCGAGATGACGATCAAGATGGTGGCGATGGGCATATACGGGAAGGGGACCTATCTGGCCGATTCCTGGAATAGGTTAGACTTCTTTATAGTCGCAGCTGGGTGAGTCAATTATTTCTTACTTCCTACCGTTAGTCTCGAATAGCAATTTCAAAAAATATTAACGCTCCAAGCGGATACGACTATCATAGATGCGTTGACAGAGTTTATTTTGAAAAAGGAATTGGAGGTGATAAAGTCTCTCCGACAAATATATTTTGTTTATTATTTATTTATAGAATTGATAAATCTTTTCGAATAATTTACTTATTGCATTGGCTTAGTGTCACTAATGTTCCTTCAAATTTCCTCCAATGTAGGATACACCCATGTTTCAATAGTCTGCTTTTTGGATCAGGGTCAATTGCATTAAGTGACATGATTTTGAGATTTATTGTTTATGATTTTTTTTTATAGGTTTGATAACTGCTTCGAAATAATTCACTTAATACATTTACTGGGTTTCAATAAAACTTCTTCAATTTCCCTGCAATATATTGTACAATATATATTTCAACAGTCTCTTCTTGGATCACGTTCAATTGCAATAAGTGACTTAATTTTGAGATTTATTACTTATTATTTATAGATTCATAGATTCGAGTAATATTTCTTCAAATTTCCTGCTATGTACGATATATATTTCAACGGTCTGTTCTTGGATCACGTTCAACTGCAATAAGTGACATTTTTTTGAGATTTATTATTTATTATATATTATTCATTTATAGATTTCATAACTCTTTTCAACTAATTCATTTAATTCCAAATACTGGATGTCAATGATACTTCTTAAATTTCCCAGCAATATACAAAATATATTTCAACAGTCTGTTCTTGGAACAGTACCAATTGCGATAAATTTCAAATATTACCTGTTCATTCCCAGAGCTCTCATTTGGTATAGCGCTAACGATATTTTTTAAGGTTTTAGACAGCTGCAATATTCGTAAAAGTTTCGCTGCAGCGAGTGTTCAAATACGCGCTTCCGTAAGCCACTGTGGACTGCGGTGGCGGCCTTAAGCCTTTTATATTACTCTGTATTAATGCGTACCCACTGCCGTAGCGGCTGTAATCCCTTCCTTTCACGACTTTTTCCCTGTTCCACGATTTTTCTTCAAGGCGTCTCTCCCCGGCCCCGGCCCGACTCTCAATTCTCCTGTTTAAACCCCTGCGCTGCTCTTTCAAATTGCGACGAAAAAGACTAGCGTCCTTCGGACTGTCGATCACTAAATTGCTCTTCACTATTTAACACTTCCTTCATCGTGTAATATATATATATATGAGGCATTCCATGCCAAATCGGACACTTTCGGACCTCACCCCCTCCGTTTTTTTTTTAAATTTTCTATGTTTTAAAGACTGATGAAATACACGTTCATGAATTTTTTCAGATTTTTTTGACCATCGGTTTCGAAAATATGAATTTTCTTAAAATTCGGGCTCATTTTTTTCAAATGCTCATAACTTTGCGAAAATTGGACCAATTTGATCGTTCTTTTTTTCAAAATTTGTGTTTTTGAATGCTCTTTCAAGAAAAAGATATAATTTTTATCGAAATAATTTTTATCATTGTTTAATTTTTATTTGAAGCACAAAATATTTTATATCTAGTCCAACGGCGGAAAACCTCTTCTTTCTTCGGACAAGCAAAAGCAAATCCACTCTGTTCGGGAGATTGAAGCAGGTATCAGTTTTACATTGATTCGACTACTCGCACGAACGCAAAATAGCAAGAAATTGTTATCATAAAACATACGAAAACAATTTGCCTTCACGTTCGTCAGTGGTCGCGTCAATCTAAACGTTGATATCTACTTATCGAACTCTACGTTTTTACGATTTTTTAACTCTAGAAAAAAATTGACAACCAAAGGCTAGCACGTAGGCACTGTTAAAATAAATTCATTAATTCCGATATTAAAAGTATTATCTACAGGATAGTATAATATATTATAGTGTGGAATTTAAGAATTAATTTCAACCGCTCGTACACCTACACATTTGACCGAATCTCCCGAACAGATCGAAATACGTATTTCACTGTGCAATCAAGTGCATCTCGATGGTACAATCAAAACACTCGTAAGCCCAATGAAATGCTACTTTGTTGTCCAATGTATACGTACTCCGCCTAATACTAAGACTACTATTAACACTAGCAAATGGCAGTTGTAACCATTCTCTACTAACTAATGCTTGTAACAGCATATGCGGAAGTTAATTTTGGAGAGAAAATCGCGGCTTAACATGAAAATATAAAGACCAAAGAATAATAAATATTCTAATACCATTTGATATTTATACGGAATTGGAATTGGAACTGAAGTGACGGGAACAAAATTTGCGGTTGCAACTGCCAAATGAAACCCAGATAAAGGCTATTAATTGGCGCGAAATTAAATTAAGCGAAATAAAATTAAGAGAAAAGTAATAGCCTTCCGCTGGCCCTACCTGCTTATAATTAACACATCACACCATTCCGAGAAAGTATGCTACCTGCCTACCTAGCAATCTATATTTAAAAAGAGCAAAACAGGCACACCAACACAATCACTCCACGGTTCTCAATCAACCGCCCGGGTGCATAATAAGCCTAACCCTAGGGAGTACATCCCGGGACGTCTCCGACACCCGAGCTCAAATTCACATCATACTCTTACAAACTAGGTACGTACCAATTCTGAAATCGATTGTGACGCATAATGACCGAGCAAACTATCGCGAACGCGTCAAATTACTTATTTCAATTTTCTCTACGACCAAGTGTTGTAGAGATGTTTAAGTTTAAATAATTAACAAGAAGGAAAATGATATGATGCCTCAGAAGGTGTTATATTAGCGTATTATATTACGCAGAAAATAAATATTTGATAATTGAGAAAGCAAATGCGGTATTCGAGAAAAAGCAATGGTCATTGTTAAGTGCTCTACCCGACGTACATGCCACAAACACTACGCATTCATACAATGGCATGTACGTCGGCAGTCATTAATACGTTATAATCGCCGAAACTACGCCTTAACCAAACCGTCCTCACCGGCCTGAACCATGCATGCCGCACCTCGGCCCATGCATCATTACAGGCCTTAGTGTCATGAGTACGGCCAAAATAAGTGCACTTACTTTGTGAAGCTGAAAACATCCTCAGCTAAGATTAGTAATATCTAATGTCTATAACAGATAAGCGGACTAATGACTCTACTATCTTATTTCTGAAATGTTACAAAATAATTCGACATTGCAATGGTGAAAATGACTCGATTTTTAATAGCAAAATGATTCAACTTTTAATAGACTGGGCATGCAAGAAACCCTCGAGCGATCCTATCATACGAGCGAATACTCTGCATCACAAAATTATGACATGTGATCTCGCTGTATGATAGAATCTACTCGTCGCGAAATGCCATCTCGCTCATTGAAATTTAATATACGATCGAAAACGAAACGTTCTTAAATACGAACGTATTGACTCTACTTCGCATGTAATATTGATTTAATAATCGCAATCAAACGATTATTAAAGCAAAATTTCACTCTTATTCAGGAATGTATTCAAACCGCGCAAAACTTTATCAAATTAAATATTTCAAAGGCGAACGCGACCGCGATCAAATATTTTCTACATAAATTGAGCAAGGGAGGCCTATCCTGAGCTAATACATACACATGAAAATGTCCCCTAACAAAAATTGACGAGTTGACTTTTCGCTAAGCGTAGCGAAAAATCTACTCGCGGTCAGTATGCTCGTCATATATTCAAGAAGAATAATTACAACGAGTCACCCGTGTCGCTTCGGACCAATCATCCTACGACATGATGGATGACTCGAGGGACTTAAAATTTGACTCACCGACTGGTCAAGCATACCACAGGAACACGCTGCATCGACGGATCCTTGACCCTCAGTTCCATAGACCCTCAAGTTGATTCTGCATTCTGAACTGTGGGATGTTGCTTGTGGATCCTGGCGGTGGACTTGTGGATTGTAGATTCCGGACCCAAGCCCATCATAGAGTAAGACCACGTTTTGTCTACCAGAATTCGCACCAGATTTGGACCACCAGAGCGCAAAGTATGGGCCATGGACTTCCACGCTATGTATTATATCATTCCATTATTTCTGTCGTATCGTGTACTTACATATCTAACACGTTACGTATTCTTAACCTTAATAGTTACAGTACAGCTCTTTTCAACATGTGATCCACAATGTTCTAATTTATTTTCAAACAATTTCTATTAAATTACTAAGTTTGCTTCAAATTCCGTATTTTTTAGGAATTTGCAACATGCTTCTAGCCATCAACACCTAACTATGGTAATTTCAACAAATATTTGAAATTGACATTAATGCAAGTTGGTATTATTTCTGTTCAAAAATAATTTCTCAGTAGACAGTTATACAATGCGGTATTTGAATTACTGGCTTTGCGCATGCGCATTGCTATGTAGCGCGTCACGCAGTGTTGAAATGTGCAATAATTGCATTTTATGCATAAAATAGAACATACAAGCTTGAAATGAATGGCGAAGCACATGCTACCTTAAACAAAGTGCGAAATAAGAATGGTACTGAAGATCAAACTCACCAGACTGAGGCCAGGTTGAGAAAAATGTGCTGTATGCGTTGCAAAACTTGTTGTTTTTTTCACACTGTGAGGGCTGCTGAAAATAATGTCGAATATTTCGATTAAAACTCAATATCCTGTCTATGCGTATAATTGACTATGTTACTCGCTGCTCAAGGCACAAGACCTTTGTAAATTCAGTAATGGAGAAACAAATATTAATTAATAAATGGTCGAAAATTGTGGAGCTCACCTTTCGCGATGACACTTGTGGCACTTTCTTCTCGAAACTAGCTGGACCAATCAACGAGCGCTGCGCGCGCAACTGTCCGTTCTTTCAAATTGCAACATTGCAACGTCCCGCCATTCCCAACCATGCAAAATTTGACAAGTACATTTCTAGTACGATACATGCTAAGTAGTCAGAGTATTAAACAAAAATCTGGTAATACTGCAGGTCTACCTCCTGAATAACGTATTGAATATGGTCAGACTCACCGAAGACTGCCAAAAGATTGCAAAAATTCTTCGACTACGTTACAGCGTCCTTGATTTCCTATGCCAGCAAGCGTACCTGGAATCAATGTCATGTATTTCATTTAAAACACTATATGCAGGAGAAACATATCGTCAATTAAATTGCCGGGCACTCAATTTACAATATTTTTACAAATTTGGGGGTGGAACAACAAATATTTATCAATTAATTGTGTAAAATGACAGAGCTCACCTCGTATGACGACACTACTGGCACTCGCTGAGTGAAACTAACCCAACCAAACACAACCAATCAGAACGCTCGATGCGCGCGCCCTTCTTGATCAGTTCAAACTGGCTGCTTGCTTGCCCACTGTCGTCTAATCATGATGTGATCAAATTTGTGAGTGCTTTTTGAACTTTGTGCGCGTGAGATATATGTTTGCATTGACATTCAGTATTAATTTGTTGTTACCGCGAGTGTAATTGTTGCATCAAATGCTTAGATATAATAGTCTCTTCAAAAGTTGTGCAAAAATCTACAAAACCTGCCAGATCAGTTTTTGTCTTTATTGTGCAGATGAGCTCATGTGTCTTAAGGTAAGATCTAGACATAAAATATTATTACATCACTTGAATGTTGCCTGATACTTAAGGCACAACTTGGTCAATAAACATTTAGCTGAAAACATTTTGAAAAATATTTGTCCACATCATGTTCTCACTTGAGAATACATGTGGACAAAAATGTGCTAACAAACGGAAAGCCATAATCAAAAGTGTTCCTCAATCTTGCTTATATTACAAAAATCTGTAGATAGAACACAATAATTCCATTTATTCAAAATAATGGATCAAAACTTGTCATTCAGTGGCAAGTGTATACGTCAGTGCAATTGAAAATTCAGTCATTTTAATATCCTAAACATAGTAAGATAAGTTTCTGCTGTATGGGAGTTTATATTTCATTGATTGAGATTTATACATTAGCCCATACTTTCTATCCAAAAGTGGTTTTCCTCTGAAATATTGCAGTTAAACTAGAACCAACTATTGTTGTTTCAGTTTATGTTGTCTAAGGTTATCTGTAACAGGCTAAAGAATTGTCTGAGGTGCAAAACTTGTAAGCAAAAATTGTAGTTCATATCATGGACATACAAACTAAATCATTTGCTAAATTTTTCATGTACTTTCATACACAGATGGCACTTAAAATACTTTCAGTTCCATTGTTCTAAATGCCTCAAAAAGTTGCCTATCATATAGCGGACACAATTGTAATGATTTTCTGTTTTGAAAACTAATTTTGGGCATGTACTGGAAACTATTGCACTTAGAAGGTGCTGGTTGTGGCTTTTGAAACATTCTTTTATCTTTCTTTTGCGCTGAAACTTTGCAATTCAGTAAAAGAAACATCTGTGCCATGCCGCTGATCAAATACCCAGTTTTATGTTGTATATTGTAAATTGTATGTCCATGATCTGAGCTACAATTTTTGCTTACAAGTTTTGCACCTGAGACAATTCTTTAGCCTGTTACAGATAACCTTAGAGAACATAAACTGAAACAACAATAGTTGGTTCTAGTTTAACTGCAATATTTCAGAGGAAAACCACTTTAGGATAGAAAGTATGGGCTAATGTATAAATCTCAATCAATGAAATATAAGCTCCCATACAGCAGAAACTTATCTTACTATGTTTAGGATATTAAAATGACTGAATTTTCAATTGCACTGACGTATACACTTGCCACTGAATGACAAGTTTTGATCCATTATTTTGAATAAATGGAATTATTGTGTTCTATCTACAGATTTTTGTAATATAAGCAAGATTGAGGAACACTTTTGATTATGGCTTTCCGTTTGTTAGCACATTTTTGTCCACAAGTATTCTCAAGTGAGAACATGATGTGGACAAATATTTTTCAAAATGTTTTCAGCAAAATGTTTATTGACCAAGTTGTGCCTTAAGTATCAGGCAACATTCAAGTGATGTAATAATATTTTATGTCTAGATCTTACCTTAAGACACATGAGCTCATCTGCACAATAAAGACAAAAACTGATCTGGCAGGTTTTGTAGATTTTTGCACAACTTTTGAAGAGACTATTATATCTAAGCATTTGATGCAACAATTACACTCGCGGTAACAACAAATTAATACTGAATGTCAATGCAAACATATATCTCACGCGCACAAAGTTCAAAAAGCACTCACAAATTTGATCACATTATGATTAGACGACAGTGGGCAAGCAAGCAGCCAGTTTGAACTGATCAAGAAGGGCGCGCGCATCGCGCGTTCTGATTGGTTGTGTTTGGTTGGGTTAGTTTCACTCAGCGAGTGCCAGTAGTGTCGTCATACGAGGTGAGCTCTGTCATTTTACACAATTAATTGATAAATATTTGTTGTTCCACCCCCAAATTTGTAAAAATATTGCAAATTGAGTGCCCGGCAATTTAATTGACGATATGTTTCTCCTGCACATAGTGTTTTAAATGAAATACATGACATTGATTCCAGGTACGCTTGCTGGCATAGGAAATCAAGGACGCTGTGACGTAGTCGAAGAATTTTTGCAATCTTTTGGCAGTCTTCGGTGAGTCTGACCATATTCAATACGTTATTCAGGAGGTAGACCTGCAGTATTACCAGATTTTTGTTTAATACTCTGATTACTTAGCATGTATCGTACTAGAAATGTACTTGTCAAATTTTGCATGGTTGGGAATGGCGGGACGTTGCAATGTTGCAATTTGAACGAACGGACAGTTGCGCGCGCAGCGCTCGTTGATTGGTCCAGCTAGTTTCGAGAAGAAAGTGCCACAAGTGTCATCGCGAAAGGTGAGCTCCACAATTTTCGACCATTTATTAATTAATATTTGTTTCTCCATTACTGAATTTACAAAGATCTTGTGCCTTGAGCAGCGAGTAACATAGTCAATTATACGCATAGACAGGATATTGAGTTTTAATCGAAATATTCGACATTATTTTCAGCAGCCCTCACAGTGTGAAAAAAACAACAAGTTTTGCAACGCATACAGCACATTTTTCTCAACTTGGCCTCAGTCTGGTGAGTTTGATCTTCAGTACCATTCTTATTTCGCACTTTGTTTAAGGTAGCATGTGCTTCGCGATTCATTTCAAGCTTGTATGTTCTATTTTATGCATAAAATGCAATTATTGCACATTTCAACACTGCGTGACGCGCTACATAGCAATGCGCATGCGCAAAGCCAGTAATTCAAATACCGCATTGCATAACTGTCTACTAAGAAATTATTTTTGAACAGCAATAATACCAACTTTCATTAATGTCAATTTCAAATATTTGTTGAAATTACCATCGTTAGGTGTTGATGGCTAGAAGCATGTTGCAAATTCCTAAAAAAATTACGGAATTTGAAGCAAACTTAGTAGTTTAATAGAAATTGTTTGAAAATAAATTAGAACATTGTGGATCACATGTTGAAAAGAGCTGTACTGTAACTATTATGGTTAAGAATACGTAACGTGTTAGATATGTAAGTACACGATACGACAGAAATAATGGAATGATATAATACATAGCGTGGAAGTCCATGGCCCATACTTTGCGCTCTGGTGGTCCAAATCTGGTGCGAATTCTGGTAGACGAAACGTGGTCTTACTCTATGATGGGCTTGGGTCCGGAATCTACAATCCACAAGTCCACCGCCAGGATCCACAAGCAACATCCCACAGTTCAGAATGCAGAATCAACTTGAGGGTCTATGGAACTGAGGGTCAAGGATCCGTCGATGCAGCGTGTTCCTGTGGTATGCTTGACCAGTCGGTGAGTCAAATTTTAACTCCCTCGAGTCATCCATCATGTCGTAGGATGATTGGTCTGAACCGACACGGGTGACTCGTTGTAATTATTCTTCTTGAATATATGACGAGCATACTGACCGCGAGTGGATTTTTCGCTACGCTTAGCGAAAAGTCAACTCGTCAATTTTTGTTAGGGGACATTTTCATGTGTATGTATTAGCTCAGGATAGGCCTCCCTTGCTCAATTTATGTAGAAAATATTTGATCGCGGTCGCGTTTGCCTTTGAAATATTTAATTTGATAAAGTTTTGCGCGGTTTGAATACATTCCTGAATAAGAGTCAAATTTTGCTTTAATAATCGTTTAATTGCGATTATTAAATCAATATTACATGCGAAGTAGAGTCAATACGTTCGTATTTAAGAACGTTTCGTTTTCGATCGTATATTAAATTTCAATGAGCGAGATGGCATTTCGCGACGAGTAGATTCTATCATACAGCGAGATCACATGTCATAATTTTGTGATGCAGAGTATTCGTTCGTATGATAGGATTGCTCGAGGGTTTCTTGCATGCCCAACCTATTAAAAGTTGAATCATTTTGCTATTAAAAATCGAGTCATTTTCACCATTGCAATGTCGAATTATTTTGTAACATTTCAGAAATAAGATAGTAGAGTCATTAGTCCGCTTATCTGTTATAGACATTAGATATTACTAATCTTAGCTGAGGATGTTTTCAGCTTCACAAAGTAAGTGCACTTATTTTGGCCGTACTCATGACACTAAGGCCTGTAATGATGCATGGGCCGAGGTGCGGCATGCATGGTTCAGGCCGGTGAGGACGGTTTGGTTAAGGCGTAGTTTCGGCGATTATAACGTATTAATGACTGCCGACGTACATGCCATTGTATGAATGCGTAGTGTTTGTGGCATGTACGTCGGGTAGAGCACTTAACAATGACCATTGCTTTTTCTCGAATACCGCATTTGCTTTCTCAATTATCAAATATTTATTTTCTGCGTAATATAATACGCTAATATAACACCTTCTGAGGCATCATATCATTTCCCTTCTTGTTAATTATTTAAACTTAAACATCTCTACAACACTTGGTCGTAGAGAAAATTGAAATAAGTAATATGACGCGTTCGCGATAGTTTGCTCGGTCATTATGCGTTACAATCGATTTCAGCATTGGTACGTACCTAGTTTGTAAGAGTATGATGTGAATTTGAGCTCGGGTGTCGGAGACGTCCCGGGATGTACTCCCTAGGGTTAGGCTTATTATGCACCCGGGCGGTTGATTGAGAACCGTGGAGTGATTGTGTTGGTGTGTCTGTTTTGCTCTTTTTAAATATAGATTGCTAGGTAGGCAGGTAGCATACTTTGGTGTGATGTGTTAATTATAAGCAGGTAGGGCCACCGGAAGGCTAATACTTTTCTGTTCGTGCTAGCCTTTGGTTGTCAATTTTTTTTCTAGAGCTAAAAAATCGTAAAAACGTAGAGTTCGATAAGTAGATATCAACGTTTAGATTGACGCGACCACTGACGAACGTGAAGGCCAATTGTTTTCGTATGTTTTTTGATAACAATTTCTTGCTATTTTGCGTTCGTGCGAGTAGTCGAATCAATGTAAAACTGATACCTGCTTCAATCTCCCGAACAGAGTGGATTTGCTTTTGCTTGTCCGAAGAAAGAAGAGGTTTTCCGCCGTTGGACTAGAATGGTCACTATGCTCGTCATTGCAAATTTCAATGTTTTTCATGTGTTTTTTCGCCATAAAACAGGAACACGATAGACGGCATTTTAAAGACACCGTAAAGAATCTTCGCTCCTAATTCGATCTCCTCGCAAAGCGTTCGATGGCAGTTCGCCGACTTTTAAATCCCGATGTACTTACCGGGACACCCTCTATACGTACATATGTATTTTCCATTGAAATGGAATATACGATGTGACAGAATAGATATTTTCGAATAAAGAAAAAAAATAGAACGAAGAATTTCCCCACGATGGGAAATTTTTTTTAGTTCTTACATGCATCAAAGTTTATTTGAGAATTTTTTCAAAAAAATCGAGGGGGACATGTTTTGGGATATAAAATATTTTGTGCTTCAAATAAAAATTAAACAATGAAAAAAATTATTTCCATAAAAATTATATTTTTTTCTTGAAAGAGCATTCAAAAACACAAATTTTGAAAAAATGAACGATCAAATTGGTCCATTTTTCGCAAAGTTATGAGCATTTGAAAAAAATGAGTCCGAATTTTAAGAAAATTCATATTTTCGAAACGGATGGTCAAAAAAATCTGAAAAAATTCATGAACGCGTATTTCTTCAGTCTTAAAAACATAAAAAATTAAAAAAAAAATTGATGGGGGTGAGGTCCGAAAGTGTCCGATTTGGCATGGAATGCCTCATATATAAATTACCATTACTCTACTTTTCGAAATTTCACATTTTTCATTAGTATAAATTGGTTACCTTCTCTATGACACTAATGACGAATTTGCTTTACGGTCGAAAATAAAAAAGTGTTCATAAATGAATTTGGGAGGGGTTAAGTCTCTTTGTAAAAGCTTTCGGTGACGATGGAAGAAACAACATAGGGTGTCCATGGAAAATAGGTACGATGTGTATCGATGGACGATTTACATAATTACAATACGATCGGTAGAAGCGGAAATAATTCTGGAATATTAACAGCGAATAATGCGGACTGATTAATTTGTCCGTGCCAGAAATATTTTAGCGCCGGTGGAGGTCGTTTTATAAATGCAAATTTCTGTGAAATTATCATTCTCACCGCGTCCCGCGCTCTCGTCATGATTTTTAACCGGAACGTCTTTGAAATTGCAATAATGCAACAGCTGCGTTTCATTCCGGAATATAAATTCGTTGCAAACTCGTTGTTGAATGAAACGTTCGGTCATTATCTATAATTTCTGTGCATTTATATCTGTTACCCCATTAAACGTTTTTGCATTGCGATAATGAACCTATTTCCGATTCAAACTTTTTTCCATTATTATTGAGATGTTGAATAGTAGATTGAAATGTCAAAAGTTGTTATCAACGTTTGTCATTTCATCAAATCCTGTCACATTGTAATACTAACAATAAGGTAAAAACAGATTCGCATTTGAACGTTGTTTTTATAATATATAGAGAAAAGAAATAATATATTATATATACTTAACCTGTACAGGTGGCACAACTACAAAAAAATGTAGCTATTAGTCCCATTAATTTGATCGCGCTTCATCCGACAGAAGTAGATTTTCACAACAACTCGCATGAGTCTAAACCATAGTTCCAAGCGCAAGGGTTTAATCCGTCACCTACCCAAACATAATCTCACTCATTGTACCCTCCCCTCCCTTCCCCATTTCTCCGCAATCAAGGATCAAGAAAAATGTTCGCCAACATCGGACCGCTCCGGGCAGGCAAAAATTCGGCCGGCAGCCTCCTTCGGCAAAAAATGCACCGACCGGGTTATTTATTGGTATATATTTTTCGGATATCGTCCGCGGCAGACGATATCATCGAAATTCGATTTGGCCCCGAGGGTCCTGAGAGCGCGTCCTGCATCAAGACGATCCTTGAAACTCGTCTCTTCATCCGGCGCCATGCTTCAACCGAATACTCTAACCTCTATTCGCTTCCCCCACCCCTGCTCCCTCGACCCTCTGCCACCCCTCCGGCGAAATTCAAATTTTACGACGAATGAAGAATCGTTCCGACCTCGTTTGTAGTGCACTGGAATACTGCCTGAACGTGGAGAACATGAATCTGTCAGCGATACGAACGATAAGGGTGCTCAGGCCGTTGCGGGCGATTAACAGAATACCGAGTGAGTACGATGAAAATTTTGATTTACGAATTCTGCCCCAGCGCCCGAAAATTCGGTTGCCGGGCACACGAAACAATTACGGGAGGCCGTTGTGGGCCGTCGATTGGGTTAGGCGTTTATGATCTAGTCCGGAATTTTGCCGGGAAATCGAACGAGAGCTGATTCGACGTTTTTCCCGCCTAATTTCGTTTTCATGCAGTCGACGCTCGGCCTGCTTTTGGCGGATGATGACGGTTCGCGTTTTCGTTTGGGAACACAGTTGGAGGGTGGGGGGTGTTAAAATGCTGGATGGTATTAGCGGCATTGTAAGGGAAATTGACTGACGGAATGAAAATGTGGAGGAGGCGTTGGGTTGATAAGGTTCGTTTAATCGCGAACGTGTTCAACGGTAGAATTAGCGAACGGTAGAAATTACTGGTCTGCGGGCTAGCTTAACGATAGAATTATCGGATAAAATGACTAGTCGGCTCGTATTAATAATCACTGTTCCGCACATGAAACATTTTATCTTTTTGATATGTTCTGCTACTGGTTGAGATAGGTTCGTGATTAATAGAAATTGACGGTAGTTGTACTGTTAATAATCATTTTTCTCTCAGAGAAAATTTTGTTTGTCATAGTAATCTTTAGTGCTCAGTAAGCGAAATAATTAGTTACTTTCCAATTGGTTATTTTAAATATGATTATTTTAAACATTAAACATATTTTAATCTTCGAAACGACAATTGAAAAATGAATCCGTATCTCGAAAGGTATGAAATTAGTTCGGAGTCGCGTGCAAAGACTGTTTACCGACCGCTTTCGGGACGCGAATCGGAAGAAGTCGCTCGCTGTGCAAAAGGAAAATATTTCATTGGAAGATAGACGCCTTTGTACGGCCGACACACTTTTATTTCCTCCCCTATTACGTGCCACTTTCGAGAGCGTACACGTTCGATCGGCGAGCCGAGCGAATCCAGAGGCGGAATTACTTTGCCTCCCGTAAACAAAAATAAGCCGGAAACAGAGAACAGCCTTTTTTCCCCACTCGAGCATTCGACACAAAGGCCGGCGCCGAGCTTCTTAAGTTCATAATTAGTTTTGCACTCGCGGCAAACTGGGATTGAGCCTGAGAATGAGCGAGCGCACAATGCGTGCCCGAATGGACGATAATCTTATGGAAAGGAAATGCAAGGATTGACCTCACGGCTGTTCCGTAAATGAGCCACGAAGATCGCTTATCTCAATCTAATTTAAACCCCTTACTGCATGATTTTTGACATACAGCTGAAAAAAGTATATGCCGTTACTTTTGATGAGAACATAGCAATTATTTTATTTTCGAAATTTCCTTAAAAAATAGGCTCATATATGGCACAACGTATACTTATAGATTTAAGAGTACAGTTTAGTTTTTTGTCAACAGACTGAACACATCAGTTTCATAGTTTTCTGATTCAAGTGGTATGAAATATCGAGAAGCAGTTTCTGCCTTTGTTCAAACACAATGGATCCTTACACTGTACACAGTGCGCCAATGACCTACCGGTACATTTTCTGTATTTGCACCTTATTTGCATTTACCACATTCGGATTTTGTCAACATTGTCTCGGCGAATGCACACTTCAGAGATAGAATCAGAGGCACCGTTTCGTTCCCTTTTCTGAAATGCATTCTCAAGTTCGTTGCTTGAACGGAATATGGGTATACACAAGTAACAAGAAACTTTTCAAATTTCTTCTATTATTTCTGGCCTGACACGCATGAAACGATTGTGAACTTTCGAGTCAAGGAATAACGACTGTTTGTCGTGGCTTGGATCAAATATGAACCATCGTGCAGTAAGGAGTCAAGAAGTCGTCGAGAAGAGACGTTGCTGTAACTCGTGATGGCATCCAATGTCAGAAAATTATACGATGACCTGAACTTTTTGACGCCGTTCGCTTATTTTCACGCTTTGGCATCGCTCAAGGTCGGGAAAGTCAAGAATTGATATCGTTAGACGGTGAACGTATCTCATGATTTCCTCCGTGTTTCTCAATTTTCGACATGTTTATTACATGATACGGTCTAACTCGCGCTCGGCATCTGGGGCGAATTTTATCTAGTTTCCGAAACTTCGGACGTCGGCTTCGATGTGGCAAGTTTTCTCTAATATATTGGCATATGTAACGTGCGCGTCTATCATATCACCGAAATTGTTCTACGCTCGAACTTACGTCGATAATATTCTCAGTATATGAGTTTGACCTGCAATAAGATTATCGAGGTAAACGTATAATTTTTCAACGTATTCATTCGCAACGATCATGATTAAAGCCGAGCGTTTAATTAAAGGTTCTTCCGTTAGCCTTACACTTTTCTACTGAATCTTGCCCTTCAAATTCTACAAGGTTATTGTTGGCGAAGCTCAAACATTTGTTGAACGCGTATCATGCTTTATAGGAACTTTATTGCCCTATTCCGTATGTTTAATATAGGTCTCTCAAGACAGTCTCAATATTTGCAAAATGCATACAATGAATATTCGCATACATATGCATAGCCGGCACGCTTAATAAATCTTGACGTAGCTGATAAGGAAATGATTTCTGACGCCGGAAGCGGGATGAAAAAAAGAGTAGAATGTTCGTTGCCGTTTGTTTTACAGACTTCGATGAAAGTGGCACGGGAAATGGGAGTAAGTAAATCGGCGGTAAATAAAATAAACAAAGTCCAGTATTACGAGAGTTCGACGACAGTCATCAAAATTACAAACAGTAATACGTACATTAATATTATCAAAACAAATTATTACAATTATTTGTCATTAAAAAAGGTTTTGATATAATTATTTGTAGAGTTCAATACAGATGTGTACCTGACGTATGACACACATTTATAACTGTTCAATTTTTCGAAAAGTAATATTTTTCACTTGATAGTTCAAGGTCAAGGTTATAAAGAATAGATTAAATACAGAAATGTCGCACTTATTTTTGAGTTTATCAATCATCTTCGTGGTTTTATCCTTGGTAAAAATGATTGAGTCATCGTTCGAATATTCTTCGCGTTACGTTCATCGAAATTATCGGCGTTATGCCTGATGGCAAGGCGTCAAAAATGTTACGTATCGATACAATATTTCTGTAATGTTACGCAACTGTCTTTTTTGCTTTTTTCACATGTAGTTCAGTCAAATTTCTTATTATCAAATTATCACCGATAATATAAACTTTTGCGCCAGTACCATCCGGCGAAGGGAACGAAGTTGATCAGGAAAGATGCGCACGATCCGCGGAGCCGTAAAGTTTCGAGGAAGTTACACACAAACGGTAAACAATTTCGAGAACGTGTGCAATAAATGCATGCGCCGCGGTGAGGTTATGTTTCGCTCTGGAAAAAATAGAATCCCTCTTGCCGGGGCCGGTTAACATCCGATCGAAAGTCAAGCGGATTTTTCGAGGAATTTTCGTGCTCGGCGAATTGACGCCGAATTCGATATCGAATTCGAACGTATTCGATATGAACACTCTCGAACGACGCTGAAGCACGCTGAAGCGAGTCGGCAGCGTTTGACATTGTTGAAGTACTCTAACGAGGTGACGGTTGGCTATCGGACTTTATTGAGGCCTGCTCCAGTTCTAACGGAATTCAAGCGGTGCTTACAAATATTTCTATGTTTGTCCAAAGTTTCGCTCGCTCCGTCCAATTTTCATTCAGCTTATGCTCGACCGCGAGAAATGCATACTTCGGCGAGCAGTTACAATTAAAATGTGAGCCTTAGATTTCGTGAAAGCTCTCGTTGAGCTCAGAATGAGTTTAACGGTAATGTTGTACACGATACTTTTGCATACTTTAATGTGTACATCGCGTTGGGGTCGCAAGCTAGGTACAAAACTGATATACACTACATATATGGTGCGTTTATTTTGAAAGTGGTGTAAGTCCATTTAAAAACAAAGAATTAAATATCGCGTTTATCATAAATTATATGATATCTCTTTCCTTTTAAATATGGACTATCACCATTTTCAAAATTAACGGTCCATATGTGAATATATTTTTTGATCGACAGTTTTGGGTGTAGAAGATTTGGAACCGCGGATTACTAGAATTGTGATTTCATACGGTTTTTAAAATGCGTCGATTTTGCTCTCAGATGTCGAACCTTTCGTACGTATCATTTGATTTCACTGGTATTAAGTAGATTATCGTTAATACGGGAATCTATTAATACTCGCGGTACGGTATTCTAAATGCAAATTGAATCTCGTTCAATCTTAATGCATGTAGCTTAATTACTAATACGGACCTCAATGTACTGTGCGGCCTGACAATCATCGGAATGCATGCAAAAGTGCAGCAATGATTGCATTCGGGATATAATGCACGATCAGGCCAGCACAGTTCTCTCTGCATTTGACTTCTGAAATTTATTTACTTTTGCAGCTGCGTGGATCATGGTGTACTAATTAAGTTGAATTCCACCGTTGTGAAATACGCAAAGTTTTACAAGCATTATAATAAGACCAATACATGCATTACCAAGAAAAAAAAGTCTCTGCATACATTTGTTTTAATTTCATTACTTTAACGGACAATGAAAAATGGTTTCCCAAAAAAATTACTCAACTTAACACGTTCGCGGACAGTAAAAGTTTCAGCGAGTTGCAAAAATTGACAGTCGTTTTATTTTTTAATTGGTTGTGATATCCGAAATTTGATTAAATACAGTGTATAATGGTACTCAGATTATCGTATTTTAATTGTTATATACAATGAATGCTATAGCATTAAAATCATAAAGTCAATTACTTAGAATTTACTTTTATATAACTGTAATATATCTATTATATAACTATATATAACTTAAATTTAATTTATATTTTATTTGAATGCTATAGCATTCACGTCGGGGAACGTGTTAATATTACAACAGTGACAATGAACCTTGTATATCGAGACTTTTTTTACAGAACAATCCTCGCCCGTCACCCCCGCATTTCTTTCAGCCGAGCCTAGCGCATAACGTTAAGTAGTGTTTGAATTATGTCGCGGGCGAGGGAAGCTGCTAGACGCTTTGACAAAGGCGAAATATCGTCGACGGAGAATGGCTAATTTCCGGCGCGGAGCAATTTCCGGGCAGGGCAGTTTAAGCGGACACTGTCCGCGGGGCCAGTCGGTATTCACTGAAAAATAGGTGCGAAAAAACTGGTACACAGGTATGCGGATACTCGTCATGCTGCTGCTCGACACCCTTCCGATGCTGGGCAACGTGCTGTTATTGTGCTTCTTCGTATTCTTCATATTCGGCATTGTCGGAGTTCAGCTGTGGGAAGGCATTCTGCGCCAACGTTGCTTCCTTAAGGCTCTTCCCAACGTCAAGTACCCGGAGTAAGTGAACATCGAGTCTTTCTGCTAACCCATAATCGAGACATTCTCATTGTCTAACAGATCTCTCTCTCTCTCTTTCTCTCTCTCTCTCTCTCTATCGAGCGTGTGTCGATGGCGTAGAATCTATCTGCCTCTCTCTCTCTCTCTCTCTCTCTCTCTCTCTCTCTCACTCACTCTCTCACTCTCTCACTCTCTGTCTTTCTTCACTTTCTTTTTCTATCTTCTTCCTACACTTCTCACGCTTCTTCCTACGTCTCCTGCCGGGCTCGGGTGTTAGGCTGACAATTTTTTGCTACAACAGGATTAGTGCTGTAAGATGTTCGATGACCTTGAAATGTTCGCAGTGTGACGGGGAATTAATGGAACGTTTTCTTTAGTTATATAATACTATGCATTTCTTTTAGGTAGGGTGGATTACAGGTTGTTGACAGTGTTGTATGTTTATAAAGTACGTTATTAAGGTTCGCTGATAATCGAGTTATATCGTGCAAGCGATAGAAATACACGGTGAATGCCATTGAGTAATCGAGAAGCTGTCAACGATTGCGGTACGTTAATAACAGTGAGAATAGTCAAAACTCCTGACTATTGACAAGTGTTAATGTCGCGAGGGATGTGAATATGCAAGAAGTTTGAGGTTACGGGAAAGAAAGTACATTACGGGAAGCATTTTACGACTCGCCGTAACTGAGAATGATTAATTTCGAGGAACGTAAGTAAAATTGGTGCTAAGGCTGAAATTAGTCGACGTCGGGCGCGATTCTTGTGCTGGAATGAAAGCACGCTCGGCGCCTTAGAAGTCTAACTAGGTCTGCGCGAAGATTCGATTGAATTGCATATACGATACGCAGGGCAATGCGAGGTTACCCCGCACTGTACCTATGACCTACAACTCTCCTCCCGCCTTTCTGTTCTCAATCCAGTCCGAGCAGTCGCGAGTACGTACGGAAAATATCGCGCGCACACAATTAATTTAATCCCACCGCCATATTTTCGGCAAACAGCCAGAATCTTTAGTTTTTTCTCGACGATACAGTGGCATTAATTTTTTTTTAGCGGACCGCTTTTTTCTAGGAACACCGACAATTTTTACGACTTGTCAATGAGGTCTTCCGCTTATTGTTAGCGATGTAAATGTGTTCTTTAACGTCGTAATTCGCAAAAGTGCAATATGGTCCAGCGAATAGTTCAGGATTCGCTTCCCGATATTTGAATCGTTTAATTTTGAAAGTGGCCTAAGTATATTTTTCAATTTTTCGTTGTTAATTGTTGTCACGTGTTCAATTTTGAGGTAGTTGCCCTAAACAACATTTCTCAGGTTGGAATAATCAGAGTGTTCGATAATTTTCGACACATAAGTTTTCGCAGTTAGTCAAATAATTAAAAGCGTTACTTTGAAAGTGGCCTAACTCGAATACTGCTCGAAACGCATCGCGCCTTCTTTTCGTGAATCTTTCAACGGCGCTTTGAGCATATTTAAATCTCGGAAAGTTTACCAGAACATCTTTCGCGAATCACAGCGCCTGCCTGAAACGAAATTCGTCTGCGCGGACACAGTCTTGGAAGTAATCTCGACAATTCTTGGTCTTCCCAAGATCGCTTTATCCGCAGAAAGCAGAGGTTCGAGTTTCAAACAGGTAGAAAAGGATCGTCGCACAATTAAATCTGCCGCTATCTCGTTATCTTCCCTCGGCCGGAAAGGTTCGGCCATTTTTCTCCATTTTGTCCCCCTTTTTTTGTTTCGCTCCGCGAGAGCGCGAGTTCGAAGGCTCGTATCTTGTATCGGGAATCGACGACGATGTCTCTACTCCATTTCCGGTCGCATACGTGCACGAGAGATCGTAGTAACTGGGCTACCGTGACGTATCGAACGTTTTCGTATTAATAACTCGAACGAAAAACTCGCCGCGAAGCGGAGCCTCTCATTCGACGAAGAATTTTCCAGCGTCGGCAGCTCGATTCTTGATCGGTTCGCAAAATTAATTCCGGAAACCAAAAAAATTAAAAATTGCAAATCTAGTTTACAGAAACTGAAATCACATTATCAGGCGCGACCTTGAGAGTAGAAACAATACATTCTTCTAACGAAAATAGCTCAATAAGTCGTGGATGACAAAGAAAATGAAAAAGTGCGGTACGAAAAGTAGAGTTATGTGAGACGTGCTTTGAAGTCATTCTTTTTCGTTGATAACTTTGAGGACCTTTTGAGGTCGTTATGTGAAGTACTATTTTTCATTCGATTCATTCGTCTGCCTCACCAAATTCCTGTATCGATGAAGATTTATTTGCGTTTTTGTTGAAATGAGCGAAGCAACATTAGCAGATTGTAAAGGCGAGCGCGTATAAATAAACTCTTAATTTCGTGGCTCAAGGTTTCGTCGAAAAAGTTCCGTAATAGTGGCGTGGGAGAGTCTTCCTGTTGTCGAGGAAAAGCAAACGGTCGGGCGACACGACTGACCAGACGTTTTCTTACATCACTTGCGCGGCAATGGACTTGTCACGCGAGTCTAGGGTGGTGTAGGGGGCGTCTCTGTCATCGTCGTACAATTGAATCTTTTCGATGGGAAATGCTTTCTCGCTAAAATGGATCCTACAAGTGTGAAATAAGAATGCCGAGTTCGAAACCGTCTTTTCGAGACAGCCCGCTTTCAACAATTTTATACGCGAGCATTGTCGACAACGAAAAGGTGCAAGGACTTTGATTTGACCGTAATTTTTGTTACGCCAATATTACGCGTATTTGCAGCGAGTGGATTGACAGAATGAGATTGTGAGGGATCTTTATTGTTATTTGGTAAATTTTCCTTGTCGCTTCTTTTTACCGCGGACACAGAAACAAAGAGTCGATAACGATAAATTTAATAATTCAACAAATATTCAAGCATTTACAATTATTCGTCTCCTTCTTTAAAACTGCAGAAAAGTATAATTTCTTTTTATCAATAGTATGAAAATAATTGCATATAAGTTTATACTTAAAAGAAAATTACATTTTCTACAGTCCTCTCATATTCCACATTTGAACTTTGTTACCATCTTTTATTGTCAATCTTAAACATGGACTTAAACAGGGTTAAAAATTGGCTGACAGGGTCAGCGTTTGCTTGTCCACTGTCAATTAGAAAAGGTGAAAAATTTAAATTGATGGCGAAGAAGAAGGGACACTCGGAAGATAAGTAAATGAAATTGTCATGATGCGCGTATGTCCTCTCGGGCAAATCAAGTCTCACTGTTTCAGTCCGCACCTGGAAGTTACCTTTTCGCAGGAAGTCTGCATTCCAGTTGCGTCATAATTGCGGACACCGCGTATTCTTGCTTACATCATACTGAGACCGACATGAAGCCCTGTACGGACGATTGCGTTCGTCATAAATTCAAGAGTTTTCCCTCTGTCGCCGCTCACTTGGAAGCGTAAATTACGCGATAAATTACGGTCACAAGAGACGTTTAACCCCTTTTGCTCGCCGCCATTGCCGGAAGTGTTCGTGGCTTGTCTATTTTCACTTTTCCCTCCCTCGCTTGCTTACGTCCACATGTCATCACGCAGACTGCTCTTTTTATCGCGGCTAACCTCAATCTTTGTACCGTCCAGTGACTCGACGTAAAACACTGCTTCACCCGGTATATCCTTTCTTCGGAGGGTTTCATTTAAGACGATTTTAATGGAATCTTCCAGGAATCGCTCATTGAATTTGAGATTCGAATCAGAAGATGCCCGGAACATTTTTTCTGTGTCCAGTCGATTAGAGGAAATTTTACTTTGTCATCCTTGTCTCTCACGACGATTTTATGACGATATTGCGCAACTAATATTCGAATATTTTATTTAAATCGATTCCTACGCTCTCAGGTAAACGTGACTCTTATTTACAACCTTTCCGAACAATTGAGTGGAACGGTCCTTTATATAGGTATTTCGATAATTACATACGCTCTTCCATTCAATAGATATTCACGATTATATGTTTATTTTAACGAACATGGCAGACTTTCGAAAGGTTTCTTTTCCGAAGCTACATTGGACAATATAAGATGTTTGTTTGCTTACGTGTCACGTGAGGCAGACCGTTTTTCTCACGCATAGCCTCAATCTTTGTCCCTCGCGGCAAATATACGACATAACGTACACGCGCCTAACAAGAGTCATAGATTGTTTAGACTTGGTGCGCTTTCGGAAGATTGCGTACGATAATCTCGCGTTCGTGGCAATTGGATGGAATTCGGACATTCGAATTCGGAGAAATCGAGCGGAATTTGATCCTTCTGTGAAGTTAGGACCGATTGTAGAGAAGCGGGCTTCCGTGGGATATAAGATGCGGGCACGTGGAACACTTGATAAATTGACAGAGACCGCTTGTTATTCGGCGATGACAAGCGTTGGCCAGTGTGTAGGGCAGCTACTCGCTCGGCTCGACGGTTCATTCTGCCAATTAACCGGATCAGCCACTGACAGCGTTAGTCATGCGATCTACTCGACACCGTCGCTGGAACATTATTTCCAAAATGCGAACCTCGCGCCCCTAACGAAGCGTTGTAAGCGCCATTCATTTACCATTCGGAACATTTACACTGCAGTAACTCTCAACGATTTTTCATATCAGTCCGGTCCACTTAATCGTACATACATAGTTACAAAGGGATTTGTTTCTTTCCCTCGCTAATTCACTTACTGGCAGACTAATTTATAATAAAAATTTGATTTTGAACGTAACCAATTGACTTACTTGTATACGTATTTAAGTAAAAATTTATTTATGCTCCTGACGAACCGAGGGAACACACGTTAGAATAACGTGCAATTCTTCAGAGGTATTTACAGTTTGCGGCTGAAAGTGTAAACCATTGTAATGACTGCAATAAGTTGAAACGTGCGGCGGCAAACATCGTATGCAAAGAAAATGCGGCAGCGGAAGTGTCTCATGCCCGCTATCGCAGAGACAATTATGCCAATTTCTTCGAGCAGTTGAATTCCTTACCGCTCTTTTTCAGCCGAGAGGCCACACCTTTTTTTATCCCCAGATAAGTCGCCGGATAAAAAGGGAAGATTTGCAAATTAAGGGGGTGCTAAGTATAACAAACTGCCGATCCTGCGCGGCGGAGGTACAATTCTGAGCGAATTAATCGAGCGTGGAGAGGGGAAAGCATAGAAACGTCGACACTTAAGATCTGGACGATACCTCTATACGTAATTACAATTTATAGAACGTAAACTGGCAGGGCAAGTAGTTTGAGTTGTCGGATAAGTAGGGCTTTATTCAATCTTACTCGCTGTTTCTGCCTCTATCTGCCTATTTCTTCTCCTCTTTTCTTTCTCACTTTTTTTCACTCTCTCTCTCTCTCTATCTCTCTCTTTCTCTTCCTGATCTCTCCTTTCTTTCACTTCTTCATCTTCTTCATACTTCACTCTCTTCCATCCCTCCACGGCCTCGCCGAAAAAAACTTTAACACGACAAAGGTCTCGTTGATGTATGTAAATATTTTCGTAAGTTTATCTTTAATAGGTAGATCGTAATTATCGCTTATTAAGGCCGCCCTTGACAGTTTTAAAGAGAATCCTGGAGCGGTAGAGCTCGTATTTTTCCCTGCGGAAGCTTTCGTAAGCAATTTGTTTGACGTTTTACACATGTGTCCGTAAGTAATCTACTGTAAGAACTCGTAAGGCACACACTGTACAATGTACTGAACCTGTATGCTGTATGCTGTATGCGATACGTCGTGTACATGTATTTCTGGCTTACGCAGAGTCGCCGACTTTTTGCGACAATGCGTCTTGTCGATGCGATGGTGAAACCGTTTTTCTCAATGATCATAATTATAGCGTAAGCTCCGATTATTTGTATCGTAGTCGATCATCATTTACCCGCTCTTTATATGACATGCCTTGGCGGTGCAATATACAGTGTGTTTTGATAAGTACTGTCAGGGATGAAAATTATTCAAACTTTATAGAACGTTTTGCAAAGAAGAAATATTTTTAAAGTGCAGAAATTATTTCTGCTTAAATTAATATTATTTACTGATCCAAAAAATTTGTCATAGAACCAATTACACGTACATAACTGTTTCAGTGTCTCAATATCAAACTGATAAGTACGAATCTTTTGTAACACCAAACAGACAAAAATTCAATTTTTTCTTTCCCTATTAACTGATTAAATTCCTGTCCATGCTTGGCGCCGCGAGACTTCGACGGTCACGCCTATCGAGAAGCAGATGTCCGAGTACTTATCGGGACACCCTGTACGAACCTATCTGCCCAATACACTTCTCACGTATCACGAACATCGGCAAAAATCCTCATCCATCCATAGATTACGCGCATCAACAAAAATGTCCGCGACAGTAGTCACACTTGTCTCGAACGACTCGTCGACGTATGCCGGTCTACACTGGTATACACTGGTCTACACGCGCACACACACGACAATACCTTTAATACATGCAAACGACAAATACACACCGCTCTCGAGCCGAACAACGCCACTTGTCCCATTTTTCACCGTACGCCCCCTCCCGTCAATATTTTCCTTCCATTCCCCGAGCCCGCGTCACGATTCTTCATCAGTAGGAGGCCATAGTAAAACAAACAAACAAAAAAGAAAAAAAAAAGAAAAAAAAGAAAAGAAAAGATAGACACAATGCCTAGACGTAAGAACATGACCTTAGGGGGGGCAGTGACAGGCTATTGTTTCGCTGTTGCAGGTTACTCTCGGACGAGTACTCGGTTCGATCACGCATTTAGTAAGCTCCACTAGAGAACGATGTGCTGTGCATATATACATATATACAGAATATATATATACATATATATATACCAGTATCTGAGCATTAACTCCGTACGATCCGTAACGCAAATATATACATATGCACATGCTTCGACATGTACCCCAATATGTATATATATACCCTATCTGTCTCTGTCTTAACCATTGTACAACTGTACCGTAGTGTATTCTATATAGAGCATGTCATCGGACCGGATGTGGACAAGCCGCGACGAAGATTCCCGTCCGGTGGGAATTGTGGTCTTTTCACTCTCTGTCTTTCTCTCTCTCTCTCTCTCTCTTCTCTCTATTCTCCAAATTTCCAACTGGCTCGTCCGCATCCAGCTGCGCTGTCGTCTGCGTATCTGTATTAATGATCATCATGCAGTCTATACCATCTACGTCAGTTGTACATAGCAAGCGGCTTGCAGGCACTTCTCGAAGAAGGCGATCTCGGACATGCGGATATGACGATCGACGGGAAAAGAAAACGATGTGGGAAAAAAAGATGGACGGAATCGTCGATGAACGTTTTTGTTTCGGATCCCTTCAGCTACTCCGTGTCATTCGATTTTGTCCCGCTCGATCTATATTTTTCCTCCTTTCTTTCTCTCACTTCCTCCTCCCTCTCTCTCTCTCACTCTCTATCTATCTCCCTTCCGACATTCACTCGCCATTTTTTTTCACCCTGTATCGCGAATCGCGCGATTGGTATACGTTCGACCACGCCGGACGAAATATTTGAGTGCACGATATCTCTCTCGATGTGTTCTTTATGTCTACCGATGTTTTCTCCCCGTGAAATTTTTATGAATCTCTGTCACGCCGTGTTTATCTTCACTTTTTGATATCTGACACCTCCGCCAATCCTCCCCCCCCCCCCCCCCTCTCCTTCTGGCTCCACACACCGACCACTATTCCACTGCCCGTTCTCTTCATATTTACTCATCTTCTCTGTTTGTAGAGTGTGACTGCAACGTGCTAGTACGATCATACGATGTCATTATGTGGGTGAGCTTTTGTATCGTGGGTTAATCGAACTAACTACATCGACACTAACGGAGAGTGTGTTTCTCGTTAATTTCGATCCGTCGGACAATATGGCCGCCGTTCGGAGTCGAGATCTAAGATCGATCGTTTTAAGCTGGGTCCTTGCGTTGTAACGTAAATAAGTTCAATTGTGTTCAGAGATTTTGTTGCTCGCTATCCGATCTTTTTTGGTCTACTTGCCGTGCCTTGTTCTTGCATGTAATATATATTTCAATATCTTGATCGAAATCGAATTTTTGGAAGATGGTATCAAATCGATTCGGTCCTGTATTTATTATCATTTCATTGTGCACAAGTTGGTTCTAGCTACATCTGTGGAATGAATTTTATTTGTCACTAAACTTGATGAGAGACTTGTAAATCTTTCATTTTCTACCTTAAACATTAATCATTAAAACATTGAAACATTTAATTAATCGTAATCTTAAACATTAACGTCCGACTATTTTCAGAGTTAAGCAGCATATTTTGGTTAACTGCAGATCAACATCAATCTGACGCGAGTTACAGTCAAATTCATAGTGTTACAACATAATTACATTTCGCGTCGAAGCTATTTACGTTGCAAGGAAGCATCGTCCCGATCGATGATCGAATCCTCATGAATTTCACGCCCCCTCAAACCTGATCAGCAATTCACGTTTCCCTACTTAAATTTCGAAAATTCTCCTCGACGTCCAACAGTCGAACCTTCCGTTACACCTAAATTACAAACTTATCCCACGACTCGCTGGACGCGTTATTAACGGCGATGTAAACGTAATTAAGGCCCCAAATGGACCCTGCATCAACATCCGCAGCCCACGCGAACCCCGAATTTCCCTCGAATATCCTTATTTTGGCCGTTCGTTAACCTCTTCACGGGTAACTTCTCTCCGATCAAATCAAGCGATACGATTCTCATATTTGCTCGCATCGTATTTATATCGCTGAGCTCAGATCGATTTAGTGCCACACTGTGGCATACAAATACATACGAAAATTTGATGGAAAGTAAGACATTACGTACTCCACTGTTACAGAATTAGAACACTAATAGCATTCGACGCGTTCTTATACTAATTTTTGTCAAGAGAAAAAAGCGGCATTCTTACATATTCGAACACTTTTCGAAATTGTTTCTTACGCATTTTGCAAGATTATGTATGAAAAAAATATTACAGGTAGCCCTCCTATAGCACGGTAGATAGGTTCCGAGAAAACGCCGTGTTGTGTGAAACCGTGTTGTGTGAGACCCAGAGTTAATGCGAAAAGGGAGGTTACGTTCCGAAATCTTATAAAAAAAATAGACTTTTCCTCGTGTTTTCATATTACGCAACTCAATTTTTAATAAAAATATCAATTTATGTATAACACAAAACTAAGAAAAGAACAAAAATATTAACCCTAACTGTTGTTTCATTTGAATTAAGACTTTCTCCAATATGAGGTGCTTTTTCTCTTTTCAAAAGACGATCCAAGACATATCTTTGCTGCTAAAGAAACAAATATCTACTTAAACGTTGTTTTTTTTATCTTTAAGCAAATATAGCTTGGAACAGAAACTTGACTTTCCAAAAATGACTCAATGTCGAAATTAAGCCTTAAACATATCGCGGATCGACGCAAACTCTTCAAGTACAATGTAGTACAATGAAGTACAATGTAGAGGAAAACCGTGTTATAGGACTCCGTGTTGTAGGAGGCTTTCCACAATTTATGAATCGTGTTATAGCGAAACCGTGTTATAGGAGGGCTACCTGTAATTATGCATAAATTCACATTTCCATCAAAGTACGGATTAAAAATGGAGAATATTCCTCAGATCCACGTGGCGTGTCGGAAACGTCAATGAAAGGCTTATAAACGATCCGAAGTACCGAAAAGTTGGACGTACGTGACTGCGTCCGCGAGGAGGTTAATACTCGGTGCCTGCCAAAAGATCTGACGCGGAAGGATCTAGAGCGCGCAGCTTCGAGATTCAAATCGAGCGTCGAGTGGCGCCTCGTCTATTTTCGAACGTTTATCGACTTCTGCGCCGATATCGGCCGCTATCGGCCGCTATCGGTCGCTATATCCGACATTGGCCGAAGGCCGCAAAGGCCTCGGACTTCCGCGAACGATTCGCCGAGCATATTTTCGTCCGTCCGTCCGCCCGTACGCTCTCACATTTCGCCGATCGCTGCCAGTCTTATTTTCAGTTCCTCGCCCTCCCGCTCCCCCTCCCGCTCCCCCCTCCGTCCCCCCTCCCGACAACAAGAGAGCACGATCCAGCACCACGGAGCACAATGGGAGAGCACATGCCTGTATTGTGTTTTCTGCCGTCGGCACGGTCGCTTCCTCGGCTCCATTTGGCTCCACTCTACTCTCCACCGTTCGAAAATTCAAATTTTCCCGCGCACAACCTTACGCCTCCGCCCGAAGCAGCGAGCACGCTGTGGGCACCGGAACCGATACTACTCTCGCCTTTAGCCGAGCGAGCGGCCGTGACCTTGGGCCAAGTCTCTTAGGGTAGCACGGGCGAGCACGTGCGCCAATTACCAGAATCGTGTGTGGCCGTGTGTGGCCGTGTGTGGCTGCGTGTGGCCGATCGGCAAAAAAAAAGCGATTCCCGGAACTGTGCGTTCCCACTACTTTTCTCCTCTCTTAGCCCGGAAACTGCGCGCACCATGCCTGTCGGATGCGATTGCGAACGGAACACCGTTGCGGAGGAAATGAAAGCTACTTTTGTTGCACGATTTTCTCGAATGTATCACACGACACGCCGGGCTCGCACAGAGGGCTGCTTCCATAGAGAGATGCGAAGCGACATGCTGCCTTTTATTCTTTCTTTTTTTTTTCTTTTGATCCTCTCTCTCTCTCTCTCTCTCTCTATCTATCTATCTATCTATCTATCTATCTCACTCTGTCTCTCTCTGTCTCACTCACTCGGGCTTTTTGTCCGCTCACGAGACTCTTCTACCGTATAAACGTCCTTTCGGGATATTGCGGCCGTTTGCGGAAACGCGACGTGGCTCGTTAAGCTTTCTTTCCTCCTTTTTTTTTTGTTGTTGCCCGATTGTCGCGAGGAGAAGGAAGTCGCTCGAGATGTTACGGGTGCGTTCGGTGCACTGCTCGAGGAAGTTACGGGTCCGGGAGTTCGTTTTATTGCCCCGGATCTTCCTCACTCTGCCCTAGCTCCGCCGGCGAGCTTTAACTTCTTTGGGGATAATTTGTCGACAGTTTGCGCGGATGGAGTTGCGGCTTTCGATGGAATCGTTCGGGGAATTTAACCTCTTGACATGCAAATTATTTTCGTACGCTCATGCTTCGCTGAAACTTGATAATTTTCTTCTTATAAGTACCATGAAACAAATTTACAAATGAAGGATAATAAAATTCGATTGTCAGAATAGTTCAATTTTGATTTCCCTCCCTTCATAGATTTTTGTAATTATAGGTATCAGAACGAAAGTTTTGTGATGTCTGAAAGACGTTGAAGAATGTGAAGGGGTTAATGCCGACGATGTTGGCAGACTCGGAATTAAATAAATGGAGTTGAGTAGAGTTCACGTCAGTAAACGGACTAGATAAAAAATGTATTTTCGATTAAGTGATTGGAGAAGTTGAACATTTTATATGAAGGGTGGGATTCAGATTGAGTACGAAAGAGTTGCGTAATTGATGTCCTTGATATGTTTGTAGGGGATCAATGTTGGCCTAAATTCGGCAAGTTTAGAGACAGTAATAGAGAGTACGGATGAACTATAAGAATGCTCTCGTGCTAATGCAAGTATAAAGTCGATAGATTTAGAGTCGGACAAAAATAAATGCTCGGTATCGAATATAAGAATATATAATAGAATAGTAATGCCTCTAAGGAAGTAGGGTCAGAGGTGTACATGGACCAAGATATTAACACAAGGATTCAAGACTCTTCTTCGAATGTAGTACAAAAGCATAGGATATTGAATACATATTGAAAGTTGAAAATCTCTCCGAATCCAGTTTTGCAATCGGCAAAAATCCAAGATCGAGCAACGACCGACGCAAATAAAGCGCGCGAGATCTAAGTATACATTCCATTATCCCCAAAGAAGTTGATCGAGGCAGAAGGAGTGCGAGTACACACGCCAGACCAGAATGGCCGACACGTGCTCATCGCGCAACATCATCCCGCATTTCAAACTTCCCCGTCTCGAAACCAGACTCGCAACCGACCCGAGCAACAAGCCCGACGGGACCTGCCGGCGCCATTTTTCTCCAACTTATCAATCGATCAAATCACGCGCACAACTCGGCCAACGTCCCCGGCTCACACCACGCACCCCCTCCCCCCCTCCCCCCTCCCCCGCGATCAATAAAACGTACGTCAAGCCCATCGATCATAATTTTCCAGCCGCCCAGCAGTTCTGGGTGCCGATCGTTCGAAAGAAACTCGGCCCTCGAATTTTCGACGAGCAGTGCGCCCGAAAGACGGCCCCCGAAAGGCGGCCCCCGAAAGACGGCCCCCGAAAGCGAGGCGGAAAGCAAGTCGAAAGCGAGTAGCCAGAGGCACAGGAGCGTCGAGAAACGTCGTCGGTGTGGCTCGAGCTTACGCCGCTGCCTAAGACAATATAAACAAGAGGCGCGCGAGATCGATTCCTCCCGGTACACACGCTTCCCCATTGTGCGCGTCTCTCTCCTGCTCTCTCCGCGGACAGCGCTATTTATAATGGCGATCGCCTCGTTGCTCCCGCTATCTCTCCCGACAACGAGCGGGACAGACTCCGTGTTCGTCGCCGGCGATTCTCGCGGAATCGATAGCCTCCTCCTCCTCCTCCTCCTCCTCCACCACGCTAGCGCGAGAGTTCTCTCTTTCTCTCTCTCTCTCTCTCTCTCTCTCTGCCTCTCACACTCTATCTCTCCATCTCTCGCTCAGCTCCTCTCCCACCTCTCACTCACTCTCACTCGGCGATCTACGAAGGACGTTTATCGCGACTTTGCCTGCTTTTTCGTTTTTTCCCCCACTCCGCCCGCCTACTACTCTACTCCTACTAGTCTCCTACTCCTACGACTACTCCCCGGCTCGCCGGTTCTCGAGTCCACGATTCCTTGACGGCGCCCACCGATAGAGTGCACGCAAATTAACTCGGTAACCCCTCTGCATTTCGCTTACTTTTACTCACCGTTTGATCGTTGCACAATCGTACGTTCATACACGCACGAGGCGTACGCGTACTCAATAGACACGAATATTATACATATTGTATATCTTGCAGGTACGTGTATATTGTGTATATAGGCTCTTTCTCTCTCTCTCTCTCTCTCTCTCTCTCTCTCTCTCTCTCTCTCTCTGTATTTACGTACGTGTCGAGGCGGGGGGTTGATGGGAGGGTTGCGATAGTCGGTGTCGATTTCGGGATCGGCCACCGGAGCTGGATATGATGATGATGATGATGTGGGGGTTTCAGGGTGTATCGGTTACGGTTCGGCTCTGTCTAACAGCACCGCGATTTCTTTCACTGGGATTCGTTCGGTTGTTAATAGTACGATACCGTTAATGCCTATGGAATTCTTTTGTGAGATATATGTTTCGAATTAAATGTATGGCTCGTTTAGTTTGTCTCTTTACATGTATTGAGATTTTTGAAAGGTCAGTAAGAGGATTGGTAAGAATTGATTGCAAACAGGTATAAGCGTGTATATGCTATGTATTGGTTTTGGTCCTCAAAACAGTCATAAGTGTCGAAGTAACTCTACAATCGTTATCGATACATTGGGTCGTAATTGGTATCGGTTTCAATTTTCAAGATTTGATACAATATCGTGTTGTTACTTCTATTCTATTTCTATATTGGGTATTATAATATGGTAGTACCGACATATATGCCTATTCCATTACCAACTGTGCTTATATTTTAACTAACCCTCTTCTCAAATTCGATGGCGACCAATCTACACAAAGGAGAATCCCCTAATTTACCTTTACCGAATGAAATACATATACACGTTTATCATACAACTACCGTCATACGAATGACGGAACTAAACTACATAGAATCGGAAGAAAGGAGCTAAATCAGTCCGGCAGAAAAGCAATAAGACTACTCGAGAGCCGCAAAAAGGAAAGTAAAATCGAATCCGATACGACCCTAAGCCCTGCTGACGTCAGGCGCCACATGGCTCCGCTTCCAAACGACTCGAGGCGGCGAACGAAAAAAAATCCCCTTCTTCCGCCATCTTTTCAACCCCTGACGCTAATTCGCGCGCGTACGTAACGAACGGGCGAGTGACACACACGGTGTTACGCATAAGCGAAAGCATGTTTCGAAAGAAGTGCATCCATGCATAAGCATTACGTACGCAAGCATTTAAAAGTTCTGTGGAGTTTGACTGGGCGACATGTCGCGTGCGGACGATTCGCCATTGCCCGGAACTCTGTCCGGATTTTAACCGCGGTTTCCCTTGATTTTCCAGCGACCTGGAGAAGTATTTCGAGTATCAGGGTCAGGACTACATTTGCTCCCGTCCAGACGATAGCGGTATGCACTCGTGCAGCAACTTGCCGCCGCTCAAGTTCGGCAAGTACATTACTCACAGAGTCTCTTTCGTCGGCGGTGAAGGAGAGGTGTTCTCGCCTTTTTGGCGAGGGCAATTCAGCGGAGGCCCTCCGAACGAGATTGCTCGACTTAATCAGATACGGATACTAGCGAGGCGTTCGCGAGGCGTTCGCGAGGACCGGGGGGGCATTCCTTTCAGCTACGTTAATTAAGACGCAAAAATTCTTGAATGCCGCCGCCGCCGCCGCCGCCTTTTCTACGCTCGGATGTCTCGCGCGCGCGCGCACGTCTTTAATTAGCTTCTTGACGGCTCTCGGCTGCCATTGTCCGATGCTCTTTTCGCGGAGGAAATGACAAATTTTTGCGGTGACCTTGTCGATCGAGAAATATAATACGATTTTCCGGCAAGAAATTTGTCGACGGTTTTTGGAAAGTGGATGATGGATTTGGGCAGTTTAGATATTTTGCGGTTTGTTGAGATTTTCTACGGGTTTAAGTGAGTTTAGAAGGTAAAACGTGAAATGTTGAAAAGCGACGTTTCGGTTAGTTGGCTGTG
The DNA here is from genome assembly GCA_914767735.1 of Anoplius nigerrimus. NCBI lineage: Eukaryota > Metazoa > Arthropoda > Insecta > Hymenoptera > Pompilidae > Anoplius > Anoplius nigerrimus. The sequence continues at coordinate 10,889,891 of OU612090.1, forward strand.
CTGTGTTTAATGTTTAATTGAGTTTTTGTAGGACGTAAACACAAAATGTTTGACATTGCAAACCCTCAAATTTGGAATTAATACTAAAATTTGAATTCGATTTTATAATTGATATTTTCAGTAAATACTGTTAAAATTCTATCCTTCAATGTTAATGTAAAATGGTGAACATTGACGATAGCTTATTAACGCAGTTACTTTCAACATGCTCATCAAATTCTGAAGTTTCTTAGTACGTCAAGCAAAGTACGTTAATCAAGACGAAAAACATGTAACACACCATAACGTTCAGTCGCTTCTGTTGTGGACGGCGTTAATTAGGTCCTTAGAAGACTAGAAGTTTTTTGCACTTGACGCCCACCAGAACTGAAGGAAGCAAGAAATTTCAACTTAAACGTCTTAGAAATTTCAACAACATTATCGAAACAATATCGATTGACAGTACCGAAACATCAGAATCAGCCCAATATGAACAAGTATCGAACTTCGATTAGAATTCGCATACTCTGCCGAAGTATTCGACTTGAGAACATTAAAGGACGCGAGCGCGTGATATGGAAAGTACCGTTTCGACAATTTCGAAGTTGGCGGCAAGTAGTCGGATGTTTTCGGGTCGTACCTCCCGATTTCGCGAACAATTTAAGGAGACGCGTGCAATTAGACTAAAAGGACGCGAACCGAGAGCACTTACCCACCTTTTTAGCCCGTAAATAGTTTATTTGACAGGTCGTGTGCTATTTCTAGGAAACGTGGTGTGCAATAACACCGCATTGCCAAACAACAACGCTACGTTCATCAACAATGAAACCTGCGTTAACTGGAACTACTATTACACGGAGTGCAAAGGCCAGGGCAATAATCCGTTTCAGGGAACGATATCGTTCGATAATATCGGCCTCGCCTGGGTTGCGATATTCCTTGTGAGTGCTGCTTTCTAATTTTTGTTTTTCACCATTCGGCCTAATTACTTTCCATCCCCCGTACCCCCGCCCCTCCTCCTATTAGCCTCTCTAGCATCCGCCGTAAAATTCGCTTCCGACGTCGTTTACATACTTTTTACTACCATTCCTGCCCTCGCTACCCTAGCTACTTACTACTAGCATCCCTTTTTATTGACAGTAAATCCTACGATTCAGTTCGATTCTTTGCTCCGTACGTCGCGTTTCATTTGATAAGAGGTATCCGGGTGACGACCGTTAACCACGGAGAGAAGCGTACAAATATTTGAAAACTGACACTGACGGAAGTAGATACCCTCTGCCTGAGTCGAGCAAACCTTTCCCGTCCCTTCGACTTTCCTTTCGATTCCCTTTTCCTTACGACAAGCGTATACGACCAATTTTTCTCGCCTGCCAAGAGACTCACTCATCTTGATCCTGTTTGATCGTAGCATCTGGGTTGTCCTTACAGTTTAGGCTCTCTCTCACTCACTCTCTCACTCTCTCACTCTCTCTATATCTCTCTGCTGCAGAGTGAAAATGTTCCGATTCTCGTTAATGTCGAATACGCTTAATTCGCAGGTTATCAGTCTGGAAGGCTGGACGGACATCATGTACTACGTCCAGGACGCTCATTCCTTCTGGGACTGGATATACTTCGTGCTGCTGATCGTCGTAAGTGTCCTGCGCACGTCCTACGCTCTCTCAAAGCTATCGGCTCGCTCCTCTTTGACGGCAAGTCGTGTGTGCACGATGCGAAACCGTGCCAGGTATAAGTCGTGTCACGGATACGTTGTTAATGAGGTGGGCCGATGTGGAGAGAGATCGTTCGATCAATAGTCGAGCGGAGTGCTCATATATAGACAGGGTCTGGGTTACGTGTCATGAGATCGAGGGTGTTGCGCATTGATTGACCTTATAACGTGCCTTACCTCGCGCCAGATGCGACGCACCAATTATTCTCCAAGATTCATCTTGACTAGTCTGACCCTGTCTTAACAGTAGAACTACATAGCGCGTCAAAGTGAGGATTGGCCGTATCTTAATGATGACTCTTCTCTCATGCAACATTTCATTTCTTAAGCCTGTCTTATCTTGCATGAATGTAACGCAAGGATTATTTCAAAAATACATCTTCCGACATGTCTGTGACAAGATAAATTGGAATCGTCGCTATTTCTCTTGTTAAAGAATCATCCGCTCCACTAAACTCTGCTTGATGCTCATTTACATATTTTGTGGTTTTGAGTGAAGCTTGGCGGACAAAGAGGACGTTGATTAATGTTAAACGTTTCTGCGGTATCTGGTTATTTTCATGGTTTTTTATATTGTTTGAGGTTCTATGTGTTTTTGCTGGGACAGTAATTTGCGACCACTAAATTGTTGTGCCAAAGAAAAAGAAAATTGATTTAAAAAAGAAGAGTTGGTTTTATAGTTTTTCGTCGATTTAATAATCATCATTTGAGGAAAATATTTTATGATTTTCCCTCTGTTGTTCCTGCTTCTTATAGATGCAGGTGTAATAATTATCGTTGCAACGACCAGTTGTAATCGATAACAGCAAATTAGTGTATCAAACATAGTTATCAAGTCATCTTCACCCAGGGTAATCCTTTCCGATTATTTACCCTCAATTTAACAATGTAGTCACATAACTGACGTCATATTAGAAACAATGACGTCATATAATTTCCATTTACCCCAATACCCTTTCCATCCCTTACGAGCGTGCTTTGTAACCATTGTAACGACAATCGTTTGTCGTCAATAGTAGCATATCATCGAGACAAATAATTAATCGAAACTTTGCAAAACAACCAATTTTCCACAATTTTTCAATTAATTAATGCTTGACAAAAAATATCTTAATCTCATCACACGTTAAGATATTATCGTAACAGATTTTGTCTATAACAAATTACTGTATTATAAAAGCTTAGAGAAAGAACCTGCTTTAAAACTGAGCGTTTAGCTGCATTGTGTCAGTTAAACAATGACCTTAATCGACTGCCAAATATTTGTTGCTCATAGAGGTGCCCATACCGTTCTGTACACGTACAATAGCATTAGTGTAACAACAATGGTTCACTATATATGTGTACTCATGAAGTCCTTGCCAGATACAATTGTAAATTAATCTCTGCATGGAACAATCAATTTTCTCCAGCTTCCAGCCCAATTCCCTTTCCATGCGCCATAACCATTCATGCAAGCATTATCTCCACCAAAACCCTTCATAATCAACAATTACGAATCACTCTCTAATTCGCTTGTAATCGGCGATCGCTAGCAATCTCACTACTAAGCAAACATGTTTATCAATTAATTTCAACCGTATTACTTCTTAATTAATGATGTCTTATATTAGAAATATTTTCATTCCAATATTCTGTTCATTGCTGACAACGACTTGCAGCATTGTTATCAGACTCTTCATTACCAACAATTATGCTTCACTCTCTAATTGCTTATAATCTCTAACAGCAGCTAACCGTCAAATTGTCCATAAATTCCCGCTAACCTAACAATATCGTCCATGGCAAACATTGTCACCCAAATACTCGGTCCACGACTCACAACGACCTTCATCATCATTATCAAACTCTTCACAATTAACAATTACGACTCGCTCTCGACCCTCTTTGAATCCGCTAGAGTAAACATCCTCACTAAGCTATCCAGTTAATCAACAAATTTCCTTCATACCACCCCTTCCGTAACAACACCCTCAAACATCTCCCAACATTCCAGTCTTCAGGAGCACCCCAGCGTCACTATCAACCTCCCTCCCTCCAACAAAAAACCCTTCACACAGCCCCTATGAACAATCACTTTCCCAAAGTGGGTACTCTCAATTTTCCGTCAATTAACCCGTGACTCATCCCCAAAACCACCCCCTACATCCGCGTCAGCGAAAAAGCGTCGGCTAAACATTTATGCATGTATACATATATTGTATAGATGTATAAGTTCCGGTAAATGTAATAGACTGGTGATTATATGTAATTGATGGTTGTTATGTATAATCACAATAAACATTGGTAAGTTGATAAATTATTGAGTATTTATCAAATTATGGGTGAGCTTATATAATAACACAGTTGTAATGGCGAAAGTAATAAAGGTCCATAACTTTTCTAAATTTCGTCCAATTTGCACAGCTACTTGGCTTCTATCATGACGTAGACCATTGCCAGGTAGCGGGGCCAGTAAGATAATTATAATGTACACTTAGATTGTTTATTTAACAATATGTCAGTATCCTTTCTAAATTTCGTTCACACTACATCTTCTGACTTAGAACAACCATTTACTGATTTTTTAATTTCTAGTTATAAAAAATTGTTATTCACAGTTCCTCGCGTCATACTGTCCAACCAGAAACTATTCTTGTCACTGGAAACTCAGATGTATTCTACCGACTCAATCAGCCAACATATTGATCCCATTCGCTATTACGGGTTGGGATTTATATAATCGATTAATTTGATAAATATTCAGTAATTGATTACATCTAGCAAATTCAGTGGCATCATATATAAGTACATATTACGTATCTACGAACCGTTTATTTTGAAAGTGGTGTAAGTCCACTTAAAAAACAATGCGATATCGCGCAAATAAAAACTTGACACTAAATTAATCAGAAATTATGCCGTCTCTCATGTCTTTAAAAGATTCAACTCACACCACTTTCAAACTAAACGATTCAATAGTACACATATACACATATGTGCCCCCGGTCTCGTTTGTCGTCCGGCAAGGTTCAAGGTAGAAGAGTGTAGGTCGAAAGGGCTCGGTCGTAAAGGTCGCGTAAGGGTGGAACTCCTGTGGATGGCTCGTCTAATTGCTTTCCAGATCGGTTCCTTCTTCATGATCAACCTCTGCCTGGTCGTCATCGCCACGCAGTTCTCCGAGACGAAGAAGCGCGAGATGGAACGCATGAGGCTGGAAAGGGCCAGATTCCATTCGACCTCGACGCTGGCCTCATCGACGAACACTTCGGAGCCAACCACCTGTTATGCCGAAATAGTCAAGTGAGTCGCCTCGATTGTTACTGCGCCATCGATCCGACCTCCCCTATCTTCCCCTCCACGCGACTATAGCCGGCAGCTCTTCTGGCCGAGACGCCGCCGTCCCCGCCGCCGTCGCCGCCGCCGCCGCCGCCGCTCTCGATCGCTTTTCTAATTGGCCCTCGGCGTCGATTGCCGTTGCGACATTATTGTCACTGACGATCTTTGCCCTGCGAGCCTCGGCTTTGCCGATGTGTAGGAGTCGAGATTTTGATAAGGGCTGCAAGGTTGGCTCTGATTGTTTTGCGGCTCGCTCGATCGGCGACTCGGTTGGTCCACATGATATAGCTGGGAGAATGAAGGTTGATTAGAGATAGGAAGGAATGTGAATCTGGGGCTTCAAATGTTTTGTTTGCCTGTGAGGAAATTATGCGACTGGTTTGGGATGTTTTCTGTGTTTGGGTTGAATATGGAATTTGAGGTGGGGTTGTCTGCTAAGTTTGCGTAGGGTGATCTTGGTCGGTTATTTCACGCGTCCCTTGATATGCGAGTTTACGTTGTTCGTATGGTAGCGAGATGAACGTAAATTCTGAATTCTATATTCTGGTACGTGTCATTCGATGTAACTGTATGTCGAGATTGCGCTTTTAGCAGAAGATTTCAGTGGCTTCATGGATTGTATCGCATTTAAAGAATTGTACGCGATGTTCGTATGAAAAAGGATTAGGGAAAAAGGCAGATTTAGTCAGTTTTTCCTTTGTCATACAGCATTTATCAATGCAGTTACAGGAATTTGAGATTGTGCATTATATACCCAACGAAACGTTTCAATATAATACTCGACATTACTGTTCTTATATGAACCTCTATGTTTCATTCTTAAATATTGAGCTTATCATTAATTAGATCTTGCGTTACAATTTCGACATATGCAATTTTTATAACTGTACTCGGCAAAACAAATCCGCTTTAAAATTAAATTTTGAACCAATTACTATCGAGTCTTGATTGTAACAAACTGCCGCATACAAAGTGGCAAAAGAAATGAAAAAGGTGGAAAAGTCTGAAATTAATGTCACTTCGAAACGTTCGAGAATGCGAACGACGTTTGCGTCGATTTCAATCAGAAGACATTCATCGCGGACGAAACTAATTGAAAAGTTTCAAGAGAACATATTGTAAGGACTGATATTGACTACCCGATACGCTGCTAATAATGAACGGTCACCATTTCCATACGAATTATCAGACTCTCTACGAACAATGGCCGCTTGTAATCGTATGAGTATTGCCGAGTGTGTGTAATGAGGCGAATACTACATGGCGTCATGTTTATTTGACGGTAACATTTAACGGACAAAGCCACGTACCCTCCACTATTGAAAGTGAAAGTTATGACATTACATTCTGCATTTACTTGCAAATTATTGTTGAGCCGCATAACAGTTGCAAACTCTCGCCGAAGAGACGTGTTACATTTTTCAGCGCTGAACCAGGTAAATAATGAATCTATTTCATAAAGTTTGTACGGTGATTGATGATGTTACCGCGATTTTGCAACGCCAGAGTTTAAGTCGACCGTTACTGAATTAATGTGAAGTAAAAATCGGTGTAGAGGTAGATAAATTAGGACTTTTTCTGTTTTATACAGGTTCCACTAATGATATTAATAAATCAGCATTATTTTTAGCAAAGCTAAAATTTCAAACATTATAAATACTTTACGTTCAAATTAGAGTTTGGATAATTTACATCGAATTACAGGACTAAACTGGCTATTATCCTTTGTCTTTCTAGATATATTGCGCATCTTTGGCGCAGAGGTAAGCGAAGATTAATAAAAAGGTATCGCTTGTACTTGTACAAGCGACAGCAGCAAAGAGAGCAAAATCTTCTGAAGGAGCAGCAACAACAAGGTCAAGCCTTTCGACCGAACGTGGCCAGTGCAGCGTCCAACAGATTAACAATCGGTTCGTACTTTCGATTTACATTCAAAATTGAATCACTTCCATAAAAAGTTTTGGCAAATATAACGCTTATATTGAGAGGAAACAAATTGAAATCTGATCCTCTTTACACTTTATGTGCAATTACTTTTTGTTGACAAATTGGAAATGTACCTAATTGTGTGTAACGCGAGGTTCGGTACGGATCAAAGTTCCTGATTGGAAGTGATATTCAAATTTCGAACGGCAAGCACGGGAAATGACGCACTCGATATTACACGGATTTCGTCGTTGGGCGATTTGAGTTGATCTTTCGAAATTATGAAACTTACGTCGTTTCGGATCGACGCGCGTGACACGGTTACATATTTTACCAATTTCCGAGCTGACCATCCATCATCGCCACATTTCCGTTTTCGTGAAGTTTGGGAGATGAGAATTGTTACCCTGTTCCAGCTTTGAATCGAAAGTTTCACCGTTTCTCATACTAAATTGCCGCATGTAAAGAATTGTATCTAAATGTGTATATTATTCACATATTTCATTCACAGTTTCATTTTTCACGAATAAACATACTTGTAAATTGACCTCCGTTACATTTAATTTAGAACTGATTTTGGTGATAAAAAGGTAGATAAAACATTCATATAATCAAGCATTGCAATGTTTAATATTTTTTCATTTAAAACTGCCGCGTATATAAATAACAAGTCCTTCAAATTAATTGCACACAAGTGCTGTATTGCAACATTCTGTTTATTGTTTGCAAATTTCGAAACTGCATCTTTGTGGTCGGCTTACCGACTGACTGACACGGACACTCACCCCATTACCGACAAGTCATCCATCACAGTCACACTTCCGGCTTGTCCTAAACTTTGGAAGACTGAAACTGTCAGATGTACTTGTCTCGCTAACTTTAGTTCTAAAGGAAGATCATTTCGACATATTTTCCTATGTCTGGAAAAATGTCTAAGAATCTAACCTATAGTGTACGTTTTATTTTTTTTGCTTTATACTGTTAACAACTTAAATGGTCTTCAGCAGCTACTAGTACTTTAAACTTCTCTCAGTAACTTTAGTCCTGAAGACAAACTATTTCAACAGGTTTTCTTTAGCATGTAAAAATCTCTAAAAATCCGACTCAGTGTTACTTTCTCGATTTATATCGTTAACTATGTACTTGAACGACCTTTAACAGTTACTAGTACTGTAAACTTCTCTCACTAACATTAATTCTAAAAACCAAGCATTTCAACAGATTTTCTTACATCCACAAAAATCTCTAAAAATCTAATCTATAAGATACGCAATACATCCTCGCTTTATTACTATAACCAACTATGATTAAAACAATAAAATTAGAGCCTAATTTCCACCCCAGCTACGATAAAACGATTACCTTACAAACTTAGTTTCCGAACAAGGAAGCTTAAATATCTCAAAATTAATATCAGCCCCCCCAGAAGCATAAAGTTCGCACACTTAATCGCAATCCCCCAAAACTTGTAATCCTCGCAACCAACAAAAGCCAACGATCCCCTCACGCGAAGGGACTCCTCCTACGCTTACCAAGCGATCCATCACATCCGCACATCCGGTTTCCCTACTTCGGCAAGTGAGAATCGTCAGAAAGTCCGATCGTTCCTCTTGCGAGCAGACAGACGACTCCATCACGTCAGATGTCCGCGACTCTTGGCAGCGTTAGAGTACGCCGAGCAGCAACAGCAGCAGGTACAACTTCAGCAGCACCAGCAGCACCAGCAGCACCAGCAGCAAGTGCCCACTTGCGGCGCCGGCGTCGTCTCCGGCGTCGTCTCCGGCGTCGTCTCCGGCGGTGAATATTCAACGAGCAGCCCGCCGACGCAGGGAATGGCCAACATGGGAAGCAATGGCAGCGGAAATTTGGCTATCGCGCCCAGGGCCAGTCCAGAAGTTTCCGAGGCGGAAGTTTCCTCGAACATATGTCGGCGGCCCAGCCTCCATCGAACTTCCTCCGTCTCGTGCAACGGAAGTGACAACATGACTGAGGTACGTGACATCGGCCGAATTCTCCTGACGTTCCACTGTCTGTCGCTGAGGAGAGCCCTGATTGCTCGTGACGTACCTATGCGATCAGCAAATTAGTACAATAGGCAGATCATGGGTTAGCGTAGCTATTGGGTTGGTAACTAAGTGATTGCGGATTTTCTCGATGGATGGTCTTCACACTTTTTTCGGTTCGTTAACGTGTTCAAAGCACCTAATCTATATTTTTTTTCTTGTTGGTTCGACTTCTACTTTTAATTTAGTATAAGAATTGTATCGATTAGTTCTTTAATTTTGTTTTTATCGCAATTTAAAAATGGAAGATCCTTTTGCGCACTGTGTAAAGCGTAAGGATTCATTGTGTTTGTCCAAGCGCAGAAATTGCTTCCTGTTATTTCGTACCACTCGGAACAGAAACTATGAAACTTGTGTGTTCAGTCTGTTGAAAAAGATTAAACTGCACTCCTATATCAATAAATGCACGTTGCGCCACATATAAGCCAAAGCTATTTTTCAATAACATTTTAGAAAATAAAATGATTTTTTTCAAAGTTGCTAGCTTTGTCGTGGGTGCTAACAAATCAAAAGTAACAACACATATTTTTTTCAACGATTTCTAAAAAATCATGCAGTAAAAGGTTAATGAAGGTAGAAGGAAGTCGCGAATGTTCATTGTACTTCCTAACTGTACCGTTTTTGTAAAAAAATTGCACAGTACAATAATGTTGCTTGATAAACGGCGGAATATTTTTCTCTAGAATTTGTTTGCGTCTGGAATGAGAAGAGAGTTATTATTCGGGCCAGTTGCCGGATTTATTCTGGACATTGCTGTTTTATTTTTTTTGTTATCCCTCTGACTCCAGTACGCATCCATTACTCGATTTGATTTGTAGCGTAGGTGCACGGCTCAAAATATACTGACAGTGCTTAACTTTCTCTTATTTATTACCTGACTAAATCTGAGCGTACAAACACTTGGCAGAAGTTGATCATAACTTGTACTTCATCTTTTCGAAACTCTATTCATCAATTTGGTGAAACTTGAATATTTTCTTGAGTAAATAACGTATCTTGGCTATTTTAAATGTGTACTCGAGTACTGTTCCGTTCAAAAAGTATCTGACTGCAACCACTACCACACTTGCAGAGACATCCTCACAAGAAGGAACATAGGTCTTCTGAGAACACGGTTTCGATATAACACGGAACCATCCCTTGGTTTACTTTAGTCGTAACTTCCGCTTAACACAGGTTCGGCACAGCTGAACATCCGAGAACATCGAACGTATATTACCAATTTCGATTAATTTACACTTCCATTTAACATGACCTCGATTCAACGCGAATAGTTTCTATCTAATAATTCCTCTCTACATTGTATGATACTACAAAATTTACACAAACTCTTGAATATCTCAATTGAAACATAAATATAGTTAGGTCAGATTCAAAATAAACGGTTCAATTGACAGTTCATTTACAAGGTGCACAAATGTCTTTTGCAGACGAACAACGCATTGTTGAGTCCGCCATGCACGCATTACAGAAGAAGAAGTAGCGTGATGTTCAGCGACGTTGTTTTACTTCATGGAAGTAACAACGTGGGTAACTCTCTTCAGCAAGGCACGACTGTCACACCTGGAGAACGAAACGTCTGCTCCAGCGAGAAGATGACGCAAACTGGCGATGGGAATGTTTGGTCCAGTCCTTTGCACGACCATGTTCAGGTATTGATTTTATCATTTATTCATCTCTTTACTAAGCCTTCTAAGATATCAGAATGGGTTTCGGAATGGGCAATTTCGACTTTGATTACGATACATGCTTATAATGTAATCTTGTGTAAACTTCAGATTTACAATATTCGTCAAATGTTCTTCATTTGACCTTGCGTTTTGTTAACAATTCATAAAAGTTCGGCCGATAAAAATTGGTCGATTAGTATCTATCGATATTTGTCTTTAAGCGTTCGATACTTACGTCTTACAAAGTTTACATATTGCAAATAGGCGAAGGGATTGCGGTCGTCAATGTTTAAACTGTCTATGCAATTGTCTATTAGCTATATATAAAACTTGACTTGATGCGAACTTATTCCAGTCAAAGACGTTAAGATACTCGCAATCTTATTTAATCACATACTTAAGTGTTTCACTTATCAGCCTATGTCCATCGAGCTATAAACGCATAATCGCTATCTTCTCAGATATCTCAAGATTTAATCAATTATAATAATGTAAGGTAACATTGGACATGTCAGTTTTTTATATCGGCAGATGCAAGTTATGTGAAAGCAGATAAATGCGATGACATAACAGTGAAATCTGCAAATTCTGCAAATTCTGCTGTGTCAAGCCGTTAGGCACGGAAAGGCTGTAACGCTGTAACGAATGTAATATACACGGTGTCGGAAGTATCGGTATTCTCTTCGACAGATGCAAGCCGAGCTGGGCGGAAACGAAGCGATGACCTGTCAAGAATTACTGGCACTAAGCGGAGCTCTCAGTGCAGCTTTGCCGACGGGACAGCTCGCGCTAGATTCTTTCCTCAATTCGCTTACGAAAGGTAACACTGACGCGGCGGCCATCATGCCATCACGGCCATCATGAATTTTGAACAATCGAAATTGCGCCGCTAATCCCCTCCGTGTTCCTACGGAACACTACGGACGGCCAAGTTCGCCGATGTTTTCGACATTTTTCCTTTCGCGTCGTCGTTAACAAGTTAACGCAAACTTGACGCTCGCTTATAACTTATTTTCCCCACTACATTTCCATAATTCTGCATCGCATGAATTATGTAAGTCCGCTCTTCCGTTCGCAGTAGCCGCCTCTTCCTATTGTTCGCTGCAAAACTTTTTTGTTTCCCAGCGGCTTCAAAATCCATGGAAGATATGACTTTTGCGAAAGTCTTACTGTTTCGGGTAAATGCGGAATACGCTTAACTTTTATACTTACACATGCATATATCGTCAAATATTTGTTTCAAAGCAAATCACGAATAGTAATATATATCGTATTGAGCATATTTTCCACTTTCAAGCAAACGTGTACCTATAAATATTATATCTAGCAATGTCCTTGTACTTATATATATATACAGTGACTCGCAGAAATATTCGGACACTAAAGTATATTGCGACTGTGTATCATGGTTGTTTATAAAGGGATTATTTTCGAAAATAAATAATTCTTTTACAGCAAATCATTTATATAATCATATTATACAGTATACATAGAGCGTCGCTAATTCTTTTATATTTCATTAGCCGGTCTATCATTAAATTAGCCCGTTCAAACTATTCCTATTAAAGCTATTCGACTTTCGTACGTCACCGTATGTGCACACGACGCATCGATCCAAAATTAATTAAAGAAGGAAGCTGCCAATTCGCAACAGAAAATCTGAGAGTTTTGGCGAGACGAAGGAAGATCAATTTTAATTGAGTTTGTTGCCAAGCACCGCCGACCTTCCCGTGACCTTGTCTCCCGGCCTGTTACCAGGAATAACGGAGAGGCACATTACTCTGGAAGATCGTACGCAATGGCTAGCTTCCGATCTGGACAATTGCTCTTGCTGTTGCGAGCTTCAAGGTGGGGCCGACCAATGGCCGGAAGAAGGCGACAAGTGGCAGAAGACGTCGAGGGTCAGAAGGTTCCTGAGGGCTTCCGGTAACAAATGCATTTGCGTGCTACGCTGCATAAGGAGGTGGATCAAGAAGCTCGTCGAGCACAAATATTTCCAGCAGGGCATTCTGCTGGCCATTCTCATCAACACGCTGAGCATGGGGATAGAGTACCATAATCAGGTCAGTTCCGGACGATGGATGAGCTGCTTATCTTCAATCTGACCTAAGTCCATTTTAGTTTAAATTGAGATATTGCACAGTTTGCCTTTCAATGTATGTATTAAGAAAAGTATATGGATAGGATACCGCCCAAAATTATCGAACACTCTGAATGCTGCAAATTGAGAAATGTTGTTTAACGATTAACAACAATATTTGGCAAATGGACTTAGGCCACTTTCGAAATAAATGGCTGACGTAATCTTTTATGGTCCATGACAACGCCTTCGGTATACTTGATCTCGAGTGAGTCAGTCGCAGAATTCAGAGTTAGGACGGGAAAGCGTTCGTGTTCTTTAACTTTTCCAAAAATGAACGTCTGATTGATACGGAATGTGCCCTGGCTTCGGACGTTTGCGTCGGAATAAAAATACGTTTGCAGCCTGGGCGATGCAGAAATTCCTTTACGCCCGTTTCTCCCACAATTTACAGCCGGAACAGCTGACTGTCGCTGTGGAGATAAGCAACATCGTCTTTTCGACTGTTTTCGCGGTCGAGATGTTGCTGAAAATAATAGCGGAAGGCCCGTTCGGCTATATCAGCAACGGGTTCAATGTGTTCGACGGAATCGTCGTGGTCCTCAGGTATGTAAAAAGAAAAACTCTTCTCAGTTTCTCAGTTTCTCAGTCTCTCAGTTTCTCAGTTCTTCAAAACAAACGTTCATTCAGTTTCGAGAGTCTTTTACGTATAAAACAAACGAAACGAATCTTTTATAATTCTTATTGTACAACTTTGACCGAAAGCGCCGTAAAGGTGTATTTTTCATGTATAAAACAAACCAATAATAAGTTTCATGATAAGATTTCTTATTTAAAGTACATTACAATTGTACGTTATTATAAATACTTATTGTACATTCAAACTTAATCTGTGTTAATGAACATTTTTTCAAGTACAATGATACAAAAAGTAATAACACTTGTTTTATTAAGCGTTAAAGAACAATTTTGAATAAAATATTTCATGTGCGAAAAGTCAAATAAATCATTTTGCTCACACAAAATGTTTCAGATAAATCGTTCACTTTGCCATGACAGGTTTACATCTCGACAGTGGATAGGAAGAATAAATCGAATTCTACGATTCGCTATAATGAAAAATATGAAAATAATTCCTGTGAAATATATCGATAAGTTCTATGCTTCAAGACCGGCAATTTGATTTGATGACTCCGCGATAACTTTGAAAAATGGGGTTGCTCTATTTCTGAATGCGCCTTGAAGCTAAAATCTGGGATAGGCCAGCTGATAAATATGAGTTTACGAACCTTTCGTTCTTGAAGCACGACAGATGTTCAAAGTGGCCTCCATTACTTATCACATATGCGTCGATACGCAGTATCATTGATTATCTCCCACGTTTGAACACTTCTCTACTAATTTTTACATTTTACGATGCGCTCTGTGCCTCGCGTCTGGAATATGTAACAATTTTTAACTGTAGTGTTACACGCTATGACCTTTAGTGAGCTTTAACAATACATCTGTTTATTTTTCCTTTTTTTCTTTTATTAAAGTATGACGTATTTAGTTCGTGATACAAAGACTGTGAGAGTAAAAGTAAAAGTTTGTTCAACGTTAATTAGAACTTTTAATATAGTTCCTGGGCAGAAAATGCATCTGAATAGAATTCTGCTGCTTTTCATTTCTTTATACATATCTAAAGTAGCGTATCATGCATATATATACACATTTATATGGGTATACAATGTTGAATGTTTTTTTATGTTTGTTATTCAGACGCAATCAAATCTTCTATTTTTAAAACTATTATAATTAAAAGAGATTCACTGGTGTGGCAAGTTTTGTTTTATTTTTAACATGTAACTAAAATAATGAAGACCAAATTCAATTTCAGATCATCAGGTTATTTAAGTTATAATATTGACGTTGATATCATCTTTAAAGGAGGTAGAATAGGGTAGAATTTAGTTAATGATCATACAAAAAACGTTATTGTTCAACATGAATTTCAGAAACGAAATCAATAAGTCTTCTTTTAATTTGCCCGCGAGAGCTATTGTTATCAATGGATACATTCAATGTGAATTTTAATCCAATTATAAGACATCTTCAAAGCCCATTGAATTTTTATTCAACATTGCCACGATCGTTCGTGCAAAAACATTCCTTTTACATCACATCTGGCAGAGACAACTTTTAACGAATTTCTCCTTTATTTATCCGGGAAAAACCATTTTTCTTCAAATATAGAAAATTATTGTAGATTTTATCCTGAATTTTTCATTCAGATTCATTTGAAAAGCCTTTCTCAATGCACATCCGGCAGACAACTTTTAACGAGGTCCATCATCACTTTATTACAGAGATCAGACTTCTCACAATTGTGAAATGTGATTCTTGAGATTAACCGAAATTTGAATTTAATTCATCGTTCATCGGACTGTTAAAACAGCGCCGAAGCCACGTACAAATTCTATGTGGCCATCAATTTTTTCCCAACTGCACCGAAAGCAGGCAACTTCCTCCAAACTCCCCTCCAATTTATGTCCGAAAACTAATGTAATCCGCATATAGAAAGTTTGAAAGTACAAACTCAGATTCAAGTCGCGCATAAGCCCGCTTTTACTTCACTTTCGGAACTCATAAAACCGGTCTCATTTTCACCGCGAAAAAGCATTTTTACCCCTCATAAAACCGACCGCAATTCACCTAAACCCCCATTGCCACCCTGTCGTGTATCTCATCAACGATCTATCAAACATAATTTACATACAAAAACTTCCATTCAACTCACTGCAAAGCACATGTAACCGTCTAATCTATACATCATCCGAGCGTTGACCGTGAACGAGCCCGTTTGACCTCTGTTACCGGAAACCAGCGTGGTGGAGCTTTGCCAGGCGTTCGTCGAGGAACGCGGCGGCAGTTCCGGCCTGAGTGTCCTTCGAACATTTCGGCTCCTGCGAATCCTGAAGCTCGTCCGCTTCCTGCCGAACCTCCGACGCCAACTCTTCGTAATGCTGCGCACCATGGATAATGTCGCAGTATTCTTTTCCCTTTTAGTACTATTCATCTTTATATTCAGGTAAGATCGCTGTTTTCTCGCTCGCCCGAACGACGTCCCGCGATCTTTCTGTCGTCTATGTTGGTATCTACGTTCCATTCACGAATGCGCCCAAAAGCGGCTTTCTGCCGACTTACGGTTCCTACGATTGTCATCCTTTTTTTCGCACCTTCGTATCCCCGAAGGGTCGGATCATTCGATATCATCGCCGCAAAATCAGTTAGTACGGTTTTCTTACTGTGGTCAGAGTGCTATCATCGTACGTATTGATGCTGGGGTAACAGCCAGTCTACTGACTGTGTTTCCTTAGTTTTATGTGTCGCGCGCCGCTGTAACCTGAGAGCTCGACGCCCTTGAGATGCCCTTGAGATGCCCTTGAGGTCGTCCGGAACGTATCGGCGACCGAATCGGTAGTACAACCAGAGGCATCAAATTATACATACACATCATAAAAAGTGTCACGATCATAGTGGCGCCACTCAATATCTTTATACTTTCATCCGTATTGCATAACGATCCTTCATGGTCATCATGTGACTTCGCCTTTCGCCGGAAAGTTAAATTAGCCCGTACCACCCGTTCAATTTTCTTCCCCGCCTGGCAGCACCTAACCCAGAAACGACATTGCACTCGCCCAATTCCGCTGGCATTAGGAAAGTTACAAGCCCAGAACTCTCAGCTTACAACGGACTCCCAGCGAAAAACATTGCGCGTTCCGGATCGTTGTTTAAACCGACGAAACGTCCCGCGCGGCAACCCATCATCATCGAATCGCAGGAATTCCATTCTCTCTCCGCAGCACTCGCGTGGTAGCGCCCACTCGAGATTAGCCGAAGATAAAAGGGACGAGCATCGGCAATAATCGTACGCCGAACGATCTGTCGCTGCTCGCGCTAGTCCGCGACTCGTCGGTCGTTTCCGCTCTGTCCATTCATTCCTGTCTCGCCCACCCCTCTTCCATTCGGTGCCCCGCTCGCGTTTCGCACACAGTGGGAGTCAGTCGAATTTTCGATCGTGCCCCACTCGTCGCCCACAATCGGAATCGTTCGACGGTTCCGACGCGAACAATCATTTCGACGCCGACGCCGACGACGACGACGTCGCGAATCTTCTCCCTTCGACCGGTCGCGTGCCATACAACCAAGATGGCCGTCATTCAGAGCGTACGCCATGGGACCGACGCGTACTTCGTACGGCTCGATGCCGGGACCTTACTTGTTACTAGACGATATTGAAACTTATATGAATATATATCCATATATATATACGTATATGAATACATATATATTTATGTGTGTGCATGACCGCTTCTATGCTGGACGTGTCTCTGACGACGAGTATGAAGGCTATATGTATATATATATGTCCACTATATCTACTGATTATGATCATGGTTATTATTATTATTATTATTATTATTATTATTCTATTATTATTATTATTATTATTAATATTCGTGTATTCATCGGACTTCTGTAACCTGTCTGTCGCTCCCCTCTTTATCACGCTATACACTCTGAGCGCATATTGAAAAAAGTGCGTGGGCCTATCGGTGTGATCAGTGATTATTTAGAAACAGCTTGCGAATGCGAAAGACGTAACTACCGTTCCCGAGCCCTTCCTGCCCCCCTCCCCCCTCAGTCCATAATTTTTCTGCCTACCTTCCACCTTCCCACGATGTTACGATGGAATCTTTAATTCTTGTTGAGCTACGTTCGAAGCCTTTCCTATTCTTCGCTGTTCTGTCAATCTATACGATCGTGCTTGATCGCGCGAGCGTTGCTATGCTCGATTCTTATTAGCCAGCTGCCGTTTTTTGCTCTCTGTCTTTCTGTATCTGATCACTGACTTAATCTCTCTTTCTCTTTCCGTCTGTCGTTCTCTTTGTTTGTCCTGCCATTGGGCCGCGTTCTTGATTTTGTCTTCCCTCCCGTCATTTCCCTACTTTGACTGCCATCTTTCCATCACTCTGCCCCAACGCCCGAAATGAGCGATCGATGTTTCTCTGCGAGGAGTTTAACGGAGGCACGGGAAGCGAAAAGTTTCGGGTTTTTCGGAAAAGTTTTTCCGAAGTTTCCCGGCCCTCGAGGCCCGCCACTTTCAACGAGTTTCCGGGGGCGGTTTTATGCCGACGCTATGTCTTCGTTATCGATCTGACGGATATATATATATATATGTCCGTCTACGGGGCTATATAGGGGGTAGGGATATGAAATTAAGAGCGTTACAGGAAAATGCTTTCGGGACACGGAAAGATGGGGGCCGTACTTGCTTGGATCGGATTTGCAGCCGTTCCTTCGTTCGCGTCGTGATTCTTTCAAAGTTGCGACCGACTTTTGTTTTAATCTCGGCGAGTTTCCGAACTTCGCCCAAGGTCGAAGGATGAGTTCGAATCAATCTGAAGCGCGAACGGACGCGTGTGCCTGTGTATATATCTCGACATTTTCTTTTTGCGCGGAAGATGGTATCGTCTAAAAAGGTTGTGAAACAATTGATTTGTAACGGAGGACATAAAAGTAAAAGTTGTAAAAGTTTATCTCGAAAATGGTCTATGTACATTTATACCAACCAATGACATACCACCAAATTTGTGGTCATGTTAATGTAAACTTTTTTATTTATGTGAGAGTAAATTAAAAAAAAAAGACGTGCTTACATCACTTTTAAAATAAACGGTTTATATAATGGGAAATTAGTTTAGAATACACAACTGAATTCCATAAACTTTTATTTTTAATTGCATATAAAAATGAGTAATGTGTAAAAGGGAGTAAGAGAACAGTTTTTGAAAACTGCTATTTTAGTCGTCGTTTTCTTTTAACGTATTAAGCAGAGTAAAAGTAAGTTGTATAAAAAGAGTAATATGTAAAGTGGGTCTCAGGTGTATACACAGAGAGGATGTGAATTTAAGGGTGATTTACATGTCCGTTTCGATCTGAAGACATTTTTTTGTTCGCGGTTTATTGAAGGTTACCATTAACTTCAGATGACCGATTTTTGAAAAGAAACGATCGAGGAACGAATTCGATGGTATTCGAAACTTTTCGCGTTCCCGCTTCCGCTGAGATATTCTTGAGCATTTTTGAGGGTCAGTATTAGGTGTTTGTCTTATTGCTTGGTCATAGAAGAGCGAGATGGAATCACGAATTTTTGCCAGGCACGTCGATATCGTGTGGTATAATAAAAATGGTAGACTATAGACTGAGATTTCCAACGAGAGTTCAACGAGAATGGGTTTAAAATGTCAAAGTTTGCCTAAAATTGATCCAAAAATCAAATTCCGTCACTTTGATTCGTTCTCTTCGTTTCAATCCCTCTAAGAACCAACGTTGGATTACAATCATGCTTTGCAATACCCGCCGATACATTCAAAATGGCTCCCAATAAGCAGCAATTTCGAGCAAGACGGACACTGAACGATTTTCGGACAAAAATCTGCGCAGTCTAATTCATTCTCGTTGGTCTCAGTTTTGTTTAACGATCGACGCCACGATATATAATCATGCTTTTGTTATATCGTAAATCTTCCGGCTGTTATCAATCGAACAGCGGCTTTGTCCAACCTAACCTAAAAATTAATTCTTCACTTATCATTTCTCTTCTCCCCTCCTTCTAACGTCGTCCTCTAACCATTCCTTTCCCATCCCCAGTTATTTGCCCTACCTCATTTTTTATTCTGCCATCCGTTACCCCTCCCCCCCTCCCGCCACCCCTCGCCCTCTTTCGCTCTGTCTATCCACTCTACTCTACATATATTTATTATTAAATGGAAATAAGGAAGTACATTGCACGTTTCGTTGTGTTGTAGTATACTCGGGATGAACCTGTTTGGTTGCAAATTCTGTGAAACGATGAAAGGCAGCTCTGACGTCGAGTGTGATAGGAAAAACTTTGACTCGTTACTCTGGGCTATTGTGACGGTGTTTCAGGTACCTAAAAAAACAAACCAAAAAGGATACTATTCCACGTGTCTCTCGAGGGCTTTTTTATCTCTTTAATAACATAGTGTATATTATCTATATACTCGTTAATTGTCAAACATACCGCACACATACTACTGCATACGCTGTGTACGCAATACATTCGACCGAGGCCCTGTACATACATACGTATATTATATATATATATACATATATAATGCATATTTATATACACGTACAATGTACAGGCACGTATATACGTACACGAACGATACACATGCGTATATAAGCAAATTTGTTTATGAGACGCTAAACTCATGCGACTCCCAGTGTCCGTCCGCTTTTCTGATTACGTGAAGGTCAAAGATGAAGGTAATGTATGCTGCGAGAGATACACGCTTCACAAATGGCATGCCGTCGATTCCGAGGTAGAGAGGAGGATGAAGGTGGAGGTGGACGATGAAGGCAGCATGAATCGAGAATTACGATCGTGATGAGAACATAATTTGCACCCTACCACCCCACTACCCACCACTACCACTACCGCCACCACCACCAACAACAACAACAACAAAAAACTGCCCGTGCTCCCCTACAGACTGTTTACGAACCCTGCCGTGTTTCACTTTTTTACGTTGATAGCGATGTAACTGTGTCATACGCTGCCTATCGTGTACGGACGCGTTCCATTCTGTTGCCGATGTTGACAGGAAGTCGCTCGATTTTTGGCATGCCTGCGCCATGCTGTTTATTACATGTTGTATTGTTAATATGGCCTCTGTTGTGTGCGTATTTTGATACGGTGCGAAGGAGTTCCGACTTGTTCTTCCTAACGTTCCGCTGAATTGAGTTCAGTAGTTCAGTTGCTTTAGTATGAAGTAGCAACGTTCAGATTTGCGCTGATGGAAAGTACTGGGTAACAGTTGCGAGTGCGGACATTTAAATTGACAGACATTTCCTGTCGGAATTTTCTGTATAACGTATAGAAAACTATAATATAATCAAAACTTCGGTCATACGTACAGAAATAATATTTCATACACGTACTTGTCGTGGTGGCAGAAAATTTTATTCAAAATTTAATATTGTGATTGTGACTCTGAGAGAAAGCAATTATCTATGTACAAGAAACATTTGACAAACTGCTACTCTTCGTCCTCCATTGAATATACTGTTCAGAATACAAATGTCGAGAAAACTTTATCTACCGAAAGTAGTCCGCTACCCAATACCACAATGCTTTCCATACATATCGCTCTCGACGTTGAGTAAGCCAAAACTTATAGATCACCCTACGTCCGCGAAAAAGGAGGGTCAATAAAGTGCGAGTCCGAACTCCTTTCATCCGGCAAAAAACTCGAGGAAAGAAAAACACGGAAAAATCCTTCGACTAGATTGCTTGGAAGCTTCGCATCCTCTCAGAGCCCGTCGTTGTTGTCAATTTGTTGCTCAAGCTGTGTCGTAGTTGGCATTGAATCGTATACACGTACATAGAATGAAAAGCGAATCCCACCGGCCAGCTTTCACGCCAGGAGAGACGAAAATATTCGGTCAGTAAACGGAACGGTGGCGAGGAAAGTTCCACCTCGTCGGCTTTCTTTTCGTCTCCCTTCTTCTCTCATTGCGCCTGTCTCTGCCCAACTTTATGCCACACGCCTTCCACCTACTATTTTCCATCGACTCCCTGCATGTCCGACTTCTACGTACGTCTCTCTTACGTATGTGTCCAAGTATGCGCTCGCGATCGAAACGATCGTCACGGCGGTCGACCTTGCAGCTTTGCTCAGCTTTGCTCAGCTTTGCTCAGCTTTGCTCGATATCGAGACGAAGCGGGATCGGTACGATTCAAGCCTGCTGATTGGCGGATTCAGACACAGACGATGCGCTGTGTACCTATAGATAGTTACTGTTTTTTCGTCAACTCGGTCGATATCGCTCATTACACGCTTCTTTCACTGTGACGTTTTAGAATATTCGTCGCGCCGTAAGAATGGTGCATTAAGCGGCCGCGCTGAATTGAGAGCGGATGACGGATTTCGACCTGCAGCTGGCTTGATTGCGCGTTCCGATGAGAAAGGTGTTTGAGTTTCAGCTTGGGACAATGTTCGGTGCCTGCCTATTCTGCGTTCAGTTAAAATTGTACGAAAAATTCCGCTGCTCCCAAGGCGTTTAATTTGATTTTTATTAATAAATATTCGCACAGACAGAATAGTAACGACGAAGCTTAAAGATGAAACCTCTCGCTGGCAGCATAATGGATGTACGCTCAACGAGCCGTGCAATTTCTCATTCGTTCCTCGGCGCTGCCGTTCGAATGCATCTACGGTGCAATCTCCGTGACATCTCCGTGCCTACTCTCGATCGAGTAAAGCGTCTAAACATTTGCGCCCCCCCCCCACCCCCCCTCGTTTGTTATCGTTTATTTGCTCTGCGACATTAGTCTCTCGCTCTCGCTTCCTCGTCTGCGCTCTTTGCCGCTCTCTGTCACTCTGCTCTCTCTCTCACTCTCCCACTCTCCTCACCTTTCTCTCTTTCTTTCTCTACTCGCTATTCGCTCACCGCGAACGAACGTCGCGTTCAGCTCGCGATGGCAAATACGGGACATCGGCCGGAATTCGCTCGTCGAAATAGTCGCGACGAAATCCGTGAACACATCCGAGTCAGCTCGGTTGCTCGTGTGTTACAACGAAGACGAAGACGAATGTGTTACAACGAACACACACGCGTGATCTCCGTTGATCCTTCATTCTCAGTACGAATCATGGCGTCTAATCCCAGTACCCTCGTCAGCTTTCTCGATCAATGTGTTCGACGAGTGAGTGTGGAGGACCCTGCAGTGTCATGACGCGCCTTTGAATCGGCGGATAGACGAGTGTCAGATCGACCTTGACATTCAGTTTGAAGGTTGACGTCGAATTGCGACCCGAAATCTTGGGAAGTCACACCAGGCAGTTTCGTTTGAGAGTTCTCATTGCGATAGAGTACGGTCCGACCGTGACATTGATTGACCTTGAACACTAGTGTCGGGGTCAACCTAGACTCGGAGACGTAGGCCATTCAAGGCTACGGCGTTCAGAGTTACTTTTGAGACCTCATTGACATGGCGTACAGTGCGATCGTGACATTGATTGACCTTGATTTCTAGTGTCGAGCTCATTTTAGTCTCAGAAACGTCCACCGTTCAGAAACGTCAACTGACATTGCGGAGTTCGATGAATTCGCTCTTCGCACACTTTGCACATTCGCGTCACACTCGATGTATCCGTAACCGACACCCGAGACAGTCGTCGATGAAAGGAAAAAGAGAAAGAACGAAGCAAAACGTAGATACCCAAAGACTGAAGGTGGACACTGTGCGTCTATTGGTGACGTGCAGATGTCGGCGGTACCATATATATATATAAACCTTCTCGGTAGTTAGCCTCTTACAAGAGTCGCCCAATTATATATTTGCCCCGTCTCTTTACCGTACGTTTAGAGTGCGTTACATTTTTATGGCTTCTGCAGTTTCTTTAACAGACGTTCGCCGTGACATTCTGCAACGGCAGGTGCCCGATCAACCTGGTGTTTGGTGTGTTGGAATCATTGGTGTGCCCGCGTACGCGATATACATATGTACATATATATATATGTGTGTGTGTGTGTGTTTGTGTGTGTCCCCTGCGTCGGATCCGTTCGAAGGTTCCCGCGCTTTTTCTTAGGAGCGACGGAGCGCGCTGACGTTGAAAGCGAAAGTTGATGTCAGAGTTGAAATTTTCTTCTCAAACCTTCTGACAGACTGTACGCCGAGTAGTCCTCGAATATTCTCGATTCTTGCTCTTTAACTGCCGCATAACGCGAATATACGTAAGCAAGTTCGATTCTACATAAACGTACGGTCGATCGATTCGAAACGTAATTATAATGGAATGGAGTCAACTATTCGTAAAATTTTCGAGAAAGCACGAATCTACTCCGAGCATCGATGGAGGTAAAGGTTGAAAATAGTCGAAAGCAAGGTTGAAAATAGCGTTAGCAGTCGATTTTGCCCGTTCGACGGAGGTCATTGAACCGGATGCAATCAAGAAGCTCTCATTGGTCACTCGTCAACGCGCGCGTCATTCGCCGAAGGCCGAAAGGGCGGGAACTTTTGAACCCGACAGTTTTGTGTAACGTGAAATTTACCGAACGCTGAATCCTGCCTACCTTTTCAACCCCCTACCCCCCCCCCCCCCCCCCTGCCCTCCCTTCGAACCTTTTATCCGCATTGATGTGCCGAAGGATTGCTGTCGTCTGTGTTGCCGGCCGTCCAGGCAGGGGTGTTCGATGTTTTTGCATTCGGATTTGAGCCGCGATTACGTGCAGCGCGAATTCAATCAGCGAGTTCAATTGCTGTCCGAAATTCGATTAGCGAAGTGCAGTTAGAGAGTTGGCCGGCTTTGAAATTCGCCGACTCGACGAAATTTAAACGTTCGCCGGCGCGCCGAACGTTTAGTCGGACAGAATGGCTCGGAATTTTCATAATTTGCTATTGACGAACAGTGAGTCGAATTGTAGAAGATTGGTGGATGGTAGATTGGACTTTCCGTTTAACTTGTTCCTGCTCAGTGAGGTAGATGTTGAGTGATAGGGAATGTATTATAGAACGATGCCTCTTCTCTTTCGAATTAGTCTATAGTTGATGACACGTGATGTCATTTAAATCAATAATTGGTTTGTATTCTGTTATTCTTAATTGGCTTTAGACTGTATTTTATGATTACGGATGTAAAAATGTATCTTTGATTTATGTGTATATTGCTGAAAGACTAAGAAATCTTGTTTTTGACGAATGATGTCAAATTAAATCGGTATGTAATTAAAAAATGTATTTTTACGTTGCATTAATATTACTGCAATGCTTTAAAGAGTTTTATTTTTCATAAATATTATTGTTCACCATTTTTTACGGGGTTATCTGAAATTATGTTTCTTCAATTTTTGCTTGTCGTGACAAAGTAGGACTTTTTTTGCAAATATATATAAACCAAGTACAAAAGTGAATCGATAAGATTTTTCTACGAACGATAATGAATTATAAACAAAAAAGACTATTTTTCCTTTCAAATTTAACGTTATTGGAAATGCATACTTAATACCAATCTAAACACATTTGAAAAAGCAAGAGCAACCTGTATCTGCTTCGAACTTTCACAAAACTAGGAATGGGCACGCTCTACATCATTGATAACTAAAATCAATAAGGTAAATGTACCAGTGTCCGCACACTTAAGACGCCGCTCAGATTGCGAATCAAATTTTTCACGTAAAGGTTCGTTTTTTTTCATATGAGACTCATACCAGCTTGTAGATCGTGAATTCTACTTTCTAAAACCCATGCAAAATCTATTAAAATACCGCCTAATCGATTATTTACATTACGAGAACGATCTGAAGCTCGGATGTACCAGTGTCCGCACGGCATTTTTGCGTCGTGCACTAGTGTTCGAACACGAGATGGCCCAGTGGCCGCACAAAGTCGTCGCGCCACACCAGCCGTCTCTGCTGTCTATTATTTGTATTTCCGTGTCTCGCTTATCTTATAGTTTCGTCTTTCGCTTATCTTACACACGTATTGATGGAAAGAATTTGATGGAATTGATGGAATGGAAAGGAAAGGGTCATATTATTTGTATGGAGTTTTTATTTAAGTCGAGTTTTATATATGAGGCATTCCATGCCAAATCGGACACTTTTGTACCTCACCCCCTTCGATTTTTTTCAAAATTTTTCATGTTTTTAAGGTTGATGAAAAACGCGTTCATGAATTTTTTCAGAATTTTTTGACGGTCCGTTTTGAAAATATGAATTTTCTTAAAATTTGGGCTTATTTTTTTCAAATGCTCATAACTTTGCGAAAAAAGCACCAATTTGATCGTTCTTTTTTTCAAAATTTAATTTTTTTCATAACCTTCAAATTTTTTACTTAGCACAAAAACAATGCGTAAAGTACTTTCCAATCTGTTTTTGAGATGATATTTTGTTCTTTCTATTGTTCACTGCCGAAAACACAAGGTACAATAGCTAAACGTTTAGTGCGCGACGACTGCGGCTACCGCTTGGCTTTGGCCCGTATCAGTCTCTGAACAACGTCTCAGCACTGGTACAATATATGATTTGCTTGCCCCAGTAATAGAACACGAATATTATATGGTCAAATAAAATTTTATGGAAATTTTAACTGCCGCATTAGAATCTGTACTTCTTCTCGAACAAAATGACCATAAATTCAGTTCGGAATTACGTAAAGGCTGAGCGATATTAATTAAAAATGCATTCATCATTCCCTAGCGTATCCGGCAAGGAATTCGATAATATTACCTCCGTAGCACGCAGCCTTACATAAACGAATAAAAATTAGTTATGCCCAGCGGATGATAGTACTCGAAATTTTTCTCATAAATCAATGAAATGCTAATGATCCTCCCAATTTTTTTTAATTTACAATCTTAATCATAGAAATCTTAATAGACGGCAATCTTGGCAGCAGTGTGCGACGACTGGGACATGTGCGGCCACTGGTACATTTACCTTAGTTAAATAAACAATGACGAACTGCGATCGGGTAAAACTGTCAACACATGAAATGAAAAATAACTTGCATAATATAATATATCATACAGTATACTGTATTGGATAAATATCAGAAATAATGTATCGTCACAGAAAATTGTTGATTTGTCGATTTTTGTACACGTATCGACGCACCGTGCCGACGACGATTTACTTTATTTTCCAGCCCGATATCATTGACGGTTAATGGTTTTGCAGAATATTTCCCCGATATTGCCTTCCAATAGAGCGGCCGATAAATTCCTTCATTGTTAACCGTGTACGTTTCTATCTGCTCAGCTCCTTTTTTTTTCGCTTTTAATGCACGTACGAGCGTTCTCGGATTTTATTTAGGTTACGATCGCTGCTACGAGAACGGGAGACTCATGATTTTGGAGAAGTAAAACATTCGGATCGAACTATTGTCACGAAACTGTTAGTCCCAAGCTTCGAAAGGCAACGAAATAAATTCTCGTCGGACAGAGAATATCGCAAAATCGTTCTCGCAGATTGAATAAACCGATAGACGCATATGATGTCACCAATCAATTTCCACAATAACTGACGTGAAGCAAAAAGTTTGTAATGACGTCGTAACGCTGAGAAAACTCGATAAACTGTCTTAAAGCGTCCGATTTCGGAGAGAACAAAGCGAATGTATCGCTTCACGATAATTCGAAACTCCAATTCGCTGTGTCCGAAAAAAATATGACAACGATTCTTCGACATCCAGATCAAGACATGGACCGTTTATTTTGAAAGTGGTGTAAGTCCATTCACAGCCAATAAATATATATTTATTATAGTCTAATTCACCTAAAACAAATATATATAATCAAACATAAATATTGATAAAGCAGTAGAAACAATGCCAGACTTCATATAATATGCCTAAATTGTTTAATTAACAGATATGCCTAACCCTTAATTTTCTCGAAACAAAAGAAAATGGACTTACACCACTTTGAAATTATAAACGGTCCACATAACTTCGCCCGCGAATCGACGACTATCGCTCAAGATAAATTCGTGACAAAAAAAATACTAGCATCGCCTGGAACTGGAAAACAGGCACCGCGAGCCCGAAAATCCGACTGAATCGAATCGAATCGAATCGGCGGACTGATCTCCGACAGTCGGACGACAGTCGTCAGATTTTCCGGCTCGTCGCGCCAGATTTATTGACTGAAGCGCTGAACTTGAACACCCCTTTCCCGGGGGCGTTCCTCTGTTAATTCCAGCCCCGACCCACGTTACCCCGATTACACCCGCTCGATGTAATCGCTTGCAGTACAACACCGCGTGTTCTACCCCCCCTCCTACTCCAATCCTTCCCTACCCCCAACTCTCCAACACACCGCTTCGTCTCGTATCCAAAACGTAAGATCCGCACACCTCCGAGTATACTGAATGTCTCTGTCCACGCCGACCTTGCAGAATGTGACTGTACGAGCTTCGAGTGACAGTCGTTTTTGCTGTTCATCCGACACACAATGCTTAATTGCTGCCGATGATGCGTCTTCGCTTGCCGTTCGAGAATTTGGGTCGGACGAGGGACGGGCGAGGGACGGGCGAGGGACGGGCGAGGGATGGGCGAGGGCTGCGATGAGGATAGAGGTCTGGGATCGAATGGGGGCAAGTGACAAGTTGCACTGCGCAAGATGGAGCCAAATTACGAGGGCCATTTCCGAGTCCTATATCGAATACTGTCTTGGCGATCGTTGGAGTTAATGGCCGGGGTGCGATGATCGGGGGTATGTGCCATTTTGGATTTGACGCCGGAGGAGGGTTGGGGGGGTCGAGTCTGGCTGTAGGGTGAAAAGTATTGGGATACGGATGTGAGGTTACAGGATTTGTATTTTCTGCTGTTTCGAGGATCGTTGGCTTCTATATGTTGTTACTGTACGATGAATCGTTATTGCGGGAGGGTTCCTTCATTTTTGGTTCCTAGTTGCTGCCAGTTGTGAGAATGGCCAGAGTATTAGATGCGACGGAGCACGAATGACTGCAGTTAAATATTATATTTTAAAGTTCATACTGTACATTGTTGGCTGTCGTTTCATGATAATGGATGTAACGCGGAGGGTGTCGGGAATTCGAATGCGACGTCGGTTGTTTAAAATTCGAATGGATAAGAGCTGTAACGCGAAGAGTATCGGGGCGTTAAATGTGCTAATTTGAAATTCATATCGAGCATTGCCGAGCGGCGTCCGGCGTTAATAGCCATAGTGCGAAAATATCGCGTAATTGGACGAGTCAGTTCGCATTTTCTATCGGGCATTAGCGTTCGTTGTCGGAATTAATGGGCTGTTGCCTGAAAATATCGAGCTATCGGACATGCAATTGAAAATGTAATGTCCGACGCTACTGTCTTAGCGATGGCTGTCAACGTCAACGATTGCGATGAGAAACGTCGGGCAATTGAATATGACGTTTGAGAATCGCATCGAATACTATCTTAGCGATCGTTGTCGGCGCTAATGGCCGCTGTTAATGCGCCATTTGAAATTCCGTATTGAAAGCTTTATCGCCCGATGGCTTTCGACAGTGATGTTCAGCGAATAAAAAGAGCGTGCCGCATGAATCATTCGAAACTCGGACGACGTGCGAAATTATTAACTTGTTAAGAGAAAATATCGTATCGAACGACATTTGCCTCTTCCATTCTCAAAATAGGAACCCAAAATTCAATTGCGCCTGAAATACAATAAAGAGAACTCTAACAGCAGAATACCAATAGGCTTTTGTCAGAAGACAGAGAACAGACTCGATCCTACTTCTTAACGAACGCAACGATTTGAAATTCTCGCATAAAAAGATGAGCCAGGCAGTATTCTACGCACGAGCGCCGATTCTTGGCTTCGGGACGAGAAAGTTGGTGAAAATCGGAGCGAGGACGCGCATCGGCAAGACTGTTTCGAGAATTTTCTGTCCCCCCCACCCCCGCCCCCCAGATGCGCCCCCGAAAGAAAAGAGAAACAGATAAAGAAAAAGCCAGATAACAAAAAAAGAGAAAAAATAGAAAAAATAGAGGAAAGACCCGCCCGCCGTATGCCAATTGTCACGGCGGAATACTTTAGGGCAGCGGATTGTCTCGGTTGCAGCATCCTAGGGATGTACCTGTTCGGGGGTAAGTTTTGCATGTGGGCGGACCGGAGTCGGCCCTGCACCTGTGCCGAGGTGGTCTCTCGGCACCCAATGTGTCGCTGTGATCGCAAACATTTCAACGACATCGTCTGGGCCCTTGTCACGGTCTTTCAGGTACCACTGTTCCTTCTCAAAAACCATTAAAGAAAAGAAATGAGGCCAACTTTCCTGGCGGGAATTGGGGGCGCGATGCGCCCCTTACGATCTGCTCGCGAACCTTCGCTCGGCCGCAGCTGTCAAGGTCACGGGGTCGTTCGCGCGCGCTCGCCAAGCGCCACTCGCCGGCGGGAAAAGTATTGTCCATCGGTCGTTCGGCCGGCGGAAGTGTTCCTCGGAGGGGTAGTTCTTGGCATCGAGGGGGTTGATTGATAAGGTTTTGGATGAGGGCGAGTGAAGGATCGGTTCTCGCGCCGGGATATTGTTTTTATTAATACGGGTGGCCATTTAGAACCGAGTCGGTATCGGGAAGTTGCCGACTTTGTTGCTTGGAGGGAGGAGCAGGTTTTTTCGACGAAAACGTTAAGCGGAGTTGGTTGGGAAGTTACTCTGGGGTAAATGTTGCACTTTCGGAAAGAGAAATCAAAGGGTTCAATGAGTATTTTGTGTTAGAATGCTTCGAACGTCCATGAAAAGTAAATATTCTTGATGCTTCCGCTTAATGCGATTCTAAGTTAATGAGAGCATACAAAGTATTATAGATTCGATTGAGAAGTTATAGATTTTCACTCAACACGAACTTCCGCATACGATATTGTTATTCTGGTACAGCCCAACGATACAAACGCAAAACAGTCGACTTTTTCAATAACATTCCAGCTGAAGAATAAATTTGTGTTACAACAAAATATTTGCCCGTTATTGTGATTTATTGCGGACGGTAAGTGAACGGAATACCAATTTTGACACTTGAACTTTGGGGTACAGTTTAAAGGATGGCGTGAACGGTGAATTTTGATGAGGGACGTAACGAGTGACCTTGACATCTCGGCGATAGACGGTCGGGACAATTTTCGTTGGTGCATCGCGCGACCTTCCTCGCTCCGCGAAGAATTCAATTTTGAGACCATTTTTTTTTTTTTCATACAATGAACGATCGATAAACTGCTCGCATGTGCACACGAGGGATGACATCTACTATTACAGAATAAATACATAGCCTAGGATCGCATCACATGCGTACATCTTGCACATTAATTCGTAACATCATATAGCATTATATTCCTTCCCATATAATGTTATATGCACATTAGAGTCGCATACACATCGACCAACGCCAGACCGAGAGTTGAAACATTCCAGCTGATGCGCAACAGTCAATTACTTTCTATCCCAATTTGTTTCTAAAGCTTAGATGAAGTACGAAAGATGATGTACGAAAAATTCGTCGATAATACGATGTGACGCGTTTGTTATGATTAGGTGACATTGGAATTGCTTAGGTGTGAAATTGGGTCGATATGTAGACACGCATAAATACATACATGAACGTGTCACGATGTATATTAAGGTGGTACACTCCGTTCTTCATCCTCCCTGCTATTTCGTACCAAGCTTTATCGTATCGAGCGACAAATCTCACGACGATCACCACTGCTACTACTACTACTACTACTACTACTAATACTACTACTACTACTACTAATACTACTACTACTACTACTACCACGCTTCTCACTCTGTACCTGTATAACGTTCACTCATTCGCCTTCGTTTCTCTTCCTCACTCTACTAGTGTCGTTTTTTCTTTGTGTTTGCGTTATCAAACGTTTGACGCTGCCGCCGCCGAACAGAAAAGATGCCCTCGCGAATTTCTCATTTTCTTTCGACGCGCCAGATGCCGGCATACTGTCGATTAAACTCCATTGTGGCGGTTCTTGAATATGGAAATTAGGCGATACTTTCTTCTTTATTGCGGAATACGTTGCGAATATGATGCAGAAAGTATATCGTCAATTGCGGACAGTGGTTTTCCAACCCTATCTCCATACAAGTTTATGAATCGAAGGTTACGTCACATTTCGGGTATAAACAATTTTCCGAGAGATTTCTGTGAGTCCGTAATTAGTAAATATGTGTTATTTGCTTTCATTATGACGAAGTGTACGTATGTAAAAGCGTAATAGGTGAAAAATATTTCGGGGAGACTTTGAGTAATTGCCGATAAACATTTGCGCAATTATCACCGTTTGTTGATACATTTTCACGGAACAAAGGGTGAAGCAAGTAATGCAATAAGCACGATTCGCCAGGTCGATTCTTCAATGTTTGCGGGCAGGTACAATATTGAAGGTTTAATAAACGGTATATTTGACATCTGGCACGGCACTGTTTTAATATTACATTCCTCATAAGCGCGAAACGTTACTGCACTTGGCAATTACCATCATCCGACACCGATGTACATTGAAAATGGAAACGCTGACATTTCTCAGGAGCTGCAAGTTACAAACAAAATGGCCAACCAGAAACAATGAGAGAAATTCGCGAGGAAAATTAGCGAGAGCATGTTACACAGGAAACGATACAGCATCGATTGGCAATTCGTTTTTTTACTGACAAGTCAAAAAGATTGGTACCTCATTTGATTTTTCTTTAACATCAATAGCTGTTATCTTTATTATTCGAGCCATATTAAATTCTCTCATTATCTTACGTGCAAAGGTAGGAGGAATTTATCATTACGATATGTCTACGTTAAGTTCTCTCTCTCTCTCTCTCTCTCTCTCTCTCTCTGTCTCTATCTCTGTCTCTCTTTCAAAATTTCTCTTCCTTATCTCGTAGATCTCAGTATTTCAGTGTTCTATGCGTCTATCTCATAAGAAATCGATTGTTCAGAGGCGCACCTCTCGCGAAGTGTCGGAAGACAATTGAAAAAGATCGGAAGTACTTAAATGAAAAGAAAACGTTTTGCTGATCGTTCGTTTCTTCGAGATTAATGAGTCGATCCTCTCTTGCCGTCGCGAATAATAGGTACGGGCGGTGAAAAAGTTCTTTCCCTATTCCTTTGTCTTTGACGTAGATCCTGACGCAGGAGGACTGGAACGTCGTCCTCTTCAACGGCATGCAGAAGACGTCTCATTGGGCGGCTCTCTACTTCGTCGCACTGATGACCTTCGGCAATTACGTTCTCTTCAATCTGCTCGTCGCCATTCTCGTCGAGGGCTTCTCGTCCGAGGTGAGAATTCGAATCGTTCGACGAGTGAACCGCCCGAGAGCGAAATTTCTCAAATCCTGCGCTTGCCAACAGAAATTCTTTTCAGCAACTTCACGACCTTGACTAACCTCTGCAAATGTTCCAGATTATGTCTTTCGGAGTATTGTGAAATGATTCCTTTCAGAGTTGTGGAACTGATCCTGCTTCCTTTAGGCGAAATAAGTTGTACCGGTATCGAATTAGGATAAACTGAATGCTGCGGATTGAAATTTTTGACTGCAGCGGCGATTTTTTTTAGCTTTCTCGGTGAAGCATCAATGAGGACTAGGTTTTTTAACGGATATACGTGTGAATCGATTGTACTCTTCGACGGAGATTGGCTGTCACGTCGTTAAAGGTACATAATATTTTGATTTTGACATGTACGTTGTTGTTGTTCAGAGAAACGAGAGAAGAGAACGAGAACAGAGAGAGATGGCGAGACTTGCTGCGAAAGAGGCAGGAATGGGAAGTGAAGAGGACTCGTCGAGAGTATCGAGATCACACTCGATTACGGACAGTGACACCTACACACAGGTACAATTGATTCTTTCCGACCAACAT
The DNA here is from genome assembly GCA_914767735.1 of Anoplius nigerrimus. Taxonomy (NCBI): domain Eukaryota; kingdom Metazoa; phylum Arthropoda; class Insecta; order Hymenoptera; family Pompilidae; genus Anoplius; species Anoplius nigerrimus. The sequence goes on from OU612090.1 coordinate 10,923,084, forward strand.
AATATTTAACCAATAATAGTATCGAACAAATACAAAGTTCCTATCACAACCTCGTAAGTGCCTGTCAACAAACATTTACTCCTCAAAGTAATAATTAAACAATCTTGAAAGGAGAAATCATAACATCGTTGCAGGTCGTTGACTTTATTTCTATCTAATACAGTTTCCAAATTAAATAATTCGAATGAACACATGAATGGACGTTCGCGCGATATCATTACGATACAGTCATTCACTGTACATTCTTCACTGTGCATCTATTACAATACAGCTCTAGTTTACATATCCACGAAAGATACAGAAACATCAATCACGTTTAATTGTATTAATCCATATTCATTCACTGCACATTCTTCGCTGTACGTCTATTACAATACTTCTCTAATCTGCATATCCACAAAAGATTCGGAAACATCAAGCGTATGTAATTTTATTAGAACATATTCACTCACTGCACATTCTTGGCGGTACGCGTATTACGATACTCCCCTAATTTACATATTCACAAAAGACATAGAAATGTCAAACACATTCACCCCCTTCCCCCCATCGTAATACCATCGCAGTACAGGAAGGCAGAGCGTCATACATTAAAGTACACACTCCGAAAGAGCTTGAGCCTCGAGCTCGGTCGCTGAAAACGACCTAACCGGAAGTCGATACACTCGAGGTCAGATCCCAGTCCGAAATCCGAGTTCCACCCATTCAAGACTCCCTGCAAACAAACCGTCGAGTAATCATCGTCCGCGTCGAGAGCGGAAGTCGAAGAGTGGCCGGAAGCGCGCGAAGGTACCGGCGTAGGTGAAACACCTGGCTGTGTCCGCAGGACCGGAAGAATTCCTGGCAGAGCGCCGAGGAGCTGAGGAAGTACAAGAACAACAGCAGCCGGGAGAAGCAGAACAGCGCCTGGAAGCAACAGATCGACGAGCCGAAGTGCAACATACAGAAGGAGAGCAAGATGATGGGAGCGGCCGGTCAGCCGCCGATAATCACGCACACTGCTGCGACGCCCCAGGATTCGCCAAATACCACCCTCGACGTCGGCTACAGGGATCTCAATTGCAGGGCCGTTTATCCGAGCGCGGCGCTCTCCATCGAATCGATCGACAGATCAGGCGTACGTATTATATCTCCCCAACATTCAACTTAATTATCTTTTCTATAGCGATTGTATGCGGGGTGATGGGGGTGGTAAGTCACTCCATCAATCATCCACCTCTGCCATCCGCATCCGCCCGCGTATATCCACACAACCCGAGCAATCCCGAAGCCCTCGACGACAAGCCTAATTCCGATTTGTGGAACCCTGCTTCCAGAGTCAATGCAGCATACCGTCCGGCCTGCTGAAGATTCCCGACAGCAGCGGCAAGTACTCCGCCAACAACGCTATCGCCAGCCAGCTTCCTCGTCGGATAAGTCTCGTCGCGGCCAGCAACCCCTCCGCCCGGGAGTCGGCCAGCTCCAGGTAACGACAAGTTTCCGTCAAGTCCGTCAAGGTCACGTCAGGAGTGTCACGTCGATCGTTTATAGTTCAGACGTTGTTTCTCGGTCCGTTCTCTCTCTCTCTCTCTCTCTCTCTCTCTCTTTCTCTCTCTCTACTCTCTACTCTGTCTACTCTCTCTTTCTCTCTCTCTCTGTCTCTCACGCCATCCTCAGTTCACTTTACTCCTAATTTTTGCACCCTCTCGCTTTAATTTTTTCCTCGCACGACGTCGATCGCCGCAGTCCGCCCAGGATACGGAGAGGATATTCGTGGCGGCTGTCGCGGCCTTCGCTAAGGAGGAAACGCTGGTCGCAATGCGAGGAGGAGCAGGCAGGTCGGGCGATCGTTCTGAACAACGGTCGAAGTACGCTCGTTTCCTCCAACTCCACGTAAGTTCTACCGGCACGCAACAAAGCGAGCGTCGGGATGGTCGTTGCTACATCTTCGATTATCCGTCAATCACGCGCGTCCCAAAGAGTACGCCGACTGTCTCTTTCTCAACGTCGCCTTTGCCGTCGCCTTTGCCGTCGCCTTTGCCGTCGCCTTTGCCGGTGACAGTTCGCGTACCAAGGATCCGGGTTCTGTTGAGAGAAACTGAGCGGAACGTTGGACAGCCTGGATTTCGAATGTACGGAGCTTGAGCCGTTATAAGAGATTTTTCATGTTAATAGGTTCTGGAAGTTTTGTTGAGGGGGCAGTACAAGTAAACCTTTCAAGAAATCGATTTTTTTTTGCGCAAGATGATAGCATAACGTCTTGAGAATATGTCAGCAAATTTTGCAAAACTTAATTCAAAGTATTTCTCATGTTGTAACTTAAAATCGTGACCCTTCGATAGTGTGCGTTCGGGCGCCAGAAGAAGTACTGTTGAGCGGTCGACTTTGTCTCCCAGTCCACATTCCCAAATATTTCCAATCCGCAGAAACACTTTATAGTCTTTAATCATTCTATATGGACTATATACATACTATATGTGGACTATATGGTCCAGGAATAGTTGACTAGCCGAAAATTGCTGTACCTACGTAACCAATTATTCACAGTGTCCGCATCGAAAACTTTAAACCGCTTTTTCTCCACTTTCTATTATTGGCGTTTCTTCCAAATTCTGGAGAGATCCGAACAATTCAAGGTTCATTCTCTTCAGCATGAAATTCTCTTCTATGTGAACCTCCAATTTGGTAAAAAAAAATCGTTTTCACCATTTTTCACAGCAGGTTGAAGCCAAGATTTTATTCCAGGAAACTCACAGCTTTCGTTTAAAACTGCATAACATTTTTATTTCACATTTTCTTCCGCGTTTTTGAGGCTCACATAGAAGAGGAACCTACAATATTAACAAATCGCTTTGGATTTTTGATTTGAGACAAAAATTATGAGCTGCATCCTGTGAGAATTATATTTGATACATTCGAATCTTCCGTTTGACACAGGACATAAACGCTTAGAGAATATTTATATCCATTCCGAAGCAGAGTGTTTACAAGCAATTTGCATGTAAAACAAGCGTTCGCCTACATATTCCGCTCCACATGACTTATTCAAACGCCACAGGGCTGCACAAGTGCCAGGAATATATCTTAGTTACCCCTAGCGAAGTTGGAATTTTTCTCGAAATACTTATCCGAGGTCCATACATCTCTGCGTTCAAAGTTTGCCAATGCTTCGATGTCGATGTCGATGTAACAGCGTTTCGCACACTTTTTCTCGGCAGGATGCGATCAATTTCATTTCATGCCATTCTCCTCTCGAATCTGTTTTTCCTGATCTTACGTGCTCACACATCAGTAAATTTCAGTTCCGTTATTACATGCTTTCTCTGACATCTCAGCGTTAACTACCCCGTGACCGAGGTCGGAGATTCTTTGAAAACTGTGAGAGATTTCGATTGTCTTTGTAGCTTCAATGGCGGATATTTGCATGGCTCGATAAGAAACGACACTCAACGAGACGCACCTAACAATCGCACCACTGTCCTGACGAGCAATAATCGGAGTCTCAGCCCCAACAACTCGATCGAAAGCCGTGGTTCTTCTATGAGACGTTATACTGCCACGCCTAATCAGGTAAGCGACGTTTATCAATATTTAAAATGTAATCACAATTTGCGTTCCTGGTATATACCTGGTAAAAAAAAAAGAAAAGAACAAAAAATGTTGGGTCTACCTATCTGAGCCAAGCGTACGTCCGCATTCCACTCTGAACAGATGCGCTGGATCGGTGACCTCTCCCGCCGGAACTCTCTTCGGGGTTACGAGGGCGTGCAAGTTTCCGGGCAGAAGAGCCTGCCGTTGGATGAGATGTCGGGGCCGTGCTCGGCCCCGCGTACCATCAACAACCTCTCGATCGAGACCGGACCACTGCCAAGGATCAAGCGACTTCCGGAACAGGAGGATGAGCACTCCCGAGCCGGCGAGCAGACCCCGCCATCGAACGGGCAAGGAAGCGTCAGCAGCGTCGAGAGGATCAAGAAGATATTCATGTTCTTCGAGCCGAAGGGCTGTCTCAAGGAGCGCGACGATTATTCCCTCTACCTCTTCCCGCCGAACAACAGGCACGCTTCTTTCTTCCTACCCTATTAGCATCGAGTCAAACGACCCTCGTCAAACGACGCTCATCAAACGATCGATTCGGCGAGTCAAAGGAGTTCAATATCAAACCCGATGCTCGAAACGATGATTAGCATAGCTTTCTTCGCATCGCATTGCGACTCCTGTTCTTTCCGCTCTCTGACGAATCTTGTTTGCGTTTGATAGTCCTAACTTTGATTTGTACGTAATTGGAAATGAAAGAGATGTAAGAGCAGTGCTTTGGTAAAAAGGAAAGTGGAGGTTGTTACCGTAGAGTTTGTATGTTTTTGGGGGAAAGGGGGTGGAATTTTTGTATCTATTTGCGTGGAAGATTTCAATGTTTGATCGCTACTTCAATTGCTCAGGACTGTACCTTCTGGTTTGGGTAGCTTTGCGGTTCCTGTTCTTTTTCTCTTTTTCGATCTCGTGCGGATTAACTGTTCCGAGTAGAGTGAAAGAGTACACAAGAGTCGCAGTTGATTCGCATAGGTATAAAAGTGGCAGGTCATTTCTCATTGTGGACTTTGTACGCGTGTTTTCTTATTCTCACGTGAGAAATGTTTCTCGAACAAATAGTTTTTTTGTAGAGAGACTTGTGAGAGTACTGGCACCGGATTTTAAGAATAAAATGGTAATTTTTGGGTCACCTCAGGTTTCGCATACTGTGCCGATGGTTCGTCGACCAAAAATGGTTTGACAACGTTGTTCTGCTCTTCATCGGATTGAACTGTATCACTCTGGCAATGGAACGTCCGAATATACCACCGGACAGTCGCGAGAGAATCTTTTTATCTACCGCGAATTATATTTTTACCGGAGTGTTCGCGATCGAGATGTTTGTCAAGGTAAGATAAAGTTTGAAATCAAATTGTGTGTACAATTTTTGTGTCTTTGTGCGTTCGGTCAATCCCGACTTCTCGATCTTCGTTGTTTGCAGGTAGTAGCGTCCGGAATGCTTTATGGTTCTGACGCATATTTCACTTCCGGTTGGAACATCATGGACGGGTCCCTCGTCATCATTTCCATAATTGATTTGTCAATGTCACTCCTGTCAGCCAGTAGTCCAAGAATATTTGGTATACTTAGGGTGAGTGATGAGTTCCCATCAAACATAAACATGCATCAATAAATATTCTATAATTATTCCTTCTTAATATTATTATTATATACGTCAACATGACATTTTAGCCAAATCGATATGCTCATCTACGTCTTCAACTACTCTCTTCAGGTATTCCGACTTCTAAGATCATTGCGACCGTTGCGAGTGATCAATCGAGCTCCCGGTCTGAAGCTGGTCGTTCAAACTTTGTTATCATCGCTGAGGCCGATCGGGAACATCGTTCTGATCTGCTGCACGTTCTTCGTCATCTTCGGCATCCTCGGCGTGCAACTCTTTAAGGGCGCATTCTATTACTGCGAGGGACCGGACGTGAAGAATGTACGAAACAAGACGGACTGTCTGTTGGACAAGAGAAACGTGTGGCTCAACAGAAAGTACAATTTCGATGACCTTGGGAAAGCATTGATGTCTCTTTTTGTGCTATCTTCCCGGGACGGATGGGTCAATATCATGTATACCGGCCTGGATGCCGTGGGAGTTGATCAACAAGTGGGTCTAATTTTTACTGCCTATTTGAGAATGACCTTCAGTTGCCGGGAAACGCACGTATAAAGCTTATGTGACAAAAATAATTTGCTACGAATAGTCAATGCCTAATATGTCGGTATTTATGAGTGATCTAAGTAAGGAATTTGGAGAACTTGAAATAGTTGCCTATTTTGGCCTAGAGGATCGAAATAGTTTGTCATAACTTGAACTTAGACGTCTTTTATCATAAGTGAGCCCTGTACATTTTTATTTAGGGACACTTAATTTAGTTTTGAGCTTTACATTTGTGCAATATATTGTTCGGCTAGATGGAATAAGAAATCTATTACTGTGGAAATGGTGTGTAGATTACAAGGTCACACGCTAAACTGTGTCGTGATATCTGAATTTAATCAGTATTTGTTACAAAAATTTAATTCATTTTTTTGCTATCGCAATACAGCCTATAGAAAATTACTCGGAATGGCGGTTACTGTACTTCATTGCCTTCATACTGCTCGTGGGATTCTTTGTGCTCAACATGTTCGTCGGTGTCGTCGTGGAGAACTTCCACAGATGTCGCGAAGAACAAGAAAAGGAGGAACGGGTACGAAGAGCAGCGAAACGTGCTTTACAAATGGAAAAGAAGCGGAGAAGTAAGTAACAAACCTAATTGTAAGATGGAATCGCATCAGACTCCTCGATATCGTCAATCTGAAACTGCACTGTTTTTTATTATCATAAAGAATTGAAAGATTCATGATAGGTATTTAGTGAAACTCATGTCTTTTCGAGCAGAACGTTATATAAACTGACATACATGACTAAACATAACTATTCTTTTATTCACAAGGCAGGAACGCTTAGAAATCAGACATATGTTAGTAATAATGCTGTAGTAGTAATGTTGAATTAGTCATTTACAAATTATAAAATCATACAATTGATCATTTGAATTCTTCAGATTTGACAAAGTTGTCAAGCATAATAAATAATCCATCGATTATATTCATAAACATTAGGTATTCAAGGATGAAACTTGTAGGAAAGAAGGCAAATTTGGTTGATAACTTACTTTCATCCTTGACGAGCTATTATCAGAGGTGTATATTTTTTTTTAAATGTACAGTATATACCTAAATGAATGAACTTTTCAGAAATGCACGAGCCACCGTATTATACGAATTACTCGAAATCGCGTCTATTCGTTCACAACGTCGTGACGTCGAAATATTTTGACCTCGCGATCGCGGCAGTGATCGGATTGAACGTCGTAACAATGGCAATGGAGTTTTACATGATGCCAAAGGCACTCACGTACGCGCTCAAGATATTCAACTACTTCTTCACTGCTGTCTTCATTTTGGAATCGTTCATGAAACTTCTCGCGCTCGGCTTACATTTGTACCTGAAAGACAAGTAAGCAGAAATATAGTTACTTTCTGCCAGCGTATAGCCTTTCGAAACTATATATTCTCATTATTATGCAGAATTATACAAACAATTTGTATTGTTTCGTGTAGATGGAATCAACTAGATGTCGGAATTGTGATCCTTTCCGTTGTTGGAATTGTTTTGGAAGAGGTCGAGTCGAAAATCATACCTATTAATCCGACAATCATTCGAGTTATGAGGGTTCTGCGAATAGCCAGAGGTAATATTCTAATTAATTTACTACGGTGTCATTATGAATCAGAATTTTACATTTTAGGCGTACTACGCGTGTAAGTGAGTGTAATAAGTAGCTGTACGTTGTATTGATTACTAAATGTAATGACACGATTGTGCATGAAATTACAACTTAACAAAACATATAATTGTAAACGGATTGATATTTTGACCATAAGGATTTTTGTTTTAATGAATTTACTGTTAAATGAACAGAAGATGTATGCGTACGGTATCAATTTTTGAATATGGCCATTCATTGTTTCTAGTACTGAAACTTTTAAAAATGGCAAAGGGTATACGCGCCCTCCTGGACACTGTTATGCAAGCATTACCGCAAGTTGGAAATCTGGGACTACTCTTCTTCCTATTGTTCTTCATATTTGCGGCTTTGGGAGTTGAACTCTTCGGTCGATTAGGTAATGAACTCTCCAATGTAATATATGGATACAGAATATCTATTACAGTAAGCAGTAATTGCCGACAATCGTCTATTTTCTCATTGCCAGCAGATACTATCTTTGTACCATTATGTTAATATATTGTATAATACGTAGTAGTGTTTACAGCATGCCATATATAACGTTGATATAAAAACAGTCTGCATGTGTATATTATTATGATAACATGTTAATATAATACACACTACTACATGCAGATTAGTTTGGCAAGATTATAGACAATTATCGGTATTAATATACTTATATATAAACATATTTATATATGGCATGCTATATTTTACTTTACAATCTCAACTACAATGATTTATTTTGGACCATCATTACTGTCACGTTACTTTTCCAGAATGTAACGACGAGATGCCTTGTCAAGGACTCGGCGAGCACGCACACTTTAGCAATTTTGGTATGGCTTTTCTAACGCTTTTTCGGGTAGCGACCGGTGATAATTGGAACGGCATCATGAAGGACACCTTGAGAGATGATTGCGACGAGGCTGCGGATTGCGTGAAAAATTGTTGCGTCAGTACAATCATTGCGCCGATCTTCTTCGTTATTTTCGTCCTAATGGCGCAATTCGTCCTCGTCAATGTCGTTGTTGCTGTACTTATGAAGCATTTGGAGGAAAGCCATAAGCAGGTAGGTTGGAAATTGATTCTAAACTTCTTCGATGAGATTACATTGTGTCATTATTTGGCCATGTATGCATGATATGCAATATATATATTTCAGGCAATATCTCTTTTTGTTTTTAATTAAATTAGAGACCCTGGTCACTTGTAGCAAGAATAGATTACTTAGTATCGTCAGGCATAGAAATATAATTTTATGTATCCATACAAAAGATAGAAACAGAGGAGCCGACTAAGTAATAATAACTTTCGAATAATTATATTGATTAGTTAGCATATTTTAACTTAATAGTGTAATATGCATTTTATAGAATCATTCGCTGATTGAATCCTTTATATCCCATACATTCTTATGTATTTGACACACGATGTTAATTTCAGATGGAAGATGAGCTGGATATGGAGACTCAACTTGAGAGAGAATTAGCCGCTGAACAAGAGGAGTTACTGGAAGTCGAGGAGGAAGAGGAGGAAGCACAAAGGGCTGCCGAGGAAGACGATGAAGGCGACGATGAGGACAGAGAGCGCGAATCGATCATCGAAACGAACGAAAAGATTCCTGCCGCGCGACCAGGCCTCTCCAAAGTTCGCTCCTTGCCGGCGAACTTTATTTATAATCCACCGCGGGAGAAAAATGTCGATGGTAAGATACTTAATTCCGGTTAAAGCAAGAATTCTTACATCTTTTTGTAAAATTCACTTAACGGCATAAATCTTAATTAAAACGAAACAAGTTGAACTGGTGTCAACAATTGATGATTTAAATAAACCTATTACGTTCCAGAGGCTTGCTAAAAATCAGAATCAAAGCGCATTTTTTATTTAATTTTTAGTAGTCTTATTATTTTTATTATATATATTTTATTGTGTATAAATAAATGGAAGCTCACTGAAAAAAAAGCAACTTCTGACATCATAGTTTGGTTTCTATTGATGCTATCTATGAGTGACCAATTTATGATGAGATTGTTTTGTAGGCAGCCTGGGAGGTGTTATTAAGGAGATTCTGTGTTACAGACGTGTCCGTTTCCGTGTCACTAGACGAGACGCGTCGCCATTCGTGCTATCGTTCGAGTTCGAGGCCGTCCAAGTTCAAAACGAAACGCCGGCAGACCTTCCATTCCGGCCATCATCAGCGAAGATCGTTGCTGCCGATGCATTTCGAAGTTGCCGAGGTGTTCGAGAAACCCGTGAGCAATTTGAGTGTGCCGCGGATAATACCTTACCGCGGTTATGGAATCGGCACACGTGACGTCACTCACGCGCAGCGTCAAAGGTTGCAGGTAAATGAATGATTCTCTTACGAGTCAATGGCAAACAGCCATTGCGGTACAAGTAACACTGACACATTTATCTAAAGGGTATCCCAAAAACTGTGTATTTATATTTGTTTATTATTTTAAAATTGAAAGTATATTTCAGTACATTATTCGGAATCGTACACTTAGTACAAAATTCATAACTCTGAAAAGAGAACTTAACTTGAACGCGTGCCAAACATATTTAACACGGAACACAGTCGACTGACACAGATCCACGAGACATCGTCCCAAAAGGGGTCGGGCAAGAACCACACGCCACACCGCCTAATTCAGCCTAATCTGTCCCACCTTAGGCGACCAGCGACGTGCCGGAGCACAAGTCTCTCCTGAGCGCGAGCAGGGCAACGAGTTCATCACCGACGACTCCAGCCAGCTCCAGCAGCGCCCTGAGCGTCCCATCCAAGTTCATCACCGATCGGTACCTGACGCCGAGCGCCGGCGAGGTCTACCCGTCCAAAGCGAGTCTGAGTCGACGCGCGTCCGGCGAGTCGCAGTCCGAGCTCAAGGTCGGGAAGCTCGCCAGCCTGTCGCCGGACGACGCCAGGAGCCGTCAGGACGCTAAGGACGTCAAGGACGAGCGACGGCCGCCGACGGCCCTCACCGACGACCTTGACCTTGACGTGCAGTCGGTCATCAACGAGAGGAGGCCGTCCAAGCTGAAGAACGGCTGCCCGAGCACGTCCGGCTCCGAGCAGTACAGCGGCATCCTGAGGAGCGAGACTTCCTACGGACACATCTACGCCAGCGACGAGATGCAGGACGAGACCTGTGCTTCGGCAAGCGAGAGTGGCAACGGCAGTGGGGAAAGTAGGGCCAGTAGGGCCAGTAGGGCCAGTAGGGCCAGTATAGCCAGTAGGGCTAGTAGAGGGAGCAGGGACAGTGATCAGCAGATCGAAGGACAGGTGCACGGCGCATGCGTGCCGATCGGCTCCGACGTCAGAATCTACGTCGACGACACTGACTCGGCCAGCAGCAACGGGACCGGATACAGAAAGATCTCGAGGGACGAGGACGAGGACGAGTCTAGCAGTACTTCCGGGACGATGAAAGATGTTGAAGTGGAGGTGGCCTCCAGGAGAGGGGAGGAGGACAGGGAGAGGACGCCTACTGGCGCTGAGCCGTCTTAATCGGATGACCTTGAGCCGTGCCCGACGCTGGTTCCGATCGGTCGGCGGAGGGGGTGAATCGGATTCATGGTTTTGGGACTGGAACGCGATGGGTGCAGCGCGGGGACCGAGATCGAGTAATAGTCTATACGAGGTCTAGTCGAACAATATTTTTCTGTGTCCAGATAGAGAGGTTCATCAAGATGGTACAATGAAACCGCGAAGACGTAATCCGTGTATATTTTCGACCGTCGATGAACATAACCTAAATATGCTTATTGCGCCGTGGCACGAAGTTAGCGAGCTCCGCGATCGTGTCCCGTCGATATCTGCCCCCAGTAAGTAGCGATGGGCGCAAACGAACAAGAAGCTCGAACGTGAGCACCCAAAGCGGTGCGGAACTGGACGCCCAGCCGGAAAGTGGCCAGCATCTTCTCGAGCCGAAGAGTGGTCAGGTAGAGCTTGACCGATGTGCGATCAGTGTAGCGTCTCGAGTCCCGAGGGAGCCCTACCCCTGAAGAGACTCGACTCGACCTACGTCGGGCATCAAGAAAGACTGTAGTGCATGACAATATAGTCGTTATATTCTAGTTCCCTCGTGCGGCCAGATCGCCGACCGGGACCCCACCATCTTACCGGAAGTCGCCCAAGCGCAATTCGAATCTCGAAACCGCACGGCACGACCTTTAGCCAATCTCCCGGCTGTCGATCGTGAACGAAGTCGGACGCTCGTCGCCCGACCAAAACGAGATCGGGAACGATCCGGACGGTAACCGGATGGCGTCCACGAGCATGGAAGGTGAAAAGAATGAAAACGTTACAAAAAAAAGAGAGAGAGAGAGAGAAACGAATCGGTGTTCAGAAGTTTGAACGCCCCGCCTCGCGTCACGAACTCGAGGCAGAGAGCGATGTGGTGGGATTAAGTAAAAAATAAAGCAAACATAATTGAAGATGCGACCCGTACGGAAGCGTGCGGGCGCAGCTTAAAACCTATGACAATCTCTTATTGCCAGCGTTGGGGACGTGCGCAAAGGACAACAATTTTTTGCCGTCCGTCCCGATGCGTCATGGAAGTCGATTAGTAGGAATTGGTAGAACGATGAAGCAAGTAAGGAATATAAAAGAAACAACCCAAAAAAAAAATGCAGATAAAATTATAAAAAATAAAGGAAACCACGGCGTAGAGCCGCGGTCGATACCTAGGGATAATAATGATAATGAACAAAAAAGAAAAAAAAGAGCAACTCCGTAGAGAATCGTATTAGGTAGAGTGATCTTTGTCGAGTCTATACGCGACAATTGCAATTAATCGGACCACACTTTTTCTCGCCTTTCCTTTTCCTGTCCCCACCACCTCCTAACCGTACCCCAAACTCTATCCCCGTGACCTTGAGCCTTATATCCCTCCCCTAGCCTTGACTCGTCGGATGTCGCGCGCGCACACACATTACACACAGCTGCGAGGGTCTCGAGCGCGGAGTTCGGTCAGCCAGGTTGGCGAATCCGAACGTTCTTTGCCAATTTACGCTCATTCGGAGTGCCAAAGGAGTTTGCGTTGGGTCGAGGAAGAGAGGTGGGCGAGAACCCGAGAAGAGAGGTGGGTTCGGCCAACGGAGCCTTCCCTCTTCTGGCCCTGCTCGATCTTTCCTCAATTCGGGTCGTCAGCGCAGGACGAACGTAACCGCTCGCTGACTGCTTAGACTTTAAGAACGCCTTATACACTGTCCGTTCTACTTGGGGTGTCCGGAAACGTTTGTGCCGATTTATTGGTAGGTGACGTAAGCACGGGTCTTAATATATTAGAACGACTGATACCAAATTAGATGCATACATACACAAAAGTAATATATAATATAATTCTTAACGACCGTTATGAATCATTTCAGTAAATGGTGTATCTTCGGCAACGTATCGGTCAAATAAATGAGTTTGGTTTTTCATTATTTAACTGGTACGTTTCGATTATGAAGTAGGGAGTTCATATATCCGTTGAACGCAATAAGGTCCCTGTGTTGATTATCTATTAAGACATTCGTTCACTTGCAGACATAAAATTTCTATCCCTCAGGAGGATCCAGAGGTCGGATAGAAAAAATCTGATTACGATACGTTCATTTTTGTCAGTTTTATACGTCTTTTGGTATGGAAGAAAACAATGTGCATTTTAGGTATTAATGTTTTTTTTGTCGGAAAGGCAAAAGTGCCATACTAGCAGCAAACAAGGTATGCACCGTTTATGGCGAAGGTGCTATAGTTGAAATAATTGTGCGGAAGTGATTTGTTAAGGTCCAAGCTGGTGATTCTAACCTTGAACAACGAGAACGCCCGGGTAAACTCTCCGCCACAGATGAAATTCAGATTAAAACAGTGATCGAGAATAACCCACGCTATACGACACGTAAATTAGCGGAAATGGTAAACATGTCAAAATTCACCATCCACGAGTCGTCAAAAACGTCGAAAAATAGCAGATCAGAAGAGCGTCGCGTTTCATCAGGACAATGCGCGACCTTGTGTGTCTTTGATAACTCGACAAAAGTTGTTGGAGCTCGGTTGGGATGTTCTATCCCATCGACCATATTCGCCGGACCTCGCGCACTCTGTTCTCCACCTATTTGCATTATTATAAAATTCTCTTAACGGAAAAAACTTCACCTTTTTTGGTCGACATAAGAAATCAGTTGGAAAAGTTTTTCACGGAACAAAACATAAGACATTCTGGAAGGGCGAAATTTTCAAATTGCCTGAAAGATGAGAAAAGGTCGTCGAACAGAATGGCACCTGTACAATTTATGAAGTGTATGCTAAAATTTCAATCTGCTGCGTTTAAGTGTTCCTTTAAAATTGGCACGAACCTTCCGAACAACCCAGTACTTGTTTCTGACGCGCTCGCGCCAGTCGAGACAAAATTTTCTCTCCCGCGGGGCGATCGGCGGACTACTTTCATAGGCTGAATATTTTATAAACAAAGGACGTTTCGGATGCGGAAGGTCGCACTGGCGAGGACTGTCTGTAGCTAATTCTAAATAGCGTATTTCTATAGTTGGTGTTTATAGGGTGGCGTTGGCGTGTGGCCTCTTTTCATTTGGGGATGGCTTCTTCTTCGTCGCGACGCTCGACCGACGTCGGGTCGAGTGCGTCGAGGCCAGGACTCACGATGGACGTGTGTGGATTTCTGCAAACGACAAATCTCTTGGCGGGGAACCTTATATGTGTTCGTTCGCCAAATTGTACGCGCGACGATGCAATCATTTTTCGAAATCGTTCGCGTTCCAGCGCTTACGGCGTGTAGCGATCGACACTTTATGCTTGTCGTTAGGTGTACTGTCACTTTCCGGGTCATACGGAGCTTTCCTGTGCTCCAATTCTTTTCGATTACTTGACGCTCGCTAATGTACCAGTGTCTTCACGGTACTGTATTGTGCAATCATCGTTACTGATCGTTTCGAAATTCTTTTCTTTAGAGTTCTCATATCCATGCGCAAGTAACGTCGTACGAAAATGACAGTGAATTGATAATTTACTAACTCGAAAGATTATCTTTTAAATGAGGTGAAAAGCTTTCGTGCGCTCGACTTAATTTTCAATGACCTTCCGTTTGCAAAAATACTGTCCCGTGTTATATAGTCATTGCTTCCGATTACATACTACGGAATAATTTTCTTTAGAGTTCTTATATCGATGCCGAATAAGGTCGCGCAAAAATGACAGTGAATTGACAATTAATGTTTGTGGGAGGAAATAACTTGATCGGAGGATTATTTTTGAAAATTATGTAAAAAGCTCTGATGTGACCGGCTTAATTTTCAATGACCTTCCGCTTGCAAAAATGTTGCCCTGTGTTATACAGTCATTGTTTCCAACCCCTGTGAAATCATTTTCTTCACAGTTCTCACTACAATGCGGGATGGAGCTAGTCGAAAAATGACAATTAACAATTATGATAATTCGACAATTAACTTGCGCGGAGGAATATTTTTGAAAATTAAGCGAGCCACCGTGATTGTCTGTCAATAATGAACCGCGGAGTCATCGTATGCTTCTTTATATCACGTAGACCGCGTAACGGAGAGGGAGAATATTTCTATGGCGATCGATAATCGTAGTTCGAGGTTGAAAGCCGCGAAATCACTTGGCCCATTCTAACGAATCGACGACGTACGGAAGTGCTGAACAGGGTTGCCCGAATTCTGACGAGCGCAAAATGAGTGCGAGCATATTCCCCTTCGTTCAATCGTTCTCTCCATTACTTTTCCTCCCCGCGTATTAGAACATTCTTCTCGTTAACATCTGTGATATACTTTAATCGTAGTATATTTCCTAAACGACAGAACCATTCTCAGCAAACGTAAAAGAACAAAAAAAGAAAAAATTACGCAACGCAGCAGAAACTTATCGCAAGTTGAGATTAGAGAGACAACAGCAACAACAAAAACAAAACATTAGATCGTGTGTTGACTTTTTAATAAAAGGGACGGAGAGCGAGAGATGAGAGAGGAAGAGAGTGAATGAGAGAGTGTGAGATAGAGAAAAAGGAAGAGAGAGAGAGAGAGAGAGAGAGAGAGAGAAAATGAAAAGATGCGAGAAAAGATGTGGACAAAGCTTGGGGAAACCTTAGCGAAGTCGGCTAATTATTGGAATTAAAATGGGCGATACTAATCAACCGTGGGGAAGGATTTAAAAAGAAAACATAATAGGAAGTTCTACTGTACATACATACACTTATGGATATTCTATACTCTACACTTGGTGTGGTTTATTTTGATACTACCGCATGCGGTAATATTTAATGATTGTCGAAGATAAATCTGAACAAAGATTTAAAAAAAAAAATAAATAAATAATGCGAGTAATAAGGGGAGATACAAAGCAGATTAAATAAATGAAACAGTTCTATGCCTTTTACCGAGAAACGTTGACGAACCTTCGTGCGGTGGTGGTGCCGCGTCGTGAACAAAGTCAAATTCAAGATGGCGGATCGACACATCCTCTTCGCATTTTAGTCGAGGGTACACACACATAGGCCGTTCGTTGCGGGGAAACATTACACGTAAGAGCCAAATGATATCGTTGCCTTCGGCAAAAAGTGAATAGTCAGAGTACGTAGTAGTCACTACGTAGTGTTATTGACTATTGATAGGTGAACAAAAAAAAAAAAGATGTATGTAAAAAAAACAAAAAACACCAGACGACACCGTTCGCAGTGCCCGACAGAACATTGCCATCTGTGACGGATGTAAAACGAAGCAGGCGGGACGGGACTGGAGTGGGAGAGAGAGAGAGAGAGAGAGAGAGAGAGAGAGAGAGAGAGAGAGAGAAAGAGCAGCATGAAAATTCTTCAACATTCTAAAGTGCGTTTGATAATCAAATTGCCGAGAGTAAGTCGTTTCCTTTCCGATCAGCGATTTAGAAAAATAGCTGTTAAGGGTCTCACGGTTTTTCTGCGTTCGCCTCCGACAGGCTTCTCGTCGAACGCGCGCCGTTGCGTCTGAAACATTTAATCTGTGATTACTGCGGACCGATCGGCAGAGACGCTTCGAGCGCGAACTTTGCCCTCGTTCGCAGGCGTTTGTCCTAAGTCGCCAGTCTCGAAGGCCAGTCTCGAACGCGCAGCTGGCATTCAAGCTGTAAACACTCTACGCAGGTTCGCAGGTGTCGCGCTCGAGGGGCGCTCGAGGAGCGCGCGATCGGTCCGACGCTAAGCTTCGAATCATCACTCTTCTATCGACATCTGAATTACGAGCTAGAGAGCGGCACCTTTCGATCGCATTCCGGATAAATCATGATTCTCTGTCAGGCACTTCCTGCGGGACGCGTAGTAAGAGTCATTGCGTATGCGCGCGCGCGCGCCATCCGGATGACGCGGATGACGCGGATGGCGCGTACGCGCGTCTCTGGCACCACGACCGAGTCTCGATAGCTCGATAGCGTTAGACGACTGACCTCCGAATTATAGTTAACTTGTAGCGGCGCGAGAATTATTCCGTGCGCGATTCGCCGATCAGCTGTGCACACGTATCGTTAGTTGATATGGCTAATTGATGAAGCGATGCCTGGAGATGATATGACGACGTTCTACCGTACATACGCACCGCAGCGGCGGACAAGCGCGATCCGCGCGCAAAGTTGACGATAACGATGATACGTAGCCGACGATGTAGGTATATGTATATGATTGCGTGACACACGTGACAGCAATATTGCGCGAACGGCGCGAGAGCATCGGCGGGGATCGATTAGGTCTGAGCTCGACGATCGTGTGGAGAGATATGAAGTTAAATTCTTACTTGAACGCCTTCGGAAGAACTTGTCATCTATGTATATGTTTCATTTCCGTTTCCGCGAATGAGGGTCTTACTGTCGAATCTTGCATGCAGCGTTAGTGTTTCCAATTCCTGAATTTCTCCCGCCAATCGCTTGCGTGTTATATCCGTAGTGTTGTATGTAAAAAATCGAACAGTGTAGTATAGACCGCAATTGCTATTTAACCGTAGAACGTTCCGTTCGCAGCGATAGCGCCGATGCCGCGTTAGAGCATCTTCAGCGTTTACAATCTGAATCGTTCGATCGAGAAGAGCGCATTTTTCTTCGGCGAAAGTGTTCAGTTTGCACCGTCTTCCAAGCACCGCAGTACTTTTCTACCGACGTGCAGTCTATTTTTACGGCCGTGTCAAGGTCTCCTCTTACATCCGCGGCAAAAACTGACACGCTGTGTATCCGAACAACATCCATTTGCGAACACAGTAGCGTCGGGATGAGAAGAAAGTTGCAATAAAATAACAATTGTGATCAGAAAATCGATTTTCATTCCACTCACTTCTTGTTAGCATACGACTTTCACGCGTTCCAAGAGAGCCGGAAACGAGTATCCCCGCCATGCTCAAGCCGCCTATCTGCGATGTACCATAACGAACATACGCATCCATACTCGATACACGATAAACAGAGAGAACCGAGGAGCGTGCACAATGCGAAGGAAAGAACACGGGAACTCGAAGTGCAGCACGCGCCTCCCCGAAACCTTCTTCGCGGCAAGCCGGAAGTGCGCGTTCCTCGAATCGAGGAAACGTGCAATGTCCGGGGCGAAAAGGCGAGGGGAGGGAGGGAAATCTGCTGAACAAACGGAATTAGCCAGGACATAGAGGTCAATGCGTATATCGGGCGAAAAAGGCTGGAAAGTTGTTACGAACGAAAGAAGGAAAAAGAGAAAGCGAGAGAGAGAGAGAGAGAGAGAGAGAGGAGTGCTGAGCGTGAATCGCAGATAACGTGCTATTTTAATAACAGTCAATAAAAACACAAGCGCAGTCCAGTACGCGTGGAGCTGCAATTGCATTGAAAGCGTCCTTTTGTCTGCCTGATGCCGCGTGCGTGTGCGTATGCTCCTGTTTCGGGGAAGTTTGATTAACAATATTGGCCTTGGACCGTGTATTTCGGAGATGATTTGAGGACGGAGAGAGAGAGGGGTAGGGGTAGGGGGAGGGGGGAGAGAAAGAACGGGGGAGAGAGAGCGAGAGAGAAAGAGAGACAAAGATGAAGAGTGTGTGTATGAATGGGAGGGAGAAACTGAGAGAAAGTGAGAAAGAACGATAGTTATATAGCGGAAGTCTAATATGTACAAATGTAATAAATTGAGCGACGATTACGTTGAATGAAAATGCAGTTGTTCGATTCGTTCCCTGTCCGTAACGTTCCTTCGCTCCTGTTATAACTAAAGATACATTATATGTCATGTTTGAGAATAGATAACATAGTAATATTGTACAATATGCAATGTGCCATGTTTGAGAAGATACAGTGAATAACTTTAATATTCGAAATAATAATTTTATCACTAACAAAAACAATATATGCGCAATTACATATAACATCGAAAGGCAAGGTCTTAACAATAGTACAAAGTTGATTTGAATAATTTTCAATATATGGAAGATAATACAGAAAGAGAGACGTGGAAGAATATAAAAGCGAAGATTTTAACAAGCGCAGGTTGTTATACAATATTTCTTTATTTCGATAACATTGTGTACATACAATATGCTTATATTCCTGAAAGTTCCTATCTAATATTCATATTCTGATCTACGAAAAAACAACTTATCCAAATTAATACAGTATTATAAGAATATTTGTGCCAATCGAGTATCGTTTTGTGCTCCTTGCTTCATTTCTTATGCGTGGTAAAATTCGTGTGCCAGGATTCCTAGACGGCTGACCATTGCTGTGTTATTTCACTTGATGACGAAGCGAGCCGTGCACTCTTATTCTGTAGATGCATGTGTAATCAGGGTGTCCACTATTCGAATGTACCTTCACCTCAATGATCTCGTACGACGCTTTTGGATCTTTCTACATCAATAACGTCACAAAATTTCGTACACAAATTTCACGAACTCAGTCGCACTTTATGGAAAGTACGTACTATGTGTAATAATTTAAGAAAGTATACATATATGTAAATACTATTATTATACATTGGAAGTATGGCAAGTATGTAAGTAGCATCACGTGAGACGATGTAATCATTTTTCAATAAACCTTGTAGTTTCTCAACGTAAGGTGGAATGTGATAGAATAATTTTATGTACCAAATGGGTGGATTTTGGTTTTACCTGAATGGGGAAGTACTGAAGAGACGGACCTTCGTTGTTGTAAATAAATTCGCCGAAGAGAAAGCCATTGTCGTCATCAACACATTCCAAACCCTTTAAAAGTTTAGATACAAATACTTTGTGTTATGGACTTAATGCGAAAAAAGGTGAAATATACCCAAACTGAAAATTCTCTGGGTGCAGTAGTTGTTTCCCCGGTCGGAGATATTAGAGATGAAATATGTTCCAGACTGATGCCAGAAACGAAGACTGAGCCTAACAACCGAATCACGACACTTCCGGAACTGCCCTTGAATGCCCAACATTCGCCAGGAAGGACTCCAGTCTGTTAAAAAACATCATCGTTATAACTCATCGTTACGTAATGTAACGTTACATCGCACACGTTGAATATAGGTTATAAAGTTACATCGTGCACGTTATTGACGTTTGTCTAAAGTCGATACTCCATTAACATATTGTACACGAGACTGTTAGGTATTTATATGGACCTTGATTAAATCAATAAATTGACTGTAAATGTAAATATAGTAAAAATGTGGTGTGTAAGCTTTTGTTACGTTGTAATACCTAGCTTAAAAGGTATAAATAATTTGAGAAATGATATTGAGACCTGAATCACTGTTCTGGGAGCATTCTGTTGATGGCAAAGTGGTATACCAAACAAAGTCAGCACAGGCTCGCCAGCTGAATAAGTTTCCGTGTTTCTCGTTGATAGAATCGATCCACCTAAAATACACATGTGCAATTTGTTGACTTTATCTCGTTATGCAAGGCGCTTACGATTTTACTTACACATGCATATACATACCTATGTAGAGATATGTTATATTATATTAAATAAATGCAAGTAATTAAAAAGATAGGAGAACACATTGAAGGACACGTTACAATTACTTATTTCACTGGATGCTGAAGAGTCTATCCCAAAATAAAATATTTGTTCTGAATCCGATTGCTCTAGTGTTAAACTTTAAATTGGTCATAGTTATTCAACAGAATTGGAAAAAATTAAACCTTTGCAGTCGAAAACACTCCGTTTACATTGCGTTAAACGCTATCGTGCAGGTCAGTCAATGTTACGAAATTGTTCGACTATTCAAACGCAGTACTTCCATCCAAAAAAATTACTCTTCAAATTAGAATATTTCAAATATTACGGTGTTTTACTGTAAACGATTCGTTCTATAAATAGCATGAAGAAATAATGGTCAAACCTGAACTTTCGAGAGCGTAATCGGTTCTCCCGGTCTTGTCGGCATCGTAAGTCTGCAGTTCACTTTTGACCATGTCCCTCACATTTTCTGGCGAAAGCGCCCTGAGCAACGATTTCGTATGCAAGCTCATTTCTGGAGAAAAATATCAAAAGCGATCACATGCAAGCACCGCGACGCGTTCCGATGATTGAGAAGCTACTTGGCGAACCTTTCTTACCCTCTGACACTTCGTTCCTCAAGGTGAGAATGGCCTCGGACACTTTTGGAATGACATGGCCGACCTCCTTAAGTCTGCTTTTTAGTTCGTCCCGCGTCTCGATTACATTTTTCATTTCCATCTAATTGAATTTTAATGATTGAATTTTTTAACCGGCTGGCGAGAAAACAAGAATTTGCATAATAAAAATATGTGAAGCGAATGTTTTACTGAGAGAGTGCTGAGATGCGTTCTTAAGTTGCTCAAATCAGCTTTGATGACCTTGAACGATATACTGGCGGAATATTTGTCGCACAGATGTGAAATTGACATTGCTGTAAGGAAATACAATAATATTTAATATTTTATCTGATATTTTCTATACACTTGATTAGGTATGAGCTTCTATGGTGTTTACTATGCTTTGAACGCTTGTGATGTATTTTGCATATGTTGTAAATACGGCGGTGACCTTGACGATATTCTAGGAGCATTTAATAAGTGAGAATACGATACTGCTTAAGAAAGTTACGAATTCAATAGTAATCGATAACATAAACGGGTGCCTGATTGTATAAAATTATACAATTTAAGTCTTAATGATTGGCAGACACTAAAGAGCTGTTAATTTACATCAGTCGAAAAGTATATCGACGCTAAATTAATTGCACCAATTACGAACATTTAAGTCAAACTAAATGCACATTCAAATATTCGCAATGATTAGTATCGTTAAAGTGATCGACCAATTCATACAATTTGGTTAATTATATCAACGTCACAGAATGTTGAGAGATAGAAAATCTTAGCTCTGTGCTTCAAAGACGTGAAATTAGCTTTTCTGTCTCATACTTAGGGTCCATATGAGAAGAACGGAGAGTGAAATTATAAAATGGTGGAAAACTTTCGTACAGAGCATTGCCGTGATGACACAGAACGCGAACGGCTTTAGGATCTTGTAATACCAGAGATTCCTGCGGCAAGGATTGAGGATATCGGCCGGACAGTTTCCTGCATTGACGCAGCAGTGAGTGTTTCTCACACTCATCGGGTCAGTTTCATAACAAGTGTTTTGACTTTTACAAGGATCCAGGCGTAAATAGATTTCCGTCGTTCATTGACCTCGTAAAGAATTCAGATTGAAGGTACAACCATCTATTTCGAGAAATATCTCGATGTGAGTCGATTAATAGATTACTTCGTTCGTTTCGGACTATTTCATGAGTTAATCATTGTTTCGCCCCTGGTAAACATTGTTATTGATTATGGGATGTATATTGACTATTTTGCTTCGATTTCTTTATTATCAGGTTGGCAGAAAAGAAATTTCGGTTCTTCAGTTTGAAGTAAAACTCATATTTTGTGACGGAAAAGAATCTTTAACCAAGAATGTATTTGCCATCTTGTTTTTAATACTGACACAAATACTTCAAAAAAATTACAACGCTATCTATGTATATTTAAAAATCGAAACTACTTGTTTACCGAGCCAACACAATTTGTGTGTATTGAGCGTGTCGGGGATTATGATGTAGGCTAAGCTATAATGGCAAAATAAAAAGTTCGTTTAACATTTTTGGTAGAATGACAAGTCATTGTATTCATTATTAACCTATACGTCTAATTTATAAGTTGTTTATTTTGAAGTAATAAACAAGCTATTTCCATGATTAATTGCGTTGGAGGACAAATGGTGAAATGAATATTAGACACACTAGACATATTAGAACTTGTAAAATTTTACAAAAAGATTGTTAAAACGTAAATAGATTAAATGGCATCAACGATGTATTAAATATTAAAGTTCCAACGTTTCCATTAACATAAAAAGTCAGATATATTTTTGCTATTTTACTTCACATGAAACATGCAGAATATATATTAATTAATGATGTCAGCGGGTAATAAAGAAGAACATTATGCAAACATGTGTTAAGTTAGTTTCTGTATTGTACACATAAATATTGTACTGCGTATTGTATAATTGTATTGTACATTGCATATTACATTGCACTATATATGCATACATTGTTCAGTGTATATCCTAGGATTCGATTAAACATATCTGGGCATCGAAAAATTGTTTCATGAATATATATGTATATATGTATATATATGTATATATAACGGACGGTTGCAGGTTTCTTTCATGATTTACGTTAAATACTTCATATATTACAGAATCTACATATCACAGCGTTTATATATTCCCGCGTCTATGTAAAGTCTATCTACGTATTGTTACACTGTATGTATTGTACAAATCTTACGTATTTCGTACATAGCTGACCGTATGTATTTGCTTACGCTTGCTTTATGTTATGTTGAGTTACGTTAATGTATATTTATACGATTATATGTATATATTTATATGTATTTGTCAGGAAGCTTATACATCTTAATCTGAAGGCGAATAGTTAAGCACATATCCTTTCACATTCGAACAGTTCACCGTTTGCTGCCTTTATCACATTTCGCTTCACGTTCTTCGGTTTTGGATTACATTGGTGTTACTGCTAAAATTATATGCATTGAATTAAATCACGGTACCTTTGATATAGAGTTATTCTTCCTCGTCGTCGTTCAGGAAATTTTCTTTATTGCGGATGGTATGTCCAGCAGTGAATTGTTGAATATTCTTAATTGTAGACTATTATCCACACCTTTCTTAAGTACTCAAATAAAATCAGTAAACGTAACTCTAAATCGGACGAAGGTATGATAACAAGCCTCATTAGAAAATATCCTATTAGATCTCATATTCTATTCTATTAGTATATAAAGTAACTTTTAATTGGATATGCGGGTGTAAGCTCTGTTGACAAATTCGAGTGCCAGAATTTGGCATCAAAAGGCTATTAATCAAGTAGACGTAAGCCAAGTACTGGCTTGATTCACCTACTTAAATTCCTCAAGTAAATCCATCTTCAACAAAAAGTCTGTCAATTTCAACCACTTCAAAAAGAAATGAAACATTCGACTCAAATTGGAAAAAGGAGCGTTCGATTCGTTTTGGATGTACTTACACACTCATGGTCAACTACGAAACTATCCTTGAAGAATCTATGTACATATAACATAGATAGAATGGCTCGCAACGAGAATCTTACCGATACTTAAACCTCTCGCAAAATGATTCTACAAAACTTCGAAAAGAATCTGACTGGAGCATATTTGCTCTTACATTTCAATGCTTTCATTTTCACATACTTGTGATACAATCGATCTGTTCGAGATCTATACACTCTTCTAGAATGAGGAGAGTTCAGACGGAAAGAACACAGTCGGTACGATGTGAGCAGGAAATGTTTGAAAAATTCTTCCGGCTCCAGTTGCTACCGTACGTGCGTTCGTTAGGTATGCATCCACCCTACGTTTCCCTCGCAAGCAAGAGACGGCCCCTTATCTCCGCAAGCACCGGATACGCCCGATATCCCCACCATCGCCGACTTTCCCGAACAACCCCACGTGCTGACATACTGTCGAAACGCACCCCGGTGGAATTAGCTTCCACAGACGTAAGTCCTAATCTCCGCCTTCGCTCCGAGGCGTTACCCAAAGAGAGCAGGACATTGTTAGTCAAGTCCCCCAAACTCCATTCATCCTGTCTGCCTTGCGAACGCTCTCAAGACCCTTCGCTTCTAACCATATACGTTGTGAGAATATATCTATTATAGAATACTTAGAGTACTTCTTATTTTACCCTCCTATACGCAATCACATACGGACAAAGCCATTGATACGTTTCAGCCGTTCGAGACGTATCGCATGTTGCGAACTCGATCGATACCCTCCTATTATCCCTAAGACTGGAAAGGCAACCGACGAGCCTCGTCCGCGTCCCGACTGCTCATCCTCTCTTCCGCGAGCTACGTTTCCGGTGACGACAGATCTCTTGTCTGATCTCCGAATTCGGACGCTTGCACGCCTCGGTAGATTTAGACGACTCTCTTTTAGATGTCTCTGCGACGAGCCTCGTCCCAGTTCTGGGTCTATCTACCTTGGTCAGTCGACCGAAGCTACGAAGCCATACGAAGGCAAAAGGGTATTTCCTGCTGCCCGCGTCTCAAGTGGCTAACGCCCTCCTAAGAGTCTACGTCTTTCCCTATACGGGACTCTGATTCCAAATCTACCCATAAACACTCAGATCGAGACCCGCAACACGTTAAACGTTGTTATCTCGCAGTCGCATTTGTCAAATCGACTTTTGACATGTCGTTTTGTGGACCGGATTGCACGGACGTGATTCGTCGTCGATGATAATTATTCAGTACTGCTTGAATGCGAACATTCAATCGGCCGTCAAAGTCGTAGTCTTTGTATTGAGCTTGAACTTTTAGCAAGGCGTTCCTCCCTTCTTCTATGTCCTGAAAGGAAGAAAACAACGTTTTCTAGCAAATTGCTTTTCTCACAAATCATACTCAAATCTCCGGAACAAAAGCTGTAATCGCACCAATCATAAACTAACTGGATATCCACGTTTAGAACTTTCAAACTTGGATCAAACCACATGATCAACGTCTAGCTTTATTAGCTTGACAATTTTCTGTACATTTTCGTTTGTGAATTTCGTTCATCGTCGTCGTAGATTTGAGAATGATCAAAATTCATAAAAATTGACGCTGTTTATATTGAAGATTATATTGAAGTTTTTCCGATAAATTACGTTTCCGATAATTGTTTCTTGTTTTGACAGGAACTTGTAAAGGTCTGTTTCTGGATTGGTACTCACGTCGGTAGTGCAAAGAATGCTTCCAAGCTCGTAAAGAGCGAACGCACTAATGTGTTGATCCTGAGCATCGTTGGACGGATCGCGACGTTTCAAACAATTTCGATAACACTTCAAGGCCGCTTCCTTGTCGGACAAGTAAGAGTGCGCCGCTCCTTCGATTAGATCCGCCAATCCGACCATCGGCTCGTCCGAATGATTGCCTTTACACTCTAAACAAATGAGATAGACATGTCCTACAATTTGTTTTTAGACGTATTTTTTAGCCACAGGGAAAACTGATTTTCTTCGTCTCATTTGTCGAGAGAGTTGTTTAGAAAGTTTGTACTATTATGGTTTTCATTACTGGTATTGGTATTGGTATTGTTTATTTACGATTCCCATACAGGTTACATGTTTTGATTCTCATTACTGCATCAGCCACATACACAGTATGTTTACATACAAATTGAATCGTATCAAATAGGAGAAAAATGATTGTTACTGAGCGTGGTACAAAAAGAAGATTTCAATAGAAAATTACAGTAACGATGTCAAGGCCGTTGAGGGTTACTGTTACTTTCCGAATAGCGCGATATGCTTTTAACACATTACAAAAATTAGAGCATTCGCTTAAAAAATGACAGCATAAAATTTCATAATTTTCAGGATATTTAAGATACTTTAATCATTCTTTCACTATTAAACTCACAAGGAGCAGCAGCATAGCTATCAAAAATTCAAATCAAGATCACTCGCCGTAAAAGGTATTAATACCCTTCCCGCATGTAATGTGTTGACATTAGTAATGTGACTTTTTCGAGAAAAGTTTCACATATTTGCGGTTTGAATACAGATAGTTCTGTAGGCTGAAATTGAATTAGCGTAGACTGATCCAGTCTTACCTAACAATATTCCTCTCAAAGATTCTGCAGAGCACGAAGGCATGGCATTCCAGAGATAAAGCAATTCGTAAGCCAGCAATCTGTAGTACAAAACTGTGTACGGTCTGCCCGTGTCCTGATCAACCAATTTTGGGGCTCTGCGTAGAGTAAACATGCCCAACTGCTTTTCCTTCGTTGTTCCCGCGGCACGATGAAAGAATTTTCGATAATTCCTGCAAAGTTCCTCGAATTTTCCGTTGGCTCCGTAACAAACTGGGGAAACATTGTCAAAAATTACATATTACATTACATAAACAATTATGTTCTAATAAGGAAGGTTCAAATTTATACGTTTCATTAACGGAATTTCAAAAGGGAAATACGCAGACTTTGAATGCCTGAACTTATTCCTTTCCCTTATAATATGGAAAGAAAAGTGTAATCTAGAACAGACAATGACCTTGAAGAATTTAACGTCGATATCAAGCAAGTGTTCTAACATACACTTTTTTATTCGCAAAAGTGACGAAAAATTCAGGAAAAATGAGAGAAATAGCCAGCATCAAAATTCAAATATGACGCCAATTACCTGCGGCCAAATATGCATAAAAACTCTCGGACCACCTGGACTGCTGCTGCAATTGCACAAAAGATCGATAAGCTTCCTCATAATTCAGTCGTATAAGATGACACCATGCAACTTCGTGCAAACATAAGAGTTTCACTTCTCTTTGCGTGGAAGCATCGACAGCTTTTCCGAATGCATCTAAAGCACCATTCACATTTGACTGAAACATAAAGACGATTCTACGTTAATTATGATCTGACGTCATTGCGAAAACACAGAGTCATTACATGCAATTAAGAGAGGTACGTTGTAATGACAACGTTGTCCTGTCCGTGTGACTTTTCACCCCTTGCGTTCCGCAACTAATTGAAGTCGACATCTAACTGGCACAGTATAATTCACGAAAATTTATTGTGTGGTACAGCTTATGTGAATCAAGCAAATTATGTATTTAGTTTGCAGTGAAGATTGTATCATGTCGAGGATGATGCTAGTGTCGATGGAAAATGATAGCGATAGTTTATTAGTATCATATCTGGCAATTCATTTGTTAATTACCTCCAGTCGTTGAACACTGCCGGCGAAGAATAGAAAAAGAGCCGAATTTTGGAATTCTGCGTGGCACTCATTGATCAACTGCTTTGCTGTATGCACTCCAGCATTGACATTCGAACCATCCAGGGCGTAAAATGGTCGAGCGGTTGTGTGATACCATAGAAGAGACAGCCTACGAAATATTCATAAAAATTTAAACACTTTAAAGTTACTAAAAATTTAATTTCCGCATAAAGATTAAATTAAAGTAACATTCAACTAACGATAAAGCGTGTCTAAACATTTAAAGATAAAAACTTTATACTTAAATATACCATTTTAATTGTTTTCGAGTGTGCCTTTGTTTTTTATCCGTTTCTAATTAGAATTCGACAGGCTTTCAAAGATGGATCACACATTATTTTAACACTGAAATATTCATATGACCAAATATTCATGATCGCCCAAAGCATCGTTGTAAAACTTGAATCGATTACTGATCATATTTATGACTTAAGACAGATTTCTGTAGTTCGTATTCAGAACGGGCTTATTTTTAAAAACCTGCATATAACGTTAACGATGAATACACCTTAACTCATTTTCACACAATGAGTTTATTTGTTACTTCATATACCGGGATCAAAAGTGACTAGTCTCTCCATTTTACTATCAAAGCTAACTAATTTTCATATCGATTCTTTCATTTATACCGTTCAATAACCATTTAAAGCAACGAAGAACGTTTAAAAATTCTGACTACATTCACTGACTGTGAGAATGAAAGAAGTGAAACAAATAGAAGCGTGGATTAAAAGATTTTTTGCAATCATTCACCAAAAACAGCTGGCCATTGAAGCCAGCAATAATACTGCCGACTCGAAAAATGTCTTTTCACGTGTACACAATTTTTTGTTGTCGAAAATGGACTTGGCTCACTCGAAACGAAGAACTCGATTGAAGGTCGAGACAAATTGACTCACGTTGCGAGCGGGGCGCGCATATCCTCGCTAAGTCTGGCGTACATCAAAGCTTTGAGTCCTGCAGTTCTGTCACCCTCGAAGCCGAAGAAGTGGATCAGCTTCAGCAACGACGGAGGCAACAAACTCACGCAGAGCTGATAAATTCCGTATCCGAAGCTAACGGCAGACATCAAACGGATAACTTCCGACGGCTCGACGAACCTGAAAAATGTTTTTTTTTTTTCCGTAACCGACGGCTTACATTAATTTTGACGCGGAAGGAAGAGGGTTCTTCTCAGTTCTTGATCCGATATATGAACCATTTATTTTGAATATATGGTGTAAGTATATTTTTAGAAAAAAGTCAGATATCACGTAAATTAAAAGTTTACGCTAATTTGATCACAAATTATGTGATATTTCGTTCTTTTTAAAGAACGGACTTATACCACTTTCAAAATAAACAGTCCATACGTTGGTTTGCCATGCTTCGTGCTGGATAGTTAGAAGAAATCGAACTGTAGGCTTGCGAAGACAGTGTATTGTCCTTAATACGCGTTTAGGATTGAATATTTTTTAATCTCATTAAACGATATATTTGAAGTTCGTGGTGCGTTAATATAAATGCCATGTAACTGTTACGATTTTCGAGTCGGTCATTCTAAAGCTTGAGAGGAAATATATTATGATAGAATATAGATTGATTTTTCGTTAGATTAATCAGGCGCTTAAACAGTTCGAAGCAAGTTATTTCACGAAAATTGTAAAAATATTTAAAACAACGTAGAAAGGAATATAGTATTATTTGCATGAGAGTCTCTTTTTTCAATGCGATAAGAACTTGTTCTCTGATGGAAAGATATCAAGAGAAATGTGTGGGTACAGTAGAGTAGAGAAGACGAATGGAAAGAAAGGCGGAACTTTTGTAAGAAGAAACAACAATTACGGTGTCTGTTGTTCGGACGTGCTTCGCAGACCTGATGGCGACGACATTGGTGAGGAATGTGCTGTTGAACCATTGCAGGAAGGTATTGACCATTCGGACGAGCCTGGACTCTGAGGACTTTGCAGAGAGTGCGTCGATCCGTTGCATGGCGGTGCATAACAGTTGACACTGAATTCTGAGCAATACAAATTTCCTTTTTTAATATACGAATCTAGGTGAATGTAGTGCAAAAATGTGTTATTCCAATTAGAGTGATATTTGGAAAATTAGACTTTATAAGTTAAGTATTCGAAAACAAGTACAAGAGAATATACGCTTAGTCAATCTTCCAACGATCAGTCGCTAGTTCATGCGGAACACAGTAACATATGTGCAGTACGGACTTGGTTAAGTAAACGAACGGAACGATAGGCATACACACGTGCTAAGCATCAAATGTACGTGTGCGCGTTCGCGTTCGGACGAGCGAGCATAATCTACGATTCGCTAATTTGCCATCGTACCCGTTGGACTCGTGCCAAATGTACGTTGGTGGAGCTGCAAAATTTGCGTGTACGCGTGCTGATAAACACGCCACGCCTTACGCAACATCCAACCACCGCGAACGTATCCAGTTAATTCCTGCTGTAGCAGAGTTAAGATCGCGGAGCACACCTGCGAATCCGCCAACACTATCTGCCTCTCCAGCTTGCTTACGTATTCCTTCTGAAATAATCGACATCTTTAAAAGACATGTTGAATCGACCTTTATAGACAACTTATTTATCAAACTTACTAAATGTTTTGAAGAATTTAGGTGAAGCTGTTAGTTATTGAGAATTTCGTTGTAAAACTACTTTTCGAATTAAAATCGAGAAAGAGATTTTTCGGTTCTCAGTTAAAAAATATGTCATTAACCCCTTAACGTGCAAGCTCGAGTATATTCGAGCGCGCTAAACAGGCCAAACTGTGCACACTTGAGATAATTCGAGCGGCGTTGTATTTGATGCTGCTATAATTTTTCACACTCGAATATTATCGAGAATTGAAAATAACAATGTGAAACGTAAGATAAAGAGTCGTTTTATTGACACTTATCATTTACATAGGATTGTAAGCTATAACACATTATTATTTCAAAGAAACCGTGCGTTAAGGGGTGTAATTTGATCGGATTTGCCATAGTGTACCGATATTTAATCTCCTGAAACGTTCTATTAAAGAGAGCAGGAGTACTCTAGAGAGAAAGCAATCAATAACCCTCTATCCTCCGAACTGTTTCACTTTGTTACATTGTCTAGTAAACGAAGTTTAAGTGTATATCGTTAGAGTGGACCTCTGATAGAAATCTCTGCTTTGAAAGCTACTCTATCATGTTTACGAAAGATCTTACGTCCGTGTCTCCTGCTTTGAACACTTTGCTCTTTATGAACTTGAGCCATCCAATGTCCATCGCGCACTCCCGCTCCATTTCTTTCAGCAACAATATAGCTTGCTGAAGCTTGTCATCCTCACAGGTCATCACGGCATTCTGCAAGTTCGACACAGTCTCAGTGACCTCGCACCTAATCGTGTCAAAATGGACCCGATAATGCCCATAACACAAGAATCAAAACCTTAAAGAAACAATTTTATTCTACGACTGTTTCATATTTCAAAAATTTAAATCGAGCATGTTTCCGTTTCGACCTAGTGACCTTGAACCGTAAACGTTATAAATAAGGTAACAAAATTGAAATGGACGTTACATGCGTACATATCATAAACATGACTATGCACGGAAACAAATTGCGAACTACGCGTTACATGTACGCGATTAAAAGTGTGTGTGTGTGTGTGTGTGTGAAGAACCGCAACGAAAACAGCTAACCGACAAGATACCGTAAGTTCCGGTGAGAACATTTTGGTAACGTCGGACGAAAGAATGGGGTGAAAAGCGATAAGGGGTCCGAATTGACCCCTAATGTAGCCGCACAATGGCGAGCATTTTACATAAGGAACGAGTACATTTTCGACCGTTGCGCAGTGGAATATTTATGCTAACCGCATATCCGCATCAGGGGCGCTGATCGATAAAATTTTACGACGTCTTTTGCCTACCATGAAGAGAACGAAGCATCGTCCGGCCTTCACGTGAAAACTGTGAGGATGGTCGGTGAAAAGTTTCTCGGCCTCTTCCGTTTTATTGTTCAGGAACAAGGAGATTCCCATCCTGGCTATGCGCCATTCGGCACCAGGCGTTTCCGGTTTTATGGCCATTGTCCTTGGCAACCTGAATTTCCTAAACTTTTAGTTGCCTAGAATACGTTTAAGTAACGAGATTGCCTTTAAAAAGTTTGCGACGGAGGTGGGTTATTTTAAGTGTAATTGAAATGTTTACTTTCATAATGGACGTTTCTGTATAAGAGTTTATTTTTTAGAGACAAAAAGATTGTGTGAGATCTACTGTCATGTTGACATTGTTTTCAAAAACGGACCTGCCCTAGTTTTGAGATAAGTGGGTCAGTTATTACATTTTTATATGTTGAAGTACTTCAATGTGGACCGTTTTTTCTTAAAGTAGAGAAAGTCCATTTTTTATGATTGCACAGTACTAAATTAACTATTAGTTATACGGTATCTCAGTGTTTGTTAAAAATGGCATTTCACCACTTGCAAAATATGCGGTGTATGTATACGATGAAGCCGAACTTTGAATGTGGAGAAATGATTGCTTAGGCAGAATAATTTAATCTACATTTATATATAAGAAAAATGTAAACTCAGGATATGTTATAGAATTTGGCGCATTTTTTAAAGACTATTCTTTCTATAACGAAGGTGCTTTTCTTTCTAGGAACTACTGTTTATACTAAAAATGAATTATTGTTATTATTCGCAAGGCATTTAAACCGAAAATTCGCAAATTAAAATAAATCTATAAAAAGGTATAATTTTCGTTTAAAGCACTGTAGATCTTAACGCAAATTAAACAAACTAGTTCATCATTAATCTCAACCCTTAACTCCCAATATTCACATTCAGAATTCGACTATAAATTCATAGTGTTTAAATGTCCAAATAATAAAAATTAAACAAAACATAATCACCATGAATAATCATCGCAACTTAACTGGACGTTTACAGTAATATAATCGGAATAATTATTATTGTATAGATCCGTCATGCTTTCTCACTTCGAGCTGACAGCAACAATGTAAACGAGGGAAAGTAAACAAAAGACAATACCTTCAAACGAACTCGTCAGCGTTAAGAGATCCTCCCTCAAAATCCAGAAGCCTCAAATCGCTGGTTGTTTCCGCAACAATCGTCCGAGTGCCAATTAAGACTCCTCAACGAGCCAGCTTCCGGTAAATGTCTCACAAAGACCCATTTATCCGTCATCCAGCCGAGAGTCCTTCATGCAAATCCAGCCATCTAATCGTCCGTGGAATATTCAACGCCGAGAGAAAAGAATTGTGTGAAAAATGTTGCTTCGACGCGTCCGACACTTTCTCCGCCTGAACTCGGAGGCGCCTAGCAACGATCCTGCACCCGACAAAGAGGTCCTGACTGGTTCTGACTGGTTCTGACGAATCGTCCTGGAACGATGTTCGCGACGACATCCGCCGCAACTGCGTGACGGCCTTCGTCGAAGACACGACGCTTCAATCCTGTCCTGGCGGCCAACCGCAGCGAGGGTCGTCCTCATCCATCCTCATCCTGGCCAGAGAGTCCTTTCTGACAAACCGCGAGATTGGCCAACTCGGAGCAAGCTTCTCCATTCTCGTCGCGACAACGTTTCCCGATAAGCTTTCAACCGTGTTTTACTACCAGCTCAAACCTTCGAGTTCGTTGACACCTTGCCGTAGTTGCAAATCAGAACGTTGACTCGCTCGAACAAATGAGCCGAGACCGAACTCGTTGTTCGTATGTTGAATTGTGAGGAACACGTCTTTCTTTACCTTTACCAGAACTTCGTGGGCTCGGACGTTAATCACTCTTCCCGTGAATAGGAATCCTTTCCGCGTCGAATGGAATAAGCCACCGTGTATACGCGCTCTCGTTAGATAACGGCTGACGCGATAAGCCTGTTTCATTCACGGCCCGCTTCGGCAGGAAAGTCTCAACTGTCGGAAGAGACTCTTGAATCTGTTCTCCGACGAATCTGTAGCATCGAAAGCGTCCTTACCGCGTTACGTAACTGGAGTCGAAACCTTAGAGCTCGTACTTGGCACCGACCGAGAAGCGTACGCTCTTCGTCGCACTCATTCATTATCTGACGTTAGCACCGGACACTTCGGCATTCTTTTGCCATTAAACGGATTGTTTTTCCCTTCGTTTTTCCGGAGTAATCACCCAACTTCACAGTACTTTTCCCGAGACGTTCGAGTAATTTTTCTTGATCGCGCCGGGTTGGCTGTTGTTGCCGGCTAGAAAAATTGCTTGACGCTTGTTTTCCCGTCTGATGTTCGAGGGTGGGCAACCGTTTCTCTATTGGGCAACGAGTTGACTAAACCCTCTGGTGGAGCCGACTGTCGCCACCGGCAGCCACGGCCAGCCACGGCCTTTCTCCGCTTTTCCTATATATGCTTTATTGATTTTGGCACGGCACTCAAAGCGGCAGACAGCTGATTTTCCTCTCAAGATCGTCGCCGGGCCATTGTGTTTTCCCTGTCCGACGAACGATGCATTTTTCAAGTTCAGCCCACGATATAGGCATGCCATTGTAGCGAGAAGAACGGCAGATTATTAGCCTTTGATCGAGACACGTCGAACGTCGCTTTTGTAACGCTGTAACTTGGCTACAAAGTTCGTACGTTCTTGGACATGCAGGTGTAAATTGACTGTTTTGATAGGAAAGAAATGTCTTTGTACCGTTGGAAAATAGAGTAGTGGAACTTTTGGGTCAGGCTAATGTAATGGTAGTTGGAGAGATAGGGTAATTTGAGTCGTGTCATTAAGATAGTCGCAAACGTTTTAACGTTAGCAAAACGGAAATGTTACTGTGTATGCTTTTCTCGTTTAGTGTAGTTTAGATTAGAATTTATTTTACTAGAGAAAATGTAGGTGTAAGACATATGCTGACAAAAGATAAGTAAATGGAATTTGAAAAATGTGTCAAACAGCGGGGATATTGAATAAAACACAATTAATATCGAAAATGACGTTCTTTAATTATTGTTCGAAGAAAAAAATTATTATTTTGGTTTCGTATATCAGTAATGTTTCGCGGTAGCTTGTCAATAAATATTATGGAGACGGATGAACTCGTGTATTTATATACAATGTATTTACAGATTTCCGTAAAGTACATATATTTGCTCTTTAAATTCTCCACCAGTCAATAGTCCGTGAAACTGGCACGTTGTCCTCCCGTCGATGTTAGATCACAGTACAAACTTAGGGACTAGGCAAACTGTACATCTATTTACAGTAATTGTTACGAATTGGCAGCTATTGTTCCCTAACGACAGTGTCATATAAATTCCAGTCCCTCAAACTTCTTGTCAACGACTTTAGACTCTGGCATCAGTATTTCTCCACTGATGGTGAATGCCATCACATAAGTTGCTGTACGACCTTGATACTCTTCCGTTTTCAAAGCGACGATCACAGTATCTTGTGTGCCTGGTAGGAACTTAAATGTTGAAAAGCCTCTGATAGGATTTAAACTGCCTACTTGTGTGACCTAGTATTTCAAACAAATTAATATGTTATTGTTAGACATTGATATTTCACTTAATATTTCATATATTAAATTATATATTATTTCACATATTTTCTATATCATATTAAGTGATTTTGACTATAGCATGTTTTAATTCTGACATGAACAAACCTTGATTTCTGTAAAGTTCTCATCAGCGGTAAGAAGAACATTGCAGCTCATTGTCTCATCTTTAGTTTCATTGTATCGTTCTTGAGAACATCTTCGTGGGAGGAAGAACCAACTTTTGTGAATATCACTCCATGTACCAGACTCATGTATCATGTACCCTGTACAAGATATATATTTCACTGATTACTAGTTCTTGTGGGATACAAACGGTTACTTACCTGGATATTCGATGTTAATTGCTTGCCTTAAACGTTTATAGTTGGATATCCAGTTTAATGAATGTGTCTCCCCACGAGGAGATACAACTTTCACCCATTGTGGATTATTGTGTTCATATTCTCCTGAAGGTGTTGTCCATTCTTTGCCCATGCTGCCAACATATAACTGCTCATCCTTTACAGTGGCCCATTCAGACTTGAATCCTGTATTATATAAGAATATTGTTCATACATACTTGCTCCAATTAATAATATACTTAAGGCATAATATATTTCGGACACTTTCACAGTATGTTACCTTTTGAATTTTTTCCATTTCCATCCATTAAAATGACCCACGGAAACGCTTGTTCCCCTTCAATGTAATAAATCATCCCAGTTCGATCATCAAATGACAATAACCTGCCATCAAAGGTGACTAATTCTGACAGCTCCATGCCACGTCCTTTCATTGACAATGATGATGACAAAGTCAACATCCTATCGTCCCACACAACGGACATAAAATGTGAACTCGGATTCCAGAAAAGACTACCAGTCTTCATCAAGCTATGCCATACATTCTTCTCGTCTGGATTTTTGGAATCATGATCCAGATCACTCACTATAGCTATCCTGAAAGTGACACCCTTGGAGGTCCTTATTGGGGGTGTCACAGGATACGTTCTGTTGTATTTGTAGTATCGGCACTGGGTTAGTGGCTGGTTTGTGGCCGGAACGCACATGAACGTGCGAACCAACGGATAGGCAACGAAGAACACTGGTACACTTAGAATGAGGAGAAAAAGTGCCAGAAACTGGCCTTGAATACGAAAAGTGCTGTTGGCAACACGATACACGTGCGGGGCGCGAAGTGCCTGGCGCCAATCGCGCAGGTAAGACATGCTTTCTCTCTTTCCGTTCTTCATTCGCGCCCTTCGCAATAAAATTCTATCCGGACACCCGCCGTCAGAGATGCCACGTCGATGGCAGCATGTCTCGCTATGTGGAGTTGACAACTGGGACGTCAACCTAACCTAACTACAGACTCCAGCGTCCATCGCGATCAGCAGCGGCCGACGATGGCTGACAGTGATTAACATGCGGAAGGGTTAACGTGATGGAGCCACTGGTAAATGCGACGGGGGAGCGTGGAATATACGAAACTGGCCAGAACTACTTAACAGAACGCGTTTATGATGTATAAGGGAGTTATTCACTTAGGAAGATATTGAAAGCGGAAATTAATAGGCAATGGGTGCTCAGGTCGTAACATTTGTCCAAAATTACATATTTGAGACGTCTTATTAACGTTTAGTAACTTTCCATATAATGTTACTTCAAAAGAATTTTGATAAATTTGACAAAATTACTCTTTTCAGTTTTCCGTTTCTGTACACGAATAGACCACAAATAATTCTCTCACCCAGAAATTCAGAACAAATGTTCAAAAACCATAAATTAGTATATGATATTCTCTTTTCCAACATTTAATTCATATAAAGAATGACGAAGACAGATTCCAAATTGAACTCCCTTTTCCAGCGTTCAACCCACAAACAAAGCGTACAATACCCTTCCCTCAACTGCTTCAATTAAAAAATTTCCAAACAACCCTCACACCTCCCCCGTCCCCCCTCTTCCGCCGACCTTCATTCACCCTCACCAATATCCGACACTCCGCACGCCTCATTCAAAAAACTCTCCCGCGTTTTCAAAATTCACGCCGCACGCCACTGCACATCGGCCGCAACTGGCGTCTTATTGATAAGGGTGCAGGGAAGTTGTGCATATTCGGATCGCGAAGTAGGGGTCGAACGTAGGGTGAAACGAATCGAGGGCGTTCGAGGGGCCACATCGAGGGGCGAGAGGGTGCGGAAGGGAGAGAAAGCGAACGCTCGCTCGCTGGCTCGCTCGTGACGGCGTGCACGCGAGAGAGAGAGAGAGAGAGAGAAAGAGAAGGAGTGGGAGGGAGCGAGACGGACAGAGCGAATGCGAGCGAGAGCGAGAGAGACAGAGCGAGTGCGAGGGAGACGGACGATGCGGTGGGTGGAGAGATACCATAGGGGGTAGGGTGCGGGGAGTCAACGAGGGCGGCAAAGCCCTCGTCAGTCGCGTGACGCATTTTCCAGCGACAGCGTCTGTTTCGATAACGCGAACGGCGCGAATTTCTTTGCCACCGTCTCCTTGTCCACGTCCCTGTTTCGCGTTCCTCGCCAGTTGGCACGTGTCCGCCAGCCGTCCGGCATCCTCGAGGCTGCCCGCTACGCTGCGGTACCTGTATTATCGATCGGGCTTATCACGCTGCACACCTTGCCCTCGAGTTCCGCATGCCGCCATCGCGATCGCCACTTTCGTCCGACTCTCGGCCGAGTCTGGCCGAGCCGCACGCCGATCTTCATCTTGCGAGCGCGGGCGATTTCGGGACTAGCAGTGCCTAACCGATCTTTCGCGGACGTCGGCGGAGCTTATGGCGGACGGCGGATTCGTTTGAATCGGAGTGAGCATCCTGTGACCGGAGTCTGTGCGTGACATCCACGTGCGGGGTGCGATTGTGATCGAGAGTTTGAGTCGATGGTGCGCGCCCGTGAGATCGGACTCGACGGCGAGAAAGTTGAAAGAAAGTGAACCCGGTATCTATGGTCAATTGAGGTTATTGAGTCTGTGTTGTGCTTGGTTTCGGCTGGCTTCGGCCGATTGGCGCGGAGTGAGGAATTTTGTGAGTGAGGAGAGGATTGGAGTAGCAGGTGTAAGTTCGCGATATTGAACAGCTGCGCGCTTGTTTTCGACGCGTTACGTGACTCGGCCCGTGAAACAATATGCCGGGATAAGGTCCACGCATACGAAATTCGCGCCGGTGCGCGACAGCAGACGTTCAAACGTCCGCTGATCGAGGATCGATATTCGACCATCGTCGCGATCTACATTACCGATCGGTTTCGACAGCGGATTTGCCTTCGGCTAACTGACGAATTTCAAAACGGTTACGGAAAACGGTTACGGTTGAAATTCGTACGGAACGAAGACTTGAAACTAACGTCGAGCAAGGTGCTGAACGTTCTTGTGGACTTTTTGAAAAGGTCGGGGCAGTTAGCTGGAAGGTTTCCTTCGAATTCGTCTGCGCATGTTGTGATTTTACGCGGGAACGTTTAGGAGGCAGAAGGTTGACGTACGAGAGTTCGCCGAAATGACAGAGGCGGAATACGTGTTGTTCGACGCATTATGATATTTGTTGGATTCCTAATCTGCGAGGAAACTACCGGCTCTGAAGACCGAAATTCCGTCCGTGGAAGGGAACACTTCGTGCGTTTCCAGTGTATGAGGTAAGCGGCGCGTTACATTGTTGTTGTATAAGGGGAGAGAGTGATGACTTCCTATCATAAATGGGACCATACGGAACGTTGAACGCACTTAACCCTTTAGTCACGACGTGACTAGCGGAATATACGGTGTGTGCACCAGTTCTACTTTATTGTCTATGTATTTTGATAACTTGCATTTTGAATATGGACGTTGTTTTGTTTAAACAATTTTGGATAAGTTTTTAATGGAGGGCATTGGGATTTTCTATAATGTTTGTAGTCGGTCCGTAGAGTATAATTTCATGGTAATTGTGATACGTGTTAAAAGGAAATGCCTATGAAATATTTATTATGTTAATTAGTTCTGTTTTATTTCCTTTAATGTAAGCGTGTGCCAAATGCGTACACGTATACATGTGCATACACACATTTTTCTAATTACACTCGCGCAGTAGTTAATATGACTGACCGCTTTTTTTGATGTTGTTAATGAAACATCCACAGAATGGATCGCTGGATAGAAACGAAATGTATGGAAACTGAAACATTGAAAAGCTCAGTAAACGGATATATATCAGAAAATCATACACCATACAATGAAAGAACAGGGTTATTACATTAGCATGTTACATCGGAGCTAAGCGATGTAACATTTTTTTAAATCGTTTTATTTACTATATACAATTTACGGCGTAAACAAGGGATTAACTAATGGCTATATAAGTTGAACTTCAGTATTTATGAAAAATCCTGATACTAAAAAGATGTTGCAGTATTTTTTGTTTCTACTTTCACAAGCATTTATATGGTATAGATCTCACCCGCGTATTCATATTAACCAGACGTTACGTTATAGACTTAACGCAGCTTAATTTTCGACACTGTTTCCCACAAATTACTCAGCCTTGCGTATCTTTTAACAAGCATTATAATTACATTATGAAAAAAGATGTCCTCTTTGCACATAATACATTTCCTCCCAATGCTCACCTGCGTGTTGGTATAAAAAGGGTGTCATGCGTTAAAACAACACAAAATACAACTTTGTATTCTTTTTACTATAATACCTGTTCCACATAATGTATAAAAATGGTTGCTACCAGCTAAAATATCGCAGAGCAGAATTTTATAATCTCTTTCCTGTACTACTTGTTCTAGAAACGGGTGAATTATTGATCCGTAGCAATAAAATTCGAGTATCAGGCGACTCCTTAGTTATCTGATTGGCTAATGGTCGACGACCGTGTCGCTATAAAGGGAGTAATCGAATCCGCACTCTCAGTCACCTGCAATCGGAGTGGAATGATTGACCACACCGTTGCCGAACAGTTCGGTGTCTCAAGTGCGATTAATTCCCGTATTCTCGGTTAAGACGACTCGAGGCCTCCACCTCCGCGTGGTGGACCGTTCGCACGTGCTCGAACGGAAACTGCTACGAACCGGAAGCACCCTCGGTCAGATCGATTATGTTTATGCTGAGAATCCACTTCATCGACCGCGTTTCGCGGCATGCGGGAGTCTGCCAATCCCACTTGCGAACTTTGCCTTCGAACGATGACCTTTGCCCAACCATTTAATGCACCGTACTTCAGATTTTGACCCCATTCCAGTTTATGTTGGTCGCGTTGGCAACGGTTTTGTCGATGTTCGATGAAATGTATTTACTCATGTCATTCCTCGTCCTTAGTAGCAGGAGTATGTAGGGTATTAAAAGTATTTTTGACGGATGGCTTGTCGCTGATTTTAATATGTTACGGTAAATGTATATTGACCGATTCATTTGATGTATATTCAAGAATTGATTACATTTACGAGATTTAGTGGTGATTATACATTGGTGTGCTAATATTTCCTTATGATATTGGTTTGTTTGTTTTAAGAGATGGGTGATAAGGAAGATTTAAATAAAGGATTGCCTTTCAAAGATTATTCTGTTAGTTATGCTTCTTATGAAAAGTATACATCAAAGGGAATTATGGGTGAAGTGTCATAAAATTCTTCTTGGTCGCTCTGAGGACTCTATCGAGTAAGTTTAACAATAACGGGCTATTATACATATGTTGTATCGTCACATATACGTTGAAAGTTTAGTAGCGCTGGAAAAAAACGATCTACTTTTTTTTAAGGTCATTATGAATGAGAATGACTATTTACCTACATATTAACAAAACATTAACATAGGTATCTTCCTATACTTTGGTTTTTTCACCTGTACCTACAATTAAGTTCTTACAGTTCATTATAAAACCTATATTTTTAAACAAGTTGCGCTATTTATCAGTAACTTGCATTTTATTAAACTTTATCTGTATAATAATTTTTACCAAAAAAGTTGCATTTTCAAACAATCTGTCGTACCAGTTAAAATTCTCTAGTCAACCTTGAAAATAAATCTTCTACCTACTATCTTTTGTGTTGCAATTCAATCAAAATCGATAAAAGTGCCGAAGCACCGGTTAGTCACCAGGGAAGTCACAAAGCTTCTCTCCACGCCGCATACGTTTTTTTTTTCACGCTCGCCACACACAAGTAGAGACGGTCGATTCTACTTCTAATTGAAAGAACCTTCTTCAAATCTTCAAAGCCTCCAAACAACTGACATTCTATATTACTTAAAATTACTCCGTCTTGTTTAAATGGATTGATATCCTACATTACTCTTCTTCCCCCAACCAGTTCAAAAGTCACAACTGTATTCGTTCCTTTTTATCGCTGTCCACTCGATTACCTTAACTCTACGTACAAAAATATCCAGTTCTAATCAACCAAGAACGGTTTAATACAG
Source organism: Anoplius nigerrimus (assembly GCA_914767735.1). NCBI lineage: Eukaryota > Metazoa > Arthropoda > Insecta > Hymenoptera > Pompilidae > Anoplius > Anoplius nigerrimus. Next base: position 10,964,622 of record OU612090.1, read on the forward strand.
GATAATATTTATAATAGTATACACTAGATTCGTACAAAGTAAGAAGTCTAGGCAACATAATTGTTTATGTCAAATTGGTACATAACCTCAGGAGTATACAGGAGTATGCAGGAGTCATACAGGAGTATAGAGTAGCCTATTATACAAGACTGTTCAAACACAACCAAAGCACCGGCCAGTCATTGTTCATAGTCTAAGAGCTTGCCGCTCGACGTACAGGCCAGTTTTTTCTTTCACACTGGCCAGATAGAAGCAGAGACGGACGACTCTATTCTTAATTAAAGACATTCAAGTATTCGAAGCCTCCAAAGAGTCGATATCCTACATTTCTTTACATTCCCCCAGGCCCTCTAAAGGCCACAACTAAATTACCTCCTTTCCATCACAATCTACTTGATTGCCTCAACAACTGCTCTACATATGGGAACAACCACTTCTGATTAATTTAGAATGGTATAATACGTCAATACAAAATGATTGAATCAATAATCATGTACAACAGAATCAACGAAAGCTTCTGCCAACATCATTTTCTCTATCACAAACTTGTACAAAACCTAACATATACAATGCGTCATACAGGAGTATTACAGTAGGAAGCTTATTACATAAGACCCCTCACACGACCTACCCAAAACATCAGAAGAGCAACTGAAGCACCGGTCGGTCATCGTTCAAAGCCTAAGAGCTCCCCGCTCGACGTAGAGGCCAGCTTTTTTTTTTCTTTTCCTTCACGGCGGCCAGACAGAAGGCGTGAGACGTGTGACTATTTTTTATTAAAGTCATTCAAATCTTCGCAGCCTCGAAAGAATAGTTATCCTACATTACTCTAAATCCCGTTATCCCGTTCAAACGACAGTACTAAATTAATTTCTATTTATCACAACTCACTTGATTGCCTCAACAACTACTCTACATAAAAAAAAACAACCATCTCTGATCAGTCAGCAACGGTAAAATAGGTCAATACAAAATGTTATCAATAATCATGTACAGCAGAATCAACGAATGCTACTCCGAACAAGACAATTTTCTATATCACAAATTCGTACATAACCTAACATATAGAGGAGTATAGGGAAGCTTATTACATAAGACCCCCCTCACACGACCTACCGAAAACATGAGAAGAGCAACCGAAGCACCGGTCGGTCATCCTTCAAAGCCTAAGAGCTTCCCGCTCGAAGTAGAGGGCAGCTTTTTTTTCCTTTCCTTCACGACGGCCAGACAGAAGCGGAGACGGACGTCTTCGCAGACAGTGGGCAGACGTTGGAGCCGGTAATATAATGCCGGTAGGAGGCTCGCCGAAAGGGGGAGCACCGGTAAGGAGATACGACGGGGTACGAAGCCACCGTCCGTGACGGGGGGAGAGCGGTCGTTCTTCCTCAAGGTCGTTGACCTTAAGATCACCGTCCCGGGCGCAGCGACTTCTCGTCGCGAGCCTCCTCTCGACTTTCCTCGGCTCTTCGGCAAGAGGAACGCGGTGCCGGGGAAGAAAGGAAAGCTCTCGGGGGAGAGGTTTCGTGAATGGGATGGAATCGGGTGACGGCGACTGAGTAGAGCGACGACACGGGCTCGGGAGTAAATATGAGGAAAAACGCGGACGTCGGCGAGCGATCTGGAAAGGTGGGGGGCGGGGGTGTGTGCGGCAGTCGGCGAAAATTGCTGGCGAGGGCTCGGGAAAGAGGGTTGAGCGCGATGCGCGGCCATTGTAAGCCCAGGCGAATGTGTGTACAGTGAGTCGGCAAAGTATTTCGATGGAATGCGCCACGCTTCGGATAGAAACCGTGTTCCACCTCCTTGTACGCGCCGAGGGTTGCGTGCCTCAAGACGGCAGGGGATGAGAGTATCGGGAGTAGATAAGCAATCTTTGTACGTGCTGGGAACTATGTTTCGAAAGGGTACTGCGGGGGTTGCGGATGTTGTGGACTGTTTAAAGGTTGGATGGAACGTATGTAGGTGCCGGAGTCAAGAATATGTTGAGTGTTATTTGACTTTGGATGAAAGTTGATGTTACGGTTTCGAATGCTTAATATGAAAATATTTGGTTGTGTTGACTTGTAAATATGGCTACGAGGAAAGGAGAGTTGAAGACTGATTTAAAATTGATTGGTTAATAGTTACGAAATACGTGCTAGAAATGCAGATAACAAGATAATTATCTCCAAAGTTTTTGCCATTCTTGCAACTGCCGTAATTCTTTCGTGACCCTCACAGAGTCGACAATTATAACAAATATTTCATAATTTTTATTCTCGATGTTGTTAGATTTTATTTTTAAATCTAATTCTGCAAAATAAATTACAACTGCACATTAGTGATATTAAATTTTTGTACCAGAGGTGCGAAATACTTTCGCGAGTCACTGTATGATATGAATATATGTACATAGATGCGTATGCGGCTGCGGCGCGGTGAATGTGGCGAGACAAAGGGCAGGGGGAGAGGGTAGGAAAACAATGTGGGACGAAGTTTAACGAGTGCTCGGATGCGCGTTTTGTTAAGCGGCAAATTGTAGGATTCTAATGAGCGGCGCTTCGACAGGTGTAATATCAGTGATTAAATAACCAGAATTAATGTGTCGATACAGTTTAAAATCTCATTATTTAATTCTGTTTATTTGACGTAATTTTTCGTATCGATTCAATATGTCTGGTGCAATGATGAATACTGAGACAACTAGAAAAAATTATCTTTCGATAGGACTTAATGCGTTTGTTATTTCTTTTATATTTAGTAGAGAACATTTATTTGATGGAAGGCTTAATTGGTGAACAAACCTATTTTTAATTTTATTTAATTCAGTTAGTCTTCAAATATTATTTTGTTTATTGTATGCATTTGAAGACTGTAAGGGGTTTATTTAAAAAATGTGTACTGTGCCGTCATAACAGAATAGCTTGTTTCAACTTTAAGACAAACGTAAAATTGATTGCAATACTTTCTTTTAAAGTTACTCATAATAATGATCGCAAATGAATTTTTTGATACACGGTGAATTTCAAGTTCTCAATGAGCAACTATTTGGTCGGAGTAATACGAACGTAATTAAAGGAAAATCGTTATAAATATGTAGCAGCAGGTGAGGAACAGAGGCCGGGCAGAATATGAGATTTGAAATGCAAATGAAGGGAAACGCGAGGAAGAGTTTAAAAATGATCCGGTAAAGGGTGGTCGTGGTAGTCTGTGAAGTTTGCAGTCGGGGGCATGAAAGGGGGTAAGCGGATGCGCGTACGCGCATATATGTTGTATGTAAATATACCTACACGTGTCCAATATCGTGATGCAAAGTGCAAAAGTGGGTAAGATAGACATCTTTTTCAAAGGCCGATGCGTATAATGTGCTGGACGTTACTTGACAAACATTAAAGGAATATTTTCATCTTACAAGCATCTAACATTCTGAAATATAGGAAAATATTTGTGCGTGATAAGTTAGTTGCTCGATTAAATCTTAATGTCATCAGACAAAAAGTATCCAAAATTAATATAACTACGTTATTTAATTAAATAGCATTTTGATTCCGTTAACAACCAGAAACGAGAAGAATTTGCAATCTACTCGAAAATTTGAAAATTTGTTTTGGAAAAGAGCATTTTAAACAAAGTAATCCTCAAACTACCTACACCTTAAATCCATACAGTAAATTACATATGGACCGTTTATTTTGAAAGTGGCGTAAGCCCAATTTAAAAAAAAATGTACACTAAATTAATCACAAACTACGTGGGATCTTATTTTTTAAGACGGTGGACTCACCTCATCTCTCGAAACAAATGCTCCATATAATCTTTCCACAAAATCCTAATACTCACATCGACTGACACTGTCCAACGACTGCCCACAGATTCGATAAGCGAGCGTTGGCGACAAATTACAATACTCTCTCGCAGGCTCTAGAAATAGGAATCGATGGTATATTTTTAAGGATATAAATTTAGCGGAAATTGCTCGCGTGCAAATGGGAGGTTATCGAAGCCGAGCAAATACGCAGCGAGAAAAAAATTGCGGTGCACAACAGACTGAGGAGGGATGGGTACGAGGCGGAGTAGGTAAATGGGATAGCGAGAGGAGCGGAGGGGGCTGGGGAGGGGGGAACGGTGGCAAAGGGGGTGCACGCAGGGGGGTGCGTGGGGGTGCGTGGGGGTTCGCGTGGCACAAACGGCGGCGAGGGGTAAGTTTCATGGGTCTTGACGTCGGTGCCGAAACGGAGGGTAGCAAATGGCCGAGGAAGGGGAAAGGGGGAAAGGGGGAAGGGGGTGGATGTCGAGGGGACGAGGCACGTTTCGGTCCTTGCGGATAGACTATGGTCGACACTTCCCGTAGATGTTTCTAGTCTCTGGTTAAAAACTTTGCGGCTCTCAGTTTTCTTTCTCTCCACTGGAAGTCACGCTGCTCGGGCTAGTTTCGCTTTGTTCGATTTCATTGTAATTACATAGGTGTTTTAATGTAATTATAATTTGGTGACAATAGAAACAATTGAACTCCAGTGTAATGATGATGACAAGTAAAATGGAATCAATTTATAAATGTAAATGGCGGTTAATCTATAGTCAGCACTCTTCGTAGATATTTCTATTGTTCATTTAAAGGCTTTACGAGTTTATTGAATTTTTTTTTGCGGGAATTCATGATGTTAAAATTATGATGTTGTGAGAATTTAGAAATTGTAAGAGAGTAGCAATGTTGATAAGCAGAATGGAACCAAATTACAAATTTAAGTGCCGAATAGACTGACCGACACTCTTTCCATAGATCTTTCTTGTCTCAAGTGAAAAACTTTGCTGCTTTCGACACTTCACATTCATTATTTGTTTGGAATCATCTTACAATTAGACAGTTGAAGGCATAGGTTGTTTGCTCTTACGACGAGCACGCTGGTGACAATTGTAGGGAATTTAACATTTTCGTTTTTCTCATAATCCTTTCTTTAGCTATAATAGATGTGACAGAATAATTTTCAGGTTGCAGGTTTTTCATTCTTTGTATTTTGTTCCAATTAATAAGTAGTATTTACCGATAAATTTGGCGGAAATTTGACATTCTGAGAAAAGAATGTTGAATTCATTATGAACTATACATAGTTGTGTATTCCTTATATCGAAGAGAAATGATGAGTCGTTGTTTTCATCCGATAACAAGTGATCTTATAGATACATTAGAATACGAATGAGTGATTAATAACTATTATTTGCAGTTATCTTGGATTCTAGTGTTAATCGGAAATAGAGCAGCGAGTGAAGGTGCAATACATACGTAACGGTAATGACAGCAAAACGTTTATGCTCGCATTATCTTACAGCAGTTATTCTTCCTCTCTAAATAGCAGGTTCGCAGAACGTGCTTTTTATGTGCATCATGTATGCCCGTATGTGAAGTGGAAATGTCGCGCTATTAGCGGAGCTTACAGACACTTTTATAGCAGGCTAAGTGTCTCTAATTCGCGTTAAACGAAACCTTTTTTCCCCAGCTTTCCCAGACATTTCGAATTAATTCTCTGTTCGAGTAGTCACTGGGACGGAAAATTCCTTTTAACAATAATGAAAATTGCAAGTATTATTGGTAGAAATTATCTATGCCGTTTTACGACATTTCTCTTTAAAAACCAAAACATTTCATATATGCGTTTATCAACATATTGTAAAAGTAATGAGAACAGTTATTACATTAAATAACGTGTAGTAATAAGGTGCTAAGTCAACCAAAACAATCGCTAACTCTTGAGATCTTCAATAATTATAATCGCAAAACTTTTGCCACATAGTATCATCTCAACCTCTTGAAAGGACATTTTCCCTGTCAGAAATCAAAAACACAAACACCTCTACTACCATCTAAATCACAGTACCAATATTCGCAAACATGGGTGTCAACCATTACACTTATCGTCATAAATCCCCAAATAGAAAAATATACGTCCCAAAACTCATACTTTTCTCCCTAAACCACGATGAGCAATAACTCTATATATAAAAAAAAAAAATCTTACTCTTCATACCCCGCAAAATTCCAAACAAAAACAACAGCATGTATCTTCCACGAGCTCCGACGAAACACGCGCCTGCCATAACTCTGAGAGTCACATACCCCCTCCCTCGAACCCTCCACCCCCTTACATAACGTGCACCCTCCAGCCTGGGCACGAGAACAACAGATAAATTCTAGCGGGGCAAATAAGGAACGTGAAAGCGTCGCAGCTTCATCAATTTCGGTGGCAAACTGTTTATTTGCAATACTAATATGCAATTTCAGCATATGAGTCAGTGATAGATAGTTAGATATATAAGAATAAGTGAAAGGGAGGCAGATAGAGATAGTGCGAGAGAGAGAGAGAGAGAGAGAGAGAGAGAGAGAGAGAGAGAGAGAGGGAGAGAGAGAATGATAAGGAGTGTCAGAAAGATGAAGAGGTTGAGGAAACAGCCGCCTAAGTCGGACATCGTCCGGATAATGGAAGCATGTCTGGCCGAGGATGCACCCTGCGCCTGGTAATACGTGCCATTGCCGGTGGTTGGCCCTTTCCAGACCCATCGTCGATGCATCGCCATGGAAACGGCAACGTCGCGTAATACAGCGACGCGGCCCGCTAAGCGTCGCTATAGAGAGAGCCGGACAGTTTCAAGGTCATCGCTCTAGCGCGTCTTAAGGAGTCCCCGATCAATATCTGTCCCACGAATTCTCCTTCCGCTTTGATCGACGCCGTCACCCGAATCTGGCTGACGCGCTTCGAAAGTCGACTCGTCACGCGCAATTGGCTAATTTTTCTTTGGCGTCGAAATTTTTCGTAAATGGCTGCTGCGACGATTGAATTTGACTGGCTAATTGTGGGGTGTTACTTATAATATATACCCAAATTTTGGTGAGAGAGTTACATGTACGAGGTTATGTTCAAGGTCGGCCTGTGAATTTTTCATCTGGTTCGCCATGTGTTCTTCAGCTTTATCGACGCTGTCACCCAAATAGAGGTGACGCGTAATTTAGGGATATTCTTAATAATTTCACGTATGTGACTGAGAACAATTGTGTTCCACTTTTTGTTTTATTGACAAATAATGGCCATAGGCGCTTTGTACGTTTTTGGTAAGAAAAAATAACTCTTAAGGAGTCGCCGATCAATATTTGTTCCGTGAATTCCCTCCCGATCGCTGGCACGCGTTTTTCTTGTTGATCGCCAACGTAGCCCAGATCTGGGTGACTTGATTCTGAATGCCACGCATGGCTGAGTTTTTTTTTTCGATAACACATAAGTGTAAATCACCGTCACAGGTGTCAAATGCATTTTTTGTTGTGAACATAGGAGACCGAATTCTTATTCAGCAATTTTGTTATACTTACAATTAGCAGCTATGTCGCTGCTGCATAGTTCTTACCATTCAGCTTGATTAACATTTGAATGCTAATCTTTTTCATGAGTATAATAGTAACAAATTGCGCTACTTCGATTGAAAATTCTTCTGTTGGTTATCTCTTTGAAACGTAAGCTACAACATCAGTGTCTGTCACTGGGCCCACTTTGCAAAGGGAGTAGTCTAAAGTGTTATTAACGGATCCCTATAAACATTGCTTTTCTTTCATTTTACTTATCAATAGTGAGAAACTCAGCAAGGTATGTTTTCCGAACCGATTAGAAAAAGTCTGAACTCATATACATTAAACATACCTAAAAGTAATACTATTCGAGAACCTACTATATCCATTTAATTATGCATTCATTGAAACAGTTTCATTAGAACTTCGTGTTTAAGGACAATAGAAAAATCATGTTTTTCTTTTTATATTTTTCTTTTTAGAATAACACCAAAAGTCTCAAAACCACTACGTTGTTCAAAATTCTAAATGCACAATTATAGAGTAAAACTGTAAAAAGATCTTGTCAAAAATCAGTGTAAAAGATAATCTGTTCTCATAAAAAGTTGCCTTTAGGCATCATAGTGAATTACAAGAAAATTCCAGTGGCTCGCATTGCGATAAAACATGAATTCGTATTGGCAGGATCTACATTCGATCTACATTGCTCGATCAACGCGTTCTTTCAAATGTCCGCATTGCACTGTTATCCCATTGTGAACATCAGCCCCGAGAAAAAATCAACCTAACAGCTTCTCATTGGCCTTCTTCGACCGCGAAGTCTGCCAACGAAATGTGAAAATCGTCATTTCCGACGTTATTGAAGGTTGTCCGAGAGCTGATCAAATTTTACGACAACGGTACGACTTTCGCAGATTCGAGACGGTCTTGGTTTATTCAGAGACCTCCAGAAGGGTCGACGACTCGCGGTAGAAGCACGTAATGCGGACGTAACGAATTTAGGATGTGCTCGTACGGGCAAGGCAGTGCAGTAAATGTAAGCTGCGCAGGTGTGAATCCGCTCGTTCCTTCGCTCGACCAATTCGAGTGATAGTGGCCTTTCTTTCGACTTTCATTATCTCACGTTTTAGCAGCGAGCTACGTAACTCGCCATACATATACACTCATCTACACTCCTAAGACAATTGGTAATCAATATACTTAATGCAACTGATTTACGTAATGAATTTTCTGCAGTTGTTCTTAGATTTATACATAGACTGTGCTTGTGTGGAAAAATACTAGAGATTGTCCGACATCCTGTTTTTTAGTTTTCCCTGTATATGAAATATAAAATTTGTATGTAAATTCTTTATTAACCTGCCCAGAAGTGTAGAATCTATTTGATGCTTCAACTGACCAATTTAAACGATAACAGCCTTTCTTTCAATTTTCATTGCCTGACATATTCACTGAAATAATTTCTCCTTGTATAATTCGATTTTCTATGGTGACTTTTAGATTTAACTACAGCCAATATTTAGGCGAGAAAATAATACGCATTATCTGGACCTTATAACCCTTCGTTCTCCCCATTGATTAAATGGCCCCCAAATTTGCATGGCAAATAACTATTAATTTGCAGAGTTCTAAATCCGATTCTTTCCCGACTCGGAATGATAGCGGCCTTTCTTTCAATTTTCATTATCTCGCGTTTTAGCGACGACTGACCTAACCTCACCGCACTTATCCGTAGATTGGACCGGAAGTGCTAATGACACGAAATGAAACGGCGTCGGAGTTTTAGCGGCAGTGAATTCAGGATGTAGCCGCAGTGAATGGTCGTAAAAGGATACTGGTAGAGTAAATGTTCCTGCTCAGGGGGTAGGGGGTGGAAGCAGGTGGAAATCCGTTGGCTGGCACTTCATTCGTACCAACAGCGAGTGATAACAGTCGCTTGCCATCAGGACAATATGTCGTGATACCACCAACTGAATAAAGGAGGGATTTTCTATCGTTTCTAAAATCTTGGTTATATTTTTGGAGTTAGAGTAGCGTAGAGTGAAGAATTTTCAAATATTGGGTGGCTTACGATCACATTGCCGTAACACTAAATTAATGGGCGAGTTAAATTTACATTTTTATTTCATTTATCCGAATGACATAAATTAGTATAGGTGTACATATTAAGTTAATAATAATTCATAATTTATTTATTTCAATGAACATTTTTGAAAGTAATTAAAACTGTGTCGTTAAGACAGTTCGTTCATGTAATATTGATCCGTTCGCAAGTATAATGGTAAAATTTCAAGAATGGAAGAGAACAGGGACTTCCGTCTGTTTATCAGTAACGGTTAATAAAGTACATCGTCTGTAATTGTTACACGAGTTAGTTTCTTCAACATAATACACACTTTAATCATAAATCTATAACATATTCCAAGTTTACCACTGATTCCCGAGTGCGAAAAGGTTTTTGAGCAATCGTATTGACGGTGTTTCAGAAAGTGGACGGAAGAGGGAGGAATGAGGAGATTCGTCCGGTGACCTTGTGCCACGCGCGGTAATGCTACTGGCAAGTGGCGCCTCGATACCGACCATCGCCGGTGCAGTCGAGGAGGAGGAGGAATATGCACGCAGCGAGGCGAACAGCGCCCATTACGATGGATACGTCACCGATCATACCGATCTCGCTTCGGAGATCGATATCGACGAGTCCGAGTACAGGCGGGAGCTGCTCAACGACGTGAGTTATCCGATAATGTTCCCCTAATGCAAACCTGATATGCCTTTGTCGATTGAGTCCTCAAAATATAGTAGTCGGGGGAAGGCTGAAGGAATTTATTGATTTTTTTAACCTGGGATAATATGCCTTTTAGCAAGGACGATCATAAGAGAAAGTTGGGGGGAAATGATGGAATAATGTGGAAGTTAATGGTGGCAATACAGTTAAATGGTATGATTAGCAGTGATGCTTGTTTAAGTTTTTAATGGCTCTGTTAGGAAAAATTAATTTTTAATACTGATTCTGTTATTTGATTTAAATGCTGAAAGTTAAGGTCGTTTAAGTCATACTGGGCTTAAAATAGAATGTTTGAACATAATATGATTTTCCAAATGACGAAGCATTGGATAGGATGATAATTATAATAAATTTATATCTATCAGAGTTGTGTAGGTAATACTATCAATATTGATTATATAATCAGTATGGTCTTTATTCTTTTGTGGCAAAGCATTAATTGTAACCAAAAAAGATGAGAAATATTGGCTACTGTGGATTACAGAGATGATTTCACGAATTTAATTGGAATACTTAATTACGGTTGACAGTAAAGGCGTAGAAGGGTGCGATGAACGTAATTAGCTTAGCGCAGTATTTGAACGGGTGATAAATATAATATATTGAGTTCAAGGGTTATGTATTATAACCTAATGGGTAGGAAAAGATATTTATTGCCGGCAGGAATGCAATAAGGTAGGGTGTCAGGGTAATTAATTGAACTGTATTAACCTTAAGGGTTACGTAACGTTTTAGGCGTTTGTTGTACATTTAACACTGTTTCGTAGTTTTGGGCAGTAATCGATGAACAGGAATTTTAATTGTCCAGGAGAAATAATGTCATAATAATTTTTAATAATTTTCTAAATAATTTCATTAAACTTAATTCCTGAGTTATTTACGTCATTGTATATCCTAGGGTGTCTTAGAGTCCTGTATATTTCATATATTCTAATTTCGTGGTTTTTTAAAAAATGTTTCACATATAAAAAGAAGAATACGGATCAGACAGAAATCAATGTTTGTTACGAGAAGTATATCTTGTTTTATAATCGGTAAACGTGATATTACTTTGGAGAAAAGATTTTTTTACATGCAACATTCTGCTTACCGAATTTAACACTGAGTAATATATTTGTACTAGCATCAGGAAGCAATTGGCAAACGCGAGCGCGATATTTGTCAAAGTCTGGCTGTTTATTTTGTCTGCTGAATTGGGTTAAGTCCATGTTTGCAAATACGTCAGCGAAATGCTTATAAATGACATGTCTGTTAATTGTGCTGCCTAAAATATACGAATACCGTGACGTGTACGCACATTATTGCCATCGGCCTCGTAAAATATGTCTATGATGCATGGCACAATCTACACGTCCGTTTAATGCTGCTGATATAGAACGTAATTAACGGATGGCGTTGCTTTCGAAATAGATCACTTTAAATTTCAGATTTTCTTCCAGCCGTCGCGATTATGTCTGCGGATGATCATAAATCATTACAGATTTTTTTGACAAGTTAATAGTGCGGATGCGAATGCGTACGCGTGAAGTACAAAATTAGCCCTATGGATCGAAACAGCTAACAATTTTGCCAAAGCTTTCGTTTTCAACAACAATGGATTTTCAGGAGAAAATAATTATCTAATCCATAATAAATAAATAATAATGTATGATAAATAATGAAATAAACCTATTTTTCTGTTACGTTCGATTAAGCCGAAGTTCGTATTATTATAGATCATAGAACATTTGCGTTATTTGAAAGTAGAGACCGAATGAGTAGACTAAACTTAAAAGCGGTAAAATAGTTAAAATCATATATTAAGTCGTGCTTGTTAACTTTATTCCGATTAGACGCAACAACTTTATCTTTCTCATTATCATAATCATTCATTTTACGATTCCATAAGTAATGAAACCTCTGCAACATCCCCAAATGCAGTACAAACGTTCAAAGTTGAAGCTTTGAATGAAATATTAATACGCCATGTTCATTGTTTCTTCAATTCGTCATACGGAACGTTTATTTTGAAAGTGGCGTAAGTCCAGTTTAAAAAAAAAAATTAGATTTTACATAGATTGTGATTAATTAAGCGTAAACTTTTTATTTCTATTATATATTTAATTGGAAAAAAATGGTCTCGCACCACTTTCAAAATAAACAAATCGTATTACAATTTTTAATCTTAGCTGTGTCGTTATGATCATGTCCACAACCTAGTAACTCGAATGGTCAACATTAACGGTTTTTCTCACGTTCATTGTTTTTGTTTGCAGAGATGGCGGATGCTGTTTGACAAGGTACGTAATTACGATACGTCGATCAATTTGTGTGATATTCACCCCACGCCTGCTCGATGAACTTCGTCTTGAGGGTGCCTGATCTTCCCACAGTTTGACCCCGAGGGTTTCGGTGAGATACCGGTGGAGGATTTCCTGGTGGCCTTGAGGAGTCCCGAATGGAAAGCCGAAATTCCGGCAAACAAGAGGGATATTCTCCTCGTCCGAGCGAAGGAGTCCCGTGTACAGGCGATAACTTTTCAGGACTTCGTCAATGTGGTGAGTCTTTTTTATGCGGATCTTATTGGCTTGGCAACTAATTGATTGCGGATTTTCTCGATAGACGGTCTTTACACTTTTTTCTTTCGTTAACGTGTTCAAAGCACCTAATCTATATTTCTTTTCTTTTTGTTTGGACTTCTTTAATTTAGTACAAATATTTATATCGATGAGTTCTTTAGTTTTGTTTTTATCTCAATTTAAAAATGGAAGACAACACGTCTTTTTAAATTCTTTAACAGACATTTTGCCAAACAACTTATTATCATTGCTTCATAAAACCTTTCTCTGTACAAAATTTTAGTACGCGTTATCTCTTACAGTGATTTCTCGTTTACCGTATTTGTTAAAGGTAAAGTTTGCTTCTCAAATTATCGACCTGCAGGAGCGCCTGCAGGTATGATAACGAAGCATGCACTCGAGTTTGTCGGGTATATGGCCATGTAGGGCAGATGGGGCTGCAGCCTATGGGCTATACATTTGTTGACGTCTGTTCGCTCGATATGGAAGGACTGCATATACGTTTCAATTTTATACCTAAATATTTACATAAACCCACGATATGTAGGACTATAAGAAAGATCACTGCTCTATGAACTTCCGAGAGTGCTGAAGGCATACTATTACATTGAATATTGTTCTGTTTGTCGGCATAGTAAGGAAAGTTAATCTGAATAAGTATAATCAATTCAGTTGTTTGTCAAAAGCTGTTTCTTATTGTTTTTGCTCGCGCTTGCGTGAAAAATGATGAAGAAAACTTCATGTTTATGCTTTTAAAGTTCTCTTTTCTCCACGTTAACCCATTATCCGCCAATGTCCCATTTTTGGGAACACAGTTTCAAATTGTTTGTGTTTTTGTATTCCGCCGGGTAATGGGTTAAAGGGGGTTGGTTCACGGTGCAGAAGAGTAGAAAAGCTTCGGTGAGATTATTTCAGGTACTTATCGACAGAAAATTCGACCAATTATTGGACAATTTCTTCCCACATAAATAGTAAATGTTCAATACTGATTGTGCACAAAACATAATCGTGTTACGTTGTATTATACCATCCTAGTGCTCTTTAATCTACAACGATAAAACTCCTTTGTTTGCACATTAACAATAATTCTGTATTATTAAACATAAATGCGAGGTAAGAAATAAAAAAAAATAATAAGGTGGACACTAACTCCACTTCGCTAGCACTCCCTAAGCAAACAACGACAAGATGAAAAGCAACCCGTCATCCCATTCAATTCGCAAAGGAACAATTGTCCTCCCCAACAACCGTCGAATCTCGCCCGGAAAAGAAGCGCGTCAAACCTCGCCTCCCATCAACTCGTCCCAAACTAGCTCCAATCAAACGTAACGACCCACCGTTTCCGAACCGCCCAGATTTCCCCAAATTATCCTTCGTTCGCCATTCATCGACGTAGATCTCGCGATAAAATCGACCGACAGCCCCGCGAACGAAACCCGCAACGACGTCCGGCAAGGAACGAGCTCTGACCGGATCCTTCAGGCAACATTCGAACAAGAATGCTCTCGCTCCGCGTTTACGGTAGTTAAATATCAAATGGATTTATTTTGCTCGCCAGGCTCCGACGGCCATTCCTCATTGTCCGTCTATTTGTCAACCGTAGGGAAGGGCTCGGGTAAAACGAGAGAATTCATTTCGTCCGAGACTCGACACAATAGCGAGAGACGCCATCGGCTGAGTATTGGCAATCGGTGAGTCGGGTGGGGTGAAGCGTAGTTGGCACGGGAGTAGGGGTAAGTGGTGGGGGGCATGTTCCGGACTCGACAGGCAACGCGGCCGAAAGTAGGAGATAAATATCGACACAACGATAATCTTGCCGTTTAGAGAGCACGCTCTTGCAACAATCGGGCCCGGGGCTCGGCCTTTTGTTGCCAGCCGCTCAGACTCGCTGACAAGTTCGCTCCGTTTTTGCCACTGTGTCGCCGATCCCTTTCTCGGCATCCCTTTCATCGGATCCCTTCTACCATTATTCGGCCGGATCGTCCCCGCAAACGGTCGCGAGGCTGACCAGAAGAAGAGGCACGGTCCGGCGTAAGCCGAATTGACGTTGAGTGGCGGAAAATTGTCCGTGGACTAATCGAAACGTATCCCGGAATCGTCGGTTAAATGAGATGTAAGGAGATTTCGTTCTCTCGTAGAAAGGGAGATTCCGACGGGGCGATTCGTTTTGTGACGGTAAGGACGTATACCTACAATGGGGGGGGGACGGTCGTTTCGCCGATTAAGGCTGTGTAATTTGTTGGCGTCGCTCCGGAGTGATACAAAAGGTCAATGCGAGGACGGTAAGGCCTAATAGTTAGGTGCCGCGCGAGGTAGCGGGATTATCGAGGTTATTGGTCCGTAATCTGATCTGGGAAATTAGTGCGCCTCCCAGCTTTGCGACTTTAGAAAACGATTGTTCGCTACGTTTTACGTAGGATGTACAATGCTATGTACCTGATGCTTGAGTAAAAAAATCGCATACAGGGTCACTTCTATGTTTAATCTTTGATAACAACGCATAACTTAACCCCTTAACGTACGATTTCTTTTAAATAAACCGGCCAACAAAAAATTCAATTTTTTTTTATGTAAATCGCACACGTTAGCACATTGTCTTGGCAAAGACATAAAAAAATACAAAATTAATCAAAATTTTAATTTTAATTTTAGCAGCATCAAATACAACGTCGCTCGAATAAACTCGAGTGTGCACGTTAAGGGGTTAAAATTGATTTTTAATCAAAAGACAACTGTCTCTTCATATCCTCGCAACAAAAAAAAGCTGTCGGTTCGCCAAAGTGATGAATCGTGTTTTTCTTGCCGTTCGGCCCACACACACTTTTTTAGATTCCTTTTTCGGTTGATGAAGAAAAGCCTCGGATAATTAGATCCCGTTTGGCAGATTTTTGCGGTCGTTCGTCATATGTCGGCGGTCCGGGTCGGAACGTAGACAGCTCACTTTTCGCGGTGACGAATGTCGGTCAATAGGGTAGGCAGGATTCCTCGAAAAGAGATAAATAGCCGGGTCAGTCAGGTTTTCGAAGACCACCTACCGCAGCTTTAAAGAAAGCGACGTGCATACAAGGATCAGCCTCCACACTCATCCTCACGAATTCAAATATTCTCTCACTAACAGTTTCCTTTGCCGCAAATCTCAAATCATAAAGTACGTCCAGTTAAAGAAATATGAATTTATTGTACTGTCCGTTTCAGTTAATTTTATTTATATTCAAGAATTCGTCACACTTACTAAAAGTGGTGAATATATGTAATTGTGGCAATATTTTCTTACTGGTTTACTTGTTCAAAGAGGTAGCTAAGGAAGATTTGAATAAGGGATTTTCTTTTAAATACAACGCTGTTAGTCATGCTTCGTATAAAAAGTCAGCATCAAAGGAAGTTATGGGATTTTCCTACCAAAGTGTAAAAGATTTCTTTTAAACCACTTGAAGGATTCTACTGAGAAACGTCAATAACAACCGACAAATTATACATAATCACCGGATTAATCTTAGAAAAACCTTAGTAACCCCTTAACGTGCACACTCGAGTATATTCGAGCGGCGTTGTATCTGATGCTGCTAAAATTAAAATAAAAATTTTAATTAATTTTGTATTTTTTTATGTCTTTGGCAAGACAATGTTCTAACGTGTGCGATTTACATAAAAAAAAATTTATTTCTTTTGGCCGGTTTATTTAAAAGAAATCGTATGTTAAGGGGTTAATAAAGCGAGGTGGGTAAAAATTGTAAGGCGAGCGAAGAGAGGTTTCGCGGTAACCGCGTCCGCAGATATTCAGCGACATTTTCAAACGGAAAAATGTCGTGGGAAAAGGGGGATGAGGAGGCTGCGGTTCTTTCGGTCGCACTTTATCGCGCTTCCCGTTCTTACTCCTCTCCTGCGAACCAACTCCCGATTCTCGTCAAAGGCTAATCCGTTTATCTGGATTTCTCGGTTTAC
Source organism: Anoplius nigerrimus (assembly GCA_914767735.1). Taxonomy (NCBI): domain Eukaryota; kingdom Metazoa; phylum Arthropoda; class Insecta; order Hymenoptera; family Pompilidae; genus Anoplius; species Anoplius nigerrimus. Next base: position 10,981,213 of record OU612090.1, read on the forward strand.
CTGCTTCCACGGGATAAAATCCACTTGAAGATTACCGACCGATCTCGGCATTGCAAATACCCGAACTAAAGGGGAAGAAGCCATTGGAATACGCTTTTCGCCACGGAAAATGCGAACAGGCGAAACGGTGGAAAGAGAAGGAGGGGGTGGAGGGGGTTTGCTTTTTGTTGGAGAGACGTTTCTTGTATGCTCTCTCTTCCTTTTCGTGATCATCTCGAGGATAAGTAACTGAGAGCGTTTGTATTATTCGTTTGTTTTGTCGCTAAATATTTTCTGCTTGAGATGTATGGGACATTTCGTATTCTCCTTTATTGAGTATGTGAGAGCTTTATTTCTTGTTTATTACCTGTACGCATTTAAAAAAGTAAATGAGTGTTAACATATAATTTGTTCCAACCAAATAATTAGTCGGATAAACTTGTGTGCATCAAACCATTGCAGTTTTTAGTTCTGACTATAGTTCAAAAATAATTTACACATATGTCAGTCAACGATCAAAATCAGATTTCATTACCCAAATAAAGCGTTCTTCATATCAGAGTACATCTTTCCATTCGCTTTCAAGCAAACTAGTTTTCAAGATTCTTCATCCAATGATATAACAATAAAGAAGACATTTCATTTTTATATTTCTGAGGATACTTACACTAATGTTTCGCAATCGTTTATTCTACTGAGGATCAAGATAATCAATCAAAACTATAACCTGCCAATTAATCTTTTAATCTCCAAAATAACTGACTTAAACCTTCTACTTGACAAACAATTAAATCAGTAAAGAACCTGTTACTCGAACATACAGTTTTCGATCTCCAGTCGCAATTTTCACCGCTAACATCTTTCTTCCCGCCGTCGGACATCTCGCGCGGCAAGGCACCGACGACAATTTTACAACATGCCACGCGTCTATCCCCCTAAATTCGCATTAGCGAGACTCGCGAAGTTCGAAAATGGACAATTTCCTTCCGGCACAGTGGGAGACATCGCCGATAATAGGATTAATCCCGCAGGTGGTTAGCAGTAGATGCTGTTACACGGTGCGGAGGAATCGCAAGCATCCTTGATCCCTCCGTGCCTCCCCCCCCCCCCCCCCACTCCCCCGCACCGCGCTCCAGGACGCTCAGTTCCTCTCGCCTGCTAGGGCCCCAAACGTATGATTTACGATCGGCACGCTCGAATCTCGATGAGCAGAATTTCTCCGCGTTTGTCGCTTGATAACGATAACGCTCATTTGCCGATGGTGCGTTCGAACTACCCGGCATTACGTCACAGCTGGTCAAATGTCGATTAGGGACATAGTGGAAATCGATTAGTTCCGAGGCACGAATAATTGAATGATGGCCGATTGTCGGAACGGAATGCGTGACGATAACGCAAACAGCGGAGGGCGTGTCCGTTTCTGGATCTCGTAACGTGGACGTAGATCGTATCTTCCCCGTATTTTGTTAACTGCGCATTTCGGTCCGGACTGCGCTGTAGGTTTGCCCGAAGGTGTACGTGAGAATAATGTAAGGCGAAGTATGGAAAAATTCTTTTAATTGCGTCCTCGGTCACTGCAGTTGAATTTGGACTGTCCGTTTTGAAAGTGGCGTAAGTCCAGTTTTTTTTTTTTGGCAAAGTAATCATAAATTATGTGATATCTCATTTTTGTTGAAAATAGACTTACACTACGTTCAAAATAAACGGTCCATATGTTGTCGGTTACCGTACCTCGATGATAGCAATTTTTCGAGCCAATTTTTCTCACGGCTAGAAGCTCGATCAATATCTGATTCGTCTGACCATCTCCATGATCCTTCCTTTACATTTTGATGATCTTACATATTACGTTCAATAAGCACATTCCTCTTTTCGTTAGAAATAATAAATGATCTAACATTACACTTAACGATACAATAAGTAATACTTTTATTTCTCCTGCCTTAAGAGAAAAAAGTGGGCATCCTTCTACAATTTCCTTTAATGACACATACATATATTACATAATTGCGATTAAATTTTGTATCTTCTTTCCTTAAACATTCGACCATCATTCGCTCGTTCCTTATTTATCCGAATTTATTGCTTGAAATAACACACTCGCTCCCATGTCATAAATACTCATTACAAGAAATAATCAACATTCAGTACAGCCTAAACCTCTCCTCACTCCTTCCCACATTCTCTTTTTCCACCAGTTACATCGCACGAGCCTCTTATAAAAACATTCCCCTCTCTTGCCACTCAAATCCACATTCATCCCGGATCCAAACCGAAAAGCGTTCCCACCGTCACGCGTCACCCAACCTCCAGATCTACGTCCACTTAATGCAGATCCTTGTCAAAACCGCGGATAAGCTTCCTGTCGTTAAGAAAACGAAAGTAGGATTTCTCCCTCTCGAATTGGCCGGAATCACAGTTCGAACTTTCAGCGGTAGAGCGTTAAACGTGCTGAGTACACAACCTGGAAACGAGTGCGGGAGGTTACGCGACTGGTAGTAAGACGGCAGTGGAAGGGGCTGGGAGGGGGGAGAGAGAGAGAGAAAGAAAGGCGGGGAAGACAAGCTGGCAAATCGGTACGAGAATCCGTCGTGCCGGTCGATTAGCAATTAGTCCGATCCCAAGGTGGTCACTTGGATGTTTGCACAGAGCGGAACCGACGATTACAGGGTTAGCCTCCAAGACAAGGGATCGACGTCGGGGGGAGACAAATTAAGGAGCCCGAAAGAGCGAGGGTGGAGTGGGAATGTGCACACCTAATTTGGGTTGATCTATGGCCGGCCGTACATTTCTATCTTGGGTGGTTCGCGGCAATTCAGGTGTGTAGGTTGAGCTGTCGGCGTGTTGTGTTGTATAACGGGAGGAATTTATTAAGATTTATAGTCAAATATTCGGGCACGCAGTTGATGTAAAGAATCGGGGTTGTAGGAGTCGATATGAAGGGATGGGATGAATTGTTGTTCAGGTGGCACCGATGGAATTTATTTATTGTTTGCCGCGTACAGAGAAAAACTGAGTGGTCAGGCGAAATTGATATCGTATGATAATTGTAACTGGAATTCGCGTTACGTACCGGAGAGTGGCTAAGAGAGGTCTCTGTGTGTTGGGTGGCTCGAAAATGGTACAGATATTCCGGTATTTCGTAACGACGAGTGCATTTCAATGCTACGTTGTTGGAATTTCATGAGACGTTGCAGCCTGAATAGTGCTTGTGCGGTACACTTTCTTGGCGCTGTATCGAATGGAATTGGTATTTACCAACGTTTCATTCGTCTCTTTATGAGAACATTGAGAATGTATTAAAAGGACAGAAACCGACGAAAGAACCGTGAACTATAAACAACCGTGTAATCAATATTTTATATATCTTTCTTGAGATACATCGTACATTCATTACTGAAACATCTGGTACATGTGCACAATTCTATGACTACATTTACACAATACTGTTTATGTAATAACATATCAAGGATTTGCTTTATAAAAACCATGTTACACATATTTAAAGTTTTTCTGTATACGCAGAGTGTTGTTTCTTACTTAATGTTACGTACAACTACATACGGGACACTAACAATAAGATCTCTAAAAATCTTATTGATCTGAATGCCTCCTGTTTGATTGATTCAGTATAAAATTATTACCTCCTGAACACCTTTTGATACCATAATAATCTCGGAGGACAAACAGTAAATTATTGATCCCTCAAAATCCGTTGTTCCCCACATTATCAATAATGATTCGAACTCAGGCCACTTTCAAAACAATGTGTTCAATTATTCGAGTAGCCACGAAAATTTACGTCCCCCAAAATGACCGTGCACTCCGAATATACTTAACTGAAAACTCTCGTTCACGACAGCTACCCTAAAGTTGTACACGTCCCAACGATCAACAAAGAAAAGCTGACCGATAGACTGACTTTCAAAATAAACGACTTAATTCTACATCTAACACGTATCCGCGCATCCTTCTCTTCATTACCAAAAACATTTCCACTCTCTCTCTCTCCCACCGAGTGTCTCTCTTCGCAATACCTGAAAAACGCACGAACACCTCATACGCGCACGGGATACGTCGCGAAGCGAAGGGAGTCCCCTCCCCTCATCTCGCCCTCATCTCGCCCTCCCCCCACTCTTCGCGCAGAGGCTGGTCATTGTTGCATCGTCGTAGACCGAGAACGTATGTACCGTCATTGTCGAGATTCGGCGAGAGAGGCTGCTCGCGATCTCGGTGGTCCCGACGTCCCTTTTTTCCCGTCCGACAATCCGCTCACCCCGCAAGGAAGGTAATTTTCCCTCTTCCACCCCCCCACCCCCCCTCCGCCCGCTCCGCTCCGCTTCTACACCCAGCGCTCCTTTGACTCTTTCCGGATATCAATTATGTCCCCGCGGTGCTCGGGACCCACCGGCGTGAGTCTTCGAGGGGTGGGAGTGAGAGAATGAGAGTTCTGTAGGTCCAGGAGCGGCGAGAGGGGGGGGGGGGGTGAGCCTCGTTATCCCTCGCCGTGGGCGTCGAAGTCCAGGCGTAAGGTCGCTCGGAAGCTTACAAAGTGCAATTTAAGGAAATTCTTGCCTCGTACGAGGTTGGTCCGAACAGACTCGATCTTTTTTCGAGACAGTACTTTTGGTTACGAGCTTCTGTTTTCTCGCGGCTCTTTCTTCGGTACTTGGTACGTACTGGATTTGGCAATGATTTCTGTAGGTGTTTATGGATACGTTGGGACGGTGTAGGTTACGTTGGAGAATGTTATGTTGAGAGTGGGAAAGTGGGTTTGTACATTGGCGTCATTATTATTGAGGGTGTTATTAAGATAAATTGAACGAGTCTCGTTTGATCGGTAGAAGTACAGAATCAGTATTGTTCTTGCAGGTATGTCAATTATGATTCGGGTCTATAAAAAGCATTCAGTAGTTAGATTTGGGTCACAATGAATACTTTAGATATCCTTTGTGGAACGGAATTCGTTATTCTTCAGAATTATATTTGTCATCTTTTGCAATTTTGAAGACGATGCGGATGGAATAAACACTTCAGTGACGCCAGTAAATGACAATTCCTTTTTACGAAGCTTTAATAATATTTGAATTATATTTAAATCCCGGACTGGTAACTGAGTGCCTTGCAATGTGAACAGCGTGTGACTTTCCGTGGCATGTTACTGCAAAAAACACGCTTTCCAAGGACGCAAGGTTTTGTGTTCGCGAGTCCGACAGTTTCTCTTTATGCAGAGAAAATGTTTAGTGCTTTCCGAATGCCCTCTTCCCTGACGTACCAGGGTTCGTCGTTTGATGGTTTGGCGCTGCTGGTTCGGCCGACGATAAATGTTCGGTCGGTATTCGGCAAAGAAATCTAGCCGTTTCTACGGTTTACCTGTCCTTTCTTGCTCGCTGTTCTTCTCGCGGGGGGTACGGCGTCGGATGCTGAGACAGATGTTTTTCTGGCCGATCGTGCGTTATTGTTAGCCGTGTTATTGATGGCGGCTTGTATACGCTCCTGTAGCTACCATTTTCCTTCCTTGTTAAGATGTTGAAACGTTCAATGTTAAAGTATGAACATTGGTGTCGAACTTAATGAAGCATTATTAGCGTACTGAAGTGACAAAGTTTAAAAGATTTTCAAAAATATTTGTTGCAGTTGTGGTGTACTGTAAATGTACATACTGCATGAAAGAATTTGAACAGTAATTTGAGTAATATAATTGATGTTTCATTATATGTTACAATTGTGTACAATATGTACCTATCTATACTGAAGGAAAGCAGACCGCATACATTTATACAGTTTCCCTCATAAAATGTTTTGCATACATTATCTATACAATCCACTATTCAGACTTCTGCAATATAATGAAAACGTGAACTAATATTAAGGAATAAATAAACAGACACGCAAATCCCGATTTGTTCACCATTATAATGTCGTCATAAATTACATGCACTACATTTTTCCAACTCGGACGCTTCTGGCTTTTCAGCTCACGTATCAAAGCACACTTTTATGAAGCTTTGCATATCATGAATTTCATTAGCCTGAAGATCGCCACACGCAGCTGCATATTTTCTAGGAAACTTCGAGTGACTCTGAATATACCGAAAAGTTGGCCCAAAATATTCGAAGGTCTCTGGCTGACGAGAATGATCGCGCATCCGAAACATGCAATTTACCATTTCAGATTTCCCACTCTCAATAAAGTATAGATCGGAGGAGGTCAGAAATTGGAAATTGCTCTTGGAAAAGTAGCGAAAAAGTTTTCAGATATTTCTTATGGGTCAACACGGAGCATACCGAGTGTGCATTCATTTTTACAGTTATCTATTTGAAGATCAATTTAGCTTCTTACCTTGTGTGGTTTTTTTTTCTTATTGACTCACGAGAAGACGAAAGATTTTAATGACGGTGATGGTTTGATCGATTTGAAGCATAATACGGAACGACATGAATGTTCAGAATTGAAACCGATTAATTGCAACACTAATTTCACGCTCAGCTGAGTTTCGAAAAAACATGCTTGATGAGGTAATTACATTGATCGCATCAATTACGTTCGATCTCATAAATGTGGGATTAATGGCTTTGGATCAATGTTATGCAGGTCGGAAGTGCAAATGTAGAGATCATTCGGCAATATTATTACGTATTATTCGGAATTTCTTTATTTTATTCGATTAATACTAAATTGAACTCAGTAAACTATACATTTAGATTTTTTTTAAATGTTCACTCGACATGTCATAAATATTTGTGTATTAGTAGAGGATTTACAGACTTGCATAAATTATATTTTTGAAGTATTATAAAAGAATACAAAATAAATTGCATACTGTTCTTTCAATTTGAAGCATTTTAAATAATGTCGAACGGACTTGTGCACTTTAAATATTAATGACAAGTCTATTTGTTAATTTTGAAAGTTGCTTAAATCCATTTTTACTAGGAAAATACATATCATTTATTTAATATTTGTTATGATATTAATAAGAATTCTAAATTTTACTCCTTTAGATACATTTAAGCAGCGGGACACATTGGTGTCCTGTACTTTAAATTTCACACATTTCAACATTTTTATTCCTATATGTATTTTCAATTTCACTAAAGGCAAACTCGTTAGTATTTTAACTAATTATATAAATAGGCTTAGTTCACTTTCTAAATAAACTGCCTATATTTTAAATCGAAATAAAACTACATTACTATTCTTTTGAAAAATGTTGAATAGAAGCATCGTAATCGTCTATACTTAGCTATATTTAACTCCCGCTGCCCGCCTCGTTGACAGTTAACTTGGCCGCTCTCGAGTTCGGGGAACTTTCGGCGAAGAAGTAAAAGCACAGATTTGTCACCGGGGTCAGCCTAATTGTCCGGCAAATCCATATATTCGTCTTACCGTCAGCTGAGCGGGTCCCGTTCAAGGAACAAGATTCCTCTATTAGGGTGAATCGACTCGCACCGACCCCGTTAAAAGCATTTTTAAATACGCGACCTTATCTATCTGGATCAACGGACGATCCGCTACGGTTAACGATTCCATTCAGCATACCTTCCTACGCCTTTCATCCCTCTCTGCCAAGTCTCGGTTTCTTTGTCTCGGATTACGATCGAGGCTGTGATTCAAGATGGCGGACAGGTTCGGTTCTCATCGGTTGTTAATTTCAACTGACGTAATCGGATATATTGAGCGTAAAGATATGGCCCGTTTGTTTCGAAAGCGTTGCAAGTTCAGTTTTCGATAATGGGATTTAATTTGGGATTAATTGAGTGCCGAAGATTTGTTTATATATCCCATTGAAAAAAAAATTAACGGTCACTGTTTGTTGTGCGGTTTCGCTATGATTTACACAAGAATAATGTCACTTTAAGTTCAGAAAGTATTTGGGTCCGATTTGGGATTGTTTTTATAGAGATTAATTTAGCCGGTGATGGTTTTATGAGTTAATGAAAGTGAAATAGTTATTTAAAAGTAGCAAGAATTTCAAGTAGGGAAAATCATAAGTAATTTCTTTAAAAATTAATCTCGATAAAAACAGTCCCAAATCATACAGTTTGGAATGCGATTCTGAAAGCAATAAATATTGAGCAAAAACAATATTATATAATTCGATAATATTACAATAAATCCAATAGCATAATATCCCAACGTAACATAATTCTACCCACTTACAGTAGTGCTCCAACACTCTGAACGTTGTATATCAACAAAAATGACGTATTACTTTCACTTGAACTCTATAATACGATCAACGTACACATTAAAAACGTATCAAACAAAAACATTACTTATTTTTAAAATATTAGTCCCAGCCTTGACTGAAATCTACAGTGTAAAACATACTATCCACTCTTCATGTCGCCTAATCGATAGCCTCATCGAAATTCTCCAATTTTGAAATGGAGTTGCGCGCGAAGGAAAGTCTTCGGTTGAAAATAAGGTGGGAAAAAAAAAGGGAAGAAAAGTAGAAAAGAGAGACGCCGCGCTGGCCGTCATTACTCGGAGCCTCTCGCTCCTCCTATCACTTCCATCAGACTCGAACACGGCCCTATTCGTTCCCGGGCAGCTCGAGGGGCTAAACGGCTTTTAATTAGGGGTCAGTGGAAACAAAACATGTTCAATCCCGGAGAACATTTGAGATAAAGCCGAGGACGCTCGGTCGCATACCGTCAACATCGACGGCCGCGAGATAGATCGCTTTTCTCACCGGAGACCTTGACGGGGACATATCGATACTGGACCCCGGTAATATAAACGTCTTTAACATTCCACAGTTATCAGCCGAGGAATGAGGCGACAACGCTTTTGGGCACTCGACCTTTCTCCAACGAGGGAAGCCCGACCCTTTCGTCTGAAGGGTTATCTGTTATTTCTTTATTTTCGGATCTTTGTTCCTCTTCTTGCCGTCGGCTGTGTTTATTGCATTTTTTTAAGTCGAGTGAACAGTACGAATTGTGTTGCATTTTGTTACTTTGGGTAATCTAAATAGAAATATGTCGTTATTTGAATTATTATCTAGGTTAAAACAAAGGTCTGAAGGGTTGTCTGTCGTTTCTCTATTTTGGGATCTTTGTTCCTCTTGTTGCCGTCAACTGTGTTTATTGAAACTTTTTAAGTCGAGTGAACAATACATAAAAATCTTTCTCCATGAAACTCTTTGTGTACACCCAGGTTGATATTTGTACAATACCGCTTTCGGTTCGGAACTTAACTATCTTCATCAGCATTATGCACTCCCCGAGGGCATTACGGAGTGTCGATTCCGTATTCAGACACTGACATCGATTTCCTTCGCTCGTTACCGTGGCCGATCATTAATTGCGACTTTCATCCTCCATATTCTTCCTCGCCGTCCTCCTTCGATTCTCGTTCTTGCATCGCTCTCCGCCCGTTTTTGCATCGCCTCGCTCCTCTCCGCCTTCGGAGACGGAGTGATCCAATTTTCTGATCACTTTTTTTGCCGAGTCGTCCTGAACAGATTAGCCACTTCGCTTAATTACCGATCGAACAAGGTCCCTTCCTTTTTTGAACGACCGGATGGAGTTCCGCCGCTCGCAGATCCTTCCGCTTATTTATTTTGCCCTCTTTCGCCGCACTGAAAGCCGTCGACGACAATAACGGCAGTCGGGAATGTCTCGCATTGTGTCTCCCATCGAATTCGAGTAGCGAGACCTACGATTTCCTTTCCTCTGTTGGAAATCCCGTGATAGCCAGTTACGTCGCTCGATGTACACTCACATTTTGAGGAAAGGAGACGCCGAGTAGGGAAAAGTAGTGTTAGAAGTGGTCGGCTGTTTACTTAGGCGAGTAAATGTCGAAATGATCGAATGTCAAAATATTGTTCCGGAGATTTAGTGTTGTTACGTGATAGTAAAGTGGTTGAGAATTGTCTTTATGCTGTTTGGATAATTGGAAATGTAATGTTTTATGCGATATGTGGAATTTTCAAAGAGTTGATATTGGTGTAAGTCCATTTTTGAAAAAAAAGAAAAATAGGATCTCGTAATTTGTGATTAATTTAATGTAAACTTTTTGTTTATCTATTGTTATTTTACTATCATTCTATTACTATTCTGTTATTAGCCTATAATTTTCGTTTATTTTTCGTTATCTTTCCAAATAAACGGTCCCTATAATGCATAAGTTTGTATACATGATTCATTTCTATTTCTTGCCACGTCCAAATGCCCCCCTTTCTTTCCACCTATTTATGCCTATTTGGTACTTCATGCATTTCATTAAAATGTGATTAATGTCTTGTGCACATCCACATTCAAAAATTCCATTTTCCCTCGTCCCAACCTTTGCAAGCGAGGAGTCCAAATTATAGAAATCTGTAAGTTCATTCTTCTGTCCAGATTGCATTTGTACAACCATGACATCAATTTTTTCATAACATTTTTGAAAGCATGTGTATCTTTGATCACCCCAGCCTCATCTGATCGTGTTCCACGCTTGGATAATGTGCCAGATGTGCTGCTCGGTACGTGCTGCCACCTGTTGGGTGGTTGGCGAACGAAAGCGGTCACTGTACAGTGTCGCCAACTGACGAGGGTCGCGGAAGATCGTTCGGGAACTTGTCCTTTTTTTTGTTCCTCCCCTCGTGCTTACCCTCGACCTTACAAACTCACGCCCTCCCCCCCGCCGGCTCCACAGGTGTTCGGCCTTTCCCTGTTTTGTCCCGGCACGCTTTTTCCCAACTACTCTCGCCCCGCTTGACTTCCAAATTTTTCCGGCATGCCCCGAAGAAGCCACGGATTTCCGCCTAAGAGGCGACGAATAATTCTGCGACGCTTCCTGGGCGTGGCCCTTATTTTCCAATGAGAGTACATAACTGATCACTAATCCGGGTATCTGATTCTTTTATAAAGATTAGGCTCATGGTTCTAGTCACTCGGTCGACGATGATATTCTTCGGTTCAATTTAGCGGAATGTTAAGTTTTAACGTGTAGAGTTTGCTGATATTTTTGTTGGCTTCTTTAAATACAGTCTCTGTAAACTGTGGCGTTGTCGGTTGGATTTGAGTTTTCCCAATGGATTAGTTGTGGTTCCGTAGCTCGTGGTTAGTTGTTGAATTTCTTACTTCACAGTGCTTTTTGTCGCTCTTTGCGTAATTCTTCTGCTTTTATGTACAGTGAGCATCAAGGATTTTAATGTAATTAAAGCTTGACAGCGTAAGATTGATTCGTTTGTAGGTGTACTTTTTGTTATACAGACTTCTTTTCTCCAGCAGATCGTAATGTTCACCCATGTACGATAAATTTACAAACAGTATTAATATTAAATGTACAACAAGTTTTATATATTTCTAGTTAAGGCGTACCTGTGCACATAAAATATTTTCGCTACCTATGCAATTGCACTGGCATAATAAACACTTTTACTGAAAACTAAGAACGTATGTATAAATAAATTACTGAAGCCTCCAAGGTTCCCATAATATTTTGTTATATATATTTTTGATTATGCAACTTCTGGAAACGAATCTGTATCAGTTACCCGAGTAGTGTATCACTACAATGACTATTCATTACATTTTGTGACGAACATCTGGATCAAGTAAGCAGCAAGAAAAATATGCGAAAATTAAGTCAAATTCTTCAAGGTTTTCAGAGAGCCGTCAATTTAATAAAATATACGATTAAGACCATTTCTATCCTCACTCGACTATCGCTGCGACAAACTTTATGTCACATACTTTCTTAATCATTAGACTTTATCACACTTCATTAAGCAACAAACAAACGTACAGATTCAAATCCTTCAGGGTTCTCGTAAGATCTCCCACCTTAATAAAGCATAAGTTCCAAACAATTTCCCTCCCAACCAACCCATCGATACAGAAAAATCTCCGATTAGAAACTTAACCCTTAACCCCCCCTCTCTTCCTTTAGGAGTGAATCGCGTCAAACATTACGTAAGATTTTCCGCAAGAGAAGTTTGCATTATCACCGAGCTCTGCGGCGCATCGGCGGTCTCTTCTCTTTCCGCTTTCTGGCACGTAATAATATAAGGGAAGCTTTCCTTCCTTCGAGGCGTACAATAAATTTACGCCCGGCAAACCTCCACCCCCACTCCCCCCTCGCGCTCCCGCCATCTTCTACCACTCGCTCCGACCGCATTTATCCTGCAGCCTCTTTCCTTTTTTCCGCGGAAAGTGAGTAAGTGCCGCTGGACGTTCGCGCGGGCGTTCGCACTTGGGTTTCATGGAAATATTCTTTGTATGGCGTGTGATGGGGTTAGCTGATGCTTTCATCTAGGTTCGGCTCTTTAAACTGGTATAGATTATATATAGTATGTAGGCAGGGTCTGTCTGCGATTAATTTATGGTATTCTCACGTATGTAAACGATTGGGATATTGGGATTTTCAAATTTTCTATAGTTTTTAGTTATAAGTCGAATTGGATACTTAATAAGCACATTTTGTTGAAGGCATTGTCGACTAAACAGTGTTTAGAACTTTGTGCGGTAGGAATCGTAAAGTAGTGGAAATCGATTGATTTATTATCGGTTTTATTATTATTATAGGTTTATATTATAGGTTTATAGGGTCACCGATTATTAATAACTGAATTGTGTTTTGAAAAAAATATTTAAATGTTCGTTGCAATGGGGAATCGCATCTATTGAAATATCTGTTCAGTTATTGTTGTTTTTCTGCGACTGTATTGTAAGTTTTGTTGGGGATATAACTTATCTTACTTTTCAAATAAACTGTTCACTTGAAATACAACTTTAATCCAGCCTACACGAACGTAATGAGACCACAATGGAGAAGGTCCGCGCAAAGATTTTAATTAGTTACAACTTGAGAGCTATTTTTCTATGTATTGCCAGCTAATATTTTTAGTGGAATATCAGTCATAGAAAATAATTAGAGAAGATAAGGAAAACATTAAGATAATCTATATAAAGAATAAAATATACGTTCTATAAATAGAACATTGGCCTCACCTGAACAAACAACAAAATGCACTGAATAAACTACAAAATAAAGAAACGAGGAAATATAAAAAACGAAATGTATATTAAGAACGCCAGTTTAATTGAGCCTACAGGAGCGTACTATAGGCACGCAGGAACGCAATGATGCAACAATGGGGAAGATGCGCGCGGGGCCTCTAATTACCAATAATTTGAGGGCAATTTTTGGTTATACCGCGATCGATATCGCGTTGGGGCATCGGGGCATCGGGGCGTCGGGGCATCGGGGCGGAGGTTCTGGGCCAATTTTAAGCGTGACGGCGCTCCGCCTAAGGAGCCGCGATGAGATCGATTTGTGCCTCGGCCCTGCCTTGCCCCGGTAATAGCTGCCTGGTAATAAGGTCCGACGAGCCGGACAGGACACCCGACAGGACTACGGACGGGACTACGGACGGGACTGCGGCCATCTGTCGTCGGCGGTGGCTGTGACAAAACAAACAGCTTGCCAATTACCGGGAGTGGGACCCGATTTTCGGGCCGCTCGATATAATTTGGACCGCCGCCGCCGTTGCCGTCGCCGCTGACGACAAAGCCGGCCGCTGACAAACTCTCTTTAGCTGCGGCCCCCTTTCCTCGACGAGGACCTTGCCGGACGGCAGGACCTCCCGACAGGCAGTGTCCGGACCCCCGGCGCACACCGCTCGGACCGTTCGACTAATCGGCCGGGACGAATGGTGCAAGTCGTGACGCGATACGCGCCCAATTGATGGAGCATGCGATTTTTGGCCCTATTTTTCGATGAGTTATGGCGGAGGGAATGGAGATTGTTAGCTTGCTTTAGTCTTGGCTTGATATCAGAGATATGTGCTTCTATCGGGATCTGAGTTGTTGTCAACGTTACATATATGGAGATTCTTTGGTTTGAATTTGAATGTTGATTGATGGAGTATGAAATTTGTTCAGTTTTTTGAAAGAATTATAGCGAGTTAAATAAAGGTTGTTAGGTGTGAACATTGCTGGAATTTCAAAAATGTGTTATATCACAAGTTAAGTTGCTGCCAAGCTCATACGTATATTAGATTTTCAATTTAGACATTGAACCGATGGAGTATAAGAGTTTTTATAACTATTTCCTATTAATCGGAATTATGTAAACAAACTATAATACTCAATCTCTTTTCCGGTCCTTATTCCAATTTAACATAATCTGTTCCCATTACAGACATTGCACACAACTTAAGGATACCTCCATTATTCGCTAATAAACCGAGAGAACATTCTTTCGGATAACCAAACGAACATGACCTGCGTCCTTTGTCGCGCAAAATTTTAGGAATAGCCTGTCGTGCGGTCGGAAAGAGTGCAAACAGAATGAGACAGAATGCGATAGAACGAGATAGAATGAAATAGAATGAAATAGAATGAAATAGAATGCGACAAAGTGTCCGCGACCCACGACAACTACCGTTCCGTCGGCCGAATACTTTTTCGGAAGATTTTCGGCTCACTTTCGGTGAACTTTCGGCTGCATTCAGCTGACCGGTGGCTGCCTCGACGTCTCTATTTGCAGGCTGCCAACTACCCGGCAGACGCTTTTGTCCGCGCTAGAAGCGGAACGGACGCGTGCTGACTCGAGAGGCAAGCGATGGGCTAATCGGAGCTTGGGAACGTCTGACAAGGTCAAACTTACTTTTTTTCTAAAGGTACATGCGTTTTATGAGATTCCGGGTTAGAACGGTTGATTGGACGGATGGGTTGCTGTTTGGAATGATGGGCGAAGTAAATGGATAAATATTTTTGTTTTTTTACATGGGACGTTTGTCAATTTTTACACATACGTTTTGACTTTAATTTTTAATGTTTTGCTTGTATCTTTTCGGTTTGTCACGTAATAGTGGTACGGTTGATACTTTTAAAGCACATACCTGCCTTTCAACACACTTCCGAAAAACGTCTACCCTACAGTGAGTAAAGATACCACATCCTAACTTTCACATTTGACCAACGAAAAACTCCATAACCTACCTCATTCCCAACACCATTACTCGTCCTGCCTGCGGAACTTCACCGGGCCAAACAAAATAGAAAAACCTCGTGCAGCCACACCCCCATACCATCACACCTTCTCTAACACCCCCAAACAATGTACTCCTCGTAAAGAAAACCCCCCACGCCTCCGTACAATCCGAATCTTCCTCGAACGCCTCTCTTCAAGGTCAGATCCGTGAGTCATCCAGCGTACGAATCTAATCCCAGCGCCACTTATCCCACGCATTGTCCGGACACCGACAGACGCGTCGAATTAATAATCGCCGTTTCCAGGGCTGGCGGCACGTAAACGCAATTAAAGGGAGGTCTCGAAAGGTGCCCGGCATCGATAGGCGATAAAACCTGTATGTGACGCTTTCCACGTTTCTTCGACGCAACTCGATCGGGATGCCCCATCACGTACGTCACGCTTCGGCGAGCTCGCATTCTTGTCGTCACGATCCTACCGTCTTTTCCACCCTTCATTTTCCACAGTCCCCACCTTTCCACCTACCACCCCCGTCTCCTTTCAATGCCAAGAATTCGGAGGGACGACATCGGGCGTAAATAACGGATTTTCGGCAAAAAAGTGTCTGCATTGGGTACGCAACTTGCTAACAGTTGCAGATTCGTATCGGTGGAATATCCGCATAAATTCGAGGATGGCCGACCGTTATGGCTTATGGATGTCTCGGCCTGCGGCGCGCATAATGATTGTTTCGCGAAACGGAAGGTGCGCATCACTGTTTCTCACTCCAATTCCTCATTTAATTCTTCAACATTTTGTTCCAGTTCATTCGATAAAAAAATCGTAATCGAAAACAGTACTTTTTCACACTTTGTCATGATCTTGTAGCACACAGAGGCCTACAAGTCTACAACACAGTAATATACAGTTCTACTATGCAGTAACAAATGCTCATTCGCTTATCGACATTTTTAATATACCCAAATCCGAGAACAAAATTTCAAAAACAACGCACTGTCCCATATTCATCGCAATAGCTCGCTCCATTCAACAAGTCACCCAACTACGAGCGACTCGGAAATCTTTCAAGTCCATTCCACAAAAAAAAAAGAAAAACCGTAATCTAAAAGTACATTTTCCCACTTAACCGAACATTCAGCAGTGGCTCCGCCGACCGCCGTCGTCCCCATTAACAATCCTTCAGCGACGCCTTAGCGCCGTCGCGACGATAAACTCCTTAAACAATCAGCCGGCTTAATTTTCAATCTAAAAAGCGGGGAGCGGCCTTCTTGCCGGGACGAACGGATTCGCCGGGCGGGCAGGCAAGAAGGAAGATTTAGCGCTGGCCCGCCGTGGCGCAAGAAAGACGGCCGGAGAGACACCCGGGCGAGGGCCATTACGTTAGCGGGAGGTTAATTCACTGAAACAACATAGCTCACCTCCGACCACCTGCTATTATTTAATCCGGCCGCGCGCGAGCTCCGAGTGGTGGTGGTGGTGGTGGTGGTGGTGGGGGTGGGGCTGGGGCCGGGGCCGCGAGCGGGGTAAGTACGGCACTGGCCGGGCCCGCGCTGACCTTCCGCGCCGGCCTCAAGGTGACTCCAGCTACGTGCGACGTGCGTGGAAAAACCTGAACCTCGGCGGAACTGTTCGGCGAACTGCCGGCAGCACGAGGCGGCCAAGATTTAGAACCTGCGACAATGGGGACAGTAGAGACACCAGCACTGGCCATTAGGAGGGCCGAGGGCTTAATTCATTAGAACAATAATGGCCACCTGCTGTATCGGCCGCCCGTTGGATGAGGCTGACGACCGCTGACGATCGCTCGCTCGCTCTTTATTGGGGGGTAATGAATGTTTGGGAAAACCGGCGGATTTTCAGCGGGACGTGGGGTGGATCGTGAAAGGGCGCAACTGGAGTTTGGGAATGGGGTACGTTTTTTGTGCTTTTGTACGTATGTTGGTACGGTAAGGGTCGTGTTAGAGGTATTGAGTGGTCTGAATAACTAGTTTGATCATATCGTAGTAATGTTTTTTCTTTCATGAAATAGTTTATTTCTTGAAATATTGTTTAGCGCTCGTTGGGTTCGGTAAATGGAAAACAGTTATTCGTTGACTTGTATCACTCCGGAGAGTTAAATGGGAATATCAATAGGGTTGTGAGGGCAAAGGATACGCAAGAAATGTTTGGGAATATTTATGGTATTGTGTTAGTGTTTAAAATCAATGGTTCATACCTATCTTATTTACAAAAGTCTTATATTCACCCTACTCACTTCATCAGCAGATTCAAACCCAAGAACCTGTCACAGAAGTCAACAAATTGCCCATATTAAGCGTCCAATCCCTCAGTATAAAAAGCAAAATAAACACTTCTAGCAAATTCAATGAACTTAACGGAAACGTAACCGAAATATTTTCAGAAAAACACTGACAGCGTATCTTAACGCAGCAGCCTCATTCATCGCCACGGACGCATACCCCCTCCCACCCTCCCTCATCGTTAAAAGCTGGAAAGCAAGCCGAATCCGCCAAACCTCGCTTTCACCTGTTCGAGCACGTTCGCGGGCGAGGCACGGCAATCGTTCCCCCATCCAATTTGGGCCCCCATGGAAAAACCGTTCGCGACCCCGTTGTCATGTCGGGGCCGAAGACTCTCGCCAAGGCTTCCCCGAAGAACCGCTAGCGCGAACGAGAAGATTTAGAGCCCGGCAAGCGAGGACAGTAGAGGCACCAGCATCGTTCATTGTCCACTCCGAGGCTTACTACTCATTGTTGGCCAAGCCAAAGTAGCCGCACCTACGACTGAGCGCACAAATACCTACCCACACTCGCACGCCTACCTGTCCTGTCGGCGAGCGAAAGTACCTGCAGGAGTGCGCGCGCGCGCGCGCTCACGCTGGAAATTTCGAATCCTCGGGGGGCTGGGAAATCAGTTTAACTTATTCCGAATCACGAATCGGCCATTATGGGTTTATAGGCGAGTCCGGCGGTGACCGGCTGCTCTCAGTTCGAGGACAATCGCATTTGCGGGGGTCGGTTTGTAAATTTATGTTTTTGCCGGACGTTCGGCAAGGGTGGCATTCACGACTGACGTACCTGCGGGCCTCGAGGAGGTTTCCGGCATGGTTTACGAGGGCTTATTCGGATAAGCCGCTAGTTTTTTCTCGGTTGTTGTGCGTTGGCCTCTGTTTGTAGGTTAGGTTCGACGCGTGGCTGAATGGGGGAGGGCTGGGTCTCTCTGCAGGTTTGTTCCGGTGGCGATAAGCTGTTTTTCTTGTATGTGGCGGATGATTAAGGTTGCAGTGCAGGTTGGAATTTTTGTTTGGCAATCGAGTGAGGTAAAGAAAGGTTTGACTGAATGTAATTTGAATCTGTTTCCATTTTTTTTTTTTTTTTTTTTTTTAATTAAGTGCAAGTTAAAATCGGTAGAAAATGTGTCAATGTGCATGATCATGAGGGCTTTCGAAGTAAATAATCTCTTTTACAGTTATGCAGTATGTGCCAGTTTTAATTTGTATTTGAATGCACAAAACGTCCACATACCGCTACACCTACGTAACACATGGGCAAAAATAATCTGGGTATCTTGACACAACCATAAAAATAAGAGATACAACGACACGAATATTATTCTGAAAGCATCAAAGCAGAAAATCTAGTTTGTGGAACATTCACGTTTGGAGTGGTTGCAGACGTTAGGCAAACATTTTTCGAGGATGACGTTGGAATTGGAAATCGGTGGGAAAAGAGGTAGGGAGGTGCACGGGTTTGGAATAATTGGGGGATGAAAATAGGGACTGGAGGGTGAGATCCGGGAGTTTGGCGGAAAATTGAGTGTAATTAGGCGGACGGAATGGCGTCGATGCGCATGATTTGTGATGGCCGGGGGTTCCAAACTTGCTATATTTATTTTCGGGATGATAGTGACCACATATTCTGCAATTTTCAATTTTTATTAACTTAAGAACATTAATTTTTTAATTTTATTATGATTTTATATATTAATTAATATCTTGAGCAAAAATGATGAAATTTATAACAAATATTTGGTTGCATAATAATACAATAATTCTGTTCACTCAGAATGAAATTGTGAGATTAACCATGACTAGTAATGTTAGTTTTTTGTGATGACATTGTAAGCTAACGTTGTGTATTTGTAACTTTACATTTTACCGTAACTTAACGTCCTGAGCAGAAAAATTGATACAGTTTCGGGATGCGTTGGTTAGAATACCGTTTATTTACGCTGTGCCAATGATTCAAAACCTCTATTACAAGCCAGTAAGTATAATGCAAAAGTGCAACTAACAAAATGGTAAGTTGTATGAATTTCAGTGAACGTAATAATTTGATTGTCACAAAATTATTGAAATATGCAAAAGCGATCGTAACTTTGTCATGCCAATAACAATCTTCCGAGTCGACAATTAAAATGTAACATGAAAATATTTTAACAACGACTCTTGGCAAGTGTCATCTACTTGAGTGTCATAAAAATGATGGTCAGAAACGATAATAACAGTTCCGTTTTAGTACCATGCACTCCGACAATTAAAAGAATAACGTAATGAAAAAGAAAGCATTGACCCGGTCATCGTGAAGGTCACAGACAAGGACAATTAAAGGACAGCATGGGGTGGCTTAATAAAAAATCAGCAGAAGTGGCGTGCACGGGAACAATTATGCGACAGCACGAAGAGTGTTATTAGCAAGTCATTGCGAGAACCATTTGCACGAAACAATTTAAAAATACCATCGAAAACGGCAGCAGTTCTCGTTAAGCAAATTAATACGAGTCGTTAATTAAGGGTCAGAGTTAGTTAAGGAAACAGTGAACCAAAATGTCACTAATTGTCACATAGTTCAAGTCATTTCCCTTTTTTTCTTTATTTCTTTGGTTTATTGTGTCTATTTTAATGTTTATTTTTCTGTTACGTTTACGCGCTGAATAATGCTCCGTCCACCGTCAACCGCATGCGCGTAGGCGGCACAGTGGTGGTGAGGGGTAAAGGGCCTAGAAGACTACCCTGCCGGTTAGACGCTGGCTAACGCTGGCTGACGCTGGCTGACGCTGGCTGACGCTGGCTGACGCTGGCTGACGCTGGCTGACGCTGGCGGCCACCGGCGAAATCGTGAGAATTGGCAGAATGCCGTGCGTGCCAACCGCCTGCCACCGAGGATTACTCCGGGGATACGCTGCTGCAGGGAATCTGCAATCCCGCATACACGCGTGCCACCCTAACCTACACCCTCGATTTACCTGCCCTGTCCTCTGAAAACCTGTACGTGCCCGATGCCGAGTCCCTGTATAAGTTTCCTTCTCGAAAGCGGTCCTAGCCGTGGCTTCCTCGACGTTTCTCGATGGCTTGCTTTCGATGGAGGGGTGGGGAGGGGAGGGGGGGGGGGGCTTGTGAGTCGGGTGAATGTCCTTTTGAAACATCCACTTTCGCACACTTGAGACCTGTCCCAGACGGCCGTCACGCCTTGGGAGTCCGGTGAGAATTAGTTCGGTGGCTTTTCTATGTTTCTGTGGTGGTTTTGCACAGGTGGAAAGGTCTTTCAACCTGTGCAATAAACACATTTTCTACAAATCTCTACGAACAGAAAACAATGTACCAACTAAAAACTTGTGACTAAAAATTTATTCACCATAAGTGAAAATCTTTAACACGCCCCCCACATTTTATACGGACAACATTAATTCGACAAACTGAATTAACCCAATTGTCACAAGTGCCTTCACAATTTTCGATATCTTCATCCGCACAATCGAACACTGACGCAACATTTGAGAAAACAGGCAACTTGCTGCAATAACGATACAGGGTGTCCTCATTCATCTGCGCAACCAACCAATCTCCCCCACACTGCCCGCGAAAAAGTGTACCACACTCGATTCCAGTTGAGCCACTCGCATGCGCGTTACAGGCTTGTCCTCAAGATTTTCGAAACACTCCGTATACTCGGACCCGACTTTGGCCACTCTCAGAATTGCCAGGCCACACTTGTGCCATCAGCTATCTCCCAATGATCGCACTCTCAAAGCAGGAGGTACGTCGAGCTCAAAAGTGGCCCCACGATCACGAACCTTCTCCAATGAACCTTCTCCAATAAACCTTCTCCGGCAAACTTCGAGCAGCACACCTGTGCGTGTCACGATGCCTCGATTAAACTCGTACCGATAATCGACCTAATTCTACCTCCGAGCTCGTAATAAAGCGATCCTCCTTTTTACGGATATACTTCGGGGTTCGCACTAATTTCGTAACCCTCCGAACTTTACGAGCGCATTGATTATTCACGCACCTGTCCCTTTCGGTGAGAATGGCCGATTTGCACGTCCGACGATCGGCCGCCATCTTGGAGGAGCCCGGGAGTACCCTGATAGAGCAATTAAATCCCGCGCACTCTATCAGTCGCTCCCGGGAACGGACATTTCCTGCTTCCGAGACGCGCCTCGGCTTTCACCGAATTCCGGAAGTCGACGGCCGGAAGTGGCAAGCGGCGAGCGGCTCGAGCTCGAGGTTCGTTACCTTTCTCACCTGGTACTCACCTGTGGCCGAGTCTCGCCAATTCCTTCGATATCGTCCCTTCGAATTTAACGAGGCGAGCTGTCGAATGTGGCCACGTCGACTATAGAAGGTGCGCGTGTACGCGCGCGCGCGCGCCCGCGCCAAATATGAAGGGGAGTTGATCGTTGACAGCGTCTGCGTGCTGGATATTTACTTTCGTTGTGTGATGATCGTTTATCTGGGATCGTCGGGCTTGAAGAAACGGAGGGTGGTTGAGATTGATGAATAGCTTTGTCGGACTCGCTTTCTTGGTCGAATTTGAGGTTAAGGTTTGGTAAGCGGCTGTTCGAACGTTTTGTTTTGTCAAGGGATGGGATAAATGTGCTGGGTAATGAAAGCGGTTTATGATGGCAGTTTGTGAGTTTTTCGGTTGGACTATTTGAAGAGTTGAAGACGTAGGTACATTCTTATTTGTTTTTGACAGCGGCTGCGAACGCCAACTTTTTTGATTGGGAATTTATTTTAGATATTGTACAGTAATTGTTGGTAGTTTCGATTGAGTTAAAGATAAGATTGAGACTTCGTTTACGATAAGATCGCATTTGTATAAGTTTCCAATAGATGATCTGTTTATATAGAAAATTACTTAACCTTACTTTCGTTTAAAATGAGTTCAAAATAACTAACAACTGAATTTTATACGTATCCTACACATTGCATTTAAACCAGAAGAATAGCCAACTTTTTAAATTACAACTTATAAACATTTGATATCAATTTTGGGCATATGAATGCTTAATTTTTATTTCCGTTACACAAATTTACATTTCATTTATTTTATCACCGTTATATTTGTTCGCACGAGACTTCCGCTTTCTTATTACTAAAAAAAATATTTTTATTGAATTTAAAGCAGACATACTTTTTATTTTTTTCTCTAATCTCGATTTTTATTCGTATCTTTAAACATTTCCCATATCACAGATACCAACTTGTCAATTCCCGCCTAAATGAACATCCTCAAAAAAATGCCCACCTCAACCCACTCAACGCGTGTAGTCAATTTTTCCATACAACATCCGACACAGTCCACCCTCGACGAATCGCAATATTCAAAACGTCAAAAATCGGTGCTCAGTCCCATCGGTCCATTTCAATTTCATGCGTTCACCCCGACGCCGAGTCATTCCCCATAAAAAAAAAAAAAAAAAATCAGAAATGCATGAAAGTAGGAAAGGGCCCGGCGCGTGCAGCGTCGGTAGTAAAGAAGATACGCAATTACAGTGTCGAGATTGTGAAGGTTGATGAGGTCGTGGCGAGAGAGAGAGGGGAGGTGGAGAAGGAAGGGGCGAGCGTGGAGGGGGTTGAAAGCGGAACGGGACCGAGGCAGATTTTCGCATTTGCAACGGGCTCGACGTCGGTCGTTCCGTGCCACGAATCGATCACCGACCAATTAACGTTCGAACGTGTGCGGCCACTTGCCGCTGCCTCGTTAACCCCTAATCATCGGCAGACCGGTAAAAGCTTTATTGCTATTAAAATCTTCGTTACACTTGCCGATCGCGCCTTTCACTCTCTTTTATCCCCTTTTTCGCCCTCTCTCTCTCTCTCTCTCTCTCTCTCTCTCGCTCGCTATATATATGTATGTGTGCATCTCACTCGCTTTATCTCTATTTCAATAATCGTCCGCTTTCGCTATGCGTGATTCTTTTTTGAATGTCCATCTTTGTTTCGTTTATTTTTTCGCCGTCAACTGTATTGACACTGAATTTTTTTGTGAGCACCCTCGCACCGGAAAGCTGTGCTAATATCGTTTGACTGACTATTGGGCTTCGTCTCATGTTTTTTTTTTTGTTTGTACTGCCAGAGTGATATTAACTCTTCGGGATGCTGGATAGTGCTGGGGATATTTTTCGTAATGAAATTTGACAACTCAATATATTCCGCGGATCGCATCGAAAACACCCCCAAAACATTGGAATTTCGATCTTCGACCTCTCGTGCAAGAAAAGCGCGCCTTGCAGGTCCCGTCATGCGCGCCTTTTCTCATCGACCCCCCTCCCCCCTCCTCTTCCTTCCCCCTTACTACCCTTTGGCTCGGGGTTCCTTCCTCTTTGCGGAAATTGGCAGGCAGCAGCCGAAACCCTTTTGTCGCGAGCCGCGCGCTCGCCGGCTTGCATGCACGAAGGCGGTAAACAGCTGCGAATGCCATTTCAATAACAGCTAGACGGGGCAGATAGAATTTTTCGGCCCCTCGCCTCCTTTCTGCCATGGGCCGTGGCGCGCTCGCTCGGGTCCTTTGATCGGCGACGGCCGAGACCGCCCGAGAGCGCTTCAAGAATAAATTCGCCGGCCGCCCGCCCGCCCGCCCGCTTTATTCTCCGCGCTTCTTACACGAGCACCACCCCTCCCCCCCCCCCCCCCTCTTCGGAGCCACCCGTACCACGTCTCACTACGACGTCAGCGCTCCCCCTTCCCCCTCTTACGCCACTTACTCCCTCCCACCGTGCGCTCAGCGTTTGATGCGAGTGCCTTGAAACGCGTTCGTTGCGGAAAGTGGCGTAAGTCGCTTTTCGAATGAGATCGAGTTGGCGATTCGGTTAATTGGGATTGAGGGAAGGTTTTTCGGCCGTGCGTAGCATTGGTCGCTTTGTTTAATGAGATCGAGTTGGCAATTGACTTGAGGGATGTTTTTGTAGGTGGGGCGTAGATAAAATAGTGAGTAGTTCGATGGAATCCGTTGGTGGGGGCCTTGGGTGGTCGATGGAAGGGCTAACTGAGGTTATTTTGGAAAATGTCATTGGTCACTTTTTGAATGAAACTAAACCGTTGAATAGGTTAAACGCGCTATTCTAAGCAAATATTCCATTTTAAAGTAAGGGTTGGTATTTTGTTAATGGGGACTTGGGTGTATGGGATGATTAACCCCTTAACGCACGGTTTCTTTGAAATAATAACGTGTTATAGCTCACAATCCTATGTAAATGATAAGTATCGATGAAACGATCTTTTTTCTTTGCTTTCACATTGTTATTGTCAATTCTCGATTATATTCGAGTGTGAAAAATTATAGCAGCATTAAATAAAATGCCGCTCGAATTATTTCAAGCGTGCACGTTAAAGGGTTAAATATGTCTATTTCAGAAAGTGGCAAGTCACTTTACACCAATGTAAACCGTTCAAAAATATAAATACTCGTTATAACACTGAAGAAGAAAAATGTTCTGGTTAACTTCGATATTCGTTAGATTCGTTAAATTCCAGACACTTAAGCAGATCGATAGGGAAAAAAGGCAGCTTCAAAATGAACGACTAACTCTCGTCTGGGACTTTTTTGGCGCGACAAAAATCCGATGGAGGAACATTGGACGGCAAGGAATTACAAGTTTGCCCCACGTAATCCCTTTCGTGTCCGGTTCGCTGTCCGGTACGGCCTTTGGCGTCTCTCATTTTATCGTTTTCGTCTTGCTCCGGTAGGTGAAGGGATGTACGGCGAAATAATGGCTGCTCCGGCGAAGGGATTGATGGGAGATTTATGGGGTATAGATCGCTAATTGACTTTTTAACGGTCTGGGGATCAGAGTGTGTCAAAAGTCACATCGAAGTTAAGAGCAGCCGGATGTGGTTTCATTGGAGGTAAGGTACGCGGTTTGCAGAATCGAATGGGACTCATATTAAGCTGTAATTAATGTGCTACCTGCAATCGAAACAAAAAGCACGTAAACGGTGCGTACAATTTATTACGTTCGCTTAGTCGGCCCTCTTGTTTCTAATTATGAGGAAATATGTGAGTATCGTATTCATGGAATTTAATTAAATAGAATTTAGTTTAACCTCTAATGCACAAATAAAACCAATAAAGATTTTCGTGTGCCAGATCGGATCAAAATTGACAATTACTAAAACTGATTATACAGCATAGAATCTATTAGAATCTACAATCACTTTTCATTTGACTTTTTCTAACTGGTTATTTACAATGTTTTTTTGAAATCCATCGTTATTCAATCAGTTTGTAAAGTAGTAAAACAGTGACCCAAAATGTCAACAACCACTATTTCACAGTCTTAACCGTCATCCCAGAAACTGGTAAAAACCGCAGCTTTCCAACTCGCTGACCACTCTCCTCCTCCACCTTTCCCCCACCACCACCGCGCGCCAATAGCAAACAACATTGTCATCGTTGTCATTGTCGATAATAAAGGGCGATCTCTAACGGGCAATTTAATTCCAGATGCCGGAACGAAATCTGCGAAGTAGCCACCCGCCTAACTTTCTCAAATTTCGCCGCTCGATCGCTCTTTGTTCAAATATGGCCATTATTAAGCCATTCATGCGTTCGCCGGAGGCGCACTTGGGAAACCGTGGAAAAAAGCCGATGAAAGCCGATGAAAGCCGACGAGGAGGTGCATTGTAGGCGGCTTCATAAAGAATGTTCCGCACGGCGGTGTCGCGATAGAAAACGGACCGGCCCAATGGAGAGTCCCCCATCTGTCTATTTCACCCTCCCACCCCTTGCCCACCCCCTCCCACCCCTTGCCAACCATTGGCACGGATCAGCTCCGATATCGATATAAAGCTCGAGAGTCGTTTTTTAATCTCCTACTCCGGCATTTGTTTACCGGCTTATTTCATTATTCGGGCGATGGTAGTCCTTCGAGTTATCCGTTCCTATACATATGCGTTCGGCTGGGCGTACATTGGAGAGGATTTTGGGAAAATGGCGGAGCCAGCTTCCGTTAGAGCGAGGATTGTCGCGGAGATTGTTTCAACAGGGTGTTTAGGCGTTTGGTCGCGGATTTTTTCGTCGATAGAGTCGATTTTGGAAGAAGATGTTGAGGAGAACAAATTGCCAGGGTTTTGCTGGCATGGAGAACACGGTTTCGATATAACACGGTGCATCGTTCGGTGGGTACTAGTAGATTTTTAGTAGAATAGGTCACAAACTTATTTCAATGCACGAGTGTGCAGACTTTATCAATGTGAAACTTGCCTGCGCATCCAAAGTAAGATGCAACGAAAAAAGGTTCCAACTACAATCCGAAATGAGTGCATCGAAGCAGAGGTCGACCGTGAGACAGTGTCTAAACAAAAATCGTCACACACATCCTCCAATCATCTACCAAAACCATTCTGGCAAAAAATTAATGATCAAGCCCACACGTTCTCGGGTTCTCGATTACAGGAAATCCAAGGTTAATTCTGCCACCGGAAACATTCCTCGTACAATTTTCCAAGCACCTGTCAGCACTCGAGGCTTCCTATATTTCAGAGGATTCCGCAATGACAACGCTCCTCATCGCCGTAAATCGATATGGCCGATTATGACAGCTCCTGCTCTCGCGAATATCGGAAGAACTCGCGGCCGGAATTTCGATGTAATGAAAAAGAACGCAGCTCGCCGGACACTTCGGGGGGAAGGACGTGGCCGACGGTTATAAACGAAAGCCCCCGAACGATAAGCCGGCCACGAATGGCCCACTTAGACCGGAGCTTAACACTTAAGCTCCGATTGATATACCGAGTCTGGGAGTCCACTGCCGAATTGCTTTCGGATAGACGCTTCGATCGCTCATTGCCGCTAACCTCGACTATTGCTCTGCTCAGCTGCAGTTCGCATGAGTTTTCCGCATTCTCGTTGGCTCGAGGTGGAAAATCGACAGGCTGCGTGAAAGAGTTCCGTATTCGACGCTTTTTCGTTTGCCAGCGGCTTGCGGTCCTTACGAATCTTATGAGGGCTTGCTTTTCGTTACTATTCACTTTTTACGAGGATCTTGATGAATCTGAGCTTTAAAAAGTGTATACTCTTCTTCGTATGCTTCTTTATTTATAATTTTGTTTGCTTCCCGTTTTCAACACTAAGGATGATGGGAACGATTAGCTTAGTTTCACAAATATAATCGATTTGTACTCTGTAGATGGATGCAGTTACACGTGTATAGTTTGACGTCGTTTTGTTATTAAATTTGTCATTAACCAGGTTTGAAAGAAAAATCAAAGATTACATGCAGGAATGAGACTTCCGTTTTAATACAAAACGCATCAAAGTTCAGAGCACAAGTCGTGCTGTTCTCCCGTTAGTTCCAGTATTGAAGCAGTAAAAGTGGGTTGGTACTACAGTGGGTGAAAAGACAAATTTCTCCGTCTTATTTTTGTTAAAAAAAAAGTCGCGTCTAATCCTAAGTTAAATCCGTACGTTGGCGTTCTGTTGATACTGGCGTAGAGGGGGATGAACAAGGTGTGTCGAACGGAAAATGGAAACAGTGGATAGGGAAAAAGCTCGGAGCAGAGAGGAAGAGAGGTCGGGGCGAGGAAAAAAAGGGAAACGGTACACGGACTTGTCATTCTTTGCTTTAAATCACAGCTGGCACTTCATACCTCCCGTTTGGTCACGTGTGCGAAATCTACTTTTTACACTTTTACTGCGTCGACACGGAAAAAGAGCAACGGGAAAGATCTGATATGGAAAACAAAAGTAATAGAATCAAAAAAGAGGGGGAAGGAAAACATTGAATAAATGACTGAGACGAAGGTACCTTTTTTTCGGGTTTCGACCTGTTGACCGTAACAAATCAAAAATCTGTGTATAAATCATTTTTGTGACAACGATGCCTTGTCACATTTTCTGATTAAAAAATACATAACACTTTCGGAATTAAATATTTTAAAAATTCTTAAATGGGGCTAATAAAGTTCCATTACGTGTAATACTATACACATGATTTGTCATTCCGTCATCATCAATCTTTGATAGCTGCAGAAAACTTAGATGAAATGGTTAAAAATAAGCTAAAAGGGTAGCAACGAAAGCCCTGACTATAAAAACAGTGAAAGAAATACAAAGAGTATTTAGAATATCTGACCATGAATCATTATATTCTATAAAACGGATTTATATTATATAATTAATATAAAAATAAATATTATAAATTATATTATATATTTTACATAAAACGGATTGTAAAAGTATGAGAAGTGAAGAAACGCTGATGTACCTATATACCACTGTTGTTATAAATAATATATAGTACAGCCGCATTATTATTTCCGACATCTCTGAACAGCGATGATGATAACTTAACGGTACCCCCACATAAATCGTAAGGCGGAAAACATCCGGGCAGAACTGAGGGGACGGGGAAGGACATAAATAGAAAGATGAAGAGGGGGCGAAGGTGGAGAAAAAGGTTTATCCCGATATTGGCATATTGGTAGAGGCACTCGCAGTCGATGTTTTCCCTCTGTCAGGCTCCGCTGCACGGCCCGACACCGATCGGATAATCTTCTAACGGATCGAAGATTCGTTGAGCCGCCGCGGTTCGCCGAACGAAAATCCTTTCAAGGCCGACGAGACGCCGTTTGAACCGCTGTCATTTTCCGACTCTCGAGCTGTCACCCGCTGAAATTGAAAATTGAACGATACGCGCGCGGCCCCCGAAAATTTCACGCACTTCCTTCTTTTTTTTTTTCACAGCCGCCGGCGAACTGCCTTTGTCATGACCGCACGGACGGTTCTCTTTGCGTTCTTTCCTTCGTTCTGACGCGCGGATCGTCTCGCTTTACGCCGCATTGTCACGTTAACATGCGTATTTGACGCTGCGGTAGTTACTATTTACAGAATCTTATTCGGTAATTATATTTAGCGAGTTCTCGGTAATCTTACAACCTTATTAAAGCGTTTCGAAAATTATTTATTTTTCCTTAAAGCAAGAGTGGACAATTCTCTGTCAAGAGCATTCGTCAAAATTTGGTAAACTGTTACATAACCAAATGATCATTACTTTATATTACCTACAGTCGATCCAAGCTCATTAACACCTTGCCGTACCATTTAACTCGGAGGACTTTGAAAACGGTTACCTTAAACTTGTACACGTTACAACAAACAAAAAAGAAAAATTAATAAATAGACTTAATAGCGAGGTCATCTAGTAATTATTCGTGTTTCAGTCGAAATGTTTATCGGGAGTCAGACTTATATTCGCGTTTCACATGAAATTTTCATCTTGACTCGCCAGGGTACGGCAAAGGGTTAATTTTCCAATAACCAAACAAACTCCTCCACTTTTCTTTAAAAATGCACCCTAAGTGAAAAGCAGCGACACACCGGGGGTGGGCAAGAATAGGCCGCATTGGCAGCGATTGACGAAGCTCGCAAGAATGGTGACCGTCAATTGTCAGATAAGTGATCTAGCCGGACAGCGAGCGGAAACCGATTGGCGGACGCTAGCACGCTCGGGCGTGTTCGGCGAGCGCGTCGGCAGACTTCGGCTCTACGCTGGCCGAGTCGCGATCGTCTTTCATTTTCTCCGCTTCCCGCTGGCGGCCACCTTTCAAAAGTCGTGACAACTGGACGAGGAAATTGGATAAGATTGCCTGTCCGCGAACGACGCCTGCTTTCCGTTACTGGCACCTAGCTGCTCGGCCCGATATCAATATCCTTTATAAATTGGCTGTTCGACCGTTGACAGTCGTCGAGGCAATTCGTTAACGCGAAGCTCACTTTTAAAGATCGTGTCTCGCGCTCCAGCGTTACATACCGCGGAGGATGTACAGGTTGGGTCGTAATGCGAGCAGCTTTGCGAAGCTGATCGAGGTTGGATTTTTGCAAAATTTTTAGGTTAGGGGAGGGTGTGATTCGTTCAAGTTCGTTTTACGAGACTGCAGGATGATGATAGGGTGGGTGTAGGAAGGTATGATGAAAGGCTGGGGTTGGTTTATGACGTGATATTTGAGGAGATGAGATTTAAATGTATGTCGTTTTACGTGTTCTGTAAGTCATACGTGATGCTGTTCTGATTTTGGAGAAGTATTTGAAAATATAGTCTAATTCTTATTCGAAATATTTTATTCATTAACAGCAAGTATGGTTTATCTTTACCGACTAAATCTAACCGAAAATCTAATTGCGTACAAAATAGAATTCAGACCACAGAACAGTAAATACTTCCATTCAAAACTCAGTAAAATTCTGCATAAGCCATCGACCCTACAACTCCATAACCCTATCAAAAAGCAACACAAACAAGATCCGCAAACGGCTCAAATTCGAACTCCTAAAAAAAAGCCCCAAGCCAGTAGTTCACTTACATCCAACCTCGTCCACTATTTACAGTCCGCTTTCGCCGAGCAAGCAGAGCTCGAAAAATCCGGAGCGTCCGTGCAAGAGAGGGAACGAAAAAAAAAAGGCAGCCATGAACCTCTTGTTAGTCGAAACGGGAGTCTGGCCCGCGTACTATGGAACGGCCTGTAGTCGCAGCGGCGCAATTGCACGATGTCACGAGGCCCGTCCCACTCTTTTCGTATAACTTTTGCCAGCCCACGAGGAGTGTACTTCGCGGCCTGCTGATAGAGTCGCGCGGATTAATTATGCAAACGTGGCCTTGATTGCGAGCGTGTACAATGGCGGCGTGCACGATGCGGGGGCGGGCCCGTTAATAAAGTCGCCTTCCACGCCAATTCGAGTTTCGCCGACGATTTCGCCCATTTTTTCTTCCACCCTCGTTCCACCCCTCCCAGCCGCTCGCAAGCGTCTAATTTCGGTCGCGAATCTTAATTTCTGCTCGCCTTTCGCTATCGGCTGCTGCCGCAACTGAAATGTTCAATTTTGAATCTGTAGAGGTCGATGAACAAAATTGGAAAGGGCGAATTGAGATGGTCACATTTTTATTTGGGCGTTTTTCAAGGAGTGACTATTATAATACGAGTTTATGTTTGCGCCTAAAAAAACTTTTAGGTATATCGTATGATTTACTTTATTCAGTTTAAATAGGAGGAAAATAAGGTTTTTGGAAAAGAAATCTTTGCGGAATTAAATCCGAATTCATTTACACACATATTTGTATAATCTAAGCGACTTGTACAACACGGATTCATATACCACGGAACGTATATACTGTGTTAGACGGGGTCTACTGTACTAGTGCTACCTTTTTTCATTTTACCAGAATTTACATTTTTTTTATTGTCTTCCACTCTCCTACGAAACAGGAGTACGTCGGAGCAGGATAATGTGAGTGCCAAAACTGGAATCAGTAATCCCACAATTTTTGGGAAACTAAAATTGCACAGCGGGCGAACGTGTTCCGAAAAATCTGGCTGAGAGTATCTTTTTTTTTTTTTTTTTACAGAATATTCACGCGTCAATGCCGTGACAATTCGAAAGTATGTCACTCGATTTTGTCCGCACTTCTGTTCCGTCAAATTCAGCTTCTGCAAAAAGAAAAGTGATGGCAGCTTCCGATTAACCAAAATTGCACGGTACATCGGCGTGCCGTAAAAAGCAAATGTCTCATGTCGATTTTGCGCTGCATCTGTGAATGCACTGAAAATGTTTCTACTTCTACTATTTATAATATAACACGACTCTTACGGATTGAATAATAGTATCTTAAAGCAAACAGCACAATTTTGAAAGTACAACACTGACTGAATACGCCGAAAACTTAATATTATACGTCATAAACTGTCGGTCAATAACCAATTAATTTTACGACTTAAAGCAATGTTAAGAATACTCTCAAAGCAATGCGCAGATTGCTATGCCGCAAAACTTATCCACATATTCGTCCTCGTTCTTTCCTCACTGTAATAACCCGTTCCTTTTACCTGTTATCCTTTCATATACTTATCACTCCTGACCGATACTTATTGCGTCCTAATCCCGCTTTCAGGCTATCCTTGCCTCAAATTCATTCTTCAGGATAAGACCACAATCACCGTTACCTCATTTACTTAAACATTCCCACTCCTTACATTCTTTGCCTATTCCTACTCTTCACCTTTCACCACTACTCTCTCTCTCTCTCTCTTCTCTTCTAGAGAATCAGTTAGTCATTACGATGACAGGTATAATGATTCCAAAAACTTAAGGTTGATATAAAATTAAATTCAAAAGAATTAAATTTATGATTTGAATGCTACAGCATTCACGTCATTCTACATCATCAGGAAAATGACTGCTATAGCATTCGCGTCCGCGAACGTGTTAACATTCTCGCGTCAGCAGTAAGACGTCCGCATTAAAAAAATGCATCGGTGCGCGCCATTCCGAAGAAGGAGCTGCCTGGCCACATGTCAATATCCCATCAGGAGGACGTGAACACGTTCGTCGCGGTGATCTTTCGACGTTGTTACCGACGTGCATTGTAAGGGGAAGAGGCTGCTGAGGCATGCAACCCTTGTAGTCCAGGTGGGTTCGCTCTTGTCGAGTAACGAGATACGGGGGTGGGCCGCTCGCGAGAAAGAAAGAGGAAGGCAGAGAGAGTGAGAGAGAGAGAGAGAGAGAGAGAGAGAGAGAGAGAGAGGAATAAGTAGAGTGGGACGAAGCATGGAAAGGTGAGAGCTGGCAATACATAGAGTCCGGGTGTACGCAACCTGCCTGCTCTTTGGCACCCGTGCCAGATGTTTCTCTCGCCTCAAACTCGGATCCCGGGATAGAAAAGTCTGCACTTTGTATTTATAAGCGAGCCCGGCCTTTGAGGGCCGAGAGAGAACGAAAGATTCTCGGATCGGCTTTGCGGAATTCTGCCTGGAGGGTTGGGTGGCTGCAAGGTCATTTGCTTCGAATTGACGGGTCATACGAGGTGCAGTAATAAAGTTAGGGAGGGAGAAATGATTTTTGTTGTCAGCGAAAGAGTTTATTTACATGAGTGCAGATGAGGTGGTATTGTGGTAGAACTGATGCTGAATCATTTTAAACAGGTTGGGTAAGGGTTAGGAAAGAGGATTGATTATTATTGTTGTGTATTAGTGGAGGTTATTTTGCGTGAGCATGCAAATTGAAATAGTGTCAGTTGTAAGGGTTTGTAAGGTGGGAAGTGTTTTTGCGAAAAATGTAGGGATGTTTATTCGAATTACTAATAGGAGGAATAGAAGAGTGAGTAAGTGGAAGGATAGTTTATAGATTGATGGACTCGTCCTTTATCCCGCAACGTTAAGTCGCATGTTTTGCTTAGTCACGCCTACGAAGCCTGTGTAGCTGTAAAGGTGGTAACGTCCAGGTACCATTACTAACTTCGTTGTGAATTCAATTTTCACATTATGCCCCCCAAAGCATGACACGCAACCGGTCAGGTGTCACAATAGAATTTATGACAAGGGAATTATTATCAGCACCTATTACGCAACAACACTTTGGCACTCTGTATGACATTAACTGTCAAAATAATTAGATACTTATTACTCTGCTTAATTTAGTCACGGAATGGAATTAAATTATCTTCTCGAAACATTACATCAACTCACATATTCAATACTACATGCAAATACCTATCAACCCCCACTCCAGAGCCAGTGAAAATCTCCGATCCAACACCGATCATCCGCTGCTCCCAAAAAACAAATCCTCCCCACCCCCTTGCCTCCTTACACTCTCCACCGTCCGCCTACCCCCAAGGAGCACCCCCTATTCACCCCTTAATCCCTTCTCACCAGGTACCTCGCCCCAGGAAGACACAATGTACTCCCCCCACCCCCCCGCAAACAGCTTCGGCGAGAAATATCCGGCGGATTTTCGTTCTTGGCGCAAAACTGTTTGCTCGGCGCTTTCCTTTTTTTCGCCCGCCGTCAGCTGATCTCGATCGCAAACAGTGGCCGTGGCCGATTGTAGGAGGACGGTCGGGTACGTCGGCCATTCTTGGCGCTGGCACACCTCGCCCAGCACGGGGTGCCCTGACGAGGGTCCAATTGGGTGTTTTGAGCTCCATTAGAGATGGCCGCGCAGATACGAAGGGTTGAAAAGGGACGCCGACGTGCCGGCTGGATTCGGAAGCCACCCGCATCCCTCTTATTTAACCCCCCCTCGGCCTCCAACCCCCCACCCACCTTCACGGACCATCCTCGACCCCCCAGGAATCGTTTTACTCCGCCGGCTGTCGATGTATCGCACTTGTGTTTGTTCGCTTCTTCCGTTCTTTTTTTTTGCCCGAAGATCGCGTCGGGCCGTGTAATGATCGGATGATCGATAGGGAGAGAGAGGGAGAGAGCTGAGGTGATAGGTTTGCTGTTAGATTTTTGGTGGACAACAGAGATCGGGCGTTGTTTCGCTGTCTGGGAATGAGAGGCGGATTTTGTCGGTCGCGGTTGGGTAGACGCCACCGGCGTAGGTAAGACGGATCGAAAGGTTGTAATCGATACGGTTGGCAATGTGTTCGGGGGTAGGTGCACCTAAGGGTTGGACATTTTTGAGCTGCGTTTCGGTAAAATTTGCAAAACAAACAAACGAAAACGAAGACTAAACGCACCCCAAACCCAACCTAAAAAAACAATTAAGTAAACACCAAAAAACAGTATCCACCCTTTAGCAAAGCACACCTCAGGTTCGAATTAACCCAAGCCCACGATCGTTTGACTCAAAACGAGACCATCCTTCAGCCACCGACATTAAGCAGCATCCACACCTCCGCATGTTTACGTACAACCTCTCGACACTCGGACAACAAACGTACGTCGAACGGCTCTCGCGAGGGGTGGAGGATAGCTTTCCCGCCCGAGCAAGATCTCTGCCGTGGGGGTTCTATGATAACAAACGCTCGCCGATAGGGTTGCCGGGGCGTAGATCTAGGTGGCCAGCGGCCCGATTTCAGCGGAGTCACCCCGTAGAGGAGGCCGACGACTGCCGGGGCGAAACTCTGGGCGGCTACGGTAAGGAATAAAGCGCTCGAGCAAACAATGCGGCTTCCCCCCAGATGCTTCCGGTCTCTTATTTCACCGGATAGCCCGACGAACACGTGCCCCGTTTCCTCCGTCACGTTCGCCTCCTTCGACTGGGGCGACCTCTCCTCTTACTTCGCTCGACATTCGCCGGGGGGAGAGGGGGGGGGGAGGGAGGGTGGTTTGTTTTTTTCTACCTCTGGTGCCACTCTATTGCGCTCGATTCGGACTTCTCTACCGGCTGACATCTTTGGCGCGACACGAATGATTCGAATGATATACGCTCGGATTTCGAAGGTCATCGGGAGCAGTTCCTGGGGAGGAGTTCGATATTGCGGATACCGTTTTTGAACGGGGGTTGTTCGAGGTGGGCGGTGGAGACGGTACGTTGGGTATGTTCGTGTGTCGAATCGTTCGGGTCTGGGGTGGGTTTGTAGATTGGGGGGATGGGGACGAGGATAATGTATGTTTGTTGTGGGGTCGTGTGTGTAATGGGCATTGTATGAGGGTGAATAATTTTTGGGAATAGAATCCGGTTTAGTGAGTTATATAGTGATTTGTTTAATCTTACATTCGCAACGTAACAATATATGCTGTGAATGTCATTGAGATCGGAATCGCAATTTTTTTTGTGTACATTGCAGTATTGTAAACTGAATACGACTACGTATGCAAATTAAGTCCTTACTTAAATTACGTACCTTAAATTACCTAAACTAAATTAACTACCTTAAATTTTGTGCTTCAACCATTTTTACAAACATCAATATGTCGTTTCGAAGAAATTTAGTTACGCAAGGACTAAATAATTAAGCTAATTTCGAAGGTAGAATAAATACATCGCAATGGTAAAATCATTTTCATCGCGTATTTCAATTATTCAAATTGTATAGGTCAATGCGAGCAAATTCAGATTTCTCACAATTTTTCGTAATTGAACTACTTTTATGAGTACCGACGCCGTTTTACGGATTACTGGTTTCAGATGACACTCGTGTCGGCATTTATCGTGTTATCCTCTTTAAATCTACGCTGTTCCTGTCAAATACGAGGGTGTTGGTTCTGCTATTATCGTAACAATTACGCTTTTTTTTTTTGCGCGCAGGTGAGTACACTGTGACAGGTGATTTCGGTATGAAACGAGCGATAGTTGCGTGCTCTTCATCTGATAAGTGAGGCTGCCGTGAATAATACAATGTCACCTTATGTTCGATCTCGTTAAATGTCATTCCAATTCTCCTTTCATACGGTGGCTATTGTCCATTATGCGTGAGCGGCGAAGGTCTTGTATTAAAAAATATCCATTCATACGACAGAATAATTCGTTAACATTTTTTTTATGTTATATACGATACCGTTTATGCTATTTTCTCTTCATAGATGTTTACATGCATAGATGTATAAATTAATAAATATGAAACTTTGAATTAAACTATTATTATTAGTAATGATTATTAATACTTAGTGTTAAAGTAAATTATATATTTGATATTATTAATAATATTATTTATATTTGAAACATTGCATTAAAAATAATGTTATTTGATACATATATAAATTATTACTAATATGAATATTAGGGACACATAATTATTTTTAGGTAGCAGATTTATACATATTTAATGATCATTCATATATCCCGCTATATTCAAATAAGACGATTCTATTATTTAAGAACTTGAAAGCACTGCGCAAAAGAAAACACGCAATATACCTTCATTTCTGCCCGAATACTCATCAACGTAGAACCTTTAAATTCTCATAGAGTTAACTCTGAAAGACATTGTCCTACCAATATTCGTACATTAACTTCGCATAATGCACGAGAGAATTCGCCAGCTCATGCACGCTTCCCATCCGCCAGACTTCAAAATGCGATCCGCTCAGCAGAAGCGTCGCCTGAAAAGAAACATTTTTTTTTTCCTCCAAGCACCCTCCTTATTTTCAATTGCAAGCGGCCGAGAGATCGGGTTTCTCGCGGCGACCATATGGACGAGATAATGGCCAGCAGTGGCGATAATCGGCTGCTAATTCTCCGGCGAAACCTCAAATAAGTTTTGAGACACGAGGATATTGCGCCGGATTATATTTCTCCGCTTTTGCGGTTCATTCTCCAACGGTTGCGGTTACCGCCTAGATGACGTGATCGCTGCCTTTGTGCGGCTTCTCCCACCCTACATGGTGTACTTTTCTTCATTGCTCGTCAAATTCTGTCAATCTCACTTTTGGCCATCATCCAAATTCATGTCATGACACGAAACAACTGTGTCCACCAATCCATAAATATACAATTTGTTGCTACGGACGATAACATCTTTCTGCATTTACTGCCAGCTTATCATAACCCCAAAATTGTGCGATGGATTGGTGTTGATATGTTTCGATTGTGACAAAGGTGAATATTTGTTTATATGAAATTATATTGACTGTCAGATATGGGATGTGTACATAAAGTGAAGTATAGAAACGTTGAATATTATACTAATAGCACAAATTCTTTATAAAATCGAAATTGGGTCAGTTGAACAATCATAATTTTACTCCCACTAAATCCGACCTTACATTTTTGGCATCAAGGGCAGTAGATAGCTAACAATTAGGTTCTTTTGTTTCTTAAGAAGCATATTGTCCATTACTAACCGAAAATAAGAAAAACTAGTAGACTAGCATTCCAACTAAAGAA
Source organism: Anoplius nigerrimus (assembly GCA_914767735.1). Taxonomy (NCBI): domain Eukaryota; kingdom Metazoa; phylum Arthropoda; class Insecta; order Hymenoptera; family Pompilidae; genus Anoplius; species Anoplius nigerrimus. Next base: position 11,018,959 of record OU612090.1, read on the forward strand.
TGCATCATAAATCCACCTCCTCTTCCTCCCCCGCCCCTCCCAAAGCAAGCACAGTCCCAACCAGCAAACTGAGCGATACCACTTCAAAAAATCCTTGACAGTACACCGCCTTATCACCGACCCCACCCCTACCTAACACCTTCACCGAACACCGCAACACTCTCCCCCCTCCCCTCAAACGGGGCAGTCAATCTTTCCACTCGAGGCATCGTCCAATCAATTATACGTTTGCAAAGTCTCGGCCGCAAAGCGCTTATCAAGTTAATTCGCCGACGACGCGCCGCCGTACACCCAGTATATAACTCACGACACACGCGTCTCGTACACCTACGACGATCGTTGGGGGGACCACCTGGAGGATGTCGTCGCGTGCCATTAAGGGAGGGGAGGGGGAGGGGGGGGGGGGGTGGAGGGGGCCCGTTGGCAAACGTTTAACGAAGATATCCCCGAAGCACGTGTCGAGACATGCTTCCAGTAATAAAAGGTCCTTTAGACTTTAGCCTCTCCGGAGCCACTCGAGCCCTCCCTGCCGCCTGCCCCCACCCCTCTTCCCCCTTCCGCCTCTCCCCTTCGCTCGCAGAACGATGCAGCCTGCGAAGAGTAGGAAGAGAAAGGTGAGCCTCTCATTCTCCCCCCTCTCCCCCCTTCCACTCTTTTGCTCGCTCGCTCGCTCGCCGCGTCACGCTTACTCTTGCGCCCCCCCCCTCCCCCCCCCAAGCAACCCCCCTACTCTCTACCGGCCCTTCAACATCTCGCTGGCGCTGGATAGGCCTGCGTTTCCTGCGAGGCACGCGACTCCGGCGTCCAGCTGCTTCCTGTCTGCTGCCTCTTCATCCTCCTTCATCCTCCTTCATCTCCTCTTTCCATCCGACCCACGCATTATCGCCCCGCTTTACGCGCCGTACAGGCCGGGCAGTGCCGCCTCTGTCGATCCCCCGCTCAGTCCGTCCTTCTCCGTTCCACCTTCATCCTCCCACGACTGTTCCCCCTGCCACCCTGCCAACGTCCTCCTCATCTTCCTCTACCCCCTCGTTCATCTTCCGACTCCCTCGCGCGCGCACCCTCTTTATTTTTACTGCGCGCGCGCCACGTTTCCAGTTTCCCAGAATCCACGCAGGACAACTGTCTCCCGCGTGTATAATTTCGGCGGGACGATTCTGTCGTTCTGCTCTTTCTTTCTTTTCCCCCCCTTTTTTTTTTTATTTTATCTCCCCGCCCTCCCTCCTTTGCCAGACCCTTCCTTTTACGTTCGTCGTCGATTCTTTCGGCAGGGGAGCGGAATGGAAAATGCGAGGGGGACGCTTTTGGATGAATTTTTAGGGGTGGAATTTGGGTAGGTGGGTAGGGGATGGTGGAGGGATGGGGAGGGTGCGAGCGTTTTATCGCGCCGGTGATTTTGATTTAGTGCTGCCTTGACGCGCGTTATCTAATAGGCGGAGAGTGTGGAGATATTTTGGGTTAGATAGGCTAACGTTTATGCAGTTGGTACGAAGCGTGGAATGTAATTGAGTGACGGCCGTGCGCGATTCTCTGATTTAATTGTGGCGTGTATAAATAAATTTGTGGATTATGATACAATAACGCTGGAAGGATATAATTATTTAGTAGACATAGGATTACGGAATCTATGGAATAATTTAAGATTGCAAAGGTCTCAACAGTGCATGACGTTTAATGTATGCGTTCATAAATCGACTGGAAATATATACATCATTAAATAATCAGTAAATTGCATGAAAACTAGTAACGTAACCGAATTATGTATCAATAGTTCTAGATTTGAGTACAGATGGCGCCAATTGTATGATTTTGAGTCGCAAGATAGGAAGAGTCTCTGACATACGCAGATTTTTGACATAAAACGTTACGTAATTATCGAACAGCTCGAGATATGTATGATCACGTGTCAACGCAGCCTTAAACGCAATGTCAACACACTTACGTCCTATCTTCCCTGATCTTACACTCCTGTACGGGGTTTAGGCTTGCAAATGAAGCGATTCGAGTAACGACCCATGCAAATGACACGGATCTCGACAATTTCTGGCTATCTACGAACACGTGTCGGTTGATTTTTGAGTACGAGGCCGGCGCACTATTTTCTTATCTCCCTTTAATCGCGCTTGCATAAGGTACAGGCTTGCGAACGAAGTCGCATAAACGTTCGGACTGCAAAATTACGCGCCTAAGTGTACAACATTTTGCGCGTATCAGCAGAATTTTGATGGGAAGTATAGGCGTTATCGAGGGCGAGATCGCGGGGCTGTTTTATGCGCTTGCATAAGGTTTAGGCTTGCAAATGAAGCGATTCGAACGACCTGCCCTGTAAATGATGGTCCCTGGCGGCGTACAATAATTGAGTCATTTGATATCCCATGTTGAGCGACAGTCGCGATCCGTTGTGCCTGTACAGCTTTAACGGAATGAAAGAGGGCAGGTAAACATCTTGATCATGCCGTCCCACCGCCATTCGCAGGATTACGTAACATTTTCCTGTAACGGGAACAAGAGTGTTTCGGATTAAGGGGAGGTAGCTTGACGGGAATAAGATGGAATGAGACGGGAATTGCTGTACGCTAAAGCTATTCGGGATTTTATTCCCAAAGTGACATCAGTTCAAACATTGGAATTGAGATTTCGAAACGTGAATCTTTAGACTGAGGTCTCAAGTGTTTACGTTGAACGTACCGTTCAACATGTGAGTGGGTCCGGTTAAAAGATGTAAGAGTCTGATTTTGAATGATTAGTTGTGTTTGCTGGACGTTCGCGATTATACGTAAATATAGGTATCATGATTTATGTGAGGATTGAAGGGAATTTAAGTTTTGGGTTATTCATACCATTTTATTCATACAATAGTGGATATAAACTCACAATTAAAAAGAAATCTGGTGGGTGTTCTTGATATATTTATATTTGGAGATCTGGATTTAAGTACATTTCATCCTTCTGGGTTATAATATAAAAATAATACCGAAATTATTTCGAAAATTGTGTCATTCAACTGTCAATGAAGCGTGTACGAAAACAAGATTTATACGCTCCAAACACTCTTGATACCCAAATAAAATATAAGAACGACATTCAAGTAAATGTTTCACTACTATAACTATTCATGAACTAAACGAAATAAAAACTCTACCCTAATTTAAACGACACAAACAGATTCATTCACCACCCCTAATCCTCACCTGCCAACAGAATCAAATCTTAAACAATTTATAGTTCGTCAACAGTCATTCGAACCCACTTAGGGTGAATCTTACTTATGACACGTACTTTTGACAAAGGATGTACGTCTGTCATCGCTAAGATCGGCGTACAGTTTGTAGGCCCTAAAGGAGTCGATTGACGAGAGGCGCGTAAGAAGCGGTGGCTCGCGTTTCATTATCAATTTCATGAATCAGCGTACGTGACGGAACGGCGCCGTGTCCGGGTCCGTTCCCGTTCAGGCCTGTGTTGTCATTTCTTGTTAGCCATGCCAGTGGGGGGTAGGAGGCCGTAGCACAACGGTCCTTGCCTGCTGTCGACAGGTGGCGACACAGGTTCGCCTGCCACGCGCCCCGCGACACTTCATTAGAAGATTCCGTCCACCGGAACGATGCCTGCCTACAATGCCTCCATGTATGATAACAGAATGCCAAGGAAAATATTGTCCCCTTTATAATTTCTTCCTACTTGCCTACAGTAAATAACGTTTCAAACCGGCGTTGGACGTGAAATTTTATTATTCAGATGCTGTCGCTAATACTCTTGTTGATTGCGCTTAGACAGTATACCGCGATTAAAATTGTAAATAGATGTTGATAGTTTAAAATTACGTTTCTTTGATTCGATTAAGGTACGCCTACCACGCGCCCCACGACACTTCATTAGAAAACTTTTAATACGCAATGACACTTCCTGTCATTTCCACTAAGTCATTCTGCAGACTCAAGCTTCGGTAAAAGAAAAATCATTCCATGAATTACAGACTTAGACGAACCCCACAGAAAGATGACTCGGACAGGTTTTCAGTCATACTTTGCTGGCAGTCAGTTGGAATAAAATTTCTATTCTCGCAGGCAAGTAGCATTTCCGTATTCATAGAATTCATATCACAACGGCCCCGAAATGATCCAAAAACGTTTAAATTGAAAAACAGACAGTAATCTCTCCCTGTTCTGAAATTCAATGACAATTTTAAGCTAACACACACCAGATTCAAATGCTTAAATATGATCGCATCAGGAACCTGTAGAAATAAGGTATTACGTAACCTTCGAAAGCAATATATCACCGTGGAAATTGTTGAACTTTCAATCTTGAACAGTTTGCCCTCCAGATCGTCTGTCGAAGGCCCGCAAACCGTATTCCGGTTTTTTAAAATCCAACGCAGCGTTTGGTCTGGCACCTCTGAGCGGCGCAAGACGTCGGCTTTCATTGCGGAAATTCCGGGCGAAATTTAGGGCGCACTCGAGGAAAGGGTGCTTTGATGAAAATTCCGGGATCTTGAATTCTCGCGAGCCTCGGCTGCTTTTACGTCGGCTTATCCGTTGTTTCGCGCGATCGAGCGGATTTTTGATAAGATGAATGCTTCCTTACGACTCGCTATGCTAAATCCAACCCATGAGCATGGCTGGGATTCGTGGACTGCTAAATCGACAACGCTGGTATGTTTTATGCCCTTGGGATACTGCTAGTAATACTTCAGTTATATTTGTTTCAAATAACAAACTTAGTGCTATGTTGTCATAATCATTATAAATATATATATTTTCTATGCAATAATCATCAGGAATTATAATGTATATAAAATCTTATTAATTTTTAATCTATATTTGTTCTGCTTACAGTTATTAAACCATATACTCTACATATACTTAATATATATAATAATTGATTACTTAACAATAATTATTACTAGAATCAATTACCTTCTGACTAGACCAAGACCGTTCAAATACCAACATCGTAAAAATGTAAATCGGTCGTAACGTATATTACTATTACAACCGATTACGGTTTACTAATAATCATCCGTTAGAAAGAATTCTCATTTCCACTCCATTTTCTTCGACAGGCGTCTCTCATTTGCCTATCATTTTCCAAATTGACCGTTTTCAATCCCTCCTACTTCTACCCCTCACCTCCGCATCTTCATTATTGTCCATTGTCCTCTCGTGCGTCGAATAACGACCGCGCATGCGCGTCCTGCAATTCAAACGATATCGATTGTCGTAATTAACCGGCCGCAACAGGCACGCCGGCGTGCGTGCTCGCGTGCGCACGTTCGTGCGTGCGTGCGTGCGTGCGCACGTAGGGATGCACGAATCGGAATCGGGCATACGGCGAAATCGTCTTTCACGATTTCCAACGATTTTCATCCAGCCGGGCGAGAAGGTTTCGACCGTTAATTACGCTCGATTTTGACTCACGTTGTGTCACGTAACGTCATACCCATGTCAGTCCATATGTCGGGCGACGCCATTCGCTGCCGTCGTAGGCGTGTATTTTACGCCTTTTATGCGGAGGACCCCTTCGCCAAATTGGGCGTTAAATTGTGTCGTCTGTCGTCGTTGCCGATCCGTAATTGACTCGCGTGCCGCCGATCTTTGATACGTTACACAATTAACCCCCCCCGCTATAACACGATAGATACGTTCCGCGATAGCTTCTGTCTTTTCTTTTATGCACTTAATCGGTTTGGTAAATGATTTTCTGGACACGTTTAATGTGCATCACAGCTAGAAACAAACTAAGACGGTCTTCTAAAATACCGGTACCTAAAAATACGGTTTCCCCGAAATTGTAGAGTGCATAATTTGGAATGGATTCGTCAGTATTTCAGTTTACTCCAATTACGTTGCCACTTCTCTCACAGATATTTAGTGTTTCAGCTATATTTCATGACTGCATAGAATTTTGAACTTCTATTTGAACATTGTCATAGGTACGATTGTTCTGTAGTATGCGTTATATTAATACCCCTGTATTACACACTCCGCATTCACGTTAATCTAGTAAACGGAATTTGATATCCTCTGATCAATGAGAAACCTAAATTGGGAGAGATGGTATCATCCCTTACGTCGGCATAATTCACTGCATACGCTTTGGTCCCACTGTTAGTTCCATTTATCATCAATATTACTTGCAATCTGCTCCCGCAGATCTTCGCCACATACTTCGTTATCAATAGCTTCTCCAACTTATTCTTCATCGTTTATTTACATTCTCTAACGCTGAACTGCCTCGACTGAACACTTATTTATTGAGTATTTCAATCCTTACAAAATGTATTTGCTATTGAAAAACATGTTACGCATAGTATAATTTCTTTAATCTTATCTCACATAAAACAGGAATCAGATTGTACACATTTAGACTAATCTCATTTTATGCCGGAATATTTTTATAATTGTTGTGGATATTTTTTTCAAGAACCATAACTAACAACATTATAACAACAAAATATGGAACCTTGTCAAATGCCAAAAGGAAAATATTTGAACAGATAGCGCTTTCAGAAAATTACGCTGTTCGAAAACCGTGAATACTTTCTTGCCGAACCAATTAAAACACAACTCATATATATAGGATAACTTAAAAAATAGATTTACTCCCAATGATCAGCTTTCCACGCTGATCCCGCAAATGACCTTAGGTTAGTGTTCTCGACCGACGACGAACATCATGTCTTGCTGTTCAAAATTTTCGACCGGTACCCAAACGTGGACACCTTTCATCTTCTCCATAAAGCGACGCACCGGCCGCGCTCGAACTGGAAGGGCAAGGAATAAAGAAGAATAATAACAGATGATACCAAATTCGCCTTCTGCCGCGTCGCCCCCCTCCCCCCTCCCTCCTCCGCCACCCTCCCCTACTCGGCCTGCGAAAATAAGTGACCTTACGAGCGAGCCGCGGAGTCGAATCGAGAGAGATCCGAGAAGCTTTTACACGATTGCGACATTTTCTCGAGGGCGAACGGAAGTGGGTGAAGAGGGAGGGAGCGGAGGGGGAGGAAGGGGGAGCGATATAGGAAACGAGGACTGTTGTCCCGAAAGGCGGTCCGAGGTAAGATAGGGGAATCGGCTGAGAGTATTAGGTGTTCTCCCACTTGCCACGGTAGGAACTGAAACGTGCAACGTATACACTTAACTTTTGTCGCATTTGCCGTAGAGGAACGGACAACTTTTGCCCTCCGTAGCGACGCTGCCGTTTGTCGAATGATAATTTCGGGATACTTACGGCTTTCCCGTACCTGAGATCGCTCGGGGGAACGTTGTAACGGTTGCTTCCGCGGCGGATGGGATGAGCGATTGGATTGGAGGACTTGCGCTTTTTGGTGAGAAAATGCTTTCTTTGGGAAGGCGATGTTTTTGGCTCCTGTGCTTTCGTTTTTGGGACGTAGGAGGTTTTGGGTGGCCGTTAAGTGTAGGGTCAATTATTGAATTGGTATGGATGATCGGGGTCAGAGGTACTGGGTTGGTCAAAGTGAATTGATATGGAATTTTGATAGATTAACACCTTAACGTACGATTTCTTTTAAATAAGCCGGCCAATAAAATCATTTCTTTTTTATATAAAACACACACGTTAGAACGTTGTCTTGGCAAATACATAGAAAAATACAAAATTAATCAAAATTTTTATTTTAATTTTAGCAGCATTAAATAAAACACCGCTCGTATATACTCGAGTGTGCACGGTTTGCCCGGTTTATACAAATCCGCAATTCCGCCGTCTCAGCCGCATCAAACTTCTCCCCGGCCAACTTTCCACCCCGACGCCGTCAAACCGGCATCTCGATAACCTCCCCCGAGCGTTAACAGCCTCCTACTCCCCCCTGGGCATTTAATGAAATTTTACACATAGCCGACATATTTCGCGGATTTGGCCGCCGCGTCAGCTGCCGTTCCCGCGGCGGCCGCATTCGCCCGGAGATTATCGGTTTAATGACACACACACACACACACTCCTCCCGCCTCGGCCTTTTTATTTGGCACGCGATAGCACTTAGCAGCCCCGGAAGCGTTACGGGCCCGGCGCGGAATGAGCTTGACGACGCCATTGTCGCCCGCTAATGTTTTCGGCGAGCGGGCCGCCAGTGTCCGTAACGTCCGACACACCCCCACACGCACGCGCGCGCTCACACATTTTGGCGTGCCTCTCTGCTACGCCGTGCATACGTTCCGCTCGCGCGGAGCTCGCGCGGAGCTCGCGCGGGATAAGCCAATCACGAATTTGAGCGAGCATCTCGGTCGGCTCGCTTCCGTATACACGGCGCGGATGGTGCGCATTAGACACGAGCGGCGACGAAATGTAGCCCCCCTTCACACCTCCCCCATCCACCCGCGGCGTGCACAAGGTTTTTTTGCACGCCGCGTCACGGAGAGTAAATTTCAAGGTGTGACGGATGCGCGGAGAGCAATTGGGGCGTATGTGCGCGTCTGGTGGATGGATGGGATGCTAATGAGATTTGGGGAGGCGGAAGACGGTGCCTGGGTCACTTTTGACCCAAGCCCATTTTTCGTCCCTAATGATAATACAGTTGTTTTGATAGGTTTTAAGACAGAAATTATATTTGATGGATGCGTGATGAGCTGATATGATTATATTAAGTTGACGTGTGACGCTTTATGTATAAATCAGGATTCAGGTAGCCGTTGCAAAATGAGCGAGTCTGTCGAGGGCTGATTCTTTGTGGGTATTGGAAAAGGCAGCTGTGATGGTAAAATATTTTTTTTTAGGAAAAAAAGGGACTCGAAAAAAGAGGTTAATAGGCTGCCGATCGATAAACGTTGACACCGAAAAGCCTATTAATAGGCTTCCGGTAAATAAAAGGTTAATAGTTTCCGCGAAAGGTGGAATATGAAATATGGAAAATGTAAAGGTTGTACGATGCATACGCGAACGAAGATACGGATGGAATTCTGGGGGCTGCAAAATCGTTAAGTACAATTGCTGAACGTCGAGTCGATATCGTTTTGCTACATGTGCCGTTGATTTCAGAAAGTAATCCGTGGAAATGTATTGGCGTGAACTCTGCGGATTTTTTTCTTTCAATCACTTCCATAATCGCTGACCTATATAACGGCGTCGATTAAAAGTGGAGAATCTTACCGATGCTCTACGAAGCAATTGCTTTAAGGGGTTAGGCCACTCTAGAGGCCTTAAAAATAGGCCTTTTTCGGGAATTTTTTTCAGACAAACTACAAAATGTATCAAAATTATAAAAAGAGTGTGGTATTATAAATACCATTGGCTACATACACTATTTTTTTGGAAGTGATTGTATTCAAAATGGCGGCCGTGCAGGATTTTCGCGGCGGCGCCTTAATTTTACAAGGGTCCATGGCCGGACTCCTAACTCAGACAATTTTCAACAGGTTCACTTCCAACTTTGCACATATCTCTAAAAATACAGTGTCCATGGTAGTACGTAGGGCTTTTTCGATATATTGATTTTTGACGAAATGGCGCCCTTCTAAAGTGAAAAGTGCCTAATTTACCGAAAAATTCGCTAGAAAATTGTTGATAACAAACGAACTATTCAATTTAAAAAAAAACCCCTACGTACTACCATGGACACTGTATTTTTAAAGATATGTGCAAAGTTGGAAGTGAACCTGTTGAAAATTGTCTGAGTTAGGAGTCCGGCCAGCTAGAAAAATGTAGTTTCGAGATAAACGCGTTTAAAGTTTTGAGTAGTAGAAAATTATGAATTACTCTGCAATTTCTCTATTCCGAAATGCCTACCCCATACAATTGACCTTCTAGATTGTCATCCTGCAGTTGCAATTGTTTTCTTATTGACCTTGACGTGATCCTTGCCTCTTTTACCTCTTCAGAGAGCGATCTCTCCGCGAGCTTTATGGGCTGCTCGTCGACTTACAGGCACATTTCGTAACTGTTGGGCCCGATTTCTAAGTCCATTGCGTCCATTATGTGCAAAATGGAACCGTCATTATATACACTAACGGCAATTTTGGTCTCTATATCCAACACTGTTTTCCCACTTGAAGTGGATTTTGGAACCGCGCTTGCCACTTTCAGTATATTTCACTTCCGATTGGCATACGTTACAAACGACAACATTCGAAATAGCCGAAAATACTGTAATAAAGTTTATGATACGATAACCAAATGCTGGATGTATTTCCATATCATACAGATCTTCGGATTGCTTCAGTTTCTTTGCCGATATACTGGCATTCATGTCATCTGGTGTTTCCAACTCATAGCGATTCAGTGGCCTTCTTTGATATAGTTTTGGTCTCTTCCTGTTGTTGTATGTTGTCTTTTTTCCTTTCCGCCCACTATACACCACTTTTCACACATTGTAAAAGCAAATCAATAAGTACACACACAAAAATAAATGAAAGTTCGCCAAAGTATCGAGAAGACGGGTGTTTGTCAACTGCTTCTTTTTCAAATTCTTGTCTGTTTCTGTCTCAAGCAGATATTCGACTATTTGTGAGACAAAACTTAAGAAAATAGAAGGCTAGAATTATCCACACTAGTCACGCAATAAATAATTTCAATAACATTTACCGTTTACCTGCCCTACAGCAACTTTCCCGCAGCGATCGTAAAAGGAGCGCGCTGCCGACAAGGCGGCCTTGTAATAAAAATCGAAAATCGAGTAGTTAGGGGTTTTTCCCGGCCATAATCTTTTGGCACATCATTTTTGAGATCCTAAGGGACCATTTAAAATAAAAAAATAAAAATCGATTTTTCGAAAATCCTAGAGTGGCCTAACCCCTTAAGCTCTTCGCGGAATTTTCCTCGAATGGACAATAAACCGAAAAATGATAAAGAGAACTGTATGCGTTACTGATGATGAGATTGCAGAATAAATGAATTGGAATTTTTCGGTGCGCAACAAATGCCAGATTCGTGTACGCTTTGCATTAATGATTATAAGTAAATGAAAAGAATAAGTAGAATACTTTCTCAAATTGACCAAGATATAGGGAATTTAACGAGACGCCTCATATCACTTAATCGTCTACCAAGCCTGTTACTCCTATCCTTGTCACACATTTAACCCAATCACCTGCGCAATCCTTATCAACCGAGCAAATAAACCCTAAGCACGATCCTAACGTCATTATCTGCAAGCCTACTTCTGAACCAATCACCATCATCGTTAACGCATACAACCCGAGCCCATCTCAATTACCCATCCAAAATTATAACTTAAAAATCGCAATTCTAATCTCCTCCCCCTCCCGCACTCTATGGACACCCCCCACTCGTCCCCTGTCCCCTAACACGAATATACGGGCGCTCTTACGCAGTCGACTCGAACTCGACCGACAAAATGTACTTTTTCACCCCGCCCCCCCCTCCACCCCCTCTCATTCCTGCGGTTACCCACAGACCCTTTTAGCCCGTCGTCCGCCGACAGCTTGATTTTCACAAAAATTTCGCGCTCCAGCATCGCCTACATTTTTAATAATCGCCGCGTTAAATTTGCCGCGGGAATAATATCGACTCAGTGAGGGGGGGAGGGGCACTGACGTCAGAGCTTCCGACTGGCCGATCGTAGGAGTAAGAGTTTTGTGGCGAGGGGGATGTAGGGGGAGGGGGTGGCTATCGACAAAGTTTCCATTAGTCGCCGACATGCGTTTGGCATTAAAAATTTCTGGCCCTCCGGCGTGAGGAGGATAGAGGAGAGATGGGAAGGGGGTGGGGGAAGGGGGGCTATACTCGGAACGGACGCGATATATATCGAAAATTTGCCGATCCTCGAGAGCGGCAGGTGATACGAAAAATCCGCTCCGCATATTAATTGCGTCGACGGGCGCGCGCATGTCTGAAATTCGAAATTGGTGGGGAGCAGCGGACTGGTATTTTCGATTATGGTCGTCACTTTTCGGTCGTTTTCGTGTTATTGGGATTCTTTTTTCCACGGCGCCGTTTGGCCCCGACGAGTTCGCCGAGCGTTGATCGGCAGTGCGAAATGATTCGGTTGGATAAGGAGAGGTTCCGTTCATTTTTTTCCCGGTTCCGCTGGTCGCTGAAAGTAGGAATTTACGTGAAGAGCAAAATTTGTCATGCGACGTATCGAGTAAAATAAATGTTCAGTCAACGGACAGTAATAGTACATTGGTGTTGAACACTGGAACTCTAAAGCTACTGACTAGCCAAAAATTACTCGTCTGACTATACCTTAATAACAACCTTTCTCTTATGAAATGTTTCATTTCTTGAAGCGTTCTCTAGCATCCATCGATGTAGGTAAATTGGGCAGTTTATTTTTAAAGTGACCTAATTCTATTTAAGTTTGAATTGGGGTATGAAGTTTGCGTTTCAATGAATTTACAAATATACGTATTGAATACCAATATATCACACTCCTTAAATGTGTCTAAGAGAGTTAAATTTACAACTTCTATTAAAATAATAACATTTGTTAAGTGAATAATGTATGTTTTTTTGACCGAAAATCGACTTAAGCCACTTTCATGATAAACGATTAGGTTTGTTATCAACTTTAAAAGTGACCAAGTCCATTCAACATAATTTGAAATGCTACAAACTGAAAAAGGAGCATTTCATTTTAATATTCCCTTAATTTTAGTAGTATTTAATTTTAACTTACTATTCTTTTATCTCACTCTTTAGAACATAACCTCACTCTCCGGCCGACCGATCGCGTTCCCGTCAGCGCGCGTCAGGCCGGCACCGAAAAATTCGTTCCCGCCCCGAATCTTTTTTCCCTCCCCAGAATCTTGGCCGGCCGTCGGCCGTCGGCCGTCGGCCGTCGGACGCGGAGCGCGTGCCAGCGGGGGCGTGGAAAAACGATTAGTTTTTAATTTGGACCCCCGGCCCGATCCGATCGCGTGAAATTGCGGCCGAGTTCGACGTTCGGGGCTCCGGACTCTTTCCCCCCCCCCCCCCCCCCCCCACCTTCGTCTCGCTCCTCGTCTGCGCCCGCTCTCTTTTTTTCCACCGACCAACCTCCCACCTCCGCCGGCCGTTTTTTGCTCGTTTTTTGGCCGTTTTGCCCCCGACGTCCGTCTGTCCGTCTCGTCCGGGCTTCGGAACGGCAGAAACGATCGGAATTGCCTCCGGCCGCAACTCGATTGCGAACACGTCCGTGACGACCCTTTCGTTTCGCTGCCATTTTCCGAAGGCCGACTTTTCCTACGATTCAATGGCCACGGCTCCGAGGATTTAACTGCGTCTGATTTGGCCGCACGGCCAGGGTAAGTGGCGGGTTTGCTGCTCTCCCGAGTGATTGGCCCGACGAATTAAGCGGTCGCTGCTCGAGGCTGATGAACAGTGAGCTTGGCGAGCTTGGCTCGGGGTTGCATTTTTCCGGAGCCGGTAGGAGGCTTGGGGGCTTCATGCTCGGCGGATGAGGACGTGATCGGGGTTGACGTCGTCGGGGATGGTGTCTTGGAGAAATGTTGCATAGGTTGACGTGGTCGGGGTGCGGATTAAGTGGCGGGAGGTTGGTGGGAGGAATTGGGATTTTGGAATTTGGCGGAGGTTAGGTGTTGATTTTCCGGGTGCTTTCGAAGTATTCTTTGAGGTTGTGAAGGATGTTTTTTGACGGTGGTAGTAACAGGTATATAATTTATATACTTGGTTTCTTCATTTTCTAACCGATTCAGTTTCAAGTCTTGCATTTGATTGGAAAGATCATAGAGGTATTGGTAAGCAGCTTCGCTCCAATACGAAAGAAAAATTGCAAAAATCATTGTACAATCCTGTACTTCTACAATATTGAGTAACATGATTTCTGTCTAACATATCTAAAGACTAAATTGCCTTCAAATAATGACAGGAAGAAATCATAAACGATAGTGTCTTTACGTGAAAATATATAAATAGATTATAATTTACTCATTTATAACTCCGATTCAGACGATACGTTCTTGCTGATATACAATACTTCAACCGACAAAACATTCTCTTTTGGTCGTACTGACAATGAGTAGTGATAGGGCAGAAAATTGAATTATGGGTACATTACATGAAAATAGTACTTTATTCGATTTCTGTTGTACATACATTTATATTTTTATTATATACAATTATATTTTTATTAATTATATACAATTGTGCTAATATTTCTTTACTACATATGTTTGTTTGTTTAAAGAGATGAATGACAAGGAAGACTTACTTAAATGAAAAATTTTCTGCTTAAAATAATATTTGTCATGCTTCTCATAAATACAATGAAATTCCTATAAAAATATGATAGAATTCATCCTAAGAACTGGGAGGGTTCTATGAAGTACTTTCAATAATAAACAGCACATATGCGTTATCACCGGATTAATTACATGTACCTAACATACACATACTGTGAATGAAAGAAGAAAGATGATCGTCATTCGAAAAATTGTACAATTAAAAACGTAGGTGTTAGCTTTAAGCTATTTTATCCTAAAGTGTTGTTGAATGAGTCGGAATTAGTGCGAAAATTGACTTAACCCGGCTTGCGCTTCGATCAAATTAGAAGGATCCGTGTAGGTGCACGCTTTTTTTCGTTTCTGGAACGGAGAAACGCTAATCGGTCGACGTTCCGAGGGAAACGTGAGAGTGATACGAGAGGGTGGTTCAGGAAATTCGATTTGGGACGTTAATTGGAGACGTCGTGTGTTTTTTGGCGCGGGCTGCCGAGTTTGAGAGGAGCGATAAGGTGAGCGCGGTGATTTCGGTTGCCACGATGTTCTGCGAGAATAAATACAGGCACTTCGAAAGGTCCTAGACTCTTCAAAATTATTTCGAAACTGATCTCACCTGCTTACGAGAAAATTAACTGAAAATTATGTGTTCACCGTCTGCGCGCGAGGAACGAAAATTTAAAAGAAAATTATGGTTCGGTCGCTGACGTGGCACTATGTAGATAAAGTAATAATGTAAATTCATGGTAAAAAATTTATCTTTTTTTCAATCAACAATAATATTCGTAAAATATGCTTTAGTAGTGTCCCGTACGATACTATTTATTGAAGGCAAACACGTAAATATGAAAGAAAAATATAAATATTTGATATTTAAAAAAAATAGTTGTATAAAATTGATAGGAAAACATAATGTACTTTTGCACTACTGACTGATTTACTTTAACCTAGGCGACCCCGTGCGATAAACAAAGTAACTGTTTCTCAACACAGGTTTAACTCACACAGAGTTAGAATCAGCCCACTTGCTACTGATTCCATTAAACACATTTACCGGGTAACAGGATATACCACTCTTATTCCATCCCGCATCATTTGCAACGACGATGTTATCCTACATTCGACGCATTTGTGTTCGTTCCAGCTTTCATTGTGTATACGCTTAAATTGTTAAAGGCAAAAGATTGTCGCGTGTGGCATCAAGCGTGACGTGTCTATCATGCCCTGATTTCCCTGACAGACTGGCGACTCGTGACAGCCTATGCGTGACAGTGATAATGGCCTGTAGTGTACAGTTGAAATATTCATGTTATGGCCGAATGTTCGTGACACAAAATTTCGATGCCTTACGGTTATCTGACCCCGGATTTTACAGATAATTGCAAATGGTATTGTGCTATTAAAATTTTAGATTTTTGACACTGACAAGGGTGTTGTTGAAGTAATTTTGAACGACACTCTATGTTTATTGGATGAAAAGACGACAAATAATTTGAAAATCTGAAACATATATTTCATTCATTGCGCGTTTAAGGAATTGTTTAATTCAGTATATATGTGTATCCTTTTCATGCACTTGGCACCCAAAAGATATCTCTTTTACTTACAATTTGCTTTAATCTGTAGCATTTGAAAAATAATGCAGTTTTCCGAATACGTAACCTAATTTTCGTACTCCCCAACGTTAAAATGCTCTGCATTCGAACAGTCATCAAGACATAAACAAGCATCACATCTATAACAAACCCTACCGCATCTACTGGGTTACACAGATACGCGTTCGCAAAATGAACACATATTGGTGCCCTCCCGCTGGAAAAACGCGGCACTTTTCTGATTACCTAACCCAATCTTCGTCCTTCCGCAAGAGTCTCCTACACCCCCCCCCCCCACCACCCCCCTTCCGATCGTGAGCAAGTAAGCGAGTGAGCACTCGTTCGTCGCCATTGCCCTTTCCGCATGACAGGCCTCACTCCTCTATCGGCGTGCTCGCACGAGAGACGCGCACGTGCGCACGCACGTGAACACGCACGCGATCACGACTGTTCACGCATCGCGCCACTTCCCTCCTCCGCGTCCTTTTTTGCGCTCACGCTTTCGCGACGCGTTGTTGAGCAAAGCTGTTCGGCGATGGAACTTCAAAGCGCCCAATCGAAAGCCATATGCACGCGCAACAGCCTGCACTTAGTGCACTCCGGATGCATCGGCCGGATATCAACTGCGATTGCGCATCTCGCTCTCTTTTCGCAACTTTTTTCGCCGACGCATTCGCCGTTTGCTCAGCTCCCGTCTTTCATTTCATTTCGTTCAATTCCATTTCATTTTGGCCGACCCGATCGGCGGACTATCAAACTCGCCGTCTCATCAACATCATCTTTTGACCGTCATTCAGATGACGAGCCTTCCTAGTAGCGCAAAGATATTGCTTTAACCCATTAACTGCCAAATTTTTCTTTTTTACAAGACGTGTAACATGAATGATCAGCAAAATATGAACTAAATAACAGTTAAATATTCGGACAATATAAATCAGAATTCAAATTTAAAAAAGATAATAAATACTACTTAAAGACTATTGTACTATTGTACTTATATTTTGAAAAATATCGTTTATACATTTTATATTATATTACATATTTTGAAAATATGAAATAAGTATTTAAAAAATACGTGGAACTAAATATTGCGGTCAAAATCTAAAATATTAGATCGTATAAATTCAATATTTTGTGCTTATAGACTTTAGGTATCTTTAAGTTTACCAAGTGATCGTTACGATTTTTTTTTGTTGTCGGTTGACGCTTTTTCATTGACCGTGTGTTTCGAATCGAAAGTAGTGACAAAGGCAACGCAGCGCATAGCAACGGGTTTATTTAACTTGATTCGATAGAATGCAAATATTGAATTCGCTGCAAACGTTACTGCTTTTTCTGTTTCATGTCACGGCATCGTCGATTGCTCTAAATTAATTCCGCGTTTTATTCGGTCAATCATGTACAGGTAGCCCCATAACACGGTAGATAGTTTGCTTGAAAATTCCGTGTTGTGTGAAATCGTGTTATATGAGACCAAGAGCCAGTACAAATATGATAGATAGATAAGATACAATACAAATATGAATTGTGCATATTATAACACATAAGAGGAAAAAAAATATTGCCTTCTTTTAATATAATCTTAATTTAAACATTTTGTTCCTTGTCATTACTCAGTATAATAAAAGGACAACATTTTTTTGGTTAAACGATATCACCCACAATATAACATCGGAATAGAATTATAAATGTGTAAATTATAATTTCTTTATATTTTTTTATGTAAATGCAGTGTAGTTCACTATTCCTTCCCGTCATTATTTTAAGGTACTTAATACCTATGTTAGGCAAGAGTCATGTCATCAAGCGCTGTAAAAGTACAGTGTTGTACAATTGTTTTCGCCATCTTCTTATCGCGTTAGAGCGAAACCTGTATTTCGTGCAACAAAAAAAAAAGACGTCATGTTTACAAGTTCCGTCTCGTCCGATTTCGCACGTACCGAAAGCTAACGGTTCAAATATATTTCGTTACGATTTTTGCTTTTCGAGTAATATCGAGGTCTCGCCTACGCTAACGCGGAAACCGAGCGAAGTCCAAAGTAAATATTCAACAAGGTCTTGCACCGACTTTTCGATCGCCGACCATTTTGAGCCCGTCCCTCGCCATTCCCGAAACGTCCCAGACCAAAAGTAATAATTCACCGAGTCTCGGGTACGGATTTGTTTTCCTCGTTCGCTGTCCATATTGTGCCAATTTCGCTTGATTCACGAATACAGAGTTCAGCTTGAGAGTAAACATTCGGCGAGCTTTCGTACGGATTTGATTTTTTTTCATTCGGCGCCCATATTCCGCGGATTTCACTTAGTTCGCGAAACGGTTCAGCTCCAAAGTAAATATTCCTAGTTTTCGTACCCATTTTGCCTATTGTTCGACACATTCTGGCGGCAGTCTTGCCTAATTCCCGGAACCTTTCGGCAGTGTGTATTTTATCGAATGGTATTTTATTAACAGCAGTATACCACCAATTACTGTAAGTGATATAAATATTCACACGCGGTTAAAACCAGAATAGTTTTTAAATCTGGATGAAAAGACAGGAAATGGTTGTTCAGTGTATTTGTTTTGAATTCCAGAAAGACAAGCAAAATTTTAGTTTGGTGCAGTTTAGTAAGATTTATGTTGAATAAATAAGTTTTGACAATTTTATCGAAAATGCCCCATGTAATTAGTGGCAAACATCAAAATGTGGACCAGCCTTTCAGTGTATTATACAACAAATTTCCAATCGAACATAAGTTTTTCCCATTTGGTCATTTTTCGACTATGAAAGTAATCCTTCTAATTTCACAAAGAACTTGCTTGGTCCAGTTTTAGGAAAGTCATGGTGGTTTTAAAACGGTACTATTCTTTGTAAAGGTATTGTAATATTATGGAAATGTCCTTCTTCCTCAGAACACAGAAGAGTTTCGCAAAAAAGGGATTTAGTAGTACGTGTTATTTTCAGTGAGCGTAATGCGAGTTTCATTTTATTCCAGTAACCTGCAGCGATGTTACAGATTTAGCAGGTTGCGATATCGTTTATCGCCGAATCACTTAATTTACGACGAGATCCGAAACTGGATAAATCTTGTAATGCTGTAACTGAGTGCTGCTGTGAAAGTGAGATTTATTAGCGTAAGCGCCACTAGACGTAATACGTGTTTCGTTTTATTTTTGTACCATTGTACAGTGTCACGTGACTCACAATACTGATCCTTTTCTGATTTATTAATGGCAAAGTTAACCTACTTGTGTTGTCGCGTAACATAACCTGCAAGATTCACGTTACTGTATCGCATATGTATGGACCAGTAAATGTATGTTTTATATGTAGTCTTTTAATATAATTTTATTTCAGTAACCTTTTGCGTTCTTCGCCATATCGAACTTTATACACGTTGACGTGATACTTAAATTACATACTTCTTTTGAATTTTCACATAATATAACACAATTAGTTAATATTTTCAAACTGACATTCTTTACGAACTTGAAACTGTTATTTAGAAATATGATCATGTGCACCTCTGACGCATATCTTCCTTCATTCCAGTAGCGTACCTTCAGCCTCATAAACTACGTAATTCTAATCCGCTTATACTTCATTCCTATTCGACATTGAATCGTGTACTTCACCTTCCACACAAGAATCGAACTGATCTGGCAAAACGAAATCGTCCTTTCCACTCAACTCTTTTATTTTATCCCTGTCTACTATAACCTCAATGCTGCATTTCCAATATCATGCATAATGTAATTATTATGCACACATTTGTTGGTTCATTTTACTGGCTATAAATTCTACTGTTTCATAGGTATGTACTTTGCAATAATCGTTCAGAATTACAATCTGGATTAGTTCGACCGAATTCTACAAACAGTAGCTAAACTTTGTTTACCGCTTGCCTCGTTCAGCATTGAACTTCCCGGAAATGAATCTTATTTCAGCAACCATAAATCAATAGTTCAGAGATACACTTTGCCCGGAAGAGTCATGAGAATCAATAATTCCGTGCTCAAACCTAAACGACGTATCTCCTCAAGGCATTGAAACCAAAGTTCACAACCCATACCAACCCGAACCATTTATTTCACAAGCAACATATATCTTTGACACAAAAACGGATTAGAACTTTCTTTTCAACACCGAGTCGCAACCTTCGCCATTACTCCCATGCAAAAGTGTCGTTACCGAGGACTCGACTCCGCATAAAAGGCAATTCCGTTCGAAAGCAATCGGTGGAACGTCAGTACAAGAACATCGAGCGTCGTCGAGTTGGTCGTCTTCCGCGTTGTGTCGGGCACGAGGAAGCCCAAAGGAAGGACAGTCGTCACATTCGTCACATTCGTCACATTCGTCCTATCGTCGAACCTGCCGTGCATGTCCTCGAGCGTGTTTACCGAGTTTCCTGTGCCGAGCGGCGCGCAACATGTCGCGTGCAGGCACGTGCTGCGCAGGGTATAATCTGACCCCACTGCCCGAAGGCGCAGTCCGTCCTTCCGATACAGATTCGAACGCAAGACGGGACGACGGCAGGCGGAAAAAGTCGACAGAGGCGGAAAGGTGAGGGAAAGAGAAATGGCGAGCGAGAGTGAGAGAAAGCTTCCGTAGGGAGGGAGAGTGGGGAAGGGGGAGGAGGGCATGCGGGAAGAGTGTGCCTCGTCGATACGATCTACTTCGATAGGTATAATATGCGGGCCTGGCCAGCTTGCAGAAAGCCGATTTTCGACGCTTCTATCCTGCACAATGGACTGCCTAAGGTTTCGAAGGTTACAGCCGGGAAGATATACCGTTTTGTTTGGCGGGAGAGATGAGAGTCGGTACAATTGTCAGCGGAGGAATTAGGGATGTTGGTATATTTGGTCTTTGAACAGAAATTATGTCGAATGTTACGGTGAGGAGCATAATTTGCTGTTTGAAGGGAAGGTTCTGTGACTTTGCGGGGGTTGCGTTCAAGGACAATATTGTGTTTATAGAAGGAAATACTCTGTCTCTCACCTCTGACCATAGATTTGTCATACGGAACAAATTTAAATCTCTTATATATCTTGGCGCTGATACTTGTTTTAGTTGTTTTACTTGTTAAGATTTTGCTCGCCATCAACTGCCATTTTTCACTCATGTCGTTCTAACAGTTTGAATAACAATATAGAAAAATAATCTTCCTCCTTTCTCATAATTCAGCGAATATATATCAAAGCCGGCTGAAGAATCTCAAAACCAACTAATTTTTTCGATACATCTTGCAACCTTTTACTACCTTCTGGCGTGAACATCTTTCGACATGACACGTGTTTGCCAAACGATGACAACGTGAATGTACTATGCCGAAAGCGACGATAAGTGAGTCCATAAACCTGGAACACAAGAAAATCACAACAAACCATTACACGTTTATTAAGCGATCGTAATTAAGACGCAGTTAGCGCTACTCTCCCATTCGATAAATTTATACCAGCAGAAAGTGACGCCGAGGCGCCGAACCCTGAGCTACGCTAAGTGGTCAAGATTTAAAAAGTGCGGTAATGCCGCCAGAAATGGGAAATACTCTTCCACTCGATAAATCTGCGCCGGAATAAAAAGGCAACGTTGAAGGCCGTTGGAGCTGGTTGGAGCCCGGACATTACGATGGCCGTTGCCATTTTATTGCGCCGGACTCCGGGCGCCAATCAGAGCGGTGGAAGCGGGCAGTTGATCGCGAGATTACTCGCCGAAGTGTCGGACGTGTTTATCTTATCGGTGGAATGGCATCGGCGGAATGGCATCGGGCTGCTCGGCCGATATGCGGCGAGCTTGAAAGTGAAATTGGCCAGAGCGATGAGGAGAGCGTGCCTCTGCGCCAATATTTTTTTTACCCTCTCCACTCTCCCTTTCTCGCGCCGACGGCAATTATGTGCCCGCTTCGCTTGTAACTTCCCTCGATTAGCACGCTTTTTTTCGCATTTTTATGTTTTAGCAGGTGTTTCTTTCATTTGGCGCCGTAAGAGCAATTTTGGAATCTTCTGCCGACGTCGTAATAAGAGTGTTGGTATTTTCTGAGCAGAACAACCTTATACGCAATTATGCGATTCTCTTGAGAGTTAATGCTTGTTACTACCTGTAAGATTAATTATATGATTTTGTAGTAATGCTGTAATCAGAATTGCGGAGTTTTATCAAACTGTTGTCGTTGACATGTTTACATTTCTACGGGCTACATAATGCAGGTTCAGTGAAGTGAACTAGTGGCAATGAATGACCTTGGATGAGCTTACCTAATAGAACCGTACTATTTCCCTTAAAAGGCAAAGCTTTCCTCAAATTCTCATCTCCCTCTCTCCACATATACACCTCCAAATTTCTAGCATTCCATCCGTATGTACATATTTACATTTTTTAAATGATCAGCCACGAATTGTGCAGACAGTATATAGTTACGGGAGGTACTTTATTCAAGTCTTGTAGCTCACACTCTAATGTCGTTGCGTAAAAATGGCCACGGGTAAAAAAAACAAGCCGGGCAACGTAACGAACCTGGACCCCCCCAAAAATTGACATCGCAGGCTCGAAATTACATTTGTTACATTGTCTGCTTATTCCGTTGCGGTTTGTCACGGCGCGTACGTACGCTCAATTCAAATTCTCATTCCTGTACATTGAACTCGATTATGGGGCGGTCGCGTCTCCGGAATCGATACCGTGCCCGCTTTTGTCAGGGGCATACGTGGAATTCTCAACATGATTCCCTTAGTGTAACGAACACGCAGGTGTCTGGCGCAGAACCGTGAACTGTCGCACGTCCTAATTAAATCGTGCCAGGACTCGAGGAATAATCCGTTCGTCCTGCCGGGTGGGGTCCTTATCAAAGCGGCGGCGGCCATGATCAGTTTCCCGATGATTGCGCTTGTATAGGTTAGGTCTCAATTATGTGTAGGGTCGCCTACGTCACTGTGAAAGTAAACTTTTGGCTATTTTGTGCTTCCCCCGTATGTTTCTGCTTTTACGTTCATTTGTGATTAGTTAAAATAGTCTGTCATGACATACGCTTCGAGATGTGTTTTGTTAACAGATTTTTTAATTGGGTTCTCACATTGAACCCAGCATTGATTACTGTGTTGAGTGAATTACTTGTGTGGGTCTTTCTTGGTCCTCGTTTTTTTTTTTGTATATTTATGAGAAATATGTAATAAGTTAAGAGTTATTTAGTAGAACTTACTAAAATTGCGACTGTGTGATATAAAATGAAAAGTGCTCTAACATCGTTCTTCTCCGATCATAAAAAATAGCCATTCATCATCACACCATCTTTCTATCAACATTATTTGCTTTTCGCTCGTCAATCTACCTAGTCCGCCTTGCAACATTTAAATTCAATATCTACTCAATGAATCAATGCACCTCACCTACAGAAATAAAGCAACCTTCAATCATTGCAACATCATCCAACCAATCATCCCTCAAACATTTTATTCGAATAACCAACAATCCTCGAGCCCACCAGAACTATCGAACCCCCATCGTCACCCCCTCCCTCCCCCAAGCCAATCAATCCCACTTAATTCCGTCTCCCGCCGACACCTAGGCCCCAGCGATCCCTCTCTTCCCAGCCGCCGCCCGCCATTCGTCGATGTCTCCCGATCGACGGGATCCTCGACATCCCGCGGGCCGATTCTCAGCTCCGCACCTACGCCGTCGCGTCATCGGCTCGTTTGCAGTCTACGCCGCCGCCGTTACGAGGACTCGCTTGCCAGAGGTTCCGGATCGCGGCTCCCTACTTACGCTTCGCTCGCCAGAAACGCGCGCGCGCGATACCCGCCTCAGTCAGTCCCCCTCCCGCTACACGTTACCCTCTCGCTCGCGAGAACTCGGCGGTTTTCGGTTCGACACGCTCGAGATGCTCCCTCGGCCGCCCCGTAACGCGTAACCCTGTTACGGAACAAGCGGGAATCTACGTAAACACGGGTAGGTACGTGCATAAAAGGCAATCGAAGGAGCGAGTCCGTAGTCGAGAAGGTCGGGGTTGAGAGGCGATGCGAGAGGAGGACTAGGGGGCGAAGAGCGCGGAGAAGCGGGCGAACAGGCGTAGGGCGGTGAGAGGGAAGAGGGAGGGAGGGAGGAAGGGGGGTAGGTGGCGCAGACCTTGCCTCTCGCCTTTATAAAAATGCAAACGACCGATCATTTGAATACGTATAGCCGGTAATTCAGAGAAGGCGAGCGCCCGCCCGCGTTCGTAACCCCCTCCCCCCCCCCCTCTCACTCCACTAGTCCGCCTCAACAGTGCGCACCGCTCGTCCTCTTCCTCCTTCGACTCTTCCCCCATCGGTCGCACGCGCCAGCGTCAGCGATAGCCGGCACGGCACGTCTGTGCCCCGCGCGTGGAGCTGTGTATGTGTGTGCGAGGTCGTGCGAGCGAGAGAGGAAAAAAGGTGGCACGTAGGACGAGGGTAGATGCCGGAGGGTGTGTCGCGTACAAAGATGCAAACCGTCTTATCCTCCCTCGCTCGCCGCCGTAGCTTTTCTTTCCTTCGCTCTCTCGTTCGAGTTTCCCTTTTCGTTGCTCGCCGTTTCCTTCTCTTTTCGCTCTTCTTTAGCGCGAGGGGGGGGGGCGGAAGGGCGCCTACGGTCTCGTCCCGGTGTTCTGCCTTTTTGCGACACTTTCTTCGGCGCCGGATTAAGGGGGGAACCTGATGGATCGGATAAAAATTTTCGACTTTTTTTTTTTTGCTTAAATCGAGAGTATGATTCTTTGAGAATATGTTCCTAAAAGCATAAGACAAAATTCAAAGTATTTTGAAAGATACAGGCCATTGAATTGTTGCGTGTACAGCTATATACGGCCGCGCAGCCGGGCCATCAATGCGTACGGTCCGTTTCTCAGCACCTTAGACGGGTTATCCGGCTTAAGATAGTCCCATTGCAATAGATAAACATGTAGATTTGATACAAAAGAATCCTTCTCGATGTATGATAACTGTATTGCGCTTCCGAAGTTCTGAAGCGATTTATTTCAACCACTTTTTACAAAAATTGTAAAAATTGCAACGTTTATTGCTGCCGGCGTCTTTAACGAATGTTACACCTTCATATTACAAGTAATGGCGGAACTAAAACTCATTATCGGACAGCAATGTAAAATCTACGCTGATTGTTACGTCGCGAAACGCGTTGTACGGTAAGACCGCCGAGCACTATATCGCACTAAAGAGACTCGTGTACATAAACAATTGGCCGAATCTAAAAAAAAGCAATATTTTGAAGTAGAAGAAGGTCTACTTTATGGACCAGGATTAGCAGATTAAGTGTAAGTTGCCATTAACTGTTACTTTTCTGCACAACAACTTTAAACGCGTTTATCTCAGAACCACATTTTTTAAGTTTGCATACACGATTAAGAAAAAACTATTTGATGGATCGACTTGATTCAAAACTTTTTAGTTACAGACAAGTCCCCCAAATTCGATGAACCACTAAAATTAACAAAAAAACTGCAATTAAACAATTTCTTACGTCAAAATAGAGTGAGATTCTTACGTAAAATTCAGAGTTTTGTGTTCAATATGTCATAACTTTTGCAAATTTCCACTTTTTTCAGATTTTTGAGGTTCATCGACTACAATATTTATCCTAAATTAATGAACTGTTTCAAATTTTTGGTTTCCGTAAAAAATGTTGACACCAGACTGTATGCAAACAAGGGACCTCCGCTGCGCGGCGGCGTAAAGAAAGTCATTTATTATTGTATTTTACAAAATATTTGGGAAAATAAAAATTTATTTGCATAATATAACCTTGAAGCACGTTACTGCAAAAAGAATTTTAAAGATTGTGTTACTGATTCCTGAGAAAAAAATGTTTGAAAAACAACGAGAAATGCGGGGTATCCATCAGGTTCCCCCCTTAACTAGATCGACGGGCGGACGAGAATAATGTTTTGGGAAGTACGTTGCCGGAGATAGCGTTTCTTTTCTGTTTGGGGGAGGAGCGTTTTTTGGCGCCAGGCGCCGTTTTGCCTAATTGAGAGGCTCGGGGGGGCGGTTGTTACTTGGAAGTTTGAGTGTCGGGCTGCTTTGCCGTCGGTCGTTTTATTCGTACGCCCGGTACAATGTATGCATTGGATTTCGGGATGGCGGCGAATGTTTGCTTTCGAATTAATGAGTAATTGCGAAGAGATCGTATGTCATGATTGTTGAAGGAAGATACGTCACATGTCACGATTCAAAATTTTTAGACTTTTCTTCCACGCAGGTAATTAGCTGTAATATTTGAGGGCAACAAAGTTTAAACTAACGTAATGATTTGAATGAATCGTGAACTTACTGTTTTAAGAAATCGACAAACATGAAATAATACCGCAACACAAACGTATGTCAAAATATCAACATTAACGTGCAATTCCAAGTTAATTTATTTAAAAATATTTATTACCAGGTTATATTTACATATTTTCGTTGATATTCACCAGAACCATGCTATCCAAATTGCATGTTTTCCCTAACTATTCTCATCCCAATAAATAAATTACCTCAAACTCACACTACGAAAATTTGCAACTCTCCAAGCATTTAATGCGTAATGAACATATGAATTCAGTTTAATTTCTATTACTTTCCTCGATTCGCTGCACCTAATGGATCATATTCTATTATAAGCAGTGACTAGAAATTGGTTATTTCGGAATTCAGAACAAAAATTCGCAAGTCTCCAAGGATTTAAAGCGGATTGAACATTGAATCCAGTTTAATTTCTATTACGTTGCTCGATTCGCTGTACGTAATGGATTATATTCTATTATAAGCAGCGACTAGAAATTAGTTATTTCGGAATGGGCACATGTGATCCCATTTTGACTTTCGTTTCCCCCTCGATCCCCGCAGAGTCAAACATTTCATTTGGCCCAACTGTCAAGCTTGCTCGGGCGCATTCTCTTCCTCGATCGGTCCATCCGGCCTCACGCAGTTCTTAACAATGGCATTCTCTTATTTTTCGCCCCCCCCCCCCCAACTGGTGGAGGTCCCTAAACGCATTAAAGAACATTGTTTCGAGACGCAATACCGTTTTTAGCCGCCGCCTGTGAAAACATCCGTTAGACGTACGGTTAAATGTCTATGGTGCCAATAGGCTTCCTCGTCCTCCATTTAAATCAGTTCCGGGAAACGCTTTCTGTCCCCGAATGCTCACGGACGAATTTTCGTGCGCAGGTCACGGGATCTCATTACGTCATTCAATGTGGCGAGAGAGGAGATGCAATCTTTTGTCGAGGGAATCGAAACAATCGAGAGACAAGTGCCTTTAAGCATTCTGATCAAGATGTCTTTTGGAAGGCGTGCTTTTCTCTTACCATCTTCCTTTCTTTCCCGTTCCTTCCTTTCCACCCGAATTGGCAGGCTGCAGGCGACTTTTGTTTCTTTTCATCCGCGCGAAGACGCGCCCCACAGCTGATGGGCCGGGTAGGTAGCCCGAAGTGCTTAGACTTAGAATTAGTGAGAAGTTTGCCGATGGCAGATAAGAAGTGTGACAACGTCGAAGGGTGAGCTTTTTGTATTCCGGCGTCGAATGTTTTGGCTACCGAGTTTCGTCTGAGCACAGTCTGCTTCTCGCGTCTGCTTCTCGCGTCTGCTTCTCGCGTCTGCTTCTCGCGTCTGGCGGGATAAATTAACAATAGGTTAAGTGGCCGGGTCGTCTGAGTTTGTTTAATTTTCTCACCGGCTTTTGTCAGGCTAATGTGGAGTGCGCCCGCGCTTCCCAATGGTGAACGTTATGCTCAATCGTTATATTTGGCAAATATTTAATTCATATTTTATGTCTGCTAATGGTAGTGTAATCTCTATTATTCATTCCTTTTATCCTTGGCCGATTGATATGTTGAGTAGTTACTTAAAAAATGTACATTAATTGGAAACGTTAACCACTCTTGCACTACACTTGATTTCATCAACAACTATATTCCCTATTTTGTATTTATGTATTGGTATATTTCAAAGAATGACGTTTACATAATGCTAATTAACCAGCTAATGCTTGCATTGTACTTTATTTTGTTTCGAATATTACTGACTACCCTCAGCTTTCGTTCTGACATTATTTTGCTTCTACACTATAATGGCGTTCTATTATGAAAACCTTAAGCAATACGATCTATTAAAACTTGCCATATTGCAGTTACCTTTTGTTGAATACTTTCCCAATCACCTTTACCAAATTAGAAACCTTACAAACGTTTCGCAGACATACATGACAGGCCACTGAGGTCGTTACATAATCTGACAAAAGTAAAATAAACGAATTAACAAATAAATACCTATATTATCAGTGCATTAGCGCAAGTTCATTTTTTTGGGGGGGGGGGGGAAGATTGATCATTATTAAAAACAATAAGCACACATCCTCTACGACATACTACACAAAACATACTTTTATACATTAAATATAGATCCTGATCTTAAAGCGGATGTATGCTTGTTGTTGTAATACGTATATACACATATATATATTAGAAATAAAAAACTTAATATGAAACTTGAATTTACTCGTGACACCTCCATCTTGCAAATATTCTAATATCGTCTTCAACTTTCTTAACATATCCACTTTCCACTTGACTCACACATCCGCAAATGGTGCGCTCGCAGTCGAAGTGAACCATAATCGCAGCTTCCGAAATGACTCTCGCGACCAGGAGGGAAGTCGTGCAATCCGTCCGAGAAAAGGACACCGGCCGGAGTTGTCAAGATCAAGATGTCCTTTTTGGCTCGCCGGACACGAGTCCGGCGTGTACCGTTGCGCAATGATGAAGATAACAGCGCAGATCGGTAGGTCGATAAGCTGTGCCGAATAGAGACGTTGACAGGCGCCAAGTGCTGCATTCCGCTTCCAGGAAGTACACTTATGAATACCGGGTGTCGAAAGATCGTCAGCCGACAGCTTCGGTCGTGTGTCAATTCTGACCCGCCGCCGCCGCCCTCCGTACCTTTCGATTCAATCGCGGGAGGACAACTTTTAACGACCGGCTTTTGTTCCACGTCTTGCCACTTTCGAAAGGATCGAGTGTGGAGTTCGATGGGTTCGAGTTGGCCGTATTGATTATTGGGAAATTGGTCGAGCTCCGCTGAACTTGTTACAGTTTTTCGTCTTTTTATTCGGCCTGTAGGATTAGGAGTATAAATTGGCGAAGAAAGGAAGGGATACATTAGGCGCTGGTTATTGATTTTCATGTTGTTTCTTCGAATTATGTTGTCTCTATTAGTGGCGAGTAAAATAGAAAATTATAATTTACACGCATTTATTGTAAATTGACACTGTGATTCCTATGTGAAACTTCATATGGGATGATCGTTAACGGAATATAACATCCTTGCATTTATTTAAGAAAAAAAAATGTACAGTGTGACGTAAGGCCACATCCGTATGCCGCAATGTATATAAATGATGACTAACAACGTGCAAGATGGCCGAGGCGCACGAAGAAAGACGGATGTCGGATATTTCGTTAGATCCGCCGTAAAGCATAAGTCGTTCCGCGAGAACGAAACCGGTGTAAAAAAAGCGGTGAAAGCGGTTGGTCAGATTGAAGACAGGAAGAAGAGGTGCGACGCCGAAGAACATCGTTCAACGTTGCATGACTTCATCTAGCAGCGTGAATCTCGTTACGTCTTGTTACGCGTTTGGCATCTTTCATGAATAATTTTTTCCATGCATTTACATGGTTGCTACAGTGACCTCACCTTCTCGCATCCTCATTTCAGCCCTCCTCATCCTTTTCAGCTTTTTTCTTCCTTCCTGTTTAACCTATTAATTACCTAGTTAATATGCCATGTTGCTACAGAGATACAATTTGAGTTCAGCATCATGCATCATGTCCTACTTTCAACACGCATGTTATCAATTTAATGCTTTACATAATAATTTGGTTGCAGTTTGTAGGTTTTGTTTCATAACTTACAGATTCCCTCCCAATCCCCCTACCCCTACCCCCTTATCGTCGCGAGCAAGAATCACACTAACCGTCGACCTTTTCCATAAAACTTCTTGCAATCGTGCCCTATTCAGCGTGACATCATTTACTTATCCGATTCGCTGACGTTATTCAAACGCCACTTTCGTTCTCAGTATCTACAAACTCACCCCCTACCCCTCCCTCCCTCCATCGCGATCTTCCCAGCTCTAAATACGATCCGCCCCCATCCACCACTTACCATTCCCATGAAATCCTTTCCAACAATCTTACCAGCTCGTTCGCCACCAGGTATAGCATCATTTAATTATCACCCGAATCGCCAGCGTTATCTAAACGCCCCAACCCACCCCCCCGGATGGCCATCTCCCCGGCTCCGAGCCTCTCTCGTTGACTCTCTCGTCCGCTCGCTTCCTCCGTGCCGATCCTGAAACTCTCGCCGACGTATTCGGCCGGAAGTGCGAGAGTGTCACGGAACACGAAGAATCGAGAGTGTGCCAGGCAGATAGAGTGAGTGAAGGAAAGAGTGAGCGAGAGAGAGAGAGAGAGAGAGAGAGAGAGAGAGAGAGAGAGAGAGATAGAGAAGCGTAGATATTCCACCTTCGATAAGTGGCAGCCGACCTTTCACCCCCTCCACCTCCCGCCCCCTGCCTCCCCTGGCCACGATCCTCCCATCTTCCTCAGCTTCTTTTATCCGTTCGGTCCGTGAGCTGCCTCGCTGATCGTCCTCTGCCTCCGGGGACCATGCGAATCGTTTAATTCGATCTTCATCTCGCCCCCCACTCCCTTTCTCCAAGTCGTAGTCGACGACGCGGTACGTCCTTTGAGATCCATTTATTTGCCGCCCTCGGACCGATTCCATTTTCTCGCGACAAGATTATCCCGGAATGCCTATGCCGAGATGCTCGGCAGGTTTAAGGTATATAACGTTTTGCCAGCCGAGTCCGTTCGTACTCACGTTGTACTCCCGGGAGTTCCGTACGGGTTGTACGTCGATGCGTGTCGACGCGGGACACAGGGTATGCCGATGGAGTGGGAGGAATTTCGAATGTTCGAATTCGCGCACCGTCGAGAATCGTCAAACGGCGGCAGCCGGAATATAAAGGATGCTCGACATACTGCGGACGTCGATTCAGTTCCGTTAGAGGGGCAGGGGAGGGTGAGGGTGAGGGTGGGGGGTGGGGGGTGGTGATGGGATAACGCTCGGGCTTACGCGCCTTGTCTTTCGTAGAGGCTGTGGTGGGGATGCGTTCGGCGCATATGGCGGAATTAACAGTGATTCGTAATGAAGCATTTCGATTTCTGCGTCGCTCTTCTTGTCTATAGATCGATCGGTGATTGGGAAGGTTTTTCGGCTCGGAATGGAAATTAACAGTGCGTTCGTAAGGTAGCGTTTCGATTCCTATGCTAGTTTTATTGTTTATATTAATTATATTTCATATCAGGCACCTAAATCGGCAGGTATACTTACTTACGTTTAGGTAAGATCAGCTTTTGACTAAACACTTTTACTTCGCGTTTTATTCAAACTGCACGAGAATTAATGTAAATTTCTACGTTCAATAAATATTTTCAATCAGGTTCACGATACTATTTTACCAGATTTACGACACGTCGGCGAAAATGTTCGATTATGCCTTTCGTTAACCTGGAAAGTAGCAAACACAATTCAAGATCGTTCCGTTAAATTGAACTCGAAAATGCAATTACTTTGGCTCTGACATGCAGACAAATCTGATCGCTCATCGCCATTCGAAACACGACATAGTGACCAGCTCCAAAAGCAGATCCTCCATTATTTCCGTCCCCTTTGCATTGCACGAAACATGCATTGACAATTTTAGCCCATACATCCTTCTACCCGACAAAAGCCACTTTCAGGACAAGCCCAGCGTCTGCGAGCGACAAAATTACCAGACTATTTCTGCGTCCTGCCATGTTCCTCGAATTCTACTACACGGATACATCCCAGACCAGACCTACATTAATTACACTCTAACATCTTTCATTGCCGCTTTTCACGCGTTTACAATCCTCAAAATCTTCAAATTTGACCCACCGTGCTCACAACTACTTCCTTAATCAATAAATCTGCTCTCTTCGGTGCCTCTCCTGATAAACTTTATTCCCGAATTCGCAGTTCGTAATTCATAGTCCGCGCAAATAGACCGTCTCCGCTCTCATAGTCAAGGGGTCGCATATAGACGTCTGACCTCAAACGATCAAACGTAATTACTCGCCGGCGAATATATCACTGTCATAGCGTAATCCCCTTTCGGAAATATTTTACTTCGTCGCGGCTTCCGCGCCGAGCCAAGGATCCTTAATCCGCAGAAAGGAATTCCGTGCAATCGAGGAGGATCGTAAGGAAGAGAGATAAGGAGAGGATCCCAAACTGGAACGGGAGAAGCCCGGGATGAGAGTGAAGAGAGAGGAGAGCAATTTTCCTGCCCGATTTTAATAGATCCCACATTTTTGCGTCCTTGCCGCGCAAGGACCTGCCCGCAGGACACGTCGGGGGGGGGGGGGGGGGGGGGGGCATGGAAATATCGCTGAATCTTAAGGATTACGGGAGTCTCTGCGTTTTAGATTACTTGCTTATGGATTATGTGCAACTTAGGCTGTAGAACTATTTATTCATGGAATATGATTTCTCGAAAATGTAAATGCGTGTTCATACGTTATTACGTCTCTATTTTCTCATGTAATGTGTTGCTAATTCTTTTTGGATACTGTTCACTCACATTGCCTCGTCTTTTCTTATCATTTGTCATGTAATGATTTTTAGAAGTGGTAAGTCTGTAATTTGCATAGAAGTGTTTCTTGTGTAAGGACATGAGTAAAAATATACGACTCATTCTTCGTTTATCACACTTCTCAGTTTGTCACTATCTCTTCTTCTATACCGTGTCCGCATTATGGCATATTATATCTATCCATATCTCAGCCTCTACTTGAATCAATTCGCCGTCGAACATAGACCGAGATCACGAAGAAAGAAAAACGGTACAGAAAGGAACTTTTACCAACAATCGCAGACAGTACATTTTTACTCTTCGCCGGCTGAAGGCTTCGCGACACTACAAGGGGTCCCTCGCAGGACGTGGTGGGTAACAGGACGTGTTAGAAGGGGGTCATCGCATTCCGGAAGAAATAGCTGCTTGCCATTCGCCGGTTTCGCCGTCGTCCCGACGACTTCTCTCTCTCCCTCTCTCTCTCTCTCTCTCTCTCTCTCTCTCGTGTCGATGACATTCCGAGGAAGTGTGCCGTTGGCGAGACACGGTCCTCTTGCTGGCTGCCACCCGCGGTTCCCGGCACGTCGTGGCTCTCCGCAAGGGACGACGGGAATGACGCGGACGACGTCGTTCGCGCCGCTCGGAGCGTCCCGACGCCGCCGTCTCGGCAAATTACGCGAACGCGTTTCTTCTTCGCACACGGAAGAGGCGAGGACGGGAAACCGGAGGAATCCGGAGGAATCCGAGGGGATCCTCACCTCGGCAACTCGCCTCGACTGCGGTAACAGGAAGTGGCCTGTCTGCGTTCTTGCGGCAATGGCGCTCGATGCGCCGGCTAGATAACTCTGACGACATAAGGAGACGGCTTAATCTTTTCGTAGAGCTGCTGCTGAATGCTTATAAAGTTGGAAAGACATGATGCAAATTTGCGCTCGTGTGCAAATTGATACAGTGAAGACTGCAAAGTTCTGAGGGAATATGTGTTGATTCCAAAGGAAAGAAATTGACCTTTGGATGATTGGTCGAAGGTCGTTGGTGGGGATTTCTTAGTGTAGAGTGTGGGAGTGGGTGATGATGACATTGTCAAGGTCAAGTGAGGGTGGGATCTGATGCGTAGGTTATGGTGTGACCTCAAGGTCATACAGGGTCATAGAGGATTAAAGTAATTAACTGGTCAATGGTATGAAATATATACAGGTGAGACGTAGAGAGTAACGTTAGGAGGAAAAATGAGAGTTACGAGGCTAACGGTTGTAAAGTTGATTTCGAGTTCTGGATAGTTTATTTTGAAATCTAGACAATGATATCTTAATTTGAGGATCTGCGAGCCATCGGGCCCCGGGGCATCACGAAGGGGCCCATTCGCATATGCGAATGCTCGGTGTACCACAGTACTGTTCTATACGAATGTTTCGAGAACAGCAGAGAATGAACAATGATCAAAAGGTCTGTATGACTTGAGTACCCAATTGTTTTACATTTACATTGACACATTTTTAATAAGTTTTGGTATTGGAATAGCAACTATGAGTAATGCAAAATAAATACAGCAGATATAAGTACTACTGTTTAGAACCATCATTACTTGTTATTTTGAAGCAAATTCAAATAAATTGTATGCACATC
Organism: Anoplius nigerrimus; assembly: GCA_914767735.1. Taxonomy (NCBI): domain Eukaryota; kingdom Metazoa; phylum Arthropoda; class Insecta; order Hymenoptera; family Pompilidae; genus Anoplius; species Anoplius nigerrimus. The sequence goes on from OU612090.1 coordinate 11,052,958, forward strand.
GCCATCTTGCTAAAAAAATGTCAATGCATTACGTTTTATACCACCCCCTAAATTGGAAAATACAATTTCTGTAATTTATTCATACTTACTGTATGAACCACTATCTACCATCGTGTATTAGAATGTTAACAACAATGCAGTGTTCAGCGACAAATATACACTATCGTTTTAAAATAAAAGTTATAACGATACTTCGGATTATAAAAAGAACCTAGGTAAATCGATTTCGAAATGGCATGTATGATTGATAAACTTTGGAATAAGGAAAGTGAGTTGAAAAGTTTCTAAGATCAGCCCGAAGTTCTTCATAGATACCTTTATGTCGCAGGAATATTCACAGCTTCGACTGTCAAATTTGACGTGATAAAAGTAGTTTCCCATGTTCCTATGGGAACTCCTATCTGATATTTTCGTGATAGTTGAACCGATTTGTCGTTGGAACACTTTATGCGGTCGCACGATTTGCCAATGGAATCCCATTGGACAATGAATCAATATAAACTGCTGAAAAAGTGCAGTTTACGTTATTTTGTTATTCAATCAATACGTTGCCCCTTACAATAACAATATGATCGAAAAACATAAAGTTACAGTCCAAGGTTAACTCTATTCTAACGACGTATTATCTTTAACAGCAACAACAAATTTATTTATCAGTCTGTGCAAGTTGGATGTATTTTTTGACATCTCATGTTTCTAGAAAGAATTCTATCAGAAAATGTTTGCCGTCAGATTGAGTCGCAAACTGAACCAGCAGCTCAAATCATATTATTACAGATAAAATTGGCTGGTTTGGTTAGCGGACAGTTATAATTATTTGAAAGCAACGTACAACTTTACTAGGTTGGTAACTGACGAATCGCGTCGCATATAAAGACCTCGTGACGATGCCTTATGTCATTTAAGGTACAAGTTTGACATCGAGTCAAGTGTTACAGTCTTCCGATGTCCCCAGGGTGAAGCCTCTGGCATTTTCGTTTTGTCTGCTGCCAGATTGACGGAGGGAAATCTTGATATAACACGAGACGTAAAACTTACGCTTCGTTTCAGCAATATGAATTACATGCTAATCTCAAACGTAATTTAAAAGTATTTTATATTTATTTCCATATTATATCAGTAAACACCCGAACATTAAACATCTAACGTAAAATAAATTCAACATCCCATAGCAGCTCTCCGAAACCTCCAACTCATTCAAAATATTAACACAAACCCCCACCCACCCTCCACTCGTAATCAAACATTCGTCCAAGCACCCACCCACGAGCACATGGAGAATCATGCCGCGAAAAAGACGATTCCCTCATTTTCTCCCCCCCCCCCCCCCCTCTCCCGCCCTTCCGCCCCTTGGGCCGTCGATCGTAAGCAGCGAGGGCTAGCTCGTGAACTGGATTCTTCTGCGAAGGATCGGCCCCTCGAAATTCCAGCCGGTTCCCAACGGTGCGCCATCAAGCGCAGTCCCCCCTCCCCCCTCTGCCCTACCCAGTTGACGAGGGCGCCAAACTGGGCGCGCGCGAGCGCACGTTCTCCCATCGCGAGGCAACGTTTTGCCCCCGCGAGAAACGGGCGACGAGCGTGCGGATAATGGCGGACCACCATATGGACGCGTTGCATCGTCGAGCTGTAATTTGCATGCGCACAGCTGATGTCTGCCTGCCTCTCCTCCCTCCCCGCCCTCCCCGCCCTCCCTGCCCATCGGTAGCCTGCCGCCCGCGAGGCAGCACATCTAGCCCGACTTCGATTTTGCGACCTGCGGCGGCGATATACCGCTGGGCACACGCGGCCAGTGAAGTGATGCAAAAACAAAAGAAGAAGACGATCGGCTCGGCCGATCGAGGTTAAGGGGGGCAGTACAAGTGAGTTTTTCGCCTTTTTTCTTTTTTCCAAAGGTAAGAAATGAGCGATCTTCGAGCAATCGCAGGCAAGTTTCCAAGTACTATTGAAGACCTCACCCAAAATTTTTGTGTGGAAAAATATTACAAAGTGGCGGATTTATGGGCTGCCAAGGAGAGCGTCTCGAGCCTCGTAGCTGTCAATTGGCGGGGCAGGATGCAGCTCGTAATTTTTGTCATCGAATCAAAGATCCAAAGCGATTTCTTAACGATATAGGTTCCTCTTCTATGCGAACCTCAAAAACGCGGAAGAAAATACGAAATAAAAATGTTGTGCAGTCTTAAACGAAAGCTGGGAGTTTCCTGGCATAAAATCTTGGCTTCAACTTGCTGTAAAAAATAGTAAAAAAGATTTTACAACATGGGAAATACTTTGAATTTACTTTTGCAAAATTTGCTCACATATTCTTAAGACATTATACTAACATTATATGGCAAAGAAAAAAAATCGATTTTTTGAAAGGTTCACTTGTACTGCCCCCCTTAAGGCGCAGGCTGCGCGAGAAGCGCGGCGGCCAAGAGGGAGCGGGGGGGAGTGCAGTAGGTGTAGCGGCCGGCGGCGGCGGAGCGACGGGGAGGAGGGTGGGAGGAGGGGGGGGGGGTAGGTAGGCAGACGAGAATGGCCGGTAGCCCGAATCGGCAGCTCGTTGCAACATGTGCAAGACGAGCGCACGCGAGCGCCTCGATCCTCGAATTACTGGCATTAATGGCGCATCGCCTCGGGGAATCCGCGGGTCGATGGCGACCCGAAAATCGGCCAGCAGCCGTGGCGAGGATGAGGACGGAATCCGGGAGGCTGGCCGCAAACTACCCCTGGCTCGGACGGTGAGACGTCGGTCTTTCGGGATTCTGAAGACGCTGGGACGGGCTCGACCTTGTGGTCGGCTGGGACACGATGCAACTGGTTGACGCTGGGCAGGAGGGGGGGGGGGGGGGGGAGATGAAAAATGTAGGAGCACAGTGACATTCGGGTGGGGTCTAGGCGAATTTTGGTACAAATGTGGGAAGAGGTTACCGATCGTGACGAGATGAGAGTACGGCACGTTCCGTTCGGAGATGAGTATTATTCGTACGTGTTTCGAGCGGGTAATGATTGCGGTAGGTTTCGTCGGAGTGTCGATTGAACGAACGGTAATCGAAATGTGAAACAGTTTCCGGTTGGAAAATTAGACGTGGTATTTTCTTTCGGCAATAGTTGCGGATTTTTCGCATACCTACGTTGTTCATTGAAGACAGTTATGTTTGTCGTAATAATCATTGCAGATACGATCAGATGTACTTGACAAAATTGTTAATGGAGATGAAAAGCCATTGTTAACAATTAAATGTTATCTCCGTAACTCCGTTAACACATCTCAATTCGAAGTGTTACAATAAAATGATATAATTCTATTACGTGCGAGACACAGTCTAGTTTATCGGACTTTATTGACCGTACACCTCCAGTTTAAAGCAGATGTGGTATTGGAAATAGTGCATCAAATAGGATTTGACAAGATAAATTGCATTCGATATCGATATCTGCTCTGCTCGGGCTGTGAGAAGCAAATAATTTATAACAGATTAGTTTGCCACCCTGTTTATTATCGCAATATCCTAATTCGTAATAATCTTATCATGATACATGCCGATGTTACACAATGAAAATTACACATCCGAAACGATTATAGTATTTCACAGTTCATTGGCAGAAAATCATCTCACGGCTCCGTATCATATACCTTACGGTTGCATATTCATTCTCATTAACGCAAATACTAACGAATGACTAATGCTCAAAGTAGTTCTTTCGAATGAATTTATCCCGTTCAAAAATTTTGTTTTCCATTCGACTCGCATTCCAAGCTGTTAAAGGATCTAACGCGCTACCAATATAAACTTAACGAATAATCGTACAGTGCAGTATAAAAGCAAGCTAACAACTTTTGTAATTAGTAGCAGCCTTCAACGGTCGAAGCGAAGTTTGAAACCGATAGAATGAATCGGAAGGATTCTCTCGACGTTTCGATTGTCACGCAATGTTTACCAATTTTGCCGGAAAACGAAATTTATCGCTCATCAGATGTTTTTCATCGGATTTACTGAAAGAAACGTGCTGCATGACGTCAGTGGCGTTATGGGAAACGGTTTATTCAAACTGTGCTGTTATTTGAGGCTTCCCGCCTATTTTTGACTCCGTTATATCGAAACCGATGATGAATGCACCCTGTTACACGAGAGTTGGCTGTACCACAGTATCCTGCAAAATTCTCTATTGCGCAGCGTGGAATTCACGGTGTACAAAGGTTACAGCGCATGAACGCTTGTTACATAAATTAGAGAATGCACGTTACCCACTTCATGTTCCCCACAGTTCTTCCATTTATTGTTAATTATTGGCTTTATCGCATCTACACTATTGGAAAAATACAATTTTATCGTAAAATCGTATTTATGTAATGTTATGTCTGTTTGTTTCGTGATAATCGAGAACTTTTTTAACATTTCATACGCGAACAGTGAATGGACGATATTGGAAGAATTGCTTCTTACGGTTTAATAAATTAATTGCTCCGAAATGTGATTTATGATGTACAAAGGTTACAGCGCATGAGTGTTTGTGAAATAAATGAGGGAATGCATCGTTGCCTATTTCATGTTTCCCATAGTTCTTCCATTTATTATTCATTATGGCTCTTACATGTAATTAATAAAAAAAATACAATTTATTGATAAAACTATGGTGTGATAATTCATAATTGATCATTTTTTACCATTTTTTACGCTTGAAAACTAACCGATAATACTACAAGAATTATTTTTTACAACTTAATAGATAAATTGCTCCGAATTTCTACAGATCACGTTTGCAGAAATTGAATATGCAGCAAATAACAGGAATTGTCGAAATAAAAGAGAATAAAACGAGAATGTCGAATAAATCATTGACACGTACGTAGTTCCATGTATTTTTACATTTATCTAAAAGTGAAATGGAACTGTCAGCTGCAATGCAATTTTCGTTGCAAAGATTCTGTACATATATACTGTTAGGCATTATTCGGGACTAAAATTCTGATCGAAAGATGTTACTTCACTTCCTCTTAAATTCTCAAACACAATCCATCGCTAACAATGTTGCCATCTTTATGTTCTGGCCAACTATCTTTTCCGCATTATATTTCACTGCAACGCTATTTGGTTTTTGCGTGAGTATCGCGATGATTCGCGATTAAGCTTCTCCACGACTTATTCGAATACATGGCCGAATAGTGGCGTAAATAAGGTATCGCGTGATATCCTATAATTTCTGTTAAATCGTTCCGATTATTGGCTATCGAATATCAGGAGAACCTGCCTCTGCCATTCTTTTTATTCGCGAGCAGCCTTATTAGCGTCGCATGCAGGAAATTCCACACAAGAGTTATTGCAAATTAGCGATAAACTTAGAAATCGAAACATTTTTCACCGATCTGCTCGATAACTGTATTCAAGTTAGTTCTTCTTATGTTTTGTGGAAGACAGACTTTGTCTACGGTTAAAAAAAATCAGAAAATTAGATACCATAGTTTCCGAACCTTTACAAGTTACTGATCACGTAACTGTCTTTTAACGTACGGTTTCTTTGAAATAAACCGGCTCAAAGAAATCAATTTTTTTTTTTTACGTAAAACACACTTTACAACATTTTTTTGGTCAAGACATTAAAAACAGAATCAATCTAAATTTTAATTTTAATTTTAGCAGGATCAAATACAACGCCGCTCGAATATACTCGAGTGTGCACAGTTTGACCTGTTTAGCGCGCTCGAATATACTCGAGCGTGCACGTTAAGGGCTTAATTGTCCACTTACACCGATAGCTATGAATCCCTCCCCATACAAACTTCCATAGACTCAGTGCCCTTACCTATCCACGACCAGCATGGCGCATTTTCGCAAGGAACGAAGGACGCGGCCGACAGGGGCGACTCATCGGAAGGATCCGGAATGGCAGAGCGAAAGGATCCGTCGCTCGCCGACACCGGAAATCGTCCTGCGCGGAGAGCGGCAATTTATCAGCCGACGAATGTTGCCCGCGCGATAAAGGAGAGAAGCGTGGCTCCGCCGGCCGTGACAATTTCGCGAATAAATTTCGCCCCGCTGAAATCCGTCTGTCACGGCGCCAATCTCCTTATCTCGTTCGACTCACACTCTAAAAGCCTAGAGGCAGGGTTGCTGGAACTGCCAGGGAACGGGGTAGAGACGTTGACGTGGACGAACGCCGTTGTTTAAATCGTGATCGGCTCACGAAGTTTCCCCGCGAAAAAGTCAACCTACTTTTTTGACCTTCGCGCGCCCTTTCAGTGTGTTGGGTTTCGTCGAGATTAGTTTCATACGATAGAATGAAACTTGATTCTGTTGGTTTTGAGGGATGATATACCAAATTATTTGTTCGGTGACTTTTTCCATCGTTTTTTGCCAAGTTCAGAATTATGAGCTCATGATATTTCTGATCCTCATCAGCGAAAGATGAATTATTATTTTCAATTACTAAATACTATTTTATATATTAAAAATATGTTTATATTAATTTGTTAAAAATATTTAAAAATATTTAATATCAATATTTAATATCAATATTTAAAAAATAAATGTTATTATTTTTGTTGATTATCGTTGTTACATAAGTAATGATCAGAAATGATATCTTAGCTAAATAACCGCAGCATTAATGAAAGATGCGCTGTACCGTCGGAAAATGCTGAAAAAGTCTAATGACATTTTCCACGCCGGTGACACGTAAGCCATACTTGGGAGCTGGCATTAACTTTGGCGGCGTTTCGAAATTTCGTTAACGAAGTCGAGCATTTACGGCGCAGTTCGCGAAAGGTTGAATGCCGCGCGGTCTCAAAAAAAAAGTTTGAGCAGCGTTTAGCTCATCCGTAGCGAGGAAAGTTGAGGTAAACTGACGTACTTACTGGGCCCATCGGCCTTGGGGACAAACGAGGGATGCTCCAATTTTTCGAAGAAGCGACGACGCCAAATTAACTGAGCGTACCTTGTCTCGCTCGCTCGTTAATGCGTGCACGGTGCGTGTTACTAACCTAAGCTGAGCTGTCAGGCTTACGTCACGCGAGCTTGTTTAATGCGAGCCGTTCGTGATCATTTCTGTACTTTCTGTACCGGCTGAAGTTTTCGAAATGCGTCCATCATTCCGGAAGGACCTGGAAGAAACCTTGTAATATGTATGTTACCGTAGATGCGATTAATCCGGCGATTATGTAAAATTACCGGGTAATTTTATAAATAATCACTGCTTTTGGTAGATGCGATTAATCCAGCGATTATGTATAATTATCGGCTAATTTTGTAAATAATCACTACTTTCGGTAGGTGTGAAAAATCCGATGATTTTGTATAATGCCGGTTAATTTAATTGCATATAATTTATTGTTAAACATTGTTATTAAATATGCTCTTCTTGTTTCAGGTATGTACCAAAATTTCCACTGTAATGTCAAAACACGTCAACCAATATTGCGTCAAATCTTCATGCGTGTCACACATTCGGTAAGTCAATATTGTTGTTTTAGCCGACGGTAGTCGAAAGTCGACTTATCATTTTGTCTATATCAAATTATCTACTTCCATAAGTTTATCCAAATATTAAGAACAAGAGCAATTATTGACATTCATGTTATGCCAATTTATATATCTTGGAAATTAGTCCCAGTTGCGCGCGGCAATTATCAAATACCCGCCCAATCCAAAATGGACACTGTCCCAGAAAATTTCAGCCGACGATAATCGGTAGTCAATATGCACTTCGTGTGTACGTCGTTATCAGTATATTATCTCCTATAATTACCTATTCAGATATTAAGAATGAGAACAGAGTAGAATGAACATTTGTCGAATTTTCTAAGTGCTATAATCGTGCATATTAGTCCCATTTGCTTTGAGAGTATTAATTATAACATATTAAAGTTAGTAAATTGAAAAAGAAACCAAATATTCAATAATACATTTAATGAGAAATAAGCTTGTCTACCCAGGTATGAAGAAACAGAACAATTATTAAAATCCATGCCAGTCTCACAAATTTTCTATATTAGTCTCACTTACGCGCGGCAATTATGAAGCATCTACCCAGACGAAAATCGTCGCTGTCCAAAATTTGAGCCGACAGTAGTCGAAAGTCGAGGCGCGTAATCTGGCAGTCGATCGGAGTTTCGGGCTGCGACCGCAGCATCCCGCTGAGCGTCTGAATCGTCTGAATCGTCAGAATCGTCAGAATCGTCAGAATCGTCGGAATCGTCCGAATGGTCCTCGTTCGAGGGCGGTGTATGTTTGTGTGTCTGTGTGCGGTCCCCGTGAGGTCCTCGTGAGGTCCTCGTGAGGTCCACGTGAGGTCCTCGTTTCGGAAATCATCGCCGATCGCTTTTCTGCGTGGGCGTGGGCGTATCTCTATTTGCCGGCATTGTCCGACTTAAGTGGCTCCCATCTTGCATATATAATGAGCCTTATTTAGCCTGCTCCCGGATTAGAATGCGAGACCTATGACCGCCGACCGAGCTCGACGATTCTCGCGAGAAAATCGCCGCGACTCACTCGGCTACGAGCCATTTTTTTTTGTGCCCTCTTCTTTTCTTCTTCTGTCTTCTCTTCATTCTTACCTCACACGGGACGAACTATACCTCTGTTTATATTTTAACATTCCCTAAAAAAAAGTAGGATGCATAATTTCCGCCGTGGGTCCATTATTAGAATGAAACGTCATGTAGGACGGAAGAATGTTTGAATAACGTTGATTTACAGATAGCGGCGCATCAATCGATCATTACAAACGTTGAATGCGATAAATGACATGCATTAATTCAGCGATATTGGATCTGTCGCTGGACGGTTAAATAAACGATGGTTATAAATTGAAATGGAACTGCTCATCGTTTGCCTTTCAATTTAAATGCCAACGACTCCGCCGCAGAATGTTTAATTAACAATAAAATTTACTTTAAGGAAATTTTGCAATTAAAGTTTCCCTATTTAACTACTAACTTCCCCGGCCGAGAATTTCCTAGACGCTCTTCCAGATTATCTTTCTTGCATTGTACGAACTTTCTTGCCCGGGAAAAGCTGACAGCATGGCTATTAACAATGCAGTAACAGAATTTCTATATCGTGGATTTTAGCTGTGCAGTTGAATTTGCAGTTCCGTAAGCATTACATGAATACATTATTGTTCAAGTAAACCGTTGGTTGTCATTGCCCGAAGTTAGGTCAAAGTTGTTTCGCACATTGACTAAAAATCATTAATTAATTTATATGAAATTAATTCGTGCGCTGTACGTATTTTTCTACACATATTGGACTTAAAATACACACGTAACATAACGTGTCTTTTAAATGATTAAATTGATTAAAACAACCCATTTCTCACATTACTTCTGTTGAATTCGACATCTAATCTCTTTATTTCAGAAGAGATTCAAGTTACTCAATTGTTTTGATAATTCCATTTACCCTGTATAACATGTGTATCTGTACTCTTATGTATGATTTGCTTATTCTATCCAATACACAAATTATACTTCAAATATACAGGCAACGTAACTCGTCTAATATATAATTACGCTGATTACACCAAATCATTCCGCACTTCCTTATTTTGAAGAAGGTTCAAATTGTTCAGCTGTTCTCAGCTCATGTTTAGCTCAAGTTATGTCAAATTCGACTCAGGCCACATTACATACCATTAACTTTCGTTGAAATAATATCGATTACTCTATCTCAGTCTACATATACGTGTATTCGTCAAACCTCGTCGTTTTGCGTGAAATTGCCCAAACGAAATAGAAAGCAGAATAGGGCACGGAACAGAATGAGAAGAATGACGAAAATAGAAATATCAGTGCGAAGGTACGGTGAGACTTTTTGTCGGTTCGCAGACGAAATGTTCGCAGAGTGTATCGTCGAGTAGGTTTCCGCAGGAAAATGGATTAGTCCGTCGGATCACGTCACGCTTAATGACCTTACGACTCCCGGGTGGAAAGCGGCGAAAACAGGATGCGTTCTTCGGATGCGGAAAAAGCGGATACGTAAAATGGAAAGTGATACTTGTTCCAGACATTATTATCATGCCCCCGTGCGCGCGCGCGCGCGGGCGCGGGCGCGGGCGCACGCTTTATTTAATTACGGCAGGCTGCCGTAATTGAAATTTCCCTGGGCGCGCGGACGTGAGACCTTGATTACTTCAGGATGAACTCATTTTCGTCGCGCCGCTACGTGACTAAGAAACGAGGCGAACGATCGCTCCTACGAGCTCTGCCGATGCTGCCCAGAATGCCGCCCAGAATGCCGCCCAGAATGCTGCCCAGAATGCTTTAAGAATAATGTTATCCGGAACTGCAGCCCGTTAACGGGGAATCTCGGCTGTATGCAAATCTCCACTTTCATTCAATTTAGAATCCCTTTTTACATTGTTTTCGTGCTTACTTTTTAACTGTTTGACGTTTAACTGTTTCTCTCTTTTTGGGACATTTTGATTTTTGTAATAATATCATTCAGAATTGTGGACCATTAACCTGAACTCTTGGCTATACGCAAATCTGCAGGCTTCGATTAGTTTATAATTTATATTCTCATTATTTCGGTATATAGTTTTTATCTGTTTGATACCGGTACTCTGGTAAATCCGAATAAAATAATATAGATTAATATAAATTGTGAATTAATGTATCGTCTTCGTGAGTTATAGGTTTCAAGAAATATGTAAACACTTTATCTTGGAATATATTTCTTGGACATATTTGAATTTCTGTTTAGACGCTTTTGATTTTGCGAGGAAAACTGTCGGCCCGGGACAATTCACTATCCTTCATTCTGCACTACTGGCATTCATTTAACCGCAGTTTACCATTACACGGAACTAATTAGCGGAGTTCCACGAAGCAGCGGACATGGTCATTTACTATACGCACTTTGATAATCATTCCTCGCATCCGTCCTTCTAAATAATTCATAAGCACTTCCGTTTCGCGCCATCTCTACGTTAACACAAAACGTGTTGTCAGAAAATGAAAACTTCACTTTCATCGTTCGAACACCATTCTTACGTAACAGACTAGGTTCAACCAAAATTACTACCATCTAAAGTGACAATACTTTTCTAGTTGTTCTTCGTTCCTTTAATCGATTAACTTTTTAGGCGGGAAAATTCGCTTTGAGAATGTTTCAAAGTCGTTTAATTCGAATGGAGGCTGATGTGCGAGTTTCAAGTTAGATTTGATCGTTGCTTAGCTGAGAAAGGAATCGTTTACGGTCTGTTGAGCAGGATGATGCCCGCCGACGCTGACGCGAATATAATGACTCGCTTTAGCAATTTGCCGATTGACGAAAAGGTTCTGGCGGCCAGCAGACTTTTGTTGCACTGGACCACCTTGCCTGCAATTATGACCTTGACTCATCTACCTGTGCCGAAATTTCGTCGCGAAACATTCTTGTTCGCATTGTTAGCCGCCAGACGATCCGATTAGTATTTGTCAAACTTGGTGCTATAGTGATCATCATTGTTTAGCGAATAGAAGATTAAGTACGCAGAGGCTAGTAATGTACATGCTTGCCTATATGTATAGTAATCGGAAATTCGGCGGATTAGTTAAAGCGAGTATAAAGTTTGAAGTAATTATTCAATTAAAGAACCGTACGCACATAATACTATTCTTATACTATGAAATATTTAAAAAATTTGTAATAAATATGTAATAAATAATAATTTAACAGGATTATTGTTAATATATCAATTATTATATTTATGAAATATATACCTTAGAATATACTTAGTATAATTCTTAAAAAATGAAGTTATAATTAAAATGACACTTGTCCGATATCTCCGCGAGCTAACAATGCCAAAAATAATGTTTAAGACCGATTGCTCTGATCTCCTAAGCGTCCCGTCCCGTCTTCGGAGTTTTAAGCAGGCCAAAATCTGTATCGGCAGGCATTGTGCCATCGACAAGACATTTATCAGGACGTCTCGAAATAATCCTGATATACGGATCCCGCGAGAGAAGCTCTCGTACGTGCGTCTGCCCGTCCGACGGAAGATTACTTTTCCACCGGCCGACTAACGACCTTTCTTTCGAACTCGCGCTCACACTCACCAACACAATCGAACCTTCGCTCACCGACCTGATTTTCGTACCTTCTTTAACCGACTCCGGCCAGAACGATACGTGCGACTCGCCCGATTTCGGCAGATTATATATTCTACCGACTTCTGCCGACTTTCTCAGCGTGGGATCCGGAACGGAATGAGAAGCAGCACCTACTTCAAAACGACACTCCCTTCTTTACTTTACAATTCAAAATGCAAACTATTCACCCGCGATCATTTAATGACAAATTCTTTATTCCCGAAGAATTATGATAGAACCTTTAAAAATGAAGACAATAAGTTAGGAATGTTAAAATTTGAGATAATGTATTAAACCCTGAAAGGTGAAATATTGGACATGTCTTGACTGACGTTGCATGCATTCCTGAAAGGAAACTATCCAAATTTTGTATTTCCAGGATTAGCCTCTGCTCTTTCAGCCTTACGTTTTCATACCAGTACATGATATGTTTCATTAAATGTAATAAACTGATACGTACATAGCGTATAACTACCGGGTTTCTACATATACCTACGGGCATACACGACTAATTTCTATAAATGTGATAAGTTATTGAATTCTTATTAAATTAACGAGTCAGTTTATGAAATTCACAGGATGTAATGGGCAATGTGATAAAAGTACACGACTTTACCCAAATTCCATAGCGTCCAGAGGAAAATTACCCTTGTGCCTACTAACTACTAAAAACTCAACTGTATTCTACCGCCTCAATAAGTCAACATATCCCATTCGCCGTTACGAGTTGCGAATTGCACCGCCCATTAATTTCCTAAATATTCAATAATTCATCACACTCGCCAAGTTTAGCAGTGATTGTACCTAATAACCGTCAATTGTCAAAATCACCGGATTAATCAGATCCACTTTAACGCAACACACTCCGGGTCCTTCTGGGTCGAACGGTTTCATTCGCGATCAGGATTTCGGCTCCTGGCGCGACGGTGGTCTCTCCTTTTTGGCTCCCGGTGGCATAGGTGTGGTCGACCCTCCTTCTTCTCACTTCGTCTCTTCCTCTCCTTTTTTTCCCGATCTCTCATTTTCTTTCCTTTTCTCCCGACCTATCCCCCTCCGCCCTCTCCTCGAGAGCTCATTTATAATGCTCACCTGGGAAACACAAAGGACTTCTTTCATCCTCGCGCTTTAATGTTTTCTCTCTCCGAGCTCATTTATTGTCCTTTTTACACGTTATTTCGTCGTCACCGCCCCTATTCCTGTTTTACGCCCCCCCCCCCCTCCCCCTCCTTCCCGTCCCTTCCCGTCCCTTCCCGCCACCCGACGTCTCTTGCTTCCCGTCCTTCTTCCAGTCCTTCCTTTCTTCCTTTCTTTGCTTCCTCCTCTCGGGTTTTTCTTCGTCTCCACGCGCGTTGGCGTCCTTTTTACTTACTTAGTCTTTTGTTCCGAATCTCTGCTTTTCACCTTGACTTTTCTCCCGCGTGCCGACGGCTTATCGTCGCCATTGCACTGACATGTAGGTGTGATCGTAGCTTTAGGTTCGAATCGGTCAGATGCGTTAACGGAGGATGCGCTGAAGGTGTGCGTTGCTTGAGCGAAGATTGTATGTATCGTATTGTTCTTATTGCGACATTCGGGATATTATGTCGTATTGTGAAAAATTTTGAGCCGTACTGAAAATCTGTAAGATTACACTACAATTTCGCAGCAGATGAAATACTGAATATTTGGAATGACGTGTGAAAGTAACGATATGAAAACGTATGTATCATTCGATAGGTTTTAGATAATATATTGTGTGAAGAACAATTTCTTTGCTGTCAACTAAAAATGAATGTCACGTCACGCATATATGGACCTCAGACAACTTTTTCACAACTTCGAGGAAAACGTTCTTCAGGTCAAAAACGGCTCCTGCGTGGAAAATTTGTACGCATTACGCGTACAAAACTCGTCACGCACGAAAAACAGGATATGCAGAGAATGCTTCCATAATCGAGGTATAATCACAAAAGAGGCGATAAAGCGGCAAAAACCATCGCACACCCCGTTCCCCTTAAAAATAGCGCCACCAGCCGTTCGAAAGGCCACCACCACACTCAGCTTGAATCCCAACGAACGATTTCTCTTCGCGAGAGATAAAGTCGCGCAGATCTCCCGCAGTCTGGGATTTAACGTCGCGATCTCGATCTCCTGAGGACGTCGGACGAAAGAAGAGGGCGAGGGAGGGAGAGAGAGGGGTGGGGTGGGGGGGGGGGGCAGACGTATTTATTTTGCCATTGGACGGGATGCCCCCGGGGACACTGTCCAGAAGTCGAACAGGTGTGCTCGATAATGACGGTACGCGCCAAAAGCATTTGCGGTCAAAACGCACGAAAGTCGGTATCGAACTCTGGGGACGAGCGTCATTTTTGAGGCACAGCCGACGATTTATGACCCCGCGTTCGAATTTTCGCGCGCCGGCCGAATCGTGTCGGCGGATAAGGATGAAGGTGACACTTTTTAACCTTTCTGCGAATTTGCGTCCGTTCGCCAACGTAGGTGAATCATTTAGGTGGCGTTGGAAGGAAAGATTGTTTTTTTTTTCTGTGGTGGGCTGATTCAGATCAGCCAGATGCTGATTGGCAAATTTTAAGCATTCTTTTGGGCGTCAAGATGTTTCTCACGGAGAATTCTTAATTTGTGGTTGGTCTTTTAGAGGATATATATATTTTTTATTATCAGACAGTTGGGGTAAAGTTGTACTTCTTATTCGCGGAGTTGTAAGGCAGGCAGATATATGGATATTCTTTTGTTATGGATTCTTGGTACTTGCACTTAGTTGATATCATATTTTGCCAGCTATGGAGTCTATCAATGTCTGCAAGCAGTCTGGGTTCACTAAGAAGTATCATTAAAAGATGAAGCCGTTACGCTCTTCATTCGGGACAATGAAAAATGAAATAATTATTACTAATGTAATATTAACGTTCAATGTGGATCGACATTAAAATTGCGAAAGAGTTGGTGAGAAATTTCATTAGAGTTTCGAGAGAGAAGAATGGAGGAAAGTATATAAGAAATATTTACATCACTTGGAAATTTGTTGAAATTTTATATTCGACTTAGGAACAGAAAACTTGGTTAAGACTAAATTTCTGTGTAGATCTAAATAGTCATGCTTTCCTCGGCTAAGCTTTTGTACATTCAAAAACATACTGGTAGCAGGTGATATGAAGTTTTCAGTGAGAGTAACCTTGGTGAGATTATTTAGGGCTTCCAGATGTATGTAACATTCTTAAATAGATCTTTGCCACTGTATCATAAGCTAACCAAGCCCTAGCTGACAAGAATCAGAGCATTCATCA
Source organism: Anoplius nigerrimus (assembly GCA_914767735.1). Taxonomy (NCBI): domain Eukaryota; kingdom Metazoa; phylum Arthropoda; class Insecta; order Hymenoptera; family Pompilidae; genus Anoplius; species Anoplius nigerrimus. Next base: position 11,068,297 of record OU612090.1, read on the forward strand.
ATTCAAGAATTCTACCTACGTACACCCCTTAACAGATACCATCGTTTCTGCTCCAAAAACTCTACACGCACTATCATCCTTTAAACTTACAATCAACTTCAATTTCCGTGGTCGAGTGGACGTCTAAGACGTTTTCCTTATCCAAATTAATCTCTCTTCGATCCTATCCGCATATAATTCCATTACTATGAATTAAACCGGACAAATCTACCAATACCTGAAACCAGCATAGCATCGGATATATGCAATACAATTATAAGTATATAACTAGCACTAACATAAGTTTGGTAAATGAGATGAATTCTTGAGTATGGACCAAGCCATCAAGAAGAATTCTATCGGGTAACCTCGATAAAAATCAACTATACATAATCACTGGATTACATCACATTTGCCGTAACAAGTACGCAGCACAATCAAGTAAGTATGTCCGCAAGACAGACGTCGCCTTAAACTTATAAGTATTTGGAGGGGGCGAGGGAGGGGAAGGGGGCGGGGTGGGGGCTGTATAGGTCTGCGGGGCTTCTTCCATTTCCGACTGCACCCTGGACACCTCGATTAAGATGGATCCCTCGTGCGCGTATGCAAAGCAACGCCATAACTCCTCGAAGGGACGGGCCACCTATCCTCGATGGAAATTACGTAAATCGTCCCCTTCGATCCGGGGCCGCGTCTTCGATTCTCCTCGCAGATAGGAGACCACGGGCCGAGGGGGCCTGGATCACGTAGATCCTAGATCGGATCCGTGTTGCAGCAGTAACGTTCCGAACCTAACGAATGACGCCTCCTGCCGATCTGCGCGCGCACGCGCTTCGCATATTTCCCGGCCCGATGGAGGGATAAAAAATTACTGACCCCCACCCCCCCCCTCTCTCTCTCTCTCTCTCTGTCGCTCTGTCTTCTATTCGCTCCTAGCCGCAGATAAGTCAAGCGATAGTCAATCTATCCGGCGATCTACAAATCTGTTATTTCTGCGCTTCCGTGCGAGGCGAGTGTCGAGATCTATGGATCGTTTCGGTATTATGGAACCTTCGCGCGTGTTTTTCTGTGGCGTTATGTGCTGAGGAGAGTTTTTGGGGATGTGCGGTGTTTGGGGAGTTTTGAGAGAATGATGCGAGTGGTAGGAATTGTGTTGGATGGTGGATGTGGATCAGATGATCATATTTGTTGATTCGTGTCTGTTGTTTGTGTTTTTTTCACAGTATTCTGTTTCTGCGCAATGTAATTTTAGGGTTTAGATAACTTTGGGCTTCGAAGGATTGTGTGAGCTTTATTTTACATTGATGTAAGCGGAAATGTTATCTCGTTATGTCATGCAAAACCATGGTTGACTTGTTCCTAACTACCTATAAGATGCGTTTGTTGAACCCCGTACATGTTATTTCTGTAGTTGTACGTGGACGTAATTATATGATGGAAGTTTCTTAGATAATTTTAACATTATTCTGTCACTGACCGACAATTTTACGTCACTTTATAAGGTTTGAAAAAGAATGATTCCGGTGATTGGGTAATGCTATCTGTGAATTACTGTAAATCAGAAAATATGAAAATATCGGAAATACTGATGTTCTTAAAAACTGTAATGATGACAAAAATTAAAATAACTGATGATTGGTTCTATTACTGATATTGTACAAGCATCCACTTCAGTATTTTTTACAATATTTACAGAATATATAATACATTGAAATTGAAGCTTTCTGGATTATTTTTAAATTATTCCGTCATTAATCCACGTTCTTGCGTCAGATTATACTTTGAATGAGTAGTAGGTTTTTAAGAATTATGCATCATTGGGTTTATACTAGCGGGTAAAAAGTGAAATAATTTGTTAGTATGAGCAGCATACAAAAATATCGGTCTCACTGATAACAGCCGCGATAAAAAAGACAGTCTGTCGGCCTAAATTACTAATATCACTCGTTTGTGTAGTGTATACGTCGAGGCAGGAGCTTTGTGGATTATTTTCGAGTTATCCTCTCACCGCCCAACAATTCCTGCTGACATTATTCGGTTCAGAAAGCCTTCGCTCTTTTTGTAGACTAAATCGGAATATACGGTAAAGGAGAAATAATAATCTCTACTTTATCATTTTATAATAATTTGAATGTTACATCATCACTATTACATTGACCAACGTATACATATAATATATCATACATTTCGTATTGGTATAATTTTCCATTTGTACACAACATATCAATTCGAAACTGATATACAACATGTAAGACAGGAATAATATTCAACAAAGTGTCAGAAAATATCCCGAAACTAATACATTATATAATGTAAAATAAAAAACGTTATATGTTAATAAAATGTATCGCCGTGCACATTATCACAGATAAGATCAACTTTCAAATCCGAACAAGGACAAATCGCAATCCGCGGAATCTCATATACTGCACTTTAATTCGTTTCGTCTCATATTTCCTAATTATCATTACCTACCAAACTTCTCCAATCAACAAGCCCTGACATTTTCCTTTTCTCATTACAACTTCCCAGACAGCACTAAAAGCTTTAATCACTCATCTTAGAAGTACATCGACGTCCCAAAAAAGTTCTCTCTCTCACGCACACGCACACACTCGCCGTCCCATAAGCCGAGTCGCAGCCATAATTCTGGCCAGCAGTAGATTTTTACCAAAATTGATCTGCGATCGAAGCCGAGCGCTGCGCAATACCGTTCGTTACATCTTTCCGCGAACTAATCGATACTTACGGCGAACGATATTTGGATAAAGCGAGCCGGCCGATAATCGGACAGGGCCGCCATTTGTAGAGGGGCGCGCCTATTATTGTTTTACGCTAAACACGAGCTGGCGTAATCCTTTCGGGATCTCGTAAAGTTCCCGAACCCTGGCCATTTCGATCGCAGCTCGACCTATCGCTAATTCCATTTCCGATCTCGGCCCGATTTATGGCGCCCGCCCCTGTTTAGACGCTGCAAAACACAAAAGCCGTCTGCCGCTCCTAAATTATTACGTCGATATACGCCCGCGGCACGTTATAATTGTCCACCTTTTTTTCGGCCCGCCATTTTCCGAGCTTCGGCTTCGGACGGTGCCAACGTTGGCTGCTCTTGATGCGCACCGGGTCGTATAGGGTCAACAATGACCCTAGACTGAAGTTTTTGCTTCTGAGAAATTTTTGGATAAAGTTAATAGTATTGTCTGACGCATCAAATTCCGTTTTATTCGTGTGTCAAGAGGCCAATATTTCTATAAAGATGGCTTTTACAATAAGAGCTCACTGAACATAGAAATCGAAAGTGGAATATTTACTATCAAAATCAGTTAACCGTTTTCCGTATTGTGCCCATACAGAAAAAACTGACATACCTAGCTGCGCACAGTCCACACGTGTTATGCCCACACTAATTCTGTACCGCAACACTATATTTCTACGCCGAATGGCCTTTGACTTAATGAAGATATACGTTACGACCGATTATAAACATTAGATGACGGTAAGTTTGTACAGGTTTCTTCCGGTCAAAAACAAATATGTTTTTAAAGCCACGTGATTAACCCCTTAACGCACGATTTCTTTGAAACAATAATGTGTTATAGCTTACAATACTATATAAATGATGAGTATCAATAAAACGATTTTTTTTCATAGCTTTGACATTGTTATTTTGAATTCTCGATTATATTCGAGCGTGAAAAATTATAGCAGCATTAAATACAACGCCGCTCGAATTATCTCGAGTGTGCACAGTTTGGCCTCTTTAGCGCGCTCGAATAAACTCGAGCGTGCACATTACGGGGTCACCGTATCCAACGTCCCGATCCGTGATTCAGATCCTCCTCAGGACCTTTTACTAATCCAACCATCTCTTCCCACCAATCAACCTACCCTAACGCTAACAAAACATCTTACGCCTCCCGAATCAATTAACGTACTACCTCATCCTTCCAATTCCCCGATCTGCCCTCGTCGCATATTAAAAACTCCAGCCCCACCTCTCTCCTCCCAATCACCCCTAAAACATCCCCAATACACTCGGCCAGCAATGCTCGCCGCGAGAAAACTCTCCGTTAATGCATCTAAGTACACGCGCTGACACAGATCGACGAATCCATGAATATTCATCACCGAACTCTTCCCGCCGCCATGAACGATGGAAAATGGGTCGTGGCCGAGGTGGGGGGGGGGGGGGGGTGTTGGAAGAAATTGTCTCGCGCGAATCTCGGCGCGTATTACGGTCGATTACGCCGATAAAATCGTCCGATGCATTAGCGAGGCCCTGGTAATCGGTTCGATTGTACACCCACACACACTAGCGAATGAGCTAGAGCGAGAAGGGAGGAAAACGCGACGTTCATTCCCGCGCATTAACACGATCGCGCGGTTGTGCGAGCAAGTACGCGACTCGCAGAGAGCGGCGGAAAATATGTGTGTAGAGCGGCACGTGCATTAATTACCGGCCGCCGCCGGTAATATTACCGAATTCCGCGGGCGGCATATATCACGAACGAGTGGCAAAACGGTCGGGACAGATAAATCGGGGGGCGGGGAGGGGGGGGGGGGGGTCGAGATATCGTCCGGGATATTCGAGGACGAGTGTGCGTGCGCGCGCGCGCGCACGCGGGTGCGAGGGCGAGAGTATTTGCGAGCGGTTGCTTGGGGGAGGGGGGGTGGGTGGATTGTATAGGGGCGGAGAGAGAATGGGGGTATGTGTGTCAGGGTAGGCTCGATGGGGGTGCGGATGGCTCTTTCGGCGAAAGGAATCTTTTGCTGATCCGACGCTGAATCGGACATTTGGTTCTGAGTTTGCTGCGTTCTAGGTGCCGGATGCTGAATTTCGGGAGAGGGGACTCTTGGAAGGTGTTTCGGATGTTTGGATATTGTATGTTGAACAATTTCAAATTATGGGCTTTATGGACTGAACAAGCTTAACAATCGACCCGCAATCATCGGAAGCGTATATCACAGATACACTGAAGAATACACACAATACAGTCTGGCGTACCTAATGACGATAATACACATTTTCAAAGAAACCTTAAAAATCTTATACATCCCCTAACTTTACGTGTTCTCTTTCACTTGGCTGTGCCGAAAGCGAAAGTAATGTCCAGCACTTCGAGCCGCAATCATCGGAAGCGAATATCAAGCCATCGGCGAGGAACATGATCGAGCCAGGCACCGATATCGATCGCGCACGGCCATTAGGGCAAAAATAGCCCATGCCACTGACAGTTCGATATCCGCCCCTCTCGCATGAAATTTCGCCGGGCGAACACTGCATTATTACGCGCGTCGTGCAAATATCGAAAGCTAGCTCAGCCTGGCTTACGAATATCGGTTCAGCGAAACAATTGAACGAGCCGAGCCGAATCCTCGCGAGAGGCAAGCCGAGCTGATCCGCGCCGCTTTTGCCGCCCCACCGTCGGAAGGCGGGGGTCGCCTTTGACCCGGATAGCGAGTACCGATCGAGCGCGGAAATTGAAAGTGGCCGAAGGCAGCGAGCAAACTGTTATGTCGCACGCCAAGAATCGCTGCTGGGAAAATGCTCCTGTTAAAGGCGTAACGACTTCATTTTCGAATCGTTTCCACGAAGCTGCGAGTCAAAGGATAATTGGAGTAATTCTGATTCGGGGGAACGGGATACAGTTTTGTTCGTCGCCCTATCGGCGCTCTTCCACTAAGCTAATTTGGAGATCGTGCTTGGTGCAGCTAATGATGATGTTAGCTGCAGCTTTTTCTGTGCCGCTACGATGTGATGTCTTTATTACGGTGAATGTGATTTATTCGGTTATCTTGCATAGTTGCATATTATTGTATACAATCATCACTAAATTTGATAATTGTGATAACCTATTGAATATTTGTCAAATTAAGGAATGAGTTTATAAAATTCCCAAATCGTAATGGCAAATATAATCCTGTCTCCTAATCCCCAAATCCGGAAATAACTCTCCTACCACAATATGGGATATCGGTGGGCGTGAAATGTGAAAAATGCAGCTTCGAATGGTAACTAAAGGTATGATAAAGCCGCACGAGTTCGGAATGGGTCCAGATGCGGTAGTTTGATAAACGAAACGATAGGGAAGCGCATTCCGGGGACAAAGGCTGAAGTAAGAAGCTCCTGCGAGGAAGCCGCGAGCAATACCGGAAGTGGGCGCGAAGCGGAGTGCGCTCGGCTCGCCGTTCCCTTTATGACGTCAATGCCGACATCCTCGGCCGACATCCACGGCCGAGCAATTCGTCCGCGAAGGACCGATAAAGCCCTCATTGTCTCTCTCCCCTATGGGTGCGTGCCTGCATCGGGGCTCCCGATATCGTACGCCGTTTTAGGGTCGCGCGTTACATCGGAAAACTTCCCTTCAACGACCCCGATTCAAAGCCTTCTCCCTTCTTTCTCCCTTCTCCGCTTCCGTATCCTGTCTCTATCCGATTCTCGCTCTCTCTCTCTCTCTCTCTCTTTTCCTCTCTTTTTCACATTTTTCCTCTCTCTGGGCTTCTCTTTTTCCACTCTTTTATTTCTGTTCCTCTTTGTACGTTTCTCTTTTTCTTTCTTTTTCTCATTCTCTCTCTGTCTCTCTTTCCTTTTTTCATCTCTCTGAGAGTCTCTTTTTCACTCTTTTCTGTAGTTTTTTTGCTCTTGTATTTTCACTCCATTTATTCACTCTGTCTATCAATTTTTCCATGTTATCTTATTTCTGTTCTTGCTTTGTTTTCCTTTCTTTCGCTTGCACTTCATACTGTCTTACACGTGATTTTTCTTCCCCCCCCCCCCCCCTCCTTTCACTTATTTGATATGCTCTTTTGCTTCTGTTTGTGGTTTTCTTTTCACTCTTTCGCTATGTACCCTTTTACTTTTGTTTTGCCTTCCTTCTCTTTCTTTCGCTTTCGTTTCGTACTCTACTATTGTGCTGTGCTCTTGTATTTTCTCTTTCTCTCCCTCACTCTTTCTCTGTCTCTCTCCCCCCTTTGACACGCTCTCATGCTCTAGTTTATCTCTCTTACTCTTCTCTTACCCTGACTCTCTCTCTCTCTCTCTCTCTCGCTGTCACACACACACACACAGTCTTTCATTGCTCCTCTATACTCACTTCCATTTTCCTCTCTTCATCTCTCTTTCACTTTTCACTCCTCTCTCTTCCTATCGCTCTTCACTCCGCTCACCCCGCACCCCACCCCACCCCACCCTTTCTCTCCAGCTGACGCCTTTTATTCCTTGACCCAGTTCCGCGTTCGATATTCATCCGCTTCTGGTTGCGCGAACTTTTTTCTACGATCGCAAACATCCGAGGCGGATTCAGTAGCGCAGACGACGTTCAGGCCGAATTGTGAGCGGACTACATTAGCCTTAATATCGTCGAGATAGAGATCTGAGGTTATAGGGTTGCGGGGAACGAGGGATGGGGGTGTATTGAAAAGTGTGGGCCACTTCCGCGAACAATGTCAAAGATTTGCACGGCGAGATGGACAATTGTTGCTCGCGTTTCCAGAATGGGGAGCCTAATTGACTACTGCTTAGAATCCCGCTGTTGTCTATTGGCATTATCGGAATTACTGTCCGTTGCATGAAGTTTCAAACTTGTTCCGTGCGCCTGTAATTGCAATAAGTTATTCGCTTCGAATGGATATTAAGAAAGATATAAAGATTATAACAATTGAGAAGTCAAATATTGTATGTATGGATGGATGCATGTATGTGGAGTGATTATTATGCATGTAGTGTGTACACACCGAAACAACGATTATATAGAAATTAATGTTCAACTGTCTATGATATTTTATTGTATATTATATTTCCGTACAATATATGTATTAAAATATATTTTGTGTTCTCTAATTACTTTGCCATAAGATCCCATAGATTCAATATCCCTGGCTGAAATCATACCTTTTTCTGTCGTAAAAGAATCAATTCAAAAGGCCAGAGACTGTTCTATTCATTTCGAATCATAAGGAACTCCATTTCATTGTAAAACACCATAGAAGAAACTGCAGCACTGTTGTAATACTTCATTTTGGTAAACAACACCATAGGAATAGCTAGAAGCCATAAAATATACGGTAAGTATCATTAATGGTAAATGAAAAACCGAAAAGCAACGTAGAACACGTAGAAATTTAATGAGATTGATTTTGAGAAAGTTAGGTCAAAATACGAGTGTTAGGTCAGAAAAATGCGAGTGTTAGGTCAAAATGCGGCTTTTGCAGACCTTATTTTTATGCAAAAATTGATGTTTCTGCAAAGTTTCATGCAAATCGGTGATGAGCACGTCTTTCTTTACCTTTACCAAGAAAGATATATTAGGGGTACACCTTACAGTTTTCTCGATTTTAGAAAATCGCCTTAGCCTTACAATTTTTTTCGGTCAAAAAATCGAAGTTGCGTTTTTTGTGCTATCTCGTAGGGGATCAAAAATAAGTCAGAGAACCGTTTGTCGTTGGTGAAAATTCGCATTAGTTTCAGAGTTACAGCCGATTTTCTAAAATCGAGAAAATGGTAAGGCTAACCCCTTGCCGTTTTTTTCAGCCAAAAAATGAAAGTCGGCGGGTCGGATTCTCCTTTTGCTATCTTGTAGAGGGTCAAAAGTAAGTCTAAAATGGTAAGGCTAACCCCTAATACATCTGTCTTGGTAAAGGTAAAGAAAGACGTGCTCATCACCGATTTGCATGAAGTTTTGCAGAAACATCATTTTTTGCATAAAAATAAGGTCTGCAAAAGCCGCATTTTGACCTAACACTCGCATTTTTCTGACCTAAGACTCGTATTTTTCTGACCTAACTCTCGTATTTTGACCTAACACTCGCATTTTGACCTACACTCACATTTTTCTGACCTAACACTCATATTTTGACCTAACACTCGCATTTTTCTGACCTATCACTCATATTTTGACCTAACACTCGCATTTTTCTGACCTAACACTCGTATTTTGACCTAACTTTCTCAAAATCGATCTCATGAAATTTCTACGTGTTCTACGTTGCTTTTCGGTTTTTCCATTTACCATTAATGATACTTACCGTATATTTTATTGACTTTATGGCTTCCCCTAAGTTCTGATGGTGTCTAGTTATCTTGTCATTCTCGAAGTATTTTTTTATGGATCTTGAACTTCCCGAAATGAACAACAATGGACTTATTGTATAACTATTGTAAACGACGATGGGGAATAGGTGGGTAAGGAAAGTAATTGTTGAACGCCAATTTTGCTTTAATTTCTGATATATTGTAAAACCATTGAATAATATACATTCATTTTCCTTAATAAAAGGTATGTAAACTAAATATAATATTCCTACGTTCTCGCACGCTTGTACAATTCAAAGTAAGTATGCTAAAGTATATCTGTCGTACGCAGTACATCAGTCGTATATAATAATGGAATATAATACTAATTTTTGTTTTCCCCGAAGGGGAAAACTTCCAGTCAAATCTTACTTTTTGTTTTATTTAAGGGCTGGGTGTAGGCTTGGCTTCCCTTTCAGAATGTTGCACTTTGGGCAGTTAAAACCTAACCCAAACCTACTCTCGAACCATTGTTTGATTGAAAACTCTTAAACATTATTAAAGGGAAGCCTTGCCCACACCTAGCCTTCGCCAATTCAATATTATTTCATTTCAAATACGCGCACTTTACCTGCAAACTTATCCGTGCGCATGCGCAGATGTCGTTCGCGCTGCCGGTAAGGCAGGTTTTATAACTATACTTTAACGCTTAATAACTTTTTAATTAGACGAGAGCGCGCTTTTTGGCTTTTACAGATCTTATTTTTATGCAAATCGGTGACGAGCACGTCTTTCTATACTCCTTATATCGTGTTAATATTAGTTTGCAACGTGGTTTTGTTATATTACATTTTGTGTATTATTATACATTACAGTATACTCAACACAAAAATAATTATACTTTCTTCAATGTTTATACGAAGCATACAACTAACATGCATGTGCACTCGCCACATTAATTGCATATCATGAATCCGAATCCCAAAACAGAGACACAAAAATTAAATTCGCCTTAATAACCATTATTGTCAAGAATTAGAGAAAACATGCGTGCAAAGCATACAACTAATCAACACATCCGGTCGTCTACTCTAATCAAATCTCGTAATGTCAACTACAGAGAACAAAAACGATATCCAACTCACATAACCGAACATAATAAACCAATCTTAACCCCTTAACGTGCACACTCGAGTATATTCGAGCGGCGTTGTATTTGATGCTGCTAAAATTAAAATAAAAATGTTGATTAATTTTGTATTTTTTTATGTCTTTGCCAAGACAATGCTCTAACGTGTGCGTTTTACGTAAAAAAAAATGATTTCTTTTGGCTAGTTTATTTAAAAGAAATCGTACGTTACTTAAGGGGTTAAAGAAGACCGTGCCGATTTTAAAGAAATGTTCGGAAGAAAGTGGGAGGATTAATTACTTATACAGGCAGGGGTAGATTAATGGGGAAAGGATCGAAACTGTCGTAAATCTGACACTCTTTTAGCTTGAATCGTAACGGCATCGGTGCACACGGCCGGGCGATTGTAATCAATAACCCGGCGGCAAGAAGAGATTGAAGGGGGTGGGAGACGATGAGGGGGTAGTAGCGCGGGGCAAAGGGTAGGCAAAGGGTATTATCCAAGAACACCGTCTGTATCCAACGACCCTGACGAGAAGTCGAAGTTTAACGCGTGCATAGTCAAGCGGTTACCTCGAGCGTGAAGATGAGATTCGAAGTTTCTATTTCGCAGAATGGAGAGCCCGTCATTTGTGCGGCCAAAATAAGGGGTAGTTTGCCCGAGTACTTATGGCGAGTTTGTGGGATTGGATTTTTAATATGTCTCCGGCTCCCCCCCCCCCCTCCCGGAAGTTTGTATTCTCGGAAGAAAGTGTTGGTTGGTTGCGTTAATTAGATTGTAGGTTAAGGTGGCATTGACGGTTAGTTTTTGGTTAGATTTGTTCAAAGTTTCGGTATCTATGCATTGACGATCAGTAGAACTGGAAAAATATTTTTTTTCCCTTTATTTGCGTTTATTTGATTACAGTAAACGAACTAAAGTAAAATTAATATTTATTTATGATTTTAGTTCTTTTTTGGTTAAACTACGTTCTTCAGTACCGACAAGTTACAGAAATGTTAGGTTTAGTCATGTGGCAATACAAGGATTAAATTATTCGAAGAATGTTTCAGTAAATTCGATGAATGCACTCGAATTAATTACTGGCTGCGAAATTAATGAGTACTCGTTCAAATTAAGGTATGGAGATAAAAAGGTATTTATAGAGTGGCAATAATACGTTATACCAAAGTTCCGTTTAATGGAATTATGCATTCGTTTCGTGCACATGAATACCAACCTTTTCCTCTCCGACTCGTATTTCATCTTCAACTATACATTTTTTTATTACTACACGCATTTTCATAAATTAATTTACATTAACTACTGTGCGTCAAACTGCGATTGAATGGTACTGCTTACACTATTTTATTTTATTTCGGATTAGAGTATATAATGTTCACACAAAGATAATTGTTTCCTTTGATGTATACCCCAAGCATGTAGAAAAAGAAGTTATGAGAAAATGTATTGACTGCCTTCTAAGATTTACATTGCTATTCTGTTTAGGTGAAACCCAATTCGTTGTATGAAAACACTTGTTGAATGACTGTGCTTAATACTATTTCAAAACATCACATGTACAATGAAAAACACAAACATTGAATATTTCTTGTGTTAATTGAATGACTACAATGGCTTTTATATGAAACTGATCGCTTTATAAGATACACAATATTCGTAATTGAGAAATTCTATTTATATTTCTCAAACATAGTATGCCTAACCTCATACAAAAGCCAAACGATAATGGTAATCTCATCTGCAAAACAACTAATCACTTCCGAGAACTACTAAATTGCAAAATGGATTTAACTCGTTTGACATTCAAGAGTCAAATTATTAGCATAGTCAAATCAGAATGTAGAGCAATGCTGGCATACATTACTCACAATTGAAGGACTCTATTTCATTTCCACAATAAATCGAAAGCTCTCATAAAGAATTCTTATTCTTACGTTAACTATCTCTTAACATCCCTTATAAGTAAAAAAGTTTTCGATTAGTTTGACTTCTAAGAATCATTTTGACAGTGAAAACATGAAAATATGTAATCTTCATATGCAATATTCACCATTGAAGAATTCAACTGTTTTTGTTAAAAAAAAATGAGCTCAGAATACTTCATAAATAAATTTGAAACTTACCTTGACAGTCAGTAATCGTCTGGCATACGTATGAAGTAAGAAAATGAATTCGAACCGTTTGACATCTAAGCGTCATTATGACGGTGAAATCGTGAATGGTGGCAGAAGATGATCCCGGCGTTTCTGAGGGAACGTGGGCCGAGCCGATTAGGCTATTGCGACAATTCGTCGGCAGAAGGAGAAAGGAATATCAGTGCAGCGGAGGTTACCGTCTTCCGTCGAGATTGCACAACTCGGAGAGTCTGCCTAGAGTCACTATGCATGCATATACATAGACATAGACATAGACATAGACATAGACATAGACGTATATGTATATGTATAGATCGGTGCAGAACGTCCGCGGTCGTTCGCGCCAAGACGCAGCGAGGCATGTAAGCGGGTCAGAGGCTGGCGCCACCGCGACATTATCCAATGAGCCGAACAAATTATTCTATATAGGATAATCGTTTCGCCCGCGCGCCGTCTCTTCCTACTTTCCTCATCCGTTCCAGATCCGAGGCTGGCCCCTTCTCGGAACGCGACGCTCCTTGCGCGGCGCGGCCTTGAACGATGATTGAACTTTGCTCGCACAGGATTTCCTATGTGCGCTTCGGGCGGGTGCCGAGCGTGCTTTCAAAACTTTCCAATGGGTTTAGTGAGTTTTCTTTCGTATCTTGGGAACACAAAAATGTTGGTTTTAGATCTCTTGAAGCTGATGGCACAGTTTTTGTATATGGTATGTTATGTATATTCTACATAGCGGAATATAGCGGAATATAGCGGACCAAAATCGTTTATATTAAAAGGCATACGTTGCTTTCATGGTAGGCGTGAATAATCGTTCGAAGCATGCGTCTGCATGCGCCTGCATGCGCCCTGCATGCGCCCGACGCACATAGGAGAAATCCGTCCTTTAGGCGAATTTGCAGTGTGTTCGCGTGTGAGCGTGTATTAAATTGTTCGCAGGATGAAGGGTTTGATGACAGCGATTTCTGCAAGGCTGTTGACGCTGAAAGTGCGTATCTTGATGAGCGAGTTCGCGTAGGATGTTGAAAGTGTGATATTTTGAGCGCACGCGATGTGGCTTCGCTCCCTTTGACGGAAGGAAGGAAAATGTTAAATTGCGGCGTCGATGATATCTTCCTATATGGCCGCTGATTAAGCAGTAGATTTCTTCTTTGTATATTTTAAAGGAAAAATTAGCAGGTTGTAGGGTCGAAGGATGAAGTAATAGACGTGCGGAAAAAAAAAATCGTGCTATATTTAAATTAACGACCATCCATCATATAATCCACCGTCCTTAACATTTAAAATAAAAATCTCCCAATTTCACCACGATGCAACTGAACAATTAACAAAGCATATGTACAAAAAGAAAATTATAATTTAACGAAACACACATTCTTTAACACCATACAATATGCAACCCTTTTATTAGTATCATATGAAACTTTAACAATTCGAATCATTGCAATCCCACGTAAGCGCACGTACGGCCTAAAAAGAGATTCCATAAAAAAATGTCACCCTTATTCGGGAGAGTGAGGTAATTCGGGCACTCTCCGCTGTCAATCGGGCTGGAAGATGAATCGGCCACTCAATTTCACTCGGCTAATGTGGGCAAAAATTTGGAAGCGGGGTCAATTGTTCGCCAAATGCAGAGTGGAGATGCCTTTTGCGCGACGGGCCTGAAATTGTTCATTCTCCGTTACATCGTTCCGGGGCGCTCGGCATGCAGAGAGCCAGACGGAGGTATGCGACATACGGTTCGCCAAGAAAATGACAGCCAGTGGGCGCATTTTTGTTCCCATCGACAAAAGAGCATCCCGCGAGCGAAAATTCCCTTTCACCACTTCGTCATTCGCCATTCGCTATTCGCCAGTCGCCATTCGCCATTCGCCATGCGAGGGTAATAAAGACGTTTCCGCGTAAATGCATTCATGCGACCGGCAACAATTGACACTCTGTACGAGACATGAACGGCCCTCGCTCGTTACTTACTTCTGCTCGCGTTCAATGTCCAATTGTAGTTTTGCAACTTTAACTCTCTGTCACGTGCACCGCATGCCACGTGGAAATGATTTCGTATGGAAAATTTGAATATAATAAATATTTCGTTCATGTGATCAATTTTTTATTATATAATTATTTCGATACATATTACATAATTGTATGTACGTAAAATTTAAGTATAATGAATGTTTTATTTCTTATATAATAATTATCGTTCTGCGCAAAATTTCAATGCAATAAATTTTTCAGGTATCAAATTCATTGCTTATTACATCATTGTTTTCTTGTACACTGTGTAATTGTGATTGCTATATAGAAATATTGATGTATGTATTCGCAGATTTTCTTTTGTAGCTTATAATGTAAGAGGTATAAGATCTGATGTAACAAGAAGTGTTCAGATATTCAAAGTAAAGTAACAAATAAGAAAATTATCTGCATATACAAGATTATTTCTGACTTGATATAATGACAAGAATCTTTACTTGTTGCAGTGACCTAGACACCGACGTTTACATTGAATCGTTGACAAAGAGTGTAGAACGAGCAGAGTACAAGCAAGCCAGTTGACGCAGTAATCTATCGTACGTTAGCGGGGTTTTAAAAAAAAATAACAATTCGCAATATTTACCCCGGTATTCCATGGTCTGTATGGTTGCACTCAGTTAGTATAGCTTTACGACTTTTTCCCCCCAATTTTTTCCTCTCTTTCTTCTTTTTTTTTTGAAGGGCACAGTTGCGTTTCATTTTGAACAATGGAAGTTACCTCTATAAAAATAACACATGGTGAGGAGTCATGAAAGCCCTCCAACTTTTTTAGCCCCTGCGTAAAAAACTTTTTCTCGGACGATGCGTAAAAAAATATTCAGGGTGATAACGCTGGCCGAACCATACTTCACTCCGCGTACACTGTATATGTCTGGTACTTGTTTAACGCAGTAAAGATCGTGAATTTTTTTGCCGGGCAAAGATTGGATAAGGAAAGAGGTTTGAAATGTATCGGCGTGTTTACGTTAAACGAATAATAGTTCCATTCGCCACCTGTTCGAACTGCGCACACTTCGTTTTAGATCCTGTTTAGCCCGTATTATGTTGATCTTGGAATAATTTGAAACATAGCAATGAACAATTCTGATAGACTGATTAAATTTTTACAATCGTTGGCCGAACTAAAATATGTAAATCCAGATCGGTCGAATTAAGTATACATATTACGGTAAATGTGATTAATTCATTGATTATGCATAGAATGTAAAGAAAGGTAGGAAGATCCAATAGCATCCTTTGGTATATAGTTTAAAAATAAAACATGCCTAAGTTTGAATACATAAACAAATATGGTGAGGAACGATTTCCACAATTATACATAATCATCACTAAATTTTGTGCGCGCGATGAATATTTTGAAGTTAACCGGTAATCGTACGTAACCACTGTATTACTCACATTTACCGTAACATATACATTACGTGAACAGGAAAGTAATTTCAGTTTTGCATTGCAAAATAAAACTCATACTGTCATAGAAACGGTATACTTTAACCAAGAATGTACGGTAAGGAACTTGACAATTCTGCACTCGCAAACTTGACCGCATCAGCGAAAAATTTAATGCTATCAACGTTTGAAAACCTAAAATACTTTTCTGCCAACCCAATATTAACCTGCAAACATCGCTTATTCGTAACAGCCATTGCCAAATAAAATCTAACCGAACAATCTTCCCGCCAATTGTCACCCCACAAAAGTTCATACAGAATTCTTAACGAACACTCCTTGAATCTCTCCTACCTAACTAGAAAAGTTTCCTCGATCACACCGCACCGTCGTTCGTGAAACAGATCAAAAGCAAGCTAAAGCAATTAGCAAACAATTTATAGAATTACATGACGACAATAGCAAAAACAAATAGAACACGAGAGTGAGGACAAGAGATGGGTTAGCTACGATAAGTGATAACTCAGGATTAGGGCCCAGCTCATAAAGAGGCAAGAAAAAAAAAAGGTGACTAAACTGATGCCAGAAGGGGTGGTGAAAAAAAATGTTAAACGGGAGGTAGCGGGGGGCGAGGTGGGGGCGTTGAAAAAGTATGGCAGGCTCTCGACAGAGTTGGTGAGGTTATGCCCGTGGAAGTCCAGGTGGTGGCACGTGCGCTGGCCTGCATCGACAGGTGGCAAACGGTCCAAATTCCGGTTCGTCTCGCAGAAGGAGGATGGCAGCCATCCTCCGCTCTTCTGCCGATCCAATTTAATTTATCTCCCGCCGGACGGCGATCCTGCGGTCTACTTCCGTTCCGCTTTAACCTGCTCGCAGGCATGACCCCTTAACGCTATCGAGGAATCGCCGATCGGGGAAACGTCGCTTGGCAAGGTCAATTCTGACCCGGCACCGGCGCTCCACCGCCGGCGAGCATTTTTGCCCGTGCGCGACGGAAAAATCTTCCAGTGGCTGAAGGTTGCTCGAATATTTATGAATTCGTTCGCTGTCTGATTGAAGAAACGAATTTTTGGGGTTGGTTATAAATAATTCTCGTACAAGTCGAATAACGACGAACAATTCGAAAAATTCCCGGATTTAATACTCACATATATACGCGAACAACTGGCGAATTACTTGGTTGATAAAAAAGTATTTATGGTTTTCAGGCATAGATGTCTTTGTAATTTTTTTGAACATACTCTGTTAGTGTTAAAATATTTCTCCCTTTGACATTTGATATTAGTAGTATTTATAAACAGAACAGATACATACATGGTTAGTTAAAGTTTATTCTTTGTACAAGAACATGCATTTTATTTCACACTATGAAAGCGAAAACAATGTCTCGCCAACCTGATACAATCTTGCACGTTACGATAAGGGTGGCTGTCATGTCACCGAATTAATTGACATCTGACTTACTCAGTCCTAATTATCCGAATTATTGACCCAATCCTATCCGACTCCGTTACAAAACTCTACGATCGCCTCTGCATAAATTATGTCACACCGTCGGACGAAGCAATCTAAATCATTGGTGTCGAACCTATGACCCGGAGGTCAACTACTGACAAGTTCATTTAACAATGAAAAAATATAGCTTAGGTACTTTGAACGCGTTAACAAACCGAAAAAAGTGTAAAGACCATCGACATCGAGAAAATCCACGATCACTTAGTTGCCAAGCCAATACCTCTCACAAAGGTCCGCCATCACTGATCTAAATCATTCAGTGGAAGGCGAAGGGAACTGGAGCTAATTCCGTTAGCGTGGCCCGGCGTTGACAAACAGTCGTTTCGGCCGAAACGTCGGCGGTTATAATCTTATTATTCCGGCCCGTTCCATTAGCGTCCATTACAGGAATCGATGGCAATCTGAGTGGAGCGGTCAGAGTCGATAATACGAAACGGTTCGGCCCCGTATCGTTCGATGTTCGCGACTTGGCGCTGCGTGCCGTCGGAAAATTAGAGTGCACCTACAGTGCTGCCAATCTGACGCGTACAACTTCCTTCAGCGATATTTAATCCGCTATCGGGCCCCATCTGCCGGAACGACAATGCGCGACGTTGGCGACCCTGTCGCGAGAGTAAACGAAAATACGAACAACTTCCGCTGGCCGACGGATGACTTATGAGACTTTCGTGGCCTTTTTTTTGTTGTTGTTGATTCGCATCTTTCCGCGGCACGTTCCCCTACGGCCAATCGGGGGGAGGCGGAGAATAATTAGAGCTGTTTCTTTTTTCTTAGTGAAAGAAAGTGTTCATTTAGGTAAAGAGTCGATACTGAACTGACTCGGTCGCATTTTATATGATTGTTTTGCATGTGAAGTTAGATGGAAGTCACTAATCGAGTTTTGGGATTGAAATTGTGTGCAAATGGCATCAGTTGAAGGAAAATGATGTTGGTATTAATAAATGTCATATCAATTTTCCAATATTGACAATAGAACTGTCAATCAATCAGAATCACTGTTTATACCTATGTGAATGATGTACTCATTGAGATTGACAAATTATTGACTACTTCTCATTTCGCAACTTCAAAGTGCACTTCTATCACTCCATCGAAAGTCAACCAAACCATAAACACAAATTGTTAATGGTTCTAGCCTTAAAAATATCTTTTGAAATCATAATAAAATATTATTCCATATTACACAAAAGGGCAGACAACCATTCCACTTACTCCAACAGAACAGTAACACCCCTGCGAACGAATGACCGCCTAAACTGGAGGCTATTACCTCAAAAAGTTCGTTCACCTCCCCACCTCTCCCCCCCCGGGCAACCAAAACAATCAGTCGTCCCCAGTCGGATGACCGAAACAATCGAAGAATCCTGCCGGCGGAGTCGCAGGCTCGAAAGTTGTAAAATTTGCTCCCCGAACGCGCTGCCGACCGTCGTCTCGGGCGAGTCAATTTTTGTCCGCCGAGCGTGTCGAGTATTGACTTGTCCGGTCCCGTCGCCTTTGTTCGGCAGATTCGATCAGATCGAAAAATCCCGGCCGACGTCTCGGCAGGTGGCATAAAAGTCGTGCCGCCGACGACCGGTGGTTAGACACCAGCCGCCTGCGAGCCTTTTAAGGGACTGATGGAGGGTAGGGGGGGAGGAGTATAAAGGAGGCGGAGGAGGCGGTCTCGTTAAAAACATCTGCCACAGACCGCTACCGGAGAAGACGATGAAAGAGAGGAGTGAACAAAAAGAGGGAGTGAGAGAGAGAGAGTTGAAAAGTGAGACAAAGAGAAAGTAGGTAGGGCGACGGAGAGGGACTGATAAACAGAAGGAGAGACGCACAGACGGGAAAGAATTCAGTCGTCGCGGGGTGGAAGATTCTACGATTCCTCGAAGTCTGTCCGAATTTGAATAAATTGGACTTATCGATGATTGCCGCTCTTGACTCGGCTCCGATATTTTCATCCGGGTATTCTACCACTTCCGTGGGATGATTGGCGGGGCTGGGTAGGACATTTGATTTTTGGCTCGCGATATTTAATCGCTTCAGGTGCTTGACTATTGGGAGTTCGGAGGTGGGAGGTGGTCGGACGATCGTTTCATGAGTTATTGACGCAGGATGTTAAGATTCGCGACGTTCCGTGACGTGATTCAATTTTGGTGCGACGCGTAATTGATGGGGATACAAAATTATCGCTGGAGAGTCGAATGAGTCTTTTTGAGAACTGCGCGTATTACGATTCGTCGACGCTTCGGTTCTGCATCAATCTCATGGGTATTTTGAAAATTGTGCCACTGCCCAATTTGTAAGCGGTGGACAATTTTATTTATGCGCGGATCGCAGTCATACTCTGTCACGAGGTTCGTGTTACTGTTTTTGGATTGAAGAGTGGAAATAAACGACAAATTGTAAGCGATAGTTTGTTTTTGTGATATATTTCCATCTACAATAAACCCTCCCTTTCGAATAAAGCGTAAGTTTTGACTAAACGACAAACTGTCTGTAGCAATTTGATTTTCAAATATATTTTCAGGTACATTAAACCTGTCTTCTAGACTAAAGAGAGGGTTCCCAGTACGCGGCAAAGTGTCGGTAGTAATTTGATTTTCAAATATATTTTCCCGTACGATAAACCTGCTTATCGGATTAAAAAGTAAGTTTTCAATAACCGACATACTGCCGGTAACAATTTCTTTTAAAAAAATATTTCTGAACAGATTTTTCCTGTCTCAACAAGACACTGTACCATAAATATGAAACTATCCTCTGCATTTTGAACGCTTTATCAGTAAACGTACGCATTCAGTCGTTTAACAATAAATTACCCCAGCCAGTTAACAATAAACATCTTTACCATCATTTCCGACTGTAAAGGCGAAATACTCGAAAATTGAGTCAGCTACGCGACAGTAAGGTGCGCACATTTTCCAAATGCCACGGTCGTCCATTGTCGACGTCCGGATCAATCGCAATCGACAGTCTAATAATCCGACTATTGATTTACGATAATGACGTCTTAGCGAGGACTCTCGTAACGTGGAACTCGCTGAAATACGTCGCTCGTTCGGATGTCAAACGGTCTGAGCAGATTCAATTTATCGACACGCTCACATTGTGGGCCCGCTCCGGTCCGGTTCGGTTCATATTCCGGGATTCCCTGGGATCACAGAAGAAGCACAAGGATTAATATCTGCGGACCAATCCCCGGCAGCGCTTAATGAATAGTCGCGCATCCGATTATGCAGAGTAGGAATGAGGAAGCGGACGATTTCGTTCATGGAGATTTACCGCCGTCGCCTAATATTACGTAATGGACAACGCTCACTTCCGGCGGTGAACGGAAGTTGCTCCTCAAGATCCACGCTTGGGAAGGAAGTTTTCGAACACGCTGTCGCGGGAAGAGTCCGGCCTCGGCTTCGGATCTATTATAGGAAATTAGCGAGAGTAAGAAGTTGCGCGGGTTAATGCGGGCTGGGCCGCAATTTTATATTCGCCGAACTTCGTTTTTGGGAGTATCAGTTTGTCGTAGGATGTGGAGTTTTCAAGGTGGCGCTTTTGTTCATCTTGCTGAGTGTCGCTTATGCAACTATGATAATAAGGTTTTAATAATGTGAAGAGTTAAGGTGGTGTGCCGGTCGCACTACTTTGTTGAGTGAATTTTGTTCTCGACATTGAAGATTCTGTTTTAGGATTAGATCCATTGGCCGTAATGGCCATTCGGCAAGTTCAATTTACGTTGTTGCACTTTCATATTGTCCTCTAATGTCCTCATTTATTGTAATTAATCTCCGGTCGTCGAACAATGTAAAGTCAATCACTTCGATCAATTCGATACCTGTTGTATCAAAAGATTCAATGAATCCAACACCTTCCTTCTTTTACCGTAAAGTAACGGAGTTAAATGTCATTATGCAACAGGGAAGCCATATTACCCAATTACAAGCCACATTAGCCTTATTTTGAATTATAACGTATTATACACAACCAATTTATCGTGCTCTCTACCGTAATCTATGTTTCTATTCTGATTACCTGAAATTTTTTATATTTCCTGTATTCCATTCCTCACACATCATCTGTATACTTTATGCAATAAATGTTATCATATAGAGTACACTCTATTGTTTGCGCTTTATATTTTAGTTCTGTTACATAATCCTATTACTCTTCTAATTCGGTCTCCTTTGATACCCAAACCTACAATGTCTGCGTTCATATCTAATTTGACCTTTTCTCTATAAAATTTACTGCATTCTAACAGTACATATATCAGTACAGTTAACGCGCTCTCCTCCCTGTTTACACATAACCGGCCACCCTGTACATGAACGGAACACCGGAGAATCCTCAATCTCACTTCGCCCCACCAAATTATTCACCCACCAAAGCCAGCGACATCGACAGCTCTCTGCCCCTAAGGGCAAAACAAAACGTTCCCCCACTGACCTTCGCGAAGGTCACCGACGTCGGCCGACCTCTATCTGTCCTTTCCTCTTTACCTTCGCTTTCCCGCCATCTAACCCTTCGTATGCAAACGGACAGTAGAATCAAGCAGCTCGCGATGATCGCACGCGAATCTGGCTGCGGATGTCGTTTAAATATTCGCGATTGAATTTCGTCCGTTAATTCGACCGACATTAACGCCTACGCCGGCGTGCGCATAATTTATTCGGTTATCAACGCGGTTTGATTGCCCGTAGAGGGGAATACACGTACGCACCCTTTTCACCTAGCCTGACCACCCCTCTCCCCGAGCCACTACTCCCACCCTCCCCACACTCCCCCCTCTGCCGATAAATAATCTCCGAGCGCTGGCTGAATCGAGCGATCAGTTTACGGTGCGTGCGACCTGGCAATTAATTAAACTTTTCGCGACCGACGGCATTTCCGTTTGTTTTATTAGCATGGCATAAATGTTTAAATGATCTTTCGCTCGACTTGCTTGAAGCTTGACAGGGGACTTGGAGGGTTTAGGGGTGAGAATAAATGGTAGATTCGAGTTTAAATCGTTTAGATTCGGTAGGGTTTGTTCGACGCTTGAAGAGTTCATTTAGGCATTATTTAAAGCGTGTTTTATGCCTTCGTGAAATGCTTTAGATGCGTGTTGCAATTATTTTTGTCTGTTCTTTTTGATTGTATTTTATTGGGAAGTACTTAATAGAATTTTACCTTTCGTAAAAGGGATGTTTATATTGCAGAGGGAAATTTGGATCGGGTCTTATGTTTGGGGTTGTGTCGTGCTTGCAGCAAAAATGGCGTGCATGATTATTTTAGCAGTCCTCAATTTCTATCTAATATTCTAAGGAAATGTAAATATTATTATCAGGTGAAACACTCTGTACTAAAAAAGAAAAATCGCACAATCAAACACAACAGCATATTAGACAAAAAGCAATTGTAAATTTTAATCATGCTACGAAGAGGACTTTCTTAAACTCACATATGGTTTAAGTGTGTCTCTGAATCCTTACGAATTACATGCGCCATGTGATTCAGATTGACTGCTCACAAAAACTGTTACGGACGAACAACTGCATATTTCTCAATTGAACAATCGAAATGATCTCAACGAAAACAATTAATTTCCACGTACCAAAGACACCCCGTCAAAAATCAACTCCATTAAACTTAACCTAAAATTGATCGCCTCTCGACAACCGCCAAAACATCTCCCTTACAAACAGTAACCGCGCATTGCGGCCTATGGAAGCCCAAGCTCGTCCTCAAACACGTCCTTCGAAGCGGCCTGCATAATTAATAAGCGTCGATCCCGGCAAATGGACGTATCCCGTGCGTATCGACTCCCTCGAAATATGCATTATTCGTTCGACACTCGCGGCGTCGCCGGCATTAAAACGTCTTGCCGCTTACTCCGCCGACGCCACCCGACGCCACCCGACGCCACCCGACGCTATCCGAGGCCGGAAATTCTAATGCGATCGTTTCCAAAGTGCGCCCTAAAGAATTCATGCGCGGAATTAGCATGCGCAGTCCGCTTGGCGTCCGTGAGTTGCTTCTCTCTCTCTCTCTCTCTCTCTCTCTCTCTCTCTCTGTCTCTCTCTCTATCTCTATCTCCCTCTGTTCCCGAATTCCAGGAATCCCGGAGATATCGTGAAAGGAGCGCGTGGATTAACGCCGCCGACCGGCCTCTCGTCATACATAATAAATTGAGAGACGTCCGTTTATGCATAGTCGAGCCCCAGACGATCTTTCCGCGATGCATTGCGCTACGTTCCTCGTTAACCCATATCGTTTCCTGCCTTGAGCGACGATGTTTCTACAATTTGAGACCTGGCAAAGCATTCGGAGAAATTATTACTCTCGGTCGCTGATGACATTTTTCTGCGAATGGAAAGATCGGCGGAATTAATTTAATTAAGATATAAAATAGGTTTATTTTTCTTATTTTGCGAACTTATTATTGCATTTTCCGAATATTAACTGATATTTATGTGATATTTTCTAAACATTCACTGCACATATCTTGTATTATATATATGTACAATATATATTTTTTATATTTTGTTGTATTAAAAAATGGGAGTTAAAATATATTTTACGTTTAATTGATTACAATTTTAAAGCAACATTTTTCTGCTACCAGCGCCAAATGTCGAAAAGCATTTGTCGTTCTGCTGACATCCCATTACTTTTGTTATTCTCTCTCGGGAAGAGAATTCCTGTAGAAGTACGTACCTCGAACAGGCCAACATTTTAACGAATTAATCGCCCGCACTGTTTACGTTCTCGGACGAGTTTCGAACTGAATCCGCTGTTCGCCACGCTCGAAAACGACTCGTAAGTGGAAGAACGAGAGTTGCGAACTGTCAACTGTCCTGAAAAAGTTGGATTGCTCGGAATCCGAGTGTTGAACCTCGTTAATTAGTGACGTTGGAAACACCCGATCGATAAGTAAGGACACTATTATCCTCTAACATTCCACTCCCCTCCCACCCCCCGCTCGCCATCTTCCCATGGTCGGGGCGGACAGCGGCCACCATTCGACCACCATTCGACCACCATTCGACCACCATTCGGTCGCCATTCGAATTTTCGCGCCAACGAATAGCCCGCTATCTTCGAATAACTCCCGACGCGGCCGAGCGGACCGCAGGAATTCGAGGCTGTTATTCTTCCTGGTGGCAGACGCCTACCTACGCGTGGGCGTACGTCTGGGACAGTCGACCTCCCACGCTGTCACACCTCGATTGGCAGGTGCATCGTACCTCAGCTTCGCCTTCAACCTGGAAGAGAGCAGAAGCGCGCGCGCACGTGAGCGCAAAAAGTCGCTCACTCTTTACCCTTCCCTCATCGCGCTTCACTGCCTTCTACCCCTCCCTCCCTCTACCGCCCTCTACCACCCCTTGCCTGTGTGTGCCTGCCGTCGACCTTTCTGGCTATTATCGACCCGCGTGCCGCGAAGAAACTAATGCACTTCTTGTTACGGCCATCTTGTCTTCTTACTACGCCCATTTCGAAATAATTTTCGTGTCTGCGTCGATGTGGGAGGAGGGAGGGGGGTGGAGGTTCTAGTCAGGATTCGAAGCGAGAGCGGGATGGTAATTGAGGATGTGTGGGAGTGGGTTGGAATTCAAGTTGATGGGGTTGACGCAATTTTAGTGGATGTTATGTACTTTGCTCGTGGTCAGGTAATTTTTATGAGAAATATAAGATTATGATTCGTGCGGAAGGAAAGCGTATGTAACGTAGCGATTAATTCTTAGTTTTGGGCAACTGTATGCGACTAACGGGGGTCGCAAATGCAGAGTTTTAAATTGATTTCTTCATAAATTTCAATAATTAATAATATTGATTGATATTTCATATATGGAATAATCAAATTGATACAAGTGGACTTTTATTTTCTCTCTGTTCGAAGTCCCTGTTTTGTACAACGATAATTGAATAATTGGTGGCAGCGACTAAACTCTTCCACCGCTAACTTCGTCTGGTTAATCGCGTCAGTTACAATGCCTGTTATATACGAGGTTCTACAAATTGAACAATTTCATCTAACGTGACGAAATTGGCAGCAAGTCGGAAGGAAGAATTTCGAAACGTTAAGCAGAGTTGCAAATCAGATGTTTGCAGCTTAATTGACAGGGGCCAAAACAAATTTAGCTGTTATGCGGAGGGTATCAAAGACAATTCGATCTGAGCAGGCACAATTGCCATGCTGCGAAACAGAGAATCGAAATTGTCTTTGGAAGAAATAACTGTTCGCGGTTCGCTAATTGGTGTCGTGCCAAAAATATCGTTTCTGCTTTCGAGTAAACGGCGTTCGGTCGTGTAATGTTGTCAGTCCAAAATATCGACGGCTATAGATAAAGACTGGCAGAGCCATTCGAATCTCGCTTATTCAGTGAATGAAGTAAAGTTCATTAGTTGCAAAATATTCTTTCGCCGATTTCACATAAAAAATGACAATTGAAGAAGAGAATGTGCTGCGTCTGTTTATCCCGAAATTAAATAATTTGAACACATGTTCATGTACAGAAATAATAATATAACTTGTACTATTGAATACTGCATTGAAACTGTTCTGTTTACTATGAACGCGTATCACATTTGTTGTGTACACTGCCTTTCATTGAACCGTTATAAAAAAAATAATATTTGTAATACAGAATGTCTTGCATTAATGATCACTCTTCAACTTTTTCTTAAACAATCTGAACATACACTGTATAAAAATCTGTCGTACAACTATCCGTTTGAATAAGAACAGTTTTATAACTACAATAGTATATAAACAATTATTTTTTAAATTACATCTTACGTTAACACATTTTAACATACAGCTACATCTTTCATTGACCATGATAAAAATAACATGGGACAAAAAAGACGCTACATAATACGAGTTCGTAAATAAAGTGAAATTATTTTATTAAAAACACGATCGTTTGTTAAATAAATATTAATTATGCGGTCTGTATTGTAAAATTGTGGAGTTGGTTGAAAAAAATGAAAAAAAAATATGCTCAACTGAACTTCGCAGTCGGTAGGACTCGAACCTACGCTCCCAGAGGGAATCTGATTTCTAGTCAGACGCCTTAACCACTCGGCCACGACTGCTACGGTTAATACTTTCCCAACAATCTAAATGCAGGAAAATGTGAATACCCATAACCATGATCATATTTTACTAGAATATTTTTAATATCGCAAATTTAACCGAGAACACTTTCGTAGGATTTTTTAATAAAATTGTTCGAGTAACGTACATGTCACACTTGATTCAATGTATGAATTTGTTTAGCAAATTTATACGATTTATGTATTAACATATGGGAATAAATAACGCGAATGTTAAATGGAATGTGTCCATAGATGTTGAAAGAAGGAAATATCGTTTATACATTTATGTTTGGGGTATAATTAATGTAGTTGTAAATAGGAAAATTGAAGCAGTAACAGTGGGTAATTTTCTTTAAGCGTCATAGTAACATGGACTTCGGATGATAGCAATATTTGTATTTTTATTTATTATTTAATAGAATGTTGGTGAGTAATATTCGTTATACTTGTTCATGTATACACGTATGCAGAAATCTATAAGCAGGCAGAACGTGCACCTGCCAATGATAAGCCATATGCTACTGATAACGCGGATAATGAAACAACAACGAAATTAACGACGTGCGCAGATGCCAAGGACCCAGGTGCTAAATGAACATGTTCCTCTAAACTTTCATATGTACATAAAAGTAAAACAATTTGTTCAAAATTAATTCTCTTAAAGCTATAACATTTTTACGAGATTCCTCATAAGTGAATCTTAAACCTGTATTGGAAGACAACCTTAAGTACATAATTAAAATGCATTTCACGATGAACCATCAATCCGCACCAATGTTAACATAATCTCAAACATAACTCCTGAAGTTCACACGTCAGATTGTACAGAATCCCCATTAATACCGATACCAAGTTCCTTGCAAACTATTACGACCAGCATCCGAAATGCGTTTCGTTCGTAACAATCATTCTTACTTGTCCTACCGAACTTTTGGTACACCGCAACAAACCAGCCCCCGCTACAACCGTAAAAAACCGAAACAAAACCGACCAAATCCGAACCAATTGTACAGTAATAATATAATTCAAGTAAATGAATTCGCTAACGTTGTTAAAATTGCCTCCAATCCGCCGAGCTCGAATCGCAGCGAAATAAAGCGTACGATCGCCCCTGTTGTTTCGGCAGTTCAGATTATCGCGACCGTTATTCTTACGAGCTCTCCCCCCCCCCCCCCCGCCCCCCTCTTCTCGATATCGTGCTCGCCTGCTCCTCTATCCCCACCCCCCAGCCAGCTCTTACGCTTATGCTCGAAGCCTCGCAGAGCGCCCCGGCATCTTAGCGCTTATCGCCGGCTAGTACGGCGACTTAAAGTAGTTGCATTAGCCGCCCCCTTAACTCCGAAACTCGAAGGGTTAATAACTCCTGTTTTGCCCGCTCCGAGACTGTCGAGCATCCACCGTAAGAGAGCTCGCGCTTCCCAAATTAACCCATGGCCAGTCTAGACGGTAAAAGCTCCCGTTTTCTCCGGCTCCTACCCCACTCCTTGCTCCCTCCCGCCTTCCTCCTCCATCCGCTCGTTCCATCTCCTTTCTTTTTGGCCACACTGCCGTTTCGGGATCCGCTTCTGTCGTTCGCCTACCTGAGCGCTGCCTCCACTTTTGTTTCCATCGTCACAGTTGCGCGGGCGTTTTGACTTCTGGATTCGATCGGTCGTGCATTGTTGGGCTTTGATGATTTTCTTTGGGTCTTCTTGGGCTTCTTGGACGTAGGTGATTGGTAGGGGAAGATTGTGTTGCTGGTGATGGCGAGAGGAGAAACGTTTGGTTAGTCCTGGTTAAGAAGTTTGATTGGAGCGAATGTTCGTAACTTGTCTATGAACGTTTATGTTTAGGTGGTGATTAAGGTTATGTTTTGTGGTTTTGAATAAGAAGCAATTATTCTGATGTCATATGTCATGATACATAAATATATACGCATATATGTAAGTATATTCGTACAACGTGCACTGACTCTCAAAATTTCAGACATGAGACTGAGACTTGACCTTTAAGTGGCGTAAACGTCTGAACGTACATTAAGTATTAAATGCCCCTTAAATATTTTTAAGTATGTTACTTACTAAGGACACACCTTAATTCATAAATTTACTTAAACAATTGTCTGCACAATCGCCATCCGTTCTAACTGCAATATATTGAGATGAATTACTCTTATGACGAAGCAACATTTTGCCGCGGAACTAAACTGCCGTGTTTCAGTAAATACGCGCCGCTAATACCAAAAGGTTTCAAACGCGTTTGCGGCATGAACGAAAATTTTTCTTTAACGCCGCCTTAATCCGTTTCACTCCCTTTATGGCCTTGCTCGGGCAGAGGATATTTTTCAGCGACGTCGTGCAAAGCTCACGTAATTGCGCGTATGAGGATGACGTATCGCTATCCATGATGGAAAGCAACGAGTCCTCCTTTCTCTCACTCAGTTACGTATTATTACATTTCTTCAATGTCCCGACTTTCATTTTTAACGATTCGTCTGCTTCAGAATGATACTTTTTTACCTAACGCAGTCACCGTAGAGTGCATCAGTCATGCGATATGGGGAATGCGGGCTGCTGAAAGTTTTAATAAAATTCGCCTGTCGTTACCGGTGAAAACGCGCCGCTAAGTCTGAAGCATGAAAAATGCGCAACAATAGGTAGACGCAGCGAATGCCGTTAGAGACTGCGTAACGAATATGTGAATAGAAACTTTTCGTGTCCGATACCTCCGCATCGCTGCGCGCGGCAATATCTCGAATACGTAATAGTTTCATTTGGTCGGACGTTGGCACATTAGTCCTCTATTTGTTCAAATAAAGAATATTAGGCAACAATAATCGCATTCAAGCATTGTTAATTCAGATAATTTTGTGACACGTATAGCCTTATAACTTCTGATAGTCTTCTTCGTGTATTCATGTATGCATATGTTATATACAGAGGAAGGCACTAGTCCGCACCCTGCGCTACAAAAACTGTCCCATGCCAGAAATTGTGCCCTCCAGCTCGAAAACCTAACCTCTCCAATGAACTGGCATTAACCCGGAAGCTGATCGCCACTCAGCGACTCCGAAAATCATCCACCTCGCGATGTCCGTCGACGCGCAAGTAATGCACTTTTTCGATGCCTGCATCGTTACCCAAATTCCCCTTCACCCTCATTCCCCCCCGCCCCCCTCGCCCCAAATGTTCCACGTTCTCATGCAATCCCGTCTCTAACTCGCCGCAGGGGACTCGATTTTCGAAGAAACGAGATGAACAAGAGAAACGGATGACTCGAGAGAAAGGAACGGTGAAGGATAGAGTGAGAAGACTGATGAGACGCAGAAAAGAGAGAGGGAGAGGGGGGGAAATGGACTGCGGCAGAGCGGAGGGAGAGAAGGGAGTCGAGAAGGCGCAGGCAGAGTGAATAAAGGAGATAAAAAGAGGGTAGGGGGGGGGGGAATGGGAAGCAACAACGAGACTCTTTACTTTGTGCCATCATGGGACGGGCTCGGCGGGAAGATGTTGGAAAAAAAAGGCCGGAGAAGCGTGTAATTCGACGCCTAGCTTAATGAGCATCTCCTGGACATTCGGGGAATGAATCCTTTTGCCTTCGCGGCGAGAGTTGGGATTCCAGTTCTCGGCCAGTCTCGAGTCATGAATTAACTTTCAACGGGGGTATCGGCATTTTTTAGTCCTTATCGGGATTCGGGAGCAATATTCTTTGGGTTGAGATATGCAATTTTGGTCGGAGGTGCACGTTATACTTTGCTCGTGAAACGGTAAGGGTGCATGCGGTAGATGAAAAGTGGCTTTAATTGTGCCTTTTGTGAGGAATGTAAAATTTCCTTGGATGTGGCTCGAGTTCGCAGTTTTTATTTTTGGAGACGTGTTTATTGCAGGGTTCAAAATATTAAATACAAGTATTGTTCCTATGTCTAATTTGCAGACGAGTTCGAAATGTCTCCGTCTATTTGTTCACCGAAATAGCGTCAGCTCACTGTTGTTCTTCGGAAGAGATTCGTATTTGCTTTTTCGAAGCAGGCCGGCGGATTTGAGGGATGATGCGGATTCGAAATTCGTTATTGCGGAAGCGGCGCCTCCGAGATAATGAATGCGTATTGGTGTATGATCTGCTTGCATTATTCCAACTCCGCTAATAATAAATTCCCGCCGGACGGTTGCGTTTAATGCCGGTAATGGATTTTGGTATTTGGCACGGACGAATTCGCAAAAAGTCATTTCGCGTAATGCGTTCGATCGGTTCGAATTTTGCAATTTCCCACGCTATTACGCGCGCAGTATGTACCTAGGATGTTAATGTGTGTGCTGTTCGTCTATGCCGTTCGTCTATACGTTAACAAAGTTTCGACGTCATGTATTGTAAAAATGCATAACAATGAATTCTGCTTCAACGCGTCGGGAAGAATATTCGATATTTTCAAGCATTAATTGTTATCCAAATCCTTATGCTACAATTTGCCCTGTGCATTTACTAGTTGATAATGTAACACTAAAAGGCCTGGAATAAACGAACGGACCCAGTAAACCGCCACTAATGCGTTCGATTATTGTACTGCCGTTCTGAAAATTGCACATAAACTCGCGTAGAAATACGTTCAACGGCCTTAAAGGTTGCACACAAAGCTACACAGTAAATTAGAAACATAAAAGACGAAATATGATATGATACGACAATATATTATTCATATGCATATAGGGTAAAAATTTGGTAACGTCAAGGTCAAGAAGAAAGTAATTTGCATTCTGCGACGTCTCGCGCAGCGATATACTACTTACTCGCATTACATAATAGCGAAGAAGATTTTACCGTAATTGCATTCCAATTACTTATGCTAAAGTCCTCACCGTACACTGACTATTAACCGGTTGTTAATGCATCCGTGAGAGGGCTGCAGGGAAGCGGCGAACGGATCGAGCGCGCTGGCAATGCAAATGTGCTAACCCGCTAAGCTCCTTACTTACAAATACGAAATAATCCCGATGTAATCATCGTTGCCAGGCTTCGAGTGGAATCCATTATGTAATTGTACCGCATTAAAATCCCTCTGCGTCTCATGCCATTGGCCACCGTGTTCGGGTTAAGCGCAACTCGCGGCTCTTTTGTTATTTAACGCAAATTTGAAAATGCATTCTTTCGAGTAACAGATTATTACGCGACGAATATCAGTATTTAATCGTCCCTTTCTGTCGCGGTGGTCGGTGTCGTTAGCCAGTAATCATTTGATATTCTGCTCTTGTTAATTAACTTCTGCAACCCAAATATTTGTCGGCACCGAGACGGTTTCCGATGAAAAATGAATTTTTTTAGCAAACGCTCTTGTATTGATTGTAAACATGAAATTTTGGCAAGGTTGATTTTGATTGAGGCTTTTTTCTTTCGATAATGATGTTATGAGGCTTTACGTATATTTAGACAGTGGACTAACTTTATAAGCATCTATATGAATCAAAAGTTATTTTTCTATACGTCATTAAAACTACCAAACGAATCTTAATTATGAACGCATTAAAAATCTGTTTTGCTACAAGGCGGCGTCCCTGAAGGCCATTGGAACCACGACATAAACATCCATTACAAAATCAATGTTTCCCAAAATATTACCACCACCACCACCCCCCAGCGACGCCCACCAAAGTAACTACACCAATTTGAGAAAGATTAAAAACAAATTTCTCTCGCCGTACTCGTTCCACGCCGTCGCAAAGAAAGATCTCACATTCTATCCGCTATCTGCCACAAAGAGAAGCTATCTCTCTTCCTTACCCCTCACCTCCTCCAAGACAAGAGAGTGCCGCGAAAAATTCTCACTCGACCTTTTCAGTCCATCCAACTACCCTCCGCACGCGTTTACGCATCGCGCCCCGGCGGTTGTTTCGATCATTTTCGCCTAGTCAGCCTCCAACGATTTTCACCCCCACCTCCTCCTCCTCCCCACCGGTGGCATCCCCCCTCAAGGACCACCTAGACGACACACTTTCAGCATCGGCGGCCAGCAGCTACCGGCGGCCGCCAAAATTGTCCTCACCTTTTCAGCTCTTCGAGCTGTGAACGCCCATCGTCGGCGGCCAGGATCCATGCGCCGGGGTAGATGCCCAAGGGGGATGAAGGCAACCCTCCTCCTCGATCGTATGGCAACAAAGGCATCCGGCGGTTTGCGTTTGGCTAACGTTAATTGCCAATTTGTAGAGGCGACCGCAACACCTCGAACGGGACTTTGGCGTCGCCACTTGCCCTCGCTATGCACTCGAACCTAACCATATCGGCTGCCACCCTTCCCTCCCCCCCCCCCCCCCCCCGACTCCAAAGCCGCTGCTTCCGGCTGACGCGTACTCCTGATCGACGATGTCTTCGGAACGGACGGCCCAATCTAACGGATGCCGACGGCTATTTAACGCGGTCGGTGTCGTTTTGACGAATTTTGCGACGGCCAGTGCGCGTGAAACTTGAACCGTGCGGTTGGGATGGAGAGAGGTTTGCGAAAGGGTGGTTTTGGGCGGCGCGCTCGAGTGGTTGGGTTATGCGAGTAAGAGGGGATTCGGTGGGTGGTGGAGAGGGGGAAGGCTAGGGAGAGTGGGTTGATTGTTTTAGACGCAGGATTTTGAAGAAAATGAAGTGTACAGAATTCTTTGTCTTAAACTCATAAAAAAACTTAATTTGATTTGTTTTAGCTGGTCATTTACGTTTTTTGAAATCCATTGATATTTAATCAGTTTGTAAAGTAGTAAAACAGTGACCGAAATTGCCGAAAAACCGTATAATTATACATCACTTTGACGATCAAGAACTTATAAATTTTACATAGGATTCTTTCTGTCAAAAAATTAAACTGATTACCAAGATAAAGTACTTAATACTTAAAATGGGAGAAAAATAGTGTTGGGTGGAATACTTTGTTACAGAGTGCGATATGATTACCGATGAATTTGTACTTGTTTTTTTTTTTGCTTTCTCCTGTTTATGTGTTTAATTTTTGTTCATGGTATTGTCTCCTCAATGAAAACCGTTGAATAAAATATTGAGCAGTATGGCTATGAGCATCTTCAGCTTTTAGGAGTAGGTCAAAATATATTTGACCATGTGTGAAAAGTTAAGCAAAAGATATCACAGTTTTTTAAACAGCTGAACCCCAAAAAAGTTAACGTAGTTAGATTGCTTGTCTTAGAAATTATGCGTAACTGCTTTGTCAGGACTAAATATCATGAAGCCGAACCGTATGCAAAAATAAATTCTCGATAAAGTCGTTGTTATTAATATAAGTTCATTATTAAAACGTACGCGTACAAATGACCGTTACATATTTAGTTTAATATCGAATTGTTGGCGTAACCTAAAAAATGCAGTGTACAGCTTGATGTTATGTGACATACAATAATTAGACGTCGTATAAATTATGTAATCTATAAAGTTGAAACGCTTGGAAACAGTAATAGAATATGTCAATGAAAGATTGGCAATGATATGAAGGTAATTAGAATTTTCTGAAAATTCGCGTGTCCTATAAAAGCGATCATGCAATAATTTTGTCCATAGCGCAGACGTGGTACAGTATAATACAGTAATCACGATCGGAGTTGCTGTATCGTGATTAATCATCGTCAAAGGACGAAGCTTAATCAAATCCATATTTCCAACACGATTGAAATTGTTACCATAATAGAATCAGATAAATATATGTACATAGTAACATGGAATAAATTATCGTTTCATTTTAAAAAGGAATTTAAAATCAATTTGAGGAAAAATGATTTAAACTACAACTACTGGCAAATGTTTGGCTGATGATATTATGCTTCGATCCTTCCTATCAATTTTTCAATACCTATGGCGCAAGACACGTTTACTCACATTATTGTCTCTCACATTTGATTTTAATACTTTAAGCCTTATGACGTGTCACCAAAATTAATTCGTAGAAGACATTGTCAATCTAGTTGACTTTAACTCGACGAAAGGTCGTTCCATGTATAACTTTTTCGTTTTTACAACTTTTATCTGAAAACACAATTAGATCTTCCAGAATGTTCGACATCTAATGCCACACTTTCATCCTTTTTACTGATGACCGTCACATTCACCCATGCAAACATACCAACTGTCTTTCGTTCGGTGAGAGATCATTATAAGGATGCTGCAAGTGTACCTTTTTCCTGTTTATATCTTTCATCTATATAGAGCATATTCAACATCTGATACCACGTTTCCATTGCTACCAATTTCTCCACAAGCATGAGCCTCACGCTCACCAACATAACAACTGGTTCCCTCATCGGATTTGAACAGGGTCCAAGGCAGTAACGCGTCACGAAAATCGAGTCAAAGAAGGCTTCGTCAGTCCGGTTGAGTTTCGCCCGACGAAAGGTCATTGTGAGGTCATTCCAAGCGTAGCAGGCAGAGGCAAAGGTGGCTGCCATCGGAATTGGAAGTGAAGAGTCCAATTGGGGTGACAGGGAGCGGATGTCGGGCACGCGCCCCGAAGAGTAGGAGAGGGATGCGAGGTGGAGGGGGGATGGGGTGATGAGGGGATGGGGGGAAGAGGAGGGACGTCGGACGTTCCGAGAGTCGGGGAGCGTGAAACGAAAGATAATCGCGCAATTTCATTTCGAGAATGGGAGGAGGACGTCGGGACAGGTCGGATCCTTCGCGCGGCAGGAGTGACTCGTCCTGGCTCCGAAGAGAATTCGTGACTGGAATCGGTCGGGCAACTGCAATGGCGTCGCAAGCTGCTCGCTCCCATGTCAAGGTGACCCCCATGCCTATAACGGCCTCGAATCGGTGCCCGTGTCCGCGTAGACCCAGAGGCGCCCGACATTAGAATTCTTCCGCGGAAGAGTCCTTTTCGGATCCTTCGAAGTCGTCCTTCACACTGCGAAACTTCACTCTTCGGATGAATGTAGGGAAACGTAGTTGATTCTGAAGATGGTTCTTAGCCGTTGTTTTACACGAATGAGGATAATTTCGCTATTTATACCTTAACATATTAATAGCAGCACGTGTCTATAGTAACGGATCAAAACACTTATTTGAGTACCCCGACGTATTATCTGGAAATTGTACGAATCCAACTTTGTACAACGTATAATTTTGAAGGTCGGATTTGTATGACAACGCATGCAAATATGCAAATTTAGCCGTTTTTCATCTATGTCATTCACTCAGAATTATTGCGTAATACGTTGGCAGTAATTATCTCGTTGCATTGAATTACGATTTTTCCCCACCGCCACGCTCAAATATGTAATTCCATTATCACGTTCATTCCGCGTTTTATCCGTCGGGATATTAATTGCAGAATACGTTTACAATAGTTTCGGACAAGAGATTTACCGTGATGCCGATGTGTCCGTGCAAATTCCCTCCGGACTTGTCGTTCCGGATAAACGTTTCGATTCGCAAACGCTGCGCCATTCGCAAAGAGTGATTCATTTGCGAAAACATGATTTCATTATGTCCATTATATTGCGTTTTGCTCGCGACATTATTGATTCAGAGCGGCGTCCATATCGGTTAGTGAAAAATTATGTCAAATGTTGAACTTTCTCACGTGGATATGCGTAAAATTTTAGGATTGTCAAGTATTTCATTTACAAGGATATTGTTACTTTTTCAGTTACCAACACATACATGTATGAACCGCATGACTTAAGAATGGCATAGCGCACTTTGTTAAAACACACAAAATCAAGCCAATACACATTCAAAGCCTCTATTCCCACTCAACGACCCAGCGCCCCTAATTAACAATGATCCATCATCCATCGCGGAACAAAAATTAATCACACACCGCGCATCGCCTACTGGAACGCACACAAAACAATTACCCCCCCCCTAACGTCGCTTTCCCATACGCTTCCCCGCCGTCACAGTCAACTAATCGAAAAGAAAGCACGAGGAAACGGTCCACCCTCCCCACCGCCGCCCTCCTGGAGCAAAAAAAAACAAATCCAACCAGGAAAGAAAGCCGGAAAGAAACGAGAGAGAGAGAGAGAGAGAGAAAGAGAGAGACACCGAGGGCTCAATTCCCACACAACAATGTCCCCCTTTAATTCGCGCTGCTACTCTACATTATCGCTTGGCCGATGAACGCGCTCGGCTCGAACAATGCACGAACGCGACAGGTACGACCGTTACGAGTAGGAGCGCCTCCCCCCCTCCCCCCTG
Source organism: Anoplius nigerrimus (assembly GCA_914767735.1). NCBI lineage: Eukaryota > Metazoa > Arthropoda > Insecta > Hymenoptera > Pompilidae > Anoplius > Anoplius nigerrimus. The sequence continues at coordinate 11,104,692 of OU612090.1, forward strand.
CCCGCTCCCGTCACCCTCTGGCCTCTAGTCCGTGTCCGACAAACGAGTCCAGAGCTCCATGACCGTGTGGCATCGCCTAATCATTGGCTACTTGTCGCTCCCGTTTGACTGACGGCGCTCGCTCGCTTTTGTCGGCGGCGAAGAAGCGGAGAGAGAGAGAGAGAGAGAGAGAGAGAGAGAGAAAAAAAGCCGTCATAAATAGAATTCGCGCGGCCGCCGCCGTTATCGACGTTCGTTCCAATTATTCCGTCATTGTCCCCCCTCCCCCCCCTGGGTTAGGCGGCTGGCCTTTGCCGACCGACCGCGAGCGTGGGAAATTCATCGGATCGTACGTCATTAGCCGACAGTTAAAGGTACCGCGCATGCGCGGGCGCGAGCGTCGGTCAATCGTTCTCCGACCGGGAGTCACCTGCGCGAATCGCTCGAGGGTGTGTGTGTGTGTGTGCGTGAGTACGCTCCTGTTTTTTTTTTTCGATCCTTGCCTCTCTTTTTCCAGCGGAGCGTGTCTCTCGTAATGCGCCGGGACAATGAAAATATAATGGGGCACGAGCGTTCGGCAGGGACAATGGACGTTTTTATGGGTGGGGGAGGGGGGTGGGGGCAAGTCGGAATGGCGAGCGGCCGATCGGCGGAGGAAGTGAGGTTATGTTTTGGATCGGCGAGCGGTGGGACTGGTTTTCGATGACGGTGAGGGGAGGTTGTGGGATTTTGGGGAATGACTGGAGGGAGGAGGGAGGTGTTTGGGACGAATTCGATGGTCTCTGGGTCGATGGGGATCGGTACGCTTTTGGGTGATTGTTCTGAGATGTATAGGCAGGAAGGAGGGTAATGGAGGAGAGTGAGGGCATGTTAGATTCCATTTTGCTGTGGGAGGTGATGTTTCGGTGAAGGTAGTGTTTAGTTGACATCGAGAGTAATTGTAATTTGAGTAAATCTTATTCTACGAATGTCGCTCCCAACTATTTTTGGTCATTATAGTTTTGACATATGTTATTGACAGTAATGAGTGATACAAATTATTCATCTGACAATTGAAAGATGTACGCTAAGGCGGTGTTTAACTTTATTTCGCTTTGCAAATTGATTGGTTCTGAAGATATTGAATTGAAAACAGTAGTTGAGTATACTACTCGTCTAATACGTATATAAATGTGTTGGTACAATGATTACTCAAGGCACAAACATTAGAGTATTCTAAAATTAAGTTGTAATCTTCCTCTTTATTGAACTGGCGATATTTTAGACATTCAAGTAATTCATCATTAGAAAACATATTAAATTTTTGATAAGTACTCATAGTAAACGTAGTATCCGTATTGTCATTACTGTTATTGTCGACGGTTCTTGATATCCCGTAATCGAAACAAATGATCGAAAAAGGACAGATGAAAGGCATTGAGAGGAGGAAACAGGATAAAAAGGAAGTGGTAAGGTAAAGAAACGAATGGCAGATCAGTGGAATCGTTGAGTCGCCGCTTTCAGTCGATTTAATCGCGGATTAGTCGATCAGCCGCCGAGAGTCTGTCAGTTCATCGTTTTGTCGTATGACATTTTACACCGGATTTGCCGATTTAAAAATATCCCTCCAAGCTTCTAAGTGCGCAGTTCGAATTAAGAACTTTAGCGATTCCTACCCTAATCAATTAATCATACGATGAATAACTGTCGAACTTATTTTCGTTTTATTTTTCAGTAATATAATCAGGTGTTCGCAGAAGAGGCCAATTATTTTGTTTAAATATATGTTTTCAGTCTCTACCGTGAGAGAATATTGTATTTCTTTGAATAGAAAGTTGACTTATGAATTTGTTATATACATCAAAATATAAAGTACTATTTTTTCAGAAGAAAAACAGCTTCCTATCTGTCCTCAATGAATCTTACACGTGACTTAATACAGCATTGTGGTAGAATAAGAAATAGTAAAGTACTTAGAGAAGCTTTAGAAAGATTCATAGAAAATACAGGAAGAAAAAGTAACCATGAGATTATAAACGATATCCTTAGACGTGTTTAGCTTCACGATAATTGATTCATTGCGGATACCTCTAGCATATGTTTTATCGCGCCTATTTGTTACAATTAAGATTGAAGGTATGCGACGGAAAGTGTCAGCGAGTTCTATTGTCCTATCTGTAATATACGTGCATAGTTTGCTGATACACGGTACGTACGGTGAGTCTGCTGTACGTGTAGATATGCAAGATACCTAACGTACGATGCTTGTGCGATATGTATGCGACATCTATAATGTTCCTGGAATGTCAATTGGATATCCACGTAGCGCCCACACATCTCTGCTATGTTTGTACGATATTCGTACGGCATACATAGGGCATCGTGCGAAATTTATGTGACGCGCACAAAATGTTTGCATGCGCCGCTATGTTTTCAAAAGGCACACCGCTGATGATTGACAGATTTTCGCGGAAGCACTTTGAAAAGCGGTGCCCGGAAATTTAATACTCAATTCTTTTGACCGCTACATCATTCTGTAGGGACAGAAGAAAAATATTCTTTGATTTTCAATTTTTCATTGGATTTAGAAGTTTGGTTTGTTTGCAGGAGCTATGAAATCTGAACGATATTAAAATATTGTCAATTTTGAAGTTATTAATTGTCCTTGCTTTTAACGAGAAATATTTTTTTCGGTCTTGTTTGAAGACCTGCATTACAATTGAGAAATTTATTAAAACTGAATAGTATCTTTGCATAAAATCCCAATGATTCCCTGCTTTGAACATCATACTCTTGATTTATTTTATAATTTTGACACAAATTATCGCAATGTCCACAATATTTATGCTTTTATCGTAAAGAAAAGCTTATTAACTTATCTCAAAACTATGTGTATGACAAGAAAACTTTTGGTACATATCTATTATAAGTGCGGAAATTAATTATCTGACTTGACAACATATATTCATTTACATATAATATAGGTACATCCATATACATCCGGCGACGGATACTACAGTCGGCAGCAGAATGCTAATGTCTCATTCGCAATTATTTTGGTCACTAAATTCTTCGAAATATTCATTCACAATACGAAAATAGCAAAACATTGATGACACCATTCTATTCATCAGGACATACAACTTTTTTCTTTTGCCATTTTAAGTTGCACTTCCTGCATATTAGAGTCATTGCCCACGGTATATTTTTGTTTCCATCGATATCAATCTGGGGCGGAAACTGCAGACAACAGAAGAATGCTTGATACGTACTCTGTTCATAACTACTTTCGCTTTCAATTCCAGATGTCCATCTACATATGCACAATTAACAAACATTTATTAGCACCACTTCACCCATTATCAAAGTATCGATTTTCCATTTCACACATCCGACCCTTTTTTTTTGCTTATCAAAATTATTGCCCTTCCGGTGCATATTTGTTTCCATCTCGAAACTGTAATTACAAACAACGAAAGAATGCTTAATACAGACTTTGTTAATAACTACTCTTTCAATTCCAAATATTCATCATGAAATGGCAAGAAAAAAAAGGAATCTATTACACCATTCCACCAATTACGAAAATATCTCAGCCCCACTCCGCACATCCGACACTTTCGCCCGCTTATCGGGAATCATCGTCTTTCCGGCGGCGACTTCAGCACGCCACGCCCAGCATTTTACAATCGTCGACGACGCCTGACGTAACCCGCGCTCTTATGAATCCTGGAAACGCCGCGGCCTCCCATGGGGGATTAAAGAAAACAGAAAAGAGACGAGAATAAGCGGAAGGAAAGGAGCCGGGTCGCAATAATACGCCATTATCTCGTTGCGCAGGAAATTCCGTTGTCCCGGCTACTACCGGCCGTACCGCAAAAATCCTGTTGCAAAACGAGCGCGCATAATCAGGGCGTAACACATTGTCGGTGCCGCGAGTATTTCGCGCGATGATTCATTCGGCAGGTAGAGGACGCGAGAGAGAGTGGGAGTTCCGCCGGCCGGCGAAGAGATATGCCGATTGAGGGGTATAAGCGGCGGGAGGGGAGGGGTGGGGAGGGGGTAGGCGCGTGAGTCGGATGAGGAGAGGAAGAGACACGCGGAGAGATGCAGTAGGAATACGACGAGGTGGATCGAGCGGCGGAGAGGAAGGGGGAGGCCCAATGGGGGGGGGGGGGGGGGGGGGCGCGAACGCGTAGGTGAAGGCAAAAGCGAGTTCGTGAATGAACGCAGAACGGAAGCGAGTGAATACGAGCGTTGCACAGGTATACCGTGGCGCACATAGTTCTGCATTGCGCTTATACGTACAGCGTGAGCAGTCGAAGGTGGCTATTGGCACGCGTTAATCCGTATTGCATACGTGTACATACATATTATGCCGGGTGATATTTGCTTTTGCGACACGAAAACTCCATCCATCGTCGATGCTCTTTCCGTGCGCGTGTGTTTTTGTTTTTGTTTTCGTTGCCGCGAAGCAGTAGGTGGAATAACTTTGTTTCGGATTGCACGTGGATTTATCCGGTACGAATATTGATGGTCGTTCCGATGCATTAGGAGGCTAATCTGAGGTGGCTGTAATAATGTGTTGTAATCGATTGTTATGGTTTTTATGTTTGAGGAGCAGGGAAGTAAAAGTAATTTTTGGTAATTGACGGATTAATTGTATTTAAGACGCAGAATGCAATGTGGTTAGGGAATCGAAAAAGGAAATATTCATCTATATCGTCGATCAGATCAGAATATTCGCCTATATAAAAATTAGAAAGTAAATCGAACGTATCAATAGATCAATAATTTGTCTTGAAAACAGGGCAACGTCGTAGATTGATGGAAGTTTCGTGTTCTTCGAAAATTGTAGAATGCATGAGAAATTGTGAAAAAAATGTGGGATCGATGATGAAAGGTTCTAATATTGACAAATACGATAATGCACGTCCATATTTTAATATAAATGTAACTATAAAAGTTTATATAAATATTCCAAATTGTCTTACAGTTACAATGGCAACAAGGATCGCGTCCATATCCCTTTTAACGACACAAGAATCCAAACCATTTGTTAAACTAACATTCTTAAAATTAGGACAATAATTAATAATGACTTACTTCTAACGTAATTTATGCAGGTATGACGAGAGTAATTCAAATAAAAATGTGACAAAAAAATAGCTTTTATCCTTTGCATTCTAGTAAATAATTGAGCATATAATTTGATTAAACTCTCCCAAAATTCTTAATTATACCTTGCGTCAAATCTTTAACGCGAACACAGGTCGAACTCTAATCTCATTACTTTTCAAAGTCCTCACAAAGCTCTCTATAAAGGAAACATCCCCATCCTCCGCCGAGCGACTCGGCCCGCCGATCCGGGCACCAACTGCCAACACATAAACGGAATCAATTTAGCCGAGGAAAGCGATCGACACCCCCATGAAGAGACTTAACGCAGCAGCATAGACCGTGCGCGCATCGTTCAATTCCGCGGCGCAATCCGCATAAAAGCAGCGGCGAAAGACCCCGAAACGTCCCGGACAGAATTGGCAGATCCCGTAACGGGCAATGGCCCGCATTGTGGCAGCTCGATGAAACAGAAACTACATTCCCCCACCCTCTCACCGCAAATGGCGAAGCGAGAGAGTTACGCGTCACGTGGCCCGCCAAGGAGATTTGAACGCACGGCCGAGAACGAGAGCAGAACTCTGCTGCCGCTCACGCTATCCAAACGGACACTTCGACGCTATCCAAACCGGACATTGTACTTTACTTACCTCGTCTTCTCATGAAAGCGTGCTCGCGCGCGCGCTTGCGAACGTCGACGTCGAGACACGGAAACAGAGACGCATCATTGGCCGGCGAGCGTAGGAGTCGACCGGCTGAGTGTTGGACGTGTAGAGGCGGAGGGAGGGGAAGTATAGGCGCGCGCGCGAGTGGAGGGGGGAGGATACGGAAAGACGGAGGAGTGGGGGGAGTAGCGACTACCTTTCCCGATCGGCGAGACGCGTTTTCCTGTGCCGACACCGGACATCCGGCGAGGTTCACCGGAATAGTAATGTCCAGCGGAGCGTAGAGAGAGAGTGAGAGAGAGTGAGAGGAGGGGGGAGGAGTGACTAGGCTCGCGGGAATTCCATTGATCCTGTCGTGGCTCGCGATATCGCGCCGTCCGTTACTCGCGGCGATATAATGAAAATTCCGCGGAAAATCACGTAGCCGTATCCGTAGCCGGCGTCCGGGGCGGCTCTCGGATACGGAATTGGAAAATGGCAGGGTGCGTCGATCGGCGGCTAACGCCGACTTCCGGCCCGGGGGTTGGGGGAATTTTTCGATGATAGGAGCGGACTCGATTGGCGCGCGGCCAAAACGAGTCGGATGCGCGAATCGACGACTACGACGACGACGACGACTTTATTCCTGCTCGCCGGCCGGAAGCGTCAATCGAGCCGGCACTTAAGCTTGGGATCGATTAGCTTGCCGCGGTGCGCAGTTTTTGGACGGAAACTATAAGGGCCGCCGAGAGCGGCGGATGAAATTGGTGGGAGGTTGTTGGACACGATGTAATTTCGCTGGCAGTCACTCGTACGCTTCGTTCCGTATTGCGCGGATGACTTTATCGTTACTGTGTAAAGGTATGAGTCATTGCGTGTCCATTACTTGTTGACGGGATGAAATCAGAGAAGCAACTGTATAATTTGTGTGAAATTGTACAGTTATTTTTATACAGAATATTGTGTTAATGTAATGTAAAAGCAGTAACCGTGTATGGCTACATAAAGCTTAGGTGTAACTGGTGTGGAATATCCGAGTTCGACACAATATTTAATAAAAGTGAAATGGTCTGGTATATTATGAGCAATTACGCCTGAATCAATATTAGACCGTATTAAAACAATCGATGAGAAAGAATATCGGTATCCGAGCTCGAGCGTAATATTAAAAAGTCACCCTAATTGACCGATTAAATTTCACGTCTCTTGCGACCTTCACTGTCAAGCTCAACCTGCGCCGATCCTTCATTAAATAATCACTTATTAAGCTCCCTTCAAGCTTTACACGAGGCAACAGGAATATTTATCAGTTCCCCGATTTCAGCCGGCGATAATTGATTTCCAATTCTCCCTATTAACTCACTCCCTCGTCCTCCTCATTGCTCTTTCCTTATTTATCCTGTCATTCTTCTTGTGACTCCATTTCCCCTGTTCTTAAAAGCAGTCTGACAAGTAACATTATTCAATTACGAATAAAATCGGACAGACTGTTTTACTTTGATCAAAATTGTTTGTCACCAGACTTAAATTGAAAACATTTTCCAAAAGTAGGTTATTCTTAGAATGCATTTTTAATATTATAATACTTAAGGGGTTAAACTTCGTATAAGATAAATGCGCTACCTACTCTGCACCCCCATCCGATATGAAACAATTGCCATTTTAACAGATCATCCATATCCCCGTAACATAGAAAAACACAGTATCGCTGTCAGGCAAACGAAAATGTCTCATTAAATTCCCTTTCACTTCCGGGCATTATCTTCGAGCTCCGTTCCTCGGACTTTAGCGAAATATTCGAACAATACGCAAAGCCTTATCGAGCTCGCCCGCTAATCTCAATACCGTCCTCAACGCGGACAGCCGAGAAAAAGCGAACGTCCGCGGACGGCAAAGGCAGAAAGGGGCAAGCGCGAATGGGATTCGTGTCGGGCCGTCGACATCGCGAACGAGAGACATACAGGAACGAGGAACGAGGAACGCGGCTCGCTCGCCGATGCGAAACACAGCGTCCGCGCGCGGGATAGATCCGACGAAATTGTTTAATAACGGACGAAACTTCCGGCACCGGTTATGCCGGACCGGATGATCCGCCATCGCGCTTCCGAGAGGGAAGCGAAACGAATGCAGGTGATTCGCTCAGTCGGCGACATTGTGCAAAATATCATTGTTTGACACCGCGCGCGGCCCGGCTGCGGCCCGGCTGCCGCCCGGCTGCGGAGAGTGAGAGCGAGCGGTGGGAGGAGTGGGGGTAACGATGCTGGACAGTAGCGCGCGACGGAGGAGTGGGGGGCAGGCGAGTGTTGCGCGTAACTGGTTCGGGTGGCGCGGAGAGGGGTGGGCTGGAAGAGTGAGCAAGGACAGAGTCGGAAAGCGGAGTGCGACGATTCGGCGATAATTGAGACTACGAAAAAGAATGGGCTGAGAGAGGAGAGAGCGAGGAGGATGAATGAAATGCGCGGACGGCTGTGTGGGTTCATTGATAACGGGTCATTGTTTGGATTTCATACGGGCGTCGGATGGAGTGGCGTGACGAGTGTGAGATTCATTTTGATGAGTATGTTTGGGGAGAGGGGGATGGGAGGGGTAATGCGGTGCCGTGCAGTCGGCGCACGTAGGTGTGAGTTTGTCCTCCGTGTTGGTGGAAGAATGAAGAGTTTTGGTTGCGCGAACGATCCGGTGACGATAATCGAAGATTTGCCGATGGGGCAGTATGCGAAAATTATGTTTTGGGAGGAGCTTGGGAGGGTTATACGTGTTTTGGGATGATAATGCGTTATGCAATGTTTGTGTCTCGTTGTTTGTGGCTGGTGTCAGGTGGATATGGATAAATGAACCGATGTTGATTGAAATTCTACACGTTCCATCAGAACCGGGGAAGAAATACATGCAATGATTACTGCTCAAAACGTAACGTACAGAGTTTCAAATCAATGTAGGTTGATGCATACATATTAGCATGCATCCGTTATCAAATGCGTATTATGCGCGGATAAATATGTATTGTCAATGTAGAAGAATTTCTGACCTCCTACGAGTAAAATATTAATAAGATCAAAGATTGTTACTTAATTGTCAGCGGCAAACAACGAAATTAGCGTCTTTCATGAGAATGCAACAACATAACGAGGAAACACGTTTTTCCCACAGAGCTTATCGACTCCTGAAGTATCAATAAAATTCCCATCCTCTTTCAATTAACACGCTTCCGCGATGCCTCAGGTAAACGCTGTACGTTCCGATTATTTAACGTCGACTATCCGATACTCGGTAGATTTGCTCATAGAAGCCGGCCAATCAACGACGACGTCACATTTTTATTTTTTTTCTTCCCTCTCCCTTTCTTGTTATCTTCGCGTAATGATTGACCCGAATGCTCCCATCGCAAACGAGCGGGACGAAAATGGCGGCAATCGAGAGCATGAAAGGGCGAACCGTTGGCGTGCCAAAAATACAGGCAGAAGAACGGACCAATCCGCGAATCAAGCCCGCGTTCCGTCTGTGTTTTTCATCGATGCCGATATATATCGCTTTCGCTGCCGGCTTAACAAGCGATCGTACCCCGTAAATCCCGACGATTTCAAGAATAGGGGCGGACCAGTGGCAATTTTGGCCCTCGACGATTTTGATCGGGTCGCGTCCCGCCGCGCTATGTTTCTCGGATACGAAATTCTACCTTCGGCGAATTACCGCCTTTGAAACCTATCGGCGATCGAGTAAGTCGATTGGGAGTCTCTTTGCGGATTTTATCATTTTAACATTCAGCTTACTCGCGGTTGAATCTGTAATGATATTGCATATTGCGGCCACTCGCGGTATTCTGAGAACTAACTGATCCAATCGCAGGTAAATTACTTCAGGGATTTTTAATAACGGTCTGTAATTTGATAGAAGTCTATATCTGGATTCGTGATAATAAAACGAATTAAATAATTGAAAAGGTTCTTGGTGTCTCTGGTACTTGTTTCTAAAAGTATACCACAATAACTTGTATACTGTACATTTTCAAGACGTTTTCCGAAATGTTCTAAATTTTGCTAATATTGTTGAATATTGAGTTTCCACGTATAATTACGGCATGCGATAAATACGTAATTTATATTATTGTAGTTAAATTTATTATATCTGATTACTCATATAATCCGATAAGCTCCCACAATTGTAATTACTAAATTACTCCAATTATATAACAGTGAAAGATTAAAAGCTCACTAAATAATCCTATTACCAATTGTAGTCGTAAAATGTATTAGTAATAATTATTAAAATAGTGGACTTTAAGATACAATGATTATAACCTATTACTTTGCACTAAGGTTAATTATTTAATATATAAATATATTAGAGTATATTTAGTAAAATTATTTATTTGTTATTAAATAAAAAATTATATATTTTAATAACAATAAGATATAATTGATACGTATAATTTTAATTTGTTCGTTCTAAACGACGATGTCAGAGTACCTCGCGCATCAAATATTTCAACGTTGCTTTCATAATTTTTGCCTCCGGCGAGCATTCCTAATTTCCCCAAAAATATCGCTAACGGCCCATTTTTCCGCCTTTATTGCCATTGACATACACTGCCGCGTTTATTTCACTTTATCATGCATTTCACGCGACGCCGAACGATCCTTTCTCTGACCATGTTAAATAGCAATATCGATGACGACGTCTGTATCGCTCGATTGTAAAACGTATTAAAGCGACGCCAATAAAAGTATATCCGATGCGAGCGCAATGTCATCGGCGAATTATTTGGCCGAAGCGTTCAACTTTGACGGGACATTTGTTGCCGAAATGATCGCCCGGAAAATCGTACCTTTCCGACCTCGATAAAGTCCGATGCCGAAAGAGAATTCCGAACGACGGACTAATTGCTCGAATGCGGACAACTGTCCGAGTTCCGTTCCAAATTTTCATTCCAATTTCCGCTTTCGAATAAGAATTGGCGAGCTCGTATTACTCAATTATCAAATTGCTTCCATAAGGTGTGACGATAGTGATGTTTAAAGTTGTCTAGTTTAAAGTCTGGAGGAAAAGAGTTGTGGGAAGAAATTGTAGTGAAAATTAAATAATTTAATTGGAGGTAAAATTTAAGCGGAAATTGGTACTGCAATAACTGCACTTACGCCACTTTCAAAATAAAGCTCACATATTGCGGTTCATGGCATCTTAAAAGTTGTCCTTTGACAGGCGTCTCGCGCATTCTTCTTCTTTCCGCCTGCCGAGGCAATACGCTAATGACGTTCGCTATATCAGTACTGAGCAGAGTGATTATTTGAGCTCGCCGTTCGAATCCTCGCTTCGTGGAAGCTGAGGCTCGCACAGAGTAATTTCCCGCTGACATACGATGGCCAAGCATTTCTTCGCTCTCGCCGGCCGATTGCAGGCCGACTGTCGGAATGCATTTCCTTCCACCTATAATTGCGCAGGCAACGGGTCGTAATGAATGCTCGATCGTTACATGTCGCGATTCGGCGCATTTCCGGTATAAGCGAGCTACGTGTGCGTCATGTGCATCCGCGGACGATTAAGCTCGGCGTGCGATACGCGGCGAAAATATTTTCACGCTCCGCGTGCTAAATGGCACGTCGGAGGGAAACTGTAACGAGACTGAAAGTTGCCTGGCACGAGGAATTTTTTTCATTCTGGGATAAGGAGGGAGATTCCGTTCGTTCGCGGTTTAATTAGAAGGTGAGTTCTGCGCTTTACGTGGGCGTGGAGTGGATTAATGTAAGGAGTGTACGAGGAAGAATGCATTGCAAACTAGGAGGGAATGAAGAATTCGAACAATTCGTGAAAATGTATACAGACTATTGTATTACTTTCTTTGCGCGTCAATGTTTTGTAGGATGTGTGTCTGCTATGCAAAAATTAATGCTAGTATTAATTTGTGATTTAAATCAATTATGAGCTGATTAATGTAAAATAGTGTGCGAGTAAGAGAGCATTGTAAAGTAGAAGAATTGTATTTGTAATGAAGAATTTGAACTAATCGTGAAACTGTATATCGAGAATCGAATTAGTCCTTTTTTAAATAAACGTTCTTCAAGAGTTGTGCTTGGAGTAGATACAGAAAGTTTTGAGAGAAATAATTAAAATCGGAAATCAACGACCAGAACTATGTTACAACTAACTGTACTTTTCAACTAAAGGTTTCCAATATTCATATCGCGTTAGAACGAAACCGTCTTATACCTAAGACTATCTGCATTCAAAACATTTCCCGCCTGCGACTTTTCCTCACCCCTCAGACCATCTCCTAGCTTCGGTCGCATCGATTTGACGAAATAATAAAGATATCCAGAATAATAAAGACTCTGTCTCTTCCGCTTCTGGGAAATAGATATCGACGTGCGGCATACTGTTTTATGACGAATCGTCTAATTGCTCCCTTCCTTTACCGGAAACTCCTGAAGATTTCCCCAGCGATCGACTCTCCCTCTCTCCCTCTCTCTCTCTCTCTCTCTCTCTCCTCGTCTTCAACCTTCTACCTCAACCCAGCTTACACACTCTCCGGGGTCCGGAGCATAAAAGTTCGGCCGATAACTCTGGAAGTTGCGCGGGCGGAAAGAGGCGGGAGGATTTCTAACCGAGCGCAGGAGAGGACGTTGTTCAGAAAACGGAAGTGGGAATGGGGGCGGGAATGGTGCGACGGAAGCCTCCGACGAGAGTGGGCACACGTTGGAACGATGTAACTTATTTACGAGGGCCGAACGACGGGGCCCTTTTACTCCGCAGCCTGATTGCAAGTTTAATCGGCGAAATAATGCTCCGGCCAAATTTCACGCCGAACGTTTGGGTTAAGGTGTTGTCAGAGTTAAGGTATGCCTGCGGATGTGTAGGTGACGCGGGGTTAGATTTGGTAGGTGGCGAACGTGTCCCGGTTTCAGATACTGTTTTCGATCCTTTCATTCTGTTTCGTTGACGTATGAATGCAGTATAGACGTCTTGTATTAATATTATTTTTTTGCATATATCTATGTCTTGTTTCATTTTGATATAAACAATATACTTTAACCAACAATGTATTTTCTATTTTCCTTCGTAACTTGAATCTGACTAATTTCATGTCCCAAAGGGAAAATATTTTATCGCTGACAGAAGTTTTTCAAACAAATTATAATGCTATCTATGTCTGGAAACTGAAAACTTTCTTGCCAACCCAATAATTGGATAATAAAACGATAGGGGATGAATTACTTAATCTGGAAAATCGGTTGAGTACCCGCTTACCCCCTTTCTCGCTCCGCAGAGATTTTAAGGTAGATGAAATGCATAAAACATTATGTAACGACTCCTACGCATCACAGACCAACTCTTAACACTTGTTGGTTAAGTGGCTCGCTTAAAAATTAGAAATAGAATCTCCAGCAAGGGAGTCCTTGATCTCGCATAATTGAGCTGCTTTCCTCCCTTTCTTCCTCGCTTCCCAACACTTTTCTTAACGCGTCATCGAATATTTACATCCGGAGCCACGTGAAGCTTTGCAACTTTTATAAAAATTTTGAAAAACTCCGGCAGTCCCTTAATTTATCTACTAACACGTCATCAACCTTGAGAATAACGTATGTCCTTTCATCTGTACTTTTTTCAATTATGACGGAGAATTTTTTCCTCGTCAGTATAAGAGATGGAGCGGAAATTGTACGAACATCGTTTTTTCCGAAATCTTGTCACTTGTCAATTTGCGTTTATTGTTATCTATGTTGCCTTGTTATCGTCCAAGGAAGCGAGAATAACAGCTGAAGGACGAAGGCACGTAAAGTGGCAGACGGAAGTTATGGGAACGGAAGGAAACTGGAGCATCTAAACAATATCGATTTGTACCAGTTCAAGTTTATTGTTAGTATACTTTATGGATCGAAAGTTCGGAGTCAGATTTTATCGAAGATGAACAGACTAATTAGGTCTAAATTTGAAACGGAGTAATACAGTAACACAAGAAATTTGAATGAATAACCAGTTTTCTCTTTGCATACGTGTTCCTTTGTATATTCCTCCTTCGTCGTTTCCCACATTGATCTTATGCCGTGGTAACTATAAGAGAGAAAAACAGTAAAACAAACAACTTACATATTCTCTTCTACCTTGAAAGATCGCCATCATTTAATGTACTGAATCCAAATTTTTACCATGTATGAAGTTCTTTCATCATGTATAAAGTGTTTCGATAATCGCATTCCTTCAGACATTATCGTATTATCCAATCAAAACTTTATAATATATTCAAAGAGCTTCGGCATTCTTTGCATTCTACCACTTTGCTACAAACGGCACTAATGAAAATTGCTTCACTTATCTGATTTACCGATTCTTAAGGCCGAGTTTCGTAATACGCGCGCAATGAGGATGCGAGAGGCGGCTCGAAAGTCTTTGAATGCCGGTGCAAAAAAAAAAAAAAAATGACAAATAGAGACGCGATAACTCTCGGCGGGAAACAGCCGGAAGGAAGACAACAGATAGAATGGACCGAACGAAAGCTTTGCGCGAACGGGAACAAAAGCCTGAAACGCGGCAGAGAGGCAAAATTACCGGAACACTTTTTAATTGCCCTCAAAGTAAGGGGATTGTTTGTTAAAACAGCTCTTTGCTCTCAAAAATTTGAGAATGGCCGATTTTACCGTAGCGTTACATTCGAGAATACAGACAGTCGCATGACTCTGCTAATTTTTCTGTTGATCTTGGATGGGACAAACCAATATGGTTGAAATCGTAAAGTGTGTGTATTTATAAAATAAAAATAGAGATTTCCTGAATTTAAGAATATAGAGTCGCACGGTGGCAAAATTTTATTAGCAGAATTAAGGTAGACAAGTTAAGGTCAACTCATTATTCCACTACTCTTTCTATTCACCCTACCTTTCTATTCACCCTGACTTTGGAAAAGTAGAGTTGTATTTTACCAAAGTAATTAAATGAATCAGGCTTAACACGATAACGTCAGCTAATTATTTCACCGCTCTTCTTTCTGATCTTGGATAAAACTAATCGGTATCATTGAAAGGAATAATATACGTTAATATGAAGAACAAAAGAAAAGCTTAAAAAATTCGGGAACACAGAGTCGCGCGGTGCCAAAATATTATTAGGAAAATGAAGCTAGACAGGATAACGTCGGCTAATTTTTCCATTGGCCCTGGACAAAAGCAATCGATATCGTTGGGGGGAAGAACAAAGCGCGTATAATGGTAACGTAAGGAACTGAAAAAAGAGAGAAAAAATTCGAGCGACCTACGTACCGCCGAACAATAGGGACGCGATAATTGAGCAACAGCGGGCAACAAGCCGAAAGAAAAACGAAGAGATATGACTGACACAAAAGCCCTCGCGGGTGCGCGGAAAGGAACAAAACGAGGAGGCAAAATCATACGAGCACTTTCCAATTGCAATCGGGGCAAAAAAGATCGTTTCGCTGAACATTCGAAAAATTCACTTTGCCCGTATTTCAGTAGATAATCTTGTATCTCGATCAAAATGTTTCATCCGACTAACCGAGATTCAGCGTGGTTATGTAATTTCTTGAATTGTGAAATTTGCTAATAAGCGTGCTGCGGAAAAATCGGAGAAGCGCTGACTAAAGTTGAATAAAATTGAAAAAGACTTTTCGAAGAGTTATGCAACAGAGAGGAAGCAGAAATTAAGAGCAAGATAAATTGTCTGACATAAAAAGTCTCCAACTAAGAAAGCATCGCTCATCGATCCTTCGATCTCCATCGAGCCCACCAACCCCCCAAAAAAATCCATAAATCACTCCCTATCCACCCATCCCCCCCACCGCAGATATCACCTCCGAACATGAGGCTACCGAACAACCCCACAGAATCCAGCGAGCACGCACAAAGGCCAACCGCATGACAAACAATGAAAGAGCGCAGAACGATAATTGAGCAGCCTCGAACGCAGAATGGCAAAAAAAGGAGTCTAAGTCGAGCTACGGAAAAGAGGTCGCGCGTGTGGCAGGGAAGAAAGGCAAGCGAGAGTCAGACAAGCTTGCACCGAGTCTCGCTTGCTGCGAGACAAGCAGATAGGCAGATCAGATAGGCAGATAGGCAGATAGGCAGATAGCCACATAGTCAGATAGTCAGATAGGCGGATAGGCGGATAGACAGTCGCGAGGCGGCGGATGGCGGCGGACGGCGGAAAATCGCAGGAGGACTTTCCAATTGTAATCAGAGTAAGGGCCGGCACTAATTAACGGGCGCAGCGGCGGTAATTAGAATTCAGGATCGGGATGCGTCGAATGCTTGCGGGGTCGGTATGCGTGCCGCCGAGCTGCCGGGCTGCCGGGCTGCCGGGCTCGGAATGAACGAGAATGGGTGCCATGCTCGCGCGAGAGGGTAGAGACGGACGAATTCAGCTGCGCTCGGCGCCCGTTAGCCCATCGCTAGCCGAGCACTGGATATGCGCCCCTCACCTTCCCCCACTCCACTCGCCGGCCTCTCGCTCCCTCGCTCCCTCGCTCGACTCGCTCGAAATTGGGTTTCAAATGAAATGGACGGATGCAGAATGCGCGGCGTATTTCACGTCGGCTCCTCTGCTTCTCCTGCCTTTGCCGTCTCCGTGTGTCGAGTGTACACGGATACGGAGACCTACGTGTGCTCCACGCTGTGATAACAGATATTTAGAAGATATGTTGAGAGGGAGACGAGGATTCTCCTCTTTCGGTCTTCGGAAAATGTTCATGCGACTGACGAACCGGCAAGCCTCGGGCTGTTTGAATGTTGGCGGGAGTATTGAAACTTGAGAGGGGTTTGTGCAGAGTGGAAAATATGATCGGCTCAAGATAGTCTTGATGAAGCTCGCTGAGTGTGAAAGTGGTGGCGAAGGTAAGAGAAAAAGTGACTGATTTTCATATTGAGGAATGGATAACAATTAGGGGTGGATATACCAGAATGAAGATTCGTCTGTAAAACGGTACCTAGACATGATGTATGTTATCGTTGACTGGTTGGTTGTATGTATGGTTCAATCGTGGGCTGATCCAGTCCACTTTACGAAATGTCAAATGTTGCGTGCTAAACGAAAATATCTTGTCGTATGCTAAAAATGTTTGAAATTTCATGAAATAGACTAGATTAGTCCACGATTCACGCACACAGGTATTAAGACATGTTTCACTTAAAGGATACAGGAGAAGATAAAAATCAGATTAACCTAAGAGCGAGAAGTTGAGAAGTTAAAGTTTTTGAAGTCATGGAACTCGGTGATTGAACACTCCCCAGATATGTGTAGGTACGAGAGATGTACGAGAGATGCAGGGATGCAACCGTAACACATACATCTCTTATACCTCTGTCTTGAATTTCAAATGTTCCGCATCGAGTCATAGGAGTTGACCGGTCCGAATCCAGCGTTCCGGAAATTAGTGGCGTGTTATTTCGAACTGTCGAGCTGGCGAGCAGTTTGAGGCTCGAAGCTTCGGTTGCGAACATCGGAGAGGCCGGGGCTCCAATTTTTGACGACTCTGTGAGTCGGCTGACGCTTCGACTGTCATTCGATCGTGCCGAAACGATCCTTGCCGAGAGGTTTCCGGTCGCGGCCATTGATGTTCAACCCTCGACAGCATGACGTATGTCCTTTTCGTCCGCGATCGTCCCTCAGTCGAGGAATTGACCGTTTGCGCGCAGAAATTATACAGAAATGATAATATTTTATCAAGCGTCTATTTATCACCGGTGTCGCTTCGAGAAAAACATTCGTTTTATAAACTCTTTTTAATACCTCTCGCGTTTTGGCCCAGTTTGAAGCAGAGCGAAGCAATTGCGAGTGAGAGATTATTATTTTCAGCTGAAGTGATCAGGAGTTCGAGCGATATAAATATGCTTTTAACGGCTTTGTTATCGTTCAACCCAGATACCGAGGATACGATTATTAAAATAGTGTATAAAAATAACGTTTTCCGGAAGAATTGAACTCAATTGAACGTCGCTCCGGGAAATAAACTAAGAGCAGACTCTCCACACGTATTCACTCTTGACAGATTCAAACCAATCTGTAAACTGTGTTTTATCTCAAATCGTTAATGGTCTGGTTCGCTCGAAGAAGACCGAAAACGTCAGTTTTTAATTCGAACTCACCGAACTGGCTTATCCTCCGCTCAAACTCTCTCACGCGAAGACACGTACAAAATTGCCATCTGCGCACAATTCAATGCATTCGTAATGCGAAACGGTTAGTCGATTTTTGCATTTACGTAAATGTCCGTCCGAATGGCAACTTGACGCGGCGAGCAATCAGTTTTCATCTGGAAACTGTTAAGTATGTTCCGGTAGGGAAGAAGGACAGACAGAAGAGAGGTAGTCTATACACGTACACACGCGTGTCGCGTCCGTCCGTCTGCATCAGGTCAGTCTGGTTTTGCAGACGCCGCAAATTGGGTTCCGAACGAAACGAATGAATAAAGAATGCGCCGAAAGAAATCCCGAACGATTCTCGCTCCTCAGCCCTTGCCTCTTTTTCCCTTTCACTTTTTGCAGTCTGCCCATGCTCCATTGACCTTTCACTTCGTACCTCCGACTCTTCCTTTTCTGCGCTTGCCATTTGTATTTTTTCGTTAAGCTGTCTTCCCTTTCGATGTGCAACTTCGTGCATCGTTTTCTTTTTTTTTTTTTTGTTGCGGGGCCGATTAACGGAAAGTGAAACGTAATCTCTTTTGGGAGTTTCGTCAAATGTTGAGTGGCTGTATTTGTGGAGTTGAATGATTTGGACGTTGAATTCAGTGATAAAGTACTGTTTCGAAATTTGACAATTCGATCAAATGATAATGTAGTTGTCAATACCGTTCATGAGTCAGTCGAAAATTCAATAATCGTCTTCATATATATGTTACCGTAAATGTATGCAATCCGGTGATTATAAATAATTACATTATTGTACATAATAATTGGGCGAGTATTCAAGAATTCATCACGTTTACCAAATTTAGCGGTGATTACATATAATTGCGGTAATACGTCCTTCCATATTTATTGCGTGTTTATGGAGATGAATAATAAGCTAGATTTAAACAAAGGACTTTTAAAAATGATATTGTTAGTCATGCTTTTTATTAAAAGTATGCGCAAAAGCAAGTTATGGGATCGTGCCGTTACCAAAGTGTGATAGAATTTTTCATGAGCACTGGCAGGATTTTACCGCATAATTACAATAATAACAGACAATTATACGTAATAATAATAACACATAACATTTGACATTGTTGGGCAATTGGTGAAATATGAAAAAATTGTGTTATTGGCAAAAGATTGTTATTTTAGACGATCACCTCGTTTGGTCCACTTCACACATATCGCAAAAAATCCAATTATTCTTCTCCTCTTTCTTTCACAACCCCACAGCGTAAAATATCGTAATACAAACAATAAATCGAAGACGCAATCTGTCTCATTGTTACACGCATTTACTATAAACGCTATTTACACCGACAACACTCATTGTCCCACCAAAATTCCACAGCAGCCCTTCAGCACAACCCTCGGCACACCCTCCCCAGAACGTAAAACAGTGCCGTACCATTAACATTCACCCCCGCAAAGCGGAAGTCTGAAGAAAACGGTTTCAATTATGCCACTATCGCCGCAATCATCGCGAAAAACGATCATTCTCAAATATTGCGAAGCCGTCTGTTTACACTCCCCCCACTCCTCTTTCCCCACTCCCCCATTTATCTCCTTTTCAGACGGTCGCCGGTGGCACGCGATTACCCAGAAGCCTTCCGCCATATTTATTGCTAATTATTTCACCCCCCATCCACCCCCATCCACCCCCTCGCGGAGGAATATCTGATCGAGAGGGTAGCTACGATCTTTTCCGCTCACGTCTCTTCCCCTTCCTCCCCCGCCGCCCCTTCTTTGCCCTCCTATAACCTTCCGTTCCCTTCTTTCTGTCGTCGACGAAAAGTGCAAGATCACAGTACGATCCGCCATCTTGGAAGTAGAGGGTGCTTCGATTATTGTTTTACGAGTGCCTGCAGACTCTTGGCTCGTCTTTAGTTCGCTTCGAGGAAGTACCTTGGACTGACCTTTCGATGGTGCGATGAGAAAGGGTGAGGCTGACCGTGTCAGTGTTCCGACTTGTAGACATCAGGTTGCGATAAGGCTGGAGGAGTTAGAACTGTTAGAACTTACAAAACGGAAGATAATTAATCATTTAGCTACTTCAAAGTGTGCTAAAAAATATTCGAAAAAAAATAAAATGTTTCATGAGAGAGAAAAGATTATTAACATAAAATGGGACCAGCCATTGTTACTAGTCGGTAGTTTAAGTGTTAAAAGGTGTTCAATACTTGCTGGCTAGAAGCTTCGAAGAATATTGTTGTTCGACTCACGTGAGAGAGAACGAAAGGTGAGAATGTGATGAAACGATAACCGAACGTCTGGCATTCCAATATGCCCCCCGAGTAGGGGTGGATTGGGGGAGAGGGAGGTGGAGACTGAATTCGAACGTAGTAAGCGTCTAATCAAAATTTGATGGTCCACGTAAAACGGCAAAAATTGAGCTCGCCGATCGATGAAATATTCGCTCCGCTTAGTTTTGACACTCGGCCTGCATTTGTCACGATATTGGTTTATGAATCTGCCATCAGACTCGGATGAATGAGTCATAACGAGCGGCAGGGTCCAACTGTCAGCTACCTTTTCAATAAAACAGGTAAAGTGAATCTTTCGGCTGATTTTAATATGAAATGATTTCGTTTTCGGTGGATTGTTTTGATAGCGGTGAAATAAATTATTGCTTGTTCTTTTATTGTTCGTTTCATTTGATATATATGCAGAAAGTTGAGGAAAATATTTCTTTTATATTAAATTGCCAATTATTATTGAAGGAAAGTGCAAGTAAAGTTGATTGAAAAAGGCGTAAAAGAATCTACTTATAGTAGATAAAATCATGAATGCACTTAATTATTTTACAATTGTTTATTCTATTAACACCTATGAATGGTATCAAACCGAATTTCATTTATTTCAGTAGTTTGTTAACAACCAATCACAGCGACACATTTGTATACTGTATTAATGATTCCCTCCGAGAGTATGTGAAGGCCAAAGGGTCAGTTCGACGTTACCGTCAAATCCGTTTGATCTACGAAGTGCATAAAAGAAACACGTCTATTTAAGATGTACGACGTAAGATATAATTAAACTTTTTTGACGTCTTCGGCACCGAGTATCAAAACTGCAACCGGAAGTCCCAATGAAACGGTGAAGTTTGATACTTATCGCAACAAGCACCGCAGACCCTCCTGCTTTGGCTGCTCTTCTTTTTAGCTTTGTGCTTTTTCGGCTGCATCTCTCGCCAACTTAACGCGGTCACGTAGTAGACGTTTTCCTGCGTTCGCCGCCAGGAAACAGATAACGGTCCGAAACGTTTATCGGCGAGACTTCCGCCATTTTTGAGGAGAGAAAACGGGCGAGTGCCGGAAGTTGGTCCGTACGTCGAAAGAATTTTCGTTTTGGTTAAGTCGCTGGCTCTACAATTGGCAGACTATGGGAGACTATAACTATTGTAGACTCATTGTTTTTCAGCCTTGTTTTACTGCGCATCTTCGAGCTTGCCAATCTTTCATTCTTCGCCGCTTTGCCGATTTCTGCGCAGGCGCGGGAGTGAAGCTGAGTTCAAATTACTGGATCTTGCTTTGAGAGAGTTCGATGGGTTAGAAATTACTGCGAGCTTTAATGGGTAAACTGTATTCTGACAACAATTTTCCTGTTGGGGTGATTTGATATATTGAATAATTTAGCGTTTTGGGTAACATTCAATTTATGGCAACAAAAATGCTGGAGATGTGTGTGTGGCTGTGGTGAGTGAGTATGCGTTTGAAGGAATGATTAATTGTTATTAATGAACGCGGTTTGTATAATTGTAACTGTGTCTGATTGCAGTTAAGATCATACAGAATGAATATAACTGCTCACACACATTCTTATAATATTCCAACAATAAATTCGAAATGTCAGCTAAATAGACAGCATAACCTAAATGCAAAACAACCCCTTTACACGATCCCATAACTTTCAACCGTATCCATAAACACCACCCTTAACCCCAACAGTCCCGCCAACATTACATCAACCCGCTCTAACCCCAACATTAGACCATACCTAACATAATATCTCAACAAAATTCTTACCAAAACCAATCGCCAGATAAGCCTTCCACGGACCCTTAACACAACCTCACGCCCTTCCTAAGTCTCCACCAGTAAACCCAAACCAAAATTCTCCAAATCCACCGGTTTCAACCGTTGCCCAACATGAAATCGCTAAACAAACCTAATCACGCTCATCAACCGGTCTACAGAATCCCTCACAGCTCACCCCAAGACCGAACCGCCCCGCAAACCGTCACTCACATTAACCCCCAGCATTCCATCAACCCCCCTCCCCCCCTCCCCCCAGTTCCCACTTACATCCCCCGAAAAAGACCACCAACGCCTCGGAACCGAAAATTTTTTCAATCCGCTTGGCACGCCTCGGATTTCCGCCTCTGTCGTCATCGTTTCGATCCCATAACTGATACCCTTGTAAAAGCGACTAGTCACGAACCATAGTTTTTCTCTCCCCTCCCCCCCCCCCACACACACACAGCCTCCCTTCCACTCACCCTCATCCCTCCTGTCCCCGAAACATCGCCCGGAACATCGATGAAACACTGCGCAATCCTCCGGGCGGAAGGAAGGCCAGCCTAGCCTTTTCGTTGAAATGGTTTAGTATAATTTCCGGTGGTCGACGCCGGGCGTCGGTCAATTCCCAGCTGGCCGTGTTATTCGTCCTGATGCGATCGGGAGATCGTCGCCAACCGACGATCAGGAATCGGCCGGCGTCGAAATCAACTGCGAGCCTGGAATCGAGCCAACCTGATCGGCCAACCTTCCGACACTTTCCACTTTTTACTTTCTCTCCCCCCCCTCCCCACTCCCCCTCCATTCCTGCGGTTCCGTTCCCTTCTCCTGTCTCGAGTGGACGTGCATTACTTACCAGTTCATTTTTCTTTGCACTGGGTGTCAATCCTTTGTGGGACTGTTGGATATTTGAGCCTTTTGTTTTACGTCCAGGAAATCTTTGACAGACTTCTGGCCTTGGATATTTCAGCCTGAGTCGGTTTGTCAATTTTTTGTACGGTTATGACGGTTCGATTTCGAATTGAAATGTGACCTGATCGCGGGTGATTGCCTTTGGAAGTAAAATGAAGCGTGGTTAGCGACAATAATAAGAAGTGAATGTTAAGGGTAAGCCGCTGAAAGTGAAACTGATCAGTTAATGTAAATATTCTTGTGAGTTTTTCTGTGAATTCTTGTGAAATTCTTAATTACTTGTTTAAGGACTTAATTATTTGTTTGCTTTTCAATTCACTAAAGAGGATCTTTTGTTAAATTGAACATCCTGATAATTCAATCCTGTCCCTTCTACATTATTCGATCCTTCTCCCTAGACTGTTATATATCGATCATTTCACTATTATTATTATTATTATTCCGTGCATATCTATTCGTACCTGTCCCACATACACACACATCACGCTGTATTATACACTCGTCGGTTCAATCTGTACGCTCGTTCACCACTTTTTGTACTTTTTGCACCCTCTCATTCGTATTTCAATCGCTCCCATCTTTCATCCTCTCAATCCGAACTTGTACAATGCTCAAAATTCTAAATTACGAGTCGGCCAGACATGAAGACTTACATTTCTTTCCTCCCATGGCATACTACAGTTTTTATTTAAAGTTGTGGAACTAAAGTTACCGTTATTAATAAAAGACAAGAGTGACGATGTTTTATTATATTTTATGTATTACCCCAAATAAATCGTATCATGTGTGTCCATTATAAAACTGATATTCGTATAATTGATATAAATAGCATAATTGTACTTCTTTCTAAGATACTGAAATGAATACTCTGTTAACATTTTTGTATCACAACAAAGATATCGTTAGGACTTTGTCAAGTTCATGAATTTGTAACAATTTGAACTAACGATTATATTTCACTTGCTTACTCTAATGCAAAACAAAATTACAAGAACTCGTTGTTTCACTTGGATCCAAACTATGTTTATAATTATTGGTATAATTAAGCTTACGCGGGCACGTATGCAAACCTAATCATCGTACTGCATTTGTATCGCGAATCTTGTACCATATTTGACCCTGTAGATGGTGGATTTTAATTGGCGGCTAAACTGTGCGGAAATCAGGATCACGTTTTTGCGCAAGTGTCGCTTCTTGGTCGAAATTTTATCTCGTCCGCGTAATCTCGTCGTTAGTCTCCGTTTATGAATCTTTCGCGTTATTTCGAGGAACAGCGCAATCGCATCCATTCGCGACTAAAAGTATAACGCTGTTTTTAATGCGAATGTCTGGAGCGTCTGGGCAAACTGCTTTGTGACGAAAAAAATTCCGTTCGAAGAACTGAAGCACGTGTACAGGCTAAATATCGTACTTCCGGCGGATTTTCAACTCGTTCGCATAACGGAATACGGTCTTTTAAATTGCGCGCGAAATTTACGAATTAACGTTCTGCGCAAAGTTGAATTTTATGCTTATTGTCACTATTGACACGTTTATGCCATGTGTAAGAAATAAGATTTAAGTAGGGATTGGAAATTAAAGGTGGCTCTGTGCGATGTTTTGCGATCTCAACAACTTCTTTGATGAATGCCGTCCAACATACGAGATTTTACTTACTTTCAAGTAGTATTTGGAAATTAAAAGTAAAACATTTTGCAAAGTCAAACATTACTTTTACGACTGTCGAGCAGCATACCTAATAGATTTTACACACTTTCGAGTAGCAGTTGGAAATAAAAGGTGCAATCCTGTGCAAGTATCAAGCACAATCATTATCAGTATCGAGCAACCCAGGAAATTTTACTTACTTTCAAGCATTAGTTGAAAATGAAAGGTGTAATAGTTTACAAAGGCAAGCATTTCGTTTATAAATATCGAGGCAACACACGAGGCTTCACTTACACTTCATGTAATGTACACGTTTCAAAAATTCATTTAACCTCCGCTCTCATAAATTTCGCGTTTCCGGACGCGTCTGTGTGGCACCCTCTGGTTGAAAAAAAGTAACGAGTGTCGTTCACAACTGTGCTCACACAAATTGAACAGCCGCTAATAAAATAATTTCGTGTACTTCGCGAAGTAAACGTACCGAATCCGATTGCGACCGCGTTATGTTAATGTACCGGCAGCAAATAAACTCGAAGCATAAAAAGCTTCTAATCCAGAGCCCCGTTTGAAGCCTACGGAACATTAAAATCCGCAATGGGGGCTGCTCAAAGTTCCCTCCGTATTGGCAATTCAAAGTTCGCCGCCGTAAAATGTACGCGGAAATAAATATCTGTAATGAAATTACTTGGAGCGTTTAGTGACCAAACGTAGCAAATCCAATTGCGTCCCCAATTTAACGTAAAAGCGGCATAAAGGCCGACTGCTTCGCCTCGTGATACGGTTATTTACCGAGGGCAAATAAACTGAAAGCATAAAAAGCTTCTAATCCAGTCCTCGCTTTCGAGCCGCGCGATTCGAATCTGCGATGCCTTCCTGCTCAAAGCTTGTCGGAATTCGGACATTCGGACTGTTCGGGAATCGGAATTCCTGATTGACCGAATCGCGAAATGTAGGAAAAAGGTAGATATGTTACGGTAAATCTGATTTATCCGGTGATTATGCATTGTCGATGTTACTTGTCATCAAGAAAAATTTTGTCACACTTTTGTAGAAAGACAACGCACATGCGAATACGATCTTTGTGACCGTCCCAGCCGCAACTCAAAGATAGCCTTGCCCCACTTTTGAAAAATTCTCAACCATCGACAGCGGTCGGCTCGAAAGCGCGCGGAGCGAATCTAATATTCCCGCAACATTGAAATCTCTCCCTCCCCCCCTTTCATTCCACCCCCAATCGGCAATTCGAAGTGGGCCGTCGTAAAATGGGGCAAAAAACGATGCCCCCCGGCAGGCAGCAATTAGTGAATCGCGGCCAGTTTGCCAAACGGTTATAAAGTATCGAGCGGGCCCGTACGGTCGTAATCGCGATTACGATTACGATTACGATAACGCAAAACGCGCGGCATCGGCCAAACGTTCTGTCGTTGGTGGCGGCGGTAATGTCTCGTTCCGGGCCGTAATTTATCGTGCGCGTGCGCGCGCGCGCATTTCCCAAAAAAAAAAATTCGATTACCCGCCTCTAATGCTCCCTCGGCCGCGAAATTTACTGGAAGCCACGAGCCTGGCCTCCGGACCGTTTCCAACTCGCTTTTCTGTCGGTCCGCGATTTTTCGCCCCTGCCGCCGATTAACCGACACTTCCCCTCCACACCCTCCCCTCCCCTTTCCTCTGTGCCCTCAACTGCCATCGCTCCTCCTGTCGCGACGAACGTGAAATTAGGCGTACCGCGGCCGATCGTATTAACGCTTGAACTACTGAACAGTCAAAATAACTGTTAGAGGATAATAGTGTCCCTACTTATCGATCGGGTGATCGATAGGTTGGGAGAAGCGTAACTAAGAGAGGAAACAGTGTCAAAACAAATGTTTACTTCGAGTTTTCCAGATGTGCTATTCAGATAACTTGTACAATTGCCAGGAACATTTTATAGTTTGCATTTGACAGTGCGATCAATTTAGATTAATTTGAAAAAAAAAACACTTCTCTCAGTAAAAAAACTAGAACTTAACTAACGTAAGTATTACAATAAACAAGTTTTCAAAAGTAAACGTTTTTTAATAATTAAATACTTTTAAAACCGGCATTCTGTCATCTAACATTCTATTAACAAGGTCTTAAGAATTTCTATGACATGCCATACTTTAAATTCTTAAATTGAAAAGAACAGGTAAAATTGTCAGTATCACAGGACTTTTTGAAATATGAGTTACGCGACCTTCGGAATAAACTACATTTAATGCCCGGAAAGTATTAACCTGCCTATGACGTTCGAATGATCAACGATTTTATCCCACCATTCGTATCGGCCGCGATCGGTCGCGAGGCGTTTTAGGTACAGCAAATGTTTATCGCAATATATGTGGAGCATTACGTAGCGCCGAATCCATTTATCATTGCCGCACATATCAAAGGGTGCATACATTATCAGCTCCCCACATATGCAGTTATGTCGGGCCGGAATTGAAGGAGCGAAACTGCGCGCGCGACAATGATAATACATAATTCAAGAAGACATTTCGCCACACTTTTGGTAGCTCGTTGTTTGATTACCCACATTAGCATTCTGTCGTACGCGTTCATTAATTCATACCTGTTTATAATCGTATACATGGTACAGTGCGTATTAGTTAACTTAGTACAACATTAATACTTGCGTCCAATCCATATGTTGGAATTACTACATGCTTCCAGCTGCACATCACTCGGATATTACATGCAAATTTTAATAATACCCTTCTCAATATGTAGCTTAAAAAGTGTTTACTATTGAGGAAACAATCCGCCCAACAAAAAATTCGAATCTGCACCTCTATCGCTTGACCTTGAAATCTGTCGATCAACGGTCACGATATGTTAGAAACAAACGGAATAGGAGATTGAAGGAATACGAAGCAGGGGGAGGGTTGCAAAGGGGGTGGAGGTAGTGCGGGTGATGTATAAAAAGACAAGTGAAGAGGGTGAGTGAGCGAGTCCGCGTTAAATTCCCTCGTTGCTACGCTGACGAATCGAGACAAAGCTTTCCGCCTCACGCTCATTTCCTTATCGCGAACAATTCTGGCCCGGGACGCATTCCGCAAATGCAATTTTTCAATTACCCTCAAGTACCGCCGGCACGCTTCGGTTCCTCTTTCGGCACTCCTTCCTACCTCACCCTTTTTACCTCTGCTGCCTCTCTACCTTTTCTACCTTCTCTCTCTCTCTCTCCCTCTCCTGTCGTTATATCTTTCTGTCTCTGTTTATCTGTCTGTCTCTCTCTATCTGTTCGTACGTCGACCGTGTTTTCCCTCCTCAGCCGTTCTGGCGACCGTCCTGTTATTTTCTGCTTTACTCCTTTCAATTTGACGCTCTCCTCTTGATAGGAGCGTGCGTCTTTTTGCGGCGAGGCCGCCTCGATTACTTTTACTTTACATGACGCGCATCCATTTTCTTCCCGTTCGTCACTCTTTCGCCAATTTTCGAATACGTTACTCAATGCGCATACATTATCTGTTTTGTTTATAGATTTGCGGAGTGTGTTCAGAGTTGATTTGTATTTTAGTAGATAAAATACACACTTTCTTTGATTTCTTGGGGTGGGCTTTGTTAATTAAATCAAATGTTTCTTATTGTATTAGATTTAGCCACTGTCGTGCACTCGGTCTGTTAGTATTCGTAGGTTTAAGTTTTTGTTTTCTGTCTGTGTTTCCAATTTCATTCATCATTATTTCTCAATTTCAGTCAAATTATCTCGCCGTCCTACTTCAACCAACTCCTGTCTCCCCACAATTCCCTCACCGTTACAATGTATTCCTCTCTCTTCCCATTTCTACCCTCCGCCATTTTTATCTTCAATCCCGTCACACTAGCTTCGTCCCATTCTCTCCTCATCCCATCTCCACACACCTTCTCCACCTACCACCCTCCCCGCCACTTTCATTTTCAATCCTCGCTATCTTCCTCAACCCCAGCGCTACCTCACTGTTCCCCTCTCTGCCCTCCCCTCTCCACCCAACCCCTTCTCTTCTCCCGTGTCTGAATCCCAGCCCATTCGAAATCCGCCGATAAGGTAGGAAAAGTTAATGGAGTACGCGCCAAATTCTGGACGCGATTCATTGTCCTCCAGTGCCTCCCTTCGCATCCGGACTCACCCCCCCCCCCCCCCCGCCCTCCTGCCCCCTTCTCTGGCCCGACTATTCGAGCATTCCATCAGGATGCGTACGAGAGAAAGGCCGGCGGGCTAATCCGCGACTAGAAGCGACCGGGGCGAAGGTTCGGGCTAATTTTTCAAAGGCTCGCACTGTGCTCGGGCTTCCTCGATAATCCCGAATGAAAAAGTGAGGAACGAACCTGCCGTTCCGTGACTCGATCGATATTTTCCTTTATATCTGCCGCCGATGTAGCTCGCATCGACTTCCGGCGAACGGATCGGCAACGTAATTTGAATTGCGGAGGGTTAGGTTAGTCGGTGGCGTGGGATGATTTTTGACTTCGGGGAGGATTGAGATTGCGAAGGTGGAGATGTTTTGAGAGAATGGGGATCAAGAGTTTATTTTAATGTTAATACGCTTCTTTTATGTCTACCTCTGTCTATCGCGTGCTCATTTCCGGTAAACTTATCGACATCCTGACTTGAATTGCGAAGTCTTTCGATGTAGGTTAGGTTACTGGGTTGTGTGAAACGATTTTTGGCTATCGGGAGTGTGGAAGTTGCGGAGGTGGAGTAATTTTGAGACAGTGTTTTTTGATGTTGGTTCAGGAGACATAACAGGGTTTAGAAGTGATGATGAAGATACAATTTAATTTGCGAGGAAAAATAGACTGCGAATGGGCATAATATCTGCCTTTATTGTCCTCGTAGACCGTTTATCCTGAAAGTGATGTAAGAACGTTTAAAGAAAAATGAAATATCAGATAAATAAAGAATTAACTTTTAATTTCACTTCTTCGAATAGGCTCAGATTAAAAAAACTGAGGTATCACATAATTTGTGATTAATTTAGCGTAAATTTCTTATTTATCTAATATTTCGTCTTTTATAAATGATGTTATACTGGTTTCAAAATAAACGGTCTATTTGTTAACTTGCTTTCGCTATACTCAGAAAACTGCTGTACGCAAATGTTGAAACAGTTTCGTGAGCCGCCATTGGTACCGAAGACTGTCGACTCGTACGTGTTCGAGGCTGCGGTCGTTTTGTACTCGGAGCGAATCTGTAATGTCGTTGTCGGTAGCGGAGCAGATGCGGTCTTCGGCGAATGGCTGGAAAAGGCTGGGAAAGGCTGGGAAAGGCTGGAAAAAGTGCTGGAAAAGTGCTGGAGGACGCCACGACGCTTCGCGGAATTTTATTGTGTCTACTCCATTATGAAACGCGTTGGGGGCTTGCGTACGTTTTACGTGCTGTTTTAGAGAAAATCTGAGTTTCGTATTTACGCAAATGTGTCAATTGCATAATGGCACATTATTTCACTTCGTGCCCTGATCGAATGCTTCGTTGGGCTGCGATCCATAGATTTGTCAGATCTGTATTGCTAGCGTGGTTGGAAAGGTTTGAAATGTTTTTCAGCGTCGGATGCGATTTGTTTGTTTCTTATCGACTGCTTTACTTACTTTTCGCAGTCATTTTATCGGTTTGACAAGAAGGTATGTTTTCGGTTTTTAAATATAGCGTTGTAATTCCGTTGAAGAACGTCTGGCAGGGTTAAAATATTTTGTTTATGGCCTTTGATATTAGTCAGATATAAGTTACGAAACACGAATGTAAAATAGATAGTTCATCAAGGTTTATTCTTTGTATAAATATAAAAGTTTTACTTCACGCTACAAAACTAAATGTACTTTCTTGACAACTTGTTATGTGCTGTAAATTATACTGCTGGATAGTTTCCTCGAAATGTTGAAAAGATTGATTGTAATATATTAGTTTATAGATCTTATTGAACACAAAACAATGACACAAAACTATTCTTAAACTACAAAAAATTCTCCCTAAAAGGGGAATGCGCGCGCATCTTCATTTTTTCAGTCCTCTCCAATGTCATCCCGGCACTTTGACAAATCTTGGACGCCCGGGCCCGACTTCGGAATTGAAAATATATCGGAAGCGAATATGGGGAGGGAGGGCGGAGGGGGGATGGGGATGGGGGAGGAATTTATAAACTTGTCGCCGCAGACTCCGTCTCGGGAGAGAAGCGTATGGAGCGGAGAAGGTTGAATTCCCAGAAGGGAGCGTGGATTCCGGCGCGGATCGTCAGAGTTTCGAAGTACATCGTGAACTACTCGGGTAAAGGACAGGTCGACAGGTGTTTTCTGGGATGCGCGACGCACGCTTTGCCAACTTCATCCAGACTGATGCGTCTTTGTATTTTTGGGAACTCCCGTCGGCGGGCGCGCGCGCGCGCACTTGGATGAGTGTTGCTTCTTGCTCGACCGTTTGCTATGCGCGCGGAGTTGCGAATTTTTGAAAGGTGGAGGACAGTGAAGTAATTTGTTTTGAGGAGGTCTTAGTTTTTTCGATGATAGGTGGTTTTGATTACATTCTTATGCTATGTTTATTGTTATGCATTGTTTTGTTTCGTTATGGCGCATATCTGCTTCAAATCTGCTGGCTTGACTTGTGTTGAAACTTGTTGAGCATTCTTAAAAGCTATTATGTAATATAATGAAAGGGAATAGTAGCACAAGCTTTGGAAGTTGCTTACCTGCTTAAAAGCTACTAATTAGGCTTCCCGATAATATACCTCAAAAACATTTGTTAACACTGTACATACACTACTCAGTCTACCCTGTACGAACTTCACTGCTATACTTTTAATGTCAATACCGTTTCAACTAACCGTCGAACAGCGCCGAATAAAACATCTCCATAAAAATATAATTTGACGCCATTATTCAGGCACTAATTGGCAGACCCGAACGGCAGGACTCGACTGTGCTCTATCTAGGTTATTATATTTCACGGTCGCGCAATTACTGTACCGTGGAAGTGAATAATTTATCCCCGAAGCGCTGCCCTCCTATTTCCCGATTAATGACATTTCATGCATTTAACGCATGGATGGAGAGGAATGTTCGGAATACGGACCGAGCGAAAAGAGCTGGCTACTTCAAGGAGAACGGTCTGACAGTTCCGACGAGAAGCCGTTTAATTGCTCCGAGTTCTCTACGCCACGCAATTAATCCGCGATAGAATCTTGAAAAATGCAAAATTACGGAAGAATGTCCGCCGCTTTCATTAGCGCCGAGCAATCTACGAAGATGTCAGTTTATGCGCCTCGCGTGAGCACTACCCACTAATGCCAGCCTACGAGCGAAAATATACAACTGTATGAGTGTAATTTTGCGAAAAAGTCTTATTTTATTAATTGATAATTTTATCCGATCTGCGGTTACTTGATGGAAAACAGTGCAAGTCGCTGCGTTTAGCCACGGAACAGATGCGATGATTATAATAAATGAACATTATAAATCAACTTGGTCAAGATTACAAGTTCAGCACATTCTCCGGCACGCACGCAAATTGTGCAAAGTCAGTAAGAGAGTGAACGTACCGATTCAAGACGAATTAACCCTTCCAGCTTGAGAACAAATATCAATACCGATTCACAACGAAAAACATTGAAATCAACATGGCAACTTATTCGAAAGCCGCCATTAACCCCTTAACGTACGGTTTCTTTGAAATGAAACGGCCAAACCAAAAAAAAATCAACTTTTTTTTTTTTTACTGCAAAACACATATTTTAGAAGTCTTGGCAAAAATATAGAAAAATAGAAAATTAATCGAAAATTTTGTTTTAATTTTAGCAGCATCGAATACAACACTGCTCGAATATACTCGAGCGTGCACGTTAAGGGGTTAATTACGTAAAATTCGTATTTAGCGACAGTTGGACAACACTGGCTTTTTAACAGAGTACAAAAATAAGATATGAATTTAATAAGTTTCTTTAGTTCTCGATAAACAGTATGACGATAAATACAATTTTTCACCGAAACAACAATATAAAATGTTGTCAATGTTCTGCGTTCACACGCACACGCATCGTACCCTTACGTAAGGCGGATCGAAGGAGCGGGTGGAGGGGCAGGCTGGAAAATTTATTTAAGACGAATCGGGTTAACGATCGCACCGACATTATCGGGCGTCGGGCGGCGAGGCGCGACAATTTAATAGAATTCTTTCCGCGGCGAGCAAGCGAATTTCCATCCGCTGCACTTTAGCTCGACTAACAGGTGATTGATCGCCTGCGCAGCCAGAAAAGTGATTAGATATGAGAAGGTCAACGGAACGTAGTTTGCCGACGCCGGTAGAACGTTCCGCGCTCGAAGGATGAGGGTGCCATGGGGAGGAAGAGAAGGAGGTGGGGTTGGGGCGGCGGGAGGGGTGAAGGAGGGGGCAAGGGAGCTTTCGTGACACGTTTTTCCCGTGAATCAATATAAAGCAGAATTCTCAGCGTTCCCATATTCGCCCACGCCGTTGCCCGCGCTTATTCCGCTATTTTTCATACTTTGGGAGGCTTAATCCGGCGAATTTATGAATTCCCCACTCACGGGACCTCTGGTTCGCTCCCCCCCCCCCCCCCCCTTAGCCCAGCCGGCTTTACTCCTTTTCATTCTCTCTCTTCAGCCTCGTCCGACTTCGCTTCGTCCTTATTCACTCCTACGCTCTCTCCACTTATCTTTCAATTTTCTTCAGGTTCCCATGCTTGAGATCGCTGAATGTCTCTTCCTTTCACAATTAACGGAGAGAGGTAGTGGTGGATTTCGATTTTTGCCACTGGATCATCCGGAATCGAATGGACGAACGATGCGCTTATCGTCGGCCGGTTCAATATCCGTCGGATTTATCGGTAAAAAATTCTCCAATTCCCGAAAACGATTCTTCCGTCTAACCGTGCCGCTTCATGCTCTAATTTCTTTTCGTCAATCGCTGGCGCGTCGGATATCGCGTAACGCGCAGCGACCGTTCGATATATTTTGATTTATCGCCGTAAAAGCCGTCCGATTCATTTCCGGCCAGCGCTCGCAGCGCATTTCTTAGCGCTCGGTTGGATAAAAAGTATTTTCACTCTTTTCGGAATATGTAATTTGAATTGTTTATTATCGATGGTGTAAATATAATGTTGGTCATGGCTTAGGTACTTGAGGCTAATGTATCGTGTAGGGATGTGGCGGATGTTTATAATTGAAATGAATGTTTGTGGAAAATGTAATAAGGTGAATTAGAATTCGTGATACGATTACTTATGAATTTAACTCTTTATTCTTAGGTATCCTAACTAAATAAAGTCATTAAGTTATGTTGGCTTTTTTAAAGTTTAGTAAATCAAATGTTAATGGCGTTTGTGCATGTTTATTGTTTTAGATTCTACAGACGATTGTTATGAGAATTATGTTCTGTTTGTGCGTTGATTCGGAAAGTACGAAATAGTTGAGGTTCAAGGTCAGAGGGTTAATTACGAAGTGGATGAGGCGAGATTGTGGGCGATTTTCGTTCAAAGTTTCGCAGTTTATTGAAAGGTGAGAGAGTATTTTGCTACACTCGTAGAGAATGAGTGAAGCAACTGGGTCGGGCTATAACTCTGCTCTTATTGTAGCTAGAGAGTAATTCTGAGGAAAAGTTTTCATCTGTTTAACGAGCTCTATGCGCATCGCTATGTTCCACTGTTCCACAGATTTTATAATTTTCATTCAATTATATTTTTCCTGCATTGAGGAAGGAATTGTGGATGTCTATTATTGAAATTAAGGACATCTAAACCATAATAAGATGAATTAACGTAGCTGATGGGATTATTTGCGAATTTAATACAGTTTGTGCATTTACTGATGTAGCTTATATAAACAATTAATATGCGAGTTAGGTCATGTTTGTGCGTTGATTCGAAAAGTACGAATTGCGGTTCAAGGCCATGGGATTAATTGCGGAAACTTTAAATTGTTTAACAAGCTCTACGCACTTCACTGTACTTTATACGTTTCATACCTTTCTAGACTTACCTATATTGTTCCCACCAATAACTTCACTACGTCATTACACAAATTAATTATATTACAATTGTGTCAAAAAATCGACTTCAGTCTGCATAAACTTAAATCACGCACTGTTTGATCGGTGTACTCATAAAAAAAGAACTATTACTTGACAGGGAGCAAATGATGACAGTATTATTTAACTAAAAAATAGCTTCAGCGTTTCTCATAACATTTTATCATCTTCCTTTTGCCGATTAAGCTCGTCTTCGATATTATCGGATCATAATTAATTCGCAGGTATGTCAAAATCACGGTTTGACACTTCTTGACTCACATCTTCTGTCACATTACGTTATTCACGAACGAATACGAACGATTACCCGAGGCGAAGCACAGTTTTCTTTTTCCTGCAACTTCGTAGCGCGACAGTGACGTTAATCAAAATTGACGGCTGACGTTGCATTCGATTGAGATTTGAGAGAATCTCTTTAGCGAAATGTGATCAATTTTCCTGTCGCTTACTAATGCTTTTCGGATTGCCGGAATTCTTCGTCAAAGTCCGCGAATCCTTTTTTACGCTCTCATGCGCATATCGAATGTGTGCACGTACCGGTAATGACCGTGTTCTTGAAATTACACGTCAGATTTAATCAATAACTTTTACAATGAGTGCGGACGATATTACGGCTGTCAATTGTCGAACGAATATTTTTTTTATATGGTTTCGCTCATGCAGTGAAAATTAATCAAAGATCAGGATAAATTATATTGAACGCCATTCAGCACATGCGAAGGGAACTATACATCCGTATATATTCGTAGCCAGTTTCATCTGGCGCCATTAATGTAACTTAAATGTGATTATAATTAGTTCATTTAATAGAACCAATGATAGAATTACTAACTATCATAAAGAGATAGAAACGAATATCAGTGTATGAACGATTTGTTTTGAAAGTGGTGTAGTTTCATTTTTTTTAATCAGATATCACACGAATAAAAAGTTTACACTAATTCAGTCACACATTATATGGGATCTCAATGTTTTGTTAACTGCAAATCCATTTTTATTTCAATTAGATTTCATATAAATCAACAGTTTACACTAAATTAGTCGAAAATGATGTGATATCTCCTTCGCTTTTAATGGACCTATACCACTTTCAAAATAAACGGTCCATATTACGTAAGGAACAATGATCGGATCAAGAACGAAAATAAAAGCTTTCATCGCAGACCTAACCTGAAATGTATTTTGCGTAGGCAAGGAACGTTTGGTTCTCACTTCAGGGAGGTTAGGCGAGGAAATATTCTATCAGATTGTCGATTTGACTTCCCGTACAAATCTATCGAGAGACCGACCGTCTTCCGGCAAACTGCGCGGAAACCGGAAGCAACGAGATTGCCGGGGAATACTTCCCGAAGTGTATTTCATTCTTCGACCCTTCCGCCTCGATGCGCTCCTTCGTAGACAATATTGGTGACGATCTTATTGAATTCCACGCGAACGTGCACCGTCTATTATAGGGACGGCCACATTCGCCGGAGAATCCATTTTCTCCTCGAATTATGTATCGGTTACCCATTCGGACGTATACAGGGTGAATCACGTAACTTGATCGTCCTGATTATTTCCGGTGTTGCCGGCATTCAACTTCTTCATATTCTACCCTTTCGATATTTACGATCAGTCGCTGAGAGATATGACTCTTTCACGACCTTTCGGTAAGACGGTTCTGTATGTTAACTATTACTATGGTGGTGTTTTTTTAAGAGGTATAGCAAAGACTGCTAGGTGTATTGCTATGTGTATGTATGAAATTCGTTATTCGGAAAGAAATTAGGAACTTATCAGTTAGGTTGAGTGTTAGAAATATTGGACAAGGATTTAATCATTCTATTTTGAAACTGATGTAATTCCATTTTCAAGAAATAAGATATTAAATCATTTTTTATTAATTTAGTATTAACTTTATATTTATGCGATAAACCATTTTATTTATGGAATTGCACCGTTTTCAAGATCAATGGTCCAATGATTGTTTCTAAATTCTCCATTAAAATCTCTATTTTTTGTATCAAATATTACAATTACAAATATTGTTGTATCATTTAAGTATGATTCCAATGAATATATTCTAAAGGTGAGCGCTTCCGACACAGTGACTATTATAATTGGAGGTGATGTTACGATTTATGTTTAATGTGTCCTTATACAGGAACGAGTGAAATTTGACCAAATACGCAACAAGATCGACCCCATTTCGGGAAGCTGCAGTTTCGTAAATAATCACTCTCGTAAACTGAATCTTCCCAACGGCGAGCGTGTGACATTCAAAAACAAGGTAATTAAATGTACGCAACTCGCCGAACAGCTCAACGCTTTAGCACGTGATTAATCCCGCTAATTGCAATGTTATGTACAACAGAGCTTACTCCGTTCAAATAAACAAAT
Organism: Anoplius nigerrimus; assembly: GCA_914767735.1. Classification (NCBI taxonomy): domain Eukaryota; kingdom Metazoa; phylum Arthropoda; class Insecta; order Hymenoptera; family Pompilidae; genus Anoplius; species Anoplius nigerrimus. The sequence continues at coordinate 11,141,509 of OU612090.1, forward strand.
AACAACAACAATAATCCGGAATAAACAATTTAATTGCTATGCTAATAAGAAACATTTGTGTACGCATTAAGTAACTGCTTTCTGTACACGTATGTGTATTAAAACTTTTTCAAGTGTACATTTATTTGAAATATTAGATATTAACTAGTCATAAATATAAAGCTTGCACAAAATTAATCCCATTATTCTGTGGTATCTCATTTGTTCTTTTTCAAATGGATTTACACCACTTTCAAAATAAACGGACCATATTGTAGCCGCCATTTACGCTGAATCACCGGATTAATCCCACAACGTACTGTTTCTTTGAAATAAACCGGGCAAAAAAATCAATTTTCTTCTATGAAAAATACACACTTTAGAACATTGTTTTGGCCAAAAAATAAAAAAATACAAAATTAATCAAAATTTTTGATTTTAATATAATTTTTAACAGCATCAAATACAACGCCGCACGAATATACTTGATCGTGCACAGTTTGGCCTGTTAAGGGGTTAATCACATTTTATTGTAACGCACACACCCACTACGCGGTTCTTGCCGGGCAGTTCGCATTCCGAAAGGCACCTGTCGAACACTCGATCCGTCCCGGTCGAAGCTTAAAAGTTGGCCCACCCGAAGAAATCTTCGCCCCTCCGAGGATTCGGTCCGTTCGCGTACGTTCGTCTTTCCAGGCGGTTGCCTCCTCGAGGACTTTATGGCCTTCGCAGGAGTTACTTTAGCGATATCTCGGAATTCTGAAAGCACGGCTTCCGCGACGCTCGGCGTGCGAGAGGAAGATGAATGGACGGATAGAGAAGGATATGAGAGCTGGGGTGGTTGTGTTGGCTGAGACGGGTTGAAATGGGACGAGAAGCTGAAAGAGAAAGGGCGCGAGAGGATAAGAAGACAGTGTACGTGTACGAATCGTAGAGAGAGAGAGAGAGTGAGAGGTGGGGAGGTGTGGAGGTGAACAGAGACGGAGAGAGAACTTTTTGCTGGGAAAGTATATGATGCACGCGGCCCTGATAGCGTTGGATGGAGTGTTCCCCTTCATCCCTTTCATCCCTTCCCACGGCGGCAGGCAAGACGGTATCGCCCACGGAAGATATTCCGATTTTCTCCGGAAGCTCGAGACAAAATTTTCGGGCGCCGCCCGCGCGACGCTTTTGAGGTTAGCTCGAGTTTTGCGAGTGTCTTAGTTGGATGCGCTTGGGAGGGATCTGCGATCTGAATTTCGCGCAGTTAACGGAGATTGCTGCACGCCGTTGGGCTCCTAGTTAATCTTGGCGGGTTACGGCTGGGTCAGCGGAGACCCGTGATTCAAAACTGTTTTCCCCGAGCGATAACGAGACGACAAGGGCCCTTGACGGATTCCGACCTAGTGGGAGAGTTCGTCGGTGGACCGTTAAAAGTTATGCTGGTGTATCGATAGTGATCGTATCTCAGTATGAAAATGTCAATATGAATGGTGTATACGGTGAGAGTTTTTATAGAAGCGAGGAAGCTTTGCAAGTATTTTAACACTTGAATTAGAACGGGTAAGTAACGAATTTCCAAAATGTTTTCGGAAACAACTTGTGAACACTGGTAATGTGTCGTTTATGTGAATGGATGTGTGCATTTAAGACCTGCAATATTCGTATGATACAAGAGATAGAATCAGTCAGAATGTTAATGTTAATCAGCATCACCTGAAGAATGCATGATTAAGACACTTTCAATTGCCAGATTTATTATCCGATATCGATATTCAATATGTCCAAGATTACTTTTAATCATATAAAAATGTATTCTATCCATGGGTATATCTTAAAAATGAATGGGTACATAAAATCAACTGAGAAAAAAAGTTGTTGCTGCAATATATAATACTGAATACCTATGAGGCATTCCATGCCAAATCGGACACTTTCGGACCTCACTCCCATCGATTTTTTTTTTTAATTTTTTATGTTTTAAGGACTGATGAAATACGCGATTTTTTTGAAAAAATTCTCAAATAAACTTTGATGCATGTAAGAACTAAAAAAAATTTCCCATCGTGGGGAAACTCTTCGATCTATTTTTTTTCTTTATTCGAAAATATCTATTCTGTCACATCGTATATTCCATTTCAATGGAAAATACATATATACGTATAGAGGGTGTCCCGGTAACTACATCGGGATTTAAAAGTCGGCAAACTGCCATAGAACGCTTTGCGAGGAGATCGAATTAGGAGAGAAGATTCTTTACGGTGTCTTTAAAATGCCGTCTATCGTGTTCCTGTTTTATGGCAAAAAAACACATGAAAAACATTGAAATTTGCAATGACGAGCATAGTGACCTATCTAGTCCAACGGCGGAAAACCTCTTCTTTCTTCGGACAAGCAAAAGCAAATCCACTCTGTTCGGGAGATTGAAGCAGGTATCAGTTTTACATTCATTCGACTACTCGCACGAACGCAAAATAGTAAGAAATTGTTATCATAAAACATACGAAAACAATTTGCTTTCACGTTCGTCAGTGGTCGCGTCAATCTAAACGTTGATGTCTACTTATCGAACTCTACGTTTTTACGATTATTTAGATCTAGAAAAAAAATTGACAACCAAAGGCTAGCACGTAGAGAAAAGTATTAGCCTTCCGCTGGCCCTACCTGCTTATAATTAACACATCACACCATTCCGAGAAAGTATGCTACCTGCCTACCTAGCAATCTATATTTAAAAAGAGCAAAACAGGCACACCAACACAATCACTCCACGGTTCTCAATCAACCGCCCGGGTGCATAATAAGCCTAACCCTAGGGAGTACATCCCGGGACGTCTCCGACACCCGAGCTCAAATTCACATCATACTCTTACAAACTAGGTACGTACCAATTCTGAAATCGATTGTGACGCATAATGACCGAGCAAACTATCGCGAACGCGTCAAATTACTTATTTCAATTTTCTCTACGACCAAGTGTTGTAGAGATGTTTAAGTTTAAATAATTAACAAGAAGGAAAATGATATGATGCCTCAGAAGGTGTTATATTAGCGTATTATATTACGCAGAAAATAAATATTTGATAATTGAGAAAGCAAATGCGGTATTCGAGAAAAAGCAATGGTCATTGTTAAGTGCTCTACCCGACGTACATGCCACAAACACTACGCATTCATACAATGGCATGTACGTCGGCAGTCATTAATACGTTATAATCGCCGAAACTACGCCTTAACCAAACCGTCCTCACCGGCCTGAACCATGCATGCCGCACCTCGGTCCATGCATCATTACAGGCCTTAGTGTCATGAGTACGGCCAAAATAAGTGCACTTACTTTGTGAAGCTAAAAACATCCTCAGCTAAGATTAGTAATATCTAATGTCTATAACAGATAAGCGGACTAATGACTCTACTATCTTATTTCTGAAATGTTACAAAATAATTCGACATTGCAATGGTGAAAATGACTCGATTTTTAATAGCAAAATGATTCAACTTTTAATAGACTGGGCATGCAAGAAACCCTCGAGCGATCCTATCATACGAGCGAATACTCTGCATCACAAAATTATGACATGTGATCTCGCTGTATGATAGAATCTACTCGTCGCGAAATGCCATCTCGCTCATTGAAATTTAATATACGATCGAAAACGAAACGTTCTTAAATACGAACGTATTGACTCTACTTCGCATGTAATATTGATTTAATAATCGCAATTAAACGATTATTAAAGCAAAATTTGACTCTTATTCAGGAATGTATTCAAACCGCGCAAAACTTTATCAAATTAAATATTTCTACATAAATTGAGCAAGGGAGGCCTATCCTGAGCTAATACATACACATGAAAATGTCCCCTAACAAAAATTGACGAGTTGACTTTTCGCTAAGCGTAGCGAAAAATCTACTCGCGGTCAGTATGCTCGTCATATATTCAAGAAGAATAATTACAACGAGTCACCCGTGTCGCTTCGGACCAATCATCCTACAACATGATGGATGACTCGAGGGACTTAAAATTTGACTCACCGACTGGTCAAGCATACCACAGGAACACGCTGCATCGACGGATCCTTGACCCTCAGTTCCATAGACCCTCAAGTTGATTCTGCATTCTGAACTGTGGGATGTTGCTTGTGGATCCTGCCGGTGGACTTGTGGATTGTGGATTGTAGATTCCGGACCCAAGCCCATCATAGAGTAAGACCACGTCTCGTCTACCAGAATTCGCACCAGATTTGGACCATCAGAGCGCAAAGTATGGGCCATGGACTTCCACGCTATGTATTATATCATTCCATTATTTCTGTCGTATCGTGTACTTACATATCTAACACGTTACGTATCCTTAACCATAATAGTTACAGTACACCTGTTTTCAACATGTGATCCACAACGTTCTAATTTATTTTCAAACAATTTCTATTAAACTACTAAGTTTGCTTCAAATTCCGTATTTTTTAGGAATTTGCAACATGCTTCTTGCCATCAACACCTAACTATGGTAATTTCAACAAATATTTGAAATTGACATTAATGCAAGTTGGTATTATTGCTGTTCAAAAATAATTTCTTAGCAGACAGTTATGCAATGCGGTATTTGAATTACAGGCTTTGCGCATGCGCATTGCTATGTAGCGCGTCACGCAGTGTTGAAATGTGCAATAATTGCTTTTTATGCATAAAATAGAACATACAAGCTTGAAATGAATCGCGAGGCACATGCTACCTTAAACAAAGTGCGAATTAAGAATGGTACTGAAGATCAAACTCACCAGACTGAGGCCAGGTTGAGAAAAATGTGCTGTATGCGTTGCAAAACTTGTTGTTTTTTTCAGACTGTGAGGGCTGCTGAAAATAATGTCGAATATTTCGATTAAAACTCAATATCCTGTCTATGCTTATAATTGACTATGTTACTCGCTGCTCAAGGCACAAGATCTTTGTAAATTCAGTAATGGAGAAAGAAATATTAATTAATAAATGGTCAAAAATTGTGGAGCTCACCTTTCGCGATGACACTTGTGGCACTTTCTTGTCGAAACTAGCTGGACCAATCAACGAGCGCTGCGCGCGCAACTGTCCGTTCGTTCAAATTGCAACATTGCAACGTCCCGCCATTCCCAACCATGCAAAATTTGACAAGTACATTTCTAGTACGATACATGCTAAGTAGTCAGAGTATTCAACAAAAATCTGGTAATACTGCAGGTCTACCTCCTGAAAAACGTATTGAATATGGTCAGACTCACCGAAGACTGCCAAAAGATTGCAAAAATTCTTCGACTACGTCACAGCGTCCTTGATTTCCTATGCCAGCAAGCGTACCTGGAATCAATGTCATGTATTTCATTTAAAACACTATGTGCAGGAAAAACATATCGTCAATTAAATTGCCGGGCACTCAATTTGCAATATTTTTACAAATTTGGGGGTGGAACAACAAATATTTATCAATTAATTGTGTGAAATGACAGAGCTCACCTCGTATGACGACACTACTGGCACTCGCTGAGTGACACTAACCCAACCAAACACAACCAATCAGAACGCGCGATGCGCGCGCCCTTCTTGATCAGTTCAAACTGTCTGCTTGCTTGTCCACTGTCGCCTAACCATAATGTGATCAAATTTGTGAGTGCTTTTTGAACTTTGTACGCGTGAAATATGTGTTTGCGTTGACATTCAGTATTAATTTGTTGTTATCGCGAGTGTAATAGTTGCATCAAATGCTTAGATATGATGGTCTCTTCAAAAGTTGTGCAAAAATCTACAAAACCTGCCAGTTCAGTTTGTGTCTTTATTGTGCAGATGAGCTCATGTGTCTTAAGGTAAGATCTAGACATAAAATATTATTACATCACTTGAATGTTGCCTGATACTTAAGGCACAACTTGGTCAATAAACATTTTGCTGAAAACATTTTGAAAAATATGTGTCCACATCATGTTCTCACTTGAGAATACTTGTGAACAAAAATGTGCTAACAAACGGAAAGCCATAATCAAAAGTGTCCCTCAATCTTGCTTATATTACAAAAACCTGTAGATAGAACACAGTAATTCCATTTATTCAAAATAATGGATCAAAACTTGTCATTCAGTGGCAAGTGTATACGTCAGTGCAATTGAAAATTCAGTCATTTTAATATCCTAAACAGAGTAAGATAAATTTCTGCTGTATGGGAGCTTATATTTCATCGATTGAGATTTATACATTAGCCCATACTTTCTATCCTAAAGTGGTTTTCCTCTGAAATATTGCAGTTAAACTAGAACCAACTATTGTTGTTTCATTTTATGTTCTCTAAGCTTATCTGTAACAGGCTAAAGAATTGTCTGAGGTGCAACACTTGTAAGCAAAAATTTTAGCTGATATCATGGACATACAAAGTGAATTGTTTGCTAAATTTTTCATGTACTTTCATACACAGATGGCACTTAAAATACCTTCAGTTCCATTGTTCTAAATGCCTCAAATAGTTGCCTATCCTATAGCGGACACAATTGTAATGATTTTCTGTTTTGAAAACTAATTTGTGCATGTACTGGAAACTATTGCACTTAGAAGGTGCTGGTTGTCGCTTTTGAAACATTCTTTTATCTTTCTTTTGCACTGAAATTTTGCAATTCAGTAAAAGAAACATCTGTGCCATGCCGTTGACCAAATACCCAGTTTTATGTTGTATATTGTATATTGTATGTCCATGATATGAGCTACTTGCCACTGAATGACAAGTTTTGATCCATTATTTTGAATAAATGGAATTATTGTGTTCTATCTACAGGTTTTTGTAATATAAGCAAGATTGAGGGACAGTTTTGATTATGGCTTTCCGTTTGTTAGCACATTTTTGTCCACAAGTATTCTCAAGTGAGAACATGATGTGGACAAATATTTTTCAAAATGTTTTCAGCAAAATGTTTATTGACCAAGTTGTGCCTTAAGTATCAGGCAACATTCAAGTGATGTAATAATATTTTATGTCTAGATCTTACCTTAAGACACATGAGCTCATCTGCACAATAAAGACACAAACTGAACTGGCAGGTTTTGTAGATTTTTGCACAACTTTTGAAGAGACTATTATATCTAAGCATTTGATGCAACTATTACACTCGCGGTAACAACAAATTAATACTGAATGTCAACGCAAACACATATTTCACGCGTACAAAAATTCAAAAAGCACTCACAAATTTGATCACATTATGGTTAGGCGACAGTGGACAAGCAAGCAGACAGTTTGAACTGATCAAGAAGGGCGCGCGCATCGCGCGTTCTGATTGGTTGTGTTTGGTTGGGTTAGTGTCACTCAGCGAGTGCCAGTAGTGTCGTCATACGAGGTGAGCTCTGTCATTTTACACAATTAATTGATAAATATTTGTTGTTCCACCCCCAAATTTGTAAAAATATTGCAAATTGAGTGCCCGGCAATTTAATTGACCATATGTTTCTCCTGCACATAGTGTTTTAAATGAAATACATGACATTGATTCCAGGTACGCTTGCTGGCATAGGAAATCAAGGACGCTGTGACGTAGTCGAAGAATTTTTGCAATCTTTTGGCAGTCTTCGGTGAGTCCAACCATATTCAATACGTTTTTCAGGAGGTAGACCTGCAGTATTACCAGATTTTTGTTGAATACTCTGACTACTTAGCATGTATCGTACTAGAAATGTACTTGTCAAATTTTGCATGGTTGGGAATGGCGGGACGTTGCAATGTTGCAATTTGAACGAACGGACAGTTGCGCGCGCAGCGCTCGTTGATTGGTCCAGCTAGGATCGACAAGAAAGTGCCACAAGTGTCATCGCGAAAGGTGAGCTCCACAATTTTTGACCATTTATTAATTAATATTTGTTTCTCCATTACTGAATTTACAAAGATCTTGTGCATTGAGCAGCGAGTAACATAGTCAATTATAAGCATAGACAGGATATTGAGTTTTAATCGAAATATTCGACATTATTTTCAGCAGCCCTCACAGTCTGAAAAAAACAAGTTTTGCAACGCATACAGCAGATTTTTCTCAACCTGGCCTCAGTCTGGTGAGTTTGATCTTCAGTACCATTCTTATTTCGCACTTTGTCTAAGGTAGCACGTGCCTCGCGATTCATTTCAAGCTTGTATGTTCTATTTTATGCATAAAAAGCAATTATTGCACATTTCAACACTGCGTGACGCGCTACATAGCAATGCGCATGCGCAAAGCCAGTAATTCAAATACCGCATTGCATAACTGTCTACTAAGAAATTATTTTTGAACAGCAATAATACCAACTTGCATTAATGTCAATTTCAAATATTTGTTGAAATTACCATAGTTAGGTGTTGATGGCAAGAAGCAGGTTGCAAATTCCTAAAAAATACGGAATTTGAAGCAAGCTTAGTAGTTTAATAGAAATTAATTAGAATAATTTAATTAAATTTTTTAATAATATTAAAAAATAAATTAGAACGTTGTGGATCACATGTTGAAAACAGCTGTACTGTAACTATTATGGTTAAGGATACGTAACGTGTTAGATATGTAAGTACACGATACGACAGAAATAATGGAATGATATAATACATAGCGTGGAAGTCCATGGCCCATACTTTGCGCTCTGATGGTCCAAATCTGGTGCGAATTCTGGTAGACGAGACGTGGTCTTACTCTATGATGGGCTTGGGTCCGGAATCTACAATCCACAAGTTCACCGCCAGGATCCACAAGCAACATCCCACAGTTCAGAAAGCAGAATCAACTTGAGGGTCTATGGAACTGAGGGTCAAGGATCCGTCGATGCAGCGTGTTCCTGTGGTATGCTTGACCAGTCGGTGAGTCAAATTTTAAGTCGCTCGAGTCATCCATCATGTCGTAGGATGATTGGTCCGAAGCGACACGGGTGACTCGTTGTAATTATTCTTCTTGAATATATGACGAGCATACTGACCGCGAGTAGATTTTTCGCTACGCTTAGCGAAAAGTCAACTCGTCAATTTTTGTTAGGGGACATTTTCATGTGTATGTATTAGCTCAGGATAGGCCTCCCTTGCTCAATTTATGTAGAAATATTTAATTTGATAAAGTTTTGCGCGGTTTGAATACATTCCTGAATAAGAGTCAAATTTTGCTTTAATAATCGTTTAATTGCGATTATTAAATCAATATTACATGCGAAGTAGAGTCAATACATTCGTATTTAAGAACGTTTCGTTTTCGATCGTATATTAAATTTCAATGAGCGAGATGGCATTTCGCGACGAGTAGATTCTATCATACAGCGAGATCACATGTCATAATTTTGTGATGCAGAGTATTCGATCGTATGATAGGATCGCTCGAGGGTTTCTTGCATGCCCAGTCTATTAAAAGTTGAATCATTTTGCTATTAAAAATCGAGTCATTTTCACCATTGCAATGTCGAATTATTTTGTAACATTACAGAAATAAGATAGTAGAGTCATTAGTCCGCTTATCTGTTATAGACATTAGATATTACTAATCTTAGCTGAGGATGTTTTTAGCTTCACAAAGTAAGTGCACTTATTTTGGCCGTACTCATGACACTAAGGCCTGTAATGATGCATGGGCCGAGGTGCGGCATGCATGGCTCAGGCCGGTGAGGACGGTTTGGTTAAGACGTAGTTTCGGCGATTATAACGTATTAATGACTGCCGACGTACATGCCATTGTATGAATGCGTAGTGTTTGTGGCATGTACGTCGGGTAGAGCACTTAACAATGACCATTGCTTTTTCCCGAATACCGCATTTGCTTTCTCAATTATCAAATATTTATTTTCTGCGTAATATAATACGCTAATATAACACCTTCTGAGGCATCATATAATTTTCCTTCTTGTTAATTATTTAAACTTAAACATCTCTACAACACTTGGTCGTAGAGAAAATTGAAATAAGTAATTTGACGCGTTCGCGATAGTTTGCTCGGTCATTATGCGTTACAATCGATTTCAGCATTGGTACGTACCTAGTTTCTAAGAGTATGATGTGAATTTGAGCTCGGGTGTCGGAGACGTCCCGGGATGTACTCCCTAGGGTTAGGCTTATTATGCACCCGGGCGGTTGATTGAGAACCGTGGAGTGATTGTGTTGGTGTGCCTGTTTTGCTCTTTTTAAATATAGATTGCTAGGTAGGCAGGTAGCATACTTTCTCGGAATGGTGTGATGTGTTAATTATAAGCAGGTAGGGCCAGCGGAAGGCTAATACTTTTCTCTACGTGCTAGCCTTTGGTTGTCAATTTTTTTTCTAGAGCTAAAGAATCGTAAAAACGTAGAGTTTGATAAGTAGACATCAACGTTTAGATTGACGCGACCACTGACGAACGTGAAAGCAAATTGTTTTCGTATGTTTTATGATAACAATTTCTTGCTATTTTGCGTTCGTGCGAGTAGTCGAATGAATGTAAAACTGATACCTGCTTCAATCTCCCGAACAGAGTGGATTTGCTTTTGCTTGTCCGAAGAAAGAAGAGGTTTTCCGCCGTTGGACTAGATAGGTCACTATGCTCGTCATTGCAAATTTCAATGTTTTTCATGTGTTTTTTTGCCATAAAACAGGAACACGATAGACGGCATTTTAAAGACACCGTAATGAATCTTCTCTCCTAATTCGATCTCCTCGCAAAGCGTTCTATGGCAGTTCGCCGACTTTTAAATCCCGATGTACTTACCGGGACACCCTCTATACGTACATATGTATTTTCCATTGAAATGGAATATACGATGTGACAGAATAGATATTTTCGAATAAAGAAAAAAAATAGATCGAAGTGTTTCCCCACGATGGGAAATTTTTTTTAGTTCTTACATGCATCTAAGTTTATTTGAGAATTTTTTCAAAAATATCGCGTATTTCATCAGTCTTTAAAACATAAAAAATTAAAAAAGAAATCGTAGGGGGTGAGGTCCGAAAGTGTCCGATTTGGCATGGAATGCCTCCTATACATATACATTTATCAGAGTTCTACTCAATCAAATTTAATGTAAATTTTAATAATAAATATTAGTAATAGTACATAGTGAATAAATTCATTAATAATTATTAAATAGGATAATATCAATTTCATTCAATGTAATATAATTACAATCCGCCCTATTTATACTTTTAACAATATATTTCATCTCCTTACCCTACACCCAGTATATCTACGTCGAACAGATATTAATTGGCACACAATCAAAACCAGAACTACGCTAAGTCGACTCAGCTCAAACTGCCATGACCGTCAATTACCGGATCGGTTACCGATATTCAATGGTGTCGAGATTAACTAACCCCCCCTCCTTTAGATCCACCCACCCCCTTGACGTTCAACTCTCCGATAGTTCGCGTTACCAAGCTCGAAGACGCACTCGTAATATTTCTTCGAGATCGGTGCTTTTACGATTCGTTGCGGAGCAACAACGAAGGGATGAAGGTTCACGAAGGGTGGCGTAGGGTGTAATAAAGCAGCCCCCCACCCCCTCTCTGCTGTTCCAGTCTTTGGCTGACGTTCGCGCGCTTTTCCAGATTTCTTGCTTTCCTTCGCGTCTGTAGCCAGCCTCGGCAGAGATAGCGGGATGGTGAGTAACGTTCTGCCAACCTCGCTTCACAGCGGCCAGAAATTGATGACAGTCATAATTTTTGGGCGAGATCGCGATTTTTGTGAAGAGCTCGCGCGAGCGGCATCGTTGTCTCGCTCCTGGATGGGATTTTTGGGGAGGGAGGGGAAGGTTTTTAAATGCATTTTTGAAATATGATTCCCCACCGAGGGGAGGGGTGATTTTGAGGGATGGGATCTTTGTGTAACTTGCGATGAACGATATGTGCGTTGTTAATATTAAATTTGTGGGAACTAAGCGTGGAAAAGCTGTTTGATGCGTTGAAGATTTTGTGACAGGAGTTAGGGGAGGATGAGTTTTTAGTTTTGGTTTGAGGTGTAGTGGTTGGCAGCAGTGCTCCGATAAAGTGTGCTCAAACTTGCGGAATTAGAGAAAATGTGGGCTTGGGGATATTTTTGCATTTACGGTGCCAAGTACGGGATTTCATACTGGATATAATTTACTTTATATTAATTCGTTTTAGTGATCTTTGGTAATTTCAGAATGACAACTCACTTAGAGCCAATTTATAAATTCATCAGTCGACTTGTTTATTAAAATGCATTTTCAAAATGAAAACGCTTTCGAAAAGTACAGTTCTGTTCTACTCTTTTTTCATTCATAGTGAAAACACACACTCCAACATTGTTTTTTTATACTTATGTCAGTGTTTCCTTTCATAAACTTTTGAAAAAAATACGGTCAAAGTAAATTGCGACGCAAATATCTTTACTAAACAAATTTCTAGCGCAAGTCGCACTTCCCTCAGCAGTTATTTTTGCAGACTTGGCCGTAATAAAATGAAAAAATGCTAGGTCGTTTAGGAAGCAGAAAATTCGCGTCTAAAATATGTGCATCTAATAAGCACTCTCCCATAAGCACGTTCCGTAATTTGTGGGAGCTCTCACGGATATCGATTCAAGACTAAACCACAATAAAAACACCCCCACAAAGGCATCCCTTACCATTCCGCGAAAATAAAAACAGAACTGAAACCGATCCACGCCAACGCATCAAATTACAATTTCGAACCTACAAACTTAGCCGAGCCCTCCGACTTACTCGAACGTACCCAATCAGGCATAACTATTTCAACTCCGCCTACACTCCAGCTCACAATTACAATTACAACCCCCGACGAGAATCAAACTCTCATCACCTCCCCACCCCCTGCCATCCGAAACATAATTCGATGATCGAAGCCGCCTTCCGGAGCCGGAAGGGACGAAGGGACGAAGGGCGCATCCAGGGTTTATCGGCCAATTTTCGCATAGAAATGTCGCCATCCCACCTCGAATCTTATTCTCGTTCGGTTCTGCGAAGCTTCTCTCGTTCTACGGAGCTCCTCCTCATCTCCACCCCCACCACCCTCCCCTCTAAGCCTGGACGACGAAAGTAGCGATGGCTCGGCAACGGCGGCGAGGGGGTTAGCGGGGGTTGGAATAAAATAGCGATAAATTTGCATTACTCCATAAATCCACAGTGCGCGGGAGGGGAGGGGGGGGGGGGTGCCTCGGACCAGTACGTTTTGGATATATCCGTCCGATGTTTCTTTTTTGTCCCGACCGCCCTCGATCGTCTCGGACTGGGGAAAGGAAGACACCTTCGAGCTACCCTTTTGTCTCGCCGAGCACTCCAGCCCCCCCCCATCCAACCTTCTTCTACCCCCACTCCTTCGCTCGCATTCAATTTCTTCGTCCCCTCCCCGCCGACGTCTCATCCTCTCAGGCGATTCGAATCCTTCGCACATCGTGAATACTTACGCCGATCCGAAGATCGATCGGCATCCGCGATGCAGTTTCTTCGTTCGCGGCGCGAGGGTGTACAGGGTGTCTCGGTTCAGTCGGCGCGAACGATTGAGGTCTACTATTTTGGTCTACGGTTTCTTGGAGGGTGGAAGTGAATTTTTTTGCATGGGGGGAGATTTTGGGTGTTCGGAATAGATTAATGACTCGGAGATCGGAATGAATTAATGAATATACTTAATAACGTTTCGCTTCTTACATCGCGTGTGAACACTAAGGAATAGCTTGCGGAAGATCGGTAGGGTAAGTCTCGTATATCGCTGACCTTAAGTCAACCTTGAACACAGCAGAATTACGATTATGTAATTGATTAATTTTAAAAGCGTTTTCTACCTCAACGAACACATCACCACTTAAAAAAGAGTCACTCAACATTATTGCCGATATATTCGTCCCGATTCATGACAATTAGAAAATAATTTACTATTAGCCCGGTACTCTCTATAATTTCATTTGAAGTTAGGCGATCGCGCGGGGAATATCGTATTGCGACACCCCGTAGATTTGTCGGGGCAGAAACTCGCGCGACCGGAATACACGAAGAAGCGTACTGAACTAAAGACTCGTTTATGCAATCGGTATGGCGATATATCGCGTGATTTAGTTACTCCTCGAATGTCGAAATACTATTTTCCGTCGGGCCGCGTACAACATAGGCGCTCGTAATGTAGATAGATGGCGCGTCGGCTTTATTAAGATTTGCATCCAAAATTCCTGAGATGTTACGACCGGAATCAGTTTTCGCCGACAGAGAAGCATGGCGTCATAATGGCGATATTCGTCGAGCACTTCCCGAGTGATATACGCGTATGGAAAGTGGAGGACTATTTTCCTGACGTTTACTCAAATTATAGTGTACGTGGTGGATATTCGTGCGTCTACGGAACGGGCGATAAGTTCGTTCGTTGTATATTTAATCGTTTGCGAGCATGACAGACTTCAAATTTCAATATGGTTTAATATTGAATTTTAATCGGATGCTGTGAACTTCGACGGTAATGTTAGAATTATTTGGTTGATGTACACTTCATTTACGGTGTCGTTTAAATGTACATTTGCCAAACGAAGGTAATTAGAAACTAGTATTTTTATAGTTATAGTGATGTTGAGTTTAGAATCCCGCCAAGAAGAATTGAGCCGCATCGTGTCTCGCAAGGCCGTGAGAAATGTCAAAGCTCGCCGAATCTCGAGCAAGTTGAAAAAGATGAGGATGACGTAAGTGGGCCGAATTGAGCGAGGCTGTTCAATATCGGTCTCTAAAGAATAAGGCCACAGGCTCGACAGACTCGGAAAACCTAGCCCAACCTCGTCATTCGGCGCGGCCCGTAATTGTTCCTTCGGTAATTGTCGTTAATTAAAGGAGCCTGTCGGGAGATTGTGCCTCGGCTGCCATTTAATTACGCCAGGATTCATTAGCGATGAGGTAGACACCTAACAAGGACGAAACAGTACCCCTGGCAAACGACGACGGACTTTGACGAGTCATGACTCTTCTACGTGGCTTGCATGTGCTTGCTTGCTCGCTTGCTTGCTTGCTCGCTGGCTTGCCAACCAGCCTACCTGCCTTCTTCGAGTGGAGGGTTGGCTTGCGAAGGGGTTGTCCGCGATTGAGGCCTGCCAAGGGTTGACTTCGTTCACTTCGTTCACTTCCTTCGCGTTCTCGTTGCACAACGAGCAACCTTTCATTTTCCTTTTGCTTCCTTCGCTTCTTTAGTCGCTTGTTCGAAAGTGTCTCGGACTCCTTCTGTTTGCACTACTTTACGGCAGCGGCTTGATTTTTAATGGATCGAGAAAAAATTGCTTTTTAGTGCCGATAGATGTGTGTTATGGTACATGTGATTAATAAAGTGATTATGTATAATTACTGGTTGCTTTGATAAATGTCCAAAAATGTATCAGATCAGGCTTTATTGGTGATTCTGTATTTGTAATTGTGCTAATGTTTCTTTACCACATTTGGTAAAATAAATTTTACATTATTGATAACTTTAAAAGGCCATGTATCCAGTGACATCGTTAATACATGTATAAGCTATCAGCCAGGTTCAGAATTTTTCTTGCCAAAAAATAAGTTTCTTCCCTACGCTCATTTTTCAACGTACCCTGAGCGATCGTAAATATGACATTTTATTACCCACCCCTCTTTTACACGTCATGCTTTAATCTCCCGTTTCAATTGACATTTTCATCCGTGTTCCTCGCCAAGAGTGTTTACGTACGAATGGCGTCGAACATCCGCGAAAAGTTTTAATCTTAGCCCCATACATTATCGATAACTTTAAAAGACCATCCAGCCGGGTTACATCGCTGATAAACTTCCTCAGATTTCAGTAAAAGCGCTTGTGAACGATGTGGAAAGAAAGTTTTCAGGTTTATAAAGGGTGCGGTAAATATTGCGCCGTCAATATTTATTTCTCCTTTACGATCACTATAAACTTCGCGCGCGCTTAAATTATGGACAAACACTATAGCGGTTAAACAAACTTCGGGTAGAATAAAACAATGAGGGCTTTAATTGTAAAACAATTTCGGAAGCGGCGTAGAACATTTCAGTGGATAAAATTGCACGTCGTATTTTCCTTTCGTATTAAAAGTGATATATTTGAACTGTTTTTCTCAATATTTGATGTTCTAGCGAATGACATGATATGAGATAACAAATTGTAGTACCTATACTGAGTAATTGCAAGTTATTAAATCTTCCTTATCACTCATCTTTTTGCGCAAATAAATAAATGTAGTAAAGAAATATTAGCTCAATTACGTACAAGCGCCACAATATTTGGAAAATGTGATGTATTCTCGAATATTTATTAAAGTAACCTGTAATTATTTATAATTACCGGATTAATCACGTTCGCCGTAGCATATCCGATTCTTGTTTCCGTACAGGCAAAATTCCAAAGGGATTAAAAAGGGGTTAAAAAAGGGCTAAATATTCAATAAACAAAAAATGGGATTATCAGGTTAAAAGAATAATAATTCGTGACCGATAGGGTTAAGCTCTACACCGATAACGTTATGCGTCGCGGAATCGGCCCAGCTTTTCACCCCTACTTACTCACGCCATTTACTGTCGCTCGCCTTTTTTTTTTGCCCCTCGTAAAGGGACTTAGCGTTTCGAAAATTACTCGACGCTATCGCGCGGCGAATTAGAAGCGTCGGGAGTCGAACAAAAAAAAAAGAGAAAAACTGCACTCAAGCGTATTGCATTCTAAATATCGCGGTCCGACCATCGCTTTCCCGCCTTTTTCGATATTCCGATCCTGTTTATCGCTCCCCCCCCCCCCTTCGAACGCCGCGCCGAATGGAAAAACAATTTTCCGCCTTCCGAAAGCCTGTCCTTTTATTCTAAGCTCTTTCCCCATAGTTTTGCCTCTCAGTTTCCGGAATGGTTTACTTTAATCCCGTTCTGCACTCTACTCCACATTCTCTGTATTTCGATCTTTTTACAGTTTATAAGCCACGGTGTACATCCGTTACTTCTCTCTGTGTCGTTTGGTTTATACTGTTCTTGGCTTCTGTGACTCTGTTTCTGTAAATAGCGTTTTCGAGGCTTGCGTTACCTTTATCCGTCTAAACCTGTTTAGTACCTTACCTCTGTTTTCATTTCACTCTGTTTCTCTGTTTCTCTGTGGCGGCTCCATCATTTCAGTTAAGTTCGCTCTCTTTTCCTCCTTTCGTTCTCTATGCCTCTATTTCTCTAAATTACTTATTCTCTCTTTATGATTCTCAGTCACTGACTTTGTATTGACTCTACTAGCCTCTTTTTACATCCCTCTCTATGTCGAGCTCTCTATCACTTAATTTCCTCTCCAGTTTGTTCAACTGTACTCTTTCCGTCATCTGTGACACTCCAGCCGTTTCCTCTTTCCTCTGACACCTCTCAGTCATTCAGTTCATCAAACTTTACCCTTCTCTTCAATTTTTAACGTCACTCTCCTCGTTCTCAATACCTCTACTTCTCTGCGTTACTCAATTTCTCTCTCTCTCTCTCTCCGATTCTCTATCACTCAATTTCCTCTCTAGTTCGTTCATCTATACCCTCTCTATCTTCAGTGACACTCTTGCGATCCTCTGACTTCCCTCCTCTGCCTCTCTACACCACCTCCAACTTCCTGCCCCCTTTTCCCACTCGCATTTTTAACTGCTCTCTCCTCATTCTCTGCATCTCTATCTCTCAATACTTATTCCTTCTCTCTACGATCCGAAGCCACCATGTGCTCTGCCAGTCTCTCTTCCTCTCTCTCTATTCTGTCACTCACTTTCTCTCTACTTCCTCCATCCATCGTCCGTCTTCGCACTCACGCTCTGCGCCCCCCACCCCTCCCCGCTCCCATCCTTAACCCTTTTCCTCCCACTTGGACCCTTCCACTGCGCTCCCATCGGCGGTCGCACTTTTCCTTTTGTCTCGAAGCTTCCACGCGGCGCGCCGCTCACATCCACGACGAGAGTCATACACTCGGGCTGGCGCAACGCACACGTACGTGCACCCGCGGCACTCCCCACCCCCCTCTCTCCTCTCTCTCCATCCACCCCGCATTCCTCTTGTCGTTGTTCCCGTCCGGCTGGTCGAAGGTTTATTGCCCGTACGGGCTAAAATCCCCGTGCGAAAATTCCGCTCGGCCGCCACTTCCGCATCCGCCGCGAAATTGGACATAAATTTACAGTGCTCCACACCGTCCGCGATCCTCTCTTCTTCTACCCCCCCCCCCCTCTACCGCCCACCACCCCTCACAGGGCGCTTCCCCTCCTAACGCCCACTCTTCTGTCCCTTCGCGCTTTTCTTTTTTTCTTTTTTTTTTGCCCGACGGCTTCCCCTCGCTACAGTATGCTACAGTCTTCCAGCTCCTTTGATTTTTGCCATCCGCGCGCTGCGTCCGTCGTCATTATTCCTCCTGGCTGTCGCCTCTCTCGTTCCGGCTTTTCACATTGGCCGCGCGTGGATCGTGCTCGTTGTTTTCTGTCAGCGCATCGAGTCGCCGTTAGGAACGCGCGCGCGCGCGCGGGGCGAAATTGTTTGCCGGTAAATGGATGGCGACTGGGTTAGGTTAGGTTTGACGCGTGCGGTGTATGGAGCTTCGGCGAGTAACGCGTGAGATTTTACGAGATTTTTCCGGTGGAATGACTGGATTCAAGTTGGGGTGAGATTGGAGGTGCCGCCGTTGCGCGAAGTGCGGGAATTAGTTGATGTTATTCATTTTTTGGGAGGGAAAATATGGCGGATTTCGTACTTGTGTCGTACTTCGTTGTGTGCCTTTTCTTCTATAATTATCACTTCTCTTTTATTGAAAGTTCAGCAACACTTACCAAATATGTATAAACAACTCCCTTCGTAACGAGACAACTTTAAAATTTCACCCGTATCATCGTTACACGCTTTGACCTTTCAAGGTCAACCGGTGATCTCGCTCGATTAGCAGCATTCTCGCGACGGTCGCGTCTTTCGATCCTCGGACGTAAATCGTCGCCATTTCATTGTCCGGCGAATAATTTCCCCTGTCAGCGACTAGGCAAGCACATCGTCGAAGGTTCCATGCAACCTTCGCGTCGACGTAAATACAGTGGAAGGTGCGTGATGCGAGGCGAGCGTTATCGCAGGTTCACGCTCTATCGCATTGGCGTCGGTCCTCCGTCTTCATCAGCACTTTTTACGCCAGGCCATAGAGTGGGACAATTTTACGCGGCCAGCTTACAAAAAAATTCTCCTCGCCACCCGCGCAAGGGAGGAAAAAATGTTTGGCATGACGTTCGGAGACAGCGTACAAAGTTCCGACTGCGGGTCTGCAATTCGTTTGCCGAGGTTGGGGGTGGGAGGTTGCGACTGATGGAAAGAGTGGCTGAATTTTTTGGTAGATGAAGTAGAAGAAGATAATATGAGACGGGGGTGTGTAGTGGAACTTGGAATTAGTATGGCTATTTTTTCGACCAGTAAATACACATCTAGCATGAGAACGTAGATGCGAAGGAGTGCAGAATGTGTATAATTTGCGTAAGTTTCCCAAATTTTGTACCGTGTGACCTTAATGTAGGCGGGGGAAGGTAATAATACTTGTTTTAACAGGACACGGAATGTGTTAAGATATATAGTGTAAATGCGGAGGAAGCTGATAAAAATTGTAACCTCTAATATAAGATAGTTGACCCAGAAAAAAATACAGAAAAGTAGACAGTGGTTGTCGACATATTTTTTCATTAAAATGTAGAAAAATTGAACAAGTGGAACTAATCAACTTGGCTTGAAAACGGCTAATATAATTTCTACTTCTGTTCATTTATTCTTAATTAAACTAAATTTAACCGTATATGATCGAATATTTAATGCGAATAATATTGCATGTTCATGAGTAGTCCAATTACAGTCAGAAAATATATTTTTAAATCTACTACATGAATGCTTAGCGCATAATGTTTCGTTATACCTTGCACCACAGCGAGTGTATTGATTACATGCGAGAGGCTTTTGTATCCTCTCCAGAAAACGTCAACATGCATTCTCTGTAATACTGTAAGCTACGCTTGGTTTAGCGGGTCTTGTAATAACCGCATTAGAACGGATGAAAGGCTGTCAGTTATAAATATGCGGGGATGGTTAAAATTAGCACCGAAATTACAATCTGCTTAATAACGCTGGAGTTCTAATAACGCCACGAAAAATGAACAATAAACGAAAGTTTTACCACTCTGTGTAATTCCTTCGTACACGTGAAACTCGATTTTTTAAAACAATAATGTTACATTCAGTGTGATAATACCCGCATTTCTCAAGTTTTTGCTTTATGGAGTTAATCGATTTGTGCACTGAGCGGCTCATATACGGCTCACAATACATTCGATCATCTCGCTTCCTGCAACTTAGCTCCCCCCCAAACATCTCCACCATCACATAGTCACAGAAAACTGAAACCCTGACAATATCTCACCCCTAAGACGCGACAGACAGCCACCGACAAAGAATCGCATATCCATCAGCATCCATTCTTCACTCCGAGCACAGCATTCCTCCGCCATCAGACGTCCACTACCCCCCA
Organism: Anoplius nigerrimus; assembly: GCA_914767735.1. Taxonomy (NCBI): domain Eukaryota; kingdom Metazoa; phylum Arthropoda; class Insecta; order Hymenoptera; family Pompilidae; genus Anoplius; species Anoplius nigerrimus. The sequence continues at coordinate 11,161,903 of OU612090.1, forward strand.
TCCCCTCGGATGCATAAAATTCAAATATCGCCCGCTCCACAATCGTCCCACCCCATCAGACAAAGATAACCGAAACTCCAGCAGCAAGTTGCAGGCACACCGCTCGGCCAAGTTCGATCGATGAAGCGATTCTAGAATCGTCTCGAGGATCCGCTCGAATTCGAAGGGGTGTCCGCCTCTTCCGGCAGGCTCCCTCGAGCCGTGGAGGGAGGGGGCAGTTCGAAATTCGAATTCTAAGGATGCGGGAACTACAACTTCCGCGCCAAACCGGTCGGAGCATTGGGTGGCACAAAGTCCCGTTCTCCTGTTACCGATCAGGAGCGTCGCATCCCCTCCCCAGGTGGAGGGAGGGGGGAAGCAGGAGGTTAGCAGGAGGAAGGCGTGCTCGCTGCCTTCTGCTTTATGCTCCCTGCTTATAACAGGGCACGCGTACCCTGCTCCTGATCCCCCGAGCTTCATTCGACTCACCTGGCCCATTACTCGCGAGGGACATGCTCGACCCTCGACCGCATATTACCGGTACCTACTACTTTATGACGGCTGAAGCTTTTGCCAGCTTCGGCGAACGTGTCGCACTCGGAGCTCCTTGGGGTAGTTAAGCTTCTGGCGGAGCACGGTTTTGGGTCGTTTTAAGTGGAGCGTGTTGTTCGCTGGCTCGGTATTTAGATCTTGTGTTACGTAGATGTGTACGTGCACGTTTGATCGAGTATTAACACGTTTGTGTTATACTGACATTTTTTGAAAAGCAAAAGTTTTGGCAGAATAGGCTGTTGCATTGTTCACGCGTATACGTGCATGTTCAATCGAAATTAGTATCACATATGACATTACGGACGTCACAGATTCCTTTTGCTGACTGTATTTCGGAGAAGCCATTACATCGTAATTTTTTGGTGCCGCTACGGTTCCGACAGAACAAGATTTAAGCTGGTATCAAGTAGCTAGAGTTTATTTGTTAACTTGTTAGACTTTACAGTATAGCATTATGTATGTCTACACACACTTGTTCACCGTAGTGAATGGGAAAGTTTGGACATTCCAACGTTACCAACGTTTACCCAATTCAAATTATTCGTCAATGTAGCCTGAACAATTTGACATAATGATTCCCCTAATCAGGGCCAAGCAAACTGACAGTTCATCAATAGTAAAGTAAAATCCTTAGGATTTTTTGACTTCATTGAATCGCGCTTGACATTGTTGGCGTGCCCATTGAAATTGCGCAGAGTTTCCTTGCCGCAGCGAGTCGTTCATTTTACGGGCTCACATTTTCGCGCAAAAGCGGAATTTCGAGGGAGGCTAGATTTCGGATGCCGACGTTTCAACAAGGTCACTTTAACACATTCGGTCATGACGTTCGAAAATTCCCGGATAATGGCACCCCGTAATGAGCTTTGGCCAATTTGACGCTTTGCTTTTTTAACATTGTTAAATGCGCGGAATTTGCTTACTCGGCACGACGTTGCTGACATGCTCACTAAAACCGCACTGCTTTTTTGGTCAAACCTGCCCTTCGTTTGTGCGAAATGCGTACAGTCGCCAGCAAAAGTTTGCGTCAGTTTTACGCTGTTCAAATGTATTGAGTGCGATAAGGATTTTAATTATTTAGCTAATTGGTCTGGTATACATACAGCGGGTCAAGTAAAGAAAACGCTTGCATAGCAAAATTCAATCTTTATTCCAATCTGTACCAAACGATACGAGTGACCAGAAATTAGACTTAGTTAAGTCTAATTTCTAAAGAAAATGCTCGAGTTGTAGAAATTAATTTACTTTTTAGCTGGAAAATAAGTTCACTATACAATATAATACTAAATATGAAAAAATTTAGATTTTCTCAGGAAGTTTTCTAGAGATTTGTAATTTATAAAGAAATATCCCACGTTAGAAGAAGCGAACAGTACACCTTTCTCATTTCAAGTGCACTTACAAATCTTATGCCATGACTACAACGTGAAACTTTTGGAAAAATTTTCTATCGTTTCCCCAAAATACAGTAACATATCAAACCTTCTCAGGTTTACGTGAACATATAAACGAAAACAAATCCACAATGGTGTGCGCCGTTACTTATCGTTTCTTTTGAACGAGACGAATTGTCCAATTTGCTGCATCTGTATAAATTTTTGTGACAGACTGTATTTGCCCGTCTCGTAATATCGGAATTTTGCAATGACACTAAACTTTGAATATCGACACTTTGATAAAGCCGTTTTAACACAGGGCGTATGACATTTGAAATGTCAGAGATAATGGCTCTTGTAATAAGCTCGGGCCAGTTTGATGCTCTGTCGTTTTCACATTGTTGAGCACGTGAAACTTGCTTGGAAAATTGGCCATGACTGACAGTGATCACATGTTCAATAAAACCGCATGCTGCCTTTTCCTGCAGTGATGTTCAGTGAGTGAAATGGAAGTATTCCAACACGTTTCTTGCACTTTTTTTGAGGTTCCAAAATAGGTTAAATCAGAGCTACACTTGATAATGATGCACACTTTTCAAGTTCTCGTTAGAATTTTAAATAAACCCGTTAATTGAAAATTATATATTTTCGGCGAAAAAAGTAAAACGAATATACTATATTTATTCAGCTAACTACAAAATACTGAATTTATAATTCTCACAAGACAATTACCTAACAATTAATTATAGTAAAGGTACCATATTATAAAGAGGAAATTGAATTTACACGAAAACTATTCTGTCTGAATAAAGATACTAATTACATTTGTTTCATGCACAGAAATCGGCAGTTTTAATATTTACCCAAAAATATCTAACCTCAACCTGAACAAAATACTAATTTATAACGCAGTCGACTTCCTTAACACCAAAAGTACTACTCCTCAATCCAACCGCAGGTAAAACATCCTCCAAAATTCTTCCGCTACAGTTCACCAAAAATATATCAACCCGCTCACTCTCACGATAATTCCTTTTACACCCACACAGTCAACCTCGAAATCACATATCGGATCTCGCTCGGAACTATCGGCAAGCACATTCTCGCACCCGCGCGCCGAGTGCAGCGAGACATTGAAAAGGTAACGGAGCAATCGAAGTTTCGAGGTTACTAAGTAGCTTAGAACACATTGAAACAATCGTCTGACCTTGCGGTCCCTTCAAGAAGGGAAAGTTTCCTTCCCGGCAAAGTTAACGTCTCGATTGGGCCGGTATCAGCGAACTCGATTAAATCTCCCTCCCTTCCCCACCTTCCCCCTCCCCCACCCCTCACTTCGTTGGCTCTCCTGCCGACATCGAAACGGCTCGATGTATATTGCATCGGTTCAATGAAAAAGTTTGCCGCGATGGCCGAGTGAAAAGGTGGGAAAGCGTTCTCGGCGGTAGGTTAACTTCGGGAATCATTAATAAAAAGTTAGTTAGTGTCTCCCTTTCCGTCTTGGAGCCCTTGGTTGTCCCGACCCCCTCCCACTCCCTCCCCACACTCCAGGGCAGCAGGCGGCACATCGGCCGATTGAATGGAAATTAATTAATTTTGCCGGCCGAGTTCGTTTGCATCGCCGATAAAATTGACCGCCGGATTTAACTTCGATTTAATCAGTTCGGTTACTGAATTGCTTAGACTTTCCATTCTTTCGGCTTGCGAGCGCGCGCGCGCGCGCGCGCGGACTGTGGCAAATTGATCAATTTCCATCTTATTAGCCACGGTGAAATTTTCTTCGTTCTGACGCGGGCGGGTCCCGTAAGGAGGAACATTATGTACATACGTAAGTAGTATGTAGTTATTCAGGATGAGAACCTTGCTCGCGGCATGGAAACTTGCTTTAGGCCCGATTTTTAAGGAAATCTATTGTCGGGGGATTTTAAACCGGAGGGTGTGCAAGTATTTCGTTCTATGGTATTAAGTTTATGAGCGATTGTTCTAGAGTGTTACGCGTTAAGAGACTTATTTTGTTTGCAGCATTATTTTGTTTCTGTGGTTTCAGTCGCGGCTGACAATTTTGGTCCTTGTAATGGAGATTTTGTAAACTTTTTGAAACTAGACTGGTATAAATGTTCAATGCGG